>OZ004726.1:78772166-83572166 GCA_963924685.1 Dexiosoma caninum
AGATGAATTATATATAGAGTACCAATTAAATAATAATTTGTACAAATATCTAAATAATATTTAAACAAATGCCTATTAGTCAGTTTCGAATATATTTTAATAAAAATCATCTGCAATACATGACAATTAAAAAACAAATAATAACGAAGAATTAGTTGTAAGAAATTGGTTTTGGTATTTCTTGGATTAAAAAAATAAAAAATAAATGACAAAAGCAAACTGCAAACCGCAACTGATATATATTTTAATACAAATGTGTGAGTGTATGTGTATTATATTTTCTTATTTATTTGATCATGAAACTTATGTAACAACCAAAACAAATTATTACATTCCAATTGTTGTTGGTCATTTTATTGAGTTGAATCTCATATATGATGCTCGTATGCATGTCCCAACTCTATTACATACACACATTTTGTTGTTGTTGTTGTTAAAAATAAAATCGCTACAGAAAAGTGCAAAAAAAAGATCCAAATAAGCAATTGTCATAATTATATGTAAACACGTCAGTAATAATACTTGTGATTTGCTAGTTCCTCAATTGTTACAAAAAACAAAAAAAAAAAAAAAAACAAATAAATGAACAACTTCATTCCGAATGCAGTTCAATGCAAATAAAATATATCAATGCATTCACATTAATGTCAGTTAAGAAAATCAATGAATTCTTTTATCAATTCTCAAACTAGTTTATTTTATGAATATATTTTTATTGAATTTATTAACGTGGCATGAATGATGTGAAAAATTGTTACGCGAGTTATGAGGGGGAGTGTGACATACCAAATTTGATGCAATATTTTAGTTTTTATAATTATTATTTTAATTATATTTAATTATTTTTATATTACCATATATCAATCAATATTTACCCTATATCAAACATCATAATAAAATTCGTAAACAGTTGAACCTCAATTATCCGGGTCGCACGGGACCGGGGTTAGTACGGATAGTCGAAAATCAGGGTTAACAGAGGTTATTTAAAAAACACAACATTAGCCTTTAATAAAAATACCTTTTCTAGCTCTTTTGGATGATTTGCTAGTCGAAAAACGAATAATAGATATAAAATCATGTATTATAGAGATTCTAAAACAAAGCGAGCAACATGCCGGTTAATAGATGCAAAAGGATAATAGAAGGCTGGATAACCGAGGTTCAACTGTAGCTTTTTTATTTAAAATAACAAAGTGCTTACATTTTTATTTCTTTAAATAGTGGTTTAGTTATCAATATTTGCTTATAAACACGTAACAAAAATCCAACTTCATAACAATAGTATGTTTTGAAAACTGAAACTAAAAAATGACTGAAAATTATTATGCGATCCGCTAAGACAGCATCAAATTTACACCTTCGTCTTGTTTGCAGCTGTTTATCTCTCGTTTATGCCATCATAACTATAAAACTAATATTTCACTTCCTACTCTGCTACACTTATCTTCAGCTACTGTAACGATGGAAATGCCATCAAAACAATATCATTATAAACTGAAGCTTTAAAACCATCTGGGGTAAGACACATCTCATCTAATTCACGGCGGTAAAAAATTCTCTAAAGAATATAATTATCGACGTCTTCCATATATTTTATATATGAATTTTTTTTTAACAAAAAATATTTCTTAAATAATGTTGTGTTAATTTCTTTTCTTAATTCACTGAGGAATGAAATAATCTAATTGAACTGTTAATATTTTGACCTGTTCTATAGTAGATAAAGTATTTAACACCAAATGACTCTAAATCCCTGCAAATATCTTGAAATAATGAATAATAAAGAAGAACTGTTATAACGTTGTTTATAAAAAAAACTGACGTAGAGCTTATTATTTCAAGATATTTCCAATAAAAAAGTGGCAAAATTCGAAATCACAAAATAATTTTATTTCTGTATTTAGTTTGGAGTGCAAAAGTTATTAGCGGTTCTTACCAAAGTGGCACACTTTGAGATATTTCTTTAGAAAATCTACAACAGGTAATAAACAATTTACATACGTAAATGAATTTTGTACAAAACTTCTCATTGTAAAATAAAATTGAAAAGGTTTTTCTTCTCAAATTCACACTTCTTGCTTAAAATGCCAGTCATAACATTAAAACAAAAAATTAAATGAATATGATGGAAGCTGCCAAAATTTAGTGTTATCATTGAAAACGAGACAATTCTACTGCATAAAATTGTACAGATCAGTTATATCGACAGCGTCATATAAATTTTAAAAATATAAAAATTCTTTTAAACATCTTTTTTGTTTGTTAGTTTATTTGTAACAAAATAAAATGCTTTCAAATTCAATTGATCTTCAATGCTGTTAAGTTTTGTACGTGTCTATAATATTGTATAAAAACATTATTGGCTTTGGTGATATTTGGTACCCTACCACAACTTATATGTATTAAAGAAATAGATATGTATGTCGAAGTGAACAAAGTTATGTACAGGGTGCCCACTTTCAACGTGTAATTACTTGACAGATGATAGGAAAATCTACTGCATTAACAAAAAGATCGTCACTGAAGCACTTTTTTGGCGAGAAATTGTGAAAGTGGTGGCAAAATTTTAGCTGTTGGGTTATGTTTGGTTTGATTATGTAACGAATCGAACTGGTGGACGTCGTCCAATAACAACTGAGAATAGATATAGGCACAAATGTACGAATTGGCGATGGAATATTTAATGCAATCGTAGCCGTGGCCGACATTATTTCTGCTATTAATGGCATACTTTATACACGGAGTGAATTTGTGTGAAATTAATTGGGTTTACAAGACTTCAGCACTTGGAGACGAGTCAGCAAAGACAAAGCATCGTTGCATCGAATTCCTGCTGATTTCTGATAACTATCGAAACTTTTAAATAATAAAAAAAAATTAAAAATTAGAATAATGAGTTGGCACAATTAATGCAATCAATGCATCAAACATCACAAATTATAAAGTGGAATTTAAATTAAAAAAGAAATATTTTCGGAAAAAAAGACATAAAGACATAAAGACATTTTTTGAATGATTTAACTAAAGCACCCTTTAATATTAACAAATTAAATTGTTAAGATCAGCTGAAAAATGGTTGTAATAATTTTTCCTATAATATAGCCAGTCATTAGTTCGACTTATACTGGAGATATGCATGTATGTTCAATGTGCGACGGAATGTCTTTTTTATTATTTTTTTTTTTCCAAAGGTATTAACACAAAAACAAATATATGTAATTAACCACCAAACAGACCGGAATTGACAGCAATCATAAGTTAATAATTATCTACACATATTCCAAAGATAGAGCGTTACATATTGATATGTACAAGAGAAGTATGTAATACAGGTAAATCTTATTTGTACTGTAATGGAGTGCAACAAAAGTGAATTATAAACTTTGAAATTATAATTTGAAATACAACGCAAATACTTGATATTCCTTTTATAAAATAATATTTATTTCTTCACAATTTTTTTCGTTTTGGTATATAATTTCAACTAATGAAATTGGAAAATAATAAATAAAGTATTTAAGAAGCTGCGTATTTGACTGACTTTATTAAGCTTTTTATGAAACATTTTAAAAATCTTAATAAAATATTCCCAATAAGAAATATATTTGTATGTATTTCTCAAGTTGAGGGATATATTTTATATATTTTTTATTTTTTCACTTTTTTTGTTGATTATTGTGGCCGTTAAAGAAATAAACGTGACTTACCAGCATCCAGATAAATATTGCATACCAAACTTGAAATCACTAAAATAAAAAAAAGGAAAAGGAGAAATACAAAATCTTACCCACCAGCAGGATATTTGAGATGCCCTAAAAGAGCATAAGCCTCAACCTGATGCTTACTGTTGATGACGATGATAATGATGATGATGATGATGATGATGATGACGACTGCTAAGAGGACAATAGTTGCATTGTGAATGATGAAGATGATGCAAATAAAACAATGCTCACTGCAACATATTCAAGTAATTCTTGCTCATATTCGTACATAACAAATATTTTTTATTCTACACCTTCACGATGTTATGGGGCGTTTAAATATTTGGTTAAAGTAATATTAATAGCACGTATAATAACTGTCGTTAAATGAAAGTTATTGTAATGCACTAGAAAATGGAGGCAATGAAATCAATTTCTTTTTTCGAGCTCGTTTTCTTCTTCAAATATTTAGAAAATTTCCATTTTTTTTAATTAATTATTTTCTGTGTAGTTCAAATATTGTGAACTTAAATTTTTTAATTCTTAAGAAAGTTCACAATATTAATTTGTTCCTCCTATATTACATTCACTTTAAATAGCGGAGAAATCGCCCACTCATTTTTATTTCATATTGTTCCACCAATATTTTATAGTAGTATTATGTACTACTACAATATATATTCAAAATTTCCTGTACATTCGCCAAATACAGGGCAATAATTGCTGATATACAAGTTACCTGAAATAACACTACAATATGTATCTCTCTCGTATGGCAATGTGTTCCCAGTGAAATTTTTACTACATACATCTTCGATTTGAGACCAATGACAATGTAAGCAAGACCCATCCAATGTCTGTATACAATTTCTATTTACATTTACACAGCGATGGCCTAGGCTGTAAGATTTATCCAACACAATATACATTGTAAGCGAATGTTGGATGGGTCCAACTATTATGGTGAATTCGGAGTGCAATAAGATGTATCTGAATGCCATTGATCTTGGAATGAATTTTAACTATTGCATAATTAAATTAGGAACTTAATTTTTTTCAATATTTTGTAATTTCGGAATTTTGTTTCAAACGTTCACTTTCTATTTTCTTTAGTCTTCTTAAATTTCTTTTACTAAATCCAATCATTTTATTCTTTACAACAAATAAAAATACAAAACATACATACATATGTATATAAATTAACACATAAATAAAAATAAAATAGTCACTTACCTTTTTTAATTATTTTTATTTAATAATTTATAACACCATTAACACAAAAAATGCCGCTAACACTTCACTTTTAAAAACACTTATGAACTTGATACAAATTTTACTTTGGAATAATAATAAAAATGAAAAAGACAGAATAACGGAAAATTACTTCAGAAAAAAGAACAAAATTCATAATTAAAACGAAATGACAATATGATACATTACAAAGCCATCCAAATCAGATGGTAATGCGGTGCAAAATTTTTATTTGTGTTTGTTTTGATCTGCATTTCTAATAAACATTTAACTTTACAATTGGATGGGAAAAAGACAAATCCGAATCAGATGCGAGTTGTAAGGGCTTAACTATTTTCGTTTTATTTTCCCTATTGACATAATATTATACAATCGGATGGCTTTCAGTTTGTAATGAGTAACCGGACTGCTGGGTTTTTTCCACATATTTCAATGAGTTTGAAGAAAAATCTTTGCAAATGGTATACATATATGCGAGGGTACTCTGGGCTGAGTAGTTAGCGTTTTGACTCTCTCGATACCCCGATCAGACCAGACATTTTGCAACTGTGTATGCGCTTGTCGTTCATCGATATTTCAGCAATAAGACGTCGACCAAATAAAATAGCTCTCCTATATTTAAAGGAAAAAAATTAATGCATCAACTTAACATCAGGGCACGTAAAAACTCTGCTTTACAAATTAGCAAAGCCCACAACTGCACAGTTGTGCAAGAATTAAATCCGATTTCTATCATTTTATCACCTGTGTCTTCTCTACACTACCCAACTAGTTCTTGTGACAAGTGAACCAAGGCAAAAAATACAAGTCATTCAGAAAGAACACTGATAATGTTTTAAGCATTTTAAACGAAAAACTATTATATATAAGTTTCAATTAGAGACCAGCATGCAGTCAGTGTAACCTTTCCACAGTCATGGAAACGCCCCACATATGTGCATTGAATACTGATAGTGAATGTGTGAATTTTTTCAATTCTATTTTTTTTAAGTTACTTGCTGTAAAGAGACAAACTCAATACTTCAAGATAACTGAATGTAAGTGCGCACAACATAAGTTCGAAGTCTTAGAGTATGAGAGCAAAAAATGTATGTATGTATATACACACACTATACATACCATATCTATATAAAAGTATTTATATCGTATAAAAATTTGCATATTTCATTGAGAAGTTCAATCAAAGCAAGAAATACATACGCCAACTAACAGTCAACTAGAAGGTACCACTGGATTCAATAAGAAGTTTAATACTTCAAAAAGTAAAAGGTATAATGTTCTGTAGGCTCGAAATGCTTGATGTTGATGAGGATGACGACGATGCCTAGGTGATGTAAAAATTTGATTAAAATTTTAAAAAATAACTCATTCATACGCAAAAAAAATAAAGAACAAATAAATGAGAAAAAAGACATGCCGACAAAAAACCTAATCCTTGCAAAAAAAAAAAAAAAAAAATACAACAGACATATAAATGTGTTCAAAGAGTTGTTATTGCTGGTAAGAAAAAAAAAAGAATATTTTATTTTGGGCTGAGCCAAACTTAGTTTTGGGTTTTTGGATGAATGTTGTTAATCTTGCGAATGCCATCTTAGCAAAATTTATATATGAATACAAAAAAAGGAGACATTGAAGAGACAAAGAAAATGAAAACGACAGAGATGACGAAGACACAGACATAGAGTAAAATGATGGTGATGAGGATGAGTAGTCAGTGCTGCGACAATAAAGATGACTATGAAAAAAGTCCAACCACAAATAAAACAAAACGAATAAAGGATATTTCTTTACTTTTTCTGCATCGTGTGTTATAAACAAAAAGTGATGATGGTGGTGCCAAAAATTTGAAAAAAAAAACGAAAACTTAAAAAAGAAGTCTTAAATTGGTATCATTGCATACGAGTACCTCTTTAATAAATATGGCCGTTTGTTAAGACCTCACTGAAGTTTAACTTTAAAATTGTGGGAAGTTTTTTTTAGTATTTCCAGTCTGTGCACATTTTGCATATGAAAACGTGTAGATCTTAAATAAATATGGCTTGATTAGCCTTAAAAATGGCGTTGCATATTGAATCTTTAATAAAGCGAAAACGAAAAAAAAATTACCGAAACGAAAGCATATATTTAGTTATGGGTGGCTTTAGGTTTCGTTAAATCTTTTACGTTGTCCAAGAGCGTGAAAGAGAACTTAATACGTTTTGGCGCCATATCAGCAAATTAACACTTCATATGACAACATCATCACCACAAGATACGGCTACGGCTACGGCTGCATTCTTTCTTTTTTTTTTTTTTTTAACTGGATAACACAAAATATTATCAAGGGAACACTGGCCATGGAGAACGATAAATCAATATAGTGGAATTAATTTATTGATACACTAACCCACGTGTGAATATATACACCGACATACAAACAAAAGGTAAATTGCCGTATGCTTTACGCTATCGAGAGCACCGAAAAGCCCTTTAGTATACAAAATATCTAGAGCTGATATTGTTTTAAGTTAAGTAAAGTCAGACTTTTCAATTTAAAGTCACTTTTACCATTTTAATGCAGGTAATAGATTTTTCTTTTTATCACTTCGTTTGATATATTTAAATATATTAACTAGAGTTTCTTCATGGTAATTTAGTCCTCCGATTTAGCATTTTCTTAGTTGAGGTTTCTATTTCTCTTACAAATTTTATTGTATAAGCTATGCTGTTTTCAACAAAATCTTTTAATTGAACGAAATTTCGAAAGAGTAAGCTTTGTAGTCAATGTGCAGACTACTTCGACCATCGTCACCCAGCAGAATTAAAGAATTCTGCAATTAAATTAAAGAATTCAGCAATTGAATTAAGGAATTTAACAATAGAATTATACGACAAAATCAATTAAACGTATAGTTTATTTTTCATTATTTTTTTTTTAATTGTCAAAATTATTATGATTATTTTTAATTGTTTTTTTATTATATTATTCAAAATGAAAGAAATATACGCAAAAAAAGTCATATAATTTTCTTTTTTAAATGAGAAAATTTGGAATTTACATAAACTGATTTTATCAATTACTTTTCTTTTTATAAAGACTGGCAGGTAAACTATTAGAGAGCTATCCTATTAGGAGTTCGCAGCCCAATCATGACTGAAACTGGATGGTTTGCCATACAAAAGTGTTCATAATAGTAAATTTTATTCAATGAATTTTGTTAAAAATATAGCGATAATTTCATTAAAAGCATTCGTTGTAGCTACATATGTATTCCACTAGTGCTAACTTTCAGGAAATACACAATAATGCAATTGATTAAATTAATTACTATATTAATTAAATATTTAATAAAATTTAATAGAAAAAAATTCATTTTTATTTTTTATTCAATTAAAAAAGTAATTGAATTAATTAACAGCATAATTGAAAATCAATATTATATCAAACATCAGCTTTATTTAAAAAAAAAAACACACTTAATTATTTCTTTGTAAGTATTGACTAAATTAATTAACAAAAAGAATGTCATAAATTTTTTATACACCATGTCCCATATACAAACAGACACCAATTTAATTGCCCAAAAAAAAATTCCTTAAGTCTTCCGTAAACACATTTGTAATTACTTATTCAATAAATTACGTCGTAATAAGAATTCTTAACTTAATTTAAGTTAAAAATGTATATTTTTTTGAAATCTCAGATCTTCTTTTAGAAAATACCAAATCAGTAATATTTTATTTTCTTGGATGTCTTTGGATAGTGTAGAGAATACACAGTTTGAGAAACAACTGGCGGGATGGAAAACTTAATTGCTGCACAACTCTGAAGTAGAGTGTCTTTTTTTTTAATTTGTAAAACAGAGACTTTCATGTTACGAGTATGTTGACTCAATATTTTTTTTTTCTGGGTGCTTGTAGAGTCAATGCGCTAGTTACTCAGCCAATACCACACCCATTTTTAATTAATAAATCTATGAATATACTAACGCAACAAGTTAATTTCAGAGATGTTTTATCGAAAGACATTGAGCATCCTTATGGCGTTACCCAGCGACGTCATCTAGGTCCCATATTGTTCTCTTTATTCATTAATGATCTCCCTTCCATTAATTTGAATTCAAAAGTACTAATGTATGTTGACGTTGTAAAAAAATTTTTAAACTTTACAAGATTTTAATGATCAAATTTTGCTGCAGCGAAATATTGACAAACTGACAATGGTGTCACATGAATCTAATAGCACTTAATACGGAAAAATGTAAAAAGATGTCATTCTACAGAATTAATAGCATGGAATCATATTATTATATAATGACAAAATGCTTATAAAAGTGATCAATATTACTAATCTTGATATTTAGGATAGATCAAAGGCTTAGTTTTTGTGCTCACATTGCCTTTACTGTTATCCACGGATATGTTTGTTTTGCTTAGTTTTATGAACACATGGTTCAAAGAATTTTCCGAGCGCTACATTACAAAACGTTTATATATAACTAGTTCTACTTATTCTTTTTTATATTTATTCAACGCGAGCCCGAATGAATTACGATTATTTATATATATGTATATATTTGCTGCATGGTGAACCTAGTCTATATGTACATTTTATTTGGTGCTAATAGCAACATCGTTAGTAGACCTACAGCCATATTGTAGAAAAAAGCTGAGAAATTCCAAAAAAACGCCTTTAAGAAGGTAACATACAATGTCTTCATTACAGATAGGATGTCTTAATTGCCTGAAAGCAACTTATCTCTACAAATAATATTTGAGTTCAACATGACTTACCGCACCAGCGCGAAATCGAAAACTTCAATTCACATTAAATACCGAGATGAAAGAGCCCAGGTACTAATATGCTAATAAAAATTAAATAAAATGATAAAAGGCGTCTACGAATTCAAAAATATATGAAATTACGTCTGTAGCTTTATTTCTTTGATCATTTCCACTGAATATTTTTAAATAATTTTTATGCATAGCACTACTAAGTTTCTAAATACTAATGTATTTTATACTTAATACCTATTCAAAATAACGTCAGGATGAAATAAAGAAATAAATAAAAATATGACATGCCAAAAAATTAATTTTATTGAAAAATGTATAAAAAAATAAATTCTATATAATGGCCTTAAAAATTGTCTCTGCTAAAATGTAAAAGTGGTGTTAAATTTAAACACACGACCCAAAGCCAAGACCACACATTTCAAATTAAATGAATGGAACAACTAATTGGACCACACAGTGAAATAATTATCAGCTTTAAAAAAATAAACTGGTGTTTAGCGAACAGTTAAGCTCATCTCATCTCATCTCATAGTTAAACGTTCTGTGAGAACAATTATTAAAAACCCTGCCATTTATTTTGAATGATTATTCCTTTTTTACGAATATAGTACGCATTTTTTTCAAATTCCTTTTTATTATTTTGTCATATTGAAGTGTACGATTACAAAAAAGCAAGAAAAGACAAAAGAAAAACTCAAGTGCTCTTATCTCAAAAAAAAATAAATAATAATAAAAAGAATATAAACTATAATAAATGACCATCAAATAAGGCATGTTTGAATATGTTGTTTCCTTGAGATTTCATTCAACACTTCAGTACCTCGCAACAGGTACATAAAATAAAGTCGTGCCACATTACACTCTCCTTTGGAAATACAAAAAAAAATTTTTAAATACTCAACATTCCTTTAAAATAATCACATCAAAAACATGTTGTTCTTTAGGTGTGTGCGTTTAAGTAAGAATGTGTGAGTATATGCGCTAAGAAGTCCTGCTGTATGCAATCAGACCTCCCGCACCTGACCAAATGTAATCGTGGTAAGTAAAATTTATTTGTGGCGTATTCAAAAAAAGAGCAAAGAGAATAATCAAAAGACAAGGATAAAAAAAATAAATTATGCCACATCATAAATATATACATATGTATGCATACAAATACACAATATATAGTATATATATATACCATATATGTATGTATGTACATATGTATGTGTATACATATACTTTAATAATTTCTCTGATCCAGCCTGATAAAAAGGGTACAATAATTTCATATTGTTTTGGTTTTTTTTACATTTAGTTTTTGTTTCTTAAAATCTGACAGTTGATGAGACAATAAAAGGCGATATGACAATCATCATAAATACTGCTTTCGATGATGTTGTAGAATAAACTCGTACTCTCATATAGAATTTAAAAAATATACGTATATCGATATCAATAATTTTTTTTATTGTTGCTACTATTGGCCTGTTTAGGTAAGAAAACAGTTTGAAAAAATTAAAAAAAAACTTCAAGTCTACGTGTTCGAATCTGCTGACCATAAAATTTATTATGTTGACATATTACCACAAAATCAATAAATATTTTTGACATCTCCATTTAGTATCTTCAAGATTCAAATGGGATTAAAAATTGAATAAAAAAGATTTTTCTCGTATACATTTAGCTATGCATGCTTGTTTGAATTAAATTTTAGTGCTGATAAAAACTTAAAAAAATTATAGTCTAATGTAGGGTATTTGATTAAGAAATACAGAAGAAGGGTGGCGATGGTCGAGTAGTCTGCACGTTGCTTACCAAACGAAAAATTTTTTCTGGGTTCAATCCCAGTTTCAGACTCATAAAAACATGGAGCATTTGTAACCAATTCACAGGCACATCAGAACGGCCTCCTTCGTCGGTATTGTACAGCACCGGCGAAGTAATATAATTACAAAAAATACGTCTCCTTAACAGCACAACACTGCTGTAGGAGTCTTCTCCTGATAAAAAAAAAACCAAAGAACGTGCAAAACCAGAGTTGTCAGATAGTGAAGCTTTACCTCCTGTTATTTCTCATACTATCCCTTTCCTCCAGTTCCAGCAGAATGCATTGCATATGTAGGGCTCATCTCCTGAGTGCTGGTCTAAGATAAAAAAAGTCGGAAATTCGTTGTGTTTTTATTTGAATTAACAACAGGATATATTTCAACCCTAGAAGTAAATTATCTATGATGAATTAAGCGAGCAATCGTCATTTTAAGTGGTTCTATGAACAAAATGTTCATAAAATTCCAAAATAGTCCTCGAAAAATCATCGATTTAAAATTATTGAAAGCAAAATCTTTTTATAAAATTTGGTTCAAAATTTAAAAAAAAATGGCGTCTATCAACAGTCACATTGCAGTGAAAATATATGGTTATAGTTGTTAATTATTATCTTACTGACATAAAAGATACATGCGAGTAATGAATGGCGTACTATTGACTTATCAGAGACAGTAGAGTCAACAATATTGACTCGATAGAGCATTGTCGCAATGTGGGAGTATCTCGCTGTTTTATTGTTACTTCAATACAAAGGGCAGTGCTGATGGCGAGTAGTCAGCGTGTTGGCTCTGCAACCAGAAACAGCCATGTTCGATTCCCAGCCAGGTCAGATCAAAAAAAAAATTTTCAGAGTTTTCTCCGTCGTTGGTATTTGTGCAATAAAACGTCGGCGAAGTAAAATAGTAAATAAAAAGGGGTCCATCATTAGCTTAAAAATAATGCGTCAGAAAAAAAAACATCAGACACGCCGCAGCTTGCAGTGTTTAGTGAGAATATTGTTTTTATAAACATTATTTGACAGCAAAATTTTTCAAAGTGCTGAAATGTTTCTTCTTCTTATTTTATATCGTAATTAAGTTAGTAAGCAACAATAATTTATAAATCTTTTATTTTATGTGGATTTTTTCCATTTGGGATAATAGATCCCATTGGTGTTCTTTGTTCCACATAAGGGGACATATTATCCCATTGGTATGCATCACTAACGCCATTTGTATATCTTCAATATGTTCAGAATCTGCTATAATAAATTCCAGTGACTCTGAAATTATCACATTATATATTTTGAATGGGCAAAGAGCCTCTTTATTTTGAATGTTTTAGTAAATTTCATAACTAATTCAACCAAATATTGAATACAACTTTCATTTTAATAAAAATTATTTTCATTACCTCATTATTATTTAATTTTATTTTCATACATGCACTAATAAGAGGATATTTAGTCACAATTTATGATGCGTTAAAAACTAGAGGGCACCTATAATCTTTGTCCTGATGGACCGTAGAAAAAATTATTTTCTTGCGATCTTGAGTATTACATCTGAATTTAAAAATGTGATTAAAAGCAACTGCGCCTCGGCAAAATCCTTCAGAGGTGTCTTGACTTGTCAAACGGATCAGAATACATATGAATATCGGTGGTCACAACGATTGGACCCTCATTAGCATTTTTTATAATTTTTCTTAAATTCAGAATTAATGGAAAATGTAGTCATAATTTAAATCTTAATCTGATTGTATAAAAAACCAAAAATAAAAATGTTACTTGTTTTATTTTGTCATTAAACAGACATACGACCAAATAAACAATGCAGCAAAACCACACACAGTCAGTTACACACACAGCCATTCCAGAGCAATCATTAAAATTAAAAATGTAATAATTTAATTGAGACTCATTTATATTAAACATTTTAGGTCAAACCCCAAGACTCGTATTCTGTTTTTACTTCAGGTATATTTTCTTTTCGTATGGAGTGGCAAGTGGTAGTTGTTTTTATCGTCTTTTTCTTTTACGAGTTCCGCCACATACACTTGTGTATGAATATGTGCAATAGTGTACAGTGTACAGTGTACATGTGTAAATAACGACACCCATAAAATATCACCTTCTTTACCATTCCATCCAACATTAATTAAAATTCGATCTTGGGTTTCGATTATTTAATTTTGTGCCAACCCAACAACGACACAATTTTAACAAATGTCTGAATGAATATTCAAAACAATTTTGTTTTTATGCAAACAAAGAACAAACGTTTCAACCAAAAAGCACATTTTCATTTTATTTTGGTTAATTTATGTGCGCATGTATGTTTGAATGTGCGATCATTGTGAAGCTGCAATAAGAAGGATTATTTTATTATAAGAACAAGATCAATATCAACAAATCAATATTTCTTCTTCATTTGATATTTATAACCATTCTTTTCCATTTACAGACGCCTGTGTATGTTAGATCGAGATCAAACATCTGTTAATCATTTGAATTTAATTATTTTTATAAGATTTTACGTTTCGTTTTTTTAGTTTTTGCTTTGCTTTGTATACCGCACTTTACACTGTGTGTGTGTGTAACATTTTACGGTTTGTTACTGTTGGCGGCACAAGATTAGTTGAGAGGATTAATGTCAACTCATTCATCAATACAAAAGCGATTAGGTTTTATAAGCACAACAAAAGCAGTCATCATTTGAAATCAATTGATAAACGTTTAAAGGAAAAATTTTACACTTTTGATTGTTAACAAAAACTTCAACATCATCGTCGTCTTTATCACTGCCGTCTTGTAAGCCTTCTGTTATTTATAATATTTTATAATTTTTTATTTAAAAATAATTATTTAAATATAATTATATTATACGAAAAACTTAGATTTTGATCATTTCTATATTTTGCATTTCTATGGGGCAATAAAATGACATAAAATTATATCGTCCGCTATTCATAAGAATAGCTGGATTTTTATCTTAAATACAGGGTTATTTTTAATAGTACGAACCGCTTAGATCGATGAAGAGCCAAGATAGGGAACGACTTCAAAACATTGACGGTTCGAGAAGGATCTGCGGAGTTGGATCTGAAATCTTCTCAAGTGAACTTGCGTGCAGCAATCATAACGGCTTCCGGATGGGGCAAGTGCCTTTCAGGCCGAAATACTGTCCATAAGATCGGCATATTTGTTGACAGCCAAGCGGCACTTGTTACATAAAACTTTCTCGGTCTTGGTGAAGCAATGCAAGGATGCGCTATCTAGTTTTAACGGTCGGGCCGACATTACTATAATCTGGATTCCTACACATAGTAACTTCTTCGGCAGTGAGCGGGCGGATGAACTAGTCACTAGGCTGTGTTCGCTATTGGCGCATCGAACACGATTCCAGTCACATTGCCGTTTAGCACTATAAGGAACTTAGCCATTGGTCGCTATCCCCGGAATGCGGAGAAGAGGTGTGACGGGCTGTTCACATATGTGATCGCAAGAAAATGATGGTCACGTTTTGTCTATAAGCGTACGAAGCAGATCATTAAATGGGATCGGGGAAGCATCTCACGGTTGGTCGCGGTTTTGACGGGCTATTGGGCGATCGTCAGACAACGTCTCACTCACAATACACTCTGTCGCAGATGTCCGGATAATTGGTGTTCTAGATTTACGTCAGCACCTGCCCATAGGGCTTAATCTGACGGTGGTCTTAACACCGAGTAAATTTTTGTAACGATTCACTAGCGCCCCCAGAGCACTGATAAGCAAATGAGCCCGTAGGCCACCTACCTCCAGAGTTGGGTAGCAAATCATATATAGTTATCCCTGAATTCTATAATGCACCTTGTTGAGGTGTTCGAGCGGTCTAAACTCTTGTCACATCAGAATGTTTTTATGTCAAGACCCATTTAACAGTAATACTGTTGGTTCGAAACACATTCCGGTGACTACTGTCGAATGGCAACAGCACCTAGTAGAGTAAAAGTCATATCATTAACATGCGTCACTCCACACATATTTCCGATTAGACCAAAAACTCCACTCCCCGCGTAACTTTGGGTTACAACCACAGCCACTACGAGTCCTTACCCATACCAGCACACACTATCCAACTTTCGGGGTAGACACGAAATATTCGCAAGGAGTATATCAGTCCTTAAACCCGTACTTATTGTTGGAAGTGTGGGGCCAAGCTGGTCCCGTAGTGCTAGATTCGAATCAAACTGGCGTAAACCAGTCCTTCATTAATCTCTAGTGAGATTTCGAAGAGTCGCCTCTTCTGTCATTTTCGAACCTCAGGGAGGAACAAGGTAATGCTGCACCTTGAGCTAGGCACCGCGGGGTCGCTCAGACACCCGTAGGTTCCAGAATACTTGATTCACAAGTTTCCAAAACCCCCCTGCGGGTAGATGTCCGGATAAGGAGGAAACTGTTTTTCACCTGTTCTGATAGTGCCCGGCGTTGCACGTGGTACAGAAGAAGATGACTTATTGATGTTTTCGTCTGCTTTAAAATCAAGTCTTCTTTTGCTAATTATATTAAGATCTTTGGACATTTTAATATTAGTACAGCTCTTCCAACTGTCTAGCAATTTCTTGGCCATTTTTTCCGTCGACATCTACGTCGAGTGGTGTTACCACTAAAAAAAATTCCTCCCCCCCCCCCCCCCCCTACTCTGTGATTCTTAACCATGTCAATATTAGCTTAATATATAAATATGGATAAATACTGAATATTTGAATTCTCCAACTCTGCATTACCGTTTTATATTTTTCCGTCATAATAAAATATGTTGCCTTACAAATTAGAGAAAAAATTTGAAAACCACATTTGAAGTAAATTTTCGTGCCATTGTGCAGAATTAGTTCAAATAAGTATTTAAAACATTTACATGTATCATATTTTTTTATATAAGAACTACCGTATAAATCAAATGACAGACAGAACTCAGCTGTAGATATTTATCGTTTAATTTAAAAACATCAAAATAATAAATTTTATATTTTTATAACCCATAAAAACGATGCGAAGTTTTTCAACACATACTAAAATTATATATTTTTTTTTAATTTTGTATGCCAAACGCGGGCTCGAAAAAAGTAGAAAAATACCACCGTTTAGTAATTTTTTGTATTATATAACACGCATACATACATACTATATTTTTATTTACAAATATGGCATGAATGTTAAAAATGGAAACATACAAACGCGGCTGTATTGATGTTCGAAAGACGGTTAATTATACATGCAGACATAATCTTACATACTTTTTGCCAAAACATCATAAGTGAAATTTAAAAATGTTTCAATAATATTTAAAAATTTAGAATGTCTAGGCTAATTTTTTTTTTCATTTCACTTTCTACTGAAATCCCCATTAAAGTCAAGCTTACAAATTAAACCAACAAATGCAGATAAGTTGACTTTTACTTTTTGTGTGACTTAAATTATATAGAAAGGCGGTAAATAGTGTGAACGGTGCGTCTTGTAAAGATTCCTTTACGATTAAAATACTAAGAAATAGTCTTATCGGAACTTATTATCTTTTGTCAGAACTCCACAGTTATACAAACTTACGTACATTCATGCGTATATCATTAACATATAAAACATAAATAAACTTAATTACTTATGCTTGAAATCCAAACACAATATATTTTTATTACATTTTGAAGCCACACACACATGCACACATTTATATATACATACATATATACAAAGCAATTATAATCAAAATGTAAACCGTCAATATTTATAAAAGAAATCTTCACCATCTGCTATAATTTATTTTGCTTTTGATATGCTCGTATATTTTGAGCCTTTGATGCTCTTAGTGTCTCTAGAAATCTGAAACTTTTTATAATGGCGCTTAATAATTTCCGCAAAAATGGTGCGCCTGCTCATACGGAAATTAATTCCACTTCAACAAATATCTTAAACTATAAAATTATAAATTGGATATCTGTGAGAAATGTAGAATTAATCCGGCTAGTGGTCTAGTGCTAGTGTGATTTTTTTTCTGAAATTTCACTGGCTATAAAAAAGTTCATAACAAACCAAAAAAAAAACATTTTCTCTATAGTATTCAATCGACTGAAAGGTAATCTGTTGACAAAGTTTTTAGTAGCAGTGCAGAACAACTATGTGCGAATTAAGCAACAGTTGATATTTTAAATGAATATACACATGAACGCCCTAACTAATATTTTTATTATTATGCAGGAGAAAGAAAAAAATTATAACCCTTTAATTGGTAGCACATTAGTTTCTTATCATTAAAGTTTTATTAGTTTTATTATGTATGTTGAAATATGCATATGAAGAAAAATATGACGTAAGGCAGTCGAGTAGAATCGCTAATATCTATTTCGAAGATACTACTCACTCATCGTACCCCTAACCGATGTGACGGATCTATCGCAGAGATGTAGTAAATTGTACTACATACGACACCTCCGTGCAGCACACGTTTTCCTAAAGTTCAAAGACACACCACAGTCTCTTCCTAATCCGGTTCACGCAGCGTATAATATTCTATAATTTGAAACGTTTCGTAAAATGTTGTAAAATGACAGTGTGAAAAGAGATTAGACAGTCTTCTAGTTCCACAATTCACATTTTCTTTACCATCTAACATAAACGAAAGATGCACGCTGTCAGACTGACTTACGCCAATGCACTCCATGTGAAACAAAGAGTTAATCCGATTTTAATGGCGTGTTAACAAATTAAGTTGGTTGCAGAAAGTGAAAAATAATAAACAAGTACATATTGGTAAATTCTGTGTGACGAACGCTGCATACAAAATGGGACTTCGGTTTATAATGTAGACAGTTTTTCGTCTCTCTCTCTCTCTCTCTCTCTCTCTCTCTCTCTCTCTCTCTCTAGAGATACTTTCAACTTATTAGTAGTGTTTAGTGGGATTTAAGTGCAGAAAAATTATTAAGAGTAATTCTGTTTTTCAATTAAACCTAATGTTTGTTATAATATTGAAATTTTATTATGCTATTAATTAATAAAATTACTTTTTTAATTGAACAAAAAAAAAATTGTTTTCAATTCATTTTTTTGTAATAATTAATTAATTTAATCAATTTATTTAGATTTAGTAAACTTAGCACTAGGAAGAGTAATAGACATACTATGTACTTACAACGGATTTACTTGTCCGTCGTTAACATGTCATAAAAAATGGAAAGTAGTTGAAAATTCAAAACTTTGAGTTCCATATATGAGAATGCATCAAATTACTACCTTTGTCTTTCTTGTCTTAAAAGAATTTCCAAAAATAGTTTTTTTTTTCTTTTGGACCAGCACTCAGGAGACGACCGCTACACACATGCGATGCATTGTGTTGAAAGTAGAGGAAAGGTATAGTCAAAGAAATGACTGGAGGTGAAGCTTCACTATCTTTCAACTCTGCTTTTGCTCGTTCTTTGTTTTATGGCAGTGTTAAAACGCCTCTGATGTGGATTTTGAGGCTTTGTTTTATTAGTAATTTTTAGTAATAATTGTTCTTCGCCAGTGCTACACAAACCGACGAAGTCTTTCATGTTTTTATTTAGTTAAAAAACATCTTTTTCGCTTTAAATTTAGATTTTTTACATATATTGTAAATGTATGTACATATGTACAAATGACTGTAAATAATACAAATATAAAACATATACCAGCATATGTATGTAAAGACATAGCAAGAAAGCCTTTATATCCTTCCTGTAATTAAGCCTATCATAATATATGTACATACGTATGTATGTATGAATGTACATACATACATACATATGTGTTTATAAGAAATAACTTTAATACAAATTACTTACAATAAAATGCAGAATTTTTAAATGTAATCGTTGTATTAATTAACTTTAGTTTAATTTTCTATTAATTTAGGTAATTGAATCAATTAATATAATAATAATTAGTCAAGCAATGTATTGATTGATTTAATTATGTACTTTATTTAATTTTGTAAAGTTTTTTAATTATATATTTTATCAAAACTAAAGACGTCGTTAATTGGAAAACATTTTTTTTTTTCAGATTATGTATTACGAATTCGATAATTGGTATGTATGATCATTACGGTGAGAGTTGCAAAAATTAAACACTTTTTAATTGTTTCAATCATTTTGGTAATTAAAACCATTTTTAAATTTTTCTGTGAGATTATTAACGTAGCAAAATCGGTATAAGTTAAACGAATTGTTAACCGATCAAATAACAACCCGGATTAAATGACTACCTTAATTATTATCACACTATTCCCGCAGTATTTGGTAGTAAAACAATAAAATATCATCATCAAAGAACGTGAAACAGTGCAAAATAATATTGCTATAAAGGAAAAAAGGAAAACAGAAAAAGTTGAGTTGAGAAGAGGAATGAAACCTAACATTAATTTTTAAAAACTTTTTATTTTTATTTTATTAATTACCATGTTGCGAGCATGAACGGATATAATAAATATCAATTACAATAATCATCATGCCATTGATGACGTATGCTTCTTTATGAAATCATATTTATGCAAACCGCAGAACTGTGTCAAATATTTCTTTTAGAGATTTTATAACATTTGCTAAGTAATGGGGATACTTTCCCCTTTCATTGAAGAATATATAAACCAATAGTAATTCGAAAATATTAACTGCTAACTGTTATATAGCTGCAACTTTAAGTTTATTTAAACACATCTACCTTCATGTATACATGCTTTTATATTTTAACCAGCCAAAGTAAAAAAAGTAATTGTTACTACTCAATACTTAATTGAAAAGCGGCTGAAAATAACAGCAACAAAAAGACGCAAGAATTAACCCAAAAAAAAACTAAGAAAATATCATCGGTGCAGTTCGATCTAAAAATACCCTATATTCTTCACAATAACCAACTAAGTTGCACATGAACTTAGATGATGGAGTGCTTTAAACAGCTCAATAATTCCATGTAGTTTCGTTAGATATGTAAGTGGTTATCAAAGAAAGGCAAAATAGAATGAGGAAAAATACACTCATATAATAATCACATTGTAGGTCTACTAAGGAAACGAAATTCAAGAGGCGGTTGTCAAATGCCTTTATCGTAGACTAAACCGGAATACCCATATTAATAGAAATTAATTATTATTTTTTTTTGTATCAGAGTTCAGGGCATGCACTTACTTATGCAATGCATAACTGGGCCATAATAATAGGTTTTGGGAGTTGGTAGACACTCGACTATTTCGAGTAGTTTAAGCATCATAATTAACAGGGAAGAGGGAAGGGAGTTTTTTTCCACATACAAACGAAACAATTTGACAGTGAATGGGTGTACGTACAAATTTTTGGTTAGTCCGGCTAAGAATATCCGATTCCTTCTGATTCCTTAATATATAAATATATATCATACGCAACTACACAGATCACAAATCATTTTGGGTCATGCATTTATGCCCAATTTTATTCAAGTTTGATTTTAAAGCTGTTATGAATTAAGGATGGTGTTACAAACTTCGTTTCATTTTATCAGATTTCAAAATGTAATTTTTTCTAGAATAAATAAACAGTAAATAGCTCACTAGTGAATAATAGGCGAAATTCATACAAATCATATTTTTTCTATGAGTATGTACGCCATGCAAAATTATGCCACCCAGATAAATAGCACTCAATTTATAAATATCTACTTCTTTTTAAAGATTTAAATAAAGCATAATTATACAAATATAGAATATAATTATAAAAAAGAATTTAATTGGTTGAATTATAAAATAATAAATAGAAAATAGCGTGAAATCGTGAGAGGATTGTCATAATTTTATAAATAATAATATATATAATATATTTACTATTTTGCCGAAATCGAAACCACAGTTCTCAAAAGCATATTTAATTAATATTAAATTGTGAATGATGAAGAAAACTTTTATTAAATGTTGCAAACACCACCAATGGATACATTATATTTACCCGCGCTGTAGTGATGTGCAGCTATAAATCGAAGTATGTATATTTGAAATCGGCATTATTGCTTCATATACTGATCAAGGCATATCATCAAACCTCCTACTTTCCGGATTGAAACATGCAATTGTCGACAGAAATACTTCAACAATACAATACAATATACGAACGCCTTGTTGTTGGATGTGAAAACAGATTTGATGGGTTTTTTTCCTATATTTTTTTTTTTAGTAATTGTTGAATATCGGGGTCAGTATTGCGTGATATTGCTGTCTGCATTCTGCTTTTATATTGTACGAATAATGTGAATGAAAGTCTGTGTACATGTATGGGAATTTTGATGTTGACCGACATAGGAATATAGCAAAGGATTTTACATTCAGTCGCTGGAGTGTGAGAAGTTATTGTTTTTGTATTTTTAAGAAGCTTTGATTTAACATTCATCTATACACACCAGTCTATTGAGTTGCATTGAATTAGTTGTTGCTGGTGAATACGATTTCTGTTATGGTTTTTGTAGGATTTTACTGATTTTATTGCCGATACATGTTAACTTTTTCGATTGATTAGCAGTAGAAACGAATGCCACTGCCACTACTAAGCATTCTTTTAAGCATTGGCTTTTTGTTTTTATTAAAATATATTGGTACAGGACTTAAATGCCACTGGCTGTTATTTTATACACACACATTCATATAAAACGACCACGGAGTCAATGAATGAAGGACAATAAGATTTTTTTTTTGCTTATGGCGACTGGAGTTGGGTAAATTTTAGTTTTCTGCACTTTTTTAGCAATAATTTTTTATGGTGGTTTTCATAACATCGTGTATTCTGCTGCTTTATTTTCGCACTTGTACATATTCTCCCGCTGCTGTTCTTGTTTAAGTTAGCATGTTCTTATATTGCTTTTGGCTTCTTTTTCCCTTCATTAAAATATGCTACACCTTTAGTATCAACATCAAAATCATTGTCTTCATTATTATCATCATTTTCGTAGAGTAAAGTATTCTGTGCAATACCAACTTTCTGCCGCAGCCATAAGCACCATGATGCATCATTATGAAGCTGGAATACTTTATTTTCATTTTATTTTCTTTTCGTTTTTTTTTTCTGATATTCAGCAGAAGCGCAAGTATTCTGTGGCAATGTTAATACAAACATTCACATAATCGTTTGTGTATATGCTTGGCAAAGAATTATGTTGATGTTTGGTGTACATTGGCGCTTCGTTATGTCGGCAGGGGCGTTACCAAATAATCATCACACGTTTTAATGCGCGCCTGTGCACTTTTGTGCAACTTAATGGGAGTTCACAAGTGAAATTATTCACATAATGGGCAAATATTTTCTTACCACAAGCGTTAACAAATTTACACTTTGATGTTCATGCTGATGTTGGTGCCAGAGTGGATAATGGCACATGATTGGCCATACTTTACATTTCTCTTCCCTAAAAAAGGAAGCAAAAACAATAAGGAATAAATAAAAGTATATTTCGTATGTATGTTTTCTGGTAAATTATCAATCATATGGGAAATTTTTGTTATTAAAATAATTGCATTTACTTTATGTGTATGAAATATGTATCAACAAATCGAGAGCGAAAAAGTGATTACAACCTAAATGATCAAACATTTTATTATAAAATTTATTTATTTTATATATCATTGTACATTAATCCGTGTGAAAAATTATAGAAAGAATTTTTATTTTAGCAGAAAAAAATTAATTAAATTAATTATTATCAAATGTAGTACTAAAAAACATTTTATGAAAATATTTTTATGAAAGAATTTACCAAAACGATATGTGCTTCGAATGTCAAATTTTAGAAAACTACGATGATACAGAATTTACCAACACACACCCAAGCACATAAGTACATATTTTTGAATAACTTCTCCAAAATACATATGAAGAAATAACCAACAAACATGCTTCTCTGAAACAATATTGTTTCTCATTCAAAATTAATTTAACAATATGATGAAATTTGTATCAATGGCTCAAAATTTTAAAAGCATAACCAGCATCAATATTGATTGAATGGTTTTTTCGCGTCAACAAGTAAATAAGTAAGAAGTATGTTAAGTAAGTGTTTAGTAAGTTGTTGAAGTAAAAAAAATTATAACAACAGCTGCTGTAATTTAAGTAAAACATTAATTACAAAAGCTTAAAATAAATATTATTTAAGAATAATGTCGGCTTCAGTAGAAAATGAAAAAACTAATATTTATTCTTTTATGCAATATGATATAAAATGTTTGAATAATTATGCATTATAATTTTTTTTTGCTTATTACTATTAGCATGTTATTAATAAAACTGTTCCAAAATGAATTTCTCTAATTGTGACTCATACAAACTTTAAATATCGCCTCTTATAATTTTCATAATATTGCAAACACTTCAATACATTTACTATCTTAAATTATTTCTACAATTATTGGCCTACATTTTTACTAAGAGTAGAATATTTAGAAAAAAGAAAACCAATTCATTAAGCAGTGAGTGTTATTTCACTTTTATTAATCAACGAATACATCTGCCTCGTGTGTGTTTATGAATGAATTTCAGGTTTCTTTCGGATTTTACTCACTCATACTCACAGGCGGCAAATAAAAAACGAGCAGCACGCATTCAAGTAAAAGAGTTGACTTATTTATTGAGTGATTTTTTTTAAATGAGAAAAATGCGTAACCAAAATCAAGTTTGGTAGTGTGAGGGAAACGTTTAAACAAATTCACTTACTCTGGTGGGCATGCACAAACACAATGTCTGCTCTTTTTTTGGGTGGCTAGACGTATGAGTAATAAAAATTTCTGATGAAATTCAACGGAAATTACATTTATGAACTGGCCCTCTTACTCAATCCAAACGAAAATTTCTTTCCTGTATTTATGTATATATGTACATATGTATTTATGTATGTATGTATGTATGCATATTAAAAATTATTTTTATTAATATGGATATACGTTAATGTGGTAGTTGTTGCTTGTTTTTGGTGACTGGTCGCATGGCTGGCAAAAAAAGAGTAAATTTCTATATTAAAAAAATTTAAGTTTGCAGACTTTAAACTAGAATATCTTTAATTGATAAATAAACAAAAAATCACTATCACAGCCGGTATTTTTAAAATATGCCGGTGAAGAATTGTAAAGGTTGGTTGCCAGCTCAAAGAAATGGTCGAATAAAATATTATTTAATGTTAACTGTTAATAAAGTTAAAAGTAATAAACAGCATAAATAACTTTCATTTTTAAATAACGCATTTCTCCATGTAAATCATATAATCCATGATAACTCATTTCTTCTTTATTTTTATCTACTCAACACATATTCTATGCAACTAGATTCAATTTTCTTTTAAATATAGTTTTATATATATTTATGTAGTTTAAATGATGAAATATACGATTTTAAATTAATAAATAAAATGAATTTAATAAACAAAATTCAAATTGGTAATACATATTAGGAAACTAATGTTCGTATTTTAATACCGTTTGTGTATGTTATTTAAATTCAAGATTGAGTTAAGGATTAAGTACTTTACATACATATAAACAAATATTTAAAATATGAGCCTTTGAAATAGACTAAATTAAAGATTGGTATCGAATAACCGAATGGTATTTAATTAATTTAATTTATGTTCAATAATTTTCTTCTCTAAACTTTTCTTGCAATATAAAATATTTTTTTCTTTATATGCTACTGAGCCATATCGTTCACGAAAATGCCTCCTCTGAGCGAAACTTAATGCAGCTTCAATCCATTTCAATACTAATTGTATATTTTACCACCCCCTTCTTCAGCCAAAAGCCAACTTAATTATACATACATATATGGAAGGATATATATGTATGTATATATATACATATATATATACATTTACATACGTCACTCATATCTAGAAATTATTCACCTTGAAAGAATTTTAAACTCAAATCAATTGCTTTCTCTCTCCTGTAAACAACACAAAACATGCAAAACCAATGAAGCCAACTTAGAGCTTTCCTATGGATGTAATAAACTGCAAATAATAGAAGCTCTTTAAACATGATTTTAAATTAATTAAGCCAAGTTTTGGAACAAGTGTAATTCAATATATCCTGCACACATTACTGATAACTTTAAATATCTGTGAATTAGTTTACATATATATATATATATATGTATTCCGCTGGCAAATACTTGATGAAATAAGTATAACACAATTATTAATAATTACAGGCTGGAAAAAAAACCGTTGACTATTTAACGTTTTCGGCAACTTCACATCACTGAAAGATTCAAACAGCTGTTTTTCTTTTCTCAAATTGATTTGCCGGCAATTTTTTGTTTACGAGTTGCTATATAGAATACATATCTCTCGTAGAGCATAAAGAAGCTAATTTGAGCTTGTTGTGTGAATGTGTTTTTTTTGATGAAAAAAAACCCCTTCAGCATATCCAATACTATTTAATCGATACTCTCATGAAAAATTTTGCAGAGGCAATAATACAAATAATATATTATAAAAAATTGAAAAAGAGTATAGAGATGAATGATAGAAATCAACTCAAAAAGCCATAAATGAGTTCTCATTCTCTTATTAGTTGTAATATATATACATATATATATATATATATATATACATACATATATATATATTTTTTTTATTCGCGAAAACAACTTTATTTAATTCGTATTACTCACTCATACATTGAGTATTGGATATTGTTGCAAATATTTTAGTATCATAAAAGTTATTGGAGTGTTAACAACGTGCAATAAAAGGTTATAGACTGCTTGTGTGAATTTTTAAAAAATATATACTTGTTCTACAAAAAAAAAATATCAAAGTGTTAAGTGTAGTTATAAACTATTGAAAGAGAGATGAATTAAAGTTTCAAAAAATAAACACTTTCGTTCCGATTTTGCTTTGTAAGCATAGTTTGCAGTAGATGAAAACTGAAAAAAGTCAAAACCGTGAATAAAATAATTTTACGGTTAAGATAAAATATTGATGATTTTTATTTATAATGAATGGTAAGTAATAATTTGTAATATTTTCGCAAGTTTTTCGATTTGTTGTGAAATTCGGTTCTGTTATTTTTTTTTTTTTTTTGATAGCTAAATTTATTTCATTCGAATATATTTAGCAGGTCTATATGGAAATTTCATTTGGTGCTAATACCAAAACCGTTAGTAGTCCTTTAACCAACTTTAACAAAAAAAAACTTAAAAAAAAAAAATAAAGTTTAGATATAATCAGATAAATGGAATAATGTAATAATTTATTAAGTACATATGTATGTATATTTTCTTAAGTTTCGAATGTTATTGGAACAACATATTAGATGTCATAAAACACTGTCAACATATGTACATGTGTTGATATGTATATGCATATGTATATAAATACAAATATATATATATCTATATATACATATATGTATATGTATATACAAATATATATATTTTAACGAAAATTTATATTTAGAAAATGTCCTTAAATGCTATAGCACTTCGTTTGATTTTTGCTTAAGTTTGTTACCTTAGAACTACGAAAGCCGTACTTATACGCATACATTTACATGCATACATAACTACTAAATAAACCGATGTAAAAAATTATTTTAGGCAGTTCCATGTGAACACTTTTTAATTTTTTATTAGGCAAATATTATTTGCTAACTCCTCTTGCTGCATATTAATTATAAAGAGAACATAGCAGCACAATAATTCGCAATCTTGCCAGGACAGAAGTCTAAAGAAAATAATTATAATCAATGCTGTCGGCATGAGATATAGAAGAAAAATTAAGTGATATATTGATGGCCCGCTGATGGCGCTGCACGTAAAGCTTTGCAGGCCTTACAATATGCATGACTTATCGAAAAGCATCCTTAGGGTGATGACAAATTAATACCATTAATTTTAAAGTTAAATCTCGATCGCTGAAAGTCTAAAAAAAACTTAAGCGAAATATTATAGCGATGTCTCTAAAACAGTAACAATTATCGCCGTAGTTAAGTTTTCATCAGTATAACCTTTTTATTTTCTGTATTGCTGAACAATATATCTTACAAAATAATCTGAATACAATTTATAATTTTTTTGCAATGTAAATTTATCTTTAGAGAGTTAAAGAATAAGTTGGATGATGAGTACCAACATATATTTCATAATATTCTTTATCGGTAAATTTTTCAGTAAGTTATGGGGCTGTCAAGCTCTAAAGCTACCATTACATGTGAAAAATTTCGGTTATAAATTTGCTATAAATGTAAATGTTTTAAATAACGAATTAATCGATATAAAATCAATTTATATTTTTACAAAACTGCATGTATGTATATTTTCATCATATCATACAAATTGTAACTTTTAACATACAAATGTACATACGGATAAGTATGTATTTACATATTTACATCTTAATTGGAGCAGCCTTATAAAACTTTTATTAAAAAATATTAAGTAAATAAATACCATAAAAAGTAATAATAATATTTAGGGTAAATTTTTCTCCTCGCTGCGGGTATGAGGAAATTAAAAATAACCAAATCACGTATGTTCATGCTGCATATGTATGTATGTACCTACAAACAAAAGTATGTATGTATGAATGTATGTACATTGTATTATAAAAAAAAGACTCGATTTTCGAAATGACTTGGCAACTAACCGATGTGACTTTACGCACTGACAACATTTTAAAGCAGTAAAACTAAATACTAAATGAGTCATGGCATAAAGTCTGGCTATAAAAATTAATAATATTAAATTAACCCTTAACTGAAAACAAAACAATAAACCATTAAATGAAGATGATTAAATAATTTTGTGGTTTCTCATTGAATTGTTTATATTTTGTCCTTACTAACGTTTTTATTTAATTGTGCTGTAAAATACTTAAACTACACTCATATTTAAGCAAACGCGAGCGTATTCATATAAATGTACATGTGTTCAGTAAACCTGAATCAAGCTGATGTTCAACAAATAAAAACCAACAAGGCCTACACACATAAATTTGTACTGCTCATGTTTTCGTGTCAACAAATATTCTGAATATATTCTTCAGGTGGAACCCCATCTACCTTTTTGTGTTATATTACAAACGAAACCTTAAATTATAATGAAATTGAATTTAATGAGCAAAATAACAGAGATATTATTTCTTCGCTGGAAAGCAGAGCAGAATCGTTGTTTCGAAAACGCGAATATAATTCATTGACAAAATTATGTTTTAATTGTAGATAACCACGATTGCGGTGTTTACTTGATGATTCATATTAATTTGTGATTCCGAAAATACCAACTTGGCACTTTGACGATTTTTTCTTTATAAATTACGATTTTTCAATTGTCGAAATACGGCGACTAAGGCAACGATTTCCAAACGAACGTTTCTACATTTTTTCGAAATATTTTATTAGAAAAATTTTCAAAATTCACATTTTCTTTTCTAGTGATCCATATAAATTAGTGAAAGGAATTCATGAAATAAACTTTCTTACTTGTGACTATATTTAAAGGCTCTTAACAGTTAAAAATAAATACGCTTTTAAGTTAAATTTCGCTACACTTTTAACAAAATTCATTGAATACTATTTCATGATGTGACCACGAACTTATGAAAGACTTGATCTGAAACTTTTGTATGGGGAAACTTACTATTTCAGTCATGATTGGGGCACGAAATCCAAATTGGAGAGCTAACGTAGAATTAAAAAAACTGATATCAGATTAATAAAACATAAATTTATGTTCAATTGTTGTTTAAAAAAATAATATGTAATCTACAGCAAAAACATGCATATCTTTAATATAACTTAAATTCTAAATTCGCTCAATAAAAATAGCAATAATTTTAACAATGAAAAAAAAAAAAATAATAAAAATAAAAAAATATCTACTTTTATATTTAATTTATTTGGCATAATAATTCAATTACCCAATTGTTTAATTCAATCATTATATTTACTCATTTCTGTTTAATTTTTATTTTAGTTAGGTAATTACTATATCAATTAACATTCTGTTAATCGACTTGATTTAAAACCGAGTGATTTCTCAATACCTAAATATGTGTATATACTCGTATGTATAAAAACGAAAAATTTTAATGCTCGGCATTAAACGTAGTATGGCACCATGTACTCGACAACCTATCAACCATAGCGGTCATATTTCTGATCATTGAAATTAAATACTTAAATCACTGATTTAAATATTAATCATTGTATCTCACAATTTCAACGCGACTATATCATATAAAAATCACCTGCTTTTAGCAAATAAATTAAACTGTAATCACAAATTTAAATAAGAAAACAATTATTTGTTAACTGGAACTATAAAAACATTTTAATTATACAATGAAATACAATAAATGGTTAACTGAGAATAAAATGATGAGCTAAATATAAAATACGAAATGTGAAAAAAAAAAATAAATAAAAGCAAAAAACAAGTAAATGAATAAAAAATCCCCGTAGACATTAAGACGGCCTTTTGTGAAGAATTTTAAATCATTGTATTAACATGCATATACACGTATGTATGGCTGTATGTATGTTTACTATAATAATAATGCTTAATAGCTATTAAAAAAAAGGTAGCATCACATCACGCATAGAAAACCTTTTGATTTTAAAACTTTAAATATTCACACAGGCATAGCAGACGCTTTCATTGTATTTAAATGGAGGAACTGTCCAAAGCTAGTAACATTTTTTTGCTTTTGTTAAGATTAAGTTTAATTTTTTGTACTTTTTTATATTAATTGCATTGTAAGTTGTAATGCACAAACGGTTCTCATGATTGGAAACTATTATATAAAAAATTGCTTTGAAAGAGATATTAGAAGTTGTATTTAAAAGAATAATCGAATTGAATAACATTCAACACATTAAGCAATGAAACAACACATACCAATTTGGGAAAACCCAAATTTAATAATGAGGGGAATTTTCAGTAAATCTTTTTTTATAAAACGAAAGTAATAAAACATTCAAGATAAATAAATCAGTCAGGTGTAGTTATAAATGTCTATTAAATACAAAGTCAAAGAAATGCCTATCTATAGAATGTCGAATATGTACACACTGGATACAATTGTGGAAATTTGAAGCATCCCATGAATTCTTTTAAAAATATTAAAATGTTGCCAGTAGGCGAAATGATTAATAACATCAAGAGTAATTGCGTAAACGGTGTATAAAATAGTTTTTTTTATTGTTCACTTACGGGTAGACCACTAGCCTCACATCATTCAAGACAAATAAAGCGCAAATTTTACTTTTTGATTTAATTAGTTTATCTAAATTTTTAGATTTTTTTTTTTGCAATATTTAATATTTCATATGCCCTCCTTTATCTGAAATAACGCCGAAAACATAGGTTTGTGTCCGATTCTAATTTAACAGTAATTAAGAAAATTTCACCAGCTTCTAATCCATTGCCTACGCCTTCCTAAACTTTGCACTTTAACCCTCCCCAAACGTTTTCAATAGTGTTTAACTTCGAAAAATTTGCTGCCTACAACGCCTTGACACTCAAGCCAGTTTGGGTGCTTTGCCGTGTTGAAAAGCAAGGAAGAAAAAAATGTCCACAAAATTCTTAATTTTTGTAATTAGTTTACGGTAAAAAAATTGTTAATTTTCTTTGTGTGCATATATTATTCACCTTCATAATGCAATAAGATACAAACAATATCTTATCAATAGCAGAAGAATGATCAGATGGTTTTTTTTCTGGGACCAGAGCTCAGGGGATGTGTATACGTATACTGAGGAATGCTATAGTGATGGAGATGGCAGATGGATTTGCATCTGTAAATATATTTTTAAAATGTATATTTCTTTTCATGTAATTCAACTTATTTTATTAGATTTTTTCAAAGGCTCTAATTGATAGTTATCATATGTCAGTATTTTAGACATTGATTACATTTCGTCTGTACTTTGCTGCGAAGCATTTTCTTTTGCTTCCTCGTGCTAGCATATATAGTAATCACCTTTTATTTCTGAATGCCAGCGGACATCTTCATCCGGAGAAATACCATAAGGCCATCGATTTGTCTTGCGTTTCGTCCAATATTTACTTAGTATATCACTGAATCCCTTTGTAAGACTGTAAGACAATATTATGTTCGTTTTTTACATCGGAAAATATGTCGTCACATGGCATTGACGAATGAAAAATTATCGCCTTGTTCTTTTTGGTAACACAGGAACGAATTGTCCTAATTTCACCATAAACGAATATGGAGAGATGGTTCGAACTCATGATGAAGTATATTACCCATACATAAGCTTGTATTTCTTAGTCCACTTCATTTATTCGTTATCGTCACAAAAACTTATGTTTTTATGAACTGGCGCCCAATAATGCTAAAATCTATCTCTACTTCAGAATTAAAAACTTTTTTTTTTTTTTATTATCTTAACAATCTATTTTTTTAAGCTTCAAGGTTTTTTCTCTTTTTATTTATTATTTTTTTTTTATTATATTTTTATATTATTATTTATTATTCTTTTTATTTATTTATTTTATTTCTCTTTTTATTTATTTCATTATTTTCTATTTTTATTTATTTTTTATTTATTTTTTATTTATTATTTATTTTATTTATTATTTTATTATTATTTTTATATTATTATTTTATTATTTATTTTATTTATTTTTATTTTATTTTATATTTATTTATTTTATTTTATTTATTATTTTTATTTTCTCTTTTTATTTATTATATATATAATATTATATATTTTTATTTATTTATTTTATTTTTATTTATTTAAAAAAAAAAAAAAAAAAAAAAAAAAAAAACTTCCTGAAGATGTTAACCGAAGGTTAACGAAATATCGAAAATAAATATAAAAATAATAAATAAAAAGAGAGAATAAATAAAAAGAGAAAAAAACCTTAAAGCTTAAAAAAATAGATTGTTTAAATAATAAAAAAGGTTAAAAAAAGTATTAAGAAAAATTTTTTTATTATCTCTATTTCAGAATTAAAAATTTTTTTTTATTTTAATATATGTATATTTCAGAACATTTCAGTCATGAAATCACCACGCAAACAACTGCTCATGCTCATATTCAATTTTAGACTGTGAAAAACAAAATAAAAATTGCATTTTCAAATGTTAATAATTACAGAACAAGAAGTCACCAAAATTGATGACCAGAACACACATTTGTAATATAGCGATACAACATCAAGTCTCTATAGTCTCTGTTATTAAAAGTTGTAACAACCTTACGTATATCTGTGGTATTGCAAACAGCAAAACCTCGACAATAACCTAGGTATTAATTAAATTCCGTTCCGGGATCATCTTATCCATATCCTAAGGCTGTGATAAAACATTACATCCAAGATTTTCCTTGTGGGAAAGAAAAAGTTCTGCTGACGCACTTACACGCAATTCAATTCAAACTCGCAGAAGAATGCAACAATAATTTCTGCATTGAAGTTAATTTAAGTTAATATTTGTGAACTTTTACTGATGCATTTAGAATTTTTATCAACTTAACAACAGAGTACCCTCTTGCTAGTTATTATGGAAACACCAAAGTGGCTACTGTTCTTTAAAATCTTATGTAAGGTGATGCTATATAATGGTTTTCCTTGTTTTGTTGATATTACAAATGAACTATTTCTTGCTAACTTAATTAGTTTATTACTGCATAATATACTAACAATTTATTGAAAAGTTTCATTTAGAAATATGAATTAGGACCTCAATTAGGACATTCGATATCGAACGAAATGCTATACATTTGAAAAAAAAAAAATTTCGAATTTCTATGCGAACTGTAATTTGGATCCAGAACTTGAAAGATTAAAAACATAGCATGAAATAAGTTTGAAAATTTAATGCGGTTACAGTAACCGCAAAGTGCAATTAGGGTGATAAATACATGCTATAAATTAATTTTTACCAGTGCCTCAAAAATTATTGTAATTTCTCTATCATTTATGTTGCATTAGCCATAAATTAAAAACTTCAGTAGTTTCTCTTACCAACGTTACTTTCAATCATTTTCAAATTTACTAGTCAACGTTAAAAACGAAATGCAAATTTTTCTATGAAGAAAATTTTATGCTTATTTTCACCATTTAATTTTTTTTTAACGGTGTGCAAAATAAAATCTAATACGTACAATAAGAAGCGTATTTCACAACTTTAACAAAAAAAAAAGGCATATTTTAATATTTGTTCAAAAGGAAGATATGCCAGTAGTAATAAATTACATTTGAAAACTAACTAATACTCATTTTTATTTGACATACAAAAAAAAAAAACAGGTGTTGGTTGCTAATCTAACGCAACTAACAGAGAGATACCAACAAAACGGCCGAACTAAAACAACAATATTTTCTATTAGGCCAGCCGTTGCCACCAACACGGCTCCTACAATTGCAACATTATACTTTACGACAACAAAAAACGAGGCAAATAAGGCAGCTAAACACATCCTCCACCAGCACCACTACCACCGTAGTTGAAAAGCTACAAAAATTGCAAACGACAGTCAGTTGCTGTCATAATCATAACTGTTGCCACGACGGTGTTCCGTTTAGTAGCGGCAGCAGTAGTAGTAGTAGTAGTAGTAGTAGTTGTTGTTGTTGTTGTTGTTGTTGCATGTTAACGCAAAGTTTTACGCATAAAAATCACAAAATTGATACCTTAACAACAGACAGTTATAAACAACTATTCGTTTTGATTACTATGTTATTAACAGTATTAAGCGTACAGCCATTAACATTTGCCAAGGCAGCAGTTCTGGAGCAGAACCAGGTGCAGACGCAACAACAACAACAACATAATTTAGCCTACCAAATTTTGTTGGGTGAAAGAAATCGCCATCGTTATACTCATCATTATCATCACAATTATATAAACCATAATCATTATCAGCATCTTCAGCAACGTGAGAAACTAAAGATTGATTTAAAAATCAATAAAGACAGCGATGAAGAGGATAGATTGCACAAACGTGAAATAAGTTGGCATGACTATTACAATAGTATAATGCAATCTCAGGCAATTAGTTGGTATAATCCTTGTGGTGGAATTTCAAAAATGTATGAAACATCGTTTAAGCGAAGGACACCCCCGCCAATTAAAAAGGTCAGTTTGAAAATATTTATTTTTAATTTTCATATAATTTTTTTACAACACCTTTTAAGTTTTTGAAAAGTTATGCTTTTGTGAAAATTTAAATGTTTATTATTTATTAAATATTAGGGTTCATATTCATATTCAAAATCTATATGAAGAAGATTGGGTACGAAAAATTTCAAATAAAATACATTTCAAACTCAATTTCTATTAAAAATGTAAAACTTTTGTTAAAATATGGGAAATGGAAACAGAGTATGTTTCTAAAAATCGAACCTAGAACTCTTAATCTGTTAAATTCACTAACTACAGGAACACAACCAAAACTTTGTAAAAGAGGTTAATTTTTTTTTTTTTATGTTGTATCGCCAAGTTGTTCGAATTAATTAAGATGTAGATTAGGGTGGGGCGATTTGAAAATATTAATGGGCGCTTCGCGTTTCTGATTCTTGTGATTGTACTAAGCAAAAAAGTCCACTAGACCATACGTCTACGGTGAAAATCGATCTTCCCGATTTTGACTTGATCAGACTTTTGTCACGTTTTTTTTGGATATTTTGGCCTATAACAGCCAAACCATTGAGATTTTCGATCCAATACTAAGACAAAAATTGTAGCCAAGACAATAGTTAAGAACTCTCTAGTACATCGCAAAAGCATTGGAATGCTCCTTCAGGCAGTTTTGGCCTCGTGAAAGTGCAAATTTTTCGTGAAAATATTGATAAATTATCATTTTCAGTTGTTCATAGCGCAAAATCATTAAAATGTTCTATTTTTTTCCTTCCATACTAATCGCTCCACCCTAATGTAGATACTCGAAAACTCTCATAAACTGTAAAATATAAATATGCAACCCAATATGCAAAGAAAAATATACTTTATACATTTTACATATGGGCATTTCCACAGAAAAATCTACCGTGATCAAAATATTCAAGTTTATGCGAAACAGTTTTTGACAATTTTTTTTTAAGGAAAACATGTAAAATTTCATTATAGGAAAATGCCAAAATGTTATCTAAATACCACGAAGACAAAACGTACTGTTCGTAATATTCTCTCTCTATAATTCGGACACCTGTCACATCTTTTTTCTCTATTTTCTCTTATATATTTCCCATGGTTGTAAAATATTTGTTACAGTATTAATGAACTTAAAAAATACAGAAAAGAATAAATAAAGAAACGGAAAATTTTTAATTCGCTTTTATTGATATTCTGTCACATTCGTGACCAAAGAGCATTATTTATTCTCATTTCCAACTTCAGCGTTGCAGATAGTAAGTCATTGAAAATGTTTATATGAATGAAGGTTATTGTGCCTAATTTAATGAAAACTAAAACTTAGATTTAATAAAATCTAATAATTTGCCACGTGACTTTACTTGGTATATTGTATATAAAACTTATTGCATACTGAAATATTCTTAGTTTTGATCATACGCGGTTTACTTAGAGGAACGCATGGACACGTAGGTATACAGAAAAATTAAAAACAGACCGTCGAACGAAAAAATACATTTTAATTTAGAGGTAAAACAGATGAATTCTATAAATATACGTTAGTACATATAGACAAATAAGTTGTAAAATTGAAAAAAATCACATTAAAGAAATTTTGTCGTGTGCAAGTGCACAGCTAATTCATCACAATATTGTGATTGCCATCCGATGGAGGGCTAATAAACCAAGAAAAATGTAATAAAGGAAATACAATTAAAAAGTTGTATAAAAAAACTAATTTCCTTTGTCCTTTGGGAGTGTATGAAATATGACAAAAGCTGACAACCTTTGTTAATAGTATCTAGAGAGTAGAGATTATTCTCGTACACATTTTCCTAATCTCTGACGTGTTAAATAGATGATATTGATGACTTTACAACTACCTCCCTGTTGACACAAAAAGTACTGATGACATGCGTATTGGTATAGTTGAGTATCTAGTGTTGGAGATTAACTGTTCTTTTTTCCTTATTCAAATCAGGAATGTAATTTCTTCACAATATTGTGATAAATTAGCTGTGATCTTGAACGCGACAAAATTGCTTTAATATGTAATAACTACAGTTGGATAAAATTCTATTCCTAATATTAAAAAAAAATCTTTCATTTGTTCGAAAGTATACATAAGCATACAGACGCTATGCCAGGTAACGTTTCAAACTATCGTTTATAAAAAAAATGTGTGTTTCGTTGAATAAAGAAAATAATCTATTTTTGTCACGTTACGTCACCCTATTTAATTGCTTATATCATAAATCCTTGAAATTCGATTATTTTCTTTTCTTCTACTAATTATAAAGTTTCATAAGTGATACGTAAAAACATAAAACAAAACCACTAAAGTTCTCCTCTTGTTTCAGCTAATTGAAACGTACGACTGTCAAAAACGTGACTACGGAAATGCCCATACTTATTCTATTTTTTAACAAATTCATAATTTATAACTTATAAATTTATTGTGTTCTTTTAAATGCTTGTAAAACTTCTTTAAACTTTTTCTAAATTTATATTTTGTTTCGTTTTAGGAATTAAGAAAGCTTCAAAATACTATAGCGAAAAATTACAATTTAGTTAAGGACACTTTGCACGCCATTAACATACGGAACATGAAACAATGGGACTTGATAGAAAAATATTCATTTTTGCCAAAACTAAATGCAAACTCAAGTGTAAGTATTATCATCTTTATATCGCTATGTATGTATGAATAATTAAATATATTCATATATTCATGCCATTAATATATTCAACGACCCATTTTATGAATTAATTAAGGGGACATCTTCTGAGCGCCGGTAAAAAAAAATTTTATGGCGATGAAGAATATTTTTCATTCATACTATTCCAATTTAAGTGTTAATAATTGATAAACTTGTTGATTCTAAATTATATAAAAAAAGAAGACTCTAAGAAAGCAGGTATTTAGTTGTCATAATATTTTTTGCCTGAAATTTGAAAAATAATCTAAAGTCCATTTACCGTTTGCTTTATTCTGAGTCCTTTTTTTTTTGTTGAAGCCTCTTACAATGTAAAATCTTTTTCCAGTAAATACTTTTTTTTTTATCATACTAACAATAATTGTTGGCACGTTACCCTGGGGGCGTTGATTGAGTAGTTTATGAATTTATTCTTTCATTCTCTTTCAACATCATCCATCATTCATCTTTAACTACACTCTTGCACTCAGTCAGTCAGTAACATCCAATCGAACACATGCAGAACAGCATGTTTTGGCATGAGTTAAAGTGTGGAACTTCTTGTTTCCTTTAGTATTGTATGATTTGATTGTGTTGCTAACAGTGTTGCCATGAGCAACGAAAAATATTTAAAGGTTACATTGTAGTGCTCTAAAAATTGTAACTTAATAATAAAAACAATTAATTGGAATTAATATTAATGAAAATGGAAAAAATTATTTATAAGATATAATTAACTAACTTCAACTATGTATACTATACTATACTTTCACTTCTACTTTTCGTTGAAAACTGATTTTTACTTTTCGTTGAAATATTGATTCAAAATACCTAAATTTATATTGATTTGAATTTGTGATAAGGCCTGTTTCGATTTATTCCATAAACAGCACAAGTGTACAATATTTAGTTATTGCGATTATTTCGTAAAATATTTTCCCAATTTTAATGCCATTTCACATTATTTTTATACATATATGTATGTATATCTTAAAAAATAAAATATTTTATTTTTAATAAAAATACAGCGAACAAAATGTGAACACTCTTTTAATAATATTGTCACAAAGCTGTGAAGCGTCAACTATAGATAAAGATAAATTTAAGCTTTAGTGATATTTAAAATACGTATGTATGTATATACACTCATACATTCATTGTATGCAATTAGTTCCGAATTTGGGCATAGAAAAAAAATTTGTCCCTGGCTTTTTATTTAGGTTCGAAACTTATTTTTGTTGTTTTTTGGATTTATTATTTATATTATATTTTGGTATTAAGGTTACAATTGCATAACCGTCAACACTCGCTGTTTTAATTATTTGGTATTATACCGATCGCACTGATAATATTAAGAAACAAGAAATAAAAATTATTCCTCAATATATGCCGAAACGTAACAAATTTTTACTAAAAATAACCAAGACGGTAACGTTATTTGTTAACCAGTTGTCTAATGTCAGTTTCTTTTAAGTTGTCTCAGTCTATTTATTTATTTATTTATTTTTTACTTCTTTAATGACGACAACGGTGGAGTTGAAACTCGTATATGTATATTTTGGCATATTTTAATATGTATACATAAGTTTTTGTTTATATACATTTAATTTACATGTTTTTATTTATTTTTTGCCATATGAATGATGTCTCCCTTTTTATACTCGTACGAACAAGAAGAGTTGTTTCTTAAGTAGTTCCAAATATGAGAAGTTGAACTTGCAAGAAAGCCGGCATAAACGATGGCAATTTTTTAAACAAATAATAAAATAAAAAAATGTGTGTAGTGAAAGCTCTCATAAACGGACATGCACCGACATTGAAATTTTTGGCCGTTAGGTGAAGTTGTCCGTTAAAAAGCGGTAAAATAAATAAATTTGTTTGGTAATTTTAATCCAGAGTAAGAAATTGTGTGCCATTATGATAGATAGATGTCCTGTTAGAGAGCCTCCTCAGTATGATAAAATATAAAGAATAGTAAGAGTAAATAAAGATAAATATAACTTCAGTTCCCACATTCAGTTTGATGAATCCACCTGACTGACACTGCTTCTCTTTATTAAAGAGACATTATTGAAAAAGACATTAAAAATTCAATCAAAAATTAAATATCAAACGGAACGTTTATTCTTTAAAAATATAATATACTTATTCAATTCGAACTTAAATGATTTCCTAATTTATTTCATTTATATTTTACAAAGTAAACTTGAAAAATATACTTATTAGAAATATTAAACAGATTTAAATCGGAAAAAAATGTTTGCTGTATAAATTTTTTTTTTTAAAGACCATTTATTTTGTTTTTAATTCTATATTAATAATTCTCAAATATTTTATGCCAGTTGTTATATAAGAATGTGAAATTTTTTTGGCTTTTTAAAAAATTTGGTAGAAGATCTACATCTACATTATCACCAACAAAATGTACATAAAAAATAGCGTAAACAAATAACAACGATGGCGATGGCTGAAGTAGTCTGCACGTTGACTAAAAAACTAAAAAAAATCGTAGGTGCTCGACCCCAGTTTCAGACTAAATCATAAAAACATTTCGCATTTTTTCTGATATGCACTTTGTGTCAGTTGTTGTCGGAAGGTTTCAGTGGCGAAGGCGGGTATAGCTATAACCAATCGACAGGCACAGTAGATCGCCCCCCTACGTCGGTATTGTGGAGCACCAGCGCACCAGATACTAAAGAACAAAGCTTCTAAATTAAATACGTCTCCTTGACATTAGAGGTGGTGCAACACTTCTATAAACAAAAAAAAAAAATCGTGCAAAAGAAGAGTTATATGAAGGTTTACCACATGTCATCTGTCTCACTATATCTTTGAACTCGTTAAAGCATGATGCTTCGCATGTGTAAGTTAAATCCCCTAAGTGCTGCTCCAAGATAATAAAAATAGCCGTTGATTAATCAAATAAAATCTTCTTGAAAATATAAAAATTATGACAAATATGAAGATATATCAGAAATACTAGACTCAATTGCTAACTTCTTATGGCGATGGTTGTGGTAGTTAGCACGTTGACTACAAAACCAAAAGCCCTGGGTTCAACCCCAGTTTCAGACTGAATTATAAAACCACTTCGCATTTTTCTGGTGTGCAGTAGTGGGGTTTTGTGTTGGTTGTTGTCAAACTGTTTCGGTGGCGAAGGCATAGTCACTGGTCACTGAACGAACAGTACCGGCTTCAGCTGACACTAATCCACAAGTAGCATCAGAGCGCCCTCCTTCGTCGGTATTGTGTAGCATCATCGGCGAAGTAAAATAATTAATAAAATGTCTACCAAATACAGCTTCAAAAATGTAATGCGTTTCCTTAATATCACAGGCTCTGCAACACAGCTATTAAACAAGAAACGTGCAAAAGCAGTATTGTAAAAATAATGAAGCCTTCTTCTATCTATCCCTTCACCACCTGTAATCTCTATCACTATTCGTTGAGGGTGGCGATGGCACGATGGATGGTAGTCTGCACGTTGACAACGAATCCAAAAACAGACCTGGGTTCAACCCCAGTTTCAGACTAAAAAAATTTTAAAATAAAAATAAACATCTCGCATTTTTCTGATGTGCATTAGTGTGTCTTTGTGTGTCAGTTGTTGCCGGAAGGTTTCAGTGGCGAAGGCATAGTCACTGGTCACTGAACAATGCCGGCTTTAGCTGATAGCAATCCACAATCACATCAGAACGCCCTCCTTCGTCGGTATTGTGTAGCACCGGCGAAGTAAAATAATAATAAAAATGGCTACTAAACCGAAGCTTCAGCACTGCTACGAGTATAAAACAAAGAACGTGCGAAAGCAGAGCTGCAAAAATAATTAATTAAGCTTCACCTGTCGTTTCTCCTACTATCTCTTACCTATAGTTCCAGCACAATGCTTCGCATGTGTAGGAGTCATCTCCTGAGTGCTGGTCCCAGATAAAAAAAAAAAAAAAAAAAAAAAAAATAAACTTTTTAATTGGACCTTTGTCGATTAACTTTTTATTTATTATTGATTTATTTTAGTAATTTCAAAGTAAATATTTATTGTAGTTGTTATAACAAAATCTGTACATATAGCAATGAATTAAATACTAATATTTACATATAAGTATATATATATTATCATATGTGGATTTGTACATATTATAATATTAATATATACGTGCAAAATATAAAAAAATAAAGCGTTTGTATAAAAATATATTAAAAATTTTTTTAGCATTCATTTTTTTTCTCCGTAGAACTTTTTAGCATTTTGATTTTGTCCCTTTGTCCAGAGAACTTTTCTGGCAACAGTCTCACCAATTATTTCGACATTTTAAACTATGGGTAGGGTTACAAAATTTTAATTTTAATCATATTTCTTTTTATAAGACGTCACTTACAACCCTTTGGCGCTAAGTGGTCGTCGATACGCCCAGGATGTTATTAAGAGTATCAAACAATAGAAACAATAGGAACCGGGTTAATAATGAAAATTCCAAATGAACCCTAAACTATGCAGTTAATCGTGTCAAATCAATTAACGAATGAGAAAGTTTTTCTGCCCTTTACGACCCCAAAAATTTAATTAGTAAAGCCCTTATGACACAACATTTTTCCTGCATTATTAAAATTTTGGAGAAGAGGGCAAATACATATATTGTATTTGGAAAAGAGTACAGCCATATTAAGATAAATACAGAAACGTCAAATCGTCCACTAGTGTTATCGATAAAAAATGAGTAACTATAATAAAAATTGTGAAAAGTTTCAACTTAAAATTGACATTTCGAAATTAAAATCTTTTAGCGATTTGCAGTACTCAATGTCTGTGATTTTGAGTTTACTTTTTGACCGTATATTTTTCTTTACCTTTTTTCAAAATGAAAATAAGTTGGCAAAACTTAAAAAAATGTTTTATATTGTATTTGTTTCTTTCTAGGTTTGCTGTCCCTTTCTATCTATTTTATATTAATTAATGAAAATATTAACGGAACATATCAATAAAAGCATTAACCAAATCATTACTGTTCTCAAGATAAACTTTTTAAGTAAATTTTTACTTACTTTTCACTTCCACAAAAAAAACTAACTTCCTACGAGTAGAATTTGATAATAATTTATTTTTAAACATGAATGACAATACTTGACAAAAATTGAAAATAAACAAAGTTATATTTTGCACACACAAAAACAATCATGTCAAAGCAAGCAAAAGTCTATAAAACAATTTTAAACAACAACAACAACAACAAATCTAATGCCAAAGCTCACACAATTACCTAATTATTAAGAGTCATAAAATTTCAAGTGGAATTTCAGAGAAATTCGAAAATACAAATTGACGTCAATTCACAATATGTTCAAGTAACCACAAAAAACCTTTACGCGGCCCCCTCGACCACATTTGTTCATGTACATACTTGCATACATGCAAAGCATTTGGTACGCAAGTACGATCGAAATAAATAATCACTAAATTTAAGCAACATTTTCATGCCATATCATATCAACTTTCTAGCCAACTTGAAAATGAATCATATTCGTATAAAAATCATTTCTCCCATTTTATGTCGAAAAGCATGTGTTTCTGTACATTTTGCTTCTACTATATATTATAACACTATGAGGTTTTTTTTTTTGGTGGAATCCCCCACAAATTGTCGCTCAGGGGGATCGCGGACAATGGCAATGCAAAACATTTTTTTCTTTCAAATGTAAATTAACACTTGACTACTGTATTGCGGGCATAAGGAAGAACAAGTTTCTTGAAAAAATATATTTTGATAATAAAATTTGTTAATTTCATATTTTATCTGAAATACGTTCTTTTTCGTCTTGAGATTCTTTATTATAACTTTATCAATAAGAAAATTTTTAAAAAATAATATTAATGAGAAACAGGTTTTGCAAAAGTATTTGCAAGAAAACGTGTACTTTTATATTTTAAGAAAGTTTTTTTAAATGGTTACTACACATAAACGCATTCTTTCAAGTACGAAGGTGGCAAATAAAGAGTCAAGTGTTTGATAAAAATAATTTAAACTTATCACAATAGCGTAACTATTTGTTAAATGAATACTTTACCCCTGTGCCAGCATTTTTAATTGATGGGTGTGGTGCTGGGGAGGGTTTGTTTACTTGCACGTTTGTTCTCTCATACGTCACACATTCATTGCTTACTGCTGTTACTGTAGTTTAAATCGTGTAAAGCTTTTGTATTTGAATTAAATAATGACGATGACTACGACAACAAGTTACTCGTGTCCGTTCTGAGTGTTAATTTGGTATATTATTACGGCACACAATATTTAAACAACACGTTTTTTCTCTATATAGTGAAACAGGTAATAATTAATTCATTTTGTTCATTATTTTTCAATTGTAATTATAAATTCTATAATGATTAGTTATTTCCCATTAACATTTAAATCGTCTGCCAATTGTTTTTTTTTTATTCCTACAAAGCAAAGTTTACCACACCTGTTTTCAGTTCATGTTCATGATGAAAGAAAGTTGTGTTAAAAATTTTCTACATAAAAACTGTCACGTGAGCGATTTGCTTTAAATCAGAATTTAAATTATTCATCTCTGCATTTTTTACATTCCATGCTTAATTTTCATATTTGCAACTATCTTCAAATCATTGGCATTTTTAGATTTTGTTATGGCGTTAATTGTGATATTAAAAACAATAATAAAACCTGTGTAAAATAAACATTTACTCACTTAACGTTATCGCCACTTCACTGTATTTATTTACTTATGTTGTAAAAATAACTAAATTAAAGGAAAATATATAAGTTTTTTTGTTTACTTTTTCTATTGCTATATAAATTTTTGTTATAACATTATATCTCCACAAAAGAAGATATTTAACAAAATGAGAAAAAAGAATGTCCTACTGCTATAGCAACTTTTAGTACTTTCGGAATAATCGAATATTTGCAATATTAACAAATGTATTTTTTTATTAAAAACAAAATAAATTTTTTATATGTATTTACAGATTTCTCTCCGCCGCTGGCATCGTCAGTTGCAAGTCTACGTGGCGGCATTTGAATATCTTAAACGCGCTCAGTTATATTTTGACTATGTAAGAGACAGCCAGGAAAGCTCTACTGCCCATGAATTAAATGAACTTATGAAAGATGCTCGAAATATATTGTGCAATATAGAACATGCCATCAATAATACTGCCGCTGGTAAAAGTAAAAGTGCCTGCACTATAGACTCACTATTCATAAGTCGTACTAAAATGGAAGAAATTTTAAAGTTCACCACTAATATAAAATACGTGTCACCTCTAAAATGGCATCAAATAAAAAATAACGACAAAAGTTGGACGGTTGATGTATTTGATTTACGTTTCACTAAATCAAATTATTTTGCTTTTATACGTAAAATAATAAAAACGTTACGAATGCATACGAAAAGACCTGGGCCCATATATTTGGGTAAAAGGGGCAAAAAATCACAGCAGGAATTAAACTTAGGTGTAAAACAAAAACAAAGAAAACTAAAACATTCACGGAAAAAATCGCGTAACCATCTGAAATTATTAACTCATAACTTATGAGTAAAAAATACTATACGAGTATTTCAATTGCACTCACATATTATGACAATCACATTCTAAAATATTTCCTTAATTTGAAAATTACGTATTATTTTTAATATATTTATTTTAGATATTTTTAATAGTTTAGAATTTTGTTAAAAATTATACATTTTTTTTATCATAATCTCAGTTTTAAGATTCACTCTTTCTTTTACTTCAAGGCAGCTGGTAAAAATGTGTGAATAATTTATTATTGTAAAATAATATTCTATTTATTTTTCCCACATAGCAATTTTTTCTTTTGGAAAAAGTACACCTGTGATATAGTTTTTAATTAAGAAATGTTTGTAAACTCAATACTCCACGTCTGTAGTAAGAATATATTTATAAAATTGAAAAATATATACATATATATTTATACATAATAATAAATTGAAGCTGAGAAAAAACTTTTGAGTTTGATTTATGGGTGGATTATTAATGGCAGGCGAATCAATGAAAATTTAAAAAATTAAAATTTATTCTATATCGAATTAAATATGTATATCATAATTAGATATAATAGCGTTCAACAAAAAGTTTACGTCTCTCGATTTGTAATTCGATACGGCACAGCTAATCGTGCGCACTTAATTTTTAGCGCAAATGCATGTTAAATTTAATCGCGTTTCAAAACAAAAATATTAATATGAAAATTATATTTTATTTTCATAAAATAAATCGAAGTATGTAGCTGCAACGCAAAAAGCATTAATAGCAAAATTTATGCTTCAGGATACAGTAATGTGTTTTATGTCCCTTAACTTTGATTTGAAAAACTATTAAAAACCTTTAAAGATATTTTATTCAGCAGTGAATGTGAGTAACATATCTGATTTCTACATTAAATACCAACAACATACCCACATCAACACTTTATATTTATAACAGAACCAGCGTTACCATTTACTTTTTAATACCTTAACACCTTAATTTTTCAACAAATATCTTGTTCCCACAAAAGTGTCCAAAAAAAGAATAAAGCGCAAAAATATAAATTTTGAATTAATTTTTATTGCAAATACGATAAACGAAACTAAGAAAGGAATAGTTAAAAGCAACAAATTTATTCTTATACTTCCCACGATTTTGAGTAGCTCACCACTTTTTTTTAGCTTTTGTTGAAGCCTCCGATGTTTTTGTAGCATATTCTACGCTATTTTCTCTACTTGCATTGCTGCGTAAAACTAATAACACAAAAAGAATTATTTAAAACAAGAAATATTCCCTTATCCGTAGCGTTTCTCTTTAAATATTTATTCATGATTTTTTGAAATAGAAAACTTTTTAGAAAAAAACAACAGCTATAAGAGGGAATAGACACATATAACACTATTGCAGTAATAAGGAGTGAAAAATTATTAGATCGTTTACATTACATTTACATTATCATCAAATAATATTGTCATCATATATACTGTAATCTAATGATTAATAAAAAAATTTGAAAAATTTTCATGCAAATGCATGAATTGAAAAAAAAACCTATTTTTGAAGTTAAAAACTTGAAAACTTTTTGGCATTTCAAAAAACTTGAAGAAAAGGGAAAACTTTGCAAATGGTAACGCTGAACAGCAAACAAACTCGTTTCGCTATAATAAAAGGCTCAGTGCATTGTCTTAATGTTTTTCGGTTCCGCATGTTTGTCTTCATTTTCATTCATTATTTAAACAAATATTTTTAGGCCTTAACAACAAGTTGTTTGTCAATATTTATTTATTTCGATTGAGCATTATGCGATCAACAAGCATTCATCCTTTAATTCTCTTCTTCTTTTATTGGATTTTCTCTTTTATGTGTAAATTGATCGTTGTTTAATGACCCTTTTTCACACATGTAATTGTATGTTAAGAGTGGTGTGAGTGATTGTTTATATGTGCACACATACTACTTATATACATTTAAGGGAAATAAAAAAGTAGAAAAATACAAGAGGGTAGATATTTTTCATACATTAAAAAGGACTTTGGCTCACCGCCTTTTTGGTTTTATTGACACACGTTTTCCTTTTTTTCCCCTTTTATTCTATTCTATTCATTTGCATATCAATACTTATGAGTTATGAGTTGTTTCTCCTTTCCTTTACTTTTGGAAGTCTTTTTTTTATTGAACTTATCACTCCTAACAACGGAATGTGAAGATTAAATAATTTTAATAGTGTTAAAGAACAAAAATAATTGTTGTATATTACAAGTATGATATAAATAGAAATATACATACGTATGTAAATTACTAAATATAAAATATTGTATAATAGACGATTTGTTTTATACCCTCATTTGAGTATAAGTGACATATCCTGACATCAAAGCAAAGAAATTCGACTCCTTGATAAGTAAAAATACTTACAACAGGAGCTGTTCAATAGTATAACTGGGTTAACTAAAATCGAAGCTATTTCTATAATACGAATCCCTTAGATTGTAAGTGACAATGTTCTGAGTAAAATAAAAGTTTATAATTTACAAAGTGAAACATTATTCCCAAATATGTTCTCTATATTCGATTTTCTATTATTTATGAAAAATATTTGCACTTTATTGTTCTTTTGAACGGGCTGTAGTAAAATATTCTTATACGGGAATAGTAAAGTGCAAATATTATGATAGAGTAGGACAAGTACTGCAATGCACTTTTCAATAAAAAAAAACCCCCCCATTAGAATAATGTTAGTGTAGTCAAAACATAACAACTGTTATGGAATACGTTGTACATACACAAATTACACAAATTTTTTTTTTCTAAAATATACATATTACAATAGCTTTATTTTATACACCAAGCTATTTTTTGCCATAATTTTTTTCGTACAAATGATAATATCACATAATTTCGCATTTCTTCAACTATCAATGAAAAACAACTTGGTGATTTTAACAAAATCTCTATTTGATTGGCGTCCTAAAAACTGGACCTCTTTTCTATTTTGGACCAGCACTCAGGGGATGACCCTTATACGTGCGATACTAGGAAATTAGGTATTGAGAAGTATGATCGAAGGAGTAGTGTTTGTGGACATTTGATTTGAATTTTCCCACGTCAAAAGTGACAGGAAAGACTTCTGCAGGGAGTTTGTTACACATGTGCGATGTTCGGTCGAAAAATGAGTTCTCCCTGTGTAGTGCGGTTCTCTGCCAAATAGACCACAAATGATGAACGCGTCGTGCGCGTGAATGACCGGGTTTCGGGAACAAGTTCCCTGATTTCATCAGAACACATCCCATTATAGTAACGATGGAACAACGAAACGCACCCCACGTTGCGACGATGCTCAAGAGAGCCAATAGAGTTGGCTACCTTACCGTTCCCAGTGAGTTTCTTCACCCACTCCTGTACACGGTCGAATAACTTCAAATGATCAGTTGGGGTGGGGTCTTGCCCCGTTTAAAAAAAAAAAAGGAAGCACTTAAATGCTTCTTTTGAGACCTGGAAGAGGTGCTCATTCCATCCAACATCACACTGAATCTTTATGCCAAGAACACCAAGAGCTTCTGACTCCGCAATATTTAAACCACTCATAATTAAAGATGAAGTGGCATTATCGGGCATGTATCGGTGTGTAAGCATGCAGCATTGAGAGAAGATATCACAGACACCAAAAGCATTAAGTTTGGACAAAAGTATCCCATACCACACTCTGCCATTTGCTTTGAAAATATCTAGAGTCATGGCTTTACTTTCGCCAAAATGGTGAATGGAACTGCACCATTTTTTCCGAGCGGAAAGTCAATAGGTCGCCCGTAGGGCGTACTCTACTGCAGCCGTATTGGCGGTCATTCAGGATTATAGATATTTCAATAGGTGGAAGTTCACCATCAATTTGGAAATCGCGGAACAGATGACGGTTGAGCTTTAATTTTCAGGGTTGTTAGCATCCCCCTTTTTGGGGATTGGAGTTACATTTGCAACCATCCAGCACAATGGGAACGCACCTGTATGATACAGAGTGCTCCAAAGGATTGTCAAAGGACGCGATAACGTCGAAGGACACCAGTGCGGGAATTTCATCTGGCCCAGCGGACTTGTTTATGTTGAGGTCCGCTAAAACCCTTTTAACTGCACGAGCTCGAAAGTATATCTTTGGCATACACTATCGAGATATTGTTTTTAAATAGAACTTAGGCCTTAGTAAATATTTGCCATTTTTCCAACTTAAGGATTCTTTTTCGAAATAAATATTGCATTTCCATAACAATTCACTTATATTTTAATACTTTTTGAAGTTTTGATTTGAATCGAATGCCTTAATTTGGCATAAAGAATATAAAATATAATAACCCAATCGTTTTAGCTCGAAAGCTAATCTTTGATTTTCCACCAAGAAAGTCGATAAAATTTTTTTTATAAAAAAAAAAAATTAATTAAATGTGCTTAGCTGGCCAATAAGGTAAACTTCATATGTATGTACATATATTTCAGTAAATATTTTATAATTTAAAGTAATTGTGTTTAAAACAGATGCTATTGCATAATTCTTCTTTGATAATAAGAACGAGTAAGTTGTCTGATTTTTATTTTTCTCCCATAAACCATTCTGACCACACAGGCGCCATGAAAAGATCTTTTATACAAAAATATACGCGCACACACACCCTCTTTTAAAGGAATACTTTGACAGTGTAATGAAGAGCCTCTTGTAAGCGCCTATTACATCAACTCAATTGTTATCCTATTGGGCATCTAATGAGCGTTATAAATCTATGTCCTGCTTGTTTTGTACTTGTATTCATTGACAATCAAATATTACATTGTTGTAATATCGTTATTATGCATCATTGTCTTCAAAACGAAATAAAATTGAATTCAATTGCATGGGAGTGTATATGTGTGTTTTTGTTCGTACAATTATATATTGTGATCATGATCATGATCATCTGCTTTTAGAGGGGTTGTTAGTACGTGCTGTGTATGAATAACAGGCCTTTAACAAATCACAGTTTATAATTTTTGTACCTTTATTGAAAACAATTGTTTTTAAAGTGGTCAATCACAAAACATTTAATAAAAAGGGAGAGTTGTTACTTTTTATTTATTTCTTGTTAGATTGACATACATTTTTCACACCTTTGATCTTGATGCGCTTTTGTGGATGAATTATTGTTACTTTTTTTTTTTTTTAATAAATTTGCAGCAAAATTTAAGAACATTTGTTATAAAATTAATAAATATGTGTTTATATGCGTGAGCGTTTTTCGTTTTATTAGGGCGACAGGAAAACAAATTTTCAAAAGTATAAGTTCGTAAACGCAATAAAATACGTTCAAATGAAATTTATGAAAAATTAAGGCGAAATAAAACAAATGGTTCTGCTATTAATTCAAATAAAATAATTTGTTTAATAAATAACCTTCTAAGCTTCTTCAGGAAGCCACTCAAAAAAAGGGGCCAAATAAAGAATAAAAGATTTTTTATATATAAAAATTAAGATCTTAAATTTAAAGCATATTCATTAACAATTATTGTAAAATATGATTCTAATTTTAAAAAACATACATATTTCTATTTTTAGATTTTTCTTTTCATCTACACTAGGCTTGCCATCGCCACCATCAGCCAGCATAACTATAATAATATATATAACCGATGGCAAGCCCAGTGTATATGTTTTGAATACCAATTTTTTTATTCGCAACTAGGAATATGATGATGTGCGCCTATTCGCCGAATGTATTTTTGTTTAATGAAAATGCTTCAAAATTCATATTTTTCCTTCATTTTATGTATCGATTTTACACTTCGTATATACAGTTTTTAAATATATGTATATGGAGAAATATTTGCTTGGATTTGGCGAATAGGAATACGATTATCATAAAATATGCAAATATTCGGCGATACGAAAATGCGTAACATCGCTGATGGTGGCGATGGCAGAAGTCGTCTGCCCGTTGACTGCAAAAGAAAAAAATTTTTCCTGGGTTCGAGCTCAGTTTTCCACTGAATGACAAAAACATCTCGCATTTCTTCTGATGTCCATTAGTGTGTCTTTATATCAGTTTATAACAGTTGTCGGAAGGATTCAGTGACTAAGGCATAGTCACTGGTCACTGAAGAGTACCGGCTTCAGCTGATCGCAATCCACAGTATTGTGTAGCACCGGCGAAGGAAAATAATTACTAAAAACTGCTAATAAAGCTTCAAAATCAAATACGTCTCCTCAAAATCAGAGGCGCTTCAACACTGCTATAAACAAAAAACGTGCAAAAGATAGTGAGCTTCACCTTCTATCATTTCTATAACTATCCTATTCCAGCATAATGCATTGCATGTGTAATGGTCATCTCTTGAGTGCTGGGCCAAGGTAATAAAATATACGATCATAAATAGGGAGCAGCCTAATGTTATTATAAATATATGTATGTACGAAAAGGAAAAGTTTTTTTTTATTTTCGTATTTAACCAAGAGAAAAAGGTTTGCAGTTGACCTTGTCAAAAATATTTTGTTGTTATTTATTGGTGCTTGGATCCTTTTATTTCGAAAAATTCCTTTCTTTCAAAAGGTTTTTTATTAGCCAAAACATTTCATTTTTCAGTATGTGCTGTATATTTTTGTAAAAATGTCTCATGCCCAGAGTATTTCACAAAGAAATTTCCCATTGAAAAGAAACTTTTAGAAACCAATATCTATGGAATATATTTTCCCATATGATAAAGAGTATGTAGCAGAAAGTATTTTGAAAATATATTTTCTATAATAAAAATACAGTTTTTATTGTACTTATAATACACGAGAAATTTTAATATCCTATTCGTTATTAAAATCTTTATGCAAAGAATGAATGAATGTCACATAAATTGTCTTGAGTTTTGTAAAAAACTTAAAAAAATTAATTAAAGCTGTATAAAGATCTCATGAAGTAAATCATTCTTAAACATCTCAATATCGGCACAGTTAAAAAAACGTAAAGATTCTTTTTATCTGCATTAGAAATGAACACATTAGGCAAAAGCAAAATTTTGGGTGTCCGAATTTCTACTTTTTTAGTAAAAAAAATTATTGTAATATAAGCAATTTTTGGCAACAATTGGATCGATATTTAATTTCCTTGAATTTTGTTCTTTTTTAACGGTTTAAAATAATTTTCAAATATTAATTGAATAAAGTAGCCATTTCAATCTTAAATGACACTACGAATTTAATAAACATATAAAATAAACAAAAATATGTGTTACTTTATGGGCTGTGGCACACAAAATATTTACCACAATAAATGTTGGCGGATGAAAATATTATTTGAAATTGATCTACATATTATTCTTTATTACTTCTCAATTTTTTCGTCAATTATATAAAATTGTATAAATTTAGTTATCTTAAGAAAATATTTTCATGAAAGGAAATGAATTTTATTTCCATTTCCTTCAACTGTTTCATAGAAATTACAATTTTCTAGCAGTAATGAGATTTAAGTTTAAAAAGTTTAAATTTTCCTGAAATATTTCAAAAACTTATGTTTGTTGAATTTATTTTACTTCACACTGTAGACGTCTCTTTATTTGTCACAATATAATTTATTTTATTACTATCAAAGTGCTTCTTAAGTTTGTTATAACAAACAAATCAGCTTTTATTTATAAGTGTTTTTTTTTTTAAATTTTGCAAATTAAGTAGAATTCAGTAAAATTCATTTTATAAACAAAACAAAAATCTGCATGAGAAAAAATTATAATTTTATGATGTTTTCTTTAAGTGGTGTTGAAATTTCACTAGAAGGTTTATATTTTTTGCAAACGTAAAGATTACAAAAACTCTAAAGTTTACTTTATCTTATTTCAGTTTTTTCTGCACTTGGCCATGGGAATTACAATATTCTTGAAATAAATTTAGGTCACTATGATGTTTAGAAAAATATTATGTTTATTTTAATATGTAATTGATGCAAAAAATGTATGCAGTTTTGGAAAGAAAAAAACTATAATTAAAAGATTTTGGAACGAAGAAATAAATATTTTTTTATATAAACACAGAACGAAGGTTACAAGTACAAAATCTTAGATTTATTGTTTCAAATGCGTGGCCAATGCAATTCATTTCAATTTCCTTCATATATTTTTTGTTTTAAATTAAATGCTGTGGTAAATTTTTTTTGTTAATTTCTTAATTTATTTTCTGGCTGGCAATAGAAATACGATTTTAACAGCAATTTTAAAGCCCATTCCAACACATGCTTTCATATTCTAAAAAGAACTCAATATTTTGTCGTTATAGTTCACATTTTTATTAGTATTTAAAACTACATACAAATATAGAATCTTTCTCTTACTTTCTTCACTAAAACATATATGTATGTATTTCGAATTCCAACTTTCGTCACGCTTACATGCGTATAAATACTGTATTTATATATTGAATCCTTTCTCACAGATTTCTGATAAGATGAAAAAGAAGTAATTAATAAAAATATTTATTCCTTGAAGTAAATTACTCTTATTTATATATGAGTATATAAAATCTCGAAAGAAAAGTTATTATAATTTTTCTTTCAAGCCACAGAAAATTAAATTCGTTGACATTTCGTTGTTCGTTAATCAATAGCATGCCATCGCTAACGGAAACAATAATTCAAATTAACAAATATTCAAAAGAAATGAGCGCTCTAAAAGCGAAAATAGTTTACACTGAGAGAACGATTTCAAAACAGAATTTTGTTGAAATTTATTACTGTTGCAGGAAAAAATGTACTGTTAATTAAAGCTAAATTTTTTTAGAAGAAAGCTTCTGAACTTTAAAAGTTTTCGCTTTTTTTGAAGTACGGGTCGTCTATTCTAGATACGTGCGAATCCCTTCCAAATAAGCTCTTAATGATGAACGCGTTTTGCGCATGAATGACCGGGTTTCGGGAACAAGTTTCCTGATATCATTAGAAGACATCACATTATGGTAAAGATAAAACAGCGAAACGTACCCCACGTTGCAACGATGCTGAAGAGAGTTATTAAAGTAGTTACCCTACCGTCTCCAATGAGTTTCTTCACCGCCTCCTATACACCGTAGCTTAACTTCAATATAGTCTTTGAAACACCAGCCCATACTTAAAAGTTGTATTGTATTTTCGGTTGTATGTATCGAAAAAGTTATAATATAAATGTAAATTTAACATAAATTTACCAATTTTTAAATTTAATTTTATATGACACTAATTGGTATACGCTGCACCCGTAACCCCTCTCAGACCAATTAGAAACCAAATGTATCCTGTGTGTCCTTCTATTTAAAATTTTTGTTTTAAATTTCAAGTCAATCGGAAATATAATTTTGAAGAGCCTTATATAGGGGATATATTTCCTTCTGTACCCTGGTCTTTCTATATTTTGAATTTCTAAAAAATCGGAAGAGATCTAAATTGGCCCCTAAAATGATTTGCCAACCACTGACGATTCAACAAAGGCGCCACGTTTATTGGATTCGTTTATTGCGGAAAGAAGCTCAACAGCACCTCCCTTCGTTCATAGCAAATAACGCGCACTTTTCCATCCAGAAAATATTTTGTTATCAATGATAACAGACTGTGATCTGCTAGAACGTTCAGACGGCTTTACTAAGATTATATCAGCCCGCAATGAAGCACCAAGATGCATTATCAATTGTTAATTTCATAAAGTTCGAGAGTGGCTCCTACATTGATATGATCAATTGCATCACATTTGAATTGACGGAGGATCCATGTGTTCACATGTGCTCATATAGTACATGAATCTTCCAAGGGTGGCGATGGCACAATCGATGGTAGTCTGCACGTTGACTACTAAATCAAAAATAGACGTGGGTTCAACCCCAGTTTCAGACTAAAATTTTAAAATAAAAATGATGTGCATTAGTGTGTCTTTGTGTGTCAGTTGTTGTCGGAAGGTTTCAGTGGCGAAGGCATAGTCACTGGTCACTGAACAATACCGGCTTCAGCTGATAGCAATCCACAATCGCATCAGAACGCCCTCTTTCGTCGGTATTGGTTAGCACCGGCGAAGTAAAATAATATTAAAAATGGCTACTAAAACCGAAGCTTCAGCACTGCTACGAGTATAAAAACAAAAAAAAACGTGCGAAAGCAGAGCTGCAAAATAATTAAGCTTCACCTCCTTTTGTTTCTCCTACTAGCTCTTTCCTATAGTTCCAGCACAATGCCTCGCATGTGTAGGAGTCATTTCCTGAGTGATGGTCCCAGATAAAAAAAAAAAAAAAAAAGGCGGTCCAGGAAGACCAACGCATGGGCAATATTTTTTTAATCTAGACAACCACCAAAACCAACTTGAATCAAGTCGAAAATTTCCAGCATATTATTTTAAAACATTCCTGCTGGAATTATCGAATTACTTTCTTTGAAAAAGTGTATTGGTTTTTTGCGAGCTTTAAATTTCTAACATTACGGTCGTACAAATACTAGAACGGGAGACTTGAGGTCAATGGTTTTTGATGCAGAATATTAGGTTTCTCGAGATAAAAATATTGATATATCATATATATCATATACCATACATATGACCTTCCTGGAGGTCAACAGAATAAGTTCACCAAATCTTATTGCAATTGGATAAGCGATTTGGCCGTTCATATAATACGAACAAACAAACAATAATACAACAAGATAATGCATGAATTATTTTCAATGCAGAAAAGGTAATAACTATGTATGTCATAAATGATTTTCTTTAAGATTTATTATTTCCGAAGGCATAATTGCATTTCGTATGGATTATTCTTAGAAAATATCACTGAGTTATTTTTTTTAGTGTATACGCACGCCACTTTAAAAATGAAAGAATATCAAAAAAGTAACACTAATTTTTGTTAACATGTTACCAATTTTTATGGTTTTCCTTTGGCGAATGTGATCACGTATTTGTAGCTAATGAAAAAAGAAATTTAATAAAACATTTAAGATAATAATCAAATACACAGCTTAACATATCAAAAAAAAAAAAAAAATATGTCTAAAACGAAAAGGAAACATTTTATTGTATATTAAACATTTGCTTGCATCCCTTTTTTATATGTGTAGCCCAAAAAAATCCAAATTAAGAAAAGAGTTCATTAAGCGCCACTATGTTGAAATTAACCCTAGCTTGGGCACCAATACTTTTCTGCGAATCCGTCCACTATTTACATTTGTAAATATACATATGTACTTGGATATATTTTTCGAGTAAAGCTCCTGCTATTACTATTTATTTTCATCTTATTTGCTTTCGTGGTTTAAATATATATATTTAATATAAGCATTGGTGTAGATAAGCCATTTTTGGGGGGAAGGGGCAAGCTCGCCTAGAATCATTCTATTTCCCTCAAGTAACTAAGAATCTTAGGGTAGATGGCTGGAACTTCTTTTTGGCAATTTCTAGGTACGCCATAGAATATATGTAAATAACAAATGTATTTTAAACGAGATACAGATATTTGCGGAGAAAACTTTCAAAAATACATAGTTTTTGATGTACCAACATATGTATTTGAATACAGAGTCATTGTTGTGTGCTTTTGCTTTCATTAGCATTTTTTACTTTTTTAATTGAAATGTTTTAAAAATATGTACCTTTGATGAAATAAAAGTATAAATAAAGGGTGGTTAAATTTCAAGGGCCGATGTTGATTTTGAATAAAACACAAACTATTTAGGAAATTATTGTAATTTTATTTTATTATGATATATTGGTATTACTCAATTATGTATGGAACAAAATATCGGCCAAATGGGCGCCGCGACCACGGCAACAGTGGATGATCAATTTTCGAAGAAAATCATCTTCAGTGATGAGGCATATTTTCACCTCAGTGGATTCGTCAATAAACAGAATTGCCGCATTTGGGCGAATGAGAATCCAAGAGTGATTGTCGAAAAACCAATGCACCCACAAAGAGTGACTGTTTGGTGCGGTTTATGGGCTGGCGGCATCATCGGGCCGTATTTTTTCCAAAATGAGGCCGGTCAGGCAGTTACTGTGAATGGTGTTCGCTATCGTGAGATGATAACGAACTTTTTATGGCCCGAATTGGAAGATATGGATGTGGACGATATGTGGTTTCAGCAGGACGGTGCCACTTGCCACACAGCTAACGAAACAATGGCTCTTTTGCGCAACAAATTCAATGGCTGTGTTATCTCACGTAATGGCGATGTCAATTGGCCGCCAAGATCATGTGATTTGACACCGTTGGACTTTTTTCTTTGGGGTTATTTGAAAGAAAAGGTGTACGTCGATAAGCCAGCAACAATTCAAGAGCTAAAGGATGAGATAATTCGGCACATTAACGGCATAGAACCTCCATTATGCCTCAGAGTCATCGAAAATTTGGACCATCGGATGGAGGTGTGCCGCCGTGGTCGCGGCGCCCATTTGGCCGATATTTTGTTCCATACATAATTGAGTAATACCAATATATCATAATAAAATAAAATTACAATAATTTCCTAAATAGTTTGTGTTTTATTCAAAATCAACATCGGCCCTTGAAATTTAACCACCCTTTAAATATACATACAAGTAATAGTACATACATGGTTAAAAGTTGTTTACATTTTGCGTGTCACTGCGCTTATAACGAACTTCTCTTATAGTGAACTAATTTTACTGGACCCGTTGACCAGTGGACGTGGTTTATATTTGCAACAATTGGCAGAACAATTGTGTATGCCAATGATTTATAAAAGAACTAAAATTCCGCGGGTTATTGCATATTTTCCGGCAAAGAATGAATACATTACGGGTGTCACTATTCATACATTGAAGAGATTTACAACGGAAGATTTTGTCCCAGATAAAGATGATCGTGGGAATTCGAAAGTGAAAGGTGCCTGTTATTTGTGCTACCAAGAGAAATGCAAAATGAAAAAAAAAAAATTATTTATATACATTCATACATATTTATGTAAATAGTGCCCGATAATGAAGAAAAAATTACGAAATCGAAACAAATAACGGTAAATTAAATTTTTTTTTATTTAAAAAATTACTCACTCAGTCCAAACCATATCCACATATATAATCCACAAGCACATTAGAACGCCCTCCTTCATCGGTATTGTGTAGCCCCGGCGAAGTAAAATAATAATAATAAAAATGACTACTAAACCGAAGCTTCAACACTGCTCTAAACAAAGAACGTGCAAAAGCAGAGCTGTAAAATAGTTAATTAAGCTTCACCTTCTGTCGTTTCTCTAACTACGCCTGTGTAGGGGTTATCTCCTGGGTGCTGGTCCCAGAAAAAAAAAAAACCATAAATTATAGCTGATTTAAAAATTGAATATTTATATTTGTAAATAGCGGCCAAGTTAGGGTTAAATTACATGCGAGTTTTCCTAAATTTCCAGATATTTCCGTAATCCGATTTGTATGTTTCTCTGAACTATAGTTTATGTTTTACTAACTTCGTTACCCTACAGTCAGCTTATAGTTTCAGCGTTTGTAGGTATGGGTATTAGTTTTAAACATAATATTAATCGCAATTTTATCTAATAGGAAAATAACATGGTCGAAATATTTAACAAAATATGATAGTACCCAATTTTTAATATTTTTTATTATCCTCTACTTAATGGGTTTAGCTCAAAAAATGTACACTTTTCAACAAAAATTGTAATCGGTCAACAATTGATGAAAATATTGGTTCCTGTTGCTGACAGATGGAAGAATTAAATAATCTAACGTACTCGTTCATAAATATTTCATAAAAATATACACATCCTTTTTTAATAAGCCAAAATAATATCAGTACTTTATCGCATTAAGAGTTATTAAAATTCGACCAGTTCTGATAAAAAAAACGTGTTATAAATTTCTTTATTACGGTACCGGTGGTAATAACCTGAGGATAGGAAACTGTAACCGTTTAATAAAAATTCAAACAAGAACTTGGAAAAATCAAATAAAATGATAAAAAGCAGAGATACATAATGAAATAATAAAGCAAAATAAGATGATATGGAAACAGTTACAACAATAACACATAATATGCACTTATCGACTTGTATTTGTCTGCCTATGCGTACGTGTGGCACCTTAAATACTACAAATAAATGTACTATTAATACTCGTATGTACTCGTACAGTCGTATGAGCATCAACAGAAAAAGAGGTTAAAACTATTTCAGAAAACTATCTGCTGCAAGAGCAGATGAGAGTGGTAAAAGTAATGTAACAATACTTTTTCCGTTTCATTACGTATAATTTTTTTTGTACCAATGACTTTAACATTTCAATTTTTATTGCTGTTGTTAAAAGTCAAATATTCGGTGCATCTTTTGTTACGATTTGTCATAGTGGTATGTTTGTTTAGATTTGTGTGCCTGTGTTCAACGATAATCATTCCTTGTTGTTGTTTTTTTATTTTTTAATGTTGTGATTTCTTTCTTTCTTTACATTTTAGAGTTGCACCACTTGCATATTAAACATATCCGAAAAAAAAAATTAAAGAAAACGATTTGACTTTGTTTGTGCTCCTTTTGGACTCACAATCTCACTGTGGCAAATAAAGCAGCGCACTGCAATGATCACATCTTGGCCGTTTGCTTTAATGAGGAAAGAATGAACAAAAACTAAAATAATATAAGTAACAATTGTTTGATTTAAACAAGATAAGAGCGCGTGCGTTCTTTTCTTAAACCTTTTTATTTCTTTATAGCTGCAGTTACTGCTCACTGTTCACTTACCTGTTGTTGCTTTTACATTAGCATTACGAAACCGAATGGAATGCTGTAAAATGGATTTTTGAATAGCTGCTCAAGCCACTATGAAACCAAAACGAAATCACTTCTTTTTTCATTGGACTCACTGACTTTTTTAACCCTCTGAAAGTAAAACCTTAAGCAAATATTGCAAATTATATCAATACAAAAAATTATAAAATTACGTAAATGTATATATGTATGTATGTAGTATGTGTGTATATGAAAACAAATTTAAATTACGTAAAGTTCGCGTTAATTGATTTTTAACTAGACAGACAGAAATGTTATTTTTTAATTTTTAATTAGAATAATATTGTTTTTCAGTTACAAGTTTAATCTATTCAAATAAATGTTTAATAAATTTTTAAGCTCAATACCTAAATAAATAAATAATTTTTATTTTTTTGCTATGAAATAAAAAAATTTGTTCATATAAGCAACACTATTTATACAAATGGAAAGTAATATCCAATAAACATTGAAATTTTAAATTTTCCAAATAATTAATTTCTGTACAGCTGAAAACCTAATTGATTTTTTAATTAATATTACAACATTTTTAAATTAACTTTTTGTTTTATTTTTTCATTTGTGTACTGAAAAAATACTTTTCTTTAATTAAATTAAGCACAAAATCAAAGTAATTAATTTTAATTTATAGCAAGTTTCCTTTGCAGATTTTTTAATTAATAGTTTTTGTGTGTTGTGGTGTTCTAAGTGCCACACAGTAGGACAGTACATTCACATATGTACATGTTAATGGACATGTTAAATGAAGCTATGCAGTTATTTTAAGGATTCCAAAACCACTGTACCTTAAAAGGTTAATAGCATGGTTTGTCCCCAAACGAAGACTTGATAAAAAAAAAGGATGTTTCTTTTGATTAACTTAATAAAATACTGGAATTATATAAAGAAATAACGTACTCAAATTTATAACTGATTATTTCGTTTAGATAAAGTTTTATTAATAAAAAAAATTATGGGATTTATCTGTTCTTTAGCAACAAGCACAAAACAGTCAAATAAAAAAACAAAGAAATAAAATCTTTTCTCAAGTTATTCTCATAACATAAAATTCAAAAACATGTTTATTACTCCTTCTTTAAAAAGCCTTCTCTAAAAATGTTTACTTCCCTCTAACACCATTTTCAAATTTCTTCTCAAAGAAGGATTTTGTTTTTTTTTTACTATTAAGATATTCAATATTGTCCACACTTGATTTTATGCCATGAAGTGTTAATAATTACAAATAAGTTTTTTTTTCTTTTAATTCGTATTTTCTGGTTTTTGCACACGCCATATTGATTTATCGCAATTCAACCATCATTATGACTTCACATGCAGCAACAGCGTCTTTAATGCAATTTGACACCAATTGATGTTGTCGTCTTCTGACCCTCTTTGGTGGCAATTTAATACTTTTAAAGTTGCACCAATCGGTGTGAGATCTCTACGGCAACAACAAGTGCAGCTAATAGCCAAATTGAAACACATGTCTTTTCTTTCAGCACTAATGAAGTTATGAATTTAAAACATCTGCAAATATTTAGAGTGTAATGTTAGTGGCTTTTTATAATTTTTATAATGAATTCTAAGAATAGGTTTAATTTCTTCTGACATAAGAAAAGATGTTCATTTCGTCAATCTAAGCAATCCTTAATAATTTCAAATTCAATACATAAAACTGTTTTAATTTACTGAATTATAAAATTACATAGTTAACATTTTCTAATGTATAGAAATTAACTATTTTCTTATGAAAATGAGCTTCAATTAAAAACTTTATTACTAAATAGTTTTGCCAATTATTCAAACAAATTGATCATATATATGTATATCAATTAAAACATTTGTCTTCATAAGGTTTTTCAACACTTAAAATTCAATTAATATATTTTATATTCTTATATATGTATTCATATAAAATTTGTAGCCAAATGTATAAAAGGATATGCACCGAATTCTTTTCAAGTAACGAATTTAATTGGCGGAATTAAAATATTGTTTGAAAAAAAGACTGAAAATAATACAATTCTTTCCCGTGGATTTTTTCTGTGTACATATGCATGTATACGATTTTCTAAATTTTAAGTTTCCTACTGAAAAAGTCAAAGTCAAAGTATTGCATGCTTTTCTAATAAGATCTTATATTTTCACTACTTCAAAACCTAAAAAAAAGTTATAAGGGCATTGGACTTAATTTTTGATTGTTGCTTAAAATAATATCTCTGCAATGGTGGAGATGGCTGAAGTAGTCTGCACGTTCACAACAAAACCAAAAATTTCCTGGGTTCGATCACAGTTTCAGACTGTTAAAAATATCTCACATTTTTTCTGATGTGCATTAGTGACTATTACTAAAAATGGGCTACTAAAACGAAGCTTCAATAATGTAATACGCCTCCTTAGCATCATTTCCTGTCATTTCTCTAACTATCTATTTTCTCTAGTTCCAGCACAATGCATCGCATGTGTAGAGTTCTTCTCCTGAGTGCTGGTCCAAGATAAAAAAATTACAATCCTTTGGTTCACTTCTGATATAAAATAAAATAACATGAAAAATAAAAAAATAAAAAAAACTGAGTGCAAATTGCAGTTCGCTTTTATCATTTTTAAAGTATTTTTATTCAAATTCAAGCCACTTGTAAACTATTTTATATCTCTGAATGTCTCAACGTTCGAAAGATTTTGGGAGTGAGTTGTTCGTTTCTTGTTGCAATTTTTCTTTCTGCAGCTTCGAAAAATCCCTGTAATGAATTACGAATGATTTTCTTATATGATTTCGGCCAAAAAGCTTTCACAAAGCATATTTTTGATTACATTGTTAATAAAAACATATTGCCAGAGCTTATAGTCCGTAAATGTATTACTATCGTATTAGAAAAAAATAAAATGTTATTACAATTTACGAAAATCAAAAGGAATTAGTATTATGTACTTATAAAATTTTTGTTTGTTATTTGGTTAAACACAACACCTGTTTTCCATAAGCAACATATTAATTTTATATCCAGTTTTCTTAAACTTCCAGCAGACATAGAAAGGTCAAGGCAAATAAACAAAAATATTTCAGAAAACTTTATATATCTTTCAATCATCACTGATAAAAAATTTTAAATTATACAGAAGAAAAATTTAACAATATTTTCTTATTCAGTATAATCAATCAATTTATTATTTTAATTTTGCTTAATCTTTTATGTACTTTTGTCCAAGAAACGGCCCAACTTTTTCAAGAACGCCACTACATTGAACAAATATATTAAAAAAAAAAAACATTCAACAAAAATTATTAAATTAAAAAATAAACAAAGTTCAGTACCTAAAGGGTACTTGGAAATTGTTTACTTAACAATTTTTGACATATTTTACAAGTATAATAAGTGTGTGTTTGTGTATTGTATGTACGTGAAAAAATGAAATGATGAAAATCGTTAAATGAATTAAGAAAAACATACAAACACACACTTTGACATGAAGCTGAAAATAAACAAGTATTTAAAGTACGGCGTGGATCAAAGTGTGACAAAAGAAAGAGTGTATGAATGAAGTTCATTATAAACTGATCAAATCTGTTAAGATAACAATACAAACAGGTCTACTTGATTTTCTACACTTCAATTCATCCGATATGAGAACACAACAACAACAAATAATAACTGAACAAACTGATCCGTTAAATACTGACATTCATTCAGCCATTCATTGAACTACAATTATACAGCTAGTCAACATTTAGGCAAGAATTTAAGTGCGCAAACATCAACCCCATTCGTATGTACATACATATGTATATGCCTGCTTCGTTCAATGTGCTTCATTTCAAAAACAGTCATATCGTATGTACATATGTATATACAAAGGGTGTAATTACATAAGCATCAGAACTTTAATTAGAGAAAAACAACAGAAACAGCCGTGCCAAAGATTCCGTTCGGAATGCTTCATAGCTGGCCGTGAACCGTTTCGAAGTTCCGCAATCGAAAAGGAGGCAGAAATGGTGCAATTATTCGAATTTCCGAGAGGTGCGCTAATATTCATTTGGCTCCCCTTAAAAATTATGCGTCATAATGTACATCATAAACGCCACAACTTTGCCTTATAATTAACACGGAACTATATTCCCATCATTTTCACCACCTATTTATTTATTAACTGCACAAACCCTCTCTCTATCTAGTTCCAGTGCAATACATTGTATATATATAGGGGATATCCCCTGAGCATTGGTCCAAGTTAAAAAAGACATATCGTTAATTTTGACCGGGATAAAGGATGTATAGAATGAATGATATGAAGGAACAGAGCTTAAATTTTGTGAATCTCCTTCTAAAGCAGAGTTGCTGTATCTCTGATGTTACGTTGGGAAATAAATTTTTTTGAAGTTAGAAGAGAGTTAGTGAATATATTACTTCACTTTACCGACTTTATATTGCTCAAATGACGAGAAAAAAATGAACTGTTGCATAAACACATCAGCAAAAATTATTGACCTGATGCGAGTTCAACCCAAGAAATTTATGTGGTAGAGTCAGCGCGATAACTACTCAGGCAGCAGCACCCTCAATTTTTAATACAGGGTCGCAGCGATATTAGTATTGTTTAGACGTACTCATTATTAGCATATATTTTATTAATTTCTATTCTTTTTTTTAACAATTTGGAAGCGTTTTGAAGGCACTTAAAAACGTCACATGCTCTAAAACATGAGTACTACAAACGTAATGCACCAAATACAAACGTTATAAAGAATTATAAGAATTTATATAAGATAAATTAACCTCCTGTTCTCTTCTCTTCACTTTCTTTTACAGCAGGGTCTCTAATGTCAAGGAGAGGCAATAAATTTTTGATGTTACTTCACCGACAATGCCATACAATACCGATACGGCCGGCGTTCTGATGTTACTTGTGAATATGTATCAGCAGAAGTTGGTACTATTCAGTGACCACTGACTATGTCTTCGCCACAATAACAACAACACTCAGAAAAATGCCTAGTATGTTACGACATAGTCGTATACTGGCCTCGAACCCAGGACCAGCCATTGCCATCCTCAACAGAAATATTAACGTTATCTGATAAATCAATGAGACGACAATAAGTACAAATTCTGAAAACATCTTCTATGAAATTGTAGACGTAGGGGTTCATATAATTTAAGTTTCTCTGGCAGCGAGGGCAAATGGAATCAAGTATTCCTTGAAATAAGTTTAAGAAGAATACAAATGTTGAACCTAACGATCCCACTATTGCCCTATCGAAAAATTTATTTCCTTAGTCTAAGTGCTATGCTTAGTATGGGTAGCGGACGTTCCCTGAACTCCGATCCCAGAAAACGAAAATATTTCCTTTGCTACTTTCGGCATATCGTTTCGAAACATTTTTGCTGTTGGGCATAACATGTCAAGATTGAATGTATATACAGATATGTATTGTGAATGTTTTTTTTTTGTAGCTGTACGATCTAGGGATGGGGAATCTTAAAAAGATATTGGTAGCCCGGGCTAGCAAATATGCACGATTCGCTGCAAGGCTTACTCTATGGCTTATAATCCCCCTACGTACTAAACACCACCTCTTTCATCATTCTGCCAACCAGTTATCCACCGGGACCACACTCAAGTATTAGTTCGGGGGATTGGTGAATCAGCGAATGCTGCTCCCCGCCGTACAAAAACTTCACCGTACACAAAATTCCAACTGTATTATGAATGTGTGTGTGTGTTTTTTTTTTTTTTTTTTTTTTTTAGCTGTACGAGCTACGGCTAGGGAATCTTCAAAAGATATTGGCGGCCCGAGCCAACCAATATGCACGATTCACAATTCACCAGGCTTTCCTTCCGGCCTGCCCTGCGCCTACGTACTAAACCCTAGCCTCGAGCGTACTCTCTCCATCCCATCTCCCCCGGAACCACCATCAAGTATTACCTCAGGGAAGAGGTCGTTCAGCGATTGCTGCTTTCTGCTACTGCATGTCTTGCTCTCTCGGCCAATCTCTGGCGCACTAAGATCTCCCTTGCGTAATCGCACACAAGGTCCCAGTTCTCCGCCTTGTCCAGCATCTGGCCAACAAGGTTGTCCGGGGTGATCCGAGCTCCCATTGCAATTCCCAGGGAGCATCTCCGATCCTCATATCGCGGACAGTAAAAGAACACATGCTCAACTGTTTCAACCGTGTTAGGGCATTCTGCGCATTTATCATCCCCATCATGGCCGTACTTACGGAGGTATTGCCTGAAGCATCCATGGCCGGTTAACATTTGGGTCAGGTAGAAATTTACCTGCCCATGTTTCCTTTGTACCCACTCAGCTACTCTTGGTATGAGCCTATGGGTCCATCTCCCTCTGGCGGAGGTATTCCACTCAGTTTGCCATCCTTCCAAGTAGGTGTCCTCCAGATTGTCGGGGTTCTCTACCCCAGCTCTCCTCGCAACATGCTTCATCTTTTGCATATCCGCAGCGAACTGTAGTGGCACCAGTTCCGCAACGACGAATGCTGCGTCCGCGGACACTGTGCGGAAGGCCGAGGCGACCCTGAGCGCGCATCTTCTGTAGGCAGCATACATCCCTGCCCTATAGGTTGGCCTGAGCATGGCCTCGGCCCAGATGGGGGCTGCATAGAGGGCAATCGACCTCACCACACTGGCCAACAGCTGCCTCCTCTCCTGGCGTGGACCCCCCATATTAGGCATTATTCGCGACAGGGCACACGACGCCACGGCACATTTCCTGCCAGCATATTTAAGATGTTCCTTAAATGTGAGCCTGTTGTCAATCATTACGCCCAGGTACTTGATTACTGGCTTCGAGGGTATTCGCTGGTCTCCAACAGTTATGGTAATGTACTCCATTTTCTTCCTGCTGCTTATCAATATTGCCTCAGTTTTGTGGTCAGCAAGCCTGAGGCCTGCGCTCACAATCCAGCTTCTCACGGCTGCGACTGCATCATTGGAAACTCCTTCTAGTCGGTCTAGATGCTTACCCTGTATTACCAGCGCAATGTCATCTGCAAATCCAACAATCTGGGCACCGTTAGGAAGTGCGACCCTCAGTACACCATCGTACATAGCGTTCCAAAGAATTGGGCCTAAAACCGAGCCCTGAGGCACTCCCGCAGAGACCACATAGGACTTCCTGCCGGAAGCTGTGTCGTACAGGAGAACTCTATTTTTAAAATAGTCCGCAACCAGCTCTATTAAGTATTTCGGTACGTTTTTCTCATCCAGAGCAACCAGCACAGCGTCCCAATCTGCCGAGTTGAAGGCATTTTTCACGTCCAAGGTGATGATAGCGCAATATTCCTTATCACCTTCCAGCCAGCGGTCACCCTTGATGGCATCCTTTGCTATGCCTATGACCTTTTCCATGGCATCAACTGTAGAGCGGGCTTTCCGGAAACCAAACTGGCTATCCGATAAACCTTCCCCATCGAGGGCCTTCTCCAGCCTTCTGCAGATTATCTTCTCCAGTAACTTACCGGCAGTGTCAAGCATGCAGAGTGGGCGATATCCTGCTGCGTCCTGTGCATTATTTCCCTTCGGTACCAAGACTAGCCGTTGTTTCTTCCATATCGCAGGAAAGGTCCTTTCCTGGACGCAGGAGTTAAAAACCTCCCTAAACAGCTCCGCATTACTTTCCACAGCCGCTTTAAGTGCAATGTTTGGAACTCCGTCTACACCCGGAGCCTTTTTCAGCTTCATTCCCCTGCACGCTGCCTCGACTTCGCGGCTGCTGACTTCTGGGACCATGTCGTTGAGGTTCCTGTCCTGTACAGCATAGGTTATTTCGGGTCTCAGCGGGAACAGTCCCTCAACAATTGCCCTTAACCCAGTAGCACATGTTGTGCCTGGTGGGCGGAAGCTATGCAATTTCCTCATCACAACCTTGTAACCCGTACCCCACGGGTTATCCTCCACATCGGAACACATCTCCCTGTAACATCTTGCCTTGCTCCTCGCGATGGCCTTTTTCAAGCGGGATCTTGCTTCCCTATACCCATCTTGCAGCCGCGTGGAGTTGTTGCAATTGTTGTTGTGTGTGTGTGTGTGTGGCTGTGTGTGTGTGTGTGTGTGTGTTGCTGTTTGACTGTATGAAGAGTAAAAGTATCTGTGGTGTGTGTGTCCTGAGAAGATGTACAAAAGATGATGTAGTCAAAGCCCTTTGTATCATTTGTCAGGGGTTACTTTATTGTTCTAAACTATTAAAACAAATAATGGCATTTCCTGAGTTTTTGTTTCAACATCAAAATATATTTATACCTACTTATGCACAAATATTATTACACGTGTGTGTTTATGCATCTTTGTCGAAAAACAGAAACGGTTTTAACTGTTTTATTTTTTTGTAATGTCATCATCTCTATCCGACAAGCCAACACCTGAATTAAGAGGTTGGTTGACTGTTATAATAAGCGTTGACAATTGAACATTTTTCAAATTCATTTGGCATGAAAATATTCTATCTAGCATATTGAGTATTTTTCCGAAAAGCTTAAAATGTAAAAAAAGATATGTCCTCGTATAAGAGAAAAAGGCAAAGAAATAATATTCAATGAACTCTATAAAATTCCAACAATGTTAATTCTTAATGGTAACTCCATGATCTAAATATATAAGGTCTGCTTGACAGTTCAAATTATTTTTACTGTGACGTCAGCGTCGAGATTTGTTTTTAATATGTATGGGGTTTGTTTTTTTCTTGAAATATTTTGCAATTTTAAAGGTAAAATAAATAAAACAAATTAAATTGTTATGTTATAGTCTTTTTGAATTTTCTTTTTTCGTTTTTTTCTTGTATTAATATTTTCTTTAAATTTCTTATTCTAAAATATAAACGACTTTTTAAAAATAACGATTTTACATTTTCAGGCACATCTATGTTATCACATTTAATGTTATGGTATTTTAAATAATTATTTCGAAAACTTAAAGTATTATTATTAATTTCCTTAAATATATTTTCTAATTTTAATATGTTTCCCCTAAATTCTTGGCAGGGTTTATAGAGCCCTCTGTTTGAACTGCATCTGGCAATATATCCTTTAAACGCCAATCGTTATTCGTAAAATGTCTAGAACAAATTGTTCCAGATTTCCAGTTAACATTTTTTTACCGCATGCATTGAGCCACACTTTCTTTATTTCTGGATCTTTTGGAAACGTAAAATATTTTAGATTTTTATCATCCTGCATCAATCTTTTACCACACAGTATTTCATTGTCCAAATAAATTTTATCACTTTCTACACAAATTGTTTATTAAAAACTCTTTTTTTTTTGCTCTAACTCAGTTCACATTTATTTTTAATTAATTGTCAATAAAATAATTCTTTAATTTTCTTAATAAATCTGTAATAATAATAATTTTAATCACTAGCTTTTAAATTTCCATTTAACCACAACAAAACATTTCCCGACGATGACGTCAAATTAAAAAAAAATGGCAGCTGTCATTCAATATCAAGCAGACCTTATATATTTAGATCATGGGTAACTCTTGAAACATGAACAAACATGAACATAAAAGAAAAAGAGTTTTAAAAAAAGACAAAAGATAAAAGCAATAACGAACATGAAAGACTGCTCAAAAATATATAATCTTGCTTTATTTCGAATATATTTGTCAGAATATGTTTTAGCATTTTTCTAACATTTTTTAGCATTTTCTTCATCAAAATATAGCTTTGTTCTTCGGTAAGTTTTGGCAACACTGGTTATGCATAGTACACAGTTGTGCACGTTTAGCTATAGTTATTATTTGAGGAAGTATTGTTCTTTTTATAAGTATATGTACATACATATACAAATATTTCAGGCATATACAACATACTTTCTTCTAATTACGGTACATATCCTATTTTTTTTTTATAAAAGCATTATTAGAATTTATTTTCTACCATTTCCGCTGGTTACGAAATACAGAAGTAATTTTTTTATTAAACCCAGCAAGGTTTTGAAACCAGCTTACATATGCATACAGGGTTTAATATTTAAAAATTTTTTATAAGGCGAAAACAAATTTGCCCCAGTAAATATTAAGCACAATGGGGTGCAAGATTAAAATAATTACAAAGTTGTTCAATTTATTTTTAATTTTAAATAGAAAAGAATAGTTGACATTTTCAGTGCGGATTATAATTTATCTCTGAATAATATGTAATAAATTAATTTATTTTAAAGGTTTTTAAGGATTTTATTTGAAACATTCAATTCAACTATATATATATTTGTAATTTTTTCTATTCGGCAAATTTATTTGTCATGTCACTTGTTAAAAAATCGCCATTACTGAATATTGATAAAGAATCATTTAAATCTCAATAATTATTTTATATTTTTACATCATATATATATTACGAGCATTTTATATGTATGTTCTTTATTCTACCTTAATTAATTAAAAATTTTTAATATTCCACAAAAATATCATATCATCAACTATTCAGGATACACAACTTTTTATAGTTGCCGTAGTATTGAAAATCGTTTTAAAGAGAAAGTTGAAAGTATTTCTGCAGTAATAACAAAAAATATAGACTCTTCGATGTCTAAAAGACTTAAAGAAGTTGTCAATGCTAAATGACATCATACAGGCCATTAAATAATTTCTAAATTATATCGAAGTTTTAACTATGCCTCGTATGTAGACTTTTAATTTTATGAAATTTATTATTGAATTTATTCAGTAATATTAAACTATATGAACACTTGGGAAATAAGAAAAACTTTAAAAATGTTTATTATGGAAAAAAAATGTATTATTATTTATTTATTTATTTCTTTTAAAAACTGAAATCTATTGAATATAAATAAATCATATACATATATAATCTATATTCCATTCTATAATGTTTTACGCGGCGCCTGCTTGGTATGTCACCTCTGAGTGTCATCTTAAAAAACTACAAATATGTCAAAATAAACTACTCAAAATGATATATAATTTGCCAATACATTTTTCCACACAAACTTTGCACTCTATGTCTAACATAAAATTAGTTAAAGATAACTTAATATATTGTCTCAAAACTTTAAAAATCGTTGTAGATACTCTAGCTATCTACACATCAATGCATTAGTTTGATAACGTTTATCCCTTGTTTTTACCCTCTGACATTACTGCTCTACTTATAGGGTTTTTGATATCACTTTTTCCCTAAATAAATGTATAAATAATAAAATAAAAACATACTTATTAAAAACATTGCTGTAAAAATTTGATTAAGAATTGATCTCTTAAAATTAAAATTAAATTATTGTAAAAATGTAAATGTTACTGTAACAATAAAAATTGAGAAAAAAAAAAAATATACATATATGTATATAGTTTTGTGACTAGGTTTATATGTATAAATGTTCTTGTTTTTTTTAGCATTTAATTGTATCATTATCTTTAGTATAAATGAGTATATGATTTTAATTTTAGCAACTTTGTTAAATTAAGTGATATATAAAATATACCAACAGCCTTTCAAATTTTTGTACTACCTCACCCATAGTGCAAACTTTACCTCACAACACAATATTCTCAAGACCACCTGGATTTATTTATTTCCTTTATTCTAGCTTTAAGTTTATGTCAATATTAACAAAATATTAACTTATTCATTGTTAAATTATGCATATGAAATTCCTTATGCAACCAGAATTATCTTCAAATAAAATTTTCAAATATAACAAGCTGCAAAACGCATATATGCAAGACAATAAACATTTAAATAACATTGTTGTTAACATTGTCGACTTTAGCAACAAAATAGCAACAACTGCCCAGAACAATAAGAAATATTGCTGTATTTGAACATATATGAAAAATAAATGTTTCACACACTTGTGCTTGTACTAAGCAGAAGGTTAATATATATAAAACATAAAAAAAAAAGATGACCAAGACAAGAGAAAATTCCACCAACTATTTACTGCAAATAAACAAACAGAAAACCCAGCAAATTTCTCCCTTTCTGGGCATGTGCAAGCAATTCTTTGCCTCTTTCTACGACACGGAGCTACAAGTGCATGCTGTGTTTTGGTCAAATGTGTGCTTACGATAAAAACAGTGTTTATTGTTTTAACACATTAGCAAAGTTGTACTACAAATAATTTCCATAAAAAAAAAAAACTGTATTTCAAACAGAGAGTTTAAACATATTCTCTTTCATTCTGTTTAGGTAGATCCAGCAGATACATTTTAAAAACATAAAAAATCGTATACTGAAGTAATAGAACTACGAATATAAAGGCTTAGAGCCATTACTTTTACCGAAAAAAAATATCTTGGTTGAAACAAATTGTCACAGGAAGATAATATTAGTTTTTGTCATTAACTAAAAAACAAAAAAGAAAAACATGACGAAATAAAAAAAGAAAAAAAAAAAAATAAAATCAGAGAAAACATTTAATTTAACAAAATGAAGTTTTAACCACCAACATGGATCATGTTTAACATAAGTCATTCATCCGGTATACTATTTCAATTCTTATATTTGAAAATATTACGGTGTTATTATGGGTCTTTACACAACGTCTGAAAATATATATTATGAAAGTAATAAAAATGAAAATTATTCTACATTCAGTTCTAATTAAGTAATTTGTAATTCTATAGAAAAGAACAGATTTGGCTGATATAGAAACAATGGAAACTTTTCTAGATTTTACCGTGTGGTAGTAGATAGTCTACTAGTTACATTTTTATTTTAAAAATCTTTAATCGTGTTCAAGGAACCAATTTGAGGTGGTGGTATCATTGATATCAAATCAAATATCGTCAAATATTCTGTGATGATCGTCATGCCAAGTTTTAGTCTTCCATTCAATTAGACAAATTAAACCGCGGCCAAACCTTCTCTACTCTTACTTTCTGGAAGTTCCGGTTAGTTGATTCAGCTTTGCATTACGGAAACCACCTTATTCCCATACATACATAGTATATTCATAATGACTCGGGTAGCAACATGGGCGAGATAATTATGATTTAAAAATACTTTTGTTAAAAAAATATAACTTTTTTTGTTTTAAATACCTTCAAGCACAAAAAAGGTACTTGTTAACAATATTTACAAAAAGGCAAGACACATGCGTACATATATATATATATATATATACATATATTGCATGTACATACATACGTGCATACATGTACATACATGACAAGGGAACGCACAAAATGCTAAGACGCAACAACATAATTTTTAAGCACTTAAATACTGCACTTAAAACAAAACTGGACTTTAAAACCGACATAAAAGTATCTACGAAAAACATACACTCGCACCTTAAAATATTTACAAAAATCAACAAACTCACAAAAAGAATTACAAAAAAGAAAAAAAAAGACGAAAAAAGGTTGAAATTAAAAAATATTTAAACGACATTTAGTTTGTGTGAGAACACAACATGTTGTTGACCCAAAAGAAATGTGTACTGCCAGCAAATATGAAAAACAAATCATTTTGCTTTTGGGATGGAGAACAAAAACGTTAATACAACATTTTTTAAAAGAAGTTAAAACCATAAACAAAATGAGAGTTAAGGAAAAAATAACAAAAAAAAAAAAAAAAAAGACATGTGATTATAACAAGCGCCACACTTTTATGTGGCAAAGTCATTGTGAAGAAGCAGATATTTTAAACGTCCATCAATATTTAAAGGGTCTTCCAAATTACATCACTTAAATACATTTGAAAAATAGAAATTACATTTTTAAACTCTATAGTCTAAGTATGAAATAAAATATTTTAGAGGTGTTTAACATGGCTTCGGTATCCTATGCATAATATGAAGAGGTCCACAACAAAACGCAACAATTCCACTATAACAATTTTCTCGATAAACGCATAATACTAATTAAGGCCCGTACGATATACATATATATTTTTCGAAACACTTGTTGTGGTATTATAGTTATAAACTATTAATAGAAATAATAACTAAATTGATATACCTGCTAGTTAGTTTTTAAGTTATTAAGAAAACAAATTTGGAATTGTTGCGTTTTGATCCGATTCATAGTAATAAATTCGTTTTGTTATGAACCCAATGGAAATGGTGCATTTTTTTTTTTTTTTTTTTATCTGGGTCCAACTCAGGAGATGACTCCTACACATGCGAAGCTTAATTAATTATTTTTGCAGCTCTGCTTTCGCACGTTCTTTGTTTATACTCGTAGCAGTGCTGAAGCTTCGGTTTATTAGTAGCCATTTTTATTATTATTTTGACATGAACTGGGCTTAGAATTATTACTTTATCACCTCAATAATATTGTAATTGTACCATTTTGTTTTGAATTTCATATTTTACATAAGCAATATTTATTATTGAAATTCATGGTATATTACTTAAAAAAATCTACATTGTGTTACATTCTCGTTCCAATGTCCTCCTCCAAACAATTATGTACATAAGGTGTCATCTATTTGAAAGGCACTATTCCCTTGCTGCATATCGAAGCACAAGCTCAAAGTTCTAGGCGGTTCACCTCTAACAATTTCATAAAAGCTTTTCTTAATGCTACGTACTGTTGCTTCTGTCATTGAGATGTTCTTATTAAACTGTACGGAATACATAAGTTACTAAATGTAACAGCATATACTAACAAAATTTTAAAAAATTCTTAACGCTTCAGAGCTGCCATTAAATTACTTTTTACCTCACATTTATCACTAATATTTCCAAGTTGTTTATTGCTTAGATGTGGAATTGTTTCATTTTGGTCTAAACCATTATATTTGTTATTGAATAACAACATAATTATTGACATTTGGCAAGTTTTATACCAATGACTATATAGATTTTAATATATATTCAATAAAAAAAATATAACAAATTTTAAAATATAATTGTTGCGTTTTGTTATAGACTTCCTCATATTTCGTCATAATTTCCCATAAGTCTTCTATAAACGAAAATCTTTATTGCTTGTAATTTTGAAATTTTAATAAATTTTTCGACTTTTGAATTGCAAAAGTAAAGAAATAAACTTGCAAAATACTGTTATTAAAAAGTAGAATTGATTTCCTAAGTTTGGCAGCCAACTAGTTATTTTGAAATCGACTTGTATATTAAGCTACGTCCAGGCAAATATTTAATCAGAAAAGCGTAACCACTAAATTATGTAGACTTTTTTTTATCATTTTTAAATACTTTAAATTTAGAACAGGTCTTTATCCTAAATAAAATACCATAAGTTTTTAATAAATTATTACTTCACTCCATTTTTAAATATTAACTAATTATTTGCGGAAAACACTGGTTACGTTTTTTCGTCAAATATTTGCCAAGTCTGAACGTAACTTTATAAACGCACTACTCGCTAGACTACCAGTGTAACCGCCAGAAACATTATTTAATTTCAACTTTGTCTATTATCAAAATGTGGGGAACATCGAAGAAAAGCACCGCCAAATCGGGACTCTTTTCGAGCCCCTCGTATCCGAATGATTGTCGGTTCAACCAACAAGTGGCAAACCCATCAGCCATAGAGATCCACACAAATCCGAGCTCTAGACACCATTGATTTCTTTCAGTCCAGCAGTATTTTCGACCCCCACCTTATCCCCTAGTTCTTAGTTCTAGCTAGTATCCGCCGCATACTTAGTTCCCCCATAGCACTTCCATGAAGGAAGTGACGCTCTCTGACCCTTAGTCCCATAATTCTGTGTAAATACGTAGCAAATGAAAAGTATTAATGGTATGTATGTATGTACATATGTTAACCCTAAAAGTAAGTGAATCACACTACTGCTTTGTTAGAAGTTTATAATACAAATATTATATATAATTAGTTTTATAATATTTGCAATAAACAAAACTAAATTTTATGCATACAGCAGAAAGTTTTTACAACATCGACTTTGCTTAGTACACGTTTTTCCATTTTTTAAAACCCTTTACAAAAGACATTTATAATTTTTCTCGTTATTTGCACAAAAAAAAGCAAAAAGTTTAAAAAAACATTGGCCTTAAAACAGAAAAAAATCGTTAACGTTTACCGTTTTTGGTAAAACTCACAAACATGCATACATTCATACGTATAGTTCTGTATACATACGTACGATTATTTACGTACGTACACGTATTTTAAAACTTCCTAACGTAAACGTATGATCTGCTCAATAAAATTTCTGAGAAATTTCCTTCAATTTCTGGCAATTTTATGAGAAATTCAATGAAATTTGTTATCTTCGATTTTTAAACATTGTGTTGATGTGCCCTACATATCGTCGTTCGTAAATTATTGTGTTCTATAAGTATAAGATTTGTTATAGGTATAGGATTCGCTATAGGTATAGGATTTGCTATACCTATAGAACACAATAATTTACGAAGAACGACATGTAAATGTATCTGCGGATGTCAGCATTTAATTTTTTTTATACACGAGCAGTATATATATTCAGTACTGCATAAGAACTGAAAATGACAAAAATGTTGTTAAAATGGAATTTTTTTTACATAATATGGTAGATAATTTCATGGCATTTAATTTTTTTAGATTCATTTCCGGCGCGGATACGATTTACATTGATCAGTCCAATTTTTGAGTACTTCTTGCAATAAATCTGGTCGTATGGTGTCAATAGTGGGTTCAATATTGGCTTCCAATGCTTCAAGATTTGCTGGTTTGTTAAACGCGCTATGTGGAAAGTTGCACCGTTTTTTTTTGGAACCAAATGTCGTTGATATTAAGTTGATTAATTTTTGGGAAAAAAAAGGGCCAAGAAGTGACAACGATGATGAATCGACATTCCGGCGTCTCTTTCAATATTCTCTTCGATACACATATTTCTTTGTCTTGTTGATGCTTTGAACTCGGGAAGAGTATAAAAAAGTCGAACACGATCAATAACTGCACGAATTGCTCTCTCACTAGGACTTAAAAGGACGAAGTGCTCTATGAACTTCGCCAGCAGATTTTTTAAAGTAAATTTTCACAATTTTGAAGCGTTGTTAAACAATTCATGATGACTTGCAAATCTTACTAAATAGAAATGTCGACGCAGTTTGACATTCTCAGCTATTCGATTATTCTCATGCAGATAAAAAACGCAGCGGATATTATAAACAAATGTTGGACATTTTTCCATATCAATTAATAGTTTTTAATACCTTATCCAGGATTTGTATTATTGCTGTTTAACGAAAGACGAAATTTCTATTTAGCTCCTAATATTTAAATTTTCAAATGCAGTAATTAAGTATAGTATACAAAAATATAATATAATTAAATACTAAAAGAAAATTTTGTTGTGTTTAAGTTCATAGTTAACAATAATGTGAAAATTAATTTTGATTTAACACAAAGTTGGAGGGCTAATAAAACAAAAACTTTAGAAAGACAATTAAAAATTGTAAAAGGTATTCTCGCTCTCACATGTACTATAAATAAAGCTTTGAGCTTTTGGGGCTATGTGGATTCTGACCTATACTGAAACAGAACGGACAAAGCTTTGAGCCTTTGTCAACAAATGTGGAGAATAATATATATTTCTCGTATACATTTATTCAACTGCATTGGGTTAAATATATGATATTAATGACTTTACAACTACCTTCCTGTTGACACAAAGATTACTAATGACGTATATAGTGGCACAGAAAATATGTATGTATATATATACGTGTTCTACTCAACTATTGATGGAGATTATTCTAAATCAAAAGTAATTTTCACATTATTGTGATGCTATAAACTTAAACACAGCTAAATTTTCATTCATTCATTTTTAATAATTGTAGTCCAAATAACATCTCTAATTCTTAATTTTCCACTTATGATTAACCAAAGTGTTACATGGGTTTCAATAAAAAATAATCCAGTACTGATGACTCGTTTTTATATGTAACTTGATCCCTGTGATAACAAATATTTATTTAATAATACTTTTATAAAAGCAAAATATGAATCCAATTCATATATCGGTGAAAACGTCATTATATATTTATTATTATTTTACTCTTCCTCACATGTTATCTTTTCGTTATCAATTGGACGTACTATTGAATTCATTGCATGTAATCAATTTCATTCATAAAATCACTAGGCACGCGTAAGCAAACTAACAGCATGTATTGAAATAAAAACAATTTTTCTTACGCTTGCTCATTTATTCATTTCCGCACTGTAAATACAAATAACATGAATAACGTGAATTTTTTGCTGCTTGTTTTTAATTGGAATTAATATAGACTGACTAGTTATAAATAAATGTTTAATTTTGTACACATACGTGTATGTACGTAGGTATTTATGAATGTTAAACTTATGTATGTTTACGGATGGGCATGAGTTTTATTCGCTTTTGTTTTTCAATCGTCTATTTACTGTAAATATTAAATTAATCGGGCTTTTTATTTAATCGATTAATACTTCGATTAAGTAATCGAGAGTTTCAGTTTCCTAAAGAATGAAAACGGCTTAAATATAATTTTCAGTTTTTTGATCGAGGGTTCTAATTAAGCTCTCGTAATGTTGACTGACAATTGAAAATTTAATAATTGAGGCCTTAATGAAAAAAGATTATTAAAGCCGGTTTTCCATACGAAATTCGTAAATTACACATACATTATCTTTAACGACCATTATACAAGGCGAATTCGTCAATTCGCTTTTCGTTCAAACGTCAAATTTTTTGTATACACACATGTGTTTTGTTAAATTCAACATAACCTAAAAAGAACGTGTTAAATTAGTGTAATATGAGTTAAATTGAATTATTTATTACAAAAAGTAATATATTTTGCATTCTTCTTATTATTGTAATATATTATTACAATTATTAAATCACTTTTCTTAATTTTCTCACAAAAGTAAATTTTAAAATAAAATCAAAATATACCTTACAAATTCTTGTATCAGCTGACGGGCGAATTGAATAATGTCTTTGCCTTGCCCCTTATTATTTAAAACTTTAATAAATCTTCGCCTTTTGTAGAGAACATAGCCTGCTTCTGGAGAACGTCATAATTATGAGCATGCACGAATGGCACATTCACGATTACTTTATAATTTGCGTTTGTGAAAGGCGTTTATTATTTATTTACCGTCCGCCTTACTTTGTGTGTCATACCTATCTGTACGATGTCGAAGTAAAATAATTTTTATTTGTTTAGTTTTCCTCATTAAAATTACTAATTTCAGCAAAGAAAATGGCAACCGTTTTTTGCCATCGGAAAGAAAAACAACCGAGTTTTGTAAAGAAAAGGGGTTTAGATATCACAAAAAGAAAATAATTAGATATCACGAAAAAAAATTTTAAATCAAGCAATTGTCCGTTCAAATATTTTTTTTTTTAAATCGAGTTTAGAATAATCGGAAGATGCTTCATAATGATTGGTGTTAAGGCTGCCAATTCCCGTTCCGGGAAAATCGCTCATTTTCGTTTTCCCCCTTTCCCAGGAATTTTAATCGTGCATTCACCGAACCAAAAGTCTATTTCTGTACGTAAGAAGTGATGATTTCGCCACTGAAAAATTCTTCTGTTTTATTTAAATTAGTACCGTTTACCATTAAATATTATCTCTGCAACGGGAAAGAAAGTAAGGAAGTCTAAAAATATATAAATTCAATAATTTTATTTCGTATACCAAGCAGAATACCCCCATTGATATCAGTCCAGAGTGATTGCCTCTTAGGACCAGAAGTAAGAAAAGAATTACGTTTTCATTTTACAATTATTTGTTATGCAGTATTTATTGATATGTAGTGGTGGTGATGCAAACCCCTGTCTTATAATTGTACAAAGTTCTTATATAAAAAATAATGTACAATGTACATGTATGACTTTTATTGTTGAAAAATTCTTTATATCTATTCAATAAAATTTTTCTACAAAGTGACATAACATAAAACATATATCAAAGCTAACTATATAAATATACATGTTGAATAAGCAAAGTGTTAATGATCAAATTATATTTCCAACAGTATTGTAGAGTTAAAGTGCTAAATATTGAAGGTAAGATGTGTAAGATTGTGTGTTTAATATATTTATTCTAGATGAAGACGTCTATTGTATGGAGATATTTTAAAAGGAAACATGAAGGAACAGCGATATTTATTTATTTTTTATTGTTTACTGAATCCCTTGCAAAACAAGACTAAGTCTTATAATTATAATACAGTGCTTTAAGGATATTAACGTCATGCGTAACGTTTGCATACGCAGACGGCACAGCAATTGTGGTAGCTCATAAAAATCTCCCGGATGCTGCTAGAATAAGGCAAAATCAGCTCGATACTGCTGCGAGATGGTGCCACGACAATATATTAGTTATAAATGCGACGAAAAGAAAGCTGATGCACATTAAACCACCTCATATTACATACGAAGACATAAATTTAAAATTTCACCACATTAATTGCCTTCATAACATGGACTTTGATTACGATACCGATTCATGTACAACTATAATCGAACTGGTATCCACATACAAGTATTTAGGTGTACATATTGACCATAACTTCAAATGGAATATACATATTGGAGAAGACGTAAAAAACTAAGAAAAGCATCATATATGACAACACCAATTGAGTTACTGCTCAAGTAATAAGGTAATGAGACAAGCTTATTTTTCTTTCGTGGAACCGCATCTTCGACATGGCATAACTGCGTGGGGAAAGTCCTCACACTGTGGCAAACTTCAACAAATTCAAAATAAAATTCTTAAACTAATAAGACCATTTTTGCACCAAAACCAAAGTCTACCAAATCCTATTCGACAACAGAGCACAATTGCAAACAGAACAACACGCGATGGAACTAATTATGCAAAAGATAGGCATGTCTTAAATGTGCTAAACATATACCGAACGACACTAGCCATAGAATTTTACAAGGAAAGCAGGTATTTGCAAAAAATAGATCATACCCATCAAACCAGAAGAAATGTTGAGGGGAAATATCGTGTTCAGAAATTTCGGAACGAATACGGTAGATGCACCCTACCCGTCATGCTACCTACAATTTTTAATACGATACCCAATGACGTTCTCGAAAGAAGTACCAATGTGAGAGCCAGGAAAAAAATTTTGAAATTACATTTTACATAGACACGCAATGATTACTCTATATTTATTATTTTTGTATTGCATTTTATGTTAATTATACCTGCAGACAAGCCATAGAGGCTTCGCAATGTTATCCTAATGTTAATTTGTACACGACAGAATTTATAAATAAAATTAATGAATAATTAATGAATAATGTGCATTAAATAGGCCAACTCAAAAAAAAAGAAATAAATCATTATAATTTAATTTATATAAAAAATTTTTAAAACAAGGACATATATAAATATGTAGAAAATATTTAATCTAATCAGAGTAATTAAGAAGAAATTTGTTGTGTTGCTGTTATCGTACATGAATGAGTAAAGAAACAGCTTTGGTTTTCATGTTTTTTGTAAGTTCCCACATTATGTTTTTGTACTGTGAAATTATGAATGTGTTCACTTTCGTCTGTGAAAAGACCCCTGCAACTCGTTTTATTATAACGCGGATCTAATCTACCGCCTTATGAGAAGTATGTATAACTGTGTGTGTTTCAGGAATAACAAGCAGAGTTTGAGAATATTTCTTTTGTTATTTTATATATAGTTATTATAATAATATAATTAAGATATTTTCGTCTTTGAATTGTACAGTTTTTGGCATTGTCGTTTTAAATTTTTAGCACTTTTAATATACTCAAGTATTTCATATTTCTTCTTCTGTTTCTTGTCACATTTACTTTATTATTTTTTGTGTATTATTATGTGTCCTAATTATTGCTGTTTTATATATTTTTAAACATTTTTAACATGCCATGTTACTCCATTTAAACCCAGTATGTTCAGTGAACAAAGAAAATTTTTTTATTTTTTATTCTTCGGCCTTTGATTTTTAAGTTTTTCTGGATTCGCATTGTTACGTATCAACATTGCACCAACTTATTTATGGGTGGTCTGAGTTAACCGCTAATGACTTTTGGTTTTGATGTAAATTTTACATTGGCCTTTACACTCTCACATTTTGTGCACTTTGATATAGCGATGTTAATTAGTCTGACTTTGAAATCTTAATTTAACTATTACAGTATTTTTTTTTAGGATAACTTTTGCATTATATTGTATATTTTTGCAATTCTTACATAAAATAAAACAAATAATTCAGCTACTACGCTTAAAAGAAAAGGCTTAAAAAAAAACTCGGTCTTGTTTCTCCATTCCTGTCACATTTGCGAGAAGCTTTGTATACCAATGAATAACACCAACATCATCATTTAACTCTGCAAACTCAGATTGAATATTTCTCGCTATATCTTCACGATATTGTTGACGGTATGTTCTCTATTATAAGAAATGTGTGAACGGCGTGAACTATCCATTTGTTCGTTAACATCCGATGTTTCTGATTCTATGTTGAAAGTTCTCTGCTGTGGAACTAAAAATAAGAAAAAATGATTCGACAGTTGCATTATTGAGTGACTTGTAGTTATTAATTTAAAAAAAAAAATCGATATTTTTATAGTTCTTCCATATACTTTACCTTGTGAAAGATATTTCATTATTTTTGCTTCTTTTATTTGTTTTCTTTCATCTTTTCGTTTGTCCGCTCCTGCAAGCTTTAAACCGATTCCAATCATACTATCTTCCAGATTTGGCTTTTTTTTTAAGTTGGACCAGCACTCAGGAGATATAGGATTAGCTATACCTATAGAACACAATAATTTACGAACGACGATATGTAAATAAATGTTTTAAAGCTCATCAAAAAGAGTTTTAATTGTTCATTGCACAACTTATAAAATATTAAAAACATATGACGAGTTTTCGTATTACTGACCTCTTCCGTTCATTAATTCTACATTACAGTAAACTTCCCATTAAGAAAATAAAAAAGTAATCTTTGTAATAATGTAAGAGGAAATTATCGTTAGACATTATCATAGCGAACATGACCCCTAATAAATAAAGTAAAAAGTCAATTTCGCTGTTAAATGATGAAATAACCAAAATGTGATTTACTTCGGAAGCTGTGAAAATATTCTCACTGGACCCTACTTTACCGGTCGCCCGATAAAAAGACATTTGTTTATTTTTTTATTTTATATTGCAGATGCAATACCCATTAAGCAGTTTCCGCCCACTTTTTGACTGATGTGTATTATTAACATTTCTGTATGGACTACATTCGGATATTTCCTCTATTGCCGTTCTTAAGATAAAGTAATATATACAATGTATATGCATGGGCGTAGCACTGCCCACATAAATTAATTGTGTTTAATAATTTAATGAAATTAATTCAAATTATATGGCATTTACATTGGACATACATACTAATATGCAAAAAGAAATTTATTTTCCAACAATTTGTCCCGTAAAACATACAAATATCCCAAAAAAAATAGAGTTCTATTCGAATTATACTTCTATCTAGATTAGTTTCGGAGCAATTAAATAACTAATTTCAAATATTGAAAAATTCTTTCTAAGTGTACAGGTAGTTTCTAACGTCACGCGTTCGAGGTGTGTTGTGATAAATCTGTCACTAATTACAAATATACTTTTATGTATAGACATATACAATATGTAATGAATAATATTCTTGTTAATTAATTAAAGCGTTTCTTTCTTGAAAAATGTTTGAAATATTCTACCTGAACCGTTTGCAAATTTTTGCCACTGTTGATTAGAGCGTTAATTTTCCATTGAAACTGCAGCAGCATAATGTGCAAAATGTCCTTGAATTATTGCAGACTCACTTTAAGATTTTTTAATTTACAAAATTTGCAATTAAAATTTGAAGGTTTTGTTATCTACAAAAATATATAAAATCCATTTACAACTATTAGAAAAATTGTCATAAATTTTATGGCTTATATTTCTTAGAACAGTGATGTTCGCCCCATAGAACATTTGTTGAAAAATTTACACAGACAGAGTTATTCTCTTTTAAAAACTTTCATTCGGTCATCGTTGAGCAAGCGAAGAATACATGTGCGGATGGTTGCTGTAGTTTATTAACCATTGTTGTTGTTGTTTCTTGTTGGACGACAGACAGTAAACACACGCGATTCAATTAGAATTGAATACGAAAAAAATAAAAAAATAATAAAAGTTCACGAAATGAAATGTGAAAAATATTTTATGGTAAACGATGCTTTTCAAAACATTCAATGCCTTTTATGTTACAAAACATTAACAGCGGGTAATGAACACGTTTCAATCAGAGCTAATAATACTTAGATCTGAGGTAAAAGATTTTGATAAAATTAGAACTCTAGAGTTTTGGAAAAATTTAGATGTTGCGATATGTCCACCACAGCTCAAAAAAATGTATTTAAAATATTTATATTTTTTTCTCCACTACTTATGCGAACAAATATTTTCAGACATGAAAAACGTTTGTTCCAAGCAGCGAAATAAAATTACCTCGTTGAATTTAAAAAATATTTTACTAATTCGCAATTGCCATGCAAGTAAAGGGTGGTTAAATTTCAAGGGCCGATGTTGATTTTGAATAAAACACAAACTATTTAGGAAATTATTGTAATTTTATTTTATTATGATATATTGGTATTACTCAATTATGTATGGAACAAAATATAGGCCAAATGGGCGCCGCGACCACGGCGGCACACCTCCATCCGATGGTCCAACTTTTCGATGACCCTGAGGCATAATGGAGGTTCTATGCCGTTAATGTGCCGAATTATCTCATCCTTTAGCTCTTGAATTGTTGCTGGCTTATCGACGTACACCTTTTCTTTCAAATAACCCCAAAGAAAAAAGTCCAACGGTGTCAAATCACATGATCTTGGCGGCCAATTGACATCGCCGTTACGTGAGATAACACGGCCATTGAATTTGTTGCGCAAAAGAGCCATTGTTTCGTTAGCTGTGTGGCAAGTGGCACCGTCCTGCTGAAACCACATATCGTCCACATCCATATCTTCCAATTCGGGCCATAAAAAGTTCGTTATCATCTCACGATAGCGAACACCATTCACAGTAACTGCCTGACCGGCCTCATTTTGGAAAAAATACGGCCCGATGATGCCGCCAGCCCATAAACCGCACCAAACAGTCACTCTTTGTGGGTGCATTGGTTTTTCGACAATCACTCTTGGATTCTCATTCGCCCAAATGCGGCAATTCTGTTTATTGACGAATCCACTGAGGTGAAAATGTGCCTCATCACTGAAGATGATTTTCTTCGAAAATTGATCATCCACTGTTGCCGTGGTCGTGGCGCCCATTTGTTCCATACATAATTGAGTAATACCAACATATCATAATAAAATAAAATTACAATAATTTCCTAAATAGTTTGTGTTTTATTCAAAATCAACATCGGCCCTTGGAATTTAACCACCCTTTATTAACATGGAATGTTTAATTTAAAATTTTCAAAGCTATTTTAAAAATTATAATGTGGAATGGCAGATGGTTAAACGTTTTAGTCTAATATTTAAGCACAAAAAAACTGTTTTATATGAATTTATTTTTGTTTTTCTCCCCCGCGAAATAAGTGTTCTAAAATTATTTATTGAAATTGATAACTGCTATTTATCTTTTTCTTAAAATTTAAATTACATTCATTTAATACGTTGTATATAGCTGGCATTTTCTTTCTTATTTGAGACGTTTGACATTATGTTTGCTGGGCAAAATCTCTCACCAATATCCCCTCATTTAATTTTTTAACACCAGTGTCTTAGAACCCGTTCGAAACAAATGTTCTTCTTCTTCATATAAAAGGAATACAGATACACATTGGCTATCATAAAAACCATGCAAAATACATGCATATGTATGTTAAGAAGAATATTAATAGACAGTACAAGGACAAACGAGAAACGAGAAACGTCGCTAATCGTTGTACACAGCCAAACAAAAAAAAAATTTTAGAAAAATAATGCAAATAGAAAATTGAGTGTGATACTTTAGTTTTGAATAGTAAGAGTTCGACCTTTTAACACACTTTAATGCAAACAATGCAATAAACTAAGAGGTGAAAAATATCAATCATGTGTCGCGAAAAAATCTTATCTTTAAAGATACAACAAGAAAGAGTATTGGTTCCTTTAAAGATAAATATGTTTACGACCAGTCATAAATTTAACTATTGTCAGATAACACAAAATATTAGCTGTTCTAGCAGATATAAATAACAAACGCTTTCACAGACAGAACGGAAGGAGGGTAAATTAGCATCGCAATGTCTGCGTGAACATTTGTCAGCCATTGGCTGGTGCGTAGGCATTCCGGTAGTAACAGCAATTGCCAAAAGTATTCACAAACAGTTTTCCCAGCAGTCTATCATACGTGGCTAAAGTTTATCTTACACATAATAAAATGGTGTACAAAAGAAATTTATCATTTTACAGCAGTCCAGATGATGTGTCGCAGATAATAAGCGTTTCATAAACATGTGTTTTTTTATTTTGGTTGTTATGTTACGAAAGAAAGAAATGAAAAAGATCAATTTAGTTAAAACACAATTTTAAAATAAATAAAATAAATAATTTACTTAACAATAACGTAGATTATATAATATATATATATATATACATATGTGACCAATACTAACCATCATTTTCATTCGCAAATATGAACTGTCGTTGTTTAAATTGGTTCATATTAACGCGATTGCACTGTCTATCATATCACACATGAACTTCAGTTTCAGTTTAGTTCGTGAATATAAATAAACTCTTTAGACAAATTGTTGTCAAACAGTACGAATATAATTTTATTTATAGTATAATTGAATACCACTCACTATGTTTTCAAGTAAAATATGCACTAACATAACATAAATAAGCTTTAAAATACATATTAGTTAAAACGCTTTTTAATCCTAAAACACGTTTTTTAAAAATTCATATTAATAATCAGTATTTTAACTAACATACGTTTTAAGGTTTTTCAAAAATGAGGATGGCAGCCCTAGATTTTTTATTTACCACTTGACTCCTAATGATGCAAAACCGTAATCGTATCTAAATAGTTTTATTGTCGTGTTTAATAAGAATATTGTTGTTTATAGAATAAAAAAATGTATGATAAGTTGTATATTAGTCAAAAAACTAATAACAGTAAAAATATCGCTGGGTAAGATTGCTATTTTAGTGACTTATTTAATTGCAGTTAAAAGAGTATTTGAATAACGAATTTAATATTATTTGTTTTGATTGTTTACACATCACTACTTAGTCAACATTAGTTTTATTTGAAATTTGTGTAACATTAATAATAATATAAAAAAGCAATAGAAATGGAAATAAAGGAGCACTGCAAACGCAAACGTTCCGAAAATTGGATCGAATTTTTTTTTCACAAATAACAATCACAATGAAAACAAACACTGCACAATATGACATCTTAAAATAGCTTTAAAACAGGGTCGAACCAATTTTAAAATTTTCATATTTACACAAGGTTTAAAATGTGCATTTTAAGCTAAAATTCGTTTATTAATACCATTTTAATAAACTTTGCTTAAAAAAGCTTTAAAATGCGTTTTAAAATTTTTATTAATACGGCTGTAAATGTTTGTTACAATCGGTGTTACCATATGCAAATTTTTATCTTATTTTCGGAACTTTTTGAGATGTGAAAAAGATTAAAAGATTTTTTAGCTTAAAAAAGATTTTTTTAAATATCGGGTGGGCCACAAGTAATGCCAGAGTGTAAAAATTTAATAACCTTTTTGTTTATTATTATTTTTTATTGTTTTTAAATTTTATTCATCGAACCGTGTTACACCACCATACAAAATTTAACGACTAAATTCAACACCTGTAATGCACCTAACCAAACCGAAATTAATGGTTTAATTGCACGGTTCCGACAACAAGGTGCAGTGTCAGACTTGCCACGATCAGGAAGACCGAGAATAGTACAGAACCAAATGAACATTGATCGTGTACGGGACAGTGTTGAGGAATATCCAGAAACTTCAACGCGAAGACGTTCTGGACAACTGAGCATCTCTAGAACATCACTTCGCCGCATTTTATCACGTCATTTGCACATGCATCCACACAAGGTCCAATTGGCCCAACAACTTTTATCAGTTGACTACGAATTTGGGCAATACAATTATCTCAAGAAGTTCAGAATTCAATTGGCAGGCACGTACACCAGACTTAACTGCGCGTAATTATTTTTTATGGGGTTATCTCAAAGAACGAGTCTCAAAGTGCGGTTGAACCCAGGAAAATATTTCGTTTTGTAGTCAACGTGCTGCATACTTCGACCATTGCCACCCTTGTGTTAATTGTGTGTGTTAATTTATTAAATTTAAAATACTAATATATGTTTGTAAAAAATATACATGTTGAGGAGGAGCGCTGAAAATATACTTGTTATGTTTAACACTTTCAATATACAACATTTATATTTTCTAATAGGCTATGAAAATTATTTTATTTTTCATACATTACATTTTTCATTTTTTCTATATCACATATTCTTATTCAACATTGTCAAAAGAAAAAAAGAAAATATGTTTTAAATAATTATAAAATATTTTCATCATTTACTGGGGTCAGAAGAATAATAAACATGAAACAGTATGCGACAGCCCGACAAACGTTACAGAGGTTTGTATAACACGCCAAATATTAATATTTTTTGCTTTCTCGTACAGCCTCCACACAACCTAACACCAACGGCCCCACAAACGTTGCAATCACTTGTACAACCGCTACAAATTGTACCAACCGTTGTATCGCTTCTTTTACAGCCAAACCTAAATCATCGCGTCAAGCATTGTCAGTCTGTTAAAATTTTTCATGGCCATACAAAATGCAAGCAACAAAACAAAATATCGCGATATTAATGCTTTGCAATTCGAAAATCCGATTTTGTCAACCCATTGGCAGTAAAGTTGTATGCCAAACAAATAACATTGTTGGAAGGTAATGTGAATATAACTGTTCTTGGATTAATCTAGCGACTTGCTATATTTTCTCTATCTACAGTGGCTCAAAGCTTATTTTATGCAGTCGACTTTTTTTTCTTTAAAGCTGTATAAAAATAAAACTAACAAAAATTTAAAAAAGAATTTGGTATTATTTAAAACAGAAAACACTATTTTTTAATTTATTTATATTTTTTTCATCTATTTCAAAAATCTATATTTAAATAACTTAAAACTAAGAAAACAAAAAATTCATCTTTTTTCCATCTCACAGCTTATTTTATGCAGGCACTAATTTTTTTGTATAGTTCGAAATTACGACTGTTAATTATATAATTTAATATTTGGTATGATATCCTTTATTGTCTATGACAGATTTGAGACGATTTGGCATAGATGCGACCAGTTTTTGTGTAACACTAGGCGAAATATTCCGCCACTCAGTCTTCAGTGCGTTCTTTAAATCAGCTTTGTTAGAAATTTTATGTTTCCTTATGTTTGTTTCTGAAATCGACTATAAATTTTCTATTACATTAAGGTCTGGCGACTGTGCTGGTGGCGTCATCAAATGTGGACAGTGGTATATACACCAAGTTTGCACAATACCCGATTTGTGTTTCGGATCGTTATCTTGGTAAAATCGAAAATCTGATTTTATACCCAGTCTCTCTGCACTCTCCAACAAGTTATTCTTTAGGATAGTTATTCTTTAGTATATAATGGTAGCACGCTGACGCTCTAATTGAAGTACTATTTGTATTATTAAACTCATTTTTTCGATTGTTATTCATTCATATGTACATACATAATATAATTTCGAGTCTAATATATCGTACTCGAATATCGATAGAAGTAAAATGCGAAATGTATGTTAATCTCTCATCTGTTTCTTTTTCTAAAATACATACCAAATACAATTTAAATTTAATCTTACTCTCCTTTAGAACAACATAAATGTGATTTATGTTCCCATGAATAAATATTTTTTATGTGCATTGATTGTTTCATGAATATTTTATTATGAGAAACTACCACTCAATAGAAAAATATTTTATAGAAGATATTGTTTCTTCCAAGGTGAGAAATTAAAGTATCAAAAAAAGGTAAATATGATTGCATCAATTTAATTTAGTATGCAAACAAAACGCCAAGAACACCGGGATAATCTAGTACATAATAGTGAGCTGCAAATAAATATGTATGTTGGAGTAAAATATACTCTATATTGCATATCATCGATGTATGTACATATATATTGTGACAGTGTTATATAAATTTAAAAAATATTCCTTCCTACACATTACTATCTCATACTATAATCATATCTTGATGACAGATGTTTCTATGTTAACGTGAATGGAAAATTTTCAGAGATGTATAGTATTAAAACTGGAGTCCCTCAAGGTCGTGTATTATTTTGTATACAATGTTCGCATCGGATATGACAGTTATAAAAATGTCTTAGTTGCAACATACGCTGATGACACTGCAATTCTTACAGTCGGTACAAATCCTAATCCTGCTTCAATACTACTTCAGGAAGAACTCAAAGAAATTGAAAGAAAATATGTATGTACTTTTTGCAGTTTTTTTAAGAATTACCTGAATATACATATATACATACTAGCTGACCCGGCCCGCGTTGCTGGCCGTAAGCAAACATTAGTGCTGTGTCACCACACGATTTATTTATTTAAAATAAAAAAAAGCAAAAAATATAAATATATGTATATGTCAGTGGTTATGCAATATGAAAAACTTTTTTAAACGCTGTATTCTTTTGTTTATTACTTAAAAGTATGATATGAAACAGTTCTTTATCTTAAATAAATGATAATAGGCATTCAATAATTTATTACATTACCCCATTTTAACTTTGATATCCCTTGTAAGATTGACTAAATATTTGTGCAAAACAGTGGTTACGCTTTTTCCGTCAAATATTTGTCAAGTCTGAACATAGCTTAAGTCAACGTATAATTAAGGAATAATTGCAAAAAAATTTCATACAAAAAATCAATTTTCGATTTTTCCAATTTTCCGAATTTTGCGGAGAGATTTTCCAATTTTCCGCATTTTCCATGATTTACACTAACAACTTTCTGTTTTTTGATTTGGAAAGCCATTAAGGAATAATTTCACACAAAATTTCATATAAAATCTCGATTTTTCCAATTTTTAGACTTTTCCGGAGGTATTTTCCAAAATTTTCTTCCGTAAAAACCTTCTCCTCGAAAATACGGACAACTGACAAAAATGTTTACAGAAATCGGTCCAGCCGTTCTCATTTTATGAATTACTATACATTTTGTACAACATTTTTATATATATAGATCTGCTACCTATATAAAATTCTAGTGTTACAGAATTGAAATTTAGTACACAATAAGGTACGGTGGTTAATAATGTGAAAAATATAAAATTATCTCGCAGACACATTAGCTATACTTTTTTATAAAAAAATTTAATAACAGATACAGTAACGCGTGACCGGGTCCGCCAGTCAGTGTTAAAAATTGTTATTGTGCGTCTTTATTGTGCCGCAGAACTGAGAGCTCACACGAAAAACCATATTAAACAATTTAAATTTTTACCGCAAAGCACATGCAAAGGTTCGAAAAATAGGTAGTGACCGGTCGTTACCCTAATATAGAAAAACCCTAAGTCGGCATATGATACACAAATACAAAAGTTTGATGAGAAAAAAACTGCCATAAAAAATAATCGGGACTACAAAATTAAAATTTTTTCATTACTTCTACTTAACAGTAAGAAAAACATTAGTTAGGCCCTTTCTATATTAAGGCATCCACATACATATGTATGTATGTATGTATAAATGGATGTACGAATCTATATATGGATGTATGTATATATCGTTACATTTATATAGAACAGCCATAACTCATTTTTGTTTTTAAATTAGTGCTTTTTGGCAGTTCTTGTATAAGAAATTTCTTGGCTTTTTCAAGAATTTCCTTAAAGGAAATGTACATAGGGACCAGCTAAAACATATTACATAGATAGACATATATAAACAATTGTACTATATTCATTATGCGGTGCATTGTGCTGAAACTAGAGGAAAGGCATAGTAGGAGATATGACAGAAGCTGAAGCTTCACTATTTTACAACACTGCTTTTTGCACGTTATTTGTTTTTATAGCAGTGTTGTTATAATCTTTGAAACCTCGTTTTTAGTAGCCATTTTTAGTAATTATTTTACTTCGGCGGTGCTAAAAGAATACTGACGAAGGAGGGCGTTCTGATGTGTCTGTGGGGATTAGATACTACTGATGGCGTCACTGTTCAGTGACCAGTGACTATGCCTTCGCCACTGCAACATTCCGACAACAATTAACACAAAGACAACAGGAAAATGCGAAGAAAATTTTTCGTTTTGTAGTTAACGTGCAAACTACTTCGACCGTCGCCACCTTATTATATATTATTATATAAGTTATTATCGCCTTTCAAAAGCCTTTCAAGGAAGCTAGATTTCTGGAAATATATATTTTGGAAATATTCTGCACATGCAGCTTCCTCCTTACCACTTCAGATGACGTTTGTGAATGTTTTATTTATTTTTTTTTTTGGCTAAACTACTTAGTAAAGTAATTGATTTATTGCCGCAAGATCACTATGCCTACTGACTGCACACTCTACATACGGCAGACATTATTTACTTTATACAAACACATCTCCATTCCTGAAGAAGAGAATACTTTAGATATTTATTTAGACATCTGAACGCGACAAGCATATACAAAACAAATTAACAAAGCAGACAAGGACACATCGTTCTAGCGACCACGTGTTCAAAGTGTGTAACACGTTTTAATCGTTTGTATAACAATGAGTGTTTTAATTCGTTACAAGCTTAAGAGTATTTTACAAACAAAATGACGAGAAGTTTAACACACTTAAACATAGAAAAGTGGTGTAAGAAGATCGATTTTTTTGCGTTTATTTACCTTTTGTCCTTTATTTTGTTACACGGTTAACCCCTATTGCAACAGTAATTCTATAGGAGCATTAAAATACGATTTAAACGGATATTTTACATGACAAGTTCATTAATCATATTTAAACAACTGCAAGAAGTTTTAAATGGATGCAATTATTGACAGGCTTGTCCATCCTTGTGGTAGCAACCATTTTTATTTTTCTGTTAAAAGTGCCAAACGGCTGTCTGTTAAAAGGCATGACATTTCGATCCCACTTTTAAATTTTTGAAGCCTATATGCATACATACATATATTGTTTTTAAATTACGTTTATTGTATACGTATGTCAATATTCACACAGAGTAACCACATGCAAAGTTGTTGCGTTTGCTCGAAAAGCAAGGCTAGTCAGACGATCGAACGGACAATTTAAATCTCTCGTGCAGTTTTGTATATACTGTGACTGTCCAGGCGAAGCATAAAATCGAAATTAGTTACGATAATCGTAAATTTAATAAAACCGTAACTGTTGGTCACATTGTGGGCTTCAACAGACGAACAATACGTCTAGCATGACCTCCCCTATTTCTAAAATTGTCTCAGAGTTATATTTTCATTACGTCGTGTTCCTTGCCATAGCTAAAACCGTTCATGACAATTTGTAAATTGTTTTTCTTTAAGATGGTGTTGATGTCATCACCTTCTTTATGCACAGCGGGGCTTGTATTTCAAAAACAGCGGTCATTTCTTACCGTCATATTTTCCACTCATTAGGGTTTTCTTATAGCAACACCATCAGCAACTTATTTCTCCTTTGGTGGTATTATATTATTATTGAACATAGTGAATAGGTGAAAAAAGCCCATACACATACATCACTAATTTTAATTTCTAATTTTGTTATTAGCCTAAAGGTATGTACACACACCATTGTCATTTACTACAATATTGACATAAAAATTACTACAAAATGTGCAACAACCGTATGAACATCGTCACAAAATGTATTGTCGGTTCATTGTATCTCAAGAATATTGTCACAATTCTGACAATCGTGAGAATACCCTTCATTTCCATTGACACACAATTTACAGTCATTTGTTATTGGCGCATGTGCTTCCTTTAGTGCAGCGTACAATAACACCATTGGCAGATAAATATTTCTGTTGGCAATGATGCCCATAAATATTTAGGTACAATGTTAAAAGTCGCATCTGGCAACGTTTGCCATACAATAATCTGACAACCGTGTGAACAGACAATTATTATTGGCAGAAAAATTTATTGTCGCAGAACTGTGTGCCAATGAAATTGTATGGTTTTCTTTCAATAGTGTGAGCAGACAAATTTCCAGATGGTAACAATTTTTCGTTGTGAGTGCATTGCCACCATACTGCCGTATCCTACAATATTGTAAAATCTGACAATCGTGTGAACAGGGAAAGGAACTAAATCAATTTATCAGTTCTTATATTGTAATATTTGTAATATTTTCTGCTCCTCAAAAGAAAAGGTGAATTTTGTTTTCTGCGAATACAATGGTGTGGTGCATGAAGAGTTTTTGCCAACAGGTCGTACGGTTAATAAGGAATACTACAAGGAAATTATGAAACGTTTGCGTGATGCAATACAGCTCAAACGATCGGAATTGTGGAAAAAAAATCAAGGATTCTGCATCCGGATAATGCACCAGATCAAACATCAATGCTTGTTCGTGACTTCGTGGCCAAAAACAACACCCTAATCATTCCTTAACCACCTTATTTACCAGATTTGGCTCTCAGCGACTTTTTCCTATTTCCAAAACTGAAGAGACTAACGAAAGGAAAGCGTTTTGCCACAATTGATGAGATAATCACAAAATCGAAGAACGATCTGATGGCCATACCGAAAAGCGCATTTCAGAAGTGCTTCGAGTTTTGGAAGATGGGCTGCCATAAGTGCATTATATGTGAGCGGTATTACTTTGAAAGGTACAAAATGGATATTGATGAATAAATACATAATTTTCAAAAAAAAATCAAAATTCACCTTTTCTTTTGAACAGAGTTCGTACTTAAGATAGGAACGTTTATTGTTATTTCCATAGAAATATCATATCAAATATCATAAAAATATCAAAATACTCTCATCCGAATTATGAAGCACAAAAAAAATAGTTCCAATGTCTACCTACATCCAATCTGTGCCGTCAAATTGTACACAAATGTAGGAAACTTTTATATAAAATAAATATGATATAATGTGTTCGAAAATTCAAGCTTCTTATGGTCAATAAACATGTTTCAGCTAACAGAAATGAAAGCTCCAGTGGGCTTTACTTTAAAGCAATGAAATTTAAATAATTAATTAAATAGAACGTACATACACACATCCATGCAGTATGTGTATGCGAAAATTCGAAAATGTGCATACATGCATTACAATAAATTAAAAAACAACGCTTTTAATAATGATTTTGTTTCAGTGTAGCACTAGTCACAGAAAACTAACAACCCAAACTGAACAATATTATGGAAAATTATGAATGACTGTGGGCTATTGGTATCGACCCACAGCAGCAACGAATTAACAACAACAGTAACTAAAGAACAATAACTTATAACAGAAAAGCAACGTAGAGAAAATACTTGAATAAAAATCTCAACGCAAATGCGACATGAAGCACTCAATGAATCCGGTGAACAACATATTTTATCATCTCAAATATGTGGATATGACGAGACTGCATAAAATATATCATACAGACAGGCCAACATTTATTCAGCCAGCAAACTGTTGAATGCTTCAAAGTCATGTATGCTTCAAAGTATGTAGAATGCTACTACATACATGCATACATGTAATGTTTGTCTCAAGTAAACATATAAGTGTAACTAGGAGATGGCGCACAAAAAGGGCAACAATTAAGTTGGTATCAACAACATTATATAACGTGTAAGAGAATTAACATCTTTGGCAACAACAAGAGCTAAAGTAACCGTAACAAGAAGATAAGGTAACAAGTTCGTAAACAGTTGCCGCTAAAGCATGGTGTTGAAAAGTAAAGAAGCTTTAACAAATTACCGCCCAGACGCATCAGTAGCGTAATATTCTGGTCAGTTTGTGGTGAATCAAAGGATGTCTAAACCCAACATATACATTAAGGTGGGTCAATTTGTTCGGGTGAGAGAAAAACGTGACACATGTACGTATAACAAAATCGAAATATTCCCACAATTTTAAGAAAATTACCAAAAGAAATGTTTTACAGCTGCATTGGGTGGGAGAATTATTAAACGCAGTGACAGGCAAAAGTGCGCTGAAAGATTTTCATTAATTATAAGAAATTGTTTTGGCAGTAAAAAATGTATAATAATGCACTTCGTACATTATAGTAAACAAAGAACCAATGTAGTATTAAATCCGTAAATGTGTAAAGGTAAGAATTCTATTCACGAAAACTTAGAGAAGATCTTCTACATTTATGATGATTTTATGGCAGTTTCGTAAAAGCAAAATATGTTTTAGATCAGTTATGTTACAGACTGTAATTTAAAAAATATCAAAACAGCTACTAAGCAAGTTGACAAGTCGCTGTCACATGGACGACTAAAATTAAAGAGCATAAAACAGAATGATGTGTGGTTCATAAACAATTGTTTGGTAAAATGCAGAAACAATTTGCGCCGAGAGACATTTGGGTAATTCCAAGCCATCCCAATAAAGACTTTTCTTTTATGCCAAAAAAAAAATAACCATGATCCCATTTCTGTCCCAAAACAAAATTTTTTGAATGTACTATTTAATAATTATTTTTTTAGAACAACTTTTTTGGTAACAGTATCCTCCTAGTGCACATTAAAATAAATTAAAATTGTACTGTGTTGGTAAAATACAACAGAAGATATTGAATTTTGGAGTTGCAAAAGTTTAATGGCTTGGGAATTTCAGTGGAACAGTATGTTCGGCCCTGTCGACACAGCGGGCTAAAAATTTTTAGTTTTTGGGTTCTTGGCCAGAATAACATGTGTACGAAATTTTAGTTGAAAGAGAAGAAAATGCATGATTGATTTGGCTCGGAGGGTGCCTCCGTAGCAGCGTTACCATTTCTCGAGTTTTCCATCATTTTTCAAGATTTTTGAAATGCCAAAAAGTTCTTAAGTTGTCTGCTTGAAAAACAAGTTTTTTTGAAATTCTTTAAAATTTTCAAGTTTTGTTTATTAATTTTTAATTTACAAATATATGACGAAAATGTTATTTCATGTTGCTATTTTATAATTTTTTAGTATTAAATGTGTATATAATATTATAGTTTTTTATGCCACCTTTTTTTCTAAAAAGTTTTCTATTTCAAAAAAAGCATGGATAAATATTTAAAGAGAAGCGGTAAGGATAAAGGAATATTTTTAGTTTTTGGTGTTATTGGTTTTAAGCTGAAATACAAGTGGAGAAAATAGCTTAAAATACGATACAGACACATCGGAGGGTCCAACAAAACCTAAAAAAAAAAAATGAGTAACTGCTCAAAATCGTGAGAAGAATAACTTTGTTGTTGTTGTTCAACTTTTTTTTGTTTATGTTATTTTGAATAAAAATGAATTCAAAATAAATATTTTTGTGCTTTTTTTCATTAATTGAACACTTGTGGAAAAAAGTTTTTTGTTGAAAAATTTATTTTGTTTTTAAATAAAAAGTTTTTCGTAAAAAATATATGGTAACGCTGCTCCGTAGTCTAGTGCATGAGCATTAGTCTTATCAATATGGTGGTGCGGGTTAAATTCCCACCTAGATCTAGAAGGTATAAGAGTTTCGTAGAGTTTGTGTTGTTCAAAAAAAAAAGTCACCCAAATGGGGATTTTTTATGTCTCTCGGCGGGTTCCTTTACTTCGATTTTTAGTTGATTGCGTTTGTGCTATACGCCTGCCTATTGACCAAAAATTTTACTGACCCTAATATATGTACATACATATATACTATATAGTTATAAATATTTTAAAGTTCATATTTTTATATATATATGTGTACATAACCAAGAATGGACGAATGTGTGTGTTGCATAAAAATATGACCGGCGGCCGTAGTGAATGTAAGAATAACTGATTTTCGTTCCACTGATCATACCAGCCAGACGTCTAACCATCGTTATAACCAACAACAACATTTAGATATGAATGTACTGACAAGCCACCATATACAGACAGACAGAGAGACCATTTTTGCTTCCAAGGCCCACGAAATAGATAGTCAGACATTTACATATGTATTTTTGTAAGAGTATGCCCAACGGCATAATACATACTGCATGCATACATGTGTACGGTGCAGAAATAATACCAAAGAAGAAGTAACAAACACAAAGGAAAATAGTCGCATAAGGAGAATAGCATCATCCATGCAAAACAAAGCGAACCATTTCATATTACCAGGCGGTTGTTGGTTGCATATTTACTTATAGATGCATATGTGGCTAACAATTTAAGTTTCTTCCTTTCTGCAGTGTTGTTGCAATTTTTATTTTTATTTTTATTTTTATTTTTTTTACTGTTTTGTAAGCATTTGTGAGCGGCAAAACTTATGACTGAGTAATTGCTGCCAATATTTATGCGAGGAAGCGTTTTAGCAATCACAGTATGTATGTATGTCGGCATGTTTACAAACTGCAAAATATACATGTATGTGCTTCGCAATAAGACGACTGCAGTAGATACAATCCAAAGGAAAAATCTTAACAAGTTGAGGCGTGTATGTGCTGGAGATGTTCAGTTTCATTTGAGAGTGCTCAATATAAAATTTTTAAATTGTCAATAGTTAATAAAGTAGAATAATACTTTCTATACAAATCTGGTACTCGTGCACTCACCTTTTGAAGAAAACAATTATTTAATTGTAATTTTTTTTCTTTTGGTCCACTGCTCCTACGAATGTAGTGCCCGGATAGTGTAAAGGAAAATGGTGAAGTGATAGAGAACTTAATTCTGGTAACTGTCATTGTCACTTTCAATAGTTCCCAAGAGGACAGTCTCATTTATTAACGATATCCTTGGTCTGCGCTTTACAAAGTATCTGTAGCCTCCATGTTCTGCCTTATCAATCACCTAATCTCATCTCATCCTGCCACCTCCTTTTCTAAAGAATCGGACAAAGTTCGATCATATATGATATTTTACACAATCGCAGATAATTTTGCCTTTAGTATGCTACATTCACTTTAGGGCTTAATCTGTATTCCGAATTCCCTTAAAAAAAACTTCTCCCACTTATGCTGCCAAGTGTGTATCTGAGGAGAGCTCTATTAGGTGGCAGCAATTCCTAGTGGAATAGATTGTAGTGAACTGGTGTCAAAAATTATGGGTAATAAAAGGGGTGCTGATGGTTAAGTAGTTAGCGTGTTGGTTCTGCAACCAGAAGTACTCGATTTCGATTCCGAGCGCGAACAAGTCAAAAAGTTTTTCCTCAGTTTTCTGTGCTACAGATTTCCCCTTCGTTGGTATTTGAGGAATAAACCGTCGACGCCTAAAATAATAAATATAATGGATCCATTTAGCTTTAAAATGATGAGTCAAAATTAACATCAGAAGATGCCGCAATATTGCTTTATAATTCGCGCGCAACTGCAGAGCTGAACTTAAGCTCTATATTTCTAACACTATTCACCACCTGTGTATTTTCTATACCATACCCCTTTCCATGTAGTTCCAGATCAATGCGGTGCATACGTAAGTTATATCCCCTGAGCACTGGTTCAAGATAAAAAAAAAAGTCAATACATTTTATAGCTTATTAGGCAACAGATTTCCTGATTTACATTAGTGTGTCTTTATGGCAGCAGTTGTCGAAAGGTTTCAGTGGCAAAGGCATAGTCACTGGTCACTGAGCAATAACGGCTTCAGCTGTAACCAATCCGCACATCGGAAATCCCTCCTTCGTCAATATTGTGTAGCACCGGCGAAGTAAAATAATTACTAAAAATGGCTACTAAAACGAAGTTTCAAAATTTAATACGTCTCTTTGACATCAGAGACTCTGCACTTCTATATAAAACGAAAAAAGTGCAAAAGCAAAGTTGTATACAGTCAACCTATCACCTTGTGTCATTTCTCCTACTATTCCTTCTTCTGAATGCTGGTCCAAGATAAAAAAAGAACCTAAACCGCACCATGTATTCCTAAGGTCGCGCCCATCCGACTCGCTATAGTCCCCCAGGTCCGGGGGACCTATATGCTGACAATATGCTGCTCAAGTGTCTCGTGATCCTCCGCGCATACCCTATATGTGATATCCTTAATAGATTGATTAGTCGAGCAGTAAATTGATTGATATTATAGAAAATGTTTTCGTTAAAATGTTAAAACTGTTTCTTTCCTTTTTCATTTTCTGCCATACACATATAAATATTTGTGGTTCACGAAATGTTTAAAATTTAAATTTTGTAAGGAAATTTGTTTGCTAAACCTTTTGCAAAGTAAATACTTTTTTCATAAATACGACAGTTAGTGTTTTGTAATGTTGTTTCAAAAAAAATATAATACACTCTGTCAGCCCGAAATTTACTTGTCAATCGCCGTATAATTTTTCGTAGCTTCTTAAGGGGTTAAATAAAAAATTGTTGAATTGTTTATGTGTTTGATACGAGATGTTTTATTACTACATTTAGCTCGTCGCGGGATGAATGCCTGAGTTGATTTGTTAGTTGGTTGAAAGATGATTCTTTTGTTTTTTTTTTTTGTGATGGCTGTTGGTAGATGTTAGTCCACGATGACGATGATGACAACAACAATCATGATGATAATAAGTTTTCGCGCATAGCAAAGCATAACATCACATACAATGAGGCGGTGTATTTGCTGTTTTTTGGAATGTAAATCATTATTTAAGTGCTCGATTTAGGTGACCGTATTTACGTTTACGAAACAGTGCAACCAACTTAACCGAACCAGTAGAGAGAATGTACCCGTATGTACGTGCACGTATTCGTTTGTACAACAATTGTTAGTTGACTGTAATAATCGTTATAGCAGTAGCAAGTGCAAAAATTTATGTTGTTGGAAAAGAGCACACGCTCTATGACGAAAAGTAATGCTGCGCACATAACTCATTGCACATAATGCAACTATAATAATTGACTGTACGACTGTGAAATCCCCGGCCAGGCCAAAACTACTACTTGTAATTCATCATTCCTTGGCAAAGCAACTAGTGGAAATTTAAGTGCAAATTGTTTATACGAGCACAATCATGCGAGTATATTGCCATGTATTGTAGTGCTATGTTTTTTTATTTCTTCAGTCAGTTAGCCATTCATCTATTCATCCATTTATCTGGCTATCTTAAAATGTTGATACATGCATCAATGCCCAAACTCCACTACTCAGCCATGCACAGAAAAAATCTTTTAGTTTTGAGAGTATTTTTTTTTTTTTGTACGATCCTAGTTTGTGCTAGCAGCCGGCTACATACATACTTCACAGAAGTCAGGTTTTTGTTTTGTTTTTTTTTGTTTTGCTGCAGCTTCCACTACTACCAATACAGCTACTACCAACTATAATTAAGTATAATGAACATAATTGCTAATATACTCGAATAAGTTTTTATCGCATCGTACACGAGTACCGATACTATTGATCATAAGTAATTCTACTCGTACATCTGTGGGTATTTAACTTTTATTTTTCTACCATATTTTTCCTCTCGATTGTTGTTATTGTTAGAGATGCATATAAGAAAAAATTAAAATGTATGACAAAGTGCGTGCAGTTATTCCTTGTCAGCTAATGAGTCTCGACAATGTTAATATTTACGTACTAATTACACGCAATGAATGATATCGATACTTTAATTGAGCGCAAAAATTGTAGTAGTAAATTAATCGTACAAATTCTTGGCCATTATTTACTTACAGATAAAGCGAAATGCTATCGATGATGGTGACCACATTGATAAAGAAAACGTCGAAGTATTATTTAATATGTGACCAACATAACTGATCATGATGCTGGATATAAAGAAGCCATATGCAAGTAAAAATGAGCGGAAGTCCTTTAAACGTGTCATTTTTTTAAAAGGCATGAGAGCATAGTTTATTCTTGCTGTGTGGTATTTTTAAAGAATATTTTAAATTAAAAAATGTCTTTCATCTGTACAATACTCACAGCACTGTTCTTATATTTTTGTGTGCATTAATGCGGTTTTTGAAATATGCTATAATAAAGAACTTTTCTTAATTTTTCATATTTCATAAATTACGAAACGCAAACAATGGACATTACTAAGATCAATTTCTATACCTATGCAGCTGCAAAAATTCAGAAATATCTTCAAGTAGTCAAATTATCTTATAATCTATTTTGAAGCAGGAGTGGTCGAAAAGACTTATCGAACATAGTAGAGTAGCCAAGTCTAATGACTCGCAGTACCAGCGTCGCAATATGAGGTATGTCTCCCTGTTTTATCGCTAGTACAAGGGACTGTATTCCAATGATATTGCGGAAGTCGTTCCCGAAACTTTGACATTTTTACGTTGGACAAGATTGCCTTTAAAAAAAAAGCGCATCCCTTTGTGTTCGATTTACCAGTGAATAGCACTGCGCATTATTATGTGCAATAAACTCCCTGAAGAAGTCTTCCCTGTCTATTGCGAATTTTTGAAAATTTGTCCACAAACACTACTCCCTCTATCCTCCTACCTATAACCTATTTTCCTAGTTCTATTACCAAAGGTTGTCAGCTTGGTTGTTTTTATATTTTTAGTATATATTCCCAAAGGGCAAAGCTTCTGTTTTCAGTACAGGTGAGAACGAAATTAATTTTTTTTTGCAACTTTTTAACTGTCTTTGCTTATTAAAAAATGCCCTCAATCGGATGGCAATGAAAAACCACTTGATAGTTATTTCGTCCTCTCATTGAAAGGCTAACTAATGTAATATAATTATAGTAGAAGGTTAGTATAGCACTTAAAAGGCTAGTTTAGTGCCTAAAAATGTTTTTAATCATCTAATATTTCTTCATTTTTCACAAATGCCTGTATATTTAATCAAAGGCACCCAAGTAACTAATTATATTTAAAATAAATTATCATGTATAAATTGTAGCGTTAAAAAGAGCACTCATATGTGGAACTTCTTTCCAATTTGGTGAGGGCATGTCCATACTAGGGAGACCAACCAATGATTTTTAAAATCCCAGCATTCGGGGTATTGGAAATTCAAATTTCAAGATCACGGGATTACGTGATCTATGTATTTTTTAATATTTATACCGAAATTTTTTTAAATAAACAATATTTAAATAAAAAATCTTTATTGTATTCATGTTTTTGTAAAACGTTATAAGTACATAACATATGTTTTTTAAAAGAAGACTTAACAAAATAATTAATTTCATATAGAAAGGTCTAATTCATTGGGTATTTTCTCTAATTCATTCGAGATAAAAGTAGTGTGAATGTTCATTCCGAATGAAATAGACAACAGAGCACCATATCAATTTTGAATTAATTATTCGCTTTTAACTTTTAGAATTTCATTTAAGTACAAGCTTATAAGTATATGAAAATGGTATTTACTGATTTCAATCACACTATTTCTTTGCGAAAAAGAAGATTAGTCAACGTATATTTACATTTGACTATTATTATATTTCTGCAACTAAAATTTAAAGATGCCCTCGAAAACGTTATGTTGTTCCGCTATGCTAGTGTTTGTTAGTGTGACTTACAAATTTTGTCTTTGATTTAGTTTGTTTCTTAGTAATCATTTAATTTTTACGGCTGTGTTTTCGATCATTAGCTCATTTTGATAACATATGTAAATAATGACGTTGTATACAATTATGCATATCCAAATTTCGTTTATTAACATATTTTTCAAATAATTTTTTATTTTTTTTAGAATAAAATATTAATAGTCGTTAGTTTGTTGAATTTAAAATTATCAACTTTTAGTATCACTATATATGATTCTAATTATGCTTTTTCCCTTATAAACTATATGTGAAATTTATTGTTACATACTTTATGATATTCTCATACAGTATGAAAAATATCATAAAGCATTTTATTACAAAAGCAACTCAATAATTGAGGAGGAAAGCATGGATATGATAGTACTATTTCACTAACGCTTACTTAGCTCATCAGTGGATTTTCCTAATTTCTGAATACAAACCCAAGATCTATATGTTTAAATTTCAATTAATCAAACGAGAATTGTTTGAATATTAAACATACAAACCAAAAAATCTATAAACAAAAACATAACAATCCATGAGTTTACTTTTATAACACACACACACACATTTCTATTTTTAGTTTTTTATTCTCATCATTTTAGTATCACTTCTATTTTTATTTTGACCTTTATTAAAATTTTTTAATTATATTTATTTTTGAGCGATGGTCTTTTTTATGAAAAGTTTTGCAATTATTATTTATTTCTCAATATTTCGCTACCAAATATGTAAAATATGTAGCATCGTCAGGAAAGAAATACCTATTTGATAGCGAAATATTGGGAAATAAATAATAATTGAAAAACTTTTCATAAAAAAGACCATCGCTCAAAAATAAATATAATTAAAAAATTATCAACTTCTTATATTTTTACTAAATAAGAAATACAAATTATTTTTTCTAGTCAAATCCCGAAAAATGATTTATAACAGTAACAATCTCGAAAAATCCCGGAATTTCGGGATTCGGAATTTCTCGTTTGGCATCCCTAGTCCCAACGTATGCAATCTTTTTACCAGAACGAATAGGAAAGGGCTGGTCTTAAGAAGACACAGGTGGTGAAAAGATATAGAGATAGATACGAGTATACATATGTAGTTTAATTCATACACTTCTCTTTTTGCAATGTTTGTAATAAGCATTTCTTTAATTTGTATTATAGTGCTTATTGCAATAACATCATAAGTCAGCCAAATTCAAAGGCTGGCTACTTATAGCCGTTCAATTGCCCTCTTAAAAGATTTCAGCCAGTTTTCCAGTATGTTTCAAATTTAGGCGATAATTGACTTTTTACATTTCAATGTTTTTTAGATTTTTACAGCTTAGAACAAAATTTTTAATTTGGAAGAAGTTATGTATGAAAGTCATGATGTCAGTTAATCAGACATGAATATGAGAGTACGTATGCAAGGGCGTTCTGTAAAAGAAATACGATTAAATCATGCGAGATAAGATTTTTTATTAAATTTTGTGACTTTGCATAAAAAAAGGAGAAAATCAATGGTTCTTTCACGGTAGTGAAGTAAAATAATAAATAAAATTACTCTCCTTCAGCTTAAAAATTAATGTGTCAACATAACAACTGAGACTTAGCAACTCTGCATTACCAATCCTCCAAAAAAAAAACACTAATGCAGGGGCGTGATTAAACTAGATATATTTATCAAGTAGCCCCGTCTCTACAACAAAACTATAATACCAAAAACAACAGGCATTTTGTTTGTGTATAACTAGCTAAATATGTCAAACTTGTTTTTTTACTGCTCTCTCAAAAGCAAACACACGCAGGCTACAATAGCCAGAAAAATATTAATTTAATTTATGTAACCCTTCATTGCTGTTGCAAGCCTCTCTCAAAATAAAGAAATGAGTAAAACGGTTAATGGCACGCTTTCTCAAATTAAACAAATGGCTAAAAATGATATTGGCGCGCTTAAATGTAAACAAATTTTGACATTTACGGCGTGTAAAACATAAACGAGAAGAATAATCACCTGATGAGTTGATTTTACTGAATAATTATGTGTTCACCACCTGCTCTGGTGACATCACCTGAGCACTCGTCAAAAAACAAAAAATATATGGCTTTCTGTAAGAAATTCTTTAAAATTGTAATTCTAGTTGCAATGAAAAACGAAGAGTCTATTTTAAAAAGTCCAAAAGTAAAAAATTGTTCTTGTGGTGTCATTAGAAAATACACAAAAAAAAAAATGCTCAACGTGGGATATATGTACATAGTACATATAATAATTGCAGTACTTTTAAAGGAATTCTTATTTATTTATTCTTTACTTTAAAGTCGATTATCTCTAAATGTTTTTTTTGCGGCTCATTATGTTATTGCAATAAGCACTTCAATTATAGGCCTCTTTTTGGAGGCTTAAAAAAACTTATTTAAAAAAAAAACATTGTTGCATAAGCAAAGTGTAGTCCCTTATAAGATCGCTTTGCATCTTATAAAAATATTAAATATTTATGTTTGCAGCTATTTGTTGACATTTTCATTTGCCCACCAACTACATCCCTTTTTTGAAACATCATTTTATGAAATTTTAATAGTTTGTATATATGTAGGCCCTCACATGAAAATCATATTTTTAGCAAGTCATTTTTCAAGCGAAAGGACTTAGTATGTTCATACATCAATGTGTACGTACACAAATATAATTAATAACCTCAAAAGAAAAAAAAATACAAATATGTATGTATATAAAGAAATCGGAAAAAAACGGATATTGAAAATAAAAACACCTCAAGTAGACACGTAAAGCGATAATTATAATACAAAAAAAAAAAAAAGAGAAGATTATTAGTTATAAAAAATATTGCTAATCTCTTAAAAATATTTGTGAATACATATTCCAATTTCAAACAATTCAAGCCGATCGCTCAATGGACAGTGCAATTCAAATTGTTAAAGATTAAGACATTTAATATTCAAACTACTACAACAAAACAAGAAGTTGTCAAAAATAAACAACAACAAAAAGTAGCAGAAGACAAATTATCTAAAAAATATTTGTTTGAGTGATACTTGACACTTGCATTACTATTTGTGGTACAAAATGATCATAATGCAACCAAGCAAATACAGACAAACAAATAGTTTTGGCAAAGTTGACCAAATTTTTAAATGAGCAATGGATGAATAACACGTTTGGTGGGTTGAATGCAAAAAGTAGCAATAAAGATTTATACCCATAAATGACATTTCAAAAGATATTTATCTTTTGTAATCAATAAAGGGCTTAACTGTCCATCCAAAGTATTTCCTGTAATACCTTCGAATTACAATAGTTTTTAAATTCATATGTATCGCAAGACAAAGATATTTCCCATTTTATTTATTTATAATCCTTTTTACCTTTTCGAAATTGCACAGTTTAGATATTCATTTATACTATTGGATACCTTTCTCTATTCGTAACATTTCATCTCTGTATTAAGTCAAGATAATCTCTATATAAGAATAAATCTCTTGTGCGGCGCTGCACCTACATACAACGAAAATTTAAACTATTATTTTGGCAACTTAACACTTGTTAAGCTCGTGTTTAACTCGGCATAAACTATTGCTTTTACACATCTTTATAGATGATCATTTTACCTACAATATCGTGCTGCTGTCGTGTAGTAATCGTACTATCGTAAGGGACATTTGCAAATTATTTTAAGCATCAATACATACAGCCTTTAACTACCTCATCTAATTGTTTATACGTACTCGCATTCATATATCCGTAGTATGTATGTAGTCGGATAACCCACTTTACCAAAAATTCGCTTATAAACGATTGCTAAAGCGAAGAGTTTTAAAAAGTAAAACCCGCTATATTGTAGCAAATATTTAAATATTTCAACATTGAAAAACAGCGAATATTTCTCGGAAAAATTAAAAAAATTTTAAAAATATGAACGTTTGCTGAGTAAAGAAATAACAATGAGTTGCCGAAATGTTCGAAGAATATTATATTGTATTGAATATGATGGTCAAGTGGGATGTAACATTATAATTCTTAAGAGATGGTTATATTTGCTAGTATTTGACAATACTTTCATTTCTTATAGTAAAATATTCATGAATTTAAAGAGAACTAGCGGTACCATGGCGCTCGACTGCACTCATCGCTTAATTCTGCTTATTTCACCAAATATTTACCCAACCTAATTAAAGAGTTATGTAAGAAATATATTCTTGTATTATTCAAGTTCTAGTTAGTTGCTGTTTGTTAATTTCTTTAAACTAAAATTAATCACACAATTAGCTAGATATCTATCTGTTATTGATGTTTTTTTCGTATATTGAAAATGTCGGTTTCGCCGTCTTGATTACACATACACATAGAGATAAAAGTATGTCGTTTGAAAAAGCTACTAATGCTTAAAAAATGTTTCTATAACTAACTTAACCTTAAAGAAAATAATCCAATGCAGTTAAATCACACAAAAGATTCTTTGACTAAATCAATTGTAGCGCGCACTGTGTGGGATGTGGCTCCGTCCTGTTGCTACCACATGTCAGCAATATTATTGCCAACCACTAGAGGCACGCAAACATTTCTAATCATGTCTCTATACCTATCATGACTCTTAAACATACTGACTTTATTTCTAATTACATGACATCTTTCCTTTTTTCTGCTTTTTTTTTATATCATGCAATATGCATAACTATGTTCTAGATTTCAATTATTTCATATTTGAAAAATTTTAAGTTCTAATTACTATAATTTTTTGTGTTGAATTCATTTTTTTTTTTTATATAATCTTGTTTGCAAATAATAGGTAATAGATATAAAATATATATGTATATGTAGAAATAAAAAAAAAATTAAATTTCATAATTTTGTAGTGGTTTCACCATCCGGCCGCTGTGCGTTCATTGGACATGCTTTTAATTGTAGATGGAGTTGTGTTTTTTAACGAAAGCATTTTGTTGTCCTCGGTAGTAGATTGTTTGTAGGTACGATGTTGGTCGTGTTCTCATCAGCTGCAATTAATTCCTCTTCTTCTAGATTGACCGTATTTCGACGATATTTTTTACAGTTGTCTATTTAAACAATTACCGAACGTGGATGTTCAGTATTGTTAATTATAGATGCTTACCTCCAATTGCGATGACCTGGTTTGCATAACCACCGTATCGCCTACATGTAGCGATGCTCTAGCTTTAGTACCCCGGTCTGAATAATATATCTATTCTAATCGAAAAAGTAATTTCTTCACAATATTGTGATAAATTAACTGTAACTTGAACACGATAGGAAATTTTCATTAATATGTACAGTTTGTAGTTCCATTAAATTCTATTCTGCATATCTTAGAAATCTTTAAGAAAATTTTTCTTATAAGAGTGCATTTTTAACAATAGCAGTGTATAAAAAATATCTCTTAATTTCATAGTAAAACGGTTAAAATTTTAGAGATAGATTTTTTATTATTCTCACGAATTCATATGTATAAAAATAACTTAAAAGCGAAAAACTACATACTTTTTTATCTTGGACGAGCACTCAGGAGATGACATTGCATCGTGTTGGAACTAGAGGAAAGGAATAGTAGGAGAAAGGAGGTGAAACTTCACTATCTCTGCTTTTGCACGTTTTTTTGTTTTATGGCAGTGTTGTAGCATCTCTGATGTCAAGGAGACGTATTAACTTTTCAAGCTGCGTTTTAATAGCCATTTTTCGTAATTATTTTACTTCACCGGTGCAACACAATACTGATGATGGAGAGCGTTCTGATGTGGTTGTGAATTGAATACTGCTGAAGCCATTACTATTCAGTGACCAGTGACTATGCCTTTGCCACTGAAACCTTGCGACAACAACTGACATAGAGTCACACAAATGCACATCAGAAAAAATGCAAGATATTCTATTGCAAGTCTAAAACTGGGGAAGAACCCAGAAAATTTTTGTATTTTGTAGTTAACGTGCAGACTACTTCAGCTTTCGCTATTAATATTTTTGTTTGAGTTAGCGTACGGTAAGTTTACCTTAAAAACGGTAATTTTTTAAGAGCAGTGTGGTAAATTCAAATAATAAGGAACAACACTGTGTGTGAAGATAAATTTCGAAAATTAAACCCTAGACACAAACACAAATTGCCTTAACAGAGCTCGTTAAATATGAAAAATCGAGTAGTATCTATTCCAAATGAAACTGTGTTTATATTTTTTATATAAATTAAAGTTAAAATAGCTGTTCATCCAATGCTCTGCACAAAAATATTAACTTGTAATCCCAATATATAAAGGAATCTTGTAAATTTTTCAAATAAATAATGCCAATGTCTTTGGAAGATTCATCGTATTCCACGAAAACGGAGAAAGATGGGCGGATGGAAGTTGATTGAATTTATGGTTGTTGTGGCCTTTTATATTATCAAAACCTTTAACAGAAGGATTTTTCATAAAGAAAATTCTTTTTTACGAAAATTTCTAATTTGGAATTTCTCTATAAGAAGAATTTCAGCAAAATTGCCCTGAAAGTGGTAAGAACTTTCGAGAATAAATAATATACCCATATCTAGGAAACTATCCCTGATAAAAAATGTTTTTTATTTCATATGTTATGATTTAATTTTCTTATCTTTTTATTTAGTATGTAAAATTGAGAATAAAATCTATTATTGTATTTTATACCATCTTTTAGAAAATCTACAACATATACTCGTACGTACATAAATACATATAACTTTATTTTTAATGTTGCAAACCTAAAAGATCCAGTTTAATTAACACAAAAAATTATATCATTTGTGATACCTCGACTCCCATCTTGTTCATGATTATTTTTTTTTATATTATTGTCTTTATTTTTAAAGTTTTTCTTTAATGTTTCCCATAGCCACTTGCCCAAAAAGAGTTTGTTTTTGCCTCAAACATATAAAAGTGTCGTTGAACTGTTGTAAACTAACTTATACCAAGAAGTAAATATTAATACACTTATATCGCATTAAATCGCTACCCTGCAGTTAATATTGGACAACGTGCTTCATTCTAGCTGAAATGGACTGCTTCAAAACATGGTCCTATATAATGGAGCTGTGGACTATATCTATATTGAAAGCAACAGCCTACTGTTATACGAGAATTTTCAGTTGTTGTAGGTAAGTTTCAATGGCGAAGGCATAGTCACTGGTCACTGAACAGTAACGGCTTCAGCTATAACCAAACCACAGGCACATCAGAACGTCCGGTATTATGTAGCACCGGCGAAGTAAAGTAATTACTAAAAACGGCCACCAAAAAAAGAAGCTTCTAGAAATTTAATACGTCTCCTTGACATCAGAGGCGCTACAACACTGCTATAAAACAAAGAACGTGCAAACGCTGATTTGTACGATAGTGAAGCTTCAAAATCCGTAAAATTCTCCTACTATCCCATTCCTCTACTTCCAGCACAATGCATCGCATGTGTAGGGGTCATCTCGTGAGTGCTGGTCTAAGATAAAAAAAAAAGTGTTCGTGATTTTCTTCGTATTTACGATTACTTCGACGCATTCAAATTCTCCCTGAGGTGCTTCACAGAGTGATTGATTATATGGAGTAGTTTTGGGTGGGTTATGTGGTCCATCTCTAGGATATCGTAATGTTAAATAGACCATGTTCTCTCGTGGACTAGTCATATTTATCTGTGGACTACACACTGCATGCATGGATGGACTAGTCACATTATCTGCAGGGTATATACTCTCATACCTATGCACGTACATATATACATCACTACTTTATTTGAAACTACAATGATGTTTTTTATATAATTAAATATACGAGGGAAAACCAGTAAATGTTTGCAAAAAAATGATTTTTGTATTTGGACTCAGGGTACGTATGTAATACATATACCGGTACCGGTAGAAGGTAAGGTAGAATATATACGAATAGAAGAGACAGCTGGTGAGTAGATAAAAGGGTGGGGGACTTAATTTTTTTTTTTTTTTGGACCGGCACTCAGGCGATGACCCCTACACATGCGATGCATTGTGCTGGAAATAGGAAATTAGGTTATGCGAAAGATGATATAGGGAGTAGTGTTTATTGACATTTGATTTAAATCTTGCCACGTTAAAAGTGACAGGAAGCACCTCTGCGGGTAGTCCATTTCACATACGCGCCGTTCGGCCAAAAAACGAATTTTCTCTCTAATGCGTAATGCGAGTCGCCCCCAAATCGTCCACAAATGGGTGTGCTCTTAATGATGATCGCGTCGTGCGCGCGAATGACCGTATTTCATGACCCTGATTTCATTAGAACACATCCCATTATAGATAGATATATAACAATAGAACAACGAAACGCACCCCACGTTGCGACGATGCTCAATAGAGTTGGCTACCCTACTGTCATAGGAGTTTCTTCGCTCTCTCCTGTACGCGGTCGAGTAACTTCAAAATTGTCTTTGAAGCACCGGCCCATACATGAGAGTTGTATTCTATTTCCATAATTGTAGAGCAATTCTACAGAGCCATTGAATTTATTATTTTACGTTGCCGACGTTTTATTGCTCAAATACCAAAGAAGGAAGACATAATAAAAAAATGTGTGATCGGTGATTTGAACCGCGTATCTTTAGGTTGCAATGTACATCACCAAATCTGAAGTATTTACAAGTTTAAATCTCTGATCAGTTCGCTTCTTTTTACTCCAGAAACTGCAAACCCTTTGAAGGTGAGATAAATAATGTTAGGCCAGTCAGGTCTCTTCCAACTAAGAAATAGCGTACGGCCCACTTGGGTCCTCTACGTTTCCTTTGTATAGAGAAATAGAAATATGAGCAAAAGAAAGTGACAGACTGGCACTTAACTTGTATTATGTTCAATTATTCAGGTTTATCACAGAAACTAAATTCGTCCGAAACTGCAAATGAAAACGGTTTTGCTTCTCCAGAAAATGTAAAACGGAAAAGTTTTCATTTCAAATTTGTTTGACAGTATTAGCATGGAATTGTTAATTTGAGAGCACTTACGTAAAAGAAAGTTGAAAAAATATTTGAAATGGTAAAGAATGCTGTTGGTTTTTATTTTTTTTTTTTAATAAAATTTAATTTCAAGGAAGTTTTTGGCTTTATTTTAATGATTTAATATTTGATGTTAATTGAATTCTCATATTTAACAAAAAATACCCTCGGATATATGTTCTTCGTTTTAATTTACCGTCAAATTGTTTAATGTATTACTTCTTTTCTTGATTTTGTTGTTGTTCATGTTAGTCTCCTTATGTTAAACGAAGAACTAACTATTTTGTAATTAAAACTAGTTGACCGGTTAAATTTTTTTTTATTACTAACAATGAACTTGAGATTTGTTCATAATTTTGTTTGTGTAATAGTTCTTTTTTAGAGTTTAATACATGTCTATATGTGTTCTTTATCTAATATACAGAAATATAAGTTTTTATATGTATATAAATAAATTGTATAATTAAAAATGTAAAATGTGTCATAAAAATAAAAATTATAATTGAGATAACAATTTCAGTTGGTGAATTTTAAGTATGTTTTAAAGTTTAATGCGTGTGTACAAGCAAGCATGAGTACAAGTGGGAAAGGGATTCAATTCGTTTCAAACATTAAAAGAAAATGATCATAGAACTTATTTCATTTATAAAACAAAAAAAAAATGTTTCTTTTATTATGACATTAATTAAGCAAAGGCAAATTTTCATGCGTAGGTTTCTTTGCTTGTTAATATTTTTATTATAATTTTAATTCTATATTTAAGTAATTTTAAAATAAGGAGATTGGTATCAAAATAATATATGTACACAAAAATATTTCGATGGTCATTTACTATAAAAATAATATTTCTCAAAGTTGTAAGTCATTTGTATATTGGAATAGTTATTTTCCACATGATTATTAAATAGACACAAGTTTAAATAATCATGGCCATAAAATCCTGTTTTAGGTGGATAATGGTTGAAAGTAAAAGAGGTAAATAAAACATAATTTACGCAATGATAATAATTATAACAGTACATTGGATTAGAATCCATAAAACTAAGTATATATATGTATGTAACAAAAATTACTTTGGACGTTTGACAAAAGACATATATATACCTCAGAAATAAGCAATTGGACGTCAGCTGTTCAACAAGCAGGAAGGAATTAAAATTTTGTTATAACGTATGTTACAAATAAAAAGCGCTATATGAGAAGGAAATTGAATATATTTTGTGTGCCATAAAAATTCCTTTGTGAGGTTTTCTTGATTTCTCATTTAGTTCATCGAATCGAAAATTATATAAAAAATTTTATAAATATTTTAATAATTCTTCTAGTTTTTTGACCTCTTTTTCTATTAATTGTTTTAAACAAAAACTAATTTTGCTCAAGAAGCTACACAAAGGAGTAGCGAAATATCGAAGAAATATAAATATTACATATATAAAAAAAGACCTACGGCTTTAATAATTAGTGTTATTAATAAATATTTTAATTTATAAATTTATATCAATATGGAAATATATAATTCTTATGCCAATGGGACTCACAGCAATATGTATGTTAAGCTTTTTATAGATTTGTATATGTATGCGGAAGATCATTTGCGTTGACAGCATGAGCAGACGTGCAGTATTACTAGGCTCTGCTGAACTAACCTAAATAAGAACAGGACTAATTGTCTTCTTCTTTCTTCGAACGTAGTACGCATGGCCATGGATCATAGTACCGCCCAATTGGAACCTAAGCCGCTAGACTCGTCATTCCCTCGAGCTATTTCTGTGGAGGAGGAAGAGACTATGCTCACGTAATTTGTCAGTTCACAGCACGTGCCATGAAATGGCGGAACTTCTCGAATTTTTTTTTTAAATTAAATTCAATTATTTACAATTTTAAACATCTCGCATTTTTCTGATGTTGCATTAGTGTGTCTTTGTGTGTCAGTTGTTGTCGGAAGGTTTCAGTGGCAAAGGCATAGTCACTGGTCACTGAACAATACCGGCTTCAGCTGATACCAATCCACAATCACCTCCTGTCGTTTCTCCTACTATCCCTTTCCTATAGTTCCAGCACAATGCTTCGCATGTGTAGGAGTCATCTCCTGAGTGCTGGTCCTAGATAAAAAAAAAAAAAAAAAAAAAAAAAAAAAATTAAATACAATTAAAAATTAATAGAAATATAAATCAGTATATAATGTTTTCTATATGTTATGTCAGAAGTACGTAACATAGAAAAATGTGAACATAAAAATTATAAAACTTTTGTAAAATGCAGATTGTGACGTACACACAAATCCCTTGTGTATAAAACAATAATATTCCTTGTGTCAAGTACATCTTTATAATGTGTATACTGCTTTATATTCGACTCTTAGTGGTTTCATGTAGGGACCTCAGCTTGTATATATGTACATAATATATATATCCTATTAGTATTATAAATGTGAATGTTTGTATGTTTGTTCCACTATACCGCCTAAACTGCTGACCAGATTTTTATGAAATAAAAAATTAAATTTTTCTTAATACTTTTTTTAACCTTTTTTATTATTTTAACAATATATTTTTTAAGCTTTAAGGTTTTTTCTCTTTTTATTTATTATTTTTATATTTATTTTCGTTTTATTATTTATTTATTATTTTTATATTATATATTAACCTTCGGTTAACGAAATATCGAAAATAAATATAAAAATAATAAATAAAAAGAGAAAAAACCGTAAAGTTTAAAAAAATAGATTGTTATAAAAAATTAAAATAAAGGGTACTTTATTTTAAAAAGTAAAAAAGGGTAAAAATGTAAAAATGGAACAAAGATCCTGATATTGCTTCCAAAATTAATTAATGTCTGCCATCTCGCGTCGATTTTACTAGAGGTTGAGCAACTAAATATGTATTTGGTTTGTCATTTAGTAAGATACAATTCTCTTGTTACAGTGTTTGTAAGGAAACTCTTCCGAAACGGCTTTACCGATTCTGATGAAATTTTGTGTAATTTCAGTAGGTCTGAGAATAAAACGCAAGCTCTATTTTATACAGCAAGTAGCACTGTAGACGGCGGTATTTACACTAGTGTTAGTTATTGGGGTGTAAATAATGCAGTATAATGCAGGGTGTTCAAGGTACCCCTTTCACTTCCATTTTAGCTACAGAGCTGAAACTCGGTATACAGGGTAGCAAATAATGGGAAAATATGAAAACGGCCAATTTTTATCTGGGGACCAGTTTTTGGGTGCAGCAGTATACACTCAGTTCATACTTACCACTTTCCACCACTCGTCGGAAGTGCATTTCAAAAATAATCTGATTGGTTTATCATAAAATTATGCAAATGAAAAGACATTGTTTTAATTTTTTTCTTTATGCTTTAATTGGTTGCTTAACAAAAATTGTTTCATATATTTCTTAATGACTAAGCAATAATTGCAGACCATGAATATCATCATATAAAAAATATTCATCTTAATTACTTAATTATAAAAACACTTAGAATATTAGAAATTCCTACAATATTAATATCACAGTCTTTTTAAGTATATTTAATACAAACACATACTATGCACACATACAAACGCAAACATAAACGTATATATAGGAACCTCACTGCAAGTAAAAATTTATTTAATAATTAATTAATTTTAATTTAAAATTACAAAGTAATACTATTCACCAGTTTTGGATTTAAAATTTAGTTCGGCATAAACTATTTTTTCCTACATGGTAAATTGGATACAATACTGTAGAACACATGAAAGAAAATAAAATTAATTGAATTGATGAAAAAGAGTTAATTGGAATTTGGTGAAAAACATGGAATGACTAGATTTTATAATAAAAATTTATATGGTAGTATATCAAACAGAGAGATTTTTGAAATCTTAGAAATGTTTTCCTGTGATTTATTCTATATGAAATATTTTTGAAAGCTGACAGGGATGGGATGTATATGAGATACTTAGTTTATAACTTAATTTTGTATAAAACCTAAATGTTTAATCAAACTTAAAAATAATTCCTTTTTTTAATTTGATTTGCGTTTACTTCTAGGATTTCCTCTTCTGTTATTACGTTTGGTTTTATTTATATTTAATGGGCTATCAGCGGCCTTTAATAGTGTACTATTTTTGAATTGTTGCTGTTCTTGTTGTGAAACCTTAATTTGCACGTCCACTTGATTCTTACGTTTGTTGTATTTCTTTAAAAGCTGACAAATATTTTGCAAATATTCAAAGTAAAAAAATTTAACAAATTTCAAATCTATAGAATCTGTTTCAGACAATGCATTTCCATTTTCCTTCAAACGCTGTTGAGTGCGCAATTTTAAACGTGTATTCATTCGTAAACGTGTAATTTGAGGTATTTGCCTCTTCTTTGCTGGAAGAGTTTTATTCATAGCCGTTTCCAATTCGCATAGTATATTTCTTGCACTCCTGGTCAATTCTCTGAGTTCTTGAGAAGTTTTAGATTCTCTTTGGGACTTGGACCGATCATATGTATATAGTATGCGGTACAAATAAGAAAACGAAGCCACATAAGTTTGCATATTGCGATACCAACGTTTAGGGGCGATCTAAAAGCATAAACAAAGGTAAATTTTATTATAAATTTAAGTATTGCATATCTAAAACATGATTCATTTATATCAGTATTACCTATGCTTTGAAAACTGAAAGTGTTAATTATAGCAATGGACAGGAAATACAAAAAAAATGTTAAGATTAGATAATTGTGCGCTAATGCTGTCATTGCCTTCGCCTATTTCTCTATATAAGTAGAAAAATGTTTGCCCATGTTCATATCAAAAGATCAGTTATTTAAGTATTTATTACTTGTATTATTAAGAAATTTTGATTTTGTTTTGAAATGTGTTAGCTTTTGAAATGCTCGTAGCATCTCGGTTACTAGTCGTATGACTAACCGTTTGTTCAGCTAAAAATTTTTTGTAAAGGAATTTGTTAAAAACTATTCTCAGTATTAAATCATGCCTCTGACCACTTTGTCTTGACGACAAAGTTAACTTGCACATGTCGTGGTATCTTCGTTGGAATTTCCGTTTCTACTTGAACTTTTATACAATATTTATAACCCTAAAACTGTTATTGTTATTAATTAAATGAAGTTACTTACCGTTGAGTTTGATTTTAATTTTGGCAAAAATTTATACGTTGCATTGTGCAGCCACCAAATATTAATATTGCTTATATCAATAGCTTGCCGACTACTGTCATTTAAAAAATTTAAATCGTTTAAGGCTGTGCGTCTTAAGTTGTTATAAATCTGAAACAAAAATTAAAAAATGTATTAATAATAAAAAAAAAATTTCGTCTAGGCTTTTTTTAATATTTTCCTAATAAAATTCTTTAAAGATTGATGTGAACCTTTTTTTAAATATAAATATATTGTATGTAAATAAATATAAATTGAACCGGAAATAGTTTAAACTCAGTGTAGTATATTCAAACTTAAAAATTTTATTTCTTCGAGGAGTTTGCATTATAATTTGAAATTTTTAATACCAAAACGAGACCGCTATATAATTAGAAAAAGGAATATTTTTGAAATTAATATCGATATCATAGGAACGACAGGAAGAGGACAGGTAGATCTAATTTAGTTGATTTTCAAATACAGATTTCGAACGTTACAAAGAGACAATTAGAGGATCTTAATGTATCTAGAGCTTTTCGTTTTATTTAAAATTTTTTTACAAAACAGCAATTAATGTTAAGGCAAATTAGTTAAAAAATTTAAATTTGTATGTAATTACAACCTTCATTTGCAGAACTTAAATATTTTTCTACGTAAATCTGCGAAGGGATATTACAAATTAAATTGTTTGCTATATATGTATGTAGATATGTATATTTGTATATATAAGGTAATTTATGATAAAGACATATCGCACTTGATCAACAACAGCGTATGAACTCTAAATTTTAAAATTTTCAGTACAAGTCAAAAATTATTTTTCTTTACTTTTTTTTTTGTATTTGAAAATTCAAATAAATAGATATGTATTATGTTGTTAGTTGATTTCGTGCAAAAAGTGAAATTTTAAAAATTTTGAGTTAATACCATATTGTTGATCAAGTGCGATATGTGTGTATGTACATATATGTAAACTACCTTTATTTATAAAATTATGATTATAAATTTAATACATGTTCTTACCTTACTACGCGAACCAGAAGTTGGGGTTCATTTAAATCGACGTAGTGAACAATATTACCAATTTAATTTAAAAAAGAATTTTACAGCCCAATTTAATTTTCAATAAATTTTAAGGAAAACTGTTATTTAAGAAATATATGTACATATGTATGAACATTTGTATGTACATATGTATGTATGTATGTATGTATGTATATATATACATATATACAAATGTACTATCGAAATGTTAAATTAAAAAAATTAAACGATATCTACAAATGGCAAAAATCTGTTTTTTTAAGCGTGGCTTACTTTTTTTTTTTCCTTTATAGTGGACCTCTTCGGTTGCTGCGCATCTGGTTGATATTCACCGCCGCAAGGATTTGACCATTCCAATACAGTAGAATTTTCATTGTATGAATAATAATCAAACAAATTGCTATGGCGTTTATGATGGCGCTTGTGCAGACGAAAAACATTTGTTGCTGTTGATATTGGTGATGCTGATGATACCGATAATTGGTGATAAATATCTTTAATACTATTAATTACGCTACGAGAGACTGAAGATCCATCTATAGCCAATATCACTACTAACAGTTTTATGATAATAATTAAACCTTTTAAGAAATACATTTGTTGGCAGTATAAAATTTTAGATACAAATTTATTTAACTATTAATTTGCAATGGAATTTAAAATTTTTGCAGTCGATATATTTATGTTAGAAAAGGTATTTTATAAGAAATCTATGTTTGTTTTCTTGTAACTTTTTGTGCAACATTAAATTTAGTCTTACTGTTTTTTATGATAAAATTTAACACTTTATTAATTTCACTGGTTCTACTTTGTTTGAAAATTAAGTTTATATTTCGAGTTTTTTTTTGATATTTTTTAAACGTTTAAAAGAATGAATTTTTTAGCGGAAAATAAAATTGTAATAATAGACGCTCCTCACTCGTCAAGGTTTAAAACTATACTGAACTGTATGTTGTTCAAATGATGACTACCTTTCTTTGTTGAGACGTTTTGTAGTTCCTTGTTTTTCTTTTTCTTTTTCGATCTGTATCTGCTTCTGTTACTTGTGCGCTCCTCCTCCTCTTCGTACTTACAAAACACCAGCACACGATGGCATTTAACATACATACAATAGCCAGTCAAGCAATCAGGCAAACCACGAACATTTTTATAGTCTTCTCAACAGCAGCAGCAACATAAAGTACTCTTATTGTTTTCTTTCTTACTGCTCTTGTAGCTGTTATTATTGTTGTTGTGGATATGGTCAACGCCATCAGCAATACCGGCAAGAGCTGCAAGTATGCAAGTATATGCATACATATCGTATGGGTAATACAATAAATACCTTCATACCTCCATGCAAATCCATGTACACATGGTATACATACACATGGTATATAAATAAGGTTAAAATGGTATATAAATAAGGCAGCATATAAATACAAATCTTCCATACTCAAAGCCTTACAATCCAAATAGAAACCATATCAAACATTATAACTGCAACAACAACGTTAAGATCGTCATCATGTTTACGTCATAACACGGATGGGAATCACGGCACAATAGTACGTTTTTTGTAACATTATCACCCTTGTTGGTCCTGCGGTACTACCGCAACTTATTTGGTAAAATTTTCAAACTTCTAGGTTTCACGATAATGCAACATTAATTTTGTACTTATCATGGAGAAATAAGGCTACAATTTAATCAACTTTCTCGTTGTTTTAATATTTCTTAATTTTTCGTACGCATACACCTAGTATAATAATGTCATCATTAAAATAAAAATTATTTGAACACCTTTTCATGTTACAGAAAGAAGAATTTCTTCAATTATTATGTTAGAAGAAGTAACCAAGTGAAGTCACATGTGATACCATTTCACGAAAAAGTGGATGACTCTCCAAAATGTGGATAACGCAAAATAGAGTACATGTTTATAGTGTTGCCAATTTGAAACAAACAAAAAATTTATTAAGGTTAACGCATTCGTGTTACTCCATGTTTAATATAACACAAAATTTATTATCAAAAAAATTGATAAAATTTTATTAACTGAATTTATTTTGGGAATATCTCTTTATATATATGATTCTAATTGTGCTTTTTTCCCTTAAAAATTATATGTGAAATTTATTATTACATACTTTATGATATTCTGATAAAGTATTTTATTACAAAAGCAACTCAATAACTGAGGAGGAAAGCATATCCATATAGTACTATTTCGCTAATGCTTACTTAGCTCATCAGTGGATTTTTCCTAATTTTTGAATGCAAACCCAAGATTTATATGTTTCAAATTCAACTAATCAATCGAGAATTGAAGTTGAATATCAAACATAAAAACGAAAAAAATTAAATTTGTATAATAACTGGTCTCTAGCATGTAAGTAAGAAGTATTATTTTTTATATTTAATTGTTTTGTTCTTGTTTTTTTATACACATTTTTGTTACGTTTTTATTCTTAACAAATTGTATTAAAAATTGGACGCAAAAGTACATTTTGTTTTCATATTTGGTACAAAATTGTAAAAGGCATTTTCCATCCCAGCGTCATAGTGTATTTGTTTTTATAGGTACGAACATTTGCTTACACTCGTGTTTATGAGAGCGTTTGTTTATTTCCATTCCATTCACCATCACTCTCTCTGCCAATGGCTGATGTGCTCAATTTCCCCTATGTGGTATCAAACTGTTTTGAATTATGAAATTTCTTAAGGGCCGAGGTAAATATACAGAAACCCATTTACTTATACAATAACTTAATACTATATGCACTTAACTTTGTGTAAATTTTAAGTTTTTAATTAGTGTTTTAGTGCGGATTTAAAGTAGGAATATCCTGTCATATCTTTTACCTGTTCTCACAAATGACCTTCATTTTTTACTTTTATACCTACATATTCAATAGACCGTATACAAATTTGTAAGTGGGATTTTTTTAGGTATTTTTAATCGTATCCCTCGCATTCATTTCTATTTATAGTCTGCAGGTATGTATGTACCAACATATTTTTTTTTAGGGATTTTGCAAATTTTACCTACGCTCATATAATTTTATGTAGCGTTTTAATATTTTTCGCAAATGAAGGTTAACTGTGAATATTCCGCTGAAAATACCTATTAAGAGATTTTACATTTCATATTCGCGGCGCCTAGAGCAGATAAGGAAATATTTATGTATGTATGTGCATATATTACAGCGTACCACAAGCAAAAAAGCCACCGTACAACGTCTAATATAAAGTATTTTTCGAAAGCAGAGATTGCTATTTTATACTTTTCGTTGCATCTTTTGCAGCTGGCGAAAAATATTGAAAGATTTTTTTTTTATCTTCGAACAGCGCTTAACCGATAACCGCTATACATGCGATGCATTGTACAGGAACTACAGGAAAACAATAGTGAAAGAGATCACCGTGATAGGGAGGATGCTCTATTGTGAGGACAATTGGGACGCTGTGGCACAGTACGTGGGATACGTTCTGCGGAGGAAGAAGAGGGACCTCGATGCACTGCTGCATAGCGGGGCCCCCTCTGACGGGGACCAGGCGATACGGGCCGGGGCCATGGCGCCGGCTACGGACTTGGCAGACCCAGACGTGGGTGAGTGAGAGTGGTCCTGATTGGGCCGTGGTCTGGGCCTTTCCGTAGTAATGCGGAAAGCGGTCCCGGGGAATCTACCCAGAGGAGGAGGAGGGAATTTTTTAGTGGCAACACCACTCGACGCAGAAGACGACGGTCTCTGTAAGTGCGAAGGCATTTTCAACCCTATCTCACACGCCAAAAAAAAAAAAAAAATAGTGAAAGAGATGGCAGATAGTGCAGCTTCACTATCTTACAACTCTGCTGCACGTTTTTTGTTTATAGCAGTGTTGCATCGCCTCTGATGTCTACTATACGTATTCAAATTTGAAACTTTGTTTAGTGGTCATTATTAGTAATTATTTTACTTCGCTGGTACTACATCAGATCAGGATATCAAAAAAAAGTGAAATACTATGCTCAAACCCAGGACTTTTTGATTTTGTAGTCAACACGCAAATTATTTCAGCCTCCGACACGCTCATGAACAAAACGTTCAGAGGAAAGTATCAAATGAAGGTAATGGGATGTTATGATGGCTGAGTAGTTAGCGTATTATATTGGTTGCATAAGAATTAATTTATTTACATTTTTCAGTGCCACTTTTCATGTTTCTTTTGATTTGGTAAAAAAAAAATTTGTTCTTCTAAATAAGTTGTTTATTCAAAATGAATATACTAATTCCATTAACATTTTAAATTTTTGAGAATTAAAATTCATATACTACAAATTTATCTGTTCACAAGCACATAAAGTCTCATCGTCTTTCCTGAACGATAAATCTTACGACAGAGCTTGTGAATTAAGTAAATATGATTGGTATTAAATTGGCTCAAAATTAAAATAAATTATGATAAGTTATAGACACAGAAACTAAGTATTTTAAAAATATCTAAAGTTTTTTTAATAATATTTACTTTTGAGCGATGGTCTTTTTTATGAAAAGTTTTTCAATTATTATTTATTTCTCAATATTTCAATAATACAAATTATTATTTCCTGACGATGCTACCTATTTGGTAGCGAAATATTATAAAAATAAATAATAATTGAAAAACTTTTCATAAAAAAGACCATCGCTCAAAAATAAATTTAATTAAAAAATTTTAATAAAGGTCAAAATAAAAATAGAAGTGATACTAATATCTTAAGTTTTTATTTATATTAAATATAAATTATAAATATCCAAAAAATACAATTAAATTGTAAACTTTGAACATACAATTATTCAGTGATAATAACGTATTATGCATGAATGTCTTCCGCGAACATGTTACAAAATTAATTACAAATGTTAAAGAAAATAATAATAACAACTTCAATGATCATAATAACTTCAGTGATCACTTTATATCAGCAGATTTTATTTGACTTTTAGATTTTAGAAGAATTCATGTTCGGTGCTGTGTGGATGTAATCTTAAATTTAAGTTGTTCTTTGGGACGGACACAACTGTGAAAAACGTTTGTTGTTGTTAAAGATTTGCCACCTATTAGAACATCTAACACCTTTACGCCTTCTAAAGATCTTGTTGACGGCTTTTGTTAGTTAAATACAATCTTTTATACCTACATGGAATCTAGCATGTTGCACTTTCTTTTATTGCAACCAAATAAAGAACGGTACAATGCAAGCATGCAACTGCGCTGAGTTTAAATAACTTTGCAAAGTATTTTAGAGATGAAAGACTGATGAGGAATAAAAATTAAAAAATTAAAAAAAAATATTATAGAAAATAATGACAGTCAGCATGTTATAGATAGAACGAATGAGTATTAGTTACAAGCGATTCAATTCGATTAGTTACGCCAATTTCTTATCAGTAAACAATCTTAGCTTCACTTGTGTGCTCCGGTATTCCCATGATCAACTGAATGCTGCTGCTGTCAAGAAGTGGAAAGACTATTTATTGAAGAAGAAAAACAGAATATAGGAAAAGAAGAAAAACATGATTTGACACTAATTCAAATAATGAACAAAGAGCTACGAAATATTCGAACATTCAAAGACTGTCATTCAGTTAGTTATTGTGTTTATATGTAACTGTGTGCTTTAAGACAACTCTATTATATGTTGGTGTGTTTTACCAAAATATTTTGTCCATAACGAATCTGTAAAAGGGGCAATAACAACAATGTGCAAATTATTTGGTATGTGCATGTTGGTGTCTGTGTGCCCATAATTTTTATTGCTCTTTTACTGCACGGACTAAGATCCTGTGGAGTTTGCGCACTTTTTGTGTACCGACACCAGCAGTAGGAGCTCAATCAAATATATTAAACATTATGGGTATTGTTTTAGAACAACACCTCATAGATATTTTCTTCGATTGTAACTCAATACATAATACAGTGCTTAGTTTCTTGTTGGAACCTGAAAAAATGTTTTTGCTGCTTGAACTTTAGAATAACTTTTTTTTTTATCTGGGACCAGCACTCAGGAGATGACTCCTACACATGCGCAGCATTGTGCTGGAACTATAGGAAAGGGATAGTAGGAGAAATGACCGGAGGTGAAGCTTAATTATTTACTTTTGCAGCTCTGCTTTCGCACGTTCTTTGTTTATACTCGTAGCAGTGCTGAAGCTTCGGTTTAGTAGCCATTTTTATTATTGTTTTACTTCGCCGGTGCTACACAATACCGACGAAGGAGGGCGTTCTGATGCGATTGTGGATTGCTATCAGCTGAAGCCGGTATTGTTCAGTGACCAGTGACTATGCCTTCGCCACTGAAACCTTCCGACAACAACTCACACACAAAGACACACTAATGCACATCAGAAAAATGCGAGATGTTTATACGATAGAACAATTTTCTTTCGTTTATGAAATTACTAAATATTTGCTGACACATTTCTAAGATTTTAAATTTTGTTTGCCTGAAAAGCATACTGATGCTTCTGCTCCGAAAAGTGCTTCGAAAAGGCATGGAGTTTGTTCGCGATGTCCCACTCGAGAGCTCTTGTTTTTCAAATATAACAGCACTTCCCTCAAAGCATCGAAAATGCTCTAAATCAAGTCTCTTTTCTACACTTTTACTATGAATGTGCATGTATCATGTTTATTCGTTGTGTATTTTAATGTTTGTGTTAAATAAATGTAAATTGCGTGTGGAAAACATGAAATTTTTCTACTGCTTCCACAATCCTACTGATTTCTTGCTGTGTATCTACTTCTGTGTCAATGTATTTCACTGTTACTCTTTTGTTTCTCACCATATCGGTTTGTTTGCCATCATTTCGTTCACTTAAAATTCCCCAGGAACCACTGTTGCCCTTATTTTATTAATAAAGTTGTTTGTTTTCATCTTCTACATTTACTAAGTGCTAAATTTAATCTCTCAAAATGTGTCTGTGAGAGTCTCCAAAATCGTTTGGCTATGGAAAAATCAGAGAAAGGATACTGAATTAAAATTCATTATTCATTATTGTTTCCATTGCTGTTGACATTGTTGTTATTGCTTTTGCAATAATTTTGTTCAACAATTGTCCTTTTGATTTTATATGCATGCGGTGGGTAATATTTTTTCAATGTGTCTTTCGTCGGCATATATGAAGAAAAATGTCCTGTTGTTTTGTTAGTAAAAAGAAAATTATGTTTCGTATGTCTTTCTTTTTATAGGATTTTTATTGGTTTTTGGGCAACATGGCATACCGATATCGGTTTGGCTACGAAACCTTCTATTTGCAACTTGTGAAAAAGATCATTAAAATGTTTAATGTAAAATTAACAAGAATAAAAATAATCGAAAAGAGAAGAAAATGTGAAAATCTCATCACATATTGATCATAAACTTATTGCAAGCTAATTTTTTGTTGATTATTTGTCGTTGAGACTGGACAATAGAGATAAATTAAAGGATTTTAGTTTATTCTTTATATTATTATAAATTCAAGCAAACATATTTATATATATTACTGTGTGTTAACAATGTGAAAGATAAATTCTTTATACTACTGTTTGGTTGAAACAAAACCCATAATTAAGTAACATATCGTCACTTGTTATCGCAAAAATGTATTGGTGGCCAGTTTTTATTCTTTTTAACGATTTTGATTAATTCATTTAGTTACTGTTTTTTTTTACTATGGAGATATTTTCGTTCTGAAACTTGTAATTATTCATGTATCACTTCAGTAACCGAAATTCCAAGACCACCCAAAAAATTAAATTTTTTTCTTAACATTTAATTTATTTACTGCCCAAACAAAACCTTCTTTGATGCAATGACCTGCTGGTTTCTGTAACAAAGAAAAACAGAAAAAGAGTGGACTCATTATCTGGGTTTTTTCATTTGTTTACCTTTGTTAGTAATGCAAAATATTTTCATTCAACAATTTTTATTTTTATTTCAATTGTCTAGATTTCAAGCAATCAGAAACAAACAAAGAAATAGTATGCCAGATATATGAATGTTATATATATTTATGTTGATATATTCAATGTTTTGGCATGTGAATTCGTGCACAGTCAGTCTTATTTTGCGCACAGAATGTGTTCTCTATAATTTCCGTTCGGCTTTTTGTCACACTCTTATATCTTGTGTAACTTGGTGATATTGTTTTACGATGTGTTAATAAGACAATTATTGGCTTTCATACGGCAGAGTAGCTGGGTTTCTTATAACAATTGCTTTTTTAAAACTATCAAAGCTTCAGCAATCGCGCGAAATGTTTTCCCCATACCGTTGCATTTATAATATTTGCAAATTCTGTTTTAGAATATAATTCCTTATATTCTAGGATTTTGTAGTTAAAGTGTCTGTCGTATACATTTTTATCACTTAGATGAACACACGAATAATAACGAAAGTATTCTTTTTTTTAGTAGCTTACGAAACACAAATGCTTATCTGGAAGTATGGAATAGAACAGTGAACGGATTGGTGCACTCATGCGCGGTGCATGTAGGGCACATTTACTCGCAAATTCGTTCCCCCATTTTACAGATTGGCACACTCATTTGTGGCACATTTCTTTACATTCACTCGCAAATCCGTACGCTGGACTAGAAAAGTTCATCATCGTAGATTTGAAAAATGTGTAGAATATTTTGTTTTAATGTCCGAATTATACAAAGTATTTTTTTTTTTCGTGTTCTTATGCATGACTGTTGCCTACCCGCTTGACCACAGCAGACGAAAAAAAATACACATGGCAGTAGAATGCGGAGACACTTTCATAGATCTAAAAAAAAACTTTAATATTTAATTTTCAGGTACCTGCCAGTCGCAATGTAGCGAATGTTTATATGCCAGCGCTCATCGCTAATAATTGGTTTTTGCGGATGTTCATATTTTTAATAATTTCCGACAAATGTTATTTATAATTATATCAAGAACTCCCCTTCCCTTTAGCGACCATTCTTTTAAAAGTTAATTTTTTTATAAGCGGGAAGCTCATACGATGTTAAGTATGTATCTTTTTATTATACAGTATTTTTGTTAATGGCAATTATTGAAATCGTTGAACTACGTAACCCGTAGTTGAGAGTGACTGAGCCTGTGAATTTATCAAATATTTTGGCAATATATTATTCACAAAGTGATAATGTTATTAATGTTTAACAATAAGAAAAGCGTATGCCAAACGGCTAATTATTATTTATTAGTGCCAGATCTTTAAAGAATAAATCCCATTAGTTTACCCAAATCATTCAAAGTTAAAAATTAACTTATTATGCATTACGGGAATCCCACTACTATATATGTACGTTGTTTCGAAAACCGTCGCCTGGGTTGTTTAGTAAAAAAAAACTAAAAATACGGTGAAATGAAATATGGTATTTTTTCCTCCAACTTCGACCTATGGATTAGAGTTTTATTGCCATATTTAAGAAATATTATTTTCGGTAAATTCATAGGTTCTTGTTATTGTTAAAATTTTCAAAAAATCACATGAAACTTATAACTAACGGTAACGGAAATTGCAAACTCGCTTAACATACGAGTACATACATATGTACCTCCATAATTTTTCTGATATTATGCAGGTTGGCACAAAAGGAGCTATAGATATGGTATGAATTCTTTACCTGTAGATGCCGATGCCGATATTGCTAATGTTTTCAAATTAGAACACAAACCATTAAATGTGTTTACTAAATCCAATAGTCATCATAAGCAGTTTTTTCGAAGCTTCAATAGGTATGAGAAAAAACAAAGTTTATATGGCTTATCGCGTCTTTCAAGCGAAAGATCAAGATATAAATTTGTTAAAATTCTCAACATAATAGAATCAATCAATTCATATTTAAAAATATTATTAAATACAAATTCGTCAACAGAATTTTTAAAACAAGTAACTAGAAAATAACAAAGAATCGGACATTTTTAAAATACAAAAAACAATTAAGGCGTTCCTTTTAGTGAATATTTGTATGGATGTGTTAGTAGTTTAACAACCTCCAATTGGCCAAGTCTTACATACAAAAACTCACTCAATTTTTAAAACGGAGAACACAATAAATAACAGCTTCTCAATGTACAGCCGTATAAATTTTTTAAGAGAGTGCTAAAAAATGTATAGATTTAAGAGAGTATTATCTTCAATATTTTAAGAGAGATTTGAAATCAACAATAATAATGATGAATATTATTATTATAACAATTGTTGAATATTTATCTTTTTTAACCCTGCTGTTAGATAAAAAAAAAAATATGCGGAACCTGCATTAGGAGACCATTTGGTCAAACTACATACATATTAATTTAATCTTATTTTCGTATATAATTTGATTGATTGCTGTAATGCAAATTATAAACTGTTTATTATTATTATTAACTGACCACCCGTTTGCCTCATATTTTTACAATATCTCAAGCATCCGGCTTGTACTTGTTGAATGGTTAGAAATTTTGTTTCTCGGTAGATTCTAAATCTGGCTACGTCTGGAAAATATAGCCATATCTTGGGAAAGCTAAAAACGCGAATTTGCTATTGATTCATAGTTACTGGTCACTGAACAGTACCGGCTTCAGCTGATAGCAATCCACAAGCACCACATCAAAGTGCCCTCCTTCGTCGATATTGTGTAGCAGCTTTGAATGCTTATATATAGTATTTTCTGAGATCGATGCTTCGTGGACACCGGTTGATTGAAATCGTAGGAGAAGAGATATTTTTTGGCTAATGCGCATATGGTAAAATGAAGCAGATTACCACAACAAGAGTTTTTAGTAAAGTTATTGACTGAAATACAAAGATCGTCTTCAATTTATGCGAGCTCGTCAAATATTGCTTCTTCTAAAGAGGGGAATTTGCAGTTGCTATTCATATTTATGTTTTATTTATTTGTTGCAATACTTTTTAGTATCTATTTCAAAAGCTTTTAATATATAACTGTTTAAGTTTTTAAATTGTAATCCTCACAATGATAATCCTATCATATTTCTTGTACATTGTATATATCTAAGTATATACTATGAATATTATATTAAAATAAGTTTTATTTATTTGTGGCAATACTTTTTAGTTTTAAATTGTAATACAAGAATATTTACAAGAATAAAAAAAAATCGTATTTTGTATTCTATTAAATTATAATATTCAGTGGACCAAATGATCTTTGATATTAAATAAGTATCTTTTTAATTTTTCGGTATAGCTAACCTTTAGACTGCCTAAATTATGGAGATAATATTGTTGGAAAAATAAAACATGTGAGTTAAAACATGAAAGCAATATATTACATTGTTTAAAAGTTTTTGAGATTAAAATAGAAATTTTGGACCAAATGGGCTTTATCTAACAGCAGGGTTAAGCAAATAATTGACATATTTTTTCTTAATGGAAAAGCTTCCCTTTTGATTTTGAAATATGTATGTAAAATATTTTAAATAAAGTTTTTAGTTATTAAGGACTCTTGTACGGCGATTACATGAACTATGCATGATGTTTTTACCAAATAGAGTCTACAGCCATTTCCGTATCACGACCAACAGTTTCTTTTAATATAAGTTGATTTTTGTTTTGTTATTTTCACTCTTTTTGCAATCTTAATATTGGTTGTGTGGTCTGATGGTGCTGCATGGCCTCAAATAATTTTAATTTATTTTGGCATTTGAACATGATCAACACCTCAGATCAGACAGGCAGTTAGTTTTAAAGCCAAACAAGTGTTTATTTAAGTAATCAATTCTTTGTTTCATTTTCAGTTGCTTTTCTTAATTATAGTGGGAAATATAAGATGGTCATTTTGTAGATAGCGTTTTGTGTCTGGTTTTATTGGTTTAAAACGGTGAGTGTATCATATATCATAACGGTGTTTTGGTTTCATCGAACAATGGCGCTAAAAAATAGCCAGTCTATAATGATATGCTCGTGCCGTATCACAATTAATTCTTAAATATATACATACATATTAAATAATATACATACATATGTTCTGCAGCGAAAAATAACATTTCCCAGTTGGCACAATCGTCCTAAACGACGATGTACGCAGGATTTGTGCTTTAGATTTTCTAAAGACCTTGTAAGCGACATCGTCACGTATTCTATAATCTTTTGTTATACTTTGTAAATGACAAGCAAAAAGGCATTTTGTCAAAATATTGTCTTCGAGGTTCATTGTGAAGGACAATATCTTATGTGATGTCTTTTTAACGCAACTATTTTATTATGCAAAAACGATTTTTAAAGTTAATGCCTGCTTGAATTTTGGAATTTTGTATTGAAAACCCGGTTTTAACGTACACTTTAACTTTAAACACCATTTTTGCACAATTCGGATAATATACGAAATATTCGTTTATACATTTAACGAACTTCACTGACATTATATTACTGTAATCAGCCGAACTTTTTTGGTTATACATAGATGAAGAAACAGTGATTTATATAATCGTTCAGAATAAGTTGCACGAAATTATCAATTGTGTGAATTTCGTTAAGATTTTGTTTGAAAATTTCATTAACAATTTGTTTGAAATGTACTCAATATTTCTTCAACAATGTTCTATTGCTTTTTTATCCGTTGTTTAGATTGTCTTAAAAAAATGGCCAACTGGGTTCTTACACTTACACACATCTATACATGTGTATGTGTATGTACCCTGAAGCATTTATTTTATTTTTATTTTTAATTTTATTTAATTTTTTTTTTTCATAATAATTAATCATCATATTTAATTTAATTAATCATTTAATTTTTTATCACGTACGGATATTTTGTTCCGTTTGGAGCAGCTACACTAAAATAAATTTGTTTCCATATTTTAATCTGTCATTTTAGTCACATTTCTTTTTTTTCTACCCTGTTTTTTTTGTAGCCAATAAAAATATAAATTAGTTTAACCCTCCCATACGCCAAACTTCGTTGGGGAAGCTAAATATTTTCAAAGTTCAAATGTTCAAGTTTTTTTCAAAAAAAGTTAAATATTAAAAAAAACCGTTCACTTATGTTCAAGCATAAAGCAAAACTGAAGTAAATTACCACCAAATTAATTGTAGAATTTTGTTTTGAAAAAAGCCAACGATAGAAATGATAAATGTGCTTTAAAAAATTAATGTTCTATACATGCAGCACATGGTGAATTTGACTCCAACAACAAAATCAGCATGGACAACAACCTGCAGCCGTATTACCTTGTTGCTGTCAAAATAATCCTTCTCATATAAATGAGAGTATTTTATTTTCTCTGTAGCTTGTTGTGGCGAATATGTTTAATGCTTTAGAAAGGTAACAACAATTTTTGAATTTTTTTGTCCTTCCCTCTGTCTGTCTCTCGGTCTGTCTGTCTGTCGATATGAAAGATGGCCTCTAAAATTCCAGGAAGACCTTTGTTAACATTTAATTCTTTGTTTAGGAATTTAGTAACATATGTATTTATAAACAAGGAAATCCCTACACTCAAAAATATTTTGTATTTTTATACATACATATATGTATGTTTAAAATTCAACTAATCAATCGAGAATAGAAGTTGAATATCAAACACAAAAACCAAAAAATCTATAAACAAAGGCATAACAATCCATGAGTTTACATTTATAACACACACACACATTTCTATTTTTATATTTTTCTTTTTATCTACACTAGGCTTGCCATCGGCCAGCATAACTAATGTATTTTGAATCAAATGAAAAATTAAAAAGTGACACCAAAGGAATATTAAAATCTTACACCGTGCACATGTAGTATTGTATATTAACTGAATTTATCCTATTCATTAAAAATTTAAACTAAACTTAAAATTCACTTAAAAACGGTCTACTGATTTTTCATTTCAATTTAAAGTTCATTTAATGTTTAATAGTAAGAAATTCAATGACTTAAAGACCTAAAAACAAATAAGTTCCCCTATATTTTACTCGTAACTTATAAATAAACGAACAATGATTACCGGAAAAACAACAGATTTCCATTTTGTTTTTTTAGTTCAGCACTGGAATAAATAAATCAAATAGAAATTATATGCATATACATTTTTTATTGTTAATTTATATTTCTTGTTGGAGTCATATGCCTAGATATGCCTGTAGATATTCAACAAAATTTTTCAAAAAGCTAAAAATCGCACATAATTATATTAAAATTCCAATAAACTATTTGAGAATTAATTAATATTTTACCGTACCAAAAACAAACCACAAGTTTCGTAAAAGTAACTGATTAACTATGTATGTATACGTATTTCTTATATTCGCAAAAAAAAATTTTTTTCTAAAATAAAAATATAATTATTTTTGTAATAATATTATATTTACGTATGTATGTATATTTTTTATTGAATAAAATAATTTTTGGATTTGAAATAAAATTAAAGAAATAAAAAAATTGAATATGATGATTCTGCTGAATAAAATTTATCTATTTTATAACGAAGTAAACATTTAATTCAAAGCAACTATTAATTTTCATTATTTATAGAACTTTATAACTGATAAATATTTTTTTTCAGAATGTGTATGTATTATATCTGCAAAAAGTGTCAAATAGTCAACATAATCGCTTCAATTTGGTAGCATTATATCATAATGAGTTTTTTATTATTGGTGTTAACATAAAAGGAAGTCATTTGAAATATTATTTTCACTATTGTGCATGCGTTTTGCATATAAATTGGTCAAAATATTTTTCCTGACTTATATTGTTCTGCCAAAAATTTCCGCTGACCTATTGTATTCACATTATTGTAATGTAAAACCTTTATCAATTTAGCAAAACAGTTAAAAGGTATTTGCCAGTAAATTATTTTATTATATTATATAAAATATTATATTATATTAAATTATTCGTGAATTATCGGAAAAAGAAAAAAACCCTCATTTAATATTAATGGTTTACAATAATATTTTTTTTTATTACCTTTGAAAAATCACAACACAATTTGAATAAAACTAAAAAGGGTAATTTAAGACGTGCGCGAGAGTTTAGTTCTACAATGGCATCTTTATCCTTATGGATTGTTGACTTCCTGCATACATTTTAATTTTTCTTATGTAAATAGTATAGTATATATATGTATATATTTACATAAAATCATTGAATAATATTGTATGCATGTACGCCGCTACAGTTATCCTGTATTTATTCAGAAAAAGAAAAAACCTTATTACGCAATTATCCAGAATGTTACCCGTCCCATTATTATCCCTATAATCCAGGTCTCATTGTACATATTTATTTTTAAATTTCTTAAAATAAAGAAATAACAACGATGATTTGTCAAGGTATTCGTAATCCAGGTATATATGACCCAGAACCAGCATAAGCAAACTACTATTAATACCGCGTTAGTGTAGTGCCAACACTGCCCAACAAGAACGCAAGATTTAAATGACTGATGCAGCAATTGAATTGTTTCTCTGGCTGTATGACATATGGTGCCGTCTAGTTGAAACCACATGCCTTCCACATTCATTTCTTCAAATCTAGGCACGAAAAAACTGGTTATCATTTCACGATACCGAACACCATTGACTGTTTGCGCTTGACCTGCTTCATTTTCATAAAAAAAAGGTCCAATGATTCCTCCAGCCCAAAATCCACACCACACAGTGACACGTTGAGGATGCATTTGCTTCTCGTGAATCACTCGAGGATTTTCCTCACCCCAAATGCGACAATTCTGCCTATTGACGAAGCCATCAAGATGGAAATGGGCCTCGTCACTGAAGATGATTTTATCGGCAAAATCAGCATCTTCATGTTGTTTCTCCAATACCCAATTAACGAACTCCCTTCGTTGTCCGTGGTCAGCTGGCTTCAGTTCCTGAGTCAATTGAACTTTGTATGCATGAAGATGCAAATCTTTCCTCAAAATTCGCTGCATAGTGGATTTGGAGACACCAATTTGCTGAGCTCGGTGTCGAATTGAGGTGGATGAAGTTTGAGCGTTATCATCACCCACAGCTGCGATATTTTCGGTCGATCGACCTAGTCGAAGGCGCGTTGTTGTCTTTACATCACTAACACACCCAGTTTCGGCAAATTTATCCATTAATCTCTTTACAGTGTGACCCCAAATTGATCGCAATTTGCGAACTGTAGCCGCAAAACTTTCACCATTTTGGTAAAACAATTTCACAATGAGAATGCGTTGTTCATTCGTGTAGCGCTCCATTTTTACTAACCTCGTACCTTCTACTAGCAAACAATAACAATTGTTCACATGTCAAACAATGACAATTCGAATGGCGCCAAATTTAAATCTTGCATTCTTTTTGGGACACCCTTTACAATTAAAATTTCTCTCAATGCCAAAAAAAAAAATAATCAGATTTTCCAAAAAAATTAAACAAAATCATTTTAATAGTATTCATAACACTTTGCTTTAATATTACTTTCTCTCTAAATATTTTATATTAGACAAGTAGTGACTTTTCAATAATTGCATTGGCTGAACATTTTAGATTCTTAATTTTAAAACAGGATATTTTGTTTCTTTAATTATTTGTTTTATTTGATTCCTATATTGTATGGATGGAAACGGAATATTTAAAAACGTGGAGATTTCTTATTGAACAAAAATAAACAGTTAAAAATGTATAAAATAAATTGAAATAAATAGGAAGTTCTTACACTGCATTTTGTTGAAGGGTTTTGAATAAATCATTTGTATCTTAAGTACGACTCTTTATGTCGCATTTAAGAGTAAATCCCCTAGGCCTCATAATTTTTTTTTTTAAGTCCTTGAATTAAAAAAAACGAATATACAAAATATTTAACTACGTCTAAACAAATATTTACACTTAAAAACTTATAGATAATATTAAATTATTTCAACTATTTCAGATGATTAGAATATGCCGAATAAATTGAATTATTAAATTGCCAATAATAAAATTAAATACAAACATTTTTATAAATAAATTAAATTTTAATAATATCATTACGTTCGTCACATGAATGGCAAATGAGAAGAAATAATCATTTGAAATAAATTGAAAGACTATATGCAATTAATAATAAATAATTGATGGAGATTTTAAATACCATAAAAACTAAATAAACAGAATTAAAATTGCATTACATTAAAATGTATAATTACTTTAAAATTTTAAGGACTGCTTAAACTAAAATACATACCAAAAATTTATGAGTTGTATATAAAAGAATGAAGTTGAATAAATACAATGTATATAAATAAATAAAATAATAATAAATAATAATAATAATAATAATAATATACGTATGTACTATGTCTAATAAGTTCGGTTTGTATGTGTTTAATTTAACATCAAACAATCTTAAAAGGTAATGAGATTTATTAAGTAAGTTTTGTTCAATATTTGATTTGAATACTTAGAATTATAAACAATTTAGTGCCTTGTGCTTATTTTGACTTGCCATTTTATAAAATTTATTCCGACTTATTACTTTCACAATAATCTTGCACCAACTGTATTACATGTTCAAATTCTTCAATCAAATTCTTAATGATTAGAAAATCGCGAATTCTGCGACTAATATTGTAATTGAATTGAACAGCATTGTCAGCCAAGTTTGGTTTTTCTATTTCCAAAATTTCCAATAAGTTTTCAGTCTCTTTCATATTAAATTTGATTTCAGCTTTAACCAATTGTAGGAATTTTATGATTTTATCAATCGATATCTCTTCGCCATGCTCAATTTTTGTCTTATTTACATTTGTGTCCTGTGAAGCATAATCGATGAGTTGATCGAAAGTGTGAAGATTCAGATAAAATTCGTGAATTTTTTGATGAAGCTTAAATGAGATAAACGGAATGTAAAATTATTGCTTAAAATATGTAATATATTATATAAAATATATGTATGTTTGTATAAATCAATAATCTTTATAATAATATTCAATTTGTGTAAATTCATTTGTTTTACAAAATAAATGTTTACGAAATATTAATAACAAAATTTCGATTGCCGCTTGTGTTCGCGATGTTGAAAATCCGGAAGAAAACCGATTAATTTTCTTAATTAAAACATTAGGCAAAGGAAACGAAATATCAACCCGATGTTAAAACCGTCTTTCATAAATTTAGGATTCTAAAAAAATATTTTTAATACACATTTTAATTTATGCATCCATATGATGTTTTTATTGCGATTAAAATATATTATAAAATATATATGTATATGACACAGCCTTCTAAAACGAATGCTACACGATCAATGTTCAGATTCAATATTTGTCATTGTTTGCGTTAAGTTAGCCTATCGTTGACAAAATATCGAAATAGAGAAATAAAATATAAAAAAACAAATCTTTAAGCTTAAAAGTATAATAAAATTTTCGTAAGTTGGAGTATCAGTTCTGCAAAAATTTGGAACACAGGAAATTTGAAAAAAAACACGGATTTTTGTTACGGAAAACGAAAATAATTATTTTCTATGTGTATATGGAAATTAACTTTTTCCACTTTGGCGTGTTCTATATTATAATTTGTAAAATTTATTATACTAACAATAAATGATAAGAAGAAAAAAATATATAAAAAACTGGACCCAAATTGGGGCATGCGAAGACAAAGACCTTTTAATGAAACTTAATTTAAAATGTCTATTCGAATCGAATACCGTAATTTGACACCTGACCTCGCGCTTAACCCTTTCACGAAACGTTAATTCAAATAAACGGCTTTAGGTCTTCTGAAAGTCATAAAGCACCAATAGCAGATCCTAAGTTTTGTCATTCTAATTTTTTTTTTTAAATTTGTAATTTTAAAATATTCTGTTTGCTTATTATTTACCTCATTTTCGATAGAAACTTCTTTGCGATTTGGATTTGTGGTTTCCAAACTAATTAGTTTCCATGTTTCAGACATGTCTTCATAGGTTTCATTGCCACGATCTCTTAACTGGAAATAAAATATTTTAAATTTTAATTAATTACTTTAAAATATTTATTTATGTAAATTAATTATTTAAAAAGTAATTTCTGCATAAACTCTGTTCGGATGTATGTAAAATAACTCCCTGTTATTAGAAACAGCAAAAATTAAAAAAAAAAATTTGGAATTTTATTGTTGTTTTCAATACAAATACGCGAAGAGATTTTTATTTCTTTTTATAAAAACCGGTAATAAGAATTGCTTACAGTACCCATATACGTGAAGTTATATGAAAGACTCCTCAACTTTTTCGGCATTTTTATATGCTTGTTTTCTACAAATTGTGTTTTTTAATTAGAAAATGAAAAATATATATTTTACTTCATCTCTTACTAAAACAAAATCTATAAGAATAAAATCAGTGGACTATTGACGAAATTTTTTATCATAAGTGTAAACTTTGAATATTGTGCTTCTATCGAAAATACCTACATATGAAGGAAATAAAATGCTCTAAAATTGAAATACCCAAAGAACAATTTGATAAATAAATCCCTATTTTAGTGAAATCAAAATTGTATCTCTTCTATATATGTACGTGTATACAATAATGGAGAAATATTTACTTACATAGTTAGCGCATAATTGTTTGATGTAAGACATCGAAGCATTCATTTGGGTATATAATTCATTATAGATTTTATTGCCACTGCAATAACTCATTTTATTCGCTTGGAAATAGTAATGAGTCGATGTACCGGGAGCAGCACGTTGATGTAAATGATGACGATGATTGGGCAGGACTAAAGGATGTCGATGGATTTTTTGTACTTGCTGCTGGTTTTGATATTCTACTAATGGTTGTGGTTGTTGTCGTTTTTCTTGCAATTGCAATTGCATTAGCTGCTGACGTTGGTTATGTTGCCTTTGTTCTTCTAACAGGTTGTGATGGTAACGTTCTTTGTAGACATTTGTATGCAGTATGAGTTTGCTACCTGTCGTTGTCCTACGATGCACTGCCGCCGCCTCTGTTACTTGCAAAAATATGGCACACCAAATAAATAATTGGAAAAATATTAATTCTGTAAGAGAAATCAAACAAAAATATATGTTATTTAAAATTTGTTAAGACTATCTATTGAAAGCGCTATTTGCTATACTTAAGAAAGCTTGTTTATAATAATATAAACACAAAAAACGTTTATACTGAACCTTACAAGCATTTCAGGCAAAAGTGTTAGGAAAAATGTATATTCCGAAAAGTTACGTTTCAAATCCTTTATAAGTTAGTAAGTTCTGTTTTATTAAAGTACAGCATAGTTTCAGGAGCTTTAAAAAATTGCTTAAGTATCACGAAATATATAAGACGTGGCAATCAGTATCATATATGTTATTGAGCACTATTTAAACAGTTTCATTAATATATATGTAGTGCATATTGTAGACGTGTGCATTGAAAAATCATTAATGATTAAATTAAAAGCAAGTTTTCCTATCAATATACTTTAATTAATTTTGTTTTCGAATTATTTTAACCGTTTTAGTCCTATCCCACTGATAAGTTTGTTGTGTGTGGTACATTTTGCGAGCCATTGAATGAAATTTTTATGTCACGTAATCATCAATGAACTGATCAACATCAATATCAACATCATTTTCTTCTGTGTTTTAGTCAACTTTAGTTAAGTAAAATGCGATAATTAGTGCAAAAACGATCAATGCACATGTTTATTTAAAAAATGTTTTAATCTTTCATTCAGCTGAGAGTCTTTAAACAAAGACAGTTTGTATTCACATTCCCCAATTGTGCCATACATACATATGTGTTGTATGTCTTGCTTATTTTTATGCATTGCCGGCCGGCTTTATGATATTTTTTTTGTGTCAATTGTTTAAGACTGTATGTTGGTTAAAAATCAGTGAAACAAGTTCAAGGTGTATTTTATATATTTTTTCAATGGACAATTTTCAGCATGTGTATCCACAAATATGGGTATTTCCATATCATCGCAAATGATTGAAATTTTATTACTGAATTTATATTGTCCACTGTTCGGAACTTAAAATTTGAATGGAAAACTACATATTCTTATTGAAATAATCAATTTTATGCATTCTTAGAAGTCTTTGCTATGCTTAAACACTTTTGACATTTATCGTTACAAATTTTTTTAAAGAAGATATATGAAAGCATGTGTAACAAGTAACAAAAATATATTTCCACAAACTGTTACAAGTTTTATTACTGAATAAAATGAAAAAATAACGGACTGTAGTTTATTCAGAAAGTATTCCGTTCAGTTATTTTTAAACTTGTGCGCAATTTTATTTTTAACTGATTCTGACATTCGTAAAAAAAAATACATATTAATACGGATTTTCTATTTGCTTTCAAAATTGTACTTTGTTTATTTTATACGTTTTTATGCAGTACAAAAAATATGAAAAAATTTTTCTTAATACTTTTTTTTATAACCTTTTTTATTATTTTAACAATCTATTTTTTTAAGCTTTAAGGTTTTTTCTCTTTTTATTTATTCTCTCTTTTTATTTATTATTTTTATATTTATTTTCGATATTTCGTTAACCTTCGGTTAACATCTTCAGAAAATTTTTTTTTTTTTTTTTTTATTTTTTAATAAAAATTTCCTGAAGATGTTAACCGAAGGTTAACGAAATATCGAAAATAAATATAAAAATAATAAATAAAAAGTGAAAAAACCTTAAAGTTTAAAAAAATAGATTGTTAATATGAAAAAATGTTCAAGTGTTTCAATCTGTTAATCAGTTACTTTTACGAAACTTGTGAACTGTTTTGGGTACGGTAAAATATTACGCAATTCTCAAATAGTTTGGGGGAATTTTTTATATAAACGTGTGAGATTTTTTAGCCATTTGAAAAAATTTTGTTTAATGGCTTCGGACGAAATTCAGCATATTGGCATATGCTGATAAAAATATATATTTTCAAACTTTTATTTGAGTTATTTATTCCACGGATGAACTATAAAAAACAAACTAAAAATCAGTTGTTTGCACGGAATTCGGTGGTAAAAATAACCCAAAATAAATGTAAAATATGTTATTTACAAGACAATTATTTTTACGATTTTAAGTCATTCAGTTTCTTACCATTAAAAGTTAAATTAACTTTTCGTTTAATTTAAATGAAAAATAAGTAGGCCGATTTTTAAGTGAAGTTTCATTAGTTTTAAAATGTAATTCCATTTAAGTGTGAATGTAATTCAGCATAAATTTTTATTTTATGGAATTGGTAATTTTTTCACCGTAATATACGCAAGCAACATTCACTAATGAAGAAAACACTGCGAATTTGTGAACAGATTTTAGGTATTTTGCATTTCTGAAGCGTTTATTTAAAGGTTTCTTTTTTATGCTTTTTTAAAAAAAAAACATGTTGAAATTTCTAGCAATGCTGAGCACACCATAGTAATTTCAAAACTGGTAGTTTCTCTTCAATCTTGACATTGATTTATTTCAACATTCAATATGAAAATGCCCATAACTTAGCAAACTAAAAGAGATGTAACAATTATCTTTTACAACCAGTAAATACAACTAAACTACATGTGCAATAAATACCAAACCTACCGCAACGTTACTAGCCAATGGATAAATATATACAGTATTTATTGAAAATATCTTTAAGTCTACATACATGAAATTTTACCAGATAAGCATTAGAAATTCACTTAATTACCCATATACAATGTTCACGTATAAGTAAATGTAACGACGACCAAGAGACCACAAACAGTAGTTTTTACGCATACAAAAACAACAAACTATAATTAACAAGTTAATTTTTATAAAGCACGAATGCGTGTGGGCTGAAAACCATCTCTGTTTTATATGCGTAAATGAGGAGAAAGGTTTTACAAAATGCCAGCAAAATTTAATTACTGTTATAGTCAATCTTATGCGAAAAAATATTAAATATATAATATATGAAAAATGTAATAATAAAATCATAATATCTAGTAACGTGTGTACATATTTTTTTTTTTTTTTCTTGGACCGGCACTCAGGGGATGACCCCTACACATGCGATGCATTGTGCTGGAACTAGGAAATTAGGTTATAATATTATGTTATAATATTGTCCATTTCCTCAAACAAAGTCATAACAAAAAAAAATACAATTTTTGAGTTAATAATGTAGAATAAGTTTTCATATCGACTCTTATTTATCATGTGTAAAAGATTCATACAAACAGCTTTAAAACTCACCGCGTGACAGAAGAATATTTTTTTTTCCCCTATTATGATGTATGTAAATTGAAAACGTATGCCTGTATGTTATCCTATCTTATTAAATGCAAAAAAAAATAAAAAAAAAATTAATGAAACCAAAATGTGTTTAAGGACAACAAGGCGTATGATTATTAAAAAACATTTCATTTACAATACATTCACACAAGCATGAAAATATGAAACAATAAATGAAATATATTTATTGAAGAAAATATTAAGCTAAAATTAGAACAATTTGTTAGAAAATGATTTGCAAAAGGACATGTGTATGTTGCAATTGTCATCATTGTATTCAATCGATGTTATTTATTTTTATATTTTTAATGAGATATGACTAATAAAACAAGTTTGCAATAATAAACAGCAGAAAAGAAAAATATATGTATGTATTTCTGGAACACACTCTTCATAAATGATATTTATATGCATACATACATAGAAGAAAAATATTACTTGTTCACTTTTCTCTATCCTCATATCTATTGTCTTATTGGCTTAATGCCAATAACGGTACATTTTTTGCTAATTATCTCAAGTAATAATAGCAAAATCTTATACACACACGCACTCACACATGATGTGCTTTTATTTTATAATTTATATTTAATTGCCACTGTATGACCTGTTTTCGTTTGCAATTGTTTCCTTTTTTCTGTTTCTTCTTTACTATAGGAACTGTATATTAGGAGAACAAAAATTCTGATTATGAAAGTATAAATATTTTTATTAATTACAGAAAATGATTTAAAATACAATAGAGTTAGTTTCATCATGTTTATTAGAAAATTTTAAGAAAAATATTTTATAAAACATTTTAGACCTTCATATCTTAGTTTTGAAGGTGTACTTTAATCCTTTTTATTAAAGAAGATTGAAGAGTAAGAAGGATATAATATTGCTAAAATGTTAATTTTACGCCTTTACACGAACCTGCTGAACACATCCTACATCCGTAATGTAAAGATTGCTGATTGAACATAAAAATGTAAAAATATTTTTCTTATTACAGATAAGTAAAACTTAGAGATTAAAACCTGCAATGTCGCAAATCTTAATAATTTTATTTTGGAAAGGAAAGCGTATTACTGAACGGAGGAAGTGAAAGTGATCGAATGTGATATAGCCAACGATGACTATGATTAAAATTTTGTTAATGGAAGAATTCTATTAATAATTCAATTGTTCAATAATTTTATTCTTTGCAAATTATACAACTTTTCACCATAAAAATTATCGTTTTTGCTATCATTATCAGCTAACTCGTTCTCAGATTACTTGTGACGTTACCAAGAAAAGTTTATCTACTTAACATATTTTACATATGAAGGTATTCGACGCTTTAAGCTCTACACTGTTTCTTCTTTCCTGATAGATACGCAAACGCGTATAATGTGTGGTATGGACATTCAGCTTAAGTCTGTACATTAATAGCTTTATTATTAAAATTAACGGTGTCCAAGTGGATAGTTAAAATTTTATCAGCATTTATGAATTAGTAAATTAATTATTATAAATAAATGAATGTGTTCACAAAGCACAAGAACTTTAATTTTAAATAGGAAAAGTCATAATTCAATAAATATATTTTTAATTTTCTATTTTTGAATTAATACGGAAATTTTATATAGCCATATAAATTTATTGGCCAAAAACAAAAACAAAATGTACAAATATTTTATAACATTCCCATCGGAAAAACCCAGAAAGCGTAATTTTAAATATATGACTGTTATTAATAACGTCATTCCCATATCATAATTTATTTGCCCGCTGATTGTGAATTGTTTCATATGCATAAGCCAATAAACAGAGGCTATATAAATATTCATAGCAACATAAGAATACGTATGTAGATATGTAAGTAAATTAAGAAAATATGTACTGCAATTTTAAATTTATTTTATACATATTTTTAAAATTTGTATTCTTTTTCCGTCTATTTGATTTGCTAGATTTTTGCTTGTTTTTGATGTAAAGAAAAGTCTATTGATACTTTATTTTATATATAATCCTAGGTTTTGATGGTATTTTCCAACTTCTTCATGAATTCTTCATTATCAAGCATGAAACACATTCAAGACAGCAGACTACCGACTTCAATGTATTACTTTATAAGCTGCACCGGAGGTGCAATCTTGAAAATAGTTAAGCAGCCGCCTACAGCGAATGCAACCAACTACATTTGTAGTATCTGCATATTGTAGTCTGCCGTAGGATTGAATATATAGAAATTAATAAGGAATATCTTATTTTAAAATAATATAGATTGAAGAAAAATAAGAATTTACTTGAAAAAAAAGAATCCTTTCTATTATTATGCCATTCATAAAATAAATTTATGTAATCAGTGAGAACCTATTTTTCAAATTTAAATATGATATTTTATTCTGTTTCAAATCAAACTTTTTCTTTTAAGAAATTTCGAAAATATAATAAGAATAATCCATTATACATACTATGTACATTTGGGGGAATCAGATTCTATGGATGGAGAAAAAACTGAAAAGTCGTATAGCAACACTAAAACTACGCAAAATTCTAAGAAACTTTTCAGAAAAATCCATAGGTGTAAAATCAAATCATATTCTGCGTAAATACACATAAAGAATTGAAATGACACTAATGACTCCGCCGAAACTTATTTGGCAACCTTCAAAAAAAATAATGGGAAGGAAACTGCAGTCCTTTTATAATTTATCCGCCATCTCAATCATCAATTATTCAAATAATATTTGAATTTTGTTTTGCTTTAAGTAAATATTTTTAAATTAGATAGAAATATAAGTATATTTATATATGTGTATGCGTACGCAAAGTATATTATAAAATTATTTAAAAATATAAATGCATAAGCATTCTTATCCGTTTTTGCACTTTGCCACGAATTAAAAATTAATTAAAGATTTTCCAAAATTCTTAATATTTGCATTAAAAATATTTCCTCGCTTCCTAATTGACTCTATTATTTGCCGGAATTAGATAATTTAAATTACAAAAACAGTGATTGATGCAATTAACATTTTATAAAATTATTGTAATATTTTTGTATTCGCCCATTAATTTATTTAGACATAAAATTCTAATGACTTGATATTTTAGATGTTTTCTTTTTTATTTAATTTTCATTTTTATTATCCTGGCATTTAAATATGTTCATACTGAAAAATATTACAATAAAAAGCGAAAAGAGAAGCATTTATGAATTGCATATAATTAATTTAGTAATTAAATAACTTATATACCGGCTTATTAGCTTTAAACCGGTTTAAAAAAAGTTTGTGAAATAGTTGTTAACTGGAATTTCTAAGGTATATTGAAAATCCATTGGGCTGTATTGTGATTAACAAATAAATTCTCTTACTGAAATAAAGTAAGCAGCAACTATTTAATATCAACATTTTGTGTATTTTGTAACACAATTCTAGAATATTTTTTTAATTTTAAAACAAGAAAAAGAATTAGAACCTTTGGGATATAGCAAGCTTCTAAATATTTTTTTTTTTAATTCAAATAAAAAATGTTACCTATTACCTTAGTAGATATGAATTTAATGATTGGTATGATAATAGGATATCAAAAATTTTAAATGGGTTGTGCACGTCAAAGAATTAATCGGTGGACTTTTGACAAAATATAATAAGTGAAGTTTAAAATTTGCGAAAAAGTTATTTAATTAGTCGTTTTTGTTTCGTATTTTTAACTTTATTGTTTGTATTTAAAAAAATTTATACAACTAAGTTAACTTCTTTTTGATTTAATTTTTTACTGAAATCTCTATTAAAATCAAGCTTACAAATTAAATTAACAACAAGTCCAGCAGATAAGTTGATAAGATAATATAAGCTGCTTCTGAAAATTCCTGTGCGATTAAAATACTAGAAATTTTCATATCTCGACTTTTGACCTTTTGTCAAAAGTACACAGAAATAATTTTTAACTAACAAAAATAATGAAAAATTACATATGTAAACATGTATGGATGTATTTATATGTATCAAAAACTCAAACAGTTATAGAATATTGGAATATAAACTGTTTTTTTCATTTAATAATATACTCCACAATGATTTATTAAATTTATTTGTATAGAAATTAAAACTCGTATCATTTTACTCACTTGTCTTTTGTGTTTTGCATAAATAATAATTAATAAAACTAGCATTAAGTTGGCAGGATTTGATAAAAGCTAATGTAGAAGATAATAACACCGTTGACCATGATAGCAATGATGACGTCGTGGAAGAAATTTTTTGCATTAAACACGTTGATGATGCTGATGGTGATGGTAATGATGATTTGAAAGTTGTAGAAGATGTAGAGACTGATTCTAATGATATTTTTGGCAGAAATGCTGTTTTCGTTGCTATTGAAGAACATTTGCACATATTTTTTGTTTTAACAGTATTTACTGTTGTTGATGTGCTTTTATTTATAATAGAATTGCTATAAAAATGTTGTGTATGATCTGCTATGGATTCTATGGAATTTCTTTTGAATAACAGCACAGTACGTGGATCAGATTTTGGCTGTTTTAATGCAATTTCAGGATAATTATCTTCCATTTTTATTTATATGGGTATTGTTTTTCTTTTATTCTATCTTTGTAATACTTTTGATTAATACTTTTTGTTTGTATTATATATGTGTTTTAATTCTTAATAATACTGCAGTGAATGTTTTGTTTGACACTTGTAACTTTTTTAAATAGTTACAAAAATTTAACACTTTATTTTATTTATCTTCAGTTATAGCTTTAGTTTATGTCATTGGTTTAATGAAGGATTTGTTTATACTTTTATTACACCAATACGAGCAAATTAAAAATACCGATATACTAAATGGTACTGATATTTAAATTTGTTTTCTTAAATTCGCCAACTATTTCTCTTGAGTTTTTTATGGAAGTGTTTATTGTTTGACAACCAAATTGATATTAATACTAGAGTGTTGCTGAACCCAGTCTTTTAAAACTCTTCGACTAACGAGCATTATTAGCACAAGTAATCGTTTAAATATACTTAATTCTGCTGTTGTTATTTTTACTTCGGCTACATTAATAACAAAGCTGTATGGTGAATACAATATTTGCGAGATAATTAATAATAAAAGAAAGCACCCATACACAAACATGTTACACAGCATAGAGTTTGTATAATTGCTAGTATGAGAAACTACACCAACAAGGTTTGCTGGCTAACCAATCAATGATTTGAATTGCCTATACTACCCACTCACAATCTTCATATAAATGCGAGGTGGAATATAGGAATGTGTTGCCAACTTGCAATATTAAATTTTACTTTTCAAACACACATTAATTCATAAATACATGGATGTGTATACATGATATATATCATGTAAAATAAATTGTTTACGTGAATTTAAATAGAAAGTTTCAATAGTAAAATTCTATAAATGTAATATTTTGGTTGTAATGTTTTAAAAAAATTAAAAAATGAATTCTGAGTACATAAAATGTTAATATTAAAAAATTTAATTTTCAAATTACTAATAGTGTTTGCATTTCTAGAAAATATGTTTACTTTTTTATCAACTTTTATTAAGAAATGCATTATTTTAGTATTCCTCAATAAAGAAATTTTAACCATATGTGAAGAAATGACAGCAAAACAACTGTTGAACTCATCAGAATAGAACAGGGAATGCACAATCATATAAATATGTATATTTTAATAGGTTGACATAATATTTGGGAAAAGAAAACAATATCCTTTTCAATCGACAATCGTAAAAAAACTCAACTTAAATTACTAAAATTTAAAAAACCAAGGAAGTAAAAACCTCAATTAAAAACAAAACATTAAAAAGTAAATCTATTTACAGCTATATATCAACTGTCTGCCGCATGATATCGAAAGAATTTGATTATTCGTACAAATACATTTAAAATAAAAACAAATTCTAAAACATTTGTTTTTGTTTTTGTTTCAAATGTAGGTGAAAGAATTAAGAAATTCTTTCGATATTGTGGCGTGGCAGATAATTACTATTAATTTTTCAAGTTGATTGTAATTTTGAAAATTGAAACTTGACAATACTGTAAAATATTGACATGGATAAATTGGGCGTCATAATATATTATCTAGAAATTTTGTTGTGGCAACAGTGGTAATACACTAACACTGTCACATATCCGCTCATTTGCTGGAAGAAAGATCAGGGTTTAAGTTAGCTTGTTTTCGCCGCGCTCGCACATTCTCAGAGAATTTATTTTGCTTCGCCTGTTTGATTATTTTTACGGGTTTTTTTAACTTAATTGTGATGATGATGTTGTTGTTTAATAATATGGTGCAATTAAATTTCTTTGCTCACTTGAGAAAAGAGATGGGGTAGTCATCATTTATAAAAATATCAAATAACCACGTTGGCGCTAGTTGTACTTTAATAAAATAGAATCACGAATATGGATTTATACATACATGCATGTTTAAAATGTTGAATGAGATTTAAGTTATAGTTGGTGACGTTAATTGCAAAAAGCGTGTCAGTAACGATCGCGTGCTTTGCCGGCAACGGGCTATCAATTTTGTTTGTCACAATATTTTATAGCGAATTAATTCATTGTCATTAGGTGTGAGAACAAGTATTTTTAGACGAAAGTCGACAACAAATATGAATATTACAAATTAACAAATGAATATGCTTAACCTTATTTGTATTATTAAAAATCATTTATATATGTATGTATGTATGGAGGTACATATGTATGGATATGAATATAGGTATTGTACTGAACAATTTTGGGTGGATATGTATAATATATGTAAATACATATCGTTACCTACAGTCGAGAAGGACTAATTCGACATTTTTTTAAAATACAGTTTTTGCGACAGGGCAATATAGTAAACAAAAATACATCGTTTGCCGAAAAAATTTCCAAATATTTGTTTTCTAGTTGTTGTTTTATTAGGATATGCAAAAGTGCTAATAATGTGATATAATATAAATTATATGTAATAATGTGAGAAAAGCGCTAAGAAAATTCAAATATAAATAAATTAAAAAGAAAATTGTTATTAAATTGGATTTAGTTCCTATACGACTGAAGGTAACGATATATGTATGTTTGTATGTATATATAATATACAGCTACCCTGCTGTTAAATTGAAAACTAGCAAAAATTATAGATTTGTATTAGTCAAAAACTGATAAAAATAAGAAAATCTACTGCACTGCTTTGTAAGTTACACATTCCTTAAATTGTATATCACTCGCAATGCATTCCACCGCAACTATATAATTGGACAGGGATAGTGTATAGATACAGTATTACCTCCTTATGCAAAATCGATAGTTAACACCGGTTTTAACGTATACTTTAACTTTAATAATCGTTTTTGCATAATGCGGTATTCTTCTACAACTCAGCAGTTGTGATAATTTGTACAGCAGAGTTTTTAGATCATTGATGTTGTGATGAAGCAGTGCTTCCAATAATTTTTTTAAAATTTAGGAAATAAAATCGTCACACAAAAAAAATTAAACGTTTTCTGAAGCACAATAATTTTTATTTAAAGAATAATATATTTCATGATCCCGAATTAAGCTATCTTTGGGTTAAATTTAAAATCATGGTACATCGTTTCCATTTCGGTTTTCTTCACAGACGCCCAAATATAGAAAAGAAGAATATTATATACAGCTTCGTTTCCCTTTCCGACACTATATCGGAAATCGTCGAAAATTACCGGAACAGTGAAATCGTTATTGCTCGGTATTTCTATGTCCTTAATTTATCATGGCTCCGCCATTCGAGCCATTCGACTCCAGAAGACTAATATTCGCAGAGCACAATCACCTTGAGTAATTTTGAATCAACCAACACATATTTCGTGTATTGATGGGCACCATCACAATACCCTCGACCCTTTTCTCACTACCCTGGCAAATATGAAATGAAAATTATCGCACCTATCGGAAATTCCAATCAGTGTACCATTTCTGCCTCCTTTTCGATTGCGGAACTTCATAACGTTTCACGGCCAGTTACGAAACGTTTAAAATATATTTAAGAAAAGGCAGATTGGGCTGAGCTCAACGATTTCTTCCTGAATCCAAATTTGAAGCTTTCCTTTCTGGACAATAACTTCAATGCATGCGAAAAATGGTAGAAATCATAATATTGCTTAGTGTTAAAACGTTCATAGCATCGTAGCAAATTCCGATTAAGCCTAGACGAAAGTCATGATTTAATCAGACGTGCACACTTGCAGTCATATCCAGAGAAATGCTTCCTTTTCATATCTGGCGGAAACCTAAAAACGCAGATACTGATTTGATGCTCAAAAAGACGAGATCTTCATGTTTCAAAGTGTTAAGACGCGAAAAAGCATTGCTAAGCGCTAAAGTTCTTACTTCCCCACTGAGGATCAAATATTCACTGACACGGTTGAAAAAGCTCACCTTCTAGCAAGTAATTCTCAATTGCCGGAAAGGAACAAACCTCTGCCCGCTACCGAGAGTGTATCCGTAAACATATACTTTCTAGCTCGTGCAGTTATCGATATCACGCTCGACGATATCACGTTCTCAGTACTCTATATCATGCAAGCAAATTTCCGTCGTGCTGCAAAGTTGCAAATGTAACGCCGATCCCCAAGAAGGGAGAGCAAGCAATCGACCGACGAGTTCGACATGATGTAAATCCGTCTAGACGTAGAATCTTTGTTAAGAGAAAGGGAGTTATGTTAGTTAACAAATCTTCATGCGGTACTGAACAAAAAATCGCCAATCGTCATTTTGGGGAAATAGTTCTGAAAAATCATCAAAATGACGTAAAAATGTTCACATTTCGCACCCCTGTGCGGAACCATTAATTTTTACGATATAGGAGAGCTATTTTTTTGATTATATTACTTTGCCGCCGTGTTATTGGTCAACGGCATAAAACACATAAGAAAAATTTTTCATCTGACGATGAACTTAACACGCTAACTACTTCGCCAACAGCTCCCTGGGAGTCGCTATTTGATATAGCTGAAAGAGTAAATGTAAGAACCCCTCCCGAAGAACACTTAGACGCGAAATCTTTCATCCGGGAAGCCTGTATTTGGTGAACCCGAAACAGTAACAATGCAATACCCCAAAAATATATATGCAATTTTTGGGCCTTTTAATCATTGAATTTTCGTAATAGCTGCATAGTTGTAGGAAGAAATGGCTTTTTCGACAACGATACCTCTCGAATGAATTAATCGATTTTATTCAATTTTGGACCGATGAAATTTTTTAAGCAAAAGGGTTAATAATATTTTAGATTCGATGGGCTGCATATTTTAAAATGTTTATAAAAAAAACAATCTCGAATTTAATCTTTTCCGAAATAGCGGTGAAATCACTTAAACTTTGGGAAATTAGTGAAATTTAAAAATTTTAACAAGCTGAACATTTTTCTAGCAGAGCTAATTCCAGTGCGGTAAATACTAAATAAGGTGACAACCTAAAAGCAGTTTGACTTTTTATCAAATTTTACTTGGTGTATCGGAAAATCGATCCCAGTTCAAACAAATCCCGCCGGAAATCTTAACTTTCACGATTTTTTGCCGTATTTGAATGTGGGAATTTGCAAATGCCTGTTATAGTTATTTAGAAAGCATAAAGATTATATTCTACTGAACTGTAAAGAGCATATGATGAATCATAACTAACCTAATTACAGTCAGCAAGAGCCTTGGCGTTCTCTCAAGCAAGCAAAAAATTCGCTTGTTAACTTGTGGCGGGAATTTCCAAAATAAATAAATAATATTTAACAACAATGGATGGAAAGAAACAACAAGAGTAAAAATATGAATGTGATTAGAGCAAAAACAGAAAACAGAAAATACTGATCAAAACAAAACAAAAAATAAAACATCGTCTTTGTTGTGCTCGCTGTTTTCAATGCACTGTAAATCAATTCAAATTAGTCTAAACCTTAAACGCATGGGATAATTTAAATTGCTAAATGCTGAAGCAAATTTTAATTCGTTCAACCTGCTTTTTTATACTCAATCAATGGGCGGTCTACAAGTGATCGCACTTTGCTTTTCACGTTTCACAATTTATTTTTCGTTGTTGTTGCATATTTCAGATATTAAAATAAATGTACATATGTACATATCGAGCCTTTGGTGCAATACCGTAATAATTCAAAATTTTAATTTTTTGAGGTGGGTAAGCAGAAATGATCTTTGGGGAAATATATATCTAAAGGAAAAAAGATTACTGTTCTATCTCGAACTGTTCAGATTCTACAGCTACAAATGTCTTTATTGCCTCCAGCAATTTCCAACAATATTTATTTGCAATAATGAAATATTTCCTTTATGACAAGAAATTTACAAACAGAAAACATTACAAAACATGCCTCTTTATTTAAAAACTTGGTAAAAAATAACTTTAGTAAACGAAAATACTATCAAAAAGATGACTCAAAACTTCGAATGCATTTTTCTCAGATCACGATTTTTTGAATTACTACGGTATTGCGCCCAAAGGCTCGATATAGTGTTTTTAAGTGTTTATTTTTATTTTTATTATTTTTTTTTCGAATAGAAATTGACTCTTTGCTTTAATTTTTATATCGCTCTTTCATTCATAATTACGACCTTCTTAATATTTGTGTTTTCCTTCGTTTTCGTATAATTATTTTCATTTTGCATTTCATTTGTATGGTGTGTTTATGCCGTATTGTGTTGAATAATTTTATTTGCACATTTTGAATTTTATTTTTGTTTTCTTTTATTTATTTATTTAATTTTTTTTTGTTGGGAACACGTCTCCATACATTATATTAATACTTGCTACAGGTTGCTGTTTATACTACATTGTATGTTTGTGTATATGTACATACATATTTAGTAGACTCACAAAACGGAAGTAACTCCGCCGCCTTTGCGGCTACGACAATCGTTTGTATATATGAAAATATACATACTTACATAAGTTTGGATACACATACAAGGTGGGCCAAAAGAAGTCATCCGATGTTGTTTGGCTCTCATTTTTTTTCTAATGAAAAACTTCGATTCTGTTTTTTGATTATGTTTATCTGAACCTTTAGAATTTTATTGGTCAAGTCGAGAAGATGATATCGGCCAAATGGGCGGCGTCACAATTCATTGCTATACGGGCTCGTTTCATGGCATTTTTCATCACTTCGGCGAGAACTTCGGGCAACAGAATGTCGCACTCGTGTCCTTGTTGTCCTTGAGGGCTTCCAGTGTCTCGGGCTTGTTCACGTAAACACTGAACTTCAAAAAACCCCACAAAAAAAGTCTGGAACGGTTAAATCGGGCGATCTTCAGCGCCAGTGCAAATCGTCAACACGAGAGATGAGGCGACCCGGGAACCCCGCCTTCAGAATATCGGTTGTGGCTCGAGCAGTGTGTGCCGTTGCACCGTCCTATTGGAACCACATCTCCTCCAATCCTAATTCGTTCAATTGCGGCAGAAAAAACTTGATTAACATGGCCCTATAGCACGCACCGTTCACTGTTGTCGTTTGATCAGCGGCGTCCTCGAAAACAGTCTCTCCGGGCAACGTCTTGTGTGGTCCCATACTCTTCAAGGTTGGTGGCCAAACGGCGCAGTGTTTGCGCAGTCGGTGTCGGACGACCGGGGAATCGGCGACGAAATTCGCGCTGCGCCAACACCACAGACGAATTGTTACCCAAAAAAATAGACGCCATTATTCCGCGATCTTGGGGAGTGTATCGCTCTAAGGGCTGTTCATTTGTATTCTACATCTCTCTATTTCACAAATGTCAAAACAGATTTGACATTGGCCGCCATCTGCAAAAATAAGAGCATCTTCCAATAGGGTGATTTCTTTTGGGCCACCTTGTACATATGATTTTTAACTACAAATTTACTTCTCATTGAATGGATTTTTGTTCTCTGATTTTTCTTTAAGACCTTCTATTATAATTCATTCATAAATTCCCTCCACAGGCTTTGAAATAATGATTTTTTAATACATAATATTAGTCGATTAAAATATAAATACATACATGAAAAAGTATGTTAAATTAATTCTTTTATATTAAACAAATTGTTAAATTCAGAAGCTCGCATTATCGTCGTAAGCGTTGTATAATCATTTTACTATACAGTATTGTAAATTTATTGTTGGTCATTTTCATACAAAAGTGTAATTTCAAAGCCGTACTTTTTCCCGAAAAAATATATGAAATGTATTATTAGATATTTTATGATATTCCCATAAAGTATTTTTTTAAAAAACCAAACTCAATAATTGAGGAGGAAAGCATATCCATATATGTATGTATGTAGTACTATTTCGGTAATGCTTAGTTAGCTCATCAGTGGATTTTTCCTAATTTCTGACTACAAATCCAAGATTCTTATGTTCAAAATTCTAATAATCAATTGAGAAGAAAAAGTTTTAATATACAAATCCACTGATGAGCTAACTAAGCATTACCGAAATAGTACTACATACATACATATATGGATATGCTTTCCTCCTCAATTATTGAGTTTGCTTTTATAAAAAATACTTTATGAGAATATCATATATTTTAATTTAATAATGAAATTTTAAATTTATGGGCCGCCAGACCATAAACCGCACCAAGCAGTCACTCTTTGTGGGTGCATCAGTTTTCCAACAATCACTCTTGGATTATCATTCGCCCAAATGCGGCAATTCTGCTTATTGACGAATCCACTGAGGAGAAAATGTGCCTAATGTGATTTTCACGATTGCATTTTGATTTGAACGCCCATTTTCATAATAAGCCCAAATAACTTTAACGCGTTGTTCAATTGTGTATCTTTTCATAATTCAAATTGAGTTAGTCTGAAATTGAGAAATGTCAAATGAAATGCAGAAAAAAACTTGTCGTTTAAATGTGGATCACATTCAACATCGGCCCTTTAAATTGTAACCAGCCTTTATAAAGAGATATTCCCAAAACACATTCAGGTAATATACTATATGATTTTTATTTAACAACACACAATGTGCGAAACTCTAAGCTTGTTTGCAGAAACACCGACGGTCTAGGCGTGAGTCGAACCCGCATCCTACAGATTGATTGACAAATCTTCATGCTTAAAGGCGCAATTACCAATTTCGCATCAAATTAAAACTCTAATACATGCTTTAATTTGACGGTATCAAATAAAATGAATGGCATCTGCTGTTGAATTAAAAGATATAAATAAAAATAAATATAAAAATACGATACGATAACATTATGGTGAAGTTCCACCTAATGAAATATCTAGATCTTTTGACAGAGTGTGGCATGCGGCACTATTATCCAAACTTATTGCTTTTGGTGTCGGTGATATCTTCTCTCGATTTATATCGAGTTTTCTCAGGGATCGCGCTACAAGAGTTGCTATAGACGGTGTCTCATCTAATGAGTTTAAGATAAATTCATGTTCTATTCTTTCTCCTAGCCTATATCTTATCTTTATTAATGACCTTCTTTGTCAAACTTCCAACCCTATCCATTTTTTTGCGGATGACAGCGGCATCTGTCACTCTTATCCATTTAGTCGTAGCCCGACATCGACTATGATCGCGCCGCTGAGCCAGAATATGAGTGATTCATTGAAAAGTGATCTCATAAAAATATCGCAATGGGGTCACGCGAACCGGGTCGATTTCAATGCTCAAAAGACTCAGTGCTGCATGCTTACACACTGATGCTTGCCCGATCATGCTACTTCGCCTGTAATTATGGGTGGTATAAATATTGAGCAATCGGAAGCTCTTAATGTTCTTGACATGAAGATTCACTGTGATGTTCGACGGACTGCGCATATCTTCCACTATTACATTCTACTATTACATTCGACCGAAAATGGAATACAACTGTCATGTAGCTGCTGGTGCTTCAAAGACTATTTCGAAGTTACTCGACCGTGTACAGGAGAGGGAGAAGAAACTCATTGGGGACGGTAGGGTAGCCATCTCTATTGATTTTCTTGAGCATCGTATGTGCAGGGGTTATCCCCTGAGTGCTGGTCCAAGATATAAAAAAATACTACAAATTTGCTTGTGCACAAGCTCATAAAGATATATGAGGAGGTCCGTAACAAAACGCAATAATTCCACTTTTTAAATTTTTTGTGTTTCTGACTGAATCTGTATTAAAATCTATGTATCCATTGTTATACAACGTACCTCACGTCAATAATTGTGCTGTAATTTTACACAAAACGTAATGGTTCAGACCAAAATGAAACATTTCCATATTTATGCAATCCGAGGTCATAGTTTTTTGCCAGCTGACAGAGTTTTTGGACGTATTGAAAAAGATATTTGCAAAAATACTACAATTTTTGTTAAAGAAGATTATCACAAAATTTATTCTTCTCATGGCCAAGTTAAGGTTTTAGGAAGGGATTGGCAACTTAGGGATTTAAAAATGATGACAGAATATTACCGTCCCATAAACGGCATACAGATTATGAAAAGAATATATTTTAAACTATCCTCAAATAAGATACAACAATGTTTAGTCAAAACTTTTGAAACCTACTAAGTTGAAGGCAAAGAAAAATTTACTAGCTATGTATCTTAAAAGAGGCAAAAAACCTCCGCGTTTGCTAGATGAAATTCCTCTTGGTAAAGCAATTAATACACAAAAGAAAAAAGATGTTGTTAAACTCTTGGAAAAACACTATGGCCGAGAGTGGTCAAACATTTCGGAGTTAGGATATTATACAAAGATATTAATAGACCAACAAGGAAATAGTGCCAACGACACAAATGATATAACCTTATGTGATTGTTTGGAGGAGGACACTGGAATGAGAGCATAACACAATGTTTATTTTTGGTAATAAATGTGAAGTAAGGATTTCACTGTAATAAATATATACATATAATGATAGAGTTTGCAATTTTCGTACAAAAATTATGCAATTAAAATCAAAAAGATGTGAATAAAAATCTATTCAGAACAAAAAGCAATAATTCCAAATCTAGTTCATATCAAAACGCAATATCTCCGTAGGGTTCATAGCAAAACGAAATAAATACTATGTGACGGACCAAAACGCAACATTTCCAAATTTGCTATCTTAATAACTTAAAAATGAACTAACATAAAATTAATTAATTTATAATTTTTACCGTTCTTAGAAAATGGTTATAATTCAACAGATATTTAACTAAATAACTGTATCCTAATAACCTTAATTACTTGTTATTGCTTTACTCAAAATATTGTTCAAGTGGAATTATTGCGTTTTGTTATGGACCTCCTCATATCGTCCTCTTTTAAACGACAAACCATTCGACTTTCATACGAATTTGTTAGAAATAAAATTTAATGGGATTTGGAATTTATAAAAGCATAGAAAAGCAGCTGTTCAGAATAAAATGATTTTTTTGAAATTTTGCTGTTTTCTTCATTTGCTTTTGTAACATTTTAATAATGATTAAATGGAAAATCTTATCGTTTAGAATAATTTCTAAAGACGAAGAAGCCTTATGGAAAGTCAAATGTATTTTTTGTCATTTTCATAATACATTACTTTCACACTATAGCAATTGCACATGTTAGAGCGATTATCCTGATGATATTTTGTAGGGTTGTGTTTTTAACGTCAGAAATCGTGCATTTGTCACATTCCCTTTCTATAGATTTGGCTATGGTTGAAAAGAATAATATGCTTGAAACCTTCTGCATTAATCCCCTCCTTCATAATTGCACTAAATTTTCCAAAATATATGGATTATGTTATATGAATAATAACATTTAAGAATTTTGTTTTTACAAATTATTTTTAATTTTTCTACAAACAACTCAAACAAACGACATTTCTCTTTATTTTGTAGGCAAATGTTTTTGACAAGTGAGCAATTTGCTACGCCTGTTAGTTTTAGTATTGTTGGATTGTTGTAGAGCCGCCCCGACTTAATAATTGACTCATGAATTGTACGTAATACTTAAATCTTTGACATGTCTCAATACAAAGTATTATAGTCTGAAACGCCCTTTACATGTGAATTGACCAAAATTTTATAAACCATTTGCAACAATAAGACTTAGAGTTATAAGACTATTTAAATTAAATTTTAAATTTCTAGTGAGAAAGGGAAACGATATGAAAACTAACAAATAACAAGTTCTTTGAAGGTATATATTTTTTTTTCTATCTTGGACCAGCACTCAGGGGATGACCCCTACACATGCGATGCATTGTGCTGGAACTATTGGTGCTCAATTTATTATAATTGATTGACAAGCATTAATACATTTTTCAAACCAGTTAATTTTTATGCAATACTAAGTAACATTAATATATATTGATATATGTATGTGTGTACATAATTTAAAGAAAAATATTAAAAATTTAACTCTGAAAGTGAAAGGTTGCTACTTTTAGTTAATAATTATCGGAAAATGTCGAGCTATAACTGCCTAAAGGTCATAAGTGTCAGAAAACAGATTTTACAATGGAAGATTTTTTATTTGATTTAGTCTTTGGTTCTGAAATGTACTCGTACATACGTCTATATTATGTTCGTAGGAACTTCGTAGCGGCGCATTTTACAGCCATGATATTTTGTAAGAACAGGCAGTTGATTGGAAGCTATCGATTTATATAAAAAAAATGTCATTCCAATGTTTGGACTCTATTATAATCGATATATTTTCGGTGAAAATTATATGTGTTTTTATAACTTCAATAAGTCACTGCCCGATCGTTGTTTAGCTGCGTTATATCTGTTCTAAATTTAAATATAATGTGAAAGTTCTTTTCGTTTTATTCTTTGTAAATGAATGCATCATTTTAAAGTTCATGTTCGCATAGAATACGATTTTCAAGTTCTTGTGTGGCATGAGCAAGATAAATCGTTAGACAGTTTGAAAGGGAAAAGTGTTAAATATTTGGTCTTAGAAACACAGAATTACAACAGCTTACAACACGATTAATCGATGTTTTCAGCAGCAACAAAATTAATATTCATTAAACAAGAAAAAGTTACAACTGAATGACACATTCACACTTATATTTTGTCTTCATTCACTTAAGTCTTTCTTCGCTTTTAGCGAATTTCAACAATTTTATTTACACTATTTATTGCACAGATTATTACTTTTTGGTATTGAACATGAAGATTTGTTTACAAATCGAATTTCATAATAAAATAATTTATTATTTGTTTAATAAATTGTTTTTTGGTTTTCTCAATTATATTTTTATTACTTGAACTTGCATGTATGCAGATAACATTATTTTGAGTTTTATTAAACACCTTTCTTAAGCGATCATCAAAGTAAAACTGAAATTACTTAAGAACTTGCAACTTTAATTGAGCACCAGCCAGCACTTCAACTACCGCCGTACCATGACATTCGTTTTAAAACACCTACAATATGCTACAAATCACAACTTTGCATTTCCTATCAATACTTATTCTTCTTCCTCATTAAAACGCACATTTGCACATACAAAATATACGCAAAAATTTTGCAAGAAATGCTAATGAAAATGGGTAATGCAAATGTTTCAATAATCAGTAAGCATTTTAAATAATACTTATGGTTTGGTAGACAGGTGTTCGTGTAATGCTAAAAACTCAACTACTGGCTTTAGTGTAGTGTCTATCAAAGTCATGGAGGAATCGTAATTTTTTATATATTTTTGTTTGTTTATTCATATAATTTATGTACGCATTTCTTATATTCAGTGCTTTTATGCTTATGATTGAATACATTTACATATGTATTTAATCATTCATTCATATTTTCATTTAAAAGTGTACAGGAACAAAATTGATTAAACTTATTGTAAGATTTTTATACCTGATTTGCACATGTCAGCCAAACAAATAAGCAAAAAAATGCAAATAATACAAAAGACTTAAGAATGCAACATTAAATGGAAAACAATTTGCAAATGTATGCAAAAAAATAAATTGACTACAAATATCCATACTTATGTACTTATTAGTGGTGAAGAAAGTATTTTGAGGAATCTTTAGTCTCATTCAATCGATTGTTATAAAAGTTGATATCCTTAAATTTAATTAATAAAATCAATTATAAAGGCTTTTATGTTCCATAGAGTTCATGCCACACATATATAATATGCATTACATTTTAAAATTCCTTAATTCACTGTGCAACACCACAGAGTGTATGAAAACTATAATCAATTTATTTGGAATTTATTTTTGTTTTAGTTTCTACACGCTTATTTTTATCTTAGAACTGCGAAATAAGGTTTTGGGAGGAAGTGTCGAAGGAGTAGTGTTTATGGACATTCGATTTGAATTTTCCCACATCAAAATGCCGGTAGTCTGTTTTACTTGTGTATGTGTGTACGTCGACCAAAAAACGAGTTTTGATTGTAATGACCGCAAAGGAATTATCTCTTAATGATGAACGTGTTGTGCGCATAAATGACAGGGTTTCGGGAACAAGTTTCCTTATGTCATTAGAATATATCCCATTATAGTAACGATAGAGCAACGAAATGCACCCCACGTTGCGATGAAGCTTAAGAGAGTTAATAGAGTTGGCTACTCTACAGCTTCCCATGAGTTTCTTCGCCCTCTTCTGTACAAGGTGAAGGTGGCGATGGCACGATGGATGGTAGTCTGCACGTTGACTACTAAACCAAAAAGAGTCATGGGTTCAACCCCAGTTTTAGACTAAAAATTTTTAAAATAAAAATAAACATCTCGCATTTTTCTGATGTGCATTAGTGAGTCTTTGTGTGTCAGTTGTTGTCGGAAGGTTTCAGTGGCGAAGGCATAGCCACTGGTCACTGAACAATACCGGCTTCAGCTGAAAGAAATCCAATAATAATAAAAATAGCTACTAAACCGAAGCTTCAGCACTGCTACGAGTATAAAAACAAAAAGAACGTGCGAAAGCAGATCTGCAAAATTAATAATAATTAATTAAGCTTCACCTCCTGTCATTTCTCCTACTATCCCTTTCCTATAGTTTCCAGCACAATGCTTCGCATGTGTAGGAGTCATCTCCTGAGTGCTGGTCCTAGATAAAAAAAAAAAAAAAAAAAGGTGCATAAGCCCATATTTACAGATGATGCAGCGTAATTACGCACGGGTCGATGTGCAAGCATGTATGCATTGAAACAGAAACTGTTCGTGTGCAGATAAGGATATTCTCGAGATGTCATTGGTCATTTCCACCAAAAGTCAGACCAAAAAATAAAATATTCTTGACAACACATTTCCATAAGGCAACAATCAAATATAATTAATGTAGGGAAATTTTACATTTATTCATAACCCATTTCGATATAATCGAATGGCAACTTGCGTGAGCGCAACTTTTCTCGTTTTAATATTTCTATTATTCATTTGGTTTTGATACAAGTTTTTAAAGAAGGACATTATGCATTGACTCTTCTTTCTTAAAATCTTTTCTAGAGTACGAGTCAAAACAGAATGCATAAGTAATTATGCGATTGCATTTACTTTAAATTTTTGCTTGTCCCATGCGACATTGAAATACATAATTTGTTATCAGTGCACCGAAAGTACTTGCAGAAAAGACATCAAATACTTAGTTCAAACAGAGGTTTTTATACAAATCAAATAAAAAGAACACCTTGTTGGAAAACAACAATTTTTGTGATCTCCGTAGTTATGTAACATTGGTCACGTGCGATACAGTAAATTTGAAATTTCTAAAAACTTTTAAACATTTTCTTGCATAAATCTGTTACTGATATAAATACTATTTTCTTTCAACTTTATATTTCTTTACAATATTTATTACTGCACAATACTTTATTCGTACAGCATATTTTTGTAAGGCTTATTCTTATTACCTTAATAAAATATATTTTATACTTCTAGTTGATTTAAAAACATTTTTATTAAGCGTATTTACGTATTATTTCATAAAGAGACTAAACGAAATAGTATCATTATCATTATAGGAAATAATGTGCCGTACGACATGTCCCGTGCGAAATTGATTCAAATGAATTTTAAAAACAAATTTAATTCATTTGTGTGTGAAATTAAAACCATTTTTAATAGACATCAATGTAAAACATTCTGAAATCAGTCTCATAGAAATATTTGTTTATTCACAAGCTCTGTTCTATGGTTTGTTGTTTAAAAAAGGCAATATTTGTACAATAATATACAACTAGACGATTACACAACGCATACGACTTTCATGTGAGCTTCGCTCTAATCGACGTTTGAATTGTTTTCCACGAAAACCACTGCTGCTTTTGGGCCCGTGCGAATTCCTGGATTGCTTTCACTAGAACAGAGAGAGGGATAATGTAGAGAATCGACAGGTGGTGAAGTGGCAGGAAGATAGAGCTTAATTCTTGCACAACTCTGCAGTTGAGTGTTAATTATAGAAGTTGACTTGCGCCGTTTTCTGGTGTTAATTTTTACTCATTATTTTTGAGCTAAGGAGAACCATTTTATTTATTATGCTGTAGCACGGAAAACTCCAAAAAAAATTTTCACCGTGCCGGGAATCGAAGGGGGGTCTTTGTGGTTACAATGCCAACATGCTCACTACTCAGCCAGCAGCACCCCGGACTTTTTTGGACCTAAATATATTCGACGATCAGGGTCGACATCATGGAAATGCCCATTTTTTTTCTGGAACGCACTTAATGTATTCTTCATTTATTAGGATAGGCATTTCAGCATTGCATATGCTTGCGTTTTAGAAAATGGTTTCGTTTAGAATATATAAAATGACAATTGAAAGATAACGCGCAAAGCTCAGTTACATAAACTTACTTCATAAAGGGAAAAATAATTTTTATATTTAAACACCTTTACACGTCAACGTATAAAAAAGTAAAGTACAAAACACATTATTTCGTAAAATCCAATTGCTGAATATTATGAAATGCAAGGCAATACGATTTTATTTTGAAAAATTCCATATTTAAAACTAAACTGATTAGTTAATAAGCAAAGAATCTAAAACCAGCAATTACAAAATAAATTTATGGGTAATATCATCCAGACCTAGACTAAAATTTTTTTTTTATCGAATTTATGTGAAATGAAATTTCTATTTATTTTGTTTTTTAATAATACGACAGATAAATTCTAATAAATCCAGTAAACATTACAATTAATATTAAATTAATTATTACACGCTATTTTATTTACATAAATTATCATCAATGGGTCAGTCACTCATTCATTCATTCATAAAATCGTTTGCCTTAATTCACAAACACATATCTACATATATATATAATATATGTACAAATGTGCATGTACGTATTATTTAATTGTTGGAAAACAATTTTTGTAATCAGATGACGTGGAATTATTGGTTTTACTTTACAATGTTTTGCACCAGAACGTTTTATAACAACAAGTTATTGATTGTATTTATTTTTGTATGTATGTAAAGGGTGTCTGGTAGCAGATTTATATTTTCAAACTTAAATAGAAAACGTAATAATTAATACAAAGTTTTATTAAGAGCATTGAACGATAGAATGGAAATGCGAATTTTATTTTTTAAAGAGTATGTCATCCAGATCTTTCAGATCCTTTTTTAAAATTTTATGAATAAAGGCTCTTGGTAGTCCCAGTGAGGCTGCTCTTTTCCGTATTGAATCGTATTGGCGCATTTTCACGTAAACTACTTTCAAGCAGTTCAATGTTTTCGGGAGTCCTAGAAGATCGACTGTGCCCTGGCCGTGGGGCTTTCATACCCGAAGCAGTAGCGCGGAATCTTTGCTCCCACGAACGAATTAAATTTACACTCCGTCCACCACTTATTCACCGAAGAGCGAACTTTGAACAAAATTGTCGACGAGCAATTACGTAAGAATCACATTACTCTTAAAAATGTCTCCACAGCGAATGCGTGATGCTCACTCGATCACTGCTACATCGTGTCTGCCAAATCCGCACAATCGATAATTCCAACGGCGCCACAGCTTTTATTACTTTTTGAAATAATCGTATTTAAAAATATAAATTTACCACCAGACACCCTGTACTACAAGTGCATATACTCATGCCTATATTAGTTGTTGTTTATATTTTAGTTATACGAGTATTTGTTTTAATTCATTATCTTCATGCTTGTTGTTTATAAACAAATTGCGCTAAAATTTATTGTACAGTTCGGCACAATCGTTTCGACAAGTACGAATTAGTGATGCAATGAAAAGAGAATTGATGTACTTCCGTTTTATATAACTGAATTCGAATATATACATATACTGTATAACTATCAGTTTACTGATAAGCTTTCGTTCAATACTTTCGTACATTTGTAATGAAAGCAAGTTTGTTTGGTTTTTGTATTTGTTTTCAATGCAAACGTACGAACGGAACGATATTCAGAGGATTTCGATTAACTGGCAGTAAAAAAGGCATAAAGCTGAAAGCCCATACCACGAGCCCATACTACGAGTTTTACGCGCCTGTCAAATAAATAGAAACGGTAAATTTTTATGAAGACGTATGTTTATTTACTACTTTTGTATGCGTTACAAGCCCAGCGCAAACTTTTTGACTGATAATTTTTTATGTTAAACAACAGGTAAATTTTTGCATTACAGTTTAAGCGCGCAGAAGTGTATTTTTTAAATGGTGTGTCATCAATTACTCGTATAATAAACAAAGGTCAATCATTGAAACTTTTCGATAATTGCAACAGGCTTCATTTTACACTGCTGCAATTAATAAAAAAAATTTATGAACAAAATTTTATCAGTAAAAACGGCAATTGCAGAAGTTAATTAAAAAGTAATTGCTTCTGTTGAATAATGTTTGCAATGTAACTTAAGGCTTTTTGGATTTCATATGACGATATATGATTCTAAGATAGGTGATAGATAGGGTGGCGATGGTTGAGGTAGTTAGCACGTTGACTGCACTACCAAAAGTCCTGGGTTCGAGCCCAATTTCGGACTAAGTCATAAAACAAATTTTCCTGGGTTCAACCCCACCTTCAGACTCATAAAACATCTCGCATTTCTTCTGATGCGCATTAGTGTGACTTTGTGTAAGTTGTTGTCGGAATGTTTCCGTGGCGAAGGCATAGTCACTGGTCCCTGAACAGCGCCGGCATCAGCTGTTACTAATCCACAAGTAACATCAGAGCGCCCTCCTTCGCCGGTAGTGTGTAGCATCATCGGGGAAGTAAAATTATTAATAAAATGTTTACCAACTATAGTTATTAAAAAAGAAACCTGCAAAAGCACTATTGTAAAAATAATGAAGCTCTCTTCTATATATCACTTTGTCATCTGTAATGTCTATCACTATTTCTTTCTTAGAAGTTAGCACCTAGTAGTAGGCGATCATTGTCTGGGTATTACTTCTCTTGAAAAAAAAACTGAATAAGAAAAATCTCTAAATTCATCGGCAACAATTTTAAACTTTGTTCATAAATGCAAAGAGAAAACCCTTCATATTTGTGTTTCACTGTATAGAAGCGTAATTATTCGTATGTAATATTTACTGTATATGTGCATATGCATATAGTATGATATGAAAAATTTTGGGATTGTCATATGGTCTGCACTGAACTACATGTTGCATTTATTTTAGTGCTTAGCAAGTATTAAAGTCTGTTTATTTTTGTAGTAAAAATTTGCATACATAGGTCAGTTTTACTATAAACTTTCTTAGTTTTCCCAAAAATATAACCTGTTTATAATTTATTTATTTGCAAATTAAATTTTAATTAAATAATTATTTTAATGACAGAAAAAATACATTCAATTCAATATTTTTTTATTTAATAATAATAGAATACACTGTGTGACAGCATTTTTTTTTTGCAGCAATCCGACTATACACCCATTAATCTGGGCGGAATTTAAAATTTCTATAGAAATTGAGGAAAACCACACATCCTTCGAACTAGGGGAAGCATAAAATGCCACAGTCTTATACTCGTATAGTTGATTTAAGATTACAACCAGTGTTTACCACTAGAACGCCCGCGGGCATTGTTTATGGGTTAGTATCTAATACGTGTGAGCTGAAGTGAGTGTCGGATAAGATCGCAGATGAATAATTATTAGGTTTATTTCATTTAAATAATTTTCATTAAATATATGTATAATATTTTTTTTTTCTTTGGTCTTTAACAATTAACGTCGCCTTAATATTGTTAATCATCAACAAAAAATGTATAATGTATTGCTATTGATGTAAATATTATAACGGACCACTTGTTACACATTTTTATTAGTGTTTTCTTTTCTCGTTTAGTGGTTCAATATAATATTTTGTTGTTATTTACAGTTGTAAAAAGGTCATTAAACGATTGAACATCAAATTTATCAAATAAGAAATTCTCGCGCGTTTTATTTAATTGTTAAAATTAAACGTTTTATTTATAACGCAACAGTGAGAAAGAGCAATATTACAAGTGTTGCTAGTGAAGAATTTCGCACCACTGGGTTCCAAACTACGCATTTGAAGAAATATTACACGTGACTTCTTTTAAGTTTTTTTTAAATGGGTATAATGCCTCTCAATATTATATTTTTTCATGGTAATTACACCCCACATATTAGACATTCCGATTTTCCAGAAATATTTTCTCCAAAAAAATATTTTTTTCCCATTCAATATTAAACATTTTATATATTTTAATAACACTAATTATTTTAAGCCTAAGGTCTTTTTATATATTTTATATTTATTTCAATATTTCGCTACTCCTTTGTGTAGCTTCTTCAAGAAAATTATATATATTTATTAGGCAACACATTAAATAAAAAGTTAATTTCACTGTTTTTATTATTTGACAAGTTTTGTTTTATTCTTTAGCACCTCTATCTCGGCTATATTGACTAACAATTCAATCGATAATAATTAAGTTACAACTTCAATATTAATAAAAGGATAAAGTAATACACAAAAAGTAATACAATAAATACCGTTAGCAATTTAATAAGAAGTTTTAAAACGAGCTAGTGATGTACATATAGGGTTACGATTACAGTTTTAGTAATCGGCAACACTGAATATATCAACTTTATGCTATAAACACAACTGGGACGAACGACGAATTTTTCGTAACGAATAGTCGTCGTTGTAAATAAAACACATTTGTGTAAATGAAAATACACACAATATGTACGTTGGACGAAATACTTTGCGATAGGTTTATTTCTATTTCTTACGCCGACGAATGACGAATAAATTGGTGCATAGTGGCCGTTTTCCTTTTACATTTTTTAGTGTATAGTAAATAAATTAACTTTTTGCTTTAAGAATTGTTTTCTTTTTTATTTACAGGACATAAATTCAATAACCACTTTTTTAATTATATACAGTATTGTTTTAATTCGTTTTTGTCATTATTTTATCTTTTCATATCAATGTTTTTTTTTTTTTGTTGAAATGTGGTCACACTGTCACCTGCTAAATGTAAACAACAATGTATTAGAAAATTCATTAATTAATGAAAATTGGTGGAATTTGATTGAAATAAAAGTTTCTACCATCATGAACATGATGTTTATAATTTTAATAAGGCGCTCAAAACGTAAAATGTTTTTGTTCATGTTTTAACAATTTTTATTTATTTATGTATCTAAATAACATATAATTTTAAATGACATTAACAGCTGTTATTTTCGCTCTAATTATGTCTTATTCGACGAATTTACGCAACGAATTCTTGATGATAAGTTCGTCGTGCTGTGCGAAGTTCGTCATTCGTCACAATTGTGTTTATACCATTACTTGTTTTATTCAGTCATAAACAAGCAGTTGCCAAAGGAGGGTGTACGCCGCTTGTTTCTTTAAAAAAAGAGAATAAGAAAATGCCTATATATGTGTTTGGTAAACACTGATTATAACAGATAATAAAATAGTTGTTTTGTTGAAACTTTCAAAGATATGGAAGGATATTTTTTTCAATGGGCATTTTTTCATATTTTTGTTCGGGCGATGTAAAGTAAATATTTTTATAAAATTCCATAGAGTCTTTCTTATTACTTAACAACTAGTTTATCATATTATGAAAAACAAATTTTAAATTGAGCTTCCTTAAGAAATTTTAAAACCTTTAAAAAGGAAGTAAAAAACCAAGTATGCAGTTTAAATTTGTTTTGCGCATAGATTTATGTGCGTGTATAGTCGCATTGCTGCCAAAAAGAAAAAAATTAAATTTGTCGCACAGTGATATCAGTAAGAAAATTTCTCTGACATAGTCAGCAGCATATTAAATCTTTAAATTCACCACATCAAAAGAAAACTATCAAAATATCAAAAATATTAATTTCTATTTCGAATAACACTGTAACAATATACATAACGTACAAATTCGAATCATTTTCTTTTCGTTTCGAATTACAGAGTAACTAACAAGCTGAGCACTATGAAAAATAATTGCGGCTTTTTATGCTGGAAATATACACACATTCATAACGAATTAAAACTTCTTGATTGCATTCTATTCATCAAATATACACATATGAACATTTGTACAAATTTGAATTCCATTTATTTTTTGCGCAAAAGGAACACTTTCGTGATTTATTCGTTTACAGCTGGGATATTTAAAGTTTTGTAGAGGGCGGTAGTTTCCCAATTATATACGTATATAGAGTAGTATAAAATAACAGTCATGAAGTTCTCTTTAAATATTAAAATGCATTTTAAGTAGTTGTAGGTCATGTGTTGCGAAAAAAAATCACCACCTGGTTATTGCATTATTTTTTATTCGAAAATATTAGCATGTGACGTTGTAATTGATCACCTGAAACCCCGATACTGTTGAAAGACAATTATAAAAGTCTGACGTTTTCGTTGTACTTAGAAAAGTTATTCTTTTTCTTGTGTAATTTTTGCCGATCAAACATTCTAAGAATTGTAAGTTTTTTCCTAGATTCAACTAATGTATCTATCTATCTATCTGTATGCATATCAAATACCTTTGGAAAAAGCTTTATAAATCAACAACTAAATTAGAAATTAATCATGAACGTAAACAGCACAATATTGTTACCAAAGATTTGAATTTATCTTCAAAAAAGAAGAAATTTCAGTAATAAAAATTTTTATTAACAAAAAAAAACCTGAAGATTCATAGTTGTTCCCACTACTTGAACTATTTTTAATATTCCTATTTATATACAATTACCAAAAATATGTTTCAAGAGATTTGTTTGCATCTATTTATATGTATATTCCTAGTATTTATGGCATAAAGCATGAACTACGCATGAACTATTTAATAACATAAGGTGTTATATCATCATTTAGATATAACGTCACAAGCAAATAATGATTTAGTATTTTTAAAACAACTAAATTTAACACATGAGTACACACTGTTAAGCACTGGACGTCATCAAAATATCTTTTATGTTTTTACTTGGAAAAAGGAGGAGGAATCACAAACAGATTCAACATATTCGAACAGTAATTGGCTACAATTGAACAGCAATATATTAATTTTGTCCATTTGGTTTCACTTATCATGCCAAAATAGCTTTATAAAATAAGTTAAAACAATAGGTGAGGCATACATTTTTTTATACCGTTCATGGATTCACAATGTCCGCTATTAAGTCATTTTTTTTTCAAACAAAAAAGTTGTAAAATAATAAAACTTTGCATCAATGTTTATTATTTTATCATAAAATAACAGAAGAAATCTGAGTCGTACACTGAAACTATTTAGACGAGCCGGGGATAATATTTACAAGCCGCCGCTACTTATAAATGATATAAAAATAAAACTATTTTAAAAACTTTTCACATTTTTATAACTTTACATTAAATTATTTTTATAAAAAGGAAGAAAGAAATAACCAAAATATGTACTGATATACAAGTGAGCAAATTTTCTTTGTGTAACTCATCTGGCTGGCAGCCACTTAACGTTTATCCACTAGCCGCTGTCCAAAAAATTATTCAGTTCATAACACAACTATTTTAGGTTATATTTGTTTCAACAATTTTAAGTGCCAAAATAACAATTTTATAATTTTATTTAAAAATTTAATTATTACAAGACCTACATATATATATGTAAGCTCTTATTTACTATATTAAAATCCCGAATAATTTTAGTTTCTTCATTTGCTTTTAGCATTTTGATATCAAACATTAATAAATGTTTTTTCCTTAACAGCTGAATGCATTTTTTGAAAAAGCACACTAAATTACGACGGGTTGTTCATAGTCATATATTTTTCGCGTTATTATTTTAAAGGTAGTCATAACCTTGTGAATACCCCAAATATTTTACTTTGAAACTTTATTATTATGCCCAAAAAGCGTATAAGTTTTCAAAAAGTATGAAGGCAGAGGAAATAATTAAATGTAAAAATAAAATTCAGAATTTTAAAGCAAAAAAAAATGCGTAATTCTAAATGTAGTTGCATATGAACAAATAAAACAATTTGTTAATATTTGCAAAGCATAATGTTTTACGGTGCATATCAATTATTATGATGGCATATGCAAAGAAAGCAATCTTTAAAACTTCATTTTATAATTTGCAATACTTTTCATTGTTAAATTCCCTAATATTGGATGTACATACATTTTTATAATATTTTTGTTATCTTCTAAATGTGTGAAAATATACATTGTTTTCCTGTTATTTATGTATATATAATAAAACGTGTTAACAATGTTTGCTTATTGACTAAATTGTTGGGCATAAATAATAACGTCACTAATATATTCTAACGAATTTATTACACACAATTGCGTAGAGCGTCATATGGTTCGCAAACAAAAAAGTATTGAATATTTAATTTTAAGTATGATATACAGAAGTCGTCGTTGGAAGTGCTGTTCTAATATTTAAAAACTTCTGCATGCCATAAAATCATTTAAAAAATTCAAGAAAAATCAGAACGTATCTCTATACTTTTTGTTTTACATTTACGTTTCCCAGTGTTGTTCGAAAAAAAGTTATGAACGGCCTGCATTTATGGGTCGGTATGTGAATGTAGCGGTCGCAAACTGAAAAATTGCCGCAATATTCCATGGTAAAGGAGGTAAAATTTTTCATAAAAAAAAAACTATGTATATGTAGATTGAAATCTAAGCCTTTCATGGGTGTATTAACGTGAGAGTATTCGAAATCTTTGATTGAAATTTTATTTAATTAATTTTATACTATTAACTTATTTTGTTAATTATATTATTGTATAATTATATATATGTACTTCAAAGTTCACCAAATAAATAATATTTTTTCGTAGAAATTCTTTTTCATTTATTAATGTTTGATATTGGTTTTGTTCAACATGCTACTGTACGATATATTGACATATTCATAATACATACAAGGCCAAATAAGATTTTCTTACTTTACAAGAGAGAAAAAAAATATAATAAAATGAAAAGTATTGTGATTGTAAACATGATTTTGTCACAGTAGAATCCAAATATAAAAATGAGTTTATTTTTCGACACTAAATAAAACGACCAAAAAACGATCTCACAGAGAAATATTTTAGAATCCTAAAATCAGATTAGATTGGATCGCTAAAATTTTCTATTCGATTTTTGGCAATCGATGGCTTATTCCAATTAATCACATTTAACAACTTTAGTAAATAACTCATATCTTTTTATTTGATAATGACTAAATCAGTACAAACCGAAAACAAATGAAGAATAATTTTTTTTAAATGTTCTCGAGTTATTGCAAATTACGTGGTGCAACCTCCGCTTTCTTTTGTTGAAGGTGGCGATGGCTGTAGTCTGCACGGTGACTACAAAAACGAAAAATTTCCTGCGTTCAACACCAGTTTCACACTAAATCATAAAAACATAAAACGTATTTTTACTGATGTACATTACTGTGTCTTTGTGTCAGTTGTTGTTGGAAGGTTTCAGTGGCAAAGGCATAGTGACTGGTCACTGAACAGTACCGGCTTCAGCTGATAGCAATCCACTATGCATTAATAAATATCCAATCTATAGAAAGCATATAAATCGTCATCAACTTTGTGACTAAGTGCTACAAATTCATTTTCTATTTGCAAATAATTGATTAATATTGTACGTGTGTGTAATGCTTGAAACACTAATCGTATAATGTGTGTATAATTTTCACGCAATACCGTATTATACATTTGACTAATTTGGCATCAGATTTATATTAGTATAACAGTTTAAATAGAGAAATTATTCATTAAGAAATTTATTACCATGTTGAAAAAAAAAGTAAAAGCATACATTGATTACAGACGGACATATTCTATACTTGACCACAGAAATCAAGGTTGTAATACTGTCTGGCAATAAAATTCACCTTCACTTTTAATTCTTGTGTTTGTTGTTTCTTCCTTTTATTGTGTCATTAATAATCTAAAAAAGGGCCTTTCTAATATGGAATAATTAATACAGTACCGACGAGAGATTAAAGATACATTTTTAATGATGAAACTTTTTTTGCAAGAAATATGTTTAGCAATACATAAGAAAGAATATATTGTTCAATTGTATGCCACGACTTCACATGATGGTACTAAACCGAGGAAGTCAGATTTTCATTGAATCTGCTTTATACACACACCTCGTTTAATTTATATTTGGTCGGCTGCATTCTTTCAATGCCTTCGGGATGTTTTATGTTGAGAGGGCATAAAAAGACAAAATGTACTACTGTATGACAGTATTTAAAGTCAGCATTGAATTGCACATTAGTTAACAAAGCTTTTAGGACTAACAAACCGTTGTTAAAAAACGCTTATATAAACAGTATGGTAACTAGTAAAGCTTGAATGAATTTGGTATTTTTATTCTGGCAATCACGTTCTCATTTTATTGTTAGCGATCCATGGAAGTTAAGATTATTTTAATCGGGTAATCAAATCTATAAAAATGTTTATATATTAAACGAAATTACTTAAGCAATTGCTTTAGTGAAGGGTTTCAGAAACTGCTGAAACATAAAACAGCCCACAAGGGTGCTCTAAACGGTACGTGGCAGCAGTGTTGAACAAACTTTCATCTTTATGCTACCCAATACAGTATTTCCACATTGTATCATTATTAGAAAACCCTTTATTTCACACTTTGCGGTATTTTACCACAATAAATACATACATATACATATACATATGTATATGTATGTACATCTGTATGTCCGTTAGATCATTCCATTAAAAAAAAAATTTGTTTGTAGATTTTCTGTTGATACACCGAATAAGCCAGAAACTGTTTTCTTTTTTTTTTTTTGTAAGAAAACACATGCTTAAAATTAAATCCAGTGACGCAAAAAGTCAAGTTATAAATACAACACACCATTATTTTAGTTAACAATGAGAAAGATGTTTCTGGTCATTTTTATTTAAAGTAACGGGGACTTTTCTACAATAACCAAACACTTGTGCAAGTTTTGTTTCACTGCCGAGCATATTTTGAGAATAAATCCCAGTTTAAGTTGAAGATATACTTACTCCTTGCTGTCATTAAATTTAAGATTTTTCTTCGCATATTTCTTGCTTGATATCCGTGGTTTTTCATGGACTGTCATTGTTGCATACAATTCGTCCTTTTCTTGAAATTTTTTTTATATTTCAGCAAAATAGTTCAACTTTATGGCAGCTAATTTCAAATATTTTTGTAGTTTCTAATTTGAAATTTTAAAGTGATAATTTTGATTCATAAGAATAATTGCAGAGAATTTTGTCGTTTAAAAAATATTTTCGCTTGTGTCAAAATTGTCGATTTACGATCAAAACCGTTAAAATAAATCTAACACTTTTGATTTAATTTTCCTTAGGCACTTTTTTTACAAATAATAAATTTTGAAGTTTTAGAATTAAAATGAAATTGATATAATAAAATAAAACAAACGATAAATAACCCAACAAAAAATAGGCTGAAACAAAAGTAAAATTTCAACTGTAAAAGCAAAAAAGGAGTAGTGTTTATTCGTTATAACGTAGACACGTGTCTTCCTTTGGTCCGCCGTTCGGTCTCGCAATAAATATAATTTAAATAGTTACAAATAGTTAAAATATAAATAAATTAAAAGGAAAAAATAAAAATTACAAGTGGAAAAAATAGAAAAATCATAACATATTGACAAACAAAGGAACAAAAATCAATAAACTTTAATAAAATAAATAAAATACGAAAACAATAACAATTAAACGCAACAACAATACAACAACAAATAATAAAAATAATAAAAATGAAAAAATAACAAAATTATAATTACAATAAAAAAAAAAAAAAAAAAAAAAAAAAAAGGAATCAATATACATACCTGAAAACAACAAAAAACAATAAAAATTTAACGGCGTTCTAACAAAAATAAAAAAGAAAGGGAAAAACAAAAAATCCGCTATACCAGTGACGGGCGAACGAAATTAATTAGTGTTGACACCACCAACCACTGTTGTCACTTCGGGTCACGGTGACCGGATCAGGGCTTTTATGGCCTTTTTTCGCGTCATTGTGCTGAAGACTCCTATCAAAGGCAAAATATAAAATTTTTTATATTGGGGATACCAGTGGGATAGTTGCTGTTGGACTGTTTGGTGATGAAGGCGTAGCACTGATCACCGAGCAATCTCTCAGGCGGCAACTAGCTCATTGGTGTCGACAATATGAAAAATAGAAAATAGACAATTGATTTGATTTTTTTTTTTGCGTAAACTATGACAGGCCGTTTCAGAATTGACTTCTGCAACATACGTGGTTTAAGGGCAAATTTTTTGCTCTGTATATGCCCACGTTTGTCTCCATCGGCCGGATGTTTTCGCCTTAAGTGAAACCCAGGTGTCTGAGGATGCTGATCCACAGGATTTTCACATACCTGGGTATCACCTCCTATCCCTCTTTATTCTTCATAGGGGCCTTGCAATATATGTACGCAATGAAGTTGTGTACCAGTGCCAGCAATCCTTAGGCACGAATGATCTTGAATTTAGCTGTCTATGGGTTAAATTTAAAATCAGTGCACATCTTTTGCACTTCGGGTTTCTTTACAGAAGCCCAAATATGGAAAGGGATAAAACTATATACAACTTCGATGCTGGTGATTTCAATGTTCATAACTTATCGTGGCTCCGCCATTCGAGCCATACGACTCCAGAAGGCCAATATGTTGAGCTATTCGCAGCGCACAACCACCTTGCGCAATTAGTGAATGAACCAACACATATTCCGTGTGTTGACAGGCACCAACACAACACCCTCGACCTTTTTCTCACTTCACACCCTGACAAGTATGAAATGAACACTAGCGCCCCTCTCGGAAATTCGGATCATTGCACCATTTCTGCCTCCTTTTCGTTTGCGGAACTTCTTAACGTTTCACGGCCAGCTACGAAACGTTTAAAATATATTTTTGAAAAGGCACGTTGGGCTGAGCTCAACGATTTCTTTCGGCATTTCAATTGGAAGCTCTGCTTCCTTGACAATGACGTCAATGCCATGGCAGAAATGGTTGAAAATATAATATTGCTCGGTATGAAAATTTTCATACCATCGAAGCAAATTTCGATTAAACCCAGACCGAAGTCATGGTTTCGGTTCAATACCGAACACAAAACCAAAAATCTATCAGTAAAACAACATTTTTTTATTAATGTTAATATTGTATTGCCTCTATAAGATTCATTGAAATAAAATACTTTATTTTACGATCAATAAGGTTCATCTTCAGGATCTATAAATTATTTAATAATAATTATAATAAAATTTTTCACAATTTATGTTACCAAAATTTACTGAATTATTAGAAAAATATATATATTTGATTAACAAAAAAAAGAAAAAAAATCAAACTTAATATTAGTTTGTTATAAAAATAGAAATCAAATTACAATATGTATTTATATAATCTTTTTTATCACTTTTATAATTGCAAGGAAATTGTTCATATTTAACTATTTTATTAACTTCAATTTGTTTTCCTCAGTTCTTAAGATTTTTGCATTTTCAAAATCAAATTAATGTTTATTAGATCTTACATGTTTTTTGTTAAACATTTTATTATAATTATTATTAAATAAAAATTAATTTATAGATCCTGAAGATGAACCTTATGGTTCGAAATATATAGATCAACGTAAAATAAAGTATTTTATTTCAATGAATCTTATGAAGGCAATACAATATTAACATTAATAAATCAATAGATTCAGCAATACAAAGTTAATTAACAATTTAATAAACATTTTTTTATTTCACATACATACCTTTTTCTATTTTTGTATATTTCTTCTCATAATAAATTCAGTTAATATTTTATATAAAAAAATTTTATTTTGTGACCATCGTAGTGTTTTTTTTTTTAATATGAAAAGTTAGAGAAAAGCACTTTTTGCCAAAAAAAAAAAACATAATTTTTAACTCATAATTAATTACAATTAATATTATATACGTAGTTATATACATTATTAATAGAAAGTCATATTGTTACAGTTTTGCAATGTTGCAAATGTATTTAACACTTACCTTAAATTTAGATACAGTTTTTATCTGAAAATAAAAAACAATAATGAAAATCAATATAAGAAAAGAAAAAAGTTGCAATAATAAATAAGATTATTCCTCTACCGAGCTAAATTTCGTGTTCACCAGCAGAATGGGTATGTAAATATTAATATCAATATAATTAGCATTAAAAGATAACTATGTAAATACCGCGTGGAAGGTATACTACTTTGCCGCAATTTTGGTCAACATTAGTCTTGACAGTTCATATTTGGCAGTCGTGAAGTAGACACGTGGCAAATTTATTATGGAAAAATACTCGATAAACCAACATGTTTTAATCGTTAAAACATTTTATCAAAATCAATCATCGACTACTGTGACGATGAGAAAGTTACGTAAAATTTTTGGGAGAAACAACGTGCCAAAACGCACTATTTAACGTGCAGTGAATCATTTCGAAGAAAAAGGCTCTGTAGGTGATAGGCCCCAACATGGACCATAACGTACTGCAAGATCGACTGAAAACATTACTGCTGCTCAAGAAAGTGTTCAAAACAATACATCAACCTCAATTCGACGCCGTGCTCAGGAGCTTGGTCTTCAAAGAACAAATTTGGCCACAATCTTGCATTTGTTTCCATTTAAGATTCAGTTGACACAAGAGCTTATTCCACAAGACCATTTACGCCGCCGTACATATGCCAATAGGATGTTACAGCTCGCCCATGACAACCCCGATTTTGATGAAAAATATCATAATGAGCGACTAGGCACATTTTGATTAGAATGGATATGTGAATAAAGAAAATAGTCGGTTCTGGGCAATGTAAAAGACCAGGTTTATGCAAACAAACCGGAAACGCTTGAGCAACTCAAACAAAATACTCGTGATGAAATTAATGAAATGCCGCGTGAAATGTGTGAGAATGTTATGAAAAATGTGCTCAAAAGGGGTCGCATTTATGAGGCTAACAGAGGCGGACATTTATCTGATATTGTATTCCATACATAATTGTCGACATTAAATAAAACATTTATCAATATAAGATCCATTCTCTTTCATTTAATCAAAAATTAAGAACAAACAAAGTAGTATACCTTCCCGGCGGACACCCTGTGTATACGAGTACATACATATGTATAAACATTTTTAAAACCGCAAACAAATTTTTAACACCAACATTTTAAACAACAATCATTTCCGGTCATGTATGTATGTATGTATCATCCATATAAATTAATTTATTCATAACCTTTCGCCAAAATGAGACATTTAACAGGAATTTAGGTTCCTCATTTTTTTTTTGCTAGACTTCAACCTCCAAAATCGACCACGAGAGCCAATTTAATGAATGAAAACAAGTGTGCCCATTTCGCAGTTTTTTTTTTTGTAATGTGTATCATTAATATTAATTACTCATACAATGAGTTTTTGGCCGTCCCGACAGCACTCGTTCCCTTTTTTTTGTTTTCTTATTTTAGTTATTGATATGGTTAAATAAAATGACACCAAAAGAATTCAATACATTTGTTTTCGAAATATTCATTTGCAGAGATGAGAGAAACTGTAACGCTATTAATGAATCAACAGGTTTCAGCTTTAGCTTCTTTAAAATTCCGTCACTCTTATTTAATTTTACAGAGCTAAAAATATTAAACAATTGCAATTAAAAATTGAAACAAAAGCATACTTTTAGGATGACACCCTATAGTGAAGACAACCACCTCTTTAAAGCACTGCAATATTGTATTTTTCAGTACATGAAGTGTATAGGCGTTATTAACCCACTGTGCATACTGAACAACAATTAAAATTAAAAAATTAAAGAAAAAAAACCTTTTTAATTAAAAATTTAATCTGCATACGTTCCCTTTTGCGAATTTTGAAAAATTTTCGACAATTAATTGTGCAATTTTCTTAATTTTAGGTGGTGAATGAAATTGGCATAAAATGGAATCATATACATATGTTTGATTTAAATAAATTTAATAAAGCATTTTTTTGAGAAATTTGCCACTAAAAAACTTTTATGAATACGGCACACAATCTTCATTTAATATATCACTACTTCGTCGTTTAGTTCTCCAGGATTCTATTCAAAGTTGAAGAACTGCAATAATTGAAAATTACAAACTGATTTAATTAAATGTATGCAAATTTCAACTAAAAAATTTCTATTTCTGTTAAATTGTGAAATATTTGCAAATTCAGCCCCAAATGCAAAGTAATTCAATGCACTTTGTTTTATTCTTTATTTATATATTATTATTATTATTATACAAATTATTATTTCCTGACAATGCTATCCATTTGGTAGCGAAATATTGAGAAATAAATAATAACTGAAAAACTTTTCATAAAAAAGACCATCGCTCAAAAATAAATGTAATTAAAAAATTTTAATAAAGGTCAAAATAAAAATAGAAGTGATACTAACATTATTATTATTATTATTATTATTTATATTTATATTTTATTTTTTATTCATTGTTTCTTCACTGCGTCCTTTTTTTAATCGAATTATATACAGTCAAACTTCTCTATAACGTAGTAGCTAGTGACCGACGCTCTTCTACGTTATAGAGAAAATTCTTTATAGAGCAGGTGTTATCTTTAAATATGTATCTTGTAAACATCATGTAAACATTTATTTCTATTCCAATTTAGGTTTGCATACATCCAATCAAATTTGTGTGAATACATAAAATTATGCATTTGAAACACATTTAAAAAGAAATCTTTATTTTTTTGTTTTAGATTTTTAAATTTAACTTCAGCGACAAAGTCTTTAAATGTGTCTCAAGAAAAGGTTATTTACGAAAAAAAAATACAGATGCTTAAAAAAGTTAGATTCCTAAGAAAAGCAATTGCAATTGAGTGTTATCTCTTTCTATTTATATTTATATCTCTACATATAAAACTTTTCATAATAATAAATAAAATTTTCCTTAAATATTAGTTTCTTTCTTTAAAAAAAAATTGGGTGAAATAAATCTTCGATATATCGAGAAGATTTTTTATGCTTGGCGATGGCTGAAGTAATCTGACCCCAGTTTAAAATTAAATCACAAAAACATTTCGCATTTTTTCTGATCTACATTAGTGTGGCTTTGTGTCAGTTGTAGTTGGAAGGTTTCACTGGCAAAGATATAGTGACTGGTCACTGACCAATGCCGGCTTCAGCTGTAATCAATCCACGGGCACATCAAAGCACTCTTCTACGTCGGTATTGTGTAGCACTAGCGAAGTCAAATAATTACTACAAATAGCTACTAAAACAACGTTTCAAAAGTTAATACGTCTCCTTGACTTCAGAGGCGCTGCAACACTGCTATAAACAAAAAACCTGCAAGAACAATATTGTAAGATATTGAAACTTCACCTCCTATCATCTCTCTCACTATCCTGTTCCAATGCATTGCATGTGTCGGGGTAATTCCCTGAGTGCTCGTCTAAGATAAAAAAGAAATACAAGCACATATATGTATTATGAATTCATATACTCGTACGTATTTAAAGCTGCTGCTAATATAAATATATATAATGAACTGGTGAAGCGAGTTCTGCCGCTTATGGTGTATGTAGATTATAAGCCATAGTTTAATAAAATTATGCTAAACAAGGCAATACCTACTTTTGAATATAGAAAATAATAATAATTAAAAAATATAACCATACAAAACCAGTCGAAATATTTTCGTACCTACATTATATACAGTATACTCTCGGTATTCGCAATATTTGCAAAACACTTTTTGCTTTGTTTTCTTCTTCTCATAAGCACACTAATTAACAAACAATTCCGTTAGTTTTTTTTTGCACGGGGATTTTGCTGTTTAGTTTTCTTATTTATATATTTTGTGCTATCAGTTTATTCTTCCATTTATATAGGCATTTTATGTATTGGCTTTAGAAAATGACAAGCCGACAGAAGCACTAAATGAACTACGAGATTCAGCCGTTATCTGATATTATTTTTCATAATTAAAACATAGATCGTACAAAGATAATATTATTATATTTAAAAAAATAATAAATAATAATAAAGAAAAAAGTTATTAAATTTTTACATGCAGGTGTGACTTTTGGCCCACCCGGTACATCAATCCTTATAAACTCAAATAAATGATTATTTTGATTTTATTTTATATTTCGCATAAAATATAGAACAATTATAGCGTGTCAGCGATCAAGATGCCATTCAAATAATTTCAAATTAAAGAGGGGACCAAATTATGTGGATTTTCTAAATTTAATGAATGTTTTTGAAGGGAAATTAACGATTTTCAAATTATCAATAGTGGACTGTATGTACCAAAATTTCGTAGATACAAGTATATTTTAGCAACAAAGTAAAAACGAAATTTGTTTCGTGAAATGTTGCAGGTGCTGTCTTCAGTCTACGCGCTGAAAAAGAATACAATTAGAACCTCATAGAAGACACTAAATTATAATTTTTCTAGTTTTTTGACCTTTTTTTTTTTTTTTTTTTTTTATATTAATAACACTAATTATTTTAAGCCTAAGGTCTTTTTATATATTTTATATTTATTTCAATATTTCGCTACTCCTTTGTGTAGCTTCTTCAGGAAAATTGGTGTTTGTTTATCTTTTATATATATATTTATATGAAGAAGCTACACAAAGGAGTAGCGAAATATTGAAATAAATATAAAATATATAAAAAGACCTTAGGCTTAAAATAATTAGTGTTATTGACACTAAATTATTTTATTACATATACAAACTATATGTACATTAGGGTGGGGCGATTTGAAAATCTTAATGGGCGCTTCGCGTTTCTGATTCTTGGGATTGTACTAAGCAAAAAAGTCCACTAGACCATACGTCTACGGTGAAAATCGAGCTGGCGCAAATTTTTGGTGAAAATATTGATAAATTACCATTTTCAGTTGTTCATAGCGCAAAATCATAAAAATGTTCTATTTCTTACTTTTTATTCTATTTTTTTTTTGTTTATTCTATTTATTTTATTTCTTATTTTTTATTCTTCTATTGTTTTCAGTTCATTTGATGCATTTTTGTTAGTTTATTGTAAAAAAAACATTATATTTTTGGATGAAAAAAGTGGAAAAACTGAAAATGGTAATTTATCAATATTTTCACGAAAAATTTGCACTTTCACAAGGCCAAAACTGCCTGAAGGAGCGTTCCAATGCTTTTGTGATGTACTAGAGAGTTCTTAACTATTGTCTTGGCTACAATTTTTGTCTTAGTATTGGATCGAAAATCTCAATGGTTTGGCTGTTATAGGCCAAAATATCCAAAAAAACGTGACAAAAGTCTGATCAAGTCAAAATGCGCCAGCTCGATTTTCACTGTAGACGTATGGTCTAGTGGACTTTTTTGCTTAGTACAATCCCAAGAATCAGAAACGCGAAGCGCCCATTAAGATTTTTTTCCTTCCATACTAATCGCCCCACCCTAATGTACATATATACTACTTGCGTACATATGCATATGTATATTGACATAATATGTATCTTTGAGACGATTATCATAAAGAGAATTGATAGAAAAATATGTTAATTGCATTGTATGTTTGTATGTATGTATGTACTTATTTTTAGCACCAAATAGGAATGTTCACAAAATTTAATAAATAATGCTTACCGGTACGCTTTTCAGCCTTTAAACAACAAACACAAAACGTCGAATATAATGTATGTATGTATGTAGATATTTAAAATTTGAATTCTTAACGAAGTTGGAGAGCAAAAAGTAGAGACTTTTTTAATCAATTTGTATTTAATACATCAGAGCCTAACTGGCTGCTGACATTCGTATATAAATAGTGACTCAACCTGCTACACAAACATTGAACTTTTCAATATGTTTCACTTTTTGTATATTCAAAAGGCTTTTGATTTACATATGTATTTTTTTATAAACAAATTCAACACAACACAACACAGCAATCTAGAAAATGTATAAATTTTTTGTGAAACCATGCGCCAGAAAACACAAAATCTCCGCAACAGACGCGTGCTTCTTGTACAATTTGTCTTGTTTACTTGTTTATTTATTTGATCGCGAAAGTTAAATTAAATACAATTGAAACTGCAAGACGACTGTGGGAATTTGTTCACATACAGTCTAACATCGGTGCAAATTGCGATTAAAGGGCTATGCCAAACCAAATGAAAGGTTTATTTAACAAAAAAAAAAAAAACAAATCTTAACTTGTAAATTAAACGCATTTATTTTCATTCAAATAACGAAAACCCAATAAAAACAAAAAAATTCTTAAAATCTAATATATAAAATTCTCGTGTCGCGGTGTTTGTATTTAAACTCCTTCGAAACGGCTCGAGCGATTCTTATGAAATTTTGTATCATCTGTTTTTCATCCCCCTAAAATTAACCACGCTCAGTTTACTCCCACTATGCAATATGGGTATCAAATGAAAGAGTATGAGGAGGAAATTTTGAAAAGTTTATCATCAACCTAAGTCCAATATGGCGACTGACCCTGAAGGGATGAGAACGAAGCCGGTCTCCTGTCTTACTCGCTATACAGTTGATAGTAAAAATATTAATAATTATTTTTAATGTTTAGATAGCTATCGAGAATTGTAATTTCAGATATATTTGTTACTTTGATAAAGATTAATTTATTAACCTAAATAAAGCATACTTTCATTGTCTACAACGCTTTCGATTATAAGTAAATCCCCGCACACGTATAGTAGATAGTTATTTTTATTGAACTAAAAAAATGTGTCCTAGAAATAATATAGAAGGCAAAACAACGTTTGCCGGCTCGGCTAAAAACAGCAAAACTTGTTTTTTTTCTCATTAGTAAACAGATTCCGTGCGAAGCCGGGACGGTCATCTAGTTAAATATAAAATAAAAATACAGACATTCTAATGTATGGAGATTTACACTGACAGTTTTTCTCAAATTACAAGAAAGATACATGTTTCTAACCAAAAAGATGTGAAGTTTTCTATATTTTTTAACTGCGATTTGTTGAAGCGTTTGGAATACCATTATGTCCTCCAAAGAGCTGTTATTCTCATGCACCCATTGAAAACCAAAGTAAAATTTTTTTTAACTCAACCTAACACAAAACTGGACTACGATTTTGGAAAATCCAATAAAAAAAATATTAAGAACTGCATTGGTATACATATGTATGTATGGGTATGCACATACGTATATGAATATTGCTTGCAATACTGAAATTTTTATAAACTATTCATCTTTGCTCTAATATTTTATATTCTCAGTTTCTAGAACTAAGAAGATTTAACACTTTTATTTTGATATTGATTTTCTTTTCGTATTGTAAATATTACACTTTTATTTTCTTGGCATTTGTAAAGTATATTTTTGTTAGGTTTCTTTTGGCACTGCTACACGTTGGTTTTTAGCGTTTTTGAATATTCGACAACCGATAAGGTCTAGAATCCAAACAATACTAAAATATGTTGTTGCTTTTACTTCTCGTCTTTTATGAAATGTATTTCATTCTCTTATTTAATTTATTTAATTAAGAAAAAATGTATTAAAAGTTTCTTGTTATTTAACAATCAAATGTGTCTTTCTGCTAAGGTAATTTTTTCGCATTATAATTTCACTTATTTAAATTGAGCAAAAATTAGAAAACTAAAAAAATATACACACGTACACGTTTTTTAAATGTTTGTTTTTATTATTTTAATAAAATTGTTTAGTTTTTTGGAAAGGTAAAAAGAGTGTTTGCATAGAGAAAATAATGATTGTGGCAGATGAGATCTATCTCAACATCTTGCTCCAATATAACAGGTGTTTTTTTTAGCTGCATGATAACTATCGTTCCATTGGGTTCAACAAGATGTCGCAACTTACCATGGAGCGCGCTTAACAATCAGTTTATTGCAAAATCAATTTAAAGACAACTTTATTTCCAACAGTCTCTCTGATTTATTGGAAAAAGTTGTTAAAAATTGCACTGATCGAATAGGTCATGTAAATCGTATCAAAATTAAAAAGATAAATGCCATGAAATTATCCAACAATATTTCTGTCTCGTGTAATAATTTTCAACTGCACCGTTGGGTAATCGAAATGTTTAAACATTTATTACACTTGCAATATACACAATTTGCATAAGATTCATTGACCAAACAGTTTTACAAAAATTACTCGTACTCGTACTCGTAAATGTCACTGAACTCATTGAACGTTGTTACTTTCCATTTCATAAGCAAAGTCAAAGTAATAACCAATTATACAAGAACGTCTGTATAAACTGCCACTTGGGCAATTTTCGTTCATTTATTTTTTTATGTTCTTTGTATTTCTCATTATCAAATTTAAATTTTTAAGAAAAAGTATTGTAAAAATTTGTTTTAAGAACAACTTCAAGGAATAAAGTCATGTTGTAATAACAACATAGAAATTTAGAGCTTTATTTAATTGAAACATAAAAAAATGAAAAATGAATTCTCTCTGTAATGCCTAGTCCGATTTGCTGTCAAATCGACCACAAATAGATGTGCCCTTAATGAGAACCGTATTGTGTACAGGAATGAACGGGTTTCGGGAACAAGTTCAAGAGAGTCAATAGAGTTGCTTTTTTTGAAACCTGAAAGCTGTGCTTCTTCCATCGAACATCACACTGAATCTGAGCTTCTGATTCCTCAATATTTATACCACCCATAACTACAGGTGAAACACCATGCACCGGTGTGTAACCATACAGCATTGTGTCTTGTGAGCATTGAATCACTCATATTCTGCCTCTGCGCAGCGAATATTGTCGATGTCGGCCTACGACAAAATGAATAAGAGTGACAGATGCTGCTGTGATCTCCAAAAGAGTGGATAGGGTTGAAGGTAATTAAGAAAGATCAGAAATATTGTAGGAGATAGAATGGAGCATTGGGGTACCCCTGAATTTATCTTGAGTTCAAAACAAATGCAATTATGTACTTTTAAATGATCTTTAGCATACAAAATTGCTTCTAGATAAGATTTTGCAACCCATTTCCGACTTTGGTGTGGCTTAAGTTTACTTAACTGAATACTTTTTCCTTATTTGCGGGCAATGCGGTAAACCTAAAACTTTTTGATAAATTTTTTGGCTCCTATAAAAGATCTTTGGTATTCTTTATTCCGCAACAAAGGAAGGCAAATTTTGTTACTATTCTCTGCAGTTCTCTGCCGAGTAATGTAATTCGGATAAAAAATTTGTTGAACCAGATACTTTTTTGTTTAATTAAGAGCTTACAAACGGATTTGTAAATTCAAACAACCAAATATATAATAAAATAAAAAAAAAAAAAAAAATTTTTATTTTTAACAAAAGGTATGTGACAAAATTATTCACTATAATTATCAAATTCACACTAATAACTTAACCATGAAATAGAAATAAAATAAAATATATAAAATACTAATAACAAACTAAAATATAACAGTAATTTAATTAAACGACGCTACTACAAAAAGCTTTGCTATATCATTTTATTAATAAATTAAATTGGTTTGTGACTTTACTAAAATCAAGAGAATACATGTCATTCACAACTGCTAAGTGGTATGAAGCAAAACTAAAAGGAATATTGAAATTAAATCATAGAAGTTTCAAGATTTACCGCAAAAAATAAATGGCAGGAAATTCACTAAAGCTACGATAATGCGATTTGGCATTTAAATGCGTATATAGTCAATTTTCATTTAATTTTAGTTATTTTTAAATGCAGCTTCAATTTTTCAGTGCTAATTAAATGATCGTATTTATACGTATATACCATAGAGTAGAGCAGTATGGGTAGTTTTTCTACACAACACTGTTTATCAAGGCGTCATGTGGTACAGAAACATTTTAAAAGTAATAAATATACGAGTTATTCTTAAATTATTGAAAAAATACGGTAATCGGGATAATATTAATGGGAATAGCAATATGGAATCGAAAAATTTATAAATCTTCGACATACTTATATACCTAATATGTCGGAACAACTTGTAAGATCGAAAATATTTAATACGGAAAAATATAGAATAACATATAAAACATGTAACACTTTATGAAAATTATTTAATAAAATGAAAGATTGAGCTAAAAACACATAATTATCTAATTTAGTATACAGGATACCTTGTGGAGGAAATAATTTAGAAAGTTGTAATAAAGTATATGTAGGAACAACAAAAAACAAACTTAAAACTAGATTAGCAGGACATAAGTCATATCAAAAATACAGACATATAAATTCACAAAAAACAGCATTAACTAGATCATAGTAAACTCATAGAAAGCGCATTCGACTCTGCCGAGTAATTCATATGAGCAACTGCTTAGTTATAATTTAAATAAATTTTTAACTGTGCTACAGGAACTCATTAACTCATCATAAAATGTAACCAAATGATGGAGCATTCATTGGTTTAAAGGACAAATTGTTTTGTAAAATGTGAAGACATGCTCCACTATGCCACCCCTATTTTCAAATCATGCCTTCTTCAGCTAAGTTGAACCAGTGTTCAGTGTTGCAGTGGAACTCATGCATTAACTATTTCGTTCGCATGTCCTTTTTTGCTGGTTAGGTAATGATTATCTAAGTCAACTATTTGCAGTATAAGAAATTCGAAGACGCAAATTTTAATATCTTTTATTTTAAATAAAAAACTAATGTAAAGTAAATTATCTACGAGTATAGGAGTTTTGCTTTATGTAAAAAGAGGAAAAAACTGTAGTCCAAATATACGAATATTCCAACATTACGAAAGAGACATTATACAATTCAACTTCCACTGTATTTCACAACAAGCGAAGTTCTTCTCAATTTTCATTCCTTTGAATATTCAACAAATGGATAACGAACATTATTTAGTTTTTAGTGGGTGCAAAAATATTGAATCGTTTTAGGAAATCATTTTTTAAGCAAATCGTCTCATTGTTTCTGAAGCTTTTCCCTGTAAAAAAAGTTTATACTGTTTAGCCAATACCAATAGCAACAGTTAACGCGGAAAAAATTTTTCATAAAGCAATATAATTAAGAACAAAACAAGAAACAAATTAGATATCTCAACATTGTGTATTTTAAGCAGCAAAGACATATTGAAAAAAGTTGATCGTAATAGCACATCTGTATGTATGAAGTACTATTTTGTGTTATATTAAAAAAGAGCCTTTTATTGTCCTATTTTAAGCAAATTTAATTTTGACTGCATTTAATACGTATCAATAAAAACACAAAAATATATTTTTAAATAGAAGAAAAGATTTTCTTGATGTTGTGATGATTTTGGCAAAAAAAAAAAATGCCAACACTGTACGGTATATAATTAACTTATTCCCCTATTTAATTAATATATTTTTTTTATAGTTGTGGATTGAAAATATCAAGCAGTTTTTGCTACGACTATGATTTTCCTCAGAGTTACTTAAAACTTACAGGGGTCCAAGATAAAGAAAAAACAAAACTTAATGGCACAAGCGACAGCTGTGAAGTTAATGATAATAAAATGATTTTTATAATTAAAAAAGTACATACTCTACATACATATCGCTCATTTACTCAAACATCGTCATAACTGAAAAATAAATTTTTTAAGTTTATAATGCAGAATAATTCTTCATGTCGCCTTTTATCTTGTGTAAAAAATTCATACAGAAATCTTCAAAACTCTCCTCGTGACAGAAGAATATTTTTTCTTTTCCCCATTAAGGTCTACATAAATTGAAAACTTTAATTACGTTTTTTACAAAACTAGTTTTTTTGAGTTATAACTGTGTATATACTCGTATTTATATATTTTTTTGCTAGTTGTTGGCCATTTTTTTTTAGCTATTTTTACGTCTGTATTTAACCATTATTGGTGAAAGAATTCTGACATCACTGGTCGTTGTCAAATCCACGTTTTTCTGAAATTTTTCGGTTCAGATGCAATTCCTTATAATTCAGGAACATAACATAATATTTGTTTTAGAAGACAGATAAATGTATGTATGTGCATATGGATATAGTGTACCTATATGTGCCGCGCAAAATAGAAAGGGACCTAAGGGTAAAAACCGGTTTTGTTCAGGAGAGCCATTTTAAAGATTTAAATACGTGTATCTTCGGTGTACTTCACTTTCATAAAATGCGCATATCTCTGGGAGGGAACACTTTTGGGGCATGGGATCGGTCTCATTCGATGCTCAGATGTTGTCCACATCAAAAAAAGAAAAAAAGTGAAAATTGCTTTTTTTTTACCCTTAGGTCCCTTTCTCTATGCGCTGTCACATATATGTATATAAAAAAAAATTAGTAACCATCAGGAAGACGATAAGTATACATATTTTATTAAAAATGTCATTAATACGTTCTTTATGCCGCAAATTTAAAAACCGGTATCTTCCAATTCTATTTATGTTTTTTTATCTATCTATACCAAATCGTATTGATATTACATTAACGTGCTGAACTTTAAAAATGGTGCTCGCGTGTGTCCCTTACTTGTTAATTTGTAAATAATACACCCAAAAAATATATTTACATACATGTAGCAAAGAATTTAAGGCGCCCATAACTTTATACTAAACGCTTTAAATTCCGTGCAGTTATTTAAACTATCAGAAATTTTTCAGAGAAGAGCCCTGCAGCAAACTGCATAAACGTACATTACGTTATATAGTTATATATAGATATAGTTTGCAATAATACTCATACTTTGCACAAGTATACTACATGAGAGTGTATTCAGTGGTGCAGAGATCTGGTGGATAAATACAAGAACGGAATACTTGAAGTCAATGGCCATTGATGCAGAATATTGAGCTTCTCTAGACCAAAATATTGATATACCATTCTTTAAGATTCGACTGCTAATGCCATAGATATGTATAAAAAAAATACATTTAAATTTGTTTTTCTGAGGTACGGAGCAACGTACATATAACGTTTCACATGCAAAGTTTCAGTATGGCATGAGTTAAAGTGTGTGTTTTTATATGAAGATGACAACGATGCCACTAATGATAATTATTTAAGAACTGTGGTTTCATATTTCGTAAACAAATTTTGATTTATTTGGTGTTTTTATGTATCATAAATAAGGAAATAGTTTTTTTTTTGGTTTTCATTCAAGTGGTTTTTTTTTGTTCTTTTTTTAAAGTAGGTACGTACATATATTTCTTTATGAATAATATATGTTGTACATACGTATGTTCACCCATGTATTCTATATACAATATTGTTGCGTATCTAATAGGCACACTTAGTCGCAAATCGCTACATACGATATCCAAATTTCATTTAATCTGATCATTATTTTTTTTTATGTAAAGTAAAATTTTTTACTTATCCAATATCTTTAAATCCCCGTTTAAATAACTCCCCTATGAACTCTTTTCTTGTGAACAATTTTCTAACACCGAATCCACTTCTAAATTTTATATTACTTACAAACCAGCATTAACAATATAATCGGGTATGTTCTGTAAACCGAATCCGCAAACATTTATCGTTTTTTAAACGAATACACATACTTAGGTGTTCTGTAAACCGAATTCGCATAATTTTATTTGGTTTAAAATCGAGTAGACAAGTCCGGCCCCAATTAAATCGAATGTACTATCTTTCTAATAAATAACTGATGAAACATAAAAAAGCAATTACTAATTGTTACTTGAAGGCTTTCTTTTATTAAATTAAGTCATATTATATACTCTGTAATAAATTTCAATACAAAATAATCAATTTAAAAAACACTCCAGTATTTCTCCATGTTCTTGTTAAAGTAAACAGATAAAGTTGATGGATGAATAAAAGCACATTTTCACTAAACTCATTAGATATACATATCATTAAAAAAAAAAACACTTTTAAATAAGAATAAACATTATTTTGAACAAGTTATCAGTAGATTTATTGACGTTTTGACGTTTAAAAATTCTTATTCGAAAGCAAGTACGAATGTTGGAAATCGTGTGATTTTTAGAACACCAAATTAGCATTTATTCGGTTTTTGAGAAATCACTCGTTTTTAAATCGACTCGGTTTACTGAACAGGGCGGGATTTTTCTTACGTTTTTTCCATAAAAATGGGAAAATTATGGAATTTTTTCCTATTTGATAACTCAGCTTTATATAAAAGTGCGTTTCAATTCACCATATCCACGGGTACTTTTGTAGAATAAAATATACTGGCCTTTCTGGGAGCAAAATATTTTTCGAGAAGCCAAAACCAAACAGCACGTTTTAAAAAACAAATGACGCATTTTTTGTTTGAAAAGAATTATTAAATAGCAGGGGTTGGTCCATTTAACACGTGAAAATGATTGTAAAGCAATAAAAAAAAATTTAGTTGCTCAGTGCCCTTGTACGTAGGCTTTTGCTGTTATTCATTCAACAATATTAAACCATATAAATTGTTATTTTTTAAAGATCGTTGATCCTGTGAAATAAAAAAGTTTAAAACTGTTGCTGCATTTCTTTTAAAATGTAAAATTTATTGACGAAAGTATATCGTATGTAGAGTTTTGAGACTAACTGTATGTCAATTTCTATTTACGAATTTCCTAAAACGTACGCAACAAGTCCTTATTAGAGTTTACGATTGTGTGGTTGGATATTAAAGACTAAAAATGTGCATGTAGTGGGCGTAGCCACAGTGTTGACAGTTTAATTGGTATTTATTGCTACTTAAAACTCAAGGATCTTGTTAATAATTTTCACCTCATATGTTATAGTAAAGCAATAATTGTCAACAACGCTGTTAAGGAATACTTTTAATTATGGCGTCATTAGAAACATGTGATTTCGTTTAACTAAGAAGGAAGTAAATATATTTAAATATAAATAAAATATTACACGGGCTGTTCCAAAACATCTTAGAAAGATTTTATGCTATGGTTTGTTACATTGGGAAAGCAATATGCCGAGGTTACTGTCCTTACTGTCCCGTTGGGCTTTTAGTCTTTCGTCAAAAGAGTGAAGGTAAATGCTAGTTCTTCTATTACACCTCTTTTAAAAGATAACCAAATATTCACTGACCCGGTTGATAAAGATAACATTCTATCTGAAATTTTTGCAAGTAATTCTCACATGCCGGAAAGTAACAAACCACTGCCCGCTTTCGAGGGTGTATCAGTAACTATGCCAAAGATATACTTTCGAAGTTGTTCAGTTAAAAGAGTTTTAGCGGACCTCAACATAAACAAGGCTCCTGTGCTGGATGGAAGTCCTGCACTGGTCTTGAAACAGTGTTCTTTGATGTTATCATGTTCGTTGGCAATCATTTTCAGTACTCTGTAGCATGCACGTCAATACCAATCGTGCTGGAAAGTTACAAATGTAACGCTGATTCCCAAAAAGGGTGAGGCTAGCAACCCTGAAAATTATCGCAATTTGTTTCGCGATTTCCAAAGTGATAAAAAGAATGTGAACTGCCACCTTATGAAATATCAAGAGCTCAACAATTTACTGAACGACCGCCAATACGGCTTCCGTAGAGGACGCTCTATGGGCAACCTATTGGCATTCCTCTCGAACAAATGGTGCAGTTCTATTCACCATTTTGCCGAAAGCAAAGTCGTGGCTCTGGAAATTTCTAAAGCATTTGATAGAGTGTAGCATGGGGCACTTTTGTCCAAACGCATTGCTTTTGGTGTCGGTGATATCTTCTCTTGCTTTATATCGAGGTTTCTCAGGGATCATCTAACGAGTACAAAAAAAATGCAAGGGTAACGCAAGGCTCCATTCTTTCTCCTACCCTATTGCTTGTCTTTCTTAATGACCTTCAATGTCAAACTTCCAACACTATCCACTCTTATGCAGACGAAAGCAGCATTTGTCACTCTTATTCATTTAGTCGTCGGCCAACATCGAGCATGATCGCGGCGAAAAGGCAGAATATGATTTATCGAGTAGTGACCTCACGAAAATATCGCAATGTTGTCACGCGAACAGTGTCGATTTCAACGCTCAAAAGATCCCATACAGCATGCTTACGCCCGCTCACGCTGCCTCATCTGTAATTATGTGCGACAAAAACATTGAGGAATCAGAAGCTCTTTATGTTGCCATGAAAATTCAGTGTGATGTGCGATGGACTGAGCACATTTTTCAGGTCTCAAAAGAAACATTCAAGTGCCTCGGCTTTTTAAGACGATGTAAGACATACTTCACCCCATCTGATCTGCTTACTCCTCAGTTTTTTATGAATTTGAACAACACGTTCATCATTAAGGGCGCATCCATTTGTTGCCAAATCGCACCACGCATTACAGAGAGAAATCCTTTATCTTGTCACCTTTGATGTGCAAAAATTCAATTCAAATGTCCATAAGCACTACTCCTTCTATATTCCTTCTTAAAATCTCATTTTCTAGTTCCAGCACAATGCATCGTATGCGTAGAGGTCTTCAACCAAGTGCTTGTTCAAGAGAAAAAAAATCTGGTCTCTGTTTTCCCAGGAAAAAAATTTTTTTTTTTTTTTTAAATAATGGCCACCATAATCTCTAGTCTTATCTATTCTGAACCATATGACTATACTAGAGGATAAACTATCAACTATAAAGTATGACATGATCAACTCCTCAAAAATTACTCATCACTAGGTCGAACACTTTTCAGCACGATTATAACTGCTTTATACACTTAAATAAGTATGAAATCTCTTGAAATGAGGACGATGAATTTTTTATATTTTCCATTAATTGAAAATAAAAAAGAAATTTAATTTCAAAAATGTAATTAAGTTGTTCAAGTTTATTATTAAAGTTTTCCATATTAAAACTTTTCCATTGATTTGCTGCAAAATTTCTATACGTCACACAATGAACAAAAATTTCTATGAAAAATTAAAAAAAAAAGAAATATATATTTCAAAGTCGTTTTAAATTTTATTAATATGAGGTTTATTTATAAAAAAAAACTTGAAAAAAATATATATAAACAAAATAACATAACAATCTTATAAAATCAGCAAACTCGCTTGAAAATGTTGAAATAAAATGAGGAAAGTTCAGCAAATGTTGAAACGTGTTCGCCCTGGACAAGATATAATCCTTTGTCAATATTTTAGCGAGAAGAAAATAATAAAAAACTCCACATTGAAGCAATATATGAACTACTCCTTCAGTACGCCACCTGTCTCTTCTCCACACTATTCGTTTCCAACAGTGTTACGTAAAGTTATGTTATGTTAAGTTATGTTATGTAACGATTTATTTTATTTTAAAATTTTTTTTCAGCTTCTATATACATATATTATCTTTTATCATGAAGATGTTAACCGATTGTTAACGAAATATCGAAATAGAAAAATTAAGAATAAAAACAAACCTTTAAGCTTAAAAGATAATATATAAATTGTTATTAAAAGAAATAAGGTTAAAAAATAAGGATTAAAAAAAAGTTTTTTTTAGCTTAGAAAAGAATTTTATAAATACGATATTTAGTAGTGTTAGACTATTAATTGAAGTTCCTCTTTATTAAACCTGCCGATAAAAGTATTTCTCAATCAGCGAAATCCTTTCAAATGTCTTTGATCTGAATAATATTCAACAATGGCGAGAATTACGTTACTTCCAGTTTAAAGAATACAATTTATTGGCCAAAGTATTTTAGGATTTCATTTTGAATGTAAATCGTTTCGATAGTGTCGTTAATAAATAGTATATTCAATATGCCAATAGCAGCAGTTAACTTCGAAAGAATTTTTTATGAATATGAACTAAATAAGAAACTAAATCGAAAATCCAACCATTATTGTGTTGTATTTTAATCACATTTTAAAAAATATGATCGTAAATGCAGAAATTTTGAACAATAAAAAGAAATCTATACAAAAAGTTTAATAAATATATTGCTAAGGCCAATCTCATAAATTTTACACGAGAAGGAAAAAACTTTTTTTATTTTCTTACCACTTCTTCTGCTTCATTTTAGTTAGCATTTTTATATATCATTGCAAAACAACAACTACAAAACAAATATTGAAATTTATTTTTCTGCAAACGATGTATTTTTGTTTAGTCTATTGCCCTGCGGCAAAAACTGAATTTCTAAAAATGTGAATTTAGCTGCTTTACGACTGAAGGTAACGAAACGTGTATTGTTACTCCGACTATACAAAATTTATAAATGTATTGTATGTAAATAAATATTTCAATAAAAAATGTTTATTAATATGAAAAGAAGAATTTTTGGTCGATAGAAGTTTAAAATAAAAATTGGTAGCAGTGTTTTCCAATGACGAAGATAATTCTAAACGTCATTATTGCAAGATTTATTTCATTCCATCTGATCTCCTTACTATTTATACCGATTACATCCGATCGAAGATGGAATACAACTATCTTGAAGTTACTCGACCGTATACACTCATTGGGGACTCTCTTGAACATCGTCGCAATGTGGGATGTGTTTCGTTGTTTCCATAATTGGAAGTGCCCTAAGAAATCTGGGAACTTGTTTCCGAAACCCGTTAATTTGTGCACAATGTGCATTCATAATTAAGTGTGCAGCCATTTTTTTTGTCGATTTAGCAGCGAATTGCATTACGCATTACAGAGAAAATTAATTTTTCGCCCGAACAGCGCGTATGTGTGATAAGCTCCCTGCAGAGGTCTTTCCTATCGCTTTAAACGTGGTAAGATGGAAATGCATCGCATATCGCTGGTCCAAGATAAAGATAAAATCAATGTTAGCTGCACTTAGAATTAACTACATAAAATATATGATTTTCTATCAATATTCCTTAAAAAGCTTCTTCATTTCAATTACCGATTAATTTTAAACCAAGGACTTTTATTTTTTTTCTAAAAAAAAAAGTAAAAGTGAACTGTTTCGGAAAAACGTGTTGTCATTTTCCATACAACATTACATAAATATTTTGTTTTTAATAATAGAAATTGCTGAAAATGCACTTATCTATCTATATATTTAAGCAGGTAAGTCCATTGACTTACCCGCACAAAAAGTCGTACAAAGTTGATTGGGCTGCTAAGTAAAATTTACTGTAAGTAGGTTAAAGTGAAGAAAAAAGTGAATGCGCTCACTATGAATTGATATTTTCATGACTTCTTAAGCCATGCATTAACTATCTCCAATGTTCAATAAAAAGGTTGTCGCAAGGCAAATTCATCAAATCGCTGTGCTCGTCGAACGTCAAATTTTCTGGTAGCAATCTTTTGTTTTAAAAAAACATAACCTAAAAAGATCGTGTTAAATTAGTGTAATATAAGTTGATTTTAAATTAATTATTGTAAAAAGCAATTTATTTTGCATTCTTATTATTATAATATTAAATTATTATAATTATTAAATAATTACAAAAGTAAACAAACTTTGATGTTCGGCGTTAAAAAACGATGAATCAGATGACGGGCGAATTACTTAAGGAGTTTACCTGGTAATGAATTTGCATTGACTATTTCTTTTGAATGGGCATGCCTTAATGAGAAATTGTAACAAATTTAAAAATTTATTTAAATTATAATTACAACTATGCAGTTGCTGTTGTTCTTGCAGTTGAATGTGTTCTCCAAGAGATCAAAACTGATAATCTTGTTAACTTTTAAGATGACATTAAAAAAATCACGAAAATACTAATTTGGTTGGTTGTGAAACTCATTCTCTACAATTTATTGAAAGTACTGTTTAACAAAAATGAGACTAATGATATACAACTAATAGTCGAAGTTCAATTAGAAAAAAATTTCTGCCTAAAAACAGCAAGTTTTTCAGTTATGTAAGTATGATAAAAATATATGAAAGTAGTTACTTCTTACAAGTGAAAACGAAATCTGCTTCATACATTTAAAAAAGTTCGAATTTATATGAACGTGTTTTGCGACCGAAAAAAATATTTAATGGCGTTTATTTATAAAACACGCCCATTTTCGTTTAAGTTGAGGATCATCCACCAATCTAACAAATCTTTCTTATTTGTAAAGTGAATAAATTCTGAAAGAGAAATTAAAGAAAACCATATAAAAACTTATAGACCAGATAACGAGAGAGAAGAGCACCAGAAAATGATTACGAGCAGCAGCTATGCCGATCATTATCACGACATGCAACAACAAGGAGTTAGTTCAGGCTTTTTGTTTTTAATAAAATTTGTTGGCATTCTTTGAATTAAATGCGTCTGAATATGAATGAGATGAAAGAGGAATACCAACAATAACGACAACAATAATGAGGAGTAATCTGTGAGGAAAACGAAAGAAATGAGGATGATACTTTTTCTTCTAAAATTCGTTGTAATTTAATTTTTTTTGTTCTTGCATTCTTCTGTGTTTTTTGAAAATAATTTTAGTAGTCAGTTGGCTTTAGTATAGTTTAGTATTGCGAAAGCAATTAACTTAATTAACTTAATTGTGTATTTTGCTAATTGTTAATTGAATTAGCTGCCGTGCAGAGCAAAAAGAAATTAAACACAAAACAGGAAAAAAATTCTCAAGTGAAAAAGGCCAAAAAGTGTTTAAAAACAAAAAAAAGAAAAGGTATTAATCCCTGACGAAATGTAAGCATTCGCATAAATAGTGAGAGATACATATGCATACATCCATACATACGTATGAACATATACACACATATTCGTATGCACTTTTGTAGAAGAATAAATGATAAATACGATAAATTAAAGAGGTGTTGTGTCTATGATTTTAGAAATAAAAATATATCAATTTATTTGTATTATTCTGCGTCGTCGCCAATAGAAATAAACAAATATCACGGTGGCAATTTCTATAATTAATTGCTACATAATTAAGTTATTTCTCAAAAAAATCTACACTAATTTGTTAATTTGAAAGAATAAATCAGAACAACAACAAAATATTTGATTTATTTCAATTAACGCACAGCAGTGTTGTTAAAAAAGCGGAAAAAAATTCAAGATTTAAATAAAAAGAAATAAAAGACAATGTTAAATTATCATCATTCGCAACAACATCAAGCACATATGGCAACGACAACAGCATCAGCAACAGCAAGTACAACAACGCCGACATCGTGCAGCAATTCAGTAACAACATCCGTTACATTATCTACAGCAACGGAAACAATGCCATTAAATTTTTACTCTGCTTATCAACATAACTATAATCACCATCAGGAACACCATCAACTGTCACCAGTAATGGCCGGCAACAGCATTTCAGCCACATCTACATCCTTACAGCATTTACACACATTAACAAACAATAACAATTACATTATGACCTCTTCAACACCAGCCACAATTTTGAATAAATCTTCAATTCCTTCAACAACATCATCATCTTCTGTACCGTATCAAAATCAAATGTGCGTAAAATTATCATCCCCAGCTTCTGCATCAGACTCATCTTCACCTTCGTTATCTACAACAAAAATTTCACCAAATCTTGCATCTACATCATCCACCTCCTCTTCAATGCCGATTGGGTCTACATTTATATTTGACAAAGGCTCAGAGAATGTTAAGCGTTTTTCCGTTAATAATTTATTAGAGTTGGCGGCTGCACAACAAGATTATCATCAGCAAAACAATTCACAGCCACATAATCACAGTCTCATACAAAATCGCCATCATAATCATCATCCTCAACTCATCACAAATAAATCACAAATGCATCATCAACTTCAACAGGACCAGCAACATCAACAGGCACTTTTATCACATGGGGATAATTTAGGTAAGTCCATGTGTTAATTTCTAAAATTTAAAAATTCGCAATTCAATTTATTTCGGACAAAGTTTGTCATTTTCTATGTAAACAAAGATTTTCTGGAAATTTATGCAAAATTGTGCCATTATGGAGTATAAGTTGCCGTCGGATTATGAATATAAATAGAGAGAATTTCTCGCTCATGCATGTACGTGTGCATAAATGTTGCCAAGTAAAATTCAACAGTCACTAAAAGCAAATTTGACACCATATAAACTTTTGAGAAGTACATACATATCTACATAGTACATAGTATGTCCAAAAGTCTATTGTTCGATTCATTGTTCGGTTAAATTCAGAACTTGAATCATATCTTCTTTCGTATGGAATGTTGAATTCTTCGAGACGAAGTCTGTCTGTTTGTTGAGGGTGGCGATGATCGAAGTAGTCTGCACATTGACTACAAAATGAAAAATGTTCCTGTGTTCAACGCCAGTTGCAGACTCATAAAAACATCTCGCATTTTTCTGTTGTCGGAAGGTTTCAGTGGCAAAGGCATAGTCACTGGTCACTGAACAGTAACGGCTTCAGCTGTAACCAATCCACAGGCACATCAGAACTCCCTCCTTCGTCGGTATTGTGTAGCACAGGCGAAGTAAAATAATTACTAAAAATGGCTACTAAAACGAAGCTTCAAAATTTAATATGTCTTCTTGACATCAGAGACGCACCAACACTGCTATAAGAGCAAACAACGTGCAAAGAGCAGTGTTGTGAGGTAGTGAAGCTTTACCTCCTGTCATTTCTCTTACTATCCATTTCATCTCCTGAGTGCTGGTCCAAGATAAAAAAATTAAAATTAAAGTCGCGTGTAATTTTTAGGAACATATTCAAAAATGTAACGAATTAACGTTTTCTAAAATACTGTAAATAGAAAATCCATATTTATAACTCTGAATTTATTAAATTTCGCATTAAAAATTTTAAGCTTAACATATTCAAATGCTGAAGTGGAAAGAACATTTTGTTCAATCAGAAGTCAATTATTATTGAACTGAGTAAATGGGACTCTCCATATTAAATACAGACTTAGGGCTTCAATGATTATATTTTACCCTGTATAGACTGTCTGCAAAAATATTCCGTCAAATAAAAAATAGAACAAAAATCAACATTTGTATGGCCATATTAAAATCCAAATAATTCAGGTGATATCATTTTTATTGATGAGAATAATAATTATATACCAATTTAATTGTGCCTTTTCCCCCTAAAAAAATTATTAAAAAAATTTGTTTAATTTTTTGATTTTTCATTTGATTCAGAATACATTAGTTATGCTGACCGATGGCAAGCCTAGTGTGGATGGAGGGGGATATAAAAATGGAAATGTGTGTGTTATAAAAGTAAACTCATGGATTGTTATGTTTTTGTTTATAGATTTTTTGGTTTTTGTGTTTGATATTCAACATTAATTCTCGATTGATTAGTTGAATTTTAAACATATAGATCTTAGGTTTGTATTCAAAAATTAGGAAAAATCCACTGATGAGCTAAGTAAGCATTAGCGAAATAGTACTACATATATGGATATGCTTTCCTCCGCAGTTATTGAGTTTGCTTTTGTAAAAAATACTTTATGAGAATATCATAAAGTATGTAATGATAAATTTCAAATATAATTTTTTTAGGGGGAAAAGGCACAATTAAAATCGTATATAAAGAGATATTCCCAGAATAAATTCAGTTAATAGAGAATAATAATTTTTAAAAAAATTTGCAAAGATTTTATATGTATTTACATATGGATGTAAATTTATGTTTTAAGCAAAATATTTTTAATTTATTTGCATTTACTTTATTTTTATTGTAAAAAGATTTAAATGAAATAAATAGATTAAAATCGCATAATAAAATGCTTATTGTATAAAGAAAATTTTTAAGAAGTTTTTAAGTTTGGATATGTATTTCTTAATTCTGTAAAATTTTTGGATAAACATTTGGAAGTTCTTAGCTTTCTTCAGGATTTTGGTTAAAGATCCTTTTTCGAATGGAAATTGTGCTTTTTGATCCGAAAAAGTTGGCATCACTGCTTCTGCCTTCCAATTCCACTGTGTTTTTAATTTCTGGCTATAGGAAGTTATCGGAAGTTACGCCTATTTTCGAAAGACGAATTTTCATTATATTTCGATTATTTTCGCTAGATGTCAGTAAGGGTATATATTTTTTTTGTAGCTATTAGAGCAGCGGAGAATCTTCAAAAGATATTGGTAGCGCGGGCTAGCCTATATGCACGATTCGCTGCAAGACTTACTATACGGCTTATTAGGCGCCTACGTACTACACCCCACCTCCTTCGTCATTCTTCCCTCCAGTTATACCCCTGGAACTATAGCCAAGTATTACTTCAGGTTATTGCGAGGGCTGCTCTCCCGTTATGCACACCTTGCTCTCTCTGATATCCTTTGCTCCTTCTGGTTGCAGAGCCAACGCGTAACTACTCAGCCATCACCACAGTAGAATATGTATATATATCCAATATGAGGTTGGCGATGGCTAAGGTACTTAGCACGTTGACTACAAAACGAAAAGTCCAGTGTTCGAGCCCAGTATCAAACTAAGTCATAAAAACACTTCACATTTTTCTGATGTGCCATAGTGTGACTTTGTGTCAGTTGTTGTCGGAATGTTTTCGTGGCGAAGGCTTAGTTACTGGTCAGTGGACAAGTTGATACTAATCAACAAGTAACATCAGAGGGTCCTCCTTCGTCGCTATTATGTAGCATCATCAGCGAAGGTAAATAATTGCTAAAATGTCGACCAAACACAGCACCAAACATGAAATGAGTTTGCTTGATTTCAAAGGTACTGTAACACTGCCATAAAACAAGAGACGCCCAAAAAGCGGAGTTGTAAAAATACTCTCTACAACTATTCCTTCAATCCAGCACAATGCTTCGAATATGTAGGGGTCATCTACTGATGCCAACATAAAAAAAAATAAAAAAATATGGCGGAGCAACAAATTGCTGGACCAACTATTTTTTTTATACACCACTTTGATATGGATATCAAATGGCACATGCTGCTGAGTAGAAATCGAAAAACAAAATGTTGTTATTACCATGATTTGTGCAGTAACTTAAATATTTTTTTGTTGTTGTTGCTGTTGCAATTCGAAGGACTTCCTTCGCATAGCGAAAAAAACGCTTGCAATACTGATGCATTGTCAGCAATGTGTTGATTGAGGCAAAACCAAAAAGTGAATATAAAAAAAATAAAACCAGCAACAAGATACCGAATTTGGATTTAGTTTTCACTACAAACTTTTGAAGTCATTTACTCAAATGTAAATGTTCATTACTATTTTCATAGATTTTTTTTAATATAAAATGCATTACTTTCATACAAGATCTGAATATATTTACTTACAGTGCAGTGCTCCTGCATAAAATTTTAATTTTTTTTTATTAATAAATATTTATTTACATGCGAGTAGTATATAGGAAAGTATGTATTTATGTATTGCTGCTATTTTATTCACCTCTAACATTACTAAGGACTTGTAGTCACTCAAACTTTCTATTATATAAAATAATTCATGGTGTGGTACTGGTGTAATTTCCATTTTTCACTTTCTTTCTATTACTTTCTTTATTATATGTTCCAGTTAAATTGATGAGATACACAAGTGTTTGCATAAAGTCTTTCAGTGATAGGTATACCAACATTTGTATGTACATGCATAAGGAGTTTACAATTACATATGGACTTGTTCATGAATATGCAACGATATCTGTATGTGTTTAAATTTGTTTAAAATTTCATTTAATGTTAAACCTTCTACGCAAGAATGTCACGAAACGTACATGATTGTCAATGAAATAAATCTGTCGCATTGCAACTGATGGCAATTTGTCAGCAATCATCAATTGCCAACCCTCCCAATAAAAAAATCTCACACATATTGTATAAACTTACAAAAAAATGTCTCTGGAGATTTGGTAAAAATCGAGAAATAAAAACGAAAAAACTAATTTTCGCTTTACAAACAAAATAAAAAACAAACTAAACTCTTTGATTTAAGAAAAAAAAAATTACATAAAAATAAAATAAAATAAAACAAACACACAATTACACAAATGTACTTACATATGTATATACACATTATATACATACGTATATTGTATATTGCAAGAGCGAAAATACTTTCACTGCACTTTGAAAACATGGAAAAGATTTCAAAAAAGTTTTATTTTGAAAAGGATACACCATGAGTTGCATGATTGCACATGCCCTGCTTGGCTCAACTAAATTAAGATAGACATTGAGAATGCAATAAGATTTTAACAACTCTCATGGGGCTGTGCTATTCACGACAAAAAAAAAAAAGAAAAATGAAAACGAAAATAGTATCCATTTAGCCTCCGTATGTACGAGTTTAGTTTTTTTTTTTTTTTGGTGTATCAACTCGAACATGTGAGTTGTTCCTCCGTTCATGATTTCCCTTAATTTGTCTGATGTTTTGTTTGCATGCAGTTTTTACTCGAGTTGCCTGCACTTCTCTAAAAAGATTTATTTTTCGTATAATATAAGAGTATAATTTAAGTATATTCTTTTCTACATATTTTTTTAAAAAAGATATACTAAATGGTTGTTGTTGTCTTTTGTGGAAAAATCATATGTTTCTTCTACATTTTGTTTTTCAATTCATGTTCTTGTGTGCGGCCGCCACTGTCAACACAAATTAACATAATGTCATGTTGCTGCTGTCGGAATTGTCATGAAAACCACAATTGCTTGACGTTTGTATTACGATTGTTTTTTTTTTTTTGATTTTTTTTTCAATTTTGTATTTTATTAAATCTTTCGTTTTATTTGATGTTGTGAGATTGATATAATTTAATGACTCTCGCATACTCCAGCTTTACTGGTTGTGTTATTTATTTTGGGAAATGAAAATTTGGAGTTCATTTCAATATCAAAGTAGTAACGGAGAATAAATACATATGCATGTATGTATGTCTCTCGTTCATATGTACATATGTAAGTATTCTGATCAGATTTCAAGGACGCGGACTATTTTAAATTCCAAAGTGAAATTTTTTATATTTTCTACCAAACGGTCGAAAGTTTATTGAAATATATATCGTTAGTTTACTGGAGAAAGGCTCTAACTAATAAATATTATTATATTCTCCTTAAAGCTTAAGTGCCATATTCATAAAAATTTTTTTGATTTATAAAAGGTATATTAATTGAATTTTGTATGGAAATTCGTCTATTAAACATTTTATAAATCCAAAAAAATTTATATGAATACGGCAGTAAAAGTTTGTTTATATTTTCTATTTTTTCGATATTTCGTAAACCATCGGTTAACAACTTCAGAAAATTTTAATATTTTATATTTAAATATTATATAAAACAAAAAATATTATACATAAAATATTAAAATTTCCTGTAGATGTTAAACTATTTATAAATAAAATAAATGTAAGAATATGGTAGTTAGTCGTGTATATGTATGTACATGCTTTTGTTTGATGCCAAAATCAAAATCTCATGAACACATTTGGAAATTTGCTAGACTATAAACAAAATAAAAGAAAATGTTATTAAATTTGTTTTCAATTTACGTCAGAAGTTAATATTTATTCATTTGGTATTATTTGACTATTTTCAATCATTTTCTTCTAAAATGCAATGCACTACTACATGTTGCATTCACTTTTTCTTCTCCTTTGCTGCTATTTTTGTTTTATGTTGTCAGTCATAGTCATAATTTATGTCAAAAAATCAAAATATGATACCAGATATATGTGTGTATGTTTTTTTGTTTGTTTTTGTTCAAGCTACATATAACAAAAGTGCCGCTTATTTTTCCAACATTTTCTGTCGCAGTCATTTACTCTCGCTCGTACTTGCAACAAAAATTACCTCCATATGGTGCAGAAGTGTGTTACAATCTATCATAATTTTTCTTTCTACTTTTGACTTGCAGTTTAGCATGTTGTAAGTAACCATGCATATATTGTATGTACTGGGAAGCAAGGGACGGAGAAATATTTATATCGTGTGTTTTTTTAGTTGCATGAGAACTATCGATATCGATAACTATGGTTGGATAGCTGAGAATCGCAAACTGTGTTGACATTTCTGTTCAGTGAGGTTTGGCAAGTCAGCATGAATCGTTTAACGCCAAAACAATGCTTTAAGCTAAACATCAACAACATTTGGTTTCAACAAGTCGGCACAACTTGCCATACAGCGCGCTTAACAATCGAAGTATTGCAAAATAAAGTTAGTGTCAACTTTATTTCCAGAAGAGGGCCTGTTCATTGTACCCCTCGTTCGACCGATTTAAAGGCTCTGGATTACGTTTTATGGAGCTTTGTTAAATCATTGGTTTAAGCAAAAAAAAAAAAAAAACAACTCTTGAATAATTGTAACTCGTAGCCGCGGTGGACATATGGCGGAAATTATATTTAAAACTAAATGTCATGAAATTATCTACCAAATTATAATAAAAATAGTTCATTCTGACAATATTTCTGTCTTTTTCATCAGATCACATGCTGGCAAAAAAGCACCCATTATAATACAATATACACAAAACTACATGGTATGAGTACATAGTTGTAAGTAGTTGCTGTCTGAAAGTTTTTATGTTATTTGATGTCGCTACCCTTGTGGTTGCGGTAACATTAGCAGCCACTTATATGAATAATTATATTTTAAAGAGGCTGTAAATTTACACCTAATTATAAATTATTTGCTTTGCTCTCTCTGTAGGAAAACAACTCGTACGGAATCGTAAACATACTTATTTAATGTATAATTTTATGGGCCGTTTACTAAGGAATGTGTCAAAAGGGAATAGAAACTAACATTTATAGTAAATCTTTTTAGAGTTTTTCTTAATTGATTAATGATACGAAAGGAGATTTTATGATTTTTTTTCTTTGTGAAAACTTAATAGTTCTGGGAAATTTGCGCAAAAGTTTAATATGAAGCGAAAAATGATGATTTCATTAGATGAACAGAAAGGAATTGTTCAAATTTAAAATTTTTCAATAATCCTCATGTTCATGCTCATGACACAGACATGCTTCCATTAGTTCAAAATTTATATCTGGAAAAATTTATTTACAATCAATTAAACAATTATTTCTTTTATCATTTGACAGTCTATTGACGACAATAAATTGAAAATTTTATGACTTACAACCAATTCAGACACTTACATTTGTTTAAATTGTATTTCGTATTATCAAAGCATTAAGAATGACATAAAAAAATTATTTCTCCACATTTTTGACACGCAGTTAAATACTGCAAACAAGACAATACCTGATATATACAGAAAGCCTTGTTAAGATAGGAATTCTTAGATTTTTTATAGCCGGAAGACACACAATTTACAAACAGTAAATCACTATTTTTGTATATTTTTAATATGTTATTGGAAAAGTTGTAAAACACACATTAAAGCTTGAAATAATAATTGGGGGCTAAAAACACTTCAATCGCAAACTCGAACTATAACTTTCTTCCAATTTATATATTTGTCTTACGAAAACAATTAAGATTTTATAAAAATAAAGAATTCCGATATTTTAAGAAATTCAAAATTACCAGATTGCACATTTTGAAGTGGCATTTTCGTAATTTCGGAATAGACAATTGTTTCAATTCATAAGTTCGTATTAACATCGTGCGTAATGTATAATTGTTTTAATAGATCCCTGCAAATAATGTGACTAGCCCACAGATGAATGTATAATGTAGTCCACAGAGGACTAGGACTAATCCAAGACTAACCCAAATATATGGAGAAAACATGGTTTATTTAACATTACGATGTCCTAGGGGGGGACCATATAACCTATCGAAATACCGCAAAAACTAGTCCATGTAAGCACTCCATGGATCAGCTCAGAGAGTAATTTTAATGAGACGGAGCAATCGCAAATACGAAAAAGGCATGAAAATTAGGAAGCCTTGTCGTACTATAACAATAAACTGTTCTTTTCAATGACATGAGGAATCTACCCAGAGGAGGAGGAGGGAATTTTTTAGTGGCAACACCACTCGACGCAGATGACGACGGTCTCTGTAAGTGCGAAGGCATTTTCAACCCCACCTCACACGCAAAAAAAAAAAAAAAATGACAAGGTCCATAGGACCATGTTTGTAACCAATTCATTTCAGCTAAAATAGACCACGTAGTACAATATTATTTGCCGGGACAGTATTTGTATTTTTGTTTGTAGTAATTTTCATACAAAAGAGTGCTCCGTATATAGGATTGAGTTTTATATATTTTCGAAATAGTTGTATTGAGGCCAGGTATGGGCATATGAAATTGTTTTTAATTAATTTTGTAAACATCTTTAAAATGCGTGAACATTTTCTTATACAACTGAATTTGAGTTTCTTCAAAACACTGCTTCTTAGCAGTCACCGTAAACTTGGCAGTATATTTGCAGACTGGCGTGTGGCGTATTTGAATCAAATGGCATGATCATTTGTCTTTCCAAACTGTCTTTGAAATTATGCTCAATTGTATACAAAAGTCCAAACCATATTTTAAGTTAATGAGATTTATATGACTTCGCTATACAATCGGATAAATGAAATAATTTGTGTAGTACAATCATAAGGAAATCCTCTTCAAATTAGTTATTTAATTAAATTTTTAATTCAATTGTTATTGTGGTTATACTTTTTTTTTCTATCTTGGACCTGGATCCCCAGGATCAGGGGATGACCCCTACACATGCGATTCATTGTGCTGGAACTAGGAAATTAGGTTATGGGCAGGAGGATAGAGGGAGTAGTGTTTATGGACATTTGATTTGAATTTTCCCACGTCATAAGTGACAGAAAAGACCTCGGCAGGGAGTTTGTTCCACATACGCTATGTTCGGCCGAAAAATGAGTTCTCCCTGTAATGCGTAGTGCGGTTCGCTGCCAAGTTGACCACAAATGGATGCGCTCTTAATGATGAACGCGTCGTGCGCGTGAATAACCGGGTTTCGGGAACAAGTTCCCTGATTTCATCAGAACACATCCCATTATAGTACCGATAGAACAACGAAACGCACCCCACGTTGCGACGATGTTCAAGAGAGTTAATAGAGTTGGCTACACTACTGTCTCCTATGGGTTTCTTCGCTCTCTCCTGTAGACGGTCGAGTAACTTCAAAATAGTCTTTGAAGCACCGGCCTAAACATGAGAGTTGTATTCCAGTTTCGGTCGGATGTAGGCGGTATAAATAGTGAGGAGATCAGATGGGCTGAAGTATGTCTTGCACCGTCTTAAAAAACCGAGGCACTTGAATGCTTCTTTTGAGACCTGAAAAATGTGCTCAGTCCATCGAACATCGCACTGAATTTTCATGCCCAGAGCATCAAGAGCTTCTGATTCCTCGATGTTTATACCGCCCATAATTACAGATGATGCAGCGTCATCGGGCATGCGTCGATATGTAAGTATGCTGCATTGGCTCTTTTGAGCGTTGAAATCGACCCTGATTGCCTGACCCCATTGCGATATTTTCATGAGGTCACAATTCAATGAATCACTCATATTCTGCCTCAGCGAAGTGATCATAGTCGATGTTGGCCTACGACTAAATGAATATGAGTGAGAAAGGCTGCTGTCATCTGCGAAAGAGTGGATACGGTTAGAAGTTTGAATGCATTTCAAGAATTTTTTATTTACGATAATTCTATTAATTTTCGTTTTCTTTCTTTTCATTATCTGAATGATGCGGTAAATCTTTCAAAAATAATCATTTTTGTACAGCCCTCATTGCAATTTGATTAAAAATAAATTATAAAAATGTTTAAATAAGGAAGGACCATAAACGATAAATATTTTCTATACAGTCGACTCTCAACAATTAGAAATGATTTATTTTTAATCTCACCATAATATCTTTTGAACAACATTCGGAAAATTAAAATTCGCCCTTAATGCTGTAACCAACGTTGACGACGACACCAGAATGTAGCCTCTGCTACATCCATAAGTTGCGGCTTTCATTTCATATTTAAATTGGCATTTGCAAAAATTCTAACTCTTCTACAATTGTCAAATATAATTTTTAAGTGAAAGCTATCGCTTTTAGAAAAGCTACATTTTAGTGCCAACGTCGATGTAGACAACCGCAATAAGGCAGACATTTTTACTTGTCTGTATCAGCGATGTTTTTAGTTTGTGCCACAAACATTATACACGTAATTATTGCCAGGGCTGCCAGTATTGGGTATTTATACTCATCGTTGGGGATTTTCCAACTTTTTGGGGGCCGAAAAATTTTGTTTGAGGATAAGGGATTTGTACGAGATATTATGGGAAGTTTTTGGGGATGAAATTGTTTAGAATGATATTTAGTATCGATAATTTTATAAAATTGTGTTTGATAAAAAGTTGTTAAGTTTGTGTTGAAGCTATTAATTATGAAACGTTGTGGAATAAACATTCCTTTACAAATTCGGATAATTACTTTGGCAACGAGCTTGGTCAAAGGCATACAATTTCCATCATCCTCCCGAAACTTTCAGAAGTAGCACTCAATATGCCTATTATCCGAACAAGCAATTCATACATAGAAAGAATATATTCTATAAAGAACTTAACGAATACAAATTTACATAATAATATTCAATACGAATTAAAAAATCCTTGATATATATAGAACCACAAATCTTACCAAACCTAATATAGGCTGTCAGAAATTATAAAGAAATTTAATAAAAAAAATTATGTATATTATGTTGGTTAATTATTCTAGTACTGACAGTCAAGTTTATGAATTCTTTCCTAATTAATTTAAAAACGAGCCTCTGTGTACTCGTTATTGTTGTTTCTGTTTTTTAGTGAAAAGGTTAACAGCTGTTAATTTAGAAAAAATTGATACTTAGTACAAAATATTTTTATTTAAATAAAATTCAATAGGAATTTGTTTATTTTTAGCAGAAATTTCTTTTTTCATATTTTTTATCTTGGACCAACACTCTGGTGATGACCGCGGTGAAACATCGTTATCTTACAACTCTAGGTTTGCACTCAGTTTTTGTTTATAGCAGTACTCCAACGCGTCTGTTGTCACGGATACATATTCAATATTGAAGATTGTTTTGGCTAGCCATTTTTAGTAATTATTTTACTTCGATGCTGCTACGTAATACTGATGAAGGGTGCGCTTTGAGCTGCCTGTGGATTGCTATCAGCTGAAGCCGGTACTGGTCAGTCACCTGTGACTATGCCTTCGCTACTGAAACCTTCCGACAAAAACCTTCGACACAAAAACACACTAATGCACCTCAGAAAGTATGGGCGATATTTTTATGATTTAGCCTGAAACAGTGCTCAAACCCAGACTACTTCAGACATCGCCATGGATATATTTAGGAATATTTTAAAATTTGTTTGGGTATGCCGAGAAAAACTACCTGGCACTGCCATTGTTATTGTCCATTTGAATTTTTTTATCTCTTTATAACTTGAACTCTCGATTATTTGAACTTTTTCTCTGGTCCCTTGAATTTTGAGAGTCGACTGTATTTATGTACGTCAAATATTTTTTTTGGGTAAACACACATGTTCTGCATTCTATGTAAAGCAAAAACTTTCGGAAGGTTTGTATCTTTTTTGGTGTACATTTTTATTTGTAGCACCAATACAATAATAATTCTGATCATGTGAAATTATGTTTACAAAGAGTAGAGTGAGGAAAGGTGACTTACCTACAAAATACATACAAATTTAAATATAAAATTCACACCGTACAATAGAAGTCGTAGATTCAAATCTATGACAACAAAAATGATATAATCGTTCCGAAAGTTTTTACTTTTTTATAAATTTATTTTCTGCAAAATAATAAAAATATGTTGTATAATAAACCGCTTATAGTCGAACAAAATTTTCTCTGCAAAGTCTTTAAAGATTTTCTTGAATTTTTTCTTCACTCCTAAGCCCGCTAAGTGTAATTTCAGAAATGTTGTGTTCCTTTATTGGACAATTCTGCAGTTTACTACAGCTTGACAAATAAAAATATAAATTATGTTGTTTTTTATAGAGCTATACATAGCTAGAACTATAAACTTCGAACTCCAGTTAGCATTTGGAAAATCATTTTCTTAAAAATCGCTGAGCTGGGCTGCCAGATAAAATTCTACAAAAATCTTCAAAATCCCGATAAAATATGAAAAAATCGTCCAAAAAATCGGACAATGGATAATGTATATTTTAAAAACTTTTTTTTTATATTAATTAAAAAGCAATCAAAAAATAACATAACAACTTATCATTCTTAAGAATACATATACTCATAGTATATTAATTCACGCAGATATCAATATCTGATCACATATCGCACTTCTGCTATTAGAGAGCATCAATTTAAAATTTAAAAGTTTTAATATAAAAATAAAACACATTCATATTTTACATTGAAAGAGTATATATATAATTTTATTAATACAGACCACGCCAAATTTTTACAATGTATGTACATATGAATACTAAATGTCGATTTCTCATAAACAGGAAAAGAAATGAGACAATATATTAGATTATTTCGTGAGTGTGATATATGACAAAATATCTATGTACATATATATGAATGTATATACCTTATATACTATAAAGTAGCTGTGGACTTTACAAAAAAGTTTCAAGTAGTAGGAAAAATATTAAATATTTTATACCATCATAAATAATGCTCTCAAAATGCATTTCTAGTTAAATTGCTGCTGCATTGAATTGATTTCACAAAATTATAGTTGACTAATTTATGAAATGATTATTTTGAGTGATGTCATTTACATAACATGTAGAAATTTGGCATATTTGGACCAGCCCAAAAAATCGTAATTTTCAAGGTAAAATCGTCATTTTTCTATTTTCTTGACCTAAAATCGTCAAAATTACGATAAATTGTCAAATCTGGCAGACATGTTAATGAATCTTCTTCGAGTACTTCTGGTGATCAAAAACTGATCACTTAGCCGTTTAAAAAACACTCGAACATGGCTTGCGCTTATGACTTAAAAGTATTTGATTTTAAGTGCATTAAAAAATTGTACAGCAAAGACTAAAATATTCTTTTAGAAAAGAGTCGAAAATATGCCCAAACCTACCATGAGTCATTAATGACTCATCAAGAAGTCGTTGGTACGGTACCATTTTCTCCCCACAAACGTGCATGAGCACATATTCATCTCTTTCAACCGCGGATGAGAATCAAAAAGGAATCGAATTTGATTAATAATTTCAAAAAATGCTGGATGGAACGAAGACAAAAGTAAATTTACGAAAATTTGCCGGTATAGGAAAGTTTGGTTTCATTTCCATTATCTTTTCCCTCTTCTACCACAAACTTTTTAACATGAACTTTCGTCGTCTAGAACTTCTTTGAACTTCTCTATAACGTAGTGGCTGAGGAACGACGAACTTATATAGAAAATTTGTTATAGAGAAACTGTCATCTTTAAAAATGTCCATTGTATTCCATATAGACTAATGCTTTTTATTTCAACTAAAGGTTGCTTACATCCAAACAATGTTATATAAATATATAAAATTATGCATTTAAGACACATTTTGAAAAAAAAACCTATATTTTTGTTTGTCTTAGATTTTTAAATTTAAATTCATCGACTAATTCTTCACTGCTTTTGGGGAATTCATTATAGGGAGATTATTTAGCATACTCGTATCAGAAGGAAGTTGTGTTGAAGAAACATACGCGATATTCGTTATAGAGGGATTAAAATGTTAGGAAAATCTTAACAAAATACAGTGTTCTCAAAAATTATTCGTTATGGAGAAAAATTCGAATTAGGGAAGTTCGACTGTACTGTATTGTATATATGAAATGTACGTACGCGTGTATATACAGCGAACACATTGCTAATAAAAATATTTGTTAAGCCAAATAATCTGCCAATTGAATTTCAAAGTAATTTAATTTTCATACATTTCTGCATACATGATATCTATAAAATTATTTATTCTTCCAGACGATACATTTTCCAATGAGTTTGCTTCAGCATCAAATGGCATTATAGCAGACCGTTCATCACCTTCACCACATTCTGGCCGCAAGCCACGTCGCAATCGTACCACATTTTCCTCAGGACAATTGACAGCATTAGAAAAAGTATTTGAACGTACCCACTATCCTGATGCTTTTGTTCGTGAGGAATTGGCAAGTAAAGTGGGTTTAAGTGAGGCACGCGTACAAGTGTGGTTTCAAAATCGTCGTGCAAAGTTCAGACGTAATGAGCGTAGTTCAACTACTGGCCGCCCTTTAATTACAACAACCCCACAACCCGTGCCGCCAATAACAACGGCCCATAAGTTTTCATCCGATAAAGCTAGTGTATTTTTGCAGCAACAAATGGATTTGACACATCCCCACCATCCGCATCATCACGCTGCCGCCGCTGCTGCTGCATATTCGTTAAGTTTTCCCTCGTTAGGAATGTATGCGACGACAAAAAATTATGTAAATTCTTCTTATAATACTTTTGCTACAGCCAATACTAGTTCGACAAGTGAGGCATTATCGGGGCATTGTGGATTTTTTGCATCACCTAATTACTGTGGGCCCAATTATCAGCCAAATTATTCAGCATTAAGATATAAAACTGCTCAGGGGTTTTCGGGCTTATGAAATATGAAATAAATCAACAACAAAATCATGTGAAAAGTGCAATTTAGTAAAATTTTAGACAAAACTCTTTTAAATTAATTTATTTATTTCCTTCTGTAGTGAGAATATGGTTCTCAATAAATTAGGTTTATTTTCCTTCAAAAAATAATATTTTAATTTTTTAAACACTCCGTCATAGGTGGTGGGTAAGTGCTTGTCAGTTTAACAATTATCACATAAATATACATACATTTAAACATATTGAGCCATAACCGTCCAAAGACCTAAGTTAGGAAGTTATTTCCTTATTCTTTTGTATATTTATTCAACGCTATTCAGTTTTAGAAGAATTAGTAGATGGAAATTGACTAAAAGTACTTGTTGCATAAAATAATTTTTGCAAAGGCTACTTACTTTATTTCATTTGTCTTTTCGTAATTCTTAAACATATTTCGACAGTTTTCTCATAACAATAGTATTTTTAAAAATTGGTGGAAGGTCTACTTGAGTTGGCACTATACCCTTTTTCGACATTTTGAATTACTTACTTTTGAATTTACTTACCTTTCGAAATCATTAAAAATTTTAAATAAAAGACTGTTATATTTACTTCACACATATAATAGAGAGAAGGATAGTAATGAATCTTCTTGTGTTTCATAATTCTATTGTTTTATTATGTGTATGTCATTTCAGTTTTCAACATGAATTTCTAAGTTTTGTTCTTTTTTTTTTAATTAAATTTAACATTTTTATGAGGACTCTAATGCTTAATTTATTAAATATACAATATACAATATACATACATATACAATGTAGATATTATTATATTTATAATAATTAACTTAATTTTATTGAAATATTTTCTAACAATTTTGTTGTTTTCTGTAAATATATGAATGTATGTTAATATCCTTAGTTGTGTTATTCATTTATGACAATCTAATGTCTTGTTAATTAAATGGTAATATGCGTATTTTCCCTTTTCCCCCTTTTTATTTTAATCCACAAACATTTGTTTTTTATTTTGGCATTTGTTTTTACAAAAAATTTGTTTGGTTTGATTTATTTATAACTATATATTATTTTTTTTAATTTCTAGCAGTAAGAAATAATAAACTTGTTAAACATGAATAATGTTGTAGTTTTTAGTAAGTAAAATTTCTTTTTTTACTTCTATTTTTACTTGCAAGGTACAGTGGGCTCAAGAGGTAAATTTTATTTAAAGGTCAATTTGTTTGTGTTTTTTTTTTTATTTTTCTATAACAAATTTCATAATTTTAAACATTTTATTGCCAACATAGAATAAAATTCAGATAGTACACGTACACATATAGGCCTCCAGTCATAGTCGAATCCGAAGTATATTTTAAGAATTGTAAACGTTAGTTTCATTAACTACACTTCGGATCATAAAAGGTTTAACTGAAAAATACTTGCTTTTAATTTAGCAAGCTAAGTCAGTTTTAATTATAGTGATTTCCGCGGTCGAAAAGTGCATATATGCACTTTATTGTGGATTTTTAAAGTGATGTCAAATGGATTGAAGTAAAAAGTAAATATCAATCATTTTAATTACTATTGTTCGGTATATCGATGGCTTAATATAAAAAGGTGTATCTCAAATTTCATTTTTCCTTTTCATCAGAAATAAAAGCAATAATGAATCATCAAAAATTTTATAAAATTAAATATTGAAAGCTTTTGTAAGTTACTACAAGTCTATTAGTAAGAAAACTGTTAAAAACGTTATCTTGCCGAAAATAGAGATATGCATTTTTTATATCGGTAGCGAGATCTGTCAACTAATGTTTTCATATGAATTGAATAAATTAATAGCTTTTTATATGATTGAAACTGTCAATTTCTTGTATTTTTCACTAATCGGATGGAACCATTTCTGACATTTTATTGTTTCACCTTAAAACATACTTAATCCTTGACTGCAGAGGCTAAAACTTTAATGGCGGGATTTTAAAGCAATTTAAACAATGTCATAACGTACTATATTCGGTTTATGTATATCGTAACCTTAACAGAGAAAGGTCCAACAAATGTTGTTCTGGCTGGACAATAGGACGATAAATTTTAAGTCTTGTAGTCGTTTTTTTTTTGTAACTAGACATTTTATTTGTTAAATTCTCTAATCAATAGTCAGTTGAAGTATACAAATTTTTTTCACCATACTCGTATGTCGAAAAAAATAAAAAAATTTATTTTGAAGTAAAATAGAACTTAGGGCCTTACTAAGGTATAAGAAATATTAGAAATTAAGAAATAAACTATTGCTCTTCTTTTAAAAATTTCATTTTTGAGTTATGATGTTGATTGAGTTGATTGCCTTTTTTTTATTGATAATTATATATAGTTATAGCAATGCATCAATGTGGCTTTCACGTTTTTCAAGTATTTATTTTGTATTAGTATAATATTATATTATATTATATTGTGATAGTGAATAAATAAAAAAAAAATACATGCAATCGCTAAAAAATTTTAGGTTTTGAAGTAAATTGACAATTATTGCTTTAATGAAAATCGGGAAAATTTAACAATGATGGAAAAACTTTTGTGGGGGGGGAAATTTAATTTTTCAACATAATCCTTCTAAATATCTGAACAAGTTTCTGCAAACAAAAATAAAATTGCAGCTCATAAGATAGCAATGGAATCCATTGCAAGCTTCCAGTAGCGTTCAGGCGGCATCTTCCGCTCATATTTTACGAAAACTGGCGCCGTTCTCAATTCTCATTAGAAATTAAATAATAAATAAACTTGTTTCATTAGAGAAAAGAAATGTATGCGTAAAACAATTAAGCAACACTTTCCCTTTCCGAAGATAGTAAAACAATTCTACTTCTTTCTTCTAAAAACAACAAAGGTTTAAGAATTTTGGAACTCGAATTAAAGCAAGATTTATGCTTTATATTTCTAAATTATTCAACATATAATGAAGAAATCATTTCGGCCTCTAGAAATAATAAGAAAAATTAAATTAAATTAAAAATTATACGTCTTTCTTCTCTGCTTAACCAAAAAATTTTTAAAGGTATGAAAAATTCAAGAATTGCCAAATATTATTAATAAATATATATATATATATATATAATTTAAATAAATCATAAAATTTTAAAATATTCCCCCATTTCTAAAATGAATTTTCTTTTATGTATATATATATAAATATATTATCCCTTAATTTATATTATATATATATATAATATATTAAAAAATTAATTTTATTTTATAAAATTTTAATAATTAAATTATTAAAATATAATAAATTTTTAAAATTTAAATAAAATTTAAAATTCCTTTTTATAAATATATATATATATATATTTATATAATCCCTTAATTTATATGTATATATATATATGTGTATTTATGTATATAATTTTATTAATTTATAATTTAAATAAATTTTAATAATTAGAATAAAAAAATATTTAAATTATAAAAATTTATTTAAATTATAAATTAAAATCAAATATTAAAATTTAAAATAATTGATTTTTAAAAATAAATAAATTTTTAAAATTATAAATTTTTTTTTTTTTTTATATAAATTTTTTTTTTTTTAAATATAAGATCATATAAATTTATAAGATTTATATAAATAAATCTTACAAAAACTGTATAATTCCAGTTCCAATGTCATTTTATATTAACTCACTTGAAAGGTTGATAGGCTAGCGCAGCAACTTGTAGCCTTCTTAGGAGTCTTTCTATTTCGTGCAATTCTTTTTGTCTAAAATTCTTTCATAATGTTAACTCTTCAAACTGATAGGAAGTTGAAATACAATTGCTCAATTCATAAGCTCAGTCGTATGGTTCTACTTCAAAAAAATTTGATCTTAAATTTTTTTTTTTAATGGAAAGAAACCAGGTATGGAAATTTCAATTTGTGCCGAATTAGTTTTTTATGTTTTTCACGATAACCAATTTTGCTTAAAATAGTTTGAAAATTGAATAGAAATGACTTCAATATATTCATATCTATCATTAGTCATTACGTATTTGCAAGACTTTTACAAAATTAATGAACAAAATTTAATATTTCCGTAACTGGCTTCAATACAAATATTTTCAAAACATATATGCCCCCTAACCATAGTCGCAAATTAAGGGCGGTGTCTTCTAAAAATGCGTTTAAATAAAAACGTTCTTATTATGTTTTTTTTCAAACCGACTTTAACTGTGGGACGACTTAAATATAGTAAATGTTTACATACAATCAGGGGCAAAATACTATCAAGTGGTATCTCTGATCAGCTGACACACAAACAAATACTTTTTAACAACTGATATGTCACTCTACACAAGTATGTATGTGCATTAAATCATTTTATAATAGTAATAGTAATAGTTCACTCGTTCCTCAGGAAATCGGCGAAAAAAACTTCTGACAATAATTTGTTTTTACTTTAAAAAGTTTTTAGTTGGAAAAAAAGAAATAATTTTGACAGCTGTTAACTTGATTAAAAACAACTTCAGCTGGTGTTAATATTAAAGTTATTTTTTACTCGTTTATAGTTCACCGAAAGGTGACGTTTAACAAAAGTATAGTTTAGAATTCTTAAAATACATTTTATTGTTGACTATGCTTAGGGTCATACAATTCAATATTCCAATCAGAGCACTTTTTCGTAAGAAAATTACCAACAACAAAAATACAATACTGTATAATAAAATGATTACACAATACATACGACGTTAATATGAACTTGTGTATGAACGAAATAAGAAAGTTGAATACACAGTCTTGTTTAATGAGGGTGCTTATCACCTGCAAAAAAGTTTGAGTTTAGCTTATCTTATTATGAAGTAGATTTATTTTAAATAAAATATAAATTATGTCAATACAATTTAATAAAATTAAATTAAAAGTGATTCAATTAGATGAGGATGGCGATGGCTAAAGTACAAAACAAAAGGATCTGGGTTCGAGGACAGTGCCCGACTAACTCCTAAAAATATTTAGCATTTTTTTTGATGTACTTTAGTGTGCCTTTGTGCCAGTTTCGTGTCAGTGGCGAAGTCATAGTCACTGACATTACCGTCTTCAGCTAATACTATTTCACAATTAAAATAAAAGCGCTCTCTTTCGTCGATGTTGTGTGCCAGAATCATCGGCGAACTACAGTAATTAATAAAAAAAATTATGGATGCTAAACACAGCTTTAAAATTGAATACGTTTCCTTGACATCAGAGGCGTTGCAAGTTTGGTTAGATTAGAAGACCGCCGACCTAGACGCGTCGACCCAAGTAACACCGTAGGTGGCGTTTTGTTACCTTAGGCCCGTGGATAACGGAGGACGTCACAGCAGTTCACGTACCTCAATAAATTCGTCAGATAGAACTGTCGAAGAAAGGCATCCGAAGGAAACTTAGCCTCGACTTAGCCAGACCCGGGCACTCACAGAGTAAGGGCACAACATTCTCTTTCTCCGAAGCGCCCGCACAGCACCTTCACTGTGCATCATTGAACGGAATGCCCATCCTCTCAGCATGCGTGCCGATGGCTCAGTGGATCATACAGAAGGCCGTAAAAGTTTAGGGGTTGCCAAATTCTACGTAAATCATCCCGCTGCCACAGAGCTCTTGCTATGGAGCAGCTAGAGATAGACCGCCACCTCTCCTGAGCCTTCTCCCTGAGGCGCTGCAACACTACTATAAAAACAAAAAGGTATAAAAGATACCTCCCATCTGTATCACTATCCCTTCCATTGCCCGAGTGTTACTTATCCCTATAAAAAAAATTTATATTTCGTCATGAGATTCCCGGATAAGTGCGTTACTGCGCACGCATCTGTCAAAAAAAAGTTAAAATCTTGTAGTGTCACGTGGCAAAGTTTTATACGTATGACAATCGCCTGCGAATGAACGCGTGTTATGTATTTCTACCTTAATTATTTTTTATACTCATCACAGTAGCAGAGTCTTCTTCTAATCATTTTTTTTTTTCATTTCTGGTCTCAAATACTGATAGTTAGTTATGCATACCTTTCTTGATTGGAGATAAGAGCGTTACTTTTTTGTTTTTTTTTTTTATTTTTTATAATTTACATTAAAGCATTAGAAAAATAAGTTATTTTTATGTACTTTAGATTTGCTTTGCAAAGAACATTTTAACAATATAATAATAATATTAATATGATTTAAGGAAGAAACTATTTGTATTTGACGCAACAAAAATGTTGTAAAAGAAATGTTCGTATTGTCTTGGTTTTGTCTGAACGTAAGTATTCTAAACGTTTTATATTTTTTTTCTACACACAGTGCTTTTTCTTTTTCTTAACAGATTAATATTAATTTTCAACATTTATAAGTATATGTACATATATATATGTATATGCTAAGTAAGTAAAATTTAATCAGTTGAGTATCATAATAGTTGTTTGGCAACACGACTTAATTTGTAAATTTATTAAATTTTTAATATATTAATTTGCTTGCTTTCAGGTGGTAATTAAATATTTGCGTGGGCTTGACGGTTTTCAACATTTTAGTTAACTATAAATTACATTTGATTGATTCTAAATTGTTAATGTCATTAATATTGTTCGCTAATTTTATTTAATTTTAATATGTAAAAAAAATTCAATGTTTGCATTGTTTTATTTGTTGGCATTCATAAATTTGCAAAAAAAAGCGAAAATTTCTGTTCACACAAAAAAGGAAAATATAGGAAATATTCACTGAATTAGATTTTTTTTTTTTTTTTTTTGATGAATTTTTGCTTTGCAGTCATTATATCTCTCCATGATCTTTGCTTCGAACAGCATTTCTTAAGAAATATTAACAAATATATTTTATCCTTTTAGGTTTTTTAAATTGTTAACAAACATTCACATCGAGATATTGATTTTCTTGTTAAAAAAAAAAATGTTCAACAACTGTAGACATAGAAATTAGTTTATTGATTTATCCATTTGTTAGCAAACATTGAGATGTAAAAAAATTTTTGAATTTTTCTTAATAATTAACAATTATTTTAATTGATATATTCCCTTTAATAAGTACATATTGCTAGTTAGATACTTAAATATACACACATTTAAGTATACATACATATGTAAATATATGATGAGATATTGTTTCTTTTTCTATTTATTCAATAAAAGTTGGTGGTACACAGTAGATTCAATTTGTTGATTATTCTTAAAATAAATCAGTTGAAATTATTATAAATTGTTCAAACAAAAATAAAATAATTTTATTAAAAAGTAAATTAGCAAAATACTTATAAGTATGTACGTAACTGCACAAAAATGGGAGCGGCTCGGCGTGACTGACTATACCATATGCCTAAGAAGTTATTAACAGATATTTTAAATAGTTTTGTTTTGACTGACGACCTATACTTTCGTATAGTAAGCAACAACGTGGTTAATATGGAAAATTCCACAAAGAACCGTAACACGATACAGCTAATTGTGGCAAATCAATTATTAACGAGACGGAAAACTCTCGAACCTGCGAACAACAAATACACTCCTGGCAACAATTAAATTTTAATTAATGTCCTTTAGGCCAGAGCTGCTCTACGACTACGGATGATTATTATTATTATTTTTGCTTTTTTATATTAGCCCAACTCACAATCTTGTGCATATGGTGTTGCACCATTGCATTTGCAAAAAGGTATAGCATATTTTTGCTCTACAGTAACAAAATACACAGCAATGCACATGCTAGACTTAAATTTATATGCAACACTGAAAACCAATAGGATTTATTTGCTATGAGTATGCAACACCTAATTGCAAATAAACAGCTGACTAACAATAATTCAAGCCAATCAAATCGTAATCGCCGCATACTTGCCGCTGCTTATTTTCCTCAAAAAAAACCAGTAGTGCGATTCATTAACTTTTATAGGACATATTTTTTTTTGGCAAATTTGTTTGTTTTTTCAATCAGCTGTGAATTTTGTTCTTGCAATGAGTAGTGCATAATAAATTAAAAATGTCATTCACAGTTGATAGCACAAATTTGCTATTGCATATATTTACAACCTCAAATACATAAGATTGTGAGTAGAGCTATTATGTTATTGTTTTCAAATGAATTTTATGCATTGTAAATATGTGTATTGGTATGATTTTAGTTTCGTAATCCATATTTCTTGGGATTACAATTGTGCGTGAAAAGTACTTTTTGTATAACAATTTGAAAATACACTTATTTTGTTATACACAACTGTTGCGCGTTTAGTTGCTTTCACAAAACTTAAACTTGTGATTACTTTAAGTTTTGATGAACCAAATTTTAGTATAAAATAATCACATAAGCGGACTTGCTATACTCTTCATTATTTTTCTAAATTAGACCGTCCAACGGAAAATCATATTTAATCGCTCATAAATGATACATATCGCTATATGAAGTGAAAATACCTACGTTACATTTAAAAAATTACACGGTACAAGTAAAAAATTTTCAAAATTCTTTTATATTTTCCTTTTTTTTATAAGAACGTTGCTTTTAATTGCAAGATTATTCAATTTTGCTGACATATGCCCTTTGATACGTTGTATAATCGATAAAAAAAAGTGTATTTTGAATTTTGTGTAACTTAGGGTTTTTCAATTTCATATGTCTGTATATATTTAATAATTTGTATGCACGTTGAAGCAAAAGATCTTTAAATGATGAAAATCAGCAAACAATAATGTAGCATTTTCTTCAATTCATCAGACCTATATATTTAAGACGGCTGAGAGCAACACAAGCATGCACAAGCACAGCAGCTGATCAAAACATGTAGAGATTTTCGCAAACTTCACCATTGCGTATTCCCTTCTGCTGGGAGGGTTTGAATTCTTTGCAGAAGAAGGTGGTTAAGGAAATGTTGTGCGAAGAATAGAATTTTTGGTAACACCATTTTCCCTTCTTTCCAGAAAACCCTTCTTTAATGGAGGCTTGATATAGAAATTTTTTCATTTTTTTGTACTGATTAGCAATAGTTCATCCACTATATTGAGATGTGGGCCGTATTTTAGTTAAAATGAAATCGTTAAGTGTTCTTATGTTTGGGTATTTCATCGCTTTTGGTGCAGTTGCAACATTTGTCATACTAAAGAACTGGAAATTTTAATACCTTTTGACTCAACGTGCAATGTGGCGTAATATCAATGATATTGGAACACTTGTCAAAATCGATAGATATAAATAGAAAATCGGTAGATATAATAACTGTACAGAAGTTAAGTTTTATTTATATCGATACTGAAAATAGGTATACGAAAATACATTTAAAAATATCTGATTTGAATTTCATAATTTCTTTTGAAAAGCTAAGATTACTTTTTTTTCGCTGTAGACGTAGGGACACAGTATTACTTGTTCTTTAAAAATTATCACATATTTAAAAATTCCTTTATTAATAACGACCAACAAAAAGTTATCAAATATAAAAATAAAGAAAGCCATAGAGCAATTGTGCAGATTTCTGCATTTTTAACACGCTACATTAAGAAATTTTTGTTACTCAAGTTTATAATTTACAGACATATTAACAATGTTAAATTTATTTCTTTATTTTTTAATGATTAACAAGAATGTTACGAGTTTTTTAATATTAACAACAATAAGAATGTCTAATAATATTGTGTGTTTTAGTAATTTCATTTCGTTATTATTTCACTTTTACTTGCTGCTTAATTTTGCAAGTGCTTAAATTTATTTAAACTTTAAAGCTTTAATAATTATTCAGATTTATTCTGGCACTCCATTTCATTAAACTCAAAATTAACAAAATAATTTATATGTTAATTACACTATTCAATCCACAACCTATCGTATGCAGTTTGAAACACTGTTCTGTTCGATAAACGGCCTAGACATTTTTTCACTTTTAGACAGCGGAGTAGCGGCCTTATTCATAAAAATATATTTGATTTCTGGATGATTTCTTAAAATTTCCCTTCAAGTTTGTTAAATAAACATTTTTCAAGTCAAAAATATGTTTAAAAATTAAATGAAAGAAAGAATATTTAAATATTCAATTAGTATAAGTAAGACATATTTAAATAATGGTATTATTATGGCAGCTGGATGGTTACTCTGTAAATGGGGGTTTAGTAAATCACTCTATAATTCAAAAAGAGAAAAAAGTATTCGATATATGTTATTCACATTGGTATACGATAACACTTTCTTTTGATTCGAATTGCATATTAAGCACGTGATACCCATTTGTGTCAGAGAACAGCAAAATGACAAACTATAAACTGCTTAACAAATTGATTGTATGCAATCAATTTCCAATATCAAGGAAAATATGGTGAACAACATCGTCAATATGACTTCCGTAGAGGACCGTCAACGGCCTACTAATTTCTAAAGTATTTGATAGAGTGTGGAATGGGGCATTTTTGTCTTAACTTGTTGCTTTTGTGTGAGCGCTATGTTCTTTTGATTTATATCGAACTCTCTCTGCGATCGCGCTATAAGTATTTTTATAGACGGGATCTCTCCTAATGGGTTCAAGATAAATTCAGAGGTCCCGTAAGGTTCCATTCTTTCTCCTTTTATAGTTTTTATCTTTTTTAATTACCTTCTATGTTAGACTTCCAGCCATATTTATTCATATTTATATGCAGATGTCAGGGGCATTTATCACTCATAATCTTTGGCGGACATCGTATATGATTACGGCTCTGAGGCAGAATTTGGGTTATCTTTTGAATAAATAAAACAAAAATATCGCAATGGGGTCACGCGAACAGGTTCGATTACAACACTGAAAAGGCCCAATGTACAGGGATGTGCTCTAATGAAATCAAGGAGCTTTGTACTCGAAACCCAATCATTCCTGCGCACAATGCGTTCATCATTAAGGGTGCATTCGTTTGCTGTCGATTTGGCAACGAATCGCACTACGCATTATATAGAAAACTCATTTTTCGGCCGCACAACGCGAATGTGAAACAAACTCCCTTCAGAGATCTTTCCTGTTACTTTTGACGTTGGAAGATATTCAAATCAACTGAACATAAACACTACTCCCTCTACTCCCTCTATTCTCCTAATTTCCTACTTCCAGTACAATGCATCGCATGTATAGGGGTCATCCACTGAACTTTGGTCCAAGATAAAAAAACAAGGTAATCGCAGAATCGTAGATGCTTAATTTTTACATTACATTGCATTGTCACAGTTTGTTTACAAATTGCTTGAGTCAGTGTGCGTTATTGTTCTATACTCTACCAAAACACATATCTCAGCACACTCTTATCGCTGTTTTATTTCTACCAATTCAGGTGGAAGATATCACTTAAAAGAATAACTCTCGAATTCTAACATTTTTATACAGTTGCGAAAACGAGCACAAAACAAAATAAAAAATAACAGTTTTCATATATTTTTGTTAAACTAAAATAATTTTTGCGTCAGTTAAAATTTAAAAATTTTTTGCCGTTACAATATTTCAGTTTATTTCCATTCAGTTTTTACAGCTGTTGCCTATAATGCAAATTTTTGTTTTTACGATGTGAATTTTAAACGTCCATGATCACTAATATAAAATATAATTTAAAAAGCGAGCAGCATTAGCATTGGCACATTTAGAGCGTAATTCTCTTTTTTACTCTCATTAGTCCGGACTTGTCCGAAGTCAGCTATAATTTAAATAGTCTTTTGAGAAATTGCCCATAAAATCCGTAGATGTAACATAAAATTAAAGTGGAATTGAACAGAACGTCAATATATGTCCTTTAAAAACATGCTAACAAAATTAGGGTTAACGATTTTATTCGCATATGTTTTACAAATAAATAAGTATTTTACACTGTTGTTGTTATATTTAGTTGTTTCGACACAGAAAATGTGCCTTGGGTACAAATAAATAAAACAATCTTTTACAAAACTCGGCGAATTACTTCTTCTTCGATGGGTTGTGAATTTAAATGTGTATCTTTAAATTATTTTAACCGAAATAAAGAACTCCCCGGCAATTATTTAACAAACAAGTCTTTTAAGGTCGAACATAGTGAAGCATCACAGCTATCTTTGGAATCATCTTCATCTCCTTTGCCAAACCAGTTTAAAGTAGAACGTACGGCATTGGCAGCCTGCGCCTGAGGAGTGCGTGTTCGTCGAGACGAACCATAATCTTTGTTTTTAGTTGATTTTGAACGGGAAGTAGACGCAGCCTCACTGCCTGATGGTCCGGAAGCGGAATTTTTACGCAAGAATCCTTCAATGGCTGAACCAATAGCAGTTGTATCTACTATGGTGCCTTTGGTGTGATCCGTCCAAGTTTTCTGTTTACTACGTGGTTTTAATTTCGGTTTGCTCTCCCGTAAAGGATCTTTAGATTGTAATTTTTCCAGCATTTCTTTTGATAACGCCATCGCTGTACTTTTGCTTCTTATACTTTTTTTGCGCGCCATGGGTTCATGGCGCTGGGCAAACCATCCCGAAATAGCAGCTGAACTATTATCCTGAGCATCACTTACGATTTGTTTTGCATTGTTGAGTATGGAGACATCGAAACTATTCGAACGCGTTGATCGTCCTGCATTAGGATCTAAGAGATTTGAGCTACTTACTGATGGCTTAGTAGTTGTCAAGTTATTTTTTGATTTTGCGCCACCCGACGTAGAAGTGGGAGTCGTGTCGTCACATCTGTGTATTTCAATTGCTGAAGATGTTAGAGAACTGAAAATTGTTGTAATGTCCGTTTTGCTGCCCAATAATCCAGTGGTTTTCTTCCCTTTAGTAGATGCCCGACTACTCGTTGGTTGTGTTATACATGGTGAGATTGTGGCGGGATATTCAGAGGCTCTACGGTAGCTGGGCGATGGCGTTTGTTGAGCAGAAACATTTTCAGAGTAACGCCGATTTGTATAACGCTGCGGTGTAGTACATCCTTCTGCTAGAGTTTCTACTTCACAAACCTTTTCATTGCTCGTTGTCCAGAGTTTCATGCGTGCTTTGCGTGATTGTACAATATCATCCATGATGTCCAATTGTAAATTATGTATACTACCTATTGGATCTGTAGATGGTGGACCGGTTGAAGTGTTGCTCTCTCTCCTAGAGCCCAGAATACGACTGGTGAGATGTAAAAAAGGTTGAGATATATTAAACTTAATAATAAAGCTAAATAGAAACCGAGCAACCCCCTTCCTCAACTCACCTGTTTGTTGGGAACGCTGCTACCGACTCTCTGCGCATGCGACCAAATATATTCGTTGGCACCTTCGATATGGTGACCACAGAATGCCGTCTACCCGATGGTGCTGGTGCTTGTGATAGTGTTGCTAGGAATGCGGCCTCTCTTGGTGTTGGTCCTGAACCCTCTCCGCGTTCTGAAAGTCGTCGTACCTGACTGGCGGTTATGCCATCGGTTACCTGTTGTGATGGCAGAGAATGTTTACGCGATTCCCGCGGATCACGCCAGGGTGAAAGTAGATATGGATTAACCGGAGAGTCTATGTCTAAGCTGGCTTTATGAGATGGTGTATCTGAACTTTCCTGATCTTCCTCTTCGACTATTTGTGATTCGTCGACAACAATTAATGGTTCATTTTTACCCATTGACCCAAATCGGGATATAGATGAGCGTCTAAAGCGAAATGAATCTGAAAATATGAAGTATACATATGTATATATGTACATATATTTTTGCAAGTTATGTAGGTATGCTTGTATATAATCACTTGATCAGCAAGGCTTTTAATTCGAAATTTTAAAATTTTCAGTAGAAGGCAAAGCTTTTTTTTTCGTTACATTTAAAGTGAAAATCAAAATACATCATGGCTTTTTGATATGAAACAGTAAACGGAATAAGGTGTAAGTTTTACACCTGATTAATCTTGTTAGTCAATTTCTTGCAAAAAGTGAACCTTTCAGAATTTCAAGTTAATAGAGTCTTGGTTATCAAATATGCAAAAAGGCGATTTTTAGAAAAGTATGACTTAGAGCTTTTCCATATTATAGTAACGACATATACAGAGTAAGTATGTAAGTATATTCATTTGAATTTCATAATTCCAAAATAAAATTCCTGTGTATATTTGCTCTATAAAACCAATACGCTAATCTAGCACATCATTACAGGATTCCCATTCCCAAAGGACTATTTTATTTTTATAATTATTTTAACAAATCTTCTAAGACACAAAACAAAAAATTTTACATGCAAATATTTATTCTGTAATGATTGATGGCAACTACCAACACGTTTTTTATTTGCTGACGTGTATGTACATATGTATGTATGTATATATTTATACTCGTACGTACCTGGGAAGTAAAACAATGTGGACTGGTTTATAAATGCAGTATAATGTCAATTACTCATAGATCTGTCAGAGGATTAATAGTTGTGATATATAGGCCATTTAATCTATTATTTACTATTTTCAAATAATAGCCACATTGCACAGACCAAAACAAATGGCATTTAATAATTCTTAAATCCTTTTAGATGTATGTCTATTATAAAAAAATATTAAAAAAGTCAGACGGGTGCCACAGATTTTTAAAGAAGAAAAAAAAAATTATTCGAATTAAAAGAATTGTACACAAATAAATAGTAGAGATAAAATATTTCATTGAAAATATGAAATCTACTTTCTACATATATAAACATGATGTATACTTATTTTGAATGGGCGTGTATACTCATATGAATTTTCATATCGCACATTTATTTGAAAATTATTATCTCGAAAAATACGTGACTTTTCAATAATTAATGTAAGATTATTTATTGTTACGCTTCATTAAAATAATATTTTTTAGAAATTTCATATCTTTCAGAAAGAGTCAACAAAATATTTCATATACAATTGAACATCGGTTATACGGGTCGCTATTCACCGGCTACAAGTATTAATCGGTGCGCTGCGCGTTTTTCTCCATCATATACAAATATAGTCTTTACGGTGGAGCGTCGGTGTATGAAAGGAAAAAAAGTCACCCAGTAGATTTCCAATACCTCTTCTTATGAACTTTTGTTTTAATTTTCTTAATTAATATGGAAATTGTTTATATAATAAAATTGTTCTTAATTAAATAAATTGTTTATACTTTAAACTGAATTAAATTAATTTTATATGAAAAATATGAGTGTGGCGATAGTTGAAGTAGTCTGCAGGTTGACTACAAAAGTCATAAAAATATTTCGAATTGTTTTCTGATGCATATCTGTGCATATCAGTTGTTGTCGGAAGATTTAAGTGCCGAAGGCAGAGTCACTCTAGACTTGAGTGATTCCTTGTTCAAATAGTAAATCAGGTGAAGTAAGCCAAGATCAGTTCTTTGTGTTAAAGACAAAATTTATTTAAATTATGACATAAACATACCGATTAAATTGAGATCTGAGAAATATGGTGTTCATTTCTTAGGTTACCTCTATTTTATTATTCGTGCTAAGCCCGGTATCGTGCGACCCGGATAATCGGAGTTTAATTTTAATAAAATTTCATATGTTTCACAGTACTAACACAGAGTACTATAAAACATGTTTTACATTTTAAATGATTTTAAATCCTTTTTATTTATGATTGTAACTGAATACATTTGTAATGTTTATATTTTAATATTAAAATTATGCTTTTTCATTATTATTACTTTATATTTAAACGCACGTACGTGCAGATTTGAAACATATTTGTAAAATATTTCATTCTCTGCCAAATATTTCTAACCCATACCAGTACGAGTTTTGTGTTGAGAAATTGTTTTTAATAATCAGAAAATCATTGAAAAATATATCAGTATTTAATTATGTATTCAGCAGGATATTGCATATGAAAAATGCAATTATTTTTAAGCTGATATTATGAGAAAAATTCATGATTATTATTAGTAAATTGAATTTTTTTTCAGGTCTCTAGAGCATTATTTATAATATTTTATATAATAAGACATTTTTATTTAATACTTTTAAAGCACTGTTTCTTCATTCATGTAGAAAAACAGACATTTTGCATTTAAATAAAATTCTAATTATAATTCTGTCACGTTTTATAAACGCAATATAGATTTAAAAAAAGTTTAAAATTTAATTAAGAAAAAATACACATACCCATTTTCATATACGAGTATTTTGTTCCATGAAATTTAAAATAGTAAAAGTACAGGAATAGCAAAGAAAAATATTTACCTAATTCTGTGTACATACATACATATGTATACGAGCAGCTACATACAAATTAATACAAAATTGTAATTTCACTTTTACACGTTTTTTGTACTTCATCATACTGGTAGATTTCAGATCTATTTTTTTTTAGCACTGAAATGCATTAAATAAGTAACAAGTGTATTTTTGTATACCCGATGAGTCAAGAAACTGAAGGAACGTATTCCCCGCTATTCTCTTTTTCGGGTAACTCCTATGTAGAAAAATAAACATATAAACTATTTACTTTAGTCTGATTACTGAACATCAAAAATTATTTTGGAGAAAATTCATATACACTTATATTTTGTTTTTATATAGAACTCCTGTTTTACCGTGCCAACAGAAACTATCGTTTATATTATATTATATACAGGTTTAGGAAGAGTTATTGCTATAATAGGGCAATTTTCAGAATGTCAATCAAATTTAGTTTAATTGACATCTTGTTAAACTTAAATAAAATTTAAACTGCATTTGATACACAAATTGTCCTTCAGTAATAGTAGAAGCAATTAGCTGACATTAGCATATTTTTTATGAACAAAAAATATGGCAATCTGAAAAATTTCTAATAAAAATACCAAATATCATAGCGAAAACTAACAAAATAAAGCAATAAAAACACAAATAAGAGTGCTATATTAGGCTGTGACGAATCTTAAATCTCTTTCACTGGCCCGCCTTTATCTCATATTCGTCGGAATTTCCGCCAAGTCGTTTAGTAATGCCGAGTTTTTGCCTAATTTTTGGATCCGGTCTTTTAGGCCAGTTGTTTAAGACCACTATACAACACAACGTGTAAATCAAATTTCAACGAAATCGGTTCAACCGTTTAGGTAGAGCGGATTTTGACCAAATTTTCGAGTATGGTAACACAGGCCAACATTCTTAGTAACTTTTTTAGAAATCGGTTCAGCGGTTTAGATGGACCGGACCACATTTTATTTTCAAATCGGTTGTCGATATGTATATCTGAGCATATGCAACTGTCGAGCCAATTAAAAATAATATATGAAGTTTGTTCAAAAGAAAATGTGAATTTTGAGTTTTTTTTAAAAGCGCTTAGTTATTCATCAAAATCCATTTTGTGCCCTTCAAAGTAATCCCCCTCAGATATAATGCTCTTATGCCAGCCAATCCTCGATGTACTTTTGAAATGCGCTTTTCGGTATGGCCATCAGCTCGTTGTTCGATTCTGACTTTATCTCATCAATTGTGGCAAAACGCTTTTCTTTCATTTGTCTCTTCAGCACCGATGTGTGAGCTGGTGCATTATCGTGATGCAGAATCCATGATTTTCTTTTTCACAATTCCGATCATTCGAGCCGTATTGCTTCACGTAAACGTTGCATAACTTCTTTGTAGTATTCCTTATTAACCGTACGACCTGTTGTAAATGAAGAAAACAAAATTCACTTTTTCTTTTGAACAAATCTCGTATTTACCGCTTCGAAGTTATGGAAGTTTTCAAGTAAAAACACGATGTGGTCGGCTTTTTTTGTGCAATTCAGTTCAAAAAATTAGAATTTTACAAGGCAGTTTGAACAATTTAGAAAAACCAATATGTCACCCTTGCATATCGGCGCTGATTGTGAACTGTGATCTGCACACAAGTCTCCGATAAAACTATGCGCATTCTTCATACTTTTATTGGTCGTGACTGTGTTTATATTATTGTTCAATTATGTTGAATTTTAATTGTTCGTTGTAGGTCTAAGTTCGGCAATTTTAATTTTTTTTAATGGCATCATGATCGCCGACGGAGTTTAATTTAAGTTTTTTTGTCTTTACGCTCTACAATTTTTTTTTTATCTTGGACCAGCACTCACAAGATGACCCCTACACATGCGATGCATTGTGCTGGAACTATAGGAAAGGGATAGTAGGAGAAATGATATGAGAAGAAGTTTCACTATCTTACGACACTGCTTTTTGCACGTTAATTGTTTTTACAGCAGTGTTGTAGCGTCTCTGATGCCAAGGAGACGCATTAAATTTTGAAGCTTCGTTTTTAGTAGCCATTTTTTTTAATTACTTTACTTCGCCGGAGTTACACAATACCGACGAAGGAGTGCGTTCTGCTGTGCCTGTGAATTGGATGCAGCTGAAGACGTCACTATTCAGTGACCAGTGACTATGCCTTAGCCACTGAAACCTTCCGACAACAACTGACATAAAGACATACAAATACACATCAGAAAAAATGCGAGATGTTTTTATGAGTCTGAAACTGAGGTTGAACCCAAGAAAATTTGTCGTTTTGTAGTCAACGTACAGACTACTTCGACAATCGCCACCCTGCTTTATGCAAAATAAAAAAAATGTCTTCTTGCTCGCCAACGTTCTATAATTTGAAATTTGGCTTTTTACACTCCCTCATTTGAAATTGTACTGTTAACGTATTTGTGTTTTTGTTGTTTGCTTTTTGTCAATTTGAGATCTCGATTATTTGAACTTTTTCGTCCTTATTACATAGGGAGGCAAACATATTTTTGCCTTTAATTGTATATAAGCAACGCTAAAGTTTTATAAAAATTAAAAACAGTTCTAATCTAGTTTCATTATAAGGAATTATTAACAACCACTTTAAATTTGCATATGCTGCAAAATTAAAAAAATAATAATAATAATACTAAAAATGAAGAACCTGCTTGCTACAATTCTCTATGTTCTGGACCCTTGATGGCAGACAACCGTGACAGATTCATGATCATGTCAGCTTATATTCATTTATTAACATGATTGATAATGTTCAATAATGCACGTTTAGAAGAAATGGTTACGACATTATTATATGTTTTTTCAAACACTTTTAAATTACAATACCCAAGAAATACATTATACGAAAATGAAACACTATATATATAAAAATATTTATGTGTAATAATTTTTAATAAAGATAAAAGAAAACAATTTTTATTTAATTATATTTGAAGTATTTCAAGGAAGAGATTTTCAAAATAAATACAAGTTATACACATGTATTTGTTACTATATTTCAGAATATTAGCTATGTAAGAAAATTTCTTTAAATGCGTTGTTTAATAATTCGTTTAGTGCGAAAAATATTAAAAAGTTAACCATTTGGCCCACATATTATTGGTATACCCTGAAAATACCTACTACCTCCATACATATGAAGATGTATGTAATTTCCTAATATTCTAAAGCTGCAATGACACAAAAACATTTTGCCTACACTTTTCAAGTAGGTGGCTGACATGTTTATAGTATCATGGAAATAGAATGTTAAACAGAATCTATGTACAGTCGAACTTCTCTATAACGTAGCAGTTGGGGACCGTCAAATTTCTACGTTATAGAGAAACTGCAGAAAATTTTGACTACATATTTTTTATGTAGAAAATATAATTTTTCTAGTTTTTTGACCTCTTTTTATATTAATAACACTAATTATTTAAGCTTTAGGTCTTTTTAATATATTTAATATTTATTTTGATTCGATATTTCGCTACTCCTTTGTGTAGCTTCTTCAGGAAAATTGGTTTTTTTTTATAATGGAAAAAAATTTTTTTTTTAAATTCACAATATAGGAAAAGTTCTTGTCAATGAAAATTCAAAATAAAAATTTTAACAGCCATATTCATAAAAATATTAAAAGTCATATTCATAAAAATATATTCTGGCTTTGCAATAGGTATAAATATTCGATTTTGTATTGAAATTTGCTTTTGAACCAAATCCAAAATACATTTTTACGAATATGTTACATATAATAAAATATTTAAAAACAATAATTACAATAATAATAATGATAATAATAATAATAATAAAAATCTTTTTTCTATATCTTTTTAAATAATTAACTATATGTTTATAGTTCTAACAATTTTTGTTCTGTCTCTAAATGTAATGTAGAAAATATATTTATTAAGACAAAAAAAATTGTTTGTACATGAAAAAAAAACTTCGCAATAGAGTGATCATTTAGTGTGAAAAATATTATTTAGGTCTTAAAAAATTGTACGTTACAGAGAGAACTCAGCTATAGGGAAGTTCGTTATAGGCAGATCAAAATGTATGAAAATACTCACAAAAATGTTGTGTTCACGAATTTTATTTGTTATAGAGAAGATTTCGTTATAGAGAAGTTCGCTATAGAGAAGTTCGACTGTACACATATTTTCGTGTTTTATTTTACATTTTATAAACCCTATAGGAAGCCTGCGACCAAGTGTATTCAACGCAACACTTTTGTCGTTTGGTATTGGTTACTTTTTGATGACATTGTCAATAACAATTGTCTTCACTTTTTATTAGTTTTCGAAGAGATGAGAACGTATCTTTCTCTTAACAGGTGCAAAACGATTTTTTATTGTTCCATTTTGTTGTCATGATAATAAATGCAGTTGCTCTCTGTTTTCCACAAGGACTACTTTCTCTATTGACTACATTATAATGTCCGTAGCAGATTTACAACGATATGTACGTGTTAAATGTCTGTAATAAATTACATTGCCTGGGGTATAGCAAGTCACTAGTACTGATGTCTAAGTCAGTTGCAAGTCAGTACAGTTTTACTATTGTCATTTCCTGCTGGGAATATACAATGCGAATAATACATATCGAGCCTTTGGTGCAATACCGTAGTAATTCAAAATTTGAATTTTAGGAGCTGGATATGCAGAAATGATCATTGGGGAAATATACATCTAAAGGAAAAAAGATTATGGTTCTATCTCGAACTGTTCAGATTCTACAGCTACAAATGTCTTTATTGCCGCCAGCAATTTCCAACAATATTTATTTGCAATAATGAAATATTTCCTTTATGACAAGAAATTTATAAACAGACAACATTACAAAACATGCGTCTTTATTTAAAAACTTGTAAAAAAATAACTTTAGTAAACGAAAATACTATCAAAAAGATGACTCAAAACTTCAAATGCATTTTTCTCAGTTCACTATTTTTTGAATTACTACGGTATTGCTCCAAAGGCTCGATATGTACATATGTAGTATATACATATAACAAACTAAATTCTCAGACAATGACAGAGTATAGCTTGGTGTTAGAGAACTACACGGTGCCACTTGTTATGATACAATATAATTTCCTTTTTGAGAACAGCTAATAAATGTCTGAACCAGATATGTTTTCGTAATCATTTGCGGAAAACAAAACTAAGTGAGGTCTTAAGAGAATTGTTTTATTGGTTTTATTAATATATAAATACGTAGTATAATTATGTTTGTCTGGGTTAAAAACCTTCTTCCGTTTTCATTCTACTTACCCATTTTGTATGATTTTACTTTAGTTTTTCCCCAATTGTTGTCTTGAAATGAAAATTAATCTGAAAAGAAACAATGCAAAGGAAATATGTCAATTTTAAAACGAACTTAAAGTTTTGTTTATAGTTTGATTAAATAATATGCACCTGCATCAAGAACGTTATGTATTATTTACAACCTATATAAATACATACCTATGTACTGTATGTTCAAATACGCATTGGTATTAAATTGTGCAAAAAATGTTAATATTTTTTGAAACGTTAGTTTTAACCATAACTAGAGCAGACTTGAAGATTTAAATTAATAATTTTGCTTCATATAAAATTTTCTGTTTAATAATAATTCCTTTATAACATGACAAAAACAATACCAAGCAAATTTTTTTTTGTTTTGGACGTTTGCTTTGTGCTGGAACTGGTACAGCATAATTATTCCACCACTCTGCGAATTCACTTGCATGCCGCTTTTATAATGCATGACTTTAGGTCGCGATGATAATAGGTGTAGCTTCACTATCTTACAACACTGCTTTTTGCACGCTATTTGTTTTATAGCAGTGTTGTAGCGTCAAGGAGACGTCTTAAATTTTGAAGCTTCGTTTTAGTAGCCGTTTCTTTAGTAATTATTTTACTTCGCCGGTGCTATACAATTCCGACGAAGGAGGGCGTTCTGATGTGCTTGTGGATTGGATACAGCTGAAGCCGTTACTGTTCATTGACTTGTGACTATACCTTTGCTACTGAAACCTTGCGACAACAACTGGTACACAGACATACAAATGCACTATTGAAAAAATGCGAGATGTTTTTATGAGTCTGAAACTGAGGTTGAATCCAGGAAAATTTTTCATTTCGCCACCCTCATAGATCATTTCGGCAGCATTTTTCTAAGCATTTGTTCTTAAATATACAATGCATTGCTTCCAACAGCTTTTACTGTTCTTTAGTGCCGCTAAATTTACCCGAGCCGTTTTGTGAACTTACGAAAAGCCATAGGAATGAAATTCTTAGAAACTGGGTGGAAAAGATACTCGCTGCTCACTGGCATAATTGTGCCGACTAGCGTCAATGCAACCGCTTTCTGCTCCTGAACACGGCAATCTCAGATAAGTTGCTTTCACTGAATATATCAGACTTAAGGCTTTTGGCGGGGTACTGCACATACCATTGTAGCCAGAGCTACCACTTGAACAAAATTGTTCTCTCCGAGACCAATGTCCCTCGATTTTGTGAAAGTGATAGTCATAGCTCTTAACACGTTCTTTGCGATTGTCCTGCACTCGGCAGGTAGTACTTTGCGCAGTAGATTTTCTTTGGTCGCTGGCCTTTCTGGCTCCAGAAATAATACAAATAGTACTTCTAAATTTGTACAGTTGTACAGTTTGCAACTGACCAAATTAATTTCCAGGATTTATTCATTCGAATATATATCATATTTAAATAAATTTAATTTAATAAAAATTTTTTGAATTCTCTTAGTTCAAGCTCAAAATAAATAAGAGAAACGAAATAGCTCTCATACCATTCAACTAAGCTAAAGTTGTGGAGGAGTTTATGAAGGAAACTTGGAACTACTAAGTACTTAAGAAAATTCTTATTAATTTATATTTATTTATTTTAAATTGATTAGTATAGATATATGTATGTTTTTAAGTACAGCACTGGTTATAGCCTAGAAAAGTGCCTTTATATAATAAAATACCTGAATAAATTATAAATTGTTGCTTTTAAACCTTGATTTTCAAAAAGAGCAGTCAAAGGAAAAAGCTTTTACAAAAACAAAAAATAAAAAATATTCTTGTCGTTGTCACGTTGGCTAATTTCTTTCATTATAAAAAAGTTAAATAAAGAAAGCAGCTGTCTGAGTTAAGATTTTCTTTTTTATAACATCCGACTATAAAAAATTGTTTATTGTTCATGATTTTCCTTCTTCTTTTAGAAAACCCGTCATTAAAATATTCTCCGGATTCAGTGCCGTTGAGTAGAAAGACAAAGAAAATAAACAAAGTCATGGTATAAAATTTACTGTCATTCATATAAAATCAACAAGTGCTAAAATGTACTTTAAAATACACAGTCGAACTTTTCTATAACAAATGAGTTAAGGATTATAATACTCGTAGAATTATTTTATTTCAGTAGATAATTACAAACTTACAAATATAGACAGGTATAAAAATTTGCGGTCTTCAGAGAAAATACAGAACAAAAATATCTCAATAATACATTTAACACTCTCATTTATTGACAATTAAGAAAACACATTCAATAAATCGTTGAATAGTGAGTTGAAAAACTAAATGATAGACTATGGATAGCAACTAAATATTGGCAGTTAGCCGCTGCTAAAAATGACACCACAGATCGCATATGAATTAAAAATGCTTTCTCAGTTTCGTTCAATGTTGTTAATTTTTCAGTTTCTAAACTTTTATCAAAATTTTCACCATTTTTAAATATATTTATTGCAACAAAAATAAAAATTTTTAATATATATACACTTTGGTGTACTTTTGAAGGCATAAACAGATTAAAACTGCTACTTTTTTTACAATCTAATTTAAATACTATTTAATATATTAACATACCAACAAAATTGGTAAAATTTTTCCCCTTTTTTGGTATTTTGATATATAAAAATTTTGTTCTTTTATTGAATATTTTATTGTAGCTTCTTCAAAGAGAACAAACAGGTTACATGCTGGAAAATTTATTTTTTTCTACTATTGAGCCTTATTTAAGAAAATTTAAAACGCATGTTCGTTTATTAAGTCACATAAAATTTAACTGATTATTACTAAAGCTACTAAAGCACAGCAATGAGTCTTTTAAAAATTTTTAATATGTATATGGTTCTTAATTATGAAAATACTTCCAGTGTTAATTTTGCAGTTAAAAGATATCCCTTTTGATCATTGTTATATACGCTGACAGCTTCATTGTTAATTAAGGTGCTGCATGATGTATATTAGCAAACACAACAATTCTCATCAGAAAAATGTTTAATGGTTGGCATAGGGTTTGTAGCCAGAACTTTCGCACTGTAGCGTCAACGCTTTAACTATTTTAGGCAAGATTTTTTCAATCTGATTACTGATCACACTTCGTAAAAGAATGTTCACATTAATGAAAGACAAATCAACAAATTGTTTGCTTTAGACGATTTGAACTGTATTCAAAATATGCTGATGAAGTGAAAATCAAAAAGTTTGCTAAAATTTTTTTTATAATTTCATACTTCTATTTTGCCTTTTATATCAAATATGTAAATTTTCTAACCGACAAAACCAAGTGGAAATATTTCAAATAGCAAACGAAATTTACATTTTCTTATATAATTGCTTATTTCTATGACTTGTTGTGTCAAGGCCAGCACCGCTTTTTATTAAATTTTCATAAAATTTTCCAAAATCCTCTTACTTTAATAACGTTTCCGCTAATAACAATTTCTTTATTTTTACGTACAAAACCATCATGAAAATTAGAGTGGGTATGCTGCCGATTGTCATTACAATCTACTCTGTTGTTTATCTTTTATAATGAAGTTACTAAAGAGAAGAAGGAAAATATTCAGATGAAAACTAAACAAAAGTTTACGGTTGCCTTGAAAAATCTTATTAGTCTAGATTATATTGATTTAAAATTAATGAAAATACGAAATACACTGGAAAAATTCATGTAATACATGAACGAATTGAAATATTTCGTTCGCAGTATTCGATACCACATTAATGGCTGCGAAATAATTTCTATTTTTATTAATTTTTACATTCATGATTTCAATTACAAATAAATTGAGCAAAGAACTAAACAAAAATTATTATAATTTTACAAAGAAATTTTATTGTTTGAAATGATGTAAAACCTGTTACTGAATAAACTAAAATAAAATTCTTCGCTGTAAGTGAGCTGAAGCTCTTTAAATACTATACATGCATACCCATACATATATGTATATACATAGCATATATGTATATAAGATCCACGTGCGACGTATGGTGCCTGGCAGTACAATTACTCTTACTGCTACTTAAATTTACTATTTTATAACATTTTTTAAAACGACTTACATGATATTTCCTTTTTTATGCAAAACACTGTGTTAGTACTTTAAAGAAAATTTTTTATCAATATATTCCAAAATAGTAAAAAAAGCAGATAAAGAAGAACGCCACTGATTTGACTGCTGTTTGGTGTGCTGTTCTGGAGTGTTGTAGTTTATTCATGTTTCGTACACGGTTACAAAACGGCATTGCGTTTGTGGTCGTTTGTAAACGATCGGCATTTTCCATACTAGTATGGTCACAACGAAATTCAATAAACCACATTTTAACCATTGATAGTGATGGTGCAGCAGAGTCCCTAAAGTATTTATCAATATTAGCCTAGGTTTGAGAGATGTTTTTTGATGTCTACAAGAAATAATGCTTAATGAACACACAAAATTCGGCTTTCATGCGTTTGCCTGCTATCAATGGCTATCAAACAGAAGCTAAATTATGAAGCTTGTCCAAATTTCGACATGAATAATTTACAGATGCCTGTTGACAGGAGCAGTGTTACCCTTTCAGTTAAGAGGCAGAAATTACAATTCAATGTTTAAATTAGAAATTAAATTAAATATTTTTACAGACTATTTTTTTGCTCATCAGATGAAATTAAAAGGTTATTTTCTTAAAAATTTTGATTTGAGAAAATTATGTAAACATATGTAGCTTAATTAAAAATGTAAATAAAAAAAAAATACGAATACGAGAAGTACATCTATTTGTAAATATGGAGGTGCATGCTTATCTAAGTGCAGAATAGAGTTATGTTTGTGCTACTCATAGTGGTTGATAAAATTATAAGCGATATTCGTTATTAAAATTCAATTACTTTGACTTAATCATAGTCACAAAAACTTGGATTTATGTATAGCATAAGTGGCAATCACACGTCGACGTCGTACTCAAACGATCTCTCAATCTTCATGACTCATAAATCACATACAAATGACTTAAAAGTTTTGTGGAGATAATCATAAAGTATAAAGAAATAGTTATAAATGATAAATGGCACTCCAGTCATCCATAAGTAAATCATAACCGGCCAACAACTACAAAAAAAAAAAAAAAATTTATGCTAAATGAAGATTAAAATAATTCTGAAAATGCATTGAGATTTTGAGCAGTATTTTTAGTTCTTAGTCCTTATTTAAGCTTAATTTTAAATACGATTTAGCTTTCTATGATTTTTAAAGCCTGATCACACTGAACGCAACAGAGCTAACGCACAACTTCGTAACAATTATTGTAATATGAATCATACTTATTTTGCATCGTCTATACGAAAAGGGTTACAAAGAATATAAGTGAACAGTCATAAATGTGAGTATGATGATGCTGTAGAGTGTATACGAGTATCGATAACATTACGCATACATACAAGAAATAATGAAAAATGATCCGAGTATATTAATTTTTCACTACTCATTGCTGATTTCTGATGCCTACATATGTATGTATGTATGTATATGGTAATGTAACACCATAAATGTAATATATTGTAATAAGAATGTCTATCGAACAGGACAAACTCTCGTCAATATAAAATCGTATGAAAGCATTTAGTAAAAAATGAATGCCATTAACAATAAATTTTGCATATATTCTACAATTACAGCGGTAACGAGGAATAATCTAAAAATTTGTTAATGAAAACACCAATATAAGCGTACAGTAATACTCTGTATAACGTGGTATATTAGTTGGAATATTAAGGAAATATTATGTTACATCGAACCACGTTATAGTAGTACCGTATCATAAGAGGGATTACTGTGTTTATAGTACAAGTAGTAAAATATATTGTATTTTAATTTTACTTTAATCAGTACGCTAAGTCTGGAGAAGTAGACGAGAGATGCTGGTAGATAAATTGCGCAACTTTTAAAAATTGTTCCAATTAACTTTTTATTTACGATCAGCAAGTAGCCGACTCTCTATTAGTAGGTACGCTATAACCATAACTTTTATAGAATAGCAAATATTAAAACGAAAAGCATATATTTGAAGAGTAATTGAGAGGTACACGCGCATATATTTTTTTATTAGTTTATTTTACTATCAAGAAAACGGGAACAAGTATATTTTTTATTGTACGAATAAATGAAATGAATAACCAATGACTTAAACAATGATTAAATAAAGATACAATTGTACTAAAACTAAAAACTGTACCCAGCCCAAAATGCAATTTATATAGATGAATGGCGTGAAGTTTCAATGTTGGAGATAATAAATTTTTTCGTATAAAATAACTTTTTTAGAGAAAACTGCTGTTTGCAGCCATCTTGTTCAATTTAATGGTTAAAACAAATAAATATGTATAACAATTTGCTATTAATATTATTTTCTCAATGAACTTTCATTCATTATTCTTATTGCAGGGTGAACAATATTCGTTGTAGATGGCTTATAAGTTGTTTACTAGAAAACACAAATAAAGCTGGCAAAAGATTATCAGAGAAAAAAAGGTAAACAAACGCCCATAATTTTTTTTTAATTTTTGTGTTGTATTATATATCACTTTATTAACAGACGTGCAAGTGTAAGCAAGCCTCAAATTAAAACGAAAATGCTTTTAAAATTTATCACGGTACTAGTTATAATACAAGGTACGAGTATTTTATTGGTTTCTAAAAAAATGTTTTCCATTAGTATTGAAATTTCTTTTTATACACCAGGCGGTTTTACACAAAATTGCCAACTAAATGCAACTCTTATGGATAAGAAATGGGTTTATGCAACAAAACCAACTGCCACCAGCTGGGATATTTTACATACAGATTATATAAAAGATCAAACCACATTACACTTGCTATGTAGTACTAAGACGAGTAGCAGAGAATTATTTTGTAATCATGGTGTATTTGAAAAACGAAATATAACAAACCAACAAGCACACACTTGTTCTGGACGCATTAGAGCAACTACAGTGTTATTGAGAAATGAGACCTCATGTCGTTTGCTGAATGGTGATTTCTATCAAGTGCGTTATACTTTGCCAGGTGGCACTGTTATACCTCTCTATGACGTCTGCTATAATAAATTGCAAGAACAGCCTTTGTATTCGCAACATAAAACGCACGGGTCTAATTTAACTGCCTCCACATACAGAAGGCCACCATTTAGCAGGGGTAGTGTAGTATCAAGAGAACGTGAATTTTCCTTTACAGCAGCAAACGTTTACAATACTTTTGCTAGGCTATTGGGTTCTAATCAAACGTATGTTCCTAATAACAAAACAATGATTTTAGAACGTGGTCATCTAGCAAATAGCCAAGATTTCGCCACTTACGATCAAATGGATGAAACCTTTAAATACGTTAATGTAATTCCTCAGTTCCGCGGTAGCAATCGTAGAAACTGGAAACGAATAGAAAACTGGATTAATAAATTACCATCGAACAATACGTATGTTAAAATTGTATCAGGATCATTTGGTGTCGTAAACTTAAAGCATTCAGAAACACATGAATCTGTTCCCATGTACTTAATGTCAAACGGAAAAAATTCCATACCCTTGTGGCTGTACAAGGTGGTCAAATATGTTAAAAAGTGTTACGTTTTCATAACATTAAATAATGATTTTAATACGGATGCCAGTTTTAATACAAAGTTCTGTGCCATTACTGCATGTCCTAATGGTTTGCAGTTTAGTAATGGCACAAGAGAAAACGTCGCAATTTCGTACTGCTGTGATTACAATTATTTCGTTCGTTATATTGGCAGACATGCAGTTTTGTGTTAAACGTGAAACGAACATAAAATGTAATTTTTAAAAACAAATGTGTACTGTCTATATGTTTTCTATAATATTTATGAAAATATGTATGTACACATTTGCAATAAATTATGGAATAAATTTTATTTTTCATATCTATGCTTATCAATTAATGTAAATAAGAGTTATTCTCCCATAGGATTTAAATTGTTTTAAAAGCAAATAAAATCATTTTTCATGTTTGAGAACAATTTGTTTGTAAATACTCGTACACTTTTATTCGATATTTTGCCATGCACTTAACAGTATCGGCAGTATTTTATTTGGCTTCGTGTCTGTAAATTGTATAATTTCTCATTAGTAAAATCAATATCCAATAATGATTTAGTTATATTAATTTTACTTTATGAGATAATATTTAAAGTTTTAATTTTAAAACTATTCCTTGTGGCATACAATAAATAAATTTAAATTTTAGACCACAAGTAAACTGTGCAAAAAATGTTAAGCAAAATTAAATAACATACACGAAATTTATAAAAAAAATATGGAAATCACATGACCTTATAGGCCATCCCAGAAATTAATTTTAACTCATTCAAAGCAAATTTGCTCCATTCGACAAGATTTTGAAGGCCAGAAAAAATAAAGAGTGTCGAAAATTGGTTTGGCAATAAATTACGGAGTAATTAAAAACAAACAAATGTTTGGAAAACTTTCGAAAACAATCACTTTACAGCTTTTTGTCAAATTTGCGGCATCCCATACCTTTTTGAAGTCCATGAAAAATCGCGGATATATGAACCCGATTTGATGAAGACTTTTGAAGTTTTTAGAACAAAAAAAACGATTTCTTAGAAATTTTCGCCAATGATATTTCTGAAACGAATTCCCCGATTTGAATCAAATAAGCAGAAATCTCCTCTTTCTAAGAGCTAATTAGATTTTGATTTTGATCGGTTTAGCAGGTTAAAATTTATTACGAAAAAGAAATTTTTCTAATATTTTATTTTCGAAATTTTCTGGACCGATACGGTCATTATTTCACGACATCTAAGTGAGCTCAATAGTTTTTGAATCCGATACATATGCAATGCGTTGCCGTGTTTATTAGTTGTGAGATATTTATATACAGAAACATACATCCATACTAACATTATCGCGAAAATAAAAATATCAATAATACTCGTATATAAAAATATCGTAATTCGTTCCGACTCGCGTTGAATAAATAAAAGAAGATAAGTTAACTTATATTGAGATATAAGCTTTCATTATCTTGCAGGTACAATCATTGTCAATACAACGTGTTGACTAATTGTAAAATGATTTTGAAAAATTAAATAGATATAAATCGAATATAAAAGAATTGTGTAAAATAATTTTTGTAAAGGCCAATTGCTTTTTTCTGTTTGTATATTAGTAATTCTCAAAGATTTCTTGTGAGTTTTTACATAAACATGTGTGATTTTTTTAGCTTTTTCGAAAATTTCGTTGAAGGACTACTGATGAGTTGATGTAAGCAGCAACGAAACGAACTTTACCATACAACACGTATAAATATTCGTAAATATAAAAATATCTATAAAACAAAGTTATTTAAACACAAAATCATATATTTTATAATTAAAAGTTGTTTTATTACTAAAAACATCAAAACAAATTCCAGTATTCCCATATACTTTACACAGGGTGGTGCAGAATGAGCTATATGGTTTAAATGGTTTATAACTTTTTTATTTATGCGATTATTATAATTTTTTTTTTGAATACGGTATATTATTGGTTAATTTTTTGCAATTAGCTTTGAAAAATGATATCCTGTAAGTGCTCTTGTTAGCATATTTTCCATAACTGTTCGCAAAATGTCGGTTGTAATGGCCATGATTTCATTTCGAATGTTGGTTTTTAGTTGGAGTAGGGTCTTGGTTTGTTAACGTACACTCTTTTTTTTTCAAATATCCCTAAAGAAAACTGTCAGGAGCTGTTGAATCTGGTGAACGTGGACGCCAGTTAAAATCGCTTGTGCGCGAAATAATTCGTTCGCGGAATATGTCCCTTAACAAAGCCATTGAGGCACCTGCAGTATGCACTGTGTTCGATCGTGTAATGATTCATAATTAATTCCCCAAGTCTTCTTCACAAAATGCTGCAAAAAAAAACAAATAAAAAATAATAATTAAAAAAGTTATAAAGAATTCATATAGGTCTTTCAACAGTTTCTTCTGTGCAATTTTCTAAACTGAAGAAGTTTAACAAAGTATAATGGGATTTGGAAATTCGTTGTTTTTATTAACGAAATAACTTTCATATTAACTGAATTAATTTTGGGAATATCTCTTCATATATGATTCTAATTTTAAACTTGTGCTTTTTCCCGAAATAATATATATGAAATAATACGGGTCTTTCTAGTTGCGGAAACAACACGCTAACTAGTCAGCGTCAATGCCCTTGTTTTAAGTATGATTCCCATTGGAGACTCTTGTCTGGTTTGCTACAATAAGGTGAAAGGCTTTGTTACTGTGCTCGTTATACAGCATTAAAGTTCAATATTAACTAATAAATAATTTAAAAAAGAAGACCAAATTCCAAATTCACACTAAATTTTGTATTTTTGTTTGGTAAAAAATGTATAAAAAATATTTAAAAATTTTCAAAGTATTTAGAAATTCAAATATGGGATTTTAATTTGAAATTGATTTTATAAAGCTTATATTATAAAAAAAAGTTTAAAAAATATTCAACGAAATTTTTTAACATTTTAATAAAATTTTCGTTGAAATTGCGTTTCGTATCGAATGCCGTAATTTGATTTGTTTTCTACCATCGATACAATGACGGAGTAAACAAAAGGAATTTTTTACGAAATAAGAAATTTTTCGATTCATTGTCATGGAATTAAATTAACGCGTAGTTAAGCATACGTTTATCCAAGAAGAAAATCAATTGAGTTCTTATAGATTACAAAAGGAAGAAAGCCATCGTTTACCAACTTCAGCCACTAATATAAAATATAGGATGGATTAACTGCCAAGTTAATGAAAAAACAAGTAGTAAAAGATAAATCTGTAAAAGGGTTCATTGTCAATTTGAAAATGGCTTAATATAAAATCAATATTTTGTCCTTTCATATACATACAAGCATATGTATGTACTTATATATAGGAATTTTATAGCATATGATATTTACGTAAATAGGGATTGCAATAGTAAAAATTTTAATAAAACATACAGTAGACCGGCTCATATTACGCGCAAGTATAGTGTTTTTCTATCACTCCTTGTAGAATTACATGTAAATAGTCTACAGTAAAATTGTTTATATGTATAGAAAAAAGGCTTAGTCTGTCTTAGTTTTGTCTAATTGATTTGATTACATTTTTTCAATTTATTACTTTTTTAAATAAAAATCTTGTCTTACTATTAGGAAATAGAATAACGACAATACCATGATTTATCCAATTCAATTGTATCGCCCTAAGAAAAAAGTGCTGGATTTGCTTTTCCCAAAGGCATAGGAAATGCTCAATATTATAAACTAGAAACTCATAGATAATATATAAATAGGGTAAGGAAATCCCAAATAAGTAACAGGAAATTTTTTTACACACATAAACAAATATCTAGACTTTTAATATGAGAAAGTAAATAAAATCTATACTTGCATATGCTTTTCTTCCCATCGTACTCAGTAGGCATTACTTACTTACAATATCGCATCTTAAGTATTTAACTTCAGGGATTTGTTGGCGATTTGGCAGTGTAACAAAGGGATTTGTTAATATCATAATTTATTGCTCTTACACCAGTATATACGAATAAAGCATCGAATATTTATGTAACAGTCAAATCGCATATTTTAGAATCATTTTAATATTAAAAATTTAAGCAGTTAATCGAAAAACGTTGCACTGAATTTTCATGCCAAGAACATCTAGAGCTTCTGTTTCATTAAAATCTATATCATCTACAGCTACAGATGCCCTCCTATATTATAAAGATTGGTTCGACTATAATTCACTATGTTAATTGTGAGTCAGACCTTAACGTCAAGTTTTCTGCCCAACTTAATTTGACATTTCTTTGTTTCAGTGTCTGACAAATTCAATCATGGAGAGGTAAACAATTGAACAGCGCGTTAAGATTGTTGAAGATTTTTACGAAAACTGGCGTTCAAATCGAAATGCTTGTCGTGATTTTGTTGGTCAGCATATTTTTATTTTTCCTATTTTCTAAGTTGTTTTCAATACTTCATTTCACAAGATTTTTTTTAGACTAGTGCTCAGTAGTTGTAGCCTACGTATGCAATGTAGAGCATATACAAAAATATACATATCCTTAGAGAGCTTAAGATAAAAACAAAAAATTTAATTTAAATCAATTTGGTTGCAATAAAATTTTTGTTGATATCAAACGATTGCAATCAATTTCCCCTGAAATAACAACCAATGAAAAAATAACATATACGAGTATATGTACTCGTATATATACTTGGGTTACGTTCAGACTTGGCAAATATTTGAACAAAAGAACGTAATCACTTTTTGAATTATTTAAAAATGCTTTGAAAATACCAACGAAGGAGGGCGCTCTGATGTGCCTGTGGATTGGTACCAGTTGAAGGCGGTGACTATGCCTTCGCCACTGAAACATTCCGACAACACATGAAAACAATGGGAAATACGTTTACGACTTAGCCTGAAACTGAGTTCGAACACAGAGGACATTTTGATCTTGTATTCAACGTGCTAACTACTTCAGCCATCGCCACCTTTTTTACATTGAGTATGTGAAAAAAATTTTTCGGTTTTTTCATTTTATTTCATTATTTTATAATTTGTGGAATCCCAACATAATATTACTAGACAATGGAAACAAAAACAACAAAAAGCGATTTCTTCCTGTGAAAACATATTTCACGTTTACGCGAGTTCACTGTAGTTAATATCACTGGAAAGTTCTGCAAATTTAGTTGGAAAACGTTATAAAAACATAAAATAGTTAAATTTGATAATTCTTCTAGTTTTTTGACCTCTTTTTATATTAATAACACTAATTATTTAAGCTGTAGGTCTTTTTAATATATGTAATATTTATTTTGATTCGATATTTCGATACTCCTTTGTGTACTTTTTCTGTATTGTGAATATTATAAAAATATATTTTTTCATTTTAAACAAAACCCAATTTTCCTGAAGAAGCTACACAAAGCTTAAATAATTAGTGTTATTAATAAAATAGTTAAAAATAAAGCAATTCTTCACCCAAAAAGTAAATAATTTTTGATATTAGCAAAATAAAATATCAGTACGAATTGTCGAGAAAAATTAATTTTTTGGGATAACTGTACGTACATATTTGGGAATGAACTGCCTGCAAAGGTTTTTGCTCCCTCTTTGGACGAATGTCAATAACCACCACTACCTCTAACCCGCCCAGCATCAAAATCTATTTTCCTAGTTCCAGCACATCGCATCATCAGGGTCATCCGTGAGTGCCGGTTTGAGAAAAAAAAATAATAATAAAATAACGTGATTTGTTGGAAATATTCTCAGAAAAGTGACATACTTTTTCTTATTTATTTAACATTTCTTGAAACTAAGTTTGCTTACTTATTATAAAGTTGTAATTTTATAATTGTAATTACAATTTTGCAATATCATACAAAAGATGGCAAAAGTCATGAGCTCTCTTTACTTACATCTATGATGTTATTCACAATATATTTATCCGTAAGTTCTTTGGAAACAGTCAATGACTGTAAAGAAGGGGAAATATAAAGTGTCTGACAATATTCTTTTATGTACATTTACATAAACAACCTTTGAATGTCGATTTTATCAAACATTCATACCATCGCCATGAATGTTGATGGCAAAGCGAAATCAAGGACGTGGTTTTGCTTTTGTTCATAGATGAGTTGTGGCAAAAATTTTGCGTTAAACTTGGCAACAAAGCTACCATGTCACTGTGTAATCTGTTGGAAGTCAACTAATATTGAAACAACAAGTGGTTCTTCTTGTGTATTAATAGCAACAGTCATAGAAGAGAGGAAAAAATAGAAAATGAAATTGTAGTAGTAAATTATTTAAATCTAAAAATATTTCCCTTCAGTATACTTCTGCTACATTACAAGAAAAAATATTTTATTAAAGACATTAATTTTATCTAAGAAAGCAAAAAATTACAAAAAAAAACAGTGGCTATTGAGCGTAAAATAGACGCTATTTAAAACCTTGGAAAGCAATTTGTTTTCATTATTTTAAATAAATCATACAAAGATTTAAAATTTTAGATCTTTAATGAAATTATACGTTATTGTATTTATTTGTAAACGGTGGTACAGACATAATGCACGAATTTAATTGGGAATCACACCTTAACGTCAAGTTTTCAGCGGAAAACATTGCTGTTGTTCACGATTTTGTGAAAGCAGTGCCGTTAACCTCGAATCGTCGTCGTGCCCAACAACTGAACATCTCCCGAACTTCACTGATGCGACTATTGAATAAAAATGTGAGTTTACATGTTTACAAGGTTCAATACGCCGAATTCAACGGCCGTGTTTTCTCAAGTCGTGGCGAAGTTAATTAGCCGTCACGATCATGTGATTTGATACCGTTGGACTTTTTTCTTTGAGAATATTTAAATGAATAAATAAATAAAATTTAAATAAATACGTGAATAAGACAAGAACATTTCAAAAGCTAAAGGAAGAGAACAATTCGGCACATTAATCTATTACGTCTCAAAGTCATTGCAAACATCGACCATCGGATAGAGAGGTATGCCAGCGAAGCTGTTGTGAGCATTTGGCCGATGTTTTGTTTCACACATAACTAATAATTATTAATAAGGACTATTAAGATAATTCTGTCAAAGCTTTTTGTTTTATTTACAATTAATATCGTGCGTTTTGGTTTACATGTCTATATATCGTTACCTTAATACATAAAAGTCCTGAGTCATATTTTTCTTCACATAGAATTTTTGAACATTTCGACATATAATACTTTGGTGAAAAAGATCGCTGTGCCTCGTCTGACCATTGCTTACACAATTTAATAAGAAACTTCCTTAAAAAATAATAGCGACTGCCAAAATTATATTGTTATGATATCTATTTCTTCTCTTGTATAATAAGAAAACCATTAGTTAGGGCCTTTCAATAAAAGCTAACCATATGTACATTAGGCACGCAACTTTTTGACAATTTTGCAAAATATCAAAAGAAAGATTGCTAAACCGTATAGTGTACAAAATATTTAGATGGAAAATAGTATCACTTTTTCGCGGCCGTTAAAAAAGTTTTTTTTTGTACTCAATATTAACTGCAAAACAATGTACCAAATCCAAAAGTAAATTGTTATTAAAATAACAAATTTTTTAAATAAAAACTTTATAATTTTTCTAGTTTTTTGACCTCTTTTTATATTAATAACACTAATTATTTAAGCCTAAGGTCCTTTTAATATATTTAATATTTATTTCGATATTTCGCTACTCCTTTGTGTAGCTTCTTCACTGACCATTGCACTTTGTCCAATTTTTTTTTGTTTTATCTTGGACCAGCACTTCGGAGATTACCCCTACATATGCGGTGCATTGTGCTGGAACTAGAGAAAAGGGATAGTAGAAGAAACTATAGGAGATGAAGCTTCACTATCATACAAACTCTGCTTTAGCATGTACTTTGTTTTATAGCATTGTTGTAGCGTCTCAGATGTAAAGAAGACGTATTAAATTTTTAAGCTTTGTTTTTAGTAGCCTTTTTTAGTAATTATTTTACTTCGTCGGTGCTGCCACAATAACGACGAAGGAGTGCGTTCTGATGTACCTGATGCCACTGAAACGTTCCACAATAACTGACAAAAAACCATACTAATATGATTACAGTATAGTGACCAGTTCAGTGACCAGTGACTATGCCTTCGCCACTGAAATCTTTCGACAACAACTGACACAAAGACACAAAAATGCACTTAAAAAAAAATTCGAGATGATTTTATGACTGGGGTTGAACCCAAGAAATTGTTCATTTCGTAGTAAACGTGCAGACTCCTTCGACCATCGCCACCCAGCTATAAAAAATCAAATTTTCAACTTATTAGTTATAAAAAAAAATTCACGATTCAATTCCAAACAGTTCGACGATAAAAAATGCCAAAAATTTGCGCCAGTTGACAACGGTTGCAGCTCAGCAAATAATTTTCTTTTTTCGAAGAGTATTGAAGCTTAGAAATTGCGAATTCCAAAGACATACCATACAAGAAAACGTTTGCAGAAATGCTATTTGTTGAAAGTACATAGTGCATTCTTACAGAGAATGGGACTTTGAATATTTAAAACATTCACTAGCACGTTTTTACGTGCTCAAAACTGTCTTTCGAAACTTTGCTCCCTGGAAGATTCTATAAAATTCCCAATAAAATCATACCAGTATTTGCTCGGAACGGGCCTTTAAAATTGTGCAAGACATTTTTCCTTTTAGCAAAACAAAAAGCACTTTATACCAAAGGTTTATAGCCTACAATAAAGATACTGAAGTACATTATACTCGTAAGTAAAACATTTTAATAAATATGCTTAAAAATAAATTTTTTTTCCTCAATGTTCTAGATAAAACGGTTTACGGAGGAGGTTTTTCTTCCAAATATATTCAAGTAAACTGTTTTGTATACCTAATGTACATACATACATTTGTATATCTACTTAAAAAATTATTCATTATACATCTTTTTCACTTCACGTTCAGCCGCCCCTCAGTTTTAAGAGCAAAGTCTAAATTTATTATTCATTCTCAAATCTTTCGGATTTTGCCTTAAGCTTGAAACAATTTTTAACAGCAATTTATATAAATCTTCTGTAATATCAACACATTAAAATTATTTTTGTTAATATATAGAAATATGAATATGGCTGTTAATATTTTTATTTTGAATTTTCATTGACACAAACTTTTCCTATATTGTGAATTTTAAAAAAATATATTTTTTCATTATAAACAAAAACCAATTTTCCTGAAGGAGCTACACAAAGGAGTAGCGAAATATCGAATCGAAATAAATATTAAATATATTGAAAAGACCTTAAGCTTAAATAATTAGTGTTATTAATATAAAAATAGGTCAAAAAATTAGAGGACTAGCACTAGTCGAAAACTAACCCAAATGTAAGAAGAAAACATTTTTCATTTAGACATTAAGATGTTCTAGGGGTGGACCATACAACCCATCATACTAACCTGAAAACTACTCCATGTAACCACTCTATGGATCACCTCAGAGAATAATTTTAATGAGACGGAGTAATCGTGAATACGAAAAAAGTAAGAACACTTATCGTATAAATATAACGGCTGCATTACATAGGATTATGTTTTACCCAGCCCATTCAGATAAAATGGACCACGTAGTCCAATATTATTTGCAGGTTAATTGTGAAAAAGTTTCAAAAAATAGTTAAAAATTAAACAAAAAGGGTATAAGTAAAAAAGGGTCCATAAAAGAGTCAACGGCTTAAAAAATGGTAAAATTTACACTATAGGGTCCCAACGGTAACGCTGTCTGTATGTTATACAGTCGAACTTATCTATAGCGAACTTCTCTATAACGAAATCTTCTCTATAACAAATAAAATTCGTGAACACAACATTTTTGTGAGTATTTTCATACATTTTGATCTCCTTATAACGAGCTTCCCTATAGCTGAGTTCTCTCTGTAACGTATAAAATATTTTAAGACCTAAATAGAATTTTTCAATTTATTTGTTTGTATATTTTGCATATGTCCTTTAGCTTATTATTTTGATTGAAATGCTTTTCATTCAATGTGGATTTTCTCTTACCTCTAGATTTTTGATTTCAAAGTATAATAAGCTTTATCATAAAAGCATGTATTTTGTACAGGCATATTCATTTTATAATTTGGAAATATTTTTTTTTACTTTATTAATTTGTTGTTAAAAATTTATTTAACAATTTTCCATGAAATTAATTTTGTTTGTAATTTTTTCTATTGACAAAAATAGTTATTAAAAAAAGTTGCGTCTTAAATTAAATTTCATTCTAAATATTTAGGGTTAGTTCTCCATATAATTATTAGTGAACTCATAACACATGTCTAATGGACCTAATAAATTTGAAGGTAAAACCATTTCATCAATAGAAATCGGTATTTATAATTTCAATTACAGTATTCCCTTCGTGTAGTGTAAATGAATTGTCTGTACGAAATTATTTTCGGATAAAATATAGCATACTTTTCAGGTGAATCATTGAATGAGTATTTATGGTGCGTATGATTGTTATAAAATATTCTTGGAGGCGGTCAATTGCAACTAATTAATTTAATGGCAGTAGTAGTACGTAAAATAAGAAATATGGAAATATTGTTATTTTGGCTTTTGTAAATTTTAAATATAAAGTCTGATAAAATCTTTTATACAAATTTTTTTGTGCCACTTGTTCTTTCAAAAGAAATATGAAAGAATATTGGAAATTATGAATGAGATATGTTCGTTAATATTAACTTTTTAAATTCATTAAATTTATAACTTTTGCCAGCCGGCAACTAATATTTGTTAGTTTAATTGAAATTGTACCTACACAAGAAATAAATTAAAAAAAACTTGTTCTTCTCGTTTACTACCGCTTATGTAAACAATTATCGCAGAAACAAAAACTAAATCAAGGACAAAAATTTTAAATCACACAAGCAGAATGGAATAACATGCAGTTTTCGTAGGCTGCTACACAGTCTTCTTCAGTGTTCTTTGTGTTTTCGTTCACTGTGTGTGGTTGTCAATAGATGCAAGTTACTAGCTTTATATTCATATTTATTCACTTTCAATATTAAGAATTTTAATAGTAATAAAAAAATGGTTTATCATTTGAAAAAAATGCTGTAAAGCAAAATTTTTTTAAAAATGTATTTGAAATTTTGAAAGTTATTCTTCATGAAGTTAATAAAGCTTTTCGTTCAAATTAATGGTTATCAAAAATCTTACAATTTGTTTTAAAATATATTTCCATGTTTATTGAACCTTTAATATTGCAACAATATACGTATATTTTGTTTAACTGTCGTCTGCAGTGAGCTTATATTTTAATTAAAACATAGCCTTGGAAATAAGGTTTTCTTACATAGAAGTCTACTTGTCTTCTTTTGGTAATAATTACGGAATACTATAACGAGAAAGAGCATCTCTAAAACAATCAACCATGTGGAATAAATTCCAGTTTTTCGTTGTTATTGTAATCAGAAAAATCTTTATGTACCAGCAGCTTAATCGTGCACTCTTTATTACCAATAATTTAAGCTCTTGTCAAGAATTAATTAGAGAAAAAAAAGCAAAAAAACTAATATTGCTTTAAAACTAAGGAAAGAAGTAAGAAAATTTAATAATAATAATTAAAGCTGGATGCCAATTATTCTTTGCAAATATAGCTCGGATGTACAAGAAGTTGAAGTGGTTACTGCGGGAGAATAAACAAACACATGTACAAACACTTCTAGAACTGTCTATTTTCTTAAATCTTTTTGGAGTCATTTGTGTATGTTTATTATAATGTAGGAATAAAAAAAAAATGCTCATGTAATGAGACTTTAATATTTGTAGCATCTGGAAATGATATGAATTTAAATATTCTATCTTTTGTCTATTTAGTTATGTCTTTGAGACCTACAAAACATACTGACACGTCCGTTCTTTTAAGTTGAAACTACGAATGAGTGTGCATAGAACATTTCATTGGGTAAATGAATTTTGCGTTAATCTTCAGTAATTGATGTTACTTTTTATTTAAAAAATTATCTCGTATATGCGTAGTTAATTATTATTCAGCTAGTCGAAAAGTAAAATAAACTGAAACAACTGAAATAGATACATAATGTATACCACGAATAGCACAGAGAATTCATCCGGATTTGGTAAAAAAATAAAATTTTAAAGGGAAGCGAAATTATCAAATGTAATCTCTTGATTTACAAACAATATTTTTTAAAGTAAATTCAAATCATCGGCAAAAGTTGACGATAATACAGTTTTAGAGTTTCTTAAATTAATTTCTTTTTCGTTTCCAATAAGAGAAATACAATTTAAGATAAGAAATAATTTAAGGCTTTTTTTTCCTTTTCGTTTGTGTCCTTGGAATTCTCTCTCATGTCTAAGTCCTTCTGACTAAAACGCTATGAACTTTAAATTAACCACAATATACTCAAATAAGAAAAATTTAATGATTTTGTATTGCATTTTACTATTTAGCATGCATGAAACAAACGAGTATGCACGAGTATTATAAAAGTACGGTGTAATTGTGAGTGATAAATGGAACATGTGCGTGACGATGTTAAAAGTTTAAAAAATATTTTATATGTATATTTAAATAATATACAAGAGCTGCAAAAAACTATAATACTTCTAACTGAAATAAATTCGCTGAAATTTTTGGGACAGAGTGTCTGGTAGCAGATTTGTATTTTCAAACTTAAATAAAAAACGTAATAATTGACACAAAGATTTATTAAGACCATTGAACGATAGAATGGAAATGTGGATTTTATTTTTTAAAGAGAATGTCATACAAGTGTCTTTCGTCGAGTTGAACACACTGTTCAAAACGAAGCCTTGTGTTCTGCGCCACACGATGCAGTAAACTTGGTTCAATTGTGCTGATTTCCCGACGAATATTTTCCTTTAAAGCCACAAGAGATTCAGGATTGTCATTATAAACCCTCTCTTTGAGGTAATGGGAGTTAGATCGGGCGATCTCGGTAGCCATGGGATGTCCCCAAAGCGACTGATCAGTTTTTGGGGAAATTTTCCCGCAGCAAATACATCGAAGCTCTGGCTGTGTGTGCAGTGGCCCCATCCTGTTGAAACCACATTTTGGCCATTTTTAGTAATTATTTTACTTCGCCGGCGCTACATAATACCGACGAAAGAGGGCGTTCTGATATGAATGTGGATTGGTTACAGCTGAAGCCGGTACTGTTCAGTGACCAGTGACAATGCCTTCGCCACTGAAACCTTCCGCCAATAACGAACAAAAAAAACTACACTAGTACGAGTACACATCAGAAAAAATGCGAAATGTTTTTATGTAGACTGCATTAAACCCAGGATATTTTTGGTTTTGCAGTCAACGTGCAGAGTACTTCAGCAATCGCCAAATGTGGTTATCGATTGGTCAATAGTATTCCGTATTAGCTGCGCACCGTAAATTAAACAAAGTGGCGAACAGAGGACGAATTATGGAAATAAATTTCCACGATTTGTGAACGTTGTTCCGGTGTAAGTCTTTGCTTTTCGGTTCCTTCTAGACCACTCTGTCGTATTCTCGTCAAGTGATGCATCTCTTGCTGATCAACTCTATCGTGTTCTATTCTATTCTATTCTATTCTATTTCCCTTCTCTTCTTTTTCACAGGCATCATAGGGGGACCACGATGAATTTGACCTCTTAATTGCATCATCGACCTGCCTACCTAATCTAACCTACCTGAAGACTTTGCATGGTGATTTCCTAAGTATACTGAACAGAAAAGTCAATCGCACTTCATTATGACAGCTATCTTGACAGGTATCCGCATCGAAAGTTCCATACATGTAGAAACAACACTCTTTATAATTATGAGGTATATGTCGGTAAAAATAAGGGTTTCACTAAGTTTTGTATTTCATTATTTTTGGAGAATAAAATATTCGAGTTGAAATTTATATAATTGGAGTGATATAAAGTAAATTTCCTTTCGTGATGTCAATAGGCCGTAGTATACTATTAAAATGACCAATTCTGGTTCGGACAGTCTCATTGTTAACTACTAATTTGCGTTTTTATTTCCCTTGCTTTTGTATTGATCGTTTTATAAAATAAATTTCTAATAAATTAAAAAAAATTAAATTAATTTTAAGACCGACGTCTTTAAAGGACGCATTTGTCGGTATAACATTTTGCTTTCAATTTAATTTTGATCCAGTAAAATTGTTAGGTTTTTTTTTTAATTAATTGAAAACGTAACGAGAAATCCAACAGCAAGTAAAGAAAATCAATGTTTCATCATTTTTAACGTTGTGGCTTTTTTACAGTGTTACATTTCGAATATTAAGCATCCTTTAGGAATCTAGTTTTATCATTCCATCATCATTGATTGAATATCAACAGTTGGACATGATGCAAAATTTTTACCATATTTCACTTATTTTTTTATTTTTATTTTTGCTTCACTTGTTAAGAAAACTGTAACTCAATACTCAAAGTACGACATAAAAAATGCCAAAAGCATTTTCTTATAGACACATGCGTATATCGACTTTTATGGCCACAATATGTTGTACACATGCAACCAAATAAGAGTATTTAAGGAAATTATTATTGTGTTGTTTGAGTTCTGTTTTCATATCTTCATATGTACATCTAATTAACATTTGACAAGCAGTGTGTTACAAAGAAAATAAAAAGGAAAACGGAGTTAAGATGCTGGAAATAGTGCGGAAATACAAAAAGTGCATTGCGTTATTTTATCTGTTTTTCATTTGAAGTGCTTTTCAAAATTAAAGTACAGCATACCGGGCATTGTCACAAAATAAATTGTAGATAACAGTAATGTAGCTTTTAAATTCAGAACACTTTATACAAACATATATATTTTGCATGTATTGAAAACTGATATTTTTTTATGAGAAATTGTATTTACTGACATTTGCTATTAAATAATATTTTTAAAGTTGCTTGTAATGGAAAGATGAGATAATTTATGGTTAAACCAAATGGTTTATAGTCTGTAACAATATTTTAAAGCTTCTCCAAAACTTTAGTTTGGCCAATGAAATCAGAAAAGTTCAAAGTACATTATAAAATCGGGGCAAAATTCTTTAAGACATTGTTTAAATATTTTACTAGAAAAGATGTCTTTCTACTGATTGCCACTATTACATTCCATGAAAGGTGACAGAAGAAAGACATTTATTAGCTCAAAGTACAAAAATAAAAGAGCGTAATTATAAAAACATTTTTAGGAAAAAGGAAAGATATTTGGAGAAAGGTGAATTTGTGATAAATTACTATAGAATATATTTTTGTAGGTGGTATTCATTATTTTAAGACTTTATTCACTGACTAAAAGTATTTTTAATTTGCTGAGATCTGTTAGATGTTTTTGTGGCGCAAGAAGAAACGATGAATTCATTTATAAAAGGAAAAAAATCTGATGTTGAGTTGCGAGAAGACGCGTTGAAAGAAAAATGCAAAGAGACATTATGAATGATAAACAACTTTGCCTTTCCAAGTAAACACCTGCAAAGTACAGCTAAATTTAAATCCATTGCCTGCAAAGCTTATAAAAAAGAAGGGTGTAGAAAAAAAAATTAAATAAGAAATGTTGAAACCAGTTAAAGAAAACAAGGAACGTCATTCTATAAAATTGATATACATTACTAAGTGCATGTAGGTCGTTCTAGGCAACAGACAAATCACTTCGAAATATTAAGTGTTAAATTGTTAATTGTCTTAATCATTATAGATTCGATCTGCTCAATTATATCTGTATATCAATAAATATTATTTTTGAAAGTAAATTAGAAAGTAAATTAAATTAAATCTATTATTAAAATATAGTTTGGTAAGCATCTTATTTTCATTAAATAATTGTCTATATATTTCCACAAGTTTTCTTATTGAACTTTTAGACATTTTCGCTTAGTAGGGTTGTCATTCGAACAAAAGTTATTCGAATAATTCGAAATTTGTTTTTCATTTTTGTTCCAACGAAATTTTTCTTATCGTTCTTTTAGAAATAAAACGAAGAATCGTCTACAAGCAAAATTGCTGGACTATCTTTTGTTTTTAAATGATTATTTCAAAAGATATCAATGGGATATTTCCGATATGAGATGTTTACATATAGACGTTCACACAAAAAAAAAGTTTTTAAGAGCTTTTTTTGGTTATATGGTGTAGGTGGACTATATATACATTTCATTTGGTGCTAATACCAAAATTGTCAGTAGACTTTTAATCAAATTCTTGAAAAAAGCTAAAAAATTTCATATTTTATTTATTGTTTTAAATGGTTAATGTGAAAAGTAATTTTGAAACTAAAAATAAGAAAAAACTTAAGAGCCAAATAGACTTTACAAGCGGTTAGACAAACATGCTTTTTTCACTTGCACACAGACTGTATAAAACTAATGAGGGTGGCGATGGTCGAAGTAGTCTGAACGTTGAAAACGAAAAATTTTCCGGGTTCAACCCCAGTTTAAAACTCATAAAAACATCTCACATGAAGGCATAGTCACTGGTCACTGAACAGTAACGGCTTCAGCTGTATCCCATCCACAGGCACTTCAGAACGTCCTCCTTCGTCGGTATTGTGTAGCAGCGGCGAAATAAAATAATTACTAAAAACGGCTACTGAACGAAGCTTCAAAATTTCATACGTCTCCTTGACATCAGAGACGCTGCAACACTAAACAATAAAAACAAATAACGCGCAAAATGCAGTGTTGTAAGATAGTGAACCATCACCTTCTGTCATTTCGTATACTATTCCACTAGTTCCACCACATTGCACCGCTCATCTCCTGATTGTTGGTCCAAGATAAAAAAAGAAAAATTGTGCAACCATAGAATTATCATTATTTTCTTATTGTTCTTCATTAATTCCCCAATGCGAACAAATTGACAATATACCACATGAGCATCGTGTTACAAATTCAAAACGTCAACCGAAGTATCTAAAAAAATTTATTCTTTTACAAACCGCTCAATAAATACTTAAACGGGGTAATAAACTATACAGCAGGCTCGTACAAGCACATATTTCTCCCATGTTTGGCAAGCCGTTTGTGTAGTCTATTTCGACTTTTATTTTATTTTAATTTTGTTTCTTCTTGATTTTACGTACGTATACGAGTATATGTGTATTACATATATTTTTAATGAATTACATTTTCTATAATATGTTTAAGTTAGCTTTAAAAATGTTTTTTCTTGTGTTATGGATTGTTTTGTGTATTTCGTTTGTGAATAAAAAAAATTAACGAATACATCAATATGTGTCATGTTTTAATTATTATTTTAGATAATTCGAATAAAATATTTTATTCTTTGTTCATTAGTTTATTCCAACAAACAAAAAATCATGAAATTTATTTTATCGAACAAATAAAAAAGGAATACTTGGCAACCCTAAACGTTAGCTTGAGCGAAACAAGCACAGATCCACATACACTTCGAAATTTTAACATAGTGATATTGGTGATAATAAGGCATTTGTTTATTTTTGCCAACAACGTGGTTTTGATAGTTCACTGCCCTGAACACCAACCATATCAAATTATTTGACACCCATGTCTCAATCGTGCAACATTAGAAACATTAGAGAAAAAGTTCTAAATATTTAATTTCATCAAATGTTTTATGCCTTATTATTTTCTTTCCTGCTTTAACAAAGTTAACAACATATTCGAAGTACGTATACATATTGGGTGTTTTTTTTTAGCTGGATGAGAACTACTGATTTCGATAACTGTGGTTTGACAGATGCCAAACTGTTTTAACATTTCTGTTCAGTAAGTTTCAACAAGTTATCATGATTCGTTTAATGATAGAACAACGCTCCCAAATTGTGGAAATTTACTTTGAAAAATATAAATCTGTACGCTTAGTTCATGGACTACTTCGTCCATTTTACGGTAAACATAATCGGACTAGTGAACAAGGGAGCACTTTCGAACTAATTTTACATTTCTCGATTGCAAATAATCAACAAGACAAAGAAATGTGCGTACTAAAGAGAATATTGCTAATCTATAGAGAACTAGAAATGTCGATTCGTCGCATTTCTCAACTTGTTGGCTTTTTTTTGGTTCCAAAAAATTAATCAACTACACATGACCAACATTTCTTTCCAACAAGATGATTTAACTTGCGCTCCTAACAATAGATTTATTACAAAATCAATTTGGTGACAACTATATTTCCAGAAGTGGTCCTGTTCACTGGGGTCGCCTCGTTCGTGTGATTTAACGCCTCTGGATTGCTTCTTACGGGGCTATGTTAATATTAGTTTATGCCGACAAACGAGAAACTAATGATGTATTGGAAAATAGAAAATACCATATTTATTGTAGAAAGTAGTTAAGAATTGGACTGATCGAATGGACCATGTAACTCGTAGCATCGGCGGACATACATAAGTGTATGCTAGAAGAAATCATATTTAAAAAATTAATTCCATGAAATTATCTACGATATTTCTGTCTTGTATTATCATTTTAACTTCTAATGCAGCTAAGAAAAAAACACCGGATATATGAAAACATATGTGATGGTTATCTATAACATTGTTAAATTGATATTGGATTTCACGGTTTCGTTTTCAAAGGGCTGACACTGAATGCTTCGTTGCTTCATTAGTGTCAGATTTATCGCTCATCTATTATTCTTAGGTTTAAAATACTTAAACATAGGATGGCACAATAAGAGCTATATGCTTTGAATTCTTCACAACGTTTTAAATTATTATTTTTTCTTTTGAGTATTTTGTGAAGAAGAGTTGAGGAATTTAATATGAATAACTGCACAATCGAAAAGCAACGTCTTGAATATACCATTCTTTTTGGTGAAATAGAAATATTCAGACTTTATTTACAATTTAATAATGAGCAGTGAAGTTTTTCTCCTATTAAATGGCTACGGCAATAAACAGAACTACAGGATTTATTCTACGGAGAATCCAAGGGTACTGCATCAGCGACTGTTTGGTGCGGTATATCGTCCGAACATATTCGGCAAACACACTATTTCGCGCATAAGCAATTTTAACTGGCCTCCATGCTCACGGTTTTGAACAGTTTTCTTTTGGGATAATTTAAAGGAAGAGAGTATATTAACAAGCGAAGAATTATCTTCAAACTAAAAACCAATATTAGAAATAAAATCATGAAAATTACATCCGAAATTTATGGGAAAATTTAAGAAAAATTTGTTACAAAAGCACGTATATGCGAAGCAGACAATTTCTTACAGATGTCATTTCCAAAAAGCTAATCAAAAAAAAATCCGCAATAATTTACTGTACTGAAAAAAATATATACAGACTCTCGATAATTTGAAATTCAAGGGACGAGAGAAACAATTCATATTAACAAGAGTTATAGAATACAAAGCGCATGGTGAAAGCATTCCGAAACTAAATCAAATGATTTAATTGTTCCTTTGTTTCGAAAGCACGTAGAATCTCACATCTCTATACAAAAACTTCCAAAAAATTTTTAAGAATTAACCAACTACGAACTGAAAAAAACCAACAAGCCTTTGCCCAAGAAGTCTTTTTTTTATTTGATTTACATCTACTGAAGAATCGTAATTCATTCTGACTCGCTTTGAGTAAATATAAAAAGACTAATTTAAAATATTTCCTCTCATATTTGATGAGCTTTTTGCTTGTAATTTCAACGCACTGATAACATATGTTGTTTGTCCATATCGTAAGTGATATCGAAATATGCGATGTTGCAAGGGAAAAATGTGCTGTTATTTGTAATCGCATACTTTCTTGTGTATTCTTTTTTGACTCTTTGTATCCTTAGAAAGTTTCAAACTTCAAAAATTTAATGTATTTCCTTGATATCAGAGGTGCTGCAATCTGCTTTAAAAAAGCAAAAGCATGCGAAAGCAGTATTGTAAAAATATTGAAACTTTCTCTATCTCGATCTAATCTCTATCACAATTCCTTTCTTAGAAGTTAACACCTAGTAGTAGGCAATCATTGCCTGAGTATTACTCCTAAAAAAATTTAAATTTTGTATACACGTCTGCACGTTGACTACGAATCCAAAAACAGACCTGGGTTCAACCCCAGTTTCAGACAAAAAATTTAAAATAAAAATAAACATCTCGCATTTTTCTGATGTGCATTAGTGTGTCTTTGTGAGTCAGTTGTTGTCGAAAGTTTTCAGTGGCGAAAGCATAGTCACTGGTCACTAAACAATACCGTCTTCTGCTGATAGCAATCCACAATCGCATCAGAACGCCCCCCTTCGTCCGTATTGTGTAGCACCGGCGAAGTAAAACAATAATAAAAATAGCTACTGAACCAAAGCTTCAGCACTGCTAAAAAAAAAGTATAAACAAAGAACGTGCGAAAGCAGAACTGCAAAAATAAGTAAGCTTCACCTCCTGTCGTTTCTCCTACTATCCCTTTCCTAAAGTTTCGGCACAATGCTTCGCATGTGTAGGAGTCATCCCCTGAGTGGTGGTCCCAGATAAAAAAAAAAAAAAAAAAAAAAAAATACAGTAGAATTGTAATGTCACGTAAAATATCAGGCACGGTTGAATTTGACGACAATTTTACGATTTCTTGATTTATTTTATTATTGTTGTTGTTACATAACCCATTTTTAGAGGTTACATAATTTTTACATGGGTCGTGTTTTACTTCCAAAAAAAAAAAACCGGAATTGCTTACAAAGATGCAGAATGAAATTCTTATGTAGTAAAATAAAAATAATATATGAGTAAAATAAATAAATTAAATAATAATTTTTAAAAATATTTTTGTTAATACCAATTATTATTTCCTGACGATGCTACTACCTATTTGGTAGCGAAATATTGAAAAATAAATAATTGTTAAAAACTTTTTATAAAAAAAGACCATCGCTTAAAAATAAGTATAATTAAAGAATTTAATAAAGGTGAAAATAAAAATAGAAGTGAGACTAATAAATTAAATAATTCTAATTGTATAGCGTAGAGTCGAATGAATTCAAATTATGGGACGTCGGTGATCGTTGTTTATCAAATTTTTACAAGTTTTAATTAACGAGTTTCAAATTATCAAGAGTCGACTGTATATAATAATCGCGTGAATAAAAGAGTCATAGAGAATTCAAACCATTGAGTTCAATCCGCTCCACCCTGAAGATACAAAATTAACTGTTTACTTAAAATCAGTATAGTCAATTTGTAAAAAATAAATTAATTGAGCTCACTTTAATTACTTTTGCAAATATAGTTCATTACAAACTATATACATGCATACATTTGTATACCTCTTCTATATGTGGTAATTATAAAAAAAAAGTTTGAAATATTTGCTATTGCAAAGATTTGCTGTATGCAAAAGATTTAACTTGCTTCCCAAATAATCGATTCATATGTATGGATGTAAGTAAATATGTTAAAAAAAATAGATTAAAAATAATATAATTAAGTGAAATTCGAAATGTAATTAAAGTTGTTGATTAAATGGCTGTGAGTAGTCATTGAATTGTTTGAATGTAAGTACATTTATTTGTTTTGTTACATTCCAGATGAACTTTCATTGGTATATGTGTGATTAAAGAGGTTCTTGATTATAATAGAAACGTATTTTAGAGGCCATGATTTCTAAAGATTTTCTAAATTTGTAAAATCAGCTTACATTTCTGGAGAAATGTATTACAGTGCAGTTGGGTTAGAACGAATTTTCTCTTACAAGAGGAAAAATTCTACGGTACGAACAGTTTTCCATTCAGCTGATAGCAATCCACAATCACATCAGAACGCCCTCCTTCGTCGGTATTGAGTAGCAGCGGCGAAGTGAAATAATAATAAAAATGACTACTAAACCGAAGCTTCAGCACTGCCACGAGTATAAACAAAGAACGTACAAAAGCAGAGCTGTAAAATAATTAATTAACCTTCACCTCCTGTCGTTTCTCCCACTATCCTTTTCCAATAGTTCCAGCACAATGCTTCGCTGAGTGCTGGTCCCAGATAAAAAAAAAATATGTCATACATATTACTACGGCTATAGCGAACTGCGGTTATAGCGTACTTTTGTTTATAACGAACTGTTTCTTAAGTCCCATAAACAAAAAGGCAAGGAAATTTCTACGGTTATAACGAACACAAAATATTAAAATTTTTGTCTGGCGTATTTTGAAACTTAAAATTATTTATCACAATTTGGTAACACTATCAGTTGATCTCTTAGTTAGAAAATAAATAATAAATTTAAACTCACAGCAACTAAAAATACCAAATACACAAAAATATATAAGAAATTCTCTGAATATAGCTTTGAAAAAACAACTTAAGAAAAAAAGTGAAATATATGAAATTATAAAGTCTACATTTTCATGAATTTAAAGAAAATATTGAAAAAAAAAACTTTTAAGACTACAAATAAAAAATTATTTACTAGGGCTATAACGAACTTCGCCCCATAACGGATCAAATTTGCCCGATCCAGCGGAGTTCGTTTCAACCAAACTCCACTGTATAAGCATTTAACAAAAACTGCCCTGTTCCCGTCATAATTATCTTCATAAATAAATAGATTTCATATAAAATTTAAGAAATAATTTTTCAACATAAACTGCTTGCTCATCCGTTCAAATTCATATTTCTACAAGATTCATGATGTGGAAAAGTAGTTAAAAGACAACAGTTTATGACTTAAAGTTTTAATAACATTAAATAAAAAATAAAATACTTTATAAGTATGTGCTGAACATTTACATGAATTTTTAAATTGTTGTATCATTAACTTAACAAAAATAAAACACAGAAGAGAAAACACTGTTCAGTTTGCAACAAGCTGCTAAACTTTTCATTAATGTCTAGTGATGATGTGGAAAAATTAAATTATGAGAATTTCAATTAATAAGAATTACGGAGCTTCTTATAAATAAATGAGATACGAATTGAATTAAATTCACGGTAATTCCATGGAAAATAAATAAAATTTTAAAAAAGTATTTGCGTTATATTTAAGAACTTTGAAGTATGTAATACGTACTCGCAGATTGTACAATATGAACATCCGTATTTATCATCTTATTGATTATCCTTGGCAGCTGAAATAAAAGATTTTAAGGGAATAGAAAACTTTAAATTAACGCTTTTTTAGAATTGGCATTCATTCTTTTTTACAGCCCAGCACAGTTGTTTTATTTTAGTTAAAATGGAAATACAGTGAACTTGCGAAAACGTGAATACGACGAAATATGACCGACTCGGAAACGTGAACGCTTAAATTTATTTTTTTTTATGAAGAGAAGTATCTCTCAGGCAATGATTGGCTAATACTCGGTGTTAACTTCATAGAAAAGGGATAGTGATAGAGATGACAGGTGATGGAGAGATAGATAGAATTAAGTTCCATTATTTCTACAACTCTACTTTGGACGTCTTCTGTTTTTATAGTAATGGTGCAGATCCTGTAATGTGAAGGAGACTCTTTAAATTTTTGGAACAGTATTTGTTAGACATTTTTGTTAATTATTCTAATTCGTCGGTACTGTTAAGTGAGCAGTGCCAACTATGCCTTTGCTACCTTTGCTACTGAACCATGCGGACAACTACTGACACAAAGGCAAAAAATGTGTTTTGATACGTTCTCTCATACTCAGCCAAACAGTTTATTTTGAACCTTGTTTTATTTAGAGAATTAATCGAGTATTTTTTCAACATTTGACCACAACCCAAACATGCATTTCAAAGTGTAAGATTCAGCCAATTTAACCGGACAAAATAAATCTTTCGGTAATTACTTTAGATATAGCTTTGGATTCCGTTAAAAGCGGAACTACACCAACGTTCCACTTCCTTAAGAATATGTGAGAAATGGAAGAACTGACACGCGCACTCGCCATACCAATACAAAATGTATGGTTGGATATATTCATTAAATGACTTCAAAAGATATCGGATCATATCTATTTTTTTTTTGACATGCCATACCAAAAAAATAAAATAAATATTAAATTTTCAGTTAAATTTAACGATAAGATTTGGGCAGATATTTTATCCACAGAACGGTCCGTTATTTAATATTCGTGTGCTTTTACAATACTTCAAAATTTCCTTGTATGTCGCCATTGTTGATTTTTAGCCAAATCCGCAAATATTTGCAGATAATGTGAGCACTGCCTGACTTTCGTTTATACGAAGTTTAAGTCAAAAAATTACTTTCAACTCGGTGCTTTTCGCACAGTTTTTAGTGCTTTTTAAATATTTCGACGCGATAAATACCCGAGTCAGTCGAGTTAATTTTTAGAGTTTTTATTTATTTTCGGTGGCACCAAGTGTAACTTTATCACAAAATTACTTGAAGTCTATCAAAAATGTTTGTACATAAAATATGTAATACCTGTAAAAGGTATGTTATAGAGAGGTCGCAAAAAACTGCTACCCAGTTACAATAAAATTTTTTGAAGAGCTACTTTGCAAATTGTCTTCCAATTTTGAAATGTTACGAAAATAAATATTAATTAGTTAGAAATGATTTATCCCATTTTAGAAATAATATTATACCTTTCTTTAGCTGCACAATTTTAGGCGAATGGTAAAATTTTTATCTAGTGCTGAAAACGGATGGCCTTGGGCTTCATATTCATTCTATATTATATTTTAAGAAAAGGCTGTTGTTATGTTTTGTTTGTTATTTTTCTTTCAATTAAATGTTTTTTTTATGAAAAGAATATTATTAGGCCTGTTCTGTAAATAACTTTTTGAAAACACGCAAAAGCTGTTCTGCACAATCGCGATTTTAAATCACTTGTTTATTTGTTTCTAAGTATATTGTTTATACTTTAATAAAAGCGCTATTATATATTTGACATGATATGTTTTCTATTTTTTTTTGTAAAAGAAATAAATTCTATGCAGATAAAAACTTAAATATTAAAAAATTCTTAAGGACTACTACATGCTTTGTAAAAAGAACTGTTTTGCTTTGTTTTCCAATTTGCTTTTTCTTTGCTTACTAAGCTGTTGTTTTAAAGAGTTCTTTTAAGGTTGCCAAAGTGACACAGTTTTTAAAGGTCTTGTTAATATATAGAATTTGTATAAGAATGTTATTTATTTAAGACAAAATTTTAATACTACTACGCCGATTTTCAAAAGATATACAGCGGAAGTCAAATAGCCAGTTAGGCCCTCTCGTAATGTTAGAAAATTCGTAACTGCAGTTTGTTCCCCTTTTTTACATGTAGCAAAACACATATAGATAATTTAATTTACATTAGTTTTTTATTTAAAATAAAAGTTTACTCATGTAAGAATTTTTCACTTGCATTTTCTTCTATAATTTGTAACCCATTTTCTAAAAAAATTTGCTTTTTTTTGGCTCCTTTTACTTTAGCATGATGTATGTATTTTTTTAAAGAAATTAGTGACCAAAAAGCAGCTCTCGACATTTTCATTTACTTAATTTCAACAAAGGTTTTAATTGAGAATAACTCAAAATAAACACATCTAAAAAACCAGCTGTATTCTTGTGTATTTGAAAAATTGAAACCACGCCGAAAGTCATAAATAGCCGCGATTTACAAAACAGCAACAAATCGTCGGCGTGGTTTGAAAACGTTTCGTTATTTGAAATCACGCGATTTCCATAACAGGCCTGTATAAAATATAATTCCTAAAATATTTGCAAATATTTTAAATTTAGTGATTTTTTCCATAAAAAAGCATTTTGTTCTCGATTTTCGTGCGTTTTAAAACTTAAAGGTTGACAACGCTGGTTACATTGCTGACCTAAGCTCAATTTCTTTTTAGATTTAAAATAAATTAATAGATGCTACAATTTCCCATTAAGGGCGCATTCCATTTTAAATAAATTATAATAATTAAAAAAAGAATAAAATAATATGTATTTGGAACTGCTTGATGTATGAACATAATGAGAATGCAAATTAATTACATCTACACGTATCCTTGCAATGCGTTGTTAGTGAGTTATTTTAGTTTTTAGCAACGAAATACCAGTTACTACTGCATTATAATAAAAATACATTTGTATGCAGAACCACGTAACAGTTGGGAATAAAAAAAAACAAGAATCTACTGCTACTTTGCAAAAAGGCACTACTGCTAAAGGGAAACATCTTTTTTACATTATGCTAGTCATGAATATTGACAATTTTTAATTATTTATTACTCTTTTTATCGTCAAATTCACATCAATGAAATTTAAAAAAAAATTAATTATAAAATATGTAAATATGAACCATAGGATTTTACTGCAAAATAGGAATAGTTTCTAAAAGTTGAAAACTACTTCATATACTCACATGCACAATATCTATCCAGATGGAAATACTTCCATAAGTGTACAAAAAACTATACTTCATACGAATAATGTTAATCAAAAATCACTTAAAGGGGTACAACAAAACACGCCACTTTATTGCTCTTTACAGTGAATGTTTATCTCCTTCTTTTTGTCAGGCATCGCTTTATCTCACTAAATCCGTGAATCGTACTGTTACATTTTGAATAAAATTGTAAATGATTTTAATATTTTTTGTTAAAAACGATTTGTTGCTTTTAGTATTCAATTTTATACGCTTTTCAAAATGTGTAAATATTTTATTAATTAATTTTTTTATTTCGACGATATAAATCACGCGCTACGAAATTTATCCTTTGGAAATTAGATGTCAGTTTCTATTTAAAATTTCACCGAATTTACTTCAGATACAATTTTTATATATTCTTTCTAGTCATTAGAAGATTTCGTAGATTATAGAAATAGTTATGTTACCTGAAAAATATATACATATAAATAAATACATTTTTTTTAACTTTTGACATTGTCAGGCACATGTTACATTTGTCACGCACAATTATTCGGTACTTTTATAATACAAAGTTGTTTGTTAAGATCATACTGAAAAATAAACTGCAATCCAAAATGATAAAATTTTTCATATTTAAAATAGTTTGGTTAGAAATTAGACTAAAGTATTTAACGTTTTTAGTCGGAAAGAATTTGCATGAGACAGCATTCCAAGGGAACTAAAGAACGTCAATCAAAACAAACCTACACAGGCTTAACTTGTTTCTTATTAAATGAAATCACCATTATATAATTTTACTACTAATATTAGGAAAATAACAGTTTTATATACAAATTCACTTTCAAAAATGTTATTGTAACTCCAAAGATTATATTTTACATACGAGTAATTTCTCCTCTCTCTCTAAAATTTAACTTTTTAACCATTAGGATGACTTTTCTGTGGAATTCATGATGACAGGATTTTGATTAACAAAAACCCAGTCAGTGTCTAGTGCAAACACCTATATTTTATAAAAATTAAATAACTTGCCACAAACAACTCATAAGTGGATCATAACAGCCAAATAAAACAGGAAATTAAACACCAGCAATTACAACCCAAAAACACAGCGTCTATTTCTACGGGCTTTGATAAGATGAACGTGATAATCATTAAATTGACCTAGTTGTTCCTTTATTTTTGTCAGCAAAAGGAAATCAACAAACAAAATAAAACCCACAAATAAAGTTTTAGTGTTCATTTAGACACCTTTTATCTTATTAAAAATATAATAAATGTCATAATTTAAATGAAAAATGCTTGGATTTCTGTCAAAAAACTTTTGGAAATTTCATAAACTTAGTTAAATAATGAACGGTAATGTGCCCATTAAACAAAAGTTACGTGGTGTTCTTTTTACGTCACTCTTTTGTCCTGTGGATATTTTGTTATCTATTACTTTTATTAGACTTTTGAAATCAAATACATACATACACGTTAAGAAAAATCATAGTTTTGCCCATAATCTCATTGTAACATGTTATGAATAAAATCTATAGTATTATTGTCATCAAACAGTAAAATTTATACAATTAATTTAGTCATTAAGAAAAGTTTTATTTTATCATAATATGGGTATGATGTTGTCTAATCATACATTAATAACAAAATTTTTCCATAATTTGGCGTAGATGTTCTAATAACATTTAACCTGCTTTGATGTATCAGTTTTTATTTGACAACGTAAAAATTAAATTTTTTTTTTCGTAAATGTACTTTGTTGGATATTCAAATTTAAGGAAAATTTTTGTTTTAATCAAATTATTTTTATTGAATCTAACGTGGTTTTAACGTAAGCAGGGTTCGCTTGCTAGTAGAACATACATTCTGTTTAGGTTAACAAGAAGTAGTAATGTGAGAGCCAATCACAAAATCATTATTTGTGCATTTCAAGCGTTGAAGACTAAATTTTCAATATCCTTCAAAGATTTAAGACGCAGCAAGCCATTTGTTTTGAATGTAATAACATTTTTGTTATATTTCGCTATGTCTATGGTAAAATGCATATTCTCGCTTAATGGTATATTGTATAATGGTCATTGTATAGTCTCTTTTAATAGCAAAATTTTGATCGGTAATACCGATCACCACACAAATTGTTGATTACTCTGTGTGATAAATAAAAATGAAGTAGAAATACCTGGCATGTGATACTATTTTTCTGGTAGGTAGACATTCGAACACTGAATATTGTACAGTGATCATACTATTGTTGACTCTATGTATAAAATATAATTGATTAAGAGTAAAACACCGTTAGAAATTTTTAAAAGTTATTAAATATTGTATTTCAGCATATTTTATGAAATATTCATATTAGATGCAAGTAAAAATAAAAACAAAAAACCTTTGCTTTACATGTACTCGTGTGTATGTGTTTTTGCAGAAACAAAAACAAAGGAGAATTGAGTGATGTTAGGAACACAATTGGGACGAACGACAAATTATTTGTTGCGAAGTTTCGTCCTCAGAAATAAAACACATTTCTGCATATGAAAATGAACACAATACCGCCGTCGACGAAATTCGTCGTGCGTGACGAATTCTGAGGTAGATTTATTTCTATTTCATACGCGGGACGAAAAAATTAGTACAGAGTTACCGTGTTTCATTTTAATTTTGAAATTAGTAAATAGAGTTAATTTTTATTTTAAAATTATTTAAAGTTTAAAATAAATAATTTAAGTTAAATATACACTATTATTACCATAAAATTGCATTCCGATTGTTTTCTATTAATATTTAATTTATTCGAGTAATTTTTTGTACGGTAACACAAACAGCAAACAACTTTGCTGATTATGACAGCAACGCAACGAAATTTAACCGACGAATTCGTTGATCACGTCGAAGTTCGTCGTTCGTCCCAACTGTGTTCCTAGCATGAATCAAATATAATGAGTTTTTTCTCTCTCTTTATATTATATTAATTTTTATTTTTTATTTTAGTGTAAACACAAGTATTAAAAAATGTAAATAATTTTTCTTAAAGAATTTTTAAGGGCAGCGAAGCGCAGTATTATAATATAGTTAGAATTAATCGGCATAGTTGAATGTGTTTTCTAAAGTTTAAAAGTGATAAATTTTAAGATGTCATAAAAATACCAATTCATAGTGAACGCACTCATTTTTTATTGGTTATGTTTATAACAGAGATTTGGGAAAAAATTCTGCTGCAGCGCTGTCAACACACGTACTCTATAGAGTTCTTCGTATAATTACGATGTACTAATTTGTTCGTCGGCGTATGAAATAGAAATAAATCTATCGAAGAGTACGTCACGTACGACGAATTTCGTCGACGGCGGTGCTGTATTAATTTGCATATGCTCAAATGTGTTTCATTTTTGATGACGAAAGTTCGCAACGAATAAATCATCGATCGTTCCAATTGTGTTCCTAGCATTATTCATACACCGACGAACAACGAACAAATTAGTACAGAGTGAGCATTTTTATTATACGGTAATACAGTCAGCAAACATTTTTGCTTATTTTGCACAACGAACTTTTACCGACGAAATAGTTGTACTAGATGAATTTCGTCGTTCATCCCAATTGTGTTCCCAGCATAACTCAAACCAATTGGTTAGTGGTCAGCTCTCATTGAAGCAGAACATCGTTGCGCTAATTTTGAAAATTATGCTTCTTAATAAATAAGAACATGATTTTTTTACCTTAATTTCTCGCAGCTACAAATGCAAGCGCATAATTGTAGTAGTGTATTTTTTAACACCATTGGTTTATGCCAACAAAATGCGAATTTTTAGTGTTGCCTTTTTGTTATAGATCTGGTGGTACCATGGAAAAATGTTACTAATGTGAGTGACTAAAATATAACACTAATTTGTTCTTGTCGTCATGCAGTATAGCGGCATACTCCTGTAAATGATTTCTTCTTTAATTTTATAAGTTTTTTTTAGTAAAAAATTTTAAATTCTAAAGTTGTGTACATGTTCATATATGTATATATTCCAAAATATAAAAATTCTGCAATTTTAGGTAATTTTTCTCAATATCCTGGGCACAGAACACCGCAAATTGTGAATCGTTAATGGGAAGATACTAGAAGTATCTTAAAATATGAGACCATATATAGAGCCTCTGCGCAAGCTATTATATTAATGAATTAATTTTTTTTTTTATTGTAATTTATATATTTATACTCTCCATTGCATGTCAAGCTAACATTTTACGTGCTCTTTTGTTGTCAACATAACAAAAAAAAAACACCTGTGAGAAAATTGTTAAGAATATTTCCGTAATTTCCATAATAATTCAAATTGCTGCTACAATACAAAATACATACTTTGTTTTTTCCATAGTATATTTTTATTATATGGTTGTTTATAAAAATCGCAATTACTTTAAACACTACATCGCAACTTTTGCTGAAAGGTCTAAATTAATAATAATTTTTCTTTGTCGCTTTATAAGTATATGTACGTACATTTTATGGCAAAGGGAATTTAAAAAACTTTGTAAGTAACAATAAAAAGTTATGCTAATATATCACTTTAAAAGTCGCTTATATATTGTTCAGCCATTTAACAATTTTCTAAGTAAACTCGACGGAAGCAGGAAGGTTGTTGTATTAATAAAAGACTACCAGCTAAATCAGTTCCATTTATATGTCAAAAAATAATTTACATACGTATAAGTATTAAATGTGTGCTACATAGTTATTTGATTTAAAAGCAGTGGTATTTACTCAAGCTTTTTTCCATTAACTTTCATCCAATAACGTAATATTTAAAAATACATATGTATATACATATGTATATAAATACGTGTATGTATGTATGTATAAGCATGTGTTCAAGTGTCATGGTGTTTATATTTACTCTCTGTATGCACGGTTGATTCTATGAAACGTGTATAAAAGATCATGACATAAACAAATTGTGCGAATGGTACATTTGGCTGAACAAAGTTAATCCGTGTTTTATTAAATTTCCACTTCCTGTTGTGCCAGTATTGCTAGTCGATATATATGCGTGTGTCTACATAATTCATGTATGTATGGATTTGTATGTATCATATTGTTGTTAGTTTGCATTAAATGAACCCACATATAAGTGGCTCTATTAAAGGCAGCCGCATGAAAATTCGGTAGAGTTCTATGGAATGCCAGTGATTTCATTAAATTTTGAACTAGGCCTACACATGTACGTATATATGGAGAGAAGAGAGATGTTAGTAGACAACTAAACTATATCCCACCAACAATAAAAAATAGTAATAGTAAAATATAGCAATATACAGGGTGTCCCAACTACAACTGACTGATTTTAAATGCTTATAACTGTTTGATTGTTACAGTGTGTTCTTTATTTTTTTTTGCATGTAATAAACAATATAATAATCTTTAATCGGCCTTATTTCCGTTGGCGTTGTCGATATAATTGTGGTTTCAATATCGTTATTGTTTTTGTAAGCGCTTAATGGCCCTTTTCACAATGTGCGATTAAAACTTAACGTTAGCTTTAACAGCAAGTTTTGTATGCCAAAGTTGTCGTTAAAGTTCACGTTAACTTTTAATCGGACATTGTGAAATATGGCCTAAATTGGTATTATTGAAATACATTGAAACGAAGACGAGATGTTATAGAAAAGAGAAATAAAAATTATGAAAGTGTGGTAACGCTGCAATATTTTACTTGGTTATTTTTAACATTATTGCAAATTATTGCAAATACTGAATTTTATTTTGCAAGTTCAAGTGAAGATGATGAACTAATGAACAGAAGTATTCATCGGAAAGTGTTACGACAACACGTTAATATATTTGCCATTCACGATCCAATGTAAGAATCGTTATTTCTATAAAGTAATTTCTATTCTATTAAATTGTATAAATATTTGTGAACAAATGCAGGCTCAATAAAACTGCATTTTAATACGTCCTGAAACAAATCCCTCCAAAACTTAAATGAAATATGTGAAAATCTGGATTTAGTTTCAATAGAACTTCATTCCAAAACCCTAGATATTTAGGAGTTTTATGCCATTTTTAGCATAATGTGGGATTTTCTATTTCGAAAATTAAAATTTGTATCTTCATTTTTAATTTTTATTGACGAAAAGTCGTTTCAACAGTGGTGCTCCTCATAAAACGACACCAAACAACAGTGTCGTTACCATCTTCATTCCAAAATGGAGAATACCGATACATCCTCGATAAACGCCCATAACGCCAACCATGATGCCACATCATGGTTTTTATTTCGTTTTAAAAATGCAACGCCAACAGGAATAGCATTGAAAAAAAAATTTATAATATCATGAGACTCAACAAGAATCATATTCAAGACAATGTAAACATTTTTAAATTTTATTATGCTAAAATAAATAAATAAATTTTTACAAAACAAAGAAAATATAGTCAACAGTTTAATACTGCAAGAGATTCCAGTGTAAACACGATAACAAGCTTATTTACGTTTTTTGAGAACCAGTTCTGTAACTTTAGTGAGAACTGCTCGTGTCAAAAATTTATAAAACAAATTGTGCCATCGTTTCTCGAAAAGTGAAGAAAAACTGTGTCTGTAACTCATGTCGAAAACTATCAAACTATCCCGTCATCTCTCTCATCATCCCTCTCCAATTGTTTCAGCACAATTCATCACATTTGTAGGGCCACCCTCCCCGAGTGCTGGCACTGCTATTACTAGCCAAAAATATTACAGAGACAGCTTAGTGACAAAAACAGCTGTTTCTTCCACTCTGTTGGCAGATTTATATTTTCAAACTTAAATAAAAAACGTAATAATTGATACAAAGTTTTATTAAGAGCATTGAACGATAGAATGGAAATGCTGATTTCATTTTTTAACAAGTATGTCATTCATATCCTTGGAAGTCCCAATCAGGCTGCTCTTTTCCGTATTGAAAGTCGCGCATTTTCACGTAAACTGCTGTCAATCAGTTCAATGTTTTCGGGAGTCCTAGAAGATCGACTGGCCCTGGCTGTGGGGCATTCATAGCCGAAACAGTTACGCGGAATCTCTACAACCACGAACGAATTAAATTTATACTCACTCCATCACTTATTCGCCGAATACTCAACTTTGAACAAAATTGTCGACGAGCAATTACGTAAGAATCATTACTCTTCAAAAATGTATCCATAGCAAACGCGCGATGCTCAGTCAACCTCTGTGACATCGTGACTGACAAATCCTCACAATCGATAATTCCAAAGGCGCTACCCTCGCTCCCTCCGCACCGTTTATTACTTTTTGAAATAATTGTATTTAAAAATATAAATTTGCCACCAGACACCCTGTAGCAATTTGGGTAATGAACCGCGAAGAATTTTTGCTCGACCTTTTCGCACTGGAGAAGCTATGGATGCAGTACGAGAAAGTTTCCACACGGATCTACTCGTCGACGTGCTACTTAATTGGAAATCTCCAGAATATTGCTGCAGCCCATTTCGAAAGTTTATCTGCGGATGTTTCCATATAAAATTCAATCAAAAAGTTATAAGTATTTTAAATCAGTCAGTCAAAGTTGGGCTACCCTGTATCAACAGCAATTGTACGAACTTCTAGTAATTTTAGCACGCAAAATTTTTTCAGCAAAATAAATTAATGCCTGGAAAATTATATTATTAAAGTACTACTTAAATAAATATTAAAAAGCATATGGGTTAAGATAAGGATTATTTTAACCAATGGCATCCGATAGATGGAAAAAATTTCGTAATACGCTTACAACGTCACACAATTTAAATCAAAATTACACAAAATTAAATGCTTCTAATCAGAATTTATCAATTAATTTAGGCCGAGAGAACTACTAATTGAAAAAAATTACAAAAAAAATTGTATTTTAATAAAAAAAAAGTTTTTTATTCGAAAGATGGTATGAGACATTAACATTTAAAAATGATTTCAGGCATATGGCCAACGGGGCTGTTCTTGACGAAGTGAATTCTGGACGTCCAATTTGAGTACTTTTGACTATTGATGACCGTAGTTTAGGAATAACATGACAAGGTTTGCCCTGCAAAGTGTCAATAGTTGCTGGCTTATATAATAGGGAGTTATCAAATCATATGACGTTGTACATGTCCACTTCTAGATGTCAACTTTTCACCAAATATTAATATCAATAAATCGATGAGTATAGTCGTCGTACGCCATCCTATTGAAACCACATCTCGCCCGGATCATATTTTCACACATGAAGTCATTGATTATGCGGCAAAGATGTCCATTAACCGTAAAGGGAACACCGAGATTTAATGAATTCTCTGTTTCCAACTGCTTCAGAGCCAAATCGACAATTGTATGAAGCATGATCTCCATTTAAGCACGGCTGTGGGCAAAGATCTTTGGGAATCGATAAATTTCGACATTCTGCCATACTTTCGTTTACTGTGGTGATATTCTCGTAAGTGTGCACTTTTCGTGTCGTTTAAAGTCCATCCTTAGTTCGATGGCTGGCTTGCTCAGATGGACGTGTTGTACTTTATCAAATTATATTGTAGTTTTTATAAATATATTTAACGATACAACATTTTGTATTTATGTATTAAAAATAAAATAATATATACATATATTATTAATAATCGTATTGGTATACCAAATTAAACAGCATAGCATTTAATATTTTAATAGGACGACTATGTGCGTCATAGAAATCTCGAACTCGTCCATAAGTTGCGCGAATTTATGACCAATTTCAAAGTAAATCTGATCAATTTGTAATCGTAGTTTTAGTCTGAATCTTATTAAAAGACAGCAATCTATCAATCTAAGGCTGCTCTAAAAATTATTTCACTTTAAAATTTCTTGATATTATTTTATTCGTTTAGGTTTCAGTATTTCTAAAAATATTTATGGTGTATATTTGAAACAAAAAACAATTCCCAAAATTCAAAAAAAAATGTGCAACATCTTCAAGCTCTCCTCCAGTGTTCTATAAATGATGAAAACATCAGATCACAACAATAGTCAATTTTTAATTTCAACTCATCACACTTACATACTTACGAAGTCATACGAGATTTTAAAATTTTGGCTTTTGAATAAGCCCATTCGAAATTACTATGCAATTGTTGTGAGGTTAGATTAGATGGCGTACCATCCCGAAGGAAAACACACCACTTAGGCCAGAGCTTAGACCCATTATGATACCATAAAGTTAAACACGCAGTGCTTGGGCGGGAATCGAACCCGCACCTTCAGATTGATAAGACTAATAATCATAGACTATGCTACGGAGGCATCTTTACTTGCAATAACAATGCTATAAAAATTTGCAATGATTTGATATCATGTCCAAGACAGAACAGGTCTCTTTATGTTTTCGTTGGTTTCAGCAAGTTACTTACTTAATGGTTTCCGAATTAAAAAAAAATCTTAGTGGATTTAACATTCTTTTATATAAAATATTTGCTAGCTAATGCGGACACACAAACAGACAGACATACATTCATAAACAGATAATACATATTTTACATAAAATGATAATAAACTACCCAGCAAAAAAAGTGACTACGTTTAGTATGAGTTGGTATTTTCATGAATTCTTGAGCACTTCTTTATCTGAAGTCATTTTCAATGCCATCTTAAATGTTAACAAGATTATCACTTTTGAACTCATCGAAAACACATTCATATGAACAACTGCACAGGTGTAATTACAATTTAAATAAAATTTTAAATGTGTTACAGGAACGCATGCTAAAACGTAACCAAATCATGGAACATTTAATGGTTCTAAACACTGATTTAAATGGCGAGTTGTTTTGTTAAATGTGAACACATTCCTACCCATGACACTCGTATGTTAAAATCATGTGTTCTTTAGCTAAATTGAACCAGTTAATTTGCAATAGAACGGATGCATTAGCCATTGCTTTTCCATGTCTTTTTTTTTGCTGGGTATGCATAAGCGATGAGTGTTTCAAAACAAACATATCTGAGCTTTAATGAAAACTATGGGAGGAAACCATATTGTAGGATAAAGTTATTTAGTAAATGTAATAATATTTTTCTAACATTATAAATTTAGGGCATGTAAATTACTTGAGATTAAATTATCGCGTCGCATAGTGTTAAAAAATAAATAACGCAGCAAAAATATTATTGAAATTTAGAAGCAGTAAAAGCTGTCGGAAGCAATATATTGCATATTTAAGAACAAATGTCTATAAAAATGCTTCATAAATACACTAACTTATGTGAATACATTATTTATAGTGTCAATGTTTTTTCTAAGTAGTATAAATGTATAAAAAAAATGCATTCTTTTGCGTTTGTCTTTTTGGATACATAAAGTAATGCTTGTAAGTGAATCATTACGAACAAAAATGGTTGCTGGCAACCAGTACTTTGCTGGGAATAATGTGGGAGAAAATCTAAAAAATTTCATTTATTTAATCAGAACTTAATTAACATGTCCATTAGTCTGGCTCAATTTTTTTCGTCAGAAATCGTATAGGATATAAGTAATCTACGTGAAATTCTAAGAAAAATTTCCCAAGAAACCATGGGTCTGTGATCAAATAAAGCGTCTCTGGTGGGTTATTTATATTTTTAAATAATAAACGGTGCGGAGGGAGGGTGGCGTCATTGGATTTATCGATTGTGCGGAATTGTCAGTCACGATGTCGCAGTAGTCGATTGAGCATCACGCGTTCGCTGTGGAGACATTTTTTAAGAGTAATGATTCTTACTCGTCGACAATTTTGTTCAAAGTTCGGTATTCGGCGAATTAGTGATGGACCGAGTGAAAATTTAATTCGTTCGTGGGTGCAGAGATTCCGCGCAACTGCTACGGCTATAAATGTCCCACAGCCAGGGCCCAATCGATCTGCAAGGACTACCGAAAACATTGAACTGGTTGAAAGCAGTTTAAGTGAAAATCCGTGACTTTAAATACGGGATTTACAAGAGCAATTATTCATGAAATTTTAAAAAAGGATCTGAAGGATCTGGATGTCAGAATATGAAGCTGCTAGCAGTCACCCTGTATTATCCTGCGGAAAATGACTTAAAAATTTTCTGCTCATATTGTTCTATAAACTATATAGCTATATTAAAAAACACTGTCACTTAATTAAAAAATAAAATATTCTTATAAATATATTGTTTCTAATGGAAACTAATTCATTGCAGTCCAAATTCTTTTTTTATTAAAATTTATAGAAAGTAACTGCCGCAACGTACCTCCTACTTAACTAATACTTTACATAAAAATATAAATATTTAAACTTCATTTATATATAAAAACAAAAGTATTCAATTAATTATAATTGTTATGTTATTTGTTGCTAATAAATAAAATCATTTCCAATCAATCAGGCAATTTATAAGCAAACAGTTTAATTATAATTATAAAACAGTTTAAAAATTACTGTTGTGTAAAAAAATTTCTCAAGAATTACTTTTGTTTTGTTTATTCTCATTATTATTTTTCACTTAGTTTAAAAAGGAATTTTACTGAAAGTTTTCCATTCTTCTTTTGTTTATTGAAAATTATCAGAAGTAATTCTTTAAACAATTTTTGTGTATAAGACAAAACCACATTAACCCTAATCCATTTTCCTTTAAATGATAATTTATTGTAACCACATTCAACATAAAACTTTTTAACCACTAAAACCTAGCCACACCACAAGTTTTAATAAACAATAATAAAAAAAGAACAAACAAATAAGTTGCACTACAAAAACAACAGCAAAAAATTAATGAATTTCAATATTTAATTTTTAATTTCTTGACTTTCTCAAAGAATTTTTTTTCAGCGACGTTGAAAAAGATTTATGTATTTGTGAAATGGGTCACATCTTGTAAAACTTCTGTTAGTAAACCTGTTCAAGGATTTTAATAATTCTCGTTGTTTTTGCGAACTGAACTTCTAATGGCATCTCTACAGGTTTGTACGAAAATACAAAACTTTATGCCCGGTTAATGGAAAATAGAGAAAACTATTAATATATAAAAATACAAAACTATGGCTCGTGCTATAAGTAAAAAAAGACTACAGTTATTAATTATTTACTCTCATGTTGGCTTCGGTCACAAAGAATGTATCACAATAAATCACACTGGCAAACAAAATTACCTCTTCGAACAATATATATTTTATTATTAATACATATATAAAAATTTCTGAATTTCTGATAAACAAATTTGTGAAATTATTTTATCACGATACACAAATTATAAACTGTTTGTGGCTTATATGAAAATGCACTGCAATGCCACTATAGTACATGCAACAAATTTTGGCTTCAATGCAAAAAAGCTTTATCTAAATATGATAAATTAAAATATCTATCAAATTCATTAATGAAATGTTCATTTTAATTGGAACTCTTAACCTTTTTATTCAATTCAATTAGAAACCTTTTGCCACCCAATCATGATTTCTGTAAGAGATTTTGTTTTTTCTTTGGGACAACAGAAGTTTCAATTCAAACTTTATTTCAATTCATATTTTATTCAAAGCGAATGGATTTAATTTTCTTTAATTCATGATGAATTATAAATTATGTACTATAATCATTTGTTTGCCCTTCTAATATAATAAATAATAAGATCCCAGCAAAAAATAATTTAAATGTAGGAAGCAATATTTTCTTTTTCAAGATATTTTTATGTTCACTGTATTACCTTACTTTAGTGTATACGAAAAAGCACTCTTGTAAGGCAATGACACAATTATCAAGTAAAATAATTAATAAATAAATGACTACTAAAACAATGCCTCATAATATAATACACCTCCTTGCCATCAGACACAGTGCAACACTTCTATAACAAAAGAAAAAACAAATAATATCCACATGACCAATGAGACAGTATCATAAGAGCGTCTGTTGCCTCAGCTTGTCTCCAGGTGACCGCGCAATCCACTGGTATTATTCTAACTACTAGTTTCCTGAGTAGAAAGATATAGAGTCGACACTCAGTGTCATCCAGGAGACGCAACTCGTTGCGATGTTTCCAGCAAAAAAGATTCCAAATTTTCTTTATTCTAATTGTATGTACCAGTTAAGACAAATCGTATTTGGTATATTTAATATTTGGTGATGTCGTAAGATAAATTTTTGTGAGAAAGGGAAAATTTCAATGTATTAAGTGTACTCAAAACAAAATAACAACGAATTGGAAAAAGGAAGTCAAAATTTTAGAGTTCATTACTTATGAAAGAAATTGCAATGAAATTAAAAAACTTATTTCTTTTTTATTGGTAAAATGTGAATTTTTGAATAATAATAAACATATTGAACAGTGGTGGTGTTTACCACTTATTTATCTGCAAATTTAAAAAATTTATTTTAAGTTTAAATTTATGCACTTCAGTCGAAGTAAAAAAATTTAAATATTTCACTAAATAAAGCAGGTGTTTTTAGCACTGTCGAATGTATACGGTTTTGGTTTTTTTTTGTAACAAAATTAAATTTCTTTTAGTATTAACGGAAAAATTTTTCACGAGATATCGGAGTTTTTTTTCATAACAATAAAAATTTATCTGTTCCTTACAGGGACATAACTCTTATAAAAAATATTTGAAAATAAAAAGTGATACATAAATATTATTAAAAGCTTTTTAAAATGTAGTACCTGAATGAAATTTTACATATTTCTGTCTCGTTTTTTTTATTAAATTAAATTTTCCTTCACTCGGTTGGTTTATAAAAATGGTAAAATATTGTTATTTACTCCCATAAGATTTAGGAAAAAAAAATTTTTTGTTTCTAGTTGATATTCTACCCTAAATACTTCTTAAACTTAAAAAGAAAAGAATTACAACTATTTATTTATTTATTTATTATTTATTTATATTTCATATTTATTCTTCAGCTTAAAAATCAAAAATTAACCAAAAATAGACTTAACAATTGCGATTACCAAAGCCTCCATTTTCAGAATAGAAAATTATCGAATAAATACATCTTAAAAAATCAGATTTGTTTTTTTTAAGTCTCTGTCCAGACATGTAATTTTTGTTTCTGCAATTTTTAAAAATTCTGCTTTGAAATTGCATTAGAGTCTACATTATGAAATTTTAGTTTTGCAATTTTTATATTAGTGACGTCTTTTTTCGCACCTCTCTCGCCAACAAACTCAAGAATTGCTGAAACAAAAATTGCGAGTGTGCACGGGTACTAGGCAATAAATATTCAGTTCTAATTTAATCAGAATTCCTCGTAGAGTAAACAAATTAATTTCTCGAAACATGATAAGAAGGACAATAATATTAGGAAGATTTATAAATGTGTAGTAAAATTAAATATTTGTGTTACGAGAGATTGAAATGCGCGTTAAAATATTTTATAAAATAAGTTCTTCCTAAAATAATGGCTTTTAAATATAGATTACCCAAATTTCAAAAATTTTAAGGAGTTTGTCGGTGATTTCAGAAAAAAATAATCATTCTGGTTTCATTCATATGTAAATAAAAATGATTTATGTGTGCGGTAGAATTTAGATTTGGAATATTTTTCTAATTCTAAAGGAACATCGAAGAAATAAAAATCTTTTTAATGGTTATGGAAAAAAGAACAGAATTACTTTTGTAAGAAAACAGGCAAAAATCGAAATGGATAGGTAAGGGTCTCAAGTGAGGGTGACGACGGCTGAGGTAAAAACAAAAGGTTTATAGTCGCTGGTCACTGAGCAGTATCTGCTCCAGCTGCTACTAATCCACAAGTAACATAAGAACGTCCTTCTTCATCGGAGAAGTAAAATATTCAATAAAGAAAGAACTAAAGAAAGAATGAGAAATTAATGCATCAATGTAACACCAGGTGACGCAACAACTCTGCTTTACAAATTCTTAAAAATTGGCGACTGTAGAGTTGTGTAGGTACTAAGCTCTATCTATCATTTTTATCACTTCACCATTTGTCTCTGTAAGATACTATTATTGTATTCCAATTAATTCTGCTCCATTCATTGGGCTGGGCCAAGAAAAAGAAATGAATTATACTTCCAGAGCAACATTTTGTGTATTATTTTTTTAGAACCATATTTTTATAATATAAACACTTTTCAGTTCCCTGCTTACTAGTGAACATACATGGTGATCATATTCATATTATTTTCATTTATTATTCAAAAATATTTAAGAAATAAAAAATGGACATTTGCATAGGTTTCCTTCCCTCTAAAGTCATAAAAAAAGAAGACTTCAGCTCTATTCGATTTTGACCTAGAAATTCTTAAGCTATAAAGTTGCGAAAGCTTCTTTGTTATTTACATATTTCATTATACTTTTTTTATTATAATTTTTATTTTATTGGGACGAAGTCTTTCAGCAAATATAACAAATGGGAGAAAGGAGGTGAATTTTTTTTTCCTAAAATTTAGTGCAAAGGAAAAAAATATGAAGCCGGTAAAAGTTTAAAGGAAAAACAACATGCTGAAATAGACAAACCAATTAAAGAAATATTAAAGCAGGGAAAATAAAACCATAATATATGTGGATATAAATATCAATCTCATTTGAATTGAACGAAAAAATAGAAAGAGAAGATTAAAGGGATTTTAAAAAGAGAAGCTGCAAAAATTTGTTAAAATATTTTTCTGTGATTGTGAAAGCAAAAAGATTAAAATGAAAAATATATTGCTATAAATATACACACATATGTATGTGTGTATTGCTTGCTCGTATGTGTTTGTATGTAAAAATAATCCACAGTTTTTTCCACCAGTTGCCTATGTTACCAAATGACGTCAAAAAGGGAACCTCCACCAGTGTCAAGGGATAGAAATATCGCATATGTTCTTTTTTTTTCTTTCTTGGTATTTTAAAAACAGCAGAAATAATAAATTTACAATTATAATGAACTTTGAGAAACGCAATACTTGCATATTTTATAATTTTTTTAAAACAGCAATAGAAAGTTGCTGGTTTATGCACAGGGAAAAATTTTACTTTTTTATTTTGAATTAACACATTTAATTAGAATAATATATTTTTCAATTAAAAGAAAAGAAAAAGTTTAATCAATTCAATGAAGTTTTTAGTTAATTTTGGAATCAATATTTAAATAAATAATTAATTTTTTTAATATGAAAATGAAAAAATTACGCCTTTTTTTATTCGAATGCTTATCTGGTGTTGTATTTAATATATGAAACTCTCTTTATACAAATAGAAATTAATACCCAATAATTTGTAGTCAGAAATTAGGAAAAATTCAATGAAGAGCTAAGTAAGCATTAGCGAAATAGTACTTCAGGGATATGCTTTCCTCCTCAGTTATTTAGTATGCTTTCATAAAGAAATAGTTTACGAGAATTTCATAAAGTATGTAATAATACATTTCAAATATTTTTTTCGAGAAAAAGCTTAATTTTAAAATTAGAGAACAGTGCGTATGCGGAAAAAACTCCCTTCTTTATCTTTTTTGTCACTTTTAACGTGTGAAAGTTCAATCAAGTATACATAAAGACTACTCTCTCTCTATTCCCCTCTCACAATTTAATTTCCTAGCTCCAGCACAAGCGTCGCATGTGTAGAGGTCAGCCCATGAGTGCTGGTCCAAGATTAAAAACACTTTATTTGTTATTTTATTGTTACTTTCAATGTAAACCAATATACGAATATAAACACGAACGAATTTTTTTCTTTCGTTTTCTAAAAGCAGGCAGGTAAAGTCATATCGATCTTTAAAAACCACGCTCTAAATATATTAGAGAATATATAAGTGCCTTAAATTTCGGTAAATGTAACATACAGATTATTTATATATTAATTTTGCCATGAAAGAAACAACATAAGAATATGTAGCAGTTGCACTAGAATTTTTCGTTGAATTGAAACGTATACCACGTACGTGGTATTTACCCACATACGAGTACAAATGCGTAATTAATACACGTCACTATTTGTGAAGGAAATAAAGCGAGGTAATTATTTTCTGTAACCCAAATTTATACCATAAAAAAGGCATAATTCTTTTCTCAACTTTATTTTTACACACGTTATATTTTCAATCAAGGAAGGAAGCACAAGGTAAAAGACAGTGCATATAAATACCAGCATAAAGCGTATATATTTTCAAGAAAATTATTTGGCAAATATTTTAATACGCTTTCAAGGAAATAAAATCAAAAGCGTTGAGTATTTGTGAATAAAAGAAAAATCAACAATCGAGAAATAATTAAAATCAGTTTACAAAAATCTGTAGGTCATATAATTTAATATAATTTAATTTATAAATTCAAAAATTGTTCATTAATACGGCAGTACAAATTTAACGGTCTAAAGTACAGAATTGCTTTTGAACACGTCAAAATTTGTATTCATAAACAAACATTAACAGTTTTATAACTATTTTATTGTTTTACATTTTAATACTCAACACATAAACATCACAAAAAACAATACATTGTTAATGCTGTAATAAGACGTGTATAAATTCATTCAGCTACTCAGATATGGTGATAGCTTTTATTGTTTTCAAATATACTTCTTTTTGCATCTAATATTTTTCACAACTGCTGTCGTAAAAGCTAATGATGGAAATAAAGGGAAATGAGCTGATATAAAATGCATATAAAGTCCTACAACGTCTGTTAGTTACATACGAGGAAGGTAGGAATATAGCTAGAAATATGTTTTTCTCGGATATTTCATAAAGAATTTGTTGCTTATTTTAATGCAATTTTCAATGAATTGTTCAGTTATATTTTTTACTAAATCTATATATATATATGAAGCAGAATGTGTTTGTTTGTTTGTATCGTATAGCTATATCTATTTTCCTAAAATTTTCACAACATTTATCTGGGACTCTTGAAAGAATTACAGGCTATTTTTTTTAACTACACCCACTTTTACGCCTACTTTTTTCAATTCTGTTACTTCTTCCACAAAGCTTTTAACAGATTTTATAACGTAAACGAGTTTCACTTCGCCATTTGTGGACCAATTTTCAAAATAATTTTTGTATATGGAAAAGTCCAGAAAAATTTTTTTTTGGAAATTTTGAGGAGGGGAGGCCAACGACCCGCCCCAAAAATTGATTTTCTAAAACCTTTGCAATTTGTAGACCTATTTCCATAATGCGTTTTGCATATAGAAAAGATTCACTAAAATTTTCATTTTAATTGTGATGGGCGGTGGAAATCAAAGTGCCTGACCCAAAAATGTATTATCAAATAACTTCACCATTTGTGGACCAATTTTCAAAATTAATTTTGCATATGAAAAAGATCCATTATTGTCGAAATTTAAGAGGGGTAACGGATAAGTGAACTATTTACTTTAAGAAGTGAATACCAAATAACTTCGTCGTTTGTTAACCAATTTTCATTTCCAAAAATTCTTTTTTTCAAATGGAAAAATTCCGAAAAAATTTTCCGCAAATTCCGCAAAGTGCACGCTCACCCAACATCATCGGTTGAAATTCGGCATATAGACCCTTCTTTCCATGCTTAGATCCAGTAAGAAGAGATTTTTGGATATTCCAATGGCCAGGGGGTAAAAAGGGTAAAAACAGCTAAAATCTATTACATAATATTTCAGAAACTAAGACAGATAGAATAAAAGTTATAAAAGCATATAAATGCTGCTGAAAAATAAGCGGACATTTATTTCGTATGGGTATCAAATTAAAGACATTTTTTAAGGGAGCATATCTCTGCAAACATAATATGCGGATGTCTATTTTTATCTACTTCAATGATATCGGTACCAAATGAAAAAAATGGTTTAGAAGAACACCCAAAATGAAAGGAAATGAAAGATACTTTTCAGCAAAACTGCGTTTTGTACTTTTTTTTAATATAACAATAAAAGTATGCACATTCGATGTAGATGGCTTATCGTAACAATATCTATACAAAAGTGAGATAAGTTGGTGTGGGATAGCGAAGCTGGTTGATTTATTTATGACTTTAATTCCAATTATATATGATTTTGAAATATTTTTCAAATAGTATATTTAAAAAAAAGTATATACATTTTACATTAACCCTTAACTTTTTTTTTTATACGGAAAAACACTAACCATTAGTCGAAATGACTAAAAACTACATATAAACGATTTTTCCCTATCTGTTAACAAACTATACAGTAATTTGTCAAAATTCGAAATGGAATCAAAAATAAAATCGCATGGTTATTCTGAAAAATTTATTTTTTTTTGATATTTATTAGGACCACATTTTTCTAGCACTAGTTAAAATCAAATATTTTAATTTAAAGAAAAAAATTATAAAGAGAACAGTGTAATTATAATTAGTTATTTATTGTTGTTGTCTATATGTACATTTTGTTACTGTTAATGTCAACTCTTTAGTAGACCTTGAGCATTATTTTTGAAACAGCTGAGAAATCGCACTCTTTTATATAAAAACTGTAGAAAACTTTTTGAGAATTTCAGAGTTACAAATTTTTTTATTCGATTATAAAAGTTGATTAAATTTAATTGAAATCGGAGAGAGGCATGATAATTCATGATTGATTTGACTTGGAATTACCCTCTATGCCTTTTACATATAAAAATAATAAAAATAAAGTAGGAAACTTTGCAAATTCTATTGGTATTTCAACTCAGTGCTTCGATAGCCAGAAGTTTTAAGCTTATTCAGAAAGCTGTTTGCCTTTTGTGTGCTTTCTTAGGAATTCCAATAATTTTATTCTTTGCTATACAAATGAAAAACCTTTTCCAGATACCTATATAGACAAGTTTGAGTGCAGAAAAGTCCTCCTTGTAAATAATTTACGGCCAGACATTCAACACAAGTATCACTTGTTATTACCTGCCCTTAAAAAGAAGAAAAATTTACGGTAAAAAAATAGATTACTAAAAGTATAATATAAATAAATTGATTCTTTATGATTTCCTTTCTTACTGCCCTCTTCGTCTCACACTCTCTCTCTATTTCACTCCTTTATTATACTTGATTTCTAACTCGGTTTGAATATTTCAATTGAATTTGTCCTTTCAATCAAAAACAGCTTTTATCACCATTTTTTTTAGGATATGATTTGTGGGGAGATACATTAAAGCATGCAAATGTTTTCTGGCTCATATTTCCTAAAGAAAAAAACATTTTTATTTGATTTTCAGTTGGCAACAGAATTCGCAGTTTAAAGGCTTTGTAAATTTGAAAACAATTTACATAAATTTGTGAAAGCAACTTATTTATCTTTAGTGCATAAGTGTACGTAGAACGGTCTAAGGTGGTCCTTCGCTGAAGAAATTAAATATGACTTTTTTAAAGTTAAATATACATACGTATGCTCAACCGCAGCGAAGTTTTTCTCATAAAAATGTGAATGCTTTACATATGACACTACGCACTAAAAATCTTTCTAATTTCTTTTTATTATTTATTTATTTACTTATTTATTTGTTGATTTATTTATTATTTATGAGTATTTACAGTGAAGACCATAAACTGTGACAACAACATTCTTTTTCATTTTATTTAATATTTTTTCTTTTTTTATAAATTTTATTAAAAACATAAAAGCACATGTCATATCATACATAATATATGGTCATATAAAACGTAAAACAATGTAACTAAATTTTTCTAGTTAAGTAAGCAACTGGAAAAAAAGTTCCTTTAAAATTTGCACAAAATTAACAGAATCACTAATTTATAATAAAATATAAAAAATTTGTACGCACGTGCATTTTCACATGGTACGCAATATTCAATAGAAAACCCGATTTTGAAATTTTTGTCACTTAATAATATGAACAGTACTTTGGAATTAATGAAAATACTGGTATATCTGTGTTCAGACTCAAATCTATTGCCCTTGTTTTTCTCTCTTCGATTATGACCAACCATACTATATATGAGAACATTGTACATTTAAGCTACTATTAAAAAGTAGTATTTAGAAGATTTAATATAAAAAAAGCGTCTCTCAATTTTTGTTCGTTTGTAGTTAATACCACTTCCCTGTGCAACTTCTATACGAAATTAATTGCAGCATGGTTCCAAAGAATAGACTTAGTTACTCTAAATATTTAATTTCATTAAATTTGTTATATTTTATTTTGTTCTTTCTTTCCTATCTTTCTTCTAGAAATAAAATTTTCAGATACTAATTTTTCATATGTCTGCCAGAAATGACATCAAATATTCATCCAATTTACAATAAGAAATTAAAAAAGTTTAATACGACAATCTGCGGAAACGCGCAACAAATATACCGACGATAAATTAAAGAATAGGTGCACTCATAAGACGTAGCTGTTGGCTGCAACTGCTACAAAACTGCAGGCAACGTCTTAGAAACGGCTTGAAGAAGAAATACGCAGCTGATAAATGCAAACAATTTAATAGAAATAAAAGAGTGACAAAGGAAATGATATAAAATGATTTAAAGCTGCCACAAAATCATGAAAAATTTTTCAAATAGTGGACGCCAAAGTAAAATTCTTAATAAAAACTGTTTTATACGATATTTTCTGTTTTAATATTATTTGAAAAAAAAACTATTAGTTTTTTTTAAAGAGAGAAGAAGAGAAGAGATAATCAGACAATGATTACCTATTATTATGTGCTAACTTCATTTGCAATATTGATAGTGATTACAGGCGGTGAAAGGAAAAGCTTTCTATTTTTACAACTCTGCTTTTGCAGGTTTTCTTTTGTTTTATAGCAGTATTGCAGCATCTCTGGTACCAAGGAGACGCATTAAATTTTTAAAAGTAGAACTTTTTTTAATTATTTAGCTTCACCGACGATGCTCGACAATAACATCGAAGGAGGACGTTCTCATGTTACTTATGAAATTTAGGAATTATGGAATTTCATTGTAGCTATAAACAGATTGTTTGAAAAAAAAACTGGAAGTAAATTTATTTTAATTCCAACAAAAATGTTGACTGTGTATCTCAGGAGACGTCAAAGTAGACCAGCACTACCCTTTTTGTCCTCCTCATACCCCAATTGCCGCTGGAACATCTATTAGCCACTGATATTTTAGCGCACTACTCACTGGACTGTCGAGGCACACTTTATGAAATACACAACTCTTGAGCTGTTTTAGAAACGCTTACAGGACAAGTTCCGCTCATACATAACTACTTAAGTATGCGTTTCTAAGCAACCACCTTGTGAAAGTGCCCAATATCGTTTATTGAAAGTAAAAATTAACTCATTAAATATAAATCTTGTTTATCACGAATATCACATCTCTCTGAAGATTCCTAAAATTGTATAACTTTAAACGACAAATTATTGCAGGTATTTTGCAGACATTATCTTAAAATACGAATATTTCTAAAAATTGCCCAATTATAAGCATATTGATGTAAATCATTGAAAGGTAAAAAAATTATTGAATTTGTCGTTTCAGAGATTACCTGATGGATGTTCTACATCATTGACTTTCATATTTGCAAGGCTTTTCCTTTTGTTTATACTCCTACATATATAAAGCTACAAACTTTTATTGTCAATAAATACCATCAAATTCGGCTTAACCACAGAATACACATCATATTCTTTGGCTTAACACAAAATAGACCATGAAATCAACAAATTCTCAGAAGAAAGATAGATAAAAAGCGATAATAATTGAATGGAAAAAAAAAATTATAACAAAATTTTTAACATTTAATGGTTCATAATTTATGATAATCTTATTTAAGCTTCCCATAGGCTGAACAGAATATAAATTAAGTTTGTATAACGGAAGTAAAAACACATACCACATGCCTGTGGATTTTAGGAAAAAGTTCTTACAAGACATTGGAAAAAATATTATATATATTCCAATATTTCGCTTTTAATATGTGTAGCATTGTTCGGAAATAACTTTTTTTGTCATAAAAATTTGGAAAAGCCCTAACCTAACTTCTTTTTTAATAGTTATTTAAAACTAAATTGATAAAAAAAAAGTGTGCTTCCAACTGAGAATTGCTTAAAGAATTTTATAAAACCAAAATTTTCATGAAAGAATTAAAATTAATTTCCCGACAATGCTACACATGGATGCCCCAGTAGTGTAACGAATAGTGTGCTAGTTTATCAGTTTATCACTCTCTGCTGTAAGAGAGAGAAGCTTAAAAATAAACTATGAAGGACCGGCCCATATATGAGAGTAATATTCCATTTTCGCTTGGGTCTTTCGTACCAAATTTAAATTAATAATCGTAATTTTTTTTTTATCTTGGACCAGCACTCAGGAGATGATCCCTGCACATGCGGTGCATTGTGCTGGAACTAGGGGAAAGGGATTGTAGGAGAAATGATAGCAGGTGAAGTTTCTCTACTTTACAACACTGTTTTTGCATGTTCTTTATTTTTTAGAAGTGTTGTAGCGCATCTGATGTCAAGAAGACGTATTAAATTTTGAAACTTCGTTTTTAGTAGCTATTTTTAGTAATTTTTTTACTTCGCCGATGCTACACAATACCAACGAAGCAGGGCGTTCTGATGAGCCTGCGGATTGGATACAGCTGAAGCCGTTGCTGTTCAGAGACCAGTGAATATGCCTTCGCCACTGAAACCTTCCGACAACAAGTGACACAAAGGCACACAAATGCACAACAGAAAAATGCGAGATGTTTTTATGAGTCTGAAACTGGGTTTGTTCCCAGGAAAAATTTTTCGTTTTGCAGTCAACGGGCAGACTACTTCGACCATCGCCACCCTTTTGACTCGTGTTGAATAAATAAGAATGTAATAAATAAATGCTGTATTGATATTTGATTTTTGGTTTAGTAACATTTTAATAGATTTAAAACCGAAAAAGCAACTCTTTGCACACTCGATAATTCTCAAACATTTTCTGGGAGTATTTTTATAAACATGTGAGATTTTTTAGCTTAAAAAAAATTATTAGTACGATCTTATTTTTAACTGTTTATAATTACTATTTTTTATGTTTTGGAAAAGTTTTGGAAAAAATTATATTAAATTAAATTGAAGCTTTTTTAAAAATTTAGTTGAAGGTCTACTGATGAGTTGATATTAGTACCAACGACATATACCTGTACATATAGACTTGCTTAACCGTACAACAGCCTTATGTAATTTTCTTGTTTCAAAGTAAAGCGTTAGTTAGGGTCTTTCTATATTAATGTAACGATACATATTGCAATGAAATGTCCCAGAGAAACTTTATTCTTTTGTCTAATTTTGAATGTAAGAAGGACTACATAATAGAAGCTGTAATAGGAAAATGTTCACGCTATTGCGAAAAGTTCTTTTGGTGTGCCTTTCAAAATGCTTAAGTAACAATATGAGCAATTCGTAACGCAATTCCCAACGACTAAAATGAAATGAAATGAAATAATATATAAATGTGTATGTAAAAAACAATAGGCTCACGGATATGCACATGCATATGTATAACAGCAATCCATTAAATTTATACACTGCTTATTCACTAAACAATAACTTTCATTAAGGAGAAATTTTTGAAACAAAAGGGGTCTGCTGTGTATAGAGTGTACCAATATTAACGCAAACATTTCATTTGTGAGTAGTATAGTAATCAATCAGAAAATTTCGTACACAAACATATGGCGTTAATTTTGGTGCCGCTTTTATTAAGTTGAAAAGACTATTTTTTGTACTTCCAAAATACAATTTTATTATAATACATACTTGCCTGTTATCGTTGAAAATCGTAAAACTTTTTAGTTGTACATAAAATATATATTGTTAAATATTGGAAAAGTGTACAAAAATATGGTAAAATACTTAGGAAACGTTGAGACTTTAATATATGAAGAAATTTTTATGAGAAAACTTTTTTGCTCAGTGATTTCAACTTTTCGAAAGCAAAACCAATAACAAAATTTAAAGGAACTCCTAAAATTACCAATCAAAAAAAGATCAACTTAAATTTATATAAATTAAACCTTTTCTTTTTTATTTTGTTTATGTTGGGTATTTTCAAAGCACACATATCGCCTACGGGCTACTAAACGAATGGGTTTGTTTGTGTCCTCAATTATGTGCACAGCTTTTCCAAATTCACCAGCTTTGTGAACGAATAGTGGGCGTATAACTTTTTATTTCATTTGCCGATTAAAATAAATTCAATGAGATGTGATAGTTACTAAGAAATAAACTAAATAAAAGACGAAATAAATATAAATCACATTGGTAAACACTGGCTGAACGGAACAAGATGATGTTTTCGAAGGCTGCTAAAGCGTTTTTCATATTTTATCCAGTGGTGTGGTTATTCGTAGACGTAAATTGTAAATGTAAATTATATATTTACTATTTTTAATACTAACAAAATTAAATAAAAAGCAAAAAAAAATACTTCTATTGCGATTCCTTCAAATAATAAAAAAAAAAAATTCTCTCTTTCAGGACTATAGATCACAGCAATAATAAACTTCCAAAGAAGTGATCCCGAAGTAGTGCAAATGTGGAGAATTCCGAATGAATTTTATATAGGCTTCTCATCGCAAAAAGGCATCAATTCAATGAATCGTATTAAATATGTTAAAAAAATTTTATTCTGATGAAACTCCCTTTAGTGAGTTTTATTGATTCTCTGGAATTGGAAAAATAGTAAAATAAATTTTGTTTGCTATTTTCTCATTATACAGTTTTCAAGGATTCTGTTTTAAACTCCATTTAAACTAAAGCTTGAACTTATCTTTAACGTATACAGATTGTTAACCCTTTCCCCGTTGAGCCTCAGAATATATGAATATGAATTTCAAGCAGTGCAAAATATTCACATATGAAAATTCCAATGTAAAATTAACATGACTGAATGTTGATTAAAATCATGTTCTATTTCAGCTAAAATAATGACCTAATTTAAATTTAACATTGATTTGAGACGAAAAAATTTCAAAATTACCTTAGAATAAATTGACTTAATATTTTTCGTTGCAAAAATAAAGTTGCACTACGTTAAATATTAAATTAAATAAAATTAAATTAAATAATATTAATATTAAAGTAGTCTCACGTTAAAGCACCGTTGCACTCTTCTTAATCAATACAGCAAAATTAAAGATTTTAGTACAAAGATGTAATGTAAAACTAATATTGAATCAGGCAAAACTAACATTTTAAATCAAACTTAAATCAGCTTGACAGTGTTGGAAATATAATTTGAGCATTAACACTTTGCTTATTCAACATGTATATTCACATAGTTGGCTTTGAAATATTTTTTATGTTGTGTCACTTTGTAGAAAAATTTTATATATAGTTTAAAAGAATTTGTCATCAATAAAAGTCATACATGTACATTGTGTTTTGTACATTGCTTTTTATATAAGAACTTTGTGGAATTACTAGAAAGGGTTTGCATCACCACAACTACATTTAAATAGGTTATGGGCCCAGCCATACGATTTGGAAGTTGTTGAATTTTTATTGCAAGATTTAAAAAGAAAAAATGGCATCGTCGTCATTATATCAGATAGAAAAGCTAGATGAAAGGAATTACGAAACATGGAGTATTCATATGAGAAGTATCCTTATTCATTCTGGTTTTTGGAAGTATGCAAGTGGCGAAGAAGAAGCAGATTCAACCTGGAGTCTTGATAAAATTTTGGAGTGGAAGAGTAATGATGAAAAAACGCTCGCAACAATTTTATTAAGTGTTAAGTCTAACCAGTTGAACCATATTAAAAACATTAACAAATCTAAAGATGCCTGGATTAAACTTAAGGAAGTTTACAAGCCGAGTGGTCCGATGCAAAAGGTTAGCTTATATAAAAAGATGTTAAGTTTGAACATGAAAGACAGCAAAGATATGGCCGAATATTTAAACAGTTTTTGTGAAATTACGGAGAAATTAGCCGATGTTGGAATTAGTATTCAAGAAGAATTATTGGTAGTCATTTTATTGTCAAGTCTTCCGAGAGAGTTTGAAAACTTCGTTATTGCCATAGAAACGAGGGATTCTCTACCAGCGTTAGGAATGCTAAAGGTTAAACTTCTTGAAGAGTATGAACGTCGAAATCAACAAAACAAATCATCTACGATTGAACAAGCTTTTGGTGCAGCCAAAAGAGAAACAGGTTACAAGAAAGGTAATAATAATTTGAATGTTAAAAAGGGAAATTGCTTCATATGTGGTAAGAAAGGGCATTATGCAAATAGGTGCAACGAAAAACGTAATCAAGAAAAAACTTACTCTTTGATTGCAATGGCGAATTCTGAAAAAAGAGATACACAAACATCGACATGGTACATTGATAGCGGTGCTACAAGTCACATGTGTGCAAATCGAAATTTATTTTGTAAATTAGACAGATGCAGTGATAATATAATGTTGGCAAATAGAAAATCAATTGCTGCTGAAGGAATAGGAACAGTCAATCTGTTTATAAATAATAATAAAATTGTACTAAAAGATGTTTTATATTCCTCAGATCTGAATGGAAATTTTTTATCTGTCAATAAGGTCGTACAGTATGGTGGCAAAATCAAATTTAATAATAAGGGTGCAATATTTACTGATGCTTACGGTGAAATAGTTTTAAAAGCCCGTAAAGAAGAAAATTTGTTCCAATTTAAAATAAAAATACCGAACGAGAAATTATGTGTTTTACAATCCATTAATGAAACTTGGCATCGTCGATATGGACATTTGAACTATGAAAGCCTGTTTGAGTTGTCGAAGAAAAATATGGTGAATGGTATAAATTTGACGCAGAAACATCAAGATCCGTGCGAAATATGTATGGTTAGCAAAATTCATGCTATAAAATTCCCGAAGAAATCTGAAAGTAAATCTGGTGAGTTGTTAGATTTAATACACTCGGATGTTTGTGGTCCTATGAAAATAGATTCAGTTGGAGGTTCAAAGTATTTCCTCACATTCATAGATGACAAGTCAAGAAAAGTTTTTGTTTATTTTTTAAAATACAAAAGCGAGGTATTTGAAAAATTTAAAAATTTCAAAGAATTAGTAGAACGTCATACAAATCGTAAAATAAAATGTATTCGTAGTGATAATGGAGGAGAATATATTAATAAAGATTTTAATAATTATTTGGAGCAATGCGGAATTCAACGTCAGTTAACGGTACCTTATACGCCGCAACAGAATGGGGTAGCGGAAAGGTTTAATAGAACAATAGTAGAAATGGCTCGTTGTATGTTAGTCGATGCTGGTTTAAAACAAGATTTATGGGCTGAAGCTGTAGCAACAGCAGTTTATTTACGTAATAGATCTCCATCAAAAAGTCTCGATGGAAAAACGCCTTATGAAATATGGACGGGTCGTAAGCCATGTGTAAATCATTTTAAAATTTTTGGTACAAATGCAGTAGTTTTGAATAAAAGAAGAGGAAAATTTGAATCAAAAGGTGCAAATATGATGATGGTTGGTTATTCTAGAGTATCAAAAGCATATCGCTTATATGATAAGAAAACACGAGAAGTTATTGAAAGACGCAATGTTTTATTTAATGAATATAAATTACCCTGTAAAGAAATTAATGATAACATTCAAAATTTTATGGATTTCGAAGCGATTGTAAATAAGAAAGATGTCGATGAACAATTTGAGACAAATAATACCTCAAATCAAGAAGATTTAGAGTATAGCATTGTAAGATCAGTAAATAGCGATATTTCACTTGATGAGGTTGTAGAAACAAATGAAAAAGGTAAACGTGGGCCAGGTAGACCTAAAATTTTTAGTAATGGTAGGCCAGGTCGTCCAAGAAAAATATATCAACAACTGAATAATGCAGTGAAGGAGCAAGTTCCAAAAACTTTAGAAGAGGCATTATCCAGTCGTGAAAGTGAAAAATGGAGAGAAGCTATGAAAAAAGAAATGTCTTTGTTGGAACAAAAAGAGACATGGTCATTAGTTGATTTACCAGCAGGTCATAAAACTATTAAAAGTAAGTGGGTATACACTTTAAAGAAAAATAGTGAAGGTGAAATTGAAAGGTTTAAGGCAAGGTTGGTCGCCAAAGGCTGTAGTCAAAAATACGGCATAAATTACGAAGAAACTTTTTCCCCTGTAATAAGATACGAAACGATAAGAATGATTTTGGCATTAGCAGTTGAGCACAAAATGCATTTGCACCAAATAGATGTAACTTCAGCATACCTGAATGGAGATTTATATGATGAAATTTACATGCAACAGCCTCAAGGTTTTGAAAACAAAAGGTATCCAAATAAAGTGTTACGTCTGCACAAATCTCTTTATGGTCTTAAGCAATCCGGGAGAGCATGGAATTTTAAATTAAATGAAGTTTTATGTAAGATGGGATTTGAAAGTTGCAAAAATGAACCGTGTTTATATAAAAAAATACAAGACAAAGAATTGATTGTAGTCGCAGTTTACGTCGACGATATAATAGTTGGATGTAAAAATAAAGCAGAAATATTAAAATTCAAGTCTCAAATTAGTAAGAAATTTGAAGTATCAGATAAAGGTTTATTGGAACATTTTTTGGGGATGAAAGTTGAACGTAACGGTGAAACTGGAGATATAAATATCTGTCAGGAAAATTATATTAAAGATTTGTTACAACAATACAATATGGAAAATTGTAAAACATCATCAGTTCCACTAGAACCAAATTTTCAAACAAAATGCAATGAAAAATGTGAAGAGGTTGATAGCACATTATATCAATCACTTATTGGCTCTTTATTATATTTATCTTTAACGACAAGGCCAGATATATTATATTCTGTAAATAAATTAGCACAAAGAAATACTAATCCACATGTAGAACATTTTAAAGCGGCAAAACAAGTTCTTAGATATTTGAAAGGAACTCAAAATCTTAAATTAAAATTTTGCAAAAGTAATCAAGAGTTAATCGGTTATGCTGATGCAGACTGGGGTGGATGTAAAACTGACAGAAAGTCACATAATGGATACATATTTTATCTTGGAAATTGTGCAATATCTTGGGAGTCGAAAAAACAATCCACAACAGCATTAAGCAGTACAGAAGCTGAATATATGTCTATATCAAATGCAGCAAAGGAAGCAGTATACTTAAGAAGATTACTACAAGAACTTGGTTTCATAAATGAAGAAAGTATTAAATTGAACGTCGATAATCAAGGAGCTTTAAAATTAGCAACAAATCCAGTATTTCATAATCGCAGCAAACATATAGATATAAAGTATCATCACATTAGAGAAGTAGTAAATAATAAGGAAATCTATTTGGAATACTGTCCTACGGAAGATATGATTGCGGATATATTTACTAAAAATTTGTCTAAATTAAAACATAATAAATTTGTTACTTTGTTAAATTTAAAAACATAAAATCAGTTTGTAAAATATATATGTTGAGGAGGAGTGTTGGAAATATAATTTGAGCATTAACACTTTGCTTATTCAACATGTATATTCACATAGTTGGCTTTGAAATATTTTTTATGTTGTGTCACTTTGTAGAAAAATTTTATATATAGTTTAAAAGAATTTGTCATCAATAAAAGTCATACATGTACATTGTGTTTTGTACATTGCTTTTTATATAAGAACTTTGTGGAATTACTAGAAAGGGTTTGCATCACCACAACTACATTTCAATAGACAGTACTTTAAAAATTTTTTTCTCTTTGTATACAAGTAATTCTCAAATATGTTTTGGGAGTTTTCACATAAAGATGTGAGATTTCTTGGCTTTTGCAAGATTTTGATTTAATGTATGTTGATGAGTTGTTTCAACGACATATAGACTAACTTAACAATACAACGAATATAAATAAATAATCATTCTGACTCGCTTTAAATTTAATATTATTATCAATTTGCTGTTAAATTAACAATGAAATCATGTTGATTCAATATAAAAATCATCTTGTTTTATTTTTACACAAGTTTGATTCAACTGGATGTGTCGCATTGTTTGAATCTTAATTTAATTTTAAATCGACTAGGCTTTTATATGAAATCACCATTAGTTAAAGACATTATAAAATGAAATGTTATTGTTTGTATGTTATAGAACACCATGTTGATTTAAAATCATGCAAAATCGATACCAGAAAATGTTAAATTTACATGATTTTTTATGGTTTTTACAATGAAATTTTTCTGTGTTTGAGAATGAAGGTTATATTAAAACTAACTATAATTTAATTTTTAGTACGGCAATGACTAGCAGACTCTTGTTAATTCTTCACACCAAGCGAAACAGAATAACATTTGTGTAACATTTAACAATTAAAAAATTATACACCCGTATAATTTCTTACTTTTTAGAGTTGTAGTTTACAACAAATTTTAATTTTCTATTTGTTAACATTGAAAACAGATAATTAAAACAAATTTATTTTTACGTAATAAAAATTAGCTAATGATCGAAAACATACGGGCAATCAAAATTACATGTGATAATTACCAAGACACAAACTAAATCAAAGACAATAATTGTAAGTCACACTGACAAACACTAGCAAAACGGAACAATATGCTGTTTTCGAAAGTTGCTACACTTTCTTCATCAGCGTTCTTCGTGTTTTGTCCACCGTTATCAGTAGATATAAATTATTATCTTCATACTGGTATATTTATTATTGTCTATAAATACCTAGAAAACGAGAAATTATTGCCCCTTTTATTTTTTTTCTTTCTAAATGAAGCTTTAAATTTAGGGCACCAATCAGAGGTTTCAATTTAGAGCTCCATTTAGTAATTGTTATTATTATTTTTATTTTTATAGAAATAAAAATATTATAGATCCTGAAGACCAACATTACAACTTATTTTGATAATTTTATCAATCATCTACTGAAATATGTACTCGTTTTTAATCCTGTATTAAGAGACCATTTTTTCCAAACTACATACATACAAATTTAACCTTATACTTATGTAATTACAAGTCGTTGATAATTTAACTAACCACCCATTTATCGGGAGCAAGAAAGCCGAGAAATTGTAGTTGCTGCAAGGCTGAATCTGATATAAAGTGCTTAACTTGTGAAAAACACTTTCAATAGAATTATTTTTCTTTGTAAAAAACCCAGCAAAAGCTTTGCAATTTGTATTATATTAAACTGAAATATTAACTGGACCAAATAGCCTCTGATACCAAATAAATAACTTTTTAATCTTTCCGTACAGCTTGACGTTAGATACCTGAAATTTTGAAAATAATATTGTGACAAGCATAAAACAAAAGTTATTAGAATTACAGAAACCTTTTTGGAGCAAGCGGGCTTAATCTGAGAGTACGGTTAAACAAAAGAAGAAAAATTGCGGCATTCGATAGCGAATGAAGTTCCAATAAATTTTAATAATTCTTTAATTTTAAGTTTCTAATAGAATCGAATGCCGGAATTTTCCAGCAACTGAATAAATCTTAAAAAAAGTTCTTTTTGTTTTATAACGATTTTAGTTAATTAATTCTATAGAGAAAATTTAAAAATTTACTGCCACATCTTTGAAATATTTTTAGTGTGCGAAAGGTTGTGAAATTAACAGCTTGTGCCGCAAAAAAAAAATTACAAACAATTTTTTTTTGTAAATATTTGTTGCTGTTTTCAATATACATACATAAATATTCAAATGAAATTCTTCTCGTTGGTATTTAGTGCGATTGGCCATAAATTTTGTAAATGAAAATTTTTTTTATTAAACCTTTTGTAAAGAAAAAATGATTTTTTTTTGAATGCGGCAGTTAGTAAATAAAAAACAAGTTTTGTGAATAAAAATCTAATGATTTCGCACCAAAAAAATTAATTACTAAAACTCATTACAAAATTGAAAACTCTTAACGGGAGAAACGGCACGTGGGTAGTGAAGACAAATATTATTAGTAATTTGTACTATGGAAGAATATCTTTAATTCCCAATAAATGTATGTTAGTTAGAAAGGGTCAACTTGTTCGGGCCAGGGGAAGCATGTAGAACAAAAAAAAAACAATATCTACACGGAATTGTAAAATGAGCATTGTGGGTTTAGAATTAAAATCAATTTAAAAAAAACTGAATGGATTTAAAGGAGAATATCATTATTATTAAAATCAAAATTATTACATTCAAACTATAACAGTGGCGAAGGCATAGACACTGGTTACTGAACAATAACGGCTTCAGCTGTAATCTATCCACAGGCACATCAGGACGCCCTCCTTCGTCGGTATTGTGTAGCACTGGTGAAGTACTAAAAAAAGCGACTACTAAAAACGAAGCTTCAAACAAATTTAATCCGTGTCCTTGACATCAGAGGCGCTGCAACACTGCTCTATAAAACGTGCAAAAGCAGAGTTGTAAGATAATGAAACTTCACCTTCTTGTCTTTTCTCTAAATATCCTTTTCCTCTAGTTCCAATGCACCGCATGTGAAGGGAGGTCTTTTCCTGAGTGCTGGCCCAAGATAAAGAAAAAGCAAAAACCAGAAGATTATTGGACCTTTATGTCTCACTTAGTTTACCTTCAAGAAAAAGTAAAAAATATTAGTCAATGTAATATTACCACTAAATCTTCGATAATTTTTAAAGGAAACAATTCATTTGAAACATGTATTTTTCGCCCATTCAGAAAATCATTTGCTGACAGTGCTTTTTCCAGAAAGGCAAAAATTTTTGTGTTGTTCAGTAAATCACACGACTTTTGGATTTTTACCTAGAAACATTTTTAAATTTTCAATGTAAAAATTTAATAATAAGTTCCACACATATATATATATATATGTATATATTATTTTTTCAGATATAAATTAATAACAAAAAAAAAGGACCTGAAGATGTTGGAAAAAAACCAACGAAACGTTGAGCAACATCCAAAATATTTATTTTTATTAACAACACCAAAACACAAATTGACCACAAATTCAGCCTTGGGAAACACCCGATAATACGAAAACCCAAAAAATAGTTGATTTCCTTACTTTAACTGTGTTATAACCACAAACGCAAATAACATTTTTAACAGCAGAAAAGTTATCTCTAGATTTTTGTAAGTGTTTTTTTTTAAATAAAACAACCAATTGTTCAAGAAAATTAATATAGAATACAGTGAGTAATTTATTTAAATGTTTTATTATAATTTTCTCATCATTTGAAATGTTAGAGACTTTGCAGGCCGTTTTGGTATCACAAAATTCAATGCACAGAATACCTTTTTCGTGGTTTCAAATCCCTATTACGAAATGTCACTTTCCGAATTTTGCAAATACTTATAAAACCAATTTAAAACAAAATATGACAAATTAAAAAACTAACGTTTATTGTAGAAAAAAAAATTAGCTTTTGTAATTTTTCTCAAAGCATATTTCTTGTCTTTGACAATTATGAAAGGTTTTTAAGAATTTAGTAGGATTTTCTCGGATTTTTAATTTCAAAAAAAAGTACGAACTAAGGAGAGGACCCAAATGTAAAGAATTTTTTTTGCGAATGAAGGAGTTTCATGAAGGTACCTGCCGTCTATTTCGAATAGTAAAGGCTTTCAAATTATCGGGGTAGTAATTATCGCTGTTTTACTGTAATATGTGTTAATTCATCGATTTGCACATACATAAGAATATCGTAAAAGTGCAATCTGTATAGGCTTTAATTAGAATGTAGTTTATGCATTTTCTCTTAAAATTTGTATTTGCTTGCAAAAAATTTTGGAAATTGTAAGTTTTTAAATTATAACAAATTGAAACAGGAACAAAATTCTATTAAACTCGATAGGAGGAAAAATGTTTCGATTTTAAACATGGTAGGCTGATGCAATGCTTGTATACGATTTATAATATTCACTACGAATATTATCTCTAATTAAACTAAGTGTCTGAAATGGTACGTAAGAAGCCTAGAGACTGCACATACAGAACAGAAAGTCATTAATTATTATTGACAATTGTTGCGCAAGAAACAACATAAGAAGTACGTACGTAAAACATCATGCTTGCAAAGAATGAATGTATGTATATCGATTGTACATTGAAAATAATTTAACAACAAAAACTTCTTAAAATATCTTCAATAAAATAGAGTAAGTTTTCATAGGAATTACCAAATAAATGTGAGATTAACATATAATAATTTTTTTTTTATTTTTAAAAACACCAACTCTGTGAAAAGTTTGAACCTAAATCTGGATGTAGAGAAAATTTATTTATTAGTTGAATTGCGTGAACTTGAATAATGATTTCGATTTTCGTATGTTACTTTTCTTAATGTTAATTGTTATTTTTATCTTGGGCAGCATTCAGAGGATGACCCCTTCACATGCGAAGCATTTTGCTGGAAATAGAAGAAAGGGATAGTGAGAGCGATGACAGGTGGTAAAGCTTAACTGTCATACAACTCTACTTTTGTACGTTTTGCTTTTATAGCAGTGTTGCAGCGCCTCTGATGTCAAGGAGATTTAATTTTGAAGCTTTATTTTAGTAGCCATTTTTAATAATTATTTTATTTCTGTGACGCTACATCTGCCTTCGCCGCTGAAACCATTCGACAACAACTGACAAATAGATATTGAGAAACTGGACTCGAAGCCATGCATTTTTGGTTTTGTAGTCAAAGTGCTAACTACTTCAGCTATCGCCACCCATGCAGTATTCATAAAAAAAATTTATAAAAAGCAAATTCCCTTGCAAAATTTATTAATTTTTTAAATCAAATTTATTTTTATGAGTATGGCCGTTAATCTCTAAAAATTTTGATTTGAATTAAAACTTATAATTTATTGAACTCAAATTTGCACAATTAAAAATTAAATGCAAATTTTGCAAAATAAATTTCTTTTACTAAGAAAAATACTCAAGATTTGCTTAAACTAGCACTTACTATTTTCCCTAATTTTTTACGAAATGTATTACAATTGTACTTTTCGGGGAACTATGTATATGTATAAATTCGTAAGTAGTACATATAAATCTTCGAAACTGCATAAACTATTTTGGAGTAGAGAAGGTTTTAGTTTTTTTTAGTGTATTCATTTATGGTGATTTGAAATCATTGAACATTTTTCTCATCAATATAAATATAGATTACAAAGAAGACTTTCAATAGAAATATTTCGATGAACATATGGAGCTTTTAATGTAAGAGCGTCATAACTTACAATTTAGTATTCCTAATTGTTAGTTTTATAGTTTTTTATAATTTTTATATAATTGCTCCTGTAGCATATGTTTCAATTTTATGACATGTATAAACTCGTATATATTTTTAGAGATACACATCACTACCATAATATAGAAAGCGCCTAACTTATATTTATTCTTCTTTCGCATATTTTCACTTTTAATTTTTTAATAAAACTAGAACGAAAAATTAAACTGCTGTATTCCGCCTGTACACTAGTTGAAGAATTTAAAAAAAATACTCGCCAGAGCAAAATTAAAATATTTATGAGCTCTTTACATCTACGGTATAAGAAGCTATCAATATGTATGTATGTATTCATGTGTATTATAGATTAGATGCTAACTAATGCATATAACAAATTTGTAAAATTTTTCAAGGTAGTTATTTATTGCTAATAAATATTCGCCCTAGAAATACTTTCAAAAGTACGTGAATAAAAAAGAATGAGGTAAAATAAATATATCACAAATCACGTAACCATACGTGCTTGCTGGTGAATTTATTCCACCTTTTTGTTGCATATTTGTATGTTTATTACGACAAAATGTACACTCAGAGTAAAGTATTTGTGTTCACATCTGACTGGATTGCAGATGAATTATAAAATACATAAATGTTAATTTCATAACTAAATGGTGTTGTAAATTTACGATAAAACACAACATGAATGAACGGCGAATATTGTACAGCACGACAAATTTGTCGACAAGAATTCGTTACGTAAATTCGACGAATAAGATGTAATTAGTGGGAGAAAAATAGCTGCAACTGTCATGTTATTTTTAAAATTTTTTTTTTATCTTCTACCAGCACTCAGAGGAGGAGCACATACGACAAATTGTGCTGGAACTAGAGAAAAAGGATAGTGAGAGATATGACAGGTGGTAAAGCTCAACTATCTCACAACTCTGGTTTTGCACGTTTCTAGTATTATTTGTTTTTTTTTTTATAATTATTTTCCTTCACTGGTGATACACAATATCTATGATATACATACATAAATAAATATATTTTGGACAATTATGGCTTGTGCAAATTATTGAAATAATCAATATCATATTCGTCATGCTAGAAAGCTTTATTTTTGTGCCACAGCACAGCACAGTGCTGTGTCCGAAAGACAGTTCTTTATATTGGTGATAAAAATTTAGAAAACCTTTTAGATTTACCTCTTATTTTTACACTAGAGGACACTGAAGTCAGAGAATTATAAATAAGAATTGGAAACAACTACTTGAGTTTGTCATGCTTCAAGAAAATAATTATTAAAATATCTTCTCTTGGAGTAGGATATTGAAATTTTTTCGTGTAATAATTAGGTATATAAAAAAAATAACTGCAAAGAAAATTTTATATGAAAAGTCTTTTCCTATAAGTATTTTGTATTGGTTTAAAAAAAATTTATTGTTCACTTTAGCTCAAAAACGTTTTTAACTTTGATGGAATATTAAAAAAGAAAGAAAAATATGGTATAAGAGCTTTGTTCGGTTTCCAAAAGTTGTACTGTTTTCTAATCACACCAAATAAAAAAATTTTATTTAAAAAACTGCTATTTTCGTGATTTTTGATGAAATTTCCATTGTGTATTTAGTTTATAACAAAATTAAGTAAGAATATAATGAAATATATAACCAAATAAATTCTGTTTAATTTGAAACAACACAAGATAAATTTAAAAAATAAATATATAGAAATTTTGTTTGACTCTTTTTTTTATACTACAAGAGTTAATTAATAATTAGTTTTGTTTTTGCAACTTATCTTTTTATTAAAATTGAAATAATCGGTTGTGAGGAAGCACGGCAATATTTTTTAGGATAATGAAGTACTGAAGTCGGACACTCGGCGAAGGATAACGAGCCACTTAGGCTCGCGATTGTGATACCAACCAAAGAAGAATTTTAAAAAAATTCACTTGTATTTGAATTTGAATTTAAAATCTGACAAGTCGTAAAATACTTTCACATTATCGTCAAAATCCTTTAAATTCATTTTATCTAACTTTTTATTTCTTAATTGATAAATAAATTTTAATTTAATTGGCCACAAATTTTTATTCAATATATAATAAATATGAAACCAAATTTATTGAGAATATAGTGTTTTAACGCTAAATCATATATGGCAGGGCAAGATCTAGAGTCGTTGCTTCAGTCACAATAAAAATTACCACAGAATTTACAACAATGGGGTGCAAAACATCTTCAGCTGTAACCTATCCGCAGGCACATCAGAATGCCCTCCTTCGTCGGTATTGTGTAGCACCGGCGAAATAATATAATAATATAAAATAATTACTAAAAATGGCTACTAAAAACGAAGCTTCAAAATTTAATATGTCTCCTGGACATCAGACGCGTTACAACACTGCTATAAAAAATAACGTGCAAAAGCAGAGTTGTAAGATAGTGAAGCATCATCACCTGCTATTATCGCTTTTACTAGCCCTTTCTTCTAGTTCCAGCACAATACATTGCATGTGTAGGGGTCATCTGCTGAGTGCTGGTCAAAAATAAAAAAAATCTGATTTTTTATCCCTTTTTCTGCAGTGATGTAGCCAATATTAAAAATTTGATTTTTGATATATATGGGCGATAGGCGTGTCCTTTATTCGATTTTTTCTATAAATTTATTTTTTTTTAATTCAAATATTTTGTTTTTATTTATGTGACAACTCCTTCTAATTTTGTCACAACTCTATATGGGATCAAAGCACTGTGCGACCTGTAAACATGGTTAGAAAAGGTTTTAGGTTTCATAATGCATATAAAATGAAAATAAATAATTTTTTGTTTACATGTAGCAGGTGATAGTATAACCATCTTAAAAAGAAACACAAAGTTTTTTTTTTTTTTTTTTTTTTTTAAATATTTTTGTTAATACAAATTATTATTTCCTGACGATGCTACCTATTTGGTAGCGAAATATTGAGAAATAAATAATAATTAAAAAACTTTTCATAAAAAAGACCATCGCTCAAAAATAAATATAATTAAAAAATTTTAATAAAGGTCAAATAAAAATAGAAGTGATACTAAGAAACACAATAATTGAGAATTATGAAATGTTCATAATTTAAAAAAAATTATTATTGAATTTTGTATATAAAAGAGAAAATAATTCGCAAGACAAAAAATAACTTTGCTTACTTAAAAACTATGAAAGCCCAAAAACAAATACGGCCACTCTACACCAAGTTTTCGTGGTTCGTCGACGTAAAAGTTAGAAAGAAAACCTATCGGAAAGGTCGTTACGCACGACGAATCTCGGTGTACGTTGTGACTGTGTACATTTTCCTACGAAACAAATTAGTTTTATTTCCTTCTGCGGTCAGAGTTGTGTTTATACCATCAATCAATTACATTAGCTTACAAAAAACAATATTTCAAATAAATTGTAAAATCATTAATACGTAAAATGTGTGTGGTAATAATACTGAAATTTTTACAGTGTATGTTTTTAAATGTGCATACGAGTATGTATGTGTGTACCTTTGTGCGGGCGTTACATGTGCTGTTGTTAAGGTTTTTGTAGTGATTTTCCTTTATTGCTGGTATTTTGTTTGCACACATAATAAGTTTTATAGGAAATGGTTGTTGTCATTGTATGATGCTAAAATCCTGTCCGTTTATATTTATATATATGTATAGTTTTATTATTATGATTTTTCTTATTATCGAAGGTTTGTTTTAAAAAAAAAAGCTATTATGTTGGCATTTCATAGAATGAAACTTTGTCCTGGATCCACAAGGTGTTATAAAATTTTAAATTGAAGAAAATAATATATTTGCTTCATATAATGCTCTAAAGGGCTATTTCTCTAACACAAGTAGTGCTTGTCTGGAAAGAATGTATAGGAAACCCACTCAACGTTGTTAATGTTTTTCATATAAGACTAGAAATATTTGTGTTAGAGAAACAGCTCATAAATATTGCAAACAAAAGGTATTTAATGAAATATGAAAATTTCTCAAGTGCATATAACAGGAACTAAAAAAAAATATAATGTGATGTCTTACGAATCTATACCTGAGTGCCAAATGATCGTAATCTCCAAAACACAAATTTTACAGTGGGAGTTTTCTTTTTTATTTTCTTGATTTTATTTATGTTAAATTCGATCAACTCAAATACCTTATAAATTGAAAGTTATCAACAATTTTTAGAATTAGTTACTTATATTTGAACTGCAATTATTATAAATGAATGATTCAATGTTTGAGTTCATAGTTAATTTATCACAATAATATGAAAATTATTTTTGATTAGAATAAAGGAAAAATCGTACAATTAATCTCCAACACCAGTTGAGTACAACAGCAGTTGAGTGTGCCACTACACACGTCATCAGTACTCTTTATGTCAACAGGGGGAATAATTGTAAAGTCATTATTATCATCTATTGAACGCGGGAAAATTTAAGAAATGATTTCTCTCGCGAATTACTGTCCACATATTATATCGACAAAAGCTCAAAGCTTCTTTGTTTTTCATTTATTATAATCAAAAATAATTTTTATATGATTCTAATTTTAAAATTGTGCTTTTTCCCGAAAAAATATGTGAAATGTATTATTACATACTTTATGATATTCTCATAAAGTATTTTTTTTATAAAAGCAAACTCAATAACTGAGGAGGAAAGCATATCCATATAGTGCTCTTTCGCTAATGCTTACTTTGCTCATCAGTGGATTTTTCCTAATTTCTGAATACAAACTCAAGATTCTAATGTTTAAAATTCAACTAATCAATCGAGAATTGATGTTGAATACCAAACACAAAACCAAAAATCTATAAACAAAAACATAACAATCCATTAGTTTATTTAATTTTATTACACATACAAATTTCTATATTTAAATTTTTTTTTTTTTTTGTTTAAAGAGATATTCGCAAAATAAATTCAGTTAATATACAAAAGTAATTTTCGCATCGATAGCTGAAGTAGTCGCACGTTGACTACAAAAGCAAAAATTTCCTGGGTTCAACCCCAGTTTCAGACTCATGAAAATATCGCGCTTGTTTTCTGATGTGCATTTGTGTATCTTTGTGTCAGTTGTTTCAGTATTCACTGAACAGTAACAGCTTCAGCAGTAACCAATCCAAAGGCACATCAAAACGCCCTCCTTCGTCAGTATTGTGTAGTACCGGCGAACTAAAATAACTACTAAAAATTACCATGAAGCTTCAAAATTTAAATCGTTCTCCTTGACATCAGAGGCGCTACAAAACTGCTATGAAACAAATAACGTGTAAAAGCTTGTAAGATAGTGAAGCTTCACCTCCAGTTATTTCTCCTACTAGCCCTTTCCTATAGTTCGCATGTGTAGGGGTTACTTCCTGAGTGCTGGTTCAATAGAAAAACAAATATTCATTCATTCATTTATTATCAACAGTTTTGACATTTTGAAAAATTTTAAACTATTGGTACGGCCATAAAATTTTTAATTTTAGTCATAAGGGGGTAGATTGCAAAAATGTAAGTATGAAATTGTATACCAAAGTTTCTAAAACGTTTCATAGCTGCTGTACTGACTGCACTCATGCTACTGATTTAATCTTACTTAAATTTTTGGCAGGCACGTTATGTTCCTGTTTCATTTATATCTACATAGATTATGTCCTTGTTTGCATGCTATTCTTTGGCCACCACTATTTTATAACTTTCAGTTTCAAATTGTTTAATTTTATTTTTTATTACAGTTTTTATTTATTGCGTTTTGTATTATTTATTGATTTGTATATTTTTTATTTGTTTCGTAGAATTTTCTGTCTTGAAAATTAATGCTTTGGAAATTTTACAATTTATAAATACGCTCTGTTTTCCAGTCACAGTTGCTCTTGGCATGTCGCTCCCGCCCAGCTGTCATTCTGATTTTATTGTTAAATTAATGCAACTTATTCATTCGCATTGTATACAAGTGTGCTTGAAGTTTATCAGACCAATATTGTAAATTGGTTATTGTTGGTCAGTTATTTCAACGAAAACAAATTAAAAAAACACTGCCTGTTATAGGATATAGTATATATATGTGTGGGTATGTTTGCTACAACAGCAGAAAATATTTTATACATATATTCATCGTAATATGGAAACGTATCAGCCATCAAGAGAATGCAGTGTTTTATACACTGAACAAATGTGCATTTGTCGAAACCCCGCATACATTTGTGGAAATCTTTCATAAAATATAAAAATTGTAGATGTATTTCATAAAAGACTTTCAGATATGTATGTATATTATTACGGAAAGAATTACAAAACGTATACATTTTAGGATATTATTTATATTTTACACGTTAACAAATTTTAAAATAGTAACAAAAAACTATTAAAAGCTTAATAAAAATATTCAGTTTCTTAAAATTATAAAATTATAAAAATAAAAAACAAACCAAAATTTTGTAATATGTCCAAAAGTTTCATATATTTAATGAAAAAAGCGTCTGAGAACATCGATTTATTAACATGTGAATTATTTTCAGTGTAGCAAATTGGAAGTACTTTAACTTTACTGTTGTGAGAAAAGTTGACATGATCTTTCCCCATCACTTGACCCAGTTGTGGTTATTATTTTGCTAAATTCGATAGCTATTTTGAGCTCATTTCCAAGCCGTCTGTACCAAATTTTAATACTTTTATTGTTATATCACCAGTCCTTTTCCTTTAAAATTATATTTTTCTGCTCAAAAAATATTTTAATTTGATATCCATATCATGGGGGTGCGTAAGAAGTAGTCGTCATAGATTGACTTCATAAGCACTATTAAATGGCATGAAATTATAAATGTACAATATATGTTCGAAAAGTAAGAAAACACATTCGAAATTTTCTTTAGAAGATAAGATTACGAAAAAAAGCTTGTTCTATGTGCAATAATTTTGGAGATACATATCGAGCATTTGATGCAATACCTTATTAACTCAAAATTTGAATTTTTTGAGTTGGATATGCAGAAATGATCTTTGGGGAAATATATATCTAAAGGAAAAAAGGTTATGGTTCTATCTCGAACTGTTCAGATTCTACAGCTACAAATGTCTTTATTGCCTCCAGCTATTTCCAACAATATATATTTGCAATAATGAAACATTTCCTTTATGACAAGAAATTTACAAACAGAAAACATTACAAAACATGCCTCTTTATTTAAAAACTTGTAGAAAAATAACTTTAGTAAACGAAAATACTATCAAAAAGATGTCTCAAAAGTTCAAATGCATTTTTCTCAGTTTACGATTTTTTGAATTACTACGGTATTGCACGAAAGGCTCGATATGCGGTTGCAAAGAGAGATACCAATTCAGTTTTAGCCCGTTTACCCAATAAAAGTACGAGTACATATATGAAAAGAGTGCAGATACCTTGGACATGAGCTCAAAATAGCAATTGAATATTTCAAAATAATTACCACAAGTGATAATCATGGGGAAAACTCATACGAACTTACTTCAAATTAGTAAAGTTAAAGTACTTTCAATTTACTATACTGAAAGTAATTCTCATATCGATTTTACGCGCTTTTACCCTTTTTGTTCCCTTACAAATAGAATATCCAAAAATTCCTTCTTAGTGGATCTATACAACAAAAGAATAATCTACATATCAAATTTTAACCTGTCCATAACGTTACTCCTTTATAAATATATAGATAGAGTTATTCATGTCTACATATAGAATTAGCAAATGTATTCTAACACTCATATATTTGAAACTAACAACAACTACTTCTATCATATCAGACGGGCTGGACTTGACGGGATTGTACAGCTTTTTTGATGCTTGTACAGTTTCAAGCTAAAATAAATTTGTCCAGCTAAACAGAAATTTTAGAAAAATATTTACAGCATTTATTACTTTAAAATTTGAATTGCCGTTATTAATTAGTACAGTACAAGAACTTTAACAAAAGTGTCGTCATATTATTTTTCTCTTTGTTTCATCACATTAGTCAACACTTCTTATAAATGTATGTTAAAAAGTGTGATCTCTTATGATTTGCCTGTTATATCATCACTGATAACATCTCTGAACACTTGAACATTTAATCTCATAAATATTGTTTCTAGCTGTAGTAAATGTATTTTAATTACTAACTTGTTTGATAAATTTTATGATAAATTTTATTTTAATATCCTAAACAACATACTGAAACGGACATTGATGAATAAGCTGGTCCATCAAAACGTAGATACAATTTTTTGCGATAGATGGAAAAAATATTTGTTAATAAAAATTTTTTGTGCAAAACCAAAATAAACAATTTCGTAGTTTGTTTATTAATGTCCAGGTTATTTTTGATTTGTACAGCTTGTACAACCCCATTGTCCAGCTTTTTCCAAAGCTGAATCTGGCATACCTATTCTATCAGCATATTCAAAATGTTATACGATATGGTGAAAGGCACGAATTTTTTTTGTGTCATCATACAGTATTTGTATCTGTACGAAATATAGAATTTGAGACATTTAAAGATTTGTTTGAAAATGTCAAATAAACTTGACAATACCCTTTATTAAGAATCATTTGTATGGGCCAAAAGTCACCATGCGGTTTAAAAATTTAACTTTTTCGTTTATTTTTTTTCTATTTTTTAGATTATTAAATATACAAAACGAAAATTTTTGTACACTTATGGCGTTTTCTTTTGAACCAAAAGTCCGTTGCATTTCATATCCGATTTTACCCCTGTTGATTTAAAAAATTTGCTCTTTATTATCTCAATATAAAAGCACTTCATAGCAGTTTAAAAGAGAACAATAAAGTGCATAAATTTTAAAGCAATAAAGTGAAAAGTGTAATGGACTTTATGGGAATCGATATCGCTTTAAGTAAGAAAAATAATGTCACTTAAATGACCGCCGTTTTCAGCATCGCAGTTATGAACTCGTTTTATTTAAAAAAAATTATTTAAAACTGTCATTGTCTCTCGAATAGTGACTCCAACATACTGAAACCACATCTCAGGTCTGTTTTCAAGAGCAGGACGTAAAAATGTTCTATCATAAACCGATACAGTACAGGAAATAATTTTTTTCATTTTGTTTCATTAATTATTTTTGGTTGGTTCTAAAAATAATGTTTATGAATTTCATTTTTATGGCAGCAATGTGAATAATTCTCAAAAAAAAAATAAAGTAACTGTAAAAAAATATGTGGATCAACCGTGCTTCTGGGTGGCGATTTAACTACAAAAAAATTAATTTTTTTGTTTATTTTTGTGTAATGTTACAAGAAGAGTCGGATGTGTTTTACAATTTCATGGAATTCGCTTTTATAAGACTTGCAACAAAAGAAAAAGTGTTTAAAATTTTTATAATAAAACATTGTTAAACTTTATGTTATAAACCTGCTTTGAAATTCAATTAAATACAAAAGTACATATTGTAGATATATGTACATATATACATACATATGTATGTATGAAGGTTTTTTTTTTTGTATTTTTGTATTTCATGTAAATTACCTATAGTTTCTATAAAAAAAAACAATATTTGGTTAAAATAAAAAAAAATACGTATTAAAAATATCTCTATTGAAAGAAACCTAAAAAAACTTTTAAAAATATTTTATTTGTTTCATACCTTCGTTTTATTGGTTTTAAAAGGAATTTCATAAAACATTACAATGATTCAATACATATATTTATTAAAAATAATTGTTTTAAATTTTTAGAAATATCAATTACTTTAAAATGGGCTAATGATCGAAGACATACTGGCAGTCAAAAATTACATGTGATAATTACTAAGAAACAAACTAAGTCAAAGACAAAAATTGTAAATTACAATAAATTGAAAATAACTAGCAAAACGGAACAACATGCTGCTTTCCAAAATTGCTAGACTTTCAGCTTCAGCGTTCTTCGTGTTTTATCCACCGTGTGTGGTTGTCAGTAGATATAAATTATTAGCTTCATACTCGTATATTTATTATTGTCTATAAATAGAAAACGAGAAATTATTGCCCTTTTTTTCCTTTCTAAATGAAGCTTTAAATTTAGGGCTCCAATCAGAGGTTTCAATTTAGAGCTTTAGATATAAATTATTAGCTTTATTATTTTCTATAAGTAGAATACGAGAAATAATTCCCCGTTTTATTTTAATTTTTAATAAAAATAAATAAATTTTTTTCAATTAAACATTTACGAATTGTAGTATTTGATTTTATAAAATATGTGCTAGAAACTATTTCAGTAAAAATAATATACATATCGAGCCTTTGGTGCAATACCGCAGTATGCAGAAATGATCTTTGGGGAAATATATATCTAAAGGAAAAAAGATTATGGTTCTAAAGGGTGGTTAAATTTCAAGGGCCGATGTTGATTTTGAATAAAACACAAACTATTTAGGAAATTATTGTAATTTTATTTTATTATGATATATTGGTATTACTCAATTATGTATAGAACAAAATATCGGCCAAATGGGCGCCGCGACCACGGCGGCACACCTCCATCCGATGGTCCAAATTTTCGATGACCCTGAGGCATAATGGAGGTTCTATGCCGTTGGTGGTCGCTTTATATCTAACTGTTCAAATTCTACAGCTACAAACGTTTTTATTGCCTCCAGCTATTTCCAACAATATATATTTGCAATAATGAAATATTTCCTTTATGACAAGAAATTTACAAACAGAAAACATTACATTATTGTAGAAAAATAACTTTAGTAAACGAAAATGCTTTCAAAAAGATGTCTCAAAATTTCAAATGCATTTTTCTCAGTTCACAATTTTTTGAATTACGACGGTATTGCACTAAATGCTCGATATGTATATATGAATTTCGTAATTGAATACGAATTTAATTTTTTCAAGTGAATCACATTTTTGGTAGACTTCAAGATATTTTGTGATAAAATTATACTTGGTGCCATCGAAAATAAATAACAGCACTAAACTTTTACAACAACAGCACCGAGTATTGACTCCAGAATTTTTTGTATTGAAAACTTTAAAAAGCACTAAGAACAGTGCAACAACCAGTAAGTTGATAACTCCTGTTTGGAACTGTTGACAAATTTTATGCTGATTCAACATACCGTCTTTACTAAAAGCGATTTCGATTCTCGAAAAGTTCATTATAATTTTCATTTTATTTATTAAAAATATTTGTACTTTATTGTTGCCGTAATATGGCTACATTCCGGAACAAAAAAATGCTTTTTTCTCCAAAAATTATTTAAGTGATTCACGATATTGCAAATGTAAAATTTCAAATTGATTTACTTACCTGATTTTATAAAGAATATATTGCAGTCATTTTTTGACAGAACCATAAACTGGAACAGAAAGAAAAATCTATTTATAAATATGAAGTCTTTTAATAAGTGTACTTACGTACATACAAACTTATTTATTTTAATAATTTTTTAAATATAAAAAATATAATTTGTGATTTGTAAGAAATTTGATTAATTTCTTAGATATTGGCATTACAATATTAGAAAATATGATGGCAAATTACAGGAAAATTTCGTTTAATTCATCACCAACACTCTTGGTATTGGTATTGATTAAAATGTAAGAAAATTAAATTGCCTCACGTTCGTTTATGATGACGTTGTACATTTTTATTTTTAAATTGCTAATATAGATTGACACTTAGTTTAACTGTGCATAGATGAATAAGTGTTGGAGATATGATAGATAGTGACTTACAAAATGTCTTCATAAGAAAAATGAGTGTCTTTTTAAACTGAAAGTTAATTTACTAGAGGCAATTTCTAAAACACTTATTTCGTATTCCCTAAAATTTCTCTACCAACATTTAGTTTAAGATAAAATAAATTAAATTCGCATATTCCCACATAGTCGGGTGGTCTTTTAGTAGATATATACATACTTACATTGCTACTTTGATTTATTGATATATCCATATCGATTCAATAGTAAATTGATATCAGCTACAATATGCCTTTCAAGGACAGTGTTATTTAAGCACAGACGTTACAACAGCATGACAAAATTTTCCTAAAAACTATTAAGAATAATGAGAAAAACCTTGTGAATTTTCATGCAAAATTCAACCAACATAACTTTTATATGTAAATCCAAAAAATGTTTATGAAAACCCAGTAAATCCACATTACTCATACGCACTATAAAATCTTAGTAATTATTTACCTCCAGAAAGTATGCTGCATTGTTCGAAAAATAATTTGTTCAATTGTTTCTTAATATGTATACGCACAACATCCCATAAAAAATAACTTGCAGGCAAAACTAAATTAGCGCTTATATTGTTTTCTATCTGCCAAAACTGTTTATGCTCATACAAAATTTATGAAACAAACTTAAGTAGTGCGACGGTGCAATTGAATTCCGATTTTAACAACGCGTTAAGTGGTGAATTTGGCTGCGCAAAAACCAACATCGTTGTATGGTAATGACAATCTAGTTGCTTTCGGGTCAATCTAGCGATTTCCCCCTATTTTCTGTTTAGTGGGTTCACATTTTATTTAAGCCGTAAAGCTAAGTGTAGAAAACAATATGCTTGACGTTCTGATGTCGATTTAGCTATTATTATGTAGTCGTATGTGATGAGACGTATTACCGCTCGCCAACTTAAGCTGCAATTTGCAACTTCTTTTTGATTTTTTCAACATTTCTTCATCTTAAAATTTTATACATTTTTTAAAAATACACTAGAAAATTATCCTTTACATGTGGAAGTACTGTTTCGTGGCATATTTACACTGTATATAGGTTTGGAGAAGAAAATCGTCAAAAGAAAAAAAAAACGGAAACTACAAAATTTATCGAAAACTTCTAACACATGCAAGGATATAATTTTCCTGCGTTCTACAAGTTCTATGTTCAATATAAAAACTGGCGATATGCTCACTTCACCAGCTGAACAATATAACAATGAGGGTGGCGATGGCACGATGGATGGTAGTCTGCACGTTGACTACACAACCAACTGGTTCAACCCCAGTTTCAGACAAAAAAATTTTTAAATAAAATAAACATCTCGCATTTTTCTGATGTGCATTAGTGTGTTTTTGTGTGTCAGTTGTTGTCGGAAGGTTTCAGTGGCGAAGGCATAGTCACTGGTCACTGAACAATACCGGCTTCAGCTGATAGCAATCCACAATCACATCAGAACGCCCTCCTTCGTCGGTATTGTAGCACCGGCGAAGTAAAATAATAATAAAAATGGCTACTAAACCGAAGCTTCAGCACTGCTACGAGTATAAAAACAAAAGAACGTGCGAAAGCAGAGCTGTAAAATAATTAATTAAGCTTCACCTCCTGTCGTTTCTTCTACTATCCCTTTCCTATAGTTCCCAGCACAATGCTTCGCATCTGTAGGAGTCATCTCCTGAGTGCTGGTCCTAGATAAAAAAAAAAAAAAAAAAAAAAAAAAAACAAACATAGATAAATAATCGTAATGAATTTTGACTAACTTTGAATTATAGAAAGAATAATTTCATAATTATTTTGAATTAAAAATTTGCTGAAAAATTTAGTTTTTTGCTAATCTATGGAACGTTGTAAAGGAAACTGACCATAGAGTTTTGCGCGTCCTACTTTATAATTGTCAGTTCAAATAAGTTTTCAAAAGAGTATGTGTAAACACATTGAAAACAATTAATGCAATCAGTTTCACGTTATCAAAAGTATCACGTAAAAAGCTAAGTAAAGTCATAATTTAGCCGTTGAAAGCAATTTTTTAAGATAATGAACCAATATATTTCGAAACTATTTAATTGAAAAATTCGTTTCAAAAACTCAATTTTTGTTAAGACAAAAAGAAAGGCGGATTATTGAAGTTCTAAAGTTGTAAATTGTTAATTTGTTTTTTTTAGTTTTCTTAAAAAGAGATCGCTAGAAAAAATTATGGAAATTTTCTTTTAAATAAATTTTCGGTGCGACAATTTTTTTTAGAGAAATTGAATTTTGTGCCACTTTTCGTAAATTTTCCAATGTCTGTATGTAGCGTATACAAATATGTACCATATATGTAATTTCAATTCATTAAAAATGTTAAAATCTACTTAATTTTACAGATTATTATTTTTTTATTAATTACATTTTCTACCCAATTACTTTAAGTACTGTATTTTAAAATTTAATAGAATTGTACATTTTCCAGCATTTAATTTCAAAAGCACACAAACCATTAACTCAACAGTAATTACATTTAATGACTAAAAAATCTCATTTTAATTGAAATGAAAAGCCTTCGTTTTGTTGAACTTCAACAAAATTGAATTTCTCTATGCAAAGATTACGTATTGCAAATGTAAGACAAGTGTTGTATTAATTGCATTTTGTTCTTGACTTTCATGTCTCGCCCCGGACTGAATATTTCAGTTGCAAAAATTTAAAGTTTAAAATTGTTTTATAAGAAGAAAAAGTGCCAGTAAAATTATGTGCACATAGCACATTCAAATTACTTAAATAAAAATGAGTAGCTGGTTGTTAAGAAAATTTCATTAAACATTTTAAATTAAAAACATTTTTATCCCTTTTAAAATAGGCTAATATCGATTGCAAAATCTTAATTAATTGCAGTAAATGAGACTCGAAATTAAGGCACTATTTAACATTTTATATATAAACATTTTTCCTTTAACTATAACTTTATTAACATATTAACTAAAGTCAGTGCATGACAAACATCAAACTATTAAGAACTTTCAAAACTAAAAGCTAAATAAGCTAATTACACGAAATTAACTTCAATCATCAATATAACATTACAAAACCACCATTTAAAAGCTTATTCGAATGCACTGAGAAAAACTACGTCTTAATTTATATGAAAGTATATACATACCGGCGAAACTCCAATTAAATGGCTAACAAAAGTTATTTTTCACACTTAAAATCGTATTTAAATAAAACATGAAAAAGTCGCAACAATCCTCGTAATAGGGTACAATTTGATGTTGTACTCCAGATGCGAAGAGAAACTGAAAGTTTTATCACCAGATGGGTTCTCTAAAATTTTGATAATTTTCGACAAGTTTATAAAAACAATTTGTTAAGTATGCTGTTGGCTGAGTAGTTACCGAGTTGATTCTACTACCAGAAGATCCTGGTTTCGGCCAAAACTTTCTCTGAAGTTTCTGTACAGCGTCCTCTTTCGCCGATATTTGAGCAATAAAATGTCAGCGAAGTCAAATAGTAAGTAAAATATTTTTCACTTAGCTTAAAAATTAATATGTTAACAGAACACCGGAGATGTTGCTCCAGAATTAAGTTAAAATCCTTCCTACAATTCACCTGCCATCTCTTTTCTACACTTTCCCTTTCCAACTAGTTCCATTGCAATGCATTGCATAGAGAATATCTCTTGATAAATCCAAGAAGAAAAAATCCAAGTTCAAAAATAAAAATATGTCAAGTTTGTGAAAAATTTCTGATCTCTCGTTTATTTTTCCAAAATTATGCTCTTGAGTTGCATTAATTAGCACTGTAATAATACCATTTGAAATTAAGCAATCTGATATATCGATGTTTTCACAAACATTATCAGACAACTTTGACCTTTAACTGAACAATTGCAAAGAGATACTTCAAGAAAAGGAGAATTCATATTAACACTCAGGAAACTTAAGTAATATTCTTCACTCGAAAAATGTCCTTTTTCATTCCACAAAGGGATCTGTTGTTCAATGTGTTACATGTGTTATTTATTAAATGGCAATCTAAAGTTAAGTATCTAGGGGTTATCGTTGACCCAAAAATTAATTTCGGTGTGCATGTTTTTGAGAAACAAAATAAATAATATTATAAGACTGTTATAGTTTTATGTAAATAAGAACTCATATTTAAGTTTAGATAATAAAATAAAAAATTTTTAGTCAATATTAATGTACGAGGTTTGTCAAAAAGAAAAGTTGAATTTAAAATTGTTTTGAAAAGTATTTATTTATTCATCAATATCCATTTTGTCGCCTTCAAAGTAATCCCCCTCAAATAAAACGCGCTTATGCCAGCGCTTCTTCCAATCCTTAAAGCATTTCTTAAATACGCTTTTCGGTATGGCCATCAGCTAGTTCTTCGATTTTGACTTTATCTCATCAATTGTGAAAAAAGCTTTCCTTTCATTAGTCTCTTCAGTTTTGGGAATAGGAAAAATTCGTGAGAGCCAAATCTGGTAAATACGGTGGTTAAGGAATGATTAGGATGTTGTTTTTGGTCACGAAGTTATGAACAAGCATTGGTCTGTGAGATGGTGCATTATCGTGATGCATAATCCATGATGTTTTTCCAGAATTCCAATCCTTTGAACCGCATGGCTTCATGCAAAAGTTCCATAACTTGCTTGTAGTATTCCTGTTGGCAAGAACTCATGATGTACCACGCCATTTTAATCGAAGACAACAGTGAGGAAAACCTTCACATTTGACTCACGGTCTTGACTCATCTGGCCGCTTTTAATGGGATGATTGGGCCTTGATTTAAACGTCATAACCATACAACCACGTTTCGTCACCAGTTATAACCCTTTTGAGCAAAACTGTATCGTCGTTGATGTCATTCAACAACTCCTGAGCGATACTAAGCGACATTGCTTTTGCTCAAAATTTAGCAATTTTGAAACAAACTTACGTTTAATGCCCAAAACATTCATGGCATGGGCCGATTGATATGCCAACATCCTCTGCAACTTCCCTAATAGCGATTCGAGGATTTTCCAAAACAATTTTTTTCACTGTCTCAATGTTTTCTTTACTTGTTGACGTGGTTGCAACTCCAGGACGCTCATCGTCATCAACAACTTCTCGCCCTCCTGTAAAGCGCTTGTACCACTTACAAACACTTTTTTCAGACAAAGTGGGGTCGCAAAGTGGGGTTGACTGTGGCCAACATTTCAAGTGCCTTGAAGCAGTTTATTCCATTTTTAGCGCATAATTTAACACATATACTCGTATATAATAATATAAAATATTTTGATTTTATGTTTGTTAAATAATTTTATTCCAAAAAAATTCAATTTTCCTGAAGATGCTAAAAATAAATAATTTAAAAAACTTTTTTATAAAGAAGACCTACAGTGCTAAGTAATATTATTACATACATTAATAAATAAATGTAAATTGCCAATACCCCATCGGCGCTTCCACAAAGTCTTTTAACATGTTTCTTCGTTGGGGGTCAATCAGGCTACATATGTACATACTAAATACTAACTTATTTAATTTAAAACGAAAATTGTAGACTACAAAATGCATATGTATGTATGTATGTATATGGAAGTATTTAATGAAATATTTAAAAGTTATTTGCTTTTTCTTGAAAAAAAAAATTGCCATGGCTACTTATTGAAATTCTTTAGCTAAATAATTACTGTACAGCCTTGAACGAAATATTGTTTTTTTTTTCATACCTATTCTAGTTTCTATACTCGGAGAACATTTTAAGTAACTTCGTCTTAAGAATTTGATACCGAACAATTTTTAGTATGAACACTGTTGTGGCAAACATTCAGCTTTTTTGAAATGAGATACCTGCTCTTAATGGTAAATACCAGCTAAAGTTGTGCTTATCTCATCTTAATTCTAAAATATTTAAAAGTTAACCCTCATTGCGGAATGAAGGGGAAGAGTATTTTTATTAGGTTTAAAATATTTACAAATTTAATTAAATTGCAAATAATCAATGAGCTTTCAAGACTGTCTCTATATATAAAACATTTTTTAAATTAGCAGCACTTGTTTAATTGGCAAAAACACATCGTTAGTGAGTTGAATAATAATCCCTGTATTTGCTTCATAGGTCTGGTAATAAATTCATTAGAAACGTGCAAAAAAATGGTGAAACAGTCAATGATACGTGTATTTTCTGGAAAACTTATCGTTTTAAACTCACTAGAGCTCGATTCATCCTTTCGTTCCGAACCAGATTTTTGTTTGGGTAAAAATTTTTTTATATCGTCTGACGTCTTCATTTTTGAGCGAGAGAAATAATTTTTCACGGACAACTCTCAGCTTAAATTGATTTAATTTATAACTATATTAAATTAGTGTGCTTCCCAGCCCTCAGAAACTTTTTAAGAAAAATTTAGTATAAATTAAAATAAACTAAGATTAAATGCATGTCAGCAAAAAAACAAAGGCATGTAGAAACAATATTTTTATCACAAGCTGCATGGTCATGAGTAAAAAGTTATTCACGGTTTCACCTCTAGATTCATATGTATTTCGCTAACTCTCACAATTTTTAATGACAGTTACGTTATTGTTATGGTCACTCAAATATATAACTGTCATTAAGATTAAAATATAATAGGTTTTATTCCTGAAGCTATACAAATTTTCCATTCAGTATTTTAACAGGCGACTTATTGGAGGCTGGAGAATAACACTGCATCGACAACTCAATTTCGAAATATATGTCAGTTATGTTATTTTCGCGCTTAGGTCTCAATATATTTATAATACAAATAAAATAACAAAAATGCATAAATTAACTCGTAATGACATTTCAGTGCCAACGACGATGCTGCTAACGAACTGTTAATTGAATTAAAATAGGAAAAACAGCTGTTCAAATATGCAAACATTTTAAAAATATATTACAAGATACAATCATTTGCATATTTAATAAACTAAAATAATGGTGGCTTAACTAAGACATTGAAAATAAGGCAATGATATTAAAAATTTGCTTTCAATTGCATTGAAAAATTACGTTTTATATTTTTTTTAAAGCAATTATGAAAACAAATAGAAATTTAATTTATGTTCAGTAATGTTTATGGAATTTTATACAAATCAACGCTTGAAAACATTTTAAAAGACAAAAACTTAAAAAAAAACATAATTTTAAACGATTGTCATTAACAAAAACTAGGAAATCTTTTCAGATTCAGATTTCAAGTTTCAAATTTTCCCAATAAAATTTCAAATGTTTTAATAATATAATAACATTTAAGTATTTTTATCTTATCCTGTTTAAGTTGTGTTGAATTAAGTGGAAACTAATAGTACTTTGAATGAACTGAGTCGCCCTGAAGGTGTGAAATATAGCAGCTCCTACTTATGCTTTTATTTTTCCTCTTCACTATACGGGAAGTGTAATCTTTGTCAATATCTTTCATTCACCGTGCGCTTAATATATGAATGCTTAAAATTTTTATTATATAGTTGTCTCTGTAAGTGGAAACATTATAAATTTCACAATTCAGAAATACAACGTGAGAAATCCTTACTTTATTCCACCCCATAACATTATTCACCACACTTGTAATACGAGGGGCATGAAATTGTGATATGAAAATGCATTATAAGTGTACAATGTTGTACAAATGGGAAGGATATGTAAACAATATCTGAAGATCGTTGCAGTATAAATAAATCATTTTATTAAATTGTTAATATTTTAATTTATAATAATTTTAAAACATAAAATGTATTTGAATTTATATCTTGGTATATTTACTATATTTTTTTGCCTGTTTAAAAATGTGAATAAAAATCTGATGAAAAAAGTTGTGAAACTAATTTTGTTCTCACCTGTTCTAACAACAAAGCATTGAACTTTTAGGAATATGTGGATTCTCGCCTATACTAAAACAGAAAAAGAAAACTTTCAATATGCAATAGTATGTGAATAATAATATGTATTTCTCGTATTCATTTCTTAAAATTTGCCAGGTTAAATTAATGATATTGAAGGCTTTACAACTACCTCTCTGGTGACAGAAAGAGTAGTATTGCCGTATTGCCGTATTGACGTGGCATGGAAAATATGTACGCATATGTATGCGTGTTCTACTCATTCAAAAGTAATTTACATATTATTGTGATAAATTAACTACAAACAGACAAAAATTCCAATGTAAAATTAACATGACTAAATGTTGATTAAAATCATATTAAACTTCTGTAAAAATTTAAAAAATAAAAAATTTAACATTGATTCACTTTGATTTGATTGAAATGAAGGAATTTGAAAATTACCTTAAAATATATTCATTCAATACTTTTCGTAATAGAAAAAAACGGTGTAAAAAATGTTAAGTACATAAAATCCTGTTTTATAATAAAATAAAATATTCCGACGTTAAACATTGAAATTTTTTTTTTTTTTATTGTTATTAGTATGAAAATACTTTATATTCACATGTTCGAATAATTAACAAATTATATAAATATAAATATAATATTTTAAAAAATTTTATATAAAACTGATTATAAATTTACATTAATTGTATTTACACTAAATCTTACAAAATTTACACACTTTTTATTGAATACATTATTGTTAAATTCATTTTTCATATTATTTGACAAAGAATTGAATCAGGTAAAATTAACATTGGGCAACGTTAAATAAACAAATGACGTTTTAAATCAATATTTAATTAGCGTGAACTACTTAAAAAAATGTTTTCTGTTTGTATACTCGATAGTTCTCAAAGACCTTTTGGGAGTTTTTCTATAATAATCTGTGATTTCTTAGATTTTTCAAGATTTTGCTTGAATGTCTACCGATGAGTTGATATTTGTATCCACGAAATGTACTAGAAATGTATAGACTAGTTTCACAATACAACTGGCGTTGATTTGAAAATTTAGTTCTGAATTAACAATAAAATCAAATTGATTCAATACCAAACCAATTATGTTTTCTTTTTATCCAAGTTTGATTCAACTGGATGTGTCACGTTGTTTCAAACTTAAGTTAATGTTAAATCGATTAGGTTTATGTCTGACTTAAAGTGAAATCCTGTTGTTTGTATGTTATCAAAAAACCATGCTGATTTGACCAAAGGAAAATGTTAAATTTGCATGAATTTTTATGGTTTTTACAATGACATTTTTCTGTGTGTATGAATTTATAAACACTAGTAAATATTCATTCATTCATTTGTAATAATTGTAATTCAAACAAAAGTCACTAATTGAATTTTAATGATTTTAATGATATCGTCAAAATCGGTTCCTCTGTATTATAATTTGTCACATTTTCTTTTTTCAAACTGGCACTCTGGTACAGAGCGGATTTTAAAAAGTAATATAGCCCATACTATAAAATGTCAAATGTCTTTTGAAATCGCTGGATTTAAGAAAAAATAGCTGAAATAGTAGAAATACATATAAGTATTTTAATGTGTGTGTGTGTGTATATGTATATATGTTTGCGATGTAATATTTCTTTTATATATAAATTTTCTCACATACATACATATGGACATTATACACAAAGTACGACGAGCAAATGTAGTCAAATAAACTTTATTATATTCAATGATCTAAAGAATGTGTGAAAGCGTTGTGGAAAATTTTAAAGTGTAGAATTGTTTTGGCATGAACAAACCAAATTCTTACTAATTCCAAACAAATACGGCACACGTAATGGTTGTTATCGTGATCACGAAACCGTAAACTCATTTCATCACTTTTGCGATTTCATTCATTTTATTTAATTATTTCTTGCTCTCATGGAATGTTTATTATTTGAATAAAATCCTAATGTGTATATGTACTTACGTATTATGGTATTCAATTAATCAAATATTTTTAATTTAATTTCTTTCGTTTACTTAAACGAGTATAGCCAAATAATTGTTGCATTAAATTAAAGTGAAAGTAGAAAAAAAAATCTCATAATATTATATAGTATATTGAAACTATCATAATGCCCAGAAGATTTTGATGAAAGTATAATGTCGTTCAAACTAAGAATTAAAATTTCCAAATGTCACACCGATTCGAGTTCGGTTTTTATTTCACACTTGAAAATTTCCACAATCGTGAATTTCGGATGATAATTTGGACTGATATTCTTTCTTTCTATAAACAAGAACTTATCTTAATCTAATATTTTCATTATAAAACTAACGTAAGGCAAGGTCAATTAAATAAACATAATATATTTGAAGATTCAAATTTTAATTCATCAGAAGTTAATTTAATTAAAAGACTGATCGTTTGGATTTTTACATTGAAACAATAAAAACAGCAAAAAAACTCTAATTTGTTTTTGTTTTCAATTCAAAGTCACTAACGAAAAGACAGGCAGTTAATCGAAGGTAAACAATCTTGATATCGATCCATTAGCCTACAGAAAATTCAATACCATTCTGTTTAATTTCGAAACAAAATCCAATAATTATAGTTACTCGATCCCGAGTATTAACAATTATATCCCCCGAAGATTGGCCTCTCCTCCTTGGAGTTTACTCTAAGACAACCCTGCCATACCAAGGGGAATTTAAATACAATAACCCATTTGTATTCAAAACAAGAGACACATGTCTCCAGAAACATGGAAAGAATTTAAATTGGGTGTTAGTCGTACTAGCAATTCTTAGAACTGTTTCAGAGGAAAGCAGTCGCGCTTCTCAAATTGCTCAATAGTTGGAAGAAGTTTTAGAAGGCAAAAACTTGAATAGCGATGTAAATGATTTATAACAGAAAACTTATACCAAAAGCAGTAATAGTGAGCAGCGCACCGAATCTGACCAGTCAGCGAACTAAAAAAAAATTGTGTAACATCTGTAGCAAAAAATTAAATTTGTATGTAAATTGATCAGACTTCCCAGTAAAAATATTTGTAAGAAAGGTTGCAATTCAAGCTTTACTCAATATTTATAACAATGTCGTACTGATTGCTCAATAACTTAATTTACATTTTTTTATCTTCGACCAGTGCTCAGGGAAAATCCCCTACATGTGTAATGCATTGCACTGGAACTAGATAGAGTAGAGATAGTGTAGAGAATAGACAGGTGGTGAAAGCGGTAAAAATATAGAATATAATTCTTTTTTTTTTTTTATCTGGGACCAGCACTCAGGAGATGAATCCTACACATGCGAAGCATTGTGCTGGAATTATAGGAAAGGGATAGTAGGAGAAACGACAGGAGGTGAAGCTTAATTAATTATTTTTGCAGCTCTGCTTTCGCACATTTTTTTTTATACTCGTAGCAGTGCTGAAGCTTCGGTTCAGCAGCCATTTTTATTATTGTTTTACTTCGCTGGTGCTACACAATACCGACGAAGGAGGGCGTTCTGATGCGATTGTGGATTGCTATCAGCTGAAGCCGGTATTGTTCAGTGATCAGTGACTATGCCTTCGCCACTGAAACCTTCCGACAACAACTGACACACAAAGACCCACTAATGCACATCAGAAAAATGCGAGTTGTTTATTTTTATTTTAAAATTTTAGTCTGAAACTGTAGTTGAACCCAGGTCTGTTTTTGGATTCGTAGTCAACGTGCAGACTCCCATCCATCGTGCCATCGCCACCCTCACAACTCTGGAATTGCGTGTTGATTATAAAGCAAAATAGCAGTGTCTCAGCTGACCCATTATTTTTAAGCTAAGAGAAGCCATTTTATTTATTATTCTTTTTCGCCGACGTTTCATTGCTCAAATGCCGACAAACAGTACTGTAGTACAGAAAACTGAGAAAATATTTTTTTTTTAACTTGACTCAAACCCGAGTCTTACTGGTTTGCAGAGTCAATACCCTAACTACTCGCCTTCAGCTGTATGGAATATTGTGCTCAATAATGGCGTTTATTGTAAAAATCTCATTAAAAGTGCTTGTCTGAACCCCCTATTAATTGAAAAATTTAAACTGATCAATCGGTTATCCGCCTGAGCACCCTTAGTAAAATCTGCCAACACTGTGAGTATTGCGTAGCATTTGTCTAACACATACATACTACATACCACATCCATGCATATATTTATAACTGTTAGAAATCAAAATAACGTCCATGTTATTTATTGTTGTTATTAAGTATGATTATTGAACGTTTAATGGGAAAAATCTGTTTCATGTCTAACGGCAGGAGGAATCTATATTTGTGTTAACTTTCTAATTAGTTTGACATAAATCTTCTTAATTCGTATAACATCGACAACCGCCTTTGCTTGCATAAATAAATTTAATGATTTCATCAATAAATACGCAGTTTTTAGGCAACGACATTCGACTAAAAGAGAAATTTTTGTTCATTTAAAGTTATGTAATTTATTTGTTTGTATAACTTTCTATGTTGATTTCTACTCTCATATAAAAATTCATAGAAAATTTAAACAAACAAATTAAAGATTCTAATTTAAGCTGATTTCAAAATGACAGCCTGTTAAAGTGTGACTTATTAATTAAAAAGCACTTTTATTAGTGTTTTGAGAATTTAATTAAAAAAAAAAAGAGTTTTAAAAAGTTTATACTTCAAAATGTATTTCAATATTTAAATATATAGGGTGGACCAAAAGTGACGCCTGCGTGTTCATATTTGAACAACTTTTGGACCACCCTGTACATACGTAGCTTTCTTCGTAAATTTGCCACTAGTTCTTTGCAAACACTGAAAAATGAGTAATTCTGTAGCCAACAACTAATCCATAACTGTGTGATTAAAAATATATTCATAAACTCATTTACTGTAATGTTAATTAAAAATGTGAAGTGTAGATATATTTCTGTTTCGTTTACAGTTCCTCAGGCCAGCCATCCGGGTTTGCTATTATTTGTACTAATCATTAATGATCTACCATTTTGTATTAAATAATTATAAAATATTAATGTACAACTTTTTCTTAGTTTTTTTTTGGAACTATCTGCGAAAGCAGATACTGTAGTACAGAAAACTCTGAAAAGCCTTTTTCTTAACTTGATCGGACCTGAATAGTTTCAGTCAATAGTGTAATATAAATTGGATTTAGGAAAACGCAAATTCTATAGAGGATTTATACTACAACTATTGTTTGAGCAAGTTGGTGCACTACGCGACAGAAAATTAAGTTTCAATTTGCACTTGCCCCAAACGTTGAATAAAGGCAAAGCAGGATTTAGAAAACGCTGGTGTAAAGAATCCATACGTTATAAAACTATTGTTTACGTCACTGATCGGACATATACTGGAATACGAATGTGTTATCGGGGATCCGCAATATGACATCCATATAAAGAAAATTTAGTGTGTTAAAAAAAAATTTAAATTGCCTTCGTAGACGTCATTGAAAGCCGAGTGATAAAAGTTAGTTTTTTATTTGTAATATTCATAGCCTTAATTATAATAATGTATTATTTCAATTAACAGTTTAATCAATTTAAATATAATTTTTAATTAAATTTTAGGCTCAATATTTAAATAAATAATTTAATAATTTATTTGTATTTAAATATTTATGAAATTGTTTTAATTCTTTGTAAAAATAGAATTTTAACTCAAAAACCATTAGAATTGAATAGAAATTTTTTTCTTTAATATTAAAAATGTTGTTGCAAATTTTCAAAATAATTAATAAAATTTTTTATTGTTATTATTAAAAATTTAATTGAAAATAAATGATAATTTAATTGAGACTCTTTAAAGAAATCTCTTTAAAGGTGAAAATTTAATTAAAAATTAATTAATTAATTAATTGATTATTACAAAATTTTTGCTTTTTTTTCTGTGTTCTTTGAAAAGTAGTATAATGTTTACAAATTCTGTCATCGAGGGTGACGGTATTGTTTAGCATCATGGGCAAAATAAAATAATTAAAAAAATAAAAAAATTTTATGATCTCCTTGAAATCAGAGCTAAAGCGGACTTGTAAAAAACCATCTCTATCACTATCCTTTATTGCTCCCATGTTACTTCTTAAAAAAATTGTATCGTTGACTCGGAATTTTTACTCCATCAAATTGAATTCACAGTTCCAAATTGTACCACAAGATATTATATTCAATATTTCCATTCAAACTAGGCCATTTTTGATCCGTTCCATAGAAAACGTAAATTTAATAAAATAAAAGCCTGTGAGAAAATTGTAGTTAATAAGCTATAACTGAATAAATAAATAAATAAATAAGTATTAATTAGAGTAATTTCATACTGCATAATATACACACTTATGTATGTAATCCAGTGAACAGGCAACTTTTACTATTAAGCTAAAAACCAAACAATCTTTGAAAAAACTATGAACCAGTTTTTCTTAGAAAAGAAACTAACAGATATTCCTGATCAAAAGTGGCATATCAGATTTATGCCAAAAATATGTATTGAATTGAACGCTGAACTTTATTTTCTTTGCAAAGTTAAATCGCTATTTCTAAAATGAATATAACTAATTACAGCGAATGACATTAAATAATTAAGATTTATTATTAAATTTATATAAACTTGTAAGAGAAACATTTTAAACTCATGCCCACATACATACTACCTTACTTTTATCCCACAAAGAAAATCAATTAGTTAACTGTGTCGAAAATGAGATTTTCAAGAATATTACGGAGTCACATACATTTATATTCATTATTTTCATTTATATTCACATCATGAACCTTTTTACCCCCCAACAATACCACTATTTTATATTAAGTGTCTTCTATAAATACTCGAGTACGTGGTTTTATATATTTTAACCTTATGATGACCAAAAATTAAGAGTTCACTTTGTATTTCTTAGATTTTTGTCGCAATATCATCAATAAAACATTATAGTTTTTCTTTATTTGAAAGTGCTTATGTCAAACGTTTAAGCAACATTAATAACGAGTCGCTTCGAAGGTGCCATCTAAAGGTCGTTACAGGGTTAAGTATATTAATTTTATTTGTGTTTCCATTTTGCCTTACTTTCCACACTGCTTTTGGTGAAAAAAAACCTTAAAATACGAAGTGTTTTCTGGATGAAATTGTTTTATAAATGGTCGAGTTGTTTTTATGACTTTATTCATGCTCACATGAGCATTTATTTAACTCTCGAACGTTGATGCCCATTTTCAAAGTGACTTTCATGGGTGAACATACGTAGGCAATCCAAAAAGTTGCTGTTCAAAGTTTCGTTCTCAGAGAAGGGCCTCTAATAATAAAGTAATAAAGTTCTAAATGAATGAAATTTTAAATAATTTCAAATAGGTGCAAATATTATTTAAAGTTTATTTGAATTTCTCAATAAAAAAAGTATACAATTTTAGGTAAGAAAAATAAAATAAAGTTTTAATTAAAAATTTTTTTTATCATTATTCTTTAACCTTATTTCTATTACTAAATATTTATATATATTTATATTTTTTATTTTTCCTGAAGATGTTAACCGCTTGTTGGCGAAATATAAAAAAGAGAAAAATAAGAAATATAAACAAACAATTAAGCTTGAAATATAGAAATATTAATTAAAAATTTTGTAATATCAATTGAAAATTATGATATTAAATTAATAGTATCAAAAAATTATTATTGTTTATTTTATTTAATTTATTTTCAATAGGCTCAATTCTTGCACAACTCTGCAGTTGTGTGTTAATTATAAAGCAAAGTTGCGCCGTCTATGAGCGTGCTGTAGGACAGAAAACTCAGAAAAAACTTTTTTTTTAATTGATCGGACTGGAATCGAACCCTAGTGCTTCTGATTGCAGAGCCAATACGCTATCTAAATTTCCCCACTATATAATTAAAATTTTTATTTTATTTCATAATATGCGATTAGTTCGGGCATATCTTCTGGAAAGGGCATTTCAATTAAAAACTTTTTCGAAATGTCTGCGTTAAAAACATATTTCTGTAAATATGAATTTAATATGAAGTATACATGCAAGGCATGCAAATATAAAATAAATCATTTTGCTCGTAACTTCAGAAAAAATTTAAATAATTTAGCTAAAATCTGTTGTTTGAAATAACATAAAAAATAACTTCAAATTATATATGATCACACAACGTCATGCGTGATTTGGAGTGATTTAATAAATTTTACACAAATTTATTCGTCCAAAATTTTAAATCTGCCCATCCTTCTCGCTAAAATATTATGGACCGCCTACAATATATTTGTGAAATTGTTGGGTACTTCTCTTTTATCGAAAAGGAAAGAAGAAAAAAGACCAAAATAGCATTTACATACATTCCTGCAAAAGCCTGATATGGGTATTTTAGGTTCATTTACTTTTCATGGGTTTTTTTATAAACTGTTGCCAAGGATAATGGCTTTAAAATTTATTTGGTTTCAGTTCGCTTGTTTCCAGAAAACAAATGTTAACAATTCCTCTTTCCGCTTAAACAACTAAATGCACAAATCTGTTTATTATTTAAAGTCATATGAACAAGCGATTTAGTATTGTGTATATGTTTGTGTTTATATACAATATTTATGAACATAGTTTATACGACAAACAAACTTGAGTCTCATTGTATGAAGTGGTATCCTTTATTTGTGTCCTTCAGTATTCACTTGTGTAAAATTGAGCGGTTATGTGCTGTACGTCCAAGTTCGGTCAATTTTCTTGCATTTGATTCTGTTGATTGTTGTTGTGCTTTCTATTTTCTCCATAACTATTATATATCAACATTTCTACAATTCGAAAAACCAACATCACAATACACCTGCAATATATATATAAGCTTTTGTGCGTACTAGTGTGGGTTTTTCTTTTTTTACACTATTGTAAAATAACAATTGGTTAATAAACTGTTTTTCTTGCAGTCCTTCTGTCTCAGCGATAAAGTAAATGGTTGTGCATTAATAAAATGTCTTTTTTTCTTATTTCCTCGAAGTGATTTTAATTAAATTTTATTTAACGTGTGCACCATTAGAGTAGTCATCATCGTCCTTTTGTATAGACTATATAATTCATACTCTTAGAAGAAAACATAATTTTATGTATAAGAAAATTATAAAGGGTGGTTAAATTTCAAGGGCCGATGTTGATTTTGAATAAAACACAAACTATTTAGGAAATTATTGTAATTTTATTTTATTATGATATATTGGTATTACTCAATTATGTATGGAACAAAATATCGGCCAAATGGGCGCCGCGACCACGGCAACAGTGGATGATCAATTTTCGAAGAAAATCATCTTCAGTGATGAGGCACATTTTCACCTCAGTGGATTCGTCAATAAACAGAATTGCCGCATTTGGGCGAATGAGAATCCAAGAGTGATTGTCGAAAAACCAATGCACCCACAAAGAGTGGTGAAGTAACTATAATTATTTTTAATTTAATTTATTATCAATAAATGAAGACCATATTTGTTGCCTTATTAATTTTCCATGCATTTTTCCCAAAATTAACTCATACTAATTAAATTAAATCGTTAATAGAGTTTTTCTAAAAGTTGCTTGTAGATTTACATGAAAAGTATAATAGGAATTTCTTTTAAATAACTAAATACGCGCATATATATAGTCAAAACTATTTCTCTTATATCTTGCATAATCATTATCTTAAAACAAATAAAATTCCTGTAAATAAGCAGCAGCACCCATATCATATTTGAATATGAAAAATATTTCAAAAAGAATGTGGAATTAGTTTCAGCCTTGATTTTTGGGAATGCAATGAAATATTTTCGCAAAAATATTTATGAATATTTGTTGCGTGCTGTTAAAGATATGTCAAATAATTACCGTTATGAGAAGCTGAAATGAATATGAAATTCAGTAGTGAAAAGACATACAATTACGCCCACATACTTGAATGTAAACAGAGGCTGTTTAATTAACTTTTTTTTGTTAATACGAGTATACTGTATTTATTTGAATAAAAATTATCTTAAGTTTTGAATTTTTTTTCTTTATGAACTTAATTTTGAAAAAAGATTCCAATATCAATTACTTGAACTTATTATCATTAGAGCATTTTATTTGAGCAAAATTTCAGTGGTGATTAACATTTGATAGCAAATTTCTTAAAAAGGAGGGGATAGCGTTAAAATGTAATCAATGTTATCATTAACTTGATATTTTTGAAAAAGTGACTTATGCCACTTTAGAAATAAACGGCTCATTAAACCGGTTGGGGTTCGACAAAGGAAATAAATGCGAAACTAATGCAAGGCGTTACATAATAATAAATAATAAAATGTAGTAAAGACTTTCAGGTAAGTATCGCTCCACTGCTTGTTATTTTTCTAATGTATAACTAACACATTCAGTAGTCTCCTTCGTCGGTGTTTGAGCTATGAAATGTCAACGAATTGAACCAAAAAATAAAGTGGCTCCCCTCAAAAATTAATGCAATTAATTAATGGTTGACATCAGATGTGCAGCAAACTACAGAGTTGTGCAACATTTCAGCTATCTATCCTTATATCACTCCATTACATGCCTCTCTGTACTATCGTTTCCAATAATAGTTTCGGTGTAATGCATTGCGCACATAGGGCACATCCCCTGAGTGCTGGTTCAAGAAAAAATATTAAGCACCATACTTAATGTATAAATGAATTTAAAAATAAACTTGACTTAAAATACATAAAAATTCGTTATAGTCATTTCGTCGTCGCTTTCGGAATTAAGAACTACTTTTACCAAACGGAAATTTCTAAGCAAGTTTGGAATAAGTTTGAAGAATTTAATTTCGAAATACTTTAACTTTAAGCCAACTAACAAATTGGTGCTCTCATTGAGCTTAAATAGCAATTAACGCTGAGTTTGCTGATGGCTAAGTAGTTAGTATGGTGACTTAAAAAAGTTTTCGGATTTTTTGTGCGACAGCACCCTTCTTAATTTTTATTTCAATAAAACGTCGTCGAAGAAATTTTGCCTTTTTGACACTTTTCACGTATTTTATAGCGCTTCTTTGGTCTCGACGTTTTTATTTTTTTATTTTTTTGATACCGTTTTGTAAAAGAGATTAAAGAAAGGCTTTTTCCATTTTTTATGGCTGCGGATATTATTAGTTCATACGAAATTTCTTTGATCATTTGTCTCTAATAAATACAAAGCAAATTTCCGTAAGAAATGTAACATTACAAAAATTTAGAAATAACGAAAGAACTGATGCGAAGTCTTCAATATTTAAAATTATTAGCAGGAAAATCCTTTGCATGAACTAGCAAACTTTGTTCTTGGTATACTTTCCTTACTCAAGTTCCGAAGTCGAAAAAATACTGAGTTTAATGAACTTGTTTAAAGCAATAATTATCAACCGACTTTCTTGAAACTCGCCTAATTCATTATTGCATATTAAATACGGGGTAAAACAATAAAAAGTTTTTAATTCCCAACAAGTGTTTACTTAAAATAATTCAAATCAAACTTATGAAGGATCTGAATATGAATATTTGATGATGACGATTATGAATCAGATATGTATGCTTAAAAATGAAAATGTTTTTCTATAAAACTTTATATTCATTTTGTTTTTTAATGAATTGTGTTAATTGTATCCATTTACCATTTTTTAATGTGTTTTCGTCGAGGCAAAACAATAAATTCTCAAACTTGTTTCATCAAATTTTCATATTTTAGTCCTGAAGGTTTTTACCCGTTTACACTACACACTTGACGCTTTTCTTCATTTATGAAATGGCATCACTGCAGGTAAGTAAAATAATAAATAAAATGGCTCCCCTTAGCTTAAAAATACTGCGTCAAAAATAACAGCAGAGACGGCGCAACTTTGCTTTATAATCAACACGCAACTGCAGAGTTGTGCAAAAATTAAGCTTTATCTTCCTACCACTTTCTCCACCTGTATATTCACTACACTATCCCTCTCTATCTCTCTCTAGTTTCAGTGCAATTCATTCCATATGCATCAACCCTGCATTGGTCCAAGAAAATAATAATTAAATTTTTTTATGTATTTGAAATTTATTAATTGGGAATTTGAGTTGTGTATAAATAATTTAATATTTATCAAACTTAATGTCAAAAGTAATGCAGAAACAACTTTTATGAGTTACTGTATTAAAATCCCTAAAGTTGTACATTCTGATAGTTAAAATTTAGTGTAATTTACAGCTTCCTTTTCCTGTTGCATTATCACACAACGGAAATTGATGAGCGGCTCAACTCTTCAACAAGGGGTTAAAGATAATTAATTGTTAATTGTGTATACCTGAAAAGTTACATGGTGCAGTCAAAATTGTTCACGGTGTTAATCATATGGCGAAAGTATTTGTTGTTGTATTATGAACAATTCTCTTATTCATTCCATCCCAATAAGAAACCAACAGAGTGCAGGTATTTTGTAGGGATTTCTGTGATGGGTGTCAGTTTATTAAAAGAGCATCTACCATACTGCCGTATTCATAAAAACTTTCAGCAGGTTTATAAACCGTTTATAAGCAAAATTGGCTAAAGTTGTATTAATAACTGATATAAAATCCGAAATATTATTGTTCGATTTACCATCCTTTAAACCAAAAATAAAACGATATTTTGCATTAGACGTTTTGTTTGAACACATTTTGACATTTAAAAACCATATTTCCGAAATATTATAGAAATATTTTTTTTTATTTCTTTTAATAAGGTTTATTTACATTTTTTATTATTTATATATGGTTGGAAAAATATCGAAAAAAATAAAAAATATAAACCAATCTTTCAGCTTGAAAAGGAATAAAGAAATATTTATTATTGAAATATTGTGAATAAAAATTAAATTAATTATAATACGGACTTGATAAATACAATTTGAATAATATGTACATCAATTGCTATAAAAGAATAAAATTACTAAATAATTTTAAATATTCACTGAGACTTTACGAAAGAGCAAAGCCATTCGCTATTCCAGATGACCAGCTAAATAAGGCTTTCAAAAATTTATCGTACGCAAAATTGTGAAGAGATAAAATATGATTCCGAGACAATGGTATTGAAATATTCATATATATTGTATAGTAGCAAGACAAGCTGCCGACCTTCATTGCCTCAGACAACAAACAGCATCATGTATTTATGGAAAAGTTGCGCTTGGTTTGGCATGTCATGGCTGAAGTAGAAGTTAAGCAATCTAAAATATTTGGATAGTAAATCGGACCATTGATCGACCACATATACAAATAAAAAATTTTGTTGGTAATCTTGCTCAATATTACATCAATAGAAATCCTAAGTACAATCTAGCATTGATATGTAATTGGAAACTATATAATTTCTACTTTATTTAAAGTCTATTGGTATAAAATTGTTCACATTTATATACTTATGCATATATGTACATGTATCTATGTATATACTCAAACTTATAATGATTCAAATGTAAATAATATTAATGATAATATAATAATAACAATAATATTGATATATTTTGTATTAAAAAATAACCCCATAAAATGTGGAAAAACAAACAATTTCAATAAAGGGTCTAATTATCAATTTATGTAGACATATGTACAAGTATATAGATAACAACACACAAATTTATAAAAACTTAGAAATTTTTTTTTTATCTTGGACCAGCATTCAGGAGATGACCCCTACACATGCGATGCATTCTGCTGGAACTATAGGAAAGGGGCAGTAGGAGAAATGATAGGAGGTGCAGCTTCACTATCTTACAACACTGCCTTTGCACGTTATTTGTTTTTACAGCAGTGTTGCAGCGTATCTGATGTGAAGGCGACGTATTAAATTTTAAAGCTTGGTTTGTTTTTAGTAGCCATTTTCATTAATTATTTTACTTCGCCGGTGCTACACAATATCGACGAACGAGGGCGTTCTGACGTGCCTGTGGATTGGAAGCCGTCACTGTTCAGTGACCAATGACCATGCCTTCACCACTGAAACCTTCAGATAACAACTGACAAACAGACATAAAAATGTACATCATACAAAATGCGAGATGTTTTTATGAGTCTGAAACTGCGGTTGAACGCAGGAAAAGTTTTCGATTTGTAGTCAACGTGCAGACTACTTCGACCATCGCCACCCTGTGAAAGATACGTAAACATAAAATTACTACAAACATTCAATTTCTATAGAGCTGTTATTTTTCGTTTATAAATACAACTTTTGAAAATTGATTTATAAAACAAACAGACTATGATAACTTTTATACTCTTTAAATATATAATAACATAGTGCTACTGGTAGGGTATAGCCGGTTGCATAGCTACAAATGTTTGTGGCTAAATTTCTTGTTTTGTAGTCGGCTACTTAATTATTTCAGAAACGGCAGCTACACCATAACCAGCTGAAAACTGATACAGCGTTACCATTGCTGCCACTAAAGCGGCAATTTGTCACTATTTCTTTACTTTGATACTATTTTGATACTTTTACTAAATGGACTCCAATGTGATACTTTTTGTAATTCTTGCCACATTTTTTATAGTTTTTACTAAATTAAGAGATTACATATATATCTCCCATTGGCTGTAACAATGACACAATTCAAAAAACATAGTTGGCAGAAAAAGAGTTTAATGTTTTTGATTTTTTATAAAAGTTGCAAGTTATTTCTGTGAATTTTTTACCAAATATGTGCCAATAACTCCAAAATGATACCCAGCAAAAAATTAGATACGAATATTATAAAAAGTACTTGCCACAAAATTACTTGCGTTTGTTATTGCCAAATTTAACTACTCGATTGCTAAATACATTACAGAAAATTATAAAAATCAGAAGTATTAATTGAATTGGTTCTCTTATTTGTATTAGAATGTCTGAAAACAATTTCAAAATATATAGTTATTTAGGAAAAAGTATGAACTTCCTGTGTAAAAAAAATAACCATTTCACATAAGAAAAAAGTAATGACTTCTCAAGAATCGATTATTTTAGTCGCACAAATTGTTAATATTATTAAGTTGGTAATCCAGTTGAGAAGTGATTCCCTCAAAAATTGCTTAATTCAAAACTCGAATACCATATTTAAAATCTTTTGTTGGGTCTTTTAGAAATTATGACACCGTTACAACAAATGAGCGTTACGTATGTATGTATGTGTAATGTAATATGATCAATTGTTTTTTAGTTTGTGAAATTATTATTTAAACAGGCTTGTTCTGAAAATTACATTTCGTGAGAATGATTTGAAAGCACAAAAAACGTTTCTGTGCATAGAATTTTGTGACTTTAAAACGATGAGCAAAGTGTCGAACGTTTTGAAATGTTCTTTATTAATTTTCTTGAACAATTAATTGTTATATTTCAAAAACACCTTAAATATTTTAAAATGTGAAGATAACTTTTTTTGCTGTTAAAAATGTTATTTGCATTTGGGATTATATACCACAGTTAAAAGTGGTGATTCACATCTTTTCGTTGAAGTAAAATCACACCAAACAACAGAATAATCGAGTGATTTACAGAACAGTACAACTCTGCACGGCATGTGATTTGAAATCATTTAATTTCCGGACCGGGCCTGAATGATTTTTTTTTAATATTATAAGTTTTAGTGAATTAAATTGCAGAAATTATGTGGAAAAAACATTTGTTGGTGTACTTATTTTTATTTTAAAAGAGGTGCCACTTTTTTGTACATATTCTTTTTTTTAGGTATTTTTTTAAAAATACAAAACGGTAACGCTGACCTGATAGCTGCGTGTTTTGTTTGTCATATATTGTAGTTTTCATATATTGTAGTTGTGTTTAATACTTCAAGGAGAAATCTTGAATCAAATTGTGGAGAATGCCACATTCGTTAAACATTTATTCGCAACAGAATTTTATTCGTTCATTAAGTTATATTGCATAATTGAAAACAATATTTTTAATTAAATAATAAGATGATCGTACTTTAAAATGCTTAACATTGTATTTCTTGCTTGCGCAGTGGTAACTGCCAAATGCAAGTTTATGTCTATATAAGACACATTCGCAATTTACATAATATATGAAACGAGTGGCTTGTTTATGAAAATGTTTGAAATTTCCTGTTGCATGAGATGGGAAATGAGTTAGCTTCCTGTGCTCAGCAGCATTCAAAACACATTACAACTGACGCACAAATGCAATATTAACAAGCATGTTTGCAGCCAGTAAATAATGCCAACAGTGACGGTGATAACACTCCAATGGAAATGCATGATTTAAATTTTCTAGTAAAAGCATTCATCTAGTATTGTTTTTTTAATAATACCAATAATATGATGTGTCTGACGTAACTATGGCGTTATCATTACAATAACCCTCTGGTAATAAAATAATAGCAAAAATGCGTATTTTTATAATGACAAGCATTATTGAAATTGTTTGCAAATTTTGCGAATTTGCAATATTTCCAAAACAGAAGATGTGGTTTTTATTGATTTTCTTTGTTGTTCGTTAGTTGCTTTGTAATTAAACAAGAAATAGAATTTGAAGCAAGATCCTGCAAAGGAAGCCACAAAAGCAAATAAAAATATAAAAACCGTGATAGCTTCTGTGTTCGAAATATCATTAACTGTTATATCACTCTACATAAAGGGTGAGTGGCACATCTTAATTTGTTTATATTTGCAATACAACATTATTTTTGGATTTTAAAGGGTATAATACGACTAATTGGATTTTTTATGGAAATTTGATTATTACAACTTTTTTAAATCCAGAAAAATTTTTATGAATACGCAGTCAGTATTTATATTTAAGTGAAATATTACCAGAATTTGAATGAAAACTCCTTACACAGAAACTATGAATTATCTGTATTTAAGTTAAAAAAAATAAAAGTATTTTATAAACTGTAATGCCCATTACAATTAGTATATCTTTATGTGAGGGTTTCCTGTTAAACTAATTAATATCTAATTTAACCCTAAATTTTTTCACGAAAGAATTTCATTTCAAACTTTTTTCTTGCGGGAAAGTTTATTTTTATACAGAAACCAAAAGTAAAGCATGTTGAAAAGCAAAAAAGAAGGACCCATTTTGACCTTTTGTTAACCTTCTAACTTTGTGGAAACACAGTGTTAAAAATTTTTTTCTGAAATGAAACAACAACATCATTAACTACGGATGATTATATTGGAAATGCACGGCGAATCTGTTTGATTCATTAAATGACAGTTTAATATTTTTTTTGCAAATATGTATATGACACACTATGGAAAATATAATGATTGATTAATGACTTTCAGATGAAATAAAAAATAGTTTTTGCTTGATGAAACCGAGAATCGTTGTAGGCAAATGGAGGAAAAAAAACAAAAATATATTTATTATTACGAATCTCTAATTTAAGAAATGCTTGTTAATTGATGTTGAAATATATTTTGAAGTAATTCAATAAAATATAAAAAAATACAAATGGAGTATGACAAATTGCACAAAAAGTAATTTCAGAATGTGCGTAAAAGAAAATTAATGAGCAGCTTCTCAAAACCTTTTTTCGATTTTAACCCATATTGTTTACGTAATCGATTTTCAGCACTTGATTTTTTAAATTGAAAGAAGATTGAAGGAAAATATTTAACAATATCATTTCACGTTTTATTCACGATTTGATACAGGTAAGGGGAGTAGATTTAAGGGTTTAAGCGTACGTAAGATTAGTGCCGAAAGCACATGTTTCACAACGTTTAAAAAACTTCTTAAGATTTGAGGACTATCTTAACATTCTGCTGTTGTTTTAGAGAAATAATCTATTTTCCAAGGATAAGAAAAGCTGAAATGGTGATTACAAGAACTAATAATATCTTTTCTATGGCCGTATCGAATTTTGAGAGTAAGCTCTCAAGGCCAATGCATTATATGCAAAGAGAACTTGTCCGCATGGTGCAATGCGGTTTGTTATTGGGCATCCCATAAATTTAGAAGTTTTTTTTTTTGGTAGCAATTTTTGTTAATTATTTTACTTCGCTGATGCTGCTACACAATAGCGATGAACGAGGGCGCTCTGATGTTACTTGTTGATTAGAAACAGCTGAAGCCGGTACTGTTCACTCACCATTAACTAAGCCTTCGCCAATGAAACGTTTTTTTTAAACAACACAAAATCACACATCATAATATAGTACACTCGCGATAGAGGGGACTAATTCGTGCAAACTCTATTCAACCCAGACTATCTCCCTCAATCGAGATTGAAAATGAAAAAAAAGTGTTTATTAATAATGTGGTATGCACAAGTAATATGTACAGTTAGTGTATTTATGCATTTTAAATAAGAAATATTATTTAACGTAGTCCAACATAGTGCGTTGTTGCTTCCAGCTGGCTACCTTAATTGTATTTTTTTTGTTTGTTTTTTTCGTCATGCTCGTCCTTATTGGACGATCCGAGTGATTGAAAATGTCGTCAACATTATCAGTCCAGTCGTCATCTATATTTTTCCATAGTCTTAGTTCATCAATAAATCTTTTCATAGTGAACCATCAAAATCATACGTTATTATCTCCTTTATTCTGTGCAAAATCACAAAAAAAATCTGAAGTACCCTCAGATCGGAAGTTCTCTTTACAGAGTAATCATTGAAAGAATTTTTGGTGTCCCCTCGATTGAGTAGTTCTTTCAAACCTGGGTTCCCTCTACCCCGAGTCTACTGTATATCACAAAAATATGAACCCTGCACCTTTGGTTTTCTAATTAGCGTGTTAACTACCGCATCCATCGCCACCCTCAATAGTTCGGTTTGAAAAGCTGTAAAAATAATATAATTTTTTACCTACAAATTTTCTTTTGTCTTGGATTAGTGCTCAGGGGAAATCCCATACATATGAAATACATTCCACTGGAACTGGATTGAAAGAGGGATAGTGTAAAAAATATACAAGTGGTGTAAGTTTTATGAAGTTCTTGCACAACTCTCCAGTTGCGAGTTAATTATTAAATAAAGTTGCTTCGTCTCTGATGCTAATTTTGAAGCATTATTTTGACGTGTTATTGCTGTAGCACAGAAAACTCGGAAAAAACTTTTGTTGACTTCACCGGACTGGGAATCGAACTCCGCTTCCTTCTGGTTGCCGAGCCAATACACTAACTACTCGCCATCATCACCCCCATTACAAAAAAGTTAAGCAAAAAAAATTATTACAAATATTTTGTTTTTCGCTTTTTTTATACAAAAAAAAACGAACTTCACCTACCACCACGTTGACATAATTATTTTTTTTTTTTTTTGTAATATACAGTAAAGAAATATGGAAATGTGATTTTCAGACCATACCTGGTAATATTTTTCCAGTACTTCTCAAGTTGTTCATATAAATTTTCATTGGTGCTGTAGCGTGCATATTATTATGGTCATTGGACTGTCATGTAATACTTTTTTCTTGAAGCGTTATTACGTACACAACGCATTTATATGATACATTGCCATTTAGTTTGTTTCACTGCATTAGATTTTCTTCTACCGAAACATTTGCTGCCAGTTTCCTTTTCATACAAAAGTGAAATTTATATATATGTATACATATACATACATATGTAAACATATGTACATATATGTCCGTTGTTGTTGTCACATGTAATAGTTTATATTTTTTTTTTGTTTCTTTTTTTATATTAATTTCGCCATTTTGCTTTGTGTGTATTTAGAGATGTCATTAACAAATTGCTTAACTGACACATCACAAAGCAGATTATGTTGACAATATAACATTTAGCTGACGGGGTAAAGCAAAAGAGTGTTTGAAATTAAAGTAACATTTGAAAAGTCTTGTTAAAGTTTCTTTCTGTTCATTTGTATTTAATTTCTTTTTTGTCAAATAATATTTGTTTTTTTCGTTTTTTTAATTTTGTTATACAACATGTGATACCGAATGACTTTTAAATATAATATTTAAAAGAAATTACAATCAACACGAATTAAATATTAACAAAATAAAAATGTTTTCATAATCGTTTTGTTACACGTGTAAAACAATTACGACAATATGTTGAGAAACTTTTATGACATTTGGGAAATAAAATCCAACTTGGTGAAGCGTAGCAAAAGTAATTTCCAGTGGGACAACAAGAAGGCACTTTATATTTTTTTTTAAATCACATTTTGTTTCCGAACGTACCAAAAAAAAAAACAGAAAGTCAAATATAGAAATTAATGAAATAAATTTATTAATAAGCTACAATTTAAATTACGCGTCTGTACATACATATGTTCTGTATATATTTAAATTGCAATGGAAAAAATAAAACTCAGGCAATTAGGATGATTACCAGAAATAGGGATAGTGTAGAGGGATAGTGTAGGGTGGTGAACTGAAATCTGCTGATGCGCATTTTATTAACTTGTAGAACAGCATCTTCATGAGCTAAAGGAGAGACATTTTGTTTCAAGATTTTCGGAGTGTAGCTCTAATGCTTCAGACAGCAGCACTCTCGGATTCTGTTAATAATATGTATTATTATTATTATTAAAATTTATTCTTCAATATCTATACGATTTTTGGGATATACATACATACATATTTATATACATATATATTTCATACTTGTCAAAGGAAAATTTTTCCGTTTATTGTCCCATATGGATAGAGATAAAATTTTTATAATTTGTCAATATCATTCAGAATATAGTAAAGTATATCTCAACTGAGAATAATAGTTGTAATGTGGGGAATAGCTTGACTTGGAGCCCTCCTTTTAGTCTACAAAAAACAAGAAATGTTCGACTATGCATTGTTACACAGTATCAAATGAACACTAAAACCATCAACAAACAATACTGCATATATCGTGTATTCTAGAATGAATACATGAAAAAATGCTGCCCAATGGATATCAAACACACATCACAAAATATCCTGCTGCAACGGATAACAAAACTTTATTTTTGTGTGGTCAATAGGGAAGGGAAATATTTTTCATTTTGTAAAATATTTTGCAAGAAAACAAATTAAATTCGATAATCATGGAGCTTACGTCTCTTGACGGTTTTGGCCCAATATTATCTTAAACTGGGAAAAAAATTTGATTCAGGAAAATAAATCACTTTATTTTCTTTTAATTTTTATACTGCTACCATTTTTTACTATTATTTAACGGCACTTGTTCATACAAATACTGTCTTACTGTATATCGTTATTTTTTTATTTTAATCTAATTCATGTGCAGAATATAATATAATAAAAATAATAAATATATTTCGGTTAAAGATAATACGTCTATAGTTACTAAACATTAAGATCAAAGCTTCGAATCAATATTAGTTTCGCGGTTTTATTGGTTTTAGTCAATACTTTATTCTTATACGAAAGAAAATGTTTATTTTTTAATATTTCTTTTACTTACGAAATTATATCTCATAGAGTTTCCACACTTACTGGTTTTAATGCAAAACTTGGATTTACGTTAAAACTAACTATTTAAACCTGCTTTTACCATATGCTAGTAAAAATATTTTCTTAAAACCATCTTAAAACGTTCTTTTAGTTGGTTTGAAGTTTATTTAATGAAATACAACCTTGCTTTTAATATACTAAAGGCAAGTAAAAAAATTGAAAACAAGTGGCGCTCAATGAAAAAAAAAAAAAAAATTTGATATATAAAGTCACAACATAATTTAAAACAATGGACGCAGTAAAAACAATAAAATGGTGCAAAAAAAGAAGCTATTGGGTAGAGCTTAATGAAAAGGTAAAGCATAATGACGAGAAAATAAATGAAATTTTATTACAGAACGCAAAGTCAGCTGTTTGTGGTTTTAACGTTAAAATAAGGTTTTAACTTTTGGTGTGAAAACACTATTACTTTTATATCATACAAATCTTATGCATTATTACAGAAACAGAAAACAAATCGAAAAATAAATAACCGTAAATAAAAGTCAGCATTTCAGTTTCGATTCTCCCTTCACCCACAAAACATAGCAAATTTATAAAAAAAATAGTTTTTTTTTTTCAAAGCGTGTGTGCAATTTCTTTATCATTCATGACTTTTATTTTTAGTATTAAATATTATTATGAAAAGAAATAATAAAATGGTGAGTCGTATAAATTAATTAAAGACCAAAAAGAATTTGCAACATGAGTTTCATAAATTAGCAAAGAATTCGCCATTCGTTACTTCAAAAATTATTCTAAAAATTCAGGAGTGTTTTTTTTTTTTTTTTTGTTATCTGGGACCAGCACTCAGGAGATGACTCCTACACATGCGAAGCATTGTGCTGCAACTATAGAAAAGGGATAGTAGAAGAAACAACTGGAGGTGAGGCTTAATTAATTATTTTGCAGCTCTGCTTTCGCACGTTCTTTTGTTTTTATACTCGTAGCAGTGCTGAAGCTTCGGTTCAGTAGCCATTTTTATTATTATTTTATTTCGCTGGTGCTACACAATACCGACGAAGGAGGGCGTTCTGATGCGTTTGTGGATTGCTATCAACTGAAACCTTCCGACAACAACTGACACACAAAGACACACTAATGCACATCAGAAAAATGCGAGATGTTTAGTTTTATTTTAAAATTTTAGTCTGAAACTGGGGTTGAACCCAGGTCTGTTTTTGGATTTGTAGTCAACGTGCAGACTACCATCAATTGTGCCATCGCCACCCTCTGAATAAAAGCAAACATTTTTCGAAAAGAACAAATTATATTTTAATCGCAATAATTCGATTCAAAAATAGTTTAATGCCCATTAGATCATTTGCTTAAAATTTAATTATGAAGGAAAATAAACATGTAAAAAATTTTAATTCGTGATTTGTCTATTTGCATTAATTTATGTTGTCGCAGTTTTTGGTGACTAATTTTGGTATTTTTGTTATTGTTTTTTTATTATAAAGGAAAAGAAAACTTAAATTAAATAGATCAGAAAACCAAAAACGATGAGAACTAGACGAAAAACATTATGCCGAATATATGCAAAAGTTAACGGAAAGGTAAAAAATACTCTTAAAACGATTTATTTCATTTATTTATTTTCCGGCTTTAATTTAAAGAAGTTTTGGCTAATCAAAACGAGGTGAAATATCTTTACGTATAAAGTGAGGTAACGAATGACAATAATATTAATAAAACAAATAATAAATAAAATACATGTTTTTTAGGAGACCCTTATGTTGAAAATTTTAAAATTATTTCATATTTAAATTTTATTTTCCTTCTTATTAAATGAATTTTACCATTCTATACTCTATTCAGTCAAATCTTTTTTGGACCAGTAATCAATGAAATGCATATCACTGGAACTATATGAAAAGAGATACTGTATAGAAGTAGAAAAGACAGCTGATGAAGAGGTAGACGGCTTTATTTTTTTACCCCAACTCTGTAGTTATGTTTTTTTTTTAATTCCCAAACCAGAGTTGCAGCTGTTATTTTGACGAAATCATATGTAAGATAAAAGAGACCCTTTTTATAATTTTACTTCGCCGACGAGTTATTGCGCAAATAACAAGAAAAGAGTACGCTGTTAGCGCAGACATAATTGAAAAATGTTGGTTCAATCGAGTATTTTAACAGGAGACTTCTGATTGCAGAATCAACACGTTAACTACTCAACCAACAGCACCTTCATCTTATACTCAAAATCATGTAACATGTAATTTTCAAACGGTTGGATCGTGGTATAGAAGATATTAAGGGGTTCATTGTGAGACTAGGTTAGCTGTAGGACACGGGACCTGGGTTCCTCTTCCTTTTCTTCTCTCTACTGTATTCTACTCTTTCTTATTATTTTTCTTTTTTTTTCTTTCTTCCAAGGAATTCAGAAATGCCCCTATGGGCCTTCGAGTGGAGATATCGCAGTGCTACTGGGCCACGACCACGACATAAACTCACCTAACTTAAGCATGCATGGTGTTATTTTCGGTTTGAGCGAATTCTATAATATTTAATGTTTCAAACACCAACAACTATAAAGTCTATAAATAGAAGAGCTACCTCTTTTATATATTTCTTTTGATAAATTAGTAGTTCGTTGGTAAAGTAACCGCATGATGTTAAACGCAAATCGGTAACCAGCGGTGTCTGTGCATGTTACACAAAGCGGTAATTACTTAATGTTCTCATTAAATTATGCTAATTTTACATTACGGATATGGAATTTAATCTAAAAAAATAATTCATCAAAAATAATTGTTTCATTCTTAAATTTAGCACGTTGCTTATATTGTAAAATTCAAATAAAACATGTTTTCTCCTACATATCGTATGAATTAATTTGAATTATTCCCAGCAAAGATATATGTCTGCTCTCCCTTTGAGGACACATATAGCTCAAATCTTAATATGTGCAACATGAATTGTTATGTAATGTTTTTTTGCTTTCCTACATATTTATGTTTTAACAGCTGATTTCTGCATAATTGTAGATAATTTTCTATTACTGCCATATTTTATGACAACTTAAATTTATGACTGAAAATAATACTTATATTGAAATAACAATTAACGAATTGTCTATTTAAATGCAGAGTAAACGATTGGCCAGTAGAATAGGGGAATTCTTAAACTCGTAATATGCACTAAGAAAGTTTTCAAAGCATTGCATGTACATTAATGTTAATGTTAAAAGTTGGTTTGATTTATTTGTTTGCATACATATAATTAATCAATTATCAAGAAGAGCAATTATCATATCTCAAACGTTTGTTTTCGTGTTTGCTGGGTTATTGTAAATGTAAAGGTAAATGTGTTTATGTATGTATGGACGTGAAATGAGTGTTAACGTGTGTAATTGTATATGCCAATTGGGAGCCATAAATTAAGAGTACGCATTTAGAATACGAATAGGCACTTCATGAAACATTAAAGACATGTTAAAACATTCAATAAATATTTCTGTATTGAATTGTAATTGTTGCTGCCAAGAGCAACAGCTACGTTGTAAGCAGTATAATATATAGGGACTAATATTACAATAGAAGGAGGTAAAGTTTGGATATTTCATTAGAGTTAATCTCCGGAATATTACAATTGATAAGTATATTTGATAAGAGATAATAATCTCCGGAAACTAATCTGATTTTTAAAATTCTATCGGAAAAATTTACAATAACGTCTCTCTACGGTCATAAGCTACATAATGGTCATTTGAAGTTTTTAAGATAGGTTAGAGTTACGGTGATCCCGTCATAACCACAAAATAGGCAAAGTACTTTTTTAAAACTCAAACCAATAGGGCAGTTGAAAGCCGTTTTCTGCTCCCGGACACTATATAACCAATTTTATGCTATTCATCTCTATCTAAAAAGACGCAAAGTCAAATAATGCAAAGAGTTGCATAGTTAGAACGAGCGGCCATTTCTTGTCACCCGTCTGTTGACACTAATCCCCACATTGGTTTTTTTAAAGAATCAAGAATTTTTAAATATGTATGTATTAGATGTATCTATATATACAGTAACATAATGAAGAAAAGTTCGATACTCCTTCAAATATGTATTATTTCTATAGAAAATTCTATTTTGGCTGACAAAAAGATTAGCAGATAAATTGCCTTCATTTAAAGTTATTATAATTCGATTTTAAATAATTAATGTCACAGCAAACAAGTATTGAAATTTAAAACCACTAAAAGCTGCCAAAATTTTGTTTAAGCAGTACATCTGCTTCAAAACGCAACACAAGAATAACGTTTATCTATTTGATTACAGAAATTATTATCTTCTAAGCGGCTGATCTCGAACAAAACTAATCATTGTAAAAGCGCAAAATCCAAGTGATGCCGTTTTGTTTTAGATAATATAAGCTTCACAGAAGTGCATTTACCCATCACTAAAATATATAAATTTTCGATTATGCGGAGCTAAAGAAATCACAAGTACGTTGCCAATTGCAACAGAGGGGTATACATTTTTTACTTCCAATAATAGTATTGTAATATTGTAGTATTGGTAATATTTAAAATTTTTTTTTTTTTTTCAATTTATTGAATTTATTTATCAATTCTGTCGTGTACAATTTAATATTAGGATAACCTTGCGAAGCCTCTATGGCTTGTCTGCAGGTATAATTAAAATTTCCATAGTAATTTCTATAGTATTATTATTAATATTACAGGAATTTATATACTTCTGTAAGTTTATGATTTTTTAAGTGTCTATCAAGAGACGTAACATAAAATGCTTCCCTAATTTTAATTACAGTATCTTTTTTCCTCTTAATTAAACTTAGTTCAATCAATTACTTAATAGTGCCAAGTTACCAAAGAATTTCTCAAAGAAAATGTAAAACATGTTAATTTCTGTAAGTGGCATAAACTTTCCTAATTAATATTGTTAAGTAGTTTGGTATTAATATATTTTTGTTTGACAACTATTTTATGAAATATACAACCCAAGAATCACGCTGACTAAAGAAATTTTACTGAAATGGAACTAAACCATAAACTGTGTAACAGAAAAGTTTTTAGGAAACTAACAGATGAAAATATCATATAAATTTGAGTTAGTTTTACGTTTCCAGGCGATTATTTAGTAAAAAGTTAATACCAAATTTACTTTATAAATACAAAACTACAATGAACTGAATTTACAAATTATTTTCAACAAATTTTCTCTTTAAAAATATTTTTACCTTTGTAATTATAAAAGTAAATATTATTTTTCCACTTCACCTTCTTATTTTTAACTGAAAATGCTTTTCATAAATTCCTCAACTACTCATCCGATTATACGTTAGAAAAACATGTGTCTGGAATTTATGCAGAGCAAAAAGTTTTAAATTTTAATAATCATAATGTATGTGTAAGTATAGTGTACACATATATAAACGTGCATGCATATGTAGTTGGTTATTCCAGTTGAGGTCAAAATTTGGTTAAGCATTATAAATTTACTTTATTTTTTCAATATTTTTTCAATGTCAATAATGTTAATAGTATTGTTTGCTTAAGGAATCCCAACAAAGGCTCGACGAAAAATTTGACGAAGGAAAATAAATTTATACATTTTGAAAACTTTACGTCAAACTTAAGTAACCCACTGCATATTTTATAGATATAAAATAGAAAGGTCAAATTTTATCTGTAATGTAAATAAAGGGTGTCACAGTAACAATGTAATTGGAAAACTGTCACATACATATGTTTATTCCAATTATTACAAATAGAGCGCTTTACAATGTTTATAATTGTGAAAAATTTAATAAGTTATGCAGAGACCATTCGTAAACTTCAAAGAAAGTGCAGCTAATGTGTCAAACATTCGATGAGTGGTCAAAAATTTTAAGAAACTGTATGAGTTATGGATAGTAAGACTTCTGTGCGTCAACGTACTAGTCGATCTCTTGAAAACATTGCTGCCTTAAACAAGAGTATCATCGTAAACCCAAAAAGATTATTTCGACCTCGTTTTCAACAACTTTAAATTTCACGAAGTACTACGCAGCGAATTTTGACAAAATACCTCCACGTTCATGGGTACTGAACAAACATTCACCTTATTGAGGAGCTCATACTAGCACAATAAGGAAAGAGCTTGTGTACCTGCCTTCAAAACCAGTATGTAACCACATGCTGCAAGTGTTTGTCAGTGTGCTTTACAATTTTGTCGTTGATGTACTTTTTTTCTTAGTAACTATTAGATGTAATTTTTACCGATTTGAAACAAAAAAAATTTAACTATTTGCAAAATGTTTTTGTTGCTTTTATTTATGTTGGAATTGCTTTTTGCAACAATTCCAGTAACAAATGTGTGTTTATCGCGACCAGCGTGCCGTATACGTAATGTTCAAAATATACCACATACGTATGTAAATTAATGAGTGAAAAAAAAAAAGTTTTTTTAGGGCCCTAGCATAATTAAAATGCTTATAGGGTTAAGTATTTTTGAGATTTTTGCAGTTTTTTCGGAAAAAGTTTAAGGTCGCACAAGTCGAATTTTTGCCAAAAATCGGGTTTCCAGGTTTGTCAAAAGCCACCAATTTCTTCACTTAAGAGGAAATCATCCAAGCTTTATATCTGTGAGCAAAAAAAAATAAATAATTGTCTGGCAATGACTTTGCTCATTTAGGCACCTTTCATTATAATTTTTCGTAATTTTTCATAAATGTATAAAATAACGCTTTATAACTATTAAAATTCTATGAAAATGAAAAAAATAATGATGCTGTTTGAAAGATCTATTAATTCTAAATAAAAAGGAAAAAATAATTTTTGAATTTACCCTTACAGTTTCTCAGTTATATCATTTTTAAGGTTTATATCCGATGAATGTAGAAATTCTACCATGTGTTTTGCTTTGTTTAAAATTAATTTATTGGGGTTCTTACGATTTAGTTAGTAGTTTAACTTTGTTGTTTGCATAATGAAATGTGTTGTTGGTTTGCCAATTTTTTTTAATAAGTTTTCAATATAAAGGCTTAAAGAAGATTGGTTTAGGAAATAAATCCTTGAATTTATCAATTTTTAAGGTTGTCTTCCGTTAAAATATAATATATATAATATATAAAAAATTTTTGGTTTATAAATAGAATCGTTCGAACAATTGCTATCAACTCTGTAGTTATCCCGGTTTTCCAAAAATTTTGATTTGCTTTTAAGAACTCTGTTTTAACCTTTAGGTTTTGTGGAAGATTTGGCTTTTTTTCTTCATGTCGTGCAAGAAGTTCTTTCGTTACTTCATCTCAATTTTGTTTTCTTTCAGATTTAATCTTACTTAAAATTACCCACTTCGAGTGCAATTTTCCGATTTCACGAGAAATGTTATGGCAAATCTTTAAAACTTATTGCTATTATTCCAGCGGTCCTTTTGTTTGTATATTTTCCACTATATATAGTTTTAAAAATCATTGCTCTATTTGCATTTTCGTCGGCAGTTTTGCATGATCAAAGGCATCAATTTTATATCAAAGGCATATATGTTTTAAATAAAATTACACAGTTTTTTTTTTACATAATAAGAAAAACTTACGGGTACAATAATGTAATAGTTTTACAAGCTATTGGCAAATAAATTCTCGATATGTTGTAATTCTCAGGTACGGGAAGAGGTAATTCAAAAATTATTTCTTCCATATTATTTAGAATTAATTGATATTTCAAACTACTTCATTATTTTCGTTCATATTCATAGAAATTTTAAACGTTGTACGGCCTCAGTTATAAAATTAATTGGAAAATCTACGAAAAACACTTGTTAAGTATTTGGTGCTGATGCTATAATTTGCGCGAAGCAGTATTCAGTAGTGGTATAACTTATTCCCATTTTATGCAAATATCAAAATGGCCCTAGCATAGTCGAATAGTCCATTGAAAACTATTAAAAAAATGATATTAATTTTTCGCGGTTTTCAAAATGGTCATCCGCGGTAAAGTTGGAAAATCATTTGGAAAAGATCTATTCAAAAAATATTATTATTTTATAGTTTTTTGTTACATATTGTACAATAACGTGTTATTAATATTCCGTGTTTGTGTTTAATACTTTTTTTTCTTTCATTAATTAAATATTTAAATTTTTTTATTAAATTTTTTCTTTAGGGATTTTAGAAAATCGCTTTTGTGGGTGAGGTTTTTATTTTCAAACGACCCAAAAAAATTGTTTTCGTAAATAACACAACATTTGCTATCGCGTAGTGCTCGGTTCAAAATTTGGTTATACCCCTAGTATACAGTATCACGGATGTATATAATCAAACTGATTTTTAAAGAATTTCCACTACTCTGATTTTTACGAAATTTTACACACAAACACACAAACACACACTTGTTTGCGACAATATAAAGAAACACATTTTAAACACTGAACCAACTTGTATAAAAATTCGCGCAATAACAGAGCTTTCATTACAATACTATTTGAATTTAGAAAATTATTTTTTGTAAAGGCCACTTAAATTTTTGTAAAATATTTACAGTTCAAGCGATTACACCTATTTCAAATGCACTTGTTTTTATATGTGTTTTGAAACAAAATTTAATATAATGGTATATTTACTAGGTTTCATAATAAGGAATTGTTATATTACCATATGCTGTTTTGTAAAGTACCATAAATAGCACGTTAAAAAAATCTGATGTAAAAGGTATAAACATCAGTACAAAAGCATAGGAAGTCACAATGTTGAAAAGCTTTTTACAATATATTTTAAAAATTTGCATCAATTTAAGAAATTCTATTAAATAAAAAATTACTTTAATAGGATAACACCAGTATTGTAACAACTTAAATAACACAGCTACATATAAGAACTGAAAACCAAAAAATTGTGTCGTGTACAATCTCCCAGGAATCTATAAAATATAAAAATAATATAATGCCAATAGTAAATTTGTGCAAAAGCATTTTAATAATAATCAGCTGTGTCACCGATTCCGTTCCGAATGGCGTTGATTCCGTATCTACCATTTCGTGCGAATTTGTATATGAATATGAAGTATAAATAAAAAAGCAAATTTCTTCTAATCAAAAGTACTTTTAATTAGTTACTTGTACTTTAAGACATAGAAACTATCAATTCCATTCAGGAATTTAAAAGTGATTTCATTCCGTTTCGTTTTCTCAAATAGCAAAGTAGGGATTGCATTACATTTCTGAACGGAATTCTAAACGTAAAAAAGTTTTTTCTTTCTATTCTTTTTCACTTTCTTCAATGTTTTCCATAAAGTAATTTCTCCGTTTATAAGATTAATTTTTTCAACCTTTTTATTTAATGCAACATTATAATTGATCAAGCTATAAGTAAATTTCACAAAAAAATTACCATCAAAGTAATTTCCATTTCGGTAACAAATATTTCCTTACACTTTTCAGCAATTTTTTATAATACATGTGAATTTGAGAGAGCGAGGAAGAGGCGAGCAGCTGCTAGTTTTATATAAATATAACGTTTTAAAAATACAAGAGAAATTGCAAGTAGGTATACATCGCCATTGAATTCTTTTTCAGCAAGAAATTTATGCTGATGTAAATTATTACAGCACCCACCTACGGCGATATTTGAACAATGGAAAACGTATCTACAACGAAAAAGGTAACACTAAATGTCACTATTGTCGGTAGGTATGTTAATTGGATGAGTGTTGGTCCTCTTTGAAATATAATTGAAAATCCCCTACGGAGTCACCTTCGCCACAAAATGTGTGCACCTTTCTTGGTTTTCTTTTTTAAATATAATTGTGCTTTGCTGACAGAATAAGAATGAATCATGTCCGTTCTTACCTTCTAATATTCTATACTGCCAAAGATTTATCGAACACTTTATTAAATACATTTGAGTTCGGTAATAACGAACTCTGCGGGAAGGTTATAACGAACTCTGCAAGTATAAATTTATTATTTATTTTTTACCTAAGAAATTAACTGATAGTGTTACCAAATTGTGATAAATATTTAACAGTTACAAAAGACGTCAGACAAAAATTTACAATTTTTTGTTCGTATAACCGTATAAATTTGTATGCATAAATATTTATGGGACTTAAAAAGAATGCGTTGTAACTAGAAATTCGCTACTACCGGAGTTACCTTTTATTCCTCTTTTGTAATCAGGTTTCTTTTTAATACTTCTTTAGTTATCTTCTTTAGTTTCACTATCTTTATTGCACGAAACTTAAATTTATCCGTGTCAGGTATGTGGTTCTCATACCGAACGTATTCTATTTTCAATAAATTATTTGTATAAGTTTTGTGCTATGGCAAAATTGTCTCTGACTACTATTTGTATAGACTGTATAGACTGCAAGACTGTTGGCACTGGAGAATTTCTTTGTTATAGGTGAAAATTTGTTATAACAGGTGTTCGTTATAACCGCACGACACTGTACCTTTTTAAAACTTAATAGTAATTTATTTTCTACTCTATGTGTAAATCTAAAACAAAAGCCACTACTTGGTTAGGTTAGATTAAAAGGCGTGGACTAAGATAGGCCGAAGCATATATACATCAAAAAAAGTCACAGCCACCTTAAGTCGTCCACGTATATCAATAAGTCTGTTAGGATCAGTTTAGAGCACAGCGCCAAGTTGGTTAAAAAAGGCCCCAAATAATCTTAGTCTCGACCTAGTCAAACAAGGGCATTCACAGAAAAAGTGCACAACGGCGCCCGTCTTCGAAGCGTCGCCGCAGCTTCTATGTCGGGTAATGACCAGAATTCCAGCATACGTGCCGATGGCCCAATGGTCCGTGAACACGGCAGTAAGTCTACTAATAAACGTACACTGCACGCGTACACTAAAAGTCTTGCTGTGGTGCAGTTTGGAATAGAACTTCATCTCTCCTGAGCTTTCCCCCCGAAAAAAATCAGCTACCTGAGGCTGTGCCACAGCCACAAGGCACCATGAACCTATTGAGAGGCGGCTTTGTTGAGTAATTAATATCACGTTTCGAAGCTGTTCATTGGGTGCAAAGGTCATGCAATTTCACCCACTAGCCTATTTTTGAGGGGATACCTTGAAGTCTCTCGTATACAGCGACAAGCCAGCCACAATTCTAGTCCCGAAAGACGACATCATACTTGCCATTGGTGAGATAACGGCTGAAATGCTGGAAAAAATGTACCTGCGGCATAGCCACGCACAACATTTACATGAAATAATCCTTAAAAAGTAAATGGCAGGCATTCATTTGTCGGCCGAATTAAATTTTCCATTCAGTTTTGCAAATTGTGTGTGTTTGTTTATAATTTTAAAACCCAAACGGTTAAAAATCACCCTTTACATATTTAGTTGCTTATTTCACATTTCTTAACTTCTCTTTCAATTCTAATTCAATTTGACGACTTTTAACGTTGAAGTATTTTTCCAGTTGTTTATTTCATCAGTCAGAATATCTGTTTAGTTCTTATTTTCCACTTATGTGTATGGTATAACACAAGCTTGCATAAAACGAAAAATAGAAACTATATGAAGGTAGACACAATTCTTTTTTTCCACTCTAATTTCCTTGATTAAATTTGTCTTGTGTCTGTGCCAATGTTAGTGCAGAAATAATATTACGATTACTCAAGTTTGAATGAAATCGTAAATTTGGTTAAAAATGAATATAAAATGGTAAGTGAGTTTTAAAATTTTAAAGAAATTGCTTTTGTTTCATATATTTTCTTTTCTGGTCTTTATCTATTTTCACATAAAAATAAAGTTGACAATTTTTGAGAAAATTGGAAAATGTATCGTGTATGTTAATTTTATTTTGTCATTTGGTTGTGAAATCATACCAATTTAGAGTATATTTGTTTAATACTTTTACATTTCGAAACAAAGAAATGTGCAAATTGCACTGTAAATTGGATAAAGTTATAAAGTTTTCACATTCTCATTATTAAAATTCATACAGGGAGTATGAAAACGACAATTTAAAACACAGCAGTGGTCAAAAAAATCTTTGAGTCTTTTATCTCTGGTCATTGGCTGTATAATCGTCCAAAAATCTGAAATGAAGAATCTACCAAAAATTTTTAATTTTGGGTGATTTAACATTTTGAAATATTTGGGTGTTTTTTGTTCATAATAACCAAATGCCCCATTTTATGGAAATGTGAAATTCTCCAACAATTTTTGGGCGATTGTTGATTTTGATGTTGCGTAACGCTAGAGGAACAATCGCCTAAAACGCATAAATTAAGAATCGCCCAATATTGTTGGGTGAATACCACAGTGAAGATAACTATCAAATCACCAAAAAAAAAAAATATAAAGAATAGCCCAAAGTGCAAAATAAAAAATTGCTCAAAAACATTTTTTATTTTACTATCTCAGGCGATAGGGCGGCTATGCTAAGAAGCCTTTCTCAGTGAAGTCGGTTTTGGTTATACAGGGGGCGAAATGGTTAAGACCGGCATCGCTTTAAATTATTCTTTTAAAAGCATATTTTAGCTAAATAATCTGTTTTGTTTGACGATAACGAAAAATACTTACAGTGGCCAAAAAAACTATTCGACATTGCAATTATTTTCTTAAATTTCATTGAAAACGCTAGTATCCTTTTGTTTTTATATGTATAAACGTGAGATCACATTGTATTATATGTATTTAATAATTTATGGTCCTAAAAATAATAAAAATTGCACATTTTTTAACTCATCTATCTGTTTGAACGAAAAAACAAAAATTGCAAAGCAAAAAAAGTATTCGACTGGCATTGTTTTTCGCTTATTCTGATTGTGTATTTCTTATTACTTCATGTCATTGTTGGTAAAAATATCGCTATGTTTCTTGTTTATCATTTACAAGAACTTTTTTCTTATTTCTGTGCAAGTGATCGCGACGATGGGACGTAAAGGGAAAGAAACTTCTGTTGATGTAAGAAATTTAATAATACATCATTTTAAATTAGGAAAAAGGGAAAAGACTATATCAGAAATCGTTTAAAGGTCAAGAACTACTGTATATTACATTATAAAAAAGTTCAAATCAAGTAAAACTGTGATAAACAAGGTAAGGATTGGGCGACCTTGCAAACTTACAGATTCAGATGAACGGCGAATCGTGCCTGAAGTAAGAAAAAATCCAAAAATTACTGCTAACACTTTAGCTAAAAACACTGAGAAACACTTAGGTATATCCGTTACACCTCAAACAATAAGAAACGTCTTAAAAAAGCACGATTTCCATGCACGATCAGCCAGGAAGAAGTCACACATTACTAAGAAAAATAGAAAGTTGAGATTAGATTTTGCGAAAGAGCATGTAAATAAGCCAATGGAGTTCTGGATGGATTTTATTTTTGCTGACGAAAGTAAATATAACCTTTTTCCATGTGATGGAAAAGTTCTGGTACATCGCAGGCCTAACACGGAATTGGATGAAACGAATATGGTACCAACTGTTAAACATGGTGGCGGTGGTGTTATGGTATGGGAATGTATGGCGGCATCAGGCGTGGGTAATATTGGGTTTATTGATGGGATTATGGATCACCGAAAGTACATTGACCTCCTAAAGCAAAATTTGAGGTCAAGTGCTGAAAAATTGGGTCTGGCAAATAGATTTCAGTTTTATCAAGATAATGGTCCCAAACATTGTGCCACTAATACAAAGCTTTGGCTTTTTTATAATTGTCCAAAATTAATAAAAAACGCCGCCACAGTCCCCAGACGTTAACCCTATTGAACATCTTTAGGGTCACTTGGAAAAAAAAACAGACAACGTGAATTTAGGAACAAACACCAGATGAAAGTTATCCTGCAGGAGGAATGGAGCCAAATTGATCCAGAATATACCAAAACGTTGGTAAAATCTATGCCAGATCTTTTAAAAGAAGTTATACGTAGGCAAGGAAAAGCAACTCGCTACTGAAGTAGAAATAAGCTTGTATTTCAATTCATGTATTTTAAAAATGTTACCAATGTCGAATACTTTTTTTGCTTGTTTTTTGTTATTAATATTTTAATTCATGTGTTTTTTGCTTTTTTTACTTTGAGATCTCATTTTTTTTACTGAATATAACTTTGTGTTCCTTAATAAAGACTTTTATAAGTTTATTTTGTTAAAAACAACATTCCATATTTTTTTCTTGATAAATATATAAAGTTTACAGCCTATGTCGAATAGTTTTTTTGGCCACTGTACATATATCTATAGGAAATATTTATAAATTATTAACTGAACCCAGCACGCGTTGATTTAGCTGTAGCTTTATTTTAAAAAAAATGTAATGCCTCGTGTGTTCTTTATTATAATCAGTTAGTTATTTCCGGAGACGCTGAAATTGCACCCTTCCACCTGCTGGTCTTATATTTGAAAAAATATAGTCTATGTGTCCATCTAGGAGAAGAGCAATCTATGGTTTACCTTCCCTTCCTACCGTCAGAGTGTCTACCCGTATACCGAATTTCATATGTCTGGCTATATGAAGAGTGCGCACCCGTACATCTAATGAGAGTGCCACATGCAAAAAAGGATCAGGCTAGTGCCCTTGATGAAAATTGCCAGTTTTTTTTATATTTCTCATTATTTACTCTTCCGTATACCGAATTTCAGCTCTGAAACTGTAATGAAAGTGCCCGAAGTAAAAAAATTTACTATCATGACATTGAGAACAAAGTGAGAAACTTTAGCTTCACCCATTCTCAAGATATGCAAAAATCATTATTTATTTTGTATGGGAGGGACCACGCCTACTTTTCCAAAACCGCCCACTTTTCGACTGATGATTTGGACTGATCATTCAGTTACTGATACCAAATACAGAAACTTTAACCATTCTGAAGATATAATGAAATCAATATTCAGTTTGTATGGGAGGTAACACGCCTACTTCTCCAATCCCTCCCAATTTCTGACAGTTTGTTTTGTTTTCACTACAAAGTCATTTAGACTATATTCAGAAACTTTCACTCCAATCGTTCCTAAGATATACAAAAATAAATATTTACTTTGTATGTGGGTGGCAACGACCAGTTGGAATTTTGGCCGGAGACCAGTCCTAATTGGTGCGAAGCATCGAAATCAATCCAGACGTTCTTGAATTATAAGCGTAATATCTAACGTCACTCTCTTCTATATGTATATATAGATTCCCAGTTCCAATTTAAATATCTTTTATTTAAAATTATTCTAGGAAAATTTTCTTAAAATAAATTAAATTTTTTTTTATACAACCTGAAAATTCGTGTCTACGTATTGTTCAAAATATTTTTAATTGGTAGTATTTAAAAGAGAAAAAAATCCTTATAAATTATAAGTAATATTAAATTAAAAACATGTTTTTTACAAAAAAGATAAAAGCATACATATATTCTCTAATAATTTCCAATTCAATGCAGTATAATATACTTTCCTGCCATGTGTCATACAAATGTTGAGCACATATATTTAAGATTTATTTACAGTGTATTATATAAAAACTTTCATATATTGACCGCAAACATATTTCTTCCTGAAATGTAATTTATTTTATGGCTTCATAATTTGCTTCGCTTCAGAGTTTGTCTAACGAAAGTTCTTAAAAATGAAATAGCGAAATGAGAAAGTCATCGTTGCAGTATCGTACAGTAAGTTTAACTTACAAAGACTACTTGCTGTGAATTAACAAGATTGATTCTCTTATTTAAGAACTGCGGTAAGCTGATAGCATATGAACTACATGTATGTTTGTAATGACTGACTATTAATAAATGTTTACCTTTGGAAAGGTAGCATTAGGGTGGCGCGAAACAATAATAATGAAAATATCTACATGTGTTACTGTCGACTGAGTAGTTAGTATATTGGCTTAGCACGCAGAATACCCGGGGTGCGATTCGCACCTTGGTCAAGGCAAAAAATTATTATCTGAGATTTTTGTGCTACTGCAGTCTCCTTCGTCGGTATTTGAGCAATAAAACGTTAGCAAAGTAAAATAATAAATAAAAAGGATCCCCTTAGCTTAAAAATAATGCGTCAAAATTAACATCAGAAATACCGCAACTTTGCTTTATAATTAACATGCAACTGCAGAGTTGTGAATTCAGCTCTATTTTCCTAGCAATTTCACCGCCTGTCTATTTCCTACACTATCCCACTCTCTATCTAGATCTAGTGTATTGTATATGTAGGAGATTTCCCCTGAGAACTTGTCCAACATAAAAAAAGAAAATCAGAAGATCTGTGGATCGAAGTAAAATATAAAATAAACAACTCTGCTTTATAACTTCTTAAAAACACTCAACTGTACACCTAGTTCCGATGAAAGAGTAGGGAACTTCTCCTGTGCAGTGGCCCAGGGAAAACAATATATGTGACCAAAAAGCTACATTCGATATCCGTGAATCATAGTGGAGCAATACTTTGATTCCAAAGTCTAATATAAATTTGGAGGGACTACCATGGTCAAAGTACATTTTTTCTCTTAATAATTTTACGTAAACGTCTCGATCACAGTTACATATACACAGAACACTTATAAGCACGTAAGAAAAAACACGAAGAACGCTGTAGATTAAGGTTTAGCAGAATTCGAAAACAACATGCTGTTCCGTTCTGTTAGTATTAGTCAGTGTGATTTCTACTTTTTGTCTTTGAATTAGTTCGTTTTTTAGTAATTATTACATGTAATTTTGACTGCCTGTAAGTTCTCGATCAAAAGCTTATTTATAATTTAAACAATTTGAATTAATTTCAATTAATACACTGCAGCACCATATTTTATTTCCAAACATATCACAGCTCACTCATATCTTATTGCTACATGTGCCTCATTTTTGCGAAGTATGTATGAATATTTCCAGTTGAGAAAAATTATTATCATTTTGTATAGTGCTGGGTACACAATATGGCGTTTGTGGCAACGTGGCATTACAAAAAAACAACAAAAGATAGGCCAAGTGTATACAAGACATAACACGTTAATTTTTTTAAGTTCTTCGTTTATTATACAGGGTGTCTGGTGGGAAATTTATATTTTTAAAAACGATTATTTTAAAAAGTAATAAACGGTGCGGACGGAGGGTGGCGCCGCGGCCGTTGGAATTATCGATTGTGCGGATTTGTCAGTCACGATGTCGCAGTGGTTGAGTGAGCATCGCGCGTTCGCTGTAGAGACATAATTTAAGAGTAATGATTCTTACGTAATTGCTCGTCGACAATTTTATTCAAAGTTCGGTATTCGGCGAATAAGTGATGGACCGAGTGTAAATCTAATTCGTTCGTGGGTGCCAGGGCCCTGTCAATCCGAAAACATTGAACTGGTTGAAAGCAGTTTACGTGAAAATCCACGACTTTCAATACGGAAAAGAGCAGAGCGATTATTCATGAAATTTTATAAAAGGATCCAAATAACATACTCTTTAAAAAATAAAATCTTATCTATCGTTCAATGCTCTTAATAAAATTTTGTGTCAATTATTACGTTTTTTATTTAAGTTTGAAAATATAAATCTGCTACCAGATACCCTGTAGTATGTATTTGATATGCATTGCAAAAAATATACCAACATTTGTTCAGTTCACAAGCTCGTATAATATGTTGGGACTTATTTCATAATGAAATAACAATTTTGTGTGAAAAAACCATTTCATTTGGAAGTTCATCATGGTACCGGTGTTCACTATAATTTTTCGCAATTAATGTTTGACAATCATTTTACATATATAAACTCAAATTTGCTCTTGCTATACGCATAAAACTATTGAAGTTATAAATAAATAATTTTAATTAATTTATTAGTATATTTTACACTAATTAAAAGCAAATTTTTGTTTGAAAACCAGTAATTAATATTTTGTGACAAATCCATAACTAAAATGATTTTTTAATGTTTTACAATATAACAAAAAAACTTTGAAAGGTGCCAATTAATAATTATTATTTTTTAATAAAATACTAAAACTCGGCAAAAGTTAGTGTAGTATTACTTGTATCAATGTTAGACATCATTAAAGAACTTTTAGTTTTTGTCCATATTTTAGAGGCCCAACCTAATGCATATTTTAAGCTTGTTGGTTTTACAATCTTCTCATTCATTTTCGCTGTTTGCATATCTCTTTTCGATTTATTTTCCACCGTGTTCTCTGTTTTAACTATTTGTCTAGAACACGTTTCAGGCAATGTTTTGCACGATTAACACTGAAGTGAAAAATCATCTATATTTGTAATGAATTTTAAAATGAATACAAATTGCATAAAGAGGTTGCATGCAAATGGGTTTTGGTAAACGAATGAATACAAGTGTTTATAAAAGCATGAAATGTGAGTTTAAATTTAATTTGAATAACTTTAAAAAATGTCAAAGCTTTAGTTACGGAAAGGAAACTTCGTCGATGGTTCCAATCATATATTTTCCATATATTTTTATCACACTGATACTCCTACATATTAAAAATGTTCTACTAAAACCGCCAAATATGTACAGCTGAGTATTGATATTTAAAATAAAATACTTTAGATAAGACATTTTTAAATTTTCCAGTATGAAGCGGACCAATAATTTTTATGATTTATATTATATGTTTTACTTGTCTGTACGTACATTTCGTTGGTGCTTATAGTTTTAAGAATATTTGGAGGATTCACAAGGTATACTTTTAAGTCATAATATCTTAATATTTCGAAATAGTTTCAAAAAATTGTTGTTGAGCTTCAAACAAAAAAGTCATAAAATAAGAAGTCTATTCGAGCTTTGCTTATTGGTTTGTCATACAAGAACATTAAGAATCTGAGTGATAGACTGAAACTTTTTAGTCAGGGCTGCGAGACTTTCAAGCCGCCGCCACTTATTAATAAATAAGAATAAAAACTATTTAAAAATTTTTCACACTTTTATACCTTTACATGAAATTACATTTTTATAAGTAACTAAGAAAAAAAATCACCACATCTAACAATATACAAGTGAATAAATTTTGTTTATACAACTTAGCTGGCTGGCAGCCATTTATCGTTTAACCACTGCCCGCCGTCCAAAAAAAAATTATTCAGCTGTGTTAGATTACATTTATATATTTTGAAATGGTACACTAAATTGTGACGGGTTGTTCACCGCAGGCATATTTTTTCCAGTTATTATTTTAAAATATATGACTTCATGAATACCATTTGAATCCCTCAATTATTTTTTTTATATATTTTTTACATTAGATTATCTTCATTTCGCCATGTTACTCGTAAAGAATGATCATTAAATACTGTGAGAGCGTCACAAGAAATAATACTTATGAAAAGTAAAAAGCTTACATACTATGTATATATTTCTGATATCCATAATTATCCATATAAATATATGAACGAACTAATCTCTGAAAATAAAGCAATATATGTGAATATATTTATAAAGGGATACGTTAGTCTCTGATTGTCTATACTCGTAATAATATCAATAAAGGTATATCGTTAGGCAATCTTTAAGAAAATCTTTGGTACTACGGGAAGCGATAGCTCAACACGGATCCACTTCACCATGACTCCACTTGAATATAGCTGATTAGAACTTCACGACTACCTCATGCGGTCTGACGACTAATGCAGGTGCTTATCAAGTCGAAGTCCAGCCCGAAAGATTGCAGTTGTGTACCGGTTATTGGTGTCATAATAATAGTGGATGTGGTTGCCACTGAAAGATACGCCGTGAGAATAGTTTTGTGTCCAATGCGGTACATATCTCCATGTACCATGATACTAATCTAGGTACTGCTGCTATTCAAAAGTGTCGTTTGTGGGTCGCGCGGTTAGTGTAGGATGGAAGTTCTCTTGATACTCTATCTTCGGATAGAGTCACTTATGGTAGTCGAAAGTCCTGCACAAAAACTTCCGTAGAGCTTAAGCTTTTCAAGTAATATGGGATTAGACAGCCCAAAATAATTCAACAAATTGTTCACTCGCAGTCAGTGATAACTATGATGAAGATACAATCTATGTGTACTTCAGTCGCTATCGCTGCGATAAGACTTGGAAATTTTAATACCTATTAGTGCAATATTCCGAAAAATACCGAAATTAAATTGTTTTTTGTAGTGCTGTACATAACTTGTTACCCTACCTTACATTGCAAATATGTCCATATGTATTTTCCTTCTGGTCAAGTTGGAAATCTTTCGGAAGATAAAAAAATGTTATGCGCCCGACATTAATGCAAGGTATTCATCAAGGGAAAGCCAATTCCTTTTTTTTTTGTATCTGGGACCAGCACTCAGAAGACCCCTACACATGCGATGCCTTGTGCTAGATTTGTAGAAAAGGGATAGTTACAGAAACGTGGTGAAGCTTAATTAATTATTTTACTGCTCTGCTTTTTGCACGTTCTTTGTTTGTAGCAGTGTTGAAGCTTCGGTTGCTAGACAATACCGACGAAGGAGGGCGTTCTAATCTGATTGTGGATTGCTATCAGCTGTTCAGTGACCAGTGACTATGCCTTCACCACTGAAACCTTCCGACAACAACTGACACACAAAGACACTAATGCAGATCAGAAAAATGCGAAATGTTTTTTTTTATAATTTTAGTCTGGGTTGAACCCAATTCTGTTTTGGTTTTGTAGTCAACGTGGAGACTACTTCAGCCATCGCCACCCTTAAGTATTGTACAAGTATTGATATTTGGCATCTACCAAATGTTACTTATATCATATTACGCTGGTGCATAGAATCAGAATGACTACCACTTACTGTTAGGAGAGAGGATGGTAACATCACTTCTTTCAAAGCGAAGAAGTCCCCGCAAAGCACACTGTAACATTTGACAATTTTTTATTAGACATAGACTAATGATGCGCTAGTCAAATATATTAGGATATTTTTCTTTGTGAAGTGTTTATGCCACAGTATTATTTTCGAATAAATGCAGGTAAGTCGATAATGGTGAAGTCTAATCACCAAAATTCCAATAAAATACCGATATCCGCGGCACAAATGGAACTTAGGTAAGATCGCATCGATAATTTAATGGGAAAGCTATGCAGCCATCATCGTTGTCCACAATATGGTGGCAAAAGCAAATGCTTCATAACGTGCCAAAGGAAGAACATGTGTCATTGTTTTGGGGACGCCTTAAAAATTACTTAGAAACAAGAACAGTTTTTCCGAGGAAAAACTTCAATTTCACCGCGCTAGAAATTTTTTTTGTCTTCAATTTTTTGGGCGTTTAAATATACATTACGCAGGAGTGGGTTAAATCTACTATATTTGAATTTTTACTTTTTCTTTATCTGCTTTTGTGAAGCCAAATTTTTTCCATGCACACCCAATTAAATTTTATTTTCATATATCAGGTCTCCTTCATGGCGACTTTTGCCTCAATAAAACTTTCAAAATTATTTTTGATTTTCACATGAGTGAAGGTGTTTGAATTCCTTATAACTCTTTTATTAAATATTTTTTTTTTGTTTTCAGTATTTTATAAAGAAGACTTGGGGAATTTAAAATGGAACAGTGCCCAATTGAACAACGTGCCAAAATCGTTGAACTTTATTTCAGAAGAAAATCATGATTTTATTCTTAATTTAATTATGAACGACAAAGACTATTTCCAATTGAATGGCTGCGGTAATAGGCAAAAAAGACTACGGAAAATCCAAGAATAGTTGAACAGCGAGAATTGCAACCACTTAAGTGTACCATTTGATGCGGTGTTTCGCCGGAAAGGATAATTGGACAATATTTTTTTTAAATGAATACCGTGTCGCCGATTCCATCACTGGTGTTAGATATCGGACAATGTTGGAAAGCCGTGCAAAACCATCCGCAAGTATGGTTCCAACAGGATAGAGCCGCAGTGCACACTGCGGGGGCACAATGGCTCTTTGAACTCAAACATCTTCGGTCATTTTGGGAAACCCTGTATTATCCCAACAGGACTTGATAGTACAGAAAATTTAATTTTTTTACTTTGCTATAATTTTATTCTTTTGTGAAATACGGGAAAGTAAACAATTCATTGACAGGCATCCTTTTCTTACCCAAATCCGTCACAAACTTTTTTAAGTTAAAAACGTTTTTCTTTCTCTTTGATTGAAATAATACGATACATAAAACAAAAACTAAACACAATAAAATCCTTTCAAGAAAAGATTTATTTAAATGAATTTTAATATATTCTTAGCGTTAAAAGGAATTCTCCGCATTTGGAAATACACTTCCTGTTTTTATAACACTGAAATACTCGTTGGATAATGCATGCTGAAAATAATAACTAAATTCAGAATTTTATTGATTTTTTAGTAATAAGAAACTTTGCTTTAGATTTTGTATATCCCCAGTAATTTTTTAATTCTTTAAACTTTATTTTATAACTTCAAATATCGTGCTGTTGATGCTACGACCAAAAATAATAATAATAAAATTTCTTTTAAATTAAAAAAACAAATTACTTTATTTTATTTGTAATATTCTAAATAAGTAAAACTAAAAGGAATGTTTAAAAGTGGCTGATTTTTAAAGAATTTTTATGAACAGAACAGCAAAATAGAATAGAACAACAGAACGGAACACCAGAACAGAACAATAGTACAGAACAACAGAAAAAAACAAAAGAACAGAACAGAACAAAAGATCAGAACAGAACAAAAGAAGAACAGAACCGAATACAACAGAATAGAACAACAGAACAGAACACCAGAATCCTTTAGTAACTCCAATTCATATTCAACATTAACAGAAGAACAGAAGAGAAGAACATAACAAAACAGAACAAAATTACAGAACAGAATATAACAGGACAGAACAGAAGAGAACAGTATTCCAGCCATTCCTTTAGACCGAGTTTAGACGAGGAAATATTTGAAAGAAAAACATCCGGAATTCCCTTTTGTTTTTTTTCATGCACGGTTACACGACGTTATATTATTATTGTTAATATTGTTCCATTAATATTGTTATTTATGTACGCAACGAAAATGAGAACAAAGCGTGTCACCGAGTACCAAATACAAAAACGATGCTCTCTTTCCCACCCGTAACTTGTTACCAAACTAAATATTTCTCTTCCAAATGTTTCCTCGTCTAAACTCGGTATTTATTTCGATGTAATCAGCCATATAAACTGTAAGTTTAGTATTTGCAAACTATTTATATTTTCTCATAGCGCGCACATAAACGTAGTTTGTATGTATTTATTTACAACATTAAACCAAAAATATAATATCGGTAGGTCATTGGCGACATATACTATTACCAGAATTCTCGTTTGGTTTTGGTACGTGTATTTTGTATAACAGTTCGAAATACACGTGCTAATTCTTATAAATTATATACAATATCTAGAGCAATAGGGACTGTTTGAATAACAAATAAATGTTAATAGCTACATATTTAAAATATTCATTTTATGAGGAATTAATGCTTCCTTTCTTTCGCACGTTTATCTAAAGCAATGCCATAATCCTATTATCCTTATGATTTATGTATGTGTAACAAAAGAAAAGAGTACGAGTAACCATTTTGTGGAACATTTAACCTTGTGAATTTTCAATGTATTGGTTATTCTAACCCTTTATAACAAGGTTGTTGCAAAGGGACACAAATAAACCTGAAGACAGGAAACAACTCAAAACTGTAAATAAGTTTATTTCGCATTTATTTAAAAATGGTGCTAAAATTTATATTATAAACACCATTTGAAACAAGAAAATTAAAACTTTTCAAATCCCTTAATTAAAATCATATTATTAGGCTCATTTGTACATAAAGTGACTGACTACGACTTTCTTACAATAAACATTTAGAAATAATTATTCAGATGAAAAAAATTATGAAACAATTTCATTAGAAATTATTTATAAAATATTCATATTTAAATTCCCTTGTGTTATATACTTGTGAATTTCTTCGGAAGTTGTTGTTTTTAACTTTAAAGATTGTAAAGTTAAAACGTTGAGTGCTTTATATACTAGTGTATTAATTTGTCTGACCATTATGTGAGAAAATTAACTTAAAACTGTGGAACACAATTCATTGTATTATGAATTCAATAATTGAATATGGTACCCATTAGTAGGGTTTAGGAAATAAAAATTTCTCGTTACGTAAAAATCATTCTTTAATATTATTTGTATTGACATTAGTACAACTGATGAATAAATTTTATCATTATCAAGCAATAGTGAAAGAATTAGAAAAATGTTTAAATTGTTATGCTCGTGTAACAAAATTTTGAAGAAAAAATACATACATATTCCGTTTTTTTATCTGCTCAATTTGATTAGCTAAAGTCATAAAATGTATTAAAACATTTGTTCTGCGCAAATAAGTAAAGATTTAGGATTCCATACAGACGGTACATGAATCATGAAAAGTAGACCAAAAATAATCATAGTACTAGTAGAGAATTTTTTAACATTTTCCATGGAATTATCTTTTAAAAATTGTTGATAGATTTTTACCAAATTTAAAAAATATATTTTCAATTTTAAAAATTACCCATCAATTGGGAACGGATTATTTGGTTTAGTTTGCCAGAGGAGTACTTATAACAGATTATTTCCTCAAAAACTTCGTCTGATTTCTCTCAGCTCTACTGCCGGATGTTCGTGGAGTTAAAAAATGTTCGTCGTATCCTCCTAAGTTCTTTTTCTTTTCTCTTTTCACAAGTTTTTTTAAGAATTTGATTATCTGATTTCGCACATTTTATTATTTCTGCTACAAACGTATAGTTAATATATGCCATGTTTAGAAGCCCGCATTATTTCCTCAGAGGTGCCTCCATAGCCCTAGTGCATGAGCATTAGTCTTATGAAATTTTAGGTGCGGGTTTGATTTCCGCTTAGACTCTGGGTATTTCTTATTGTATCGCAATGGGCCTAAGCTCTAGTCTAAGTTGTGCGTTCTGCCTAACTTAACCTAAGCTATTTCCTAATAACACTACACTGAACTCACCGTTTATACGTAGATACTACACAGTATCAAATTTTTAGTTAGATGTCAATCGAATCGCATCTAGAACCCCCATCTGATAAACTAGCACACTATTCACTAGACTACCGGGACACCCTACCTGATGGTAAAGAAGACTGAAAATTTCCCAAAAGTGGTAACAGGGTGGCAATGGCACGATGGATGGTAGTCTGCACGTTGACTACACAACCAAAAAACAGACATGGGTTCAACCCCAGTTTCAGACAAAAAAAAAATTTTAAATAAAAATAAACATCTCGCATTTTTCTGATGTGCATTAGTGTGTCTTTGTGTGTGAGTTGTTGTCGGAAGGTTTCAGTGGCGAAGGCATAGTCACTGGTCACTGAACAATACCGGCTTCAGCTGATAGCAATCCACAATCACATCAGAACGCCCTTCTTCGTCGGTATTGTGTAGCACCGGCGAAGTAAAATAATAATAAAAATAGCTACTAAACCGAAGCTTCAGCACTGCTACGAGTATAAAAACAAAAGAACGTGCGAAAGCAGAGCTGCAAAATAATTAATTAAGCTTCACCTCCTGTCGTTTCTTCTACTATCCCTTTCCTATAGGTCCCAGCACAATGCTTCGCATGTGTAGGAGTCATCTCCTGAGTGCTGGTCCTAGATAAAAAAAAAAAAGAAAAAAAAACATTTCACAATTTACTTGCAATTTATTTACTCATGCCTTAAGTCGCGATAATAAAAACATGCGGCAAGATTTTACGTACTTATTTGTAATTATGTCGCACATATAAACGTAGTAATAAAGTAAGATTTTTAAATGTAGTGTGCCAAGTGTATATCTCTTTATTTTGTTAGTGTAAAGTAAAAATTTACTACATACATTTACAAAGGCAATAATGCAATACCATTTGTAGAAGATTGTGAGCTATTGTATTTTTAATGAAAAATTGTTATAAAAAAAAACCGCAAAAATAACATAAATGACATTGAAAAGTAATGTCCTAAGAATTAGCGTAATAAAGAAATAAATTAGTTGTAAAAGGCAATCATTATTTACATATGTAATAGTTGTTTATTTTGATGTAGAGCTGGAACCGGGAATAACTCTTCACTCACGATCATTCACTCTCACGATAAAAATAAAATAATAATACTGAAAAATAAAAATACTGAACATAATTAAAAATTAACCATTATCAACAAAAATCATTGTAACTTCTATATTTTTGCTTGCAAAACTTATCGAAATATTTTATACAAACTTGCTGCCAATAATGCACCACTTTTATTTATATTTCATAATTTTCTAATTGCTTTTCGGAAATTTTGGAGTATTCCAATCAGAAAACAGCTAGGGAAAAATATCTTCCCATATTATGTCACACATACGATGCATTGTGCTGGAACTAGAGGAAAGGGGATGTTTTACATTTTTTGCAGTGTTTTTTTTAGTATCCATTTTAAGTAATTATTTTATTTCGCTGGTGCTACACAAGCCGACGAAGGAGGGTGCTCTGATGTGCCAGTGGATTGGTTACAACTGAGCCGGTACTGTTCAGTGACCAGTGACTATGCCTTCGTCACTGAAACTAAATTTCCTACTTGGTCTACTACTACTTTGTAGACTACGATTTAATTTTCATACAAAAATTGTGAATAAAAAGGAAAAACCTGTTAAAAAAATTACCTGTAATTTTCGTTTTCTATGGATTAAATAATTTTCGTGGTTCACACCTTCTGTAACTGACAACAAAAATATTTCTATATGGAGAATTAACGTAAAAATTATTTATAACTTACATAAGATCGCTAGTAGGTTACGTTTAAATTTTCATAAAAAAATTGTGAACAAATAGGCAAAAAAATAAAAAACCCTCCCCTGTAAAATTTGTTTTTTGCAGGATATGTTATTTTCGCGGTTAGGGCTTAACAAAAAAAGGGTATGAAGCCCGTGTTAGAGTGTTAAAAATTACAAACGGAACAATAGAAAACAAAAGTTCAATATTCATATGTCGAAATAACTTTTATTGTTTTAAAGAATTTCCTAAAAATTTTAAGCAAAATAATTACAATAAGACTTCTCATGAGACCCTCGTAGTCTCGTAAACTGTGAACTTTTATACTCTTGAAAATGAACAGTCAGAAATTTTATGAAAATTTATTTGCACAAACATTGTGAATTTCCCCAACAATTTGGAATTTTAAATTTGCGCCGTTAAATGTTGCATTTAATAAAAAAAACTTACGTCGAGTTTACCAAAACCAACAAAAACTTTCTCAAAAAGACTGAACACTTTAAGCTTTAGGCATTTTTAAGAACAAATTTTTTTTCTAATTTATTTTTGTAATGACATTTTTGACAAACTGATACCAACTGTTTAAAAAGGGGCTTAACGAAACAAATCTCAGATATTTATCCAATTGAGCGAACGGCAATTTTAAGCGCTTTTAATATTCTTACTGGCGTATTCATAAATTTTTTTTTATTTATAAAAGGTTTATTAGACAAATTTCCATTCAAAACGCAATCAATATAACTTCTAAAAACAAATATTTTTTATGAAAACGGAGTTTAAAATTTAAGTACAGTTGACGAAATTATTGGAAATTTTATTATTATATATATAAAAGTAACCCAAGCTTCAACAATGACTTAAAATAAATTAAATAAAAAAGTTTCTTTTAAAAAATGCTATATTTATTTAATGTTCCTTAAGTTGAATGAAAAAAATTATGTTCAATGTTCATGCAAAATATCCTGGGATACAAGTGTATTGTTTACTCTGAATAATTTAATTTCTAACTATGTTTTATTTAATTAATTACTTTCAGTTCACTTAATTTTCTTGAAAATATTAAAAGAAAAATTCTTTGTTAATTTGAATCATCAAGAACTGAATTTTTCACTAAATTCTTTTTTTTTTGCTTAGTCATGGGTAGTAATGAAAAAATTATTTATTCAGTTTAAAAGACCGAACAAAAGAAAAATCTTATACACTGGTTATCACGGGAATTGTATTTCCCAAACATTCAGAAACAAGTCAGAAACAGGCCAAACCCAACTGTTTGACTTGTTTATATATAATTTTACATTGAATTTAAATATCATTCTGTTTTAATATGAGAAAGTTTATCATGTCAAACTGTACACAAGTCTTTATGTGTAGCAAAAATATGTGCAAACTTGCAGAGAGCCAACAAAATGTGCTTAGAAACTTTTTATGGTTCTTCAAAAAAAAAAAAAAGTCATAATATTTTAGAATATTAAACTAAATTTTGTTATAGAAACAAACAACAACGTTTACCTAAAGTAAAATATTTGTGGTTGAAAATATTTACAATTTCTATAAGTGGAAACCACAATTTGGGTTAGTTTATTTGAAAAACTTGTGCGTCGACAATTAGTGGAAGGCGGAGAAATTAGGATATACAAACATACATACATACATACATACATACATACATACATATATACACATTCAACAGGGAGTTCCGAACTTTGACTGTTGCTAACGGCTGTCTTGTTGAAGCTACATCTGTCAAATTAGTTTTCGTTTACTCAGTCTGTTTTGCTAAATCACCATGGACGGACATTGCATTCATCAACACGTGCAAATAATAAAATTGTTTTATCTAAATGGGTATTCTGTTCGTTCAACGTACCTCATTTTCAACGAAGAGACCCATTTCTGGTGAACAAATAAAATTGTCGAATTTGGGACAATACCTATCCACATGACATCCAAGGGGTCCTGGGTTCATATTTCTGTGAGAACGACGTTGGGCAGGCCACGGCGAGCGCTATGGGTCAATGATTACTAACTTTATTTGGCATGAATTGGATGATCTGGACACCAACGACATGTGGTTTCAACAGAACTATGTACCACACAGCACATGCCACATTGTGTATTCTAAAGGGGGCCTGGTCATCTCACGTGATGGTAACTGGCCACCTAGATCGTGCGATTTGACACCGTTAGACTTTTTCTTGTTGGGTTTTCTTAAGCCACAAACCTCGACGGTCTTCAAAGTCAACATAGAATAACCAATCGGTCAAATTCAACCTGATTTATGCGCCACAGTCATGGAAAATTGGATATGCGCTCTACATACAGAAGACGTGGCGGACATTTCAACGATGTCAAATTCCTCATATAATGACGGTTTTCCACCTGCTCTGCAAGTGCCCGGTGTTGCATATGCTACGGCACCGATCTGGGTAAACATGTATTGCACGACCTATCGGAAGTGTCGCATGTGTGTGTAGGTCATTTTATGCGGTACCTCAACACAATGGGGATACGCAGTGGGATCTCTTACATTGGTTAGGAGTCGGTCGAGTAAGTGGTATATTCGAAACGGGATCTCGAAATTCTACGCAAGTTTCTGCGGGCGGCTACGTGAACCAACCGACCAACACTCCGGTAATCGTTGTCTACAACTTGGTGTTCCCTTCTATAGAATAGCGATAGTGAAAGAGATGACAGTTGGTGAAGTGATAGACAGATGAAAACTTAATTATCTTTACAACTCTGCGTTTACACGTTTTTTTATTATATCAGTGTTACAGGTCCTTTGGTGTCAAGGTAACATGTAATATTTGTTGTAAAATAAGTCTAACTTGCTGCATTGTTGGCAATTATTCTCTAAGTAGTAACGTGGTCTTGTTTTCGGCTAAGATCCTTCAGTCCAGGGTCTATTTACGTGTCTACGAACCTTAAGTAAAAATAATTGAGGGTGGCGATGGCACGATGGATGGTAGTCTGCACGTTGACTACGAATCCAAAAACAGACCTGGGTTCAACCCCAGTTTCAGACTAAAATTTTAAAATAAAAATAAACATCTCGCATTTTTCTGACGTGCATTAGTGTGTCTTTGTGTGTCAGTTGTTGTCGGAAGGTTTCAGTGGCGAAGGCATAGTCACTGGTAACTGAACAATACCGGCTTCAGCTGATAGCAATCCACAATCGCATCAGAACGCCCTCCTTCGTCGGTATTGTGTAGCACCGGCGAAGTAAAACAATAATAAAAATGGCTACTGAACCGAAGTTTCAGCACTGCTACGAGTATAAACAAAGAACGTGCGAAAGCAGAGCTGCAAAAATAATTAATTAAGCTTCACCTCCTATCCCTTTCCTATAGTTCCAGCACAATGCTTCGCATATGTAGGAGTCATCTCCTGAGTGCTGAGTCCCAGATAAAAAAAAAAAAAAAATAATAAGATTTATTTAACCGTTTTTTTTTGGAGTTTTACAAATAGATCAATTACAACGAATTTTCGACTTTTACTTTATTATAGATATGGGCGGTGTTCGGGCATCGGAACTGGTAGTATTCGGTTGTGTAGATATCGTTTGTTTTCGAAAAACTGTGGAGAAGTTTGCAGAATTCGGCAGTATAGATATTCGTTGAATAAAAAATGTTTAAGTCCTTTGTTCGATAGGACTAGTTTAATTTTCCTTTTTAGTTTTAAATAAACTTTGTCTTTCACTTCTTTCATGTAAAGAAAAGCTTTAGTTATGTTATCTAAGGTTAATAAAGTATTTTTTATACATTGAAATTCCTTTGATGCTGCAAACTTTTGATAGGAAAACTTATGAATAAAAAGAGCATGTTTAAAATTTGACAGTATCACTCAACGTTAGAACGAAGCACATATAAAGCATTATAAATGCAAATATAACAGCACATGCAATAGCCTTCCTTCCATCTGTATTAGAAAATGAATTTTTTATAAGTATAGGTGAAAAGCAAATGTATGCATTAATTTATTTAATCTTAAAAGAGAATATTTTTAGAAATTATCAGAAAATTTCTATTTTTCATTTATATTTCCATTAATATAAAAATGATGCTGCCATTTGCTGGTTGGTCTGACGCATAGAAATACACACGAACATTTTACACCAAATTAATTTTTAAATAATCAATATAGCAGGGCATTGAACAGCATATTCAAAGTTATTATACTTCCGCCTTTCGGTCTTATAAAAGAAAATTTTTCCAAACCAAAAAAACCACCAACTTTAAACAGATTTTTCTTTTCCAGTAACTGTTGAAAGATACCACAACTTAATAAAAGTTATGCTGAAATGAAAATTTACTTCAGTGGTAGTAAAAAATGTTTAATATATTAAAATAACTAAAACAATTAAGTTTTAAATATACAATTTTGCTGGCATAAATTTTTGAAAATATTAATCAAGTATCAATAGCTGCGGTAAATAAAATAGTAGGCAACGGAGTTGATAACAAAAACACAAAGTTTTATAGGAAAAATTTTCAGTTTTTTATTTATTTTTCCTTGGTCTATTTTCCAATGCAACTATTCGTTAAGAAAACTTATGGTCTTCCAAATTAAATTGTATAATATTTAAATCTAATTATTAGAATACCCAGTGAAAAATAGTAGCGCAATATATTCATTAAAATTTAAAGGGTCCAGGTTTACTTTCGTCAAAAGATTTCCGAATTTTGAGTATATATGTGTGGGAATTAGTGACAACAGACGGCTGACTAGAAGTGGCCACTCTTTCTAGCAACTCTGTTCAGTATTCGACTTTGACTTAGGATTAATGAGTATTTTATATATATAACTGACGAGTGAGAGTAAATTGACAGAGAAAAAAAAAATCGATTATTGCAATTTTGGACGTTGACTACGACGAATAGTAAATAATATAATATAATTAAATAGTTCACTAAAGCTATGTACAATAAAATATCTTTATTTTATAAATAATAATCAATAAAGCACTATCTTTATTTCAAAAACCTACATATGTATCTAGTTAGAATTTAGTGTTGCTTTGAATTTTTTGTTTAATCACTGCTTCACAGCTTCACGGCATAGTGTTAACGAGGTTTTCACATCTCTCTAAAGTAATGGAAGGCCAAGCCAGCTGAAAAGCTTCAATTCTTCTTCAATTTTATTTTTCGGGTTTTGTTTTAGCAACTCACTTGTTAACATGGGTTCATACATTTTCAATGATGTTCAAATCTGGAGACTGTGCTGGCCAATTCATAACTTCTACCTCATTATCATTGGATCACTTCTTTGTAGACTTGCTGGTATACTTTCGATCGTCATATAGATATTTTTAAAGCGTGGAGCACTTTTGTCTACATTAATTGCTTTTCGTGTCGCTGATATCTTCTCGCGATTTACATTGATCTTTCTCAGGGATCGCGCTATAAGAGTTGTAATAGACGGTAATTTATCTAACAAGTTCAAGATTAATTTAGGGGTAGCGCAAGGGTCACTTTTTTTTTCTCCTACCCCTTTTCTTATCTTTATAAATGACCTTTTACCTCAATCTTTCAACGCTATCCAGCCTTTGTAGATGACAGCAGCATTTGCATTCGTATTTATTTGATTATAGGCCAACATCTACTGGGATCAGTGCGATGAGGCACAATATAAATGACCTCAACAGAATCTCGGAATATGGCCACGCCAACAGGCTCGATTTCAATCCTTAAAACGCTGTATGTTTACACTTCGACGCATGCCTATTCACGCTGCTTCATCTGTAATTAAGGGTGGTATAAATATTGCGGAATCAGAAGGTCAGGATCTTCTTGGCATGAAAATTAAGTATAATGTGCTTCGGCTTTTTAAGACGATGTAAGATCTATTTCACGCCTTTGGTCTTCTTACTATTTATACCGCTTACATACGTCCGAAAATGGAATAGAACTCTGATGTATGGGCCGCTGTTTCAGAGACTATTTTCAAGTTTATCGAACGTATAAAAGAAAGGGCGAAGAAACACATTGGCGACATTAGGACAGCCAATCTATTGAATCTCTTGAGCATTGTCGCAATGTGGGGTGTGTTTCGTTGCTCTATCGTTACTATAATGGGATGTGTTGTAATGAAATCAGGGAACCGGTTCCCCAAACTCGCTCAATCATAGCCAAAACGCGTTCATCATAAAAGTGAGAATTATAAAGAAATCTAGTGTTTTTGGCCGAATATCACGCATGTGGAATAAAATACCCGCAAAGATCTTTCCTGTCACTTTTGACGTGAGCAGAATCAAGTCGAATGTCAATAAACAGTACTCCATTTAGGCCTCCTCCCAAAACCTTATTCCAGAACAATGTCATGCTGAGAAAATCCCCCTGTAATTTGAGATAGAAGATACTGTCGGCCAGTATTAACCGCAACTGTATATGTAAAAAATTTTATTTACAAGTAAGACTCATACTACACCTGAATGCCTTCTTCATAAAAAATAAATTTATTCATAGCGAATTTGTTTTCATTAATTTACTAAGGCAGAAATATTTGAGCTTTTTAGTAAAAAACATTCAGTTATTTTTGTAAGAAAATGTGTACTTAATTCTGTGGAAATGCTCTTGTTTATAAAATACAGCAACATATCAATGCCACATAGAATGCAAATGTAATAAAGCATTGCTCTGAGGTTTCATGTGAATATTTGAATTAAAAAAAATAAAAAATAAGCTATTAATGGTATATTAAATAACAAAAATATTTGCACATATATAATTGGCATACATATGTTTTGCGATGCTCTGCTTAATATTCTGCTCAATTAAATATACACATACGAGCAGGGGCGAAACCAGCTGTAGCTTTCGAGGGGGCGTGTTAGAAATTTATTAAAAAAATACTTTTAATATTAAAATAAAACATCAAATTTGTTGAATATGTTTATAGGATTACAACTGAAAGTTCGGATTTTTGCATAACAAATTCAATTGGAAAAATAGAAAAATAAAATTATAATAAAAAAAAAAATACAAATAATAATAAAAATAATATTAATGAAAAATTACATAATTTAAGTTAGTTCAATGGTTTTTTAAAAACAGATAATGGCAATTTTATTGTGATATCCAGGAAATAACTGCTGCAATCTTCAAATGTGATAGCTTTTATTCTGGATACATACATTTTTATTTCTTGTAAATCGCTGCGTTGCCCAAAAATTAACCGTGCTTGAGTTACAAATCCTTCTTAACGTTTTAGGACTATGAATTTGTTCGATATTGATGCCCGCGTATTTAAGTTTTATTCGTAACTTTTCCGATGCATTATTAATTGAAGTTAAGCTTAAATGTAAATTTTATTCGAAGAGAAGTAAATCCTGAAAAGGATAAGAAAAAGTAAGTCTTTTTTCAATTTTTAAAATACTGAATTTCATAGGGAAAAGTCCGACTTTGGAGTAAACCCTATATATACACGGATGCATCCGTAGTCTAGTGCATGAGCATTAGTCTTATCAATATGGAGGTGCGCGTTCGATTCCCGCTTAGACCGTGGGTGTTTCTACAGACAAGCTTAAGAGCTTCGTAGAGTTTGTATTGTCTTCTAAAAAAAAAAAAAAGTTTAAAATAAACCAGTCTACTTAAAAACCCAGTACAAACGTGCATCCAAAGAAGTCTATAAGGTTTAACTTCGAAGTAATGCTCGTGATGTTAAGTAAATCTACTTTTTTAATCAGAGCAACTCATTTTTATTACGATCATGGAGCTTTGCTTTAATAGTATTAATAAGAAGCAGTTTACGATATATTCCAATACTACAACAATACTAATTTAATTTAATTGAATTTATTTTATCGACACGCAATTGAATTTAATTTTTTATTACATCATATGTTTTACGATTAAAAAAATAATAATGTCAAATGTTTTATAAATATATACAGATATATACATAAATAAGCAATCATAGACGAATTTCGTAAAATCACTTTCATACTAATTTTATGGTTATTGTTCTTAGTATCTTCCTGAGATGTCGAAAATATACAGTTACATTTGATATTTTGGAAGTAGATCAAAAGTAGTTCTTAATGAATGACTTTCAACATTTGTCACTGACTAGTAGTTTTTTGACCATTTTATCAAACTTAATCAACTAATCAGTTAGTTGTGCTATTAAAAGTTTTGCATCAATACGTGAGGTTGTTACACTTTAATTTAGAAATCAAATTCAATAAGAGAAGTGTAAACTGCAATATGAATATTTCGTTTAAATCTTCACATTTTTACCTTGGACCAGCACTGAGGGGATGCCATACATATGCGATGCATTGTGCTGGAACTAGAGAAAAAGGATAGTTAAAGGGATGACAATACCGTACAACTCTGCTTTTGCACGTTTTATGTTTACAGCAGTGCTGCAGCGCCTCTGATGTCAAGAAGACGTATTAAATTTTCAAGCTTTGTTTTAGTAGCCATTTTTAATAATTATTTTACTTCGGTAGTACTACACAATACCGACGAAAGAAGGCGTTCTGAAGTGCCTGTGGATTGCTATCAGCTGCAGCCGGTACGATTCGGTGACCAGTGACTATGCCTCGCCACTGAAACTTGCCAACAACAACTGACACAAAGACACACTAATGTACATTAGAAGAAATGCGAGATTTTTTTCTGGCTTCCCTCGAACCCAGGACTTTTTGACGTTGTCGTCAACTTGTAGACTACTTCAGCCATCGCCACCCTCATTTCAATTGGAAATAACTTTCATTTATTCAAAAATTATATTTAATTATTTTCGGAATTATTTCTTTTCTCCTCGAGGCACATCATTAAAAGCTGTATCATTTTTGAAATAAATATTCAGCAAATAAATTCAAAAGTGTTTAGTTAGGGCTTTTAATGTCTCTTCACTCAGATAATTTTCCAAAACCCTCTATTATAATCTGGATACTTGTTGCAAACTGTAAACTTGAATCGTGACGGTTCACCCATCTTCTAATGCACAACGGAGAAAGTTTTGCTCCTACGTCATCATCAATATTCTTTAAACGCTTTTCAAATACCTCTACATATCGCCGAAAAATTCTGCCTTAACCATACTTGGTTGTATGTTGAAATATCATCAAAATAATGGAATAGAATTTAGACCCATGAATATTTTTGAGAAACGTTTCAAAAATGATACCATGCCATAGCCGTGTCACAGATTCTGTTCGTATTTACAATTCCGTTTAAAATTGTTTTTGTTGTCACAAATTCCGATTGTTTTTTTCTTTTCGAGAAAATTGTTAAAACGCGCTTAATATAAGTACTTTGGCAACATTGTTCAGTAGCCAAGCATAATGTGGCAATATAACCAATTAATAAAACAAAAAAAACACAGTTTACAAAGAAAAAATAACAAAAAAAAAAATAAAAATGCAACAACTTAAAATTACTCTTTGAAACTTTTAAATCACTTTTGAGCTTTCTTTTGTTTTCTCTGTTTGCTGCTGCATAATGATTTTGACAAAATGTGCACAAAAAAGAAAAAATGGAATGCAGCATACATCAATTCCCATAATTTCATTTTGTGGCAGAATTTTTTTTTAAGAGTTTTAAAAATTTGCAAAATACTACGCTAAAAACTATTTCAAATAAAGTGTCATGGGAAATATAAAAAACATTTGATTTCTTTCCAATAAGTATTTCCAAAAAGTATTTATTTGTACTTTAAGACTGATGGTGCTGATGCCGAATAGTTAGCGTTTTGCGTCTGCGACCAGGAAGACCCTACCCCTTTCACCACCTGTCTATTCTCTAAAATGTCCTTCTCTCTATCTAGTTCTAATGCCATGCATTGTATATGTAGGGATTTTCCCTGACCACTGGTCTAAGATATACATAAAAAATCCATTTTGGAAATTTTAAACTGATTTTATAAGAAACATTTTTTAATTTTTCGTTTTGTGAAACACCAAAATACGGATTGAATTCCGAACGGAATTTAACTCTGTGATAGTGTTATATGACAATTTTTAATTATGTTACTTTGTTTTAAGATATAAAGATAGGAGATATTTTCAAATAGTTATATAATATTTCATTTCCGCGCTCTATACGAAATCGCAAAGGTGAGCGGAAAATAACTTTTGAGTTTCTATTTTCGATATCCACGGCTATATGTATTATGCCTTCGAAGAAAAAATATGGTTTTTAGAAGTGCTTGTAAACGTTCTGGGGTTAAAATTTTTTGTTGTACTTGATGTAGTAACTAAGACAAAAATTTTCTTGGGTCTTTAAACATATGTATGTTCCAGACGTAACAGCATCTTTATGGTTTCGGCATGTGGAGTGCTTCTATAAATTGCTTTGCATTCCGATTAGCTTTGTAAAATCAGCAAGCATAAGAATATCCCCTGCTCTCTTTCCTCGGACTATGCGCCTGCACACGAACGTAGTCAAAACATTTCCAATTACTTATACGTAAAAAATTTATCATGTTTGTATACGAGTCCCGTCTTAACATTAATTGACAACAAGTTTATAACGAAAATTAAATAAATAATGTTGTCGACATTTCCTGCATGTGGTAGAATGCTCCAGTTTAATTATTATTATATTTATATTAATTAAATTTTATTTTAAATAAATATTAATTTTAATATAAAAGTTTTCAATTTGAAAAAATTAATATGAAAACCTTCTATAATCTGTTTTTTATTGGAAGAAGAAAGTTGCTTGTTATTAAATTATATCTAATTCTATTGCCGCATTGATAACAATATTTTTGGTTTAAAAAATGTCTACAAATTAAATTTTCTATAGAAATTTGTAATTTTATTGTTTAATAAAACTCTTAATGTCGTATTGATAAAAAATTTGTTGGGTTTAATACAGCAATTTCCGCACAAAGTTCAGTTATTATACCTTTTGTAAATAAAAAAAAAAGTATAATTGCGGCAGTTAAAACCTAACGAGTTTCTCCAAATCGCAATACAGTTTAACATTTCCATTTTCAGTTTAATATATCGAGTACTGAGATGTAACAATTCTTATATAGATTAACATTTCTAGTAGAAACCACACGTGTTAACCACATATTAAGAGTATCAGCCTCGGAGGAAAGTGAAGTGTAACATCGGTGTACAAACCAAACCAAGCAGCTAAAAGAATAAAAAGCAGCAAAAGTAAAAAAAAAAATTGTTTTCGTGTGTTTTCATTAAAAGCTTAAAAAGAAAATTTCATGATTCCTGGCATGAAGCATATCTGTCACGAAGAGCAACAGTTTGGTTATATGTATATATATGTGCATACATTAGAACTGTACGTAAGCATGGTCATATGTATGTACATACATATGTACTTTAGTATGAGGTGACATTAGGGAAAGTTGTACTAAGAAGAAATTTTTTTTTTGGGACCAGAATATACACGGAGAAAAAAGCTTGAGCAGTATGAAATCATGTCATAGATTATTTTTATCAAAAAGAGATATTAATTTTTCTTGTATTCATAAATGAGGGTGGCAATGGCACGATGGATGGTAGTCTGCACGTTGACTACACAACCAAAAAATAGACCTGGGTTCAACCCCAGTTGCAGACAAAAAAATTTTAAAATAAAAATAAAGATCTCGCATTTTTCTGAAGTGTATTAGTGTGTCTTTGTGTGTCAGTTGTTGTCGGAAGGTTTCAGTGGCGAAGGCATAGTCACTGGTCACTGAACAATACCGGCTTCAGCTGATAGCAATCCACAATCACATCAGAACGCCCTCCTTCGTCGGTATTGTGTAGCACCGGCGAAGTAAAAAAATAATAAAAAATAAATGGCTACTAAACCGAAGCTTCAGCACTGCTACGAGTATAAAAACAAAAAGAACGTGCGAAAGCAGAGCTGCAAAATAATTAATTAAGCTTCACCTCCTGTCGTTTCTCCTACTTTCCTTTCCTATAGTTCCCAGCACAATGCTTCGCATGTGTAGGAGTCATCTCCTGAGTGCTGGTCCTAGATAAAAAAATAGCTTTTTACGCGTTTAACAAAGCATATACAAAATCTGAAATTTGACTATTGGATTTAATCTTTTTTAAACCAGAAGTAAAATGATACTTTACATTTCAATATTTTGTTTGAATAAACCTTTCTACATTTAGTAAACCTTCGGTTAACAATGATTGTCTTTGTTTATTACATTGCATAAATGAAAAAAAAAAAGAAAATATTTCCATAATTGTATTAAAAAATTTAATTTTAAAATTTGCCTTTTAAATGAAATTATTGTCAAACGCAGGGCAACTAATTGTAAAAAGGTTTAGAAGTTCTCTTATAAACAATTTTTCAAGAATTTGGTTGAAGGTCTACTGAAGATTTTAATATTATCACCAAATTAAACGTATCAGCTAAACCAAATAACAATCATAATTTTGACTTTGACCGATAAAAACGCCAGTAGCGATCTCTAGTAAGATAAAAGTTTTGTAAAGAAAATGTTCCTCTTTATGTACAAAATAAAATAACTTATATAGATAGATCAGTCACGTAAACATTTGAGTTTAAGAGTTCTATACAAATAAAGTCGCGAACCCGATTTAGGTCTATTTTGACACATTAAATGCAAACGGCGGGTTTTTACTACTGAAATATAATTTTTGTTCAAAACTTATTTTTTACCGCCAGCTTATCCGAAAATAAACGGGGAGCTGAGAAAAGAACACTTTTGAAAATCCCATATATTCAGAAGTCCGCCTAATTTAAGCATAATCGTCTGACATTTTTGTAAATAGCTTGTTGCACACCTTGACATACTATAGATAAAAATGTTTGTAACAATAATTGATTTGAAATGCGGAATTCGGAGTTTGTACTCGAAGCAAGAACATGTCAGTATTTGTTAACTTTGAAGTGAACGAAATGAATTGTTGTATGCCTGTGTCTTTCGGGTTGAATGTTTAGTATAAATACAATTTTAACAACTTAAGCTTTTGAGTGGTACTCTTAAAATAAAGTAATGGAAATAAAATGCGACGTTGATAATAAATTATGTTCTTTTTTTCAGCCTTTAGAATTCAATGGACAACTGAAAAACTTCAATAGTTATCAAAGTCTTCAAACTTTTTTAGCTGAAATATGTATATACAGAGATTTCATTTTAGGTATGTTTAAATAAGCTTTTTGCGTAGTTGATTTCATTTCTTACATCGTTGATCAATTGGCATTTAATACCAGAAATATAAATTATTTCTTTATTTGATTATAATTTATTTTTGCTGAATTTTCTTATTTTCTTTGTTGTTATTGAATATCTCCTTTAAGAGTCATAATTGGCTTGAACAAATTTTATTGATTCTCTAGCTTCAACTTGCTTTTATGTACGTTGTCTTTTTTCATACAGATAATTAGGTTAGAAATGTAATCCTATGCCTTCTTTTATGTATTATTTACTTTTCCATCAATAATTTCACAAGACAGTCAAAGTTTCTAGTAACTTGACAATCGTTATACTTTAAACGAACTTACAAATGGAATCTGAGTAAGTAAATATGTACCTTTCAAAATATAGAAATGTTTAGCTTTCAGAATTTTTAATATGTTTTCTCTCTAGTGGAACACAATAAGAGCTACAAATCGTCCATGCCAACCAACACAAAGCTCCAAAATTCTTTTAGATGAGTTTTTTGTGCATTAATTATAAAACAAAAGTGTTCGAAAGAAGTTAAGTGCACATTTCCATTAAACGCCAACTCTTACCTACAGAGTATAATGCCTGTATCACGGTTCTCAACATAACTCAGTTTGGTTTGTTTTTCTTCGGCCAGCGCTCAGGGGATATCGCCTACATATTTAATGCATTGTACTGGAATGAAACAGATATGGATAGTATAGAGAATGGACTGGTGGTGCAAACTGTAGAAAGATAGAGCATGCAAAAATCTGCACTTGTGTGTTAATTATATAGCAAATTTGCAGCGTCTCCGATGTCAATTTTGAAACATTATTTTTAGTAGGGGGAGCCATTTTACTTATTATTTTACTTCGCCGGCGTTTTATTTCTGAAATACCGACAAAAGAGGGTGCAGAGAAACTTTTTTTTATTTCTCTGTGGAACTGAATATTTGGTGAGCTTTATACACATATTTTGGTTTTAACAAATATATAATAATGTAGTACTGAAGAAATTTGCTATTTGTTTACTTGGTAAAATAAAAAAATTTTTAAACTTTACCTTTTAAAATTTTTAAAGAATTAAATGTATGGAAAATTCTGCGATTATATCAACTATTTGGTGCGTCAATGGTAGAACATTAAAAGTAAGAATTGTATACACGAAAACTCAAATAAAATCTTCTAAATTTATGCTTTACGGCAATTCCGTAAAAGCAATATATGTTATAGATGAGTTATGTCCCTGCATTTGAAAAAAAATTATTAACACAGCTACAAAACATGTTGACTTGTCGCCGTCTTATGGACGGTTTGTTTATAAACAATTGGTTGGTGAAATGGACATTCATATATGGTGTACAGTGAATGCATAATGATTCCCTTTAAGAACTTTTAAATAGTTGCTATTGTTGTAACTTCAAAGTATATAAAGTTTTTGAATTTCAATATACTCATAATATAGTATATGCGAAATTTTTTTTCCAAGTTCTTACAAATGTGCTTATATATTACAAGAAATATAAAATCCTCTTTATATGTTTTAAATTAAAAGATTTTTATATATTTATATTCACCCCTATCGTGAATACATTTTCCCTCAAAATATTTTCACTTCCCTTAAATTTGCAATCGTGAAAAATTTCTCGTGAATAATTTCATGTCAAAATAAAATTCCGCCTATCGGGAAAGATTTTTTTTCACGTGAGTTTTTTCACTTTTCACCTTAATTTATTCACTTGATTTTTTGCTGGGGAATTCCATACAAAATGTAAGTAAATTCTTCCGTTTTTTATATATTTTGATAAACATAATTTTTTTATATCAATATCAGCTACTATAGTGAAAATATACATAAGAAATAAATAAAATGCAAACCAACAGACCAATTGAGTACTTTTTGTTAAAGTATACAAAGATATCGCGGCGCAATTTTTGAGTTTTCTTACACATTAACTTAAACTGCTGGTACATCACAGTTCCAAGCGTAAACATTTTATTTAAATTATTGGAGTACTCTTACTTGTCATTTTATTGTTAAAGTCCTTAATTTTCACACTTTTGTTAATTTTTGCATTCAGGTACTTTTATTGTTCACATGCAAAGTATTGCATGCGGGTGACGAATTAACTGACCCCTGAATATTATAATAAAAAATTTTACACTTAAACCCACGAATTTTTATTTCTGTATAAAAACTTAAATTGATTTGTTTTTAATTATTTTTTATATTTTTGAAATATTCTTCCCGTTTTTATATTCACTGATAATGATAACGGGAAAAAATTCCACGTAAAATACATGATACCAATTTTCACCTCAAGTGGGATGAAAACTCTACGTGAACAAAAATTTCAGTTCTTCTCCGCGATAGGGTTGATTTTAATTAAAACATGTGATGTCAGTATTAATAAGAATTCAGTTCATTTTATTTTATAAACATTGTATTTATTATTTTGTTTTTTGTTAAATAAAATAAATATTTTAAAACAGCTGATCTCTTTAGTGGTAAGAATTTAGTTTTCTTTATGTAAAAACTATTAATTATTATTATTCTAGAATTTATTTTTGACTATTTTTCGCACGAAATTTGACGAATTCTATGCAAGCTATAGAAATATCCAAATGAGAAAAGGTTCACTTGAGCGACTTGACTTTCGAATATCTCGAACTGAGTTATGAGTAAATATTTGATTGTTTTTCTATGAAAATATGATAAAGAAAAGTGTTTGCAAGAACTTTTGATTTTTAGGTCGTTGCCATCGCCTTTTTGTGGAAATGGCCACATGTATTTAAAATTTTATTTTTGGCAGTCACTCTCCCATTTCATTTTTACTTGCTTTTTTTTGTGGTTGCCTCTTCTAAGCATCAGTTTATCAATTCATATGTATATAAGACTTATCATTAGTTTGTACTTGTCAGCTTTTTTTCCATTTTCTTTGTTAGTTGCTCTTTACTTTCCTTTTTATGGTGGGTTTTAGTTACTAAAGTAACTTAAATACTTGCAGACGGTTTAAGTGGCTATAACTTTTAATTTATTGTTGTACTTGTTACTGCTTGTTTGCGCCACTTTTCCTGAATAAATGCTTATAGAGCAATAATGTCTTTGTGGTATTTTAGACTCACAATTGTGCAGCGGTATTGTAAATACTTAAATTTTTGTTGATTGATAAAAAACCATATGGCCACAGAATTGTGGTTGGTATAGTGAAAGTTTATACATACATACAAATACAATATATATATAGAAATTAAAAGTATCTAGAAATGAATAAATTTAAAAGAGATAAGAACTCTGTGTCAAGCGGTATTGAAAAGGAATAGATGCACTTTCAATCGTAGTAAATCCGGATATGTTAAGTAGTTCTTCATCACCAGAAAAAACCATGATAAGAATGGACTAGTTCGACCTGAAAGATGGTTGCCCTAGTTAGCACTGAGGAGCATGTGAAGAGATACTATAAATTGTTGCCTTCTCTTTCAAACATGTGTTACATATTCACCTTTTTAATATTTTTAATATTCATAACGTTCATATTCATTGTAGAAGTTACGGAACCGCAATTTACCAATTGTTAAAAAATTTTCAATCGGCAAGTATTTATAGATATTTAAAGAGCGAATCTACCATTAATATATGTGCCGAGAATAATAATTGCTAAATCAAACATACGCGTACATGAATCGTGTGTAAGTTTAAGAATGCTTAGTATCTGCTGGTGGGGGTAAAATTCACCAAGTCCAATTTTTTTCAAATTGTGTTTTTTTTTTTACTTTTGGAAAGAGAATGTGTCCCTCTATCGGTAGGTAAATTCTAATAACTCTAAACTAATGTAGTTTTTAAGATATTGAACAGGGGACTGAACAGTACCAATACCATCATGCCTGGCGATGGCTGAAGTAGTTCACACGTTGACTACAGAACCAAAAATCCTGGGTTCGAATCAAGATTTCAACTAATTTATAAAAACATTTCGCATTTTTGCTGATGTTTATGAGTCTGTCTTTGTGTCAGTTATTGTCGGAAGGTTTCAGTGGTAAAGGTTTCACTGAACAGTACCCGGTTCAATTGTTACCAATCCACAGACACATCAGAGCGCCCTCCTTTGTCGGTATTGCGTAGCACCAGTAAAATACAATAATTACTGTTCAAACAAAGCTTCAAAATTGTATATGTCTCCTTTACATCAGAATCGCTGCACAGTGCTATAAACAAAAACATGCAAAAGCAGAGTTGTTAGATAGTGAAACTTCACCACCTGTCATATCTCCCACTATGCCTTTTATCTAGTTGTATCACAATGCATCGCAAGTGTAGGGATCATCTTCTGAGTGCTGATCTAAGATAAAAAACCCAGCATAAATTACTAGTTAATAGATTAAATTTTGTAAATGAAAGCATATTGGCCCTTGTAAAATTATTTCATCGTCTATTCTTAAATTTGTTTGATACCATTGTCTGAAAAAATATTTTTTTTTTGTTCTTTAAATAAAAATATTTGGAATATAGAAACTGGAATATGCTATTTTTTTTCTCACGTACAGTTTTAGTATCTTTTTCACTTTGTTAGTTACCTTGAAATTTGGTAGGTGAATTATTGGTGCGTAGTAAAATTAGTCAATACATTTTAAAGATCATTCTATTCCGTATTTTTTAGTATTTCGCTTATGAAGTCACATAAAAAGTTTTGCAGTTATGACGAAATCTATTAGAGTACCACCTTGTTAAGGGATTAAAAATTGATTTGCCCATTAAAAAATTTGCATGTGATAGGAATGAAAGGAGAAGGAAGAACGGATTTCAATTAGCTATGTATTCTTTATATTTTTGTTTAAAGGTCCTGTGTAGTCTTATACACCATTAATCAATTTGTGTGGAAACCTTTTCAAATAAAAATCAAAATTACACGAAAACTATTTTCTATTCTTTCGTATTGTATTTCAAACTTTCTGCAAAAAAAAATGTAAAATACAATACTCAGAACAAGTGATTCGCATTGACTTCTATGAAGGGATATGAAGATCTGATTAGAAAATGTAAGATTTCAAAAGATAGTTTTTTTTTTGATTTTCTCAATTTTCCTTGTCAAATTTTTGCTTGTTAAGGGAAAGTTAAGCGCATTTAAAGGTTTTGTTGTTATATGATTAGCTGTTGAACTGTGAAGTTGAATTGTACTCATACTGCCACATTCGTTTTACATATTTATTATTAATTAAGAACGACAAACAAGACAAGAACTGGAAATTACCTAGTCAATCAAAACAGAATGGAAAATCACACAATTGCATTAAAGAACAAAGAATTTAAAAAGATATGAGCACGTGAGCGATTTCTGTAATATTGTAATTTCTGTAATGAAATTGAAAAGATTTTCTAATTTGTGTTTCTTCTCATCGATGTTGACATACAAAATTTTAAAACAAAATTATGATGGTCACGCACACTTACAGACTAATAATTGAATTTTCAAAAAAAAAACTTAATACATTAAATATGTATGTATATACATTTTGCAGAGTTTAGTCCATTGATATCACTTTCATAACACAGTTGTGCAAAACACAATTATACGTATTTTTAAGCTGATAATTCGTTACCACCCGTTTCGCTTCGACTTTTTTCATACTCTGTACGTATGCTATGCTTTTTTACATTAAAATTTACATGCAAGGCTTTGTACGCGGAACTCTTTTTTTTTGCTTTTTTGTTATTTTTAAAACATTTTTTACTACAAAAATAAAAGCAATTTTTTTTTTTTTTGGAATACTGCTCAAAGGGGATTCCTCCTACATATGCAAAATATTACACTGGATAATGTAGAGAATAGACATGTGGTGAATGTGGTAGCTTTGTAAGCTTAATTCTCGCACAACTCTGCAGTTGCGTGTTAATTCTAAAACAAAGTTGTGGCGTCTCTGATGTTAATTTTGGCGCATTATTTTTAATCTAAAGAGAGCTTTCTAATATATTATTTTACTCAAATAGCGACGAAGAAGGGTACTGTAGCACAGAAAACTCCGAAAAAACATTTTTTATCTTAAACGGTGTGGGAATCGAACACGGGCCAACACACTAACTACTTGCAATCAGAACCCCCTATTACCAACAATACGAACATTTTCATCGATAACATTGAAAATAAAAAAATTAATTGTCTTCTAAGGCTATCATTCTCGCGCTGCTTGTGTCGCTTACAAGAGTAGAAAGTAGATCTTTTTTACAGCCAAAGTGTGCTTTTTCTTGAAGCAAGAGTTTATATGACAGTGGTTAAAGAAGACATATTGTACGCTATTTAACTTGCAAAATCCAAATACAGTAATTCAACTTTTCTTCAGAAATATCCAAGGAGCGATAACGTGTAGAATGTCTGGTACGGACTCTCAGCTTAATACTCTTTGATTCACTCGTCGACGAGACACCGACGCCGTTCGTTTTTGTAACAACACCACGCACATTGTAATTAAAAAAAAAAAAAAATCTTAAAAATTCAAAATAATAACGCTGGGCACTTATTATCCATTAAAAAATTCTTTAACTTCCTTCGCATATATTGTATTTTCATAATTTATAATATATATATATATATATATATATAATATAATATATAATTTTATAATTTAGCCTGTCAATTAGCTCTGCACAATTATAACAATTCTATACTTGTAAATGAGTTCTTTCTTAACTTGAAATTTTTTTCAACTAAAGCTATGTACACACAATTGTCAGATATTACAATCACCCCTATAGTATATAACAAGTGGAATTTTTGTTCACGTTGAGTTTTCAGCCCACTTGAGGTGAAAATTGGTATCGTGGAATTTTTCACGTTGTAATTCTCAGTGAATATAGAAAAGGGAAGAAGATTTCAAAAACATACAAATTAAGTAAAAGCCAACACAGAAATAAAAATTCGTGGGTTCGTTCACAAGTGCTAAGTTGTGTTTTTAAATATTCAGGGGTAGTTAATTCGTCACCCGCATAAAAAATATTGCATTTAGACAATTTGAATGCAAGAATTAACAAGTGTGAAAATTAAAGAATTTAAAAATAAAATAAATTAAAATATAATTACTCTAATAATTCAAATAAAATATTTAAGCTTAGAACTATGATGTATTAGCAGTTTAAGGTAATCCGTAAGAGAACTCTAAAACTTGGCCGCCATGCCTTTGTATACTTTGACAAAACATACTCAATTGGTCTGTTAGTTTGCATTTGATTTATTATTTATGTATGTTTCTACTATAATAGCTGATCTTGATATAAAAATAAAAAAAATCCTAATTAAAGGAAGAATTTACTTACATTTTGTAAGCAATTCCCCAGCAAAAATCAAGTGAATAAATTAAAGAGAAAAGTGAAAAAATTCACAGCATAAAAATCATTCACGATAGGAATTTTATTTTGTCGTGAAATTATTCTCTGTAAATTTTTCTCGATTGCAAATTTAAGAAGCAGGGAAATATTTCACGTGAAAAAGTATTCATGATACGGGTGAATATTCTCACAAAAATTGTCATAAAATGTTTAACAACCGTGTGGCCTCATTGTCACAAAAAGCATTGTCAGTATATTGTACAACAATAAATTTGTTCGTGAGAACACACGCCATTTCCATTAACAGGTAATTGCTAGATATTTTACGGTCAGTTGTTTTTGTCAAATATGCTTAATTTAGTGCACCGTTCAAAAACACAATTGTCAGATAAATATTTCTATTGGCAACGCTGCCCATGAATATTATGAGACAAAGTTTCACATTGGATCTGGAAACTTTTGACATACAATAATCTGACAAGCGTGGGAACAGAAAATTTTTAGGTTTTCTTACATTGGTCTGATAGTTTACTTTCTGGTGACAATTTTTCATTGTCAGTACATTGCTATATCTTACAATATTGTGTAATCTGACAATCGTGTAGGAACTAATTTATTTTGTTTTTCTCTTGAAAAAACACTCAGAAGATGACATCGACACATGCGATTTATTGTGCTGGAACTGCAGGACAGGGATAGTTAAAGATATCACAGGAGGTGAAGCTTCACTATCTTCGAACTCTGCTTTTGCACGTTCTTTGTATTAGCAGTGTTTAAGCGCTTCTAATGTCAAGCACACATATAATATTTTTTTTTGATGCTTTCTTTTAGTAGCCATTTTTAGCAATTATTTTACTTCGCCGCTGCTACACAATTCCGACGATGGGATTGTGCCTTCGGCACTATAACCTCCCGCCAAAAGCTGACACAAAGCCATTCTAACGCATATCAGAAAAAATGCGAGATGTTTTTATGATTTAATTTGAAACTTGGGTCGAACCCAGGATATTTTTGGTTTTGTAGTTAACGTGCAGACTACTTCAGTCATCGCCACCCTTGGAACAATAAATAATTCAAATAATTTGAAGACATGTACACTTGGTGCACTTAGCAATTATCATCGAACAACAATTATGTTAATGTATTTGGCCAATTTTTTAATTCGATTTGTTTATTATTAAATCTTCCGCTAACATAATACATGGCGATGAAAAAAAATTGCCCATTATCTATAAACATTGTCAACCAATGAATTGAAAAATTAAATAAAATTGAATCGAATAAAAAATGTTTGTTGCAGAGAAAAATTATTGAAAATACTATTTAATTTTTTGCTAATTTTCTACTATATGTAGTTCTCAAAGATTTTTTGGTTGTTTTTATATGAATATGTGAGATTTTTTAGCTTTTTAAAGAATTTGGTTGATCTACTGATGAGTTTGCATTTGCACCACTGAAATGTATATATACAATAGTTTAATCACTTACAGATAACAACTATAGGCGAGTAATCTTATGGAATTTCATTGCACAATTCCTGACGCTTAAGTTAAGTCTGCCGTTCGTATAGAAAATTTTTGTGCAAATTCATGCTACTGTATCGTATTTTTTACAAACACCAATTGGTTTTTCTATGTTTCCAAAAATAATTTAACTTTAAAATTGTTTTTTTTTTTTATATTGTCTTGGAACATTTTCTTACAACAAATTACGCTGCTCTTTAAATTTATTCCCTTCAGTAAAAACCAGTAAATAGTACATGCTAACTTGCGTTCCACTTACATGCATATATAGAATAGAATATATTTAAATATTTATTTATAAGTACTTATACAGATGTTAAACGAAAATAAAATGCCTTCATTTATGTTAAAAAAGATTATATTTTATTAAAAAAAAATTTATATCATCTTGAAAGATACGAAGTAGACAACCTAGTTATTGTAATCACGCGCCGAAATTTTCAATCACATTTATTCGCTCAGGCATAATTGATTTGTAACTTTATCACGCGTGATTGATAGCACGAAGAAATCACGTGATTTGTACATTTCCATATTTAATCCTATCAGCCAGAATCTGCAAGAGAATACAACACCCACATAAAAGTCTATTTAAATGTTAAAAAAAAGAAGAACGTAAATGCTTAATACGCAATTATTAATGAAAACAAAGTTAGTGCTTTTTAAGTATTTTATGGTAAAAGTTTTTTCTTACAATAAAATGATATTGTTTTTGTGTTGGCATTTATACACATATTGTATGAATAAAAAAAATACTTTGTATATATTGTATATAGAATTATATAACCATAACTTTATGCAAAAATACTTTCACCATCAAATCTAAAGCAATAAATAATACAAGATGAAAATATGTTCACGTCATTGCTACACAACAAAAATATATGCGGATATTGATTGATATGCATCATCATCACATTTAAAATAAAAAAAAGAAATTAATGACACCACTTCGTTTTGTAGCAAAAATAAGAGACAAAAACCACAAAGCAATAAATAATATTGGCCAAAAGAAACACAACTTGAAAAGGGTAATTATTCAGTAGAAAATATTCGTAAAGTAAATGAGTTTAATGACTTCTTCGCTATTTAGTTTCTCAGAGTAAAGAAAAGATTCGTTATATGTGACAAAGCCAAAAATGTTCCAATAGGTTTGCCATTTCACTGCACTTTATTCGTGCTGTGTGAGAAAAGTGTTTCGTAAATTATGTCCATTTTACATTACATTATTTACCCAGCGAACAAGCTTTTCAAGCTAAATATTATGACCAAATTTTTGCACCAGTTTCATCGAGAAAAATATTGCTGCTGTAACGGCCACTCTCAATGATGATCGTGATATATCAATTCACAGCCGTTGTCAACTTTTTGGGGGAATACGTGAAGTCTTTCAAGGCAGCCACAATTTCAGCACTGAAAAGCAATATTACAGCTGGCCATGGTGAGATGCTGGCCGAAATGCTGGAAAATATATGTCAAGATTGGAGCTCACGGATGCAGCACCTGCAGCATAGCCGCGTGCAACATTTACATGAAATATGCATTTATAGGCCGAAATAAATATTTTCTTTACTTTTGCAAATGTTCTGTGTTTTTTTCAATTCTCAAAACCCAAGAGGTTAAAAAATCAAATTTTTGTAAAAACTTACATAAAATTGCAGACAAAAAATATGGGAATCGGTTGACCTTGCAGGTCATCCTTGAAAATTTCCGCTAAGTTGAACTCATTGAAAGCAAATTTACAGCATTCAGCAAAATTTTTAAGTCCAGAAAAATTTATCCGTATTGAAAATAGATTTGGCAAGCAATTACGAAAAAGAAACAAAAAATTACGAAAATTATGACATTAATACTTTTAAACCACTTTTATCAAATTTACTGCACCCGATATATTTTTTAAGTCTATAAAACTCTATAAACCTGATTTGAGGAATACTTTTGGACGATTTTTTCCAAATTTTGCATCAATCATATCCTTCGAACGAGTCACTTGATTTCAGTCAAATTAGCAGCAGTTGCTTTTCCAATAAATAAAAAATATACCCTTTTCAGAACGCCGTTTTGCCGAAAAGTACCCATTTCACTTGCTTTTTGGTTTTCTTTTAAAAAAGTTTTTCATTTGATACAGATATCATGCAAATGTTTGCAAAGATATCATTATATTTTATGCTTCGTTAAAAAATCCCTTTAATTGAACACTCATATCATCGGGGTGTATAAAAATAGTAAGAAAAAGTACCCATAAGCACTATTTAAATGGGATTAAAGTACAAAGGTATAAATTTACTCCATATATTTTCGAATTATGAAAAAGTGCGAAAACGTACTCGATATTTTTTCTAGAAGATACCAAAATTAATTTTTTTTGCAGTTTTACTCACTAAAAGTACGTCTATGGAAAAAGTACCAAACATATGTTCGCTTATTTTTCAGCAGCATTTATATGATTTTGTGATTTTTATTCTATCTGTCTTATGATGTTTTCTTTTGTAAAAAAAAGTGTATCATAAGTATTACATGCGATTTATATGACAACATTGTTAAATGTTCACCCGATTTTCAAGAAGTATTACATATTTCATGTTTAAAAAAGTACAAATGTTTCAGCCTAAAACAATAAAGTACAACTATTCTGTAGGAATAAATTTAAAATACAAAAACTATATAATTAAATTAGATTAATAATTAATTAATAAATTTAAAAATATATAATTAATTATAATGAGGGAGGCGATGGTCTAAGTAGGCTGCACGTTGACAACAAAACAAAAAATTTTTCCTGGGTTCAACCCCAGTTTCAGACTCATGAAAACATCTCGCATTTTTCTGATGTGCATTTGTGTCTCTTTGTGTCAGTTGTTGTCGGAAGGTTTCAGTGGCGAAATCAGTGTTCAGTGACTATGCCTCCTTCGTCGGTATTGTGTAGCAACGGCGAAGTAAAATAATTAATAAAAAAGGGTACTAAAACGAAGCTTCAAAATTTAATACGTCTCCTTGATATCAGAGGCGCTACAAACTGTTATAAAAATAAATAACGTGCAAAAAGCGGTGTTGTAAGATTATGAAGCTTCACCTTCTCTCATTTTTCCTACTATCTCTTTTCTCTAGTTCCAGCACAATGCACTGCATGTGTAGGGGTCATCTCCTGAGTGCTGGTCTTAAAAAAATTATAGTGAGAGACGAACTAAAAAATAATTTATTTTTACGGAAACCTTAACAAAACCAGTTTTTTTTAATTAAAATGAGTGTTGAACATGTATCATTTGTTTTTTTCTTTTTAGAAAATAATACGTATTTTTCTGAAAAGAAATCTGAAAGGTAGAATTAATGCAGAATATTCTTCAGAAAATAACACACCATTAGCTTCTGAGATATTGATTCTGAGATCGATTTTACACGTTTTTACCTTTTTTACCAGCTCCTAATTAGGATATCTAAAAATCATTTTTTGTTGGATCTCAACATGGAAAGAGGAGTCCAAATTTCAACCATTTAACTTTAGCCGTTTGGGCTGGGCGGCGATGGGTGAGCGGCCACTTTGACTTTCCCCTCCCCACCCTTCCAATTTAAAAACAATTTTTGTAGATTTTTCATTATGAAAAAAGAATTTGGAAATAGGTCCACAAACGACGAATTTATTTGATATTCACTTCTTAAAAGCGACCCCAAATTTTGAAAAAAAAAAAAAAAATGTACATTCAGAGAACCCCTCCCCACACCAAAATTTAGAAAATTTGTCCATAAATGACGAAGGTACTTGATAACCTATTATTGAGCAGAGCAAAGAAAAAATAATGTAGAAAAATCTGTTACAAACTATGTGGAAATGGTAACATAATTTAAAAAAGTAGGAGTGGTTAAAAATCCATTCCAGCGTCCCAGTTAATGCTGTGAAAATATCAGGAAGATCGGTCCATACATACTTAGATAGAGTGAATTATCTTCAATAAAACGAATCAGAGTTACAAAACACATACAAATAATGTGCGCTGTGCCGTATGAGTGATTATTATTGCATTTCTAAAGAAATTAAAAACTCTACAGCCCTACAATATTTGGAAAAATTTTAGTGAACATTTTACTGGAATGGCTTCAATAATATTCACTTATTGCGGCATATTCTAATAACACGTTTTGATTTAGCTTTAGAAAATTCTTCAATAAAAATTTAAATAGAAATTGAATTATTTCAAATGACAGATTTAACTTATAAAAACATGTTGGTTTTGTTTAGCTCACTTAAGCGTACACAACGTTGTATGTAGGTGAATTAAATATACTTCCCCCATCAAGTATTAAAACAAAAACAACAGCAATTTTTTTTAGACTTCTTTAGCACTTCCTACAATTTCCTCAAAGAAGTTTTGTTTATTTAATGTCTATTTCTTTCTCTTCCTATACCTTCTTCACCTTGTTCATTTTGTTGCGTTACACAAAACCCTACAGTGGTGCCGCCAATCACCTCGACATCTTCAAAATAAAGAATTCCAACCTTCTCCTGCAGCTCATGAGATGAGCACATAAAATGTAAATCCCATATATTATTATGAATATTATTTTTTCTTGAACAGGAAAGCAAATGTATACCAAAAACTATCTTGTATATGGTGTATACAAAAGTCTTAACTCATCTTCTTGTAGATGCCTGAAAAGGCAAATTGTTGCAAATACAACATCTATCAAGATTGTAATTATAACAGAATGTACAATTATAATTTGCTTGGTTACTATGAGAATTGTTTCTTTGAAAATACGAATATTTATTTGTTTGGAGTTGTTTCATTATTTGCAAAATTATATCACGTAGATTTGCTGCAAGTTCAAACTATGTAGTTCGTACTTAAGTGACTTTTTTTTTTGCTAGGTAGTTTTAAAGAAGCAACTATTATTGTGTAAAGCGGCTATTTTTTTGGGTTTGACTTATGAAGTATGTAAAAAAATTTGGATTTCACATATAACCAATTAAATTTTCTTTATTCGACGATACAGATTTTCAGCAAATTAGTTTGAAATTTTTAATGCACTAGCAAATATAATTACTAGTTGTTAAAATCATTTTATAAATTTACAAGATTAAACCGGTATGCTCCACTAACGCCCCACAAGCTCTACGAACATTTCCAAAAAGTACTGTGGCCAATAAGTAACTTCTTCAAATAGTAGCTTTTCCACAAAGTAACTTCTCCGAAAAGTGGAAGTCGGTAAAAAATAGTAATCGCCCATTTTAGGGCAGTCTCCATATTGTGTTTGCAGTGATTTCAGTATATTTTATGCCTGATGCCTTATGCTTATTCAGCAGCATTTATATGCTTTTGTTATTTTTTTCTCTGTATTAGTTTCTAAGATAAAAGCTATCCGATTTTACTCGTTTTTACCCCTTTTACCCCCTTAGCACTAATAGATCTAAATATCGACAGAAAAGTCCACATAAGAATTATATTATTTAACTATCTATTATTTACGTTTAGCAACAAAATAAACTAAATAGCTTCCTGAAAAAGGCTCCGTATCACAAATATTTTATTATTCCATTTAAATCTATTTAATTCTTCTAAACGCTTTTAAACAGATGTAGATCAATAATCATGATTCATTTTTATAGAAAAAAAAATAGGTAGAAAATTATATTAAAAAATTTAATTTATCAGTTTGCATTTTAAATACAAACAATGTCAACCAAAGGTGAACTAATTGTAAAAAAGCTTATAAAAAAAATAAATTAAAAATTATTTTATTTAGTTTGTTGCATATTTCTTGATTTTCAAATATTTTTTCTGAGTTCTCTTATAAATATATGGAATTTCTTAGCTTTTTTCAAGAATTTCGTTAAAGGTCTGCTGACGATTTTGGTATTAGCACCAAATGAAATGTACCAGCTAAACGATATAACAAACGTACATCATTTGCTCATGTGTAGCGTGTCGTTAGGGGAAATGCCAAAGCACGTAACTAACATTTTTTCTTTTTCATAGGGGGAAGAAAAAAACTTTTTAATATAATAGACGTATTTGGAGCTACATGCTTTTCATTTTCCCTTATAAAATTGGTAATTTTTATTACAAAAATCTAAAAATTTGTGAGGACATTAATTTTTCTGATATGCATCATAATCAGTCAAAAAGTCAGTTTCAAAATGTTTGTTAACAACGTGGTTTTCCTTTTCAGGTAACGGTATATCGAAAAATTTTAACAAGGTCTTGTTTCTCAAACTATAAATTACAAATAAACAAGGAGGGTGGCGATGGCACGATGGATGGTAGTCTGCACGTTGACTACACAACCAAAAAACAGACCTGGGTTCAACCCCAGTTTCAGACAAAAAAAAAAAAAAATTTTTAAATAAAAATAAACATCTCGCATTTTTCTGATGTGCATTAGTGTGTCTTTGTGTGTGAGTTGTTGTCGGAAGGTTTCAGTGACGAAGGCATAGTCACTGGTCACTGAACAATACCGGCTTCAGCTGATAGCAATCCACAATCATATCAGAACGCCCTCCTTCGTCGGTATTGTGTAGCACCGGCGAAGTAAAATAATAATAAAAATAGCTACTAAACCGAAGCTCAGCACTGCTACGAGTATAAAAACAAAAGAACGTGCGAAAGCAGAGCTGCAAAATAATTAATTAAGCTTCACCTCCTGTCGTTTCTCCTACTATCCCTTTCCTATAGTTCCCAGCACAATGCTTCGCATGTGTAGGAGTCATCTCCTGAGCGCTGGTCCTAGATAAAAAAAAAAAAAAAAAAAAAAAAAAAAAGGTTTGCTATTGAAAATTAATTTTTCTTATAAATTTGAAACTTGTACTTTTGAGAAACTGAGCCCTAAAAATATACATAACTCGTGAAAAATTTGTTTCAATGTAGGAGCTCACTTTTTAAAATTTTAATTCTTTAAAAGTCTCTCGCGACCTTTATTCATTAAACTTCCGAGTTTTATATTATGCACACGACTTTTATTATTACATATTTAATTCGCGATAATTAATTAAAATTGTATTCGCGAAATTAAATATTCCCTCAACGCATTAATTCTACGGTCTAAGCAAATAAAGTTATTCTATTTGGCTTTTTTACTCTTTAAATCACAATCTTCTTAAATAAATATAGATGAGGTATATTGTATTATAAGAATTATTGTTGTCACGAAACAATTTTTTTAAACTTTTAAAAAATATCGGGTAATTATTTTGCTATTTGTTTTTTCATTTTAAAGTTCTTCAGTGTAAAAAAAAAATTCGTTGCATGTGGCAATGCGAAAAATGCCTAGTAAGGTTTGCCATTTCACCACGAATAGACTAACGAACGAACATCGCTTGAAAATTATTTTTTTATCAAAATTCTATTCCATTTTTCTGTCGACAAATTGTCTTCAGCGGCGAAACTCATTTCTGTCTCTAAGAGTACGTTAAGAGACAGAATTGGCCAAATTGATGTGACGACCCTTGGTTGAATTGTACACGGTGGGCCAAAAGTAATCACCCGGGGCATAAGTAATCACCCGATGTCCTTTTGCTGTAATTTTATTTAATAAAAACCTTTGGATCTGCATGTATGGTCATCAACTCTGGCGGCGGTCACTTAGCCCATGTCATAAGCAGTGCCAAAATTTGTCTTGAAAAAAAAATTACAGCAAGAGAACATCGGGTGATTACTTATGCCCCGTGTGATTACTTTTGTTCCACCGTGTAGTTTCAACAATACAGTGCCACATGCCACACAGTACGCAATACCATGAACCTATTGAGAGATGCGTTTGGTGAGCAATTAATATCACGTCTTGAAGCAGTCTGAAAGCAGACAAGACAATACTACAGCTGATTACAGCAGCCGTTGGTGATATACCGACCACAATGTTGAAAAATCCATGTCAAAATTTGAGCTCACATATGAACTAGCTTCGTCATAAGTGCAGGCAATATTCACATGAAACAATCTTTACAGAGTAAATGGTAGGCATTCATTTATCAGCCCAAATAAATATTTTATTCACTTTTCAAACTTTTAACTTTTTTTTACTATTATCAAAATCCATACGGTTAAAGAATCACCCTGTATTTCATTGACCATGCTGTGATGTTAAGTTTCTTACAGTTACAAGCTAATCTAACGGTGAAAAGAAATTTTAAGAAAATTACGCAGTAGATAAAATGTCGCAGTTACAAACATTTTATCAAATAATTTGTAATTTCACAACAAATTGAAGGGAAAACTAATCTTTTCAAATTGTTAATTTAAACATTACAAATTAAAAAGTATAAAGTGAAACGTTTCATGTCAGTGTTACACTTTAAAAAATACAACACGAAATTTTAGAAAGTTTAATTAATATAAATTAAAATATATTGTATATAGTATGTATGTATGTATGTATAACTATTTATATAAGTCGATGGACGCAATAATCATTAGCGACTAGCAATTCAAAACAAATGTGCATACATATGTATATTTAAAATAAATTATTGAGTTGCAACTTAAGAGCACTGCTCGGCAGGGAAATATCTAAGTTTTCGCAATAACTATTAAATAATTATCTATTAATTTATTTATTAATTTATTCACATAATCATTTTTATGAAAATGAATACAAAAAGAGTTGTATGTACTTCTTAAATGATCTCTAAGAAATAGATGTATACTTTTTTTAGTTTGGGATCAACAGACAGTGGTGGGCACTACACGTGGAATGCCTTGTGCTGGAACTAGGAAAAGAGGTTTTGATCTATCAATGAAGAAAAAACAAAGCAGAGATTTTCCTTCGGGCTTCTAAAGATTTCATTGAATTCCACACAAATGTTTTTACTATAAAATTTTTTTACTATAAAATTCAAAGAACATAGTATTTTGCTTAAGAGAGCTTAAAAGTGCAAAAGCTCTCAGAATTATAAACTTAAAGTGACTGACAAAAGATAGTTTTATTTTAAATAAAAACGACAAGGCTCTTATGACCAATTGTTATATACGATTATTCATAAGATAACTGGTACTTAATATACGACGCACAGTGGACTATTTCACGAGGAGGCGGTCGAAAATCCATAAGTTTTGATTAGATTGGAATTTTGATACACGGTTTTTTTTTTGTTTAGTACGTGGGACTTTAGCCTTTAATTTTTGGTATAAAACGTAAAAATCGACCGATAAGAAAAAAAGTTAAGGAACGTTCCTTACATATACTTTAGTTTTTAGTTGAATTAGTGTTAAAATAGTTTTTTTTTCAAAACTTTTACAAGTAGTACTTATTAACAATTTTCTAACTTAAATTTTGTCCGAATATGCCAAACTTTGGCCCCCGTAAATTTGTAGCCCAAATATTCGCAAGGGTCAAAGGTTGGGTTTTTGAAACAGCCAGAGAAAAAATATAATTAATTAAGTAGCGAACGTTAAAGTTAATTTTATTTTTTTTATAATAATATTTCTATACGAGAATTAAATTTATAAAATAAATATTGATAATAAACATTGTTATCTATATAGTGCACTAAAGAACTATTATAAATCAAATAGTTTTAGTAAATATTTGTTCTAAATGGCTTTGATTTTCATCTTCTAGAAGTTGTTTAGCTTCTACGTCTAATTCAATAGAGATAGTTTTCCATTTTTTGTCGAATGTTGGACATATATGGATCCGAAGTGCACAACAAAATAGTGATAAGGTCTTCATTAGTAGAATATCTGGAAATTTTTCTGGTGTTGTGCTCGCGAAAGAATCTGTAGTCTTTTTCCCCTTTTTCTTGCGCTTCTTCAGACAGATCTCCTATTGGTAGCATATTTTGTTGAATTATTTTCCCCATGGTACAAAACTTTATGAACTGTGGATGGTATTAATCTCCAAGAGTATTTTTAGTTACAAAGTATAGCTGTTTTATTGGCGTACTCTCCAAATTGTTTTTGCATTTATTTCTTTGCTGCATGCTATAACTTCTAATATGATTTTGAATCGTCTTATTAATTCATGATCTATACCTGTGATAGGTGCTTCAGTTTCTGGATCGGAAAAAAATGTCCTTGCAGTATTCCCATTATTTGAGTTTCGTTTTCCTTGTTTTGTTTAGTCGATTATGAGGCATAGCTGAAGATATTTTTCTTGAATTTGTTTCTTTTTTCTTAATTTTCTTTGTTTTTTCTCACTGTTTCACCTAGAAGACCAAATTTTCAAATCATAAGCCAATTTAAGAATGTGCTCCATAAAACGTACTCTAGCTTGAAGAGCTGGCAATTCAAATTCGTAATCTTCCTTAAGCTATCGTCTTATGGTGGGGGTTGACTTAATTGACTTGATGTTTTTTTTGGCATATAATGCAGCTTTAATTTTTTTTTAACTTTTGTATTCATAAATTTTTAACAAAATATCTGACCTTGAGATAGAAAAAGAGTTCTGGTGCACACGGGTGGCAAGTGTCGGGTATACCATGGAGTATAGGCGTATAGAGGAGGATTTGCACTACAAAAGAGTGCAAGTTTTTTTTTGTAGTCTTTTTAAGCTAAGGAACAAAATAGACCTTTTTTTAAAAAAAAGTTTAAAAATTTCTAAAAGACTCAAAGATTTTATTTTTTATAGCACTAATAGCTTTTAAGTTACATGAGTATTTAAAATTAATTTTCCTTTGAAATCTTTTTAAACAAAAAAATTATAGCCATATTAAAATTAAAATTTACCTAGAAATTTTTAATTTTTGCAAAATACTTTTACTTATGTACCATTCATGGATAATTTCTTATGTTCTTCTTGACATCGCGAATTTTTAAAGTGTTTTCCATTAAACAACGCTTCACTGACTCTGCAACATCGTAAATAAATTTCTCAGAAATTTATGATATTCATTTCACTTTAAAGGAATGGGAATTCCATGATGATATTTGACATTGTGTTCACCAAGAGGAGAAATACGTTAACATAAGTATTTTCTTTATAATTTTCCTACACAAGTTAAATTTATATATATATATATATAAATATATATATATATATATATGTATGTATGTACATATGTATATAAATAGCATTTTCTTCACTTAGCCAATTATTTTCTATATAAAAAATGTAATTTATTTTGTGATAATCAGAAATATATTTCCATAGCAAATCACATATTATCGATTTTCCACTACATAATTATAAAGTACATACATACATATGTACATTCATACTCCCTCGTACAATCTACATATTTTGTTGATTTGTAAAATTTTATACGCAAGAATGTACTACAAGTACATAAATAAATACATATGTATATGCATATGTATACATTTACCTATTTACTTGTCTTAAAAATATATATTTACGTGCATATATATGAAACACATTTTCAATAACAAGTTTTTATAAAAAAAATTAATAAAATTCGCCATGAATTAAAAGAATAAACTTAAAATTGATTTGTTTTTAACCGAGTTTTTTATGTGTGTTACCTTAGAACTTTTTACTGAGTGGGCCGATTTTGATGATTACTTTTTCATTGGAAAGCTCTTGCGCCAATGTGGTACCGGTTTCATGGCGGGCGAATTGGAGCTCCCCCAGAACAGAACTTAGTACACCGTTCGTTGGTTCAGATAATTCTTTTTTCGTGCTTACCGTGTGGTCTTATTTTAATTCAGGGAGGATCGGGGTCATACACTTCCCCCTTGACAAAAATTAATTTGTTTTAGTTTTACTTATGAAAACCCAGTCAAGAATAAAGTGAAAATTTTAGTGTAATGACACTAAGAAGTGCAAAATACAAATTAAAAAAAAAACATTTAACCGACTTAAAAAGGAAACTAAAAAGTAACAAATAATTATGTAACTATGTTTTCATTTATCCCACATGAGTCGAAATTAATTACGATTATTTATCTATGGTTGTTATATGGTTTAGCTGATCTATATGTACATTTCATTTGGCGCTAATAAAATCATCAGTATGATGAAATTCCACAGCAAAAAGCACCACATTAAATGTAGATAAGTAATAAATAATAAAATATTAGTTTTGTATTCGTTGCTGTTGAACAGTTTGAAGTCGGTCCCATGTAAAAAATACAATATATGAAGAAAACATAAGAACAAATATTTATAAATGTTGGCTAAAGAGATGAAAAAATTTAATGCCGTTAGAAAAGCTGACGAGTTAAAATAAAAAATGTTCCTTCAAAATAAATTTTTATTAACTGGGCCAAGTAGATCACCCCTGCGATGATGAATTATGCAGGTACTAGAAAATTAGGTTATGGGAGGGAGGATAGAGGGAGTAGTGTTTATGAGTATTTTAATTTTCCTCACGAGGGAGTTTTGAAAGCTCTCCCGAAGGAGTTTATTCCATATACGCGCAGTTCGGCCAAAAAATAAGTTTACTCCGTAATACGTCGTGCGATACGGTGCTAAATCGACCATAAATATATTATTTAAGCGGTTTTCAAGCGGTTCAAATTACTATCGAAAACGATCGCGAATAAAAAAACCATTTCAATATAAATATTTCCACTTTGTACTTTTTTAATGAAATTTTCTATTGGATCCGTTTTTATATATTCAATATAATGTACCACTTACCTTATTGAAAATTACATTATTTTCAGAATATCGCAAAAACTGTAAAAAAAAACGCAAAGTTTGCTTATTAAATTGTCGTTGTTCATTTGGATAAAAATTTAATCTTTCAAAGAATAAAATACTTTTCATATTTGAATACATAAAAATACATAAATATCTTGTGATAGAGCAAATATAATTTACTTTACACAATGATATTTTCATTATCGAATAAAGCAACATTTTAGAAATATATTTCTTTGATAAATAAATATTTTTAATTAAAAATCTAGATTTATTTATTTATTTATTTTTTTGTTAAACAAACAAGACTGTTAGACATTTTCTTACAATGTTTTTTTTCGTGCAAATACATACGTACATATGTACGAGTACGTACACATACATATTAACAGCAGTGGTTTCATAACAGAAGAAAACAAAAAGTCATTACCTTGCGCTTAATGGAAATAAAACATTTTATAAAATTTTGAAATAAAATAAATCTGTGTCAACCTCTTAATGACCATGGCGAAGATTATATTGACCATGGTAACTTGAACCGTTTACTGAGAAAAATATAGAAATACTGGTAAATGCACACACATACATTTAATTAATGAAAAGATGTATAACTGCGATGGCGTTGCTATAACTGTTTTACTCTTTTACTTACTATTTATTTACTTACTATTTTACTATTGAATATTAAGAATATTATTATGTACTTATGTACATACAAAATCCATGTGATTAAATACACTAATCTGATGGATTACTTGTAAATATATGCTTTTATTTATTTATTTATAAATAAGTGGAATTTTCATTATATATAAGACCGTAGTAAAAAATGGGCTTCCAAAGCAGTCAAAAAGATTGTGAACTTGTGATCCGGAAGTAGTGCAAAATCGAATCAATTATACTTCTGTTTATCTTTTTTGATGCCGATTTATTGAATCCGAAGTAATGCTCGTGATAAGTAAATTTATTTTGTAAAGTTTTTTAATCAGTGAGATGGAACTAAATTCGGTATGTGGACTCCACTTTCGATGTTTAGATCCACTACAAAAGGATTTTCTATTGATATTTATTATAAATTTATAGGTATAATTGATATTAGGATTTATGTACATTTAATTGTTAATTTGAAGTTCAAATTATAATATATAAATGCAATTGGGAAATAAGTAAGGAGAATACAAAAACGAGTTGTTTATCCCTTGCATAATGATTTGTTAGTAAGTACAATTTCAATTTCTTATTTATTCTATGTACAATATTTTCTTTTCTTATCTCTTTAAGATACATTTGTCGATTATGACTTTTATTGGACTGCAAATTTAACTACTTTTTTTTTATTTTAGCGATTTTTCTCCTTATAAAATATGAAATGTCCAATCGAAGTTTGGACAAATGCTAATGGAAAAATAACGTGTAAAATCGATAACCTAAAATCTCTGCTTAAAAATATGCTGACACGTGTTTAGTCTATATCTATATATTTACTTTTAGTAGGTAAAAATTATGGTTGATTAGTTAGCGTATTGGTCTGTAACAAGGAAAGACCCAACTTCGATTCTCAGCACGGTCAAGACAAAATAAGTTTTTTTCTGAGTTTCCTGTACAACAGCAACCTCATTCGTCGGTTTTGAGAGAAGAGAAATAATAAACATAATGGCTCCCTATAGCTGTATAATTAACACGCAACTGCAGACTTGTGCAAGAATTAAGCTCTATCTTCATACCACTTTCAACACCTGTCTATATAATATCGCTCTCTGTACCTACTTCCAGTGCAATATATACCATATGTAGTAGATTTGTCCTGAGCACTTGTCCATAATGGTAGCGATGGTGAAAGTAGTCTGCAGGTTGACTACAAAACCAAAAAGTTCTAGGTTCGACCGCAGTTTCTTCTTTCCTAAAGAAGTTAACACCTAGTAGTAGTCAAGCATTCTCTGAGTGTTACTTCTCTTTATAAATAACAATATGTCCGCATAGGTCGTGAGTCTTTAAAGCTTCTAGGGTATCCACGAAGCCGCGGTCTGCTATGTTCAAATTGATCCTGGCAGCGGCATATCAGTAATTAAATCCGTACTCAGAAGGAAACGGTTGATCATTCCATGGACATCTCCTCTTTCAATAAAGTTCCAGGCTATGCTATACCTTAACCAGTCTTGCGTCGAAAGACTCCCTTTGAGGTCTTAATATTCCCACAACCGGTTACACTGTTATTTCATATGTTGGGCCGCGACATATATTTCTTGGTATAAGGACCCCCTTACGGCAGACAACTCGTACTCTCTGAAAAAAGAAACTCCATACAAATCGAGAGATGTCATTATCGACAACAAAGGCAACTAGTTTTGACGGAAGAGATACATGCCACACTCGGCATGAAAAAACGAATTTCTTCTTGAATTTTTTAATTTAGTTATTAAATTATTATTATTACGTTTCCGAATACGAAAATTATATAATTCTATGTATATTCATATTTAAATAAAGAAAGAAAGCATTACAAACAACACTTTAAAAATGCGTGGTCTTGAGGTGTCAAAACGCTTTGAAAAATTACGCATATTTAATATTTTAATTGCTGTTGTAATACATATTTCATTTAGTACAAGCTCCTGTTTTTATAAAAATATTTTTCATTGAACTTTCTAATAAAAATAGCAGTACAACCGCGCATTCAAACATGATTAAAATTTCTGAATTTTCAAATAAATCTGGTGTGCAGAAAAAAAAATGTCTTTCAATTTCCGCTTTGCAAAACATTAAAAAAAATGCTGAGGACAATGTGAAAAATTTCACTTTGCGCAGATTACAAGTTGCATACACGACCTTCTGCAACATCATGCCCCTGGAAAAATTAAACGTTTATCTAAAATGATTGCCTGAAAAAAGAAAGGGTTAAAACAAGTGAAGTAACCATGAGCATGACTCTAAAATATCTGAGTATTCTGTTATAAATAGAAAAAAAAAGAAGTAACTTTTAAAGCTGCTTATATAACGGAATTTGCTTATGTATTCATGAAGACACAGAATTAAAAAAATTGTTGTTATTCACAGTGCCAACATCTAAAACCACAGTGGGTATGCAGTATAAAAAAAGTTATGATTAAAAAATAATACTGAGAAAAAGATTCAAATAAAAAAATAATAAACGATTATGTAACTATTGTTTTATTTATTATTTATTGTTAGGCAATATTAATTACGATCTATGTTTTTTATAGAAAAATTAAATAAATTTAAATCGATTAATAAAATTTCTGTTGTATAAGATAAAGGTCTAAAGAAGCTATTTGACGGTGCACTTCGATAACCGCTAAACCCACTTATCGCGCCTACTGTTTGAGATAAACTGATATATAGTGTTTTTATAATCCGTCTGTACCAAACTTGGATACTTTTTCAGTTATCATTCTCCAGATATTTAGAAATTTATATTTTCTTTGTATGGGAGGTAACATGCCCAATGATGCCCAATGATGCCTAATGATGTGTATTATTAAAATTGGTGTAGGGACAAAATTTTTATACTTCCTCTATTACCGTTCTTAAGATAAATCAAGTTCAATATACAATGAACCTCCGATTTACGTCGTCATAGGGGACCGGGGAAATGCAATGCCATCCGAAACGACGCAAATCGGATCACTTCAATATAAATACATTGATTTTTATTGATGGGGAAAAAAATTTTAATATTTCCCAAAAATTCTCTTTTTGATTAAGAAAAAAAAACTCTGATGTATTCATTTTATTCTATTTATTTCAGAAAGTGGGTTTAATTATCATAAAGAAGTAACAGAAAAATATATTTATTTTAAAAGATATAATGAAATAAGAAAAAATATATCTATGCACTTTCTTTTATTTGTATTAACTTTTTTTTGTCTTGCACAGGCACTCTGAGGGTGACTCCAAGCGACGCAAATCGAAACGCTTGAAAAAGGATCGACCAAAATTGGAGCTCAAGGGTATATGCCACGAAAAGGCAAGAGTGTTAAATTCTATAAAAAAAAACAGGTATTAACTTCTATAAGCAACGCAAAGTGATAGAGCTGAAAGTTGATGAAGAAATAGAGAGAGCAAATCTTCATTCTCTTTACAACTAGACGTTTTCACATTTTTTTCTTTATTAAAACAGTATTGCAGGGCCTCTGATGGGAATGTATTTAATTCTGAAGCTGTATTTAGTAGCCGTTTTTATTAATTTTTTTTTTTTTTTTTTTTTTTTTTTTTTTTTATCTAGGACCAGCACTCAGGAGATGACTCCTACACATGCGAAGCATTGTGCTGGAACTATAGGAAAGGTATAGTAGGAGAAACGACAGGAGGTGAAGCTTAATTAATTATTTTTGCAGCTCTGCTTTCGCACGTTCTTTGTTTATACTCGTAGCAGTGCTGAAGCTTTTTTTAGTAGCCATTTTTATTATTATTTTACTTCGCCGGTGGTACACAATACCGACGAAGGAGGGCGTTCTGATATGATTGTGGATTGCTATCAGCTGAAGTCGGTATTGTTCAGTGACCAACTACTACAACTAACGCGCAACTTATCCGATTCAGCCGATGATTTACATTGGGTTTTAAGCAATTTGGACCAAATACAAAGAATCTTACTGTTACCGTTTTTGAGATATAAGCTAATAACTATTTATTTTGTATGAGTGTTTCATTTTCTAATATTAATTTTCAAGATAGCCTTTATTTTAAATTGGACAAAGTTACATATCTGTGCTAAATTAAAATCAATGCAGTAGTTTCGGAAATTAGCCCAGACAAACATCATGACAGGAGATTTATATATATATGTATATGTATATGCGTAGATATATAGATTTGGGGATTTCTAAAATGTTGTCACTTTTCAAATTTGAGTTTCCTTTAATTTTTTTTAACTTAAAAAAATTAAATATTAAACTCAGCAAATTACTTTAGACATTCCACTATTTTTTTGGTGTTACTGTACAATAAAACAAATACACACACACTTTTAGAAAAGCAGCAAGGTTTTATAATATGTGTTCACAATGAAATTGGATTCAAGTACGTATACGGATAGAAAAATCAAGTACACTTGTATATATTCGATTTAGCCTTGTATGTATGTATGTATGTTTTGCTTAAAGTCTATTCTTTTATGCAGTAATTCTTCTGCAGTTACACAATATTGAATATATTCTTTAAGCCAAACATACATATGCTTTCATTCTAATGACACCAATAATGTGTGGTATGCAACAATTTGTGTTTAGTCCTTTGTTATTTTTATTTTTCTTCTCCATAATGCAGCTGGTTAATTCTCTTTAATTATTTTGCCACAACTCTATCTTAACAGCAAATAATGTTAAATCGGTAAATGTTGATTGTGATGAAAACTAAAAAACACTACATATTCAGGCTTTGGTCCTTAATGTATATTGCTAGCTAGACCTCAACCTTCATATATATTTATAGAAAATTTTTTTAGGAATTTCAATAACTTAGTACGAGTAATTATATAGACTTGATGTATTTTACAGTTGTTAAATATAAGCAAGAAATCGAGTCAAAAGTGAATCATGCATCACATTAAACCATTAAAACTAAATGAAGAAAACAGCTATTTTGCTTAATTCACACACATTTCTTTGGATATCGTCACATGAAATCAAGAAAGGCCTAAGTTGTATTGAAAAAATTGAACAGGAGATGCTCAAAACTTTCTAACTAATTTCTGCGTTTGCGGAAGAATTTTGTTGTGAAAAACCTTATTCTTAATTGTGGAAGTGTACAATTTTTCAGAATGCGCGAAAGCAGTACTGTAAAATAATTAATTAAGCTTCACCTTTTGTCGCTGCTCCTACTATTCCTTTCCTATACTTCCAGCACAATGCTTAGCATGTGTAGGAGTCATCTCCTGAGTGCTGCTCCAAGAAAAAAAAAATGAAGTCCCTTACCCTTTTATCTATTCACCACCTGCTTCTTCAATTCCTATATACTATACCTTACCTACTACCGGTACCGGTATATGTATTGCATACGTCCCCTGAGCCCATTATACAAAAATTATTTTTTTGCAAACATTTACTGGTTTTCCCTCGTATATTTAATTTTATAAAAAATATCATTGTATTTAGTTTCGAATAAAGAAGTAATGTATATATGTACGTGCATAGGTATGAGAGTATATACCCTGCAGATAATGTGACTAGTCCATACATGCATGCAGTGTGTAGTCCACAGATAAATATGACTAGTCCACGAGAGAACATGGTGTATTTAACATGACGATATCCTAGAGATGGCCCACATAACCCACCCAAAACTACTCCATATAATCAATCACAAAAGTTGAGAAAGTGCTAAACCAAGTATGCAATTTGACTATGTTTTGCGCGTAGATTAAATGACGCATAGTTGCATTGCTGCAAAAAAAGAGGCTGTCGCACAGTATTGCTAATGTATTTACAAGTGTTTACATTTGTGGTGTTGTTTTCTCAATAACAAAATAAAATATTTATGGGCTGTCATTTTTTCATATATATTTTTTTTTATATTGGAAAACCTGTTCATGTCGCTCACATAAATATAAATTAGCATAAGTTGGCCATAGCTACAAAGGTGGTCTTCTTTCCGTTAAAATAATATTTCTCATATACGGACATGTAATGTATTTCTGAGAAGTTGTAGTCCTACCGCCCGCTGTCTTGAATGTGTTGCATTCATTAATTTTTATTTTCATTTTCATACATTTACTGCTATTTTCATTTCTCCTGTGGGGCTTTAGACATGTATTCTTCAGAAATCAAATCAGCAAATCCATTCATTCAAAGACATCTTTAATTCAATGATTGCCACTCATGTACATACATATGTAAATGTGAGAATTTCCCCAATTGATATTCTTGTGACAATCAAAAACCATTCGAAAAATTCTTTAACTTCCGCTACATCAATCAGAAATATGTTCTTCAACTTTCAATCATATTTAATATGTAAAATCATTTTCGCAGATCCTTTTAAAAGTATTACCAATACAATTAATAAAAAAATTCAGCAAATTGTTTGAAATTTGCAACGACAAATCGTATTCAATAAGTTTTTTATTAAAAAAAAACTTATAAATTCAAATAAAAATTCTTAAAGGCTATAAAATTATATTCAATTGATCTTAAAGCTTTAATAAATTTTTAAATATGAAATAATTAAATTTTGTGTGCAGTTCCACTAAATTCCTTTAAAAAGCTCTACAAATTTTTTTGAATGATTTGTAATGTAGATTGTGGACGATACAATATATTAAAATTAACTTAAAGACAATTAAACAGAGAACTCAAGCAAAATTTAAAAGTTTTATTGCATATCAATTTTAAAAAAATTTATTAATTTGCAAAAAAAAGAGCTTGAAAAATATGTAAAGTATGTTCGAAAAAGAAAGTAGGAGAGGAGCTTCCTTGGGCCCAACATGACTCATTCATGTCTGGTAACTGGAAAAAAAAGACCAGTGCAGACAGGCTTAAAAAATACGTTCGACCAGAATACGGAATCGAACATACTACGAGATCACTGCCAAAAAGAATCTGCACCATTGGAACTCTCAAGTGGCTTGGTCATCTATTCTTAGCGCACCGCATATAGCATATCGATGCATTTTATGCAGACTAAAAGCGAGCGAGTCCGCAAAAAATTATGATAACGTAGTCCCTGCTGTAGCTAATTCCATAGCAGTCTACACAGCCATAGGCGAGCTTATGGCCTTGTTCTTGGTTATAATCAGGGTATCCTGATCAGATTCCTGTGAACCATCTGCCAGTTCTCCGCGCTTTAAGTGTCACTTCATTCATCTATCATCCTGAAAAGGTTTCTTCTCCTTAATTCCTTATTATAACCACCAACCTATACCGCACATGTAGATATGAGCCGTTTTAGTCATAAGAAAGTCATTTTACACGCAGATAGGATTTTGTGTCCTCTATTGAAGAAGGATCATGTATTGCATATTGCATGGGATCAGACCTTTCTCCAGAGTCGGAATTATGCAGGCATGATCCCATTGTCTAAGAATCCAAGCACCAAATTAAGGCTGTTGGAAGAATTCAACATTTTATACTAAACAAAAGTTCTGAATATAATATACGTCTCTTAATGGGTGGAGTGAATAAAAAAGTAGCTTATGCTACAAAGTGTTAAGTACTAGCACTAGCTTTCAGTGTTCAGTACTAGCTATGCGGAAAAGCTTATGCTACGATTGGTGTGAATAACTCTTAGCTAATGCTACATAGCTAGTGCTGGGAAATTACTAGCAAAAGCTGGTAAATGTGTATATTAAATCAGCTGGCAAAAATCGCTCATGAGTTACCACATTTTTTAATTTTAAATACTGGTAGAGACTTCTGCAGAAATTTATGAAAGATATCATAAGAAAAACATAGTGGCAATGTCGCAATGATTTATTATTTTATGATGGCTGATAAAGGAAATAAGATGTTTTTTGAAATATTAAAAAATTACCAAGTTTTATTTAAAAAGTCACAGGTGCCTTTAGTGAAAACAAGAAATGTTCTGCTAACCACTTTACGTTTTCTTTCCGAAATCTATATAAATTGAAATAATCGGCAGGGTGAGAATGCATCTGCTTGCGGTATTTTTTCCTTAGACGTATGTTCATAAAAGCAGCCATAGTAATATTTGAATTTATATAAACAAAAATACACTTAACTTTTTAAGTCTTAAAACAGAAACTTCCAGCATCTCAATCACTTGCTTAAAAAAATCAAAGCATAAACTAGTAATTTTAAGTGTTCACTAGTAGTTTACACCTTTTTCAAGTCAACGCTGGAAAAACTAAATTTTACTAGTAAGTAAAAAGTACTAGCTTTCACTGAAATTTTTATTCACCTGAATACTAGCTTTAACTTCAAATTTTGTAGTAAAAGCTTTAACTACCTTTTTATTCACTCCACCCAATGTAATGTAATGTACCATTTTCAATATACAACCGTCATAGGTGAAAAAGCCCTGATTAAACTTCAAATGAGATAATTCAGTATATAGTATTCAGAAAGAAAATGTAAGTCTTTCTAATCGTAATCAAGAATGATACCATGCTATGAGATAACCAATAACGATATACCAAAACCTAGTTCATTTAAGAATTTTTAAATTTGGGAGCTTTGTCTTGATTGCAGCCAAAACAGAAATGAACTCAGTCGCTAAAAGTTTTCTATCGTGGACAATTTTTAGGAATTTAATTCGCTTTTCAGGACTCAATTCACGTAGAACTTATTAGGAACTAAGTCCCCAATTTCAATAATGAATTAAGTTCACAAAAGCAAATAAAGTGTATATGTCTTCAATATGGATACCATTTTAAAGCTTATTTTTCTTTATTTTTGAAAGTTTTTTTTATATAAAATAGATAATAAATTTAATAAAATTTTTTTATTGAAATTTAAATTCTCTTTAAATTTTCTCTACCATTCACAGTGATTCAGTAGTAGGACATAGTGGTCAACTGACGATGTTCGATTTTTTCACCGTTAGTTCGCTCTAATACTCACTATTGAGTTGTTTTTTACATTTACTTTTGTGCATCCATATACCATGGCCATGGTACGAGTACTTCCCGAAACGGTGTTCCTTGCTAAAGATTCTCTAATAAAGAACTTCTATTCAAGAATTTATTTAGTAGGCAGCGCCGCTTTGGGAAATATCATAGTGACGAAAATTCTTGATCATGGCCAAAGCTGTCAACACAAAAAATCTTTAATAAATTAACAAAATTTATTCAATTTAAATGAATTTCAATATATTATTTAATTGCTTTGTATTGAAAATTAAAAGAAATGCTGAACTTTTTCATTGGGGGTTTAGTTCCCTTTTGTTAGCGGTGTTAGTTGATTAATTTTAAAGAGTTGTACACTACGTGACTACTGTTACCAAAAAAAACTTTTAGAAAAATATTAGGGGAGCCTCCCTAATTTAAAGGTTATGCCAAAGAATAGAAAAAATGAGAGGAATTTATATCGCACTGTTTTATTTTTTAATCCTTTATCACCCAAAAAATAACTTCTTCCTATTGATTACATTGCAGTCCGAAAACAAAAATGTCTGAATATGCTTATAATAAGACCGTAATTATCAAAAAAAACTTAACGCAGGTTGGTAAATCCATGTTAAGCATCGATTAAGCATTGAAGTGACAATTGTGAATGATGGTGTTGCCAGTATCAACATATAAAAGTTGTTAAAGCGTACATCAGTTAAAATAGCGTTTTTGCATAGAATTTTTTAACATCGGTTTATTAGTCTTAATGTCTGTGGTAGCTGACGTAAACTTCAAGTCTCAAGTAAGAATTTTTGTATAAGGCAGTTATTTTTAAGAGTTCGAACACTCATTTTTCCCACTCTTTGTCACAACCCTTGAATTAACATAATAATATTATGCATAATATTTTTCAAAACGTTTTTTTTTTAGCACTAGTCTCGTAGTGTACATTAGGAGCTTTAAATAAATCTAAATTGGCCCCTGAAGCTGCAATAGAACCGAAGATATTGAATTTAGAAGTTGAAAAGTATAATGATATGAGAATTTTAGGGAAATTGTGCTCCTGTATTCTCGGCCCTGTAGACCTAGCGAGCTAAAAATTTCCATTTTTTGGTTTCTTAGCGAGTATAAAACATCGGAGGCAGCTAAGAAAACTCATGATTGATTTATTTTTTTTTATTTTGAACCAGCACTGAGGAGATGACCCCTATACATGCAGTGCATTTTGCTGGAACTAGAGGAAAGGGATAGTAGGAGAAACGATAGGAGATGAAGCTTCACTATCTTACAACACTGCTTTTCCAAGTATTACTTTTATAGCAGTGTTGTAGTATTAATTTGTAAATGTTAGTTTTTAGTAGCCATTTTCAGTCATTATTTTACTTCGCCGGTGCTACACAATACCGACGAAGGAAGGCGTTCTGGTGTGCCTGCGGATTGGATACAGCTGAAGCCGTTGCTGTTCAGTAACCAGTGACTATACCTTCGCCAGTGAAACCTTCCGACAACAACTGACACAAAAACACTCGAGTGCACATCAGATGCACAAGATGTTTTTATGTGGCTGAAACAGTCAACGTGCACACCACTTCGACCTTCGCCACCCTCATGGGATGGAATTGCCCAAAAGCGAACATTGAAGTCTGACAGCGGGAGCTAGGTTTTGATTTTAGACCCATACTTTCTTCTGGTAGTTTTCTTAGAATTTTACGCAGATTTCGATTTTTCCTGTTGACCAAAACAATATTCCTACGCTCTTATATTAAAGAGAGTGACGTAACTAATAAAAATTACTTATCTTTATTATAACTAACAACCGAAAAATATTCTATTAATGTACTGAAATTAAAGTTCCAAACAATCTACTATATTTTGAGCATGAAACAGTATAAAAACTGAATATATAAAAAAGCCGCAAATGTATGCTCGTAATATGAAATATGCAAACATTTGCTGTGAAAGATGTAGTATGTACAATGGCTACCAGAAAGAAACTTCATTTATTGAAAACGTAACATTCATTTTGCATATTCACAGGTCCTTGTTTACAAATACACAAATATATTTGAACTCACCGTGTTAAAACAAACACGTGCCCATCGAATATGTGTGTCAAAATGTGTACATAGTTTAAGTGTTATTTTGCGTTTTTATACAGTTGCGGTATATTGCCTGATAGCATTTCATGTCTACAATTTCAAAAGATTTTTTCATCAGTGTTTGATGGTGCTCGTTGGCATTGCAATTGATTCTATTTTTCGTTTTATTGTTCTTTTTTAGTGCAACTACACTACCACTACAATAGCATTCAAGCTTTGAATATTTTAATTGTTGCAGAAACAATATTATTTTCAATTTGCACAATGTGTTCAACATATTGTTTACAGGAACAGTAATAAATTGTGGATTCCATGACAAAATGAGACAAGAGGTCTTAAAAATAAACATAAAAAATTAAAGTTAATATAGAAACATCGGCACCGCAAAACGTTTTTAAGCAGTAAAAAACGTATTTTAAATTTATTTATAGCAGGTTATTATTTCACATGATGAAAAGGCTAATCAATATTTTTAATAAAAATGTGTTTAATATTATTGTGCTATTTAGAATTACAATCCAGCAGTGAAAAGAAGTAGTAAGCTGACCTTCTGGAAGACTTTATTTGTCAGACAAAAAACCTTATTACGAAATCCCATACCCATACTTTTTTTTACACACGATGTCCTAGCCAGCCAAGGCTTCCTGCGTCCTCTTCTTGGTAGTAGGATTTCTACAACACCATTTATATTAAAAGTTTTCATATTCGTTGTTTTGTCTTTGGAATGTGTTTTTTTTTTTGTAACGGCTTATGTATGTACATTTGTAAACAAATATTTAATACAACACAACCCATGTAAAAGACAGTAGATAGGTCTTACATAAGGCCTTCCTGAGAAGACAAGCGACCATGAGTACTGTATCTAAAGAAACTTTTAGAAAGGTCTTAAAGAAGGCCTTATAAATGAAGACCTTCATAAATAAATAAATTTTAAGGCAGACACGGATAACTTAGCACAGAATTATAGATATTTAGTTAGTAAAAATTTACGTAATATTTGTTAGGTTAATGTTTATTTCTTAAGATAATGATTATTTGTTAGTTATAATTTATTATTTGTATAAAATTGTTAAAAATTCATATACTTATATTTATTGAACATTTTCTTGTAAAAATTCACATATATATATATCTCATTTATTAGTTCTTTATAATTGTTGTTATGTAATATTTTTCATATTTTTGCATATCGCACCCTAAATACAAAAGTGACACAACTCAAAATTTTCCAAAATGTACTTTTTTCCGTAAAATAATTCACAGTACACATCTCTAACTACTTCAAAAATTTCTTTCTCATCACTGTTTTCTTTAACTGGAAAAATACCGTTATGTCTGTTTTTATTTTAATTGCATTGCTTACGCACGATCGACTAAAAAGACCTATTTTTAGTTGCGTCAATGTTCTCAAGAAGTGCTGATTACTTTTGTTACACATAATATTATATTATAATATAAAATTAAAAAAATTTTAGCAAAACCTTCTTCGAAATAGACTTCTTTCATAATGGAACCAATTTTATTTTAAATATTACAATCATTTTTGCATAAACAGTTTTTTGCCTCTCCTGAAAATTTGAGAATTTTGAGTTGTGCCGCTTTTGTATTTAGGGTGCGATATGCAAATATGTATGTTAAAAATTGTTAAACAAAGCAGAATTTTTTTTTTTTATTATATACATTTTTATCATGCATTTAATTGTTAAAAACTTTTTATTTATAATTGTTGTTATTTAATAATTTTTTAATATATACATATATATATGTATGTGTACATGTGCATGTATTTGTTGCTGCATATGTATATGTTTATGACCGTATGTTTGCATGTGTGTACGTACATTCGTATATCTATGAGTATATGTATGTATGCGTGTATATGTATGTATATGCAAGTGTGTACATATGGATATGCTCGTGTGTATGTTTGTATATGCATTTTTATGTGTTTATGTATGTATTTATGTATGTATATTTGTACATGTGTGCATATTTATGTATGTATATACATATGTATATGTGTACGTGTGTGTGCATTGTATGTATATATTTATATATATATTTGTATGAGTTTGTTAAGAAAGTTTATATTTGTGTATATATCTATATATGTGTGTGCATGTGCATATATGTTTATATATATACATGTTAGTCGGTCTATATTGTATGTGTGTATGTGTGTATGTATATATATATATATATATATGTGTATGTATATATGTATATATATTTATGTAGGTTTAAAATTCGTTATACTTATATGCGCCTATATTACTACTACACATTTTTGATAATTTTATAACAAAAATTTTGTGACATGTTTCAAAAATATTTTTATATTTCAAAGAATTATAATTTCCTATTATTCCTGATGATGTTAACAAGCTGTTAACGAAATATCGAATAATAAAAAACAAAATAAAATAAAAAAAGACCTCAGGCTTAATAAATATATATCAAAAAATACATATAAAATTTTTTATTTTGCTCTCTAGACTTGAATGATAAAAATATTTATCATTAAAGGTTTTGATTTTATCATCTTCCCCAAGTAAAAGTTTTCTTGTTATATCTTTCTAATGCTGGGTAACCACTATGGCATTTTGTGACAATGCAAGCAAACATTATATTGTGTACTAGTGGCAACGTTTCTCATTTCCGATAGTTATTGCACACATTTCAAAAATGGCGACATAAAATTACAACAAAGTATAAGTGTGGCAAGTGTATCCAAAGTAATAACATTTAAATAAAATTTTTCTTCATCTCTATTCGACTTTAATGACGTAATAAAAAATATTGCCGTTTGACAGTGGTTGCTAATTCGTTACAGCTGAAAAATAATTGCAGGAATGTTGCAACAACAACTGTACAACACGAAAAAAAAATAAGCGATTCTAGTAGAAGGGACTAAAAAAAGATAACGTGTATCGGCGTTTTAAAAGTGTAGGTTTGGAAATCGTTTTACGGCCGTTTTATACAAAGTATATTAAGCCGACATAGAAATCATCATCGTGTCATACTTACGTTTTTGTTTTCTAAAATATGTTGGACATTTCTGGAGAGGTGAGTAGAACTTCGTATAGCCAAAAGAAATGTATTTTAAATAAATTTCTTCACATTTCTTCTTTTATTTATGTAATTCCTAAAATCTATGCCCTCAATTTCACTTTTGTACGGTGTTTAACAAAATTAACCATAGACCGCATTTTAAGTTTTTGCTTATTTCTGGTGTTAAAGTTGAAATTTAACCTTAAATGTGTTTGAAAACTTATACTAAAATTTTGGGGCAAACATTTTCATAGAATATTTCATATAATTAATTACATTCCTGTTTTAAAGGTGATTTCTACCACTTTCCGAAAAAAGAACAAAAATTAAGCATTTCCGAAGAGGTAAATATTTAATATGTACTAACAAAATGTTCTGAATAAATCTTCTGAACACATCGCATACCAAAAATGTAAGTATCATACGATTTTATATGTCGGTTTAATATACAAGGATAATACATTAAAACGACCGTAAAACGATTTCTAGGCGTAAACTTTTAAAACGCTGACGCACGTGCATTTTTTTGAGTCTCCTCTACTAGAATCATTTGGCAGAACCTTATTATTTTAAAAAATAAATTTTACAGTCACAAGTTAGACGTATATATCGTCACAGAAAATGCTAGAAGCTCTATCTAATATTTTTCCCGAGGTGTAACTAAAATGAATGGAAATAGATGTTTCAGTCATTTAATTTTTGCCATTAAAAATTAAATGTACTTTTCGTTAAAGTTTCTAAGGTTTTTAAGTTAAATTGCAATTTTACTTAATTTTGTGTAGAGACTATTTTGAGTGTATATACTAGAAGTTAAAAGTAAGCATTTGCAAGGGGAAATATTTTCAACAGGCGGTAGAGATACATCAACAGATAATCGCCTTTGGTTAAACTACAATCTATGTCTATGCTCTTGGGGAGTAACTTAATTCACTGTATTTATTTGTTTATTTAATTTTGTTATCCTCAAAGTATAAATCAATTTGCATTATTGCTGAGAAGTAAACAAGTTTATTGTTCATTGCTGGAATTTAAAAGTTTGTAGTTTAGTCATCTGAAATTTAACTTGAATTGTAAATTGTTTTCTTTAATTATTTCCTTAAGGAAACACTTCTCTTGGTAATCTATAAATTGGGTTTCGCTATTAGCAATGATGAAATCTTAAAACCCAATTTCTTTATTTAATACTCTTCAAATGAAAATACAAACAAAAGTGATTTAATGTATTTTAAGTTTTATAACAAAACGCGTGAAATCACTGAAAAAAAATAAAACCGTGACAAAAATTTTTCGTTTACAAATCGTATATACATATGTCGTATTGTATATTCGCAAGTATATATTTTAGGCATTTGTTAAAAGTTTGAATATTTTATTTAAAATAAAATGAGACAAATGGTGAGAAATGATTTTGTGTCTATAAAATCATTTCTATAAAAAATCACTAAATATAAAAGTGACTACTTAGTATAGTACGGCATCGAAGGCATTCCAACATGAATGCAATATAAATTCTAATACTTATACGAGTCCAGGCCGTAAAGTGTTTTTAGTAAAAGGTAATAGTTAGAAATACATAATTAAGAAAGTAGGAATTACTGTTCCTCCTGACCGCCAAAATGTGTGGAATATGAAAAAAATCGCAAAATGATATTGTCCGAATCTTTATATGTATCAAATAGCTAACTTTGTGAAATAGTTGTCTGTACTTTACTTATCGCAGCATTTAGTGCAGCACGTAACTTTTAAGCTACAGTTGTGCATTTTTTAATTGTTTTCGAAAATAAAAACGAAAACCCCTGAAATATTGATAAAAAAATATAGTGTGGATTTTGCAGATGGCTTTTGTAAAATTTTTGAGATTTTGTAAAACTAATATCTGGTCTGTCATCTTTTATAAACTATCTTTCCGCACTCTGACTGTCCATTGCTTAAAATAAGATTCACTACTTTATCCATACGTTAACTGAAGATATGATTTTCACCTAGAATTTCCCAATATTGTCAAAACAATGACAAACATCTCATTATCACACAAAGTAACTACTCATTGTAATTCAGACCATGGCATATATTCAATCGAAATACAATTTCATATGATATACTTGAATGATGTCTACGCAAAAAAGTTAAAAACACACATATAATCTATTCAAAATAATAAAAAATGGTGCGAAACCCAAAAGCATCATAACTCATAAGATTCCCTATACAGCGGTTAACGTATACGTTATATTTCAAGTTAAAGAAAAATTGTATATAAAGTATACGCATTGAAACATATTCGCACTAGAAGCGAATATCTAAACTACAAGGGTTTTTTAATTTTGCAATACATATCGTTCCTATTTTGCACCCCGATTCTATTTCACAAAACGATAACCCAGCATTTATCTTCACTACGTTTCTAACGAAAACTCATAAATATTCTGAAAATAGAAACGCAGCAGGGTATGAGAAAATAACTTGTTCGATTACCACAACTTTAAATAGAATTTAAAAAAATTACTCCTTTTAATTTGCACATCCTTCGTTATCGTATTGCGCAGTCTTAAATTATTTTTTAAAGCTTAAGAAAAAAATTCCATCACATCTACAGAATTTAATTTAGTAATTTGACTTTGATTAATTTTTATCACATTGGATGCATCAGAACTTGATAAATTGCTTTCATAAAATATTGAGAAAAGGATCCGAACGTGAATCGTTTCAAAATACAAATTCCGGTTACATTATTTGGCGATGGACTATATAAGTACACCCTTATTATTATATACAATACGTATTCAATGCAATAAATTTATTGCAAATTATTACAATTACAATTTGCTACATATTTGTAGGTTTGTAGACATTTAAAAAATATTTTTGTTATGCTGAATATAACCATAAACTTTTTATATATGTATATAAAATTTCGCTATATCATGAATTGCACCGAAAAGTCATCCGGATGGTTAAAAAATAAAATTTTATAGAGGAGGGAAGGTATGTAAAATATAATCTCGCGGTTTACACCATTATTTTTCAAAGTGAATTTGAAAATTTATTTTCCTAACAATCACCTTACAAATCTGGTGTAGTATCAGCAAAAGTTTGGGAAAATATTGTTTTAAACTTTCCAATTACAGAAATACAATTTAAAATAAGAAACAAGTTTAGCCTGTATAGGTTGGTATTAATTAACTTTTCCTTGTGCTCTTCCGACTAAAAAGTTAGGAACTTTAGCATAATTTGGATTTAATAATAACCAAACTATATTAAAATAAGGAAATTTGAATCAGTTTGGATTGCATTTTGTGCGTGACAAATGTAACATGTGCGTGACGATTATAAAAGTTAAAAAATAATGTGTATATCTTTTTTTTTCCAGATGACATGCCTATTTATATAATCTACGAAAAATTTTAATTAATTTGAATAATGTGAATGTAAATTTGCTGAAATTTTAAATTGAAACTGACATTTAATTTTTCAAGGGTAAATTTGGTAGAGCGTGCGTACGATGTATTTTGTTTTATATCGCGTAAAATTAAAAAACCGATTAATAAAATTTTTACACATTTCAAAAACAGTATGAAATTAAACAATAAAAACGGCAAATCTGTTTTAACAAAAAATAGTTTCTTAACAAAAGCAGTTACAATTATTCGCACGCTGAAACAGTGCATTACATGGATTCCATATTATAAGACTTATTAAAGCTGATTACAAATAAAACTATTGTACTGTAAACTAATCAGTGACATCAATTTGTATGTATGTATTGTAATATGAGATCCTAACAATTTTTTTTAATTTTTTTTCATTTATTTCAGGAAGATTTTTTTATAATCTCTCCCATGTAAACGTTTTTCATTAGCATTTGTTGAAAACTTTGAAGACATGATATTTATCTTGTCAAACTGGTAAATCTTAAATGATTCACAATCATAAAATTCTTAGGAAAATGTAAAACACGTGAACACACTTTACTTTAAGTAGAATCAAATATGAAGACAACAAGAAATTTAGATTATTCATCAATTTTCACAACAAAAGGACACGTCATATTAAAAATGAAATGAAACATTTAGCAAAGCACGGCATAAAATAACGTTAAAAATAAATCTTAGTAATTTTATTCACTTCAATCGGGTATTTCTTTTAGGGTATACAACATGGGAAGGATTTTCTTGGTTCGTAAATGTTTTTTATGTTCATTTAAAAGGTACCACATCTACATATAATGAAACTAACACGTTGGAGTATATTGGGATAATGGTATTTAATTTTATTTTAGAATTATAAGTAGGCAATATTTAGATATTATCCCAGTATTTTCTTTTCCACCATAATAATTGATAATTTGAGGGTGGCAATGGCTGATCAGCAAGCAAAGCTGTAAAATAATTAATAAAGCTTCACCTCATGTCGTTTCTCTAACTATCGCTTTCCTATAGTTCCAGCACAATGTATCTCATGTGTAGGAGTCATCTCCTGAGTGCTGGTCCCAGATAACAAAAAAAAAAAAAAGTATAGTCGATAACATACATACAGTCAAAATTACATGTCATAGTTACTAAGAAACAAACTAAATCAAAGACGGAGAATAATAGCAGCCTTTGAAAACAGCATGTTGTTCCATTCTGTTTCTGTGTTTGTCACTGTGATTTACAATTTTATCTTTGATTTAGTTTGTTTCTTATCACATGTCATTTTGACTGCCTGGATGTTGTCGAAGACTAGACTAACCCAATATGAATTTTTTTTTTGTGTAAGTTGTGTAAATTTCACGATGCTTGTCAAATATAACAAAAAAATTTATTCAAATAACGTCTTTTCAGTTGGAATTTAAATAATGCGTTTAAATTATTTTTAACTTAAAATAATATTGAAATCGCAAATGTCAACATTTACGCGTAGGTATGAACTATATACAGCTGAACTATGGCAGCTGTTCCTCTGAACGGAGGTAAAATAAAATTCTCTCCGAAACTATCCAACGAATTTTCGTAAAATTTAAAGCGCTAACGACATGTACACACTTATACTCGTAGACTAGCTTAACCAAACACTAAACATAAATAAGTAGACATAAATCATTTTGACTCGTTTTAAATAAATAAAAGGAGAACTATGTCATGCAATATTACGATTTTCGAGTGAATCATTAAATCAGCTTTCCTTCATGCAATACCTCCAATCAAATATAATCGTTGTAATCATGGTCATTAAGTCATGAATATTTATCACTAACCAAAATCGTTGCTTAAAAATAACATAAATAGGATAATTACACACAAACACACACACACACACACACTACAGTCACTATATTCAATTTCATGGGAACAGCTACAATACTTCTTCAGATTACAATATTTTATCTTATAACACCTTTTTATTCCTCATGTGCTTCGCAATATGAATAACAGCACAAAAAAAAGAAAAAATAAATAAAGAACAGCACCACGCGTAAGCATTCCCACCCTTCTACATAAAAGCTCAAATTTCTCAATTTACCAGTTAAAGCAAACTAAGATGAAAGCAAATAAACAGGATAAAAATAAATATATAAAAAAATAAAAGAAATAAATAGCATAATGTACATATACAAAGCCAGCAGCATATTGTTACGGTAGACAATTTCGTTACTGAAGTCTACGGTATGCAACTGGAATTAAAATTGTTTCCAACTGCGAGGTTACAATCACTTTTCCTTCATAAATATTTGTTTAGATATGCGTAAAGGATTTTTTTTTTCGTTCGCACCTTAATTGTACGAAGCAACAAGTTTCTTCAATATGTTCATCAAGTTTGATTAAATTTACTACCAGAGCTTCAACCTAAAAACCAAAAGCGTATTTTTAAGAATGAACTTTAACCCACACTGAACACCGAAGCACATACATACGAGTAGATACATACAATATGTACATACACACACACACACACAGCAAAAAAAAGCTCGTACTAAATTTTAGTTTTTTTTACTTAATATTAGTATGAGTCGTAATTAAAAATTCAAGTACGAATAGTTTTCATATGTACTTTAAACAAGGCGAAAATCAGATTACTTGAGATATCCAGTGCTGGAAATTCTTGAAACGAGTGCAAAGAATTAGGGTGCTGATGGCGAGTAGGTAACGCGTTGGCAACCAGAAGAATCAGGGTTCGATTCCCAGCGAGGAATTAAGCTCTATCTTTCTGCCACTTTCATCACCTGTCTATTCTTTACACTACCCCTCTCTCTCTCTCAATCTGGTTCCAGTGCATGGTATATAAAGGGAATTTCCGCTGACCATTGGTCGAAGATAAAAAAAAACTCTTGAATCAAGAAAAATAATTAATAATTCAGTATCGAATTCTATTTGGAACTTTTCAAATCCTCAAAGATTTTCTGTGAGTTTTTGTATAAACATGAAAGGTTTTTTCAGCGTTTTTCAAAAATTTTGTTCAAATTCTACTGTAGAGTTGGTATAAGCACCAATGAAATGTGCATACATATATGTATGTAGACTAGATTAATCGTACAACAATTATATACATATCGCTCATTCACTCAAACAACGTCTTTACTCATAAAATACGTTTTTTCACTTAATAATGCAGAATAATTTTTCATATCGTCTTTTATCTTGTGTAAAAAATTCCTACAGAAAGCTTCAAAAATTCGCCTCGTGACAGAAGAGTATTTTTCACTTCCCCATTAAGGTGTATGTAAATTGAAACCTCTAAGTATGTATTTTACAAAATTAGCTGTTTTGAGTTATGATGTTGTTTGAGTAAATAGGCGATACTTTAAAACATTAAACGAAGTCTTTCAATCCAATACATAAGTTCGAAATTTTGGAATCAAGCACATTTTAGATTTCGGATTTTCTTAAATCAATCTCGTTTTCGGCTTATTTAAAGTACGGATTCAGTATTAAATATGGCTAAAAGTAAATATTTAGCGCTTGAAGTTTCTGTACTTGAATTAAATATTCTGTACTTGATTTAAGAAAATCGGTTCGCATCGTACTTTTGCCGCTTGGGATTGATTTAAGTACAGATGCCTTGATTTTAATTTTAACACTCACAATATTCTTCAAAATTTCCAATTCAATAAATAAATAACTGAACATACAGCTGAAGTCAACAAGTATGTGTCCGGTTTATTAATTTTATATAATTGTTTTTCATATTTCATATAAAAAAAGTGATTATTTCCAGCAAACTGAAGCTTATCTCCTAATCTATGTGGTAATTAATGGGTTAAAAAAATTGTTTAACACTACAAAAGTTAAATTTTAGAAATAGTTTAAAAGTAACACAAAAACAATTTTAGTACTTCCTAGATTGGTTAGGAAGACAAAGATGACATTGGAGCGAATGGGTAGGAAGTTTGTAGTTGAGGGACTCCATCGTACCATCATTGCAGATGGTGACATACACGTTTAACAGATTGAGATGTTTCGACTGATGTATGCTTCGGATGATCGTATAAAGGAAAGTTAAAAGAATAGTATTCAAGTAATATTTTCAACAGTTTCCTTTCAACGTTTCAAAATAAGAGAAGTGATTGTACTGTATTGGAATACTAAAGAGGTTACGTGCCTGATTTTCATTCACAGTGTCCTGCTTATAGCTAATTTAACATGTGCATAGTAGACGCATATTTCCATATTTCCTTTATTTCTTTTAGTTGTACAATTCATTTGAGGGCTGATTTTTGAATAAATTTAAACCGCCTACAAACACTGTTTTTTCACTATCCAGACCATTTTTGCATTTTTATTATTTATATTTTCTTGTTGTGTGAGTGTTCATTCTTGTAGCAATGCAACAGTTTGAAATGTTCATGATAAAAAGCAAAAACTGTTTATGTGTTCTTTCCTTTGTACAGGGTGGCGCAAACCCTGTAATAATTTCTAATATTTAAAATGTTTATTTCAAAATGACATGTATTCCAACAAAACCTGTATTGTGAAATAACATTTTTTCAATTGGAATTTAAATGATGCCCATAAATTATTTTTAACTTACAGTAAGATTCAATTCTCAAATGTCAAAATTTATGTATGTATTACATACGAGTACATGTGGCACTTGTTCCTCTAAAGGCCAACTCAACATTTATATACATATTCATAAGTATGTATATAAAAATCTCGTATGACGGTGTTGTTTCGTACTGCTACGAAATGGCTCTACCGATTTTTATGGGCCGTAAAGTTTATTTCATACCTGCTTCCGCCACCAGGAGTGGGAGTCGTAGGAGGAAATACGTGCTTCTGCGAAACTATCCAACCAATTTTTATAAAATTCAAAACACAGATAGATCAGGGTACAGAAGGACATATAGGCTAAATTTTTTACAACTAAGTAGGGGTCAATATATGGCTCTTCGGAGATATCCAACCGATTTTGAGGAAATTGGAAACTTGAATATATCTGAGTCCATGAAGACATATACAAGCGTGCCACAGAATCCAAATTCGTACGAAAGTAAAAACGAAACGTTTTTGCCTTCTCCAGAAAACCTAAAATGCCAAAATTTTTCGTTTAAAAATATTAAGGTGAAATTGTTAGTTTTAGATCGATGACTCACATAAAAGAAACGTTAAAAAAATATTTCAAATGGTCAAGAATACTCTTGTTTCTTAAGTTCTGTTTTAAAAAATAAGCAAAACAAGTTTTAATGTGAAAATAAAAAAGGACTGTATATTTTCCATATTTTCTATCAGAACTGCAACTATTGATCCACCAAGTAATAATGTTTGACAATATTTGAAGAATAAAATAGAATTTCGGCGAAAAAGGGCGCTCTGATGTGCCTGTGGATTGGTTACAGCTGAAGCCGGTACTGTTCAATGACCAGTGACTACACCTTCAAAACAACAGTGAAACCTTCCGACAACAACTGACACAAAGACACAGTAAAGCAACACAGAAAAAATGTAAGATGTTTTTATGATTTGGTCTGATTTTTATGATTTGGTTATCGCTCTCCAACTTTTCTTTCCCTATAAACTATCCTCGGTATACTTCAAGCAATGAACAGAATAAAATTATCGCAATCGAAAACGCACATCATTTAACTTGTATTGACTTATATACATACCTAAATAAATTTTCTGTTTTCGTTTCGAAAAAAAATTTTCTTTTGCCTAAGTTTTTATTTGCCTTCAACAACATAGTTTAGAGTTTCGACGTGCTAGGAAAAACTAAAGGAATGTAAATATTGTGAAATCGGAATGTGTTTAAAAATAACAAACGCTGTCGTTACTCTTGAAAATATTGTAGCCTGCACAGTTTGTCAATACAGCCGACACACAAGTAACGCAACAAACGGTTATAAATGCCGACACATTTACATTAAACTAAGGGGTGTCAAATAACACAAATTTCTCAAATGCAATATTTGGTAATGTCTGTATTGCATATGCAGTGAATATGCAATGCATATGAGTTCACATTTGTTTATGTTGTTGTTGTTGTTGTTAGCGGGAAGCGGCCAAAATAACTTTACCCTAATCACGTTACATTTATAATTCCCAGGCTTCATATTTACAATTAATTTATATTTAATAATTTTAAACTACTCAATCATGAATTAGGAAATTACTCAAATTTCATGATTGCCTGGTAGATTTAATTTATTTTATATGTATAGCTATAAGAAAACTTAGGCATAAGAATTTGAGTGCATTATGAAACGTCACTCAAATTGTAAATCTAGAATCTACTCATAAGTTTGTATATAAGTAGAATTAATTTTAAATTGTCAAGAAGAATAATTGAACAAGACTTAGCGAGCTTCACAAGGTGCTCTAAGTCAAATCAAATAAATATTTAAGTGAGCTTCTTTTACGGAGCTCACAGAAAACCTAAATAAAATCTATTCTTTTATTGGTATCCACTACAATATCACGGAAATTAATTCTACATTTTTTATTAATTGTTGTTTTTTTTTTAATTTCTTTTTATTTTATTTAATTAAAAACTAATTAGGTATTGGTTTTATTTAATTTTAGTTTCTGCAGTGTTTGCGTTATTGAAAAAACATTGTTATTTTGTAACCACTTCCTTAATTCTACAGACTTTGTGTTGGTTTATTAAAAATGAGTCTTATATATTTTTGCGTTGGCATTTAATTAAAAAAGGTCTAATAGAAATTATTTTTAATTAAAAAAGGTTTTCTCTGGGCAATATTTCTCTTGAGTGATTTCACAACATTATGGTGACACGCGATTGTAAAAAATTTAATCAAAATATTTTTTGGTTACCATTTCGATTCGAAGTGTTGGCGTTTGTTTTTGAAAAGTTAAAATAGGTTTTGATTCTTATTAACTTTTATAATTTGTGACGGCTGGCTGAAGTATTTTAAGGGTTTTGTAAAAGATATACATATATGTAAATAAAAAATATATAATACAATATAAAAACTTTTTCCAATAGAAAATTGCATTTGAAAGCTATCCAAAAGAACTTAATTGATTTAAAAACTTAAGAATGTTTCTACCGATTATATGAAAGTTTTACACTCTCTTTATATCAATGGAGAATTTTAGATGGGAGCAGATGTTACCACTTCCATTGTAAAGACCTGAATAGGCAACAAATGCAAAGAAAATACAAATTTATGTTTTTTCTCGGTTATATCTAGAGCATTATTTTACAACACATATTTTTCTATTCCAGGAGAATGGAAAATTTTTATGTACGAAATGTAACTGCATTCTTTGTATTACACATATTCTTTCGGAGTGTACAATACAATAACAGAATTCGAAGCAACAAATCTATGGCCAACATTATCCTATAAAACTATTCGAAACTACTTGCGAGAATAATATAATTAAAATTAATCGATTCATTACTAAATCTTTTCTTGGTCAAGTTTAAACATTTCAACAATGAAGCAAAACTAAAAGCTTTTTTAACACGATTCCCTATTTTCTCTGTTTATTTGTATTCTTATTTTCTGTGTGTTTTGTTTATTAACTCCGATTTAATTAATTTATTTTTTTTAGATTCTAGTAAAATAATTGTGAGAGAAAGAATTTTTTCTTTTAATGTACTTTCCCTCTTTTCTATATCCTTTTTCATTTATTTTTGACATATAAAAGCTTTTAAGGGTGTCGCAAATTATTATAAAGTCAGAACTGAAAGAAGATTACTGTAACGAATAAAAGAACAATTGGTAAGACAACAACTGGAAATCTAATCGATTGCAATCATGAAAATATTTTAGTTTATTTATTAGATTCAATAAAACAATAGCAACAGCAACAATAATAACGAAGAAAATATAAGAAAGTTGACAATTTGATTTCCAAATATAAAATTATTTTTAAAGTTTTAATGCTTTAAAGTTATAAGAAAGTGAAATCTATTCTAAAAAATTATCATTTACAAGAAAACACTTATTTGTTTTCTGTTAGAGTGCATAGTTATAGTTTCGTTTATTAATTTTAATATGCTTCATGACGTATGTATGTATGACGGGATGAACTAAGTCCCCAAAATAAAAATCAACTAACTCTCCAAATTTATATATAGAGGACAACAACAGAAATTTTTAAGGACTAATTTCACTTTTAGTAATATTTTAGTCCTAGTTCATTTTTAAATTGGGCCACTTTGTTCATATAAACTGACTCCCCACACTTTGAAAAGATAGTTCATTTCTGATTGACAATAAAAAAATTCTTTCAATTTGTAATTTTAAATCCTTTTTTTATTGCAATTTACAAATGAAAAAAAAACGACAAAAACAAAAAAATTAAAGATTTTTCCTTTGTTTCTTCTATTTTTAGTAAAAAAAAAATTATGAACTACAAGGTCCATAAAAACAGCTGATTGTTGTTTTGATTTTTTATAATTCAACTGTGGCATAAATATAAATAAAAAGAAATATCAATCGAAATAAATAATTTTTTCTCAATTATTAATTTAGGTGTTGTTAATTTTTGTTGGATTAAGGTACCCTATGTGGTGAATTTCGGTGGTGCTAATGCCAATGCATCATTAGAACATCAAACAATATTTTTTTTAATCTAAGAAATTTTATGTTTTTATATCCAAGAAAATTTTGCAATACAAGTAAAAAAGTGACAACTAATTTATTTCTGGAAAAATTCTAAATTATGAAATGTGGCGTATTTAGACCTAACAGGCCGGAATCGAAACATACAAACATTCACATTTATAATATTATAATAAAACAATTATAATAAGAAAGGAGTAATAGGAAAGAAAATAATAGGATAGGATTTAAAATTAAAAGTAGCGTTTGATCAAGTATGTATGCAGTGCCTTCTTTCAAAACTCAGTTTATGCTATTAGTTAAAATTTTTTTCAATTTTAAATAGGCTGATGATCGATAACATACAGATAGTTAAAATTATATGTTTGTCAGCAAAAAAAAATATAGCACTAAATCTATTAATTCATTTAGCCGAAAAACATTCATATAAACATCTTAAAACCGAAAAAAAAAATAACCACGCATGTAAATTCCTTAACTTTCCTGAATTTATAAAGTCTTGAAAATTCACAATAAAACGCCAACACAATTTTGTTGGCGATCGGGCTACGTACTTCCTTGTAAAGATTTTCTTAAATAGTTTTTTGCTTTTGGGCCAGCTTTTTGGGTCAAATACTCCTCTGTGCCAATGTCAGAAACAGTTAAAAGTAATATTGCCTACAACTTCAAATATTTCTATTATTTTAATGAACGCACCTAATACTTCTTAAGTAAACTATAGTCCAATACTATAATAATTTTGTGAGTGTATGAATGTAAAAAATGCCAATACTTTCAAATTTGTTTTTATTTTCAAGAATAATTCAAAAGTTTTCCTATTCTTAGCCTGTTTGACAACCTAACAAGCTACCACTGGATAATAGATGTACATACATAGAGTACATACATATGTACATATCGTCATATGATTTCAAAAAAGCCCTAAGTTACAAAAAATTCGAAATCGACTTTTTAATTGATAATGAGCCATAGTATCAAAATACAAGTGCCTGCAAAATTGTACACGCCTACAATTAGAAATATGTTCTTATGAAACAATTTCATAAATGCCCAAGTGCAAGCGTAGGAGTCATTTTGAAAGTATTTTGCTTCTCCTGTAAAATTTGTTGAATGTAACTTAGGGCTTTTCTGAATTCATATGACGATATGTAAGTACACCGCGTTCAGTTATCTTTGCTTAAAATGTGAAATGATTGTTTATTTTTTTTGTCGCAACAGGCAACAGAGAGTTGTTATTTAATCACATTATATACTCACACAAAACAATGTTGAATAACTTTTCAAATGAAATTTTTGTTCGTTTGACAATATTCTTAAAATTTAATTAGAGAAAATAATTGTATACATGCCAAGGCATCGAAGACCAAATGGCAACAAAATTTTACAAAGTTGACTTGTATTTTATGGAGGGAAAATTAATTGAACACCCACGGATTCGCTTATAAAAAACAATATATTCATATATTCGATAAGTTGTAATTGCAGGAGCGAAAATGTCCCATAAGTAATTTTGTAAAATCGTATAAACACAATAAATGTTCATAAATTTTTTTTAATAGATCTTTATATTTTTTGGGAAAAAAAATCTTTTACAAGCAAAAGCTACAAAACATTAAAGAAAATGTCAAGGTATCGATATCTATAAATTTAGATATTCGATTTTGACGTTACACGCAAACCTTAGAAACGAAAATGCATATATATGTATGTCGCCAGAAATTTAACAGTGATTGAGTTCATTCATTTCTTTCCAAATATTCATTTGCTCATGTTTCTTTGGAGAAATGTTCTTATTCTTACGTATATTTGTATATTTGTTGCAAAGACACCAATATCCCGCTTTGCAAATTCCAACGATTTTTCACACATTTGTATTGATTTTCATTTAATTGGATGCGAGGTTTATAATTTTAGCTGGAAAAATAGATTTTTCAATAAAAATACCAATTTGTTTTTAAACAGTTTTTATTAAAATAAAAATATAACAATTCATGAGAAAAACATAAAACAAAACAAAAATATTAATATTAAAATTCAAACTAAGAAAGTCATTGTACATATAAAAAGAAATGTCTACTTCGAAGTGTTAATACATGAAGCAGACAATCTTCACATACATATATATTTGCATTAGACTTAAACGGAAAATCCCTTTCTGTTTTCTGTTTTAGCTTTGCACAAACATTTCCATATTAACGGAACAACTCGCAGGCACTAACGATGCAACTTCGAAGTCAAGCGAGGCAAACTGAAACAAAACCGACGCAACTTCGAAATCACAGAAATTTTAAATAGCCGCAACTTCGAAACGATGAAAAACAGGGTAATGGTGTACACAGTCTAAAAAAGCTGATGAGATATTAATAAAAAACTACAACCTTTACAAAATTTTCAAATTAATTTTGTTTTCAACTCTTGTTTCTATAATAAATTTATTGCGTACTTTCAGTTTAAATTTAAAAATAGTGTAGTTACTCGTAGTTATTCGTAATGACAGAGAGAGAAAAAAAATACCTTCTTCCGTCTATTTTTTCAATGCTGCCACAATGGCGTCAACATCATAGTGACGGCCCAGAATTAATAAATTTATAGCAATAAAATATTGTCAATATAAAACAAAATTAATTAATTTACGAAATGATGTTTTATTAAAAACTTCTTTTAACAACATTAGATAAAGAATTTCACTCTATGAAGCTTTTTTATAGGGTAATTCTTCGTTTACAAATGTTAAGTTCTCTTTGTTGTTTTTGCTAAATTGTTGAATATAAAAAATAATACAAGTCAACAAAGTTTTACAATTTCGCCCAAAATAATAAAATTTCTGCAATTTGCCTGATAAAGAATTAATGTTCTCATTATTTCCCATTTCTAACTTTCTTTCTTTCGCAAACTTCCTTTTAATAAAAAGAATCTTATTACAGTCTGTGAAATTCTAATGGCACGTTCTTGTGTCTATGTTTATCTATGTAAGTATTTAGTGATTATTTTAAAACTATAGGAATTTGCATTAATTAATTATATTTGACATAAACATCTGCAGTTCTTAAGCGCCAGTCTTATATTTATTTAGCAACTCAACCACGCCTAAATTTAATTTCTTTTTCAAATGTGTTAATTTTCATTAATTTCCCAGCAAAAAATTATCAAAATTTGGAAGCACTAGAAGCTGTCGGAAGCAATACTTTGCATATTTAGGAGCAAATGCTTATAAAATGCATTATTGTTCTCTTTTGCTTTCGATACATAAAGTAATGCGTCCAAGTGGATCATCGGGAATAGAAATTATGCCTCATAAAAGCGCAATTGCAAGTTATTCCATTATGTTGTCTCCTTTACAAAAGTGCTTCCAGGCAAGCACTAATTTTTGGTGGGTTGGTACATTCGAGACACTATTTACTACACAATCCAACTTCATGAATCTATTTTTTTTATCTATTTTAAAAACTTTCTTACTTCACTTGTCTTGCCATTTCGTTTTTTTTTTGTTATCTTGGACCAGTGCTCAGGGCAAATCCCCTACATACGCAATAGTGTATTGAATAGACAGAAGGGGGTGCTGTAGCACAGAAAACTCAAAAAAACATTTTTTTTTACTTCACCGATCTGGGAATCAAACCCTTGTTCTTCTAGTTGCAGAGCCAATACGCTAACGACTCGCCATTGACATTTTGAACTAGTTAGGCCAGATTGAGGTGCAATTTTGCATACCGTTTGGCGGACCTACTAATTTTTCTTCATGACAGCGTTTGCTGAGAAGAATACGAAAAACAAAATGAGATGACTATAAATTGACGATGGCGGATGTTACAATATGCCGAACCCCCTTAATATGGGTTGATACAGGTTTATTAAAAAAAAAAAAAAAACGAAAAATGTGGCGTCATCATCGCAACGTACTCGTTTGTTTCGAACTTACTAAAATATAAACTGCAATACAAAATGATTAAACTTTTCTTATTTTAGTATATTTTTGTTTATTATTAAATCCAAACATAACGTTTTTACTCGGAAAAAATTCGGCAATTACAAGCATTACAATTACAGCATTACAAGGGAAGGTTCCATAGCAACCTACCCAGGCTACACTTATTTCTTATTTTAAATTGCATTTCTATTATCGGAAACAAAAAAAAATTAATTCAAGAAACTTTAAAACTTTTTTATCGTCAACTTTGCCGATACTAGATCAGCTTTGCAATGTGATTGGTGGGAAATAAAATATTCCTACTACTACTAGGACAACAACCGTTATGTTTACAAATTAACTTTAGAAAATGTTCTCAGCGAAAAAAGTGCTTCCAAAGAAACCAAAAGGTTCTTACCTGAACTTGTAATTCGGTTGTAGTGCAAATTTCGGCTCATTTCTACATCTGTTTACATAGAGTAATCGTTGCCGGAAGTTATCTTTTTTGATGCCGATTCGTGATGCTAAGTAAATCTACTTTTTTAATGAGAGCAATGGAACTCATTTTTTATTACTCCTATGGAGTTGCTTATCGCTTTGCTGTAATGCTATTAATAAGAAGCAGGTTATGATATATCCCGATTATACTATACATCAATTCTAATTTAATTTAATTTAATTTATGTTATGAAACTGTAATTGAATTGTATTCTTTATTACTTCATTTGTTTTACGATTAAAGAAATAATAATGTCAAATATTTTATACATATATACTCATATTTATGTCAATAAACAAACATAAAAGAATTTTGAAGAATAAAATCACAATCTTAACAATTTTCTGGATCTTGTTCTTAATAACTTCCTGAGAAGACGAAAATATACAGTTCCTAGGGAACGACTTCTAATTTCTTTCACTGGGTTGTTGTAAATTTAAAGATTATATTTTACATAATTTCTTTTCTCTCTTAAAGTTGATATTGTAACCATACGGATGACTTCTCTGTGGATTTCGTGATATGGTTTATTTGCATTAATTTTTAGCACCATGACCAAAAAAAAATAACTAAATTATATAACTTCTGAGGATTAATAGTATAAATATTCTGTTAATGCTATACTTCTGAATATAATAAATACATTAAAGCATTTGCTAAATAAATTACTTCTATACTCATAAAATCATAAAACAAAAGAAAGCACAAATGTGGTTATATTAATATTTTTCTTTCAATCACTCTTTGTTTCATAGTCGATGAATTTTCATAAATTTTCTCATTTATTTACTTTAATTTCTCAGATGTCCAACATTTTCATCTAATATAATTAAAGGAATTCTTTATAATCTTGATAAATGAAAACTGTACGAAATTCCTAAAAAGTTTGAATTGTGTTTGAAAAATTTCATTTTAAGTTTGAGTTTAAGTTGATTTAAAGATTTAATTGTAAATTCTTTTGGTTTATATACTCATATACATATATACACACACGTAAACGGAAAAGTTTTAAATAATTTTCTTGCAAACTTTCTACGTACGTCTTAAGAAAAATACAGCATGTCTTCTGTTATATTTTAGCTTACTTTTAGCAATTGTTTTACTTTCCGATATGCATATCCTACACACAGATATCATTATTGACAGAAGAATATAAATTTTCATAACACCGAGTTTCATACAAAGCAACCTCCCCAAATAGAAATTGAAAGAAACTTTTATTTCGATAATTAAAGATTTGTTGTCATAGAAAAAATGTTATTTACTACATACGCACTGACTGGATGAAAGTACACTTCCACTTGTCTTAGAAGACTGTAGTAACTATGCGACTGGCAGTTGCTGGAGATGTTTTCTTTTCCATACTCCGCGTGTAGCGGCAGACTATTTTAGTTTGATAGCATTTGTTACATTTTCGAAACATTCTAAAGTTGGGGCAGTCAATTTGTCCCTGTTCCTGAAATTGCCGAACAAAAAAAATGTTTTCTTCTTCAGTGCAATAACGCATATGTGTATTAAATTATTTTCAATGAAATTAAATGTAGCGACCTATTTCCCAGTAACGCTTTTGTACTTTCTCTTTCACTTCTTTTGCAGAAGAAATCATATTTTCTCAGAGGTTAATAATTCCCACTTTTTTTTCTGTCAAGTAGGGAAAGGAGTTAAAACAAGTACATTTTTTAGTCAAGTTAAAACAAACACACCAATCGTGAATAACAAGTGGAATTTTTGTTAACATGGAATTTTCATTCCACTTGAGGTGAAAATTAGTATCATTAACTTTACGTGGAATTTTTTTTACGTTATCATTCTCCTTGAATGTAGAAAAAGGAAGAAGATTTCAAAAACATACAAATTAATTAAAAAGCAAACCAATTTAAATTTAATACCGCCGTTTGTCGTGCGGGGTGTAAATTACACCACACAACTTATAATTATACACTTTACTTAAATACTAATATTTTGTTTATTGTTACATTGTCGTTATTGGAAATGCAGCAAGTTATAGGCAACCCTTGCTTGGGTTAAACTACGTCATCTAACGGGAAAACATGCGCATGGTGTAATCTCTCATCCTTGCCCCGCGACTATCCGCATTGTCAGATATAAGCACAGATCAATTCTGTTTAGTAACAATTTTGTACATTTTTTGTACAAATAATTTGTTTTCTCATGAGTACAAAATTTGCTGAATTTAACAGACATACCGGTTTATTTTTACTTATTAAAATAAAAAATAAAAACAAACCTTTAAGTTTAAAAGATAATATATAAATTGTTATTAAAAGAAATAAGTTTAAATAATAAGTTTTAACAATCTATTTTTTTAAGCTTTAAGGTTTTTTCTCTTTTTATTTATTATTTTTATATTTATTTTCGATATTTCGTTAACCTTCGGTTAATAAAATAATTTAAATAATAAGGATTAAAAAATATTTTTACTTTGTTTTCTACTCTGATTAAGTTGAATTGTAAAAATATTTGAGAACAATAAGGAAAAACACATATCCAACAAGGACAATTCAATTTAATGTCTTAGTTTTGTCAACTATGCACGCGAACGACTCTATTACTGCTGAGGTGCAACCAGGACATAAGAAACCATATACTGTTTTGTTCTACAACATGACAAATAGAAGCGTTGATGCTGCAGATCAAATGTGTGGTACTTACGATATATCCAGAATAAGCTTTCTAAAAGTATTTTACCATCTTATCAACACAACTTGTATTAATTCATTAGTGCTTTTTGCAAGTAACTTTCCCAACAAAACTATAAGGCGTGCGAATTTTTACTAAATATTGAATTGTCTCTAATTCACGACCATTAAGTGTAATTAGGTCATAAATTTCAATTTTACCCAGAAATTTAAAAAGGGCGATAGACGTGCCCGTTTCAAGTTTCCAAAATTACACAAAAAAGATTAGATTATCGATTTGTCCCGTTTCAAAAGATTTAAAAGTTAAAAGTCTATGTGCTTTTTGTTAAAAATTTATGTCCAAAAGTCACATGAGTAATATTTGCCTACATGGCTATTCCTTGCAATAAGCTTTAATTTTTTATTTTCTATAGAATATTTTTTGTTTCTTAAAATTATACAATATTTTTGTTAGAGAAAAACTTAATTTGTTACTCTAATTTAAGTGCTCCTAAAAATTAATTTTTTGCAATTTTATGTACAACTTAGGAAAAGTTATTATGTTTAAAGTTTAAACTTTTGTTATACGAAAAATTTTAGTTGCGACCTGTATTTGCTCATTGTTGTGAAAAAATAAATAAGTTTATCTTGGGGTGTAAAAAGCACACTGTGAGTAACGACGTACAAAAACAAGTGCGAGAGTAACGGCGGGTTAAATATTCAGGGGCCAGTTTAATAGTCACCCGCATAACAAGTATTGCATTTGAACAATAAAAGTACCTGAATGCAAGAAATTAAAGAATTTAAAAATAAAATAAAAAAAATTGAGTACTCCAACAATTTAAATAAAATATTTAAGCTTAAAACTGTGATGTACTAGCAGTTTAAGTTAATCCGAAATAGAGACCGCGATATCTTTGCATGTTCTAACAAAACACGCTCGATTGCACTTTATTTATTATTTATGTATGTTTCCACTATAATAGCTGATCTTGCTATAAAAAAATTATATTTATCAAAATATATAAATAAAATAAGAATTTGTGTGGAATTCCCCAGCAAAAATCAATTAAATAAATTTAAGTGAAAAATTTCGCAGCAAAAAAGTCATTCACAATAGGGGGAATTTTATTTTGAAGTGAAATTATTCACGGTGAATTTTTTCACTATTGCAAATTTAAGGAACAGGGAAATATTTCACGTGAAAAAGTATTCATTATAGTTGTGAACGTGTACACTTTTTACACATGTTTTTTTTCCATAAGTGTAGATACATCATACATTTAATATAATTTTTCATTACTACAAAAAAAAACTCTACATTATAAAAACAAAATTTTTGTGACTTGAACAATGAAACGTTTTTATCTAATATTATTGAGCAAAGTTTAGAATTTGTATATGTGTATGTTGTGCATTTGAGCTTCTATAACGCGCAAGTCTATGTCGAAGCAAATCTATTGGCAATACCGCTAGAGAACCCGATTGTTAAAAGTTCGTTTTTATAAATTGAAATTCTTTATTTTGAATTTTTCCATAACTTGAAGAAAAGTATTTGCAGCACGTGTATAGTTGAATTTTTTGAACAAAAATTTTGTGAAAACTTAAATTTTTGCTTTATATATTCAAATTTCTTAGCATTTAAAATATGCTTTGTTAAATTTAATTGTTCAGTATAAATTCAATAATTCTTCAATTTTGCATGTAAACATTTGTTAAATCACTAGATTTTGGAGAAAAACACAACCATTGACATCACTGTTACTCATGTAGTTGATCAGAGCCCAAAATCGCATGCCATAATTTGGGCCCTTTCATAACACGCGGAAATCTCGAAAAATAATCTCAATAACTTACACTTGCTGTAAGTTTTAAAAGAAGTTAAAACAAAAACAATAATAATTAAAAATCAAATTAGAGTTTATATTTACCTACAAATGTAAATGTAAATGCAACAGAAGAACCGTACACAGCACTTAATAAATTGGAGTCACTGCAAATTCAAAATAGTGGCCGTTTTAAAACTACAAACGCGCAAAATCGGCGTCCTGTTACTTTTATAAGCATCGACATGTTATGGATGTCAGGCGAAAGAGGTTTTTGAGCAGACAAACAGAACTACTCGTGCTATGAACACAAAATTTTAGGAAAAGTAGTTTCGTTTATATCGCTATTTGTATAAAAGCGACGTGATCTGATAATTCCAAAAAAAAAAAAAAACGGAAGATAATACTCTGGCCGCAAAATTTAAATATGCTTTAAAAATTATCACTTTGGAAAAGGGTAAATATCCTTTAAAATACTATTATCTGGAAATTTTTGGAATATCATATTAAATGAAGATAACTTTATTCATTTCGTATGATATTAAATATATTTCCATATTAACAAATTTTATAATAGAGGTTTTTACGATGGTGCTTTTCCAAATATGTATTTGAAAAATTTTAAAAATTGGTGATAGTTTCAAAATATATATCCATATATCGATTTTCAACTGTTAAAACTTGAAAAATGCTTTTATTTGATTTAAGTAATGCATAGTATGATTTATATACAGTAAAATCTCATTAATGCATAATCGATGCAATAGCTATTTTTACGAAATAAAGAAGTCTCGATGAAGCGATGTTAAAATTGAAAAATACGATTTACAGGGGTTTGAATTTAATGATTTGTAGGGTTTTGGTCAGATTTTGTAGTTAAAAAAAACCAATTAACGAGGGGCCGTAATGTGGTTAATTTTTATCAATTAACTAGATACACTCGGTATACTTCGATACCGTATACCAACTGATCTAATCTTGCCCACTTTTGTATATTTATTGTTACGGTAAGCCATCTGCATCAAATTTGGATACTTTTATTGTTATATCAACAGTCCCTTTTCCAAATAAATAAAAAACCTACAAAATACAGTTTTGCTGAAAAGTCCCCTCTTCACTTTATTTTAGGTTTTCTTCTCATAAGCACTATGTTCAATAATTTTATGATATATATGGCTGCAAAAGTAAATACTACAAATATTTTTACTTTTACCCACTAAAAGGACATATATGGAAAAAGTACGAAACAGATGTCCGCTTAGTTTTCGGCAGCATTTGCATATAATTTTGTAATTTTTATTCTATCTTTTTTTTTTTTTATCTGGGACCAGCACTCAGGAGATGAGCAACGACAGGAGGTGAGGCTTAATTAATTATTTTTTATTTTGCTTTTTGCACGTTCTTTGCTTATACTCGCAGTAGTGCTGAAGCTTCAGTTTCGTAGCCATTTTTTTTATTATGATTTTAATTCGCCGGTGCTACACAATACCGGCAAAGGAGGGCGTTCTGATGTGATTGTGGATTGCTATCAGCTAAAGCCGGTATTGTTCAGTGACCAGTGACTGTGCCTTCGACACTGACACCTTCCGATAACAACTGCAAAAATAATTTTGAAAATTGGCCAACAAATGACAAAGTTATTTGGTAATCTATGCTAGGCGTCCACTTTTCACCGGCTCTCTTCCGCTTAAAAAAAAATTTTAGTATACCTCTTTCATATGCAAAAAGGATTTTGAAAATTGGTTCATAAATAGCAAAGTTATTTGATAATCAATTTTTGGGGCGGATACTTTGGTTCCCCCCCGCCCTCCTCCAATTTACAAAGAAAAATTTTTGTGGACTTTTCCATATGCAAAAATAATTTTGAAAATTGGTCCACAAATGGCGAAGTTATGCTCATTTATATTACAAATTCTGTTAAAAACTATGTGGAAGCACCAACATAATTTAAAAATGTAGGCGTAAAACTGGTCGTGGTTAAAAAAAGCAGCTTATAATTCCTTCAAGAGTCCCAGTTAAATGTTGTGAAAATTTCAGGAAGATCGGTCCAGTCTCCTATAAGGTACAAACAAACAAAAACATATTCTGCTTTATATATAGATTTTCGCACTGCCTCGATTCAATTAAAAAATTATTACTATGCACTTTATATTTATTCTGAATAAAATTTCCTTTTTTTGGATTTTCTAGAGTGAGAAGTTATATGAGTACTATTTAGAATGCTCCAACAATAATCAGTCACCATATGTTCATTCCAGTGCCCCTGATACCTCTCCTCCATAGTGCGAATATCCTGGTGAAAGCGCTCTTCTTGTTCCTCGCTTAGGTCACCGAGATTTTCAGGAAAATAGTCTAGATGGCTGTGAAGGTAGTGAAGCTTAATACTCATGTTGCATCCAAGCCGCTGGAAGTGTATCAGCAACTGTTCAACTTGCTGAATGTAGCCGTCACATTTCCTATTGCCCAAAAAATTCCTCACCACCCAAACAAACTCTTCCCATGCACATTTCTCGACAGCTGTCATATGGTTGATGAAAATTTTATCATCTATCAACTTCCTGATTTGTGGGCCATCGAAAATACCACCTTTGATTTTCTCACTACTCAATTTTGGAAACACTTTTACAATGTATTTGAAACATTCTCCATCTTTGTTAAGAGCTTTTACGAACTGTTTTACCAACCCCAGTTTTATATGCAAAGGAGGCAATATAATTCGGTCTCTGGATACTAGTGGAACATTAATTACATTTTGCTTACCGGGAATCAAAGCCTCCCTAGAAGGCCAGTCTCTTTTTGTCCAGTGCTCAACTTGAGCTCGGCTGTCCCATAAGCATAGGAAACAGCGATATTTTGTGTAGCCACTTTTTTGGCCCAGGAGAAAATTTACCATTTTCAAATCAACACATACAACCCAGTTATGTTCCTGGTACTTGATTTTGTCGAGAACTAAAGATATTGTAGGATATTCTTCTTTAACCTTTGTAGAATTAGCAATAGGTAAGGAACCAAGTTCGTTACCATTATGTAAAAGTACACATTTCAAACTTCGTTCGGACGAATCAATGAAAAACCGCCATTGATTTGGATTATACTCTTTTAATCCCATTGCAGTCATTAGCCACGGAATATCAGTACAAAACTCAAAATTATCTTTTTGAGTAAAGAAAGGAAGTAAATCCTTTTCTCTGTTACGGTAGTACGATATCTTCGTTCCTCTGGTCAACAAATTTCTTTCTTTCAATCGGGTAGCTAAAATTTCTGATGCGGTTTTAGAAAGTCCAAGGTCCCTGATCAAGTCATTTAGATCATCTTGATTTAGTGGTCGGAGACTACCGTAGCAATCAAAATCACTGTCGCTACCACTGTCGTCGTTTTCGGTTTGTCCGCTGCACTGGTCTGCATTTTGCGAAGATGTACATGGGTGCTGTGGTGTTGATGTGTCACTAATACTCAAGACTGGTCTTATGGCAGATTTAAGTTTGGATATATCCACTTAGAGCTATTTTTATGGTTTATTCCTATGATTTTCGTTACACAGAAATAACAGTCGTCATGATGGTTGGATGGTTCACGCCAAATCATAGGAGCTTTGTACTTAAAAGTGGTTATTTTTTTATTTGCCCACAGTCGCAAAGATTCAGCACATATTTACATACCAAACTTGGTATCCAAGGTTTACCGTTTGACGGCAACGGAAATCCAAAATAGTCCAAGTATGCCTTTTTCACAAAGTCCGACGCATTTAAACAAAATTTTTGGAACATATATTCTCCACAAATAACACAAAAACAATCAGGACTATTTAAACACGTTCTTCTTGAGGAAGACATAGTGAAATTTAAAAAGGAACTAGTTAAGTTACACCGCTATTGATAGAAACTATCGACTACTTTTGTAAATTTAAGACGGTACCTTTATCTCACTAACTAAAGCTGCTACAAAAAATCTCAGAGTAGATTTGAAATCAGCGCACCCAAATTAGTAAATAACAGTAGAAAAACTTTATGCAACAAAAACAAAGTTTTATTTTGTTTTTCTGTGTTATTTATGCTAAAATTGTTGACAAGGTGTCTTTAAATGGTTGTCTTTAAAATTTATCGTTTTCACCGTACATCAAATATTTAAAGAGTTTGATTTAATAATAAAAATTCAAAATGGCAACGGTATAAAAACTAGATTATTACATTTTATAATGTTTGCAGTTAATTTTTTGGTTTCGATTTTAAGGGGTACGCATTATCAAGATTATATTAACGTTTGATGGGGCAACATAACAAACATTCGCAATACGTTTCTCATTATCATTACCATTTTTAATACACATCCATACATACATATGTATGTGAGAAGTGCTTTACAATTTTATAATTTTACCGCATGATCCAATTATTAGGTCAGTGCGGATCTATAACAATCCAACAATACCAAAAACCAACAGGCGTTAGCAAATTGCGCACTTGTCAAAAACATTTGTCTACAAAATAAAAAGAAATCGTTAGTTTCAGTTGTTTGTAGAAAAAATAAACATAATTTGTAAAAAGAAAATTCTTAAGTTTTATTATTCATATAATATAATCTATATATTTTGGAAAATTTAGTGCAATTATGATAGATGGATTAATGCAAAAGGTTTGCATTGGAAACGAATTTAAACGAATTTCTTCAAACTTGTTTTTCTCAGCCATAGCCACATCAATACAATGGATAATATAATAAATAAAAGTAAGCAATTTTTGACAAGTGTCCAATTTCTGACTTTAAAAACACAACACTACAAAAAATCTTACGGAGAATCGCTCTGATCTTCCGACCATGAATGGTCGCTTAATTACATTCAGAACAAAAATAACATTTCAAATTGTGTTTTTGTGTGGAATATATTCAAGCGGCCGATCTATATCGTGTGACATCGTTGGCCAGACAGTTAATAAGAATCATTTGATTCTAGTGGCAATTGGTGTTGGGGTTTAATTGTTCGGTTTTCCTTTATTCGAATAAAAAGTCATTTTTACATTATTGTGATAAATTAACTATGAACTCAAGCACGACTAAATATTCATTCATTCATTTGTAATAATAGTAGTTCGAATGAGAAGTGCTATTTCTAATAATCATTCGATTTCTAATTTTTCGACCTTTTCTTATTGTAAATATGACCTCAAGCTCATTATTTCAACATATGTAAATAATAATCTTTTAGTTCTAATATGACCTTCTTTTTTAGTGCTGTTAGACAGCGAGTATCTAGGATTTTTCTTTCCAACTGCTGAAAAATTCTTGAGATAAATTATAAGCAAATAGTTAATATAATAACTTGTCCTTTTAAATAAATTACCTCTAAGTAAAATCCAATTTTTTTCCGCTAAAATCTTTACGAGGAGACATCCATTAAATTGAGTCAATTAAAACATGGATTGATTATCAAATCGTAATATTTTATTTAAGAAAAAAAATTAATATATGTACATTAGTACATGCATACATATGTATATTAATATTTGAATGGCCTTTAGCACTATTTACATATACATATATTAAATACTACTACTTCTTTTAATTAATTATTTTTTTACTTTCTTAAAGTTTTAATTTTCCACCTTTGACTTATTTTTTATATTATACTCTTTTAAATGTAGTTTATCTATAAGTAATTCTGCCATAAGAAATATTTTATTTTTATAATAATTAAAATTTTATTGTAGTAATGGAAAACTGGCACTTTTTTGTTAATTACTTCCATACATATGTACGTGTTTGCAAATACATATACATTTGGCTATGTTTTAGGTTATTTTATTTATTATCAATTATTTTCAATATTAATTTATATTTATATCCTTTTGAATGCATATTCCTGTGGTTCAAATCCAACTGTTGCTTTTTCATACACTTTCACTGTTCTTATAATTTTCTGTTTTTATTACTTTTCATAACTTGCTTTGTAAATTATTTTCGCTATTTTATGAACGTTGTTTAATGTCGAAAGAATCTCAGTAGACTGAAGCTGTTTTCCAGATGTATCCTGTTAATATAGGAAACAAAAGCATAATTGTGTATGTGATGCGGAATTTTGAAATGTTTCACAAGGATAGAAAAATTTCGTTTCATTTTTTGATAACAACATGCGTCTGCCGTTGTGTTAGTAGAAAAATTCTACGTACTTATGATTTCGCTTAAAAACTTTCTTAAGCACATATAAATGCATATGGATGTGTAAATATTTCTCACAAAAAAGTTTACAACCTGTAGAATACACACTTCAAGAAAGCTTTTAGCTTGGTAGCAAAGACTTCAATCAATGACTAAAATTATTCAAATTTGTTGCCCATGATTTTTTCAAAATTTTAGTACTTATTTATGAAGAGAAGGAAGTAACTGGGAAGGCAATATTTTTTTTTTAAACAGAATTAAAGGCATAGAATCCATCATCCTTCAGACTTTACCTTTTTCAACTGACTAGTTGAAATACACGTTTTCTTAGTCCCCGTCCATACTCTGAAGCATATGCTGCAAAACTTTTGAGTTTGTTGATGAGAAGGGGAAGAGGAGTGAAAGTATGTACGCTGTTTCATGTACATGCAGTTTTTGTTGAATTTCTTATTTGCATCTTTTGACATGAGGTGTATTTGACGTTTCATTTTATTTCTTTTCGTTTGGTATACTGTTAACATCTATCATAATAATAGCTACCCTGTTTTATTGTTAATTTTTTGTGAAATATAATCAAAAATTTAAAAAAAAATATAAAATTATATAAAAATTATATTATAATTTTTCTTCTTAGCGTCCATTTTGCTTCAAATTATACCTTGTGCTTCAAATGTCTATCCAAAAAAAAATATTCACACCTTCTATCACAGGGTAGTTATGTTATATTTACATTCGGTATTGAGAAATGTCAAAAAAAATTAAAAAAAGAAGATATAAGGGAGGAATAAAAAATACTAAACATGAAGCAAAAGATTCATGTATGGACACTTCTGCAGTTTCAAAAGAGAATTAAAAAAAACTTTTGCAGCATATGCTTCACAGTATGGACGGGGACTTATGAGCTTTGACACATTCAGTGCGTCTCCGTCAAAGCAAATTACGAAAGTTGGCCAACTTTGAACTATTTACGTACGTTGAGTAATTTGACAGCTATGAACAGCGTTGCCGTTGTAGGTTATTTTCAACCAATTTTTTTTAAGGTGGATATATGAATATTTATTTGCATTTTGTAGTAAGTAATACCCAATACGTAAATTTTACTTCTAAAGTTTTACAATCAGCTTTTATATTGCGAAACGTTGTTAACACCTTCTTGTTTTATTAAAAATCGTTTCTGTTGTAAGAAAAAATTCAAGACTGCTGCAGCAGAAACAAAAATAAAAGAACACAGTATTTAAATTTATATTATATATATTATATTAATTTTTATATAATTTTTTATAATTAATTAATAATTAATAATTAATTTTTTAATTAATAATTTTTTTTTAAATTTGTGACCAGTATAAAAGAAATTAAAGACTTATTTTTATAAAGTAAAACATATTATTTATTTTTTAACATTTTAACGTGGTAACGCTGGCTATAAGTTGATAGTGCCAATCTCTTCCGTCCGTACGTTAATGTCATTTGAAAATGGCAAAGTATGACGGATGACGGATTCTATATGCACCGGCTTTAAGACTCAGAGAATAACTGCCTACAGCGATGGCAGGTGGTGAAGGGTAATTAGAGGAAAGGTTCATTATTTTTACAAGTTTACTTTTAAAAATTTTTTTGTTTTTAGTCCCCGTCCATATTGTGAAACATTTGCTGCAAAACTTTTTTGAATTCTCTTTTGAAGCTTCAGCAGTGTCCATACATGAAACTTTTGCTTCATGTTTAGTATTTTTTATTCCTCCCTTCTATCTTCTTTCTTTAATTTTTTTTGACATTTCTCAATACCGAATGTAAATATAAAATAACTACCCTGTGATAGAAGGTGTGAATATTTTTTTTTGGATACACATTTGAAGCACAAGGTATAATTTGAAGCAAAATGGACGCTAAGAAGAAAAATTATATAATAATTTTTATATAATTTTATATTTTTTTTTTAAATTTTTGGTTATATTTCACAAAAAATTAACAATAAAACAGGGTAGCTATTATTATGATAGAAGTTAACAGTATACCAAACGAAAAGAAATAAAATGAAACGTCAAATACACCTCATCTCAAAAGATGCAAATAAGAAATTCAACAAAAGCTGCATGTACATGAAACAGCGTACATACTTCCGCTCCTCTTCCCCTTCTCGTCAACAAACTCAAAAGTTTTGCAGCAAATGTTTCACAATATGGACGGGGACTTATTAGCAATGTTGCAGCGTTGCACCTTATCGGCGTTTTTTTTATAAACCATCACTGAAAGTAGACCTTCCAACGCGTGTATTGGTTTGCAAACCGATTGATTGGTTCTCGATTTATAACATGAATATTTATATATAACTATCTTAACCGAGTGCGCTTCGCTAGTCCACACCAACTTATCTCTTGTAATTTTTATTTTATCTGTTCTTGTTTCTGACAGATTAGGTTATCGATTTTACCCGTTTGGGCTGGGCGATGATAGGTGGACAGGCACTTTGACTTTCTCCCCCACCCCCCTCCTTTTTTAAAAAATCTTTCCCACCCCCGCCCCACCCACAATTTTACACAAAAAAAAGTTAGTAGAATTTTTCCTTATGCAAAAAGAATTTTGGAAATTGGTCCACACACGAAGAAGTCATTTGCTATTCCACCTCCCCCGCCAAAAATTTCCAAAAACAAATATTTGTAAATTGGCCAATAAATAACAAAGTTACTTGATAATCAATTTTTAGGTATGCACTTTTTCTTGTGAATCTTTTCCACAAGCAAAAAATTTTGAAAATTAGCCCACAAATGGCGGACTTATGCTCGTTTATATTATAAAATCTCTTAAAAACTATGTGGAAGGGGTCACATTATAATAAAATGGGCGTAAACGTGGGCGTGGTTAAAAAAGTAGCCTTTAACTCATTCAAGGGTCCCAGTTAAATGTTGTGAAAATTTGAGGAAGATCGGTCCAGTGGACTTGTCTCAAATAAGATACAAACAAATAAACTTAAAACACACATTCCGTTTTATACAAGGTGGGAAAATTTTAGCTTAGGACGATGAACTAAAATGTCGAGCATTGAGCTGTCATCCTTTTCACATTTATTTAGTAAAAAGTTGGGAAATTTTAACCATGAAACGCTACACTCTTGAACAAAGAATTTTAATTGTGCAAATTATCAAAATAGTAAAAATTTTACTGTATCACTTTGTAAAATTCAAGCAGCTGTTCCTCGTAATCATGCTCCTTCTGAGACCGCTGTGCGTAATTTAATCGCTAAATTCGAGGCTCACGGTACTGTTGCTGGCAATAAACCAAAACAATACGCTCATAGTGGCCGTAGTGATGCAAACATAGCCGCTGTAAATCACCGTAAATTCTCTATGCTACCAAACATTGTTAACAGATTTTTTGTGGCCAGAATTAGCTAATGTTGACATCAGTGACCTTTGGTTTCAGTCAAGACGGCGCCACAATCTACACAGCCAGCCAAACAATTCAGTTATTGCATGAGAAATTTCCCGGTCGATTTCGCCATGTCACTATGCCGCCACATGCGAAAAGGCAAGTATACGAACTCAGTAAAATTTCTTTTGAAGAATAATCCCGTAATCTTTAACATGTTGCAAAGTATGTAATGTCTTTTAGTACGTAGTTTACACCGAAGTCGCAATAATAAATAAGACAGTTATTTTAACTATAAAATCTTAGGAATATACTTATTCTGCTTTCAAAAAATATATACTTCTGATTTTTTCCAATTTTCTAAATGCATATCCGAATATATAGCACATAATTCCTTAAACTTGCACTAAACAGCTCATAAAATGTTTCAGTTTAAATTACGATTTAATATTTTATATCTATGAAAAGAAGTATAAAAGTTTAAGGACTAAGCACTATATATTGTATTAAATTTGTAGATAATTCATTGATAATATAATTCCAAGTTCATCCCATCATGTATTTCATCTGTAAACAAAAGAAGCAAATTTATAATAGTAATCCGAGAACCCAGTTTTAACACATACAGTCAGATAATTTTATATTGTCCTTGTAGATAGTATACCATTTCTTCAAAACGATTTTGTCATATTTGGTTCCAGTTTGGGCAGCAATCAATTTCTTCAGATCGCCAATCGTATCATCCTGATTGCATTTGACACGAACCTGTGAGCAATATACTTAAAGCTTATAGCTAAAGGTATCAATAATTTAAAATCATAAAAGCACTTTTACCTTTTTACCTAAACGATCATTACAAGTTATTTCTATCATGGCAGATTTTCAAAAGATAAAGGGACTCTTCCTGCACAGAATTGTTCTCAGGAAAAAATTGAGAACCAGCTGTTTTGTATATGGCTTTAGAAATATACATACATACATATATGTATATAAAAACGCCACAAATGAATTCAGAGATGATGATTAAAATACCAAATACTAAAACGTGCATCTCTGTATTTGTTTTCGTTATTGGAATAATTTTTCACAATTTTTTGTTAATTGATCCTAGGTAAAAGGCAAGCATTTTCACAATAATAAATATATTTATAATAGTTGAACAAATCATTATAACATATAAATTTACTGGTTCAAAATGAATATGCTGCCATTCTTTCCTTCGTTGCGCCCACCAATTGCTAACCGAATATGGTTTGATAATGCGCCTATTAATGAAGAGGCTGAAGTACTTAAATATGAACGTGAACATCATTGTTGGGTAAATCCAATTTGATATACATATTTAAACATTTTTATAATAAAGGGTTGCTTTTGAAGTTAGATGCAATGAAAAACGCAGCTTCGGATCTGCATCCTTTAGGAAAAGTTTTAACAATGCCTGGCTTAGAGACAGACGATGAAGATGGTATAACTTGAAATAATGAACATAAAACAGCAGAATCTATACATTTTACTTTTTAGGTAATGATGACAGTGATGACTCTGAGAGTCATGACGATGAGGATGATGACACTAATGATCGCGCTATGCCTAGTTTGCCAGAACGTTCGGCTTTAGGCTTATATTCACCAGGAGACGATTTGAACTTAAACGATGATATACCAACAGTCGTTGGTCCAGGAACTCTGTAATATTACTCAATATACGAATTATATTCACATAATATATTGAAGGGTTTTATTCCAAATCTACGTTCATGTGATAACCATAAGAGCAAACATGTTTTAATGAAACGCTTAGCCAAGATATTAATTTTTTCAAACCGTTAAATACGTATGCACCGTCATATGGGGATGGTGCAATGGTGATCGCACTATTCCACAAGCTATTGCTCAACTGATATTTTAATTTCCAAAAACTGTTAACAAGCGCCGATTTACATAAGTATATATCGTCGCCTAAAATGCAAAATAAAGTAGCACTTGCGAAGTGTACATGAGAAGAAAAAAATATGATATAAAATGAAAAATGCTTGAAATATGGAAACTAAACTCTGCAATCTATATTAACGCCAAACAATAAATATATTTTAGATAAAAATTCTGATTTATAAATTAAATCTTATGCTGTTACTTTGAGTTTTCATCATTTTTGAAAATTGGGGTAACAACATAGAGCGGTAATTTTAAAAACAAGAACACTGTCAAAAACTAAGAAAAAAAAACTATTAATGATTCAACAGAAAGTTATGTGACGGCAGTCTGATGAAAACAATAATTTTAGGTCACACCACAGCCGAGACGGCGGCGTTATGGTGTGGGGTGCTATTACGTACTATGGCACCATCTTGAATGTGAAAGAGCAAAAATGACTGGTGCAAGCTATAAAACGTTGTCGGAATTGGCTTTTCCGAAGTTCAGTTAACTATTTGGTCCCATATCTTGGATATTGCAAAAGGATAATGCCCCTATACACAACGCCAGAGTAGTAATAGATTTAATTGCAAGCGAAAATGTTAATATTCTTGACTGGCCGCCCTATTCACCAGATATAAACATTATCGAAAATGCCGGGGATTGGTTATCTCGTAAGGTCTATGAAGGAGGTAGACAATTTGATGACAAGCAGTCACTCAGGTATGTGATGTAAATCGATCGATTTGAAGTCTTTTTTCTGGGACCAGCACTCAGGAGATGACTCCTACACATGCGATCATTCTGCTGGAACTATAGGAAAGGTGTAGTAGGAGAAATAACAGGAGGTGAAGCTTAATTATTTATATTTGCAGCTCTGCTTTCGCACGTTCTTTGTTTATACCCGTAGCAGTGCTGAAGCTTCGGTTCAGTAGCCATTTTTATTATTATTTTACTTCGCCGATGATGCTACACAATACCGACGAAGGAGGGTTCTCTGATGCTACTCGTGGATTAGTATCAGCTGAAGCCGGTACTGTTCAGTGACCAGTGACTATGCCTTCGCCACGGAAACAGTTTGACTACAACCAACACAAAGCCCCACTATTGCACATCAGAAAAATGCGAAGTGGTTTTATAATTCAGTCTGAAACTGGGGTTGAACCCAGGAATTTTGGTTTTGTAGTCAACGTGCTAACTACCACAACTTTAGACCTCTGTGACCCCAACAATCGACAGCAGTGTGATGAATTACGATCGGTTTCATATTCCATATTTGTTTCGTTTCCTCATATCTTCTCCAAATACAACTGTAAAATATGTAAACATATGTATGTGTATGTGAGTGACGTTTGTAAAATAATTAAACAAAATAAAATTTGTATGAACATATTTTATCTTTTTTATTTATAAAATATAAACAAAAAAATAATAGGATGAATAGCGAAAATATTCTAAGAAAACGTTTAAGAGATAAATCGGATCCCTTAAATTTGCCAGATGAAATGTGGATATTTAAATTTCACTTCTATATTAACTAGTATTTATTTAAATAGATTTGTTGAATATTTTCGTTTAAATAAGGACGGATTTATAATCATTTTTTATTTATTTTTTTACTTTTTCTGTATATTTCTTTACATTTTCTTCAAGTAAAATTAAACGAGTTGAAAACGAATTTAAACTGGCATTGTCGAAATGCGTCACATGTTAAAAACGTCTTTTTTCAATGAAACAAGATGGAATATGAAATCGTCACAAACAAATTCATCACACTATTTGTCGATTTCAAAACGTTTTAACGCCGAAAACGATTTTCATCACATACCTGATTAAAAACAAAGGCGCTTGTACCCGTTACTAATAGTTCTTAAATAAAGTAAAATAAATAAAAAAAAACAAGAAAAACTGTTTTTCATTAAAATTAGTTAGTGCTTTTATTCAAGTGAACCAAAAAAAATATGGAATTATAAGTGAACCAGAGTGTATAATTAAAAAATTTATTATTTAAGTTTTAAATTAAAAGTGTAGTTACGCCTTTTTGGTTTATACAGTTGTTGACATTGTAGTTACGGCCTTTTGAATGGTGTTAATAAAATCGGTATTTTTGGGCATGTGAGTAAAATTTCAAATAAGATGTATTTTGGTTGATTACGTCATAATCAATAAAGTCTACTTTAAATTTGTCGCTTACGGCCATACATATTTGCAAATTACGAAGAGTTGGATGAGAATGAAAAGATCAATATCCCCCTTTATCGTGTTTGGCGTATTTAAAAAAATGCGTCGTTGTTGGCGAAAACTGTAATATATACAACAAATGAGACTACAAAAACGCCAGTCGTGTAAACACGTCTACGCCAAATACGGCAAGGGTGATTATTTTTTTTATTACATCGCTTCATGCAGCAGTCGAAATCAAGATTAATTTTACATTCACAGAAACCATGTAGGATGTATTTCAGATATAAAGGTAACCATAAGTACCAGGGTGTTAAAACATTATGAACAAATTCACCGTTTTTGAAAAATATGTCAATTTATTTAAATCAATAAAATATTAAATATTTCAAATACTACATCTTTGAAAATTGCATTTACCTCATTTTTAACATTGAACTGTTGTGACAGTGAGTACTTGATGTTTTCCTGTTGTTGAAGAAGTCTAATTAACAGATCGATTATGGATAGCTTGCTTCGCCAGAAAAGCACTAGAAATGAATTGATAATTGCAACAGTCAGTTACCATTAGTACCATCATATTCTAAAACCTTCAAATCAACTGAGGCTCGTTGGCCATCCGTAATCGATGTTCATGGCTTCATTGATGACAAATTTTAACAAATAGTGGCAAATATTTAAGCCGCGTACGCATATAAGCAAAGCATACACAACATATAGTTAAATCAACTATGTAGATCACCAAGATTAACTTACTTTAAAATAAAAATTATACATGTTCACGCTTAACTTAAGATTAGGAGAAATATCATTATAATAAGATAGTGTGCGAATATTTTCATAGTGAAAATATACGGTAATAAGAATTTACATAATTTTTAAGACAAATATAAAATAAAATTTAGTATTTTGATGAAGATTCCTTTTTATATGAAATTGATGGGCAATAATTATTTGGAAAAATTGCAAATATAAACACTTTAGCAAGAAAATTTATAATTAAATTTAGTGGCGATCACGCGAATCCGATCGGCTTCGTCTAGCACGTGAAAAGCTACGAGTGCGGGATCTTGAACTGCGTCTGGGTGAACGAGATCTGTAAAAATAATCGTTAAAGTAAAAATACAGTAATAAGTAGTTTAAAGAAGAGAAATTAGTTAACTTTGAAAGAAAAAGAAGCTTAATTATAAGAGTAAAAAAGTTTACTATTTGCTAAAGAGCAAATGAATTAACAAATTTTTTTTTAAATAAGAATATTGATAAAAACAATGACAGGTTCGAACACATGCAATCGGAACAACAGTACGATTGCATGCCGACCACTGTCATAGTTTTTTGAACAAACCACAATTGTTGTTTTGGTTGATTAGTTGTTGATTGTTTTTTTTATTATGACGCTAAATGCTTGCTGATATATAGTATATATATATATATTATATATATATATATATATTTACTTGTGGCAGTGAGAAGATAAGTTCTTTAAATAATAATGATGTTGAGATATACAAACAATTATATTTTTTTTAATTAAGATTTGCTTGTTGTAACGATTGCTGATTGGTTGGTTGATTTTAATTATTTAATTCAGGATTGGGTGTTGATTGATTTGATTTGGTTGTTTTTGATGATTTTTGTTGCTTTTATAAGTTTTGCTAAATGTTGTTGAAGGAATTAAGGGCAAAAGGTAGAGTTGTGGAGGCAACCGACTGACCGAACCATAGTAATTTAGAATTACACAAATTCTCTCGTTTGGTCCTTTTTGTAGAAAGCAGGCGTTTTTAAAAGTTGGTAGATGGCAAGAATTTTGAAGTTTAGATTTGAAAATTTCTCAGAAAAATATTTTGCTATTTGAAGATGACCCTTGTTGTGGTTTGAATCAAAATAAGGTAGAAGGCTTCCTAATTGTGCTGTTTATAATACTGACGGCATTATACGAAAGTGTCGTTGATAATGTAACTTTTTGCTCCTATTGATCTTGTCTGTATTGCAGATTGATTGGTGTATTCCAAAAACGATGCGACATGGGGATAAAGCATGATGACGATTTTAAATTTTACGCAATATGATGCAGTTCAATAACACTCAATTTATATGTTTAAAAGAACAAAAATAAAATAAAAAAAATAAAAATATAAATGTTATTGATTCGATTTTTATCAAAATTGTACAATAAAAACATTACAATTTCCTTCTAGAGAAGAAAATGTAATGAACTCTTAAGAGTAGAAGATTTATATATTATAAACGTGAAAGTATTTCTTTTTCAATATTATCTAAAAAACAAGAATATTTTCTAGAAACATGAAGAAAATTATTTATACTATACCCTTCATTAAATGCCATTCAATAGCACACGCGTTGATATAAGGATGAATTCTAGTGATATCGATGACAGTTTGAAGATATGTAAATGTTGCTTAAATGTTGCAGAATACAATAGCTGGGACTGGAAAGATTTCTAATGCAGCTGATGTAGTCGTTGAAACTTTAAAAAGTGTCTCAGTCAACTATTAATCAAACTATTTATCATATTTTGGGAAACAAGCCACAACAAAGTTATTGTTATTTTTCCAATAACAATGCTATACAACTATTGGGAATTAAGCATCAATTTGAGTCCATTTGACTATTAGGCATTTGAATAGATTCCTGTAATAGAAACGACCGACCATACTGTTTAAATATTGATAAAACATTATAACGGCGAATTGATACCACTACAGGATTATAGAAACTTAACCACTCAAGTTCCCAGTGGTTTTTGATGAGTTGTTTTTTAAAGTCAAACCATGAAGATAACTCGTTGTTGAAGTTAACAATTGCCTTTCAAACTTGTTGCAAATTGGTTTTTTCCTAAACTATTGGTGAAAATGATGCTTGTTTAAGGCTAAAAATGGTGATTGTGGTTTGTTGCAGTAGTTCTTGTTGGAAGAAGACGGCTGCTAATTGAGTTGTTGAAATGTTGGTATGTGGCATTAAACAAGCCAAAAACCCAAATGAGGCAGCAGTAGACGACCAATAATAAACTGCGTTGAATTGCAGCATTTGAAGCATAAGTAGAGGAGCAAGTTGTTTTAAAAAAGAGTTTGACTGTAGAAGTGGTGGTGGTGGTGAATGTGATACTGTGGTATTGTTAATCATTTTTTTTACTACTGTTAAAGGGGGACGAGTTAATATTGATATTGGTGGTAGTAGTTGCGGAGGTAGTTGTTTTGGTGATTGTTTTGATGTTTTGGTAGTAGTTTTGGTGGTGCTTATAATGGCGACTGAAGTAGAAGCATTTGAAGTTGAAGTTGCTGATGAAGGAGAGATCAAAATTGTCAACGTTGAAGTTGAAGTTTTGGAAGAATTACAACAGTAACGTTGCACGAATCTACTACAATTGTAGACATGTTTTTGGTTGTGTTGGTTGTGGTGGTATTGGTGGTATTGGTTTTGGTGATAGTTGAGATTTTGATGGTACTGTTTACAAACGTCGACAACAACAACTACATTTACGTCAATTGTGAATAGGTCTCCTAAGATTGTCCGTGTTGAAAATTCATGCATATTATTATAATTAAAATTAAGCGGTTGTAAACTATATGCAATAATTAAAATAATTACTATATGATTAGTTTTATTAAGGAAAGAATTTTGAACATTTGGCTGAACATCGAATAAAATGAATACAGATGATTTGCAGTTGATGTTTGTTAACTTTTCTAATGTCGTGTAGTTGTTGCTGTTGTGTGTGTTTTGTTTAGTGGTGTTTCTATTAACTGTATTAGTAATTGTGATGAAGTGAATATTTGTTCTGGTGAAACTGTTCCTATTGTTGTAGCAGTAGTAGAATCTGTAGTCGTTGTTGTTGAAGTTGTTGATTGGTTTGTTGTAGAAGTAGTAGTAGGAAGAGGAGTTGGTAGTAGTAGAAGTACTTGTAGTACGAGTAGAGGTAGTAGTAGAAGCAGTTGTCTTTATCCTGTAAAAATGAGGAGCGTATACCACGTTTAAAGTAAATAACCAATAGAAAATATTTTTAAAATACAATTACAAATGTGTACATAATTAATTTAACAAGGACTTGATTGTTCTATTATATTTTTAAAGACACAAGAATAAAGAAGAATATGTGCAACATGATTTGCAAAACAAAACAAAAATTATGAGAAATGACGACGGTATAACAAGGTACTTAAAATTGTTATAATGATACTGGCATGCTTTATATTAAAAGATGATAAACGGAATAACAAGCAAATTTAAAGATATTTCTAATATATAACTACAAACTATACGTACATACATGTACAACATATGTATACAGATTTGAATTAATTTTTAAAACAAACCCTATTCATATTGCACTCTCTATTTGCTTGTTATAACATTATTGTTAACACTGACAATTATGACATTGACTATCAAAATTTTGTGTATATTATTGTTTTTAATTAAACTTTATTTATATTATTTAATCAAGCTCAAGGTCAATAACTTAAATAAATATAAATAAAGTTAATAAAAAAAGTTGAATAGCTTTTAATTAAATTTAGTAAAAATTGTATGAAAATTATTAACTTCCTTTGAGTTTTCTTTTTCTAAGATAAATATTTACACAACAAAATTGTAAATAAATTTTAGAAAAATAAAATTACATAAATGTTACTTAAATTAAACATACCTGTAACGGCCTCCACCACCACGGCCACCACTGTTGCTTTCGCCCGCTGTTCCACGTCCACCACTGCTAGTGCCACCGCGACGTCTGTTGTCACGACGTGAACGGCCAGAAGACATTTCTACGCGAATACGTGTACCACAACAACGTCTACGATGAAAAGAACAATTCTTACAACACATATAATTATAAAACAGAAAACAGTTCAACTTACGTTCCATCTAAACCTCTGGTTGCATCTTCAGCATCACGTCTGTCCTCGAATTCAACAAAAGCAAATCCTGGTGGATTTCGTGCAACCCACACGTTGCGCAGGGGTCCATATTTGCTAAATGCGTTTTCAATTTCATATTTTGACGCTGATGATCCCAAATTTCCTACATACACTTTGCACGCCAAATCCCACTCACGATAGCGTGGCATTTTTTGTGTTGTATCTCTTGATCTTAAATTTAAAATATGTATATAAGTTTTTTAAATTGCATTTGTTTTTACTTTACTATTTTTATATAAATAAGTACGTATATAACTACATAAAACAAGATGGCGGACAACAAGTACATAATTTTTCAAACACATTTTTGCGTAATTTTATTGCGACGCTATATATTGTAATTTTCATTCTTAATATGTATACCAACTTTGAATAATTAGACTTACTTTGAAATGGTGAAAAATTTATTTTTTACAGTTATGGAATAAAAATTTTTATTGCTTCGAAAGGCCTTCAGAAATACTTATGCACTTTTACTGAAGGAACAACACTATCCAGATAATCACCTTTACAGCTTCTAGTCAAATTTAATAATGGCGGATTTTAGATAAATAGAGGTGTAGCCAAGGTGTATTTAACTAGGTGGCATCATAAAGCAATGTTGTACAAGAATACAACAACCACATTCATATTTTGCATGTGTAAAATGACAGTTGCTGTCAAAAACATTGTGCAAAACAAAAGAAAAATTTGTTGCGGGGTAATCTCATAGTGTTCGCACTTTTAAATGGTTTAAAATTTTATTTGTTTTCCTTTTTTTTTTATTTGCTCCTATTTGTACATACATAAACAAACTTTTGACGTCAGATGGAACAAAATATCCCAAAGCAAAAAATTGGCATCTGAGCCTGTCATGCCACCAAGTTAAATACACCTTGGGTGTAGCCAAAGTATATTCATCAAGTAGACGCAACTCTACAAATTGTTACAATAACAAAAACAACAGGCACTTTGTTTGTAAAAATTATCGTAGAGATTGTCAAAAACAGCAGACTACAATAGCCCTAAAAACATAAATTTTATTTATGTATGTGTCAAATACTTTTGCAACACTCTCTAAAAATAAACAAATGAGAAAAATTGTAATTTGTGCGGTCTCTTCAAATAACCAAATGAGTAAAAATGATATTGACGCGGTTAGGCATTAGTTATTGATATTTTCATGGAGTTTTATGCAAGCATAATGCCTGTTGTTCTTTGTAGAGTTGCGACTACTTGATAAATATACCTCGATTGCAGCTGAATTTATATCATGCAGAGCTGTATTTCAAAACTAATCTGGAAGTATCTGCACTAACTTTACAAGAATTTCCTAAAATAACTTTTTAATTTTTATATTTGTATCAAGGCGAATTCATACCAGGTGATCTCGTCTCTACAACAACAGCAATTTTTGTTAGCAAATACAACTATTTTATTAAAGTTGTCAAAACAGTATACGTAATAAAATGGTTGAGTTGAACACAACTGGACAGAAATCAGCTGATGAGAATTTTGACTAATGCAGCCACCTGGTATAAATTTGCCTTGATTTGAATTTTCAAGGTTTAATCAAGGTCAAGGCAAATTCATTACTAGGTAAACTCACTAGCAAATTCCCCCGTCATCTGATACAAGAATTTGTAACGAATTTTTTTTTCCGAACGTCAAAATTTGTTTACTTTTGTGAGAAAGTTAAGAAAAGTAGTTGTATAATTATAACAAAATAATATAATAAGAATGCAAAATATATTACTCTTTGTAATAATTAATTTAATTTCAACTCACTAATTTTACACGTTCTTTTTATGTTATGTTATATTTAACAACACACATGTATACAAAAAATTTGACGTTTGTACGAAAAGCGAAATGATTAATTCGCCTTGCGGCAACTTTGATCAATGTTTATTTATTAGGTCTATATAGCTGTACAACAATGAACAGCAGGCATCTGGTTTGTATAAATTATCTTTAAGATGTCAAAAACAGAAGATAATTACTCTCTCAAAAGTAAGCAGATACAGGCTACAATCGCAAGAAAAACATTAGTTTCATTTATGTATTGCCTAATTGCTTTTGCAACCCTCTATCATATTAAACAAATGAGTAAAAATGATATTACCCGCGTAAATGTAAACAAATTTTGACATATACCATGTCAACATTCAAGAGCAAAAAAGACCACCTTATGAGTTGTATTTACTTGATAAATATACTTTGGTTGTACTGCTGTCGTTACTTTGTTGAATGTAGCATGTTTTGTCCACATAGAAAAAAAGTTTTGAACGAAAACTTGTTGTTTAAAAAATTTTTGGAACAAGTTCAGTTTAGTGAAGGAGCTCCAAAAAAAATAAAAAATAGCCTATATGATAGGAAGTTGAAAAAAATATAAAATAAAAAAAATTGCCGGCAGCCCCTATTTTCCGAATTATGTGCCTCTGAATTTTTCGTAAATGAATGCGATTTTCTACTAAATTTCCGAATGTATATAGCCAATATTGGTATCAATTCGAAGGTATTTGTAATATTATTATATATATTTAAAATTTATTTTTTTTTTAACAATTTTACATCGAAATGTTGCCAAAGCATTCTACCTATGTATCTAATTCAAAGTTCAATATAAATGAAATTACATATAAAACACCGGCTTCTCTAATTAAAGTAATTTCTTTTTAATAGTTGAAAATTTAAAAGCTTCTCAACAGCTTTAAAATGATACCCATAAAAATACACCCTTTACACAAACTTATACTAGAATTTTAGAGGCCCATAACTTGGATAATAGGGGTTATCGCCAACTTTTATTCATATTTTCTTTTTATTTTTAAATTTTCTATCACATATGATATTTTAATTTTTTTGGAGTTGTTACACTAAACTGGACATATGCCAAATTTTTAACGTACTGTAATATCTCTGAAGAATTCGTCCCTAAAATACATCTCTGCTAATTGTTTAAATAATTTGACGTCGCTCAAACTTGCTCGCCATTATTTGTCTTGTCTTCTGCCGTGTTCCGTGTTTTACGTGGATTTTCTATAGTTTTCCTAATTTTTAAGTTTATTGAAAATAATTTTAATTTGTATAGATAAACAAATAAGTGATCCAGTGACAAAAATTTACTAATAATAAATAAATATCTTTAAGATAAAAGCAAGGGATTCGATTGTGAAAACAAGCCATTGAACATTAAAGCGAAAGTCTGCAAAATACCAGCTCCAGTTAAATAAAAAAATCAAGAGAAAGTAAAAGCGATGAACATCCCAAATGAATATATTTCAAAAACGGAAGATGTAGCGGATCAGGTGAGTTTCTAAACCAAAGAAATATTGGAAACAACCGTTTACAGATGTCTCCACATCTCACATTGTTAAAGGATTGGTAAATACTGTGAAATATCTTCAACTCTTAAATTTTATGCAACTAAGAGATTTGAAAGTGAAAATTTTATTGAGGTTCGTATTCTGCGGTACGTATTACGAAGAAACTGTCAACGTCATCCGTTGGCGCACGACTTGCAGTGATTAAAAATTTCAAATTATTAAGCGGTTAGAAAATAAACTGAATAGTATTATATATTTAATAATATTTACCTGTATGTTTGGTTCCTACATATGTAGGTATACAAATTTTATCAAAATTTATGTTTCTCTGGGTTGAATTAGTACACATTTTTGCACTTTGCTCAATTTCTAGCTGCATACAGAGCTGCCAGGAACTTTTTCTCAATAGCCCCAAAAAAATTTTAAAATATCCCATATATCACCTAATAATAAAAATAACGTTTCTGCTAAAAATAAACATAAAATTTCTATTGATTCTATTTATATTTGCACTAATTGTCAAAAGAGTACCACACTAAGTATCAAATTTTTCAAAACTACCCAGCCCCATTATTGTTGATTGAATAGCGCTGCGGTTACATGGTCAAATTTTGCTTTAAAATTTTTAACACATACGGTTTGCCAAAAATCATAAGTTGACGGCTGTGACGTAAAATTTTATTTCTCAAAAGTCATCATAAAGAAGCAACAACTTTCAAAGTTTAGTGAAAACGTGTGAGTGTATTATAATTGTATAGGCAAAACTTGATCGTGTAAAAACAACAACAACGATCAGACAAAAAGTTCTTTGTGATGACATGTTCCGGCAGCATGGAAACTGTACACCTTTTTTTTGACCAAAATTCTAATAGATTTGTCGGAAACTCTTTGTGAAAGTAATTATCAGAATTGGCAAAGGGAAGTTTATTCCACTACGCTTCATACCTAATAACTTCAACACAAATTTAACAAATTTGTTATCAAACATAATTTTATAAAGTTATCGATAATAAATACAAGAAAATCCCCCATCCCCAAACGAAATTTTTCGTCCCCAAAAATGTTGGCAAGTCCCCAACATTGTAGATAAATGCCTAATACTGGAAGCCCTGGCTGCACATGAGTCTTCACTTTTATTTATCATGTTATACTCTCTTAAGCTTTTTGACGTTTATTATCTGTTAGGTCTTTGTGCTTTGTTTGTAGCAAAAAAAAAAAAAAAAATGTGCGTTTTTTATTGTTATTGTTTCTGAAGCCGAATCCATTTGTTGCTTCATTCACCACTTCAAGTAAAACTATTTTTTAAACGTCTTGAATATTGACCATCAGTATCTGGCAGCAAAAAAAGAAAATAAGCTTTAAAATTTCCCTGTTTCGTTAATATAAGGTGAAGTTATAAGCCCACCTGGCGACTATTTGTCATGGTTTGATGTTAAAATTTTATGTATTAGGGCCCGTGCACATACAGCCATGTCACAGAACGCAATTCCGATCGAAAGTGGTTTGAATACCGAATGTCAGGTCTTTAGAAAACGCAAAATTTCTTTGGGATGAAACCACTTAAAATTTTCAAAGCGGAATTGACGTTTTTAATAATTTATTAAAAAAAAATTAAAACTAAGTCAAACTGAACGTATGTTTGATGACTACAATGATTTGTTATCCATTTAGTTAATATTTATACAAAAACATTTTAATTTCTTAAACTTGTTGAGAGAAACAAAACAAGCTAATGTATTTTTAAATCAAAGTACTGCCACATTATTTTTTTGTGCAACAAAAATGAATGAAATAGAACGCAACTGCTTCGGCTATGAATACCACACGGCCAGGGCCCAGTCGATGCAAAAACATTGAACTGGTTGAAAGCAGTTTACGTGAAAATCCGCGACTTTCAATACGGAAAAGAGCTGCCTCACTAGGACTTCCCAGAGCGATTATTCATGAAATTTTAAAAAAGGATCTGGATGACATACTCTTTCAAAAATAAAATCCGCATCTCCATTCTATCGTTCAAAGTTTGTGTCAATTATTACATTTTTTATTTAAGTTTGAAAATATAAATCTGCTACCAGACGACACCCTTTATATTTATTAGGTCTATGCAGCTTTACAACAATGAACAAAACGAACAACAACAGACATTTTGTTTGGGTAAATAAATTTTTTAATGCCAAAAAAGAGACTACTACTCTCTCAAAAGTAAATACACACAGGCTACAATAGCAAGAAAAGCGTTAATTTCATTTATTTATGCCTTAATTGCTTTTGCAATCCTCTCCCAAAATAAAGAAATGAGCAAAATTGTTAATTGCGCGCTCTCTCAAATTAAACAAGTAAGTAAAATGTGAACAAATATGACAGTCAAGTATAAAATACTTGTAAAACACATGGCGAGTTGCACAGACCTAATAAATAGACCTTGCAACGTACGTTAATAGTAGGCCAACTTTCGCTCTTATACAGGGTGGCGTTGAATGAGATATATGGTTTGAATTCTTTATAACTTTTTTAATTATTATTTTTTCTGTGTTTTTTTCAGCATTTTGTGAAGAAGACTTGGGGAATTAATTATGAATCATTACACGATCGAACACAGCACATACTGCAGGTGCATCCATGGCTTTCTTAAGGACATATTTTTCGAATGCATTATTTCGCGCACCAGCGATTTTAATTGGGATCCACGTTCACCAGATTTCACAGCTCCTGACAGTTTTCTTTGGGGATATTTGACAGAAAGAGTGTACGTTAACACAAGCCAATAACCATACTCCAACTAAAAACCAACATTCGAAATGAAATCATGGCCATTACACCCGAAATTTTGCGAAAAGTTACGGAAAATATGCTAAAAAGAGCACGTATGTGCAAAGCAGAAAATGGACATCACTTACAAGATATAATTTTTCAAAGCTAATGGCAAAAAATTCCCCAATAATATACTGTATTTAAAAAAAAAATTATAATAATAGCATAAATAAAAAATTTATAAACCATTTACACCATATAGTTCATTCTGCGCCACCCTGGGGCCTTACTCTGTAATTCGAAACGAAAAGAAAAGTATTCGAATTTGTATGTTATTTACATTGGCATACGATAACATTTCCTTTCGATTCGAAATACAGAGTAAACCCCTTTTGTTATTTGTGCCATATTCTGGTGCTGCCACAAACTATACAAATTAAAAGCTCTCATCTGTCAAAGTCCTTAACGTACATCAAAAGTTCAAAGTTGGCCAACTTTCGTACTTTGCTTTGACGGAGACGTATTGATTGTGATAAAGCTCATAAGAAACCCCGCATTTTAAGGTTGTCGCAAAGCTTATTCGTTTTGCAGCGAACGTATAATTTTTTTTTGTATATATATGTGTTTTTTAAATATAGCATAACCTACAAAGAATGTGTTAAATTAGTGTAATATAAGTTAAATTTAAATTAATTATTACAAAAAGCTATTTATTTTGCATTCGGCTTAAATCTAGTTTCCGGACGCCGCTCCGATAGGTCAATAGAAAATTTAAAAATAAGAAGAAAAAATAAAGTGAAAAAAGTCCCGGCAATGCTTAGTTTTCGAGGGTTGGACCTACGAAGTTTCCATATAGAAATGCACAATTCTACATTTCGGAAACCAAATAGCCAATAATGGTATCATTTGAATATTTTAATAAAAGCAAATTTCATAAAATCAAAAGCTTTTTGAAAATTTTTAAAAAATGGTGAGGGCCATACGACTGTCAAATTTGCATCCGTATATTAGTCAGATTCATAACATATCGTTTTTAAACTTTTATAGTTTCAAATTTGATTTAAGTTTGTGACATGTGGTATTACTCAGTCTTACAATGTAAAAGGGCCTTAAATACTAATAAGATCAAATGTAATTTCATCTTTATGGATCTCTTCTCTTTGTTTGAGTCGTCTCCATTAAAGAACAAACTTGCAATGTAAACATGAGTCAAATAATAACTCCTCTTTTATAACCGTTTTTAGATTTAAGATTTAAGTTTCCTTCTTTACTATTCCTGTAAGTTCGGTAAAATGACAGAAGTATATTCTAATTTTAATCTTACAAAAGTCATAAATGTATTTAAGTGTGTACGAATTAGCAAATGCACAACAATTTCTCTTATACATTTTGAGGTCTTTGGTGTCAATTCTGTGTCTCTTACTGCCTGTTTGTAGAAAATGAAAAAAAAAATTCTTTCGGATATTTAAACTGAAAACAACAATAAAATTCCAAAATTTTTTTTGTTTTAAAAACAGCCACTTAAACCTTAAAAAATTCCTACCGAATCAACTACATTCAATTGATTGCTTCCATAGATATTTTTGACAAAAAAAAATCGGAAAGATCGGGTTTTTCAATTACAGAAGCAAATTCCAATTAAAGATTTATTGATGTTATTATTTAACTTTTAATTAAAATTAGAAAGGAAACTTTATAAAAAAACGACATGCCCGTTATTATCTCCATCGGTTATACAGTTTCGGAAAGGCATATCTTACCCCTAAGTCGCCTCCTGGTTCTATTTAAAAAGTATATATGTATGTCGCATATGTGTCCTACTAGACGCAAAACCATAAATACATTTAAATTTCATTAAAATTGGTTAGATGGTCTCGTTGGCGTGGAAATGGCAAAATTTTAAAGTTCATCAAAATCTGAGAGACCGCAATTTTCCCCATATCGCCCTCCTGGTCCTAGTTTTGAAAATATACATTACCTATGAACATTTTTAGATGCAGATCTATCCATGTTCTAAATTTCATTAAAATCGGTTTGAACGTTTCGGAGGGGCCGAAATTCCCCCTATCGCCCTCCTGGTCCTAGTTTTGATAATGTACATTATCTATGAGCATTTGTAGATATAGATCTATCCATGTTCTAAATTTCATTAAAATCAGTTTGCACGTTTCGGAGGGGCAGAAAATTCCCCTCTTGGTACTAGTTTTAAAAAAATTAATACCCTTTAACCTTCCCGGAGTTGCACAGACTAAGTGCACCAAATTTCATCGCGATTGGTCCACAAATGGCGAAGTTAAGCTCGTTTATATTATAAAATCTGCTAATACCATGTGGAAGGAGTAGCATAATTAAAAAAGTAGTCGTAAAGGTGGGCGTGATTAAAAAAACGTAGCTTATAATTCATTCAAGAGTCCCAATTATATGGTGTGAAAATTTCAGGAAGATCGGTCCAGCGGTTTGGGCTCCTATAAGGTACAAACAAATAAACAAACAAACATACATTAATTTTTATATACATACATACATATATAGATTATAGGATATAGGAAAGAGAACATACTGAAAAATGCTGTCATATTAACTTTTGCTGTTTTTATTTTAAGGTCATTCGTCGCGGAAAAAATATACTCCCAACAGTAGCCCGATTGTGCCTAATAGCCACATTTTTTGAAGATGGTTTACGTATGTACTTCCAATGGAATGAACAACGCGAATATATGGATATGAGCTGGGGTTGTGGTAAATTTTTGGCTACGATATTTGTTTTAATTAATTTCTTTGGACAACTTGGTGGCTGTGGAATGGTCATTGCTAGATTTAAGGTTGACATTGCCGTTGGAACTCTATTTTTCATTGTTGTTCTACAGGTACTTCATTGTACTTAATATAATTAATACGTGCAAAAAGTTTTTTATATCAATGTACGAACGTATACACATATTTTAGACAATTGCCTACTCCATATTGTGGGATATACAATTCTTATTACGTAATTTGGCTTTAATTGGTGCACTGCTGTTGGTATTAGCAGAATCCCGCGTTGAAGGTCGCAGTCTTTTTGCTGGTGTGCCCTCATTAGGAGACAATAAACCCAAAAATGTTATGCAACTCGCTGGTCGTGTTTTGCTAGCATTCATGTTTATAACATTAATTCGTTTCGAATTAAGCTTTTTGCAGGTTTGTAAATAATTGCTATTATTCATAACGTTATTAAAAATATGTACACATATATTTAAAGATTCTTCAAGATATTGTTGGTTCAATTTTAATGGTTTTGGTAACAATTGGCTACAAAACTAAATTGTCTGCATTAATTTTGGTTGCCTTATTAAGTATTTTGAATTTATATCATAACGCGTGGTGGACCATTCCTGCTTACAAGCCTCTTAGAGATTTTCTCAAATACGATTTTTTCCAAGTAAGTACTTCTACAAAAGATTGAAACTTTAATATTTCTAAAAATGTATCATTGTGAATTTCCATGTTATAGACTCTTTCCGTTATTGGTGGTTTACTGATGATTGTGTCATTGGGACCCGGCGGTGTATCCATGGATGAACATAAGAAAAAATGGTAGATGTGCCAGAAAGATTTTTTGTTACTTCCATTTGCAGTTCTCAACATCGGCAAAACAAAAATCTTCTTATGTATACAATAAAAAATCTACTACATTAATTTTATTTCGTAAATATTTCTTGAAATTTATCGAAATAGAAATTTTACAATTTTTTATCAAGTATGAAAAACCATTAAATGGCTAAAAATATATAATAAAAAAATAGTAAAAATTTAAACTTCTTAAACGAACTCCGCATTTTTTATATACATATATTTTTTATACTTAAATTGTTAAATGCTAGTTTTTTATTATTAATAATAATGAAAATGTTCCAAGTCTGTAAGGTGATTTTTTTTAATATTCAAAAATTTGTTTTACATTTTAAATATTTTTGTCAGTTTATTTCCTAAATTAGTGTAGTTTTCCTCTATGTTACGTTTTTTTTATTATTAGTATGTATATTCTATTGTAAGATAAACTTTAAAATATTTTTTGTATTGCAAATAGGACTTGATGCACGTAAAAAATTAACGCATTATAACAATTAAAAATATACTAATTATTGACTGGTTCCAAAAGAAATGAGTTTTTTTTAGGCAATGACAGATAAACGTCTCTGCTACCATCATTCCCTCATGTTGTAAAGAAATAGCAGCTTCCGTTTTCCCATTTACTACACCTTGACCGAGACGTTATCGCTCAATGTGCATATCAGAATCCTGGGGGTTACTCCCTATTGCGATGCGAAAGCAATTGCATGCAAATTTGGTCTCACTATTACCTCGCAAAATTTTTTGGAAAAGTGGCAAGACTAAAAAAACATCGTTTAAAAAAGGGAAGTGTAACAGTTTTTAATTAAAAATTTAGGTTTGATAAGGAAAACGACCGTGTAGAAGGAGTTGCAAGACGAGTCTTAATAAATAGATCGGATATCCGATGAATTCCAACCGAATTAGAAAATCATTTTTCAGCCAATCTCAAACTATTGACTTTTAGAAGAACGCTAGAAGATAAAATATAAACAGTATGTATAATAAAGTTTTGAAAAAATATCTCAAAAATTATTGAAAAAATCAAATTTGAAAGTGTTTGACAAAACGACTATAGGAAACACATCGCACCTTTTATCGTTTCCAAATCGGTTTTGTGTCTAAATCGTTTTTCATCACATACCTAAATAAAAAATACCTTTTAATAAACTTATAATTTACTCTTAAAACTTATTGCGTTTTCTATGATGTCGACAGAATTCTTTCTGTCGTACAATTACATTTAAAACTTTGTAGAATTTTGTTTTAACTGTAATTGCACGAAAAAGAATTATTTTGGTATCATGAAACAGATATGTATATTGTGCACAAATTATGTGCGTCTTGTTTGTCATTTGCTGACTGCAACTGTTCTTTGGCCAAGTGGATGTGTTGTAAAATTTGATAACATTACTTAAATTTGATCGATTCTCTAAAAAAAATACGTTAGGACATAATGCTTTTACAGACTTTGAATTTTTTGACTGCGGTTGACTTCTGTGAATTTCTAAACTCTTTTTTACTTTAGTATGGATTTTATATTATTTTTGTTTTTTTAATAACAGTAAAATACGTTAATTTTGCGTTTGTTTCTTTTGTGTAAATAATGAATAATACCAAAACTCTTTAGTTGTATGCCGCAATTTGAGTAGAGAACACAATGGTAAACAAAATAATTACATTGTTAACTATCAAAGAAAAAGCACAGATTTAAAAAAAAATTGAAGAGGGTTTTTCAGCGTGTTCCAAACTTTTTAATGTACACAGATTAACAATAAATAGAACAAGGAAAGACATTTAAGTGGTCGGAGTTTCCTAAAATGGAAAAGGCATTGTACAAGTGGTTTGCAGAACGAGCCAAAAATTAATAATATGTATTTAAATCTACAAATATGTAATACAAATGTATTAGATCGTGAATTTTATCAATAAATTGAAATAACAGTGAATAAAAGTTGCTTTATTGCTATGAAATAAAATTATTCGGTACTTGCGATATCCTCGAAACGTGCACAAAGCCTGGTTTTCATTATGAGCGATAATCGAGTTATTACTGGACATAAAAATTCGAATGGATTTTTTGATTGATTATGGATATTTCTCAAATTACATGCTCGCGGAAATTTTTAGACCCCTGCTATGTCAAAAAGTACAACTTTATTAAAAAAATTCACACGGGGCCAAAGACGGTCATTTCACGAATTAATTAAAAAAAATGTTCAAGTACCGTAAAAACTCAAAGGCAAAAAATAAATGTTAAATTGGTCACGGCGATTTTGTAGTGACGCGTTGAAATTAAACATAGTCAGAGAAAACTGAAAAAATAACCAGAAAAAAGTTAAAACTTAATGTAATTAAATCATATTTGGAAAAGTTAAATTGAAATGTTTTACTGAAATATGTAATAAAAATTATTTGTGGAAGTGCTTTTGTTTTTAATGTTTATATTGGAAATGCAAAAAAATTGATTTTTCTTAGTTTAAGCGGACATAAATTTATTAAAAGGGCTCAATTAAGCAGAGCTTTAAATTTTATTTTAACAGTTGAGCAAATGGGCGTTATTTTAGAATAATTTATGCTGCGCATCGTAGCGCCTTAGAATTTATGTAAGAATTAGTAATAGCATCACGCGTTGAGTTGAGTAAGTTATTTTTTTAATAAAAATACATTTGTTTTCATTAATTCTAAAGGTAATTAATCACCCCTATTCCGCGTTTCAATTACTTTCCCTCATTCAGTTACGCACGGATCGAAAAAAGGTATTCTGCAAAAAAAAAATTATTAAAGAAAAAGAAGAGGGAGGTCTGTTTAAACCAGCAGCTTTGCTGTGAAACGTGTGAAATAGTAACAGAAAAAATAATAATGAAATAATTAGTTTAGTTATAGATCTCATATTGCTCAGGTGTATTATTTTTCGACCTGCAATAAATTAAGAATAAATCTTTAAAATTTAAAAAAAAATAAAGAAACTTACAAAATAAATTTATAGCATTTTATACTTATATTTTATTTAATGGACACTTTTTTTAACTACAAAAACAGAAATCGAAAAATTTTCCGTTAGTAAATAAACAACGTGTAAAAACGTAGCTACGATTGTAATGCAGAATACATACAATCGAAATGACATGGGGAACCGAACACAGAATACAGAAAGTTGTAAAACGGAGTTAATTTCGATTCGAATCGTAATGCAAAATAGGGGTCATTGAAAAAGAACTGATGCAAAATCGATATTTACATAATCCGTACCCGAAGTTATTCAATGGCAAGCAATTCAGCAGAAGCGTGTGTTATTAATTAATATTTTATTGGCGGTACCCCTCTATACCACCAAGATTTCGTTGGAACTTTCAGTTTGTTTCAAGAGTTACCCACATCAAATTTAGTGTGCCTCATTATTGCAGGTCTGCAGATATAGGAAAAAGATTAATTACTTTGTATGGGAGGTACACCTCCTTCGATACTTCCAAGATTTCGTTCGTACTCACATAAAATTTTGTGAGCGTCACTATTGTAGTTGTGGAGATATGAATTAATCCGCAAAAAAGGGCTTTTGGCCCCACTGTGGGACTTACCTACGAATGTATCTATTTCTTTGCACAACTCTACTTTAGTTTCAACGTAAATTTGTAATGAAGTTAGCTTTGATATTATTAGTCGTAATATACATATGAGATTAATTCTGTACTCACATACATAAGCAAACTCCTTTATCCCTGCAAATAATGTGACTAGTCCACGCATGCATGTATAGTGTAGTTCACAGAGCACTAGGACTAGTCCTAGACCAACATGGACAAAACATGGTTCATTGAACATTACGATGTGCTAGGGATGAACCATATAACCCATCGGACTAACCCAACAACTACTCCATGGAGTACCTCAGAGTAATTTTAATCAGACGGAGTAATCGTAAATACGTAAAAAAAAACAAACACTTGTCGTACAGCAATAAGCTGTTGTTTTCAATGACATGGTCCACGGCTGCATTACATAGGACCATGTTGTAACCAGTCCATTTCAGCGAAACTGGACCACGTAAGCAAAGTTGCAAAAGTGTAGAAACTTTCTTGTTTCAAAAAAAAGCAAGTCAAACGGACGAAACTAACATAAAAATTAAAAAAAAAGAATTCAAATTATCAAAAAATAAATAAATTTCCACACTGAAGTTTATTTAAAGAAAACCGCTAGTAATACTTTACTACAGTTTTTATAAGGTTTTTTGGTTCTCCGGTAAGAAAAATAAGTAGTTACGTCCGTTTCTATTTAAGATGGCGATATGTACATACAATCTTGTACCAGAGTAATTTTTTCTGTTCAACGAAAACGAACTCGATTCGAGTTCATTGCAAAAAAATTTCTACGTATGTTGTTTTTTGATCAATGATCTCTTTCGCTATTTTTAGGGTTCCCAATAAAATTGAAAAATTAAAAAACTGCTCAGAAATATAAATACGTGTGTATGTATTGATTACGTGTAACGTTATTTGTTATTAAACTTTTATCTTCATTTTGAGTTTTATATTATATTTATGAATTTTCATAGATACGTGTTTTAAACATGTAATTAAACATGAAAACAGAAAATTTTCTGTTTTTTGTAGGCTGTTTACTCCAAAGCGGCAGCACCAGAAATGATTTCAATCAACTCGCGAGTAATGACAGCCTGTCTGGTGCGGTTGAATGTTAATGTCAATTTCTCAATCATTTCACCGGCATTCTTTGATGCATTGTCCATGGCAGTCATACGAGAAGATTGTTCGGAGCATGCACCCTCTTTCATCGTGTAGAAAATAAGGGAAGCTAACGAATATTCCAAATAGCTTTGGACAACATCAGCGTCCAACGAGTCATAGACCGCTAATTTGTCCGACTTTTCCACTACTGGAGCACTGTATATGGGCAGTTGAGAACATTGGTACGATACAACCGATTTGAAACGGTTGAAGACAATTTGTCCTTCGGTGAAATCATATCCGCACTTGAGAACTTCATGAGCAATACGAGATGCATCCAGGAAAGTGGGTGGCAAGCGACCCACTTCATTAGCAACCATGAGAATATTTTTACCGTACAAGCGCGACAAAATACCGCGAGACTTATCACCGACACAAAAAATTTTAGTGTTGGAATCGTCTTTTGCCAATTCATTACGGATGTAACGTGCAACACCAGTATGAACAGCACCACACAAACCCCGATCTGAAGTCATGGCAATCATCAATTTCTTGGCTTCAGCTTTCTCGTCAACTTTTATTTCAGTTTTCTCAAAAAATTGTTGAGCACCGACACCATATGGACGAGCTGCTTTCAAGTCACGTTCCGCACGAGTGTATTTGGCAGCTGATACCATTTTCATGGATTGCGTAATTTTCTGAATGTTTTTTACGGACTTTAGGCGAATAGAAATTGCTTTTAGTGTCGCCATACCACGCTGTTGTTGGGCCTGTAAAGTAGCCTCAACAGCCAGTGGGACCAAAATGGCTGTAGCACGATGTATAAACATAATGGTTGCTTGCTCAAGTGTTCCGTGCAGTTATCTAATAATGGAAACAAAAATTTTAAAGAGTTAAAATTTAAATAACTAAAAAATTGATTATGCAAAAGCGACTGAAAATCGAACTTTTTACCAGAATTTTTCACGAAACGACTGACACAAGTTGCTGTTATGTAAGTGTAAACAGAATTGCCAGATTAAAATGAAATGATGACAATTGAAGTTATATATGGTACTACCAAGGCAAATTCATTATGTACAAGATATATTTACAGGGCAATTTCATGTACATAAATATATCTTGTACCAAGATATATTAGGTTAGGTTTGGTCGGCAGGTTGCTGGATGATCAACCTAGAATTCCCCACTGATAAACTAGCACACTAACTAGACTACCGAGGCATCCGATATGTACATATTTACACAAGGTAGACTCGTCTCAATTCGCTTTTTTTATCTGGGACCAGCACTCAGGAGATGACTTCTACACATGCAAAGCTTTGTGCTGGAACTATAGGAAAGGGAACGGTGCTACACAATACCGACGAAGGAAGGCGTTATGATGTGCTGTATAAAAATGGTGTCTTTACTCTGTCAAAATCAGTCGGTCGTTATCAGCACACTTTCAGTCAACTGGCGAAAACGTGAATGTGAACACTTAAATTTACAAACATGAAGAAATTCTAACATTTCTAAATATATTTGGTGTAAAAATATGTAAATTGAAGGGAACTAAGTTGTATTTTAAATTTTTTTATATGTACTTTGTTGAATTAATTCATTGTATATTTTTTATTTTCTTTATTTATTATTAACTATTTTCATTCAGTTGGTAGGAAAAATGTAGAATTAATATTGTTTCCTTTCTTTTAGAAGTGGAAAAATGTACACATTTACTGCCTGGCCCACAATGTCACAGAAAATATTCAAGTTTTTAATATCTTTTTCGATTTATTTGGTATAAATTAATATATGGGGGTTAATAGTTGTGCGCTTTTTTCTCAATTTTTCACTTTCAAAAACGTGAACACCCGCAGTTAAGGCCGCTTTAAACGATAAGATTTGTCGTACGTAAAATGTGAGAGAAAATAAAATGAAATTCCATCCATATTTCAAAAAAAAAAAAAAAAAAAAGAGTAAAAATTAGAAAATCAAGTAAGATGAAAACATTCTCATTTAATTTAACTACAGCTGTTTGCTTGTTTTCCCCAGGAATGGAGTTCTTGTGCAATTGAATTTTTTTTTTAATAACCTTGAAAAATATTTTTGTAACTTTCGAATATGTTATTTTCGTGGTCAAAATTTTTAGTGTACTTTTGGAAAATATACGTATATTTTTATAAAATTGTGCTGTCGTGGTCTAAAATGTAGCTTTTGATTTTATAATTGGTATAAATTTATGAAACCAGTTTTCCCTCCCTGGCTTTCTCACATTTGTTTACATAAAAATGCATTGGTTTTTGAAAAATTTTAAAAAATCAAGAGAGCCATACGACTGTCAAATTTTCATCCGTATTTTCTCTCAAAATCTTATAGTTTCATTACATATTACGTTTAGAAGATCCGACTTGTGCTCTTCTACACAAAAATTTGGCATGTCGTACGACTTGTGGGACAATGTAAAGCACCCTTAAATATAACATAACCTAAAATGAACGTGTTAAATTCGTGTAATATGAGTTCAAATTAAATTAATTATTACAAAAAGTAATATATTTTGCATTATTATTATTATAGTATTATATTATTATAATTATTAAATTGTTTACAACCAGTTTTCGTAACTTTCTCACAAAAGTAAACATGCTTTGATGTTCGGCTCAAAAAATACGTTACTAATTGAACGTCAAATTTTTTGTATACGTTTTTTAAGTATCACATAACCTAAATAGAACCTTTAAATTAGTGTAATGTAAGTAAATTTTTAATTCATCGTTACAAAAAACAATTAATTTTGCATTTTTATTATTATAACAATAAATTATTATAATTATCACATTCACAGTTAATTTATCACAATATTTTGAAGAAATTACTTTTTTAATTAGATTGTTGGAGATTAACTGTTCTGTTTCCCTTATTTTATTCTAAAAAGTAATTTCTTAACAGTATTGTGATAAATTAATTGTGAACTTGAACACGACAGGAAATTTTCATTTATATGTAATAACTGTAGTTCGATTAAATTCTATTCTGAATTATCAAATTATTTACAACTGTTCTTAATTTTTTAATTAAAGTAAACAAATTTTGAGCTTTATAATACGTTACAAAGAGTTAAATCGGCTGACGGGCGAATTAGCTATTGAGTTTACCTTGATTTATAAAAAACTCTGGCACTTCTCTGTAATGTAAACAATAAGCAGCTGCGCCATTGAATTTGCCTGATTTTTGTTACCTCGTACTAACTGTTTTCTATGGAGTTAAGTTTGTTCTATGTTGTGTATATTTGTAGCGGCAGTGATTAAAATACAGATTATAACGTTTAATCTGTGACAGTGTAATCATAGAATATTAATAGTCTATGTGTGTAATAATGAGCAACCCTCACGACGAGATTTGTCCTCCGCCTTCGGAAGATGATGAATTAACACTACCAAGAGCTAGTATTAATAAAATCATTAAGGAGTTAGTGCCATCTGTGCGAGTGGCTACTGAAAGTCGAGAACTACTACTAAACTGCTGTTCAGAATTTATTCACCTTATAAGTTCGGAAGCTAATGAAGTCTGTAATTTGCGTAACAAAAAGACGATCAATGCCGATCATGTTTTAGAAGCATTAGATCGCTTGGGATTTCGAGATTACAAACAAGAAGCTGAAGCTGTACTTAATGACTGCAAAGAAGTGGCTGCAAAAAGGCGTCGTCAAAGTACTCGACTGGAAAATTTAGGTATCCCGGAGGAAGAACTTTTAAGACAACAGCAAGAGTTGTTTGAGAAAGCCCGCGAAGAACAAGCACAGGAAGAGCAACAACAATGGATTAGTATGCAAGCATCGGCGATACAACAGAATGTAAAACAAATGCGTGTAGCAGGTCTCGAGGAAGATGACGAAGATGATGACGATTATTAATCGTTTTACCAATTGCTTAAGTATTAAGGTTTCTCTGAAATATAAAACAATAAATTTTATCAAAAAAAACTATGATGTTATTAACAGTAGCATGGTTAATAACAGAAATTTACGAAAAAAAAACGATATTAATTCCTGACAGCACTTGTGTTACGGTTCCAAAATACAAACAATGTTTTTCTTTCAAATATGTGTGTACGGCGAACATATTTAGTTAGTATTTTGATATCATCTTTTTTGCTTTATTAAGTTTAAAAAAATCAGTTCAGTCTATTTTAAGTTTTTGGAATTATATGTATGTCGCTGGGTTTTTTTTTAATGTAGGTATGAAAAAGGGACAATATGTTATGTAGTTACTAGGTATAAAACACCAGTTACACTTGTAACTTTACTTATTTACCAGTTATTGAGAAAATCAAATCCTTTGCGGATATTTGAATCATTGTCCAGTAAATGGACATCCTCTTCTAAAGTTTTGTCATCATCATCTGATGTAGCTGCCGAAGAACAAGAACCCATATTTAAATCATTTTGCCCACAATGGTGTAACAAATTAGAACTCTCCTCTTCAGTATTATATACATCTGAGAAAACAGCATAGTTAATCGCAAGTTTAGGTGTAACACTGAGTTGTGTAGAATTAATATAATTTTGTAGCACTGAAGATTTCGAAGTTGGGGATACTTTATCCTTGCATTCAAATTTATAGGTAACACCTGGAGATTTTATAGTTTTGCGATTTGTTGAAATATTACTTGGCCTTACATTCGAATAAGATAAAGATGACTTAAGCGTATCATTGACTTTTTGTTCTTTAAGATTAATTTTTAGCTGATGTTGCAATCGATGATAATTATCAATCGTTTTTTTGGAATCATCTTTAAGAACAGTTGTGTCCAAATGACACTTTAGGGCTGGTTTTGTATTAGTCGATATTATCTTAGTACAAATAATTGCCTTTCGAGCTGCTATTGGGTCTGCAATTGGTGACTGAACAAATAAATTTATTTGAGATTTCGTTCTATAACAAAATGGCCGTGAATGTTCATCTCGAAAACAACCTAACGACTCATCCTGAATAACTTTAAGACCTACTTTTTGATTTCCAAATGTAAGTAAATTGCGGCCGTCATATGAGTAAATATTTTTTACTCCATATGTTTTAAATTCTGCATCGCCATATGCTTTCAACGACACTTTTTTTTTATCTGTATCTTTCTGATCCGTACTGTCTCCAGATACGTTAACATCTTTAAATACTATTGCTGTTAATGAGTCTGTAGATGATTGATAACTATTCCCAGAGGAATTTGTTGGTGTGGGTGTTAAAAAATTATCGAAATAGCGTAAGGAAATCTCCGGCTTAATTAAAGTGTCATTAAGTATATCATTTCGCTCGTTGTAGCTCAATGTGTTCCACAGATGTCCGTAGTTAGCTTTAGTATCATTAATATCATAAGCAATTCGTTTCGCTATTGGATTTAATTGTGCGAAATACTCTTCTACTGCATCCAATGAAATAGAACTTAAACGACGGTTTTGCTGAACAGGATCATGGTAACCTGGCATAATAGTTTCTAAGTATTTACAGTTGCTCTATATGTAATTAATAATAATCTCGTATTTCAACAAGATTATTGCTTTATTTTACTCTTTACAATATATTTCTTAGAAAAAGAATTTTGATCCTTTTACTCTTGTATATTATTTCACCAAAAACAAAAAGAGGTTTTATTGTCTTCTTAAGATAGGTTACCGGACCTTCACAAAATCTCCAATTCGAAATGCATTTATATGCATATATATTTATATGCATAACAAGTCTACAAAACAAAGGTGAAAGAATAGGTGTCTTTTTTCACTTTTCTGGTAAAGTTCGGTAAAATGAGAGTAAACTATAATTTATCTTAATAAGAGACAAAAATGTACAAAAGTAAGAAAACACAAAAAACCATAAAATTTACCACAAAATAGGCCTGTTCCAGGTGTAAGTAACCAAACTTTTGGTAAAAAAACAAAATTACTCTGAATGTGTCAAAGTTGCCCAAAATTGCTGGAACGCACCCAACCACAATCTTGAAGTACTAGTGCCGCTTACTTTCTCAAATAAATTTTATTTTAGTAATTTTAGACGCTATATATATTTTAAAAGTAAAACATTTGCATCATCGGCAAAAGCTTGTTACAGCCGCAGTGACCAGCGGGACTTCCAGCTAGCTCATGTATCGGCGAATTAGTCTCGGAAAGGTTCCAACCCTTGCTACTGGGTACGCTGCACATAAAAAATTTCTATAACGAATCTCGTCGTCCATTCTATAAAACAAATACAGGAAAACAAAAAACAGATACACACATGACGACCCTTTGCTTTTTCCCCCTACTATTGCCACCCCATTTTTTTTGGCGTTTTCTTACTTTTGTTCATTTTTGTCTCTTATTGAGATAAATTATAGTTTACTCTCAATTTACCGAACTTTAACAGAAAAGTAAAAAAACACACCTATTATAGTTTACTCTCAGTTTACCGAACTTTACCAGTAATGTAAAAAAACACACTTTAAAATAATATTTTCAATTTAGTGGTTTTCAAAATATGCGATTTTTCCAGTTTCGTTGCTTTTTAAAATTATAAAGTTGACAACGCTGGCTTTGGCAGAAATTTGATGACATGTTAAATAAAATTAAAACCACAGAGATCTATGATAAAAACTCTGTGATTAAAACATTGTTCACTTAAAATAAAAATTTATATTTTAAATCGTAAAATTTCGCTAGAAATGAGTGCGATATCACAGACACATCAAGAAGATAGCTGCAGCAGCGCTGGTGATGCAGATATACTTCCGTGTGGGAAACAAAAGTACGATTATCAATCATCAAGTAAAGCGCACTTAACAAAGAAGGATTTAGAGGAATTACCTAGAGGAAGTTCTGCATGTGCACAAGTTGAAGAAAATGAAATCAAGTGGGTAAAGGAGTGCAATCAAGAAGCGCTAGATGGTAATATGAAAGTAGTGGCTTCACATTATAATGAGCGGAAAGAAAACGGCAGGAACGAACGTTTGAAATCTCGTATATTTCATATGAGAAATTTTAATAACTGGATAAAGTCACAACTGATATCAGAATATCTAAAACGAATATGTGAGAACCAACGAAAGGGGGACCCGGTGCGAGTTTTAGATATGTGCTGCGGAAAAGGTGGTGATTTACTGAAATGGGAAAAAGCTTTAATCACCTATTTAATCTGTACAGATATTGCCGAAATATCTGTTGAGCAATGCAAAACCCGCTATAATGACATGTGTCGAAGAGCTGACAAGTCAAAATTTAGTCACAAATTTGAAGCAGAGTTTTTTGCGTGTGATTCTACTTTAGTACGACTGAGAGAAAAGTTTAAAGATCCTTCACTAAAACTAAATTTAGTATCTTGTCAATTTGCTTTTCATTATTCTTTTGAGTCCCTTACACAGGCAGAGTGTATGGTTCGAAATGCAGCAGAATGTCTACAACCAGGTGGTTACTTTATAGCAACTATACCAGATGCGTACGAACTAATGAAGCGTCTGAGAACCTCTAAAAATGGACGTAGTTTCGGTAATGAAGTTTATAACATCGAATTTCTTTGCGATACCAATCTACCACCTTTATTTGGAGCAAAATATCAGTTCCACTTAGAAGGAGTTGTTGATTGCCCTGAATTTTTGGTACATTTTCCAACGCTTGAAAAACTCTGCCGTAAGTATGGGTTAAAATTGGATAGAAAGACTACATTTGCAGATTATTATAAGGAAAATAAAGAAAAAGGTATTTTTGTCAAAATCTATTTAAGCCAAAATTAACTATTTATTTAAAAAGGGCGAACGCTCTTACAACGAATGAATTGTTTGGATACAATATATGCTAATCGAGTTAGCAATGATGGAGAATATGGTCATATCAAACGCTATATAAAAGGTAATTCAGGACGATCTTATGGTTCATTAACAAAAAGCGAATGGGATGCAACAAGTAAGTAAAGTTTAATAATTATTGACTAATTAAAAAAATATATAAAAACCTAATAATTAATATGTACATTCCATTGTATATTTGGGAGTTTTTGTATAAACATATGAAATTTCTTAGATTTTTTCAAAAATTTGATTGACGATTTTAGCACCAAATGAAATGTACATATGTACAGACCAGCTAAACCCTATAACAAATATAAATAAATAATTATATTTTTTTTCTTGGACCGGCACTCAGGGGATGACCCCTACACATGCGATGCATTCTACTGGAACTTGGAAATTAGGTTTATAATTATATTTAAGAATGAAAGAAATATCATTTTATATATATATATATTTATATATTATTTCTTTGAAGTAAATTTTTTAGCGTTAGGTCATTCTAGGGTGGCGATGGTACAATGGATGGTAGTCTGCTGGTTGACTACGAATTCAAAAACAGACCTGGGTTCAACCCCAGTTTCAGACTAAAATTTTAAAATAAAAATCTTGCATTTTTCTGATGTGCATTAGTGTGTCACTTGTTTCCGGAAGGTTTCAGTGGCGAAGGCATAGTCATCGGTCACTGAACAATACCGGGTTCAGCTGATAGCAATCCACAATCGCATCAGAACGCCCTCCTTCGTCGGTATTGTGAGGCACTGGCGAAGTAAAACAATAATAAAAATGGCTACTGAACCGAAGCTTCAGGACTGCTACGAGTATAAACTAAAAACGTGCGAAAGCAGAGCTGCAAAAATAAATAATTAAGCTTCACCTCCTGTCATTTCTTCTACTATCCCTTTCCTATAGTTCCAGCAGAATGCTTCGCATGTCATCTCCTGAGTGCTGATCCCAGATAAAAGAAAAAATATAAAACGTTTATTTATTTTTTCGATATTTCACTAACCTCTGATCAAGGCGAAATCATAACAGGTGAACTTACTAGCTCAACTGGGGACTATTTAGCACTGTTTGATGTCGAAATTGTATAATTTATTTTAACAACGTACAATGCTTCTTGGTTGTTATTGTACTAATAATTTTACCTGGTATGAAGTCGTCTTGCCGCTAATTGAAATGAAATAATATGACACTGACATTATTTTTTTTATTTGGAGTTTATTCAAATATACTACAAAGTAATGTTATTAGATACAAAATATTCACTTACATACGATCTTAGTACTATATGCTTTTTCTACAAAGTACTAATAAAAATGCAGAGACCGGAGAAACTATTTAGATCCTTCAACTTTTTTCCTCGTAACAGAATCCAACATTCCAATAGTCTTTTTTTTTTTTTAACTGGAATTTAGAACTTTCTGTCTTCGTTGAGTTAGCTTTATGTTATTAATATGGCATATATGTATGTATTGTTCCCTAACTGGACGTCGTATACATTTGTGTTTATTATATTATATTCTTTTACTATGTTGAGGATCATAGTTAATAGTACGAGTAGTATTGAAATGTAACAGAGTGCAAAATAATTTTTAATATAAATTTTATTGTAAATACTTATGCTATTTTAAAAACTACGTAATGTAGACTTTTTGGCATTATAGGCTTATCATTACTGAAATATATAAATAAGCCATATTTTCTGACGATTGTTTTTTTTTTAGCAATTTATTTGGTATGTGCCTTTCGTAAGTGCAAAAATACTTGGGATGCTGAGGGTAAACCAGTATTTGAATTTGATGAATGAAGCTGCATGTAAACGCGGGAGCTGTACAACATTCTACGATTAAAAACCAACCAAAATACATGAAAAATAACTTAATAAAATAGTTTTGCAACATAAAATCTATTTTTTATTAGTTTCGTTAATTTAAAAAATCTTATTTTAAAATAATTTTCTTACTTAAATTTATAACAAGAAAATGTCCTGCAGCAATATCATATGGTATCGTTTAAGAATTTTAAACCAATTTTCTTTTTGTAAAAAGGATTAATAGGACTAGGCATTGCATTGGGCTTCAATAAACCTTTGCCTGGCTTCTTCTTTGCATCATAGGGTATATTGGGAGAGCTTTTAATTTGTTGTATGTATTCAAGAGGATTTTGAGAAGTGTTGTGTTTTAAGGCAATCTTGACACGTTTTGCACTACTTCCACCCTGAGGAGTATTGGCTGCCGAAGACGATCTCACCTTACTGTTAATTGGTGTATATTTTTGATCAGTTAGCCGTTGTTTCGCTAAAGGATTTAATATTAAATCAGCATTGGAATTTCTTATCCGCAATTTACGAGAAGGCAAAAAGTATTCGACTTCACCATCACCTAAGGGCTCGTCCCATTCATCTTTTGCTTCCTTTTTTGATTTCTTTATAGGTACTTCATCAGAATCTGATATTTTTAACACTTTTGTTTCTTTTAGTGTCAATTCGGAAGTTTTCTCATTGGGCGAATCAGATTCTATTAAATCTTTCGTCTGCTTATTTGATGGTGTAGTTTCGGGCTGACCAACTTTATTATCCTCCCAATCAACATTATTATTCTTAGATATTTTAGTTAGTTTAATTGGAGTTTTGGAGTTTTTAGTTTCGATTTGTTCTTTTATTTTTTTAATAAATTCAACATTCCCATTCATTTCAAAACTTTTTTTACATTTGCTTTTTTTAATGTCATTTTTTTGCCCGCAATCGTTTTCTTGTTTAGATTTTTTCGGATTCAAATCATTTTCATTCAACTCCTCTTCTAGCCAACCGGACAAAAAAGATTTCCGTGACCTTTTCCTGCGCTCTGTAAAATAATCTCTTGGGAAAGCTTTTTGTAGAGTCTTCTCATAATTACTTTCATCTATTTCATCAAAATTTAACGAATTTAAAAATTGTCTTCTCTTACGTTTAGTCATTTGCTTTAGTTTTCTATCAACCCCAAATAATTCATTTTCCAAGTTATCCAATTGTCTGATTTTTTCTTTAATTAGAGGCTTGTCACTTTTTGCTTCAAATCGTGGCATTGTCTTAATTCCCAATGGAAATTCACCATTTTCATATATCTTAAACAAATCTAACAACTTTTTAAGTACTTTTCTACGCTTTGTTGTACAATAGTCTTTGTAAAGAAAATGTTCGATTTCTTTTATAATAGGCAGCGCATTCAGGGGTAATTCTGGCATAAAAACATCAACATTTCCAGCTCGTGGATCGAGATGTTTACTGTTACCACATTTATCAGCGGCTTCTTCTCCAACATCACCATTTTCTGATTCAACTTTTTCTATATCATCAATATGTTTGGTAGGAAAACCCATTTGCCTCCAAGCGTTATATTTGTCCGTGTATTCTCTACCCAAAGCGCTCTGATATAGCAAGTGATAGAATACTCTAGTTCGACAGTGTGCTACCAAGTTAAAGTCTCCTTGCGTAGCAACGAATTTAACAAAAGGTTTAACAAGCATTCCAACCAATTCCGCCGAAATATCACCGTCTGAAGTTTTCGCTAATTCCTCGAAGAAAATATCAAAATAGTGCATAGTCAAGCCCTTCGCCGAAATATTTTCAAATAGTACCGTTTCCGTTGCATGTACATTAAAAAGTTTTACCGAATCTAAGTTCCAATCAGATGATTTTAATAATTTAAACATATACCGCAACATGCGTCTGGTCAACATTAAAAATTTATCAATGCGCCATTGGTCTATACCAAACCATTCAAGACACATTACTTTCAAAAATGCTCCAAAAAAGTCCACGCTATATTGTAAATTGCCAGCAAAACATTCTAAAAGTTTGGAAAGTTGTTCTGCAAGTTGTTCTTGAACCAAAGGTTTGTCGGAATACCACATATTATAATAGAGCCCTTTCCATATTCTAATAAAATCTTCTTGAGTGAATGTAAATGACGATTTTGATCTTATTTGAAGCCATTTACGCAATCTTTTCATTTGCCTATTTCTTTCCTTTAAATCATTACACGCCAACGATTTAACAATTTCTACTTCCTGGGCAATGATTTGTATATCTTCTGGTACTTCGTCAAATTCTTTTCCATTCAGCTCATGGATTTTCAATTCAGTTTGTTCTTTTTTTTGATTTAACAAATCTTTAGATTTTTTAACAGGTGCCATTACCACCATTCTATTTATTTTACTTATATTATGTGTGTATACACTTTACTATTAAGATTTTTTCTTTTCTGTAATTACGTATTCTACAATTTACAAAAAGCTAACACGTGTTTGGTTAAATTTGACGGTCGATCATAAAAACGATATTGCCACGCGTAATTTTTTTAAGAATAAATTGTTTAATGTAACAAACAAAGCGAATTCATACCAGGTGAACTCGTCCCATATCCAAGAGCTGTGTTTTTCTACTTTTCTGGTAAAATGAGAATAAACTATAATTTATCTCAATAACAATCTATATATTTCAGCTCAAAGGTTTTTATTTTTCTATATATATGTCGATATTTCGTTAACGTTCGGTTAACATCTTCAAGTAGGTTTTTTATTAAAAAAATTTTTTTTTCTTGTAATTAATATAAAAAATTTTTTTTTTCAACAGAACATGTTTCATAAAAAATGTTAAAGAATAAGATTCAAAATAATTTAAATTTTATACAAACAAAATGTATAAAATTCAAAAATATTTTACAATATTTACATTTAAATATACATTCAAAATATCTTTATATATATACTTATAATCCCACATATCTATATACATATCCACATATATATATATAAAATTATATATACACATATATACACATAAATATATGCAATACTTTAAATTATTATTATTACATTAACACAATATTAATTTTAATATACAATTATATGTTAAAGAACTAACAAAAAACAAATTAAACATTACATGAATATAAGCCTAAAAATATACTTCAAGTTAATAGCTATTATTTAACAAATCCATTTGAAATATATTTTTTCATATTTATAATTTATACATATACATACTATATTTTAAAATATTTTAAATTATTATTCTTACATTAACAAATTATTAATTGCAAAAAATGAATATAAGTTAAATCAACAGTTATTGTCGTACACATTTTAAATAAGTTTAACATGAATAACTTTAACATGAATAACATTAAACATAATAAAGTGTGTGTAAATATTTTCTAATATAATATCCAACATAATATTAATTTATCTCAATAAGAGACAAAAATTTACAAAAGTAAGAAAACGGAAAAGCCATACAATTTTCCATAAAATAGGTCTGGTCCCCGTGCATAACAAAAGTTCCCAAATAAATTATATTTTAGTGATTGTAGACGCTTCAAATGCATAATATTTGAATCGTTGGCAACGGCTATTAAATGTGGACGAAAATAAACTGAAAAAAAGTAAAAGCGTTTTTTATTAAATAAACTGATACAAATATATGTACTTAGAACTTCAAATTTATTTAAAAAATCTTTTTTAAATAAAAACTTTTGCCGTTGCTTTGCAAATTTTCTGATTAATTTAATTAAATTATATATATATAGTGTAGTATATAATTATATATAATATATAGAGGAGAAGGAAAACCTAAAATATAAATATGTATGTATGTGTAATAAAAAAAGTAAAATCATGGATTGTTATGCTTCTGTTTATAGATTTTTAGTTTTTTGTTCTTTTTTCAACTTCAATTCTCGATTGATGAGTTGAACTTTGAACATAAGAATCTTGATTTTGAAGTCAGAAATTAGGAAAAATCCGCTGATGAGCTAAGTAACCATTAACGAAATAGTACTATATGGATATGCTTTCCTCCTCAATTTTTGAGTTTGCTTTTATATAAAAAAATACTTGAGAATACCATAAAGTATGTAATAATACATTCACATATTTTTTCGGGAAAAAGCACAGTACTATATTATTATAATTATTAAATTATTTACAACCACTTTTTCTAACTTTCTCACAAAAGTAAACAAAGTTTTACGTTCAGCACAAAAATACGAATACTTAAATATCCAATGTTTTCGAAATATAATTGGACACATTAATAATGCACGATACACAATTATACAAGTATTAAAACAAACTATTCAGGGATTCACATAAAAATTAATTTTATCCATCAGCAATGACAATCATATGCTCGGGCAAATATAAAATTCCTGCAAATGGATTAGAAACAAATGTGTGTGTTTAGTTTCGGTCACCCATTTCTTGTAGCGCTGGTAATGAATTTGCCTTGGTTCTGGGTATAATTTAAAATATCGTCTGGCAACACTGATATCCAGCCACGTTTGTTTTTGTTTGTTAAAATTTTAAATGAAGTTTATGGTAGAAGTTTTTAATAATATTAATAAACAAGTGAGAAAGGCGCGATTTATAAACACCTACCCAATGGCTTGCAGTCGCTATGAATATGTTAAAGTATATGAAAAAGATGACAGCATATTGCCCAATGTTTGGATAATAGTACGAGTAGATGGAAAGGCTTTTCATAAATTTTCAAAAGTTCATGGATTTGAAAAGCCAAATGATCAGAATGGTATTAGTAAAGCCAACGTTTTAAAGAAGTTTAATGAAATTGCCTTTTTTCTTCAGCCTTAAATCTTATGAGCAATGCGGCACAAACAGTTATGGAAGAATTTCGTGATATCATAATATCCTACGGGCAAAGTGACGAATACTCTTTTGTTTTTCGTAAAGAAGCCAATGTTTTTAATAGAAGACTCTCAAAGTTATTGTCATATGTAACTAGTCTATTTACATCATCATATGTTATGAACTGGTCTAATTGGATGGGTGAAAAAGTTTTGCAATATCCCCCTTGCTTTGATGGTCGTGTAGTTTTGTATCCTTCCGAACAAAATCTTAGGGATTATTTAAGTTGGAGACAAGCGGATGTTCACATCAATAATTTGTACAATACGGCCTTCTGGAATTTAATTCTTAAAGGCGGTCTTACCACTCAAGAGGCTGAAGGCGAGTTACGAGGAACAGTTTCTGCAGATAAAAATGAATTATTATTTTCAAAATTTGGAATAAATTACAACTGTCTTCCTGTAATGTTCAGAAAAGGTACTATTCTGCTAAGGAAAAATGTTCAGTTGGAAAATTTTGCAAATAAAAGACAACTAATTGTCCCAATATATGAAGACATGATTAGAGATACATTTTGGACACAGCACGGCGAATTGTTGGGAAAGTATATGCCCGGTGATTACGAATACAAATCAGATATATTAAATTATTCCGAATTATTAACAAGGCAAATTAGAAAATTATCTGTGAAAGGGAGTTAGTTATGTTCATTACAAAGTTTTAAATTTAGAACAAATTGTAGAATATACATACATAGTTATTCTCTTTATATTTTATGCCCTAAAGCTTTGAATTATGCTTTAAAGGATTTTTATATTTATTGTAAATAGTGTACGCAAGATTCAAAACACATTGATATCTTTTACCTTATCAGTCCTTAATACTATTGGATATTAATTATTAAAACCTTTACTGTATGCGAATATACTTTGCAATAAATAGTTTATACCTATCTTATACGATGCTTATTTTATTTTTTTTCCTACAAAATGATACCTCACTTTCATATCATACAAACTTTTGTCTCCGCTTTAGGAAGTAGTTTTATACATTACACTTTTTACAAATCCAGAAAATAAATAACCGTAATGTAAACATTTCAGTGAGGATTCTTCCCACAAAATATAGGTAATTTATAGAATAATTTTTGTTTAGTTGTTTTGACAGCGTGTGTTCAAGTTGTTTGTCATTCGTAACTTTTCTCTTTATTATTCAATATTAGGCGTTTTTTTACTCTAAATTAGGCACCCGCGGAATCCCAATTTTACCAGAAAGCGTTTTCTTACACAAAAATTGGGTAAATGAGAGATGTTTTGAGAGAGAAATGTCCTTGTTCTTCTTGCACGATACAGCCCGTACTTTTTCTACGGGCTAGTTTGGGCAAGCAGAACAAACAATCAACTGATTTAAAGTAACAATAATGCAGTAAAATAAAAAGTTTCCCAACAAACAAATAATAGTTAATATTATTTTATGATTTAATTCAAAATTATTTGGGTTTTCTTTAATAAACATAAATAAACCAAATTATTGTGTTTTTATATATATGTATGCATGTGTGTAGATTTGTATTTCTAAATCCATGCGTGGAGATTTGTATTATACATTCATGGTCATATACATTAGGTCTGTTCCAGGTGCATAACAAGTGCCGGAACTCCACAAATTTATTTTTATTTTATTTATTTATAACAATCTAGATCAGTTCAATTGCGAGAAATGTTCAACAAACTTATATTTGAAAGAATTACGTCTATGATGGAATGCTCTAAATTTACCCAAAAACGTTCCAGATAACAATTTTGAGAGAAAATTAGAGAGTAAAATTTTTCATTTCCTATCAGTTAAAGTTTAAACTGAGCTTTCGTTAAACTGAAGTAAAGTTTATATGTACTTTAAACTCAACATCAGTAAATCAGTACTCTGTATATTATATACAGTTTAAAAACTAATAGTGTGGTCGCACTACGATAAATGTAAAGAAAAAAAATTTTTGCAGTTATGGATCAGTTTTTTGCACATGATTAAAGAAGCTTTTAAACTTTATAAAGCTTTTAGAGATTTATAAAGCACACATTTGTGAAAATCGTATGGCCAATAAAAGTAGTTTAAACGAATAATTTTGCCCGATTAAAGATGGTTTAAATGTTTACTGATTTACTGTTTTATTAGTTTAAACACACTTTAAGCTAAAAAAAAGATAAACTCTCACTGATTTATTAGCCTTTTTTGGTATAAATTATAGTTCACTCTCATTTGATCGAACTTTACCAGAAAAGTAAAAAAACGAACCTATTATGAAAAGCAATCAAATAACAATGGCTACGAAACAACAAATAATTAAACCATGTAATATTTTCTATCTGAAATAGAAAACTGGGAAAGTACGTATCTACACAAATTTCAGGAAAATAAATAAAAATAAGAAATTAAACACGCATATATTTTATCCTTTATCTTTATCCAAATAAGACTTTAATTTGACGGAAACTAATTTAAACCGCATAACGAATACTCTCCAGGAATTATCAGCATCGGATACAAAAACCAATATAACTATAACTGATTCTTCCAATATACATTTGGGCCATAAATTTAATTATGATGGTAACATTTATTTAAATATAGTGGACAAGAATAAAGAAATTTCTTTCGTTCAACATGATGGTAACGAAGTGCTAATTAAAACATGTAAGCTGTAGAAAGTTTGCTCATACTGTCTTTTAACAAACAACAATTAAAAATCTCCGTATAAATTTATTATTAGTTCTTTATATTTTTATTTTAAATACATTTTAGTAACAAGTATTCATATATAGGATCTACCGATAATTCAAAGAAGTTGCTGGTCGACTAGGAAACCAAAAGAGCAATAGAACGAAATTGAAGAACCGGTTAAAATAGTCATAATTTGTAAGTATTTTTATTTGATTTATTCAATGACGGCAATATAAAAGCTTATTGGGCCAATTGAACTCTATTCCAAAGATATTGTTAATATAAAATAAATATATACTATAAAGCCATAAGGCCAAATATAAATATATAAGTATGTATACTACACAATAAGATTTCCTAAGTAAAAATATTAAATATATGAAGAATTTATAATACAATATAACGTTTAAACAAGGTCATAATACCAGCTCTCCAGCTGGAATTAAATAACAAAAGTAAAATGAACATAATATGGTAAGAGAAGGAAGATCCCAATCAGTAGCAACAAATTTTTAATCCAGAAAAAGAAGCAGATTTATTCTCCCGTAAATAAAGATAACTGCAGTAGTGTCAAGCGAATCATATTGTTAGAATAAGAAAATATGCCTAAAGAGAACGGCAAACAATTCCACCATCGTGCAATCCGTACCGTAAAAACAAGAAGATATTCTCGGTATATGTAGTTGCGGATTTATAGTAGAAGTGGCAACTGAACAATAGTTCGGTTGCAATCCATAATCGAGCCACAAAATTGCCATCATTCACATTCCGTCTAATATCAGTCAGAGTAAGAAGTAGTATTAAAAACTTCCGAAAAGCAAATTGTTTATCATAAATTCCACTCGAAATACGATCAACCATTTGATCTTTAATAATATGCTCGACGATTTTCGATAAAACAGGAGGCTTTACCTGGAGGCATACCTGAATGTTTTAGATAAGATATGTTTCTCGAAATCTACACCAAATTGCTAATTTTATAGTATAGGATCACATACCAAATGATTTGCAATTACATTTCGTACATAAGGCGGCAGTAATACATTTAACATAAACACATAATTTTATTTTATTTCATAGTTTATGCTTAAAGCCTATATTTTTGAAATATAATTTACAACTGAAATTGTGGTGAAATTAAATATTGCTGGAATCACAATACCAAATTTATTAGGCAGCGGCTTGTTTTGCTAAAAAGAAAATAATGGTCACTGTTAGAATATATTTTTTAAACTTCATGTAATCAAGATGGACACATACATATATGAGTTAATGGGGTTTTTAAGAACTTTTAAAATTTAATAGATTTTTTTGGGTTTCAAGCATTTTTTAAAATAATTGTAACGTAAGTTTTGGGAAGAAATTTTAGTTATTGAAGAACAAATTTTTTACTGGATAAATATTAAAATCTTTCTTTAGAAATAAGAAAATAAACAACTTAAACGAAAAGGGCAATTAAAATTAAATTCGAACCAGAACAGACAGATACTAGCTTACATTTTTTATTGAAAAGTTCTTTAAAATAGAAGCTAATCGATCTATTTTAAAGTTCTCACTTTTCGTCTGTAAAAATTAATTATAATAAAATTAAAACATTAAAATAAATATTTTGTATAACTTATTTATGAAATTGCTAATAAAATCTTTTCGCAATACTTACTTGCTGGCTTGCCATTAATCCATGGTGTGAATTTTACGTGGCTATCAGCACGTTTAGCAGCTTCAGCACGTAAATCCGATTTCAAGGCTTGGCGCAGAACTTTAGCACAGATGTTGGAGTACTGGATATAGCTGGAATTAAGCAAAAAAAAATAAAAAAAACTTAATTAATTATTGCCAATTTGTTGCGAGATAAATTACGTAATATTGGCACTTGCAGCAAAAGCATCGTATAAATTTTATTTTTGGTAGTACTTACGTAAGGCCGGCAGCTCTCCAGGCGTTAGTCATTTTGATTATTATTCGTAAAAAGTCCAGATATGTGGAAATATAACTTCAAAAAGTAATTCTTTTTTAACCAGTCGCTTTTTTGCTTGGTAAAAAATTTTTAATGTGCACACTGTTGTATAATAAAATCTGAAGGGTACTTATAATTTAGTTCGTATTTTTTCAATACTACGAAAAAATACATCTCTTCAAACACAAGTATATAAATACACTTTGTTTAAATCATAAACTTAAAAAATTCATTTCATTTTCATTAGTATATTTTCAGGAGAAAAAACTTAAAAAATAATGACGTGTAGTGAGTATGTAAGGAGTTAACAAATACAGTGTGCAGTTACTTTTATATGAATTATCTTATTCACCCATCTTTAATTTAGAAATTATAATTTGACAAGTGTAGTAAACATGCAGCCTACTTCAGTCATCTCAACCCTCAAACAATAATCTAAGGTCAATTTATTAGGTCTGTGCAACTCGCCATGTGTTTTACAAGTACTTTATACTTGACTGTCAAAATTTTTTAACATTTTACTCAGTTGTTATTTTAAGAGTGTCAGCAATTAACAATTGTACTCATTTCTTTATTTTGAGAGAGGGCTGCAAATACAATTAACTCATACTATTTTACAACAAGAAAATGCTCTTAGATGAAATAAACAAAAAACAAATATTTTAAAACAGCTTATTTAGGCACAAGCTGTTCTTAAGGGGTACTGAAATGCAAATCAAATTATCGAAAAGAGCTTAAGTAGAAAAGTGCCAATCTTCTCTATTTACCAATATTTTTCTAAGATTTGTATCTTTAAACTTATTATTAATATATTAAGTTAAATATTTTTTGAAAGAAACAATTAAAACAGGCGCAGTAGTACGGCTGTAAAAGGGATTACAAAAAACGTGGTTGCTTATTAATATATTCAAGATTATTGATTTCATATTGTTAATAAATGATTAATTTTTTAATTTTTAATTCAACATAAGTTAAACAAATATGAACTGAATTAAAATTTGATTGAATTTATAATGAATTAAAAATTTCTAATTGATGTACTTTACTTAAATACGAGTTACAATTGAATATATATTTGAATATACATATCTTCTGGCCAAAAATTAACACAAGAAATTTTTTGAAGAATTAAACATTCTTCCCTGAATTCAAAAAATAAAATTTTTTTTAGAATTAAAATTTTAATGACATATGATACCAGTATTATTTTACTGTTAAAAATCACACTTGAAGCTTAATTTGAAAATTTTTACAAATATGTGCTAAATTAGTTTATAATTAAACGTAAACTTTTTTATGGAAAATTTTCCTTTTAACACCTTTAATGGCGAAAAAAATTGTACTACTAGTGGACATGTTTATTAAACCTTTTGCAAATTATTGAATACAATAGAATTTTTATTTAAATTTTATAGACGTGTTAAATAAAATTATATTTCTTATTTAACCTTAAAGTACAACTTAGAGTTGTTTGCATTTTTATGCAAAGAGGAACAAAGCAACAGCAAATAATATATAGAATAAAATTTTTGTTTTGAAAATAGCTATCTCTTATAACGAAAGCACAAAATAACAACAGAAGGAATATAATAACAATAAAATATGCAAATAAAAGTGTACATTCTATAGAAAACAGTAAATATTTATGTATGTAAAAATTATAAGCAGGGAAACCACAAATATTTAAGCTAAAAATTACATAAAAATTGCTTGAACATTGAAAGTGGCGATTGCAGAAGTAGTTAGCACGTGTTCAGTACAAAACCAAAAAATCATGGGTTCGACACCAGTTTCGGACTAAGTCATACAAATATTTCACATTTTTTTTGATGTGCATTAGTGTGTCTTTGTGTCAGTTCTTGTCGGAGTTTTTAGTGGCGAAGGCATAGTTACAGAAACGTACCGGCTGCAGATGATATCAATCCACAGGCACATCAGAGACACTCCTTCGTCGGCATTTTGTGTAGCAGCAGGGAAGTAAAATAATTACTAAAAATGGCTACTAAAACAAAGCTCCAAAAAACTGAATACTTCTCCTTGGCATCACATGCGCTGCAACACTGCTATAAACCAATAACGTGCAAAACAGAGTTGTAAGATTGTCATGCCTCTCACTATCCCTTTCCTCTAGTTCCATCACAATGTATCGCATGTGTTGGGCCCATCTCCAGAGTGTTAGTTGGATATAAATAACCCAGAATCATAATCCTACACAATCGAAAAATTTATTTTAAAATTTCCATTCATATCACAAAACGTATTTATTTAAAATGTCTAAATGTATGCATTAGAGGTTACTAATGATCAAGAAAAAGTAAGTATAGTTGAATCATTATTATAATTTTTTATACTTATACGCATTCATAATTTAAAGTGGTAAGTAATCATCAAATACATATTTTAAAACGCGTGCTTATATTTTACAGTGCAATGTACTCACCGTACATATACTTCTGAGTACTTGAAATTCAATGACGTCTTATATTTGAAATTTCATGAGTAAGTATGAGTAGTAAAAAACATTTCTCACATCTTTAAAACAAATTAAACTAATGATTTTTTTTATGAATATGGCTTATTTAGCATTTCTAGGGAGTTTTACATAGACACATATAGTACATACTATGTATTATATTAGTCAAATTCACAATTTTCTGCTGAATTTTTACCTTAAAAAGAAATATTTAATTTTTCTTGAAATTTTGTAAGAATTTAAATTTAAAATGATTCTGATTTTAAAACCATAAGTACAGTTTTTTTTTACAAATGTAGCCGTGATTTTAATACATCTGATCGTTTTTAGTAGTTTAATGCAAATATCAGTATTAGTATGTCCATATTGTTACAGTCGATCTCGAAACTCGTTAATTTGAATCTCGCGATAATTTGCAATGTTTTCCAGGTCCCTTGAAAACATTTAATAAATTAAAAAAATTCATGCAAGTTGGTCTCTTCGCTAATTTTAAATTATTTGAATGGCATCTTGATCGCCATTATGGAAAATATAAATAAAAAGCAATATTTATTTTATTTGATATACAATAGAAATGACATCTTTTTATATACTCTCGTAATGTGAATGGGCTTGTGTTTTTAAAACAAACAAAAAATTAAATCGTTTGCTTTAGTATCGTAACACTTTTACCATGCGCTTTGCTTTCAATTAAACTCTTGTTAATTTGAAATCTCTATTATTTGAACTTTTTCTTTGGGCTCTTATATTTCAAATTATCGTGAGTCGACTGTATTGTATTGTAATTGTATCAAAATTATTGAAATACGGGTTGTATGAGTGAAGTTTGGATGTTGCATGTAAAACTGCATTCGTATAAAAAGTATACATACTTAGGTACATGTACGTACATTTGACGGATATTTATTAAATCAATTTTGAAATAATGAACGAAGCAGCAGTCTTGGCCAAGTTGAGATGTATCAAGGTTATAAATGTTTTTAACGAAATGGAAATATTAAACATTTGACAGAACCGTTAAAATCAAAACAAAATATAGTCGTACAAATCTTATCTCATACATAATTAGATAAAATTATTCTTTGTTTTACAATAAAATTTAACTTTTTTTGAAATATATTTATTCAGCTTGAGGTTTTTTTTATTTTATTTTGTTTTATTATTCGATATTTCGTTAATAGGTTAAAAGGCCAATTAATAATATAATTAAAAATAAAATTTAACAATAATTAATTTGAATAAAATGCAGTATTCAAGAAAAAAAATTGATTCTTGGTAATTTAAAATTTTTCAAATATAATTTTTGTACTCTTAAATTATTTTTATTTTAGTTATTTTATTTAGTGAATCCTTTTAAATAATTTTGGTTTATAATTTTTCAGTTTTACTCCTCTCTATTCTGATACGGTAATAATTTGCACCTCATTCAATTCACCTATTACAAAATTTATTTAGTTTTTCTATTCAATTATAATTTTAGTGATATAAATATTATATATGGCAGCAACTACTCGTTTACACGAAATGTTTTCAAGTTGATTAACTATTATTAACAATTATTAAATAATAAAGTAAGTACATTGATATAAATTAACACCAACTGATCATTATATCAATTAATATCGATATCTACTCTTATACGGGGAAACTTTGAAGACATAAACCCCAAAATCTATACAAATATAAATTTTTTGCTGGCCTCATCGAAAAGGCAATTATCAGCCTATCCCACGATGGCATACGATATCGTTAAGTCGTTTAATTACATTGAGAACAAAAACTACATTTAAAATTTTATTTATTCACATTATATGAACTTGTCACAACAAATATCATTGTTTTATTCACAATTGCTTTTCTGTGTACGTAAAAAACAGTTTTTCAAACGGTGGTATGTACATACATACATGTTATAAAAGTTCACAGCAATATCGACCCCTGTGCGCGAAGTTATCGTATGTTACACTTTTTTCGAAATCGAATTTTTTAAGCAAATTGGTTTTAAATCCATTAAGTCACGTGCTGATAAAGTATTATAGCGATGATTGTTATAGTTGTGGAGATAACATTATGTACATTTTATCGTAAGTAACAGCTAATGCTGTCAGCAAGAAAAAAGGAATAAAAACACTCTCCTGTAAAATTTAGTTTTTTTAACATACGATAATTTCGCGCACAGTGGTCGATATACTGATGGCAAATTATTATAGATATTATCTTGATTCACATTTCTAATCAATTGTATTTAATTTAATTAAACATTTTGAATTTGAATGAATACTAATTTAGTTGTTCATAGTTAATTTACCACAATAATGTGAAACTTACTCCTTTTTTTAATTTTATTTTAGACCAGCACTCAGGGGATGACTCCTACATATGCGATGCATTGTGCTGAAACTAGAAGAATAGGATAGTGGGAGAGATGACATGTGGTGAAGTTTCACTATCTTAAAACTCTGATTTTGCACGGTTTTTTATAGCAGTGTTGAAGTCCTTTGATGTCAAGGAGACGCTGAAGTGCCTGTGGATTGGTATCAGCTGAACCCGATATTGTTCAGTGACCAGTGACCAGCTTTCGCCACTGAAACTTTTCAACAAAAACTGACACAAAGGCACACTAATGCACGTCAGAAGAAATGCGAAATCTTTTTGCGACTTAATCTAAAACTGTGCTCGAATGCAGAACTTTTTGGGTTTGTAGTCAACGTGCAGACTACTTCAGCCATCGCCACCATAGATGATTTAGAGTAAAGGGAAAAAAGAACAATTAATATCCAATACCAGTTGATTAGAACACGTATATCTATATTTTCCTAGCCACTATACACGTCATCAGTACTCTTTGTGTCAACAGGGAGCTAGTCTTTTATATCATTTAGTCAATAATATCATCTATTTAACCCGACAGAGTTGAAGAAATATATACGAGAAATAATTATTATTATCCAGATACTATATTGACTTAAGCTGAAAGCGTTGTTCTTTCTGTTTTAGTATATGTTAGAATCCCCATATTCCCAAAAGCCCTGTTGTTAGTAGAGATTAGATCAAAATTAGCTTTACAACGTTTGTTTTTTTAAATAATATGCATAAATAAAGAGATTTAATATACAGTGGTGGCCACGAATTTAAGACACGACATGTAACGAGTATAGTTATGATCATTTTTACAACCCTGTACTATTAAATTTAATCTTGGGTTTTTTCAGTGCACCCTGTAATGTTAAAAAAAAAGTTCCGTTATTTAGTTTTGCTTTTTTCCCCGTTTTGTTGGTATTTGCATTGTATTATTGTGAAAATGTGCATTTGAAGCTGGACACGAATTTAAAACATATAAAAAATATTCAGTTTTTAAGTGATTTTTGATATTTTGTGACGGTAAAAGGTAAGCAATCAACAAGTTATTAAATTTTATTGTGGGCTACATCAAAATATTTACTTAGAGATGGCCAGAGGTACTTGGAGTTCGGATGCCGAGCGAAAACTCATCCAACAATTGAATAGTGATGGAAAAACAATAATGGAGATTTCCAAGCTACTGACATGTTCACGATCCAAGATTTATAACGCCCTGGAACACATCAGGCAGCATGGAACCACCAAAAATGTTAAACAACAGCCTAGAGCTAGAAAAACGACACCCAGGGAGGACAGTTTAATTTATAAAACAGCTGCTAAAGATCCTTTCAAGAGCTCAAATAAAATTAAAAGTGAAATTTCAGAGGATTTTGGTATAAATCTATCTTCCAGGACAATAAAAAGGCGTCTCAATGAAAAAAATTTACGTGGGTGCATTGCACAACGTAAACCACTTGTGTCAAGAAAAAATATTAAATCCCGGCTAGAATTTGCAAAAGAACATATTTATAAAACTATAACATTTTGGAAAAACATACTTTGGAGCGACGAGTCGAAGTTTTGCCGTTTCGGTTCTGACGGAAAACGGTATGTATGGCGCCCTCCAAACCAAGAATATCATCCAAAGTACACCCTTAAAACTGTTAAGCATAGCGGTGGGAATATCATGGTGTGGGCAGCATTTTCCTGGCATGGTGTAGGTCCCATTCACAAGATTGCCACTAAAATGGACCAGCACGTATACAAAGACATCTTAACAAGTACTATGATACCATTCGCCTATGATAACATGTCTCTATTGTGGAAATTTATGCATGATAATGACCCTAAGCACACTTCACGCCTAGTGAAGAGTTGCTTAGAGGAAAACGGTATTACTGTTCTGAAGTGGCCAGCTCAATCCCCGGATCTCAATCCAATTGAGAACCTGTGGAATGATGTTGAGGAGCAAGTGCGATCGGTAAAGCCAAAAAATTTGGGCGATTTATGGGAAGAAATCCAAAAAGCTTGGTATAACATTCCAAAGGATCATTGTAGGGCATTAGTTGAAAGTTTGCCGAGGAGATCCGCTGCTGTGCTCCAAAATAAAGGATTTCCCACAAAATATTAAGATTTTTTATAAACCTAAGATTTAATTTAGTGAATTAACCTTTATTTTGCCTATGTCTTAAATTCATGACCAGGCTAAAACTTGCATTAATATGAATAATATGTTAAAATAGTTCCTAACTAAATATAAGTAGCAAACAATTGTTGATTTTTTTTCCATAGCATTACTAGGATTTTTGAAAAAATAAAATGGATTTAAAATTTTTTACATAAGATGCAAAAATATCAGGAATATGTCAGTGATAAGTCCTGTCTTAAATTCATGACCATCACTGTATATTTGCCGAACCTGAATCAAAATTCACTTGCAAAACAGTTGATGGCAGGATGCTTTGCCATTTGAAAATAGAATACGCTCTAAATCAAGGTGTTCAGACTTGTGGTATTCACAAGGTAGTCATAAAGTCATATGTTGTAAAAAATTAACACGTAAAAATATGACTGTTATGAACAACCCGACATAATTTAGTGTGCTATTTCAAAAAATTCATACAGATGTTACAAAAAAAAAACACTTTTAATATTTGATATAAAGATGCTAAAAAGAAGCGATGAAACTAAAAGAATTCGACTTTTTAATATAGTAAATAAGTCTTGTAAAAATTTAATTTTTAATTAAAATTTTTAATGTATGCTTTTTTGGCATATAAAATTTTTCAAACAAATATAATCAAAAACAGCTGTTGCCATTAATATGAGCTGAATATTTTTTGGATCGCTGCTAGTGGATAAACGTTAAGTGGCTGCCAACCAGATAAGTTATGCAAACAAAATTTGCTCACTTGTCTATGATTTTATATTGTGGTTTTTGCTTTCTTCTTTCTTTTGCTTTCTGATAAAAATAATTTAATAAAAAGGTATAAAAATATGCAAAATTTTTAAACAATTTTTTATTCTCATTTCAATAAAACATTAAACATAGCTCGAAAAGTTTCATTATTTTACGACCTTTTTGTTTGAAGCGCAAGAACAATTTGTTTAAACTATTTCAAAATATTAAGACATTATGAAAATAGGTCTTAATAATAGACATTGTGAATACACCAAATATATTTAAGAAGAACTAACCATAATTAAAGAACAAAAAAGAATTTATATATGTAGACAATATTATTGGGGACAGGTTAATTAGGATATTTCTTTTAGGAGATATGTAACGAAGAAGATTTATAAATTCCAGATGTAGTCAGTTTTAGAAATATAATAAAAGTGGAAGTCGTCTAAAAAATTTTATTTTTTTAAACTTCAAACAAGTGGAGACTTTAATTCGAATTATTAGAAGAAAGTATATTAAAAGTACAAAAAAAAATACAAACACGCATGCATGCATTATACATGTGTGTTAAAAATTTATAAAACTGTCATCAGTACGCGCGTTTTAATTAAAATAAAAAATTTCAAAGCAAGGTGATCATTGTTAAAAGTGAGTTCTTCAAAGAAAATATTTTAATTAATAAAGTTGGGTGAGAAAATTTAAATGCGTACACAATTCGCAAAAACAAGCACTACACAATTTTACACAATTTGATAATACACAACATAAAATAATTTGGGTATTCGCAAGGTAGTCATCAAGTCGTATGTTTTAAAATAATAACACGAAAAAATATGACTGTTATGAACAACCCGTCATAATTTAGTGTGCTATTACAAAAAATTTATTCAGCTGTTAAGAAAAAAACACTTAATGTTTGATATGAAGAAGCTAAAAACAACTGAAGAATCTAAAATAATTCGACGTTTTAATATAGTAAATAAGTTTTTTAATAATTCCTTTTTTTAATTAAAATTATATAATTGATTTTTGGCACATAAAATTGTTGCTACAAATATAATCGAAAACTTCTGTTGCCAGTGATATGAGCTGATAATTTTTGGACGGCGGCTAGTGGATAAATTTTAAGTGGCTGCCAGCCAAATGAGTTACACATACAAAATTTGCTCACTTGTCTATCATTATATATTTCTTTCTCTCTTCCTATAAAAATAATTTAATATAAAAGTTATAAAAATAATAATTATAAAAAATTATTGTTATTTTATGACGACACAATAAACATAGCTCGAAAAGTTTTATAATTTTAAAACTTTTTTGTTAGAAGCACAACAACAATTTGTTTAAAGTATTTTAAAATATTAAGAAATTATGTCAATATGGCTTAATAACAGACAATGCAACAAATAACAAATTTACCGTGTTCAAAACTGACATTCTATACATGGAATACATATGATTTGAATAGAGCTTTATCAGGTGGTGTTGATAGCACACTTGAGATACTTTTATTTTATAATTGGAGGGAGAAATACTCAAATATAGGCTATTACATATTACATAAAAAGAACTGAATTATTTACAATAAATTAAAATTCTGTTAAAAACGGGTTTACTTATTTTTCTTTTAAATCTAACGAAACGTTAATTTAATTTTTAATGTTAAAAAATTAAATGACTCAAACCCGTAAAAAGAATTGTTTTTACTTCATTTTATTTATTTTAACTTCATTAATTTCAACAACGACTTCCGTTAAAATTAAAGATTTATCCTATGTTTCTGCTACATATTTTTAATACGAAGTAATCAACCACAAATTCCGTAAAACCAACTGATTTATATTTTGTTTTTTATAGTTCAACGGTGGAACAAATAAATCAAGTAGAAGTGTAAGAATATTGTTTTGTTCTGATGAAATCAGGGAACTTGTTCCCGAAACACGGTCATTCACACGCACAACGCGTTCATCATCCATTTGTATCCGACTTGGCAGCGAATCGCACCACACATTACAGAGAATGCGTAGAGTTTTAAAGGTTTATTCAACTGAACGGAATACTTTAATAAACTACAGTCTTTTACAGCAATAATTTTGTGAATTTACTTGCAATTTACTGATTTTTTTACTTTAGTTGGTTCTATCCGGATGAAATAAAATTACCATTAAGACATTTCTTTTGAAGGGAACTTATACCACTTTCAAAAATAACACCTCATATATTTTTTATTACTTATTCTAATGGCGTTATTTATTTTACAGACATTTGCTATTTATTTTTTATTTTGTTTTGGCATCTAGTTCAGATAAAATACCCAGAAAAAGACATGCAAAAGATATAATTAATGCATGGGCTCTATTTTTTTTTATCTTGGACCAGCACTCAAGAGATGATTCCTACACATGCTATGCATTGTACTGGAACTATCGGAGAGGGATAGTAGAAGAAATGAAAGGAGGTGAAGCTTCACTATCTACAACACTGTTTTTTGCACGTTATTTGTTTTTTACAGCAGTGTTGTAGCGTCTCTGATATCAAGGAGACGTATTAAATTTTGAAGCTTCGTTTTTAGTAGCTATTTTTAGTGATTATTTTACTTAACCTGTGCTACACAATACCGTGAAGGAGAGCTTTCTGATGTGCCTGTGGATTGGATACAGCTGAAGCCGCCACTGTTCACTGACCAGCGACTATGCCCATGAATGTTCCATAATTTGGTTACGATTTAGCATGTGATCAGTTGTTCATATGCAGACTTCAATGCATTATCCCTGAGTTGAGAACTGATAATTGTGTTAACATTTAATATGGCATTAAAAATTAATTCAGATAAAGAATGCTTAAGAAGTCATGAAAATACCAATTCATAGTGAACGCATTCATTTTTTTTGCTGGGTAAATATAATTTGTTATCCAAATTAGACAGATAGCAAGATTAAGAATCAAGCTCTCTGAAATAAACGTGCGAATCTCAAACTTTGCTGTCGTTGCAGTGTTACCATATGTTAAGTTTTATCTTATTTTTCAAGTTTTTGGAGATGTCAAAAAGATTAAAAAGTTTTTTCTTAGATTAAAAAAAAGATTTTTAAACTCATGATATTTAGTGCTTTTAGACTATTAATTAAAATTCTTGTTCATTAAACCTGCTGATGAAACTATTTCTCAATTACCGAAATTCTTTCAAATGTCATTGATCCGAATAATATTCAAACAAATGGCGAGAATTGCGTTACTTCGAGTTTAAAGAATAGAATTTATTAGGTGAAGAAAATGTTGATATATTTTAGGATGCAATTTTGAAAGTCAATCGTTTAGATTGTTTCTGAAGCTTTTCGTTGCTTAAAAATACTTTTTTTAATATGATAATAGCAACACTAACTAATTAGATATTCAAACCAATCATTATGCGGTATTTTAAGCACATTTAAATAAAATTAGAAATTTTGAACAATCAAAAGAAATTAATAAAATATTTAATAAACAAAAGAATAATGTTATTCCGAGTATACAAAATTTACAAATGTAATGCATGTAAATGAATATTTTAACTTAATTTGATTTAAAAAAAATAATTATTAAAAAAAAAAATTTTTAACAGGAAAATAAAATTTTTTTTGTTCAATATAAAGATTTTTGTAAAAAAAATACGTCAACACTGTGTCCGTGTAAACAGAACACTATGTACATTCATATGTTTTTGAGTGTTCGAAATAAATGTTTTAAAATTTTGGATACTTTTTATATAATTTATTATGTGATAAATAAATTAATTTTTGGAAAAACAAATTATTAGAACCAAAATCCGTCATATTGCATTTGTCAGCGTCGGCATCGACTTCAAAATGTACCCTCTCATAGCGATATGCTATAGCTGTCACTTAAACATTTTATTTGGTACTTACTAGAAATGTGAAATTTTTGTAAATGATGATTTAAATTTGAAACGAAGGGCACAGCACATCGTCGTAACGTTGACAAACCCAATAAGGCCGAATAAAAATTAAAATTTATTTTCTACATTGCAAAATAATTTTTTGTCATGAGCTGGTATGATTTCAGAGTATTTGAAACTCTGTTCACGCAAATCCACAACTAATAATAAAAAAGAAATATAAAAAAGAAAAAAAAAAGAATATAAGAATGTAACGAAAATTTGCGTATTAAACCACAACGTCTTGCTAGACGTTTTTACACTTTGACGTACAAAACTTTATTAATGTACTTTTTTCATTTCATTACTAATAGGGGAATGCCAAAGAGGATTGATTTTACAAAATTCCGAAATCGCGGGATTTTTCATTGCTTTATTGTGTTAATAGAAACCGGTAAAATATTATTAATCTCGCCATGATCAAACTGAATGCGAAAAATTAAAATTTATGTAATTATACTTTAGCAGTAATATTAAATTTTTTTAGATCCAAATAAATAATAATTGCCTAAAAATGTAAAAAAAGTCATTTAATTAAACCGCGTATGACTTTGTTTAAGTTTTTATATCCAATTTTATTTGTTAAGACCTAAGTCAATACATTACAGTCAAATTATTACAATATATATTTTATTTTTTTGCATTCATTAGGAAACTATTAAAAAAATAAATTAATAATATTTAAAATTTTTCTTTACCACAACCTAACGTACAGTTTCTTTTCACGGTTGTAAACAATGTTTTGAGCTTTGCGTTTTTGAGGCTCTATGTATTACATTCTTCTTTTAGAGCATATCTGGATGAAATACTATTTTTCAAGTGATTTTGGTAGCCTTTTAAGGTTGTAGTATTTTATTCAGAATACATTAAGCAATATTAAAAAAAAAAAACAAAGAAAAAATAAAGCTTTTTTTAACTCCAACGTATGTGGCGCCAATACATATTTAAATACATATTGAAACTCTATATTTTTTTAGAAATTTAAAATCGTTAACAAATAAAAGTCAGAATGATTAAATATGTATTTGCATAATTAATTCTCTGTAGAAATAAAAATTAAATGATGTTCGTTGCTAAGCGCGTCACCGGAGAATAGCTGGCTTAGATGCGATAACTTTATCTATTTATTATTTGAAATGTTTCGATGATGGTTTTTGGGAAAGAAAAATTAAACGACGAGGGTGGCAGGAGTGAATTTCTACGTCTCCGAAACTTTCATCCCGATTTTAAACACATAGGGTATATAATTTTCCAAAAAAAGACCACTATGACCTTCCAAAATAATCCAACCGTTCTTTAATCGTTTCGAATTCGGATAAGCGTATGCTGTTTAACTGAAAAAATCGGTCAACATTTCCCGAGCACTGATCCCAGAAGAAAAAATATGACCGCGTGTTGGAGGCAATCTATTACTCTCGGTACCTTATTAACGACTTTTAGTGACATTTTCAACATGCATATATCCTCACTATTAATGCTAGTATATGGACATATACACTTACGAAGATAATAACGTGATCGAAGCCGTGGGTAAAAACTAGTTTATAAATAAAAAATGAGATTGGCAGCACTAGAGCACACAATGCAACAGCAACAACAGCTTTTTGTTGGTAAAAAATGCCGTTTTAATTGAAAATATTATTTAAATGTAATCACATATATGCCATAACAATAATGTCGTACAATAAATAGTAGGGTGTCATTTAGATGTTACCCTAATCTGGGTCATGCTAATGAAAAAACATGTCCAGTGCAGTGATTTTTATAAAAACGGAAACCTATAGACCTACATATATAAGTCACTCACATGATTGAACAAATCGGTCATATCAGAAGTGCCAGAAACGTTTCTTTCCTGAACAAGATATGAGACATTCCACAGCTATATTCAACTTTGACAAATTTTATGACTGTAAAGAGAACGACTGTTAAATATTTTATCTTGTGCACAACCTTCAACTTAACTAAATAAATCATAATAAATCGACAATTCCATTTGATTAATTTTTTATATCTATTTATGTGGTAGTATTAAAAAAATCTAAACATTAATAAAAAAATCAGGAATTCTAGATATGTATATGCATAAATGAGTAGTCATAGTAAGTGTGTTCCTATTAAATTGTTGAAAAAAACTTTCGATACTATTTTCAAAGTGGTAAAAATATAATAAGTGAGTATAGAAATAAGTGTTCTGAATTTTTTTTTGCTATACATACAAGACCAGACGAAAAATATGAAAAAAGATAGAGTATAACTAAGTGACTAGAGCCTGGATTATGTATAATAATGCTACAGCTATGTACATATATGAGACTTGAAATCGTAATTTTTCTGTGCAACGAATCATTCATGATAATATTCACCTCACAAACTAATTAATGGCGTTTTCTTTTATGGGTACTGTTCTGCATTTATTCTGCCTTTTATAATTATTTATGTTATTTTCTCAAAAATATGTATTAATGTAAAGAAGACACCATTAAGCAGCTGCTAAATAACTTACTCGGAGCAAGATCTGCGGAACAAGAAGTGGTGCATATAAAGTAATTTTATTTTGGCAACTCCGAGAACGTTACTGGTACCAACATTATTTGTGATCCACCCTAATGCATATTCTTAAATGTTTTATGGTACTAAAAACTTGAAAAGATAAATAAAGTTGGAAAAAATTAAAATGTAGACAATATACATATATATATATGTATATATTTTCTTTTGTTTTGTACATTTAGGACCAACTTCGTGCAACAGTTGAACAAGTATTTCAGTGTTTATGTCTTGTTTAGTTGTTTACCTTGTAAAAATACTCGTACTAAATTCTGATAATCAACAACAACATTTTTACATATTAATTCAATTTTTTGTGAAATAAAAATCACTTAACATTTCTTTAAATATTGCAAAGAGACGTCAGACTCTGCGCACATGCGTCTTAAAATGTGATGTTTATGCTTTATTTACATTCTGACGAGAGTTCTATGAACTCGTTTAGCACACAAATTTTAAGAATCGAAAAAGCAAAGAACTACAAGTATGATATACAATCCGTCAAGGCCGGCTAAATAGTGCCCTATAATGTGTAATGAGATAAAACATGATAATGAGATAAAACGAGTAGTAGCTACAGTGGTCGGCATATTTTTTTTGTCATATGAGTTGTTTTTCTTCTTTTTTATTTCCGGTCTCATGCAATGAAAGAAGTAAGTTAATAATATTTAAAACAGCAAGAAATATTGTAATTTATTGGAGCACAAAAAACTACGAGTATACGCATTTCAAATATATACTTTTTAAATTATACTAAAAATATGAGAATTCAGTACGTGTTTTTGCATATCATATTTAAAATATCATTAAAGTACTGTGTAAAAAGCATTTTGCCGACACACCTATCCCCAGCTTTTAATATTTAAAAAATTTATATGTATAAAATGTATGTGTATTTTTAAATTCAGATATATGTATGTTTTAAATGTCATCAAAATCGTTTGGATAATTTTCATTAAGCATGCATTACACCCTACGCGTCCTTGTGTTCTTATTTAAAGAAAAATGTGTATCCTACAGTTTCTTCTGGACTCAGATCTATTTATGTTTTAAATTTCATTAAAATATGTTAGTTAGTTTCGGCCAAACGGGAATTTCCCTTATCTCAAGTTGTGGTTCTATTTTGAAAAATCTATTTGTATATATTATATATCTTCTATACTGAGACCTATCTATATTTAAAATTTCTTTAAGATTAGTTAAATACTTTGGAACACGCGGAAATTGTCCCCTACCCCTCCTGTGGATCTGTTTTTGAAAAACTATGTAGCCTATATAGCGGAACGTGCGTGTTTCTTTTGTATACCTCTCTCAACAAAAAAAATCTTACAACACTGCTTTTGCACGTTCTTTGTTTATAGCAGTGCAGAAGCGCCTCTGATGTCAAGGAGACGTATTAAATTTTTAAGCTTCGTTTTAGTAGCCATTTTTAGTAACTATTTCAGAAAAAATGCGAGATGTTTTTATGATTTTAGTCTGAAATTGGTGTCGAACCCAGCAAATTATTGGTTTTATAGTCAACGTACAGACTACTTTAACCATCGCCACCCACAAAAAATGCTATAAGTCGTTAACGCCTGTTTTAATGTTGCATAAATTTGAAAGTTGGCTTTACTAGATGGCCCCCCTTTGAACTGCCAAGTGCAATTGTAAAAAACATATTGTTATTTAATTGTTGAGACAATAAGGTTGCAGACATAAAATAAATTTGTAACTTAGTAAGTGTGAAAGATTGGTTATCTTGTGCAAGATTTCCAAATCTATGCAATGGTGGGAAACCACCCAAATTGCTTCAGGGGTTACAGTGAGTTACAGTTTTTTAAAAAATGTATATGAACTATTTCGTGACCGCCGATGATAATTGACCGTATAGATAAAACCCCAGAAGCAAGTCTTGTCCAGTATACACTAGGGTGACCGGATCTCATAGGGGGCGGAAAAATGTCTTAATCTTGTTCGTCTGTACCCCTAAAAACGATTTACCTTTCCAGATATTGAGAATTTGTGGTCGATTAAACGATATTAACCACCGCCGCTAGTCGCTCAAAGTTTTAAAAATCCAAATTTCTGGCCAAAAAACTGATATATGGAGTCATATAACTCCAGAACGGTAAATAATAAAACACGCTTAATATCTCCAAAAAAAAGCTAATGTTGTTCTTCAAAATTTATATTCTATACATAATTGTTGTTTTTTTAAGTCAAACAGAGTTACAAGAGCCTTTAGCCCAAGAAACGTGACCTGATACCACTACGAGCATACTTCGTATATTTTGTTATTAAGTGATAAATGTTGCTTTTTTTTGGTATATTTTTGAGTTTAAAGTAGAAATATAATAAAAAACAAATAATACTAATAAGTCTAATGACATTTTTTATTTTAAAATATAAAAATCAGGCATATACTAAATACATACAGAATAGCCACAAAAAAGATACAGAGGGGATTATCGTTTTGTGATCCTACCATTACTGACGATGAAAGGTTATTAATGGCTAACGGCTGCATATATCACATTTTGAACATAGTATTTCAGATGATATAGATCCGTTTATAAAACAAATGTATGTGTAAAAAGTAAACCCAAGAATTGTTATGGATTTGTTTGAATTTTTTGTTTTTGTTTTGTGTTCAGTATTCTACTATTTAATTCCGAATTGGTTATTTGAATTTTGAAAATAAGAATCTTCAGTTTTTAGTCAGATATTAGGAAAAATCCACTGATTTGAGGGTGGCGATAGCTAAAGTAATCTGCACGGTGACTATAAAACCAAAAAGTCCTGGTTTCGGGCCCAGTTTCAGATTAAGCAATAAAAACTTTTCGCATTTTTTCTGATGTGCATTTGTGTGTCTTTGTGTTAATTGATCTCGGAAGGTTTTACTGACCAGTACCGGCTTCAGCTGATAGCAATCCACAGGCACATCAGAGTGCCCTCCTTCGTCGATATTGTGTATCACCAGCGAATAAAAATAATTACTAAAAATAGCTACTAAAAACGAAGTTTTAAAATTTAATACGTCTCCTTGACATCAGAGACGCTACAACGCTGCTATAAAACAAATACGTGCAAAAGCAGTGTTGTAAGATAACGAAGTTTCACCTCCTGTCATTTCTCCTACTATCCCTTTCCTCTAGTTCCAGCACAATGCACCGCATGTGTAGTATATTATTCTAATAATAAAATACTAAAAAAGTAAAATTTTTTACTCGATTAAGTATATTTGGAAAGTGTCACGTATCATCCCTGGTTTGGATACAACATAAATTAAAATGGCAGCCTGTATTGACATTTTTTTGCTTGCATTTTGCTTAACTTTTTTCAGTATATCCGTTGATATAGCTATGATATCCGCACAAATGTTTTTATTGAGCCCTTCTATGGTTTCAGTATTTTTGAAGTACGCTCTGCTTTGTAGTTACATACATATGTATGTATCAAATTATGAAATATAGAGTTTTATTTGAACCGAAAAGAACAATAATCGACCTTGAGATTAAAATTCGATAAGCAACATGAAACCCAGTTACATTTGATGAATATACAGTATTAATTAGCCATGTACGTCGAGGAAGAGATGAAAGGCTTAAGTAAGGAAAAACGTGATATTACGCAGTATTAATTATCTTCCGGGCCTAATTTTGTTTTTCCAAATTTCATATTGTATGTTTTGAATCTGCGTAGTTTTTTATAATATTGTAGATAAAACATATTTACATTCGAAGAGAGAATTTTAGAAACATAGAAGAACTTACTACTGTTTATTTAATAATATGAGCAACAATAGCAAAACACTTATTATTTAGCAAAAAATTAAAAGACAAAAAATAAATAACTAGATAAAATAAAAAGGTCACGGCCATTCGGTTTTCACTAAAATATCTACATATGTATGTATGTATTGGTTTTCATACATATTTGATTTCATGTTCATTTCCAGACATTAAACTACCAGCTGTAAGGTTAATTTATCGAAATAGAATAACTTATTCATGCTTGCATATACATATAAATCCATATGTACTTGCCATTATATATGCAAATATCTGGGACTAAAAAGTAGCACGTTTTTTGTGTGTTATAACTAAAAATTTTTTGACACACCATATGACATAAGAAGAAACACACAATATTGGATACTTTTTCAAACTACTATTAATTTTGCTAGAGATTTATACGATTCTCTCTAAAAATATAGCGGAAATCACTCTTTATAGCTTATTTGCAATTTTAGCACAAATCTATATCGCTCTTTTACTGAAACAACATCAAAACTCCAGAAAGCCAGTTTTGTAAGAAACGTACTTAAACTTTTCCATTTACATACATCACAATGGATAATTTTGTACACAAGATAAAATACGAGTTATGCCATTGTTTGGTAAATGAGCAACAGCTAATTTCTGAGATATTAAAGTAAAGTATTATTGTTTTAATATTTACATAAAAAATCATAAATTTTTTGATAAAAAAATACTAATAAAATAAAACTTATTGATTGGCTTCTACACTGTTAATTTCATTCGTATTACTTTTGTTTTATTCGCTGGTTTATTTCTTATAGAATTTCGTTAAACTTTATTTAACTTCTTCTAGGAAATTTTCTCAATTGTATTGTAAATTATTTTGTCGTGTTAAGGTATTCACAAAATAACTTATAATTATAAAAAACTGATCTTATATTTGAATAAAATTTACTAATAAAAGTTATAGGAAAAAAAGCGTCATAAAGAAAATTGTTAATTGGTTTAAACATATTGTTGCAAATGAATGCAAGTTTTGTAACGAAGAGTGATTTCTGCTAATATTTTTAAATAAATATTTGTACTATGGGCACACAAAAACATTTTCAAACAAATTTAATTTTTCTGACATACAGTCTTCAAGAATGTAATAAATAAATTATCAAAATCTTTAAGTTAAGAACTTTATTTTTATCTAACCAAGGTCTTGAATAGGAAGAACAATAATTAAATACGGTTAGATAACGTCATTTTAAAAATTACCATAAAGTAAATTGCAGTGGTTAAAAAAACAAATACAAGTAACTTAGTGTTTATTCAATAATGTTATTGCTAATATTGTATGCTGTATATACAAATTTTATAATAATTCACGTACTTTTTAATTACATTGGAATTTAAAGTAATGTAATCATTTTCCATTTAAAACATTTTAAATTGAATTACTATAAAGGTTGACCTATGAACATTAAGTTCAGTTCTTTAAATAATTTGGAATAAATAAAGATTTTTCTTTATCTTACAGTTTCAGTTTACTTGCTTTTTTTTTTTTTTTTTTTTTATCTTGGACCAGCACTCAGGGGATGACCCCTACACATACGATGCATTGTGCTGGAACTAGTATTAACACTAGTAATAATTATATTAATAAAAACTCGACTGAAAAAAGTAAAAACGAGAAAAATTGCATCAGTAGGGGACGGGGCATGATTTCTGGGCCGCGGCAACTACACCCATCCAACTTTGTTGAAAGTTTAAACGTTGATAGATTTGCATCTGGAATTAGATGTTTGGATGTTTGTTTCACAATGCCGCGTAAACCGCTGAACAGATTTTTATGAAATATATTTTAAAAAGAATAACTATAAACTTATAAAAAAGGTTTAGAAAAATTAAATAAATTTAAATCGAATAAAAAGATGTTTGTTGTATAAAGAAATTTTTAAAGAAGCTATGCGTCTTCCCAAGACAGAAAATTCAGTAAATAATAAAATTTAGTTCTTCTATTTATATATATAATTCACACAAGTTCAGGTAATCAAGTAAGGAAAGTATAAGAAAAATGAAGATGGTAAAAAAAACAACAATGTTTAACAAACCCGTTAATGGTTTACTTGTGCAATATAAAAACAGAACTACTCCAAAATCGCAAGGATGTTAACAAGAGGAGTAGACTCTGAAGTTGGCCAATTCGTAAATTGCTTACAATTATTACAAGAAATATTTATAAAGTATTTCCATAAATAATATAAATGGTTTTTACTATAGATCCATTAACTGAACCCCAAATACGGTTGGTTTTTAACAGACTGATGAACTGTACAATATAAAACGTTTTTTTTTACAAGAGCGAATGGCCAGATACGACCTATCCAAAAATGGTGTGTTGAGCAGACATCCCGAACTCGAATAAGTTTTCCCAGACATGATTTGGAAGTTTATTTCTGGACCGAAAACCAATGCCACCTGATGCAAGGGTGTTATGCCTATGGTGGCATTGAAAGTATTTTTCGCTACTCGGACAGTCTTTAGTACCATGATTATCAAATAAAAAGCGAGAACAATAACCAAACATTAAGGCGTACCGTAACTGTTTTTTCGTACGACAAATGCCGAAAGCGATAACAAGCTCTTAGTGGGTGGATCCTTTTACAGATTTTGCATGGCACGTGGCCATTTTCGTTGGTTTTGGTTTGGTTTCATCATAAAGGTTAGGGAAAGCGTCCATATTGCTAGGAAACGATGGAGGTTAGCATACATTAAACTTTAGTTGATCAATATAACCAACTTTGTGATGGGTCGTTTCACATTACCGTTTTCTGTGCGTATGTATATCGGCAACTCTAACGCGACTGTCACTTCCCGGATACGTTTTCAACTTCCATAAAGTTGGAGCAGATTGTTCATGTCGAATGTCTCTTTGAGGAAATTTCCATTTATAACGCTTATGTAAATCCTGTAAGTACTCCTGTTTCCACCGTTAGCAGTAATCGCGAGTAGGTGCCTTCACCTTGCGTTAACGATTTATCAAACCTATTGTGGACTCAAATATAGATGACTCCGACGGTGCCAATATGTGGCGTACTATCAAAAAATTATCGAGAGTAAAAGCTACGGGTTCGTCAGGATTGTCCGACATAGAACAGTATGGACACGCCTCTATTCTTGCGAGTACATTAGAGAGCACCTCGAAGGTATATTTCACAGATTGAGTTTCGCTTCGAAAGTGCTGATTAAAGTACCCCAAACGTGTAACATAATCGAGCCTCACATTCCTTAAGAAAAATACGGAAATCTCGCTCAAACTCACGCGAAGCTCCCACAAAGTTCGAACCATTATCTGAAATTATCGTCAGAGGGCAGCCCCGCCTCGCTAAAAGGCGATGAAAAGCAGCTGTCGACAAATAAACAAGAATAGTATTTGGCAATTTTTACAAAAATTAAACACATGACTTTAAGGCCCAAATTCACAGTCATTAGTTGACTATTAGTAAACGATAACTATTGTTTAACTAATACTTCATATTCACAGCGTATTGTTTAACTAATATTCTCAGTATAACCAAAGAATGGTAACCCTAACAATCTTTTAATTTTCAATATTGGAAGCACTGTTATTGCATATGGTTTTTGTCTGCATTTGTTGTATTATTTCTTAAAAATGGATAAACAAGCGCGCGCTCATCGAACTTTACCGTGCAAGATAGTGAATTAATTGCTGCTGAAATTGGTTCGGGAAAACCAAAATATCATCGAAAATAAAAAACTGATAGTATTGTATATAAAGGGTCTCCCAACAAGAACGCAATATTTAAATTTGGCGCCATTCGAAGTGTCATTGTTTGACATGTGAACAATTGTTATTGTATGCTAGTAGAAGGTACGAGGTTAGTAAAAATGGAGCGAAGGGAGTACGTTAATTGTGTATTGGAGAGACAACATGAAAATGCTGATTTTGCCGATAAAATCATCTTCAGTGACGAGGCCCATTTCCATCTTGATGGCTTCGTCAATAGGCAGAGTTATCGAATTTGGGGTGAGGAAAATCCTCGAGTGATTCACGAGAAGCAAATGCAATGTGGTGTGGATTTTGGGCTGGAGGAATCATTGGACCTTTTTTTTTATGAAAATGAGGCAGGTCAAGCGCAAACAGTCAATGGTGTTCGGTATCGTGAAATGATAACCAGTTTTTTTGTGCCTAGAATTGAAGAAATGAATGTGGAGGGCATGTGGTTTCAAATAGACGGCGCCACATGTCATACAGCCAGAGAAACAATTCAATTGCTGCATTTACAATTTAAATCTTGCGTTCTTGTTGGGACACCCTTTATATATATTATATTATATTAGATGATATCAAAACAAAAATACTAATAATAATTGTTAATCAGCTGTTGTCTAACTATTGGTTAACCAATGACATTTGGCGGTTTAACTAATAGTAAACAAAAAGTTGTGAATCAAATATTATTGGTTAAACTATTGCTATTAGCTAACTAATGACTGCGAATTTGGGCATTAATCACACAGAATTTAACTCGTATTATCTTATTCTTATCTTTTCGGGCTCCGTCTTACGCATTTGTAACGAAGTGTCTTACTTTCTGGAAAATGTCTTTTTGAAAAACGTTCTTTTATAAAAGTGATTGAAAGCATACATTTTGAGCTTTAAAAAGAAACTTGTTGAAAACGTAATATTTATTAAAATTACTTTTATTTATTTTTAAGAAAAACAAAAGGTAATATTGGGACAAGTTTTTTATTTTTATAATTAACTATTTTTATGTGCATAGGACCGCTAACAATGTTGCGGGTGATATGTCAGTACCATATTTAATATGTACATACATACATATGTACTTGTCAGAAAAAATTTAAAATTTTTGTTTTGTAGTTACTCACGCTCAGAGCAAAACGCAAACAATAAGTATAAATCTAAGTTAATTCCTAGCATTTTATAAAAAATGACAAATGTTTTTATTAAAAACAAGATTATAGTTATTTTTATGCATAAAAATAATACTTGTATTTATTGCGTACGTACGTACAGTGAGCAAAGAACTAAAAAAACCTGATACATAAATCGATAACCTGTGTATTAGTATGACATTACAGTTCATATATATGTATGTCACTTTTCTGCAGTGAGCATAAATTAATAAAAATCAGTCACTTCTAGATATAGATTTTAAATAATAAAAGCAGCCGAATTAATTGTTTTTCTTAAGAATGAGATAATATGTAAAAACCATTTCCGATAATTTTGCTCAAACGTATTCCTTAACGACAAAGAGGGCTGTTGACTCGATGCGTTACTACGGGACATACAGAGAGGATATTCGGGTGTGTGCCGAAAGCAAGGCCTCGATAGGATCTTCGTTGGGTGTATATACGGCATCGATTTTAGTTCATGAGTGCTAGGCATATCTTAATGAGATGGCGTGACCTTCAAATCTGGAGCTGGTATGGGTGTTACAGGGCGTGCACGTTGACTACAAAACGAAAAATTTGTTCTGGGTTCAACCCCAGTTTCAGACTCATAAAAACATCTCGCATTTTTTCTGATGTGCATTTGTGTGTCTTTGTGTCAGTTGTTGTCGGAAGGTTTCAGTGGCAAATGCATAGTCACTGGTCACTGAACAGCAACGGCTTCAGCTGTAACCAATCCACAGGCACATCAGAACGCCCTCCTTCATTGGTATTGTGTAGCACCAGCGAAGTAAAATATTCACTAAAAAAATGGCTACTAAAACGAAGCTTCAATAATTTAATACGTCTCCTTGACATCAGAGACGCTAGAACACTGCTTTAAAAACAAAGAACGTGCAAAAAGCAGTGTTGTACGATAGTGAAGCTTAAACCTCCTGTCAATTCTCCTACTATTACATTCCTCTAGTTCCAGCACAATGCACCGCATGTGTAGGGGTCATATCCTGAGTGCTGGTCCAAGTCAAAAAAAAAAAAATAAAAATATACCGTTATTGGCTTTTCAATTTTGGAGTTTTTGTGATTTTTTAAAAATTTCTATTTTACAGCTTAATTTAGTTAGTTTTCTTCTTCGGATGGCTTTGATTGATATCCTTATTAACGAAATTGAAATTCGATGGTGCAAAATAAAACAAAAAGTGTCATTAAGCAGTTTAAAATTTGTATTAAATGGGCTCAGCAATACGATATTAGTAGCACAAATTTCATGCTTTTGAAACAGCTTCAAGAAGATGTGATTAAGAAAAAGATATATATTTCCGAAAACCTTTTTAAATATGTATGCATGTAAATTATTTTGGTATTACAGTGGGGTTTACGAATTTTTCTTTCCTTCTATTTTTAATAAAATAAGTATTTTAAATTGATATAATTTTAAAGAAATATTATAAAAACACCACACATATTTTGAGTTTGGAACAAAATAGACGATGTTTTTCTGTTTTATTTCAGTACTGGATATCGTTAACAATTCACTGTAACAAACAAGCCTGACAACAATTATGTTCTCTAAATCGGAAAACTACAGTACATGCATTCTAAATTTTTAATCCATTTTGCTTCCATTTAATGATGAAATGCCAATAAATTTACTTTGATAAAATAAATGCAGTAGTTTTGTTTTGCTCTCTGTAGTATGTACGACTATTTATTTAAAAAAAACTCACAAATATTTATTCACTTCCCCTTTCGATATGTTGATTTTTTTAAAACTAAAATCCCTGCATGTGTTCGTATTTATATATGTATATGTACAATAGATATAATATTTCCATAGTAGTTGTATAGATGCGGTGATTGAACTTTTATTAACTGCCATATTAAAATTAATTCAATCTCAAATATAAACATGTTTGGAAAACATATGACCGTTGTTTGCTTATACAAAATTAGATGGAACCATAATAAAACGTCCTAAGCCAAGCATTTTTAAATTTTTAATGTGCTTGCAAACTTCAAGTGTTATTTGATTCTAACGCTGTTAGTTTTGCAAGAAAAGGTGCTATTAACTTTTAAATTTGGCACAAATTTATACAAACAATGAGTTATGAAATTATCATGCAAAAAAATTTCTAATAAATGTATTGATATGCTTTTGTTTTTTTCAACAAAAAAAAGGAAAGAAGTAAATTCATAACACAGTACAATATTTTTCAGCTCATTCTGAGAATTGCACATAAAAATAGCCTCAAAAATAAGAATTTTTGCATCATTCGTTTTGTCAAGTTGGCTGCATTAATAATTTAATGGCCACACGAATTTTTTTTTGCTCAAGGTGGATTTTTATCAGTTTTCTGATATTTTAATACGGTTATATCTCGGTATACCGTACGGAATATCTCTTTGGTGTCTGAAGCAAAGTTGTAGATATTGAAGTTGACGCTTGTGGTTCTGATGATCTTGTTTTCTTCGTAGGTTATTCATATTTATGTTCTGATTCGCCATCATCATCCGTGTTAGACATAATATTCAAGGGCATGTTTCTTCAGTGTGTCCACCAATTTCAGTGTCATCTTCATCTTCGGTGCTTACATCTTCAAAAAAAACACCGACAAACATCCGCAAGCAATGCCTCTAATTTTTTGCCTTTGAATCGCTTTTGCATTGGCCTGGTCACCTGTTGGAACCTCTCTCCTTGTTCGTCCGATTCCAGAGGTAATTGTGCCGAAAAGGTATCACGGTGAAAATGCATGAAATGCATTGAGGGTGGATATTGACAATAATTGAAAATGTTCTAAATTTTATTTCCGTGCATAGATAACAAATAAAAATCTCATATTTTCTGTGTAAGAGTGGCTGTAATATGAATCGGAATTTTTATTTTCATGCAAAATAAAGTTTATGAAAACAAACAGCATATTTGTGGATTTGTAATCTAATTATTGATCAAAAACTGTAAAAAAAATAGCTAGAAATGGGTGGAATACTTTCGGGTAGGTCCGTTCCGCTTTTTTTCTCCTATTCTACAACTTTCCTTCAGAGACAAAAGAGAAATTCCGTACGGTATACCGAGATATAACAGTGTTGAAATATAGGAAAAGTGATAAAAATCCACCTTGAGCAACAAAAATTGGCATTAAATTATTAATGGAATTTAACAAAACGAATAATGCAGAAGTTCTTATTTTTGGGGCTGCTTTCAATTCTCAGAATTAATCATGTGTTGTACTGAGTAATTAATGTTAATTTAAAAAAGTATTTTTCGCAGGAATACATCGCTTAAAGTTAAATTAGACGTAACTTAAGGTTAAATTCGACGTGACTTAACCATAACCAGATAGAGAAAGAGCAACTGAGCAAAACAATATTATGGTGACTAATGCTTTCGCTTATATATGACTTGTAATTTTTTTGGCATTGCCATGAAGACAACCATAGGAACGAATTAAATTTTGGTGTTTTGGAATAACCATAAACTACTGAACAAACTGAGCGGTGAATTGAATCTCTGCGCCTATATTTTCTCACTTTTGAAATAATAAAAGAGATACAAAAGCTGTTATTGGCTAAGGCAGCAGCAATTGACAAGAAAAAAATGCTATTATGGTCATTGCAATGGCTATGGCAAAAGTATAAGGCACGTCTACTTTAACCTTTAACATGTGCTTCTTTTAACGCGGCCTCGGTCTATCATGATTTCTATTTTGTGACACATCCCTCTTAGCACGAAGAAGCCTCTTTTTTACAAGTTTCTAATAAACAAAGTTATTCACTTATATACGTGAGGGTACTTCGATAAAAAGTTTTTTGATTTTATCTCAAAAGTTTCTAGGAGCTACAGAAACCCTCTTCCACAAGATCAGTTCCATATTTGGATTATATGCGACGCTCAATAGGAAGGCACTTGAAGTTTGTCTAATATGGTATTCACACTGCCAAGTTTAAACACATTTCATTTTCGTCTGTGTGAACGCGAATGAAGAAACAAAAGAGAATTCCACATGTTTTTTTTTCCAAATATTCGCCTGTCTAAACTCGGACTTAGGAATTTTTAGAGTGATTTAGAGAAATCAATAATCGCACCTGTGCAGTTGTATGTAGCATATTCCCGTGTTGGTATACCATCGGTTTTGTTTATTTATAAAGAAAAATAAAAAACAAAAAAATTATGCATACTATAGAGCATTAAAAAAGCACTGTTTATCGAGATTAATTTTTTATGTTTTGAACTACGATCTGTGGTGAGGGTTGGCTAGTTTACAATAAAATTTAAACGGATTTAAGAAACAGACATTACTTAAGGTCATAATGATTAATACAATTACGTAAAAAAAAATTTCATAGAATTCTGTCGCACTTTAAAAAATGGCAACTAAAATGTGCAGCCAGTGCCATACTCTCGCACATGTTTGTCAAGAACGTAAAATTACTACTCTAATCGCTGCGAATTGTTTTACTTTCTGTTACACGTTCCCATTTTTAGCCACACTATCTGACTTTTTGAGCATACACGAATATCACAGGAGTGACGTATTCATTTTATGTGCTATATTTTCATTTAGATTTTTTTCCAACATATTCACAAATTTTTAGTCAATAATTTCAAAAACTTCAAATGAAAACCTTTAAGTGATCGATATTATGCACAACTTCAACCTGCTTATATATTTCCTGTATACATTTTTAATTTAAAATTTTCCGCAAACTTCAACGAAAAATCTTGTATTACGTTATTTATTCACTTAAATGATAATGTCCTTCACACAATTAATTTGCTGTTGTTTTTTGTTAATAAAAACGTGTATAAAATTTTTAAAATATTTGCAAGTACATACATTGTATATACATATGTACATGCATGCATATGTACATATATATATATATATCTATGGAGAATTGGCCCCACCTATTGAACCTTCAATGGCAAATATTTTGAATTTTTGAAAAAAATTCGTTTGCGAACATTTCCAACAGTTAAAGTATATGTATTTTATATTAAATTAATCATTAAATTTAGCAATAATATATTTATATACATACATATATTAAATATATTATTAAACAAAGTTTTAAATATATGTTCAAAAACCTATAATACAAAAGACTTTTAGGAATGATCAATAAAAATTAAAGAAAAAAAAATTCTGTTTATATAGTACGTGTATATGTACGTAAATACATCTTGGTCACTGCAAAAATTCTTACACTTCATTCAAATATCATTTGTATTTCAAATTAATGTATTGACAACAAACAATCGTAATTATTTGTTACATTTCAAATTGATTAATGAACTTATATTGTGCGGTTATTGACAAAATACTTTCAACAGCTTGTTTTGTTTTCTGTTATTATTTTCGTTGGCATTTGGAGGAACCGGCTATGTCTTAAACTAATTTCATCGGCTACATAAAAATGTATAAAGTTTAAAGTAATTTTCAAGAAAACGCGCAATATTATTTATTGAACTTAATGGAAACTAGAAATTTTGTGATATGACAAGTTTTAGTGTAAAGCTTCTTAATGCCGCTGTGGCGGGTTAATACATTTAACTTTTGAAAGAAAAACTTTGTGAATTACATTAAAGCGTTTAGAAACATTTATAAAATACATATATATGTACATACATATATGTATGTAGATACATGTGTATTTATTAACTGAGTGTAATCATTTTATTTGCTGTCACTCATACTAAATTGTTCGATATATTTCTATTAGCCATGTAGCCTCTAATGTCAATTATAAAAATTTGTACATATTGAAGCTACAATTTATCGTTTTAGCTAATTAATTGCATTTCAAACATATGTTTAATTCACTGATTCCTTTCCGGTTTATTGGTTTTTTTTTAGATCTGTCTGAAAAGCGACGACTTTACGGTTAAACGACTTTCAGTTAACATTAATAATTTTTTTTTTGTTGACACAGCGCCAAATGGCTTTGTCAATATTTTTGATTGTCATTTTGAAATAATTTGCAAAAAGGAAGAACAATTTACACAAACACAATAAAAACCATACATTTAAGTTATTCTGAAAGCTTTCTCAAGAATTTTATATTAATTTACAGTTATTTTCGCAAATAAAATTTAATTTTTTTATGTATCTTGCAGATAAATAAATGTCAAGTTTATTTTAAAAACTACACTTTAAAACAAATAAATACGAGTTTTTAATTAAACAATACATAATTTTATATGTTCATGTACATATGCACCTGTGATTGAGGTCATCAACAAAGGATTTCTCTTGGAAATGAGTCAAATCATTAAAAATAATGAGGACGATAAAGAAGAATTAAATGCATTCAGGCTTCACAAAAATAAATAATGGAAACCGACAAACGTTAAGTAAAATAGTATGTATGTATGTATGTTTGTCAGAAAAGTTTTTTTGGGAGTTTTTATTATGTAATTTATTTCTACCATAAAATAATTTTACATGAAAAGTTGTTGTTTGTGCAATGCAAGAAGGTAATATAACTCAATAAGTGCCAAAACTGAAAATACTGTTGAAAGAAAGCGCTGTAATATAAGAGTTTTACGGCCTCCCATACGTCGGAAACCATACTTAAAGAGTTTTTCGAAATTTTAAATAGGCTGATAATAGATCCCTTTACTGGCAATGAATATTACATGTGACAGTTACATACTAAGAAACAAACTAAATCAAAGACAAAATTGTAAACACTAGCAGAACGGAATAACATGCCGTTTTCGAAGGCAGCCTTCGAAACCTTCCTCTTCAGCGTTCTTTGTGTTTTGTCCAGTGCGTGAGGTTATCAGTAGATGTAAATTATTAGCTTTATATATTTATTTATATGTTTATTTATATATTGCTTACATATGTATGCATTTTTAACAATTAAAAACATACTTAAGAGTGTTATATAACATTAAAGCCCTGATTTACGATCTTACACAATTGCGCGGCTCATTGACAAATGAATGATATAAAAGTATGGGCGACTTTAAAAAATCGGTTTATAATGTCGTTGCCAGTGCCACGGAAGTATATAAATAATTAAATATATAATACAGTGGAGGTCCGCGCGATCGGACAAATTATAGGCGAAGTTCGTTATAACAGGAGTAAATAATTTCTTATTGGTAGTCTTCACAATATTTTTCTTTTCTTCTTAAATTTCTTTTCCAAGCTATAATTAGAACTTTTTTTTATATATGTGTGTCTTATACATTTTTAGCTGCTGTGAAGTTAAATTTATTAATTATTTTTTAACTAAAAGAACAACTGATAGTGTTACCAAATTGTGAAAAATAATTTTAAGTTTGAAAATACGTTCGTTCGTTTTAACCGTATAAATTTCCATGCAATTTTGTTTATTAGATTTAAGAAACAGTTCGTTATAAAGGAAAATTCGTTATAAGCGTACTAAAATGAATCAAATATTAATGCAAAAAATAAAAAAAAATGCAAAATTCGTAATAACCGGCCTTCGTTATAATCACAATCTACTGTAGTACATAATTAAAAACTATTTTTACATTTTCTTTAAATTTATTTTTTTATCGCCAACTGTTTGGTTAAAATCGCATAAAAATTATCATTATCTGAAAATTTTCATAAATTTTTCCAAATCGCACGATTTGAAAAGAATTATAATTTCCTATTATTCCTGATGATGTTAACAAGCTGTTAACGAAATATCGAATAATAAAAAACAAAATAAAATAAAAAAACACCTCAGGCTTAATAAATATATATCAAAAAATTTTATAAATTCTGTAAACGAAGGACCGAGTTTTTCCGCTTAACAGAACTAAAAATAAACATTTTCATTTACATTTGTTACATTTACAATTTTTTTTCGTGTGAGGTAGTGTCGCACTTACAGAGACCGTCCTCCATCTGCGCCGAGTGGTGTTCCCACTAAAACATATCCTCCTCCTCCGCTGGGTAGATTTCATCACGGGACAAGTTTCTGCATTACTGCGGGAAGACCCAGAGAAAATATAATAAAAAAGGTCAATTAATAATATAATCAGAATTTATTAAAATTTATTTTTAATATCAGTTATAACTTTTTGGAAATATTCGGGCAATTTAGAATAAGGTTAGAAATACTTATTCACATATGTATGTGCATATACATACATATGTACATATATCTACATACAAATATCAAGTCTTAAAGCAAGGCAAATTCACTACCTTCTCTTAAAGTGTTTATTTGTATTTTTATCATAAAATACGAGGTGTACTATGCAATAAATGGCCCATTAAATCTCTCTCTGAAGTTATTCAAGATAATTATAATTTTCTTAGAATTTGAACAGAATTTTTTCTGCAAAAAAACACTTGTTTTTATAAAACAGCGGAAGTTTTGTAGAACTTAACACGTTAGAATGTCCAGTGTTTCGAAGACATAAGACCCTCGTAGGAAATTCTTTTATTATATTCTATATTAAAAAAAACGCAAATAAGTGCCTCTAATATTTGCATACTCATATAACAGACAGGTTGCTTTAAAATAATGAACGTCACGCCTATTAGTCGTATCTAAACAATTTTTATATTTTAATGGTTTGGTGAACGAAAGTATTTAAATTTGTATCAGATAATCTTTATGTTTTTATATATTGTTCAAATAAATATAAAAGAGCTTAGTTACATTAAATAAAATTAAAAACTATTCAACATATTTATTTAAGTTTTTTAGTCTTCTGCGCAATAGTACTAGACACTGGAGGAAATGGAATCAAAATCGTTTTTAAAGAAACTCGGTGTAAAAATTTTTTAACACTTTCGTTAAGTAATACGCAATATATTACTATGTATGTATGTCAAAAGCTTACATACATATATGTTTGAAATACAGAATTATTTGCATTTGTGTTTTTTTACTGGAACCAATCAGAATGTCCTCCATGCATGCACCGGAACTACATGGAAAGAAACAGAGAAGCATAAATAGCTTAATTCCAACACAACTCTGCAGGTCTGATCGTGAAGTCGAACCACGAATGTCTCCTCTATGTTCGAAATGAAATGGAAGTTAAATTTCATGCTGGTAATTACTAAGGAACAAGTTCGAACACAGAAAATTTCATGACATGACGGACCAATTTGCTATTTTCGAAATCCCTTACACTTTCTTCATCATTGTTATTGTGTTTGGTACAGTGTGTGTGGTTAAAATTTGATGCTAATCTTTAGCTTTATACGCATATACGTAAATATAAATGTAAATATAATACGAGAATTGTTTGATTCATCGTATTACAACTGTTGATGAAGATTTTCATGTAACATTTTCTACAGCATAGAATTCAATTATATTTTACGTGAATGTAAAATTACGTAGTATAGTTAATTACGGCCTTAAAATTTTTCTAAAAATTGTTTAAGGTCTGCAATATATATTCCATATATAAACATTTATCACAGTAAATTTTTATGGATTTATTTGATGACAATATTTACAAAGTATAAATGCAGTTAAAATTAGATATAATTTTACTGGCGATAAAACGTTAATATGTATGTATGTATATAAAAAACATACAAATTTATGTTCATAATTTTCAGGGAGATTATTTTCATAAATTATTTAATTTTTTTTTTTCATTTCTTTTTAACGCTAAGCCCCTCCTGTAAACATATATAAACTCACTTTAATTTAATTATAGATTTTTATTTAAATTTAAAAATGTCTATTTTTACGAATTCAAATAATGAACCACAAGAAATTATTGTAACACTTTGCTATTTCGTATTACAAATGTTTGTTGAAAAAAGACAAAGATGGCAGGCAGTACGTACAAAATTCTTATTTTTATTTTATTGTTTTCTAAATATATTTAAATGGAGAATGCTGCATATTTAAACAGTATTGAAATATGAATTGAGTATATCGTCGCCTAAAATGCAAAAGGGCCTATTATCACTTTTAAAAATTTTACAGCAGAGACAAACACTTAATAAAATGAAAGTGCTGTGATTACAAATATGAGTTTTCGCAATATCATCCAAACAAAATGATGAGTTTATTTACAACGTTAAAAATTATGTCTCAAAAAGAGTAAGCTGGTAGCATTTTTCCCTTGTTTCATTATTTCCCAACGGCAAGAAATACATTAATTTGAAAGCTTATCAAAAACCGCTAAAAAAAAGCTAAAAATTTGGGAAGACGTATGCCTGGATGTGCTGTACCTTTTGCATTTTAGGTTACGATATGTTAATGAAAATGAAAAACGACATTTAAATATGAATTGATATTAAAAAAGAATTGGTGAAATAGGCGCTAAAAATAAATACGTTTTACGAAAATTATTGAATGTCTAAAAATATCTTATAGCATAATGGCAGTTTAAAATGTATTGAAGATTTCATTGATAAAAATTAAATTAGTGAATCAATTTTTTTATCATTTAAAACAATTAATTGTTATCAACGAAGTAGCAGCACCAGTTAAATATAAATAAAATAAACAAATACCAATTGCTCTATGAAATCCAATCAAATATGAAAACAATTAAATTAGCAAATCATTAACTATAGTTAGTTGATGAATGCTAAATATTTTACTACTTATTAAAAAATTAGCGGCAGGTTATAAAATCAGCTAATCTGTAGTTTCTAACATAAGTATATAAATTCTACATAACACGAAATGGAAAGTTTCTTTTTAAGAATATTGTCAACTATTTACACTTACTTACATTTATATATAATTGGAGGATTCAAATGCTAGTCATAAGTCATATGTTTTGAAATAATAACACGAACAAATATGACTGATGTGAGGTACACATCATAATTGAGTGAGCCCTTTCAAAATATTCATTCATCTGATAAGAAAAAATACTTATAAATATTTGATATTAGAATGCTAAAAACAAGTAAAAAAAATAAAATAAGTCGACTTTTTAATATAGTAATTAAGAACTTATATGTCAATCTTGTAATAAGAGCATTTTGAATTAAAATTTGTTCCTTTGGCACACAAAACTGTTGAAATAAATATAATCGAAAACAGCTGTTGCCAGTGATATGAACTGAATATTTTTTTTGCGACGTCTGGTAGCGGCTGCCAGCCAGATAAGTTACACTAACAAAATTTGCTCAATTTTGAAGAAATAGAATGATAGAGAGCTTAATTCATGCCAACTCTGCAGTTACTCAGCGGAATTGCACCATCTTTGATTTTATGTTGAATAATTAATTTTGTTTTAATTATTTTACTTCGCCTGAGTGTTATTGCTCAAAAACCGTTAACGGACGCTGTTAGCATGGAAAGATTTTCATATGCTAACATATGCAGTCACCCAAGTATCCTCTGGGTACAGAATCAATGCGCTAACTACTCTGACAACAACACCCTTTTATGAAGGGTGACAATTTCAATCAACAGTTATTTTTAAGTTCAGTACTTAATAAAACTGTTCTCTTCTGAGTAAATGTCCAGTAGGAAAAATTATATATATTTTTTATTAAAACTATTAACAATTATTACATGATTATTGTTATTAATAAAAGTTAATGCATGTGTGTTCACGTTAAAGTGGACCAAAAAAAACTGCAAGAATTTTATTTTTAACTTTTTGTTCAATATTCGAATAAGTACATATCGTCGCAGAAAATGCAAGTAGCCCTATCTAACATTTTAAAAATTTTACAGGGGAAGCAACAAAAATTTTTATATAAAAACTATATTGACAATTACCACAAAATATTGCGAGGTGACTTATCTGGACTTAACAGACCAGAACTAATAAGTCAATTTTGAATTTTTAAAATGTTAGCTATGGCTTTTTGCATTTTCTGTGACGATATATATGTCAGTCACCATAACAGTTTTAAATAATTTTTTACAACACTGTAATTAATCAACCCCTGAAGCAATTTTAGAGATTTTGACAGCCTAGAATAGATCTAGCAATTGAGTACAAGACGGTCAGACCTTGTCAGTAGTTATAAAAATTAATTTTATATCTGCATCCTTTCGTCTCAACCTTAATATCTGTGGCCTTTTGACAAAACAACCTCTTTCAAAAACTGTAATTTTGCAGGAGAACGAAAAAACTGTTAAAATATCTAACAACTTTGATTTTAAAATATTTGGTGAAAAGGTGAAAGTGTAGTATTAAATTTAAATACTAAATTGAAGTGAAGATATCAATAATTCTATTCTAATGCCAATAGATTTTCATAAAAATTAAGAATAAAAAGATAGGATGTTTTGTCGAAATTGTTTTTAACAAATAAATTAACTTACATTACACAAGTTGTTTTGTGAAAATGGTTTTAAACAAAAACGTGATTCATATTTTGCGCTTATCTCAAGGCAAGTTTTTTTTGTTAAAATGGAACTAATAAAAAAAGTCCAAATAGGTTATTTTAAAAAATATTATTATATTTAATATAACATAAATACTTCAATTCAATTAGACAATATTGGTACAACATTATATTTCTGTACGGAAAAGAAATTTTAAGTTTAACAGAAAAGTATTCAAAAGGAAGGAAATAAAAACTGTAACTCTACACATTTTAAAAGCATAATTATATAATTGAATAATCTTCGTCAAAGTCTGGGTGAACTTCAATGGAGATATCACCTTCCGCCTTAATATTCTGATAAAAACTGTGGTAAGTTGTACCAATTAATGGCAGCATATCTCATAAATCTTTCTTTTTATTTTGTGATACAGGCAAAGGGGAATTGTAGCTTGTGGCCAATTGGAGAGATAGTTCTTTACGGCGACGCGAGTTTATATCGAGCATCTGAAATGACTCTTCTGGGTGTAACGAAAATTTGTAGTGCAAAACTCCTGGCTTGCTTTTTTCGTATCTCAGCCATCGAACGTTTTTCCACTCAAACTTCTCACCTAAAAATCAGAAGATTAAAAAAATAATATTGTGTTGAAAAGAATGTAGGTATTTAAAATTATACCTGAAATGCTATGTGACCTCCATGTATATTTGTCCTTTAGTAGTGCACGAAAATCGAAGAAATCTTCTTGTCTTAATTCATGGACAATATAATTTTTATTGGTCGCCGATATTAAGTTTGCCCAATCGTGTGAATGTTCCATAGATCCGAAGAAATTTTTTTTTCTTTTCTATTTGCGCATGTACAGTATCACATTCAAGATGCGTATGACCCACGACAAGAAATTTACGATCAATAAGTTGAATACTTGCGTGATCTTCCAAAACTTTCTTAAACATTGCGCAAAGATATGAGTTGCGGTTCTGACCAGGACAGGAATCACTATATAAAAGAATATGACGAACTGAATTTGGTAAATCCAACAGACATTTAAATATGCAAGACCCAATATCGTTTGCACCCCGCTGTGCAATGGTTTCGTCCCATATATAGCACAAGGCTTTTTTCGTTGCTCCATCATGCACGGTTAATTTAAAAGTCCACAATGAAGACATTGTTGTAAGTCAAATGTGAACATTTTTATATTTTCGCTATTTATTGCGAGTTCCTTACCTTTTTTCTTGCATTCATACGAAAAATCTGCATCGTCATGATGTTTTTTTTTGTTCTAACTTCATAGATTTTTTTCTTCTTCGTCGATAGAGTTTCTTATTTTGGATTTAAAGAGTTCGCATGTATTACACAGATCAAGCTGAGGTTTCTTGAACTTAATATCTAGGGTAGTAAATATATCTCTATATTTTGATTTCGATACGTAATCAGAGTATTTTTCAGTATATAACCGGTATAATGTTGCCAAATTAAGACCACGTTCAAAATATAATTGATTTGTATGTCGACGACTGTAGTGACTTTCGTACTTCGGAATGCTGTTTATATGATCTATAACTTCAATATATTTATCGATCGACAGTTTGTGGGGTGGGTCATGTTTTCCACGTCTATCATCTTGTATAAGTCCTCCAGAAATTTGTTTTATTTTATGTACTGTTTAATCGCCTGGATTGTTTCTTCATATATTTTTAGAAAGCATTTATGACATACCCGAATCTTTTGTCCATTTTTTTCACAATGGTATTTGTACACATATTACCAAATTTATACCACGCATGAACTCAAAAACAACTTCTTTTGATCAAAATATTTATTTTCAAGTCCACAAAAACACTTCTTTGCAAACAATATTTTACTTTTTATCAGTTTTTGTTTTCACATAAGAACTTCTTTTCACACAAGTCGTTTAGTCAAAATTTGTGTTCTCAATAAACCATTTAAAAATTTATCTTGTCTCAAGCAAGTTACATATTTTCTAAATTTCAGTTTTGATAAAACAACTTCTTTGAAGAGAAGTTGTTTTGTTAAAACAAAATGTATATATGCAAAAAAATATTAAATACAATTTAGATGTTTTGTCAAAAGGATTAAACAATTTTATTTCTTGCATTTTACAAAATTTTTAAACTCTTTGAGATAAGATATTTTATCAAATATTTTTTCCAAATATAATGAAAGAAGTTGATTTGCCAAGAACTGTAGATTTTTAACCAATTGGCGTAGAAATGCAAGGATTACACCAAAAGACCCGTGTTAAAAATTTATATTTAATATAAAAATCTTGCAAAAATGTCTTATTTCGAGAGAAGTTGTTTTGTCAAAAGTCCACAGATATGTAATATTGTTGTCCTCATTGCACCTAGACCTATTAGTATAACCAACTTTTAAATCTATCCAGTAGTGAAACAATGATTAAAATTTGTCTAGCCATTAAGGAGTCAAAGCGATTTAGATGATTTAAAATAATCAAGAACTACTACGCGCTTCTCGTTATATGAAATACTATAAATATATTGCAAAACTTATTCCTTTTTTCATTTTCTTAATGCGAATCAAAATTAATTACACTTTTCAGCATTTATTGAATTTTGCTCATAATGCATTTGTCCACGTTTTCATTAATATTGCTGATTTTATAAGTTGTGCTTTTTAAGACTTTTTTTTCTCATTATTTCAAGTTTTTATACCATTTTTTATATTTTTTTAGTTTCTTTTGTTAATAAAAAAATTAATAATTCCAATACAAGTTTTTTAGCGGTTTAAATGCGCTGCCGTTTCATCGTGTGACGTGGAACGTGTTTTATCTACCTATGGACATTTTTTAATAAACCAATGCATAACTTTTAATCTGAAAAATTTATAAATGCACTAAGTCGTAAATTATAACCGTGCTCAGAACAGGGTCCATGTTCAAATATAAAATAAAATTTATAGTTTTAAAATTAAATTTTTGAAATAAAATTTTTTAAACGTCTTTTATTTTTTCAATTAATAAGAAAAAATAAATGCTGCATTAAAAAATTTATCCACCTTATTTAAGTAATTAAAATAGTATTATTCGTGCGGAAATGTTAATTAATTGTGAAATAAACTCATACGAACAAATAATTTTTCGAAATGTAAAACCATTGTTAAAGTTAAAGTGCACATTAAAACTGGTTTTACCATTCAAAATTCCTACTTCAAGCAGACAGTAATTTTAATAATCAATTTATTTTGAGGAAATGAAAACTTCATAGGATTTTTTTCTATAAAATATTATTTAATTAATAATATACGGATTTTTTCAGCAAGCGATTTTGTATTACTTGCAATAAATATATGTAAAAATGTGGGTTTACTACAAAATTTATGTTTTAAATTTTATCAAAATCATATAGAGGCGAGGCATATATTGCCTCCTACAACACCTTCTGGTCTCATTTTTTTAATGTGTAGCCTATGGGTATATTATTCTTTTAAAATTAATTGAAATCGGTAGAAAGTATCGCATAGGTGGATTTTTCACTCTATCACTCAACTTTTCCTTTTACTAAAATCCATTCTACGAATATTTCAAACAATAAAGAGAAAAAAATTATAGAAATCGATTCAGCTGTTCTGCGGTGATGCTAAGCAATGGACATCATTTCATTTTTGTACACACGTTATTTTATAGGTAATCAGTTTAAACATTTCTCGTTTTGCATATACAATTCAATTACAATTGAAGCTGTTGGTTGTGAAAAGAATATCATTTATTTGTAATTGGAATTGTATATTTTTTAAAACACATTATTGTTAATTATTAATTAAAAAAAATATTTATTAACGTTGGTGTAAATACTTTTTTATAATTAACTTACTGTATTTGCACATATGGAAAAATTTTTCTTTAAAATTTCTGTCGATTTTAATAACGTTTTGAAGAAACATAAAATAGAATTTATACGATTCAATTTGTGCAAAAATTTTACTGTGCAATTTGCTTATATATATGTATGTATGTATGCACAATGGTTTGCACGTACTTACATACACTATTTGCCAACTTCTAATATTGTAACTAAGCATTCTGTAAACTAAAAACAGACAAATGGAATATTTGATCGTTTGTTTTTAAACGCAGTTGCATAATAAAAATATTTATTTTTTAACAAGGAAGTAGAGTGTTTTAAAGTGTATGTGTGTACATAAAATATTCTAGAAGCCCTCTACACTCCCTTCTAAAAAATCCTCTGCATGTGCACAAGTCCCTTCTGTTAGAAAAATAAAATAAAAATAAAATTTTTCCGTACAACCCCGAATGTAACGTATTTTTCGGCAGTAATTTCAAAAATAAAATTTTTTTTTTGGAATGTAGGGGTCGCCTTTTTAATCTTTTCTTTATACCTTTGGCATTTGCAGTCGAATATATATCAATGTTTTTGTGTCGAGAAGCCCAATATTTTGCATCAATGGCCATTGACTTGCAGTATCCCTTCTAGTATTTATCCACCAAATATCTTTTTCTTCGACCCTAATGTAACAACCTATTGTCAGAAAATTAAAGCTCTAAAAAAACACTAAAGTTTTGCTATTCTTAGGACTACTTGAGTAGGCATGACGTCCTCAAACAGCCATATTTGGTAGACAATTACATAGGTCGATTTTTACATTGCGTGTAAAAAATAAATGTACATATATGCATACTGTCTGCCGGTTTATTTTCAGTTTGAATATAGCTGTAACTTTTTAAATTTAATTTAAAATTGCCTTATATTTTTTCAAGAAGTTTGTTTTTAATTATACACCATAACCACTCTAATGACAATTTGAACATATTACTTATAGTCACTGTATGAAAATATTGAGAAAATATATGATAATCTACTCGTATATAATAAGAATATATGATAGTCGCCATTGGAATCTCTGAGCTGTAAGAGCTATACGTATTACAGTTTATATATTGCAAGACATTGTTTGGAGTTTGTCCAGCAAGAACATACAAGAGAAAGAGTACTACAGAAATTCCATTTAGGAGGTCAAATTCGTTCGATTAAATTCAAAATTTCGGACAAAATTCTATTAAAAATTATAGGAATGATGTAGAATAATCCAATTAGTTCATGCAGTATAGGCTAGTGTCCTTGGATATAAAAATTTCATTTCGAATGTTATTCGATTTCTATGAATAATTTTACATATAGTTTCTTAATAAACTTCTGAGTTTGTAATCAATGCTAAACCTTATATATTTTAGAAAGACAATAAATTAATATTCGTTTTCGTGACGTTTTGTTTTTCGCAAACAATTTTAAATATTCCACCGATTGCATGGTAGAGCAAATATCGTGCAGAAAAATTTATGAAACATTTAAATAATTTGCTTCAGTACTTCTTTCTTAAAAGTTATTTTTTTCTCTTGAACTTTAGAAGTGTCTCCTCAGCTAAATTAATGTTTAGGGTATACAAGTTACGAGTCATGAGCAAAAACCCTGTCGCCTTTTGTGATCAAACCGCCTTTAAATATCGTTCAATTCAAAGGAAAGGATTACAATTATATTCTCCCACTACATTAAATAACTCCAAGAAACTTTTTCAATCCAAATGTTTATTTAATTTGATTTTGTTACGTTTTGTTTTGTTTATACATATCTTCGTAGCTGATGTACAATATACATCACAGAATAATCTATAGACAATTTATAGATTTTTAGCAATGAAAATTTAGCTGCAGCGACTTACAGAATGAGTTGGGAACACAAATTAATAAACTGCAATTAGTCTTGATAAATTTTAAATAAATGGGTTAATTTGATTTATATTGAAAGAGAACGATTTTGATATTAGCACCAAATAATATTTACCAGCTAAACCACATAACAAGCACGTAGTGCGTTAAGAGGGTTTCGGGATCAAGTTGCCTGATTTCATTAGAACACATCCCATTATAGTAACGATAGAACAACGAAACGCACCCCATTTCATATGACGATATGTAGTTTGTCTGTGAAGAGAGCACGATAATTTAAATTTCAAAATTTATTCAATTTTAGAATTTATAACTACCTAAGCGTATGTAATATATAATTAAATACTACAATATGTTTAATAAATAAAACTTAACACATTTAATCCATAATCAAGATATATGTATGTACATATAAATTTGTTACTTCAAAATTAATTAAATAAACCGGTGAAACGAGCGGAAATTAATCGTTTAACAGATTAACAGTCAATCGATCGAATACCCTGGTTAATATTTAAATAATAGTATTTAAAATACAATTAAGTATACGAAATAAATCATTTAAAAAAAGGAAGATTTGAAATCAGATACTGAATGATTGGTTGAATGATCATGCATGTATGATTGAGTAAAATATCACTATTACAAAAAACAATTTCTGTTTTTGTAGAACTTATTGTTCGTTTGATAAGCAAATTTTCAACTACTGTTACAACCAGCATATTGCATCAGAATGTTATTTGTATAAAAAATTTCAGGTTAAAAAAAATTGCCTGTCATATGATGAATTGTCTACAATTGAGTTACCTTGTTTTCATAATTATTTTAAGCCTGCGGTTAGATTAAGCTCATTTGGTCCAAAGTTTTTTTTTATTCTCAATATCTTTTGATTTGAGGTTTCGACTCACGTGTTTGATTTCTGCAACAATACTATTTCTAACGTAGAGGAAAAAATTAAAAAGTTTCTTATCTTGTATCAGAGATCATTTGGTCCACTGAATATTTCAATTTAATAGCATCCAAAATACGAAGTTTTGTTGCGTTTACATACAAAAAATAAATTTTTTTTGAAATTGTTTTTCATTACATGGTTTTTCGGTTTATTTTGCAAATAACATTTTTGCAATTGGAGCATTTTATGTCCGATTTAGCACTACATCAACTGCAAATTCACCGATTTCTTAGATTTAGAAGAATATTTGATAAGCTCGCAGAAATTGAAGACGATCTTTGTATTTGAGTCCAGAACTTAGTTGAAAACTGTTGCTGTGGTAATCTGCTTCGTTTCACCATATGCGCATTATGCGGCCAGATACCAAATTTTTTAAAAATGGACGACTTTTTGAACCCTTGTTGGGTTTTCCAAATTGCACACAATGTTTGACTCCATTTTGTTTTTTATTGTGAGTGCGCTATATAACATTCTTATTTTTAACTTCCTGCTGCCTTTACCGCAATTTTCGAAAGTGAAGAAAACGAACATTATATTTCGACGTTTTGAGGTCCTGGAAGTCAACTACTTTTATTTTAATTTTTATGCAGATCTGCATTGATGCGTTGTTTTGTTTCAGAAAAAAAATCTATTCAAAATAATTTTAGACACAGAGCATAAATTTTCTGTAAAGTTATGAAATGTCACATTAAGTTCTTTTGCATTTTGGGTGACGATATGGTAGTTTGTATAACCTCTGAAAACTGCATATACATATATTAAATACAATTATTAATTTTTTTTTTTTTCGGCAATTTAAACAATATTTAATACATATGTACATACATCTTTTAAATTATTATTAATACATAAACACATGCTACCTTATGGATAAACATGGAGGAATTATTTTGCAAACGTATCAGCATGATGAACATTTTCATTTAAATCTTATCTGAGATTTTTAAGACTTTTAAATGTGACAGCAGTATTAATTTCTTTGTTTTGTTTATTTTAGAATTTCACTCTGAATTTCGCAAAGAGAATGTTTTTCTATTTATTTAAAAATTTGCGGTTTGCGTGTGACATTTTTATTTCCATATTTAATACAATGCAGTTATGTATGCAATTTCAGCTAGTTGTACAGTGTATAAACATTTCTACATAAATACATATGTATGTATAAATATTTGTCTATATATGTAAGTATGTATGTACCCTGTAGAAAGCGTGGGGCAAAGTGTCTCCAAGTCAACACTTTTCTTGATAGGGTTTTGTGAATTTTTGATGGGGTTGTCAACGAATCGTCTACAATTTTTAGTTTGTCTTTGAAGAGAAGACAAGTAGATTTCCAATGACACGCATATCTTACATGTCCATAGTAAATTACATTGCCTAGTAGTAAGTCATTTCCTGCTGGGTATGTATTTATATTTGAGGTGCTGAACTATCACACATTTTAGTGTTCTAGAAAAAAAAAATTGTCGCCTTAGGGGTGGCATTTGTTTTTGGTTTAATATCTTTGTTTAGTGTTTGTGATTAATTATACAGTCTGACAGTTATAATTCCAGTTGATAACATTGTATTTTAAGTTTATTTGAGATCGTATACAAATTCATATTGTTTTATGTTTTGGATACTACGTCTATTAAGCTTAAAATCTTCTAATTTGAATATTATAATTAACTCCTGTATATTTTGTACAAAAATGATCACATTAATTAGTATTAGAATTCTTAATACGAAAGCGAAAAAAAAATTATATTCATTGAATAATAAAAACTAGTGCATATATTAATGATGACCTAAACAAGAACACTTCAATGATTTTGGCTAAACGAAAAGATCGCTAAAGTATCACAAATAGAGATAAACTTATCCAAAGCCAAAACCAGAGGGGAATAACTCGGTATAGCCTGCTCTGTAAGATCACTACAACCAGTTATACCTGCAGCAATATGTACACTAGAACTACACTAAAGTTAACTCACGTAAAAGTCAACCGAATATAAGCGTCCACGTACAGATCTAAAAAGTTAACTTTGCAGCAGGGTACGGAATTGTGAGTGATGTGATTGTCCCAATCCGTACCCTGCCTTTGAATTAACTTGGAGAAAAGTGGAATACAAGGCGCCTTCAACTAGGTGGCATCGTTACGCCATGTGGCTCTTTTTTGCTCGCATCGATGTTTAGTTATGTTTTGTTATTTGTTGTTTGTTGAGAGTGGCAAAACCTACTTTTGTTTACTTTTGTGTTTGTTTCTATGCAAATACTTCTCTATTTGAGTACATGTTTTTGACATAGAAACAAAAATGCGTGTATTTGTTGTATTGTAGTACAACAACGCCACACGCTACTAACTAGTGGAATCTGCTGTGGTGGGATAATATGATAGTGAAGACCACATTAACATTGATAAAATTGTTTAAATCAAATAATGCTCAGGACGATGCAATTCGCGAAGTTGAACGGTTCAATATCGAAAGTGGTTGCAAATATAGAGCTTGCTGATATTGAAAAATACATCAAGGTTAAAATTACAAAAGATAGCGATGATTTCGAAGTGTCCATTACTGCTACCGATGAACAACCAAAAGTGAGCTTGAACGTTTTAATATCTAAAAAAAAACTTTAAAACAATACCAATCAGGTGGCATACCTTATCAGAAGCTTTGTGGACTTTTGGCAAAACAACTTAAGTGAAATTTTTAATAATTAATCAGACTTCGTGATATTTATTTGCACTATAATTATTACAAATGAATGAATGAAAATTGAATTGTGTTTCAGTTCAGAATATAAATTTTCTTCAACTTCAATAGATGATATTAATCACTTTACAACTTTACAAAGAGTACTGATGACGTGTGTAGTGGCATAGAAAATATGAATGTATATACTTGCTCTACTCAACTGGCATTGGAAATTAATTGTACTTCTTCCTTTATTCTAAAAATGAAAAGTCATACTTCACATTATTGTGATAAATTAACTATAAACTTAAACACAACAAAATTTTCATTCATTCATTTTTAATAATTTTCAGGCGAGCAAAAAAAAAATTTCTATTACTCGTTTTGTTTCGTCTTTTTTCACGTTATTGTTTGCCTTTTAAAAAATGTTGAATAAAAGTATAACTAAACTAATTTTTCTCTAATTTTACTTTCTACTAAAATTTCTATTAAATACCAAAGCTTACAAATTAAATCAATTACAAGTCCAAATAAGTTGATTACTTTTTGTGTAATATCTCAGAAACTAAAATTCATTGAAAAGCGCTGATTAGTGGAAATTAATCGTCTTCTGAACTTTCCTTTACAATTAAAATACTAATAAATTTTCTTATGTCGACTTATGATCTTTTGTCAAAAGTCCTCATACGTATATATTAAGTTTTACGCACAAAAATCTAAGTTAATTTTTTGTGGAAAAGAAACTAAGTCATTAAAATAAATTTAGATTATTTTTTACGAAAAACCGAGAATTTTTAAAAAAGCTTAAACATGTTTATAGTTCGAAAAAGTTAATTACCTTTGGGACATTTCGGTTAACTTTTTCGATACTCTGCTGTATATTATTACGTAGCAAGCGAGCAGTTACACTACCAATCGGGTGCACCACGATGATGTCTATTTATCTACTTTTCATTACCGTTCGCAAAATCACTTAAAGATAGTGGGAAATTTGTATTAACTCTCTACAATAACAGCCTTATGTACTCTTGAAGTACACGTTGGCACATCTCTAATTGTTATTTGTTAGAAGCCAAATAGACCACAAAAAGTTGTTACTTGTAATGTGTTAAATAACACAAACTACTGAAAGCAAATAAAGCTTAAATATATTTTTTTATATGATTGGTTATCTAATTGTGATAAAACTTAATAGTATGTTCTTACGTGTTATTTTATATTTACTTTAAGATATATTTTTACTTTATTAAAGATCATCGGAGAGTATCTTTTTATTTAACAGTATCACATTCTCTGATAAAATGTAAAATTAAATGGCGACTGAAATCTAAAATACTAATAACAAATTAACATGTTATTTATTACAAAGATAGTTGTTATCATAAAATTATTATTGTTAGAATAACAAGATACATTTTAAAAAGCAACCCTGAAATAAATTACATTCACGTGGTATGGTCTTATCCCACCGACAATATGCAGATGTCCTGGTGCCAATACGTGAGATTATGGCTAAGGTCTTTGAGAAAGGCAAAATGAAGGTGGAGGAGTTTAATGGCAACGATGGATGGAAGGAATTTCCTGCGTTCGACCCCAATTTCATATTATATCATAACAACATCTCGCCTTTTTTCTGATGTGCATTAGTGTGCATTTGTGTCAGTTGTTTTTCGGAAGGTTTCAGTGGCGAAGGCAAAGTCAGTGGTCACTGAACAGTAACGGCTTCAGCTGTATCCAATCCACAACCACATCAGAACATCCTCCTTCGTCGGTATTGTGTAGCACCGCCGAAGTAAAATAATTACTAAAAATGGCTACTAAAAACGAAGCTTCAAAATTGAATACGTCTTCTTGACATCCGAGACCCTACAACACTGCTATAAAAACAAATAACGTGCAAAAAGCAGTGTTGTAAGATAGTGAAGCTTAACCTCCTATCATTTCTCCTACTATCCCTTTCCTCTAGTTCCAGCACAATGCACCGCATGTGTAGGGGTCATCTTCTGAGTACTGGTCCAAAATACAAAAAAAAAAAAAAAATTAAAAAATACGAAGATTCAATTAAAATAATAATTAGATTTCAACCTATCACGAAAAACGCAGAATCAATTAACAGTTTTAATTGAAAAAAATTTTAAAATTAAAATTAAAATTTTAAAATTAAATAAAAAAATATATAGAACACCAAAATCAATTAAAATAAACGTGGGTTCAATTAAATTATTAATCGAGAAAAAAAATTTTTCTGAGCAAAGACTTAAGTGGGAAAAAAATAATTATTATTTCTGTGCATGAATTCAAGTGGAAAATCTGATACTCCACATTTATAATATTCTAAATATGCTAAAAGCGACTACAGACCCCAAAACTTAGCAATGTAAAGATTAAAGTTGTTGTTCGGAGCGAAGAAAAAAGAAAATGTGGATCACAGTGTTGCAGCGCCTCTGATATTAAGGAGAAGTATTAAATTTTGAAGCTTCGTTTTAGTAGCCATTTTTAGTAGTTATTTTACTTCGTTGGTGGTACACAATACCGACGTAGAAGGGCGTTCTGATATGCTTGTGGTTTGGTATCAGCTGATGATCAGAAAAAAAGCAAGATGTTTTTTTGATTTAGTCTAAAAGTGGGCTCGAACACATGATTTTTTAGTTTTGTAGTCAACGTGCAGACTACTTCAGCCATCACCACCGTCGATTCACCACAATTGTATTTTGGAAGTCTCCAGTTTTGTTTCCTCTCTTGTAAATTTCGTAGAATCAAACAAATCTGCAATGAATTTTTTCCGTCTGAAGCCTCCGTAAATAAAAATGTTTGGGTTTATATGAAAAATATTAATAAAAATTATAAAATTTTTGGATTCTGTGTTACAGCAAACAATAATTTCTTGCAATTAATAATGTAAATTAAAGTCGATAAAAACGATTTTATAAAAGACATCGCAGCACTTCAAAAACAGAAAAAAAGAAAAAAGCTGTAATGGTGCTTTAATATGTGGCTCTTTATTTTTCGGACTGTCAGTCGATTGTTCATGTTCTGTAGTGATACTTGGCTCAGATCAAAAGCTTGGTAAAAATCTTTATTTGCCACAAATAATCGTACTTGTATGATTATTTACTTACACAAATATTAGTATTACAATTTCTGGTTGTTTTATTGTTATTTTCTGTTTTACTATTTTGGCCTGTCTGAAAAAGCACAGAACTGAAGCCGCTTTCAACCAGTTAAAACTAGAATTTCAACTGGTGTCGACTGAACATTGTACAAATCAAACCCCCATCACTACTTAATCCAAAAAGAAGAAATAAAATAAATAAATACATGAGCAAAACAAAAGTAATATAATAATGAATAAAAAAAAATGAAAGCTGTTTTTGATACTCGTACAAGTCTTTAAATACAGAAATTGGTATTAAACATTAAACCAACTGCAAGGCATACAAATTACCGAGATCTGCGAATTGCTTGCGCAGAACTTTAAATATGTAAATTGTTTAATTCAATTTAGAACCTATAAAAATTTATTTTGTTAATTTGAAAAAATATACATAAATAATGCAATCAAAATAATAGTTTTTTAATCCTTATTCTTTAACCTTATTTCTTTTATAAAATTTTTCTATATTCTCTTTCAAGCTTAAAGGTTTGTTTATATTTTTTTATTTTTCCCCTTTTCAGGGATTTTTTTTACTTCGCCGGTGCTACACAATACCGACCAAGAAGGGCGTTCTGATGTGCTTGTCGATTGGATACAGCTGAAGCCGTTACTGTTCAGTGACCAGTGACTATGTCTTCGCCACTGAAACCTTGCGACAACAACTGACACAAAGTGAAACAAATGCACATCAGAAAAAATGTGAGATATTTTTATGAGTCTGAAATTGGGGTTGAACCTGGGTTGAACCCAGGAAAGTTTTTCGTTTTGTAGTCAACGTGCAGACTACTTCGACCATCGCCACCACATACGTTTAAAAAAGAAGCATTTGCAAAAAGTATATTTTCAAATATTATTTATAAAAAAGGTAATTTTTTCTTCCAAAAAATCCTCTCTATTTTTAGTTTTCTTCTCAAAACTATCTTTCGTTTGATACCAATATCATTGAAGTGGCTAAAAAATAGTAGTCCACCATTTTGAGATGTCCGCCGTATTGTGTTCATCAATATATAAATCATAAATGCCTTTCATTTGATACTCATATTATAGTTTACATATTGTATTTACATAGAGTTCATTATATTTTACGTTACCTTCTGAATTATCCCAAAGTTATGTAAGCACTATTTGCATGGCATAAAAGTACCAATGTCCAATTTTACCCCCTATATGTTTGAATTTCGTAAAAGTAAGAAAACACAATCGAGATTTTTTCTGGAAGAAAAGAAGACGGAAAAAATCTTGTGATTTTGTGACGCCTTTTTTGAAATATATGCAAGCCGTTCACATTATTATACAACTCTGTCGTGTTAATATGAAACAAAAATGTTTCGTCTGTAAATGACTCCAATATGGCAATATCGTCTACATTTAGAATGAATTGTGACATAATGCAATTTATTTACTTTAACGACTTGTTTAATATTGTTTGTTAATATACAAATGGATGACCGTTAAATTATTCAATGGGCTAGTGGCACCGTATGTTTGGCAATAATAAGAAATAAAAATTATGGCAGCCACGAAAAAAAGAAAGCGGTAGGTAAGACAAGAACTTAATATGGACGCCACCAATGGATTCTATACCTCTCTTCATTCCAGTTTTCGAATGCAGGATATTTACGAGTTTATGTCGTCTATTCAATTCTTTGTCTCAATTGGTTAACTTTTCTTTAAATTTAAATGCAATAAAGCAGAAAATTATTGTTTTTCTCAATTCAACACGTTGTCATTTCAGTTTTGTACTTGCAATGCTGCCATATTATTTTGACAGCCGTCTAGATTAGAGCCATAAATAGTTTGCAATGCAATGACACACAACGAAACATTTTGAAAATTACACACGTTGACAATCATACGCAGTATAATATTTGCTTGCGATGTCTCAAAATGGCATAATGTGTACGAGGCTTTACTTAAAATTGTTAAATTTTAAATAGACTAGTAATCCATAACATACAGACAGCCAAAATTACATGTTATAGTTACTAAGAAACAAACTAAATTGTAAATTACACTGAGAACCACAAGTAGGGCGGAACAACATGCTGTTTTCGAAGCTTGCTACACCTTCATATTCAGCGTTCTACGTGTTCAACGTTCTACGTTTAAAAATGTCAATGATGAATTTAACAGTGCCGAATTTGCGTAACTGTTTTCACTTATCCGAAGTGAAACAAAGTTCTTCTAATTTTCCAGTTTCGCCTAACCAAATTCTGCAGCAGTAAAATACAATTTGACACAAACAGTTTCCTTCATACGGAACCGTTGAACGAAAACAAAGATATTTTCTTACAGGTGGTAAAGTAGTAGAAGGATAGAGAGCTTAATTCTTGTACAACTCCACAGTTTCGCGTATTATGTTTTTAGATTAATTTTAAGCTAGAGGAGGTCCATTTTATTTATTAAAATACTTCGCCGATGTTTTATTGCTGCTAGCACACAGAAAAAATAATAGTTAAATTTTTCCCAATTAAGTCTTTGATCAGTAAAATTTTTTTTCTTAAATAATAATTTAACTGAATTCACGTTTATTTTAATTGATTTTGATGTACTCTCATCTCAAAACATTACAATCAAAAAGCCATAAAGTGGTCAAATGGAAATAGAGGAAATTAAAACTGCTAATTGATCATGCAATTTTCGTGATAGGTTGAAATTTAATTATTATTTTAATTGAATTTTGATTTTACTATTTTCTGTGTGCAGACACAATTTAAAAGTTTTTGGTCTGACCGGGTCTTGAACCGAACATCTTCCAGTTATACCAATGACATGAAATCGCGTAAAATGCAGGTAAAATGTTATAAAAACGACTAATGTCCATTAAATTTTAATAATTTAATTTTTGGAATAAACAATATACATATATATTTTTATACTTTAATTCCTTAGCAATGGAATCAATTGCTAAAAGCTTTTATTTCTGTTCAAGGTTATTTATTTTTAAATTTCCCATAAACGAATTCATACATTTCCTTCCTAGACTAGATTTGAACCTGTTGGCTTGAAGTTGGTTTTGACAAGAAAATAATAATTGTCAACGTCAAACATAAGGTTTGGTACTTTACAGGCAAAAAATTTTCCAAAAAAAAAAAAACAAAACTAAAAACAAAAATAACATAAGCAAAAAAAAAATTCAATAGTGATTAAAACATAAACAACAAATTGTTGAAATTCAATAAAATTGTTAAATAATGACGGCTCCAATTAAAATGACTACTAACATTTCATAGAAAAAGAGCATAACAGCCCGTGCTTAAATAAGTAAGTGTGTTGGTGGGTTGGTAAAATGGTAGATGGTATTGGTGCTAATTTATACACATAAATATATAAGTATGTAAATCGATATGTATGTAGCGTATGGTGGGGGTTGTGATGTTTGCTTTATTGCATACGTAATAATCAGCATATTAAACACTTGTTTTAATTATTAATACAATAATTGTGTTTTGTTAATTAACTTTTAATAATGGAACAAGAAGGAAAAACAGAAAAATTGTAACAAATAACAGAATTATTTATCTAGTAAATATACACATGCGTACATACTTATGTATGTATTTATGTATATACAATTGTACAGAATTATATATGTATGTACAAATAATTTATACACAGATACTTTAGAGTACAACAACTCGGCTGTACAAATAAGCAATTCGAACCTTAAGAACGTTCATAGCAATTGTAAAGTCACATATTAAAATTGTATTTATTGCTAACTGAAGCTTTATAAATAATTGAAAAATCTTCTATTGTACGAGTATGTCGCACGGAGTTAGCTGATTGTAAGAAAGAATAACGTAATTGCATTCTCTTCATGGAAATTTTTATTGTAATTATGAAACTAGATTTAGGCGGTTAGAAGTCAGGTTTAAGTAAAGTTTGACACTTTGCACATAGCTCAGTGTGTTTAAAGGAAACGTTTAAATCTATGACTAATTGTTACTAATAGTTATTGCATTGATGGATAGATGACTGGCTGGCTTCTGGATATAGAAAGTTGAAAGGCAAAAATCTAAAAACATTTTACAAAAATTTAAGGCAACGTTTTTTTAGTTTTATAAAAGCAATTCGAGTTAAACATATCGAAAAATTATATTTTAATTGCTACTCATACGTATTGCTTACAGTGTTTTCATGCGGAGATATTGTTTCACAATATTTACTCGTATTGATCAACCTCAACTGCGATGCGTCTCAATATGGCGGCAGGTGTAACGGGCTTACCTTAGTCCAGGAACCATGGGTGCGTGAGGGGTGGGAACAAAGACTATAGGGTTTTCTATACGGCTAGATCAAACAAGATCAGGTCGTACATAGTTGCTAAAAGCGATTTGAATATATTCTTACTTAAAATATATTCGTTTTAAACATTCTTGTTGAAGATCCTTTTTACTGATATTAATAGCGGCGCCTTACAGTTTTGAGTCGACTCAACATTTTTATATACATACTTCAAAATGTATTATTATTTTATGATTTTTTTGTGCGAGGAACAACAGCAAACTATTCCAAAATACTATCATATTATGACAATATGACTTAATAACAGACATTGTAGATCCCGCAAATATTTAAAATAGGTAAACACTTTTATATATTAACACTTGTAATTTTTTTTGCCACCACTTCGTTGTATCTGACCTAATTGAGGAACAGTTTTAGGAAAAACTGCAGAAAAGTTGGGGTTTTTCTAAGCTTAAATGTATGCAAATCAATATCATTTATTTGCCATTTTAAAACCTGAAGATTTGTGCATTGAATATTAAAAGCTGAATATGTATAGTACATAAATAAGTACATTATCTACAAACATACATACAGGTAAACTTACATACAAATATGAAAAACTTTAATATTATATAAGCAAATAATGTACGAAGAAAAACAACAAGAAAGAATTTAAAATTCTTAAAGAGTAGCACTATACTATATAATTTAAGGTGGCGTCTAAGAAACATCCATGACTTACTGCAGCAAGTAAACAAACCAGCCAACATTTTATAAAATTCTAACGAAATTCTAAACGCAATAATAATAATAATAAAATATATTCTCAAAACGATTTCAGTGCGTCCAAAATGACCCAAAATGTCAGTTAAATCCATTGTTCTTCAATCACGTTTGCAATTTTGTTGATGTACACGCACTATAAGAATGCATCTATAAGAATATGTACGCTCCGGGCGATTAATAAAACAAAATTAACGATTATTGGTTTTCAAAAATGCTAAACTAGGTTTAAAATAAATTTAAAAAATTCGTAGTTATACATATATTCATATACTTCACTACATACACAATAATCTTTTTAAAAATTTATTAATAAACAATAAACAAAAATGCATAAAATTGTGTCCCCACTTTTAATGCGTGCATGTGTGTATTTAAATTATAATTTTTTATCACAAACTCCAGCTGAATGTTTAATTATGATTTCAAGTTCATTACCAAGCAATTTAGTAATACATAACAACAAAAACAAATCGCTTTAAAATATTATTGTTAATATATTTAGAATGCGCTTTGAAAAGTACAAACATACATGCATATATACAAATACAATTTTTTTTTAATTATTGTTTACACAAACTGTAGCAAACTATCAAGAATTATAAAGTAAAAAAGTGTAACATGTCATTGCTGAACTATCAAATATGTATGTACATACTTATGTATGTACATACTTATGTATGTATGTAAATATGGTAAAAAATCATATTCAAACATTTAATATTTGCCTAACATTCATAGCATGAATAGAAGTTCCATTTTCAAAGATTAGAGGTTTAGAGGTGGACATACGTACATACTGATACATGCCTTCAACTAAAATATACTTGCGATGTTAATTCCAACGGAAAATTTTACCAATTTTTCTTTTTTGTTGGTAAGTATAATTAGAAATATTATCTAGCAAAAGTATTATTCATCACGTGATTTCAAATCACGTGCCTTCTTAAAATCACACTTGCGATTTTGTGCTGTTCTGTAAATCAGACGATTTTTGTGTGGTTTGGTGTGATTTTACGTCAATGAAAGACAAGAAAATAGAAGATTCCCTTATTTTAAATATGTTATTTTGTTTTATCTTGGACCAGCACTCAGAATATGACCCCTACACATGTGATGTATTGTGCTAGAACTAGAGGGAAGGGATAGTTAGATAACTGCCAGGAGGTGAAGCTCCATTGTCTTACAACTTTGCTTATGCACCTTTTTTGTTTTTTTATAGCAGTGTTGAAGCGCCTCTGATGTCAAGTAGACGTATTAAACTTTTGAAGCTTCATTTGAGTAGCCGGTTCTGCACAATACCGACGAAGTAGGGCGTTCTGGTGTGTTTGTGGATTGATTACAGCTGAAGTCGGTAGTGTGTTCAGTGACCACTGACCAGTGACTATGCCTTCGCCACTGAAACCTTCCGACAACAACTGACAAAGACACACTAATGGACATCAGAAAAAAAGTGAAATGTTTTTATCATTTAGGCTGAAACTGGGGTGGAACTCACGAAATTTTTGGTTTTGTAGTCAACGTACAGATTACTTCAGCCGTCAACAACTTCGTCATATGGTTTAATCCAAAATGGATTAAATGCCTAATACAAAATATTCAGTAGACCTTTAACCAAATTCTTGAAAAAAGCTAAGAAATTCCATATTTTTATACAGGAACTCCCTAAAAAATCTTGGAGAATTACGAAATTACAAACATTAAATGCAGTGAATAGACCTTTCCCAAATTCTTAAAATTATGTGCACAGAACACGTTTTTAGTGGTTTCAAATCACTTTCACGAAATGTGATTTTCAGAAAAATGCCTGATAATCTTTTTGATTTCAAAGTATAAAAAGTATAATTCCAAACTCTAGAAAACTTCACTTGCAAATAAAAAATCAGACTAAACTTGTGTATTCGAACTTAACTTAAAAGAAAATTAGGACTGTTCCGTAAACCAAACGACTTCAAATCACGTGTTTCGAAAAAAATAATAATATATAATTCTAAAAAATTCTAATAATGTAATTTATATAAAATGCAATTTCATATTAAACGCAGGAAACATTGACACGAACTCAGCCATTGATAGAAATCATGTTATTTATTTATCATAACTCGATTTACAGAACACATGGTGATCATAGAAAAAGTGACTTTACATATTTATTTATTTATACTTAAAAAAATACGCTTTAAAAAAGACATAACATTTAAAATGGCCTTAAAATATTTATGCTTTAATTTTTTTTCGATAGCTTTTTCATGAAAGCTAAATCATGTAAAAGGAAGGATAAGTTGGCGCTCGTCGCGTACAAACTCACCTTTTTTTTCCCTTTTCAAGCGATTTTGCTGATTTTATAGGGGTGTGCTTCCTAACGCTATTTTTCCATTACACGCAATTCTGTTTGTACGTGAGTTTTATTTAACGCGATTTTCAAAAATATTTCAGTCGGACTTGATTTAGAAAAACTGATGTTTATACCAGATTTCGCGGATTTCAAATTGAAAACAGAGTTGACAGACAGCATTGCAAATAGTGTGGTACAAAATGAATTTTATTTTGAAATTGCTATTATATCCCTGCACGAAATTTTTTTTCAGCAATTTTCATATTCTCTTTAGCTTTAATTTTCTTCATTGAATTGCATAATAAATAAACTTTTAACATTTTAAACAAATGCTTACTTTTTTATCACTGATATCAGGTATTCTATATTTTTTATACTGATTTAATTTTATTTCTACCAAAAAGCGAAACAACTAATCCAATAAAATGTCAAATACTAATATTCGGTAAAAAAAAGCGAACGACAAAATAGATTGAAATAACCGAGAACTCAAGAATTGCAAAACTATAATTGCCCTGTCTGATCTAGCATTAAGAGCCTAAGAGTGTAGTAAAATGTTAAAATTAAAAAATAGAATATTAACAAATGTTCGCATTAAATAATTCTGAATTTTGGAAACGGTAATATACAAAGGGTCTATTATGCATTCATTTATTACATGTAAATTAAGTATGTCTTTCTAAATTAAATATTTTTTTGAGTGTTTTTTTTTTGTACATAAATATGTGCATGAAGATTTATGATTTTCTTTTCTAAGTAGACTGTTTTTTTTTTTGTTAAAATTAAATATGTACATGAAATCACATGTAGCTAAAGGAAAAATATACCCATTCATTATATTGGATTTTTGTTAAAACGCGTATTTGTTATACCGGACTTCGACTGTATATTTTTTTTTACGTCGATGCCAACTTGCTATAATTTCTTTTTAAAACATGATGTTAAGATTTGCTACTTAAATCTTCACATTTTCGTGTTGTCGAACACATTTTGTTGCACCTCTTGTTGTTTTTTGTTTCAATAATTACAATTTACAATCGGTAAATTATCGTCAGGTGAATTACCAAGATACGCTTCCGTTTCAAAGTGAAATGAAGTGGAACGTGTTTTTTTACCAATAGACATTTTTTAGCACTTGGACTTTGCTATTTGCCATGTTCCTTTTTTTTAATTTAATATTTTTTGACTCCCTTTGCTTAAAACACTTTATGATGACCGGCTGATTGAATGATATATTGCATAGATGTACTTATGTATAACTAGTTGCTGTACAACTGAGCCTAAGAATTATACGTATATATTAATACCAAACATGTGAACTGAGATAGTTTGGAAAAAAAGTACTATGTACATACAAGTTTATTAATAGATTTTATTTGCTCGTTTGTTTATATAATTATTTATTTTGTTTAAAAAATATTAAATGTTTCATAACAGAGAATACTAAAACAACAACAACAACAACATTTTATTACAAACGTTATGTGAACATATTTGAATTTAGTGTTGATTTTGTTACTCGTTTGTCTCTTCTAGTGTTAATTATATTCTTAATAAATGAATAAATATTAAATAAATTATCCATGATACGAAGCAGGTGACTCTGAATGTTATTTGTGACGTTTATTGTAGTTGCTGCTGCTGCTGCTGTGTGCGCTGTTATTGTTGTTGTTCTAAGTGTTGTGTTTTTCGTTTTAACCAAAAAGGTTGTTGTAAATCTTTTTGTTATTTTCTTGGCTTCTCATTTTTTACGATTTTTTTTTTATACTTTTCAAAAATATTTTTGTTATAAATAATCGTTGTTTTTGTAAATTTTTGACGATTTCTTATTGTGTTGTTATTGTGGTTTTTTTTAACACCAAGTGCACGGTCTTTAACTACTTCAAGCTAGTCTAAGTCAGTTTAGACCGGTACTTCTGTGATTTTTTTTTTCATTTTTCATAACACTTGGTATTAATCTAATACCTGATCGTATTGTACTTTACACTCTTGCTACAAAAAAAAAATAAATAAATAAAAAAATGGTAAATAAATAAATAAATAAATAAATACCTAAAAACCGTTTCTTACAATTTTATTAAGATGGAGTTCATTTCTGTAAAGTTTTTAAGTTTATACGCAGGCATGCAGCAGAAATGCCAATTAAGCTTAACATTTATAGATACTGGCCAAGAGAAGAGAATGCAAATCGCATGTGTAGTTTTTGAGTTTTCTCAATAGTTGCTTATTTCAAATGCCTACCGTTTTCGAACTCAAACCTGGTTGTTTGATGTTTGAAGAGAATTTTAAGCAAAGCTTAATATTTTTCAGGAACAACTATGAATAGTGTTTAGGATAGTGCTTACTTTATAAGAGTTTGCAAATCGTATTTTCCTCCAGTCGTTGAAAAATATTTAATTTTTAAAATTTTTAAATCTTAATTCCCGTTTATAAAGTATTAATAATAACTATGGCCAACATTGTCTTTAAATTATAATGGAATGAAAACGATTTTGGATTTTAACCCTCAGCTGGTATCGGTTTTTCTAAAAACATTCTTGGTATCGGGGGTCCAAATTGACGCCTTTTTAAAAATATGCTGATATCCTATTTAATATATATAATAGGCCTTATTATGATAATTGTTAGCGTGAGGCAAATGGTATAAAGAGGGAACACGTGCAATATGCTTTATATTGGATGTGTCGTAAATACGAATGTGACAACAACACTCATAACACAGGTCAACAGCAAAAATGGGCTTTTAAACCAACTATTTCTTTTAAACCGCTGTGGTCACCTAAATAAAAAAAGGGCTACTGACAATAATACAAGTTTTACAATTTTTATAATACTTTGTGAGAAAGAAATCTACTGAGATTTGGTACGACTGTCAAAAAATGTTTTACCTCCTCTCCCCATCTTCCGAATCCCTACACGTATACCAAATTTCAGCTCAATGGCTATGTGAAAAGTGCGCACCCGTACATCAAATGGGAGTGCCACATACAAAAAAGGATCAACCTATCTCCCTGATAAAAATTGCCAGTTTTCAAATTTTTCCCGTTATTTACTCTGCCGTATACCGAATTTCAGCTCTGTAGCTATAAGGAAAGTGCCGGAAGAAAAAAATTTACTATCAAGTCGTTTAGACCAAATACACTTTTTCACTTCAACCGTTCTCAAGATATACAATAATAAATATTTACTTTGTATGGGCGTGGCAAGGCCTAGTTGGAATTTTTGAAATTTATATTGCCTATAGTTGCTTCCACTGTGAAAATTTCAAGAAAATCGGTTCAGCCGTTAAGCTGTTTATAAGGCACAAACATACACACATGCATACAATTATACATATCCAAACATGTCAAAAAAATATATATATAAGATAATACGTCATTGCATTCACACAACCTTGCACGAATTACGGTAATTTTTGACATACCTTGATACAAATTATTATAGGGTTTTTTTTTCAATTTAGGAGTTTTTCATTTCATATGACGATATGTAAATTCTTAGGAATATCAAATTCTGAAATTTGTATTGCTTAAATTCAGTTATAAGTAATTACAAAAAAAAAATAACATTATTTTTCAAGCCGCTGCGAAATTTTTGGTTGCTCACAACAGTCATATTTTTTTGTGTTATTATTTTACATTATGACTACCTTGTGAATACCTCATATGCTTTAAATCATAGAAATTTAATTGTTAAGAATTTTAACTAAAATAATGTTTATAAAACTACATTTTTCCCAATCTCGGCACACAGCTACCGTCTTACAGTCGATATTATTTATTTATATTTAATAATATATTTATACAATACTTTTTAAATTTTTAATAAATATACAAATATAAACAAAAAAAATACAAAAATCACCATTATTTAAAAATCATTGATGTCTTTAACGGCCTTTGTTCGAAAGAGTCCGAAGACATCAGTGAAAAGATATGTAGTTAAAAGTTGTTCTCATTACCAAGCAAAAAAAAAGGAAGTAATTCTTAGAGAATGACATATTCATTACTTTCAAAGGATCTATAGTGATTAATAATGAAGATTAATATTAAAAAAATTCTGAAGCTCAACGGAGAAAGGATTAACAATCTATATATTTTAAAGAAGAGTTAAAGCTTTAGCTTAAATTGAGTTTAAAAAAGAACACTAGAAAATTAAATAAAAAATTTGAGGTTACCCTTTGATTCCGTGTTATAGGCCTCTGTACAAGACATAAAACTAAATTTAATTAAAAATTAATAAAATTCTTTTTACTATTTGCATACCTCCACGGAAGCAAAGAAACTCTCTAAAGCAAGCTTCATAAGAATCAAGATTTTTTCATATTGTACACTGATTCCGATTCACTTAATTGACGCCAAAAAAAAGGACATCCTGCAAGGACAAGCCTATATAAAATTAATTGGAAATTATCCAGATTTTAATTAATTCCTGATCACATTATTAGGATCTTTTCATTTCTTTGGAACTCCTTTTCCTGTTGGAGAGGTATGTCACTAACCTTCTAATGAACTATTTTTGCTGGTCCCATGGAGTTCGTCATAAGCAAGTTTTACTGCATATAACGTGACAAAGTATGCATTCACTGTAATTATGCAGTAGCCATAATACGTCTAAATTTCCCAAAAATTTACAAAAAGGAAAGTCGTAGCCGAACGTTATTTACTTGTATTTAAATTTGAAACTTGAAAAGCTATTATATTAATTCATTAGATAAACATGGCAGCAAATAGCAAAACTATTACAAAGTAAATTCTGTACCATTCTACAATACCACCACTAAATCAAGCCAATTATTATATTCGCAGTAATTATCACAACTCTTCGTTTATATTTGGGAATATAAAAAAATGTTTACACAAAATATAATAAATATCATTTTATGCGATCTTAACTCTATGAATTTTAAAGTTGAATAAATTTATTGATTTGTCGTTCCGTGATCTGTTTAATTAAAAACGAATTAAATAACAATTAATGTTAAATAAAAAAATTTAAAAGAGTACGAATTTATGGAACAAAAGATGTTACAATTAAGTGATGAATTTTAACAATGAATTAATACAGCAATTTCGTTGAAATAGTTCCTAGCTTTTCATAAATAATTTAAATCAACATCAAATTGTTGATTGATATGAAATTGCTTAAACAAATATTAAGTTGAAGCGTGCTGATTAAAGTTAAAAAGAAGAAGTCTTTTTTTTATTAAATCTTATATCTTATACAAAAAATTGCATAAATTTTTAATTGGTTAATTTTTACCTTTTCTTCTCTATTATTATTTAAATTAGTTGCAACGGCCACTGACGCATGCGTGCGCATTTATAGTATAAAGCTTTCGAAGACGTCAATTATGATAAAGCATTGTTTGATTTTAGTTAAATTGTTTATTCCAATAAATCAATGTAGGTTATTTAGCATTCGAATGTATAATTGACAATTGGGTTCAATAAAATATCCAATTAACACCAACCGTACCATAATAACCCAAATGATAATAAAATTAATTTTTATTGTAGGAAAATATGTTAAATACCAAAAGTAAATTTTTTTTTTAAGATTTGTGATAATGCAGTGAAATATGTTTATTGTACTACCCTGTTCGAAGACTTTTATGTGTCATGTACAGTCGGAATTGGATTAGCTGCTTTAATGGCAGTGCTCGTGGTTCTCATCGCTAAGTCTGTATTTGCCCATGAGTACCAATGAGAAATGGTACCAATGTACCAATGCCGGACAATCTACAATTAAGTATTCCAGTGTTCCTCTTATTTGTGGGAAAATCTGCAGGTACTATCGTTAGATATAAATATCCTGGATAGGTGTTTATTACATAAAAAATGTGTTGTGAGTGCGCCCGAGAGGCGTTGAAACTGAGGAATTTTTTTTAAATGATCGGCACCACCGAAGTGGTACTCAGCTCGGGTCCTTATTATTTTTTTTGCATCTAATAATATTTAGAGTTCTTAGAAAAGGTTGGCTGTTCGAAACTTGTAATGTCTGATAGAGTACTTCCCGGCTCCAATATACCATATAGCGCAGCTTGTAAGATTGTGGTGTCTTTATTGAATATGATAGTACTAAGTATTTTATTTCATGAATGTCAAAATAATTTTAAATTTTTTCTGTGAGTTGTTTTTTTTTTTTTTCTTTCAAAAAATGTTGTTGTGTTCTGGTGTTTTCTTTTCCGAGTTATATTCTGCCCTTTATATTTCTTGATGTTCTTTTCAGAAAAATATGTGTAAGGAACACAAGATGTAACGCGTGCTTTTCTCATGAAGTTTACCTTAAAATAAAACAATTTTGCTTTTTCGCACACGCTTCAATTAAAAGGGCACTATATTAACAACTGGTTTCGGTATTGTTTCTGAAACTAAAAATATTTTTTTAGTAATTATTTAACTTCTCTTTTGCTGCACAATATTGAAGAAAGAGTGCGCTCTGATGTGTCTTGTGAATTGGTTACAGCTGAAGCCGGTACTGTTCACTGACTATGCTTTCGCCACTGAAACGTTCCGACAACAACTGACACAAAGGCATATTAATGTACATCAGAAAAAATGCGAAATATTTTTACCCGCATAAAATATTTTTTAATTAAATTTTATCAATTTAAAAAACCTATTTGTCTTTTCCAGCATCAGCTGTGCTATTAATGTAATTATATATGTACATACCTTAGTATTGCCAAAAATATTATTTATATTAAAAATACAAATTCATAATAATTTTTTGCCCACTTGATTTATATAATTATTGAGATTTCCGCTTTTTTATAAAACTAGACAAACTGAAAATAAGCTTCAAGAAAGACTGCAAAATTTACTAAAAGTAAATTACAGACTCTTAACTGGCTGTGAACAAACACAATATAAATTGATAAGCACAAAATACTGCCTGCTAACAAACAGACAATTTCCAAACAATCGGTTTTTAGATATTCGTATTGAATATTCAAAATAAAATGAGATTTCTATATAATTTTAGTAAAATTATATATGAATAAAAACGGATGCTTAATACAAAGACACCTTAAATAGAGGAAAATAATTTCGTATGTTGTGAATTTGTCCAAAGTTTAGAGTTGTATTCTATTCATATCGATTTTAATATATTTTTTTGTTGCATTTTTGCATTATTATTTTTTTTTTTTGCCAATACATCCGGTTGCGTGTGAATTTAATTGAAATATTGTTAATTTACGTTATATGCAAAAATATATGTATACCAGAATTCAAATGTATCTATTGTAGACAAAATAAATTAAATATGCAAAACGCCTAATAATCGTATTTTTGTGAATGAAAACGAAGTATAACAAAGTGTTTTTCAATTATGGCATAAAAAGTAAATAATAATAATAATAATAATAATAATAACGAAAAAATCATTCACACAGATCAGATTTAGACTTGACATCACAAGATTTTAACAAATATTATCAAATATAAAGATGGGTTCTTAAATTAAATTAAATTAAAAATTGCAAACATATTTTATTATTATCCCTGTAAAGCATTTAAAAACATGTTTATTATTATCTCTAAAATCGAATAAATCCAAATAGTATCAACTTCTATTAAAATCGGTTAGATTTAAAATCGGTTAAATATATAAAATTAAAAATTATAATTTAATAACAATAATATAATTTAATAATAATAATATTGGTTAAATATATAATATAATATAATATATATTTATATATATAATATATATATAATATATATATAATATAATATATATATAATATAATATAATAATAATATAATTTAATAATAATAATTTAATAATAATAATATCGGTTAAATATATAAATATAATATATATAAAATTAATAACACTAATTATTTTAAGCCTAAGGTCTTCTTATATATTTTATATTTATTTCAATATTTCGCTACTCCTTTGTGTAGCTTCTTCAGGAAAATTGGTTTTTGTTTATAATTTTAAATTATATAATTTATTTATATTTATTTAAATTTAAATAATAATTTAAAATTAAAATTAATTTATAATTATAAACAAAAACCAATTTTCCTGAAGAAGCTACACAAAGGAGTAGCGAAATATTGAAATAAATATAAAATATATAAGAAGACCTTAGGCTTAAAACAATTAGTGTTATTAATATAAAAAAAAAGGTCAAAAAACTAGAAAAATTATATATAAAATTAAAATAGATTTAAAATCGGTTAAATTAAAATCGGTTAGATTTAAACACAAATTATTTGTAATCATTTTATTGATGATATTTGTCATAGCATTGATGTCAGATACTGCTGATACACGGATGTGTCATCAATACGAATGTACAATTTTCTATGATTGTAGTTTCGGAAAGGTCGAAATTGCCTAATTTGTTCCCTCAAGGTCTTAGTTTTGAAAAAGTATATATGAAGTCAGATCAAGGTTAGGTCGGCATGTTGCTGGATGTAAAGGTAACGAAATGTCGCAGAACACTTGGATCAAATTTATTATGTGGTACCATTGTGATACCTGTTGTAAAAAAAAAGTTCACGTGTTGTAGTGATACAGACCAGAGTCTTTGCTAGGAATTGAACCTAGAACCTCCAACTGATAAATTAGCACACTACTCACTAGACTACCGGGCACCTTAACTCCGTTTAGCTATTTCTGTTACTATTTCACAAATTTTACTCTTCTATGATTCTACATTGATTCTACATAGTCATTTGCATAGTTTGGAGTCATAACGTATTTTGAGAAATTAAATGAGAAACTTTCAGCATAGATATTGTGAGGTAAATAAAGGAGTTATGCTATATAAATATACATATAAACTTTAAATACATGGTACATATAACACTTTAGAATGAAACAGTGACTTATGATCAATAAAATGATCACTGACTCACTGAGAATTGTATACCCTGTATAACACAAAAGCAATTATGTACTAGAGGTAAAATTTACCTCAAAATTAATTGATAGCAACTTGGCCCTTGCAAAATTTTTATTTTTGCCACTTATGCTTTTTTTTTTGGAGGTTAACGCTCGATGTGAATAGAGGCAGCGTTAAATAACCTTAAACAATTATTAATATTTACTCAGCAGTCGTATTTCCAATACTTTTAAGAAAAAAAAAAAACTTGATAGAACACAGGTAAAAATGGATTACAATGATGAATAATATCAACGTTTAGATCTTCAAATTTCATATATGATACGATTGAAATATATTAAATTAATTCTAGATATACTCGTGATGTTATACTCTGTACAAATTTAAAGTAGAACATGAGGGAATTGGTAAAAATCCTGTGTTATCAATTTTACATCATGATTAAGAATTGCAACACGTTTTTCTAGAAAACTAAACACTAGGGTTTCAATTTTGTCACAATGATTTAGAAATGATGTTTCATTATACGTATCGAAAGTTTATGGGTTCACCCCTAATCCAATTATCAATTAATACATTTTTGATGTGCATTATTGTCTATGATATTTCTTGTAGATAACGTGACTAGTCCATACATACGAGTAATCCAAATGTATTCACAGAATTTGGTCTGTTTAACATTATGATGTCGTAGGTGCGATCCTTTGTATAACATCGAACTAACCCAAAAACTACTCCTTTTAACTACTCCAAGGACACAAATTTTAATAGAACGAAGGAATCGTAAATACAAAGAAAAGCAATTGCCGCATAAATTTAAGCAGTTGAATGAATACTTAATACAGGGAAATCCCGCTATAACGAACGATGAAATGCCTGGGGCATTCGTAATATCGAAAAATTCATTATATTGCGAAGTTTGTTTTTCATTTTACTTTTATATCTATATATATATTTATTAAGCCTGAGGCCTTTTTTTATTTTTTTCTTTTTTTTATTTTTTATATTTCAATATTTTTATATTTCAAAGAAGTATAATTTCCTATTATTCCTGATGATGTTAACAAGCTGTTAACGAAATATCGAATAATAAAAAACAAAATAAAATAAAAAAAGACCTCAGGCTTAATAAATATATATCAAAAAATATAATAAAAAAGGTCAATTAATAATATAATTAAAATTTATATCTATATATTAGAAAAAAATTTCTCAGTTATTACATGTTGTAAAAATAATATTTTTAATTTTAATATTAGAAAATACGTACATAAATGTTAATTTATATGGTTCTATACTAAAAGTTAATCCTGATGAAAAATTCGCGGATTGATATTTGTTTTTAGGTATATTTTTTGGCTGCTTTTTACTGAATTTCTTTCAAGACCAACAATATGCAAATATTTATCACCATCACCTCATCTATAATTTCTTGTAATTTTTCAGCACTTACTTGTAAATCATCATTATAAATTCTTTTATGTATTTTCTGGCTTTTATTTTACCGCGAGGGCGGCGATGGTCGAAGTAGTCTGCACGTTTACTACAAAACGAAAAATTTTCCTGAGTTCAACCCCAGTTTCAGACTCATAAAAACAGCTTGCATTTTTTCTGGTGTGCATTTGTGTGTCTTTGTGTCTGTTGTTGTCAGAAGGTTTCAGTGGCGAAGGCATAGTCACTGGTCACTGAACAGTGACGACTCTAGCTGTACCCAATCCACAGGTTCATCAGAACGCCCTCCTTCGTCGGTATTGTGTATCACCGGCGAAGTAAAATAATTACTAAAAATGGCTACTAAAAACGAAGATTTAAAATTTAATACGTCTCCTTGACATCAGAGACGTTACAACACTGCTGTAAACAACAAATAACGTGCAAAAAGCAATGTTTTAAGATAGTGAAGCTTCACCTCCTATCGTTTCTCCTACAATCCTTTTCTTATAGTTCCAGCACAATGCATCGCATGTGTAGGGGTAATCTCCTGAGTGCTGGTCCAATTTAAAAAAAATTGTATTTATTGGCAAATGTTTCGAGCAACCTGTCAAATAGCTCCTCTTGCACACTCACGTACTCACTATTTGAAACATTGTCGGTCGTTTTCAAATTGGACACACTTTTTGATTCCTTTTTGTTTTTTACCATTCTTTATATCCAGTATAAAATTAATAAAGCGTTCCCTATATAAGGTTGGTAATGTAAAAAATTTGTTCGTTCGTTATATCGAGTTTTCGTTAAAGCGAGATTCATTATACCGACATTTGCCTATACACTAATATTTAGATCTTTGCAGAATAACAATGTCTCTTTTGATAATAAAATTAACTTTTTCAATACGGGAATTATACGATTAAACTGGCTTAAAAATTGTAATTTAAATGTAAAACGCAATTTACACTCATTGCTGAAGTAGACAAACACTTACTTATGTAATTTTGAAATAAAATAAACAACAACTTTGAACTTTGACAAACTCAAATTTTGATATTCTTTGTGTATATATACACATTAGACTGGTATTTATTCGCAACATTTTTTTTTTAGATTTTAAATGAATGAACATCTTAAGAAAACTGGTCTGTAAAATTTTTAGAATTAAAACTTAAATTTCGATTTGAAATTTTTACATACCAATTTTTTGCTTATCAGAACTATTTAACAGGTTCATACCATAAAAATTCTGATTTATGAGAATAAGGATCAGCCTAATATATGTATATACACATACATATAGTACGAGAAAGCAATGTATAATAACGTTTAACAAATAATAAAGAAATTTAGAAACAATTTATTAATTCGCAAGATCAGGAAAGAACAACAATTAATAACGTATTAAAATATTCAATCTACCAATCTGAAAATTTAAAAAATCTAATAACTATTAGGCTAGAAATTCATTAATCAAAATAATTAAAGAAAAAAAATAGTAACACTTTGATAAACACTTTTGTAAACAAATTATATATATTTACGAAAGTGATTACACTGGTCAACAAAAATTTATTGTCCTGAGTTTTCTTAGTGAATTTGAATGCATATGGTACTCCGCTTCAATGCCTATAAATTGATTTTTTTTGGATTGACTCCGGTTTTCGTGATTTACCGTTATACCAAAAAAAGCGGAGGTAGCACCACGTAATTTGCTGTAACTCGAGAAATAGCTCTTCGATAGAACTAAGAGAAATACAGAAGGATCAAGAATAAAATAACCTTAAAATTATTTTATTATACATTTTTCGCAAATCTTTATAATTTAAGAAATATTCAGTATGTTTTGAGAAAAAAACCATTGTTTTCAAGAAAATTAAAAAAAAAATTTCTTTTAAAAAGTTTACTAAAAATGTAACATAAACAAAATCTGAAATGTTGTTATTAATTTTGGTACTGGCATAGGTTACAAATAAAATTAGCTGTATATCATTAAAATCTATTCATAAATTCTGATTTTATTCACAATTAAATGATAGCACCTATTTTACAGAACAATATTTGTGATTGATTTTTTTTGTTATTTTAAATTGATTAACACAATCTGTTTTGTGTAGTTGATTTTTTTTTATATTGGACCAGCACTCAGGAGATGAGGTGCATTGTGGTGGAACTAGGGGAAAGGGATTGTAGGAGAAATGACAGGACAATGCTTTTTGCACGTTATTTGTTTTTATAGCAGTGTTGTAGGGTCTCGGATGTCAAGAAGACGTATTCAATTTTGAAGCTTCGTTTTTAGTAGCTATTTTTAGTAATAATTTTACTTCGCCGATGCTACACAATACCGACGAAGGAGGGCGTTCTGATGTGCTTGTGGATTGGATACAGCTGCAGCCGTTACTGTTCAGTGACCAGTGACTATGCCTTCGCCAATGAAACCTTCCTACAACAACTGACACAAAACAACACACAAATGCACAACAGAACAATGCGAGATGTTTTTATGAGTCTGTGTTTTTCTTAATTCTATCGGAGAGCTAGTTCTCCAGTTATTGCAAATTACGTGGTGTAACCTCCGTAAATCTAAAAAAAGTAATTTATAGGCATTGAATCGGAGTACCATATGTATTCAAATTGACTAAGAAACATTACACCACACAAAAAAAATTTGATTTTGTTGACCTGTGTTATTAAACAACGAAAAAGTTAAATTCCCTTTAACACTTTCACGGTCATTATTTAGTTAATTAAGAAAAATACTGCTGCGAAAACAATGAAGCCATAAATTAAGTTTTTAAGCAAATTAATAACAAAAGGGATTTTCTAAAAATAGTAATCAATTAAATAATCCGAATTATTTAATTTGCGATAATCCAAAGGACAATAGCTAAAAATTTTTTCAGCTATTACCGCACATTACATATATCGCACTTGATCAACAAGAGTATGTTAACCCAAATTTTTAAAACTTTCACTTAATTACAAGAAATCAATTGGCAACATTAATATCCAATTCACTGTAAAAATTTCACCTTATTCAGTTTAGTTTTTCATCTCAAAAATCACGTTGAGACCATTTTCGTGATATTTTATTATAACAAAACAGTTTTTTTTTTACTTTTTGGGGAACATTCGGTAAAATGAGTGTAAACTATAATTTATCTCAACTAGAGACTATAATTTATAAAAGCACTTAATATATAATCAACTTGAAAAAACTGCAAATTTATGCTGTTCTATAGAGGAAGCCATCTATCCTACAATTATTCTATTCATGATTACATGCTTGAGAAAGTGGAAACATTCCTTGATCTTGGTGTCCTACTCGATAGTAAGTTAAGGTTTAATTAACATATTTCGAATTCAGTGAATAAAGCCAAAGTAGTTTTGGGATTCATAAAACGTTGGGGAAAGGAACTTAATGATCCCTACGTTATAAATCTTTTATTTACGTCACTGGTGAGACCCATTCTGGAATACGCTTGTATTATTTGGGATTCGCAATATGATATTCATATAAAATCAAAATTTAATCAGTTCAAAAACAATTTCTTTTATTTTGTCTGCGTGGACATCCTTGGAATCGGAATCTTAATCTCCCATCATATGAAAGTCGCCTTGCACTTATTAGGCTTCCTACTTTGAAAAGTAGGAGAATGTACATGAATGTATCATTTGTAATGAATCTAATAAATGGCGTTATTGACTCAGCGTCACATTAAATTCACAGTTCCAAATCGTCCAACAAGATATTACGTTCCCCTAAACTTCAACATTTTCGCTCCAACTATGCCAGTTTTTTTTTTTTTTTTTTTATCTAGGACCAGCACTCAGGAGATGACTCCTACACATGCAAAGCATTGTGCTGGGAACTATAGGAAAGGGATAGTAGGAGAAACGACAGGAGGTGAAGCTTAATTATTTTGCAGCTCTGCTTTCGCACGTTCTTTAGTTTTTTTTTTATACTCGTAGCAGTGCTGAAGAGCTTCGGTTTAGTAGCCATTTTTATTATTATTTTACTTCGCCGGTGCTACACAATACCGACGAAGGAGGGCGTTCTGATGTGATTGTGGATTGCTATCAGCTGAAGCCGGTATTGTTCAGTGACCAGTGACTATGCCTTCGCCACTGAAACCTTCCGACAACAACTAACACACAAAAACACACTAATGCACATCAGAAAAATGCGAGATGTTTATTTTTATTTTAAAAATTTTTTTGTCTGAAACTGGTGTTGAACCCAGGTCTGTTTTTGGTTGTGTAGTCAACGTGCAGACTACCATCCATCGTGCCATCGCCACCCTCCCTTTTGATCCATTCCGTAGAATGTGTGCTCAATTTAATGACCTGTATTCTTCCATTGATTTTTCTATTAGCTATTAGCTTAAAAAACAATATTTTAAGGCACTTAAATGCATTTTATTAATGATACTTGTTATATTTATAATTTAGTACTTCTTAAGCTTTATATCATTATTTTTCAATTTAATGTATTTATAAGCCTGTAAGAAATTATTTCATAGACTAAAACTAAAAAAAGGTAGCATCAATAAAAACAAAAAAAAAAACTAAAAAAGAAGAATATAATACTTCACGTGCACGGTGTATGATTTTAATATTCTTTTATTTTATTTTTTAATTGTTCATTTAATTCTAAATATTCTAAACATTAGTATGCAATCCAATGTACAGCCTATTGTAGATGAGAAGAATAATATAAATATAAAATTACAACTGCCCAATAAAGACTACATACAGCGCCAATATCTAAGTTTTCTTTTTATTTAAAAAGAATTATTTAAACTTAAGCTAAACAAATATTTTTATTTTCCAAATAAAACACAAAAAAATAACAAATATTCATTTATTTTTTTGGCTTAAAATAAGTAATAAAATAAAAACGTAATTCAGTTTCAAAACATAATACAAAAAAGTGTACATACAGCCTATACATACAGCTCGACAGCATGTGATAATCTAGTCATTGTATCGAATTTCATAAGAAAAGCGTTTAACAGGCGTTAATATCCTTAGTAATCATGAACGTACATATACATGTATTAAAATGAACGCCCTCCTTTCCGGTTCAATTTTAATAATTTTTAGCAATTCGGGGACCACTGTAACCAAAGATTATTGTAAGCAAAATATAAAAAATAAAATATCGCATTATACTAAACGAATTATTGTTTATCTGGTCAGTTAGCACAATTATTTCATGACAAAAGTTACCATAATGTGTACATTTAGTAGAAATATTGCACAAGTAAAATGCGCATATACATATAAATTCAGTAAAAGTAATTTTTTCTTCGAAGATCTTTAATTATCTGTTCAAATTACTCAGGCACTCAGAGCATGATTTTTCAAAATTTAAGATTTTTGCATAATAAAACGAGCAACAATGATATGAAGCCTGTAAATCATAAAAAAAACGCAAAACAAGCTTATCGCCGCCATAAAAGTTTTTTTTATCTTAATGATAAAAGAAATTTTAAGAAGAAAATATGACTTTTGTGTTTTTTTGATTAAACAAAAGCGCACTGTCTCGAGTTTGTTGAATCTGAAGAGTGTCTTCCATATCTTAGCAAGAGATAAAAACTAGGAAAAAAAAAGACGTGTTAAGATCATACTAAGGAAAAAAAATATAAATCATTTTATGATTGGCCAATTTGCACAAGAATATTTTCATGTGCCAAGCCGAACTTTTCCGAAACCCATACATTGTAAATTTAAGTGCATATGCGAAGTGAAAAAGCTCACGCTCTAACAATCTTCGTACTCATACAATAACGGGTTAATAAGCACTAAAAGCAGTAATAAACAGATTTTACTCATTTTAACATTCTCTCTGTCTGGGCTTTGTTCAAACAGGATCTGAACGTATATTACGTTGTGACAAGTCTTAAACCAACATCAGTCCAAAGTGGTCGCAACTTAAAAAAACATCGCTCGCAGTGGTAGCGAAAATTAAAATATAAAATTAAATAAATTAAAAAAGAAAACATAGTAGACACACACTAAAAAAAAAACCTGCGAAGTTAAAGTTAAAGCGAATAATAAATTAAATAAATACACTACGAAATACATTTACATGTACGAGTATTAACGAAAATAATTAAGAGCAACTTCATTGTTTTTGAAAATATTAATTTTGTTTGTAGTATTGTTTGGTGTAAACACATACCATTTCACAAACTCTTACTACCACATCTACAGCAGCCAACGAGAGCAACAAAATTTTTAAACTTCGAAAAATACAAAAACAGTAACTGATATTTGAATTGAATTTTGTTGAACTCAACTTGCAAAGTTAAATTTAGTATTTGAATTTAATACTGTTTTGCTACGTTTTCGAGTTGGTCGTGCTGTTTGCAACTCGCTTTTTAAATTTTACAAAACCAAGAAAACAGAAGAAAAAAAAAAACTTTTCCGTGTTCGAAAATTAAAAGAAAAAACAATAATAAATTGTGAAAATATATATTCATAAAAGAAAAAGTTTAAGCGGTTGTTTAAATGAAATTTTAATTGAATTAAGAAAAACAAAACGTGAAATAAATTTTTCAAAACAAGTTTAAAAAAATTTTTTTTGTTATTATATTTTTTATATTATAAAAAATCAAACGGAAATGTAAATCATTCGCCCCAAATAATATTTAATACGAAAACTCGACTTCTTCATTGTATGCAGGAAAATAAATTTTTTTGTCGAAAAAAGAGAATCGAAATAGTGCAAGAATACCAAATCGTTTACACTATTAAAACAGTATAAAATATATATGTATATAGTATATACCTGTATGTACACACATAATTAGAAGAAAATATACGTATATTTTTGCATATCACATATCGCGAAACAGCTGCAACTGCAAGCTCTTACGGAATAAAATTAATTTTGATAATTTATTTTATTTAAGGTAAGTTAAAATGAAACATCTGGAAGGATCTTTACATTTACGCCAAGATCCATTTTTTTCGATAACGGTTTTCTTTAAAATCTATCTAGAGTTTTTGATAATTTGCGACCTCAAAGCTATATGCCTACAAGTACATGTACTATGTACATACATATATTTATTTTGTTTTTAAATAACAAATAAAAAATTATAAAAACATGTTTAATTTGAATTGATTTTATGCTTCGTTTTTGTGCAAATAAAATAATGTAAAAGTGCCCATGATTTTTTTTTTGTTTAAGAAATGTCGAATTTTTTTAACAAATAAATTTACGTTATCCATACATGTGTGTATGTATGTATGTATATGTAGTTTTAAGTTGAAAAACCTTACAAACTAATTGTATGTTGCAATTTAACAGTTGAAATTTAAAAACTTGAAGAATACATTAAAGGAATTCACAAGGGTGTGCTTACTGTTGTATACGCATACATATATATATACACGCACACATACACACGCACACATGTACTTGATGTACAATTTTGATGGCAAATATTAGCTTAAATTATATAGGTTTTAGACAAAAGTCAGCAATATTTTGGATTGTTTATAGCAAAAAATACATTTGAAAACGAGTTTTAAAATTTTTCGTTATTCATTGAAGAAGAATTTTAAAATCAATGTTGTTACTTTTTCACTATGGGGTTTTGCAATACACATTCGTGGTATTTAAAACTACATATTAATTTTTACAATTATCTATTGCAAGAACTATATTGAAATTTATAACTTGTTATGTTAAAAAAGAAAAATTCATTCATTTCACATTATTTACGCGAGAGAGTAAAAAGAGAATTTTGTATTTTTTTTTTTGTATTTACCTCGTCTTAAAATTGAAAAGAATTGATAACTATATATATTCACTTATAATTGCGAACAATTATTGTTATTCTTAGTGACATGTGTAGAGTAGCTGTGTGAAAATATTGTGAATGCTGACAATACTTGCACGAATATTAACAAAAATAGTATTTACCTCGCCTTTAAATTAAAAAAAAAAATGATAATTAAATATTCACTCATAATTACCGAATAATTTTTTTTCATTCTGAGTGACGTGTGTAGTTAAACATTTGTGAATGTTGGCAATAATTAAACGAATATTACCACATTATGAGTGAAATCAGTAATCGTACGATTCAGTACGAATTTTTTGGTTTTGTATTTTATAAAAATGATTAAATTAAACCTTTAAATTTATATAGGGTGTTCAATATTAATTCAAGGTTTCACTTTCCATGGCTTCCATTTAAAATATACATATTCTTAAAATGTAAGTCAAATCACTACAATGATACTTAAAATAAATACATTCAACTCATTAATAAACATTAAAAATTTTATAAAAAATGTGATTGTTAATTTTAAAAATTAAAAAGTATAGACATGCATATTGAAGAAAAATTCTATGTATACTATATATATATTGGTATATTCCTAATTGAAATAATCATTTAAAAAATCGTTTATAATCAACACTAAGAACGCATTTAAAAGAACACTACTCTGCACAGCAACGTTTGAGGTGAATATATTTTCATTGGAATTGTAGAAACTTTAACAGAATTATATAAATTGTTATAGACCAGATTAAAATTAATTTCACGCTAATTTTCTACGTTTGAGTTTATACAAAATAAAAATGTTTCGAAAATATTTTAATGTAATAGACATATGTTTTTTAATTTATTTTTTTTTGCAATCTTCGCATATTGCCTTTCTAAAGCCATTAATTTGAGGATCATTTATAGAGCAAAATTCTGAAAAACTTACAAAATAAAAATATAAAAATTTTTCTTCACAGAGAAATTTCAAAATTTATTCAAAATGATTGTTTAAAAATTTCAACAAAATCCATTTTTTTATTACCAATTTTAAATATAACTGCCGTAAATATAAATTTTTTTTAATTTGTACAAGGTACTTATAAGGTACATTGTATTTAAATTTGTTTATTAAACCTTTTATAAATAAAAAAAATTTTTAGGAATACGGCAGTAAATATTTAAGTCTTTCAAACAATTTTCTTTTTAAGAAACTAAACTTTGATAATGCACATATAATAATTAAACACAATAAAAATAAATAAATTACATTCCCTTAAATGCAAGATAAAGATCTTTCAACTTCATAAAATTCTCACAGTAATAAAAAAAAAAACCCCTGACGGAAGTTTCGAAACATCAAAATTTAATACCCCGTATTGCTTCAGTTTGATCTGCTACAATATACATATAATATAATATAATCATTAAAATTTTTTCATATTTATTTATTAAAAAAAACTTAGCCGCCTTTAGAATTTTCACACAATGTAATTTGTAATATTAACACACAAAAGTAAATTATTTTCAAAGATTAATCAAATTGAGCTTTCCTTGAAACACAATAATAACCTTATCGAAAAAAGAAGTCAATTGTTTTCCTATTATTTTAATTAATATTTAATTAAGATAAACATAATTATTATTATTGATTAAAGCTGAATTGTATTTCAAGTTTTGTTATTATTGTTGTTGATATTATAATCCCAGCAAAACTTTTATTATATGTAAATTAATTAGTGACATATAAACGGAAGTTTATTATCCAGAAACATCTTCCCCGAAAAGTGATTTACCAAGCGGTAAGCGAATGTTCACCTTAAACGACTTTTCATGTTTATACCTTATATTACAGTACATTATAGTATGTTGCCTAATTATTAGGGACAATAGCGAAAAAATTGATAAGTATAGTGCACAGAAACTCATTGGTGCCAACTCAATTTACTCTCTTGAGGATCATCGCAATGAGGGATGTGTTTAGTTTATCTATCGTTACTATAACGGGAAGTGGTCTAATGAAATCAGAGAACTTGTTTCCGAAACCCACTTATTCTTGCGCACAACGTGCTCATCATAAAGAGCGCATCACTTGTGGTCGATTTAGCAGCGAATCGCACTACGCATTAGAGAGAAGACTCTTTTCTCGGGCAAAAAGCACGTACGTAGAAAAAACTTCCTGCAAAAGTCTTCTTTGACTTGCTGGAGATGAGTTTTTACCGCAGATTTTCTAGGCGACAAACCTCCTCGAGCTTACTGGGAGACACAAAGTATTAAACATTACTCATTATTGAAAATATTTCCTAAAACAAATTTTACAATACTTACGAGTACAATTAATATTATTTCACTAAAACAATAAGAATAACCTTGCTTGAAATATTTCAACTCGTTTTTTTTATTTGTCGTCTTCAGTACTCCGCGGCAGCCCTACCAGGCGGCAAAACTTAGTACTTTCCTGGAAGCATTTCGTTAATTTGTTGCTGGGTAGCTAAAATGTTGCAAAATTCATTGTACCCTTAATTCTCAAAGTTCATAAAACAATTGACTGTCTATAGTAATTTGGCAACCTACTGTAGTTAACTTTAATCGGACGGAGTTTTGAATTTTATTAAAATTGTGTCAATAGTTTATATGCATTTTTCCGCATGTACCCCTTTGATACTCGTATTACGACAACTGTTGTAGTTGCTGTCGAATTTAAAATTTTATGGCACCGTGGAAAACATACGGTTACGCAATTTTGTAAAGGAGTTATAATGTAATAGATGGCCATATTTCATTTGAGCATGAAACACCCTCTTGTACAAAGTGTAAAGGACGGCTGTCTATAAGCAAAAATTAATAAATTGTTTTTAAATTAAATTTTATTGAAAACAAGTTGATATATGTATATTAAGTTTTGATTTGTATGCATCATCTGAAGATGAAGATAGGTGAAGTAGTCTGCACGTTGACTACATAATCAAAAATTTCCTGTGTTTAACCCCAGTTTCAAATTAAATCATAAAAACATCTCGCATTTTTTTTTTGATGTGCAGTAGTGTGTACTTGTGTCAGTTGTTGTCGGAAGTTTTCAGTGGCGAAGGTATAGTCAGTGGCACTTAACTGTAACGGGTGCAGCTGTAACCTATCCACAGGAAGCGTATAAGATATTAATGCTGCAAGGAAACAAGCATATTTTAGACTAAAGACAGATGCATTTAATAATCATTAAAAACATTTCACCAAAATGGGTGAGAGGTGTATTAAGCTAACAGCAACACTGCGATTATTAGCAGAGAGTTACTCTGAAATTCGTAATACCATAGAAAAATTAAACCACATTTGCAATGTTAATTAATTTTTACTTTTTTTAAATTATATCGCAATAAATATTCTTAGCGACAATATATTCCACTTTCGAAAGCCAGACACGGCTCATTTCTAATAGATTTACAAACAGTTAGAATTTTTCGTCAACCATGTTACGCCAGACATTCGCGACTAAATCGTCTTACACAATTAGCGAGATTAGCTTAATAATTTTACGAGTATTTAACATTTAAATTTGGAAATCCCTTTCGTAATGCATCTACACATCGGGAAAATGTCTGCAAAATCTCTAGTTTCACTCGTTTGGACTGGACGATGAAGACTGAGTCAGTCAGTCTCTTACATTAATGTCTTATACTATATATACAGTGTATATATTATATATTATACACCCTTATCGTGGTTGGCGTTTATTTGGCGAAAGTAAGGCGTTTTTAAAAAATGGTATTGTGGTTAGCAAAAACGCTAACAGTAGAATACTGTTTACATAAAGCCTGCGAAAAACGTTATCGTGGTTGACGTATTATTTGCTTGTCAAAAGTTGCACGAACTGTCATTAATTTTTTTTAATCACTACAGCATATATATATATATATATATGAACAAATTATAAAAATAATTAAAAATTGAGGCAAACAATTTTTTGGTGTTGATTTTCAAACGTTCTAGATTAAAAATTACGACGCCCGCACAATATTCAAGGTTGGTTGAATTAATAAGAAAAACCCGTATTTGTGCAAAAGGTTACAGTAAAGGTTTAAATAAAATAAACATAAAAGAAGAATGGAATGGAGTTGATAAATAGAATTGGCCCTCCATTCTGTACAGCGGAATTTTGTTTGAAAGTACGGGCAGACTCCAAACTTATCATTATTATTAATGGGATAGGTAGGACCACGATCAAGCAGATCTATTGTGCAAATTCCCTCATATTAGACCCGCACCCTAAGGCTTCTAACGAATCCAAGCATTCCAAACTTAAATAAAAAAAAACTGGAGTACAACAGGGCTAAAAGTCTTGCAACAGCTGCAGAAAGTCTTAAGCAGTTAATTTTGATACTTGTTAATGTATTTTTTATTAACGGCTGTGGTTTTTCAAAGTTAGCACAACAAGTTGCTTAGGAATCAAATTAATTTACCTAATCTGACAGGCGTACTCGAAAATTTTTTCCGATACCATTTAATTATATGTACGTCTACGCTCACCACGATAAGGTGCTAGACTATTAACTATTTGTTTAATTGAATACGTCAACAAAACTTTATAACGATTTCTTTATAAAATGTACAGGAGCAATTATTATTTTAGTCATTTTGCGGCTTTGGAACTAAAATAATTTTCCTTGGATGTTACATTTTTATATTATTCATATCATTTATTATTACTCTCACCTTCATTATTTTATTTATATTGTCATACGTAGAACGAATTTGTAATACATTTACTGCCGTATTCATAAAAATTTTTCTTCATTTATAAGAGGTTTATTACACAAATTTCCATATAATATTCAACCAATATAACTTTTATAAATCCAAAAAATGTTTTGAAATTTCGTTTCGAATCGAATGCCGTAGTTTAGACCCACTCTTAACATGCAAAGTACTGTTTTATCTATTAAGAAAAATTTAAATATGAAGTGATATAAATATTTCTTAACATAGCGAAAATTACGATTATATACAAATTCAATACTAACTGCCGTATTCATAATCTGGTATGTTTTGTAAACCTAATCCGCAAAAATTTTTCGTTTTTAAAGCGATTATACATACTTAGGTGTTCTGTAAACCAAATTCGCATAATTTTACTCGGTTTAAAATAGAGTCTGGTCGAAATTTCCTAATAAATAACCGATGACGGATAAAAGAACAACTACCAATTTCGACTTGAAGTCTTTCTTTTATTAAATTAAATCAAATTATATACTCTGTAATAGATTTTAATACAAAATAATCAATTTAAAAACACTGCAATATTTCTCCATGTTCTTGTTAAAGTATGCAGATAAAGTAGATGGATGAATAAAACCACATTTTCACTAAATTCATTAGATATACATATCATTAAAAAAAAAACACTTTTAAATATGAATAAACATTATTTTGAATACATTTTTTCTCACTCGATAGAAAAAAGAGTGTTTCCTTTATATATTGGCATTTAAAAAGTCTTAGTCGAAAGCAAGTTCGAATGGTGGAACACCAAATTAGCAATTATTAAGTTTTTTTTTTTTTTTTTTTTTTTTTTTTTTTTTTTTATCTAGGACCAGCACTCAGGAGGTGACTCCTACACATGCGAAGCATTGTGCTGGGAACTATAGGAAAGGGATAGTAGGAGAAACGACAGGAGGTGAAGCTTAATTAATTATTTTGCAGCTCTGCTTTCGCACGTTCTTTTGTTTTTATACTCGTAGCAGTGCTGAAGCTTCGGTTTTGTAGCTATTTTTATTATTATTTTACTTCGCCGGTGCTACACAATACCGACGAAGGAGGGCGTTCTGATGTGAATGTGGATTGCTATCAGCTGAAGCCGGTATTGTTCAGTGACCAGTGACTATGCCTTCGCCACTGAAACCTTCCGACAACAACTGCCACACAAATACACACACTAATGCACATCAGAAAAATGCGAGATGTCTATTTTTATTTAAAAATTTTTTTTGTCTGAAACTGGGGTTGAACCCACGTCTGTTTTTTGGTTGTGTAGTCAACGTGCAGACTACCATCCATCGTGCCATCGCCACCCTCGAGAAATCACTCGTTTTTAAATCGGCTCTGTTTACAGAACATATAAAAGGTTTTATAGATAAATTTGCATACAAAATTTAATCAATATACCTTTTATAAATCCAAAAAAAAAATGTATGAATACGGCAGTAAGTGATTTATTGTTCTTTAGACTTGATGAAAAACATTATAATTTCCAATAGATACAGTTGCTGTTTTAGGTTGCTCATGTGTGTGCAATCTTGCCATATTTACGTATTAGTTTTGTACATTTTACAGTTGCAACAACTTTTTGCAGATAAATCAAAATGTACATTTTTGTCTGAATGTGCACGTACAGACATTTATTTTTTATAAGAAAATAATTTTAAGCTGTCATAAATATATAAACGGTGGGCCAATATGAATGCAAGATTTTAATTGCTACTATTCTTACGTCGCAACCCTGAGAACAAATTTAATTGGATAATCAGGGGCCAAATCGCCGCATTCGTCATCGAATAAGCTTTCGTATCGAATAATATTGCGTGTCGTATCGAATAGCCAGATCGAGCCATTCGACAGCGTTCGAATCGAAATTTGTTTTAAAATGTAAAAGATTTTTGTGCTTTGTCATAGAATAAAAACATAGGGTTACAATCTTTATATATAAAAATGACATGTTTGTATGTATGTATGTGTGTTTCTTGAAATTTTCACAGTATCTCTATATATGTATCTTGAAGGAAGTATAGGCTACATAAATTTCAAAAATTCCATATTTATTTTTATATATCTCGAGAACGGTTGAAGTGAAAGTTTCTGTATATTTCATTATATCTTAAGGACGATTAAAGTTAAAGTTTCTGTATTTGGTCTTAATGATGAGTACGAATAATATTTAAAAAAGTGGGCGGAATTGAACATGTGGGCGTGGTGCCTCCCATATAAACTGAATATTGGTTTCTGTATATCTTGAAAACTATTAAAATCTTCTAAATTTGGTAGAAATGACTGTGTAACTAAAGAAAAATAATCAGTCAAAAACTGGGAGGGATTGGATAAGTGGATGTGGTACCTCCTATACAAACAAAAAATTCAAAATTGACTTTTTGATTGATTATGATATATTTTAGCTAATTTTTCCCATTAAAAATGTTTGATGTTAGTAAAATTTTTTTTATTTATTTATATTATTATTATTATTTACTTATTTATTTTAATAAAAAAATATGACTGAATAATAAAATACAATTTTTCTTTCTTAAATAGCAAGCAAAAAATTAGTTTATCGAATGACATTTCGAGAGAAGGTACTCGATCGACTACTCGTTATTGAATTCCACGATCTGAAAATTCGATACGTGTTATTCGATAACGAATACGACGATCCCAAAAAGTAAAATTTCGATCAAATTCATTCGATCACGAATGCAATGATTTGGGCCCAGGTTAACAAAAATAATGTTAAAGAGAAACTGATATTTTGCATGTGAATAGAGAAAAGGCGGGTAAATCAAAACTACTACTGTATGTATGTAAATTACTACTTCACATAAAATTCCTTGAAAATCGTTTCAATGTTTTGTTTGTTTCATTCTGCCAATTTGTTTTAACTGCGTTTTTATCTGATAACTGTTGCGACAAAAAAAAATAACACAAAAACTAATTGAAAAATATGTAAAAAAAACTTGGTTTTTTATATTTTGTTTTTTCTGTTCTCAATAACACAAGCGTAAAAAGTAAATACATATGTATATAATTAAAAAAATATATATAAAAAGTGGAATTTAAGGTGACCAGAGCAAAGTTGTAATTAAAAAGTGAAGTCGAAAAAAAAAATTCGGTGTTCACAAATTAACATGGATGAATAACTGTGTATGATGAAGAGGTAAATTCAGGCAAATACTTCACGGCATAACTATATGTTTTGATAATTTTATATATTGTCGTTGCTCCGACAAAATCAGCCATGTGTTTTTTACCAGTTTTTCAAAAGAGAAACAAGAATAGCTTTACATCGTAAATTTGCTGAATTTGTTTAAACTTAATCGTTATATTGAAAAAATGTCAGTATGACTATAAGTATTTCGCAAAATAAAACTTGAATAATTGGACACTGGCACAATCGTTCGAAGAAATACTTACATGATTTTGTCGGAGAAACGACGATGTGTCTCTAACTGTCACGCTCTACAATTAGGCAATCAGTGTATATCTGTAAATTTATTTTTAGTGGTGTTAAAAAGAGTAGAGAATAAAATATAATATATAGTACAGCAAACATACACAGTGAAACAAACCTCTTATAACGCATAACTACAACCGGGCACTACATTTGACTTGTGTGTTTAATAAGTAGCATTGCAAAGAAAGCGTCAACACGACTCCAGTGTAATATTAAATTCAAACGCTATTGTGGAGATAATTCCGTCTGAAGACGCCGAAGATGAGATACCTTTAGAAATATGTGATGCCAAAGAGTCTTATGATGAAGCATTAAACCAAACTGATCATTTTAAAGTCATTTTGAAACTCTTCAACTCAAATGAAGCTGATGGAAGTTAAAGCTGTCTACTTTAAATTACATTTTTCAGCGACAGTAGATGAGTCTACAATTGTTTTAATGAAATGTTGCATTTTAATATTCGTAATAATTAAGTAAAAGATTTTTTTTTATCGTGGACCAGCAATCAGGAGATGACCCCTACACATGCCGTGCATTCTGCTGGAACTAGTGGAAAGGGATTGTAGGAGAAATGCTAGGAGGTGAAGCTTCACTATCTTACAACACTGCTTTTTGCACGTTATTTGTTTTTCTAGCAGTGTTGTCTCTGATGTCAAGGACATGTATTAAATTTTGATGCTTCGTTTTTAGTTGCCATTTTTATTAATTATTTTACTTCGCCGATGCTACACAATACCGACGAAGGAGGGCGTTCTGATGTGCCTGTGGATTGGATACTGCTGAAGCTGTTACTGTTCAATGACCAGTGACTATGCCTTCGCATAGTCTTGCTTTTGTTGCTTTTTAAACTAACATCCTGGCCCACGATCTGAAAAATAGACTATTGTACAACTACATTTAAAATAAAAACAAACTGGAAAATATCAACATTATCGTGGGCCAGCCAGTGAAAGTTTGTGCCTGGGTTAGCTCAATAAAAGTAAATTCAGCAACATAGTCATTCCCAGTTATGCCAACCCAGCGTTCAAAAAGAACTAAAACAAAGTCTAAACGTACAAATAAAAAAATTTTCTATTTCATTATTTATTATTCAATATGTTCTTCAAGACTTTTTGAGTAGATGTGTAGGTGGGAGGTGAACTACACCAAGTCCAATTTTTTTTGTACTGTTGGAATCGGAAGTTTTTTCTCTATCGGTAGGTAAATTTCAATAAGTCCTCTCTAATGTAGTTTTTCAGATATTGAACAATGGATTGAATAGTACCAATAATATAATGGGAGGTAAAAACTTAATTTTAATAAGTAACTGTAAAATTATATGACGCAATTTTATTAAGGATATCATCGAATGCTTTGCAATGTCACTAAATACTCTTCTATAAAAGTTAGGATAGGTTACGTGGTGGACCCTCCCTAAGGAGAACGGCCCTCTTAGGCCAGAGCTAAGGACCATTGAGATACCACAAGTAGAAACATCCAGGGTATAGGCGGGAATTGCACCCGCATCATCAGATTGATAAGACTAATGCTCAGGCACTAGACTACGGATGTACCTGTAAATATTTACGAGAAATTTTTTAGTTTCAAGCTACATAATTATAAGCTAAAATCCCATAACTAGCTGAAAGTTTTGCTTGAAGTGCAGTGTTTTTTAAATTATTTTTAGGCAACCCACCAATGGCGAAATATACATGGGACTGACTTACGGCATTAGATTCAAAATCCAAATTTAACACAAAATATACTATATTAAAATATATTGAAATTTTGTTCGCTATCGAAGGCCACAACTTGACTCCTGCTTCAACTTGAAGTAAATACGTATTTCATAAAATATACATAAATTAAAACATAAATTGAACTCTAATTTTCCTGAAGAAGCTACACAAAGGAGTAGCGAAATATTGAAATAAATATAAAATATATAAAAAGACCTTAGGCTTAAAATAATTAGTGTTATTAATATAAAAAAAAAGGTCAAAAAACTAGAAAAATTATTAAAAATATATCTTCAACGACTAATTACGGTAATAAAATTTTATGCTTGAAGTGTTTTATTCTACTAAAGAAACAAACTTCAAAAACTATAAATTAATTCTAAGATTTATATATGATTTCAAAATATGGTCACTAAACGTTTTGGCGTCTTATAATTCAAGCACTTTTTTGATAGAAGATTTATTAACACGTTATTTTAATTTCATATTTGACAAAAATAATTCTAATACGTTGGTTTGTATAACAAATAAAATGATGAAAACAAACGATATAAATTGTATTATTTTTTTAACCGAACTTTTTATTTCGTTTCTTGTGCACTTGTGTCATGACGTATGAGCAATATTTATTTAATAAATTTGAAATTACATACGTATGTAGTATTAAGGCACATATGTATGTATGTATGTATGTATGTATGTACATTTAGATATGTATTTATATAGGTGGATATGATTATCAAAACAACTTATTTAGAAATTTGTTTATTTGTGACTGTTGTTAATCGAGCAAGAACATTTGAAATTCATTTTTAATATTTATTTCATTAAAACAGTTCAAGAAAATATCAGAAATACAACTGAAAAAAATAAGGTTTATTGAGAACAATGAGAAGAAATCAAATATTTGAGTATCCGCATGAATTCTGACTCGTTTTATTGCAGTGTTATGAATGAATTGGTTTGTGGTATTGCCAGTATCAAAAGTTATAACACGTACTAGTTGTTATAAAACTGTTAATGTTTGTTTATGAATACAATTTTTTCTTAAACGTTTATTAATCTTAAAGTGATCAATTGATATTGTGTACTTTAAACCCAAAATAATATTTTCTTAGTAGACGATTGGAGAGATTTAGTTTTTGTTTCCATTGTTAAAATAATTTCAAGGCGTAAAAAAATAATAAAAAAATAAAACAATAAAGATCGTAAAATGAAATCAATGACATACTTATGATACGGAAGTATTACAAAATTCGAAACACAAGATCAAAATTATTATTTTTCTTTATCTTAATCAACATACATACATGCATATTCAATTGATTTTAAATTGTTTTTTAAATAAATATCCAGAGGATGGTTAAAGCACAGAAACAATATTTATTTATACCAACGAAAAAGTAATTGTTGTGCCTGTTTTCTTAAAAGAAAATTTTCAATATATCAAATTTGTTTTAACTTATATAAAAACAAGAATATTACATATTTCATATTTTATTCTACGCAAATTAATGTGAAAAAATTCAATAAATTAAATATTTTGGGTTTCTAATAAAATTAAATGAAGACGCCAATACGAATAAAAAAAAAGAAAAGAAGAAAAAGTCTTGTGATTTTTCCAGAAAATCAAACAACATTACCTTACAAATATATATTTGTAAACAGAAAAAATTATAAAATTGTTGTAATTACCAAAACGATTGAAACAAGTAAAAAATTTTTGGTTTTCCAACTTTCAGCGATATGATCATACCAATTGTAGTAATTGAAGGAATAAACTATTTTCCCAATTGACGACATAATTACAAAAATATAAAAAATTAACCAAAATGTTTAATTGAATCAATTAAAACATTGTTTGCTAATTATTATTCTATTCATTGATGTAATTAAACAACTCAGTAATTGAATTATTGGATAAAATCAATGAAATGTATAAATAGACATCTATTTATTCTTATTATTACTTTTTAAATTTTTAAAATTATAGAAATATACCCACCTAAATACGAAAAACGTCATAAAATTTCCTTTTTTTATTGAGACAATTTGAAATTTAAGTTACATAAAAGATATGCATATTTATGTTGGTGATACATAGTATTTGTTTAAATAACAATTGAACATAAAGTTATGTTTTATTAATCTTGAGGAAGTTTTTAGGCTTTAATTTTTTTTTTGTGAAGATTTCTCAAGTTTTTTACATTATTTCTTCATATTTCACTAACCTTTGGTTTGCACCATCAGGAAACCAAAAGTTTTTTCTTTTTCCAATGTCATGTTAACTACGAACAAGCAAATTCTACGTTAGCTCTCCCATTTGGAGTTAACGCTCCAATCATATTCGTGTTCATATCATGAACTTGTGTATTCACTGCATTTTGTAAAAATATAGCGAAATTTATCTTGAAAGGATTCCTTGTAGGTACATGTGATTCAGTCTTCTTAATGTTAACTTTCAGTAAATAAACAATGAAGTAATTGGTTAAATTAATTAATATATTAATTAAATATTAACTAAAAAGCAATTAAAAATTTGATTAATAAATATATTTTTTTTTCTATCTTGGAACAGCACTGAAAGCATGAACCCTGCACATGCGAAGCATTGTGCTGGAACTAGGAAATTAAGTTATGGGAAGGAGGATAGAGGGTATAGTGTTTATGGAATTAATTAACAGTATAATTCAATTTCAATATTATATCAAACATCGACTTTAATTGAGAAAAAAACCACTCATAATTTTTTCTGTGTATACATATGTATATGCAAATGATAAACTAAAATAATTTTTTGAATATATTTGAGAAGTCATAAAGTATAAGTTGAATTCACAGTTTATTCGATAACCCGATAAATTTGTAAACTTTTCCACATATTTTGTTTCTGTAAAATTATAAAACGAAAGATTTTTGTGGTAAATTTTGTACCTTTATCGAGTAAATAGTGTGAACTTGACTATAATTTTTTTTTTTTTCAAAATATAAAACGCGTGAAGTAGAACATTAAATGTTATATATTGAATTGAAATTATGTTTTTTATTATATGCAAGTAGTGTAAATCACTGTCAATATTATTTGCCAGAGCTGTCTGCTGGAGGTGGGAAAGTATCAGGCGAGTAAACTCCAAATTGTTATTTAAACAAATTAGCGAAAACTCAAGCTAATTTAGCATTAACTCATGAGTAGTATAATTTAATATTTATTTTTGAAATTAACATAAGTATTTGCGTGAGACAGTTTAGTTGCCATTTTTAATTTGTTGCACGTTTTTTTTTTTTTTTTCTTAACCCATTAATAAAGTTAGCAATTAATTAGCGAGTTTGTTGCTGTCATTCACTGATAAAATACATTTTTTTCTAATTTCAAAATTTGTAATTATATACACAGTTTTTAAAAACCAAAGTTCATTCACAAAATTTTGAGGAAATACGTCACATAATGCTATTGTTCTTTTGTTTAAAACAAATTTGTTACATCAAAGGTGTGAAGTGAAAATAATTGTGAGAAAACAATTGTAAAATTCCTTATCATTTTTGAATTAAATTGCAAAATATTTTGAAATTATTGAAATTAATTTAACGTTGGCAATTTCCAACTAGGTCTTCTCGCGTAAATATCTCTCAGAAAATAATTATTCTTGTATACAAGGAAAATGAATTAAGGAAAGCATTATTATTAACAAAACGCCATTAGTTAATTTAAATTGCTCAATTATTAGTTACTTTTTTATTTAAATTTATATGAGAATTTTTTTTTGTCTTGGACCACAGCTCAGGTGAAATCCCCTACATATGCAACGCATTGCACTGGATAGATAGGGATATAGTGTCGAAAATCGACTGGTGGTGAAAGTTGTAGGAATATAGAACTTAATTCTAGCACAACTCTGCAGTTGCGTGTTAATTGTAAAGCACAGTTGCGGCATTTTTGATGTTAATTTTGACGCATTGTTTTTCTTTTAAGCTAAGCCAAACTATTTTCTTTTTTATTTGACTTTGCCGATGTTTTATTGCTCAAATAGCGACGAAGGAGGGTGCTGTAGCACAGAAAACTCAGAAAAAACTTTTTTTGATTTCGCCGAACTCGGGTCCTTCTGGCTGCAGACTGAACACGGTAATTACTCGCCATTAACAGCACCAAATTTAATATACCCATACCTAAATTTAAATAATATCCAATCTCACAAAGGAAGGAAAAGATCTTTGTGCACTTTTTTCTGCCAATTATGTTAAGAGTGCATTAACCCAGTAAAATCGTTACCAAAAACTGGTCATTCGAAATATTTATCAATAATATTTCGTGTTTTCTTTCTCGAATTATTAAACACATAAAATAAATCTGCTTTCAATTAGTTAAAAAGAAAAATCACACACAAAAAGTCAATCAAGAGACACAGAACTGTCAAAGGTTTCTTTTTTCAACATAACATTTACATTAAAAAAGCTTAAATAAATTATTAATTAAACAAACATAAGCACTGTGACAAACAAAAAAAGAAAGAAAGCTGCTTGGCGAATTTAATTTTAGAAGAAAAAATATTGTGAATTTTATAACAATTTATCAACATTATAAGATTGCAAATATTATGATGAAATGTCTTAATTTGTATTAACCAAACAACTGATGTCACACTACGCCAATAAATGAAAGCAATTACTGAGTATTGCTGGTAAAGGGGCATGTTTATTTAAAAATATTTGTCCAAGGTAGCCTCAAGCAAATTAACAAGTTGTCAGTTCTTATCTGAGTGATTAATAAAAACTGTGCATTATTACTATTTTATTTTTTAATATAAATTTATAAGAAAGAAAGCAAAATTAATTTTGTGTTTAAGGAAAATTAATATTTGATATAAGTATGTACGTATGCACCTTTAAACAAGTTTTTTTTTTTTAATTGAACACAAACTGATATCCTCCACTGATATTTTTCTTTTGTTTGACATGTTTATGTTAATTTTTTGAGTCTATTTGCAAACTTAATTAAAATTTTTTTATTACCCAAAGGTATACAGTTTTTAATAATAATAATAATAATAAATAACACAAATAAAATATACCAGAAAGTGCTAGGCGCTTTGTGTTTGCTTCCTGCTTACCTGTTGAGAAATCACTGCATCATCATCATCATCATAATCTTGTAGTATACATAAAGCGTTAAAAATAGCGCGTCTTAAATGATTCATCAATTGGCAGGATTCATTAAGTTATGCGATTTTAATATTTATTTATTTTTTTTTTTTTTGTTTTCAGTAAAATTTTACTTTCAGCTGAATGCTAAAAAGAGAGAAACTCTCTTAAGAATCATATTAAAATCAGATAATGGCATGATAAATCTTTATGCTTTTTTTACAGTACTGGGTATCGTAAATAACTTTTTTCCTATAAAAAAATATAAAATATATAAAAAAGTTTCCTATAAAACTTATCTGATTCTGTTTCTTTGTCTACAAGGCAAATTTGCTATATTATACACATTGATATGAAACGCAAAAATTTATATTCATATAAATTTTCCAATCTGCAGAGGTGAGCTATTCTGAAATATTGAACCTGTAAATCGAAATTATGGCAGAATAAAAAAAATTACGGCATGGAAAAGAGAAGATAAACCCTAAAATCTACTTAAAAGTTACATTCGTTTGTGTGTTTCTACAAGACTCTCAACGACTTTCGCCATCAAACTTTAAAGTCGAGACTGTATAGTCAATGTTAATTTCTTGTTCTTCTTCAGTCGAAATAACTCGCTGATGGTTGAGTAGTTAACGTGTTGGCTCTGAGATCAGAAGGACCCGGAATAGATTTCCAGCCCGGTCAAATCAAAAAAAAAAAATTTTCTAAGTTTTCTGCGCTACAGCATCCTCTTCGTCGGTATTTAAGCAATAAAACGTCGGCAAAGTAAATTAATAAATAAAATGGCTCCCCTTAAATATAATGCGTCAAAATTAACATCAGAGACGCTGCTTTGCTTTATAATTAACACGCAACATCAGAGTTATGCAAGAATTAAGCTGTATCTTCCTAGCACTTTTACTACCTGTCTATTCTCTACACTGTATCTCTATCTAGTTCCAGTACAATGTATATGTAGGTGAATTCCCCTGAGCACTAATTTAAGAAAAAAGGGCATGCCAAGTCTCAACCGCTATCCGTGCAGATGCCGGTGAGTTTGTTATTCTTACTTATAGACATGAGAGCTTCGAAACGATTCGCGTTGTTTCATGGTGGGGAGATTGATTGATAGCATTCAGGGGACGACCCCTACACATGCGATGCATTGTGCTAGAACTAGCAGAAAAGGATATTTCGAGAAATAACAGGCGATGTCAAGTATGATGTCACGGAGACGTATTTTTGAAGGTTCGTTTTAGTAGTAAATTTTTTGTTAATTTTTACTCAATACCGATGAAGGATTGCTATCGGCTGATGCCAGTACTGTTCAGTGACCAGTGACTCTGCCTTCGCCACTGAAACCTTCCGACAACAACTGACACAAATATACATGAGGATATGAGAAATACACTTCCTCTTGACAAAAATTTATTTATTTAATAGGTTTCATTTATTAAAAGCGAGTCAAGAATAAAATAAAAATTTTAAAAATATTAACATAAAATACAAATTTCTGAAAAAAATTTAACCGACTTAAACAAGGAACCAAAAAGGAAAAAATAATGGAATTTTAGTTTTGTATCTGTTTCACTTGAATAGATTGAAGTCGGTGCCAAGTACGAAATATATCATATAGATATAAAAATAAGTGTATGTAGTATATAAACGTACTACACATTGTAAAGCAAGACCTACACTATTAAGGTTCTCAAGGCCTAGTAAATAAATTACGACTAAAACTTTGTTCTTACTACGTAGCGCCGACTACAGGCATTTGAAAAGCAACACTAAAATTAACATTTAATTATTTTTTACTTTTTAGTTCCGTTTTTAAGTCCGTTAAATTTTTTTTTTATTTTTATACATTATTCAAAGGTCAGGAAAAAACAAAGTAATAAATTATAAGTGTATGAAATATAAAACATAAAGGTATGTCAACTTTGCCAAATAATCCCACATTTTTTACTTAATTAATTAATTAAAAATTGTTGTCTGTTATTTTTAATACACCAGACATTTACCTTCATTTAGTTTTCTCAAGAAGTCTTTAAAATACCAACGTAATACTTTCTATTTGTTGAGATAATTGCAATATGACTCACTATGAAAATAATTAATTTGCTAAAAAAAAATACTTAAAAGTCACTCATAAATAATATTTATTTCCACTTAGATTACAAATAAATATTTAATTTATCAATTATTGAAAGTAGAATTATTTTATTACAAGACATGATTCTCCGAAAAGAAATTTAATAAAGCACAAATGTAGTTTTCAAAATGTACTTTCATATATTTAATAATTAAATATTTATCGTCTTTTGTTTGCTGTCTATTCATATACACATGGAAAAAAAATCAATATTGTATAATTAACAAATAACTATTCGAAGAAAAGCGATTCATGCAATTTCGATATATTGAGCAATTACAGTGAAAGCTTCCATAGTGGAAAAGAACGAAAAGAAATAATTTTCTATGGTAATTTGAAAACAAGAGAGATAAAATATTATCCACCTATGAGAAATATCTGCACGTTGACTACAAAACCAACAAATTTCCTGGGTACAACTCCATTTTGAGACTCATAAAAACAGTTCGAATTTTTTACGATGTGCATTTGTGTGGCTTTGTGTCAGTTGTTGTCGGAAGGTTTCAGTGGTGAAGGCATAAAAGAAAGAAGAGTTTTAATGAACTGTATGACAATAGTGGCTGTTATTATTTATATATCCAGCAAAAAAATAGACATTACTATAAAAAGTGCTTGACATATAATTACTGATTCTTGTGATCGCCAAATTTAACTACTCGATTACTAAATACATTACACAAAATTATAAAAATCAAAAGTGTTCATTGAACTGGTCTGAAAACCAGCGCTTCGAACGGCAATTTAATTTGTTCCGGTTTCGGTTTTATTCTTCTACTTTTATCGTTTCGGGTTACGCTTCGGTTTTCAATTTTTTTCGGAGCGAAAACGGGTTTTTTCGATTCAAAGATTTTTCAGAGTAGCATTTCCATATGTTTATACAAGAACTCCCAACATTTTATTTTGTTTGTATATTTCGTTGTTCTCGGGTAATTTTTGACAGTTCTTGTATAAACATATGGAATTTCTTAGGTTTTTTCAAGCAATTGGTTAAAAGTCTAGTGACGATTTTGATGTTACTACTAAATGAAATGTACACATACACCAGCTAAACCATATAAAATTTATAATTTTTTTCTTGTTTAAGGAACATAAAGAAAACCAAAAGATGGTTCCGGTTAAGGTTATGGTGTTTTGTATTTAAAATATTTGTGTTCGGATACTGTTTGGTTAAATATCCTCTGAAAACATTTTCAAAATATATAGTTTTTTAGAAAAAAGTATATAAATTTCTAAATTATATTCTTAAAAAAAGTATATAACCAGTTCCAAAAAAAACATTTAATTTAAGTTAACAAAAAATATTATTCCTTGCAATAAATATTTTAAGAACTATTGGAATTTTTATTTTTAAATAATATTCATTCGTAATACGTTTATAACATCATTTTGTTCAATTAAGTAAAATATTTACCAGTTTTTAAAAACAATTAATATTTATATTCAAAACTATTCGATTACAGCTTGAACATTATGTCTGCAATTCGAATTAGGTTCAGATACTGAAATAGCGGAACTTTTTCAACTCAAAGAAAGTAAATTTAGCTATAAGAACTTCCTGCGCAAAAAAAGTAACCATTTCACGCAATAAAAAAGTAATGACTTCCCAAGAATCGGTTATTTTAGTCTCACGCTCTGTTGAAATCATTAAGTTGTTAATTCAGTTGGGAAGTGATTCCACCAATAATATTTAATTCCAATTAATTAAAATTAATTCGTTGCTGGGTATATAAAAATCATTTTAGTAGTAACATAATTTTAATTAATTAGAGACCCATGTATACAGAATACTAACATCAATTGGTTGCTATTGTGTGTTGGAGATTATTATTGTACATTTGGAAAATTTATATTATTTATTAATTAAACTAGCCAATGCTTATCATCACAAATAGAGGCAATAACAGAGTCATGTTTATATTATCATATATATTGTCATATGTATGGATATGTACTTAACCAAACTTGAGGTGACTTAGGAAATAAAGAATTTATAAAATTGAAAATTAAATTAATTAAATGCCAGAAATATGCAATTAATTACAATTATGTATAATTATATTATTATAAGCTTTTTTATGCTTTACTGCACTGACTGACGTTAAGAACTGTATTCAATTTCATGTACATACATATTCTAGAGAATGGCGCCAAAAACATGTTTAGCAGCCTTCATAATGTCAAAGTTTGCGTGTTTTTCAATTGTTTAATTCTGGGTTTATTTGCATATTTTTTTTATTATTTGTTATCTCATTTAATTATTTGATAAGAATTTGAAGTACTTGACATTTTTTCATTCAAACTATTTATTATTTTTATTTCTTCTTTTGCTTTGGAGTGGTAAATACGCATATACTGAATAATCAAAGCGGTAAATTATATGAAATATGTATGTATGTATATGCATTAGGAGGGAATCGTGAGAATTATTTAGGGAATTTCAATTTGGAATATCACTAAAACGTTGCTTTTATTCTCATTATATGGGAAGAAAAATGAAAAAAATAGTGGTATCTACTTTTAGTCCTCTACATGAAACATATTTTATAGCTGCGGTAATTAATTACAATCAAAATAATCAGTGTTTTTATACACAACAGGTTAGATTTAATATAAACTTAACTTTTTTTCATGTCTTAAATAAAAAAAAACATTTTCTAAACTAATTTGAGGTCGCTTAACACGAATATGAAATTCTTTTATTTTTCTTAATGCGCGTTTTGGAGATATTCTCGATAAAACGTTTTTTTTTTTTTGAATTTTTAAGTCTTTTTATTTTGTCGGAAATTTCGACAATGGTTCATCTGATTGAAATAAATTTTATACTATAAAATAGATATCTCTCTATTCTTAAAGACAATACAACGATTGCATTGTGTTACATACTTTGAAAATATTAAAAAAAATGTATGTATTGTCAGAAACTAACGTTTCAAATTGCTCCACTAATGGGGAAAAATATACTGAGTATAAGTATGTGTAATCGTTATATTATACAGCATTCTTTACATTTATACAGTATTTTTTTGTTTGTTATTCTCATGCAAAATTTAGGATTGCATTTTATGTTTTAGAAATTATTGTTGTATTGCGGCCAGGTCTGGGAATATTAAATTTTTTTTATTAACTTTGTAAAAATCTTTCAAGCACGTGAGAACTAATGCCATAAATAAAATTCTTTTTATTGCATAATATGCATTTAATGCATTTCAATTCAATTTTCAAAATATTGGAATCAAATAGGGGTCATCCCCTGAGCGCCGGTCCAGAAAAAAAATAGTGAAAAACTGAATATCTAAACCGAATCAATTTAAAATTTCCATACCTGGTTTAATTTCATGGAATTAAATTAAATGAATGTCAAATGTTTTTTAAAGAAGAGAATATAAATAAAAACAAAAATAAAAATTCGATAAAATATCGATACTACGAATTTGCCTGTTCACAATAACATAGAGACATCTCGTCTTTTTTAAACGATAAACAATACGGAGTTTCTAAATTGAACAATTATATCAGGAATTACATATAATACATATAAAAAAACGACAAATAATACTCGTATTAATATAGTATATTAGGGCCTCATTTTCTCAAGGCCTAGTAAATAAATAACGTCTATAAATTTTGTTCCTACTATTAGCACTGACTTCAAGCAGTTCTATAGCAATGTGTGCAAAATAAAAAATTTATTATTTTTTACTTTTTAGTTCTTTTCTAAAGATTAAATTTTTGTTTTCAAAAATATTTATTTCATATAAATTTAATTTTGTTTAACAATTGCAAATGAGCATAAAAAATCGGCAATTTTCGTATAACTTCCTTAGATCTTTTCGAATTTCAGTTCCTTTTATTCAGCACAAAATTTCTTTTCTTGTGAATACTTAAAAGAAATTATTACAAAAAAAATTAAAATAAAATTCATAAAATTACTCCATATTCCAGCCATGGTAGAGGGCTAAAATATATGTCGACAAAAATTATAAAAATTATTTTTCTGTATAATTTAGGTAGGCGCAACATTCAGGTATTCATGACTTTCTTTTCCTTCATGCACCACCCTAATATACATCGTATGTAAGTTGAGTCCAAAAATTATCAGGCAGAAATGTGGCACAAATGTTTTAGATTTGTTTAATTAAGTATATGTATATATTATCAGCCATATTCACAAAACCTTTAAAATAGCATTTCAAATCTGTTTTAAACAATTTTCGTTAATTTTTTTTTTATCTGGGACCAGCGAAGCATTGTGCTGGAACTATAGGAAAGGGATAGTAGGAGAAACGACAGAATGTGAAGCTTAATTAATTATTTTTGCAGCTCTGCTTCCGCACGTTCTTGTTTATAATCGTAGCAGTGCTGAAGCTTCGGTTCAGTAGCCATTTTTATTATTGTTTTACTTCGCCGGTGCTACACAATACCGATGAAGGAGGGCGTTCTGATGCGATTGTGGATTGCTATCAGCTGAAGCCGGTATTGTTCAGTGACTATGCCTTCGCCATATTGTATTAATAAAAGAACTTTAGCCTAAAAAAAACTTCTTAAGCCTTCTGTGAATAAACTTATTTTAAGATTTGTTGCACGCATGTTTAAACCAATTTTAAAATGATGTTGTTGATATTTTCCTTTATGTTTATGTATGTGCATTCTAATATGTATATATGTATATGTATACATAATTTCCTTTCGTATGTTAACATTCTTGGGATAAAAAATATGTATATACAACAGCCCTTTAATATTTAAAAAAAATTTTATTATTCATTTTTAAACTGTAATACTGGTTCGTTAATCATTTTTGCATAAATAACCATTCATAACAATAATAATTGTACAAAATGTATTATTGATGTATAAACAATTAAAAGAAATCAAATTAAAATCATTAATCGAATACTTTTTCATCGCCAATAAAACCTTCATATAAATAATACTTTTACAAAACATTCGGTTGCCACTATTTTTTCTTTTTTCATTTAATAATAGTTGGTATGCTTTTCTTATTTTATAATAATAAGATTTTTCTGAAGCGAAACAAAAGACCAAATATAGGTACGACTACTCAGTTAATTAAAAATCATTCTTTTGCAAAACTAAGATACAAGTGACAAATAAAAGTGTTGCTGCGATATTATTACAATAAAAGATAAGTGTTTTTTAAAATATTGATTATGCATACGAATTTTAAAAAAAACTTTTTTTGGTTTAGAATGTTTTTTTTAGCTAAAATGTATTTGAAAAAAAAAACATTTTTTATATTTTTTACGAATATATATTCTTACGACCTCATGCAAAACCGATTGCTAAAGTTAAAGGATACATTAAAACCGGTAACTGGCAATATATATATGAAGAATTACTTTTCTACCTAAATTATACTGCAACGAAAATTAATTATTCAATCAAATCGATATTTATATCTCAGGGTACTAAAACTTCAACAACAGATTAATCGAAATGAAACACACAAAAAAGAATTTTCCCCAATTTTTAACATATAATTTTAACAAGACTTTTATTAAGAGGTACAAAATGAATAGTCGAAAATAAAAACAAACAAAAAATTTCAACAATTTTAATTAATTGTTCTTGAACAAGTCATGCTCATTATATGAATAACAAGGAACAGAATATTGTAGTTAACAAAACACTTATCATTTGAAAAAGCTAAAAGAAACAAAATAATTATACAGAACTCTACACTTCAAACTGTCAAATTAAATACAAAAGAAACCATAAGTATGGAAGCGAATAGACATCAAGAAGACTTGATTGAATCAATATTGATTTTTAATATAAAAAAATAAATATGACATAATCTTTATACAAATTCAATAATACCCAGCAAGAATAGACATGCAAAAGAAGTAATTAGTACATGGGTGCTATTGCAAATTGACTGATTCAACTACTCGGTATCTCAATGAGTGCTTAGAACCAATTAATGTTCCATGATTTGGTTATGTTTTAGCATGCGTTAAAGAGTTCATGTATCACATTTAAAGATTTCTTTAAATTATTTTTACAACTGCGAGTTGTTCATACGAATTAAACGGCAAGTGGAATGCGTTTTCCATGAGTTGAAAAGTGATAACCTTGTTACCATTTACGATGGAATTAAAAATTAATTCAGATAAAGAAGTGCCTAAGAAGTCATGAAGATACCAATTCATAGTGAACACATTAATTTTTTTCTTTGCTGGGTATATATAAACAGCTCTGACTATATAATATTTAAATTTTTATATACAATTCTTACAAATGAAATTTATATTAAAAACAAAATTAGGCTCCTTCGACTCGATGTATTATAAATTTCTTTAAATTATTATTAGAAACAATTTTTAGTAGTATGTAAACAAACAGACAAAAACATTTGAAAAATTTTTTTAATGTATGAATAAGAAATCGTACAAATAATTTTAACATACCAAAATATATTACGATCATTATTTTTTGTTGGTTGTTGATTAAGCTGGTATATATACTGCAGTTCGCCTGTGCTAATGCCAACTCATCTGTAGACCATCAAAATACTGTTTAAAAACGTGCAGAAACCTCATATGTTTCTGCAAAAAGTATTAAGAAATTGAGGATATCAAAATATAAAAATACAAAAACCAAGGAAACCTTTGCAAAACTACATAACAAGTCTCAAAAAATAATTGAGAATGATAAAATATAAAAACACAGAAATACAAAGAACGAAGAAGCGTTTGCAAAAATACATAACAAACATTTTGATTGGGGTGTTTTTCTATCTATTTTACAATTAGTGCTTGACTAATTGACTGACAATGATGACATTTATATCCTTATTTTTTTATGTATTTATGTGATTATATGTTATAGTCTTTCGTAAAAGGTCAAGTGTGGCTCTTTTTTTTCTGGGCAGCGATGCTCAGAATATCTCACCTACGTATGCAAAACATACACCGAAACTGACGCTGACGCACCTGCAACATTTGGACAACAACTGACACAAAGGAATAATAATGCACATCCGAAAAATATGATAATATTTTTATGACAGTCGAGACAGATATTGTGCTCGAACTCAGGTCTTGTGTTTTGTAGTCAACGTGCTAAATACCTCATCCATCCCCACCCTCTTTTAGTGCCTCTTAAAGCAAATTTTATACGTATTCACACCGTATTTAATTTTCTTACATATTATAACATGTCAATGCTTGTAGATGTCTTTCTTATCATATTTAACGTGGGAAAATTCAAATCGAATGTCCATAAACAATACTTTACTATATTCCTTTCTCAAAAACTCCTTTCCAAGTTCTAGCGCAATGCATTCCATTTGTAGGGGTTATCTCCAATAAAAAATATACAATAACACTCAAATAAACAGAAATCTTTTTAGCAGAAGTCTGTAAACTTCTTTTAAAGTTAAAATATTTCAATAAAATATATTTCCAATGAAATGTCGAATGAATTAAAAAAAAATAAATTACCAGACAAGTCATAAATATTTGTAGTATAATAAACACTTAATTAAGAAATTTATTATATTGTAACATAATAAACGCTTAAATAAAAATAATTGCATTTTATTTTTCTTTGGGTTGAAATCTGTTGGTACGAACTTTTAAGTGAACTTAAACAAACATTTATTTAATGAAAATATTAACTTTTATAATTTTTTGATCAAACCATTAATAATATCATTTTCAAATTGAGTTGCAAAACAAACGTGTTAGAAAGATTCGAAAAATATATTAGAGGTCTTTACGGTTCCCAGTAAAGTAATATTTTTTAAATTTTTAGCTTCATTAAATCAATACATTTTGTTGCTTTGGCCCTTGAAACTTACTAAAATATTGTGTTACGAAATTTAATTAAATTAATACATCAGATTAATCACCGCAGGTATTACCAAAGTATTCAAAAATACAGTCGGTTCTCGATATTATGATATTAAAGGGCCCAGAGAAAAAGTTCAACTATTCGGGAGTGTTATTGAAAGCAAAGCAAGTGATGAACGCATTGTGAAACAAAACCAAACTATTTAATTGTTCATTTGTTTCAGAATCACGTAGACAATTACATTTCCAGTTCAAATTATAGAGTGTAAAAAATCCAAACTTCAAATTATAGAACGTCGACAAGATGAAATTCCTATGTATAAAACAATGAATATAAATTAAAATAAAATTGCACAAAACACAGAGCATTAAAATATTTCAAATTATAGAGCGTATGAGTATTGGTGAAAAAATTCAATTTACTTATCGTAGACGAACAATATAAATAAATATATAATTTAAAATTATCGAAGGGACCAAATTATTGGATTTTTTTTTCAATTATTTAATGTTTATCAAGACTCGACTGTATAGTAAAATAATTTTATTTCTGATTTGTAAAGAAATAAAATTATAAAATATTTTATGTTTATAAAATCCTTTAGTCTAAGTCTCAACAGGTCAATGAGTCTTAATTATCTGACACTGTACATATTAATGAAATTTTTTGTCGTGTACAGGTTCACAGTTAATTTATCAAAATATTGTGAAGAAATTACATTCCTAATTAGAATAAGGGAAAAAGAACATGTAATCGCCAACACCAGTTGAGTATAATACGTATTTTCTATGCCACTACACCAATACTCTTTGTGTCAACAGGGAGGTAGTTGTAAAGTCATTAATATCATCTATTTAACCCGGCAGAGCTTACGTAAGAAAATGCATACGAGAATTATCATTACTGTCTACATACTTTTAACAAAGGTTGCCAGCTTTGTTGTTTTTATGTTTTTAGTAAAGGTCATACATACTTCATATATTCTCAAAGGACAAATCTTCTGTTTTCAGTACGGGTGAGAACGAAATTAGTTTTTATACAACTTTTTGACTGTCTTTCCTTATTCAATTTTTCTTGGTTTATTAGCCCTCCATCGGCTGGCAATGAAAAACCACTTGATAGTTATTCACTGTACGTCATAATAAGAGCTTCTAAGGACCATATTATGGCATTTTTTTATCTGGGACCAGCACTCAGGAGATGACCCCTACACATGCGATGCATTGTGCTGGAACTATAGGAAAGGGCTAGTTGGAGAAATGACAGGAGGTGAAGTTTAATTAATTATTTTACAGCACTGCTATTGCACGTTCTTTGTTTATAGCAGTGCTTAAGTTTCGGGTTAGTAGCCATTTTTACTATTATTTTACTTCGCCGGCGCTACACAATACCGACGAAGGAGGGCTTTCTAATGTAACGGTGGATTACTATCAGCTGAAGCCGGTATTGTTCAGTGACCAGTGACTATGCATTCGCCACTGAAACTTTCCGACAACAACTGATACACTAGTGCACATCAGAAAAATGCGAGATGTTTTTTTTTATAATTTTAGTCTGAAACTGGGGTTGAACCCAGGTCTCTTTTGGTTTTGTAGTCAACGTGCAGACTACTTCAGACATCGCCACCCTCAAAGTTTGAAAACATTAAAAGAAGCGCATAGTTTTATTTTATCATTTAAAAAAATTAAGAAAAAAATAATTAAAATAACAATAATGCCTAACAAATATTTTTTATTCTTTAATCAGTTTGGGAATAATTTTATTAACACTAAACATTGTTATGACTAATAGACTTATTTCTGGCAAGCACATTTCACAAAACATTGGACCTCATTTTGATAATTTAAAACTTCTTACGATTTGATTTCATGATACTGCATAACTCAAAATGCTAGGGCAAAGACATTAAAAAATTTGTTTGGTATAAACTGAAATTATTTGCTGGAAACGAGTACAAATTGATAAAAATGGAAGTGTTGAAACCAACAATCATGACTATGGTTTTATTTGGCTTTTTAAAATATTTATTCGTAAATTAATTAATAAATCAAAGATTATCTAAATACAAAGAAGTGGCCAAGAGAATTCCGAATAAAGCTTATCTTTTCCCGAACTACCATTTTAAATTAGAGAATTAATAATTTGAATTAATATATACACATGCACATTGATAATATTTTATTGTCTGGGGAAAACACCTCGACAGAAGTTCGTAAATATTCCAATAAATACGTTTATTAATTTATTTAATTTTTGCATTTGAAAAAATACGTATCTACAGCGGAAGTTAGTAAGCTTCTAAATTACGAATATTAAGTAAATAATTAAATGTTTTATTTTTTTTATTAATTTAATATTAATTAAATATTTATATGCATTGAAATTGGTACTCGTACATACATACATTCCAATCATCTATTGAAAGTCGTTTGATAGTTAATCATTCATTTCTCAAATTATTAAACGCTATGTAATGCTTCATAGTTCACATTTGTACACAGGGTGGCAATGGCACGATGGAAGGTAGTCTGCACGTTGACTACACAACCAAAAAACAGACCTGGGTTCAACCCCAGTTTCAGACAAAAAAAATTTTTAAATAAAAATAAACATCTCGCATTTTTCTGATGTGCATTAGTGTGTCTTTGTGTGTGAGTTGTTGTCGGAAGGTTTCAGTGGCGAAGGCATAGTCACTGATCACTGAACAATACCGGCCCGGCTTCTGCTGAAAGCAATCCACAATCACATCAGAACGCCCTCCTTTGTCGGTATTGTGTAGCACCGGCGAAGTAAAATAATAATAAAAATAGCTACTAAACCGAAGCTTCAGCACTGCTACGAGTATAAAAACAAAAGAACGTGCGAAAGCAGAGCTGCAAAATAATTAATTAAGCTTCACCTCCTGTCGTTTCTCCTACCATCCCTTTCCTATAGTTCCCAGCACAATGCTTCGCATGTGTAGGAGTCATCTCCTGAGTGCTGGTCCTAGATAAAAAAAAAAAAAAAAAAGGTACCAAGAAGTAAAAGTGTGTGGCTTTATTTTGTTTTATGGTTCAATGTATAAGTAATGTATAATTTTTGCAATTGAGATTTTTAATTTAAAACACTTGATTGAGAATATGAAAACTTTATTTGGAAAAAAATAAAAAATTTAAATTAAATAAAAAATAGTAGCATAGGAATATATTAAATTATTAAATTTATAAAAAGCAATACTTTGATTTTTATGAACTATTTTCGTTCTCCTGTAGAGTAACAACACCATTAGTTATGGCCTTCCTATATTAAGGGAGCGATATGTAGATATAACTTTCTTAAAGAAAAATCGAAATATGTCATAAACAGTTTCTCAGTAAATTGTTCTTCCAATTAAAATGGTTACCAATTTTCAGCCAGCAAACAAATTGATCATAGCAATTAACATATTTATATTTAAGAGATTTCCCAACATTAAAAATTCAATTAAGATCTTGTGTATTCAAATGTATGTTCACACACATAAAAATTTAGAATTTTTTTCAACTAAGGAATTTAATTGGCGCAATTAAAAGATTGTTTGAAAGAAAGACTGAAAGTAATTTTCTTTTAATTGAATTTATTCGCGCGAAAATTTTTGCTGTGTATAATCAATTTGATCTTTATTTTTTATATTATCGTTGCAACAATACATTCTTTTTTATTTGTCACTTGTATTTAGTTCTGCAAAAGAACGATTATTAATTCACAAAGTACTCATATCTATATTTTTTTTCTCCTGTTTTAGAAAAATATTTGTTTTCTACTTGACACTTTCCTTTAATGGCACAAAAAATAAAAGAAAGAGAATAGTGGAAACCGAATCTTTGGAAAAAGTGTTATTTATATGAATACTTCATCGCCGATTAAGAAGCTCTAGAATAACGAGTTTTATTTTTATTTGTTTTTATATTTATATATCACTAATACACTTAAAATATTAAAAAGATGTTGTGGTTTGCATATTTTTATACTATAAGCGTTGTTAATATAACGAAGGAACCCTGCAGGAAATGACAATAGTGAATCTATATTGATTTACTACCGACTTGTTCACTGACACTTATTATATCCCAGGCAATGTCATATATAGACATTTAATGTATAAAATACAATATTAGCGAAAATTGCTTAAAACAGATTTCAAATGCTGTTTAAAATTGTTATGAATACCGTTGTAAGGGTTTTCGTTTGCGATATGGAAAATATTCACATTTCATAACTACATATTTAAAAAAGGAATTTTTTTCACCAACTCCACAATAACCATTGAAATGTGTTTCGTCATATGGAATGACCAGCTAAAATTTTGGCTTCCTTTTTTGTGAACCAAGCGTAATAATGCAGCTGTTGGTGCACACAAATAATTAGCATTTGTTTTTTAAGCACTTAAGTTCAGCGTATTTCTTTTAATTGAAACAGCCAACATATTTGAATACGAGTACATAAGTTTTAAAGTTAATTATCATTTTTCCTTCTTAACTAAAATAGTATGCAACAGCGTACACATCTGTGTCGGAATTTGTTTTCAAATAATTGTTATGTCATTATCTCTTAAGTTTTAAAAATACAATGCTTTGCAAAGATATTGCGTTCGGTGTTTAATAAAAAAAAATATGCTTTTCACGCCAGAACTTAACTTTTTTGTGCAAATTCATACCCATAAATATAAAATTAAGGTCAAGACTATGTGTAAAGTTGAAAATTAACAAAGCAAAATCAAAAATAACTAGCAAAATGCTCGAAAATAATTTACTCAAAAGGTCAACTCTCACTAAGCAAACTTAAGAATTCTCTGCCAAATTCCATAAATAATATTGCTCTACATGCATTACACTTCTAAGATTTCATTTAAAAAAAAACAAAAAATATATTTAAGGAGTGTCTTGGTGTCGATAAAATCAGTCAATTAAATGCACAAGTGCCTGAAGAGTAAACCAAATTTTTTTTTTTATAAAATATATTTACTTTTCTAATTGATATTTATTATTGAAAGCCATGAATCATTAAAAATAACTTTCTAATTTCAACAGGTATCTCTTGAATTTCATATCTCTTCTTTTTATTTTGTTGTTGTTGTTGTTTAAGATTATCAATTTCGCGAGTTATTAAAATAATCTTGTATTTTTTCCGTATTTTTTTCAAGTCGTTCTCTTGCCATATATGTTTACAATCACAAAACTACTTACAGGCGACATGCATACAGACATTGCATGCAAATTATGCCAGAAGCTGCTAAATGACTACACCAGTACAAAAAAGCCATTAATTTCAATATCTACTTATAATTATGTACACGAAATCTAGATGACAAAAAATCAAAACATACTTCAGTAGAAAATTCAAACCAAACAAGTTAGATATGGGTTATTTTAACGGCAATTAGTGATGGGACATTATAACTTTACAACAGTTGTGTATGTTGGAATCCAAAACTCCCATATTCAATTTTCCTTTTTTCTATATATGATATATGTATGTATGTTATATATGATAGTTCAAATTTAATTACAACCTAAGCCCCCGACAAGTGGTTAGATGTATAAAAATACAGGAAGAGCACTGATGATGGAACTTTGGCGACTTCTGACTAAAAAACGTTACGAACATTAGCCTGATTTAATAGTAACCAAAAATATACTAAAATCAAAAAATTGACAATTATTTTCTACCCTTAAAAAATGCTCAAATGCAATAAACTTCAGCTTATCAATTTCATTTTAACTTTAAACTTTCAGCTTTCAAATAACTATTTTTATTCTTAAGGTTGGAGGTAGTCTTTCAATTTGGAGTTAATTTTACAAGATTCTTTAGTAATAAAATTTTATATTTTTAACAACTGCAATAAATCCTATGGAAAAACGGTGGTTAAATTTAAAGTAGAAAATAAAACTGATTTTCCTATACAAAATGCTTACTTCAATTCTTTTTGGCATATGGTCATTTGTATATAAAACACATTAAGTCATACAACGCACCGAAAATCTTGTGTTCAAAATTTTGTTAAACAAATAAAGATAAGCTTTAAGTTTTAATATTTAATGTTTGTTGGTTGCAAAAAAGTATTTGTACCATGTGGCAATGCCAAAAATGCTCTGCAAGGTTTGTCATTTCACCATGAATATATGTACTAACAAACGAACAACACTTGCAAATCACTGAATTTTATTATCAGAATTCATGCTGTGAGAGAAATGTGTTTCGTAAATTACATAAATTTTATGGTCGTCGAACATCAAACTGAGAAGGCTGTTCAAGCTGTTGTGACCACACTTCGCACTAGTTTAACTTTATTGGGCATTAATGGACCAATCCGTATGCGAGGAAAATATTACGCTGTATCGGCCAGTGTCAATGAAGATCGCAATATGTCAATTCGCCACCGTTGTTAATGTACCGTGGAATGATTACCTACTTTTTTTTGGTCAAATTGGAGGAATTGCATTTGGTTGACATGTGATTTCAACAAGACGGTACCACAATTAAATCCCACTGTATTATTCTTTTGAGAAGTCTGTCATATACAGGTACAAGACAACTAGATTTCCAGCCCTGGAAGACAACATTACAGCATTACCTATGGCGTATTCGCAGCCAACGTATATATGAAATAATCTTTAAATAGTAAATGGCAGACATTCATTTATAAATATTTTATTTACTTTTGCAAATGTTCTTTTTTCAAATTTTAACAAGACAAGCGGTTAAAAAATCACCCTTTATAATGCATTTCGTTGCCGCAGAAGGCATATAAACAATATTAAAAATACTGTAGAGATGCTTTGAGTAATACCTTAATGTAGACCGCACTCATGTACAGATAATATAGTATAAATATTGTAATATTACGTATTCCCAAAGGTATCGAAAAATGCGGAAAAAACAAGAGACAGTCGCTTTGCGAAATCGATCGATAGTTAATCGAATGCACTACTCTGATGGCATTTTATGACGAACGTATAATTTAGATAACGCTGAGCTTTTATCTTTAAGAAAAAAGGCGGTGATGTGTTATGAAACTTTTCAAAACAAAATTGTAAACAATATAATGCTTAACCGTGGAAGTGCTGATGGCTGAGTAGTTCGCGCTTTGACTCCTCAACCAAAAGATACTCGTTTTAATACCCAGTTAGACGAAAAATGTTTCTGATATTTGTCTATGGTATTTGAATAATAAAACGTCGGGTCATTTTCTGAGCACTGACCCCAGAAAAAAATGTTTCTCGACTATGTGAACGTGTAAAAAAAACACCATATATTGTATGTATGGTCATAGACACAATTACTAACGCTGCATCCCCCCATTTTAAAATGTACATTAAAGTTCACTAATTTGGCAATATTGGTTATATTGTTTGTATCTTGATCTATTTTTTATTACTTTATCATTGAATTCTTTGTCATTAATTTAAATGATTCACTTTCTTTTCATTGCAATGGACATGAAATGCATTTTAAACACAATTTCACACTTAAATATGAAGAAATCAATCCAAATTAAATAACAAAATCACACTCACTTGTTATTTAACATTTTTTTAAAAAGAAAAACACTGCGAAACGGCCATTGACTTCTATACAGGTCTTCTAGTTCTGCCTTCTGGCTTAGTTTTATTCAGATTTTCTAAAATTTTTGCTTTTCATAATCGGAAAGCATTATATTTTTTAAGGAAAGAAAATTCAACAAAATATGTACATTGATGATGAAATCTTTCGTCAGCAATCTCGGAAGTGTTGGTAATAGAAATTTCTCTTTAAAAGTTTAACGCCTTTATTCTGAAAGCCATATAAGAAATTAATTTTTAAGTGTGAAAATTGTTTTGTTTTATATTGAAAAATAGAAAAAGAAGGTAATTTGTAGGCGCCTATTGCGTAGTTCATTGTGCTTAGAAGTATTTTTAGTTCTTTTATTTGTTAACAAACAGAAATTTTTAAAACAAATTCATTAACAACACAATCTTTATGTCTGCATTAGTAAGAAATCTACGATAATAACACTGGTTTTTAATAATAAGCATAACAGAAATAAAATTGGAGTGCTTGAAATACGAATATTTTTTTAATCTGGGATCAGCACTTAGGAGATGAGAGCTACACATGCGCTGCATTGTGCTGGAACTTTATTTTAATTATATAAATGTTAGAAAATCTCAGTTTTTGTCGACAAAATAACGTTATTTCGTTGTAATGTAATATAGACGTCAATGTAACTTTACGATTTTCTTCTGTATTTTGCTTCTGTAATGTCTCTTTGCAATGTCCAACAGTAGTCCACCAGCAATCGTGGAGCCCACTTGCCCTGATATCATTTTTCTTTCATAGAAATGTGTTGGTTGGATTTTTCTACGTGTGAGAAACACGTCTCCCAAATTATTAGGAACGAAATCTAATCTGAATGTAGAAAATGTATTTTCAACGACATATTACAACCCAAATACCCATAAGTAGATAACAGCTCCACAAAAATACTTTCATACTCAGTGATTTCCAAGAAAATTGATAGTCATTTTCATTAAGGATTCCCAGACAGATTAATAAATCACTAAATTTTTCTTAAAATATTTCATCAATTGGCCGATTTCAGGACCAACAGATACGTTTTCTTACATTTTTGTATCACTCAGCTTAAGAAATTGTTCTTTCAAATATAAAAAGCCATCACCACACCCAGTTTTATATGTAAATGCGGTAATGAAACTTTCTATATTTGGCTGTCCTGAAGTAACAGATTCCCTTTTTGACCAGTCTTTCTGAACATAATGGTGAAGGCTGAACTACAAAACCAAAGGTCCTGGGTACGAGGCCAATTTCGCACTAAATCATAAAAACACTTTTTACTTTTTCTGTTTGTGTCAGTTGTTGTCGCAAGGTTTCAGTGGCGAAGGCATAGTGGCTGGCCTCTAAACAATACCGGCTTCAGCTAATACAAATCTAAATGCACATCAGACCGCCCTCCTTCGTCGGTATTGTATAGCACCAGCGAAGTAAAGTAATTATTAAAAATGGCGACACAGCTTCAAAATTGCAACACTGCATTAAACAAAAAAAGTGCAAAAGCAGAGTTATACAGGGTGGCACAAAAGGAGCTATATGATTTACATGGTTTATAACTTTTTTATTTATGCGATTATTACAATTTTTGTTTTAAATACAGTATATTATTGGGGAATTTTTTGCAATTAGCTTTGAAAAATGATATCCTATAAGTGATGTTCCTTTTCTGCTTCGCACATACGTGCTCTTTATAGCATATTTTCCATAACTTTTCGCAAAATTTCGGGTGTAATGGCCATGTTTTCATTTCGAATGTTTCATAATTAGTTCCCCAAGTCTTCTTCACAAAATGCTGGGAAAAAAAACAAAGAAAAAATAATAATTAAAAAAGTTATAAAGAATTCAAACCATATAGCTCCTTTTGTGCCACCCTGTAATACAGTAAAGCTTTTTTCTGTCTATACATTCACCACCTATCGTCATTTTCACTATTACTTTCCCGAGTGTCACTTATCTTTATAAAACAATAGTAACAGTTTTTCACACTGTCCCACTCACAAAGACAACGACAGTATTTTATATATCTTAATTGTAAACCTAAAATTAGGGCAATAACCTTCAAATATCCACAAACATTCGAGTTGTGTTCGCTTTCATATTAGAAGCTAATCATAATGGTATTGAAGGAAATTCACTGCAGGTAATTTCAACTTACTTTTGAAAGATTGATAAACTAACGCCACTCTTCTGATTTATATTCTATACACACATTACTTTTGCATTTAATCTTCATATATGGCAGTACTGGCTGTAACAGAAAAACTAAAGCTGGGCCCAATTCGTGATCGAATGTATTTGATCGAAATTTTACTTTTTGAGATCGTCATATTCGTTATCGAATAAGACGTATCGAAATTTCAGATCGTGGCATTCGATAACGAGCAGTCGAACGAGTATATTCTCTCGAAAAGCCATTCGATAGACTAAAAGCTGTCGTAAACTAGTTTTTTGTTTGCTATTTCAGAAAGAAAAATTTTATTTTATTATTCAGTCATATTTTTTTATTAAACATGTAAGTACATACATAAATAAATAAAAAAAAATTTACTAACATCCAAAATTTTCATTAAGACAAATTAGCCAAAATATGTCATAATCAATCAAAAAGTCGATTTTGAATTTTTCGTTTGTATAGGAGGTACCACGCCTACTTGTCCAATCCCTCCCAGTTTTTTACTGATGATTTGTTTTAAGTACAAAGTCATTTGGACCATATTTAGAAGCTTAGATTCCAACCGTTCGCAAGATATACAAAAATAAATATTTACTTTTTATGGCCGCAACACGCCCAGTTGGAATTTTTGAATTTTATATAGTTCATTCCACATACCAGGGATACTGTAAAAATTTCAAGAAGCACACATACATACATACAAACATGGGGGGTGCTGATGGCGAGTAGTCAGCGTGTTGGCTCTGCAACCAGAAAGACCCATGTTCGATTCCCAGCCGGGTCAAATCGGAAAAAGTTTTTTCTGAGTTTTCTGTGCTACAGCACCCTCCTTCGTCGGTATTTGAGCAATAAAACGTCGGCGAAGTAAAATAATAAATAAAATGGCTCCATTAGCTTAAAAATAATGCGTCAAAAAACATCAGAGACGCCGCAACTTTGCTTTATAATTTACACGCAACTGCAGAGTTGTGCAAGAATTAAGCTCTATCTTTCTACCACTTTCACCACCTGTCTGTTTCTTCCCTATCTTTCTCTCTAGTTCCAGTGCAATGCATTGCATATGTAGGGGATAGCCCCTGAGCACTGGTCCAAGATAAAAAAAAAAACACATGTTATTTTTTATATATAAATATTGTAACCATGTTTTTATTCTATGACAACGCACATAAATCTTTTACATTTTAAAATAAATTCCGATTCGACGAACGCTATCGAATGCCTCGATCTGGATATTTGATACGTCACGAAATGTTATTCGATACGAAAGCTCTTTCGATCACGAATACGACGATTTGGCCCCTTATCAAATCAAAACAAATATGGTGGTCGACTGAGTCTAAGTAGGTAATTCAAAAGTAGTAAGTAGCTTACTTGTACAACATTTTGTTGTTTAGTGTAATTTCCAACACTTTGGCTTCAGGTAACTTCACTGTAAATAATTAATTAATAATTAGCAAAGAGTATGTGAAGCACGGCATCATTTATTCTATCTTGCTAAGACACCAGCGATCATATTAAAAGAAAAACTAAAAAAAGAAACAAACCCTTGCTTTTGACATGTAAATTATTTCTATAAGTAGGACTTTACCCTTTATGCGGTTATTGTTTTGTACCGAAATCAAAATCGCACAATTTTCAATTGGTCAGCTAAGAAAGACAATCTGTCTGCATTACTCATACTGTTCAGTACAGGTTTTTTTTAATCAATGATATATTGTTCGAAAAATTTTGTGCTTTTTTGGAACCTCAAAAATGAGAGAATAAAAAAATATTTCAGATAACTTATATTATAGTGGCCATATCATTGTAAATCATTTCTTATTTTTTTTATTGTCATTTCATTCAAGTACTTTTAATTTATTTTTTTTTTCATTGTTATTATTACTGCCTTCCCTTCAGAGCTGCTTTACTCGTATATTGATTAGAGCCGTTTAAGTGAAACAAATTTGTTTAAATTTCACATATTGTCGCAATTTCTTGGCACTTTGAATTTGGCCAGCCATAAGCATGGCATACGGTAGTGAGAGTCTTGAAAACGAAAAGTTTTAAAATATAAAAAACTAAAATATTAATACCAACACAGGTATTTAATGTACACGTATTTGCCAGTTATTCAAAAGAAAAAAAAAGCAATAAAATTAAAATAATTTGGTATTATTAAAAGTAAAAAAATAAATAAATTTAAATATTCCAAACTAATGGAAACTTAAATTAACTATTAGTGTATTTAAACAAGTAAGATATTCTATAAAACATAAATAAATTAAAAAAATTATAAAATAAAAATTAAAAATTTCTGTGGACTTTCATACAAAATATAATTAAAATTTTTCTGAAACTAATGAAGGATTTAATGTATTTCAATCAAAAAATCAAAAAACCCAATCCACTAAATTTATATTTTTTTTTTTTTCTTAAAAAAAATCGCATTTGGTAATTAATAAATAAAAAATCAAATGACCGTATGCGTAATTGTTTGTTTGTGTCGGTGATTAGAATCCTTCAAATCAGCAATTACATCTCTATTTTCTGAATCTACAAACAAAAAATTTTAGTCGAAGACAATTATACGCAAATATCCCAACGGATTGTTGGGATTCTTGGAACGCATTAATAAATATTTCATTTTTCAAAGCGAATAGAAATTCATTTAAGTTTCTAAATATTTAATTTGCGCAATTTGAATTTTAATTTTAAAGTAAAATTAATAGTTTACTTATTTTAATGTTTTTCTGTTAACGATTTAATTAACAAAAAAAAGTAAAAAGAAAATGTAAGTTTAGATTGTGCAAATATTTGACGAAATACCTACACATAAATACATTTTTCGGTGTAAAATATATTGAATCTTTACAAGATTAAAGAAGTGATATTATGAAATAGTGATACGAGTACTAAACAGTTTCTTTTTCTTTACTATACGAATTGTTTTATCAATCTGACCTTTGGTTAGGTTAGGTGGCGAACACTCCCCGAAGGAGAACGCCACACTTATGTCAGAAGCTTAGGCCCATTGTGATACCATAAACGGGAATCGAACACGCAGCTCCACATTGATAAGACTAGTGCTTCTTATCTTCTTATCTTCACGCACAAAAATATGATACAAGCATTTTAAGTAATTTATTTAATAGCGGGTGCTGTTTTTTAGCTGCATGAGAGGGTAGAGGGGTAATATACTCGTATACTAAGAAAATGTTTCTTATAACGTTCTGCAGAACTATCCGTGATACATCGTACAACTATCACACGATTTTCTATATCGGTTTGCTATACGAGGAGGAAACTTTAAAACGGCAGTAAAACGAGTTACAGGCGTGTACTGTAAAATAGGCGATACACGTTCTCTTTCCCACTAGAATCAGAATCTTATTATTTTTAAAACATTTTCAATTAGTTGTCTAGGGTACTTGGCTCAGGATGTTCTACAAATTGGACAATAATAAGTTTTTAAAATTGGTAGATCAGTTTGTGGCTATTATTAAATGCCATTGTTGTACAATGAAGGAAAATGTTGTTTAACTGCGGATTAGGCATAATTTGAACAATATATTGTGGCAGTAACTTATCTGAGTAACATGCGTGATTAAAAAGAAAGTTCGGTTTACTTTTTATTGGCTGAAGGAAATAGAGTCTAAGCGAATGGCAGCATACAGCTGATTTAAAGGGTTCCAAAAGAAATTTCTTTATCGTTATATTACAATGCAGTTGGTCGAAAGAAATCTATCTCATTTAACCTTTTGGCAAGTTTTACTTTTTAAACTTTCTTCCATTTTAAACTGAATCACATACATCAATTATAATATATACATATGAATGTATATATGTATATGTACATGCTTAAATATATACATATATGTGCACATTTTTATATTCAATAAGTTCAGCGACTTTTAATATTACAGACTTTGTCTGGCAAAATTTTTACAAACAAAAAATTTGTTTCTTAAATAAAATATAAAAAAATAAACACAAAATAATTATTAAAACACACGTCTTTTTCGCTCGTTACTTAAATATTAAAATAAGATTAAAAATCATCTTCAATGAGCTGAATATTAAATAAGTAATATTGTTAAGGAAAAAACTGAACAATTAATATATGAATTTAAAATGGAAAATATTGAGCAACAAATAATTACTAACGTCTTTTGAAGTGAAGTAGCAGCAGCAAATGCAAAAAACTAATTGTCATTCAAATTGCAAGAATCATATTTCCACTCTTAAATCAATATTTTAAAATTATTTAAAATTATTAAATATTATTATTATTTATAAATTTCGAAACTTTTACAGCAAGACTTAAGTTTTGAAGTAACAGAAGTTATTTAAAATAGTAAATCAAAGAAAAATAAATAAAAACAGTTTAAACATATATGTATATGTGTACATATATATTTACGAGTATGTAAAGTCATAAAACAATTTCATAAAATATTTTCATCTTCAATTTTCTATTGTAATAATAATAATTATTATAATAATAGTTTCATTAAATTGTAGCTAAGAATAGTATAGAAAACTAATATCTGATAGGATATTATTCCAAACAAATATCGTGTATATGGAAAATTGCAAATTTGAAATTAATGTTTTACTTCTTAGTGCTATTATCATTTTGTTTCTACCGAAACGACCGAAACGGATGCACTTCTAGAGTTCTTCAGGTTGACGAGAAGTTACTATTTTATGTAGAAATATCAAAGTTCTCATTCTCATTACATCCTCAAACTGGACGACGAAAATTTGCCTTGTGTAATAGTTTATATGACGGCGATTACATACGACCTAAGCCCACAAATATATCTGGTCATATTATTGCATGTACCACTAACTCTTAACTTGGTTTTTGCATCACAGTTTGCAAACATTTCCCAGCCGTACCTTAAAATTGGAAAGTTTTTGCAAGACGTAGAATGATTCTAAAATGTGCGCAATATTGTGTAGGCCATAGGCATATAAAATGTTTTCCCACAGTGTGCTGTTGACTATCCCAAATTCTTAGCTTTATTCCCTATCTCAATTTTCTAGTTGTCGACACTAGTATTTGATTTCAAAATTACTCGATTTAATCTTTAATGTTCAAGCCGTTAACGGCAGAGCATGACGAAATTGTTCTCAAATCTTCATTTACTTTATTTTTGAAATTTTTCTCTTTCCCATTTGCACGTTGTCATATATTCTAATATTTATCTGATTGGGCAAATATTTGATATGTATAGAGAAAAGTAAATCTCATAAAATTTAACCCTGTGGGACCCTTAATGACAGGAAGGAAATCTGATGTAGCTGATGAGTTGACCTCTACGTATTGCTCTCGATCACTGAGATAAGTGTGTACCAACTTGCGGGATGTAGAAGAAAAAAGCATAATTTTTTCAATTTTTTTTTAAGCAATATAGTATGGTTATACACAACTGTATACACTTAATCCTGTTTTCACGAGGTAGATATGTTCTTTGCCTTAATTATTATTATGTTAAAAGTGACGACATCATAAGAAGATCGTAGAAGTTTGACGTTATATCAATAATGCTCTTTGTCATTGAAATCCATATTTTAGTGGTGCCATCTTAAAATATTTTATTTAGTTAGAAATGAAAACACTTGTTCAAAATAATATTATTATTTTGTAATATTCTCTTTCAAATTTTTCAAAATGTATATTGGCACTCGGGTAGGCAGGTTGCTACATGGCAAGGTTCCCATGTGATACCTATCGTGAAAATACTTTCCTTTGTGGTAGTGAAACATATCAGAGTCTCTGCTACGAATCGAACATAGAAGCCCCAAACTTATAAACTAATGCACTACTCACTAGACTACCGGGGAGACTTACATCTACTCATTATCGCCTAAATTGGATGGCGTAAAACCAGACTATTTGCATTTTTGCACATTGTAGTCCGTAAATTTAATGCATATAAATCCGAGAATTAAAAAATTTCATTTTCTTTAGAACAAACCAAAAAAAGTAAATAGTTTTTTGTGTTTTAAAACTGAATTTTTTTCAGTTTAACATAAAACTTATTTCAAAAGATTGAAGTTTTAAATTTAAGTCCTGTTCTTTTAAATGCCAACGAAAAATTGTTACGACCGATTTTATATTTTTTTTTTTCTCAATAGAAGCGCTCGAAAAAATTTTTAATTTTCATTGTCTTTTCATAATGTAATTAAACCAGGTGGCATCATTACGTCAGATGATTATTTTTTTTCTCTGCTTAAGTTTGCAACATAAAATGTCAAAATTTTATACAAACACATTTGATTAACAGTTTTTATTATTAACAAAAAGTGATAAGCAATTTAATTTGCGTTATTTTATTGCAATCGGTATTTTGTTTAAAAAATATATATTATTTGCAGCTTTAATACTGTCACCTTAGTAATTGCATCGTGTGTCTTATTTGTACTGAAATGTATTTGTTTATTTATTAAAAACACAATTCGTTATTTTTAAAGTTTTATTATTTTTCTGAAATGTTATCCCCCCTGCACCGAATCAATAAATCAATATGAAGGCGCTAAATCGAAACAGATTACCACTTTTCCGGGTCCCTTTCAAGCCACAATGATTGTTAGAACAGCAACATAAGGCCAACCCGCCAACAATCATGCTATGGCATGGTAGTCAAGGACCTCTTCTGCCATATTAATATTTTTATTCTGAATTTATAGGAAATTATTAAATTTTTTCCTTATTATTGTGAATTTTTTAAAAATATTATTAATTATAAACAAAAACCAATTTTCCTGAAGAAGCCTAAATAATTAGTCAAATTAATATTATAAAAATATGTCAGAAAACTAGAAGAATTATAAATAAATTATAAATATTTTTATTTTTAATTAAAATTATATTTACAATTAATATTTTAATTTGAAGCATAATGCAAATATTGTTTTAATTAATTTATGAATTCATGAAATATTACTCAGCAAACAATGAAAAGTTGAAACGTAACTATTTTTTTCAAATCAACGATTCTTTTAAGTGAATAATTTTTTTTCTGTTTTAATTATACCTTCCGGCATTTATATACATAACACTCATTTACCGCGAAGAACGTTATAACTGCAAAGTAGCGAGTTTTACAGCGAGCGATTTTAAAGTTTTCAAACTACGAGGGAAGTTCGAAAAGTCACCGACTTATTGATCCGCCCTCGTACTTACAAATCAATAAAGAATCGAATAAATTATAATCGATATAAAGATAATTGCCGGTATGCTTTATTAGCTCAACAAAGGCAATTTTTGAGTTTGTCAAGTCTGTTTAATAAAAGACTGTACATATGTACATATATACATATATACATATATAGCACATACATATGTTTTGAAGGCAATTTTTTTTTGCATTAACAAACTTTTAGAATCCCTCAAAAGAAACTACATATTTACATAAAAATGTAAATAAAGTTCGCTCATAAATATTTCACACATACGTACGTACGTACGTACATACATAGCAATGCATGCACTCGTAAAGATCTTTGAAATCAACCTTGAAAAAATTGTACAACAACATCTATTCCAACATCTTTTTAAACTTATGTGGAATTAAAAAGTACAATAAATTATTTAATAATGTTGATAATCAATTGGTTGTTAAATATATTTCAATTGATATCTACTCTAATAATCAATCATACAAAGAGCGACTGAATAATAAAACAGAAAACGTAAATAATATTGTTAAGTAAATAATAAAAAAACTACTTTGTTAATATTATATTTCACATCAAGCGTGTCTGTATGCGAGTGTGTGAGTGCAGTTGTATTAAATAAAACAAACAATAATAATAACAAAATAGAAAATAATTAATGGTCATAACCAGACTTTAGAATTAAACATACATAGAGTACTGGGAAAAAAAAGAAAACAATACATAAGCATACATACAGCCATTTACAAATATCTACATACATATGCAAGTACATACATATATAAATATCTATGTACTTATCTATTTCCCATAAGCAACATGGTACATGTATTACGTATAATTAAGGTTTAATTATTTCCACGAAAAAAAATTAAATAAAAAATATAATTTCTAGCAAAGTTTTCATTGGTAAATTTTCTCAAAATGAAATAACAAGTTTGAGTATTTTTTTTATAATTCTATATGTAATTAGATCTGCCATAGAGATTGTAATATTTTGCTTTTCAATTGCTACTAATAACGCGAAGAAATTGTTAGTTAAATTAATTACATCGAAGACAAATATTTTCCAATTGGATATTCCAGTCATTCAAAAGTTCAGCACGAGTTAGCACTCAATAAAGAGTTCTTATCTAAAATTTAATCAAGTTTTGTATTATGATTTATGAGTTAATGTGAATTTTTAGAAATTAAAAATAACTTAAGATTATCTTCTAATATATTTGAATATATTTAACTTTAAAATTTTTGAAATTGTCGACTTTACAAGCTAGTTGTATCATCGTATCGGTTGTTCTGAATACAATAGTGTTAACTTGTTCTTGGTAATTTCCATATAAAAATTAAATACGCATAAACACTTTCATTTCTTATATTTTTGATATTTTGAGTTGTATTGACTTCTGTACTATCAAAATAATATATATACCACTTAATGAGGAGAAGAATATTAAAACAAAACCTATTTTCCTATTGGAAACCGAGCAAAAGTATTAGCAAAAGATATAAATGGACCGTCCCCGAAGAATAACACTCCTGCTTATGTTAGAGCTTACGCCCATTGTGATATCAGCCAGGGTCTACGCGGGAATCGAATACGCATCTCCAGATTGAGAATACTAGGCTACGAAGGCACCCTTAATAAGCAAAGAAAACTTAATTTACTTATATGTGATATACTTATGTGTGTTTGTGGACGTTTGATACAATATATACTACGTATTCACAGCTAAATAACCAAGAATCCTATTTAATACAAGACACAAACCCCTGTCCTGTAATCGAAGGGAAATCAATACAATTCGAATTAGAATAGAATTCTTGTTCAAAATGCTTATTTGCAAGAACAATGCTCTGAAAATTCAAAGTGGAATAACGAACCTTGTTGTGATTTCCATATTATTTTAAGTATAAAATATTTTTTTAACTACAGAGCCTATTTCAGCTAAATTGGAAGCGAATATAATAAAAAAAAAAAGTTACGAAGCAGTGGCAAGCGTTTTCACGCTGTCATTTTAATTTAGCTGAACTTACAAAACAAATTTTCCATGCTAATGTATGTGTCTTTCTTCGCCGGTATTTGAGCATCGTGTATCTTCTTAAGTTACAAATTAAATGGTCAACATAACATCAGAGACACAGCAACTCTGCTTTACAACAGATTTGTGTAAGAGTTATGCCGTACTCCGTCCTGCTCATCTTTTCATCTTTCCCTTCGCTATCTGTCCATCGCTAACCACAAAAGTAACTTTGACGATCAAAACTTTATTATCTTACAACTCTGCTTTAGCACGTTCTTTGTTTTTATAGCAGTGTTGAATTTTGAAGCTTCGTTTTAGTAGAAATTTTTAGTAATTATTTTACTTTGCCGGTGCTACACAAACTCAGGCGATATTTTTTTATTCGGATTTTTATTTTAGTTTTTATTTATATTTTCTTCTTTAAAAAAATGTTTAACATTTCTTTCATTTTTGATTCATTAAAAAAAATGTGAATTTTTAAGCATTTAATAAATCTATAATAAATGCATTTTCAACCACTTATTTATATACAGAAATCTTAAATTTGCCGTTTCTCATATTTGATGTAATACTGTATTCACAAGTGGTATCGGCAATCAGCTGATAAAGCATTGTCGCGCTATAGAGTTCAAGAGAGCGCTTCAACTTTTGCTGCAACTACACATTCTGTTTGCTTTCGTTTAAAACAGCCGTTTTTAACGTTTGGCAGCTTATAGCACTACTTATGACGTTGTACTACAGCGACTATTCTGTTCTCCATTTATCAATACCGAAATGCTTTTGTTCAAAATTTGACTTAAGACTCTATCAAAAGTTCAATGAAATATGTATACCTAAAATTTGCTTTTCTAAAAAGTGTTTATCAAAAAAATTTTTATTAAAAACTGTTTGTTAAAAATACCTTTCAAAAATGTACATCTTAAAAAAGTGTCTGTTAAGAAAGTACATCTTTTTAAAAAAGACCATTGAAAAGAGTGACTGTTTTTAAGAGATACCTTTCAAAAAGTACCTATTTTTCACAATTTCACAATAAGCATTTAATCAAAAAAAAACATAATTTTTGTGTATTTCATGTGTAGGGGTCATCCCCTGAGTGCCGGTCCAAGACAAAAAGAAAAAAAAAATTAATTAATTATTTTTTTAAATATTGAGCGCAAACATTCATTAAAAATTTAATTAAATTGAATAAACTTTTAATTGAAAAAAATATTATTATAATTAAAGGTGTTAATTAAAAATAAAAATGTAAAATTTTTTCTGTGCACCTTTAAAAAAGTATATTTAAAAAAAGAATTGGTTCAGTTACAACACATTTGCTAATAAAATAATTAAGTATTTATTGCTCTATTAGCAGACAATATCAATTAATATGTCACTGTTTTGTTCCAGCAATCGTTATCTAATAGTATTAATATGATTGCTTGCAGCATTTCCTTCTACTACTAAAACTAATTTCCTTACTTACTTCCCACTGTTTTACAAACAGAAAAAAATAGCTTATCAAATCAGCCATCGAACTTTACGCCGATAACAATTCCGCAAAAGCGGTAGCAGTAGTTGTGATAGTATCAAAGTGACTGTAATATGTACGAGTGATATCACTACCAAAATTGGTTCTAAAAGCACAATATTTATATTGCTATAATTACTATTGTTAAAATTTTTCACAAATTTAATCGTGACTTTCAAATGAAAACTACAATAATGCTTCTTCTGTGTGTGTGTATATATTTTTAATTCATCTGCGTTTTCATAATAAAGTTTCTAAATTACCAATTATATGTTTAATAATTTTTGTTTGTAATTATTTAATTTGATAAGCAAAATAATAAAGAAAAGCTACAAACGATAATGATGACAATAAATAATAAATGTACAACAAAAACAATATAGTATATGTACACTTGAACTTGAACTATTATAACTAAATGTTATTAAAAAGTCAACGGCTTTTCAATTGAACGCTTTTCGCCATGATTTCGGCAAAATGAAATTAAAAAAAAAATAGATTATTAATAAACATAATGAAACGAACAACAATAGCAAGAAAAATGTATGCATGCAATATATTAAAATATTAAACAAAACAAAAGTATTAACAAAAATATTTATTGACTACAAACTAAAGATACCGCCATAATTGGCGGGAAGAAAAAAAACAAAGCCAAAATTAAAAATTTATGAAATTTATATCAATCAAAATTATTGTGACGTCTTCAATTATTTTATGAAAACAAGTATATTTTTGAAATAAAACTCCGTCATATACAATATTATTGGTGATCAGTCATTGTTTATGAGTTTTTTTTTCTCTTACTGGAAAAAATTACAATTTTTTTCTGTAATAATTATTTTTATGTATTGATGAATGTATTTTTTCGTTAATTACAATTATTTTTTGTTTTTCGTTGTAGAATAAAACCAATTTATTGTAAATAAAACAGGAACATAAAGGCAACACAATAAAATACAAACAACATGACTGGGTTTACTAATGGAGGTTTCGAAAATGATGAACCTGTTAAGGTAAGACGAATCGCAAAAAATGCGACTTCTTGGTACGAGAACAAAATATGAAATATTAGAAATAATTTTTAAAATCAAAGTGAGAATGCTATTGCATTCATGCATGTAATTCGAAATCGATTGTGAAAATAGTTAATTTGAAAATTTTTTTGCATTAAGATAGTTCCGAAAATTTTTGGAAATTATTCAAAATTAATTACAATTTTCCAAATGATTCGTTTTAATCATACGTGATTGTGTACATGTTATGTCGCTTTAGGGTTTTTAAAAGTATTTGCTTATTTTTAAATCTTACATTGTTGCTAAATTCGTAACTAATTGGGAAAATATTTTTCAGCCTGAAAATATGAATTTTGTTACGCATTTTCTGCTATACTTTGTTTTTGATTTCGTTTTTTAAATAGTGAAAGTCTTAATATTCCGCGCTGTTCTGTAAACCGAGCTGATTAAAAGCAAATGGCGGTGTGTTCTGTAAATCACATGATTTGCTTTCAACAATTTGGTCGCCATATTTAAAATTTTGTGATATTGCAAAAAGCAACAAATTTAAAGGAGTGAAGATTATTTTGTACTTAAACTTATATAATTTGTTTAAATTTAATAAAATCAATGCTTCAAGTTGAAATTGGTAACTGGTTTTTTATGTTTCATCACTCATGTATTGGAATAATAGTACATTCGATTTATTTTCGACCAGCTTTATCTATTCGATTTGAAACCGAGTGAAATTATGTATGAAACACCCAACATGTGTATTCATTTTAAAACGAAAAAATTTTTGCGAAATCGTTTACAGAACAGGGCAGATAATTTTTATTAATTAAATAAGTTTTCAATATATTTGTGGTTATTATTAAATTCAAAGCTAAAGTACATAACGTTTTTTAGTCAGGAAAAATCAATGTGAATCAATACCAACCTACACAAGCTGAGCAGAACGCGTTTTCGAAACTTCTATCGTCAGTGCCCTTTGGCGGATGGTGGATCAGGTTTCTAAATTTTCATTTGGCATAGTTGTTTTCTAACCTTTCGCACACGGTAAAAAGTTATAGAGTAATTTTAAAACCTATTAGTTTTCATTATGTTTGTTATTATGATTCAGAATGTTTGTTATTAAGTCATATTGTCATAATATCTTAATATTTTTATTATTTGGAAATTTAATTAATATTTTTAATATTTGGAAAAAAATCGATTTCCTATTATTCCTGATGATGTTAACAAACTGTTAACGAAATATCAAATAATAAAAACAAAATAAAATAAAAAAAGATCTCAGGCTTAATAAATATATATCAAAAAAATATTTTTATTATTTATTAGTTATTATTTTAATATAACTATTTTCATTTTAAAAATTGTTTAAGCTTTACGTCTGTTATATTTTGTTCTATTTTTCTTAATAAGTTTCTATAAATAGTAATAAATTTATATTTAAATAAAGAAATTTATAAGAAAAAGTAGAAGAAAATATAGCAGACCTAAATCTTAAACAATTTTTTAAACAAAAATAGTTATAATAAAATAAAAAAAGGTCGAATAATTTATATTAATAAAGTAATTATTTTAAAACATATAGATTTATGAATACGTTGTGAACTCCCCAACTATTTTGGAATTAAATTCGAAATTAATTGGAAATTTTTTTTACATTTACATTTTAAGCCACGAAAATGAATTCTTTTTTACCTGAAATAGAAATATATAACACCAAAATTTAAATTTTACTCATTCATATAGGAGTTAATTTAATTCCTTTTTGCATTTTGTTACATAGATACTGCTATAAAATTTGTTTCAAAAATGTTTACCGTGCATAAGTTTAGATAAAATGTTAATAAAAATTAGCTATAAAAATTTGAATAAAAATCAAAGCACTTACAGCCATACCTAAACAAGAGCGGAAAGCTTTTTCTAGCTGTCAAAAATTCTCATGCCCATACAATTTGTGTGTAGCATGCCGAAATACCGCGGCGGCAACGCAACAGCAACGCTTTGCAATTGGAAAATCCGATTTTGACAGTGCGTTTAATAGTGGAGTAAGTTGCAAATAAAGAAGGTGAAAGAAATAAACGTAAAAAAATATTTGTTATTAGAAAATGGAGGTAAGAAAATCCTCTAAATCGTCCATAAAACTCATTGTTTAAACTTTTTTTTATAAAATGCTTATTTAAAAATCGCAAACACCAATAAATTCATTTATTTGATAGCCCTGTTTTTATCGTTTTGACCTAGCGTTGCCGCTTTTATTTAGGTATGGCATTTCAGCGTAAAAGCTAAGCGGAAAAAACGTACCGCTTTCCGCTGTTGTTTAGGTATGGCTGTTAGTCATTTCCGAATACAGTGAAAATAACGAACCAACCTTGATAAAAATTTCAATTATCCAGCCTTAATCATCCCTCTTATATCTGACAACAAACCAAAAACTCATTTATTATTTATACAAAAGCTTTTCAAAAACGAAAACCAAAACATATAACATACAAACTATGTATGCATGGATATAGATTGTCTGTTTTTGCTTGGCTATACTTCCCAATCTTGAAAGTAATTTGCTGGTTTGCGATTTCAAATATTTTCTAATTCCTTTTTGACATTCACTTTATAATGGCTCATTTTGGATTTAATGTATTCTGTATTAATATTCTTTTACATCTTTTCCTTTTGTGTTAATTTTTACTTCATACTCAGCTTTAACTGAATCACGTGAATATTCGCATTTTATTTTAGTTTCTTGTAAATATTAGAGAAGAAAGTAGAAATTAATATTTGTCAAAACATTAATAGTACGTTGGTTGACAAAATCAAGAGATATTAGCAATCTGTAGAAAGAAATATTCAACTAAGATTTAAATAAAAGGAATATTTATAATGTGTTGCATTTAAAAATGCAAAATCAGGTAAAGTAAAGTGAAAACAGTAATTTCGCTTTTATTTAATATTAATTATATGAGTAACTTAGAATCAATCGATGAACCGAATAATATTTGCATTATTACAATTTAATTGTTTAATATTTAATACACTTTTTACATTTGAACATCGTTTTTCTTCCTATAAATTGAAAATTCCCATAAGCCGACACTCGCCGTCACCGAAATTGTTGTCCATTATATGGAGATATCCTTTAAACAACAAAAAGTATATAAATTTTAATCCGAAAAATGTCCTCAATTTGCTCAAGATGTTAATCGATGTTGAAATAAATAAAATATATTTAATAAACAGAAATTTAAGCTTTAGAAATAATCCATATTAAATGAAAATTATTAGTAAAATTAAATCCAAATCGAGCTAATGTTCGTAACGTTTTTAGTCAGAAAGAATTAGACATGAAACAGCACTCCAAGGAAAAAAGGAAAAAATCAACGTCCATCAGTACTAACTTACACGAAGATAGTTTGAAATACGTTTTTTTTTTTTGAGAATAGGTAGTCCTAGCGCCGTTTTTTACTTCTGCCCATTTTTCCTCTAAATTAAATACCAAAGAATGCTCCTTAATCTGATCAGATGGCATGAACAACATTTTAACACCATTTATATTATCTGCCGTCGGATGAAGTAGTTGGCACGTTGACTACAAATCGCAAGCTATTGGCTTCGAGCCGAGCAACCGAATGTAATAAAAACACTTTCGCATTTTTCTGATGTGCATTATTGTGCCTTTATGCCAGTTGTTGTTGGAAAGTTTAAGTGGCGAAGGCATAGTTACTGGTCATTGAGCAGTACCAGCTTCAGGTGATACTTATCCACAAGTAACATCAAAGAGTCCTCCTTCGTCGGTATAGTGTAGCATGATCGGTGATGTAAAGTAAATAATAAAATGACTACCAAAGACAGCTTCAAAATATGAATGCGTCTCCTTGACAGCAGAGACGCTGCAACACTGCTATAACTGCAAAAAATATGCAACAGCAGAGTTGTAAAAATAATGAAGGTTTCCTACACATGTTGGACACATTCATAAATTGAAGATGTATCGGGTATAAGAACGTTTTTAGGTTTCGTTCTCATTCTGTTTTTTCTCTTCAATCATTTAATTATTTCCTTCAGCCAATACTTTCCACTTTTGCCTAGCATTTCGTATTCTTTCCTTGTTTTGTACTGTACTCCTTCCCAATTTTATTTGATCTTCCTTTAACGTTACTCTCCACCATTTGCAAACTGTCTATACTTTTTATCGCGACATTTTTTGCTCATGTAGATTTAAATAATTTAAAAGTAATTTGATTAATTTAATTTGCAAGCTCAAGGTCTTTGTTTATTCTTGAAAGCTATACTAAAAATTAAATACAATTTTTTTTAATTGTCGATGTAGCACGTGACCAACTTTATGCAAGTACTAGTATCACAGATGTCATTCTTTTTCAGAAAGTTCTTTTTTTATATTTCAATTGTATAAAATATCTATGTTTGTAGTTTGTAGTAGGTAATAAATGTAGTTTTTCAATGTCTCACGTGACATCGAAATAAACGATTTTTCAAATCAAAAATGTACAACTTTTCTTATGCATCCTTTTTTAATTCTTTGTAACCTCAAATAGATTTTACAACCTTTCGGATGAAATATCCATAAAAGATGTAACATTGGAGTCAGAATTAACTGCATATTACGAATATATTTAGTCGAACTTCCCTATAACTAACTTCACTATAACGAATTCTCTAGAACATTGTATTTTGTCAAGGCTTTCTTCGCATTTCTATATCTCTATAACGAATTTCTCTATAGCGTATTTTTCTCTATACAGAACATTTTCTTGATTGCTAAATAATCTTCCTATAACGAATTCCACAGTAGCTGTGAAGACTTTGTCGATGAAATTAAATTTAAAAATCTAAAACAAACAAAATATTATTGCAAAATATGTCTTTTATGTATTATTTTATGTATTCATATAAATTTTTTTTGGATGTAAGCCACCATTAATTGAAATAAAAATGTTTACATGGAATACAATGCATATATTTAAAGATGACAGATTCGCCATAACAAAGTTTCTCTATAACGTAGAAGTTTGTCGGCCCCCAGAAAATCCAAACAGAAGTCTAACGATATATACTATGTTTATAAGTGCGGCTTATTTGCAAATAACACTATTTGTAAATATAGAACAAATTTGTAGTCAGATGGCAAATAAACAATTTGTATGACATCAAAAAGTACGTTAAGTGTTTACAAAAAACTTTGTTTGTTTTCAATAAAGTGTGAAAATTATATAACGACAAACTCAAAAATATTCTGTACTGCAATTAATACTGAAACAACCTATTTGCAAGTAGTGACGCTAATTTTCCGCTAATATTTTACTTTTTTTTTTGCAAATAAGTCGCACCGAATAAACACAGTAACAGTCGATAATTAAAAAACAAAAAAGGATCAATTTGGTATTCTCGATTATGCATTACATTCGATTCCGCCAACATCTTTAAATTCGCTTCTATTTGCTTTTTAAAATTTTTACATAATTTTTTTTAGTATTTCGGAAATAGTAAATTATTTCAGTATTTTCCTAATACACTCATAAAATGTTCTCAGTATTGTTTATTGAAATTAGTATATGAAATAACATTTCTAGCAATCATGATGTAGCATCTTCCTTTATGAATTTAAATTATTGTTTTTAATATATGTTTGTATGTGTATGTACATATGTTTTTTTTTTTTATTGAAAATAATAATATTAAAGTATATACGTACATACATATTTACTTGGCACTAACAATTGCAATTTCCATAAGTATTGCGTTAATAAAATACAACACCAAAGTAGACTTAATGTCTGCTTCCTACCGTTTTAGGAAATCATTAATTTTTCCCATAAAGCTTTTTGTCTATTACGAGTACAACGCAATAATAATTTATTAGAATTTAATGCACTTGAAATTTGAAAGAAATATGTGTTATTAAGCAGAAATAAAAGATTTAAGCATATAGATAAAGCAGCTCTTACAAATTAAATATCATTGTTATTTACTTAAGATTAAATTATTAATATTTAATTGCTTTTAGTACGTGGTATATTTTGAAGGTAAGCGTTTTCATTAAGACCAGTATAAACAAACACAATTCATAATTGCAAGTTATAAGTCTCACTGGCTATTTTACAATCGTAAGTCTTCTGTGGAATGTTGAAGCGTTCGTTCGTTGACATTTTCAGTTTTATTACTGTCATTTGAATCATTTCGTCATTTAATTGTTTTTTATTCTGACTTTAATTTAAATACACAATAATAAGCAATAAGGCAATAACATGATTGAGGGAAATAAGTCATTTATGAAAATAAATTTTATTTAATTCAATGTTCAGCATTTTGCTTTTGACAAATTAAAAATGATAATTCGCAAAACTTGTATATAATAAAATAACAATTTAAGATGAAAACACATCCATACTTATGAAACTTTTTTAAATATCTGAACGAAATTAATTGTATTGCCCGTTCATCATAACTATCGAATATAAATAAAAACGAAAGAAAAAAGTATAAATTAAAGACATGTGATTTAAGGCGGACAGCACCAGGTACAATATCAATATCAAGCCACTGTCATGAGTCCACGAAAGAGGGTCACTGAAGTAGTGAATGTAATGCTTTACTGAACGTCTCCACGCGCAATATTTATTTCCAAACATAGTAAATAACGTCGGCAGAGCAACAGTACCAATATGTTCATGTACAAGATTATGTTCTGAGGTGCAGAACACGTACTGTATAGTGCACATAAATTTAAAACATTTCGCTATGGTTGAATTCAAATATAAACACTTTGTTAGTTTATTATAAATAAATTCAGTTTTTATGCATTTTTTCTTATTAACTTCTTGTTTATTTATTCCATATACCTTTTTTTAGTTAAATAATTCTATATTACTTCACAGCACAACCTTCGTCTATCTATATAATAAGGGGAAAAACACATGACACCGAAATGTTAACCATATGTCACGGTTTATGTGCAACATAATTTCTTAGAAATAAGTTTGAACATTTTTTTCGCTATATGTACATACATATATGTATGTGTAAATAAATGTTTATGAGGTCCGCACGTGACCATATGGTGTTGGCAATAGATTTTGACAGTTAGGAACATAATTATTACTAAGTTTATTGCACGTGGAGATACCTATTTGTTTACATATTTAAGGTAGAAAAAAAATATTTAATTTTAATAAAGTTTATTTAAGTTGGCTTCCACTTAAATTGTACTCACTTAAAACCTTAAACGGTTAGAACTTTTGACATCAGCATATAACACTCAAATTGTTACGTTTAAGAATTTGCATTTCACTAAAATACATATATTAATAAAACAGCTTTCCTTAATGCGGGTTGTATCCCTTCAATTAACAATCAACGTAACCGACGATAACAACCGAATATCTGTATGCCCTTTTAAGTCATGTCAATAGAAATCAATTTATTCTGTAGAGACAAAAAAAAAACTGCAAATCAAGATTAAGAACTTACAGCATCTCCAAGCCATAAACATTTCTTTCCTTAGAAATAAACCCGAAAAAGATCCCTACACCAAACCATGTAAAACCAAGCAAAAGAGCGTTTAAAAATAAAACGTAAAGCGGTTGCCTCAAGCCAAACAACCCACAAACATTTGAAAGCTACTCAGCGATAAGACAATAAATAAAAAATTTAATGCACAACCAGAAAATGATATTTTTCTTCTTTACAAAACGATTTTACAGCCAAACTTCATTAAACAAGATTTGATATCAACTGGCCACAAATTAAAAAAGAAAAAAATAATAAAAAATGTACAAGTGAGACAGACACTCGGCAGACAGACAAATGAACACAACGAACCCCACGGGGACAGAGATTTAAAATAGCAAGTCAGCACGCATTTCAACACGAGTTGTAGGAAAAATTTAAAAATAAACTCTGAAATTCGCAAATCTCGTGCTGCAAAATGCTGTAAAAAAAAGGGGTTTGGTTGGCTAAAAAAAGAAAACTTGTCTTGTATAGTTAAACAACAAACATGCATGCACACATACATACATGCATATGTAACGATTGGCTTTTTTTTCTTACAATTCTACAGTAAAGAACGTATGCAATATCGCATAAATATGGCCAACAATATCCAATGATGCAGTAAAGAAGAAAAAACAAGAGTTTCAAAAAGTCTGAATGTATAATATGTACATAATTCATATGTATGTATGCTTGTATGTATGAATTTGCGGTCAAACTTAAAAAATAATACTAACACAATCAGCTGTACTTGTATGTCGGTTCATATGTGTCTAAAAATACATTGTACTATTGCATACATTTACAAACAAAAACCAGCTAGATACATGAGATGCATTCTAAAAATACCTGATTTGTATACCATATTCAATTAAAAGAATCAAATCATTTTCGTTAAAAAATATATATTTTTTTTTTATAAATTATAATAATATGGAGTGCTGTTGGCTGCGTTAACACTATAATCCGAATATCGTGGGTCCATCCCTGGTCCAACCAATAAATACTTTCTGATATGCATTACATATACATATATATATATATATATATATATATATATGTGTGTGTATGTATATATATACATATATACAATAAACATAGTGCCCTCCTTCGTCGGTATTTGAGCGTCGACCAAAATGGGTCGATCCACGTACCACTGTAGGTGTCGAGGACGTCATGGGAACCCTGTAACATTCGCGTACCCTAATAAGTGTGTCAGGTCCAACTTAAAGCTCAGGACCACAGGTCTAAGAAAGGAGCCCAAAGAATCTCAGCCTCGACATAGCCAGTCCCCGTCCTTCACTGAGAAAGTACTCAACTTTTTTTTTTATCTTGTACCAGCGCTCAGGGGCTATCCCCTACATATGCAATGCATTGCACTGGAACTAGAGAGAAGGATAGGGAAGAAATATACAGGTTGGGAAAGTGGTAGGAAGATAGAGCTTAATTCTTGCACAACTCTGCAGTTGCGTGTAAATTATAAAGCAAAGTTGCGGCGTCTCTGATGTTTTTTGATGCATTATTTTTAAGCTAATGGAGCCATTTTATTTATTATTTTACTTCGCCGACGTTTTATTGCTCAAATACCGACGAGGGAGGGTGCTGTAGCACAGAAAACTCAGAAAAAAATTTTTTCTGATTTGACCCGGCTGGAATTCGAACCTGGGTCTTTCTGGTTGCAGAAAGCGTCCTCACAGTTTCTACATTGGGTATTGAACGGAATACACATCTTCTCAGCATGCATGCCGATTGCCCAATGGGCCGTTCAAACGACTATGAGTCTACTAATGGACGATCTGGAGATGCCGATTTCTACACCCATCACATCGCAGCCAGAGAACTCTTGCTATGGCACAGTTAGGATTATAAACTCCTGACCGTTGTCCTGAAAAACTCCTCTACCTTTCTTTTTGCCACAACAAAAGGGATTCCTATATCAGAACAACAAAATAACAATTAAAAAATAAAAAATATTTCTTCTTCAGCATAGAAAATTAAGGCATCCACGCAAATCGGTGTACCTCTGATTTTTAACAGCAGACTTGTGTAAGAGTTTAGCCCAAACATCGCACTTTGTCTTGCTCATATTTCTATACTAATCTTCGCAAACTATATTGTATCTCTAACATAGAGACCTAACCAAAGGCGGTAGTGCTATGTGAATGTTGATAAATACATAAGTATTTTCTTTTCTTTTTCACTTCACATAACTTTACATATGAACTTATTTAGTGTTTTTTTCACATTCTGCAACTAACTTCACTTGTTAACGCACTGCCAAAATCGAATTTTCCTACCGCTCAGCGTCGACGCCGTTTTATTATGGTTTGCATTGACATGAGAATTTATTTTTTTAAGGGAAGTAACAGCCTGGCAATGATTCCATACTACTTGGTGTTACATTCTATAGGAAAGGGATAGTGATAGAAATGATATCTATATATCCCTTACAGAGGAAATATATATCTTTACAACTTTCCTTTTGTATGTTTTTTTGGTTGTAGCACTGGTGCAGCGCCTCTGACGTTAATAAGACGTATTCAATTCTGAAGCAGTGTTTAGTAGGCATTTTTATTAATGATTTTACTTTGCCGATGATGCTACACAATCCGAAGAAGGAGGTCGCACTGATGATACTTTTAGATTAGTATCAGCTGAAGCTGGTACTGCTTAGTGAGCAGTAACTATGCCTTCGCCACTAAAACTTTTCAACAATAAGTGACACAAAGGACACTAATGCGCATCAAAAAATTCGAAGTGTTTTAAACTTTTTTTTAACTTATTTTACCTCAGCCATTGCCATTCTTCTAGCTAAACAAGGCTTGCCGCTTTTCTTTACCAGAACTTATAGTGACATAGTGACCCGTACGGTTTGATTTGGCACTTCCTCGCTGACCTGACTAGTCAAACGTAACCTAACCATAATACACTATCATAGACATACATAATAGCAGACTTGTGTGTTGAGTACGTACAGAACATTATTTTTTTAAAATTTTCACATTCTTATGCATCGTGAATTGTAGGTTAGGTTAGGTTAGGTGGCGGAGCCCTCTCAAAGGAGAACACACCACATTGTGGAAGTTCTGACCCGCGAGAGTTCTGTCAATGATGACAAGAAATGTGAGGCATAAAACCATTGCCGTTTCATAGCAAGAGATGGGCACTGGCAACAGTCTCCTCCTGTTCCACAGATCAACAGTCCCGAGAGGGAATGCCGAGTCTATCGGCATGCCTTCCCATAAGGCGATGAGCCGTGAGAACCGCGACAGTACCCTTTATGGCCATGCGATTCTAGGAAAGAAGACACTTAGTTCTCTTCTTATCCAGGTTAGTCTAGAAGAGTCTAGCAATACCGTATTTAGTAGTTATGCATTTTGGAGAATGCAAAAAGAAAAAATTCATTAATGCAACTGCTATAATAAAATGACTATAAATAAATACACATGTATATAAACACTGTATAGAAACAAAATTGTTCAACATTATTGCCATAATTATAGAGATGGAGTGGTACTAAAAATTTATATTTAAGTCTAAACGGATTACTAGTTTCGACGTGATTTGCAAATTACTATATATAATAAATATAATATTTTAAGAACTTCTAGACAGCCGATTCTTACGAATATACAATTAAAAAAGGTCAAAAAATGCAGTATAAGTGTGTTTAACTGTATTCAATTTTATTATTCTATACTTGTTTTTTTTCTTTAACGGAGAACTACACAATTTATTCTAAAAGGAAATGAATCTAAATGGCTCCTTTGCTATAAATAGTAGTTAAGTTCTCGGCCTTTAATGTTTACAATATTTCAGGAAGGAAAAAAACACTGAAATTGTAACCCTCAAAGCAAAAAATGTTGGCTGATTAGTTAACGTGCTGTCTCTGCAACCGGAAGATCCGCAGTCCAAATCCCGAACAGACCAAATAATTTTCTATTGTATCTGCGCTAACAACACCATCCTTCGTCGGTATCGGATGACACATCAACGCGCAGCCCAAACGCCAGAAGTTAGACTCTTGAAATTTGATACGCGTTTACCTCTTCTTTTTGGAATTCGAACGAATCCACCTACCTACGTCACACACATGAATTTTGAGACGCAGTATTTGTAAAAAATTTTAAAGCAAACATTCAACGTGTGGCTGCAGTCTAAGGGTAATTTATATTTCATATTTTATAACTCAACGTTTTCACTCTACCAATGCTAAGCGATTTTTTAAACTTTGTCTGGTTGTCCTATGAACTTTATCTGGTAGCGCTATGATTACACAAAAAAAACACATTTTTTACATTGCATTCTCAACACTATACATGTATATTAAGTATACTGGGTTAGATTTCACCATTATTACGGGTGATTTTGGTAATTTGGTGAATAAAGAATAGTGCCCTTTCTGAGAGCAAAACATTTTTAAAATAGCAAACACCAAACGGCACGTTTTTAAAAACAATGAGCATTTTTTGGTTGAAAAGAAAACACCATAAGGAAGATAGATCAAAATGCAAAAAGTTTATAAATGCTGTTGAAAATAAGCAAACACTTGTTTGATATTTTTGGATATATGTATGTACATTATCTGTATCTTAAGTATTGAACATAGAACAAAGCTTTTTTTATATTATTCTCGAATGTGATTTCTTAGTTTTTCGAACATATAAGGGTAAAATTGTACCTTTTATGCCATTTAAATAGTGCAATGATGCACATTATTTTGCTTTTTTTGTACACTCTCATGATAACGGTATCAAATTAAAGGGATTTTTTAAGGGAGCATAAAATATAAAGAAATCTCTGCAAACACAATTTGGTAGACACCTCAAAATGACGGACGACAATTTTTTACCCACTTCTATGATATGGGTATTAAATGAAAGGGATATTTGAGAAGAAGTCGATTGGGTACTTTCAAAAAAAACCGTCTTTTGCGAAAAGTGCTTTTTATATACCACTTTGTACTTTGTGGAAAAGGCACTACAAATTTGAAAAATGTACTTATAGAAAAAACACTTTTTGGAAAATGTATTTTTTTAAAATTTACTTTTTATTAAAAAAGGGCGACATTAGAAAAGTTGATATAGGACAGCTATGCGCACCGGGGTAATTGAATAATAAAGAAATTGGCTCTCCTTTAGCTTAAAAATTAATGCATCAACATAACTCGTGAGACGCAGCAACTCTGCTTTACAAATTTTCAAAAAAACACGCAACTACAGAGTTGTGTAAGGTCTATATATTTTTTTATCCTGATTGTAGTAACTTGCTACTTGTTTTAGAATTACATTATATACATATATAAATTTATTTAGTTATTTTTCTAATTTTTTGACCTATTTTTATATTAATAACATTAATTATTTAAGCTTAAGGTCTTTTCAATATATTTAATATTTTTTTTCGATTCGATATTTCGCTACTCCTCTGTGTAGCTTCTTCAGGAAAATTGGTTTTTGTTTTATTATTAGAAATAAAAAATCTTTTGTGAGTGTGTTTTACAAATGTATCAAATAATAATAATATAAAATAATAGTTACTGCACAGAACACTGGTCCATGAAATATAAATTCTCTCAAGTAGTTATTACTATTCTAAAACTACAAGTAAAATGATTATTAAAAATGGCTACTAAAACGAAGCTTCAAAATTTAATACGTCTCCTTGACATCAGAGGCGCTACACCACTGCTATAAAACAAAAAACGTGCAAAAGCAGAGGTGTAAGATAGTGAAGATTCACATCCTGCCATTTCTCTTCCTGTCCTTTTCCTCTAGTTGCAGCACAATGCATTGCATGTGTATGGATCATCTTCTGAGTACTGTTCCAAGATAAAAAAAAAGTACACAAACTATTCAAACAGAAGTTATGTCTGACGTTGGTTCGCCTTAAAGCAATAAAATTTAAATTTAAGATTTGAATAAAAATTCAACTTTATTTCAATTTAATGGAAAAAAATAAATAAATAGTTTTAAAGAAGAAAAAACTACTCAATTGAACGCTATGGCAACACTACATGTAACATTTTGAAATGTGCAACATTTTAGCAGATTTTGATTTGAAAACTATTTTTAACTCGTTATTATAACCAATCTATTGTTATGTTTTCCTGTTTATTTTAGTTTTAATTTTTTTCCAAAGACTTGATTTAAGAAAAAATGTGACGTTAAAATATTTCTAATTTAGTTTTTTCTGGTTTAAGGTGGTTATTATTTGTTTTTGTCCGACAAATTATTACTTCTACAACTCTCGCGCTGGCGCTCTCCTCACTTTGTATAGTGAGTTGTTTGCTTAAAATAATAGAAAAAGTTAATATCAGATTTATACTTTTGTGTTTAGTTGTTCGCTATTGGCTTGAAAAGTTTCAAATACCTAAGAAATGTCCAGAAACTTGTTGAACGCAAGTGTTTAATTTTTGCATACATACATTTTGCATTTTGTTTTTACTTTTTCGTAGGTCTTTTTTCTTATTTATTTTGGCTGAGTTTTATAAAATGTATTTTTAAAATATTTATTTTGTATGTGAGTTGTGCCTGCTGCTACTCAGCCTGACCAACATATTAATGGCATACATTTAACATGAACAGGTAGCTTAAGTCGGTAGATATGGAATTTTTTTCATGACTTTAGAGTTTGTACTTTTTTTTCATGGTTTAATAAGTGGATGATGTCTGTCATAAAGAGACTAAAATAGCCCTTAATAATTTATTTATTTATATTTATATTTAACTTTTTTCTTTCTTTTTGTAACTGGGTCAGGACTCAGTGCCAGATTGCTTTTTAAAATGTAAATTAAGCTGATGCTTGCAAGGTAGTTTGTTGAACCGTTAAAAAGAAATCTTTATAAAAATTTTTTGATTGGTATTTAAGATTTTTTCACCTTAACTAGATGTTATCAATTTTAATTGACTTGATTTTAAAGATTTTTATTACACAAGTGTATATCTTGTAAAATATTTACTGCTTTTGAAAATTGTTTTTGTTGTGCAAATGAAGTATAAAATCTATTTGTAGAGGCATGAGATTAAACAGGATTAATAAATGAAAAATTTCGAAACTACTTTGAACGAAATTCTAGTTCATTGATGGGGAACATGATTTCATTATTTGACTTTCATATTAATAAAAAAAATTTAATTCATAATTTACACAGCGGCACATAATACTGACTTTTATTTAATAATGTTACTTTAATTTTCGTTTTAATTTCCACTACAATTAAAATAATAAATAATAATTTGCACTCAGATATATACAAATATGAACCTAATTACCGCTGTACATTTATTTTGGACCACTTGAATTGTGCTTTCGGTCTTCTTATAAACAACGGTCACACTTTATACTTAGATATGTAAATTTTCAACATATTATTAAAGGGTGCTTTAGACGATAAGATTTGTCGTACGTAAAATGAGAGAGAAAATAAAATGAAATTCCATCCGCATGATCTAAATATATAAGGTCTGCTTGATATTGAATGACAGCTGCCATTTTTTTTTAATTTGACGTCATCGTCGGGAAATGTTTTGTTGTGGTTAAATGGAAATTTAAAAGCTAGTGATTAAAATTATTATTATTACATATTTATTAAGAAAATTAAAGGATTATTTTATTGACAATTAATTAAAAATAAATGTGAACTGAGTGAGAGCAAAAAAAAAAAGAGTTTTTAATAAACAATTTGTGTAGAAAGTGATAAAATTTATTTGGACAATGAAATACTGTGTGGTAAAAGATTGTAAAAGCTCGCAGCAGGATGATAAAAATCTAAAATATTTTACGTTTCCAAAAGATCCAGAAATAAAGAAAGTGTGGATCAATGCATGCGGTAAAAAAAATGTTAACTGGAAATCTGGAACAATTTGTTCTAGACATTTTACGAATAATGATTGGCGTTTAAAGGATATATTATTGAACACGCCACTAAGAAAAAGATTGTTAGATGCGAAGGCTGTTCCATCTTTAAATATCCATGTAAACAGCATTTTACCAGTCGAAAGATCGAAACGATACGTAAAAAGAGCAAACAAACAAATTGTAAAGGAAGCAATTGGTGAATTTGATTTAAAGTAAATACAATTTTTTTAAAATCCACTTCTTTTAATGAAATAATATTTACAATTATTTATAGTCTGCAGAAATTACAAGAAGAAAGTATTGAAAATATTGAAAATGAAAATCCAAATAAGTCAGTTGCAGTTCAAACAGAGGGCTCTATAAACCCTGCCAAGAATTTATGGGAAACATATTAAAATTAGAAAATATATTTAAGGAAATTAATAATAATACTTTAAGTTTTCGGAATAATTATTTAAAATACCATAACATTAAATGTGATAACATAGATGTGCCTGAAAATGTAAAATCGTTATTTTTTAAAAGTCGTTTATATTTTAGAATAAGAAATTTAAACAAAATATTAATACAAGAAAAAAACGAAAAAAGAAAATTAAAAAAGACTATAACATAACAATTTAATTTGTTTTATTTATTTTACCTTTAAAATTGCAAAATATTTCAACAAAAAAACAAACCCCATACATATTAAAAACAAATCTCGACGGTGACGTCACAGTAAAAATAATTTGAACTGTCAAGCAGACCTTATATATTTAGATCATGGTTTCATTACATATTACGTTTAGACGATCCGACTTGTGCTCTTCTACACAAAAATTTGGCATGTCGTACGACTTGTGGGACAATGTAAAGCACCCTTAAGTAAACATATGCATGCATAGGAACAATTCATTTTGAAACCATAAAACACCAACCAGTATTCGGTCTACATCACTGATGTATTTATGTACACCATGCAACAAAACTAAACGTACGATTGAAAGGAAAATATTTATTAAGAAATAATGAAATTTTATCACACCTTATTTAATAAAATACGTACATATATACATATGTATGTATATGACAAGGTGAAATTTTTTCGACACAACTGAGATTGACTCTGTACACCATGTAACAAAACTCTACATACGTTTGGCAATTTTTCATTACATAGTTAGCGTCCTGTTCCAAGAAAAATTGGTTCGTGTGTTTATATTGACAGAAATACTTTAACTAAAACAAGGCGAATTCATAACAGATTAACTTACTCGCCCACCAGGCGACTATTTACCACTGTCTAATGTCAAAATTGTATGGCAAATTTGAGAACGTACAATGATTTATGGTTCTTGTTGCACTAGTAAGTTTACTTGGTATGAATTCGCCTGTTATTTCTTTCCAATATACCTACGCAGCAAAACGTGTGACAGAGACAAAATTATGCAAAATTATCAACCGTATGTAAAGTTTTGTTACATAGTGTAAATACATACATATGTATGTATATGCACGTATCTGAACTGTGTCGAAAAAAATTGTACCTTGTAGTTGTCATACATGTCATAAAATAAGGTGTGATAAAATTTCATTATTTTTTAATAAATAAAAAAATCTTTCAATAAAAAAAAAGACAAATACGTAAGCAAATAAACAGTATTTAAATATTAGCATATCGTTTTATATCGATAAATAACAGTAGCCCAGCAGGTTTATTTAAACGAATTGATTACAAATGGGAATCTACCGAATCATTAGATGTAGTTTAATTCTATTTAATTAAGAAACAAGCAAATTTGATGAAATATTAAACAAACAAAAAATGGATAATAATCATAATTATGATATAATTCATTAAAAAAGTTAATTTTTCAAGCAAACAATTAACATGGATATGACCAAACCAGATCAGATTTTTACTAATAGATAAATATATTAGAGACGTTTGAAATAAAATACAAATGCGTTAAAACAAATTCCAGTAATAAATAGAATTGAGTTTTAAAATATGTACCGATCACAGAATATAATTATGAACTCGAAGCTTCTTAATTTCACAGACAGCAATTAAAATCTATCAAGTATACGCACGTGAATAAAATCAGTAGCATATTTAAATACAATATTTTATGTGCTTTTATAAGCGTGTGTGCAGATACTATATATGTATGTGTGTGTTTTTACTCTATATAAACATATTTCACAGATGATTGGGTTATAAATATTAAATCAAAGGCTGTCTAATGACATCATCATATTTAGAGCGAGTGTGTATTAGGTACACACATGCCTATGAGTTATGAAAATCTCACATGCATTCGCCCATACACCTACATCTCTATGCATGTACCCAGCAGGAAATAATCATAGTAAAACTTTGCTGAGTTGCTACTAACTTGCCTGGCATTTACACATCCAAGTAAGTGCTAGTCCGAACAACTCAACACACATTTTACGAATTTGCGAGTCTACTTGCAAGAAAATTGTCTTGCAAGTAACTTTTTGGCACTTGCGGCAAGTAAAATGCCAAATGAAGAAACAGTGTCATCAAAAAAAGAGTTTTCTATTAATTTACTAGTACGTATTAAAATGAATTAAATGTTGAGTGATTGAATTTGATTGTATTTGTAAAAAAATAAGAAGTAAAAAAGAGGCACAACTATACAAAAACACGTCCTAATGGTAATGTAAAATAGTAATTTAATGTTTTTAGAAAATTTAATTTTGATAATAATATTTTTCTCAGATATTGCCAACACGGCAATACTGAACTCATATCGAGCCTTTGGTGCAATACCGTCGTAATTCAAAAAATCGTGAACTGAGAAAAATGCATTTGGAGTTTTGAGCCATCTTTTTGATTGAGTATTTTCGTTTATTAAAGTTATTTTTTTACAAGTTTTTAAATAAAGAGGCCTGTTTTGTAATGTTTTCTGTTTGTAAATTTCTTTTCATAAAGGAAATATTTCATTATTGCAAATAAATATTGTTGGAAATAGCTGGAGGCAATAAAGACATTTGTAGCTGTAGAATCTGAACAGTTAGAGATAGAACCATAATCTTTTTTCATTTAGATATATATTTCCCCAAAGATCATTTCTGCATACCCAGCTCAAAAAATTCAAATTTTGCGTTACTGCGGTATTGCACCAGAGGCTCGATATAGTTATTTAGCAATTTTTGCTGGAACTTTACTTGTTGACAGCATTTTTAAAATGAACTTATACGCAAGTGTGTGTGTAAACATTCAAACAACTTACCAGACATCCAAACTTATTTTTTACTTTTTCGATGATAATACGTATTTGCTACTTGCAAGTAATCACTTACATAGATAAATGCAGTGTTAGTCATCAGTACTAGCGACTTGTTATACCACAGGCAATGCAATTTACTATATCGTGCACATTTATCATTGAAAATCTACTACTGACGTTGGAGCTATATAGTCAATAGAGTAGTAGGTAGTTCTTTTGGAACACTGAAATCAAACGCATCTATTTTCACCACAACAAAATGAGGCAATAAAAATCTTTTGGCAGCAGTAAAGAGAAACATACTCTCTCTGCTCCAGCTCATAAAAGAGAAAAAAGTGTTGACGATTCCTTGACAATGTCATTAAAAAATTACCAAAAAAAAATCGAACAATCGAGTGTTGACTTGGATACACTTGATCCCAGGCTTCCGACAGGGTATGAATACAAATAAAGTGTAAATTTAGAGAATTGAATTGAACATATTAAATAGATTATTAACATGACCTGTTACCAAGATACTCATGCACATACATGCATATATACATGCACACATACATTTATGTAACGTACCTATTATAATATACATATTAATTTTCATTGTATATTTACATTCAAGTTAATGAATTTTCAAGGTTTATGAAATAAAAATTCAATCAAATTATTGACCATTTACTAAAACGTACTTCTTAACCAGATGTTACGAGAATTCGTTTTCCTTAAAACACAAACATCAATCACAAAGAGTTGATCCACAAATTAAAAACACTTTATTTTCCTAGTTTTTTCCACTTAATTGCATGCTCTAGTAGTAAAATATTCATATTTATTTCAATATTTTATCTTGAGCGAACCCAAATATATCCAAGACTAAGAATGCTTTTAAAAAAGAAGCATGCACTTCTGCGAACGAATAAAATGCTCAGACATTAATTTTTGAAAACCACTTTGTTGAATGGCATGATTTAAGTTGTAAAAAAAAATTGTCAGAAATCTATAAAATTAAAATTTGAAATTTTTTACTGGTCTCGAAGTGCCTCTCCAACAACTATTGTGCATTGTAACAGCTGTCGTTTATAACAACATAATGTTATGTTTTTATTATTGTTTTGATTTGATTTTTATGTCGTAGCTTCGGATATACATATGTACATCAATCAATGGTATATGATGGTCCGCTTTTCCAATTTTTTGTAGTTTTTCATGTTTATAAACTTTTTTTACACAGGGTGGCGCAGAATGAGCTATATGGTTTAAATGGTTTATAACTTTTTTATTTATGCGATTATTAATATTTTTGTTAGAAAATACAGTATATTATTGGGGAATTTTAATCAATTATCTTTGAAAAATGATATCCTTCGCACATACGTGCTCTTTTTAGCATATTTTCTATAACTTTTCGCAAAATTTCGGGTGTAATCGCAAAATTTCGGTTGTAATGGCCATGAGGGTGGCGATGGCACGATGGATGGTAGTCTGCACGTTGACTACAAATCCAAAAACAGACCTGGGTTCAACCCCAGTTTCAGACAAAAATTTTAAAATAAAAATAAACATCTCGCATTTTTCTGATGTGCATTAGTTTGGCTTTGTGTGTCAGTTGTTGTCGGAAGGTTTCAGTGGCGAAGGCATAGTCACTGGTCACTGAACAATACCGGCTTCAGCTGATAGCAATCCACAATCGCATCAGAACGCCCTCCTTCGTCGGTATTGTGTAGCACCGGCGAAGTAAAACAATAATAGAAATGGGTACTGAACCGAAGCTTCAGCACTGCTAAAAGTATAAACAAAGAACGTGCGAAAGCAGAGCTGCAAAAATAAGTAAGCTTCACCTCCTGTCGTTTCTCCTACTATCCCTTTCCTAAAGTTCCAGCACAATGCTTCGCATGTGTAGGAGTCATCTCCTGAGTGCTGCTCCCAGATAAAAAAAAAAAAAAAAAAAAAAAAAAAAAAAAAATGATTTCATTTCGAATGTTGGTTTTTAGTTGGAATATGGTTCTTGGTTTGTTAACGTACACTCTTTCCTTCAAATATCCCCAAAGAAAACTGTCAGGAGCTGTTAAATCTGGTGTATGTGGAGGCCAGTTAAAATCGCTTGTGCGCGGAATAATCCGTTTGCCGAATATGTCCCTTAACAAAGCCATTGAGGCACCTGCAGTATGTGCTGTGATTCAAAATTAATTCCCCAAAGTCTTCTTCACAAAATGCTGAAAAAAAACAACAAAAATATAATAATAATTAAAAAAGTTATAAATAATTCAAACCATATAGTTCATTCAGCGCCACCTTGTATTTGTGAATATTTTCTTCTTTTTATTATTATCATAAATTTTGGAAATTAAATTTATTAATTTGTTAATTCTTCTAGTTTTTTAACATCTTTTTATATTAAATTAACTAATTACTTAAGCTGCAGATCCTTTTTAAATACATATATAGTATTTATTTTTATTTCGATATTTCGCTGCTCCTTTGTGTAGTGTAATCGAAATTATAAACAAAAACCACTTTTCCTGAAGAAACCACGAGGAAAAGCTATTTTCTTTTATCATCCATTGTTAACTCACAATCTTTGAAAATAATTTGAAACATGTAGTCTAACAGAAGGAAACAAAAAATAAATGTTTAAACGATGCAGTACCACGCCCTCGGTTTAATATGGTAGCTTTGGTATTCCCGACAAATTTTCAGTAGACTAGAACTTTTGGCTAGTCAAAATTTTTATTCGGAACAAAAGGGTGAATTCAGCTTAGCCTAGTCGTTAGTCCAGAACACGCAGAATATATTTCACGCGGGATTTTATATTGAAAGCAATAATAAATTCAAAAAATTGTTTTTGTTTGCACTAACACGAAGAATAAATACCACTCGTGATTGTATATTAAAAGCAACAAGAAAATTAAAAAAATTGATTTTGTTTGCAATCTAAAGTCAAGGGTGAAATATATTCTTCGTGGTCTGCAACCAGGCAGTAAATCTGATAGTCAACAGTTACGGCCCTCAAGCTAATATTCGGTTATTCAATTTGCTGTTTTAAATTAAATTTTTTAAAGAGAATAACTGTTTCTTAGGCGAAATTCGTTATAACCGGTGTCCAATTTCATTGTACATACATTTTTTCTTTTAAATGTACAGTGTGTAAACACATACATATGTATATTGTCAACAGCGCATTCTAAATTTCTTATAAATATTTATTGCATATTGAAATACTGAATTATAACGCATTATCTCGCATATATTGTTAACTAAAAGATCTTATTGAAATCAAACTTATACTATATTAATAAAACACTTTTAAATCGACCCCTGAACGGATTGGTTCTTTCACTTTTAATTCTTGGATTCTCATATTAAACAACCAGGTGGGCATCTCTATCCGCTTTTCCCATTGACTCTTACTAACACAGTTCCTTTGTATTCTTTTTGTTATTTCTAACTATATTGACAATGTAAACTTAGGAATTTCACACATTTCACTTTTTTTAAGTTTTTTTTAAAGCTTCTTTTATATTTTTGTGTCTTTGACGTTTTTAGTTGTTGTGAGTTTAAATTTATTATTGAATTTTTTAACTGACACTGCTGCCTCACTTTCAATTTTTGCTTTCAAAATTTATGCACATACAGCTTCTTAAAATTCATTTGTATTAATAGCTGTGACGTATACTGCATGCAAATTTTGAGCAATTTAAAAGCAAATTCATTTATCAACATGGCTTCGCTGTTCATACGAATTGATAGCAGCTGTTTTCTAGCCCATAATTGGAAACAATAATTGTCCAGCAAATCTGAAAGCAAACTCTCATCACATTTTAAAAGTATGAGTTTATTAGTAAAAAAAATTAGAGAATTTTAAAGGCAAAAATTTAACGTGTAATCCCCATGTAAGAGAGAACAACTGATAGTGTTACCCAATAATATAATTAAAATATTCCAAATACGCCAGACAATAAATTTGCGATTTTTTTCGATGCATTTTTGTTTATTAGGCTTAAGCAACAATTTGTTATTTGTGTGAAATAGTATAGCAAAACTGTTGGAAGCGGATAATAATATATTCGTTGTAAGCTAAAATTCGCTATAACCGATCTCCACTTTATATATAATTTTTCTGCTTATACAGAGTATTATTCGCATTCACAATATAAATAAAATAATAATAACTTTTTAATTGGTATTATGTATCTGCTCATAAAAGTATTTTATTGCACATCTACGTATTAATTATTGGTAGTCGTCTTAAAAAAATGTATGGTAAAAGGATATTTACAGATTTCATACACGTTTATACTTTAACTTTAAAAAGTTGTATCGTTAAAGCTGCTGTTAAATGCATGTGTAATGTTCACACATGCACACATGTAACTTAAACTGACCCACATTGTCTTCCATTTTGGCAATTTTTATAGTTTTAATAAATTTTAGTTTTTGTTTTCTTTTTGCGTCTTTAATTTTATATAATTTTTTTTTTTTGAACACTTGTAAAGGTGTGCGTCAACAGCACTTATTACCAGCCATGCACATTTATTTTTGCTCGCATGAAAATCGTAATACATGTTTTTTTTTTCCTTACGCTTAAACATTGAGAGCGATACATATAAAACAATTTGAAAACGTTTAAAACGTGATACGCTTTAAAACTGAAGGTGGAAGATTATTTCAAGTCCGGTTAATGTAAAATCACTAAAAGAAATCTTAAACAACACAACTAAACCGAATGGAAAACATGTCAAATGAAAACATGACTGCAATTAAGAAGTACAATTTTACAACCTATAAAATGTGTAAATTTACATAAATAAAATGACAGTGAAATATGATCAGCATTTGTACAAAAAAAGGAATTTTTATTGAAATAAAATTTCCACACAATGTTGATAGTGTGGTCACAAAACTGAATACGTGTTGTACACTTTATGGGGCCTATAATACATTTTTACATTACATATTTATATACCAGCTTCTAACTATAGACAAATTGAAAAAAAGGAAATACGACGCACTATCAAGAGCAGAAACCATTTTGTTGTGACTACTTCCGGATGCTAAACTTATACTACGGCTTTTAAGTTGCTTATGGTGATTTACTTTCTAAACAAAAATGTTGTTTAAAAATCTCCCGATTTAGCAAACAAAACTAGAAGAATAAAAGTTCTTATTTGTATAAAAAGTTATTTAACAAAGATGTAAGAAAAGGTTAGTATATCACCCCGAGTTGAGAGTAGAGGGTAAAATATGTTGCATATTTTGCCACAGAAAGGAACGTGATAGCTTTTTAGAACGGAACACAAATAGTAACGAAATGTATCACTTATGTAACATTTTTGTCAGAAAGGAAAACGCTTTATTTGAAGAAAACAAATTAAAGCTTTCGAAACAATTGACATAAAAGTTGCTTTGTTATTATACGCAAGGCGAATTGATACCAGGTAAAGTCAGTAGTACAACAACAACCAAAAATCATTGTGTACTGTCAAAATAATTCATACAATTTGACATTAAACAGTGATAAATAGTCGGCCAGCTGTGCTACTGAGTTCACCTATTATGAATTCGCCTTGATTATACGAGTATATGATTTTCTTAACGCATCAATCAAAATAAACGAGGCCTTAAATTCGGGGAAATTTTTTATTATGCTAATATTCTTTATGAAACCTTGTCCCAAAAAAATAATGAAAAATTGCCCCAAAGCTTAAATGAAATCCTTTGTGCAGCCCTTTGGGAATCTCTTGGACAGCCAAACACTGTATGGAATTCGTTATGCATGTCAAACAGAACCAAAATAAATTTCTTCAATTTCAAGGTCAATTCGATACTTTTCTATGGATGTAAAACATGGAATGCTATAGCACGTGATATGTATGCCATTTAAGTTTTCATGAATAAATATTTACGTAGGATTCTACGGACATATTGGCCAACAGCAAAATCCAACATTCATCTATGGGCAGAAACACACCAGCCACGGATGAGAATGGAAATCCGAAGACAGAAATGGTGCTGGATTGGACACACTATACGTAAGCCACTGGATGACATCGGCAAACAAGCTATGACTGGAATCCACAATATACCCGTCATATTCAAATCACAATGGGACTGTCGAAACTATGCCTCTCATGGAATGAAGTTAAGCATCGAGCGGAAAAATAAGAATATTGGAATCAACTTGTTGTTATATGCTCAAATTGGAACTATATTTCATATACATAAATTGGTGTTTAACGTTATGCATAAACGCATTATTGAAGTTGCTGCGTTATTTGTAGTTATGGATCGTATAGATGTTAAGGAATTCGAAGATCTTGATATTCTTGGCATGACAACTCATGGCTCGATTATGAATGGAAACCGAATTATTTATTTCAGTTGCAACCAGAAATATGTGGTTGCCAGAAAATCACTAAAAAGCAGTTGACTGAGCACAATTTTAAGTCTCTCTAGAAGCATTGTATTTATTGCCTATACTTTTTACGATGGTGTAAGAAATACTTGACTTCATCTGATCTCGTCACTATCTATATCGCCTATATCCGACCGAAAAGGGAATACAACTGTCATGTATGAGCCGGTGCATCAAAACTTTTAAACAAACTTTTGAAACTTCCCGATCGGTAACAGTAGAGTAGACACCTCTATTGACTCTCTCGACCTACCTCACAATGTAGAGTATGTCTCGCTGATTTATAGCTACTACAATTAAATGTGATATCATATGATATCAGAGAACTCGTTCCCGAAACTCTGAAATTTGTACGTGCTACAAGATTGTTCTCGGGAGCGCATTGCTGAGGAATTTCGTATTTTATCCGAACTGTTCATATGTGAAATAAACCACCTGCACCCCGTCAATTGCGATGTTGGAAAACTTACTACACAAATACTACTCCCTCTATCCTCCTACTTATAACCTATGTTCCTAGTTTCGGTACAATCCATTGCATTCGAGGGGGGCATCCTATTGCATATGCCGGGGCATCCACTAACCACTGGTCTGGGAAAATAAAAAGACCCAAAAGCACAAAATTTAAATATATTGTGGATGCTATTGTTTGATCTCTCTCTTTTTATATTTTAAATATTCCCACCACAAAAAAAAATTTTAAAATATTCCAAAAAATCGCCGCAAAAAATTAAATTTTTTCTGTGTTAACTTTGCGGCTTTTATTTTATAATTTTTAACTCTTATTTCGTGGGGTCTTATTTCGCACTGCCTACATATGTACATATATAAATAAACTTTTTCTTTAAATTATTGTTATAGATTTTTATGCCATTTTTCATTAGATTTTGTGTTTGTTTCCTTTCATTTGTTTCACACTGTTCATATTTATTTGCATTGTCTGCAATTTGTACGTGAAATTAATTGTTAAGAACTATTCGTATACCAGAAAATATTTCAATATATTTTAATAGCGTATATTTAAAGTAACCATGTCTTGTGTGGTTCACTCATCTTGCTTTCTTACTATAAAACAAATAATACAAAGCAAAACTCAATTAGCATTGTAATTTAGATATTTTTTTTAAGATTTATTTTTCACTAGACTTTATTATTGTTTCTTCGCTAAATTGGATGTTTTTTTAGACATTTACATTACATTTTTGAGTTGGCAGAACTAGTATGTCGCTTGAAAACTGATTTAACTAATAGCCTAAGAACCAGAGCAACTTTTCAATATGGTGGAAATTTTAACACAAAAAAGGGTTTTCCGTCTTTGCAGACTTTAGTATAGCAGTATAGCAGGCATAATCCCCAGTGAAATCACACAGAGTTCCTGGCAGATATAGTAGGTTGGACATTTATTTACTTTTCTTTTGTTTTCTCAGTTTTATATGTTTGTGATATCAAAACGGCACTATATGTTAATTGATCTCCGACGTAGTAGAGTACCACCCACACCAATCAGATCTGAATTCTTACTGCTTTGGCGCAGCATTAAATTTGCAGCTTCTCGGGTATTAGTAGATGCAGTGGGGCGTTTTGTTTATTAATTTACATCGCCGACGTTTTCGTTGTTCAAATACCTACGCTAGAGAGAGAGAGAGAGAGAGAGAGAGAGAGAGAGAACGAACGACTTGTGAACTCGACTAGCATCATCCATAAATGTGCCATTTATACATCACTGACATTATACATGTGGCAGAAATCATATTAAATACCGCTTTTGTTCTTGACGAGCCACATCGTCGAGCATTGCTGGTCGTATGTCATAATACTAACTACATTGGCATCCAAGGCGTCAATTTTTACTGGATGAAAGCTTGCGCAGACGTACGAGTATATGTGTCATAAAAATCATGAAGTCTTCCATAAGTTTTGCGCAAATTGATTACAGATTTTCAAAGTAAATCTGATAGTGTCGATCTATTCGTGACGATTTACCAGAGTATACTGATCATAAATGACTAAAAGTAAGACAGTGTGTTTAACAGTTAAACCCTTCGTAAGTTCTATCCTTACTAATGCTGTAATATAAATTTTAATTTAAAGTAGCAGCTTTAAAAAACTCATTATATCATCACGTTAACATTTTGTTTTATAGCGTGACAACTGACAAATGTCAAACATATAAAAAAAAATTCAAATATTTCAAATGGGTTTAACAAAGTGTTATAAATAAATAAAATAAATTAACATAAGAAGAATTTTAAGTAAGCAGAACATTTTTGTTGTAGTCCATATGACTGACTATATACACATATGTATGTATGTATATGTATGTACTTCACATATGTACATTTGGAAATAAAAGGCAATACGAATTAATTATTAGTTATCAATATTTAATTTCATTTATTTATTTTTTTTTTATTACACAAAAGTATTTTAATTTTATTCATAAATTGAACTCACAAAGATTTTTATTTTCTTGTATAATTTTAGCCAAAAGCTGGTTTCGAAGCAGACACAGCCTCACTCAGAGAGAAAGTTATACTCAATCCGGGTGAAAAATGGCGTATCTTGAAAAATATTACCATAATTTCGTTTGCTTTTATGGTACAATTCACAGCGTTTCAGGTAAGATTTTTATTGTTTTTACTTTATTATTTTTTATATATCTTATTGGCATAAGCTTTAATACGCAAAAATCTACATACGAGTACATACATACATATATATAATTTATTTATTTTTTATTTTTTTTATTTTAATAGGGAACAGCAAATCTGCAGTCATCAATAAATGCTGAAGATGGTCTGGGTACAGTATCGCTCAGTGCTATTTATGCGGCCTTGGTTGTTTCTTGTATATTCCTACCCACTTTAATTATTCGCAAATTAACTGTAAAATGGACGCTGGTATGCAGTATGTTGTGCTATGCCCCCTACATAGCCTTCCAATTGTTCCCAAAGTAATTTTTCAATGGTTTATTTACAATCTGATCTGCTTTCTAAAGAAAATATTTGTTTTTTAAAGGTTCTACACATTGGTTCCTGCTGGTATTCTAGTCGGTTTAGGTGCTGCTCCTATGTGGGCCTCCAAAGCTACATATTTAACTCAAGTTGGTCAAGTATATGCCAAAATCACAGAACAAGCTGTTGATGCCATAATCGTGAGATTCTTTGGCTTCTTCTTTTTAGCTTGGCAAACAGCTGAATTGTGGGGAAATCTGATCTCCAGTCTTGGTAAGTTGGCAAATTATTTATTTCCACTTTTACATACACACATCAATGTGCGACCATTACCTACTAATTCTTATACTTGTTACAGTGCTCTCTAGTGGTGCTCATGGTAGCGGTGGCGGAGATCTTAATAGTACTATTTCTGAAGAAGATCTACAATTTTGTGGTGCCAATTTCTGTGTACATGGTTCCAGCGGTCACAGTAATTTGGAACGTCCTCCAGATCACGAAATCTTCGAAATCTCAATGATTTACTTATCTTGTATTATTGCTGCTGTTGCGATTATTGCCTTCTTTTTGGATCCTCTCAAGCGTTATGGTGAAAAGCGTAAAGGTTCTCAATCAGCTCAGGAATTATCCGGCATGGAATTATTGTCGGCAACTTTCCGCCAAATGAAAAAACCCAACCAGCAACTACTCATTCCTATTACCATATTCATTGGTATGGAGCAGGCTTTCATTGGTGCTGATTTCACACAAGCTTATGTCTCCTGCGCGCTGGGCATTCATCAAATCGGTTTCGTTATGATTTGTTTTGGCGTCGTAAATGCCATCTGTTCGATATTGTTCGGCTCTGTTATGAAATATATCGGCCGTACGCCGATCATTGTTTTAGGTGCTGTCGTGCATTTCACTTTGATTACTGTGGAATTGTTCTGGCGTCCAAATCCTGAAAATCCTTTGATTTTCTATGCCATGTCCGGTCTCTGGGGTGTTGGCGATGCTGTATGGCAGACACAAATCAACGGCTTATATGGTCTACTGTTCAGACGCAACAAAGAAGCTGCCTTCTCCAATTATCGTCTATGGGAATCGGCTGGCTTTGTGATCGCTTATGCCTATGCCACCACATTGTGTGCTCGCATGAAACTTTACATTCTGTTGGCTGTATTGACTTTAGGTTGCATGGGCTATGTCGTTGTGGAAATTCTTTATAGAAGAAAGGTAAATTTGATTTTTTTTGAATTTGCACTCGTATTCTTATTACATTGTTCTTATAGCAACGCAAACTCAAGAAACAAGAAAAAGCTGAACAAGCTGAAAAAGAAAAGGAAGCCGCTGCTGCTACTGCTGCTGCCGAGGCTAATGTCAATGGTTTGCCTGAAGTTGAAGAAACTGACGATGAATTGGATGATCTCGAAGAGGATATTGTAGTCACGCATTTCTAGACAAAACTAAACTAAACAAACATTCCATTAAAATTCAAACAAACACACACACAGTCACATACAAAAACAAACACACACTAAAAAACTTTTTATGTATTAATTGAGAAAAGCTGTTTAAAGCTTATGCTTCTACAAAGTTTATTACAATTCTAAAAAGATAAAAGCTTTCATAGGCTTTAAGATTTCTTTTAAGTAAATTGTACAATTTCATTTCTGTTTCTTTCCCATAAAATGCTAATGAAAGTTGTAAAAAAAAAAATAAAGTTATAAAAAGTGTACATATTCTTTATAAAGTGAACAAGACGCCACAAACTTTTGCTAAATATTAATAGAGAACTAACACAAGAAAATGTCACAACATGAAAGTGAACTACACTAATCTATCTTCCAAGGGATACTTTTCCCCAAACATACACAAAAACGAAATGTAGTGAAAATAGTAAAAACTCATTGAAAAATAATGTCCTAGATCTTAAATTCCTCGTATCCCTACACCTCGACCGCTGTAATCTCTCATCAAAGCCAAAACGTTTCCCTTTATTGTTTGGTTTTTCTTCTTCCTCTTTATATCATCATTGTTTGCTCAGTATTATGTTAAGTGTTAAGAAGTTTTTACTATTTCTTTTGCTTATGTATTCTTCTGTACTTTCTTTCATTTATTTCACTTTCAAGGTTATACTTCTCGTATTCTCATTTTTATTTTTATTGCCTATTTTACTGTTTTTACTACACTAACTCTATTTAAAATTTTTAGTAGAATTATTTTCTATTATGTTTTATTTCTTCGTTCTTTTATTTACAAAGCTTTTTCTTTGGCATTTGTTTCGAAGAAAAATCCTTTCATTTTCTTAAATTTTAAATTTTATTAGTTTTATCTGTTATAAAATTTATGAATATAGTAATAGTTTATTACGTAGTCGTTAAGTTAAAAAAATAATTTTATCGCAATTGTGTTTTTTATTGTGATCGGAAATTACTTTTACATAATTCACATAATGTAATAAAAAACGCATACTTTTTTTCAAAAGTAAAATAATACCATACTATAATATATGTAAAACACAATTCCAATTGTTAAAATATTAATATTATAAATATACATATACATATAATATTGTGAATTAAATATTTTACATAAAACATGTAAGCAAAATTTTAAGTGAGAATAATTAGAAAAGTTTAGTTTAATTATATTAATATTATTTTAATTGTATTTAAGAAATAAAGAAAAATTATGTTTTAGTTTAAAAAAAAAGATGTGTCGCATTTAATCGTAAAAAAAAGATTTTCCAAAATTAAAAAATTAAAAGTTTACAAATAAATATAAATCCATTTAAATTTTATAAACCATTATACAAATAGTCAACACAATAATAGTATCTAAAAAAATGTTTGTTGATTACAATAAAACTATGGGAAAAATGAAAAAACTTCAGATACTTTTGAAAATACCTAGTGTAGGCTGCGAGGATACTTGAGTATATAAATTTGAATTTTTAGAAATTCGAATATCGAAAGTTATCGTTAAAATACGTTAATGGAACTTTGTGACCAAGTAATTTTTGCAACGATTGTAAAGTTTTAAACGGTATTCAATAGAGGAGCAGTTGGACTCTATTAATATATTTCAACAATTTTAGATTGATCAACCTTTCAAAAATATATATTATCGAAGAATATGAAAAAACTTTCTTTACAATTTTTTTGATTTTGTAGATGCGGGTTCGATTCCCGCCTAGACCCTCGGTGTTTCTACAAATAAGCTATAAGAGCTTCGTAGAGTTTGTATTGATAAAAAAAAATTTTTATGTTCTTCATTATATGATTAAGATTGATTATGGATGCACACTTCACAAAACTCTACATACGATTTAATTTCTTCAATAAATTTTAATTTTAAAAGACATACAGCTAAATTTTAAATTTTTTTTATTTCACAGGATCCCTGATCTTTACAGAAAATAAAAGAATAAAAATTCAAGTGATTTAATATTCCTGAATGAAATAAATAATAAATTTTCTCAAATTGAAAGTCTACATTGTTAAAAATTCGAGGTAATTTAGAAAATATTTACTGTTTTTTAAGGTCCCGTTTTGCATCCAAAACTTCTTTAAGTCTTTTAGGCATCTAAGAAACTAGATTTTTTTCATTCCCTGTAAAGGTATCAGTTTCAAACTATTTAAGGAATGAAAGATTTTTTGTTATTTCAACAGGAATACTTCCCATTTTACATTTAAAATAATTTTCAAGTGGGAAATGGACGAAACCCTTCTATTTCTAAGTTTCTGTTTCAAATGGTTTCCTAAAAGTCGCCTGTTAAATACTTAAATTAAATTTTATATTATGTATGCGTCTGTGTGTAAAAATCTTATAAGTTCAGAACGTGGCAAGGTATCGGAAAAAAATGTGTCGCACTGAGCTCACTTAGATGCTGTGAGACATCTAGATTTCGAAACTAAAATTTTACAAAAATTGTTTTTTCCAAATAAATTTTAAACTACTAAACCGATCATGTTCAAAATCTAATCATCTCTTACTTAACCTCAAGAAGAAATGTCGATTGCTGATGAAAAATTTCGAGACGAAAAAAATTTTTTTTCTAATAACTCAAAGAGTATTCGTCAAATCGCGTTTAGATATTTTATAAACTTAAAAAATGTATCGGATGCCACAAATTTGACAAAAAATCTGTAAAGTGTTTCGAACGCTATAGATGTTGAAAATTTGCGAAAAAAAAGTAATTGTTTTTAATTCGTCCGCAATTTATTGTCAAATCGATTTTCGATACGCTTTAATTTTTCTGGACTTGAAAACTGTGCCGAATTCTGCAAATTTGATTTAAATGGGCGTAACTTAGCGCGAAGTTTCAAGGTCAACCAATTCCTACATTTTTTATATTTTATATTTGTGTACTCCGTAATTCTCTAAGATAATCGGAAAAATTTGTGTTCATCTGACTTCTGAATCGACTTATTAATTAATATAAAAATTATAAAATAAAAATTAATAAATGAACGAATGACTTGAGTTCCATATTATACACAGTATAATATTTAAATATAATAATATAAAATATATATACAGTGCGAGCTCGATTTGTGCAACCACCGATTATCGCAACACCCCGATTAGTGCAACAGGCAATTTTTTTACATTACAGTCTTTATAAGTGCAACTTTTTTCAAAAAACAGTCTCGATAAGTGCAACTTTTTCTGTTTTATTAAATTTTAAGCGTTTTTCTCTCTGAATTTATTTCTTCAGAAACGTAGTTTTAACAAGTACTTAAGATATCAGCAAAGAACCCTTCTTAAAAATGTTTTCCACATGTCAGTGGTGGTACTTTTTTTTTATTTATTTTATGCTCTTTACTTTTTTGTGCTCACGCAGGAGCGGCGCTTAAACAGTTTTCATAATCTCAATCTTTGCAATGCGTTGCACGTTTAAAGTTTTACATGAGTTAAGTGAAGATCATTGTTAAGTACACTTCATTTAAAAAATATGGGAGTAGTAAAAAAAAGTGATTAAGCTAACAATTAAACAAAAATTAAAAATTTTGAGCAAATTGCAAAATGGTGAATCTGTTAAAAAGATTTGTATTGATTACAAAGTTAACAAGTCCACAGTCAGAAGAATCAAAAAAAATGAGCTTGCGATACGAACTGACTTCAATTACACCATATTTCGAATTTGTTACAGGATATTTTACCGGATATGAACTTGACAGATGGTGAAATCGGTGAATGGATCAGAGAAGACTATACAGATGAGCCCGAAGCTATAGATCTTTCAGACGAAGAAATTGCAGAGAATGTACAAATTGAAAAAACACAAAAAGTTAAATTAGATGATGCCATTAAAGCCCTTGACATTTGTATGGAGTGGGCAACAGAAAATGATATTCCTTATGAAAAATTAATTGCTCTTCAAGAAATGAAGGAAGCTGCGATTTCCCAAAAGGTTAAAACGTATAAATTATGAAGTTCATTTTTATTTTTTGTTTTGCTTTTTATTTAAGTATGTACTTATGTATAAAACATTAATTTTATGCTTAATTTATGTTAAAGTAATAAAAATGAATGAATTTAAGTTAAATAATGGTGTGTTTTTATATTAAATTTTTAGTGGTCGGTTATTGCAACTTTTCGGTAAAAGCAACAACCCCGATTTCCTTTCGGTTGCGCATACCGAGCTCGTACTGTATATATATAAATAATAAAAAAAAAATATATATATATAAAAAATAGTATAATTATAAAATAAATAATATAATGGTATTGAAAACTACAATTGTATCTCGGAACAAGTTTTTGGTCATAAGAGGGTTGGAATATACATATATATTTGAAATCAGCAAAAAAAATTCTATTACATGGAATATACATGTATACATGTATTTAAAATCAAGTTACGTCCATTCCAATTTCGGCATTGACGCAAATGTTGACTTTGACGGATGAAAACGCCACCAGCGATCTCTAGGGTGTTAAAAAATTTGTGAAGAAAATGGTCCTCTCTTTATTATAGAGTTATAGCCAAATAAAGTCGCAAATCGGATTTAGGTCTATTTTGACCTATTAAATGCGAATACCGCCTGACCGGTTTATACTCCAGAAACTTTATTTTTGATCAAAACTTATTTTTTAACCCCAACTTATGAACGAGGAACTGAACAAATAACACTTTTGAAAAGTGTTTTGGTCTAATGTATGTATATAAATAAATAAGCGTAATTCATTTTCACTAATTTAAATAAGTAAACATATATTTATGTATAGCCTGTTCATAGAAGATAAGTGGAAATACTCGTTCGGCAATTTATATTAAAAAGAAAAAAAACTAAAAACTCAAATTGTTTTAGTTTTCAATACAAATGGGCGAGCGATTATTTTCACTCGGCTTCTATGAACAGCCTGTTAATTTTAAACTTTACAAATTTCTTTCACAAAATAACTCAAATATTTAACAATCGTTTCTATTATACTACAATAAAAATTAATACTAAATAAAATTTAATTACAACATCACTTGAAATTAAATGACAAATGAAGGAAATTATAGTAAAATTTATGGTATGAATATGTCTGCTTTCTGGGATGCTGATCAGTTTGAATAACTTGATTTAATTTTAATATATATGTACACTTAATTATAATACTTGCTGTTTACTATAATGTTGTACATATATTTTTATGGTCCAAAAGGCTACACACATTACAAAATGACATAAATAAATAAAATAAAATAAATTTATGTGCTGGAAAAATTTTATGAATCTATAAACTAATGGTTTCATCTTCAATCGATTTAGTATTTTTACGTCGACGTGATGACTTTATTTTCGACAAGACACTGTAGGCCTGTTGAATCTCAATAAAGCGTAAATTCGCAGCTGCTTTTTGAGTGTCATCCTTCACCTTATCTGGATGATATTCTTTTGAAAGTCTCCGATATGCAGATGTTATTTCTGATTGTGAAGCTGTGGCACTTACACCCAAAACTTTGTAGGCATTACGCTCACCATCTACATCCATAGATTCAAAAATTTCTTTCCAAGTTTCATACCAACCATGACGTTGGGCATAGTTATAAGTATCTTTTAATGCCTGTGCTATATCTGTCCACCAAGCCGAGGCCAAAAAATTTTGGAAGGCCTCGTGTATGGGAACTTCGTTGCCATCTTCATCAGATATAGTGCCATTGAAGTAGATGAAACAACCCCATAAAGAGAAGTAAATGCACAATGCACATGTAAACCTCACAGTTCTGTCGAATTTACCGCGCCTTTTTGGAGGCGTACGCAGCCATTCCTTAGACAAGTGATCAAAGACTAGAGCGGAAGCCAAAGCAGTTATAAGCAGGGTATAAGTCTCATCATAAATAAAAAAACGCACGGGATAGGCAATACCAGCTGCCAGTAGACAATGCCACAAAACTCCTCTCTCGCGGCCTATGTTGCCAACAGTCCAAACACCCAAAGCAACAAATACAGGAATAAACCAATGCAAGAAACTAAAATCTATTCCCGCAAAAATGGTGTCCGGTATGGCCATGTGATAAAGCTGTCCAAATAAATAACCTATCATCACTTCGCCTAAAAAGCGCTTACCCGAGTAAGGTGGTGTACGATAATGACGCAGTTGTCTAACAAAATCCTCTATAAATTTGGGATCTTCATTTGCATCTCGTATGTAACTGGGTATACTGAATATTTCAAAGAGCCATCCCACACCAAAGTAGCCCCCCAAAGTGCACCACCAAACGAAAGCATGACGATCACGATGCAAATATATATGATGTAAACCCAAAATACCACCAAACAGCCATAATACATAAGCAATTACAATAGATTTCTGTGGTGGTAAGTTAGTCATTTTTGATCTTAAAACAAATAATAATAATAATTAAAAGATTTTCCTTTTTTTTTAATAAAAATTTTAAATACAAACCTGGTGTTCTTTCTTATAAAAATTTATTTTTATTAAGATTTTAATTCATTTAATGGTAGAATACTTTCTCTTTTCAGGTATTTCTTTTTTTTTCTTATGCACTAACAATTATGTAGGTAAATATGTACAAAAAGAAAAATAGTTGTAAATATTTAAACGGTTTTTCTTAATTAAAATTATTTTTAATTATTTTATCAAGTGCAAATCATTTTCTCTGTTTTAATTACTTTTTTTAAATATTTAGGTTTTATTCGCAATTTTCGTTTCTGACTCTTATGACTCTGATGTTCAATTTATAACTACAGCAAAACCTTTCTTGAAAATGAAAGACTTTTTAAGCTAGTATTACCTTGAAATTAGGTTAAGAAAGAAATTTAGTGTTGTATGACAGGATAAGAGAAAATAATAGATATCAAGGGATTTCTCTTAACTAATTTTCTCTTTTAAACTAACCAATTTTTTTCAAAATTCTCATGAAACTTGGTCTTGACTTTACTACTTTAAAATAGTGGTTGGCTACACTGGTTATTTATGTCATGAATTATAAGCTATCATTTCACACTGAATGCATGCCCCAATTTAGTACAAAGTCGACATTATTGGACGATATTTTTGCAAACAAATAAATTTAACAGAACAAATGTTTAGTTTACATCATAGTATTATTATTATCGCATTTATTGTAGGATTGGAGAAAAGTGCCAATGCTATACAGGCGCGAAGTGACCGTGAACAGCAAGTATCTGGAATCGTTGCTTCATCTCGTAATACTGCTGATAATGCTAATGTGTATCACTATTGGGGACCAAAAGTGTTGTGCTCCATGTTACCGGATGATTTTATCGAATGCAATAAACCTATAGATCATAAACTTAACAAAACGGCCAAGGAGGAAAAAGGATATGGTTGTTTAAAATTTGGTGGCCTCAATTATGAAGATGTGGAGCATACTAAAGTGCAATGTACTGTATTTCCCGATATTGACTGTCATGGTCCCAGAACATTTCAACGCGACGGCATACCATGCATACGCTATTCTGAGCATTATTTTCTTACTACTTTGCTGTATAGTTTACTATTGGGTTTTCTTGGTATGGATCGTTTTTGTTTGGGACAAACTGGTACGGCTGTTGGCAAGTTATTGACATTGGGAGGTGTAGGAGTTTGGTGGGTTGTCGACATAATTTTGCTTATCACCAATCGTTTAACACCAGAGGATGGCAGCAACTGGAATCCTTACGTCTAGCATAGGTTTTTATGGAAACGTGAGAGTGGAAGTGGTAGATTTTAAGATATGCGCTCCCGATGTACGAATATGTATGTATATAGTCTATGTATAGTATAATAGAAGATAGTTTCAAAAAGTAATTTTTAAACAAATATTTTAGATCCATAAGTTGTACAAAAGTTTCCTATTGAATTAAATTATGAGAATTATCAAATAAAGCCCGATATGTAAATGAATGCAAAATTTCAGTGGTTGTACCAATGATAAATACATATATTGAAAATAAGAAAATATCGCAAATATGTATGTTTAATTTTCGACCGGAAGTGTATATATTTAGTTAACTTTTTTCTTTTTAATAGTTTCTATATCTTTCAATGCAATTTTTTTTTCGTTCTATGAAAAATACTTTTAAAAAATATTGCTTCTCGAGACCAAACTTTCTTTCTAATTATTAAATTGGAACTTTGTTTTCTCGTTTTTTAATGGAAAACGTCATCATACCTTGGAGTAGAAGCCCTATACATAATTCCGTCATTTGACTCAATGGTATTATGGTTAATCATTTGTTATATATAGTTATTACTTAATCTTTCTAAATATGTACTTAGTATTATAAATTCTTTTATAATATCTATATTGATCAATTATTAATTTGTTGTTAATTCAAAAGTCTAGATGTATATTTTTTTCAGTATTCTTAAATAAATATTAAAATTTAATAGGTTATGGGACCAGACAATTACAATTAAAAAAAAAATTTTTTTTTTTTAATATAGATTTTACCAAACATATAAAGCTTTTATCAGGAGAAACTGAATGGCCAATTTGGAAAAGAAAAATTAAAGAGACTTGTTAGATTATCACGATGGAGCATTAGATGTCATCGATAGGAAACTTTCTAAACCAATGCCATTAACAGCAGATGCTAGTAGCAATGAACTAAAAGCTCACAAACTATTATGTGATCGGTTTAGAAAAGCGAACAGTTATGCGAAATCGATGATTAGTAGTGCAGTTACTGATGGATACTGAAGAAGCTGCTGATGCATGGGAAGCCTTAAAGTCTTTATATGAAGCTTCATCAAAGGATCAAGTTTTCAAGATTTGCACTGATTTTTTTTAATTTCACTGGACTTCAAACCAAGATGTGTCTATGCATTTTGCAAAACTAAAAAGTCTATGGAATGAATTAAATATCGGTCTAAGAAGCCGAAATAAACAATTGTTACCTGAATTGCTATTGGTATGTAAAACAATGCAAATTTTGCCAGAACCGTTTGAAAACTTCAAGAGAAGTTGGATGTTATTAACCAAAAGTGAAGAAAGAACTTTTGAAGAAATGACAAGTCAGCTATACATGCATGAACGAAACTTCTGAAAGTTTGAAAATAAAGATACAGAAGCTTTAGTTGCTAAAGGGTACAGAAAAAGCGAAAATACCTTTAAGACTTATAAAAAAGGTGTTAAACAAGATACTTCATGCAACTATTGCAAAGGAAAAGGACATTGGATAAGAGATTTTAAGAAATGGATTGCAGATGGTTATCCGTCCAAAAATTAACAGAACAAAAATATCAACTTATCGGTAATTGCTAATGAAATAAATACATTATATTCTAATAACGATTGGTGGATAGATAATGAAGCTACTCAACATGTAACCAATTCAAAAGGTATGTTTACCAATTTTGAAGATCTCAAGACGCCTAATGAGTTAAAAGCTGCTGGAAGTGAATTTCTAAAAGGCATAAGTAAAGGTGTCATTGAAATTAATTCGAGAATTGGAAATCGAAACTTGAGGTTAAAACTTGAGGATGTATCGTATGTTCCTGGAATATCAAGAAATTTATTTTCAGTTTTAGTAAGTCAAGATAAGAATAAAAATAGCCTATTTGTATCAACACAAACCAAATGTAAGTTAAAAATAAATGGTGAAAAAATTTTAAGTGGTTTTCGTAAAAAAGTGGCTTATATAAAGCTGATATTAAGCCAATATATTCAAATAGAATTTATGCTACTATTAATACCATGAGAGATGGGGTCACCAAGACAAAAAATATGTCAAGCATATCGAGCCTTTGGTGCAATACCGTCGTAACTCAAAATTTGAATTTTTGAAATATATATCTAAAGGAAAAAAGATTATGGTTCTATATCTAACTGTTCAGCTGCAGCAAAAATACATCGGTTGATTACTTATGCCCCGTGTTATTATTTTTGGCTCACCGTGTATATAAATGTATTGCTTAGATGCAAAAATTTATTTCTCACTACAATTGCAAATATAAGTAATAACATATTAATAATATAATTATAAGTAATAACATATTACATTCTTCAATAACGTCAAAATTCAAAAAATATAATTTAATAAAAATAAAAAAATTTTACAAAAAGCTTCAAAACTCACCTCGTGACCAGTGATACCAAACTAGTGCAATATGAGTTAAAATTAAATTAATTATTGCAAAAAGAAATACATTTCGCATTCTTATTACTATAGTATTATATTATTACAATTATTAAATTATTTACAACCAGTATGAATTTGCCTTCCTATATGAAATACATCAAGATTTATTAATACAAGGTTGTCGCAATGCGAATTCGTTGATTCGCTTTTCGTCCAAAAGTCAAATTTTTTGTATACATGTGTTTTGCTATATATAACATAACCTAAAAAAGAACGTCTTTAAATATTGTTAAGTAAAAAAGCAATTTATTATGCATTCTTCTTATTATAATAAATTATTATAATTATTAAATTATTCAAATTTTTTTTATTTCTTTTATTAAAAAAACTTCCTTTATTATACTTTTATAAATCAAAAAAAAAAATGTATACAGCAGTTAAACTAAATAGTTTCTTTTATTATTGCTACCGAAGAATAAATCGTTTCCAATTACAACTTTAATATACATAATTGGAACAGTTTTCTTGACGAATCGAATTACATAAATATTTTATCATAAAAACGGTAATTTAGCGAAATAAAATTTATTTAAAGAGATTATTTATTCATATTGCCAAATATCTTATTACGGATGGCAACTGGTATCAGAAAATTTCAGTTACTTTTTAGTATTTTCTTTAAAAACAATTATGTATTTAATAACTATTTTTTCTAGATGATTTAGATGAACTGCGATTAATTATTTTATATGTTTATACACATTCAACTAATCCATCTGCATGTACATGACATACATACATATAATTTTTGACACTTAAAAAAGGCCGTTTTGAAGTGGAAGTTTATAAAAGAATTTTACACTTAATTCTTAACCGAGTATTTTTGTCTTCATTATGAGTATTTTTGTACTTGATTATTGTTAACAAAAATTTTAATTTGTATTACTAAGTTTTCCTGTTTTTAGATAGGTATAGAAATTATATTTTTGGGAGACCAGCTGATATCTCACTTTCAATGCCGCAGTGGTCCTCACCACGTAAAATTTTAAAGAATCCCTTGTTGCCCCAGTCTATATTCCAAGAATTGGCAACCAACCAGTACGGAGTGTTCTTCTCAACACCCCAGCCTAAAATGCGTATAGCATGACCTCCCAATTTAAAGCCATCGACGTGTTGATAAACACCATCTTTGTAAAGAATAAAATCTTCATAAACGGTAAAGGTTCCTTCAACTGGACCATTTGTCATTATTTCTTCTTGAATATCGCGAACATTCTCAACAGAGTAGGGTTCTTGTCCAAAATGTCTATCTTTTTTGTAATCAACCTTATAAAAACTCTGATATTGATGTTGACAGCGTGGCGTTTCGCCATCTCCAGCACAGGAAGGAGGACCACCATTTATGTGGTGCTCACAGGTAGCAATTTCATATGGTCGGCATCCTTGTTTGGTGTTATAGGGACCACCACTTACAATGCCCTTATGTTTCCAATACCTCCAGGCTGCACTGGGAAAACCGCCATCGCAACCATAACCACAAGTGTGACAACATGAAATTAAATCATCAGCCGAAAAACGGAAGTTTATTGTACCGTTGGAATGTATGCAAACCTGGACAATGAATGACAAGCAATTATTTATATATTTATTGATGCGTTTTGTAATAAAAAAGTCATGTGTCAAAAAATATTGCACAGTATTCTTAAAAAAAGAAAAAAATAGTACTTTAACTATATTTATTATATAATACAACTGGAGGGCAACTGCGTAAGGAGAAGGGTTTACCACTTTCGACTAACTTATAAACAGTACATAAATTACAAAGGCCCACATAGTTATTAAAAAGAGCATCTTATAAACTTAATTACGAACTCAGAGATATGATCCCTGCGTCAAACATTGTAGACGAATCAGTAAGCAATATTAAATCTATTTAGTTGATGGCGATGGCACGATGGATGGTAGTCTGCACGTTGACTACACCAAACAACAAAAAAAAAACAGACCTGGGTTCAACCCGTTTCAGACCAAACAATTTTTAAAATAAAAATAAACATCTCGCATTTTTCTGATGTGCATAGTCACTGGTCACTGAACAATACCGGCTTCAGCTGATAGCAATCCACAATCACATCAGAACGCCCTCCTTCGTCGGTATTGTGTAGCACCGGCGAAGTAAAATAATAATAAAAAAAAAATGGCTACTAAACCGAAGCTCTTCAGCACTGCTACGAGTATAAAAAACTAAAGAACGTGCGAAAGCAGAGCTGCAAAATAATTAATGATAAAACAATATTTTTTACAAAGTAGGGACAAATGATTTTTGAGTGATAATTTGTTATGACCAACAAAAACAACGATCCACAAAAAAAGATGTGGTGTAGTGTCAAACATCGTTGCCTTAAAAAATAAAGAAATCAATAGAGTTCAAAATCTTTAGATAATTCAAGAGATATGAGTATATTTGATTTTTCTTCCTCAATATTGGCTCTAAAGAAGTCAGTGAGACACCGTAGCATAGAAGAAGTACTTAATGGCAGTTGAAAAGCAAATATACATACATATATGCATATGAATGTATAATTTAGAAAACAAATTGCCAAATCGGCCCCTTCAAATTGTAATCGATAGCCTCAACAGGAGCCGGAAGAATCGAAATTGCTTTAAGATCCTTAGAACTACGGACAAAAAAAAAAAAGTTTTTTTTGAGTTTTCTGTGCTACAGCACCCTCCTTCGTCGGTATTTGACCAATAAAACGTCGGCGAAGTAAAATAATAAATAAAATGGATCCATTAGCTTTTAAAAATAATGCGTCAACAAAAACATCAGAGACGCCGCAACTTTGCTTTATAATTAACACGCAACTGTGCTAGAATTAAGCTCCATCTTCCTACCACTTTCACCACCTGTCTATTCTCTACCCTATACCTCTCTAGAGTTCCAGTGCATTGCATTGCATATGTAGGGGATAGCCCCTGAGCACTGGTCCAAGATAAAAAAAAATAATATCAGACAAAAAAGAAAAAACTATATTTGGAAATTTCATAGATAGGCCATCGACACGAACTGATTTAAAGTTCAGTCACACTTACGCAAGATAAAGAAAACATAACACCAGTATTAGTACCAGGAGGATCATCTGGGACGGAGCTACTATAAACAAACTCATTAGATGCCACAACGAACATGTTTAAGTCCTCCCTTCCAGTGTAGACGGAGTTTCTAAAGGCACGCTAGAATCTAGAGAACTAAAAAATTTAACCTAGTATTTGCGTCTTTGAGGAAAGCATTTTTTGTGAACAAAGAAAATATCAAACAAATATTCACAGAAAAGCATTAGCCTTACACACATGTTGACGACTATAGAAATAAAAGTGTGTGTATTCCTATCTATACATACATGTGTATACATATATGTATGTACAAATGTATATACGCGATTGTATATATAATCAGTCATATGTATATACATTTGTTAAATGTTACTATTTGCGTAATTATTGCATTTAATCAGTTTTTAAAATCATATTGAAATATAATTTGCAAAGACGAAACAACGAATTTATAATATTAATCAGTTATTCTTGATTTGAAAGGGCAATGTTTCCGAGAAAACAACAATTAATATTATAAGTTTTTCAATATTTAATTCAACCAGAAATCCATCTGTATACAGATGTGTACATGTAAATTTTATCTCTATAAATTCTTTGTATTTTAGAACGTTGAGTTTCAAAAATTCACTACAAACACTTACCCGGTCAGACATAGCCTCTACAGCTCCAAATGCCCAACATGAACCACATGAACCTTGATCTCTAATTTCCGAAATAGTTGGACACTTTGGCCAAGCCTTTCGAGCATCAAATTCAATTGGTAATGCACCTGCAACTAATCCAACCTGATCTTTAAATACCAATCGCTTATCGGGTAATTTATATTTGTGAGCTCCTTCATCCACCCCCATCAAACGACGAATGTGGCTCTTAGGTACTGATTTCGCAAAATTTCTACCAACGGTCCACGTTTCAGCTTTACTACGCACAACCTCAATATATTCATCCGATAAGATATAATAGTCGGAGTCTCCATTTAAAACCACCAGAACACCTATGATCAGGAAAGTGAGAAGAAGCACAAGACATTGCTTACACATTTCGTTCTAAATCAATTATTTTAAAAACGATCCGTATTGTTAAACATAGAATACCTAGAAGTGTCAGCTAGGGGTCTGAAAAAATTTTAAATCAGCTTTTCTTCAAATAGGGGAGAAAGAGACCAATATACAATTTTACGAAAGATGAAAAGTAAACAAAAGAAAAATGTAAACATAAGCCACATTTTGTGCATAAGAACAAATTTATAATTTCTTGTGGTTTTATTGGTTTTAATTGTGTTTTGTGTTAATATAGCAAAAAAAACATAGCGAAGCTAAAAAATTACCAAAAAGAAATTTGTTGTGCATAAGCCAATAAAATAACATTTTAGTGATCTTGTGATTTTTTGGTATCTATTTGTTTTAATAAATGAAATTAATTTTCATAGTACATAATTTTCATAACACAAAACACCACATTGTTGTGTTTTGTAACCACATACTTATTCCTATAACCTATGTTTGTAACATTGTCGTGCTAAAAATTGCGAAATTGTGAACATAAAGTAGATGAAAAAACACGTTTAATTTTCACATCTACAAAATAAAAATCAAAACAAAACAACAATATTGAGGAATTTAGATGAAAAAGGAATCACCGAACAGAGTTAGGGGGTAAAAGAGACAGCATATTTCTTGATGATGTCTCTTTCTCTGCTCGTTCGCTGCTTTGAACTGACGCTTCTGTATACTTTGTGATAAAAAACAAGAAGCATTTTCTTTGTGTAAATTAATTTTGGAATGTCTAAAAAGGAGACTACTCCTCTCTCAAAAGTAAAAACACACAGCTACAATAGCAAGAAAAACATTACTTGCATTTATTTGTGCCTCAATTGCATTTGCAACCCTCTCTCAAAATAAGGAAATGAGCAAGGCGCCCTTAACAAGGTGGTGTTGAATGGAGTTGTTGTACTACTCCACATGTTGTTTGTTCGAGGTATGTCAAAAACAACTAATGCAAATATTACAAAAACAATGTGTTTTTGACGTTTATTGGACAAACGAAGGTACAGCAAAAAATAGCCGCCTGTTTTAACAACACCACCTTGTTGGATACTCCGTGGAAATGAGTAAAACTGTTAATAGCGCGCTCTCTGAAAATAAACGAGTGAGTATGTTTGGTTAGGTTAGGTTAGCAGGCCGCTAAATCCCAAGGGAATCAGCTCACTTGGGTCCTCCCGGGTCCCATTGTGTCGCCTAAACGGGATCAGTTCTCATTCCGCCTCATCGGTTCCAAACCTCCTCGAGTTCCGGATAAACGAACTTATCCCCCTCACACCGCGCCCCGACACTTCCGTGAGGTACCGCAGGGGTAAATAATGCAACAGCCGTCCTCATCGCCCTGTCCCGTAGTCACGTGCCAGGACAGTTTCGAGTCAAGTTGAATGCCAAGATACCTCGCACTGTCAGACAAGCCAAGTTTCGTCCCATTCAACCTGGGGAGCGTAAAGCACGGTATCCTATACTTCCTCGTGAAAAGTACGAGATCCGCCTTCAGCGGATTCACGCCCAATCCGCATGCCACACACCATCCACTGATGATCCCCAGCGACGCCTGCAGCCTCTGTGCCACAGGGTCCTCCCGACACCACCATCGCGATATCATCGGCGTACGCTACGCACTTGTACATCGCAGTGTCCAACTCCCTCAGGTAAGAGTTCAGGGTTAGATTCCACAGCAGAGGAGATAGGACTACTCGCTGTGGAGTCCCCCTATTCGGAACCCTCACTTGCGTAGTCCGCCCCAGGGTGGACATGATGACCCTGTCGGTCAACAGTGCCTCCACCAGACCAATCAACGACTGGTGTAAACCCAGTCCCCTCAGTGCCCGAACAATCGCGCGCGGGTCCACGTTGTTAAAGACACCCTCTATATCGAGAAAAACCACCAGCGCATACTCCCCATACGCCATAGATTTCTCCAGCGGGTGCAGTGCAGTCTCAACCGACCTACCCTTCGTGTAGGCATGCTGAGATCCCGATATATTGTCACCTCTGATCGACCTTCGCAAATGAAGATCGATGAGCCTTTCCAAAAGTCCTCAGAAGGAAGGAAGACAGACAGATCGGTCTGCAATCCTTCCCCCCTTTGGGGATGAACACCACCAAGCACTCGGTCAATAAGACCACCTGAGACAGGCAGTGAAGATCCGCACCAGCCATGGTACCACAATACCAGCATTCGCCTGTAAATCCGCCGGAATAATACCGTTGGATCCGGGCGCTTTGAAAGGTTTCAAAGGTCTCCATCGCTCATAAGAGCTTGCCCCAGTAAAAGCAGCCACCGCCTCCTCGATGCCCCGCCTATCCTCGATGGCGTTCCCAATCCGTCCTCCTCCTATTCAACCTGCGTATCACCACGCGCCGCCGAATCCTAATATTCAATTCAATGTACCTATAATCGGAGAGGGAGCAGTCCCCGAGAAACTCCATCCCTCCACCATGTCCACATGCCTCGCACTCATCAACGTAATGTCCAGAACACCCTCCCTGTTCACAGTAACCAAAGTCGGCTCTGAACCCGTGTTGACTATATCTAAGTCACTACTGATTATAAAATCAAATACAGACTCACCTCTTGTATTTACGTCCGAGTTTCCCCAGACCACATGGAGGGCGTTCGCGTCCGCCCCAATTATGATCGCCCAGTCTCTGCGGCCCGCCTTGTCCACCAGTCCCCGAATCTTCCCTGGAGGTGGGCGATGTAGCTGGAGACAAACACCATGGTGCCACCACCTGTCTCCCACGCTACCACCACCGTGTTTTCATCGCTGTAATCAGATAGAATGAAAATATTCAGTCTACTCCTAGCAAGAATGCAAGACCCGATCTTATCGAAACCAGCCCGTAGACCTTTTTCTTTCCGACGCCGAATTGTGCGGCTGTGATCGCCCCACAGTCAAATTTGAAAAAGATCCAATTTAGTGAAGCAGTTTTATTTTTTTTTTTTTTAATTGTTTTTTTATTTACAATCTATTTTACAATATTCAGTAAATTCGATAAATTTAAGATACAATCACATCCTTAAGTTATTAAACTACAATAAGCTTAATAGACTGTTTTAGGAAAACAAAAGCATTAAATTAATGTTATGTATAAAATACTATTTTCTATATTGAAGATCTAACACATGAAGCCTATTAAGTCTTCTAATTTTATTTGATTCATCTAGCAGGGAAATTGCCAATATATTGCAATGATTACTAAGTCGGTTAACGTATCGTATGCTAAATCTGTTTATTTCGTCCAGAACAAAAGGAATTTTTAGATCTCTGTGAATTTGTTTGTTGGTCATATACCATGGAGCGTTGGCTATGAGCCGTAATGTTTTTGACTGATAACGTTGCAATATCTCAACGTTTGAATGACTAGCTGTACCCCACAGCTCTATACCATAGGTCCATACTGGTTTTAAAATAACTTTGTATAGCTTAATTTTGTTTTCCATACTAAGTTGGGACTTTGTACCAAGTAACCAGTACATTTTTTTTGTTTTGATATTAAGCAGTTCTTTCTTGGCCTTAATGTGATCTTTCCAAGTGAGACGTTTTTCAATGTGCATTCCTAGATATTTAACGCAATCTGTTTTTGGTATTTGTAAGTCATTCAAATATAATGATGGACACTCTTCTCTTCGCAAAGTAAATGTGATATGGTTTGATTTATCTGTATTAGCTTCGATTTTCCATTTGCAAAACCATTGTTGTAAAACATTAAGTTCTCTTTGAAGGATAGTTGATGCTTCAACTGAAGAATTATTTCCAGATATAATAGCAGTATCATCAGCGTAGGTAGCTAGTGTAACATTATCTATTGTGGGCATGTCGGAAGTATAAATAGTATATAATATGGGACCTAAAACGCTACCTTGTGGTACTCCTGAGTATATCTCGTATATATTAGACTTTTCATCGTCAACCTTTACAAAAAATTTCCGATCTTGTAAGTAGGATTTAAGTACCGAGTAAAATGGTGCAGGTAATAAGGATTTAAGTTTGTATAAAAGGCCTTCATGCCATACTCTATCAAACGCTTGCTTAATATCTAGGAATACCGCTGAGCAATACATTTTTCTTTCTAATGAGTCCGATATAACATTGATTATCCTGTGACATTGTTCTGGAGTGCCATGTTTTTCACGAAAGCCAAATTGATGGTCAGGTATAATTTTTTGTTTTTCCAAAATTGGTTGTAATCTGGATAAAAACAGTTTTTTAAATATCTTCGAAAAAGTTGTTAGCAAGCTTATGGGTCTATAGGATGCGACGGAGTTTTCGGGTTTATTGGGTTTTTGAATCATTATTATTTCAGCACATTTCCATTCAGATGGAAAGTAAGAAAGTCTTAAAATAGAGTTATATATTAAAGTTAAATATATAATGCTCTTCTTGGATAATGACTTAACAACCGTAGAATCAATTTTGTCATGGCCTGGAGACTTTTTATTATTGAGCTTACAAATTTCACTCTGTACATCGCTAGGAGAAAGAGACTTAATCGGTACATCCATTTGGTATGGAGATTCTAAAAAATTTAGTATTTCACATTCATTACTTGTGTTAGACAAACGGAAAGGTTCAAATGTATGTTTTAAATGTTCGGAGAATGCCTCGGCCTTACTTTTACTATTTCTGCACCAACTGCCATCTTGTTTTACAATAGGTATATATCTTTTGACCGGATGTTTTAAATACCTAGTGGCTTTCCACAAACTATAATCAGAATCCTTCGATGTGTTTAATTTTCTTAAAAAATTTGATACTTCATTGTTTTTAACCTCTGCCATTCGCCTTTTGAGATTATTTGAAGCTCGTTTGAAATTTGTTTTATCTCTTGGATTTCTGCTTAATTGCCATATTCTACGTAATCTTCTTCTTTCTCTTAATAGGTCTCTTATTTCAGTTGATAAAAACACACTTTGGCCGTTTTTTAGCTGAATTTGTGGAGTAGATATTTCAGCAGCATAGTATATAAGATTCGTAAATGTTTCTATGGCAGCATCCATTTCTTCAGAAGATTTAATAGATGTATTAAGATGTAGATTTTGGTCCATACATTCCTGGAAAAGGTTTACGTCAGTTTTGGACGAAATTATTTTGACACTTTTAGAGGTAGTTGAAAACATTGTACTATAACACAAAATTATAGGTATATGATCCGATCGTCCGAGTCGATTATATCAAGTAAATTGCTCGAGATACCTGAGTAACCGATGAAGTCTAATAAGTCTGGAATTTTGTTTGGATCAGATGGCCAGTATGTGGGCCTTCCGGTGGACAAGGTTTTATAGCCGTATTTTACTACACATTTATAAAGTTCCTTTCCTTTTGGATTTGCAAGTCTAGAACCCCACCAAGGATGCTTGGCATTAAAATCTCCGCCTACTAAAAATCTAGAGCCGAGGTTATAAAAGATTTCATAGTCTTGAAGATGTAAGCTATGTCTAGGAGGACAATATATGGCGTATATAGGAATTTCAGCGTTATCACATTTAATTTTGACGCCACAAGCTTGAATCGAAGGTTCTATAATAGGTTGTAAAAATTCATATTTTAGATTTGACTTGATTAGTAGGGCTGACCCAGCATGAGCTTTACCATCTGGATGATTTGCTTGTAATAAATCATAGCCTCTTATATTGAAATATGTTTTGGTTGTAAAGTGCGTTTCAGATATTAATAAAATATCTAGATAATTAATTTTAAGAAAAGTTTCTATATCTCTGGTGTGATTGGAAGCGCCATTTGCAGTCCATGTTGATATTCTTAGGCTAATTTGCATAGTTTTTCCATTATTTTTGTCATCATCTCAAACATTCTATCCATCATGCGTTCTAACCTTTCCATTAATCTAATTTCAGGACTGTCTCTATTTCCTATTACTGTTTGCGCATACGTAACTCCACCGTTGTTTGAAGTATCATTATTTCTGGTATTTGATTGAGATTGAGAAAAGTTATTGTTAGCTTGTGCGATTTGTTGAATTCTGTATTGATTTTGTCTACTGAAAAAACTTTTTTTCTGCTGAATAATTTTTTGGTAAACTGAACAACCTTTATAATTGGCAGTATGGTTTTGCAAACAATGTACACATTTTGAAGGAGATTGAACAGTTTTAGTGCATTCTGAAGTGGGATGATCTAATCCACATTTGACGCATTTAAATGGCCTTTTACAATAGGATTTAGTATGGCCAAATTGCTGGCAACGATAACATTGAACTAAATCACCAGTCTTTCTTTCCGCTTCAACCGAAACAATTGCATTATTTACGTGTTTAATATTGAATATATCTTTGTTAGTCGGATTTGGTTCAAGATCAACATAAAACATTGATAAAGGCAGTTTTGTAACGCGACTCCTTACATTAACTACTTCCCTGACCTGATGTCCTAACTCTAAAAGCTCAGCCTTTATATCATTTATCGGGGTTGAATGCCTTTAATAACTACCCTGTATGCTCGTTCCTGCTTAAGTTGAAGTGTGATAGCTAATATTGATAGTTTCAAAATATTTAACAATTTTTCTAAAAGACTCTACACTTTTAATCATAAGCCTTAAGTGAAGCAGCTTAAAACGAAAATTTAAAAATAAGAAAAAAATATAAAATAAAAAAGTTGGCGGCAACAAAAAAGAAAGTGGTTCCTCTAATATTTTTCTTTGTGTTAGTATAAATATTGAAGCCTCTGACACAGTACGTCATTATTTCTCATCAATATTATTTTTTTTTCGGTTTTTTCAAGTGTAAACATATAGAAGTTACCGTCGGCAAAATTCATATCTGTTTATTTCTTCATTAATAAAAAAAAGAACTGATGATATATTTTATATTTTTGTCAATACATTTTTTGCTTTGCACTTCCCAAAAAGCCATCAATGAGAAATATACTTCAATTAATTCGATTACAAGAATTTTTTTACTCTATTTGTAATGCGTCGCAAAGTTATCAGAAATGAAATGAATATTGACAATAACACTGTCACACTACGTCATACTGCTTCAATGCAGTCAATATAAAGCATTTTGATATTCGTCAATATTACACAGAACATACATATGTATATGTGTGACTATTTTTTTTTGCAAACAAACGCACACAAATACAAATATTTAAGCTGAATATTGATGCGTGTAGCATCCACTTTACATATTATAGTTTGTCTTAGGAATGGAAAACTATAATTATATATAAATGTATTTCCTAGATTTAAAAATTTAAGTCTCATTGCAATTGCAAATTTAAGTAGTAACATATTACATATTTCAATAACATCTAAATTTAAAAAATATAATTTTTCAGTTAATAATCCAAAATAATTATTCATATCGGCTTTTATCTTGTGTAAAAAAATTCATACAAATAGCTTCAAAACTCACCTCGTGACCAGTGGTACCAAACTAGTGCAATATGAGTTAAAATTAAATTAATTATTGCAAAAAGTAATACATTTTGCATTCTTATTACTATAGTATTATATTATTACAATTATTAAATTATTTAGAACCAGTATGAATTTGCCTTCCTATATGAAATACATCAAGATTTATTAATACAAGGTTGTCGCAATGCGAATTCGTTGATTCGCTTTTCGTCCAAAAGTCAAATTTTTTGTATACATGTGTTTTGCTATATATAACATAACCTAAAAAAGAACGTCTTTAAATATTGTTAAGTAAAAAAGCAATTTATTATGCATTCTTCTTATTATAATAAATTATTATAATTATTAAATTATTCAAATTTTATTTATTTCTTTTATTAAAAAAGCTTCATTTATTATACTTTTATAAATCAAAAAAAAAAATGTATACAGCAGTTAAACTAAATAAAGTTTCTTTTATTATTGCTACCGAAGAATAAATCGTTTCGAATTACAACTTTAATATACATAATTGGAACAGTTTTCTTCACGAATCGAATTACATAAATATTTTATCATAAAAACGGTAATTCAGCGAAATAAAATTTTTTTAAAGAGATTATTTTTTTCATATTGCCAAATATCTTATTACGGATGGCAACTGGTATCAGAAAATTTCAGTTACTTTTTAGTATTTTCTTTAAAAACAATTATTTATTTAATAACTATTTTTTCTAGATGATTTAGATGAACTGCGGCTTTATTATTTTATATGTTTATACACATTCAACTAATACATCTGCATGTACATGACATACATACATATAATTTTTGACACCTAAAAAAGGCGTTTTGAAGTGGAAGTTTATAAAAGAATTTTATGCTTAATTCTTAGCCGAGTATTTTTGTCTTCATTATGAGTATTTATGTATTTGATTATTGTTAACAAAAATTTTAATTTGTATTACTAAGTTTTCCTGTTTTTAGATAGGTATCGATTTTATATTTTTGGGAGACCAGCTGATATCGCACTTTCAATGCCGCAGTGGTCCTCACCACGTAAAATTTTAAAGAATCCCTTGTTGCCCCAGTCTATATTCCAAGAATTGGCAACCAACCAGTACGGAGTGTTCTTCTCAACACCCCAGCCTAAAATGCGTATAGCATGACCTCCCAATTCACGGCCGTGGACGTGTTGATAAACACCATATTTGTAAAGAATAAAATCTTCATAAACGGTAAAGGCTCCTTCAACTGGACCATTTGTCAGTATTTCTTCTTGAATATCGCGAACATTCCCATGAACAGAGTAGGTTTCTTCTCCAAAATGTTTATCTTTTTTGTAGTCAACCTTATAAGAACTCTGACATTGATGTTGACATCGTGGTGTCTTGCCATATTCATCACAGGAAGGACGAGTACCATTTACGTGGTGCTCACAGGGAGCAATTTCATATGGCCGGCATCCTTGTTTGCTGTTATAGGGACCACCACCTACAATGCCCTTACGTTTCCAATAGGACCAGGCTGCACCGGGATAACCGCCATTGCAACCAAAACCACAAGTGTGACAACATGAAAGTAAATCATCAGACGAAAAACGGAAGTTTATTGTACCGTTGGAATGTATGCAAACCTGCAATTATGTATAAATTTATTGATGCGTTTTGTAGTAAAAAAGCCATGTGTCAAAAAATATTGCACAGTATTCTCAAAAATCCTTAAGTATTTACATTAAAAAGAATTATATTTGAAAATTTAATCTAATAATATACCAGTATATACAAATAAAATATATGTATTAAAAAGAAAAATATAGTGCTTTAACTATATTTATTATATAATACAAACTCCCCATACATTGATCACAATAATTAGTTAGAAAGGAATAAGCAAAAGGTGAAAGTATGTCTTACTAGGGACAGTGCGGCGTAACAACTGGAAGACACTACGTAAGGAGAAGGGTTTATCACTTTCGACTAACTTATAAACAGTACATAAATTAAAAAGTCCCACATAGTTATTAAAAAGAGCATCTTATAAACTTAATTACGAACCCAGAGATATGATCACTACGTCAAACATTGTAGACGAAGCATTAAGCAATATTAAACCTTTTTAGCTAAAAAAAAAAACTTCGAAACCATAAATAAATTCCGGCATTATCGCAGCCCGAGCTAATCTTTTTTTAACATGCAGAGGTAAGGGAATGATAAAACAATATTTTTTACAAAGTATGGACAAAAATCTACAGGATGGACAATCAATAAGATTTTTGACTGATAATTTGTCATAAACTGCACTTAGACGCTTGTCATGGCCAACAAAAACAACGATCCACAAAAAAAGATGTGGTGTAGGACAGCCTCATCAAGAGACGGGAGAATCGAAATTGCTTTAAGATCATTAGGACTACGGACAACTTTGTTTTAGGTATGGGAGCAATTTTGCACGCAGATGCGAAGGTAGGCGTAGTAACAATAGATCTGATAAGATCCAAAATCAGACAAAAAAAAAAACTATACTTAGAAATTTAATAGATAGGCCATCCTGACGAACTGATTTAAAGTTCAGCCAGAAAGATCATTTTGGACAGAGCTGCTATAAACAAACTCATTAGATGCAACAACGAACCTGTTCATGCCTTCCCTTCCAGTGTATACGGAGTTTCTAAAGGCACGCTAGAATCTAGGGAACTAAAAAATTTAACCTAGTAATTGCGTCTTTCTTTTCGGATAGCATTTTTCGTTAACAAAGAAAATATCAAACAAATATTCACAGAAAAGCATTAGCCTTGCACACATACATACATATATAGATGACTATAGAAATAAAAGTTGCTGTATTCATATATGTACATACATGTGTATATATGCATGTACATATGTATATACATGATTGTATATATAATCAGTCATGTATAGATTTGTTAAATGTTACTATTTGCGTTGTTATTGCATTTAATCAGTTTTTAAAATCATATTGAAATATAATTTGCAAAGACGAAACAACGAATTTATAATATTAATCAGTTACTCTTGATTTGAAAGAACAATGTTTCCGAGAAAACAACAATTAATATTATAAGTTTTTCAATATTTAATTCAACCAGAAATCCATCTGTATACAGATGTGTACATGTAAATTTTATCTCTATAAATTCTTTGTATTTTAGAACGTTGAGTTTCAAAAATTCACTACAAACACTTACCCGGTCAGACATAGCCTCTACAGCACCAAATGCCCAACATGAACCACATGAACCTTGATCTCTAATTTCCGAAATAGTTGGACACTTTGGCCAAGCCTTACGAGCATCAAATTTAATTGGTAATTCACCTGCAACTAATCCAACCCGATCTTTAAATACCAATCGCTTATCGGGTAATTTATATTTGTGAGCATCTTTATGTACCCCCATCAAATAACGAATGTGGCTCTTAGACTCTGATTTCGCAAAATTTCTACCAACTGTCCACGTTTCAGCTTTTCTACCGACAACCTCAATAAATTCATCCGATAAGATATCATAGTCGGAGTCTAGATTTCCAACCACCTGACCTATGATCAGGAAAGCGAGAAGAAGCACAAGAAAATGCTTACGCATTTCGTTCAGAGTTAATTATTTTAAAATCGATCCGTAATGTTAAACAACAAATCGATGATTAATCCAAAACAAATTATCACAAACAAAGCTAACACCAGTAGAACAAAAATAACACAAGATTACTCAAGTTCTATGCAGCTCTACAACGGTATTTTGTGTCTACAGCAATGAACAACACAAAAAACAAGAAGCACTTTTTTTGTGTAAATTAACTTTTTATTTTTTTTCTACTTCGATGGATGTGTTTTTTTTTTACTTTTCTGGTAAAATTCGGTAAAATGAGAGTAACCCATAATTTATCTCAATAAGAGACAAAAATATACAAAAGTAAGAAAACACAAAAACCATAAAATATACCACAAAATAGGTCTGTTCCACGTGCATAACAAAAACATTTGCATCGTTGGCAACGGCTGTAAAATGTGGACAAAAATAAATTGGAAGAAAAAGTAAAATCGATTTTTTATTAAATAAAGTGATAAATATGGACAAATATATGTACTTACATTTTGAAATTTATTTAAAAAATCTTTTTTAAATTTTTAAATAAAAACTTTTGTCGTTTATTTGCAAATTTTCTGATTTTCTTAAATAAAAAATAGCCGATAATTTAATTCTAGATCGAACTTACCCAAAGAAAAATTCGTGCAACTTTGTACAGAAACTTTTACTCTCTAATTTTATATCAAAATTGTACAAAAATTGTTAATAATTGCTGGCACGCTTTTGGGTAAATTTAGAGGATTCCATTTTACACGTAGTTCACTTGTTGATAAGCATTTCTCGCAATTGAACTGATCTAGATTCTGAATGTATATATAGTCAAATTCTTGCGCAATATAACTTCCAATTTATATATTAGCGCTCTAATAATATTATAACTATTATTTTTTCATAAACATTATTTCTAGCTTATATGTTGTCTATGTACATATTTAATAATTCTTTGTTACACTTGTAGTCCACCAACTATATATGGCTCTATGGGGTCGGTTGGTTATTCTTATAAATATTTTTTATTAAATTCTTAATTGCCCTTCTTTTTATATTGAAATATATTTATTAAGCTCGAGGTCGTTTTTTAGTATTTTATTTGTTTTTATTCGATATTTCGGCTTCAGCTGACACTAATTCACAAGTAACATCAGAGCGCCCTCCTTCGTCGGCACTGTGTAGCAGAATAGTTGAATTTTGAACATAATAATCTTGAATTTGTAGTCAAAAATTGGGAAAAGTCCACTGGTGAACTAAGTAAGCATTAGCGAAATAGTACTATATGGATATGCTTTACTCCTCAATTTTTGAATTTGCTTTTATAAGAATACCATAAAGTAAGCAATAATACATTCACATATTTTTTCGGGGAAACCCACAATTTTAAAATTAGAATTATACATAATATAAATTTGTGCGAGTTCGGGCAATTTTGTTATGCACCTAGAACAGACCTAATCTATATGACCAAGTACAATTACAAATCTAAACACATGTATACATCCATAAAAACACAATAATTTGGCTTATACATGTTAATTAAAGAAACCTGAAATAATTTTAACTAAATCATGAAATAAAATTAACTATTATTTGTTTATTGTATTGTTGGGAAACTTTTAATTTTACTTCTGTAATTTTGCTTTGTTATTTTCAATGTTTACTTATAAACCAGCTGATTGCTTGTTATTCTCTTCCAAACTAACCCGAAGAAAACGTACGGGCGGTTTCGTGCATAAAGAACAAGAATATTACTCTCTCAAAACGTCTCTCATTTAACCAATTTTTGTATAACAGAATGCTTTCTGGTAAGATTGGGCGCCCGCTTCAAAAGCATTTCGATCACAGAGGTCTAATTAGCCTATGATTTCGATATTCGTCAATATTACACAGAACGTACATATTTGTGTGACTATTTTTTTTGCAAAGAAACGCACCCAAATACAAATATTTAAGCTGAATATTGATGCGTGTAGTTTACATATTATCGTTTGTATTAGGGAAGAAAAATGTAATTATGTATACATATATAAATTTATTTCCTAGATGCAAAAATATATGCCTAATTGCAATTGCAAATTTAAGTAATAACATATTACATACTTCAATAACGTCAAAATTTAAAAAATATAATTTTTGAGTAGTAATCCAAAATAATTATTCATATCGGCTTATCTTGTGTAAAAAATTCATACAAATAGCTTCAAAACACAGAAAATCCACTAGTGACGTTTGAAAAAGATTTTGTTACCAAGTTCGTAAGAGTGAATAAAATGATAGCATAAGCATTGTATTAAAAGTATGGTTATGCACCTATACTTTTGATAACAGATGTTTTGCTAAATGTGTGAAATTTTAGGGAATAATTTGATTTTTTATTAATGAAATGTTAAATGCGCGATTTAAAAAATATTATAAAAAGCTAATGTACAAATGAAAGTTCAATATTCCATGCCAACAACAAAAAAAAACTATGTGTAATAAGTTCTAAAACTTTGTCTGAAATTCCCGGCAAGAGTGGAAATGCAAGTATTGTAATAGTTTTTATATTATTTGCTGGTTGGTTGGTTTTAAAAGGAACATTAAAGTCCTCCATCGGAAGTGCACCAATCCGATGATGCAGCAAAGCAACTTTAACTAACAAACCACGGTATGTATGTTTGTGTGCCGGCACGTTTGTCTATTGAGGAATTGGACAGTTTCGTGTGAAACATTTTACGGATATACCCAGCAACAATTTACCCAATATTTTAACAGGGAATTTCACGATGACGTGTGTTTTGTTACGCCCATAGAAAATTTATGTGCATTGGAATTAACTTGGGTTGTGCCACCGATGGCAAAATTGTATAAATGTAAATCTGATTCTTATCTAATTGGTTATTATGATGAAGGCAGTTTGTGTGCTTATTTAAGAAAAAGGCAAGTTTATTTTTTTTTTTTATTAATGGCTGCTAATATTTGCAAATTTTGTTTTCCTTTTTTTAAGACTCTGGGGCTTACAACTAATAGCTGGACTAGATGAATCTGATTTCGATACAAATTCCATTTATTCCCTTTGCAATTTGCGGATTTACCTTACTGACTGCTTTTCAACATTTGAACGATAGTTTGTCAACAATTTTTGCCTACATACAGCATTGTGGCCATTCACCCCGATTCTAAAAAGCAATTCCCCGGGAATTTTTTCCTAATTCCCGTACCCATAGTAAAATCTCCCCGGGAAATTTTTCCCTTATTCTAAACGAACTTCGAAAACAGGAAACTTTTCCCCCGGGAAAAAATTAGGTATTATAAATGTAAATAAAAGGGAACATATGTTTAGAAACTTCGGGAATAATTCCGCCAACAATTTGGAAGAGAGTGCTGCGAAAAGATGTAAGTAATTAATATTTTAATTAAAAATTTAGAAATATTGGCTTTTAGAATTGTGTATGTTGTGTATATTATTGGTATTGTTCTTACTTTTAGGTCAAAAATAACAAGCAGGAAACAATTAGATATTCTTTTGAACACTTTGCAAGCATACACTGATATTGGCCGTGGGATATTTAAAGCGGAATTAAATTCAGCGGGGCCACCATCAAAAAGTATTGCGGAGTGAAAGAAGGTATGGATAATTATATTGGACTCAAATGTTAAACTGTTGAAAGTACAAATCATTGTTTAGGTATGGAGCGAGCAGAAAAAATACGTGCGACACAAAGCGTCTCAAAACCGCTAACACCTAAAAGAAACTGGCGGAGTTCCCAATATGGAACATAAGCTTTCGCAAATGCTGTGGCGATGGTCGAAGTAGTCTGCACGTTGACTACAAAACGAAAAATTTTCCTGAGTTCAACCCCAGTTTCAGACTCATAAAAACATCTCACATTTTTTCTGTTGTGCATTTGTGTGTCTTTGTGTCAGTTGTTGTCGAAAGGTATCAGTGGCGAAGTCACTGGTCACTGTAAAATTATTATAAAAAATGGCTAAAATGAAGCTTCAAAACTTTAATACGTCTCCTTGACATCAGAGACGCTACAACACTGCTGTAAAAAAGAACTAACGTGCAAAAAGCAGTGTTGTAAGATAGTGAAGCTTCACCTTCTATCATTTCTCCTACTATCCTATAATTCCAGCACAATGCATCGCATGTGTAGGAGTCATCTGCTGAGTGCTGGTCAAAGATAAAAAAAATAAAGAGGAAATTTATAATTTAATTGAAATGAAGGATTATGTGGAAGGTGTGGGTAACACTTTTGGTTTACACTCTCCTAGTACCACGACAGTAACGAAACCTAATGCATCTGTTCCTCTTACATTGGCAGATAAAGAAAATGTTCCTTTGCACGAAAGTGACAAAGCTACAACACAGCAGCCACCGGCGAAAAATATGTAAAGGGCAAAAGATCAATTGTCTACAAATGTATCGTCTAGTGAAGTACTTGCAGAGGAGATTATTATACAAAAGAAGATGCTGGAAGCGATGCAAGAACAGCAGCAAAATACTAAAAAAATGTATCGCTCTATAGACCGGCTGTATAACTTAAAAAAGCAAGAAGTAGAAAATAAAATCGCAAAAATCGTAAACTTCTGGAAAGAGAAGACTTGAAGTATAAATTATAGTTTAAAAAATATGTGATAAAAGACTTTAAACTTGAAATAACTTTATTTTGTAGTTTTACCAATTTAAGTTTTATTTTTGTTTTTCTTTTTATTGTTGAATTATTTTTTAAGTTTGCTTTGTTATTGAATTGTTTTTAGTTTTTTTAATAAAATTAATATAATACAAATTATTATTTCCTGATGATGCTACCTATTTGGTAGCGAAATATTGAGAAATAAATAATAATTGAAAAACTTTTCATAAAAAAGACCATCGCTCAAAAATAAATATAATTAAAAAATTTTAATAAAGGTCAAAATAAAAATAGAAGTGATACTAATAAAATTTACAAATGTTTGTTATAAATTATTGCCAATATTGTTTCTTATATTTCGAGCAACGGACAAGGATAAGAAAACCATATCACTCAATTGGGTGGTAAAACAATCCGGAATTACTGAATCATTAATATCAGTATTGCACGTCAAAGTTTGTTTACTGTTGTGCGATAGTTAAGTAAGAGTGGTTGTAAATAATTTAATACTATAATAATAAGAATGCAAAATATATTGCTGTTTGTAATAATTAATTTAATTTGAACTCGTATTACACTAATTTAACACGGTCTTTTTAGGTTATGTTATATTTAACAAAACACATGTATACAAACAATTTTACGTTTGGACAAAAAGCGAATTGACGAATTCGCCTTGCGATAACCTTGGTTTAGTAAACCTGGGCCTTGGTCGAGGATCTAATTGAATTCTTATTCAAGGAAGGAGCCAATTCACACGAGAACACTTTTTAAGCCACACAATTTTTGTTCTTTGCAAAACACACGAGAATAATTCATCTGACAAAATGAAAAAGTATACATAGCTTTGTGTGCGTTAGTATTTTATTTATTCATTTCGTATGTGCATATGCATTAGTTTTGTGCTGCTAATGCGGTGTTGTAGCTGGTTGAAAAATTATGCCAACCAAAAAACCTTCCCTTCACCGAATTTGCCAACAAGCTACCGTGCAAAATTTTCATTTCCCTCGAGATAAAAATTGGTATCATGAATTTCATGTGGAAGTTTTTCTCGCTATCATTCTCAGTGAATGTAGAAAAGGGAAGAAGATTTCAAAAACATACAAATTAATTAAAAAGCAAACCAATTTAATTGTACAGAAATAAAAATTCGTGGGTTTACATGTATTAAGTGTTAAATTGTTTTTAAATATTCAGGGGTCAGTTAATTCATCATCAGTATAAAAGGTATTATGTATTGCATTTGAACAATAAAAGTACCTGCATGTAAGGATTAACAAAAATGTTGAAATTAAAGAATGAAATAAATAAAAATAAGAGTACTGCAAAAATTAAAATAAAATGTTTTCATTTGGAACTTTTATGTACCAGCAATTTAATTTAATCCGTAAAACTCTACAACTCGGCCGCGGTATATGTATTTGTATACGAGTACTTCAACAAAACACACTTAATTGGCCGGTTGGTTTGCATTTTATTTATTATTTATGTAGTTTCCACTATAATAGGTGCTCTTGATATAAAAAAAATTATAGTTATGAAAATATCTAAATAAAAGAAGAATTTACTTACATATATTTTGTATGCAATTCCCCAGCAAAAATTAAGTGAAAAGTGGAAAAACTCACGTGATAAAACTCATTCACGATAGGGGGAATTTTATGTTGACCTGAATTTTCACGACGAATTTTTAGCCGATTTCAAATTTATGGGAAGGGAAATATTTTGAGGGAAAAATTATTCCCGAGTTATTAAAGGCTTTTACTTCATTGTACTTTAAAACAATTTTAATTTTTAAAATCAATAATTAATTTACTAAGTAACTTAAATAATTCTCTGATGTCAATTTTTACGCATTATTTTGATTGTAAGAGGAGCCAATTTACAGGAGAGTCGTGTAGTATAGAAAAATTAAAAAAAAAATTATGACTTCACCGAGCCGGTTAAAATTATTAAAGGAAAAGATGACAACACTGCGTGTTGGTCCTATGTTACTTATAATTGTAAATGTTTATTAATTTAAAAATGACTGTTCGGAATAATTCTTTAAAAACTGCAGCCTGTTACTGTAATAATTTTCTCAGAAGTCCAATAATTTTTTGTTGAAAAATTATTTAGTAATTAAAAAAAACAATACAAATTTTAGTTAATATCTTATTGCTTCAGAATTAAAATATGTATGTTATCTGATTATAAATAAAAGAAAAGCTCCAGAAATTCGAATAAAATTTTACGTTACTAAATCATAGGCATATTTCGTATTTGGATCTGTCTAGTGACAACTACTAGATACTTATTTATATGTGTACAATATACATACATACATACATACTTAGGCAGTTGTATTCGGTTAATTTTAAAAAAAGATTTTAAGCAGCATTTTATGGTTGGCTATTGTAACAAACATTTAGTGCATATTTTACTTTCAAACGTAGTGAGTGGTATTCAATTATATTATACGCGCCCAGGACTAGCTGAGACAAAATTGGTGACACTTTAATATACATACATATATTTTTCTTTATTTATTTTTGTTCGACTTTTTAACAATCTGAAATTAAAAAGGCAAACGAATCTGAAGAGATACAAAATAAAATTATTCTCGTATTCGTGCTGTTTGTTGTCTTGCCTGCATAGTTTATTTATATTCCCAAAATTAAGAAGAACTAAACAGAAACTGAAGTGCATGTGTGAGATAAACAGTGCAATCACGATAATATGAAGAAATTAAAAGAACGATAGTTCACATTTGCGTATGACGATAAAAGTTAGCAAAATAATAATCTACTGGTCACATATGTACATATAAAAACTAAGCTTTATATATTGTATAGTCCAGATGAGCATTCAAATTTAGCTCCCAGTTCAGAACAACGCCAAGATCCAAAATTGGTTGACAACTTCCAAATTCTTCTGAAAAGTCATTTGGTAACATATGTTTATATTCAAAGATGAGTTATTAATATCACAATGCTGTATCAGAAACTGAGAAACTTAAAATAGTAGGAAAATTCAGCTTAATTCTTCCATAATTCTCCAGTTGCGTGTTAGGTTAGGTCGTCAGGTTGCTGGATGTAAAGGTAAAGAAAGGTCCCAGCACACATGGCTCCAATTTATTACGGTCCCTTTGTGATACCTGTTGTGGAAAAACTTTCACGTGTTGTAGTGATACAGACCAGAGTCTCTGCTAGGAATAGAACTTAGAACCTCTAACTGATAAATTACCACAATATCCACTAGACTATCCCGGTCCGGGCTTCCTTATCTACCGGGGCAATTGCGTGTTAATTATAAAGCAAAATTGCCATTGTCCATTTTTTTATTATTTTACTTCGGCGACGTTTTATGGCTCACATACCGATGAAGGAGGGTGCTGTAGGAGATGAAACCCAGAAAAAACTTTTCCGACTCGACCGTATTCGGAATCGGAACCGGGGCCACTGAACAAGTTTCCACCAGCCGCCGCCCAAAAAAATTTGTCAGCTCGTATTACGGCAATTTTGTTTATCATTAATTCTTATTTATTAGACAAAGTGTCCCCAAGAAATATTTATTATTATTATCAGCCATTATGACGTCCAATATGTAATTTTTGCACAAACCTGTTATTATTTTAGTTCTTTCGCTTGCTTTTGGCATTTTGATAAATTTATTACTTTTTCTGATTAGCTGATTAAAATTGAAAATAGTACACTAAATTATGACGGGTTGTTCAAAGCGATCATATTTTTTCGTGTTATTATTTTAGAACATATGACTTTATGACTACCATTTGACTTCCCCAATTATATTTGAAAATATTGCGTCACTTATTTCATAATATGGGGTGAAATGGAAATAATACGACTAATGATATTGTATAATGGATAGTCAATTGTAAAGCACAAATGTTCATATTATTGGGAGTGCTCTGTATATACAAAAACATTTTACTTTTTATTTTTGTGTTTAATATGATTATGTAAATACATAAATACATGCATATGTATGTATGTATATATCGTCTACAAAACAGCCGGAGCTAAAAAAAAATTCAAAATTTTCTCTCTGAGTGATCGCGATGTAATTGGCCAAACTATACATACTTATATGTACCTACAAAATCATATCAGTATACAGTAAAAATTTCAATTTTGTTCACATATGTATATGAATTAGAAAAACGTTATAGATAAATTTAAACTGAAAGTTGTACTTTCGGCCTTTTTGATTTTTATGTGACGATATATAGTTAAGTATACATACATATCCATATGTAAAATACCTGTATAAAGTTCTGTTCATACTTTAAATTAAGGGAAAAAAATTTATAGTGCAATATCGAAATATTGTATAAAAAGTGGAAGGAACTTTGCGGATATTTTTATTTATGCATACACATACACACATGTGTGTGAGAGAAGTGCAATTTCTCAAATGCGAACATACTGTGTGGATGTTGTATGTATCGTCGAAAAACAAAATTCTGTACGGTATTTCATTGTAGAGGAGTTTTTAGAATTTTTTGATATTTAAGCATTCAGTCGATTAGAAGCCAGATACAGAGCAAGAGGTGAGTGAAAAATACCAAGAAAATTTTTTACATAACGGCCACATTTCAAAATGAATAATTTATATACCGAAATATAAGTATACATATGTATGTATGCATGTACATACACAAATGCATACATAAAATTTGACCACAATTTATAAGTTATATAAATTTCATACCTTATTTTCGTAGATGAATGCGGATAAATTAAGACGTTTACAGGCCCAGGTTCGTATAGGGGGCAAAGGTACACCACGTCGTAAAAAGAAGGTGATGCATCAATCCGCCGCTACAGACGATAAAAAATTGCAAAGTTCATTGAAGAAATTGTCCGTTAGCACGATACCCGGCATTGAGGAGGTTAATATTATCAAAGATGATCTTACCGTTATACATTTCAATAATCCCAAAGCACAAGCCTCTTTATCGGCCAACACATTTGCTGTAACAGGTCATGGCGAAACGAAAAAAATCGTGGAAATGTTGCCAGAAATCTTGCCACAATTGGGACAAGATACTGTCATGCAATTGCGTGTCTTTGCCAATACAATATCGGGTAATCAGAATCCGAATAATGCTGGCACAACTCCTCTTGATAATGTAGGCGAAGATGATGATGTACCCTTATTGGTTAATGATTTCGAAGAAGTGGCCAAAATGGAGGAAAGTACAACTGTCAAACCAAAAACTGATGGAAAGAGATCAGAAGAAATGGCTAAAGCAACTGAAAATATTAGTTCAAAACAAGAAGGCAACGCGAGAGAAATAAACGATACGAAAGAAGTTGTTGAAAAATTGGACAAGAAATCGAAGAAACAACAGAATAAGCAACAGCAGCAGTCGACTAATGGAGCAGGTAAAATTAAATCAGATGTCGGCAAAAACAAGCAGCAGCAGAAGCAAACGAAACAAGAAAAGTCACACAAACAAGACAAATTAATTTCTGAGAAGAATGCTGCAACTGAAAACAAAGAAATGACGATTAAGGAAACGGATGTTAAGAAGGAAATTTCAAAACAAAAACAAGAGAAATCATCGGAAAAACAGGTGGCAGATTCAACATCAGCTAAAGCTCAAGCAAAAGCTGAAGGTACCAAATTAGAAAAAAATCAAAGCCCAACAAAGGGAGAAACAAAGAAGGCTGACGGCAAAATCCATTCAAATACAACTGAAAAATCTTCCAAACAAGCTTCTAAACTTGTTGAAAAGAAAAAGGAAGAATACGTCAAGGATGACAAAGTTTCAGACGTTAAAAATAAGGCGAACATTGTAAAAGTCAAAGATGCAAAAGAAGAACAAATTAAAGAGATTACAAAGAAAGATGATATAAGTAAAGCCAAAGAAGTAAAAGACTCTCAGAAAACGAAAAAGCCAGCGGAGAAAAATAAAGAGTCTGATATACAGGATAAAGTTCAACTACAACAAAAAGCTGTTCTTAAAGAACCGAATGTAGAATCTAAGAAGATATCAGATTCCAATCGAGGTACATCTGTACAACAAACTGAAAATAAAATGCAACAGGATAAAAAAATCGAGACCGTAGGTGAAGAAAAACTACAAAAAGGACTGGTAGAACATAATGAACTCTCATCAATAAATGATTTAAATACAGCTGCTATTAGCGAAACTGTAAATAAGGACGAAAGTAAGCAAACCAATATAGTCAGTAAACCAGTTAACAGGCCAAAAGCAGTAGAAGTTGCAGAAGTTAAAGCAAAAGAAACTCAAGGCTCATATCTAACACCCTCTAAAGAAATTATTGATCAGCCACTAGTCATTGTTCAGCCCTGTGAACAGCCTATTACGCCAACAGCAGTTGCTAAGGAAGAAAAGTCAAACGACCCAACGATTAAAACACAGCTACCGGAACAAACTCAATCACTTACAACTGCAGAAAATGCAGACGAAGCTAAAGAAGTTACGCCTTCTGAATCTGATAAGGCAACAGAACAAAAAGCTGTTCCGGCTGCTCAATTAAATAAACAAACATCGCAAAAACTAGCTGAAATTAAAAAGGAACCAACCACACCAAATCAAACTGGTGCTAATAATAAAAAAGATGATACTAAAGGAAAGCCCACAACTCAGTCCGGAGCGCAAGCAAAATCTCCAAAACCAATAACCCCAAAACCAACTTTACAAACAAAGTCAGCAACTCCATCTAAGACTCCCGATAAATCGACTACTCCTGTGAAACCAGGAACTCCAACAAAAGCTACTAGCCCTCAGCCAAAAACACCTAATAAAAAAATACCAACGTCCACACCAACACCTCCTACAACTCCTATTGAAGAAAATGTTCAAATTGCTGTTCTAACTACTGACACCAATGATCCCAGCGATACTCAAAAGAAACCAGCTACAGCTTCAAAGCCTGCTCAAAATAAAAACAATCAACAAAAATCAATGAATACAAATCTTGCTCCCGACAATAAAAAATTAAGTGGTACAAAACCCAAGCAACCATCACCTACAAAAAATGCTCCCAATGCTCAAAGTCAACAAGAACTAAAGAAGCAAGTTAGCGCTCCAAAAACTGAAAATGTAAAGCAAGCTCAGTCCCAATCTCCTTCAAGAATTTCTCAACAACAATCATCTAAGCAACCATCACCGCCACAACAATTATCTCCGGGTAAGCCATCCACTCCAACGAAACAAGCATCACCAGCAAAGCAGATAATTTCAGCAAAGAATCAGGAGCAGCAGCAACAACAACAACCAAAAGCAACCACACCCCAACAGCTAAAATCCAATACAACACAACTTTCCCAATCAACAATTCAGTCGGAGAAGAAAGGAACTTCACAAACTTCTGCTGTTCAACCTAAATCCCCAGCTCATCAACAGAAACCTTCAAACCTTCAGTCTGGCACTCAGCAAGCGAAAGGTACAACGCAGCAGCAGAAAGGGGTAACTACACAACAAAAAGCCTCAACTCAACAACAGAAAGGCGCAACTTCACAACCGCAAACACTTCAGCCCAAAACTCTACAACCTCAAGCACCACAACCACAAACTCCACAACCAATTGCTTCTACAACAGAAGTTCCAGAACCGAAACAAGTTATCCAACAATTGACAAATGAAGTACTAAAAGTCAGTACTCCACCACCCATTGTTGATCAGCATTCACTCGTTTTCCCACCCAATCCCGCTATTCCGATTAGTCAACAATCTCAGCCAAAAGTGCCCGCTTCGGGACTCGCTGCTGTACAACCACATGTCGTTACTCTACAAGCAACAACTCAACCGCAGCCAAATATTCAACAACTCCCTCCTCAACCAACTGCTCAACAATTAATGACTCAGCCAAAAGTTCCCACTTTGCAACCAACTGCTACACAAGCACAAGTCGTTGCTCCGCAAGCAACAACTCAACCGCAGCCAACTATTCAACAACTGCCTCCTCAACAATTAATGACTCAGCCAAAAGTTCCCACTTTGCAACCAGCTGCTACACAAGCACAAGTCGTTACTCCGCAAGCAACAACTCCACCGCAGCCAACTATTCAACAACTGCCTCCTCAACAATTAATGACTCAGCCAAAAGTTCCCACTTTGCAACCAGCTGCTACACAAGCACAAGTCGTTACTCCGCAAGCAACAACTCAACCGCAGACAACTATTCAACAAATTCAACCCCAACCAATTCAACCTACTGTTCCACAACCCACTGATCAATCGCAACAAGCAATTTCACCACAAAACAATCCTTAAACATCCGCTTATTATTCTTGCATTTCATTTAAAATACTATTTAAAACGCCTTTGCTATCAGCATTTCAAACTAACAATTATTTTCAGTTCAAACAATATTTTAAAGTTTTTCTTACTTTTTCAAACAGCACCTGTACTAATTTTGAACCCATTTTGATTAAAAAAAATCTACTTAAAAATCCTCAACCATACGACCGCACGTATGTTTATTTAATTACAAATGAATTAAATTTTATTATTTTTTAATTGGAAAATGTAAGTTGTATTTATTAATCGTAATAAATAACAAATACTTCCCAATGAAAATGGAATTATGTATATAATTCAAAAAATAAATAATGGTCAATGGTTGAACAACTTGTTGCGTTTAATTTGACAGTTTATGGATTAATTCGGCAAGAGTGAGTATATGTATGTACATATCTAAAATTCGTATTAGTGCTAAATCCTGCTAATTCGTAAACGCAAGAACCATCTATTTCTTACGACTTGCAGAATTTTTTCAAATTAAGGAATTTCGATTAAAAGAAGTTGAAATTAAAAAAAAATATGTGTATGTATATGATTTACACGTGTCTATCAATCTGTTGGTGCGTGTTGGATTCCCATGAGTGTTTCTGCAAACAAGCTAAGAGCTTCGTAGTGTTCGTGTTGTTAAAAAAAAGGAACGAAGAAAATAAGGCAATAGATGTGTTCGTTTACCCCAAAAGCGTTTTCTTACGCATTAATTGGGTAAATGAGAGAGGTTTTGAGAGAGTAATGTTCTTGTTCTTCACGCACGAGAATGCCCGTACTTGTTTTCGGGCTAGTTTGGGCATGAAGAACAAGCAATCAGTTTGTTTATAATAAACATTGAAAATAACAAAGAAAAATTACAAATATCGCAAACAGCTGACAGACATTAAAAAAGTTGTGTTAAAAATTTTTCTTAACAATAATTAATTACAAACATTTTTGTTATTTATACCATAAATTGTTAAAAACTTTTCATAAAAAAGACCATCGCTGAAAAATAAATATAATTAAATAAATTCTTTCAATACTTGTTTTTTTAAATAAATTCTTTCACAAATAGTTTTTTTTCGGTAAACTGTCATCAATCACATTAAACTTTCAATGAAATTCAGGGATAATCAAGCTCGTGCAATTGTACTTTTTTCAGTACACTTTGCATTGCAAAAGTACTACATTACTCCACTAAATATTAAGTACCAAGGTATATTCATTTGATTATACGTTGTTCAGTAATTTAAATCAATTATAGCAAAAATATATTTTCGATTTTTCTTAATATAATATTTAATTATTAAATTATTCACAACCACTTTCCACAACTTTTTCACAAACTTTGACGTTTGGCCTGTTGAATGAAGTGATAATATAATATAAAATAGAAATATCCATCAGAACCTTGGAGTGGGCCATCACCTGTGAATTTTTTCTTAATATAATTGCCCACAATTATTTAAAATATACAAATATTAAAACAAACTATTCAGGGATTCGCATAAAAATTAATTCTATCCATCAGCAAAGACAACATATGTTGTTGTTAAAACGTGTCGCCGAGTGCCGAACACAAAAACTCTCTTCCACTCTCTCTTCCACACCCGTAACATGCTACCAAACTAAATGTTTTCTCGTCTAAACTCAGTCGTACGGAGCTTCAAAAACTATGGTCCGAATTATAAGTTTACAAACGAGTAAAATTATCCTTTCTGTAAAAAGGATGAATTTACGAAAATTCAAGAATACTTTTGTAATGAACTGCATTAATTTTTAACTATTCAACAACACGTTGGTTGTCTTGCAACGAGGTGGTCTCTCGAGTAATAGGAACTCCTTCAGTATTACTTTAATTTGATTGATTTCGAAACAAATTCTCAATATTCAAGAACTCATTTTATTTTATCTTTCTGTTACTAATAGTTAATAATAGTAAAACTTAACACAACTTTTATGTTTTTAGTACATTTGGGGTCAAAAAAGTACAATTTTATAATTTTCATATATCATCTCCGATATAAACAGAGCTGTAAAAAATTAACATTTCTTTTTTTCTGGTAAATTTTATGGTTTTCGTTTTCTTACTTATGTACATTTTGCTCTCTTATTGAGAGTAATTATAGCTTACTCTCATTTTACCGAACTTTACCCAAAAAGTAAACGTACAGACCTAATATGATAGCGTCAACTTACAGCTTTTTAAAAAGCTGTTTCATGCTGTTGCAAAATCAATATTTAAATGCAGAGTGCTGGCTACTTAAACAGTATTTTAATATTCAATGAGTATATCTAGATGAAAATGAAAATCGACATTTAAATATGAATTGATATTTAAATAGAATTGGTGAAATAGGCTCTAAGAATAAAATTAAAAAACAAAATGCTTTAAAGGCAATAGCCAATGATATAGACTCAGCCGAAGAAGAGGTCAAAGGTTAAAGATAAAATGTATTCAAAATCATCATTAGACATTCTCAGGAAATTTTTCAGCTGCATGGAGTCTTCGGTCCGCAATTCTTCAAGTAATGTATTTTGGAAACTTAAATCTACGCGCCGCAGCACCCAATTTTTCACCCAAACACTTCTTTTTGGTTTTTTTTTAATTTGTTTCTTTTTAATTAAATATGCTGCGATGGCAGCTGCCAATCTTATTTTGCCACAAGACATTTTTATACCGTCATTCGTCAAAAAAGCAAACTACTACAAGCTGTACTCACATTGTGTGGAAACATGTCTGCAATTTCTTGCAGCAAGTTCGTCGTGATAACTTCTACAAACTACTTCTGGAAGCAGAGTTCCGCAAGTTTCGGTTTGAGTGGAAACACTTCAGCAAATACTTGCAGAAGTTCTTCCGCAAGTGACTTGCTAGTGGACACACGGCTTTAGGTTTAGTTTCGGAATGCATTTTCCATGCGCTTTGCTTTCAATTCGATTATTTAGACTTTTTCTCCGATCCCTTTAATTTCAATTTATCGAAAGTCTACTGTACATGCACACGTACGAGTATATTAGATCTGTTCGTTTACTTTTCTGGGAAAGTTCGGTAAAATGAGAGTAATCTATAATTACTCTCAATAAGAAATCAAAATGTACAAAAGTAAACAAACGCAAAAAACCATAAAACTTACCACAAAATAGGTCTGTTCCACGTGCATAACAAAAACATTTGCATCGTTGGCAACGGCTGAAAAAAAAAGTAAAAACCATTTTTTATTAAATAAAGTGATAAATATGCACAAATATATGTAGTTACATTTTGAAATTTATTTAAAAAATCTTCTGTTTTAAATTAAAAACTTTTGTCGTTTCTTTGCAAATTTTCTGATTAATTTCTTAGTATCGTATATTAATAAAAAAAACAGCCGATAATTTAATTCTAGACCGAACTTACCCAAAGAAAAAGTTCGTGCAACTTTGTACAGAAAATTAAAAATTTTACTCTGTAATTTTATTTCAAAATTGTACAAAAATTGTTAATAATTGCTGGCACGCTTTTGGGTAAATTTAGAGGATTCCATTTTACACGTAGTTCACTTGTTGATAAGCATTTCTCGCAATTGAACTGATCTAGATTCTGAATGTATATATAGTCAAATTCTTGCGCAATATAACTTCCAATTTATATAGTAGCGGTCTAATAATATTATAACTATTATTTTTTCATAAACATTATTTCTAGCTTATATGTTGTCTATGTACATATTTAATAATTCTTTGTTACACTTGTAGTCCACCAACTATATATGGCTCTATGGGGTCGGTTGGTTATTCTTATAAATATTTTTTATTAAATTCTTAATTGCCCTTTTTTTTATATTTGATGGCTATATATTTAATAATTCTTATGTTACGCTTGTAGTCCACCAACTATGTATGGCTCTGTGGGCTCGGTTGGTTATTGTTATAAATAAAAAAAATAGAATATCTCTTTTTATATGATTATAATTTTTAAATTGTACTTTTCCCGAGAAAAATATGTGAAATGTATTATTACATTCTTTATGATATTCTCATAAGGTTACTTTTTCTAAAAGCAAACTCAACAACTGAGGAGGAAAGCATATATATATACATATATAGATATATATATAGATGAGAAGAAAAATCTAAATATAAAAATATGTATGTATGTGTTATAAAAAAAAAGTAAACTAATGGATTGTTATGTTTTTGTTTATAAATTTTTGGTTTTTTGTTCGGTATTCAACTTCAATTCTCGATTGATTAGTTGAATTTTGAACATAAGAATCTTAAATTTGTAGCAGACATTAGATAAAATCCACTGATGAGCTAAGCAAGCATTATCGAAATAGTACTACATGGATATGCTTTCCTCCTCAATGCTTGAGTTTGCTTTTATATAAAAAAATATTTTATGAGAATATCGTAAAGTATGTAATAATACATTCACATATTTTTTTGGGAAAAAGCACAATTTTAAAATTAGAATCATATATAAATAAAATAAGTTTGCGCGAGTTCGGGCAATTTTGTTATGCACCTGGAACAGACGTAATATATATGACCATCTACAATTACAAATCTTCACACAATAATTTGGCTTATACATGTTATTTAAAGAAACCCGAAATAATTTTTAACTAAATCATGAAAGAAAATTAACTATTCTTTGTTCATTGCATTTTTGGGAAACTTTTAATATTACTTCCTTTGTTATTTTCAATGTTTATTATAAACCAGCTGATTGCTTGTTCTTCACGCCCAAACTAGACCGAAGAAAAAATACGGGCGTTCTCGTGCGTAAAGAACAAGAATATTACTCTTACAAAATCTCTCTCATTTGCCCAATTTTTGCGTAAGAAAACGCTTTTGGGTAAGATTGGGCGCCCAATTTAGAGTAAACGAACAGACCTATTATCATTGCCATCAATCACAGCATTTTATAAACTAAGTTGAACATTTCTGATTTATCTATTCTATCTTTTTTTCTGCTAAATAATTTAGTTAATGTGTTATCATAAATCTTAGAATTCTGTAACCTTTCAGATATAATAGGTACATATGTATGTACATACATAGTAAATGACTTCTGACGGATGTCTAAGTCATAAGATTCATTGTAGATAAAATTAATATATGTATGTAGATTCAATATCTGTGATGACAGATTTTTTTATTTATTTTTTCTTAACAACACAAACTCTACGAATTAATACTTCTTGCTTAAGCTTGTAATTGGGATTTTATTAAAAAATTATATTTCATTTTTAAGTTCAATAACAATGTACATATGTAAATCCAACAGCGATCTTAAATTTGCTTGTAATACGCTTACATTGCTTGTATATATGTACATATGTATGCATGTATGTATATCATCATCTAAAATACAAATACTTTTCTTTTCTCATGAGATTTACAAACATTCTCTTCTAAAATAGACATTTTGCCGTGTCAATTTATCTACATGTTACTTCTTAACACATATTATTTTCTTATTTTTTAAATTAACAAATACTAGCCAGAATTTAATGTTATTGAACACACATCTATTATTAAAAATGACACAATAAACATAACACGCAGTTCTGGCATTTTATTTTTCGTATGTATGTACAAACATATGTATATTAATTTGAAAATGAGTTTACGATTGTTTTGATGACTCTATAGATTTAGCTCCGCTATTCAATTTGTAGACAGAATAGTTTAAGAGGGACGCAAATGCTAACCATGCAACGTAGGGAATGAACAAATAACCAGCAACTTTGTTAACTTTATAGAATAAAACGCCGCAAGCGGATGCAGTTGCTGTTAATGCAAGAAGATCAATTAAACCCTAAAAATAGAGAACAAGTTTGGTAAATTAATGTAAAATAGTAATGCGATTACATCATACTCCTTTGATATTGTGCTGTCCAAAGAATATTGGAGTATAGGCCCAATTTAAAGCCAGCTGTGTACCATAAGCTATTAAGGGCAATTTGGCATCGCCAGTGAAACCTCCAGCTTCTTTATATACCAAATATGAGGCATAACCCATGCCTGAATATAAAGCAGTCCAAGTTGGTGCAAACACCCAATTTGGTGGTCGGTATGAAGGATGTTTTAAAGATTCATACCAGGGTTTAATATTTTTCCTGGCAATATAACTTCCATAAATACCTCCCAAATTTGGGAGCAACACAGCACCAGCAATTTTCAACTTGTCACACATTTTTCTTTTTATATGTGTATGTATGTATATAAAAGAAAATAGTTTTTAAATTTATACGCAACAAACAGCAACCCAACAACGAACGCCTTTATATTATGAAGTATTAACTGTGACTAAAATTAAGTTACAAATACATATTTGGAATGCTCTATGGACTCTCCATGAAATTATTTGAGTTTCAATTGAAACAGAATGATGTTTGTCAGTTGGGCTAGTGAAGATAAGTTAAACCAGTGTCTACAGTTTAGGGCAACTATAGCCGATTTGGTGATTTTATTGGGAATTTGGAGGTTTTTAAAATTATTTAAAGGTTTTTATGAAAATGTATAGATGTATGAAATTTCAAACGGAACTATATTTTATTCGTTCTAGAATTTCGTAATTTAGTGCCAGATATGTACATATGTATGTATGTATGTGATGATAATAGCTAATAGTTCTAAATAGCTTTTTGGTAACTTCTTCATCTTTTATAACTTTTTTTTGTCTAATTCATTTTGTATTTATTTAATTCAGTCTATCGTACAAACCTTACAGACTGTTAACACCCAGCAGTCCGGTTACTCATTACAAACTGAAAGCCATCCGATTGTATAATATTATGTCAATAGGGAAAATAAAACGAAAATAGTTAAGCCCTTACAACTCGCATCTGATTCGGATTTGTCTTTTTCCCATCCAATTGTAAAGTTAAATGTTTATTAGAAATGACGATCAAAACAAACACAAATAAAAATTTTGCATCGCATTACCATCTGATTTGGATGGCTTTGTAATGTATCATATTGTCATTTCGTTTTAATTATGAATTTTGTTCTTTTTTCTGAAGTGATTTTTCCGTTATTCTTTCTTTTTCATTTTTATTATTATTCCAAAGTAAAATTTGTATCAAGTTCATAAGTGTTTTTAAAAGTGAAGTGTTAGCGGCATTTTTTGTGGTAATATTGTTATAAATTATTAAATAAAAATAATTAAAAAAGGTAAGTGACTGTTTTATTTTTATTTATGTGTTAATTTATATACATATGTATGTATGTTTTGTATTTTTATTTGTTGTAAAGAATAAAATGATTGGATTTAGTAAAAGAAATTTAAGAAGACTAAAGAAAATAGAAAGTGAACGTTTGCAACAAAATTCCGAAATTACAAAATATTGAAAAAAATGAAGTTCCTAATTTAATTATGCAATAGTTAAAATTCATTCCAAGATCAATGGCATTCAGATACATCTTATTGCACTCCGAATTCACCATAATAGTTGGACCCATCCAACATTCGCTTACAATGTATATTGTGTTGGACCCATCCAACCTTCGCTTACATTGTATATTGTGTTGGATAAATCTTACAGCCCAGGCCATCGCTGTGTAAATGTAAATAGAAATTGTATACAGACATTAGATGGGTCTTGCTTACATTGTCATTGGTCTCAAATCGAAGATGTATGTAGCAAAAATTTCACTGGGCAATAATTAAGGAGGTCAAACGTAGATATTCATATATATAAAAAACAAAAAAAGAGAACAAACTTGAATAATATATTATAATGAATTTCAGTGTATAACAATATCCCTTTTAGTGAGCTCTAAACTTTTATCAAAATTAATGTAAGAGTATAGCGAATTAAAATCATCACAAATTCTGTACAATGGGTCGAAGTTGACATAATTGGAGGAATGGTATTTAATATTAAGAATGTTATAATTTCTAGTTAAACGAACTGGTATAATCAAGTTTATTCTACAGAGCATAATTCCAGAATCCAGGCTGCCAATTAACAGTTTTAACAAGAAAGTAATATTCAACATGCGTCTGCGCCTCTTCAATTGATGAAGGCGTGGCGACTTGTATAAGATGGCAATCTTCTAAGGCGATCCTACAATTACTTAAATTTCCTAATAATTAACTGGCGTATTCATAAAAATTTCTTTTTATTTATAAAAGATTTAATAGACTAATTTCCATCCAAAATTCAATTAATATACTTTTCTTAAATTCAAAAATATTGTTATGAATATGGCAATAAACTTTTGTTGGCATAAACTATAACTTTATATATAGAAGAGACTTTGCAAAGCGTTTTAAAATAAAATTTGTGGCCATTACACTTAAATTTTCAACATCGTAGTTGACATCAAAGAGTTCTGAACGGAGTTTGTTCTCCATAGTCAAAGTATCATTGATATTCCGCCCCATGGCACTAATAACGGCCATGTTAGACAAAAGTTTTTGACAGAAGTGCTCCATGCCACACTCTGTCAAACGCCTTGGACATATCGATAGCCAATACCTTACTTACGCCGATATGGTGTATGGAGTGACACCCCTCTCCTCAAAGGAAAGCCAGTATGCAGAGCGTGCAATTAAAATTGTGCAAGTCTTTTTGCCATTGTGTAAATCGTTACATATTTAAAATATAAATTTTGAAAAAATTACTTTTTTTAGAAATCGTGTTTGGTGCGGTATCAGAATCACATAAAAATGTCACATACATTACTTGTACAATATTTCTCACCACGTACATACATACATATATTAGGACAGACACTAATGTAAGTTAGAATAATTTTTGATATTGTTTTAGTTTTTAGTAAATGGTATATTACAATTTAATTTTTTGCCGCCTTCACATAACTTAAGTGTTTCTTAAACCGATCGGTTTTTTACACCTTTTTGGCGCGATGATTTATTGCATGCAATTTAAAATAGTTCACCTTAGAAGATAAAAGGACAGTCTAAAGTTTTGCTGTGTGTTAGAAAAATTTTAAAATGAAAAAATAATATGTTTATAGAATTTTAGTTTTGTGTTCGGTAATCAACATAATTCTCGATTGATTAGTTCAGTTTTGAACATAAGAATCTTGATATAAGGAAAAATCCACTGATGAGCTAAGAAAAAGCATCAGCGAAATAGTATTATATGGATATGTTTTTCTCCTCAATTTTTGAGTTTGCGTTTATAAAAAATACTTTATGAGAATATCATAAAGTATGTAATAATAAATTTCATATATATTTTTTTTTTGGGAAAAAGCACAATTTTTAAATTAGAATCATATACATTGTATATGTACTATAGAACAATTAAAATGGTATTTAGAAATTTTTGGGACTATAAATCAGAAATTGGAGAAAACCAGAAACCCTGAGTTTACTGTTACTCAATTTTCTCTCCCTCACTCTCTTTTTTTATCGTATAGAACAGTGATGGGATTTGATTAATTAATTATCGTGCTCTGTTTGTATTGCACCAGAATGCTTTAAATCGTCCAAAAATATTACTTCATATTATTTTTAAGATATCTACAAATTTACGTGTATGCGCTTGAGGTATTAAATACTAATTTCTTTAACCGTCCTTTTATTTCATTAGCAGCGTTACTCTAATTTCAAGTACATAGATAATATGCATATTCGGAACTACAGTTGCCGCTCGCTATTTGCGACTACCCATTATCGCAACGGTATAAGTGTTACGACAGCTTAATTTTTAACATTGAAGGATCTCTAATTGCAACAGGTGCAGAAAATCAGGTTCTATTTGCACGACTTTTATTTTTTCTTAAGCATTTTTAACGGACAATTCTTTTGGTGCTTAATTGTGTAATTTATGTATTTTATATTATAAATATATGCTTACAATAGGGCTTTAGGGAATGACAAGCCGACAGCAGCACTAAATGAACTGTGAGATTCAGCCGTTATTTCAAGTAATAATTTGCCAGAAAAAAAGCAATTTAAAATCTCCAACTATTTTAAAAGTAACTAAATTTTATATTTATCAGAAATATGTCAATAACATATATGTATGTAACAATTTTATAATATTTTTTCCAATAAAATTTGGGTGTGGTTATCGCGAAAATTCAGTTTCCGCTACAGATCTAGTTTTTAATGTCACGAAAACCGAGCGTGCACTACATTTTATTACTAAGAAATTTTTATGTTCTTAACTACTATATATGTAACTTTATTAAAGATTCATTTGATATAACATTTCTTTACATTTATACATTTAGTGTGCATTAGTGCACTCACAAAGTTGGTGATATAGTGTATAACTTATTTATGTTTTTGGCGAATTTTGACCAAACCTCCAAATTCGGAATTAATTATATGCATACATCTTTTAACTACTAAAGCTTAAATTTTTATTACTTACTAATTTTTTATTTATTAAAATGGTATTTACATTTTGGGATGTTGCCATAATGGGGTATTGACGTTATACCGTTAAGTATAACAAACGGTAAAAACTGATTACTGCTTCTGTTACTTTACTTATTTCCGCCATTTTCAATTTAATTTTTAATTTTAAACACTACACTAAATTAAGAGGTATCTCACAGCGGACATATTTTTATCATGTTATTATTTTTAAGGATGCTAATTTATGACTTCTTGTTAATACCCGAAATAAATAGTCGGTCATGAAAAAGTTTTTTGTAATCTTCAAACATTGTTGTATTTTTGAATCTTGTGATTATGTTTTCACATCCACTATGTTCTATATCATTTATTATTTTCAGTACGTACGATAGAAGTAAGAAAGACATGTTTAAAAATTACATAATCTTTTAAACTATTAAATAGAAAAAAAGTTATATCATTTCTTCTTGACTCAAGTGTGTTCTTTCTAATACAATAGAACGCGACAGTCAACGTTCTGAAGTACATAGTAGAACTAAATAAACATTAGAGTTGAAATACTAAATTTTTTAATTCACTTCATTAAAATTATTTTTTTACACAAACATGCTAAGTAAATTAAAAGGTAATATAATATAGAAATAAGGGTAAGTAACATTTTAAGTGCCACAAGTAATACCAAATGTGCCATCACTGGTATACAAGAAGTTCTCTCAATAAAAAAGTAACAATTAAATCTAATGAAACTCACATACAATGCAGTGCTGCCAAATGGGCGGATTTATCTGTTTTTTTTTTCTAGATTTTTCAAGTGCACAACAGGCTTGCAGATTTTTACTCCAGAAAACAGTTTTTATATCACGGCAGTTTTTAAAATTTTTTTCGAACACAACAAAAAATCATAAAATTAAAATATGATTGACAATCATTTATTCTTTATTTTGACAATTATTTTCTAAAATATGTTGAAGCTTTATCGCCTCCTAATGTAATTAAAGACAATGGGAAAAGCATTTCTGATTTTGTTTTTTTTTATCCTAATGTTATGGACCTAGATCATATCGAAGACATGGTGTGAATTATTGCACTGTAATTTTAATGACTATAATTTATTAGAAGAAAACAGTTCTGGACAATTTTGGCAAGCCTTATTTAATACAAAATGTTGTGATGGTTGGGAAACATTTGGAAATAAGTTTATGCAATTCTGTCAATACCAGTATCAACAGCCAAAGTTGCGAGAATATTTTCTCAAATAAATTTAAAAAAAACAAAAACTAGAAATAGTTTCGAAATTCCTGCTCTATGTAGAATTTTGCGTACCGAAGACTTCTTAAAAATATAATTTTCATTGCACAAATTTTGTACAAATAAAAGATATGTCCAACTGATACTCGTATGTAAAATTAAATAGTCTACTACAATCTCTATGTGTGATGAACTAAATTATATATTTATGTAATGTTTTACTTATGACTTTATTACAATATATAAGAAAAGTTCTTTTGTTATTTTCTTTATTGAATAATTAAAAATGTGCAAATATTAGCCCAACTCACAATAGCGGAACTCACTCTTTGTTGAATACTTACAAAAAATGCAAATATGCTACAGTTTTTTGCAACGAAGCGTGAGTGTCTGTTTTATAAGCATATCAAATTTTTGATAACAGCTGACTGCTTGCATTTTTAACAAAAAGTAAATAAAGAAATTGTAAAAATTAAGAAATCCAAAATCTTTTTCAATTCATCGTCCGTCCACTTTTTGTTATTTGGTTTTTGCCGTATTTGTTTTATTTTCCTTTTTGGTTCTTCAATATTTATATTTTTATGAAATTTTATTTTTTGTGTTGTCTAATTACTATAGTTTTATTGCACAAACTATGCTAAAATTTTTAACGCCGGCAAAAAGTTAGCCGCTTTCAAAATCATAACGCCGTTGCTCAATATTCAGCGAATGAAAGGGAACAAATCTGGTTTATGAAAGCACTTCCAAATAAAATAAAATGTAAATTAGGTTGTAGGAAATTGAATTCTTAGAAGATAAGAAGTTTTTTATATCTCTTGCAATTTCCTTCATAAGATTTTGATTCCGTGCACAAGAATGATATCCAAAATTTAACTTTTTATGCTTGAGATAACATTTTTTTGGCATCTAATACGCATCTTGACAAGCTTTCCAATGATATCAATATGCGCAGATATATTACGCAGAATCACCATTTTCTATTAAGTTTAGTTTACTTGAATTTTTATACCCTTCACGTTAGGTGGCAAAAAAATCCTCAAAGCTCAAGAACACTTAACACTAATTATTTAAGCTTAGGGTCTTTTTATTAATATAAAAAGAGGTAAAAAAACTAGAAAAATTATAAAATAAAATAAAAATTGTTAAATCTAGCTGCATAAATTATTCAATAATCACACTGATAGGGATACCAAATCCTATAAATATTTTCATGCCCAATTTTAAAGTGCAGATATTTTAAATAAAGCAGTGAAACCGAAATGCTATTAGACAGTCATTTAATTTATAAAACCTGTACTTACCCCTATATAAACGTAACAGCTTGAGAGCCATTTTTTTCGCATGAGGGTGAGTAAGTAACATGAGTTACCATGTCAACGGTAATTTTTAAAAATATCAAAAACAAAAACATTAATATTTTCTTCAGTTAAATCTTGAATGAATTGAGGTACAAATGACTTTACTGTTCGATACAAAAGTAGAATTTTTAGATTCGGATGCTGTTGGCACGATAGGATCATGGCATTCTAATGAACCAACTTTTGCTGTGGCCTCATATAGCCAAGAGAGGGGTGGTTCAGTAACAATTTTCGCAGATACTGCAAGTTTTTTTTAGTAATATTTTATAAAAGTTATTTATTTAAAGAGATATATATGCATGTATTTGCAGGGAGAACCACTATATGATGTTAGTTATCCAGTGCACCCAACGTCGCAGTGTACTGCTATGGCTTGGCACCCTGAAAAAGTGCTTTTGGTAACAGGTTGGGAAAATGGTGACATACACGTATGGTTTGCTGGGCATCGTGAGTTCGCCAGCGTTAGTGGTCCGCATAAAGCAGCCATAACAATGGTCGAGTTCAGTGAGCGTGGTGGACGAATGGTGACGACAGACACAATGGGCCTCTTAACCGGCTGGCGTTGTGATGGACAGTATCAATTTTTAACCATGTTTTCGCACGACTTACGCGATATTTTAACATTGATCACATTTCGTTGCACCATATGCAGCGAATTACGAGAAGAAATGGTCAATTTGGCTAAAGCAGCTGTAGCAGGAGATGAAAACGCTTTGGATGCATTAACCAATTGGAGACCGCGTACGGCTGTTCGCACAGCTACTCACACGGATATAAAGGATAATTATTGTTTTTATGTATCTACACAAAATGGCCATTTGTATTACGTTAATCAAAGTGGGACGTGTACGGAGGTATTGAATAACAATTCAATTCCTATTGCCCAAATGTTATGGCATCCTAAAAAGTTCGTATTTCGGTTGAAAAATCAAATAAAACTGTTGCTTTAAAACTTTAAATTCTACACAGAGATGCAGTCGTTTGTCTATTGGATGATATGTCAATAATATTGTATTTAGTCGAGTCTACTGGAATTTTGACTGAACTAGATCGTGTTAAGCTTAGCTGTCCACTAACAGGCAAAAAAGGAGCTATGACCTGGACATCATCAACACTAGCTATAATTACTGGTACGTTATTAAATTAAATTATATGATGCAATTGGTTGCAAAATGACAACTTTTATAACCCAATAGAAATCTCCATAAATTCCATAATAATAAACATTTCGTTACTTACTCACTCATCTTATCAATAAAGTTTTTTTTATCACAAAAAGTAATTAGCTTGATAAGAAACACGTGCCAAATTTTAATAATAATAATTTTATATTTTAAATAATACAACAAATCAGCAACTGAAAACTTAATAAACTATACGATCAATAATAGCCAGCACGTCAAATCTACTTACGAGTACGAGTATGTATGTATTTATACAGGGGTCGGTGTCCCAATTTTTCCCATCTCACCTTCCCTTCTGTCGGATACTTCATTAGAGAATAGAAAAGTTAATAAAAATTTAACTTTTACAGTCGCTATTAGTTTTTATGAAAGTCTTTAGCAATGGATAATCCGAGTACAGCGGTTTTTGCAACAAAGCTTTATTAGAGCATAAATGTAGAAATACTTTTCAAGTTTCAAAAGAAGCATTCAAGTGCCTTACTTTCTTAAAACGGTGCAAGTAACACTTCACCCCATCTGATCTCCTTACTATATACATCATCTATATTCGCTCTAAAATGGAACACAACTCTCGAAAGTTTTCAAGTGCTTTACACCCTATTTTGAAGCCTCTCGACCGCATACAGAAGAGGGCGAAGAAGCTTATTGGTGACGCAATGTGGAGTGTGTCTCGCTCTTTTATCGCTACTACTCGTACAATGGAATGTGCTCTAATGATATCAGAGAACTCTTTTCCGAAACGCACACATTATTACGTAGAACAACTTTGTCTTCACGAGTGCCTTCGTAGTCTAGTGCACGAGCATTAGCCTTTCAATCTGGCGCTTGCTGGTTCGATTCCCTTGGTGTTTCTACGGACAAGCTGAAAACTTTCTCATAATGTGTGTTGTTGTTTAAAAAAAATGTGGTCGATGACAGAGGAAATTCGTTTTTTAGCCAAACTATCTGTATTTGGAATAAACTGCATGCAGAAGTCTTCGCCGTCAACTGTGATATTGGAAAATTCAAGTCGAATGTCCACAAACAATACTCCCTCTCTCCCCTTTCCCAAAACCTATTTGCCTAATTCTGGTGCAATGTAGGGTACATCCCTGAGCATTGGTCTGAGAAAAAAAACTAGATTTTAATAAAAATATGGATTAGGGACCTTCTAAGAATATTAATTTATCGATATGCACTCGTACGTGCATTTTCTAAATCTTGGGCACTTATTAACCAATTTTTTTTGTCCCCCGTTCGTTATAGTCACATATAAAAACAGTAGACTTGAACATACATACATATGTCATTAAAAAGTCATAATGAAATAATTTCATTCAGTGTTGAAAGCTTTTGAGATTTGAACTCCTTGACTTTTCAGGTGATCTCTCTGTCCGTATTTGGGATATTGAAAAAAGCGACAACTATTTGCTAAAAATGGATATGCCGAGCAGCAAAGCGACTACTCAACACCAAACTACGGCATCAGAATTTTTCAGTAGCAGTGAAAATAGTTCACAACTCGTAGCAAATCACTTAAATGCTAATAGCGGTACGATTTTAAGGTCTATGAAGAACACCAACACATCCAACGAATATTTTACATGTATCACTTATATAACGGATAGTCAAGCTATTTGTGCTGGCACGAATATGGGTAATCTTTATACTTGGAAGCGATCTTCAGGCTACATTCCGACAGTACCTGAGGACATGTGGAAACTAACTAATATTTCAACAGTAAGAGGTGCCATTAAACAATGTTTGTGGGGCTTTAATGAGTTGGCAAAACCATGTATTTTAGTAAATTGTATATCCAATGTATACGTTTTAAAGGAGCAACCCTTACTTGCACATCACACTCGCGAAATATGCGCCATACAACAGAGTGCTTGCAATATTTTCTTGGAACGAAGTGATCATAGAAATTGTGTTGTACAAGCAAAATTCAGTGTTACCGTTTTGGCTCTGAACAATTCTAATTTGGTGTTGAGTAATGGTCGTAATATTTCTGCGTACAACATAGAAAAAACCGATCGTACAGCAGATGTGGAGAGCAGCAATGGATCTCCTAGAGACACAGAAACACTCTCAAATCTCAATGTACAGTTGTTACAAACATTTAACGGCGAATGCTTGGCTTTGTGTATTTATCATCAGAATATATTCTGTTTGACAGCCATGAATGTGAGTGTGTACTCTATAGGCGGTGTTGTGCTGCATAAGATCCAATCAAGTAGCACAGAAGGAAAGATTATTGGCATGGATCTTACATCATTCTACTTTTCCATATTTACACTGAATGGTTATTTAAAAATCTTTGATGTGTCAAGACACGATCCCAAGCTTTTGTTTCCCCCCAAATCAGCTTATGATCTCTTTGAAGACTTTGGAGAAGTCATACAGGTTAAGTGCAATGCCAGTGGCACTCACTTGGCTTTGCTTATAGCTAACCGTAGTTTCATTCCAAAGCCCGTCATATACTGTTGGAATTTCGAAAAGAATGTGTTAATGGAGCAGGATTTGCTTAATCGAGAAGGAACTACAAATGCCTGTACACCAGTATCTTTATGGTGGGATATTGAAGAACCTCGACTTTTTGCTATGGAAGTCAAAACAATGCAACATAATTCAAAATCTGATAAACCGAAACTACAAACAAAAAATACAAGCTACAGGGTTAATACAAGCGTTTTGTTGATGTTTTATTCAGAGAAAAATAATTTAAATATATTAGAAGTGAAACAATTAGATGATGGGGAGCAATTAATTAACATCTGTATACCAAGTGTTGTAAGATTATAAATTACTTCATTAATCTTATTTTTCTCATTCTCAATCATTTTAGGTAACAATAGATATTAACTTGATTCGAGAGAAAGCTTTAAGGGATTTTGTAGACCTCAAGGACTGCGATCCATCCACCCGTCAAATGGTTTTAAACTTTAGCATGCATGTGGCAGAAGGAAATATGGACTTGGCCTATCACAGCATAAGATCCATACAATCGAAGGCAGTTTGGTCTAATTTGGCTAAAATGTGTGTTGAAACCCAACGTTTGGATGTTGCGAAGGTTTGTCTGGGCCATTTGGAAATGGCCAGATCAGTGAGAGCCGTAAGAAAAGCTCTCGAAGATGAGGATCTTGAACATGCAGCCAAAACTGCAGTGTTAGCCACAGAATTAGATATGAATGAAAAGGCTCAGGAATTGTTACGAAAATCTGAACGATATGATTTATTGAACAAACATTTGAGGTTGATGGGTCAAATAGATGAAGCTATTAAATTAGCTGAAACGCATGATCGTATAAATTTGAAGCATACATATTTTCAAAAGGCTAACGAACTGAAAGAAAGCGGTGACATAGCTGCAGCTATACAATTCTATGAGAAAACCCAAGATCCAGTGAAAAATATTACTCAAATTCTTTTGGAAAATCCCACAGCAATGAAGGTTAGATCTCTAACTATTTACTATTACATATCTTGAAATTTAGAAATGATTTCAGAGATCTTCTATAAGATTTCTGAAAGTTATATCCGGTATCAGCTCTTATTAGCATTCATCCTCATGGAAAAATTGCTAAATTGCTAATAAAATTTTTCTTTATCCTTGACATTATCGCCCATTAGCATTTAACCCTTAAATGCCTGGTGTGTCTTTAAAGATACAACCATAAAAAACTTACTGCGGCCACAGTTATGGCCCGATTTAATTGAAACTAATTTCATTTTATTCAGAACATTATATTTATTTATAAAAAAAAATGTTCTACTTATATCTATCAGATAAAGACAAAAAATGCACTCAAATTAAAAAAAAATATTTTTTTAACTAACCAACTTTATTTCTTTTTAGTGTAACAGTCTTTGCTTAAAAAACGTTAAGCTGTTTAAGTTTTATTGGTTGTATCTTTAAATATACATATTGTTTTTATTTTCATCATATTGCGACGTTTTGAGGTCCTGGAAGGCAATTCTGACTTTTTTTCGCCTTGATGTCAATATGGACGTGTGTGTGGTAATAAATCGGTTTGCTTCAATCGATTTCGAAAAACTGGTTTCCTCAAATAAATATAAATATACTGGGCTGCTTATCAGCTCAATTACTGTCAATTTGACTAAAATTGGGTAATTCGTTCGAGAGATATCGTTGACGAAAAATTTCGCAGATATCGTTTTTCTCAATAATTCCAGAAGCTCTGATTTTTATGGACTTAAAAATGCCTTGGATAGCGTAAATTTGAAGGTGGCGATGGCACGATGGATTGTAGTCTGCACGTTGACTACAAAACCAAAAACAGACCTTCAACCCGAGTTTCAGACTAAAATTTTAAAATAAAAATAAACATCTCGCATTTTTCTGATATGCATTAGTGTGTCTTTGTGTGTCAGTTGTTGTCGGAAGGTTTCAGTGGCGAAGGCATAGTCACTGGTCACTGAACAATACCGGCTTCAGCTGATAGCAATCCACAATCGCATCAGAACGCCCTCCTTTGTCGGTATTGTGTAGCACCGGCGAAGTAAAATAATAATAAAAATGGCTACTAAACCGAAGCTTCAGCACTGCTACGAGTATAAACAAATACAAAGAACGTGCGAAAGCAGAGCTGTAAAATAATTAATTAAGCTTCACCTCCTGTCGTTTCACCTACTATCCCTTTCCTATAGTTCCAGCACAATGCTTCGTATGTGTAGGAGTCATCTCCTGAGTGCTGGTTCCAAATAAAAAAAAAAAAAATTTTAGCAAAACCTTAAAAAAAAGAAGTTCGAACGATATCGATGTTGAGAATTTCCGAAAAATGTGTTTGTTTTTACTCCATACGTATAGCGATTGCTATATTTTTTTATTATTATTTCAGCGTTATATGCAAACTACCAATGATCCAAAAATGCTCAAGTGGTGGGCTCAGTATGTGGAGAGTTCGGGGGATATGGATGCTGCCTTGAGTATTTACCAACGAGCAGAAGATTGGTATTCTCAGGTAATTCAAGAGTTAATGGTATTTAAAAACAATTATTTTATAGCATTTTATGAAATTTAATGACTAAAGTCCATTTTTGAAGGTAAAGATACTTTGTTATTTGGGCAAAATATCAAAAGCTGATGCCATTGCTCGTCAATCTGGAGATCGCGCTGCCTGTTATCATTTGGCTCGTCATTATGAAAATGTGGGTAAATTTCAAGATGCCATATTGTTCTATACAAGAGCGCAAACTTTTAGCAATGCTATACGAATATGTAAAGAAAATGATTTCCAAGATGAATTATGGACTGTAGCGAGCTCTGCAAGAGGCCGTGAAAAGGCCACAGCAGCAGCATATTTTGATGAGTGTGGGTCTTATAAAAGAGCTGTTGAGCTTTATTATCGAGCTGGTATGTTGCACAAAGCTTTAGATATGGCTTTTCAATCCGAACAGCCAGATATTTTGGAAATAATAGCCTCCGAATTAACAGTAGAGTCTGATCCGGAATTGGTTCATAGATGTGCTGAATTTTTTATGAATGTCGAGCAACATCAAAAAGCAGCTGTGTTGTTGGCTAAGACAAAGCAACTAAAAAAGTCCGTAGAAATCTGCGTTACCAAAGGTGTACCAGTGACAGAAGATTTAGCCGAAATGTTAACACCTACTAAAGGTGAATTGGACGAAGAATCACGGGTTTATATTTTGACACAATTGGGAGAATTGTTGCAACAGCAGGGCGATTATCATACAGCTACTAAGAAATTTACGCAAGCTGGTGACAAAGTCAGAGGCATGAAAAGTCTTCTCAAATCGGGAAACACTGAGAAAATTATATTCTTTGCCAACATGTCGAGGCAGCATGAAGTTTACATTATGGCGGCTAATTATCTGCAGGCACTTAATTGGCAGGAAGATAAGAATATTTTAAAATATATCGTTACCTTCTACTCCAAAGGTCAGGCTTATGATTCACTTGCTAATTTCTACGCTATTTGCGCTCAAATAGAAATTTATGAATTTCACAACTATGAGAAGGCTTTGAAGGCTATGCAAGAAGCTCAGAAGTGCTTAGAAAAATTGGGAGAGCATACTCAACAAGCCATGACTAATCTACAGCGCACAATGGTCGATGTCAAAATCATTTTGGATTTACAAAATGCTTTAGTAAATGGTGAAAATCAAGCAGTTATATCGGGATGTCGGAATATGTTGAGTAAGTCTTGAAAATATTTCTAATATTTTACAAATATTTATCAAATTTTTTTGGAAAGTCAAACCCGAAATGCCTCCTATAAGACATTCGGACATTGTAGCTTTAATGGTGCGAGCTCTAACCTATACCAAACAATATAATGAAGCAGCTAAAGCATTAAAGGAATTGGCAATGCGTGATCCGAACTGGAGCTCGTCAGGTGTCCTCGACAAGACTTTAATACAAAAAATTTGTAAGGAATGCAATTTAGATTTCAATATAATTTGGAAGCCTCTGAATGACTCAACTGAAAATTACAGTGAAGACACGGATGAGGGTCATGAAGACATACAAGAAGTATTACGTTAATCAAAACGATACGAACTTCTGAGTTCGAATTAATTAATACAGGGTGTCTGGTAGCAGATTTATATTTTACTTATATAAAAAACGTAATAATTGACACAAAGTTTTATTAAGAGCATTGAACGATAAAATTGAAATGCGGATTTTATTTTTTAAAGAGTATGTCATGCAGATCCTTCAGATCCTTTTTTAAAATTCCATGAATAATCGCTCTTGGAAGTCCCAGTGAGACTGCTCTTTTCCGTATTGAAAGTTGCGGATTTTCACGTAAACTGCTTTCAACCAGTTAAATGTCTTCGGATTGACTGGGCCCTTGCCGTGGGGCATTTACGAACGAATTAAATTTACACTCGGTCCATCACTTATTCACCGAATACCGAACTTTGAACAAAATTACGTAAGAATCATTACTCTTAAAAAATGTCTCCACAGCGAACGCGCGATCACAAAACATACAGAAGTGTCAGCTGGGGGTCTGAAAAAATTTTAAATCAGCTTTTCTTCAAATAGGGGGAGAAAGAGACAAATATACAATTTCACGAAAGATGAAAAGTAAACAAAAGAAAAATGTAAACATAAGCCACATTTTGTGCATAAGAACAAATTTATAATTTCTTGTGGTTTTATTGGTTTTAATTGTGTTTTGTGTTAATATAGCAAAAAAAACATAGCGAAGCTAAAAAATTACCAAAAAGAAATTTGTTGTCCATAAGCCAATAAAATAACATTTTAGTGATCTTGTGATTTTTTGGCATCTATTTGTTTTAATAAATGAAATTAATTTTCATAGTACATAATTTTCATAACACAAAACACCACATTGTTGTGTTTTCTAACCACATACTTATTCCTATAACCTATGTTTGTAACATTGTCGTGCTAAAAATTGTGAAATTGCGAGCATAAAGTAGATGAAAAATACGGCTAATTTTCACATCTAGAAAATAAAAATCAAAACGAAACAACAATATTGAGGAATTTTGAAGAAAAAGGAATCACCGAACAGAGTTAGGGGGTAAAAGAGACAGCATATCTCTTGATGATGTCTCTTTATCTGCTCGTTGGCTGCTTTGAACTGACACTTCTGTATATTTTGTGGCGCGATGCTCACTCGACCACTGCGACATCGTGACTGACAAATCTGCACAATAGATAATTCCAACGGCGCCACCCTCCCCCGCACCGTTTATTACTTTTTGAAATATTCGTATTTAAAAATATAAATTTGCCACGAGACACTCTGTATATTATTGAAAAATTGTTATTTTTAAGAAAAAACTCCTCAAATCGTCATTTTGCTATTTTTAAGGCCAAAACTCGTGTAAATGAATCAAATCTGGCAACCAGCATCAACAACTACTTTTAAGTAATAGCGGGGGCCTACACGATCAAGTTTACACTCACACTTTTCCACTTAATATTCCTTTTTTTTAATTTGATGCTAATTTTCTTTCCAATTTTGTGATTTAAATTAATTGAAAATTGCGTCACGTCACAACCGTCAATGAAAATTTTTGAATAACAAGTGAAAAAATTTTAAAGACAAAATCACTGAAGTGTAAGTTTGAAAGTTTATTTATTTTAAATAAAAAATTGTTTACTTATCATTACACAGCAAATTCAAAAAAATTTAATAATCTTAGTATTACTTTGTTCGTATGAAAATTTAAAATACTTAAATATAAAAAATTTAAATAGAACTCATTTTAATTTTTTTGAATGAAACATTTTTTTACTCAACTTGAGTAAAAATACATAAGTAATCATTCAAGTACGCTAAATATAAATTAAAAACTACAGCGTTTTACATTGAAATTGAGAACTTTCCAGATTATATTGAGAAAAAACCTAATGAAATTGACAATTACAAGTTGAAATTGAGAAAATTCCAAATGAAATTGAAAATTTCCAGTTGAAATTGTCAGATATAAGTAAGTACTAATGTACTAAACCCATAAAGCCTTGCACAATTGATGGGGAATTATCACAATTTTCCTTTTCCTTTACATAATATTCGAAAGAAGTTTTTTGTATTATTGATGAAGATGGCAGCAGGGCACAAAGCAAGTGAATTCCATAGCACCACGGCTGCTAGATAAAATTGATAAAGAAAACGCCATATTTCGAACAACAAAAAATCGGCATTATCAGCACTTCAATTAAAAAAAAAATTGGAAAATTATAAATGTCTATTGTAAATACAATAAAACGTATCTTTATAAAAAAAATTACAAAGCATAACAATCCAGAATTATCTAATGTTTATAAGGTATAAAATAACTTCAAAATTAATAAAAATAAACGTTTTACAAGTTAATTTACAAAAAAATATAAACTGCAAATTGTTTTCAAAAACTTTTTTTAACCTTCTTGCATGAACATATACATACATATATTGCTGATGTATTTTATTTTAATATTTTTATTAAATCCTTTTTAGCATCAGCATCTAAACAGACTGAATTATTCAATTTTCAATAATCTTTAGAAAAGAAAATCCTTCTAAACATTAACTACCGTAATCATAATCTTTTTTTTTATTTCCAAAAAGTTTATTACACAAATCTCCATGCATAATTCAATCAATATACGTTCTATAAAACCAGTAATTTGCAAATCAACACTCGCAATTTTGAGATAAATAATCGGTAAATATGGTAGGCCTGTTTCCGACATAATTATGCTCTATGCATGTATCAAGCAGCCCTGCCAGATGATTTTTATGAAAAATCTGCACTTTTCGGGAAATAAGTCGGCATTTTCGGCACTTGAATTCCGAAACTTGAAATTAAAACTTTTTTTCGAGGTTTTCAATAATTTTTATTAATAAAAATAACAATTCTAATAATTTCATGTGTTGTAAACATATATGCATAACATAAAATAACTTTTATATGTATTTATACTATTAAGCTTTAGGTCTTCTTCAAAAAGTTTTTTTTATTTATTTGAGCAAATTTAATAAACAAATAAAAAAAACTTTTTGAAGAAGACCTAAAGCTTAACAATATTATATGTATTAAAACAAAGGTTAAACAAATAGCGATATATATGTATAAACTTTTATATGTTTTATAAACATAAAAACATAACATAAGGAAGAAGTTGATTCCACAACCTTAAAAACATAATATATATACATATGTACATACATTTTTGCTAAATCGTATTTAATACTTGTGTCAAAACAATTGGATTTATTAAATTTCAAATAATCTTTAGAATAAAGAACTCCTTCTAAAGTTTCATTTTCTAAGGAACATCGAAATTTAGTTTTATTTCAGTTGACGGCACTAAATATGCGTTCGACATTTGCGGAGGAATGTGGCAGAATCATATTTTGTTTCACAAATTCAACAACAATCAATATGTTTTATGAATGCTGTTCAAGTTATTCTTTTAACTTTTTTCTGTCATTTTTTTTTCAAAGTTAAAAAAAATGTACTAAATCACTAAGAGATCTATAATTTTATATCTTCTCTCTTATTAATACATTAGCAAAAATATGTCTGGTGTATTCTATTAACATCGTTATTGCCAGTACAGCATTACCAAATCAAAAAAAAATTTTTAATTGGAGTTACCGTGTTGTCAGTTGGTTTGATAAACATCGTAATTTTTTTACCTAAAATCGGCAAATCGACATTTGGTAAGTTTTTTATGTAAAAATCTGCTCTTTTGGCAGCCCTGGTATCAAGGTGGATTCAACAAGGTAATCTCAGTTCTACAACAGCAAAAAACACTATTATCAAATTGAGTTGTATGACTGTGTCAACGGTTTGTTTTCCTAGAGCAATATTCATCCATTAGCTTCGTTATCTGGAGTTATTGTTTCAGCTGTGATATTGCTAAAACTTCTCATTTATTTTAATGAATGTCGAATATAATATCTTGTTCTAAGAAAAAATTGGGTAAAAGTTCCCTGAAGATCTGCATTACCAACAGTGAAATGAGCATAGGAACTATCTAACCTCTCCTAAATCAATTTCAATGTATTTTCTTCTAGTAAATACTTTGGGAAAAGTAGTGCTTAAAATTACTACATCAGCGGAAGCCAGTACTATTCAGTGACCAGTGCTATCTATGCCTCCGCACTGACATCTTTCCACAACAACTGACACAACAAGTTACTTCAATTCTCTTTTATTTCATTCTCATTCTTTGAGGTGTTGTCTCTTCAAAGCGAATTAAAAAAACTTTCTTCAAGAAAAATTGTCCAATCTAAAAGTATTCTATCTATATGACTTTCAACTAAAGCTATTTTAAAGTATTTTTATAGTTAGTAAATTATTGCATAAAAAAAACCTTATAAAATTTAGAAAAAAGCTGTAAGTGGCTCATAAGAAACTTTTAAAAATGATCTTTAAACTCCCTCATCATTACTCAACTGCTGATTACCCGAACTGTTAACACAAAAATAAATTTCATAAACCAAAATACATGAGAAAATATTCTAACATTTGATTTACTTTGCTAAACCTGTAAAATGGATTCAAAGAATTTGTCCAAACTTAGATTGGACATTTCATATTTTATAAAGAAAATCGCTAGAATGAAAAAGAAAAATTTAATTGACAGACCACTAAAAGTCGTAAGCGACAAATATAGCTTAAAAGAGATAAGAAAAGAAAATATTGTACGTAGAACCAATGGAAATTGTACTTACTTACAAATTCAATTATTCAAGGGATAGACAACTCAATTTGTACTCTGTGAAGGCCTTGAATTTTACCGTCAATTATCCCTATTTATTCCTCAATTGCTTTTGAAATTATATGTTAAATTTAAACATAAATTACTTAATCTACTAGATAAGCAAATATTGATTTATTATTTATTTATTAAGAAAATGAGATTTATATAAATATAAAATTATATAATTTTTCTAGTTTTTTGACCTCTTTTTATATTAATAACACTAATTATTTAAGCTTAAGGTCTTTTTAATGAAAACTTTTCCTATATTGTGAATTTTAAAAAAATATTTTTTCATTATAAACAGAAACCAATTTTCCTGAAGGAGCTACACAAAGGAGTAGCGAAATATGGAATCAGAATAAATATTAAATAATTTTTCTTAATACTTAATTAATAAAAAATAATAAATAAAAAGAGAAAAAACCTTAAAGCTAAAAAAAAAATAGATTGTTTAAATATTAAATATATTAAAAAGACCTTAAGCTTAAATAATTAGTGTTATTAATAAAATTATATAAATAAAGATACCCAGAAATTAATACAAATAACTCGAAGCAAAGTTAATCAAGGTTTCTAATGTAAAATTAATTTTTTCTTTTTTGTTTCGCATTTCAAACATTTGCACTTCGTATTATGCTATGGTTTCTTGTGTTGAAAAATTTGCTTAAATGTTTTTCATATTTTTTGTTTTGTTATGGTATTTGAGTATATAGCAAATTAGCAGATTTGCTAGATCTGCAAGATTTGCAGCGGCAGTGTAAACCAAGAGTGATTTCAGTTATTAAAATAAATTAAACTATTGCAAACTAGAAATGAATAATATATCGCCAACCTCTTCAAGCAAATCACCCAAATTTAAAAAATAATTAGTACTACGGAAAACTAATAAATAAAAATTTCTGATAAAAATGTTTTTGATATATTAACAAGAAATCAACTACCAACATTAACATCTATCCGCCATCATCTTATTAATTTTTCTTTTTTATATCAAAAAAATTATGCTGTATTTAGATTTTTAAATACATTTAAAATGTAAACACAAAAAGTTTTTGGCCTCTACTACTACTAAAATTTTGAAATTTTGAGTTAATACCTTCTTGTTGATCAAGTGTCGCACAATTTCTTTTTTTTTTTTTGATTTCAACAACTTACTTGGACTTTATCTTTCCATATTATCCTAATGATTGTTATCATTCGCATTTTTTTTTTAATAAAAAAGTAGTTATAACTTTTGCGATAAAGTTACTATTTCACTGTTTTGCATTAAAGCAGCTGTTTTGGTCCATAGTCTGGCGATTGTGCAAAAATACCTTACGATTGCCCCTTGTGATGTTTTAGCTTAATTGCAACATATTTAGTAAAATACTGTCCAAATTTTATAGAGGTTAGAGTGTGAAAATGCTATTAGACTATTTTGAAAGTTTAAGGTGATTTAAAGTATTAATTTTTTGTTGATCGTCAATGTAGTAAAAACATCACAAAACATACAGAAGTGTCAGCTGGGGGTCTGAAAAAATTTTAAATCAGCTTTTCTTCAAATAGGGGGAGAAAGAGACAAATATACAATTTCACGAAAGATGAAAAGTAAACAAAAGAAAAATGTAAACATAAGCCACATTTTGTGCATAAGAACAAATTTATAATTTCTTGTGGTTTTATTGGTTTTAATTGTGTTTTGTGTTAATATAGCGAAGCTAAAAAATTACCAAAAAGAAATTTGTTGTCCATAAGCCAATAAAATAACATTTTAGTGATCTTGTGATTTTTTGGCATCTATTTGTTTTAATAAATGAAATTAATTTTCATAGTACATAATTTTCATAACACAAAACACCACATTGTTGTGTTTTCTAACCACATACTTATTCCTATAACCTATGTTTGTAACATTGTCGTGCTAAAAATTGTGAAATTGCGAGCATAAAGTAGATGAAAAATACGGCTAATTTTCACATCTAGAAAATAAAAATCAAAACGAAACAACAATATTGAGGAATTTTGAAGAAAAAGGAATCACCGAACAGAGTTAGGGGGTAAAAGAGACAGCATATCTCTTGATGATGTCTCTTTATCTGCTCGTTGGCTGCTTTGAACTGACACTTCTGTATATTTTGTGGCGCGATGCTCACTCGACCACTGCGACATCGTGACTGACAAATCTGCACAATAGATAATTCCAACGGCGCCACCCTCCCCCGCACCGTTTATTACTTTTTGAAATATTCGTATTTAAAAATATAAATTTGCCACGAGACACTCTGTATATTATTGAAAAATTGTTATTTTTAAGAAAAAACTCCTCAAATCGTCATTTTGCTATTTTTAAGGCCAAAACTCGTGTAAATGAATCAAATCTGGCAACCAGCATCAACAACTACTTTTAAGTAATAGCGGGGGCCTACACGATCAAGTTTACACTCACACTTTTCCACTTAATATTCCTTTTTTTTAATTTGATGCTAATTTTCTTTCCAATTTTGTGATTTAAATTAATTGAAAATTGCGTCACGTCACAACCGTCAATGAAAATTTTTGAATAACAAGTGAAAAAATTTTAAAGACAAAATCACTGAAGTGTAAGTTTGAAAGTTTATTTATTTTAAATAAAAAATTGTTTACTTATCATTACACAGCAAATTCAAAAAAATTTAATAATCTTAGTATTACTTTGTTCGTATGAAAATTTAAAATACTTAAATATAAAAAATTTAAATAGAACTCATTTTAATTTTTTTGAATGAAACATTTTTTTACTCAACTTGAGTAAAAATACATAAGTAATCATTCAAGTACGCTAAATATAAATTAAAAACTACAGCGTTTTACATTGAAATTGAGAACTTTCCAGATTATATTGAGAAAAAACCTAATGAAATTGACAATTACAAGTTGAAATTGAGAAAATTCCAAATGAAATTGAAAATTTCCAGTTGAAATTGTCAGATATAAGTAAGTACTAATGTACTAAACCCATAAAGCCTTGCACAATTGATGGGGAATTATCACAATTTTCCTTTTCCTTTACATAATATTCGAAAGAAGTTTTTTGTATTATTGATGAAGATGGCAGCAGGGCACAAAGCAAGTGAATTCCATAGCACCACGGCTGCTAGATAAAATTGATAAAGAAAACGCCATATTTCGAACAACAAAAAATCGGCATTATCAGCACTTCAATTAAAAAAAAAATTGGAAAATTATAAATGTCTATTGTAAATACAATAAAACGTATCTTTATAAAAAAAATTACAAAGCATAACAATCCAGAATTATCTAATGTTTATAAGGTATAAAATAACTTCAAAATTAATAAAAATAAACGTTTTACAAGTTAATTTACAAAAAAATATAAACTGCAAATTGTTTTCAAAAACTTTTTTTAACCTTCTTGCATGAACATATACATACATATATTGCTGATGTATTTTATTTTAATATTTTTATTAAATCCTTTTTAGCATCAGCATCTAAACAGACTGAATTATTCAATTTTCAATAATCTTTAGAAAAGAAAATCCTTCTAAACATTAACTACCGTAATCATAATCTTTTTTTTTATTTCCAAAAAGTTTATTACACAAATCTCCATGCATAATTCAATCAATATACGTTCTATAAAACCAGTAATTTGCAAATCAACACTCGCAATTTTGAGATAAATAATCGGTAAATATGGTAGGCCTGTTTCCGACATAATTATGCTCTATGCATGTATCAAGCAGCCCTGCCAGATGATTTTTATGAAAAATCTGCACTTTTCGGGAAATAAGTCGGCATTTTCGGCACTTGAATTCCGAAACTTGAAATTAAAACTTTTTTTCGAGGTTTTCAATAATTTTTATTAATAAAAATAACAATTCTAATAATTTCATGTGTTGTAAACATATATGCATAACATAAAATAACTTTTATATGTATTTATACTATTAAGCTTTAGGTCTTCTTCAAAAAGTTTTTTTTATTTATTTGAGCAAATTTAATAAACAAATAAAAAAAACTTTTTGAAGAAGACCTAAAGCTTAACAATATTATATGTATTAAAACAAAGGTTAAACAAATAGCGATATATATGTATAAACTTTTATATGTTTTATAAACATAAAAACATAACATAAGGAAGAAGTTGATTCCACAACCTTAAAAACATAATATATATACATATGTACATACATTTTTGCTAAATCGTATTTAATACTTGTGTCAAAACAATTGGATTTATTAAATTTCAAATAATCTTTAGAATAAAGAACTCCTTCTAAAGTTTCATTTTCTAAGGAACATCGAAATTTAGTTTTATTTCAGTTGACGGCACTAAATATGCGTTCGACATTTGCGGAGGAATGTGGCAGAATCATATTTTGTTTCACAAATTCAACAACAATCAATATGTTTTATGAATGCTGTTCAAGTTATTCTTTTAACTTTTTTCTGTCATTTTTTTTTCAAAGTTAAAAAAAATGTACTAAATCACTAAGAGATCTATAATTTTATATCTTCTCTCTTATTAATACATTAGCAAAAATATGTCTGGTGTATTCTATTAACATCGTTATTGCCAGTACAGCATTACCAAATCAAAAAAAAATTTTTAATTGGAGTTACCGTGTTGTCAGTTGGTTTGATAAACATCGTAATTTTTTTACCTAAAATCGGCAAATCGACATTTGGTAAGTTTTTTATGTAAAAATCTGCTCTTTTGGCAGCCCTGGTATCAAGGTGGATTCAACAAGGTAATCTCAGTTCTACAACAGCAAAAAACACTATTATCAAATTGAGTTGTATGACTGTGTCAACGGTTTGTTTTCCTAGAGCAATATTCATCCATTAGCTTCGTTATCTGGAGTTATTGTTTCAGCTGTGATATTGCTAAAACTTCTCATTTATTTTAATGAATGTCGAATATAATATCTTGTTCTAAGAAAAAATTGGGTAAAAGTTCCCTGAAGATCTGCATTACCAACAGTGAAATGAGCATAGGAACTATCTAACCTCTCCTAAATCAATTTCAATGTATTTTCTTCTAGTAAATACTTTGGGAAAAGTAGTGCTTAAAATTACTACATCAGCGGAAGCCAGTACTATTCAGTGACCAGTGCTATCTATGCCTCCGCACTGACATCTTTCCACAACAACTGACACAACAAGTTACTTCAATTCTCTTTTATTTCATTCTCATTCTTTGAGGTGTTGTCTCTTCAAAGCGAATTAAAAAAACTTTCTTCAAGAAAAATTGTCCAATCTAAAAGTATTCTATCTATATGACTTTCAACTAAAGCTATTTTAAAGTATTTTTATAGTTAGTAAATTATTGCATAAAAAAAACCTTATAAAATTTAGAAAAAAGCTGTAAGTGGCTCATAAGAAACTTTTAAAAATGATCTTTAAACTCCCTCATCATTACTCAACTGCTGATTACCCGAACTGTTAACACAAAAATAAATTTCATAAACCAAAATACATGAGAAAATATTCTAACATTTGATTTACTTTGCTAAACCTGTAAAATGGATTCAAAGAATTTGTCCAAACTTAGATTGGACATTTCATATTTTATAAAGAAAATCGCTAGAATGAAAAAGAAAAATTTAATTGACAGACCACTAAAAGTCGTAAGCGACAAATATAGCTTAAAAGAGATAAGAAAAGAAAATATTGTACGTAGAACCAATGGAAATTGTACTTACTTACAAATTCAATTATTCAAGGGATAGACAACTCAATTTGTACTCTGTGAAGGCCTTGAATTTTACCGTCAATTATCCCTATTTATTCCTCAATTGCTTTTGAAATTATATGTTAAATTTAAACATAAATTACTTAATCTACTAGATAAGCAAATATTGATTTATTATTTATTTATTAAGAAAATGAGATTTATATAAATATAAAATTATATAATTTTTCTAGTTTTTTGACCTCTTTTTATATTAATAACACTAATTATTTAAGCTTAAGGTCTTTTTAATGAAAACTTTTCCTATATTGTGAATTTTAAAAAAATATTTTTTCATTATAAACAGAAACCAATTTTCCTGAAGGAGCTACACAAAGGAGTAGCGAAATATGGAATCAGAATAAATATTAAATAATTTTTCTTAATACTTAATTAATAAAAAATAATAAATAAAAAGAGAAAAAACCTTAAAGCTAAAAAAAAAATAGATTGTTTAAATATTAAATATATTAAAAAGACCTTAAGCTTAAATAATTAGTGTTATTAATAAAATTATATAAATAAAGATACCCAGAAATTAATACAAATAACTCGAAGCAAAGTTAATCAAGGTTTCTAATGTAAAATTAATTTTTTCTTTTTTGTTTCGCATTTCAAACATTTGCACTTCGTATTATGCTATGGTTTCTTGTGTTGAAAAATTTGCTTAAATGTTTTTCATATTTTTTGTTTTGTTATGGTATTTGAGTATATAGCAAATTAGCAGATTTGCTAGATCTGCAAGATTTGCAGCGGCAGTGTAAACCAAGAGTGATTTCAGTTATTAAAATAAATTAAACTATTGCAAACTAGAAATGAATAATATATCGCCAACCTCTTCAAGCAAATCACCCAAATTTAAAAAATAATTAGTACTACGGAAAACTAATAAATAAAAATTTCTGATAAAAATGTTTTTGATATATTAACAAGAAATCAACTACCAACATTAACATCTATCCGCCATCATCTTATTAATTTTTCTTTTTTATATCAAAAAAATTATGCTGTATTTAGATTTTTAAATACATTTAAAATGTAAACACAAAAAGTTTTTGGCCTCTACTACTACTAAAATTTTGAAATTTTGAGTTAATACCTTCTTGTTGATCAAGTGTCGCACAATTTCTTTTTTTTTTTTTGATTTCAACAACTTACTTGGACTTTATCTTTCCATATTATCCTAATGATTGTTATCATTCGCATTTTTTTTTTAATAAAAAAGTAGTTATAACTTTTGCGATAAAGTTACTATTTCACTGTTTTGCATTAAAGCAGCTGTTTTGGTCCATAGTCTGGCGATTGTGCAAAAATACCTTACGATTGCCCCTTGTGATGTTTTAGCTTAATTGCAACATATTTAGTAAAATACTGTCCAAATTTTATAGAGGTTAGAGTGTGAAAATGCTATTAGACTATTTTGAAAGTTTAAGGTGATTTAAAGTATTAATTTTTTGTTGATCGTCAATGTAGTAAAAACATCACAAAACATACAGAAGTGTCAGCTGGGGGTCTGAAAAAATTTTAAATCAGCTTTTCTTCAAATAGGGGGAGAAAGAGACAAATATACAATTTCACGAAAGATGAAAAGTAAACAAAAGAAAAATGTAAACATAAGCCACATTTTGTGCATAAGAACAAATTTATAATTTCTTGTGGTTTTATTGGTTTTAATTGTGTTTTGTGTTAATATAGCGAAGCTAAAAAATTACCAAAAAGAAATTTGTTGTCCATAAGCCAATAAAATAACATTTTAGTGATCTTGTGATTTTTTGGCATCTATTTGTTTTAATAAATGAAATTAATTTTCATAGTACATAATTTTCATAACACAAAACACCACATTGTTGTGTTTTCTAACCACATACTTATTCCTATAACCTATGTTTGTAACATTGTCGTGCTAAAAATTGTGAAATTGCGAGCATAAAGTAGATGAAAAATACGGCTAATTTTCACATCTAGAAAATAAAAATCAAAACGAAACAACAATATTGAGGAATTTTGAAGAAAAAGGAATCACCGAACAGAGTTAGGGGGTAAAAGAGACAGCATATCTCTTGATGATGTCTCTTTATCTGCTCGTTGGCTGCTTTGAACTGACACTTCTGTATATTTTGTGGCGCGATGCTCACTCGACCACTGCGACATCGTGACTGACAAATCTGCACAATAGATAATTCCAACGGCGCCACCCTCCCCCGCACCGTTTATTACTTTTTGAAATATTCGTATTTAAAAATATAAATTTGCCACGAGACACTCTGTATATTATTGAAAAATTGTTATTTTTAAGAAAAAACTCCTCAAATCGTCATTTTGCTATTTTTAAGGCCAAAACTCGTGTAAATGAATCAAATCTGGCAACCAGCATCAACAACTACTTTTAAGTAATAGCGGGGGCCTACACGATCAAGTTTACACTCACACTTTTCCACTTAATATTCCTTTTTTTTAATTTGATGCTAATTTTCTTTCCAATTTTGTGATTTAAATTAATTGAAAATTGCGTCACGTCACAACCGTCAATGAAAATTTTTGAATAACAAGTGAAAAAATTTTAAAGACAAAATCACTGAAGTGTAAGTTTGAAAGTTTATTTATTTTAAATAAAAAATTGTTTACTTATCATTACACAGCAAATTCAAAAAAATTTAATAATCTTAGTATTACTTTGTTCGTATGAAAATTTAAAATACTTAAATATAAAAAATTTAAATAGAACTCATTTTAATTTTTTTGAATGAAACATTTTTTTACTCAACTTGAGTAAAAATACATAAGTAATCATTCAAGTACGCTAAATATAAATTAAAAACTACAGCGTTTTACATTGAAATTGAGAACTTTCCAGATTATATTGAGAAAAAACCTAATGAAATTGACAATTACAAGTTGAAATTGAGAAAATTCCAAATGAAATTGAAAATTTCCAGTTGAAATTGTCAGATATAAGTAAGTACTAATGTACTAAACCCATAAAGCCTTGCACAATTGATGGGGAATTATCACAATTTTCCTTTTCCTTTACATAATATTCGAAAGAAGTTTTTTGTATTATTGATGAAGATGGCAGCAGGGCACAAAGCAAGTGAATTCCATAGCACCACGGCTGCTAGATAAAATTGATAAAGAAAACGCCATATTTCGAACAACAAAAAATCGGCATTATCAGCACTTCAATTAAAAAAAAAATTGGAAAATTATAAATGTCTATTGTAAATACAATAAAACGTATCTTTATAAAAAAAATTACAAAGCATAACAATCCAGAATTATCTAATGTTTATAAGGTATAAAATAACTTCAAAATTAATAAAAATAAACGTTTTACAAGTTAATTTACAAAAAAATATAAACTTTGCAAATTGTTTTCAAAAACTTTTTTTAACCTTCTTGCATGAACATATACATACATATATTGCTGATGTATTTTATTTTAATATTTTTATTAAATCCTTTTTAGCATCAGCATCTAAACAGACTGAATTATTCAATTTTCAATAATCTTTAGAAAAGAAAATCCTTCTAAACATTAACTACCGTAATCATAATCTTTTTTTTTATTTCCAAAAAGTTTATTACACAAATCTCCATGCATAATTCAATCAATATACGTTCTATAAAACCAGTAATTTGCAAATCAACACTCGCAATTTTGAGATAAATAATCGGTAAATATGGTAGGCCTGTTTCCGACATAATTATGCTCTATGCATGTATCAAGCAGCCCTGCCAGATGATTTTTATGAAAAATCTGCACTTTTCGGGAAATAAGTCGGCATTTTCGGCACTTGAATTCCGAAACTTGAAATTAAAACTTTTTTTCGAGGTTTTCAATAATTTTTATTAATAAAAATAACAATTCTAATAATTTCATGTGTTGTAAACATATATGCATAACATAAAATAACTTTTATATGTATTTATACTATTAAGCTTTAGGTCTTCTTCAAAAAGTTTTTTTTATTTATTTGAGCAAATTTAATAAACAAATAAAAAAAACTTTTTGAAGAAGACCTAAAGCTTAACAATATTATATGTATTAAAACAAAGGTTAAACAAATAGCGATATATATGTATAAACTTTTATATGTTTTATAAACATAAAAACATAACATAAGGAAGAAGTTGATTCCACAACCTTAAAAACATAATATATATACATATGTACATACATTTTTGCTAAATCGTATTTAATACTTGTGTCAAAACAATTGGATTTATTAAATTTCAAATAATCTTTAGAATAAAGAACTCCTTCTAAAGTTTCATTTTCTAAGGAACATCGAAATTTAGTTTTATTTCAGTTGACGGCACTAAATATGCGTTCGACATTTGCGGAGGAATGTGGCAGAATCATAATTTGTTTCACAAATTCAACAACAATCAATATGTTTTATGAATGCTGTTCAAGTTATTCTTTTAACTTTTTTCTGTCATTTTTTTTTCAAAGTTAAAAAAAATGTACTAAATCACTAAGAGATCTATAATTTTATATCTTCTCTCTTATTAATACATTAGCAAAAATATGTCTGGTGTATTCTATTAACATCGTTATTGCCAGTACACCATTACCAAATCAAAAAAAAATTTTTAATTGGAGTTACCGTGTTGTCAGTTGGTTTGATAAACATCGTAATTTTTTTACCTAAAATCGGCAAATCGACATTTGGTAAGTTTTTTATGTAAAAATCTGCTCTTTTGGCAGCCCTGGTATCAAGGTGGATTCAACAAGGTAATCTCAGTTCTACAACAGCAAAAAACACTATTATCAAATTGAGTTGTATGACTGTGTCAACGGTTTGTTTTCCTAGAGCAATATTCATCCATTAGCTTCGTTATCTGGAGTTATTGTTTCAGCTGTGATATTGCTAAAACTTCTCATTTATTTTAATGAATGTCGAATATAATATCTTGTTCTAAGAAAAAATTGGGTAAAAGTTCCCTGAAGATCTGCATTACCAACAGTGAAATGAGCATAGGAACTATCTAACCTCTCCTAAATCAATTTCAATGTATTTTCTTCTAGTAAATACTTTGGGAAAAGTAGTGCTTAAAATTACTACATCAGCGGAAGCCAGTACTATTCAGTGACCAGTGCTATCTATGCCTCCGCACTGACATCTTTCCACAACAACTGACACAACACTAATGCCCATCAGAAAAAATTCGAGATGTTTTTATGATTTAGTCTGAAACTGAGGTCGAACCCAGGAAATTTTTGGTGTTGTAGTCAACGTAAAGACTTCAGCCATCCCATCACCTGGGCGCTTACAGTGACCAAATATATGGGTCTTGAGTTGAACATATAAACATACATATATTCGTAAGATTAGATTTAAGCAAAGTTCATTTACCAAGTAGTCGCAACTCTACAACAATACCACAAACAACAGGCATTTCATTGGTGTAAAACACAATGAGAATGTCAATACGAGATGACAATAGTAAAAAAAAATTGCTTTTTGTATGCCTTCTTTGCTTTTCAACGCTCTCTCAAATTAAACAAATGAGCAGCGTTACCATTTTTCAAGTTTTCCCTTATTTTTCAAGACTTTTGTAATGCCAAAAGTTTAAGTTTTTAGCTTCCAAAAAAAGTTCTTTTTTTGAAATTCTTTCAAATTTTCAAGTTTTGTTTACTAATTTTTAATTTACACATATGTGACGAAAATATTATTTGATGTTGCGATGCAAGGTAAACGATTTTTTTTTATTAATAAAGTAGTTTTTTATGCCTGTTTCTTTTTTAAGTTTTCTATTTCAAAAAAGCATGGATAAATATTTATAGAGGAACGGTAAGGATAATGGAATATTTTTAGTTTTTGGTGTTATTAGTTTTAAGCAGAAAAAAAGCTTAGAATACACTACAGACACATCAGAGGGTCCAACAAACACTAAAAAATGGGGATCTGATCAAAATCGTGGAAAGAATAAGGTTGTTGTTATTGTTGTTTAACTTTTTTTGTTTATCTTATTTTGAATGATTTCAAAATATATACTTTTTGCTTTTTTTTCATTATTTGGACAAATTTGGGGAAAAAAGTTTTTTGTTGAAAAATTACGTTTTTTTTAATAAAAAGTTGTTCGTAAAAAATATATGGTAACGCTGCAATTAGGTAAAATTGTTATTTGTGCACTCTCTCAAATTAAAGAAATGATTTAAAATAGTGGTGGTCAAAAATAAAATCAAGATATATTGGTGAGAGAATTTGCCCAGCAAGCATAATGTCAAACGTTTCAAATAAGAAAATGCCAGCTATATACAACTTATTAAATGAATGTAATTTAAATTTTAAGAAAAAGATAAGAGTATCAGGGACCATAAATAGCAGTTATAAATTTTAATAAATAATTTTAGAACACTTATTTGGGGGGAAAAAAACAAAAATAAATTCATATAAAACTTTTTTTTGGGCTTAAATATTAGACTAAAAAGTTTGACCATCTGTCATTCCTCATTATAATTTAGAAAATCGCTTTGAACATTTTAAATTAAACATTCCATGTTAATGCTTGCATGGCAATTGCGAATTAGTAAAATATTTTTTTAAATTCAACGAGGTCATTTTATTTCGCTGCTTGGAACAAATGTTTTTCACGTCTGAAAATATTTGTTTGCATAAGTAGTGGAAAAAAATGATAAATATTTTAAATACATTTTTCTGAGCTGGGGACATATCACAACATCTAAATTTTTCCAAAACTCTAGAGTTCTTTTACCTCAGATCTAAGTATTATTAGCTCTGATTGAAACGCGTTCATTACCCGCTTTTAATGTTTTGTAACATAAAAGGCATTGCATGTTTTGAAAATCATCGTTTACCATAAAATAATTTTCACATTTCATTTCGTAAACTTTTATTATACTTTAAATTTTTTCGTATTCAATTCTAATTGAATCGCGTGTATTTATTGTGATTCGTCCAATAAGAAACAACAACAATGCTTAATAAATTTCTGAAAAAAATGACAATAACCATCCGCATGTGTATGTATTTATCGCTTCCTCAACGACGACTGTATGAAAGTTTTTAAAAGAGAATAACAACTGCTGTGTAAATTTTTCAACAAATGTTGTATGTGGCGAACAACACTGATTTAAAATAATAATGGCGCGCTTAAAAAGTACAGAAATTTTGACATTCACGTTGTGTAAAACATAAACGACCAAAAAAGTCCCTGATTAGTTGAGTCTACTTGAAAAATTACGAATTTTTGCCCTGGCTTGTGTCAAAAGTCCACTCGTTTTATATTCTTTTTTTTTGTGGGTGTGTCAAAAGCAGCGTGTTTTAGGTAGTATGTGTGCGTACTTGGAGTAATGCATTCATAATTGTAGACATCATGCATAGACATGTCTTTGCATAAACAAAAATTGGTTTTTTTGTTGTAATGTTATATTTATTGCCGTAACAATGCCACCTAGTTATTGCATCATAGGTTTACTTAGTTAGTTGCCCACAGATGTTTATTATAATAAATAATAAGCCAGACTTTACACATAAAAATTTTTGTTGTTGTGTTGTACTATTCCAGTGATTTTCCTACCACTGATACCTTGTAAATATGCCTTGTAACCCGCTGTCTGCTTGTACTACCTTGTTGTTATTAAGAAAATATTTTTGTATTTCCACTTTACTGTTATTCATCATTGATTTCTACTTTCTTGCTGAAAGTTTTTTGTTTTTGTCTGGTTTACAGTCGTCTGTTCGTTCACTTTTGCTGTCAATTTACTATTCCCTAACATTGTGATTTCAGTCATAATTTGTGTTCCAAGTTGGAACGACGTGTGGAATAAAGGCTCCCGTTTGTTTATTTATTTATTAATTTTTTTGTGCTTTTATCTATTTATCCGCTACTTGTCTGGAAACAAAACGAAAGGAAAACGAATAAATTTCAGCTTTTAATTTCGGAAAACACGCGATTTCAACTTAAAGTAAAAGTGATTAGTGTGATTTAATTTGTGTTCTATTCGGTTTCGATCGTTTCTGAATTAAATTATTTTCGTAATGGTTCTCTAGAAAAGAAAAGTAAAAACGAAATAGCTCTCAATTTATTAAAAATTCCCTAACGGCCACAAAATATTCGACAAAAAAGTGGTTAACGACGTGATCTTAGTAATACGACATACAAAAATCTTTCAGGCACAAATTCAAATCATTGAACTTTTCATGATTTTCAAATTTACATACATATTTCGATACATACCTACGTACATAAACGGAATTATATCTTCATGCTATTGATTTATTTGCAAATTAGTTTAATTTTCTAGTTTAATTTGTATATTTTTAAGGTAAGTTTATTCCCAGTTCAAATTAAATATCTTACAGATTTTTAAAATGATTTAAGCTTTTTTTTAATCAAGCCATTAAAAGTAAATTAACCCACAGCAGTAATACGTACTTGATTTTACTATGTGTGAGTGAGTGTCAATTTCTTTTTACTCCAATTCATTTATATCTTTTCTTTATGATCTATCTGTCAGATGTTTTCGCATGTGTGCTGCAGAGATGGAAAATTTTGCGCTTTTCAATGAGATTACAATGCCAGTTTTGCAAATCTATGACTACTTTTACATTGTGCAATTTTCCATGAAGCAATTCTGTGTTTGTTTTGGAGCGGGGAAAGAAGTAAGAAGAGGGATACAGAAAAGTTACTTCAATTCTCTTTTATTTCATTCTCATTCTTTGAGGTGTTGTCTCTTCAAAGCGAATTAAAAAAACTTTCTTCAAGAAAAATTGTCCAATCTAAAAGTATTCTATCTATATGACTTTCAACTAAAGCTATTTTAAAGTATTTTTATAGTTAGTAAATTATTGCATAAAAAAAACCTTATAAAATTTAGAAAAAAGCTGTAAGTGGCTCATAAGAAACTTTTAAAAATGATCTTTAAACTCCCTCATCATTACTCAACTGCTGATTACCCGAACTGTTAACACAAAAATAAATTTCATAAACCAAAATACATGAGAAAATATTCTAACATTTGATTTACTTTGCTAAACCTGTAAAATGGATTCAAAGAATTTGTCCAAACTTAGATTGGACATTTCATATTTTATAAAGAAAATCGCTAGAATGAAAAAGAAAAATTTAATTGACAGACCACTAAAAGTCGTAAGCGACAAATATAGCTTAAAAGAGATAAGAAAAGAAAATATTGTACGTAGAACCAATGGAAATTGTACTTACTTACAAATTCAATTATTCAAGGGATAGACAACTCAATTTGTACTCTGTGAAGGCCTTGAATTTTACCGTCAATTATCCCTATTTATTCCTCAATTGCTTTTGAAATTATATGTTAAATTTAAACATAAATTACTTAATCTACTAGATAAGCAAATATTGATTTATTATTTATTTATTAAGAAAATGAGATTTATATAAATATAAAATTATATAATTTTTCTAGTTTTTTGACCTCTTTTTATATTAATAACACTAATTATTTAAGCTTAAGGTCTTTTTAATGAAAACTTTTCCTATATTGTGAATTTTAAAAAAATATTTTTTCATTATAAACAGAAACCAATTTTCCTGAAGGAGCTACACAAAGGAGTAGCGAAATATGGAATCAGAATAAATATTAAATAATTTTTCTTAATACTTAATTAATAAAAAATAATAAATAAAAAGAGAAAAAACCTTAAAGCTAAAAAAAAAATAGATTGTTTAAATATTAAATATATTAAAAAGACCTTAAGCTTAAATAATTAGTGTTATTAATAAAATTATATAAATAAAGATACCCAGAAATTAATACAAATAACTCGAAGCAAAGTTAATCAAGGTTTCTAATGTAAAATTAATTTTTTCTTTTTTGTTTCGCATTTCAAACATTTGCACTTCGTATTATGCTATGGTTTCTTGTGTTGAAAAATTTGCTTAAATGTTTTTCATATTTTTTGTTTTGTTATGGTATTTGAGTATATAGCAAATTAGCAGATTTGCTAGATCTGCAAGATTTGCAGCGGCAGTGTAAACCAAGAGTGATTTCAGTTATTAAAATAAATTAAACTATTGCAAACTAGAAATGAATAATATATCGCCAACCTCTTCAAGCAAATCACCCAAATTTAAAAAATAATTAGTACTACGGAAAACTAATAAATAAAAATTTCTGATAAAAATGTTTTTGATATATTAACAAGAAATCAACTACCAACATTAACATCTATCCGCCATCATCTTATTAATTTTTCTTTTTTATATCAAAAAAATTATGCTGTATTTAGATTTTTAAATACATTTAAAATGTAAACACAAAAAGTTTTTGGCCTCTACTACTACTAAAATTTTGAAATTTTGAGTTAATACCTTCTTGTTGATCAAGTGTCGCACAATTTCTTTTTTTTTTTTTGATTTCAACAACTTACTTGGACTTTATCTTTCCATATTATCCTAATGATTGTATCATTCGCATTTTTTTTTAAATAAAAAAGTAGTTATAACTTTTGCGATAAAGTTACTATTTCACTGTTTTGCATTAAAGCAGCTGTTTTGGTCCATAGTCTGGCGATTGTGCAAAAAGACCTTACGATTGTCCCTTGTGATGTTTTAGCTTAATTGCAACATATTTAGTAAAATACTGTCCAAATTTTATAGAGGTTAGAGTGTGAAAATGCTATTAGACTATTTTGAAAGTTTAAGGTGGTTTAAAGTACTAATTTTTTGTTGATCGTCAATGTAGTAAAAACCGGCATTTTGATTTTTCTAAAATAAAACATATTATGTGTCACGTTAAATTCACGGTCAAAGAAAAATAAAGTAACTGAACATATTTAGTTATACTACAATACGAATCTGACTTATAGTTGTATAAAAAAAAAATAAAAATTTACGTTTTTATAAAGCACGCAAATGTATAGAGATGTCAAACAGTTAAACCATGTTTGGCGTTGCAATGCGGGGTATGTAATTTTTTGTTATTTTTTTCGATGCTACATGCGCAAGACTATTGTATTATGGAACTTTTAATATGTGTATATACATATATCTCAATATAAAAGATATACTTAAGTCTGCTTAAGTATTTAAATTATGTTAATGTGAATAACGTATTTAATTCTAATAAATAATTTTTTAAAACTTAAATTAAAATGTGTTCTATTAGTAGGGACACTAAAGATAATAATAACATTTGCAATACAGTAGAAACCAGATTCTTTGTTTTTTAAATTAAAAACCAGGTCACCAACTTCTTCACCAACAAATTATTAACCATCGATATACATAGGTTTATCCAAAATTCTGATAGTTAGTCATCTGGCTTCACTTCCCCGAATTTTATTCAATTCAATACTCGAAGTACACATTGTGTAACATACCATCCAGTCGAGCGATTTTTTATATCATAACGCAAGCAATGTCGTCACTAAAAATTTAAGTTTTTTATACGTACAAAGTGCACTGTTTTAGTGTGCCGGCATTATTTTCTGTAAACCCTCAAAGAGATTACTTTAACGTGTCTTGAAATCTTTGCTCAGCTTTATGTTAAAAATTTACTTCGGTCACAATTTTTAACATTAAAATTAACTTATGTCTATCGAACATAAGTTTCCAACGAGTCCCTTTTTTTAAGTTTAGAAGTATGCATTGGTAATCGCTTGAATTAGATTTACTACTGTTTCCATAAAAATTTTTTGGATTTATAAAAGTTGTGTTCATTGAATTTTGTAAGGAAATTTGTCTAAAAAACCTTTAATAAATAAAAAGAAACATTTTATGAATAAGGCAGTTAAGTTACTCTTCCATATTGCCACAGATTACAGTATATAAAAATTTTTTAATAATTAAAAAAAGCATTTAATTATATAAGTAGACAGGAGCAATTTTTGTCTTATTAATTAAATCGTATTTATACTTAAGTGCCATTTAAATATGAAATTTTGTTTTTGACTGATGCTTTTTCTGGTATTTAAATAGTACTTAAATAGCCAATGGCGCGTATTTAAGTTACCATATGACTTCCACTATTTGTTTTTGTTTTGCTCAAAATTCATCTGTTATTTTTGTTTAATTTCATATATACGTACATAAAAGTTTATACAGGGTGGTCGAAAATGAGAGCAGGTGTTTAAATTCCTTATACATTTTTTAATATAATTTTAGTTTTTCTTTTTGTTTTCAGTATTTTGTAAAGAATTGGGGAATTTGAAATGGAACAGTACACAATCGAACAACGTGCCAAAATCTGAACTTTATTTCTCAAATCAACGATCCATTGTTTTGACTCAGCGTGCATATCGTCGTTATTTTAATGTGCCGGTTGCACCCGCACAATAAACCGGCTGGAACCTTCCTGGTGCCGGCAGACGACGAACGGTGCACATGAATAATAACATTGATACAGGAGCGGACACAATGGCTCTTTTACGCGATATCTTATTTCCCGTATAAGCGATTTTAATTGGCCTCCGCGTTGACCGGATTTAATCCCTCCAGACTGTTTTCTTTGGTGTTATTTGAAAGGGAAATTTTAACTACCTCGTTCTGTAAACTTAGTCGATTTTAAAACGATTGATTTCTTAACACCTAAGTATGTGTAATCGTTTTAAAAACGAAAAATTTTTGCGGATTCGGTTTACAGAACATACCCGTATATTATAAGCCTAGAACAGGAAATTAATTAGGAAATTTCCTATTATTCCTGATGATGTTAACAAGCTGTTAACGAAATATAGAATAATAAAACCAAATAAAATAAAAGAAAAAGACCTCAAGCTTAATATATATATTGCAAAAAATTTTTCATAATTAAATTAAAAATATTCTCCATTAATATACTGTTTTTTAAAATAAAAAAAAATTAGTAATAATGTATTAAATAAGAAGTTATAATGAACTCAAAACTTTTCGGTAATTTGGGGTCACCCTGTATTTATTACAATAGAAAAATTATATAAACAATGAAGAGGTTTTTGTTATTTTTTTCACTTAAAAAAGCATGTTTTATTACTTTTAAAACGTTTCCATATGAAGCTATTGATAAACAGTGTTGTGTTGAAAAACGACCTATAATTTCATAGTATTCACTAGTTAAGACGTCTCAATTTTCCATCCCTGTGATCGGTTTTTGTTATATTCTCGTTCGTTTGTTTTTACGCGATGGTCAAGGTTAAACCTTAGTCAACTTTTACACTTTGGAAATGAAAAATCGAACAGACGAATTATGTTTTAGAGCAGACGAAGATGTAGTGTGTGGTCAGTGTTACCATATGTGAAGATTTAATTTATTTTCGAAGATTTTTGAGATGGTTCTTTCAATGTCATTGATCCGAATAATATTCTACAAATTGGTGACTTCAAATTTAAAGAATACTATTTATTGGGTGAATAAAATATTGAAATGATATACGATATTATTTTCGAACTACCTAAATCGTTTCCAGTTCTTTTGACGCTATTCGTTGTTTAAAAAATAGTTTATTCAAAATACCAATAGCAAGAGCTAAAGTCGAAAAAATTTTGTATGAATATGAACAAAATAAGAAATTAATTATACAAAATTAATGGTTGTTAGATATTTTGACCACATTTTAGAAAAATCTGATTCTAAATGCAGATATTTTAAAAATGAAAGGAAATTAATAAAAAGTTTAATAAACAAATGGATATCGTTACTTCGAGTATAAAAAATTTACAAAAGTAAATTATGTAAATAAATGTTTTAACTGAATTTGATTTAGAGAAATATTTATTAAAAAAAAAAAAAAAGATTTTTAGTAGGAAAATAAAATTTTTTCAGACAAAATGAAGTAAGTGTTGCGCAAGTGGGAAATTTTTATTAATTTTAAAGGTTTAAATTTTTTTTTTACTTATGCACATTGCTTTTTATTTTTCAAACTATAGACCTTTCAAACTTTATTCAACTTTTAGAATAGTTAATTAAAAAAAATTGTTCACGTTATCACAAGTGTACTGTATACATTGGTCTTTCCTTTTTGTGGTAGACTGTTTGGGTTGCCGTACTTTTGTACATTTTTGTCTCTTATTGAGATAAATTAAAGTTTCTTCTCATTTGACCGAACATTCCCCAAAAAGTAAGGAAAGACACATATTGTCTCCCATATGCATGTATACGTAATTATAATTACATCAAGAACAAAATTACAGAACATTTAACCAAATGCTTTTTCTAATAACAATTAAGTTTAAATGTATTTGAAAAATGTACGTAAGAGCGATTCTCTGATTTAATGTTTTTATTTACATACAAATTTGTTTTTCCATTATTGAAACACTTAAGTTCACACATATGCATTCATATGTACATATAATATCCCAGTCAGCATTTGGAAGATTGTTTTGGCAGAAATCGCCAAACTGAGTCTTTTAAGACTACCTCAGATGACTAAAAACGGATTAATCAGTTGTGCGCTTAAAAAAGACCCGAAAATGAATCCGACAAATGCTTGGAAAGCGCCTTGTTTAAAAAACGCAAACAATATGTATAGAATGTGCGCAATCATAAATTCATCATGTAGATGCCCGAAATGTGACTGTATTAAGAATTTTAATTTTTATTTGGGGATTAATTTTTGGCGCATCTTGACGATGAAAAATTGTTTCTTATGGTTTTTGCTACTGTTTATAACGGGACAAATTTTCTTACTGATTTTGAAAGAAATGAGTTTTGTGAATTTATGTTTATTTGTGTGGTAAGCTCATGGTGCAAAGAACAATAAAAGTTGATTAAATTAAAGAGTAATACATAAATAATGAAAAAAATAAAAGAATATACTTTCTTTATGTTATACCAAATAAATCAAGGCTCACTAACGGCTAGTAATATGACTGTAAAATGGCTTGAAAAAGTGTCGTAATTGATTGTAAGTACTATTGCAAACTGCCTCGAAAATGAGTCAGAAACGCGAGTCATAAAAGACTCGTTTTGAAGAGTCGTATCTAGGGTACCATTTCCTCCCGACAAAACAGTTGTTTTCGATTCAGAAACGTGCGCATAAATGATTAATTTAATCGCGAAGAAGAATAAAAAAGACTCGAATATGATCAATAATTAATTAAAATGCTGACTGGGATATGTTTATTTAATACTCGGCGGGAGAGTGAGATTAGAATTTATTTTCAACTTGGAGATACATATTCATATTCATACACATGTAGATATGTATATGCGGCAACTTGTTGCGTTAGTTCTCTGCAGTCATGTATGCATATGCATACAACATGTGTATGTAAGTGCATTTATACAAATGTACATATGCCTGCACATCAGGTATGGAAAACAGTCGTTTTCAATATTAAAAAACATGTGTATTAGGCAAAAAAGTTTTTAAAAATTATGCAAATAGAAAAAATGGTATAGCATAGTCGAATACAGTGTATGAAGTGTATGTAGACCCATTAAATTTCCTTTTTTAAATTGCTAAAAAATTTCTCTACCAAGCGCAATTACTTTTTTTAACATAATTGTTTTCAATCAAATCGAAGTTTTATATACGTTCTTCATATAATTGGACAAATGTCTGTGGAACCGTTACTTCTAATTTCCTAGTGTTTTAATTTTTTGTGTATTTTCTAAACCAAAAATCACTTATTTGAGATATTACAAAGTAATCAACTTATCTGAACTTGTTGTTGATTTTATTTCTAAGCTTGATTTGAATAGAGATTTTAGTAGAAAGTAAAATTACAGAAAAGTTTGCTTAGTTATACTAAATATATAAGTTTTTTAAAAGGCAAACAATATTCCCTAAATATTCATTTCGCTTATATAAAATTTATAGCAGTACCAGTACTCAGTATTGCTCGTTTGGCTTTTCGAAAGCAAATTAATGATTTCTCAGACATAGGGTCAAACGCCATCTGATATTCAGGAAGTACAACATCTGCGCAGTGCGTAGAAATAAAATTGGAAAAGTCTTTTTGCCATTGTGTAAATTTACTTAGAATTTTGAATTTATTTGATATACCAATTGAAAGTATTAGTAATTTAAAATAAAAATATTGGAAATTACTTTTTGCATTGGTCGTGTATGGTGCGGAACTTTTTTCAACGAAAATTACCTATAATTGTAACATGCATTACTTGTCCTATATTTGCCACCACTTAGTCGTATATGAAATTTTTCGTAAAAATTAGTTATACATATGTGTAATGTACAGTATGACGCAGAATGAGCTATATGGTTTAAATGGTTTATAACTTTTTTATTTATGCGATTATTATAATTTTTTTTTAAATACAGTATATTATTGGTGAATTTTTTGCAATTAGCTTTGAAAAATGATATCCTTTAAGTGATGTCCATTTTCTGCTTCGCACATACGTGCTATTTTTAGCATATTTTCTATAACTTTTCGCAAAATTTCGGGTGTAATGGCCATGATTTCATTTCGAATGTTGGTTTTTAGTTGAAGTATGGTTCTTGGTTTGTTAACTAACGTACACTCTTTCTTTCAAATATCCCCAAAGAAAACTGTCAGGAGCTGTTAAATCTGGTGTGGTTGCAATGCGCACATTAAAATGACGACAATATGCACGCTGTGTCAACACAATAGACTGTTGGTTTGAAAAATAAAATTCAATTATTTTTGTACGTTGTTCGATCGTGTAATGATTCATAATTAATTCCCCAAGTCTTCTTCACAAAATGCTGAAAAATAACAAACAAGAAATAATAATTAAAAAAGTTATAAAGAATTCAAACCATGTAGCTCATTCTGCGCCACCCTGTATATATACATATGTATATTTATGTATATAAATTTATCGCAAGAATACTACCTTAACACTTGGCATATTATTACACTTCGAACACCAAATAACACATGAAAGCGTACATGTACGTGAAACGATGTTTTCAATTAAAAAGTATATCAAGATTTTACAAAGGTTATATTGAATACGTATTTCATTTTATGCGACATTTGTAACAATGGACAAAAAATTAAATGTCACCAGGCATTTAATTTTCCATCTCTGATGTGAATTGTATCTACATGTGTATGTGCATCTTGTACTTTTTGTCAATTCATTGTACCACGTCCATTATCTACAGAATAAAGTACATAGCGATTATAATGCGCGTTCTTGGGTCTCATAGTCCGCCAAGCTATAGTCAACGGCTTTTGCAATCACCATGCAATCGCCGCCAGTGAGTAAATAGGTATAGCTCATTTACTCAAATAATGTCAAAGTTCAAAAAATCTTGTTGTATAGAACACGATTTAAACTACATGTTAATATGTATGTGGCTATGTACATATATAACTCGATACGGAAATATACTTCTTCCGATATTTAAAATTTAAACATACGATTTTTTCAAATAATTTTTTTTAATATATTTTTTTTAATATTTCATTATCTTTTATTTAGCACATACATACATAAGTATGTACATGCGGACGTTTATATTGACGCTAATTGGGAAACATGTACAGTTTGTAAAAAAAATGTTTTCAAATCAAAAATTTTTTAAGAATTTAAATTTAAATAAATATTTACAACATTTATAATGATATTGTTCATTATATTTGTGAATTTTTTTTTACAACTGTTGTTTTGTATGATGTCGACAAGCAGGCGTCGAAACTTTGACAAATTTATGAACATACATATTACAACAACAACGCTACAAAATAATTTTGCATACTTTAAACAGTGTAAAAAAAATGTTTTCAAAAATGCAAAGACAAGAAAGAACCGTTAGTTTTTTTTGGATATGTATTGTGTATAATAGTTTTATACGGACGCTAAGAGTAGCAGTTGTCTTTTATTCATTAAATTAAGCTCATAGAATAAACAAATGATTACCCAATTATATATAAACTATGCTAGGAAAGCGACTGAACAAAGACATTACCCAACTGGTGTATTTTAATTACTATAAAGGAAAATCTCACAGAGAAATTGCTGAAATGTTCTCTCTTAACCGTCTTAATGACGGTATATAATGTTATTAACCGTGCTGAAAAAGAACCAAAAAAAGTAACTCGGCGAATTGAAAAGAAAATTTTGAAAATGATTGATGAGAATCCACATTTCAGTACTAGAGGAATTGCACTTAACATCAGTAATGAATGTGGAGTAAGTATCGCTCTCAGACTGTTAGAAATGTGCTACAAAACCATAAATACTCTTCAATAGTTGCGAGGAAAAAACCTTTGCTATCCGCGTTAAACATTGAAAAAAGGTATAAGTTTGCCATTGGACACATTTCTTGTCCTCCGGAGCACTGGGATGATGTTATTTTTTGTGACGAAACGAAAGTGATGCTTTACTACCATGATGGACCTCAAAAAGTTTGGCGAAAACCCCTGACGGCTTTAGAAAAGAAAAATATAATACCCACTGTAATGTTCGGTAAACTATCCGTTATGGTGTGGGGTTGTATTTCGAGCAAGGGTGTTGGCGAAATAAGAATATTAGAGGATATAATGACCAAGGAAGTCTATCTAAACATTTTAAAAAAGGAATTGAGTGCAAGTCCTCGGTAATTCGGTTTTGTTGACTCAGAAAAGCTCAAGTATAAATTTTAGCAGGATAATGACCCGATGCATAAGGCATATATTTGTAGATCCTGGTTGTTATATAATTGTACAAAAGTGATCGATAGCTCAGCACAAAGTCCAGACTTAAACCCTATAGAAAATTCATGGGTCCACCCAAAGAAAAGTCGGAAAAAGGGCACCAAAACACAAATAACATTTATTAAATAACAATTATTATGGGTCATCCCCTGATTGCCGGTCCAAGACAAAAAAAAAAAAACCTTTTTTTTACCATTTAGAATAAATTTAATTAAATTTAGCACAATTTTGAAAACATTTATTTTACAGAGTAGAAACTGAAGTATTTTTTAAGTTACGATTATTATTTTGTTATTTAAATTTATTTTTTTGTTTTTGTGCAAAGTGTTTATAAACATCTTCAATTGAATACATGAAGAAAAAAATTTAATAAAAGTTATATAATTTACTTGCAAATAAGAGTTTCTCTTAAACTTTTTAATTTTTCTAAGTTTTGAAAAGATTTTTTTTACAAACTGTATGTATTATTTCCAAATAATTTCTTGTGGGTATTAACGTACTGACTGAATCAACCAAATATTTTATAATTATCCCTTGTTATTTTGCTTCTCTGCGATTCGTAAAATAAAAATACAATTCAAATTTTTAAAAAATTTTTATCAATATATTTCGAACTTAATATTAATATTATGTGTTTTTATTATTTTATAAATAGCTATTTAATTGTTTTGTTTTAAATGCTTTGTTTGCTTTTAGCAAGAAGTTCAAGTTTATATGTACTTACTTATGTATATATTCTGTTTTAAACTGACTACATTTTTGATGTGTTGAAGAGGTATTGAAATGTCACCTCTCTCAAAATACTTGAAATAGTAATTTCTTTCATACGAATTTCTACATCCATAACATCTACATCTAGCATTACCATTTAGGGTTCTTCCGTAGCCTAGTGTATGAGCAGTAGTTTATTAATCTGGAGTTTGAGGGTTCGCTTTCCGTCTAGACCCTGGCTGTTTCTGCAGGCAAGTAACATTATTATGTTCGATTGCATCACTATAAATGTGAATTAGCTCTGTATGAGGTTTGTTCAAAAGAAAATGTGAATTTTGTTTTCTTCGATTACACTGATATTGACGAATAACTAAATACTTAAAAAAAATTCAAAATTAACCTTTTCTGTTGAACAGACCTCGTATAAACAGATCAAATCACTATCAACAGATTTCGTAATACAAAAAGAAAATAAATAAAACAAGAATAGCTGATTAACTAACCATGATATTTATATACATATGTATATGTATTGATATTTTGAATCTACAGATAATTTTTATTGTTTTCCAGGTCCTTGAAACACATTCAATAAAATCTATGTAATTTGAAATTATTTGAATGGCATCTTTAGCGCCGATGTTCTATAATTTAAAGTTTGGCTTTTCCACAATTTCTAATTTCAATTCGTACAGTGATTTAAAAAAAATCAAATTAAATCGTTTGGTTTAGTTTCTGTGCTTTTAGTAAAACTCCTGCATATTAACAAGGCAAAACTCTCGATTATTAGAACTTTTTCTTTGCTCCCCTGAATTTCCCCTGAATTATCGAGAGCCTACTGTAGTAGACAAATTTATAGTAAGACAAATTTAAGTATGTATGTGTTTAAAAAACGTTTTAACAAAATAAAAAACTGATGTCTACTAAAAATTTTAAGAACAAATTTTCAAAAGCTTGTGCGATTTGGCCGAGTTTTTCTTATATGTTGCTCATTTAGTGTCAGAATTATCTGACAACTATCTGTTTAAAAGAGATTTTAACAAATCATATCCATATCCATTGGTCATTGGTGTACATGTATGTACATACTTATATGAAATTGAATAGTAATTTTTAAAACTTTCCTTATGCGATTTGTATCACCGTACAATCAAAATGTTATATATGTATATATATGTAATAAAATATCTGTATATAAAAATAACACAGCGTAAGTCCACTATAAGTGAAGAAGAAACGTATAATTCAATGCTATTTATGAGTTCAAGAGAAGCAATTGTTATTATGCAAAGAATTTTGAAAATTCGTTATATGGTATGCATGGAAAGAAGATTGAGTAAACTGACTATGTTGTAGGGTTTGACGGCAAAGCTACAAGGCCTACTTACTTCAGTTTGTCACCTTAAACCATTTCTGCAAATCAATACTGTGGCATATTTTTATCGAACACTTTTACAGCGCATAGGCGTACCAACTTTTTAGAACAATTATCAAAGCTATTCATAATACAGTTTTTATCTACATTTATTCATTTCATATTTTTGCAAATTTCATATTTTTTTTTTGCAAATACGAACGCACAATATTGGCGGAATTTTTTTTTACCACTTATTAACTCACGAAAACAAGTCATGAATAACGCCACTATTTTTAAATAAGTTGTGAAACGTTGTCATTTGTTTGAAAACGTTCAGTTTGAGTATTAATTGCAGTACACAATAACTTTTATTTTTGAATTTCTCATTATAAAATTTTCTCACTTTTTCGAAAACAAACAAACTATTTTGACAACACTTATTGAAGGTTTTTTGATGTTGCCATACAATTGTTGCTGTGTGCTATCTAGTAGATAGTATCTACGTATAGACAGTGAGTTTAGTATTTACAAATCGTGTTATTTGCAAAAAATCGTACGTGTAAAGGTAGAGAGTATCAGATACACAGATTATAAAAACTTTTTTAACAAAAAAATTAAATTATCTCTATAGAGCATTGACTTATTAGACAATTGTTTTATTTAATTTAGATACGCAATAGATTCAATATTATACAGCTTAGCATCTTTATGCGTACATACATATGTATATGTATGTACATATGTATACATATAAATATGTTATATACATATGTATATTTCTTTGTATGTACGTATGTAAGTCTGTCTCCACATTCCACATTACACTTTCCCAATGGGTATCCCAGTAAGAATGCACTCTCTCATGGGGCGATTTGCCAATTTCTTAAAATATTTTGACCAGTCTTCGAATGATTGACACATTAGGTGCATTTGCTCGACTGAAAATTGTGCGAATTCTTCTCAGCATAACTTTGCAAATTTTTGTACTAATTTTTTTATATATAAAAAATTTATTTTATTTTATTTTTTTAATAATAAAAGTTTTCACAATTATAACGCGTTGTTCTTCCGTTAAGCGCTCCATTTTTAATAATTTCAGTAATCATATGTGACAGCTGCCAAATATCAGAGTTGCCACTATTACACTAAATTTAAAAAGTTCATTCTTACTGAGACACCCTAAAGCTATGAAGTAAATATGATTTAGAGTTTACTTAATTGAGCTTGAGATCTTATATTATTTTGTGTGTCTCCGTAGTCTAGTGCATGAACATAAGTCTTATCAATATGGAGGTGTGGGTTCGATTCCCTCCCAGATCCTGGATGTTTCTACAGACAAGCTATAAGAGCTTCGTAGAGTTTGTGTTGTTTAAAAAAATTGTTTCCAATATTTCGCTTTCACAATGTAAAACTTCTTCAGGGAAAACATTTTATAATAATTGATAAAAATTAATTTTTATAAAAAGGCGGCAAATCAAAAAACGAAATATAGAAAAAAAATTTAATTTAAAACATAAAATAATATATGATCTCAAGCTCAATTAAGTAAACTATAATTCAACAAGAACAAGATCGACAAAAAATTAGAAGAATATATTGATAAAAAATTAACATTTTTGATATATTTTATATATGTTTTTACACTTTATGCATTTTAATTTTTGGAACCTATTCGCGAAATATTCGATTGATTTTGGCTAATACAAATGTCACGAAATAAATAGGTTAATTTTAAAGCGATACGATAGCGAATATTCGTAACTTCATTAATATGTACATAACTATTTATACATACATAATTGTGCGGCATTTTTTTAAACTCATATTACCTTTCGTAATGCCTGTAACTTCCCATGCCATCAGTATCTTTGAGTTTTATTGAATAATGCATGAAATCGAAAGCTACATAGTTTGGTAAGACGGGATAGTTAGTAATTTTGGGGCACTTTTTTAATTTTCTGTTCTATTGGCAAACATATTAAACTATCAATATGTACATAAGTATATACATATGTTTACATAGTTATATACAGCTTTTATTTCTTTCTTAGCTAATGAAATATTCGGGTATGTTCTGCAAATCACTTTGAAGTAAAAGTAATCTGAAATCACTTCAATTTGAATGTTTAGTGTTCTGAATTCTACTTTTGACATTTCATTTACTTTTTGTTTTCGAACATTAATTCGTAGTGAATTGCCATGTTCTATAAACTACTTTTATTTATTGTTTTTTCAGTTTAAAGAAGTCAACAATGCAGCAACTGAAACACTTTTATAAAATTAAAACAAAAAACACAAAATTTACAAATATTTTTTTAAATTTTCTCACCCTTTTATTTATTGATACTTTCCACCAGCTGATCACACTTACACGCAGTTGTATTAGCTTTAGAATAACTTCGTAGTATTTTTTAATACTTTTAACAGAAATATAATAATTTATGATATGGCATTGCTTCTACTTATTAAAACGTAAGATACCTAAATTGACATACGTAACTTAGTGCGAAAGAAAGTGAGTGCCAATGAGAAATCCAAATTGATTCGAATTCGAGCGAGTGCTTTTCGTTCGCTTAAGTTATCTTTCTTAGCTCAGAAATAGGCCATAAATGTAGCGGCAAGCTGTATTTGTGCCGGTATGGAAGAAACAGGCAGCCTACATTTTATAGAATTTAAAAGAAGATGAAAAGCATCCTTGTTAATGCGGTAATACTGTAAAAACCTAAATACATATATAATTATAATTTAAAATTTTCATTGAAAATATACACATCATGTATGCATGTGTACTTACATGGCGTCATTTATATCCAAAGGATTTGAGTGGTCTCGCAGAATCCTCCTCTGCACTTTTGCTGCCGCGAATTCATTGTTTTGAAGCACCATGGACACTAATATCACATTCATTGTTTAATTATTAATTATTCCTGAATATTTTTTTACGAATTCTTTAACTTTTATGCGAAAAAACATTCAATAATTTAATTATGTATAAAGTAAAATTTTATTTTTAAAATCAGCTGTTACTATTTCTGTTTTCGAACTTCATTTCAAATGAGAAAATGTAACACCAAACCACTTCTTTTGCAGAACACCAAAAATGAAAAGTTTACTTTTCAAAACGTATTTTACTTTCATTCCACTACTTTTGTGGAACATGCCTGATTAACAATTGCTATTTTTTTAATATACAGAAACTCTTGTTTAAAACTCTTTAATCTCTTTGCCAGTTTCGGCCATGTATCCGTTTAGCGCGGTTTTCGTGGTTGAGTAACAAACATAAAAACTGTCATATTTTTCATATTTGTGTGATTTTTTTCGAAGAGACGTACGTGACTTTGAAAAAAATTTTGCGAAGGTTTAATGTGGCACGCTGCTTTTATAATGAATTTATCATTTTGGCGTGCTTGTAACTTACATATGTACATACATATGTATGTATGTGTTCCTTTATTTATTCTTCATATTTCATTAGCTCAGTTAAAATGCGTACAGAGATATTTGTAAAACAATTGCAAACATATTTCTACAAAATTATTTCTTCAGCTTTTTCTAAAATTCATATTCTTATTATGAATTATAGTCTTAATTATTCCTTAAAAAATTATTGGTTACAATATTTTTGAGTAAAAATAAGTCGAATAATTTTCTGGGAATATGATATTTTAATTGAACTTGGCGTCGAAACTGTATGACAAGGTAATTCATTTATTCCGATATTTTACTACTGCTTTCACTGGCAACATATCGTTACCTTCAGTCGTAAAAGACAAGAGTCCAATTTAATAAATTTTGCACAACAGGGAAACAAATAACAATTACATTTCATATTTAAAATTTTTTAACACTTTGGACGACTAGAAAACTGTAGGCTGGCTGGCGATGGTCGAAGTAGTCTGCACGTTGACTACTAAACCAAAAATATCCTGGGTTCAACCCCTGTTTCAGACTCATACACGCATATCTCGCATTTTTTTTCTGATGTGCATTTGTGTGGCTTTGTGTCAGTTGTTGTTGGAAGGTTTCAGTGGCGAAGGCATAGGCACTGGTCACTGCACAGTAACGGCTTCAGCTGTATCCAATACACAGGCACATCAGAACGCCCTCCTTCGTCGGTATAAAAAAACAAAGAACGTGCAAAAGCAGAGTTTGTAAGATAGTGAAGCTTCACCTCCTGTCATTTCTCCTTCTCTTCCTTTCCTCATGCTCCAGCATAATGTATCGCATGTGTTAGGGTTATCTGCGTATACTGTGGACTTAGGCTTCTTTACGACTGAAGGGAAATTAATTTTATAAATTTTACTTATAGAAAAATACAATAGAATCTTCCATAACGGAGTTACACTGTTGCTTGGTCTCGGTAACGTTCCATTTTCAATTGCAATTTCTCTTGAGAGGACATATCCCTTCTACGTACACTTTTCTACTTCCATCCAGTGTCCGATCATAAGGAATTCCAGTTACAAGTTAATAAGTGAATGAATAATTAAAAACTTTTAAACAAAAATTATTGCTTAGAATTGCAAATCGCTACATGGAATTAAATTGCAGGAAGCTGCAATGGGTCGGTGCTAATTAAATAGACCGGCCAAAGGAAACCACAAAAAGAGCTTTGAAGATCACCTTGAGCAACTTTTAGTTGTGAATATCATTTCTATGGAAATCTCTCAACTAAATATCATAAAACATTTTTAAATACGTTTTTGAAATAGAGAAATTTTATTTTCATAATTCTGGAAGAGTTGTCAATCTTAAAAATGCGTCTGAATATTGTTAAATTATTTTTGTGTTGTTTTCAATTATTCAATTTCTTAAATAACATACTCGTACAAAAGAATTTAATTAATTATTTGCTACCCTATTCCTAACAATATGTTTATGAGTTATTCAACCAATTACACTGTTCGACAAAGGAAGACTTTTGGAAAAGCACACGCACTGAACATTATAGGTGCGACTCTACTAGCAAAGTGTAGTGAAAGCCTGTACTCATTTTGGCGATTGTGGTAACCAATTTTTTTTATGGGCCTCTGAAAAGTAATGGCACCTCAACAAAATCTGTCTTCATGTATTTACCAACAGCTAATTCAGTCTGGGTAGCGTAGCCCCTGTTTAGTTCGTGTATTTTTTGCACTGTTGCACTGTGTTATTATTGCGCAGAGAATCAATAATATTTTAAATAATAATAAAAATAATAAATGTTATTTGCTGTTTGTAAATATTATTATCGCGTAGGAAAATACTGTTATTGATCAGTTTTCAATATAACCATCTTACATATAACCGTTTTTAATTAGTGCTTCAGAATTGTAAGCAGTAATGGGAAATGTTTACGAGAAGTTTTTTTATCTGAAAATTATCACTGCTAAATTGTACTTTGTACTTTTTCTAAATAGTGCGTTCAAAAGCTACGAGTATGCATTTATTTTAAACAAATCTACAACGCCATTTTATCTAGATGATCATGTAGTAAGAAATAAAAAAGTAAATTTATTTGAATTTATTATATTTCATTAACAACAATGCGTGTTGTATATTGAATTGCTTATTTTGCAAAACGCAACGCTAAACCTTGCGAGCTTTGTATGAAATTTAAAAAATATATCCAACGCCCACAGGTGCGTATTACAAAATTTTACATTTAAATTTTCTTAAAAATATTTCATACATACGTACTTACTTAATAAAACGCATTAACTTTTACAAAAAAGGTTAACTCAACTAAAAATGTTACTAAGATACAATAATTTTTATTAAAAATTAAATTGAATAGAAAACTTTTAACACACGAACAATTTATTTTTCTAGTTGATAAATTGTGTTTATGTATTCATCGTTTTATTCATATCATCGGGGATTTCTTTTCAAATTGTGTGGAATTTTATTGAAATTTCAATCGGTACAGTGGCAAAATATAAGAGCATGTGATTTAAATTTGTAAAATCTTATTAATATTATAAACTAGCTGAACCCGCAACGCCTTGCTGTAGCTGTTTATAACAGTTTTATTTTAAAAATATTTATATGCCTTATGTGTCCGTTATTCAAATCGGTTAGTTAGTTTCGGAAACGCGGAGTTGCACCACCCGTCGTGGTCTCATATTTGAAAAAATCTAGAGTCTATGTGAAGAGCAATCTATGCTTTTCCTTCCCTACCTACCATTCCGAGTGCTTCCCCGTATACCCCATTTCAGGTCTCCGGTTATATAAAGAGTGCGCACCCGTACATCAAATCGGGGTGTCACACATGCAAAAAAGGATCAGCCTAGTCCCTCTGATAAAAATCGCCATTTTTTCTCATTCTTTACTCTCCCGTATACCGAATTTCAGTTCTGAAGCTGTAATGAAAGTGCCCGAAGCAAAAAAAAATTTACTATCAAGTCATTCAGACCAAAATGAGAAACTTAGCTTTAACCATTCTCAAGATATACAAAAATCATTATATAGTATGTATGGGAGGGACACGCCCACTTGTCCAATTCCGCCCACTCTTTGACTGATGATTTGTACTGACTATTAAGTCACTCAGACACGGAAACTTTAGTTTTAACCGTTATCAAGATATAATGAAATATTGGAGGTATCACGCCCACTTCTCCAATCCTTCCCAGTGTCTGACTGATGATTGTTTCATCGAAGTCATGTCTACCAAATTGAGTAGATTTTTCTATACAGAAATCAGTATTTAGTTTGTATGGGAGGTACCACGCCCACTTGTACAATTCCGAACACTTTTTGACTGATGACTTGTTTTAATTACAAAGTTATTTGGACCATATTCAGAAACTCCCTCTCCAAGTGAATATTTACTTTGTACCGCCGGAGCAACACTGAGTTGGAATTCTTCTTGTTTGGGCGGAGACCACTCCGAATTGTTGGGAATCATCAAATTCGGTCCAGGCGTTCTTGATTTATTAGCGTAGTAACTTACGTCGCTCTCGTTTATATATGGCTATGTAGAAATGTGAATGTTTGGATGTTTGTTCCACTACAGATTTTTATGAAATTTGGTAGACGGATAGTTTACGGTCCAACTTAAAATATAGGATACTTTTCATGAGGTAGAAATGCAACATAGATCATGAGAATGCTTCAAAAATTATATTATGAATGTTGGCCATCTCGCGTCAATTTTGCAAGAGGTTGAGAAGAACGTGCAAAAGCATAGAAGGTTAGCATCCTGTCATTTCTCCAAATATCCCTTTTGTCTTGTTCGAGCACAGTGCATCGCATGTGTAGGGGTCATCTCCTGAGTGCTGGTCCAAGATAAAAAAGCCCCAATATAAATTTAAATGGCTGCTAACTAGATGCCCAAAATACAATAAAGTTTTTATTTTTATATTGACTGAAAAATGAAATAAGCACCCAAAAACTTATTTTGGGGAATTGTTTAATTTTTATTTTTGGTCCGTTATTTCATATCAAATTGTTGCTTTTTATTTAACGAGTAGATATATTTAGCACTGCAAATATGCCAAAACTAGAGATGTTTTAATTGCTGGCATAATAAATTCTAACTGGTATTTGAAATGCATATGGTTGTACATACATACATATGTATATACATACAATATATTAGGTGTGTTCGTTTACTTTTCTGGTAAAGTTCGGTAAAATGAGAGTAAGCTATAATTTATCTCAATAAGAGACCAAAATGTACAAAAGTAAGAAAACGCAAAAAACCACAAAATAGGTATGTTCCACGTGCATAACAAAAACATTTGCATCGTTGGCAACGGCTGTAAAATGTGGACATAATAAATTGAAAAAAAAGCAAAAGCCTTTTTTTTTTTTAAATAAAATGATAAATATGCACAAATATATGTACTCAAATTTTGAAATTTATTTAAAAAATCTTTTTTAAATTTTTAAATTAAAAACTTTTGTCGTTTCTTTGCAAATTTTCTGATTAATTTCTTAGTATCGTATATTAATAAAAAAAACAGCCTATAATTTAATTCTAGACCGAACTTACCCAAATAAAAAGTTCGTGCAACTTTCTACAGAAAATTAAAAATTGTACTCTCTAATTTTATTCCAAAATTTTACAAAAATTGTTATTGCTGGCACGCTTTTGGGTAAATTTAGAGGATTCCATCTTACACGTAGTTCACTTGTTGATAACCATTTCTCGCAATTGAACTGATCTAAATTTTGAATATATATAGTCAAATTCATGCGCAATATAACTTCCAATTTATATAGTAGCGCTCTAATAATGTTATACTATTAAAAGGCCAAAAACGTTATTTTCTTTCTTAATAAAAATAAAAGTCGTTCTTCAATGTTCAAAAGTATCTCTATCAATCCATTTATTTGACAATCTCCAAAAAATAATTTTTATATTTTTCAGAGTGAAAATTTATAAAGCAATGGTAACTAGATAGTTTTTGTTGAACATAAAACAGGTATATTAAATATTTTAAAAACATATAAATGAAGATTTCCAACACTATTATTTGTTCATAAACATTATTTCTAGCTTATCTGTTGCCTATATATTTAATAATTCTTATGCGTGCGCCCAATTTATAGTAAACGAACATACCTATTATTATAATATTTACCTCAGTTAACTTAATGTTTTGCGTTACGAATTATAACTACGATTTGAAATGTTTTTGTATTGTAAAATTTTTCTGCGATTTAACGCAATATTTTTGTTTTTATTTTTCAAATTCAAAGCTTTCGATTTATGTATATGTTTACAAATTATTGCGATCTACCGTACGAAACAATGACCAGCAGCAAAAATGGTCAGCAGGGCCATATAGAGCAAGTATCAAGTCATACGAGATAATTTGACTAACGTTTGATTAATTGTTTTTAATTGTATTTCCCCCTTTTTCATATTGTACATATTTCCTCTTTATTAACCTTCAGTTATTGCAAAACATTTATACGCAAATATGTACATTGAACAATGTACTTACATAAGTATGTATGTAAGTATGTATGTAATTATAATAGACAATAACAGTAATTATATATTAATGTACTAGTTTAATTTATTGATTAAAATACTTTTGAGAACAATTAGTAAGAAATATCTGTATGTAGGTAGTATGTAGAGACACTCTAATGTTAATGACCGAAGGAACTTTTTATAATAATTATTTATTTATCTATGTTTGTTATATGGTTTAGCTGGTCTATATGCAGCATTTCATTTGGTGCTAATATGAAAATCTTCAGTAGACCTTTAACCAAAGAACTCCCAAACAATGTTACAGAATAACGGAATATAAAAACAAAACAATGCACAAATTATATGTAAATGGATGTGTTACTAAACTGCCTGTCATTCACAACGAATTGTGTGTGCATGAAATATTGCTTTCAATACCACTTGAATGGTGTGTATGTGCATGTGTGTAATTGCAAAGCGGCAACGTTGAATTCATAATAAAACGTTTTTTTTTTTCTATAAATAATTATTTACAATATTGAGTTTTTTTTATATTGTAATTTGCAAAATGTGTCAGTATTTACTAATAAGAATACAACAACAACAAATTAGAACTTATGAATACAAATGGTTTACGTAGAATTAAAAGACGTGTAGTAGACCGACCATTCGATTCCACGTACAAAAATCTATATACATACATACATACATATGTACATGCATAATTCAACTTGACACAAGCAAGTAAAATAATTCTATATAATACATATACTTATGTATGTATGTATGTATGTATATCGCGCATTTGATCAAACAACGTCATAACTCGTAATATGCATTATTTAAGTTATTAATGCTGAATAAACCGTCATTTCCCCTTTCAATCATTGATAAAAGTACATTCGACTCTTGGAGAAGAATATAACATACTGCTGTTCCTTCATTGAGTTGTATGCAGATTGAGCAATTCAAACTCATTTTTATGAGGTTTTCTGAGTCAAAGAGCGATATGGGTGTATTTGAATATTTAGGGTATTAATTCAAACATTTTATGTATGCTCAAAGATTAAAAAAAGTTCGAAAAATACTATAAGCAATTCTTTTATGTAGCTGGGGAGGCTGAATAACTCATAAAAATAATTACAATTATTGAAATTTTTGCTTATTTATAGTAAGTTTACGAGTATATATGTATGTATGTATATTTAATATGAAACAGCTGATTGTTTGAACAAAAAGTACTGGCAGTCGTAAAGCAGCTCTGGGTTGAAGAACAATTCACGCGTCATTGTAATTATTATTTAAGTGCGGTCAGGCCTGTTTTTGTTGTTTGGCCTTCGAGAGTTTTGCGTCTCGCTCGCACTGGTTAATGGATTTGCCACGGGTAACTGTATTATTTACGGTTGTTCTGGCTTTTCGTTATTAATCACGTTGCTGTTACTGGTGGAGACCATCATACTCAAGAATTTTATATAAGTATGTATAATTTAACTTTCTATGTGAAGGCATAGGTCGTTTAAATATATATTGTGTTGGATACCCTGGCAATTTGCGTACTTGCTTCTGCCATATGGCAATTTATAACTACAAACAAACATACAAACAAACAAAGAGTACTGGCTGTTTCGTGCAAGAAACAAAACATCTCCCATTTACCCAATTTTCGTGTACGGAATGCCGCCGCATCCCAATTAAATAAAAAATCGGTTATTCTTTTCTGCTGGCTTTTTTTCTCCAAAATTTGTATTAAAATACAAAATGAAATCGATAGTCAAAAAATACAAATGCCCACGCTTACAGTTTTATGAAAACAAGTGACTGCCGTAACTAAGAAAAGTAGAATATTAACATTTTAACTTTCTTGTAACTAAGCGCATTGGTTTTTATTGTTGAAGTTACGGACCTTTATTGCTAAGTTTGTTCATCTTTAACCCATTCCCAGCAATTGTACCTGCTTGAGTACAGAATTTAGGCAAGAATCACAAGTACTATATAAGTTTTATAAAAAGAGAAATTTGACAACGTTACTTTTGGTTTTGCGTTCAACACGTCTTACTTTAAAAGCTTACATTAGCAAAATGCAAAAAAATGTTACCGTTACTTTGTATTTTGTCATGTGTTGATAGTCATGTATGAGTTTTATGATTATTGTCGAGGTTAGTGATAATTCAGCTGCTGAGGGTGGCGATGGCACGATGGATGGTAGTCTGCACGTTGACTACGAATCCAAAAACAGACCTGATTCCAACCCCAGTTTCAGACCAAAAATTTTAAAATAAAAATAAACATCTCGCATTTTTTCTGATGTTGCATTAGTGTGTCTTTGTGTGTCAGTTGTTGTCGGAAGGTTTCAGTGGCGAAGGCATAGTCACTGGTCACTGAACAATACCGGCTTCAGCTGATAGCAATCCACAATCACATCAGAATGCCCTCCTTCGACGGTAATGTGTAGCACCAGCGAAGTAAAATAATTACTAAAAAAAGCGTCAAAATTTAATACGACTTCTTGACATTAAACGCTCAATCGCCTGAGTGATGTTCCAAGATAAAAAAGTAGTTCCAAATATTTTAATTATTTAATTATTTTTCCTTTGTATCTGAGAATAAAATGCAAGTGTTAAATCATTATTCGAAACGATTCGCCCCAATATATGTACATAGTACATCCAAATGTTTACAATTGCAAACATACTTATATACAGCACATACATATGTATGTACAGGATGGGCCAAAAGTCACGCTTGCGTGTAAAAATTTAATAACTTTTTTGTTTATTATTATTTTTTATTTTTTTTTTTTAATATAATATTAGCTTTGTACGATCTAAATTTTAATTATGAGAAATAATATCAGAGAGATCACCACCATTTTCAGCGTTTTGCATAAAGTTTCAGGATCTATTGCCCTGATCTCAGCTTAAATGTTGTGCTTTAGCTGCTCTATAGTTTGGGGCTTGTTTACGTACCCTCGCAGAGAGGTTTCCTGTCACTTTTAACGTGGGAGAATTTAAATCAAATGTCAATAAACACTACTTCCTCTATCCTCCTTCCCATAACCTAATTTCCTAGTTCCAGCACAATGCATCACATGTGTAGGGGTCATCCCCTGAGTGCCGGTCCAAGAAAAAAAAATCAGGGGCAGTTAAGTCACACATTATTAAATTGTTAATAAACTCGTTGTTTTCTGCGCACAACTCCCAGAAGCGTGTTGCCCAAATTCGTCTTTGATGGTAGTCAACTGGTAAAAATTGTTGGCCCAATTGGACCTTGTATGGATGCATGTGTAAATGTCGTGATAAAATGCGTCGAAATGATGTTCTAGAAATGCCCAGTTGTCCAGAACGTCTTAGCGTTGAAGTTTCTGGATATTCTTCAACACTGTCCCGTACACGATTAATGTTCGCTTGGTTCTTTACTATTCTCGGTCTTCCTTATCGTGTGGCAAGTTTGACACTGCACCTAGTTGTCGGAACTGTGCAATTAAACAATTAATTGCGGTTTGGTTAGGTGCATTTCTGGTTTTGAAATAATTTCGATATTGTTGCGGGTGGGCAATTGCTGGGGCCAACAGTCTTCTCGTGGATGGGGGAATTTGTAAATATATATTTTTTTTTGTTTGTCAGTTGTGTTTATGGTGGTTTTTAATGTGCCCAATTTGGAGTAAACGAACAGACCTATTATATCACCCTGGTATAGGTAGGATAGTTCTGGGTGATGATAAAAAGGGGGGAAAGGGAATGGTTGTAGGATTGTTGTTGCATGGATGTATATATGTATAAAATTTTAGTGGATAACTAACCGTTTGTAGATATTTTTTTTTTTTTTTGTTGTAGAACCGTTTAAGGATTTTTTTTTTTAGAAAGCAGTTTTTGAGTAAAGGCAAACGGAAGATATTGAATCGTTTTGAAATTGGATAAAAGAATAAATAAATTAGCTGAAAATTAAATAACGAATAAAAAAGTGAAGTTCCAGAAAAATTAAAAGGAAAGAAACAGCCGATACCGAGTGACCTGCGAAGGGAGAAGTTCTGAGGGCAGTTCCGAACACTGCAAGGATAACCGAAATTCCGAACACCGTCAGCCAAGGTCGTGTAGCTTTATGAGAGGCCAAGAGGCGTGTTACATTGGACTGTGGTGAGGCCGATTAAGAAATTGTATAAGGGGAAACGAGGTAACACTGAAGATTTAAAATTTTTGTATTCCGGTTGAATCCCACGAGAAAAGATTCTGTTATTTGTGATACCGACGTCAGAACTGTACATTGTATAACGGGTATATTTTATATGGAGCTTGTGTTTTTTATATTGTAAATACGTTCATAAGAAAAAAAAAATTTAATAATTGTGCAAATGAAAAATCCTTCAGTATATGTTAGAAATTTTGTTAAGTTAGTCCTAAGTGTAGCATAATAGTTTCGTTGCCCCATAAGTCAGGCAATAGAACTTTTTTTTTTTCAATCGGTAAAACTGCGTAAATGAAATAAAAAGTAAGTTCCACATAAATAGATTCCAAAGAAAAAAACAATAAGGAGGTTCAGAGCAAGTGACAATAACAAGTCAGTATTGAACAGTTCAATTGTGCAGACGCAGAGCTTTTATATTAGCCTTAGGGAGCTATTATAGTCGAGACTGACGGCGTGAACTGAGTTGAGCCTCATTATCTCACCTGCGGAAAAATTGCAGTAAGTGGCAATAGAATTTTAATTACTAGGTATTACCGAGTTGAACGGAAACAAAAATAGAGAAAATATTTCTGTGCAAATGTACATATGTAGCTTACTTGTTGTTTTTATATACTCATGCATATATTGAGTTTGGAAAATTTTGTATGATATGGAATTGTTTTTAATGTAGGGAAATTGTAAGAATTTATTATTTGTTTGTATTAAGTTAGAGTCTAGGCGTCAAATTTTTACTATAAACTATGTGTAAGGAATTGTAACCATTTATATATAAAAATTTTAAATTTCTTTTTAAAAACATTTATTTTATTTGCAAATCATATTCAAATTATTTTTTCAGTAATAAAATTTAAGTTCTTGTCATGAAAAAAAAATGAGCGAGTAAAAATTTAATAAGGTTCAGGTACTGATGGAGAGGTACCATAAGTGGAGTAAACGGCCGAATAAAAGGTTTGGGTTATGGTCAAGACCATCGGAAATTAATACCATAACAAGGTTGGGAGGGTAAAAATGGGGGGAGATATAATCACTCCTCCAAGAAAGGAAGCCATGGTGGTACACTGATATTTGTGTACTGTTGTCTCTGAAAGGGAAACTTTGCAGTAATTTTTCATTGTTATTGAGCTAAGGCCAACAATAGGGTTGGGAGCTACTTGAGAAAAGAGCTAGCAAGGGGCCTGGCCAAACCTCGTCGAAAATGAAGAAATAGATGGAAAAGTAAAAAGAGACGAGGGTCGGAAAAGGAGACGAGGGACGGAAAGGGCTTTACGTATAACAATATGCTCGTTGCGACAGTGAAATTGAATTACCATTGGAAAAGTAAAATTCTACCACTTTGGTTCGTTGCTCGATCGTTAAATTTTGCATGATGATGTAACACGGTTCGGTCAATAAAATTTAAAAAAAAACAATAAAAAATAATAAAGAAAAAAGTTATTAAATTTTTACACGCAGGCCTAACTTTTGGCCCACCCTGTATCAACCGGCAGTTAATGCAAATTTTCATCGTTGCAATAAATGCTTGTTACAATAAATTGCAAATTGTTTTTTTTTTAATCAAATAATTTCAATTTAAACCACTACCAATAATGTTGTTTGATACTGCAAATTTTTTAAATCAGCACTAAAACTCAACAAAATAATTGCAATAATTTTTCATTATCAAGAAATATTAGTGCTGATTGTTAATTAATTATTATTAATTGTGTACTTTAATAATAATAAAAATTTTTTTGTAGTCGTGGACACACTTGAATTATTCGAATATGAGTATTTTGCCAAAACTTTAAGTCATACGTCGGTGATTTATGAATCATGCAGGAGAATATATGTGTGATTCATACGTATTGTTATACATAAATCAAAGTTATTGTGACAATACAGAATTTTAATACCGCATACTCACTCACTTATACTTATAATTTCATGAAATGATATTACAATTCTCCTGTGAGGCGAATTATCTGGGTGTAACGCTGGATAGGATAGTCACCTTGTAAAGCACATATCTGGAGAAGGTTACACGAGGTACGAGATTATTTGGTAGGGCTTGGGCTCTATATCCCAGAATGACCTTCTGGACATTCAATTCGGTGGTGAAACCCATAGTCATCTATGGGCTTTTGGAATAGTGACCGAAGGCCTGCAAAGGAGGGCCAGGGAAGTGTTGGATAAATTGCATCGAACCTTCTGTATTGGCATCACGGGGCAATGAGAGTTTGTCCGACTGATGCAATGGGTGTGCTTTTGGGCATCCGGTCACTTTCGATTATGATCAAGAGAGAGGCCGGTTCCGGTGCCCTGAGATTGAAGTTTATTTCGGAGCTGAAGAGTAGGGATATTAGGAAACGTTTAAGGTCCTTGCGGGACTATCTACATACCCCAAATCGCCACAGTGCTGAATTGGCGTCACTGGAAATGATTCTCTTCCGGAACTTCCGTGTAGATCTCAACGACCGTAAAAGTGGTGGAGCAACTCTATCAGTTTTGAGGTGGGATCAGGTATGGTATACTGATGGGTCCAATGTGGAGAAGATAGTAGAACAGGGGCGGGAATCAACGGCCCCCATTTAGGAAATTGATAGGAGTGGGTGTATACGCAACAGTTTTCCAGGTACAAGTTCATTCCATTGGAATGTGTGCATATTCTAATGCATGAGCATTAGTCTTATCAATATGTAGGTGCGGATTTGATTCTCCCTTAGACCCTGGCTGTTTCTACAGACAAGCTGTAAGAGCTTCGTAGAGTTTCTATTGTCTTAAAAAAAAATAGTCAAACGGCTTTTAGGTTTCTGCAGTCGAACATAATGACCTCGAAAATGGTATGCGAGTGTCTGGACCTTCTCAACGACTACCCGCAACTCGGACATTTTTACGTACAACAAGATTTTGCTCGCGAGCGCATCCATTTGTGGTCCATTTACCTGCGAGTCTCACTACGCATTACAGAGAAAATTCGTTTTTTAGCCGAACCAGTCAATTGCGATATTGGAAAGTTCAAGTTAAATGTCTAAAAACACTACTCCCTCTATCCGCCTTCCCAAAATCATTTTTCCTTGATCCGGTGCAATGTTGTGCTATATACGGGACATCCCGTACAGCACTAGTCCAAGAAAAAAAAATTAAACAAAAATAAAAAGATAAATAAATATAAAAAGATATAAAAATAAAAAAATATAAAAAATAGATAAATAACTATAAAAAGAGGTAAAAAAAAAAAAAAAAAAAAAAAACTAGAAGAATTACAAAAATAAATAGAATACACTTTTAATACAAAAAAATTTATATAAAACGTATATATCGCTGGTATCATGTAGAACGGCCTTAAATCGAATTTTTTCGCAGCAATGTAATGCACTATTGTCACACATAACGGTTTTACAAGCATTTACATTTTGATTATTGGAATTTGTATAATAATAAAAGTTTCTATTTGGGTTTTTTCCTTCTCCTGTAAAGTTACAATTATGTTAGTTTAGAACCTTTCTACATGATACCTACGATATGTACATATGAACATGCACACAAACATATCCAGACACAGTACTGTGAAAAGTGTAAATGAAAAAGTAATTTTAAACAGAATTTTAAATCCAAATAAAAAATCAACAGTTTTTTTTTTGCAAAATTTACATTAAACGCTCATACCGATTCGTAGGCAATTTCAGTTTTTAAAATTAGTTTTTAACAATTGAATTTTAAATAAACGTTTGTTTTGCTTTCTTTCTGCTTACAGTTCAAATTCCCCTTAACAAAAAATTTATTACAATGTCCAATGAAAAGCTAGAAGAGGTTGTTAGTGGCGAGGAGCCCTTTTTGGGTACACTCGATATAGCACTCCTTGTGGTATTGATAGTGGGGGCAGCTTGGTACTTCATGCGTGGCCGTAAGAAGGAAGAAGAACCAATACGTTCATATTCAATACAGTAAGTAGTTAACAGATCCATACACTTTATTTCAACGGGTTAAATTTATGTTTATTTATGCATTTACTTAGACCTACAACAGTAAGCACAGCGGCAACAGCAGATAATTCGTTTATTAAAAAACTGAAAGCTTCCGGTCGTAGTTTGGTCGTATTTTATGGTTCACAAACGGGCACAGCTGAAGAGTTTGCTGGTCGTTTGGCTAAGGAAGGCATACGCTATCGTTTGAAGGGTATGGTAGCCGACCCCGAAGAATGTGATATGGTAAGTTGTTTTTCAAATATATAAGTAATTTTTGCAATATAAAAAATGTTTGAAAGAAAATGTTCTTCACACTGGGAGAAAAAGTCGCATAAGTCAAAATTTATTAATTTTGCCTTGTTGTGCTTCTTTTTTAGGAGGAATTACTTCAGCTAAAGGACATTGGCAATTCTTTGGCAGTATTTTGCTTAGCCACTTATGGTGAGGGTGATCCTACCGATAACGCTATGGAATTTTATGAATGGATTACAAATGGTGATGCTGACTTAAATGGTCTTAACTATGCTGTAAGTATACTTTGTAATAACTCCTTAAAGTAAATAAGTAACTTTCTCGTATAAAATAATTTTATTTAAGCATTTGTTTTTAAATAATGGAACGATATTGGGATGAAAGAAGAGAAGTTGCATATTTTTCTTTGGGAATGAAGAAAAATATATTTGTTATGCCACTATTGTTCTCATTTTTGGAACAATACACAATATAGAAAAACCCTTCAGTTGTATATAGAGCTTCGCTTCAATCATTACTTAAGGAATTTAAATTTTGAATCGGTATACAAATCCGAAAAACAAGCGGACGCAGGTTAAGAATCATACGGCAGACTAAGATGCTGTTTCTCTAACACAAGTAGTACGTGTCTGTACAAAATGTATATGAAAAGCATTAACAATTTTGAGTGGTTTTCATATAAATTGTGTGCAGTAAAGTACTACTTCTATTAGAGAAACGACACCTAAGCGTGTATATTCCTTTCTGAAAATGTACATACAGTGAATCACAGTGCAAATGGCCCACTTTTAATTCTGATGCATTCTTTAATATTCTTCTTATAATAATACAAAACGCTAATGAGTATATTTATATTTTAGTGTTAGAAGAAATCACATTTACTCAACTTTTTTACAATTAAAAAAATTTTAAAAAAGTTTCAAGACAAAATGTAAATTTTTTGTCTCACCGTAAAAATTACCCATTCGCTACCCATGATATACTATATATTGTGATAAATAGCACGTGAAAAAGTTAAAACTATTATAAAAGACTTAAAGATGAAAATCGAATAGGGAACAAGAAAAAAAATCACTCCAAAAATACATTCCGTCACAGGTAAGTTGTAACCCAGAAACCCTACGCAGAGTGCTCTGATAAACTGGCTAAAAACCTTTTGTAAGCCTAAAAATAAAAAATAAGAATTGAGGTCGCCTACAACTATTTGATGAAAGATTTTAGTTTTATTTGTGGATGACTCCAAATTTAATATTTTTGGATCGGACGGTAAGGTGATGTATAGAGAAAGCCCTAACAACAGTTACATCACTTGAATACAGTAAAACATGATGGTGGTTACGTTATTATATTGGGTGCGTGCTGTTCTTAGAAATCGTTATTTTTTTGGACGGAAATATGGAAAATTAAAATTTTAAATTTTTTTTTTAATTTAAAAATAAAATAAATAAAATAAAAAAAAAAAAAATAAAATTTTATATATATATATATATATATTTTTATATATATATATATATATATATATATATATATATGCACAGCGATGTGTTTGATGACAGTAAAAATGTTAACTTTCTTTGATGGAACTATATAAATTGAGGACAAATATAAACGATAAATCAATATCTCACAATTCCTATTCGATACATGGAAAATAAATTGATTATAGTATGTTAAGCTGCGTTTGAAGACAACAGTATAAACTGCGATGAGTTTGAGATGCTGTCCCCAAATATTACTCTAAATATATTGAAATTAATGTTGCCACGTGTTTTATTTATTTCAATATTTTTTCCTGCCGCCGGAACTTTTAATACTTTTGGCAATGTAGTTATACACAAAGCACAGCGCTGTTGCAAAACGCATTATAAAATTATATTGTAGAACCGCGTAAATGGTTTATATTAAAAGTTGTTGCAAAAATAATTGTAATATATGTATTTTTTTAGTCAGTTCTACTATATATAAAATCGAGCGCAAAATTAAATATTCACAGTGATTTGTTCGGAGTCATGTTTTAAAATAATCGGTGTCTTTGACGACATTTGTGGTCTTTAAGGTCATTCGTCAAATTTTATAATTCCTATCTTTGTCTGAAAAATTTTACCCTTATAAAGTAGTTTTATTTTGCATTAATATATTAGCGTGTAATTAAAGACCAATATTGAATACATGTATATGTATAACAAGTATAGCCCGAATTATAATATTTGAGGACTGACCTGTAACAGCACATATGTCTTCAAACACAGCGATTCTTTAAACAATTTAGATCATATACATACATCGCTTTGCATATATAAATCCACAACAACTAGCACAATACCCGGCTGTTTAACATTAAAACAAAAATAGAGGTAATTTCTCTATGAGATTGGAGGAGATTTGGATTTTCCATTTTTCGAAAGTTAAATTTTTCAAAAGGAAACTTTCAAATGGTAAGTTTTCCGCATGGTACGTTTTTCAAAAAGTACAGCATCCAAAGAGGGTGTTATTAAAACTGGACAATTAAAACCAGTGTCTTTTCCCAAAATTACTTTCTGCGAAAATATATGTATATCTTCAGGTAGTGCCTTTTCAAAAAGCACCATTCCCAAAAAATTGCGTTTCAAAACCCAAGTTAGTCCTGATATAAGAAAACGTGAAAAATGTGTATGTATTATTAGCGCTATATTTGAGGTCTATTTTTAAATAAATCGTTGTCTTTGAAGTCATTGGTGTTCTTTCAGGTCATTTAATAAATAAATATAGTAGTAAATAAGAACAGATTAATACATCATATCTTATAAAAACAAAACGCCGTTGTAAAAATCTAATTACGCTGATATTATTTGTAATATGTACATATTTCACTTCAGTTTTAAAAACTATATTTAAAAAAAATATAATAAATCCGTATAAGCAATTTATTTTATGACAGAAATTTTTCAGTATAGTATTTGACATTGTATCACCTACCCTATCACATTATTATACATACATACAATGCTATACCAGGTAGTATCGCAAGATCAGCTGACGGTGTGCGTACAGCTGTTTCGCGCCTACCTAGAAAATCAACCTACCATTATACATACATAATTGGTTGTATTTTTTAGTACAATTTGGAAAAAAAAACATCGTTGCATCACTAAATACTACTAAATTTTGAGTAGGTTTTTCCAAAATCTAGTGACCAAGTAGATTTTCTTTTGTATGCGAAATCTAGTAAAAAAATAACTAGATTTTGTTCAAAATCTCGTAAGTACTAGATTTCATGCCAATGGTTTATAAGTAGCAATGCGTGTTACTTCAAGTATTAAGTCAATTTTATATATTAAAAAGAAAATTGGAGCAGAGTTACACCATTCAATTCCGAACGAAGCTCTTATACATTTATTAGAATATTGTTAAAAGTTTCTATTCGAATCGACTGCCGTAATTTAATTACGTTAAAGTGAGACTCACAATTAACATTGTGTTTTGTTTGGACCACCCTTTATAAGGCTTCTGACAAATCAGAAATGTATAAAAAAACAACCAATTTAAATCATTGGCATTGCTGCTATTAAAGGAGTAAATAAGAAAATAAATGTAAAAATTGGGGTTTCCCATAATTTTTTAATCGAAGATGTCATAGTGCATTTACATTGCACCGAAATGTAATAAAATTGAAATGGAAAATATCTTGAAACTTAAACGCGTACACTACACTCCACTTTTATGACATTTTTGGCGCTTCCGATTCCCGAAATTTTCGCTGTATTTGTTTAAAATATTTTCTCTTTTAAGTGCTTTAAAATGAGTTCATGAAGTATCAATAAAGTGGAAATGTTTTATACAAATAGAAATGAAATGTAATGCACTTTTGCTTATAAAGAAAACGCCTTTCACAGAGGATGTATATATGTAGTTAATTTTTTTTATATACTGTACAGAAAAAAATTAATAAATTTTAAATAAACATTTTGTAATATCAATTACAAGTATCAATCAAGTAAATTATTATTGTTAACTGAATATAATTAATTTTCAATTCAAGTTTTGTTAGAAAACTTTAAACAAATCTCAAATAGCGCAAAAAATATTTGGATTCAATTCGAATGTATACGTATGTACTAGAGACCTGCAAGAATCGTAGAAATCACTAAATTTGTGCATTCATACTTTGTATGAATTGTGACTGTTGAATCAATAGCATTTTTTAAGAAGTATATAAAAGTCACTGTGTTCATCCATTCGTTATTCTACGCATTCACAGCACAGTAAATGATGCCGCCTTTTAATAGTTTTTCTCTACCAGCTTTAACGTAGTGATTAGTGTTGTCATTTCGCAAAATCTGTGATAATAATAATGAATAAATTTTAAATTTAAGGGTTTTATTTGTCCTGTTCTTAAATTTATTTATATTGTATTATGCATTTTTGATAAATTTTTTTTTTTCATTTTTATACATAAATATATATGTATTATGATTTATTTAAATTTAACTGATATTGCAATAATTTAGAATTGAAATTGCTAATAAATTGCATTATCCATAAAAATTTATTTAGTATGTTTGTTGTATGGTTTAGGTAGTCCAAATGAGCATTTCATTCCAAATTTTCATCCATCAAGCATCAACCAAATTTTCGAAAAATCTGAAAAATTTCAAATATACATACATATCGCCCTCGTTCGCTAACTTAACAAAATAGTCTTTGCTTTCTGGAAAACGCAAAATAAAAATATGAACTCTGTTGACTTCAATGAATTATGAAAATAGAAAAAGCATATATTTAAAGTTAATGAAAAGATATCACAAATAGATTTTATAATATTTCCATTGATCTTCATTGAACATTTTAAAATTTTTGGAGCTCGATCTGATGACAGTTTCTTCAGGTTTGTATTTGCATCTGTAAAAGCAAAATGTTAATTGGTTATATAATAATTTCATATAATTATTTAAATAAATTTAAAAGAAACGATACAAAGTAATTTTTAGTTAGGCGTAAGTCCGTTTAAAAACGAACTGAACCTGCAATAACTTAAATATGAAAACAGATTCACTTTGAACCGTCTGTAGTGTAGCTATCATTATAAAATGCACTACATTTAGTACAACAAATGATCATACACACACCAGAGAAGCACACTTAATGTAATTCATAACACATCACTAACGATGAATTCTTTTTACCAATAATCTATCTACATATGTATATAAAAATGAAATGGTAAATATATGCAATCGCATCAGTTGAGAACGGCATAATCGTTTTGCCTGAAATTTATTTTGTTAGGTTTGAAATTTTCACGAAATAATTACTATGCCGCGTGTAAAAGCTAGTACTTATATTAAAAAACACTTACATTTGATTTGTCTCGCCTCTTGTTATCTATCCATGTTTTCAATTGTGCCGGAGTTCTATTTTTCAAAGACTCGTAATTATTAATTACGTCAAGACATTGCCGCATACTTGGAAGTTTTTGCAATGCTTTTAAATCGCCGAAAGTTTCGTAAACAGCTTCTTTCTCCTCTTTACTCCATTTAGTGCGCTTAGTTTTGCCATAAGGGGAAGCTATTATAGAGATATAGCCCAATTACTTTTAATGCAAATTTAATTTATATTGAATTGCTATGGTCAATAGGAAAAAAAGATGAACCTATATGGGCGTTTTAAAAGTTTACGTCTGTAACTCGGTTACGGCAGTTTTACAGTTTCATTCTTGTACAGTAAATCGACTCAGAAAATCTTGTGATTTTTACATTATTTGTATACGAAACATTCGTATTCATGTGATTTATGAAGAACATTACAAGGAAAAATGGCAAAAATCATCCTTAAAGCAGGAATCTCATTAGTTGAAATATTCTAAGAAAATGTTTACAAAGAGAAAATTCTACTTTAAACCGGAAATAAGCAAACACTTAAAATGCGATTTTGGGTTAATTTTGTTAAATATCGTGCAAAAAGGAAATCAACGGATTAACCTGTGCCTTGATTTGGTACTTACATTTCTTATTTTATTTTATATGATATAATTTCCTCTTTGCACTGTATTTAAAAAAATTAACCCTATTTTTTAATACTTGTTTTTTAACCCTTTTTTATTATAATAACAATCTATATATTATTATCAAAGGTTTTTAGTTTTTTTTTTTCTATATATATGTCGATATTTCGTTAACCTTCGGTTAACATCTTCAGGAAATTTTTTATTTTTTAAATTATTAATTAATAATATATATAGAAAAATAGTTATAGAAAAATAAAAAATAAAAACCATTGAGCTTAAATATATCGATTGTTATTAAAATTAAACCTAGACCACATTTTAAGTTTTTACTTATTTCTGGTGTTAAAGTTTAATTTTTTAGTTAAGTATGTTCGGGGACTTATAGTACAATTTTATGGTAAAGATTTTTGTTTCGTTTCGAAGAAACTGTTCCTTGTAATGTACTGCATAAACTTTTGAATTAATGGTATACCAAAAACGGAAGCACCGCACGATTTTCTATGTCAGTTTACTATACAAAGATAAAACTATAAAATGGTTGTAAAACGAGTTACAGACGCAAAGTTTTAAAACGCCAATACACCTACATGTTTTTTAGGCCCCTTTACTAGAATTACTTGGCAGAACCTTGTTATTTAAAAAAAATCAATTTTGTTGCGCAATGTTGTTGAATACAGAGCAACATATACTTAAATTTATTGATTTTTTTAAGGGACCGCAACTATAACTTATAAATTAGATCACAGAAAATGCAAGAAGCCCTATTCAACATTTTAAATATTTTGCAGAAGAAAAAAAACTTAATTAAATAAAAAATATATTGGGAATTACTACAAAATTGTGCAAGATTAATAAAGGAAAGATCAACAAATGTTTTATTGGAAAAAAATTAAATTTTGCGAAGTGACTTATTTGGACTTAAGAGATCAGAACTAGTAAGACAATTTTTAATTTTTAAAATATTAGGCTCTATACTTACTGCTACGCTTTTTTTTTTTTGATGATGAATTTGTTTCTGTGTTTACAGCCGGCTCGTTTTCCTGCTCCAGAAAATCTCCCTCTTCCTCCTCGTCATCTTCATCGTCGTCATGATCATCATCTCCAATAGCCGACATCAAAAGCTTGGATATACAAGTTATTTCGGTGACTGGTACGGGAACGCGGTATATATTTTTGTGTATATCTTTATGGTGGCCCATAAAGTTTGCCAGCCTATCTATTGTAGCTTCCTCTATGTTCAGCAGAGACGTATAAGTCGCAATATGCTTTCTTAGAAAAGTTCCTCTTAAGCTTTGAGGAATTTTAGCACCACACTCTTCAGAAAATTGTCTCAAGAGGGGGCAAGCTCTGTAGTATGGCTTGCTAAACTTTGAAGTGACTTTCTTCGCAAAAATGAATTCATTCTTCTCCGAAATTCCAGCCAAAGCTCTATTTTTAAGAATAATTTCAATCGCCTTAATGCATACAGGACTCAGGAGAACACTCACTGTTCTTCCAAGTTTTCCTCTTAATGTTAAACGGACAAATTGCTTAGAAAAAGAGAGTGATTCCTTAGACATTTTTCCAAGAAAATCGCTATCAACATTTTCAGTTATTGCTTGTTTATTTAAGTAATTATTAATGGTCAGCCTTTCAATTTCGCCTGAACGTCTTCTATTAAATATTTGAATTAATATTAGTGATGATTTAACCAAATCAACCCAGTCACTTGTGTTGAATTCTTTCTCCAATTCAGCAATTGCTTTAATCATATTATTTTTTAAATACAAGTACAACTTTTTTATGTCATCCTTTGAAGGTAATATCACTTTTTTGGCACGTTTTTGAGTACATTGGTCATGTAAAGCTTTTTTGTTTATTAGAACGGGAATATCTCCCTCCCAAAGCGTCATAAAGTTTTTTAAATTTATTTTTTTTTCCTCTGTATTAGGAACTTTAATTAATTCAGTACCGAATCTTTTACCAACCTTCTTTATTAACGATGACAAATCTTGAGCTACGGCAGGTGTACTAAACCATCTTAAATTGTCGTCCCATTTCGCAACTATTCGCAAAGCTTTAACGCACACATCAAATAAATTAGGCTTGAAAATATCCTTTAATTCTTTAATACTTGTGTCAAATTGTTGTACCGTAGTTAAAAATCGACCTAATAATCTTAACCGTGATCTTATCATATCATCTTGGTGTGGCAATGTGTGTTTTAATGTCAAATAATTCGCATATACTATTACCAAATGATCATATCGAATGGATCGTGTAATGTCATCGTCTCTTAAGACAGGAAAAATTTTATTTCTTACGGTCATATTTGCCTCCATATGGATATATTGAGTTATTCTTCTACTACTTATGAAATTATCTCTTGAATTTTTATTTTCCTTACCACATCTACTTAAGTGATTGCGCAACGCATTTTTTGCAAAAAAACCTTTGCATTTTTTGCAGCAAATATAATCGTCTGCCGTGTTTTTACGGTTTGTTTGCTGCTGTCTACTGACAATCAAAATTCCGCTATTATATTCATTACTAGTATTATGAATGAAATCTCCCTCTTTCCGCAAGTTTTCTATTATAAGTAAACGCTCTTTTGATTTAATTGGTAAATTTGAAGCGTTTTTTACCTGCACCTCTGATTTGTGTTTTAGGAAAAAATGTCGACTTAATTTAGTCTGCAAGGTTTTACAAAATAGACAGAAATGTTTTTTGGAAATGTTACTTCTATGCGGTACTTTTATTGTTGATAATTTCACTGGATCTGCTATTAAGTTTACACTGCTTTCCTTTTCTGTTGAATTATTGTTTGTGGTATTGACATTTTCACCAGTCATATTTATTGTAGAATTTGGAAAATATTCCGAAATTGTGCAATTATTGGTTGAAATATCGGTACCTTCTGTACTGTTAAGGATATTTTTTGGAGGACAGTCTAATTCGGAAATTGCGCAATTTTTTGTACTGTAAAGAAAATTTTCTGAACGACAATCCAATTCCGAAATTTCGGTCCTTTTCGAACTCTCAATGATATCTTTTGAGGGACAATCTACTTCGAAATTTGCCTTACTTTCTATACTATTATGGATATTTTTGGAGATACAATCTATTTCACTTGAAGAATAAATGTTATATTTTGAAGCGGATTCAAGTTGAATTGAATTTATGAAGTGAGAAATATGTGTTTGAGTAAACTCTTGTTTGTGTTTAGATACCTCATGTTGATTTAAAGGAGATACGATAGGCGATGTTATAAGTGATGAATTATCATCAGATATCGAGACATAAGAAACAGTATTAGTTGATTTTGAAGAGGAGCCCGAATCATTCAGAGAACTATTCCCAGAGCAATTTGAATGTATTTCTTTTGTTCCGTCTTTCGCGTGAATTTTACCCATTTCCTGATTTATTATTTTTGCTCGAGGGTATGTCAAGATAGATTCAATGGATGAAGAATTTAAATTTCCGTTAGTAGTTCCAGGTTCTGAAAACAATGGGCTCACATTTGATTGAATGGCTTGGTGGCTTTGAGAGGCATTGTCCGACGATGAACTTAATTTTTTAACGCGAGAATGAACTCTAAACAATTCTTCATTGCTTTTTTCTATTAAATCATAACTGTTTGACAATGTGGATGACGAGTTTAAACTTAAACTTTCTACGGGTTCTTGTGATGTAACTGTAATAGACGCGTCAGATAAATCTAAATTTTTTTCAGGAGAAATTAGTTTTGAAACTGAGGGTTGTAATTCGCTTATTAGTTTATGCATGTCTTTTAGTTTAGGTGACTTTTTTGGAGCAACGTTTGATTCAATATTCATGGTGGGCGAAGTTGCCGCGAAATTGGTGAAAGTAGCAGAAATAGGAAATAATAAATTTGATTGTTTGGTATTTATTGGAGATGCGGAGTGCTGTGGTTTTAAATGATTGAATATTGCTGACGAGTTAAGAGTTTCAAATATATCTTTGGTTATAACTGATGAGGTTTGATGCGAAGGGTATATTTCTACTGTTTCATCTACGAGAGGCGAATGACAATTGTATTTATTTATAGGTTTTAGTGTTAAGTTCACGGAAGACACATTATTATTAGCAGATGAAGTTGCATTTTTGAAAGGAGAAATATCTTCTGATAATAAACTTGGTTTGACGGTTAATATTTGCTCTTGAGAAGGTTCGTTAATTGCTGTGATAGAGTACAATTCTACATTTTTAGAGGTAATAGGAATATCTGCTGGCAAATCGTGTTTTGTCGGCGATGATGGATGTGGTTTTGGAGACGATTTTGATTCAGATGATAATTTTAAATGCGACATATCAGCAGAAGTCGTAAAAGAAGAGTTCAGGAGTGATTTTAAATGCTCATGAAGAAAGTTTTTATCATCTGAAATGTTAATGAATGAAATCTTTTACTATAAAATCGAAAACTAAATTTTACCTATGAGCATTACTTAAGAATTAAAATTAAACTGAAATAAAATTGATAAAAAGTTTAATAGTAACAATAAACTGGCGTGGTTTTAATCAGTTCATATTACCGCGAGTTCACTGTATTCACGGCATTAACTATTAAGGAGTGAAACAATAATCCTTGTAGACAAGCAACACTATTAGAAGTGAATGATTTCAATGAAGTTTCTGACGATGATGATTTGCTTTGACTTACCACTTTTTAAGATGAGTTTTGCTTCATAACTTCCGCCTCTATATTTAATTATGAATATGTCTTCCACACTTCTTTTGATTTTCCTCGACTCTGAAATCCGATATTCGCCATTTTCAAACTGAACTAGGCAATACATTTGATATATGTATGAATGTATGTATGACCGCTTGTCTTTTCAGTAGTAGTATTTTCTTTATTTAAATATGTATCTATAAATATATAATATACGTACATATAAATATAAAGAAATAAAAATATTTATCACTTTTCTGAAATTTATACTTACCTTTGTCCGATGGAGTCACTTTAATTAATAATAATATGTACCGAACAACAGCAAATAAAAAATAAACTTAAATCGCAAGCCAAGCCAAGCCAACATAAACCGTTATGTGGTAGTGATACCACTTGATAAAAATATTGTTTGTGCTACCATCAATGATGTCAATTTCGCTTTATCTGTTTTTACTTTTGGAATTCAGACAAATTGCTTAGTAAAATTCATTTGAATTGATGGCTGTACGCAATTTTATTTTTCGAAATGTCACTATGAAGAAAACAGCAGCAACATTGTTTATAAGAATAGCTGTTTCTTAATAGTAAATCCAAACAAAAAAGTTGAAAGCAAGTTCGCCTCAATTTTAGACTTTGAACTTAAATATTATTTACTTTTAAATTCTATTTAAATATGTATCAAGATCGTTTTCCAGTATAAATTTGAAAGACATTTAAATGGAAATTAAATGACCATTCTTTAATTTTCTATAACGTGAGCTAGTTTTTAATTTCTGCTTCAGTATACTGCACTTAATGCAATAAAAGTTCCTAATATAACCTAAACCCCAATGTTAAGCTAAAGAAAGAAAAAGATAACAGTTAAAGATGTTATTATTTATCATTAATCCTTTAAGAGTTGCAAAATACATTGTAACCCCATAGCATAAATTAAAAAAAAAAATGAATTAAAATTTTAAATATGACTATGAAAATTAACATTTTGATCAGGCTCGGAACACCCACTTAAAACCTCATATACCATGTGCCTATCTCATCCCTATATCAGAGTGATGCCAATATATACCTCAAAAATTTTAATTTGGAACACAAAGCAGCGCTTACAGGGTTAAATTACTCAAAAGAAGTTTGCAAAAAACAATGTTGCCACTTTGTGTGTAATTACACACTAGAATAATTTCTACTAGAATAAACAGCTCATGTGAAATTAATTGCAAGTGTAATCTGTGTGTAATTTTACTTTAAGTTCTATTTTGTTTAATAAGTTTTGAAAGTACACTGATATTTTCTCATTTTAGCTTAGTTAGAGGATGTATAAAAAACAAATTGGAATAATTTATGGCATTGCCCCTCTGCCGTTATAAAAATTACTTCTAAGAGGACGCAGAGGCCTACTACATGCCTGTATGAATTGTGATTTTTCCACAATTAAAGTACGATTTTTAAAACTTCACCTATAATTAATAAATGCTTTTCGAATGTAAAAAGTGTGAATCTGTTCAGAAAAATACCTGACATTTTTTCAGATTTTAACATTTCTCGCTTTTTTATTTCCCCATGCTTTTTGGAATGCTTATAAATTCGCCTTTTGCAAGCCGGGATAAAAATTTAAAATCACGTCTTTAAATTTCCCAAAATCACAGAGGGTTAATATCAAAGTATGTAAGAAAGACCGTTTTGTGATATTAAATGACAATGCTGACCGCACGAAAAAAATAATTACAATGACGCGATATCTTTTCGTCAGCCTAGATATGCTTTACGTCTGATGTATTTTTCATGTTTAATATTTATTTATGTTTATGTAAATAACACAAGAACTTCGAGTGTAATATTGCTTTAAATGTGTAATTCAAACACAGTCATGTTTAATTGCCGAATTCTCACTGGCAACACTGGCAAAATTATAACTGAAAATATGAACACACAAGCATAAATGAATATGTTCGTATGTATGCAATTGTATGTATATACATATGTATGTTCAAAAAAAGCAAGCAAAACAAATTATAACCTTGACATTGAAAATCTAGTAATTTAAAAAGGGAATGAATCCTGTGGAACAGCGAAATTTCATTCAACTCAGAACGTAGTAACATATATTTAATATTTTTTAGTATTTAATATTTTTTAATATTTAGTACTTAATATCAAATATATGTTACTACGTTCTGAGTTGAATGAAATTTCGCTGTTCCACAGGATTCATTCCCTTTTTAAATTACTAGATTTTCAATGTCAAGGTTATAATTTGTTTTGCTTGCTTTTTTTGAACATACATATGTATATACATACAATTGCATACATACGAACATATTCATTTATGCTTGTGTGTTCATATTTTCAGTTATAATTTTGCCAGTGTTGCCAGTGAGAATTCGGCAATTAAACATGACTGTGTTTGAATTACACATTTAAAGCAATATTACACACGAAGTTCTTGTGTTATTTACATAAACATAAATAAATATTAAACATGAAAAATACATCAGACGTAAAGCATATCTAGGCTGACGAAAAGATATCGCGTCATTGTAATTATTTTTTTCGTGCGGTCAGCATTGTCATTTAATATCACAAAACGGTATTTCTTACATACTTTGATATTAACCCTCTGTGATTTTGGGAAATTTAAAGACGTGATTTTAAATTTTTATCCCGGCTTGCAAAAGGCGAATTTATAAGCATTCCAAAAAGCATGGGGAAATAAAAAAGCGAGAAATGTTAAAATCTGAAAAAATGTCAGGTATTTTTCTGAACAGATTCACACTTTTTACATTCGAAAAGCATTTATTAATTATAGGTGAAGTTTTAAAAATCGTACTTTAATTGTGGAAAAATCACAATTCATACAGGCATGTAGTAGGCCTCTGCGTCCTCTTAGAAGTAATTTTTATAACGGCAGAGGGGCAATGCCATAAATTATTCCAATTTGTTTTTTATACATCCTCTAACTAAGCTAAAATGAGAAAATATCAGTGTACTTTCAAAACTTATTAAACAAAATAGAACTTAAAGTAAAATTACACACAGATTACACTTGCAATTAATTTCACATGAGCTGTTTATTCTAGTAGAAATTATTCTAGTGTGTAATTACACACAAAGTGGCAACATTGTTTTTTGCAAACTTCTTTTGAGTAATTTAACCCTGTAAGCGCTGCTTTGTGTTCCAAATTAAAATTTTTGAGGTATATATTGGCATCACTCTGATATAGGGATGAGATAGGCACATGGTATATGAGGTTTTAAGTGGGTGTTCCGAGCCTGATCAAAATGTTAATTTTCATAGTCATATTTAAAATTTTAATTCATTTTTTTTTTTAATTTATGCTATGGGGTTACAATGTATTTTGCAACTCTTAAAGGATTAATGATAAATAATAACATCTTTAACTGTTATCTTTTTCTTTCTTTAGCTTAACATTGGGGTTTAGGTTATATTAGGAACTTTTATTGCATTAAGTGCAGTATACTGAAGCAGAAATTAAAAACTAGCTCACGTTATAGAAAATTAAAGAATGGTCATTTAATTTCCATTTAAATGTCTTTCAAATTTATACTGGAAAACGATCTTGATACATATTTAAATAGAATTTAAAAGTAAATAATATTTAAGTTCAAAGTCTAAAATTGAGGCGAACTTGCTTTCAACTTTTTTGTTTGGATTTACTATTAAGAAACAGCTATTCTTATAAACAATGTTGCTGCTGTTTTCTTCATAGTGACATTTCGAAAAATAAAATTGCGTACAGCCATCAATTCAAATGAATTTTACTAAGCAATTTGTCTGAATTCCAAAAGTAAAAACAGATAAAGCGAAATTGACATCATTGATGGTAGCACAAACAATATTTTTATCAAGTGGTATCACTACCACATAACGGTTTATGTTGGCTTGGCTTGGCTTGCGATTTAAGTTTATTTTTTATTTGCTGTTGTTCGGTACATATTATTATTAATTAAAGTGACTCCATCGGACAAAGGTAAGTATAAATTTCAGAAAAGTGATAAATATTTTTATTTCTTTATATTTATATGTACGTATATTATATATTTATAGATACATATTTAAATAAAGAAAATACTACTACTGAAAAGACAAGCGGTCATACATACATTCATACATATATCAAATGTATTGCCTAGTTCAGTTTGAAAATGGCGAATATCGGATTTCAGAGTCGAGGAAAATCAAAAGAAGTGTGGAAGACATATTCATAATTAAATATAGAGGCGGAAGTTATGAAGCAAAACTCATCTTAAAAAGTGGTAAGTCAAAGCAAATCATCATCGTCAGAAACTTCATTGAAATCATTCACTTCTAATAGTGTTGCTTGTCTACAAGGATTATTGTTTCACTCCTTAATAGTTAATGCCGTGAATACAGTGAACTCGCGGTAATATGAACTGATTAAAACCACGCCAGTTTATTGTTACTATTAAACTTTTTATCAATTTTATTTCAGTTTAATTTTAATTCTTAAGTAATGCTCATAGGTAAAATTTAGTTTTCGATTTTATAGTAAAAGATTTCATTCATTAACATTTCAGATGATAAAAACTTTCTTCATGAGCATTTAAAATCACTCCTGAACTCTTCTTTTACGACTTCTGCTGATATGTCGCATTTAAAATTATCATCTGAATCAAAATCGTCTCCAAAACCACATCCATCATCGCCGACAAAACACGATTTGCCAGCAGATATTCCTATTACCTCTAAAAATGTAGAATTATACTCTATCACAGCAACTAACGAACCTTCTCAAGAGCAAATATTAATCGTCAAACCAAGTTTATTATCAGAAGATATGTCTCCTTTCAAAAATACAACTTCATCTGCTAATAATAATGTGTCTTCCGTGAACTTAACTATAAAACCTATTAATAAATACAATTGTCATTCGTAGATGAAACAGTAGAAATATACCCTTCGCATCAAACCTCATCAGTTATTACCAAAGAAAAATTTTAAACTCTTAACTCGTCAGCAATATTTAATCATTTAAAACCACAATGTTGAAAGCGTTTTTTTTGGAAAAATGTCTAAGAAATCATTCTCTTTTTCTAAGCAATTTGTCCGTTTAACATTAAGAGGAAAACTTGGAAGAACAGTGAGTGTTCTCCTGAGCCCTGTATGCATTAAGGCGTTTGAAATTATTCTTAAAAATAGAGCTTTGGCTGGAATTTCGGAGAAGAATGAATTCATTTTTGCGAAAAAAGTCACTTCAAAGTTTGCCAAGCCATACTACAGAGCTTGCCCCCTCTTGAGACAATTTTCTGAAGAGTGTGGTGCTAAAATTCCTCAAAGCTTAAGAGGAACTTTTCTAAGAAAGCATATTGCGACTTATACGTCTCTGCTGAACATAGAGGAAGCTACAATAGATAGGCTGGCAAACTTTATGGGCCACCATAAAGATATACACAAAAATATATACCGCGTTCCCGTACCAGTCACCGAAATAACTTGTATATCCAAGCTTTTGATGTCGGCTATTGGAGATGATGATCATGACGACGATGAAGATGACGATGAAGATGACGATGAGGAAGAGGGAGATTTTCTGGAGCAGGAAAGCGAGTCGGCTGTAAACACAGAAACAAATTCATCATCAAAAAAAAAAAGCGTAGCAGTAAGTATAGAGCCTAATATTTTAAAAATTAAAAATTGACTTACTAATTCTGATCTCTTAAGTCCAAATAAGTCACTTCGCAAAATTTAATTTTTTTCTAATCAAACATTTGTTGATCTTTTCTTTATTAATCTTGCACAATTTTGTGGTAATCCCCAATATATTTTTTATTTAATTAAATTTTTTTTCTTTTGCAAAATATTTAAAATGTTAGATATGGCTTCTTGCATTTTCTGTGACGATATATATACATTTGGTTTAATTTATAAGTTATAGTTGCGGTCCCTTAAAAAAATCAATAAATTTAAGTATATGTTGCTCTGTATTCAACAACATTGCTCAACAAAATTGATTTTTTTTAAATAACAAGGTTCTGCCAAGTAATTCTAGTAAAGGGGCCTAAAAAACATGTAGGTGTATCGGCGTTTTAAAACTTTGCGGCTGTAACTCGTTTTACAACCATTTTATAGTGTTATCTTTGTATAGTAAACTGACATAGAAAATCGTGCGGTGCTTCCGTTTTTGGTACTAAGCGCACTAAAATCATAAGCGTAGATATCTATGTAGTATAATAATACTTGTTAAGGATCTATGTCTAAAATGTGACTAAAATTTGTTAAATATGTTCGGGGAGGAAATAAATATTGCATAACATTCATTAAAATTGGTATGACAGTTTCAGAGAGGCAGAAATTTTATTAACTGGTTCCCTTACATGGGAAAAACATTAACTACACTTGTACTTTCGCCGGAAATTTAATCATTTTCTTTCTTTCATAGTAATTATTTCCTGAAAATTTCAAACCTAACAAAATAAATTTCAGGCAAAACGATTATGCCGTTCTCAACTGATGCGATTGCATATATTTACCATTTCATTTTTATATACATATGTAGATAGATTATTGGTAAAAAGAATTCATCGTTAGTGATGTGTTATGAATTACATTAAGTGTGCTTCTCTGGTGTGTGTATGATCATTTGTTGTACTAAATGTAGTGCATTTTATAATGATAGCTACACTACAGACGGTTCAAAGTGAATCTGTTTTCATATTTAAGTTATTGCAGGTTCAGTTCGTTTTTAAACGGACTTACGCCTAACTAAAAATTACTTTGTATCGTTTCTTTTAAATTTATTTAAATAATTATATGAAATTATTATATAACCAATTAACATTTTGCTTTTACAGATGCAAATACAAACCTGAAGAAACTGTCATCAGATCGAGCTCCAAAAATTTTAAAATGTTCAATGAAGATCAATGGAAATATTATAAAATCTATTTGTGATATCTTTTCATTAACTTTAAATATATGCTTTTTCTATTTTCATAATTCATTGAAGTCAACAGAGTTCATATTTTTATTTTGCGTTTTCCAGAAAGCAAAGACTATTTTGTTAAGTTAGCGAACGAGGGCGATATGTATGTATATTTGAAATTTTTCAGATTTTTCGAAAATTTGGTTGATGCTTGATGGATGAAAATTTGGAATGAAATGCTCATTTGGACTACCTAAACCATACAACAAACATACTAAATAAATTTTTATGGATAATGCAATTTATTAGCAATTTCAATTCTAAATTATTGCAATATCAGTTAAATTTAAATAAATCATAATACATATATATTTATGTATAAAAATGAAAAAAAAAAATTTATCAAAAATGCATAATACAATATAAATAAATTTAAGAACAGGACAAATAAAACCCTTAAATTTAAAATTTATTCATTATTATTATCACAGATTTTGCGAAATGACAACACTAATCACTACGTTAAAGCTGGTAGAGAAAAACTATTAAAAGGCGGCATCATTTACTGTGCTGTGAATGCGTAGAATAACGAATGGATGAACACAGTGACTTTTATATACTTCTTAAAAAATGCTATTGATTCAACAGTCACAATTCATACAAAGTATGAATGCACAATTTTAGTGATTTCTACGATTCTTGCAGGTCTCTAGTACATACGTATACATTCGAATTGAATCCAAATATTTTTTGCGCTATTTGAGATTTGTTTAAAGTTTTCTAACAAAACTTGAATTGAAAATTAATTATATTCAGTTAACAATAATAATTTACTTGATTGATACTTGTAATTGATATTACAAAATGTTTATTTAAAATTTATTAATTTTTTTCTGTACAGTATATAAAAAAAATTAACTACATATATACATCCTCTGTGAAAGGCGTTTTCTTTATAAGCAAAAGTGCATTACATTTCATTTCTATTTGTATAAAACATTTCCACTTTATTGATACTTCATGAACTCATTTTAAAGCACTTAAAAGAGAAAATATTTTAAACAAATACAGCGAAAATTTCGGGAATCGGAAGCGCCAAAAATGTCATAAAAGTGGAGTGTAGTGTACGCGTTTAAGTTTCAAGATATTTTCCATTTCAATTTTATTACATTTCGGTGCAATGTAAATGCACTATGACATCTTCGATTAAAAAATTATGGGAAACCCCAATTTTTACATTTATTTTCTTATTTACTCCTTTAATAGCAGCAATGCCAATGATTTAAATTGGTTGTTTTTTTATACATTTCTGATTTGTCAGAAGCCTTATAAAGGGTGGTCCAAACAAAACACAATGTTAATTGTGAGTCTCACTTTAACGTAATTAAATTACGGCAGTCGATTCGAATAGAAACTTTTAACAATATTCTAATAAATGTATAAGAGCTTCGTTCGGAATTGAATGGTGTAACTCTGCTCCAATTTTCTTTTTAATATATAAAATTGACTTAATACTTGAAGTAACACGCATTGCTACTTATAAACCATTGGCATGAAATCTAGTACTTACGAGATTTTGAACAAAATCTAGTTATTTTTTTACTAGATTTCGCATACAAAAGAAAATCTACTTGGTCACTAGATTTTGGAAAAACCTACTCAAAATTTAGTAGTATTTAGTGATGCAACGATGTTTTTTTTTCCAAATTGTACTAAAAAATACAACCAATTATGTATGTATAATGGTAGGTTGATTTTCTAGGTAGGCGCGAAACAGCTGTACGCACACCGTCAGCTGATCTTGCGATACTACCTGGTATAGCATTGTATGTATGTATAATAATGTGATAGGGTAGGTGATACAATGTCAAATACTATACTGAAAAATTTCTGTCATAAAATAAATTGCTTATACGGATTTATTATATTTTTTTTAAATATAGTTTTTAAAACTGAAGTGAAATATGTACATATTACAAATAATATCAGCGTAATTAGATTTTTACAACGGCGTTTTGTTTTTATAAGATATGATGTATTAATCTGTTCTTATTTACTACTATATTTATTTATTAAATGACCTGAAAGAACACCAATGACTTCAAAGACAACGATTTATTTAAAAATAGACCTCAAATATAGCGCTAATAATACATACACATTTTTCACGTTTTCTTATATCAGGACTAACTTGGGTTTTGAAACGCAATTTTTTGGGAATGGTGCTTTTTGAAAAGGCACTACCTGAAGATATACATATATTTTCGCAGAAAGTAATTTTGGGAAAAGACACTGGTTTTAATTGTCCAGTTTTAATAACACCCTCTTTGGATGCTGTACTTTTTGAAAAACGTACCATGCGGAAAACTTACCATTTGAAAGTTTCCTTTTGAAAAATTTACCTTTCGAAAAATGGAAAATCCAAATCTCCTCCAATCTCATAGAGAAATTACCTCTATTTTTGTTTTAATGTTAAACGGCCGGGTATTGTCCTAGTTGTTGTGGATTTATATATGCACAGCGATGTATGTATATGAGCTAAATTTTTTAAAGAATCGCTTTATTTGAAGCAATTTGTGCTGTTATAGGTCAGCCTTGAAAATAATATATGCATTAGGATTTGTAAGTACATATTTTTACTGTTATCAAATTCCGTCAATATAATTTTTTCTTAATATTTTTAAATATATACTAGGTATATCTGTAAAAGACAGCCTTAAAATTACTTAAATTGAACCAAAGTAAATTGAATAATTTTTTAAAATGTTGTTAAGATGCACACCCTCATACACATTGGAATGTACAGAAATTTTGAAGGCTGAGCTCATAGACCACAAATGTCTTCAAAGAAACCCATTTACTTAGAAAGTTACCTTAAATACAGCGCTGTGAATATATGTGTATTTATATACATACAATAAATAATGTCAAAGCTACTAAATAAAAAAAATTTAACGCCGCTAAAGGCATATATATTTTTGAGTATTGACCTGAAACACCACAAATGTCTTGAAACACAGCGATTCTTTAAAAAAAAGAACTCAAGTACATCGCTGTAATTATTTATAATAATTTATGTCAAAGCTACTAAGTAAGAAAAATTTTAACGCCGCTAAAAGAACAAAAATTGGGGATAAGTATGGCAACACTACACACTGTAAATGCAGTTTGAATCTCAAAATTAATATAATTAATTTGTGTACATCGTTAAAAGAGTTAATTAAAATTAATATGTGCCGCAAGCGGATTAATTTAGACATGTAAAAAAAAAATTTTTTTTGATGTCTTCAAAGATGCATGACCTCAAACACATCGCAATACTAATAGATTTTTGAGTACAGTCCTCAAACACCACAAATGTCTCCAAACACAGCGCCTTTTTAAGAAATTGCGCTCAAACATATCGCTGTGCATATATATATTTATATATATATATATATATATATATATAAAAAAAAAAATAAATAAAATAAAAAAAAAAAAATAAAATTTTAAATTTAATTTAAAAAAAAAAAAAAAAAAAAAAATATGGAAAATAAAAATTTCACATATAGTTTATAAGGGAAAAAGCACAATTAGAATCATATGTATAAATAAATATTCCCAAAATAAATTCAGTTAATATAAAATTTTTTTTTTTTTTTTTTATATATATTTATCAAGCCTGCGGTCTTTTTTTATCTTATTTTGTTTTTTATTATTCGATATTTCGTTAATATTTCCTATTATTCCTGATGATGTTAACAAGCTGTTAACGAAATATCGAATAATAAAAAACAAAATAAGATAAAAAAAGACCTCAGGCTTAATAAATATATGTATATCAAAAAATATAATAAAAAAGGTCAATTAATAATATAATTAAAATTTTCTTTTTTTTTTAAACATATATTAAATTTAATGTGGTGGACGAATTTCGCTGTGATTCACTGTACATATATAACAAATGATTATTTTTCAGCCTTCATATAATATTGCTTTATATACATATACACGTGTTGTAATCTGGAAGTCGTATGTTAATGCATATCGCTAATTTACTTCAATAGTGTCATAATTCAAAAAAAACTAGTTTTACATAAAGTGACCTTGAAATTTTCAATTTACATACAACTCAAGGGCAAAATTAAATAGTGTTTTCGTCTGAAGAGGTGGGCGCACGATATATTTAGATAAATTTTTAACACAAGATAATAACTGATAGGCGAAATATTCCACATTATTAACTCAAAAATCGCATTTTTTGAATTAAGACGTTTTTGAAGTAAATGAGCGAAATGTACGAGAATACATATTGTCACCTAAAATGCAAAAGGGCCTATCATCACTTTTTAAAAATTTTACAGCAGAGGCAAAAAACTTAATAAAATGAAAGTGTTGTGGTTACAAATATGATTTTCTCGCAATATTATCCAAATAAAATGATGAGTTTATATACAACGTTAAAAATTACGCCTCAAAAAGAGTAACTTGGTAACATTTTTCCATTGTTTCATTATTTCTCAACAGCCAGAAATGACTTATTAAAAACTGCCGTTTGAATTTCTTCAATAAAGTAGTTTTTTTTTTTTAAATAGAAAGGTCAAAATTTGTGAACACGTGTGCCGTGATGCGCTATCCCAATATCCATTATAAACAGAATTTCGAGTTTTTTGGTTGTTACGTCCTTTTGCATTTCAGGTGACGATATATACATACATACATATGTATAAAAATAATCATTTGGGAACAAATAAAGTTTAAGGTCCCGTTCCAGAAACGAAAAACATAAGAAGAAAAAATAAATAAAAAAGTGCTTTCCGTTCACCCTATTTTCCGAATTATGGGCCTCTGAAATTTCATTAAAAATTTGTGAATGCATAGTTGATTTTCCATCGAATATGTGTATGATTTTGAAGCTTTTGAAGAGATCTTTAAGAATTTAGTTAAGTTTTTAATACATTCATTAATTAGATGTATATAAAAATAAATTTCGTTTGCGTATACTAATACCGCCGTATATACAGGGTGGGCCAAAAGTAATAACCCCGGGCCATAGGTAATCACCCGATGTCGTTTTGCTGTACGCCGTACATACATTAAAACATAAGTGTGTAAACTAAAAAAAACTAGAAGCGCTTCAGAATGTGAATAAAAAATTTAAATAAATTCTTTTTTTTTCACTTTGTATTGAATAAATTTTGTTACTAAAGATTTTCTGCGTAGCCGCCATAGGCCTCCACCACGGTATATCCCGAAAGGGCGATGCTTAGAAAAGATTTTCAGCATAGCTGAACATTTGGAGAGAACAAAATAATAGTTCTTTTCTGAGTGTATCTGCAAATTTTAACAATTTTTAATAAAAAATTTTAAGAAAGTTGCTGGTGTGAACATATTTCAATGACAAACAACATTATTAATAAGAAAAGAATTAATTTTACAAAAAAAATAGAGATATTAAAAAAAATACAATTTAAAAAGCTTTTATTTTACTTATTATCTGTTATAAAAAAAAAAAAGAAAACAGTTCCTAAAGCTAAAATTAGAACTAGTTACTAAAACACTTACAAAGCGCCAAGAAAAATTGGGACTCTGCTCCAATTTGTTCGTCGGTTGCCGGCGTAAGAAATATAAATTAATCTATTACAGATTTCATTCCGTTTGGCGAAGTTGTGTTCCCAGTTGTGTTCTTAGCAATATGTCTGCCGTATTTATAAAAACTTTTTTGACTTGAACCGCTTGTTACGAAACAAAATTCTACACCAAATTTAATTTTTTAGCATAGCTAACAATAAGTGAATTTAAACACATAAATGAATAAATAATTTCTGGAAGAAGGCTTATTTTTCAAAAGGTATTTTTTTAGTCTTAACAAAAAATTATTGAATGCTTATAAATTGAGTAACCGCTGGGCTACTTTAGTTTGTTTAACCGTTTGATTTTATTAACAACATTGTGTGATAAAATACGAAGCAACGAATTTATTTGTGAAAAAGTAACTTCGAAATTTAATATTTGTTGGACATATTTTGCCCACCACTGTACCTACATACAATATTACAACAACCACTTGTTGAAATAGGTGAACACAAAGTCTAACAAAGATTATATAATATTATATACTCATATCACTTTAAATTTTTTTTACTTAACGTAAAACGTTCACTATCCAATTAATTTGAATTAGAACCGGGAAGCACAACAAGGAAATTACAATTAGACATTGTTGTTGTTTTTTCTTATATTTTTCGCTAAGCATTAAATACATACATAGATTTGCATAGGACTACTTTAGAAAAATTTTAAAAATAATATATTGAAAATTAAAATTTTACAACTATAAATAAGAAATGTTATTGTATGTTAAGTATAAACATGTATGCATACGCATACGAGTACATACATATGTATGTACATACATTTACATTTAATTAATTTGTTTTTTCTTATGAAAGGTGTGCAGAAATCCAAATTCGGAAATTATTTCATGCGTGAAAAGGAAAGCAGTACTTATGCAAATTTCATAAAATGATGTTTATATTTTACTAGCTAAAACCCGCCGTGCTTCGCTACACCTATTTAAATTAAAAATAGTCGAATTATAAGCATATGTTCATGAACTTATATACATACATATGTATAATGAACATTTTATATTTATGTGTTTTTGTTGAACTGCTGTGAGTATGTCGTAAACCACGCCCACTGGTCCAATTCCAACCACTTTCTGCCTGATGATTTGTACTCACCATTAAGTTAGTCCAGCTAAATACAGAAACATTAATATTAACCGTTCTCAAGATATAATGAAATCAATATTTGGTTTGTATGGGAGCTACCACGCCCACTTGTCCAATCCCTTCCAATTTTTGATAAATGATTTTTTTAATTACAAAGTCATTTCTACCAAATTTCGACGATGGTGCTTCAACAGTTTTCAAGATATACAGAAATCAATATTCAGTTTGTATGGGAAGTATCACGCCCACGTGACTAATTTAGTCCACTTTTTCACTGATGATTTGTACTGACCATTAAGTTATTTAGACCAAATACAGAAACTTTAGTTTTAACCGTTCTCAAGATATAATGAAATCAATATTCAGTTTGCATGGGTGGTACTACGCCCACTTGTCCAATCGCTCCCAATTTCTGATTAATGATTTTTTTAATTACCAAGTCATTTGAACCGTATTCAGAAACTTTCACTACAACCGTTCTGAAGATATACAAAATTAAATATTTACTTTGAATGGGCGTGGCAACGCTCAGTTGGATTTTTTAAATTTATATAGCCCTCCAGATATACAGAGCGATACTATGAAAATTACAAGAAAATCGGTTCAGCCGTTTAGCTGTCCATAAGGAACAAACACACAGCCATGGATACAAAACAAACATGTAATTTTTATATATCAATAGATTTAACTAAAAAATTTTTATAGATATCGACTAAAATGTAAATCATATTGGGGGTATGTATTTGATATGTTTTATTCATCTAAAACGTAAACAATACAGGTAATTTAAGCCTAGTACGAGCATGTAAAGAGTATCGTATCAAAAAAGAAATATTTAAGTGAAGTTGTACTGCTTTATTATTATATTTTAATGAAAATCATGGTATTTAATAGAGATCTCCTCAGATCAAGCATACATATATTTAGATATTTAAAAGCAGTTAGATAGATTCAAAAGCAAGGAAATTGACTGTGCTACGAACTGAATCCAAGAGCTGTTTTAAACATAATTTCGCATGTCTGATGTGTGGTTTCAGCTCTGCTGAATGAATTAATTTTTGTTGCTAATTATAAAAAACAATGAAAAATAGGCGCAAAACCGTACGTAGATCCAGGCCATTCTACATTTCAGTTAAATCTCCATATTGCGAGAGTACTGTACTGTACTAGAGGTTTAATAAAAACCGCACCGAAGATGAAAGTCTTTCGAAAAGAATTTCTTACGCTCAACACCAAGTACCTAATCAAATATTGGTTAAATCCGTTTCTGGCCCGAACAGATGAAAAGTGCTTGAAATATAGAGAAAAGTTCATAGTTGCGCTTTGACATTAATATTAATAGTTAATTTAATTATTTGTTCACTTATTGTATATTTACATCAAATACTTATAGACAGAACTCGCAAAATATTTTTGTTCTTTAACCCAACGTTTTTTATATATGACACACGTGCAGTGTTTAATTAAATGTATTATTTAAAAATAACTGCCTCTTAATTTAAAGTAAAAGAATACGACACTGTTAATTTTTCGTTTCACAGAGATGATAAACACAGCTGTTTGAGTGAGTGTGTTTTTTTTACCCAACGTGCACTGAATAAGAATATTATTCCACTGCATATAAAAAAGTATTTTGCATGCGGTGAATAAAATAAAATAAACGAGGATTATTCTAAAACAATTTCTTTGAAAGAAATGAATTTATAATTGAATAAACATGTTGAAATGTAATTAAAAAAATCTGAATAAAACTCTTGACTTGCGTAATAATAAAAATGTTAAAATATTTATATCCCTTTATATGCGGGTCAAAACCGAAACTACAAAAGTCATCATCACCAGCCTCTTTAATAACAAAATTATTAACTTCTACCTCAGTATTAGTGAAATGTAATATTTACGTTAATAATAAAACTGTGATATGCAGCAGACGCCGGGCAATGGTCGCTGTACTTTTAGACAATTTGTATAATAATTCTATATTTGAACAATTAAGAAAACGGGTACGAATACCCCTGCAAAAATAATTAACATAATTTCGTTGACCTGACAATGACTCTCATTTGAAAATTTTTAAACGTATAATAAAGCCGAAAGGTAATTAACCTTTATACTATTGCAATTTTCTAGGTATTTGGTTTGGGTAACAAAACTTATGAACACTACAACAAAGTTGCCATATACGTTGATAAGCGTTTGGAAGAATTGGGGGCCACTAGGGTCTTTGAACTTGGTCTAGGTGATGATGATGCCAAGTACGTATTATTTAAAATTATTTCAATGTCTACCTACTAATTTTACCTAATAATTTTTTTTAACAGTATTGAAGATGACTTCATTACCTGGAAGGATCGCTTCTGGCCTAGCGTTTGTGATTTCTTTGGTATTGAGGGTGGCGGCGAAGAAGTACTCATACGCCAATTCCGTTTACTGGAGCAACCGGATGTGCAACCGGATCGCATATACACCGGCGAAATTGCTCGTCTCCACTCCATGGAAAACCAACGTTCTCCTTTCGATGCCAAAAATCCTTACTTGGCTCCTGTTTGTGTTAACCGAGAGCTGCACAAAGCTGGTGACAGATCCTGCATGCATGTCGAAATAAATATTGATGGCTCTAAAATGCGTTACGAGGCTGGCGACCACGTAGCAATGTATCCCATTAATGACAAAACATTGATTGAAAAATTGGGAAAACTATGTCAAGCTGATTTGGACACTGTATTTTCTTTGATAAACACCGATACAGATAGTAGCAAGAAGCATCCTTTTCCCTGTCCCACAACATATCGTACTGCTTTGACTCATTATTTAGAAATAACTGCTATACCAAGAACACACATTTTGAAAGAATTGGCTGAATATTGTACCGAAGAGGCAGATAAGGAATTTTTACGTACCATGGCATCAATTACACCCGAAGGGAAGGAGAAATATCAAAAGTGGATTCAGGATTCTTCTAGAAATATTGTACATATTTTGGAAGATATTAAGTCGTGCAAACCACCCATTGATCACGTTTGTGAATTATTACCTCGTTTACAGCCACGTTTCTATTCGATTTCCTCGTCGTCTAAGGTAATTTTCCAAACAATTTCACTTCTTTCCTTTTTTAAATCGTGTACAATCTTTAAACAATTAAATCGAAATATTCTTTTATTACTTCAAAATGTTCGAAATAAGTTTATTTTAAAATATATTTATTTGTTGTGGTTTAGGAAAAAAACTTAAATTTTGATTTGATAAGGATAGTATATAAAAAAATTAAATTTATTTGTAAAGTAGTCGGTACTGTGCTAATTTATCACCCTTGGAGGTTGTAGGTTCGAATCAAACTCACTGTAATATTTATATGCATAAAAGATGTGTACAGTTGTTATACTTATATAATTTCGTTAAATTGAAATTGCTTATTTGTATTATAATCAGATTTATATGACATTTTAAATAAAATAGGCGCGCTTACCTTCCATAGTAGTAAATTCCTCCATAATTTCGTCGGTGCTCCTTAATTTACCATAAAACAACTGCAATTATTTTCTGAAACCACTTTTTTAATTTTTTTTATCACTATAATTGATTAATATTTCTCGATTTTATTACAAGAAATTATTTAATAAGCACTGCCTTTCTTATTTCGCTTTTCTGCATTGACTTTCAGAAGAGAACCTTGTGGCAAATTATTATAGAATATACCTTTTCACTTATTTTTGATTAGTATCACAAATATTAATTAGTATTATTCTATTTTTTATTTAATTGACTTTTAAAGCAGAACCTTTTCGTATTTATTAAAGGAGATTTTTATTTATTTTATTCGGAAATGAAACATTAGAACTTTTGATTCATTTCAGCAATATATCTGATTAAGACTTTGATTTTCGTACTGTGCTTATTTTTCACTTTTCCTTCTTGGCTTTTAAAAAAAGAATAAATGCTTGAATTATACAAGATTATCTCTAACTTCTGATTAACTTCATAATTTATATTGATTAAGATTTTTGATTTTATAACAAGACCACTTTTTACTTATATTAACAATTATATCTTAATATGGAGATACTGATAATGCATATGTACGTAACATTGGTTTAAGGTAAAATTAAAATACCTTGCACCATCGCAACATTACGATGTCTTAGAGGTGGACCATATAACCCATCGGACTAATCCAAAACCTACTCCATGGAGCACCTCAGAGAGTAATTTTAATGAGACGCAGTAATCGTAAATACGAAAAAAAAGCACAAACACTTGTCGTATAAGAATAAGCTGTTGTTTTCAATGATATAGTTCACGGCTGCATTACATAGGACCCTGTTCTGACCAGTCCATTTCAGCTAAAATGGACCACGTAGTCCAATATTATTTGCAGTGATATACGTAAATACAGAAAAAAAATTTGGTAGAGAGGTCTAACTAACTATATACAATAGGTTTTCTATTCTAAATATTTTATTAATTTTTTTTAACTTGAACCAGAACTCAGGGTATGTATTGCACATGCACTATGAAATTAGATTATGGGAAGGGGGATAGAGGGAATAGTGCTTGTGGACATTTGATTTGAATTTTCCCACGTCAAAAGTAACAGGAAAGACTTCGACAAGGAGATTATTTCACATACGCGCTGTTCGGGCGAAAAATGAGTTTACTCTAAAGTGCACAGTGAGATTCACAGCTGAATGGGTGCGCTCTTAATGATGCACCCATTGTGCGCAGGCATGGCCGGGTTTCGGGAACAAGTTTCCTGATTTCATTAGAGCACATTCCATTATAGTAACGTTAGGACAACAAAATACACTTTACATTGCGACGATGCTCAAGAGAGTCAATATAGTTGGCTACCTTAACGCTGCCAATGAGTTTCTTTACCCTTTCCTGTACACGGTCCATACAAGAGAGTTGTAATGCATCTCACATCACACTGAATATTCATGCCAAGCACATCAAGAGCTTCTGATTCCCGAATATTAATACAGTTGAAGCAGCGAAATAGGCGTTGCGTTGGTGTGAAAGCATGCAGCATTCTGTCTTTTCGGCGTTGGAATCGGCCCTGTTCGCGTGACTCCATTCTTATTCTGACTCAGCGACGCCATCATAGTCGATGTCGGCATTAGATAAAATAAATATGAGTGACAGAAGCTACAGTCATCTGCAAAAGAGCGGAAGAATAGTGGTTGGAAATATGACATAGAAGGTCATTAAGAAAGATAAGAAATAGAGTAGGAGAGAGAAGCCTTGCACTAACCCTGAATAATTCTTGAAATTGTTAGATGAAATTCCGTCGATAACAACTCTTAAATCGCGATCCCACAGAAATATAAATCGAGAGAAGATATCACCGACACCAAAAACAAAAGTTCTCCATCCCACACTCTGTGAAATGCTTAATGCCTTATTTTTGTAATTAAGAAAACCTTACGGTTAACATAAGGTTCTGTGGTTGTGGAATGGAATGGGCCTGTTTTTCTTCTTAGTGAAACTATGAACAATTAAATGATAATAATCCCCAGCCGAGCTGTTCTCTACAAGAGATTAGTGTTATTGAGTGACCAAGCGACTCTCTTTCTCTCTCTTAAAATATTTGGAAACTTATGAAGTCGACTGTGGAATAGAATTATCCACAGCAAAACTCAGAGTGCTAAAAACATAGCTTGGGAGACACGGCAGGTATATAAGTAAATATATTTTATTGTCTATAATCATTTTCTCTGATTTTTTCCCTTACCATTGCTGACGGTACCTATTTCAGTGGCCATATGCGTGCATACGCTCGTTTTAGAAAACTCCCGACACTTTTTTGAAGCTGTCCAGCTTTTTATCTTATGCAAACTTGCAAACAAGCAAGCATCTTTCCATATTTCAATAATTTACATACTGTTAGTAGTATTGTTTGCTTTAAATTTTCATTTAACACCAAAGTTGTCAATCTTTAAAGAAGAGTTTTCTCCGAGAAACCACAACGCACACAGAGTAATTTCATTAGAAAACCTTTAGACTGTTTGCATACATACATATGACCGATTGAACCGACAAATTTGATATTATTTACATTCTATTTTAATTTTTCACTAAAATTTAAAATAACACAACAATTTTCCACCATTATAATTATATTTACAAATAGCTTTTGCAACAATTCAAGCGAACGAACCGAATTTTAACATCAAACTGAGCAAGGCTTATTCAAGTCAAATTGATTGCTTTGCCAGTAGTAATACAGGGTTGTCGCAAAGCGAATTCAACAACCTGAAGTTTGTATCGTGTTGTCAAATTAATTTGTAAAAACACCAAACAAAATGTTGAAATATTTGAATTAGCAGGCCTGTTCTGCAAATCACGAACCGTTTTAAAAACCACGCCGACAATTTGAAGCTGTTCTGTAAATCACGCGATTTTACATTTTTCGGCGTGGTTTTAATTTATCAAAAACAAAATACTTACATATGTACTATATATAATTGCGAAGTTGCCAGTGATTTCATTAACGAAATTTAATTAAATTTTGCATTTATTTATAAATTTGCACAAAAATGATTTAATTATGAACCATTACTAGATTTTTTATACAACATCATATATATGTAGTTTGTATTAAATAAAGAACATGATGGTAAAATATCTATATATTTACATGACTTATAAAGACTGTGTTACTTTGGCAACCTCAGAAACATGTTCGAAAAAATTAACCAGCGGACTGCTAAAAAGAAAATGTAAACCATAACATTGCCAAACAAAGCAAAAAAATTATTTAAAAAAAAAAGCAGTGTTCTTACAAATTTGCTCATATTTAAGTTTTTATTTCTACATATACCCAATTTTATTACAAAAATAAATAGAAAACAAATCACATGAAAAATATTATTGCATGTTTATTACATACTAGAAAAAATAGGCGAGTGATTTCAAATCGTCAGTCATTTAGATAATAAAATATTGTAAAAATGAAATTAAAAGAATTCAAAGAAACTGCATTATCCAAAACAACTTTTATTTGCTAGATTACGAATTGCAATCAGAAATTCAAAGTTGCCAGAAAAGCACAAATGTACTGAAATTCTAAAGATAATACAAATGATATATGCATTGCCAAGACTGTATTTTCACCAGGCAAGTTTACTTTCAAAAGTCTAAAGTTTATCGTAGAGGGAAAGTGGGGGGAATGGAATAGAGTACACACGTGCCTGTACTCGAAAAGTTTTCTGACACTTGAAGTTGGTTGCAAATAAATGTTGACATTTTCTTTCATTTGTATTTCGTGTGTGTGTGTGTGGGTTTGTTTTTTTTTATAAGTAAATATTATGTCTGTTCCTTATTCTCTGAAGGTGATAAAGTTGCCCAAATTGCTGGAATGCAAAAAACCACAATTGAACATCTTGAAATACTAGTGCTGATTAATTTCTTCGTTTCATATATACATAACGCCCTCCTTCCCCGGTATTGTGTAGCACCGGCGAAGTAAAATAATTACTGAAAAAATGGCTACTAAAAACGAAGCTTCAAAATTTAATAAGTCTCCTTGACAGCAGAGACGCTACAACACTGCTCTAAAAACAAATAACGTGCAAAAAGAATTGTTGTAAGATAGTGAAGCTTCACCTCCTATCATTTCTCCTACTATCTCCCTTTCCACTAGTTACACCATAATGTACCGCAAGTGTAGGGGTCATCTCCTGAATGCTGGTCCAAGATAAAAAAACAGCTGATAATTTAATTCTTGCCCGAACTTACCCAAAGGAAGCGTTCGAACGAAGTAAATAAGATATGTGAAAAAATTCAAGAATATATATTCCGCAAGTAAATTTGCCATGTGTGAACGCAAAAGCAGGTTCAAAAGAGAATGCCAATAGACTTGCGCAAGTAAACTTGCCTGCTGCAAATACAGTACATTTTTAGCTACTGGAAACTGAATAAAAGTTCTATTCCTATTCATAACCGAGTCATAAAATAGCATTTTTTTCACTTTCTTTGCGAAGATAATCGAAAATTGTTGAAATATTGCTTCTTATTTTTTATTTCAGCTTTACCCAACAAATGTTCATATTACTGCTGTTTTAGTGCAATATAAAACACCCACTGGTCGTATTAACAAAGGCGTAGCTACTACCTTTTTGAAAGAGAAACAGCCATCGTCCGGTGAAGTTAAAGTGCCAGTTTTTATACGTAAATCGCAGTTCCGTTTGCCAACTAAACCAGAAACTCCTATTATAATGGTTGGGCCCGGTACTGGTTTGGCTCCATTCAGAGGTTTCATACAAGAACGTAAATTTTTACGTGATGAAGGCAAAGTCGTTGGGGATACAATATTGTATTTTGGCTGTAGAAAAAAGAATGAAGATTTTATTTACAAAGACGAATTGGAGGAATATGTGGAAAACGGTATACTAACATTGAAAACGGCCTTTTCTCGTGATCAAGAAAAGAAAATCTATGTCACACACCTACTCGAAGACGATGCTGATTTGTTATGGAAGGTTATTGGTGAAAATAAGGGGCATTTCTATATTTGCGGGTAAGTTTGCTACTATTCCATAATAACAATTAGAGAATAATTTGAATTCTGTACTTCCAGCGATGCTAAAAACATGGCTGTAGACGTAAGAAATATTTTAGTTAAAATCCTATCAACCAAAGGCAATATGAGCGAAGCTGATGCAGTGCAATATCTTAAGAAAATGGAAGCACAAAAACGTTACTCTGCTGATGTATGGAGTTAAATAAGCTATCATATATTTCATTTGTCTAAGTCGTTTCTTAAGGCTTGTTGCCTTGTAGAACATTGTTTTATCGTTGCTCCTTTAAACGTGCATATGTATGTATGTATGTATATACGTCATTCCTTAAGAGATTTGAAGTCATAATATATAACTAGTTAGAGGAGCTTTTTATTAAAATTTTACACTAAATCGAGTAATTTTGTAAGTGAGTGTTTTTATTAAAATCAATTAACTATTAAAAAAATTTTCTAATTTTAGTTTTATCGACTTAAGCGTAAGTGTATTGTACAATAAAAAAAAAAAGTTCTTCCGGTTTGGGAATATTTTCCACTTTTTTAAAAATCACGAACGTTAAAATTTGAACAAATGTAAGATTTAATTTATTTTGGCTTTAATATTATTTTCAACAAATCCAAGAAAAACAAAACACCACAAGATAGAGTTTTTATAATGCAATGATTTATATGTTAACTTAATAGAAGAAACTAAATAAATTTATATATTTTTAAAAAAATAAAAATAAATTTTGTATTTGCCTCCATGTAATACAACAGCCAAAGAAGTGTGCTTGAGAAGCTACATACTTATTTGCAGATATTTAACAATGCCCTTTATTAAATTAAAGTGGAATATTACGCTGAAAGTTGTAAGCGAAAGAAAACTGGTAAGAAAAGAATTCACTTACAAGTAGTGTTTTAACGGGTTACGATTAAATAGGAACACTCTGAATATTCAGTTGTATTGTATGAATATAATTTCAAATTCCACTTTTAACAAGGAATCACCTAACAACATCAATATCAATCTACTGCAAAAATTTCATTTCCACATGGTTCGTTCTCAAAATTTTGTATGGCGAACCCCAAGTAGTTACAGTCATGGTTGGGGTACGAACCAGGGATGGAAAATGGCTCTTATGTTTTTGTTTTGTAACTTTGCAAACAATATGTAATTTTTAATCCATGACGATACTATTTTATAATGCGAGTCCGTACGAGTATTTATTAGCAATAGAAACTTCGACACTAGAGATCAGTTATTAAAGAAAATTTTATTTTTAAAATATTTTGAATAATAATTTTTCTGTTATTTCAAAATTGAAGCACTACGAATTTATTGACTTTAACAGGCATGTTCCACAAAAGTAGTTGAATGAAAGTAAAATACGTTTTGATAAGTAAACTTTTCATTTTTGGTGTTCTGCAAAAGAAGTGGTTTGGTGTTACATTTTCTCATTTGAAATGAAGTTCGAAAACAGAAATAGTAACAGCTGATTTTAAAAATAAAATTTTACTTTATACATAATTAAATTATTGAATGTTTTTTCGCATAAAAGTTAAAGAATTCGTAAAAAAATATTCAGGAATAATTAATAATTAAACAATGAATGTGATATTAGTGTCCATGGTGCTTCAAAACAATGAATTCGCGGCAGCAAAAGTGCAGAGGAGGATTCTGCGAGACCACTCAAATCCTTTGGATATAAATGACGCCATGTAAGTACACATGCATACATGATGTGTATATTTTCAATGAAAATTTAAAATTATAATTATATATGTATTTAGGTTTTTACAGTATTACCGCATTAACAAGGATGCTTTTCATCTTCTTTTAAATTCTATAAAATGTAGGCTGCCTGTTTCTTCCATACCGGCACAAATACAGCTTGCTGCTACATTAAGATTTTTAGCAGAAGGCGGATTTCAACGAGGTGTTGGAAAAGACAGCGATGTGGCTTTAGCCCGAAGTACCACGTGCAAAATTTTAAATCGCGTGCTTATCATTTTAGAAAGGCACATTTTGTGCTAGATGGATCACATTGATCATGAGCGACGATGAGCTTAATTTGTCCAAGCGTCATTTTATGCAAAAGTTTGGTATATATATTAAGAAACGAAATTCATGACAATGATTGGAATGAATTAATAACTGATTCCGTAGCCACTTCAATAAGAGATGATATCGTCAACCGACTTTAGTTAATAAGATATACACCTTTGATTTTTTTATATGAATTTTATTATTTAATAAATCTTAAAGTATGTTTTTTATAAAAAAAAATAAAAATTTAAACTAAAAATATAGCGAGATCAATGAAAATTCAGTGCTGATATTAAAAAAGGAACCGTCTCAAAAAAATATTTTTAAACCACTTCTTTTCAAATTATAGAACATGGCAATTCACTACGAATTAATGTTCGAAAACAAAAAGTAAATGAAATGTCAAAAGTAGAATTCAGAACACTAAACATTCAAATTGAAGTGATTTCAAATTACTTTTACTTCAAAGTGATTTGCAGAACACACTCGTAATAATCCTTTTGTTTGTCTCACATTAGCAACACTAGAGACATGTAGTCTATTTTGCGTTTTTGATATTTTGCAAAGAGTAAACATGTTGCTTTGCACACTTTTTCCGTTGCCAAGCATGGAAATTGTTTTATTCACTTTTCGCGAAATGGCACCGCATGCGCCTTTAATTCCTTACATTGGATTAGTTAAGCTGGTTGCTGAATGTAAAGGTAAAGGGCTTATAGTGAAGTAGACTATAGTCTTTACAAGGAATCGAATCTAGAACCCGCAAAGTGATAATCTAGTGCAGAACTCACTAGATCATCAGAGCACCCTTCACTTGGTTACTTGTTCTAAATTACTAATATTTTAAACAATTTATGTAGATAACAACAATTTAATCTTAACATACTTGGTCATTCTGCGGTATAAAATAGTTTTCCAATCTAAGACTATTTATTTAATTGTAAACATAATCAGTTATGTGATGGAAATCGATCGATTTGAAAAGTAAATCGTCTTTTGAAATCGACAGTTGTGTGATGAATTTCGATCGATATCATATTCCATATTTGTTTCGTTTCAACATATCTTCTCTAAATGCAACTGTATAAAATCTAATAATACAACTGTAAAATATGTAAACATATGTGTATGTGAGTGACGTTTGTAAAATATTTAAACAAAATAAAATTTGTATCAACATTTGTTATAATTTTTATTTATAAAATGCCTTTTTTTGCTGCGGTTTCGATAATTCTCGTGGAAGAAAATAATAGGATGAATAGCGAAAATATTCTAAGAAAACGTTTAAGAGATAAATCGGATCCCTTAAATTTGCCAGATGAAACGTGGGTATTTAAATTTTTAAATTTCACTTCTATATTAACTAGTATTTATTTAAATCGATTTGTTGAATATTTTCGTTTAAATAAGGACGGATTTATAATCATTTTTTATTTATTTTTTTACTTTTTTTGTATATTTCCTTACATTTTATTCAAGTAAAATTAAACGCTTTGAAAACGAATTTAAACTGGCATTATCGAAATGCGTCACATGTAAAAACGTCTTTTTTTCAATAAAACAAGATGGAATATGAAATCGTCACATACAAATTCATCACACTGTTTGTCGATTTCAAAACGTTTTAACGCCGAAAATAATTTTCATCACATACCTGATTAAGTACAAAACGTTGAGATTTTTTAATTGTACCAAGAAAGGCGCGATATAATAACGCTACCAACAACAAGATTGAAAATGTACCAAAAAAAAGTACAATTGGACCATAATTTCCATCCGTCTTACGAACCACAAATGACAGACCGAACCACGAATAATGATGTCCGTGTGCACAAGGTATAAGAATCGATTGAAATAAAATTTATGGCTCGAACTGTTGTTCAGTTGCCAGTTGCTAAAAATGATAATGCAGGTAATGCAGATTTACAATGCATTAACTACAGTTGCCTAATTTCAGTACATTTTAATGCTTTTCTAGCAACCACAATTTTGTGGTTGCCGGCTGACAACGCAATTGAAGTTCGGTTGCTATCCATAATCAAGCCATTAGTTTCGCTTCAAAATTGTGAATGAAAGCAAAACACATGATGCAATTACTAAGATGGCAGCATTAGGGCTTTTACAGGCTTTCGTGTTTTTGTGCATGGCGACATAAAATGTGAGAAAAAAATTTCACTCGCAGTATTTAAGCACAAATAATATATTTTTTTACACAAAATACCGATTGCAATAAAATGACGCAAATGAAATTGGTTTTCAATTTTTGTTAATAATAAAAACTGTTAAACAAATCGAGCCTTTAGTGCAATACCGTAATAATTCAAAGAATTGTGAACTGAGAAAAATGCATTTGAAGTTTTGAGCCATCTTTTTGTTAATTATTTTCGTTTACTAAAGTTATTTTTTTACAAGTTTTTAAATAAAGAGGCATGTTTTGTAATGTTTTCTGTTTGTAAATTTCTTGTCATAAAGGAAATATTTCATTATTGCAAATAAATATTGTTGGAAATAGCTGGAGGCAATAAAGACATTTGTAGCTGTAGAATCTGAACAGTTAGAGATAGAACCATAATCTTTTTCCCTTTAGATATATATTTCCCCAAAGATCATTTCTGCATACCCAACTCAAAAAAAATTCAAATTTTGAGTTACTACGGTATTGCACCAAAGGCTCGAAATGTGCATGTTAGAATTTTGACATTTTATATCGCAAATTTAAGCAGATAAAAAATAATCAACTGACGTCATGATGCAACCTGGTTTAGTTATATTATGACAAAGCTGTTCACTTGTGTTATCGATACCACTTGTAAGTCAGTTCGCCTTGCGTGAATGTTTTGAAATTATGTATTTTGTTTTGCATCACTACCCCCAAATACATGGTTTCTGATTCCACTTAAGTAACGAATGCCGTTCAAAACAAATTCTCTATTTTCTTAACCAAATACCTTGGCAATTTACCAATAAGAAAACAATTTAGCTGGCAATACTATTTGCTGTTTTGTTGATAGCAACTGTTGGGCAATATTTCCTCAAGTTTTTCAGGAATAGTCATGCTTCTGTTACGAAATTGCAAAACAAAAAAATTAATTGAAAAGTTTTATTAATAGTTCGAAAAACTATTGTAGACAATGGTGATTGCTAAAATGTATGGAAACTGTTATATAAGAAACTTAATTGCTGGCCGTCCGCAAATATGTACTTATATTTTCCAAGGGAGCCAGTTTAATAAGATACTTGCCTCCACTGACTTTAATTTCGACAAAACCCGAGATTATCCGTAAGACAAAATATTTTTTCCTCAGGATTCATTGTTACGTTCAAACTTCGAATTGTCCTCAAGGCCAAATTTGATAATGTTGTGATAAATAATAAATCTAGTTAAAAATAATGATTGTAACAACGATTTTAATTAAATTAATTAAAATAAAATTAATTATGCGAAATTTAATGTTCATCCGACAAACTCTGCTTTAAATTTTTTTAAAAACAACAGAAATGTAACGGACACTGCATTACCCGTATCGATATTTCTTAGTAAACAACAACGCCGCTTCAGTAATTTTTCCCACAAGTCGTTCACTTATTATTCATAAAATATGGGTTTGGTTTTTAAGCCAAGTATAAATGTATGGGGAAGTCTCATTATTAAATATTCATAAATTCAAAATATTTTTTGTTAATATATCAGTAATTGATTGGTGGCGATGGCACGACGGATGGTAGTCTGCACGTTGACTACACAACCAAAAAACAGACCTGGGTTCAACCCCAGTTTCAGACAAAAAAAAAAAAAAAAATTTTAAATAAAAATAAACATCTCGCATTTTTCTGATGTGCATTAGTGTGTCTTTGTGTGTGAGTTGTTGTCGGAAGGTTTCAGTGGCGAAGGCATAGTTCGCTAATGCTTACTTAGCTCATCAGTGGATTTTTCCTAATTTTTGAATACAAACCCAAGATCTATATGTTTAAAATTCAACTAATCAATCGAGAATTGAAGTTGAATATCAAACACAAAAACCAAAAAATCTATAAACAAAAACATAACAATCCATGAGTTTACTTTTATAACATACACACATTTCTATTTTTAGATTTTTCTTCTCATCGACACGATTTTTTAAGGAAAAAAAGCACAATTAGAATCATATACATATATAAAGAGATATTCCCTAAATAAATTCAGTTAATATACAAAATATCTCATCTTCAAAATTGAAACTGCATACCTTAACAACATTAAATCAAATGAGAGCGTCATACAAAAGAATCAAATTAAAAACTAAATTTACATAAGATTGCGGTTAGTCGGTTTCGCTGCGTTAGGGTAATAAGTGTGCGTTACGTTTCAAAGAACATTTTTTTTTTAAATATACTGAAATGAAAACTTTAGATTCGTTTATAAGTAAATGTTGCAAGTGTTGAGTACAAAATTATCGATGCGAATTCAGGATTCATTGTTATATCAAGACTCAGAGACGCTCCAGACTAACCCTGGCCATACCAGTACCCACGAGGACACTATGGCCTCGGTTTGATGTCAGGCGGTCTGGACAACTGCTAGAGTTTCCGAGGCTGCAGAGTCTTACCGCCGCGATGACTGGACCCTGGCCTATTGGGACTCATGCAAGACATATGGGATTGCTGTACAACGACTTCTGCTCTGCGTGCAACGATAAGGAGAAGGAGGAGAGTGCCGCTCACTTCATGCACGTGGTGGGGGCTGCATCGTTTGGCAGCTATTTCTATCCTATCCTATCCCAGTCTACTCTATTCCCCTTCTCTCTTTTTCACAACGGGATCATGTTGAACTGAACTCAAGTGGGCTGGGCTCTATATTTTCATTGGCGACTTGCTTATCTAACGTAACCTAATCTAGGCTTTTTTGATGTGCAGAGTTGGCAGCGGGGACTGCCAATGATAAAAAAAGCAAACTTATTATTCTTAGTGTTCATACGTGTGACCTTCACTAGTCCTGAACTTTTTGCGGTTTCAAGTGGTAGTTGGCGGTACGAATTCTGACCGAAGACAGTTTATCTGGTGGTGGTGGGCTAGATTTTCGTTTCGGCAATTGCAATGTAGCAATTGTTATTGTGGCGATGTGAGTGATTGAATGGATTTTTTGCTTGCGTCTGGATTTATTGTTTTATTTTAATCTGTAGCCATGGTCCTACCTGGCACTGGTGAGGGTCCCTTGTGCAGCAACGTGGTGGCTGTGGTATCGACCCTAAATCGCCAGAAGCACAAATTGTATGCTCAATGGGAAGTTGCATTGCCACCGGCTGCCATGACCCTTAGAGCGGAAGGAGTTTTAGACAGGCTCCGCCCCTCACCACGGAGGAGGACATGTCCAAGCGCATTCGAAAGAAAACAAATATGATTGAAGAAGACTCTCCTACTGTGATGAGTATAAAAAATATTTACGATCAGAAAAACCTACACCTAATATGCCCTTATCATGATTCACAACTCGACTAAGTTGAGTTGTCAATGTTAAAACTCAACTAATTGTTTTGAGTTATGATACACAACTAATTACAGTTGTCTTAGTTGAGTTGTTACTGGTTTACATGATAAAATCTTAACGAAGACAACTAAAATTGGTTGTGGACCATAATACAAAAAATTAGTTGAGTTGAGTTGTAACATTAACAACTCAACTTAGTTGAGTTGTGAATCATAATAGGGGCATTATATGTACATGAAGAATGCTAATGGAAGGAATACTGATAGAGAGATCGCATACACAGAGGAAAGCTTCATTATTTTTACAACTCTGCTTTTGCACATTTATGTTTTCTTTTTTTTTTTGTTTATAGTAGTTTTGCTGCGCCTCTGATATCAAGAAGACCCTTGATAGCACCCTCGCTATTAGAAAATAAATTGTGCTAGAATTTTTTTTTTGCATGAGGTTCTTCACAATTCATACTTCTGAATGCTTCATATGGACCAGGACAACGTAGAAGTGCTTTCTTAAAACTTTCAAAATAAGTTCCACGGGTACTCATTAGGTAATCTCATCATGTAATGCTTAAAAATACAAAAAAAAAAATCTCTACCCCTGCGGCAAATGTGACGGTCGTCGGAACAATTTAAAAAATTGCCAATGCCGCTGAGGAAGTCATGATTTTTGGATGTAATTTTCGCTAGTTTTATTCATTATGTGCAAATTTAAAATTTTAAAGAAATGTAAAACCTTATTTCGTTTTCTTAATTCTTTGAAAAAATAATTTTTTTTTATCACAATTTAATTTATTAAACATTAATATTACGTCAGTATATGCTCGTCTTGCTTACAAATATTAACAAGAAATATCCTTAAATTCTTGCTAAAATATGTTTAATCTATGGATTTATTTTATTACTGTTGCTGTCGTATTTTCAATATTCTTGCTAATCAATTCGATCAGTTGTTAAAGCTTGAACTTTTATTAGTGCAATACAGTGACATTAGCAAACAAACAAACAAGCAAACAAAAGAACACACATACACAAACTCTATGAAAAATGCAGCTGCTGTTGTTAATGTAACAGCAGCAACATGCACAGCACCAAAGGTGGCATGCTTGTTGCTAATGCGGTTAAAAGCAATTGTTTCCTTTAAATATCATCCTCCAGTTGTTCTTGTTTTCTTTTTCTTTTTAATTTTTTTGTTTGTTTGTTTGTTTTCCATTTGGTCTGGTGGTGGCGGGTCAGAAATAAAGAGCCGAAACAAATGTGGTTTCTAGTCTATTTTTCTACAGACTTTTTGAAACTTTCTCGTTGATTTTTACTACGGTGACATGCTGATTTTGTACAACGACGACATAACAGCAGTAGCTGGAGCAAAAGTTGCAACAACAGTAACAAAATTTAAATCAACATCAACACCAGCTGCTGTTAGTGATGCTTCAGCTTTGTTTCTTGTTGCTGCTGTTATTGCTGTTGTTGTTATTGTTTGCTTGTTGATTGTTCTGAACGTTGGTTAACTTACCAAATAACACCATGTGCACACACACATACATACATACATACATACACACAACAGCCTAATGCCTTAACTGAGCTTTTATAATCTAAAAATGAAAAAAATAAATGGAATGCATACAGCCATGCACACGTAAATACGAACAGACATTATAACAGCAACATTATGTTGTTACTGGTGTTGTTCCTGCTACCGTTTGGTCACGTTCACTAAAATGAAGCAAAAAAAAAAAAAAAACTAAACCAACTCAAAAAGTTTGCTTTTCTCAACACAATCTACACAACTGCATCGCAAAATGGCAACAGCAAAAACATTTAAATGTTTGCTTACAAATTTTTCTATCTTTGAATTTTTATTTAAGTTTGAATCTTTTTCTATGTTTTTTGTTTCGAAATTTCTTTTGCGCCAACAACCAAATGAACAAAAATCGATTATTTGTTTTCGTGTTTGCTTTCCATGTTAAATAGCGAGTATATCGGTGTTGCTATTGCTTTTATTGCTGCTGCAACTATACCAGCTAATGACAACGATGTTGCACATGTTTTCAGTTCATTTACTTTTGGTTGCAATATAAATTAAGAGTAACAGTTCAAATGGAGTTCGAATTTGTATGCACTCTTCATTGAGGAACGTTTGCATTTCCTCTTTACGGAATGGGGCCGCATTTGAATTTTAGACTGAACGGTGAAAAAATATACACCATTTTCTCCAATTAGGCTAATGCAAATCAACTGCCTTCAATTGAAATTCTTTTAATTAAAAGAGAAATATTATGTGAAATATTAATTATACAAGTAGCAATGACAACGATCAATTTAATATTGTATCTACACAAGTTGTTTACCCTACAATTACGATTGCATATGGACAAACTCTATTTACAAATTAAACATACAATGGATTTGAAAGAAACAAAATCTATAATAACATCCACTTTAAAAGCAATTTTAAATTTAATTTGAGCAATTACCAATACCTTATTTGACACCTGATGATATCGACCCCTGTGCGCGAAATTATCGTATGTTACAAAAACTAAATTTCACAGGAGAGCGTTTTTATTCAAATTTTTTTTTATTTGCCTGACAGCAGTAACTGTTATCTCCATTATTATAACAATTATCGCTATAATACTTTATCTGCAGATGAATTAATGGATTTCGAACCATTTTGCATAAAAAAGTCGATTTCGAAAAAAGTGTAACATACGATAATTTCGCTCACAGGGGTCGATATCTTTGAAACTTAAACTAAAATCATCATTTTTCCTTTTTTGAAAGTTAAATAGAAACTTTAATTTTAAGAAGGCAGGAATGCATTTTTTTTTCTTTTTTTATCTTGGACCAGTGCTCAGGGGCTATCCCCTACATATGCAATGCATTGCACTGGAACTAGAGAGAAGGATAGGGAAGAAATAGACAGGTGGTGAAAGTGGTAGGAAGATAGAGCTTAATTCTTGCACAACTCTGCAGTTGCGTGTAAATTATAAAGCAAAGTTGCGGCGTCTCTGATGTTTTTTGACGCATTATTTTTTTTTTTTTTTTTTTTTTTAAGCTAATGGAGCCATTTTATTTATTATTTTACTTCGCCGACGTTTTATTGCTCAAATACCAACGAAGGAGGGTGCTGTAGCACAGAAAACTCAGAAAAAATTTTTTTCTGATTTGACCCGGCTGGGAATCGAACCTCGGTCTTTCTGGTTGCAGAGCCAACACGCTGACTACTCGCCATCAGGAATGTTGTGTTGTGTTGTGCAACAGCACGGACACAAATTTCCACGTACATATTTAATCCATCGTTTTCATCTCATTGAAATGCTGCAAAGTGTATGTGTGCATATCGCTGAGTTTTTGTTGTTCCATTATTTGTTGAAATTTAATTTTCGCAAATTTACTATCAAAGAAATTTTTGAATGAACTGTCGCCGGAATTATTCTTATCAATACAATGGCATAAATTTTATTTGTTGAAATGACAGCACCTTCCTGTAATTGAAGTCCTTTAAAAATTTCTTGAACTGTTCTTATTGAATTTCGTTGAAAATTTCACGTTTCTCGCTCAATAACACATTTTTTTTGGGACGTATGCAATGCTTGTACCGGAACTAATTATATTACTTCGCTATTGATGCCATACAATACCAAGGAAGGAGCGCGCACTCATGTTACTTGTGGATTAGTATCACTTGAGGACGGCACTGTTCAGTTGCTTCGCCACTGAAACCTTCCGACAACAACTGACTCAATAATGAACATCAGAAAATTGCGAAAATGTGTTTATGACAAGTCGGTTACTGGGCTCGAACCCAGGACCGTGAGTTTTGTAGTCAACGTGGTAATTATCTCTTCCATCGTCACCACTATGCAGCAAATGGAAAATGTTGTCTGACTTTGGATAGTCAATATATTTTTTTGATGCGCTATGGCTGCTACAAAAGTCATCAATATTTCAGATTCTATGGTCAGTTTTTTTTTTGTAATCTTTTTTCTAGGCTCTGTAAAATAACTCCCACCTGAAATAAGTCCCAGTGCAATAACTGCCAAAGAAATGAATCCCATGAATGAGGGTGGCGATGGACGAAGTAGTCTGCACGTTGGCTATAAATCGAAAAATTTTCTGGGTTCAACCCCAGTTTGAAGCTTGTGAAAATATCTCGCATTTTTTCTGTTGTGCATTTGTGTGTCTTTGTGGCACTTGTTGTCGCACGGTTTCAGTGGCGAAGGCTAGTCACTGGTCAAATGAACAGCAACGGCTGCACATCAGCACGTCTTCCTTCGTCTTACAATAACTTTGAAATGACATATTCGTGAAAAAATTATAAATTATGTGAGCCTTAAGTTATTCTAATATTATTTTTTTTAGTAACACCATTTTTTGTGGAATTATTGATAAACAAGTGACAACAAGTGATCTATTTGCGTCACATCACTTGCTGATCAACTAGTTGTTCGACATAACGTTTTGCCGCATCCAATTCGCTAAATGCCGAACGTGCCGCATAGCTCCCACCTGTTCGGAATCAGCAGGTGCATTTGAAATTTAACAGCAGCTGTCTAAGATTAACGTCGGCGGCACTTGTCTTATCCCACAGTTCTCTTAATACCGTCTGCATTTGTGACATTCTCTACCGCCCCATGGGCACTTCGAAATCACTTGGGAACCGCCATTGTGTTTCTCGCGGTATGAGCTGCAGCTCCATCTTGCTAGAGCTTAATACATCAACGAACACCGTTGCTCTGCCATTCTTAGGATTTCGTAGCGATATATCGTTCTTGGCATTAGTATAAGGTAATTGTGTGGGGATGCCAAAAACCATTCAGAGACTACCGTATCTTAAAAAGGGTCCTTTATAAACTTAATACCTCCCCGTTGCTTGGTTTCCAGAGATTGGTTTGTTCATATGTGTCCTACGGGTATCAGTGGCAAAATTCCTGATTCCTGATACCCGTAGCTGAGGAACTACGACATTCCCACACCCGACATTATATGAGAAGGAGCAACCCTGCAGGCTGCTATTTTGGGGCATTCTTGCTTGCTTTGTTCGTTTTCTTTTCCCTTTGTCAAGTAGTAGGTTCATAAGGCGATGAACAATCTATACAGTTATGAGCTCCTCATCGGAGTGAAGCTGGCATATTGCCAAAGCAATTTCTTCTTTAAAGCCTCACAACATAATTTGCTACGAAAATTGTGGGCTTTGGAAGCCATTTTTACAAAAGTTGCAATATATTTCTTTCAAATCCATAAATAAAATTGAGATTTGTATTTAAATTAAACCGCCCTTTGACAAGACAAAATGAAAATAAATTATTCAACTAAATTGTAATTAATTATTTGAATGCGTTGCAGTTTATTACATTTTCCAGCAATCCTTTATCTATTGCATTTCCATTAAAAAAGGATTATGGCGAAATGGGCAAAATAAAAATGTGGTTTAAAATTTTATGAAATTTATGGAATGCCTCCAGCCAAATCAATAACAAAAAAAGAAATTCATGAAAAAAATTACAATATTTTTAGACGTCATCATCGTTAACAATATCAGTCAACTACTGAAGCAACCAAATCAGTGACCAACCAACTAACCAACCAACCAACCAACCAACCATTCGTCCAACTCACATTCCATTTGTTCAAACTACATTTACCAAATAATTTATTCGTTTCTATTTTTGTGGCAAAATACTAGTACAAATCATCTACATCGCGTATAAATTCCGCAAAAGATTAATAATCACAAAAAAGAAAAAAAAAATTCAAACTTGAATATTTAATAAATAAATATGCAGGGAAGAAATAAAATATTAAATAAATGAAAACAAATAAAAATGTTTACCTGTGCAAGCAATACTCGTGAAAGCATCAAACCATCAAACAAATAATTCAAATAACTCCAAACACGCTTCAATAATTATTTTGAATTTTTATGCAACACAGGGTCAATTAATATTTCACTGCAAATGAAAATGATGAAAACGGATAAAAATTTTATTTTGCGCTTTTTTGTTTTTTGTTTTCGGTTTTCATTTTCATTTTCGCTTTATATTTTTCTATTGTGGTTGCCGTTGTCATTGTCGTTGCAGTCACAGTCACACTCCCCCTCCCACTCACAGTGCCAGTCGCGGTTGCAGTTATAGTTGTTGTATTCTAATTTTGAAATTCCATTTGCGGTTCAATTTATAGCACGTATTATTACTCTGTCGTCTTAGTATGAGGTCGACAAAGAAATGTGTATAATTTGCATTTTCAATTTATTAATACACTTGTGCGTGCAAGACTAGTTTCTAGTTTTCAGCTTTCACATGAAATTTATTAAATACTATGTTTTTTCATTTACTTTTTGTTTTTTTCTTGGACCGCTATGAATTTCCTCACGTCAAAAGCGACTGTAAAGATCTCTCCAGGGGTAGTTCATTCGACTAACTTGCTGCTGTGCCAAAAAATACGTTCCCTCTCCAATGCGTAGTGCGATTCGTTGTGAAATTGATCACAAATAGAGGCGGTCTTAATGACGAACCCAGTGTGTGCTGGAATTTCGGGAACAAGTTTCCTCATTTCCTGTTAAGGCATACCTGTATAGCAACGATAGAACAGCGAAACACAGCCAACAATGCGACGATGCTCAAGTCAGTCAATTGTCAATTGAGGGTGGCGATGGCACGATGGATGGTAGTCTGCACGTTGACTACACAACCAAAAAACAGACCTGGGTTCAACCCCAGTTTCAGACAAAAAATTTTAAAATAAAAATAAACATCTCGCATTTTTCTGATGTGCATTAGTGTGTCTTTGTGTGTGAGTTGTTGTCGGAAGGTTTCAGTGGCGAAGGCATAGTCACTGGTCACTGAACAATACCGGCTTCAGCTGATAGCAATCCACAATCACATCAGAATGCCCTCCTTCGTCGGTATTGTGTAGCACCGGCGAAGTAAAATAATAATAAAAATGGCTACTAAACCGAAGCTTCAGCACTGCTACGAGTATAAAAACAAAAGAACGTGCGAAAGCAGAGCTGAAAAATAATTAATTAAGCTTCACCTCCTGTCGTTTCTCCTACTATCCCTTTCCTATAGTTCCCAGCACAATGCTTCGCATGTGTAGGAGTCATCTCCTGAGTGCTGGTCCTAGATAAAAAAAAAAAAAAGGAGTTTCTAAGCCCTCTCCTGTACAAAGTCCAGTCATCTCAAAATACGCTTTGTAGCACCGGCCTACACATAAGAGTTGTATTCGATTTTCGGTAGTATGTGAGCCATATAAATAGCAATGAGATGAGCATCGTCTGAAAAAGCCCAAGCACTTGATTGCTTCTTGAAAAAAGACTTCACACTGCATTTTAATGGCAAGCACATCAGCAGCTTCTGATCCCTCAGCATTTGTACTACCCACAATTACATATGAAGCACCATGATCGAGCATGCACCGATGTGCAAGTATGTAATTGGGTCTTTTGAGCGTTTTAATCAAAATCGGGTGTAATTTTTACCGTATGCTTAATTATTGGACGTGCAGGTAATAAGATAATAAGCATATTTATCCAAATATTTACAATATGTGAACCTCATATTGTTTAAAAATATAGTAGAAGCTCGAAAAAGCAAACTAGTTTATTTTGGGCGTGCTTAACTCTTTCGGATTGTTAACTTTGCCGTGATATGAAAAATGCATGTTTATTTAGATATTGGAAACAAATTTTGTAAAGTGTATTTACCCAGCAGGATTTTCAATCGTAGAAGACGGCGATGTCGTATTCCGATCGTCAACGTTCAGTACAACGTACGTTGGTCAAAAATCCATTTTTTTTTTGCCAAAAATCCATACGTTAAAAAAAACCAATGATGCATGCTTACACACCGACCAATGCCCGATCACGCTGCTGCACCTGTAATTATGGGTGGTACAAATATTGATGAATCAGAAGCTCTGGCATAAAGATTCAGTGTGATGTTCAATGGACATCACATCTCACACATCACATCTTTCTGGACTGAAAATAAGCAGTCAAGTGCCTCGGCTTTTTAAGACGGTGATATCCGCTTTATACTGCTTAGATCCGACCGATAATGGAATACAATACTCTTGTATGGGTCGCTGCTTCAAAGGTTATTTTTGAAGTAACGCAGTACGACATACTCTCGCTTTATTTACATTAAATATCAGGCCAATTTACCGCATGGATTCTCATTGCTCTAGGCATTTAATAAGGGCTATTTTAAATAGTCTGTAATAGAAACTAATGCGAAATGTTGTTAAATTTTTCATTCTCAAACAAGGTGGCGATGGCACGATGGATGGTAGTCTGCACGTTGACTACACAACCAAAAAACAGACCTGGGTTCAACCCCAGTTTCAGACAAAAAATTTTAAAATAAAAATAAACATCTCGCATTTTTCTGATGTGCATTAGTGTGTGTTTGTGTGTGAGTTGTTGTCGGAAGGTTTCAGTGGCGAAGGCATAGTCACTGGTCACTGAACAATACCGGCTTCAGCTCATAGCAATCCACAATCACATCAGAACGCCCTCCTTCGTCGGTATTGTGTAGCACCGGCGAAGTAAAATAATAATAAAAAAAAATGGCTACTAAACCGAAGCTTCAGCACTGCTACGAGTATAAAAAAACTAAAGAACGTGCGAAAGCAGAGCTGCAAAATAATTAATTAAGCTTCACCTCCTGTCGTTTCTCCTACTATCCCTTTCCTATAGTTCCCAGCACAATGCTTCGCATGTGTAGGAGTCATCTCCTGAGTGCTGGTCCTAGATAAAAAAAAAAAAAAAAAAAAAAAGAATAAACAACCAAAAGAAGAAGAGATGAATTAGTTATCGTTATTTCCAAGCAGATTCGCTACAAGTTTATATGTCACATTTGTAAAAACAAAATTAGGTGTATATACTCGTATATATTTTCATTGGTAATGAACATTAATTAAATTTTCTATGAATTTGCTATGAATTATCAGAGGAATATGCGCTAAATATTGACATCAATGGGAAAAATAAGCCACAATTAAACTATAAGAGTTATTTTCACGAATTTTTAGTTGCTTTTTACTTTGTGGGTGGCAATTTTGTGCCATACTCGGCAATAATTTATTAAAAAATATGAATAAAACTTGTAGCGACTGTACTGCATAAATTGAAACTAGAATATAAAATAAAATGTTTTATTGAAAAGAAAACACAAAAGCCTTGTTCCTTTGGAATGCTGTCTCATGTCTAATTCTTTCTGACGGACAACGTTATGAACTTTGGCTTGATATGGTTTTTCATAATAACAAAATATATACTGAAGAACACAAGAATTTCGGCGAACCAAGTTAAGCACATCACAAGATGATGCATCTTTTCTGCATCAAGAGCTGTAGTGCACTTTGAACACTTTTATGAGCAGTAATAAATATGTTCGAAAAAAAATACTGCTAACAGTTTTGTAATCTTATAGAATGATTTTCAAATTAAGTTTTTTTTTTAACAGTACTGTGGAAAAGAGCTAAAAGCACTGTGGAACGTATTTATCTTTACTTCCTCGTTACTATCTTTGTTCCAAAATTGAGAATACCGATACATGTTCGATAAACACCCATAACGGCAATGGTGATACGAAATCATCGTTTTTATTTCGTTTTAAAATTTCAACGCCAACGGTAATAGACCCGATTATAAATATGTATGTTTATATCAGATTTGGAGGATTTAAATTAAATACAAAGTACGAAATACTCCCCAGAATCAAAACAGAGATTCCGCGCAACTGCTTCGGCTATGAATGCCCCACGGCTTGGGCCCAGTCGATCCGAAAACATTGAACGGATTGAAAGCAGTTTACGTTAAAATCCGCAACTTACAATACAATCGAAGAGCGATTATTCATGAAATTTTAAAAAAGCATCGGAAGGATTTGGATGACATACTCTTTAAAAAATAAAATCCGCACTTCCATTCTATCGTTCAATGCTCTGAAGAAAAATGTACGTCAATTAGAACGTTTTTTATTTAAGTCGGAAAATATAAACCTGCTACCAGACACTCTTATTCGTGTGAGAGCGTCGCTGATATATGTGGTTTATTCGAACCAAATGTCAAATACTATACTGAAGAATTTGTGTCGTAAAATGAAATTTATCTAAATGTCAAAAAGTGTGGTGTAAACGGTCTAGGTTTAAAATCAAATCTAATAGATTTCAGTCCAGTAAAAATGTACTACAAGAGTGTAAGAAGGCAGTCCAATTTAAATGTTTAAAAAAATATTCGCATATAAATACTTCTGAAATGAATAAACGGTAATTAATATATATTTTTTTCTATTTCTTTTTCTAATGGAATTATTTTTCCATTGTCTTTTTTTAATATTGTATGACGTTTTATGTGCATGCGGCCACATGAATTTGAATTGCATATTTACGATATTTTACCTAATGTTTGATATGCAAGTGGAACCAATCCCCACATTCTATATCTATTTATATTTATGTTTTACAGGGATTTCTTCACGAGTTTACGAGGAACGTACCTATCGCGTAAAAACAGAATTAAGTGTACATGAGAATGCAGATCCAGTGGTAATATACAACAGATTCGCACAGTTTCGCCCGAAAGTATGCAACGTTAAATTTTAATAGACTTAATATTGCGAACTCATCTTTTTTATTCAGATATCTTAAGGTCAGCTTTTGCGCTAATGCGAATTGGAGTGAAAAAAACCATTGTGAAGGAAAAATTTTCTGTAAGCAAACGCTTTGTTAAATATTTTGAAAATCACCACTAGTAGCTCTAGTATACCAAATAATTTATATTATGTATTACAAAATTGTGTAGTGCTTGTTTTTGTGCATTTAAATTTTCTCACTCTACATTGTTAATTAAAATATTTTCTTAGAACAACTCACCTTTAACAATACTCAACATTGTTTGAAATTATTTTTTATTAATTAAAACGCGCGTACCGATGACCGTTTTATAAATTTTTAACACACATGTATGTAAGCACTTTAAATATACTTTTCATTAATAACACTTACTTACTTATGAATCTTCACATATTCTTTGCACAATGTAAGTAAAAAAATTTTTTCAAAAATTATTAATTGGGGCAACAAAATATGGCTATAAAACCCTATATATAAACAACTAACTAAAATGAAAACACAAACCCAAACATACTAGTTGACGGACAACAAATTTAACTTCTTAACAGTACCTACAACCACTTATTTTATTTTGAAATTTGCTTTCCTTCTTCCCCACTAAGTATGTATTTTCAGATCAAATAAAATCATTCCTTTTGATTTTCGTCTTCTAGTTCAACGCCTTAAACAAATACGAAAAGTATAGTGGAATATGTTCAAACTTCACAAAATAGTGTACATACATATGTATGAATGTATGTATGTACAAACGTTGGTATGATATGTTCCAACAAGCAAATGCATGTTGACGAATTGTCGAGTGACCCCATGAAGTTAAGTAGTTCGCGCATTTTTGTTGGCTGCGCAGTTCCATTTGCTTTTACTTTTTTTTGTGTCTTCTTGGGCATGCAAAAAAAAATCAGTCGTTCTTGTATTTAAAGGGTGTCCCAATATTACGATGTAATATGGATTTATCATTATTATAGCAGTTACATATGCTTAAAAGCGAAAAAAATATTGACCTATGTTGGTTTATGATACAACGCGTTGTTCTAATGGTATGACATTTCCAAAATAAGATAATAGACTGCCGGCTACAATTCAGCATTTAAAAATTTTGTGTAAATTTTGGAACACCTTACATTTCCTTATGTTTGATTATGTTTGTATGGATGTAAGTAAGTAGGTATATGCCTTTGTTTGTATACTTTTAATTCTACACCAAAGCATTCCTATTCTATTACTAGTACTTCACATTATTTCAGTTATCAAATCAAATAAACATACATACATACATATAGTATGTTCGCAGATCGCGAAATGTTTTGCTCTTGCTACACTACTACACACTTTTAAAAAGGCCATAAACAAGAAGAATTAAGAACTACAATAACCGGCAACAACAAAAAAGAACCATTACTTTATGCGCATTATTTGCATACATACATATGTATATATATACCCACACAAATATTTCACTGCAAAAATTTTCCAAAAACTAAAACCAACAAATGAATTTAAATATTTAATTTGGATCTTTTTAATTATATTAATATTGAAAAAATTTTATCACTTTTTTAATTTGAAAATATTATGTATTAAAAACTATTAATTAATGGATATCACTTTATAACACGAACGAAAACTTATCCACGTACATACATACTACATATATTTAACGTCAATTTTAATTCGAGATACGGCGAGAACTGTTTTTTTGGCAAATGAAAGAGTTGTTCTTGCCTAAAAGAATTTTATTGAAAATGTAGTTGGTCGGAGTTCGCACTTTTACTTTCATGCAAATCCGCACAATCTTATGTACATACATGATTACATGTGTATGTACGTATGTTTTGATCTTTGACTTTAATTCCATCAACATCTTCAACAATAGCAACAACAACTTTTTGCAGTGCTGTTAACTTTTTTAATCAGATTTTTCCACCGCCCTATAAAATTTATCGTCTTTTAAGTAAAAATATCGTACACAAGTTCTCTACAAAAAAAATATAAAATCTATATACTATATAAAGCAGAATGTGTGTTTGTTTATTTGTTGCACCTGATAGGAGACCAAACCGATCTTCCTGAAATTTTCACACCATTTAGTTGAGGCTCTAGAATGAATTAAACTTTTTCTTTAACCTCGCCCACTTTTTTAATTTTGTTACCCCTTCCACATAGTTTTTAACATATTTTATAATATAAACGAGATTAACTTCGCTATTTGTGGACGCATTTTTAAAATTATTCTTGCATATGGAAAAGGTCCACAAAAACTTTTTTTTTGGAAATTGGCGGCGGGTGAAGTAAAAGTGCCCATAGGTTGAGGGAGTCAAAGTACCCAATCTAAAAATTTATTATCAAATAACTTCGCCATTAGTCGACCACTTTGCAAAGTTATTTTTGCATAAGGAAAAGGTCCATTATTTTCAGAATTTGAGAGAGGTTGCAGACTTTAAAAAATGAATATCAAATAGCTTCGTCGTTTGTGAAGCAATTTCTAAAATAATTTTTTCAAATGGAAAAATTACGCTAAAATTTTTTTTAATTGGCGAGAAAGGCAAAGTATCCGCCCACTCAGCATCATCGGTTGAAATTCGATATGTAGACCCCTCTTTCCGCTAAGAACGTAGTTTTGGATATTCTAATGTTAAGGGGGTAAAAAAGAGTAAAAACGGGTAAAATCAGAAAATGCCAGAAATAAAGACAAATAGAATAAACATTATAAAAGCATATAAATGCTGCTGAAAAATAACCGGTCGTGTGCTTTCTACCCTTTCCATATATATGGGTAAAACTAAAAAAAAATATTTTGGTATTTCTCTTTGCAACCATATATCTTCCAAAGTATTTGGCATAGAACAAAGATTTTTTTTCGCTATCTTTTCTACTACAAAAAATTTCGAGTGTGTGATCTTACTCTTTCGAAATTCTAAAATACTCGTATATGGAGTAAAATTGTACCTTTGTACTTTTATCTCATTCAAATAGTGCTTATGATACACATTTTTTTATTATCTTTAAACGCGCCAATATTTGATACCCTTATTAAAAAGATTTTTGAAGGTGGCATAAAATATAATGATATCTGTGAAACCACAATATCGCGCATAACTATATTTAACTACTTAAATGATATGGATACCAAAAGAAAAAAATTGGTACTTTTCAGCAAAACTGCGTTTTGTACCTTTTTTATTTTTTGGTTGATATAACAATAAAAGTATTCACATTTGCTACAGGTGGCTTACTGTAACAATATCTATTAAAAGTGGGCGAGATTAGAGAAGTTTGTGTGGGGTAGCGCATCACACCGGGTATACCTAGTTTGCTTATAAAAACAGATTTTTATTTGTAATTCAATATAGTCATTTATACGTTATTGTACTTTTTTTATGAGAAATATCTAGCTTATGTTGGGACACATTATGGAAAAAAATTTTTTTAAAATATCCGTACAAATATAGAAATTACCTACCGTACTGGGGCATAAATTACCATATAATACGGCAACGGTTAACATCACGGACATCAAACAGAATGTATGGTAATAGGAAAGAAGAAAATATGATTAATAGCTACACATGTCCACGCATCAAGTATGTAGGAAAAATAGTGTACATACATATGTATGAATGTATGTATGTACAAACGTTGGTATGATATGTTCCAACATGCAAATGCATGTTGACGAATTGTCGAGTGACCCCATGAAGTTAAGTAGTTCGCGCATTTTTGTTGGCTGCGCAGTTCCATTTGCTTTTACTTTTTTTTGTGTCTTCTTGGGCATGCATGAATGTATACATATTCATACATATGTACGTAATTGCAAACGCCGGTTTGATATGTTCAAACAGGGCTGCCGGTATTGCGAATTTATCTTCAAAATTGGAGATTTGCCAACGTTTTTGGGGACGAAAAATTTTGTTTGGGGATCGGAGATTTTCTTGGGGATATTCAATAAATATTATGGGGATTTTCAAGGATGAAAATGTTTCAAATTATATTTATTATCGATTATTTTATAAAATTATGTGTAATAAGAAATTGGTAAATTTGTGTTGAAATGATTACTTATGAAGTGTATTGGAATATACTTCTGTTTACCAAATGAGATACATAATTAATTTGGCAACGATCTTACAACAAATCTATATGAGTTTTGGTAAAGGTGTTGTATAATTTCCATAATGCCTCCGAAACATTTCACTACAAAGAAGTTTATGAAGCAGTACTCAATGTGTTATCTATCTTAACAATATTTTCTATAATGAACTGAACAAAAAAAATTTACGTAATAATATGCGATACGTCTTACAAGAGTGCTTGTTGCCTATAACTACACATCTTAGTATATATAACATTTGCTGTCAGTCTTTTCAGCTCTCCTATGGAATGGTAAACAAATTTAAAATGAAAACCATATGTTGGATAATTATTGTAGTTTATAAATTATTGGCTAATTTGCTTGCATTCAGTAAATACGCACTTCTGTGTCCTCCTTGTTGTTACTTTTTTTGGGTTTTAATTTGGGGTTTTAATCATCAAGTTTTGCCTTTCAAATTTTAATACACTCAAACTTTTTCACTAAAAAACTCATGATTTTAAAAGTTGATGCGAATTTATCTTGTTGTTGCTTCTTGATGATGACTTTTGAGAAATAAAATTGCCTACGTCACAGCCGTCAGCTTGAATGATTTGTGGCAAACAGTATGTGTGAAAAATTTTAAAGCAAAATTTTATCATGTATTCTCAGCGTTACTCTATCAACAAAAAGAAAACACAGGGACGCGTATTTGCTAAACACAAGCGAATGATAAGAATTGCAACGGTGGTTCCGAGTAGTAGTAATAGTACAAAAAATTATGATACTTAGTACAAATATAAAGAGACACAATAGAAATTTTATGTTTATTTTTAGCAGAAGCGGCTTTTTTTTATATTTGGTAGTCTTAGGGAATAATTTCTAATTATATTGGGGATGACGAGAAAAAGCACCTGGCAGCCCTGTGTTCAAACATGCAATGTTGTTGAGGAATTGACGATTGACACAATGAAGTTGAGTAGTTTGCGCTTTTTTGTTGGCTGCGCAGTTACTTTTGTTATTACTTTTGTGTCTTGGGCATGCATTAAAGAAAAATCTGTGGTTCTTAATTACAAAAAGAACAAACACACCCATCGCAACTCAAAATAGTCTAAAAATCAACACAGTGAGAGAATAAAATATATCCAATTGTGCATGCAACCTGACTTGTGAACTTCTTACAGCCATACATAACAAGAGCGGAAAGCGAAACGTTTTTTCCGCTTAGCGTTTACGCTGAAATGCCATACCTAATAAATAAGAACAGTGTAATGTTTTCTTAAAACTTTTCACCTGTGTGAAGATAAATTTAGAAATTTAAACCCTAAACACAAACCAACTGCCTTAACAGAGCTCTGTTAGCGTGTTAATTAATTTTTACTGAAATTTCAAATTTGGAATTTCTGGAGAACGCTGAAAGATGGGCGGGTGGAAATTGATGGAATTTATAGCTGTTGTGGCCCTTTTTGAAATCCAATGGCCAAAACCTTTAACATTAGGTGTTTTCATAAAACAAATTCATTTTTACTGAAATTTCAAATTCCGTTCGATATCGAATGCCGGAGCATTGGTGAGAGATTTTGGAAATGATCTAAAACTATCTTAATAAAAACTATAACGCCCATGTTCTGAAAAACGGATACGACTTAAAATTTGCGTTTTCGAATTAAAAACGCCAAAGAGGTGTTCTGAGAAACGAAAACACTATAAAGTTGACTTTTTCAAATCAAATGTACATGGCATATTGAACATCTTTTCTGAATATACCCACCTCAGTATTTGCCGGACGACTGATGAATGGATCGATATAATGCATTTCTTTATACCAAAAACAGTTGGGACATATACAGATTCTTCAATTTTCCATTCAATTCTCCATACATGATAAAATTCTGAATACATGATAAAATTTTGCTTTAAAATTTTTCACACATACTGTTTGCCACAAGTCATTCAAGCTGACGGCTGTGACGTAGGCAATTTTATTTCTCAAAAGTCATCATCAAGAAGCAACAACAAGATAAATTCGCATCAACTTTTAAAATCATGAGTTTTTTAGTGAAAAAGTTTGAGTGTATTAAAATTTGAAAGGCAAAACTTGATGATTAAAACCCCAAATTAAAACCCAAAAAAAGTAACAACAAGTAGGACACAGAAGTGCGTATTTACTGATCGCAACAAATTAGCCAATAATTTATAAACTTCATTGTCAGTACTACAACAATTATCCAACATATGGTTTTCATTTTAAATTTGTTTACCATTCCATAGGAGAGCTGAAAAGACTGACTGCAAATGTTATATATACTAAGATGTGTAGTTATAGGCAACAAGCACTCTTGTAAGACGTATCGCATATTATTACGTAAATTTTTTTTGTTCAGTTCATTATAGAAAATATTGTTAAGATAGATAACACATTGAGTACTGCTTCATAAACTTCTTTGTAGTGAAATGTTTCGGAGGCATTATGGAAATTATACAACACCTTTACCAAAACTCATATAGATTTGTTGTAAGATCGTTGCCAAATTAATTATGTATCTCATTTGGTAAACGAAGTATATTCCAATACACTTCATAAGTAATCATTTCAACACAAATTTACCAATTTCTTATTACACATAATTTTATAAAATTATCGATAATAAATATAATTCGAAACATTGTCATCCCCAAAAATCCCCATAATATTTATTGAATAACCCCAAGAAAATCTCCGATCCCCAAACAAAATTTTTCGTCCCCAAAAACGTTGGCAAATCTCCAATTTTGAAGGTAAATTCGCAATACCGGCAGCCCTGTTTGAACATATCAAACCGGCGTTTGCAATTACGTACATATGTATGAATATGTATACATTCATGCATGCCCAAGAAGACACAAAAAAAAGTAAAAGCAAATGGAACTGCGCAGCCAACAAAAATGCGCGAACTACTTAACTTCATGGGGTCACTCGACAATTCGTCAACATGCATTTGCATGTTGGAACATATCATACCAACGTTTGTACATACATACATTCATACATATGTATGTACACTATTTTTCCTACATACTTGATGCGTGGACATGTGTAGCTATTAATCATATTTTCTTCTTTCCTATTACCATACATTCTGTTTGATGTCCGTGATGTTAACCGTTGCCGTATTATATGGTAATTTATGCCCCAGTACGGTAGGTAATTTCTATATTTGTACGGATATTTTAAAAAAATTTTTTTCCATAATGTGTCCCAACATAAGCTAGATATTTCTCATAAAAAGAGTACAATAACGTATAAATGACTATATTGAATTACAAATAAAAATCTGTTTTTATAAGCAAACTAGGTATACCCGGTGTGATGCGCTACCCCACACAAACTTCTCTAATCTCGCCCACTTTTAATAGATATTGTTACAGTAAGCCACCTGTAGCAAATGTGAATACTTTTATTGTTATATCAACCAAAAAATAAAAAAGGTACAAAACGCAGTTTTGCTGAAAAGTACCAATTTTTTTCTTTTGGTATCCATATCATTTAAGTAGTTAAATATAGTTATGCGCGATATTGTGGTTTCACAGATATCATTATATTTTATGCCACCTTCAAAAATCTTTTTAATAAGGGTATCAAATATTGGCGCGTTTAAAGATAATAAAAAAATGTGTATCATAAGCACTATTTGAATGAGATAAAAGTACAAAGGTACAATTTTACTCCATATACGAGTATTTTAGAATTTCGAAAGAGTAAGATCACACACTCGAAATTTTTTGTAGTAGAAAAGATAGCGAAAAAAAATCTTTGTTCTATGCCAAATACTTTGGAAGATATATGGTTGCAAAGAGAAATACCAAAATATTTTTTTTTAGTTTTACCCATATATATGGAAAGGGTAGAAAGCACACGACCGGTTATTTTTCAGCAGCATTTATATGCTTTTATAATGTTTATTCTATTTGTCTTTATTTCTGGCATTTTCTGATTTTACCCGTTTTTACTCTTTTTTACCCCCTTAACTTTAGAATATCCAAAACTACGTTCTTAGCGGAAAGAGGGTTCTACATATCGAATTTCAACCGATGATGCTGAGTGGGCGGATACTTTGCCTTTCTCGCCAATTAAAAAAAATTTTAGCGTAATTTTTCCATTTGAAAAAATTATTTTAGAAATTGCTTCACAAACGACGAAGCTATTTGATATTCATTTTTTAAAGTCTGCAACCTCTCTCAAATTCCGAAAATAATGGACCTTTTCCTTATGCAAAAATAACTTTGCAAAGTGGTCGACTAATGGCGAAGTTATTTGATAATAAATTTTTAGATTGGGTACTTTGACTCCCTCAACCTATGGGCACTTTTACTTCACCCGCCGCCAATTTCCAAAAAAAAAGTTTTTGTGGACCTTTTCCATATGCAAGAATAATTTTAAAAATGCGTCCACAAATAGCGAAGTTAATCTCGTTTATATTATAAAATATGCTAAAAACTATGTGGAAGGGGTAACAAAATTAAAAAAAGTGGGCGAGGTTAAAGAAAAAGTTTAATTCATTCTAGAGTCTCAATTAAATGGTGTGAAAATTTCAGGAAGATCGGTCCAGCGGTTTGGTCTCCTATCAGGTGCAACAAATAAACAAACACACATTCTGCTTTATATAGTATATAGATTTTATATTTTTTTTGTAGAGAACTTGTGTACGATATTTTTACTTAAAAGACGATAAATTTTACAGGGCTGTCGAAAACTCAAAGTAAAAAAGTTAACAGCACTGCAAAAAGTTGTTGTTGCTATTGTTGAAGATGTTGATGGAATTAAAGTCAAAGATCAAAACATACGTACATACACATGTAATCATGTATGTACATAAGATTGTGCGGATTTGCATGAAAGTAAAAGTGCGAACTCCGACCAACTACATTTTCAATAAAATTCTTTTAGGCAAGAACAACTCTTTCATTTGCCAAAAAAACAGTTCTCGCCGTATCTCGAATTAAAATTGACGTTAAATATATGTAGTATGTATGTACGTGGATAAGTTTTCGTTCGTGTTATAAAGTGATATCCATTAATTAATAGTTTTTAATACATAATATTTTCAAATTAAAAAAGTGATAAAATTTTTTCAATATTAATATAATTAAAAAGATCCAAATTAAATATTTAAATTCATTTGTTGGTTTTAGTTTTTGGAAAATTTTTGCAGTGAAATATTTGTGTGGGTATATATATACATATGTATGTATGCAAATAATGCGCATAAAGTAATGGTTCTTTTTTGTTGTTGCCGGTTATTGTAGTTCTTAATTCTTCTTGTTTATGGCCTTTTTAAAAGTGTGTAGTAGTGTAGCAAGAGCAAAACATTTCGCGATCTGCGAACATACTATATGTATGTATGTATGTTTATTTGATTTGATAACTGAAATAATGTGAAGTACTAGTAATAGAATAGGAATGCTTTGGTGTAGAATTAAAAGTATACAAACAAAGGCATATACCTACTTACTTACATCCATACAAACATAATCAAACATAAGGAAATGTAAGGTGTTCCAAAATTTACACAAAATTTTTAAATGCTGAATTGTAGCCGGCAGTCTATTATCTTATTTTGGAAATGTCATACCATTAGAACAACGCGTTGTATCATAAACCAACATAGGTCAATATTTTTTTCGCTTTTAAGCATATGTAACTGCTATAATAATGATAAATCCATATTACATCGTAATATTGGGACACCCTTTAAATACAAGAACGACTGATTTTTTTTTGCATGCCCAAGAAGACACAAAAAAAAGTAAAAGCAAATGGAACTGCGCAGCCAACAAAAATGCGCGAACTACTTAACTTCATGGGGTCACTCGACAATTCGTCAACATGCATTTGCTTGTTGGAACATATCATACCAACGTTTGTACATACATACATTCATACATATGTATGTACACTATTTTGTGAAGTTTGAACATATTGCACTATACTTTTCGTATTTGTTTAAGGCGTTGAACTAGAAGACGAAAATCAAAAGGAATGATTTTATTTGATTTGAAAATCCATACTTAGTGGGGAAGAAGGAAAGCAAATTTCAAAATAAAATAAGTGGTTGTAGGTACTGTTAAGAAGTTAAATTTGTTGTCCGTCAACTAGTATGTTTGGGTTTGTGTTTTCATTTTAGTTAGTTGTTTATATATAGGGTTTTATAGCCATATTTTGTTGCCCCAATTAATAATTTTTGAAAAAATTTTTTTACTTACATTGTGCAAAGAATATGTGAAAATTCATAAGTAAGTAAGTGTTATTAATGAAAAGTATATTTAAAGTGCTTACATACATGTGTGTTAAAAATTTATAAAACAGTCATCGGTACGCGCGTTTTAATTAATAAATAATAATTTCACACAATGTTGAGTATTGTTAAAGGTGAGTTGTTCTAAGAAAATATTTTAATTAACAATGTAGAGTGAGAAAATTTAAATGCACAAAAACAAGCACTACACAATTTTGTAATACATAATATAAACTATTTGGTATACTAGAGCTATAACTAGTGGTGATTTTCAAAATATTTAACAAAGCGTTTGCTTACGGAAAATTTTTCCTTCACAATGGTTTTTTTCACTCGCATTAGCGCAAAAGCTGACCTTAAGATATCTGAATAAAAAAGATGAGTTTGCAATATTAATTCTATTAAAATTTAACGTTGCAAACTTTCGGGCGAAACTGTGCGAATCTGTTGTATATTACCACTGGATCTGCATTCTCATGTACACTTAATTCTGTTTTTACGCGATAGGTACGTTCCTCGTAAATGTTGGGATTGGTTCCACTTGCATATCAAACATTAGGTAAAATATAATATAGCCTTTTGAGACGCGCTATCTGACCTATTTCCAGAGAAGATGTTTGGTGTTGTGGTATATTTTCTGAAATCTGGTACTCGAAGGATTTAAAATTTTTCTCTGTTATATTCAATTGTTTCTGAGGGAAGGTGGTACAGCATTTACATTGTAGGCGTATTTTATGTAACCCTATATTTGGAGTGATATAAGAGTTACTAAGGATAGACTTTAACACAGATTATAGCAGATTATAAAACTGTTAACAGTATTTTTTTCGGGCGATAAGGGGACGTGCTGCTACATGGTGCTGAATTTTAGGGAAAAATTTTATAAAAAATTATGTTATTTTAATTACAAGGACCTTTTCGGGGAGACATGCATAGGGTTATCATACACTGTTCTAGAGCTCTAAAGGAGAGGATTTCAACATTGTATAGCATATATTCGATTATTTCCCAGAGAGTTTTTTATGGCTGGTAGAATGTAGATATTTATTGAAAATGCTCTTAAAGTGTTCAAATTGGACTACAGATCGTAATATTGAAAAGATGCATTATCTTGTGATACAAGAAATGCAAGGTCTAGAGCTCAGTATCAATAATTTGATATGTAGTTTGTGGAAATATTTTGTTTGGAGAAACCAAATTGTTCAATTGTTGTATTATTTCAAGCTAAATTTCTTTTCTCATGGTTCTATTTAACAATCTATTATACGGTGTTGGGTTTTTCTGTTAACCAAAAGCATTTCTTGCCTAATGTTGCCCTATTCATATGAAACATTTCCAAATTATTGCTCCGCTATCAAGTCATCTTGCAGCACCTGCAAGAAAACAAGAAAATGAAAACATTGTGAATAAATAAAGTGAAATGTGCAGTGCAGTTTTCGAGAATGGAAATCGCTGGTGGTGATTAAATAAGAAATATTAACAAAAAATATGCGTAGTACGACTGAAGAAAAATGCAAATAAAATACTTTTGTCTGTCATATAATTGCTTAACATTTCATTAAAAAATAATTAATTGTTATATGTATATCGTGCAATAAAAACATTTTATATTATTTTCCAAATAACTATGTACATACTTCTGTTCTTCTTCCTACGGCTCTTAAACGTCTGCGAATAAAAATCATTTTAAATTACAACGCTGCTGCATCATACTGTCGCAAATGGCTGCAGGGAATGATTAACTGAAGTAAAATTTTCATTGTATTTAAATAACATTTTACGTAATGGACAATTTCTATTGTTAAATATTTTGATATTTTGCACAAAATATTTTTCATTTATAAAAACATTAACACTCACGTACACATTAAACAAATGAAATAATTATATGAATTTATATTTCCAATTAATTTTAAACGTTATAATAATTTATAAATTAATGATTTACTTGCTCATACACACTTTCAATGAGCTAATATTCACCATACATCCATACATATATGTATATATACATGATAACACACACCTGTTCTTAATATTTAATGTAGGGCCAAATATTTGATGCACTAAGTGTGCCAACCATTTCAGAATTTCATGTATTGATGCAATATTTTAGGAGAAAATTTCTCAAAAAATATAATCAAAGAATTTCTAAAATGTCTTTGGTGGAAGTGGACTCATTAATTTTTTATAATAAAAGAAAGCCAAAAGAGACTAAAGAATTGTTAGCCTGACGGCAGCCGGTTAAAAATAATTGTATGGCAACACTCTACAGGCAGTATAGTGGTGGTTGTATTGAATTTATTTAATCTTAATTTCTTCTTACAACTACAGTGCAACCGCGGTTGATGCGGTTAACCAATAGAAATATATGTTGTTGCGAAAAATTTCGTTATTGCGAAAACAGAGCGCCATACCAAATAAAAGGCTTGTTTAAAAAACAAATGTTAACTTTTCAAATAAATGCATTTATTTTGATTAATATAAAGAAAAACTAACAAAAAACAAAATTGTGTTAAATTTGAATAAAAAATAAAAAAACACACATTGTAATGTACAGGGTGTCTGGTGGCAATTTTATATCTTTAAATTCGATTATTTCGAAAAGTAATAAACGGTGCGGAGGGAGGGTGGCGCCATTGGCATTATCGATTGTGCGGATTTGTCAGTCACGATGTCGCAGTGGTCGAGTGAGCATCGCGCGTTCGCTGTGGAGACATTTTTTAAGAGTAATGATTCTTATGTAATTGCTCGTCGACAATTTTGTTCAAAGTTCGGTATTCGGCGAATAAGTGATAGACCGGATGTAAATTTAATTCGTTCGTGGGTGCAGAGATTTCGCGCAACTGCTTCGGCTATGAATGCCCCACAGCCAGTCGATCTTCAAAGACCCCCGAAAACATTGAACTGGTTGAAAGCAGTTTACGTCAAAATCCGCGACTATCAATACGAAAAAGAGCAGCCTCGCTGGGACTTCCAAGAGCGATTATTTATAAAATTAAAAAACAAAAAAAATCTGAAGGATCTGGATGACATACTCTTTAAAAAATAAAATCCGCATTTCCATTCTATAGTTCAATGCTCTGAATAAAACTTTGTGTCAATTATAACGTTTTTTAATTAAGTCGGAAAATATAAATCCGCTACCACACACCCTTTACATATGAAAATTTGTGCTGCCGGTTTTTATCAAGTTAAAGATTCATGTTTTTAAAGAAAAAAAACATGAAATTTTCGATATTTTTTGCTATGTAATTTCTCGAAGCTTTTGCTTTTGCAAGCCCATTGAAGGCAAACATTAACAGCCGTATTAATAAAAAAAGTCTTAAATAAGGTTTAAAATACATATTAGTTAAAACGCTTTTTAATCCTAAAACACGTTTTTAAAAAATTCATATTAATAATCAGTATTTTAACTAACATACGCTTTAAGGTTTTTCAAAAATGAGGATGGCAGCCCTAGATTTTTTATTTACCACTTGACTCCTAATGATGCAAAACCGTGATTATTAATTCTCGCAGTAATCGTATCTAAATAGTTTTATTGTCGTGTTTAATAATAAGAATATTGTTATTTATAGAATAAAAAAGTGTATGATAAGTTGTATATTAATCAAAAAACTAATAACAGTAAAAATATCGCTTGGTAAGATTGCAATTTTAGTGACTTATTTAATTGCAGTTAAAAGACTATTTGAATAACGAGTTTCATACTATTTGTTTTGATTGTTTACACATCACTACTTAGTCAACATTAGTTTTATTTGAAATTTGTGTAACAGTAATAATAATATAAAAAAGCAATAGAAATGGAAAAAAGGAGCACTGCAAACGTAAACGTTCGGAAAATTGGGTCGAATTTTTTTTCACAAATAACAATCACAATGAAAACAAACACTGCACAATATGACATCTTAAAATAGCTTTAAAACAGGGTCGAACCAATTTTAAAATTTCCATATTTACACAAGGTTTAAAATGTGCATTTTAAGCTAAAATTCCAATTATTAATACAATTTTAATGAATTTTGCCTAAAAAAAGCTTTAAAATGCGTTTAAAAATTTTTATTAATACGGCTGTAAAGCTTTCGATAGTATTTTTAACAGAAATCTTTAATCTTAGTAAACGACTCAACAAGGAAAAATTGTTTTGATTTGTAAAATAGTGGTAAACTAAAATATGCTCTGTACGTCAACATAATATTGTACAGATGTAGATTTTGACAAAAATCATAAAAAAGCTAAAGTAAAAAGCAAACCGGAGGAGACAAATATAACTTTATTTATAAAGTTGCGTTAATTGAAGTTTCGTTTTTTGGAATCTTGCATTAATATAATTACCAATGTGACGAATTTGCGTGCTGTTATTATCGAGGAGGTGCGTTTATTGAGGTTTGCGTCAACCACGGTTACACTGCACATTTAAAAGACAGTCCATGTAGGTATAGCAAAGTAGGAAAATGAGAAAACAGGTTAATTACACTGCTTAAACTTCCTCATTTACATATTTCAATGAAGGTTTCACATAAAAGCTCTAGTTGTTCAAAGAATATTTTGGGTAAAAGTGTCCTGAAGATCTGCATTCGCAACAGTTTAATGCGCATATGTAGGCATCAGCTAAGCCCTCCTAAATAAATTCCAAAGTATTTTCTTTTCGTAAATATTTTCACTGACTAAGGAAAATATTTTCGCAAAAGTAGTGCGTGAAATGATTATATTTTACAATAAAAAAAGGCGTTCGGTTGGTTATTTAATTCGCCGAAGTTATTTCAATGTTTAAATACCGACATGTATTTGCACTGATTTCTCTAAATATTTGCTTCGCCTGACCCTTCCGTTAGTATATTATGTTATTTATTTTAGTTGCTTTTAAACGTTAATGATAATTAATTTTTGAACGAGATCAGAATAATACACACAACCGCACGCACACACACACACACAACCGCACACACACACAACCACACACACACACACACACACACACACACACTCACATATACGCAGGGTGGCCCAAAAGGAGCGCAGGTGTTTGAATTTTATTATAATTTTTTTTTGTTTTCAATATTTTGAACAACGTGCCAAATCGTTGAACTTTATTTCAGAAGATAATCATTATTTCATTCATAATTTAATTATGAGCGACGAAGACCATTTCCAATTGATTGGGTTCGTTAATAAGCAAAAAGGGCTACGGAAAATCCAAGAGCAGTTCAACAACGAGAATTACAGCCACTCAAGTGTACCGTTTGGTGCAGTGTTTCGCCGGCAAGAATAATTGGCGCATATTTTTTTGAAAATGAACACGGTGTACCCGTTTGCATCACTGGTGTTGTTAAATATCGGACAATGTTGGAAAATATTTTAAGGACAGTCGCAAGTAATTTTCCAACAGGATGGAGCCACAGCGCACACTGCGAGGGACACATTGTCTCCTTGAACTCTTCGGTTATTTTGGGCCACCCAGTATATACAATATGTACATACAATATGTGTGGTATATTGCACAGGCAATTTAAATTTTTCATCCAAACAAACAACATTTTTATGGTAAATTATACTTTTTTCAATACAATACTCGTAACACAAATACACTCACTACTCCTTTGTAAATGTGTTTGTATACACCTGTATGGCCATTGTTAGAATTGTTTATGTATGTGTGTGTAAACATCTATGTATTTCCTTTTGTTAGTATATGTACGGTTGAATTCAATTTTTTTTTGTTGGGCGAGAAAAAAACCGCTAATAGTTAAAATAAATTTGGCACTTTGCCAAAAATTATGGAAAAGATGTTGTTGTTGTTGTTGTTGTTGTTGCTGTTGTATGTTGGTAACAAATTTTCATGTGCAAATCTACTCACAATAAATATTACATTCTGTATATCTTTTTGTTTGCTCTAATGTTATTTTCTATCTAAAACTGTAACTATGGTTTAGTAAAAATTTACCATAAAATATTTTATAAATTTAATTTAGAATAAAAGCTTATGCTGCATACATGCATATTTATATTTATATGTATATGCAAGTACAGGTATGTAGCAGGTATTAGGGGGACCAAAACAAATTTTTGTGAAAATTTCAGTAAAGCATGGTTAAACAATCAGATTCATTTTCATCAAGTCGGCTTCTTTACATTTTACAGAGCTGTTTCGTACATATTGAGCTTGGGACGTCAAGTGTTGAAGTTTTAAGAATGGGGGAAAAAGAGTGAAAAGGAGTACAGGGAACTCAACTTGATCAAATTCTCCATAATTTTTTTCCGTCTATACATATGTATGTCTACGAACTCTGCATTTTATTTAAGTACAAATTTATACATATACATATACATATTTATGTATGTGGTGGGATAGTATCATGATAATTTTGTACCATAAATTCATTTCAAAATGTTTAGGGGGGTTTGCCGAAAGAGAAAATAAAAAAAGTAATCGAGATCACTGAATGACATTTGAAATTCATCATAGTTTTACTGCATAAATATTTAGTGGCAACGAATTTCAAACAAATAAATGCAATAAATTTTATAACACACTTACACATACACATATATAAAATTTGTTGCATGTACACACATACAGATATACATACCAGTAGGACCATTGTGGATTGGACATCCCACCAAACCAAACGTTTCAACTTTTTCTGCAGTAAGATTTGTCATAACGATATCGTTAAGACATTTCGGTGGTCTGTCAGAAATCAGACTTGTCGTAACGATTTCTTTAAGGCTTTGCGTCTTAAGATTGCGGATGATCTGTCAACGAGGGTACTCGCGTCGGGGACGTGGGTGGATTCTGCGGGCTCACCCTCGCGTTGCGCTGAAGGCGCTTGGAAGATCATTCCTTTAGGAGGCTCGGGCTCAATGATGCGGCCTGCACAATGGCGAGGACACTGTGGCCTCGGTTTGATATCAGGAGATCTGAATGGCAGCTGGCGTTTCCGATGCGCCGCCCGTTACCGGAATCTTACCGCCACGATTACTGGACACTGGCCTATTGGGATTCATACAAGACGCATGGGTCTACCGTACAACGACTTCTGCTCTGGAGGCAATGGAGGATGAGGAGGAGAGTGTGGCTCACTTTCTCTGTGAGTGTCCTGCACTCAGGCACCTGCGCCTCCGCTTGCTGTGGGCAGCATCGTTCGGCGGCCTATTAAAGCTGTCGGATATGGGGCTCAGGGTGCTGAGCGCATTCATCCGAGGCACCGGCTGGTTGTCGCGGTAACACCGCCGCATTCACTGGAGCATCGGTTATCTCGATTCCTACTGGACTCTTCCCACTCTATCGCATCCCCGACCTATTCTAACCTATCTTATCATCTACTCCACTGCTTCTCTTGTTCTTCACAGGTATCACAACGGGACCATGATGAATTGGCCCCAACTGAGCTGCCCTCTTTACTTTCAGCGGTAAACTGCCTACCTAACCTAAGTCTGAAATTAGAATTCTAGTAACGAATTATTTAAGAAATATTGGTAGTTTTTCTGACGTCAGACTTGTCGTAACGAATTCGTTAAGAAATTTTGGTAGTTTGCGTGAACAGAAACAGAACTCCGTTACATTTTTTAATTGAATGCTAACCAAGGGTTAGCGAAATATGGAGAAAACATATCACTAAATAAAATAATCAGAACGCCCTCCTTCGTCGGTATTGTGTAGCACCGGCGAAGTAAAATAATAACAAAAATGGCTACTAAACCGAAGCTTTAATACTGCTATAAAAGAAGAGAACGTGCAAAAGCAGAGCTGTAAAATAATTAAGAAAGCTTCACCTTCTGTCGTTTCTCTTACTATCCCTTTCCTATAGTTCCAGCACAATGCATCGCATGTCTAGGGGTCCTTAGTGCTGGTACAAGATAAAAAAAAAAAAAAAAATTTATGAAAATAAGACCTGCATTGCTGAATAAAAATGAGAATTCTTAATGTAAAAAAATTCAAATAAAATTAAATACAGTGTAAATTCGATAATCCGGACCCCACTAATCCGGAATATTTGGTAATCCGGACAGAATTTTGCAGCTCATTGCGTATTCTATAATCCGGATTGATTGCAACTCTATAGTCCGGATTAACACCCGTTTTTATTAATTTTTATATTCAAATCACAGCATGCTTTGAAAAATACAGTTAGAATAGTGTGATATGAGTATGTTTTGGAACGTTGCACATGCGTTTTTAGTTTAGTATTGATGCAAGATGCCTTCAGTCAAGAGAGCACACAAGACTTTATCTATTTTAGATAAAGTAAAAATTGTTAAAGAACTTAGTAAAGCTATGAGTGGAAGGGTGTTGGCTGACCAATTAGGGGGTTAGTACTTCCACTATTTCAGATATAAAAAAAAAGTGATTGCTTCAAAAGATGAGTTATTTTTTTTACATGATTTTTAATTAAATACATATGTATGTATTAACAAAAAAATATTTTACATTCAGGTTTGCGAAGACATCTAATCGAAAACTATTGAAAAAGCGCAAAACTTTAAAAGATGGTGAATACGAAGAGTTTGAACAATCATTATATTCGTGGTTTGAGAAACAACGTGAATTTTGCTATGAATTATTATAATTTTTAATAAATACATACATGCGTAGTAATCCGGATAACTCGCTACTACGGATTGGGGTCTGCAATCAATCATCCGGATTATCGAATTTTTACTGTAGTTGAAATAAATATGGAAAATCTAAAAGATGTACATATCGTTTCGATTTCGTAACTACATATCTTTACGAAATCGTGTCAACCATTTAATAGAAAATACATTTGGACTTCAATAATATTTCGATTTCGAAAGATTTTTCCGACCAGTCGCTGCCAATTTGGTTTGGTGGGATACTATTTAGATTGTGTTCATGCATTTGTGTATGCTCGGATACAGACGTTTCAACTTCTCCAGCTGACACAGGAAAAGCGTTGCATATTTTTACTATACTTCCGCGTATATCCTCCTTTACTGAATATATAAAAATATTTATATGCATATTTATTTTTTTTTGTATGACCACAATGTAAATATTTTTGTTATACATATACGTTTTTATTTTTTGTGTGTACTTTTAATTTTTGATTCTGTGGTCTCTTATGAAAGATTTTCAAACGCAAATTAAAAAAAAACACACACAACAAAAATTGCATTTTAAATACAGTGTAGACAATAAAAACCGCACAAAACTTAGCAATAAAAGGATAATAGTTTTATGATGTTATATGACTCGCGAACACATACATGTATATAATACATACCCTGAAGGAAGGAAGGTGAAGTATCTCTTAGGGTCTCTTTCACCAAACATATTTAAACACAATTTAATTTAATTAATGATCTTTATTTAAAGTATGTTTAAAAAAAATTTCATTTTCACCAACTGAAATAATGAAACGCAAGAAAGTATGGTAACGCTCTGATATTTAATATGATAGCGTCAACTTACAGCTTTTTAAAAATCTGTCTAAAAGCTGTTTTAAAGCTGTTTCATGCTGTTGCAAAAATCAATATTTAAATGCAGAGTGCTGGCTACTTAAACAGTATTTAAATATTCAATGAGTATATCTAGATAGATAGATATCTAGATGAAAATGAAAATCGTCATTTAAATATGAATTGATACTTAAATAGATTTGGTGAAATAGTCTCTTAGTCACCACATTTGTCATGTAAGAGTCCGAACACAATGTAACGATAATTTATTGCGGTGCGGTTTTCCATACGATTTTGAAGTAAAAGATCGCAGTGCGGAACTGCATCAAATTAAAATCTATTTTAATTTCATTGCGGGCTTTCTTATTCTGTCAATTTTTTATGCTCTTTCTCTTTCTGATGTTGCCATAGTTTTTGAATAATGGGCGATGTTCACGACATTATTGTAAACAAAAAACATGTTAGTATGTATCAAATGTTTCTAATTCCACACATAAATCAAACGTGGCTTCTACCAAATTAACAATTTTTTTAATAGCTTCAACTTTTTTATTTACTGCCATTCCAAAATATTTAACACAAACAGTAATTTTTATAAAAATGTATGCACAAATAAATTTAGTAAAAATGTAAACAAACCGCCGTCTTCCGTTGTATATGTTTATTTTTCTCTCCCGCAACGAGAAATCGCACCGCACCGCAAACATTGTGTTCAGACTCTAAATTGGTGACATTGTCGACAAACCGTCTACACTTTTTATTTCGCGGTCTGTGTGTAGAGAAACTTTTGACAGCTGAAAAACTATGCTTCTTCTTCTTTTGGTTTTGTTAATTGTTACGTTTTGTTGAAAATAAATTTGGTACGCGCAAAATTAATATTTTTTAGTAAAAAATGTTGTAAAATGTCATTTTGCATATAAATAGAAATATTGAGAAAAATGAAATAAATTTTAATGGAAGTTAGAACTTTAGAGATTTTGTGAAGTCTTTCGAAGATTTTGTCTTCTAAAAAATTGACTTTGAGGGAATAATTGAAAAAAAAACGTAGATGAAAATACTTCTTTCCGACATTTCTTTGAATAAGCTGCTGGCTATATTGCAGGCGGAAGATGTGGAGTTACCGGTTTCAGCAACGGTTTTGTTGGGCAAAAGGCAACAAGTATCAATCAGAAAAGATTTCCTCGAAGAAGAAATTTAGAATAGAAATATGACGAAATTAAATTGGATATAAACATCGACGGAATTCCATTATTTAAAATTTTGCGAATCTAGAAACTCAAAAAATGTTTTCCGAAAGAGTTTTAAATGCAAGGTGGGCCAAAAGAAATCACCCTATTGGAAGATGCTCTTATTTTTGCAAATGACGACCGACGTCAAATCTGTTTTGACATTTGTGAACTAGACAGATGTAGAATACTAGTGAACAAGTCATGGAGCGATACATTCCCTAAGTAAGCGGAATAATCGTGTCTATTTTTTTGCATAACAATTCGTCTGTGGTGCTGGTGCAGCGCGAATTCCGTCGCCGATTCCCCGGTCATCCGACACCGACTGCGCAAACACGCAAACACACAGGAGACGCTGCCAAAAGTGGCCGGCCCCGGAGCGCCCGTTTTCATGGACGCCGCTGGTCAAACGACAACAGTGGACGGTGCGCGCTATAGGGCCATGTTAAACGAGTTTTTTCTGCCGCAATTAAACGAATTAAGACTGGAGGACATGTGATTCCAACAGCACACACTGCGCGAGCCACAACCGATATTCTGAAGGCGGCGTTCCCGGGTCGCCTCATCTCTCGTTTTGGCGATTTGCACTGGCCCGCAAGATCGCCCGATTTAACCGTCCCAGACTTTTTTTTTAGGGTTGTTTGAAGTCCTGTGTTTACGTGAACTAGCCCGAGACCCTGGAATCCCTCAAGGCCAACATTCGACACGAGTGCGAGAATCTGTCGCCCGAAGTTCTCGCCGAAGTGATGAAAAATGCCATAAAACGGGGCCGTATAGCAATCAAATGTGACGGCGCCCATTTGGCCGATATCATCTTCTCGACTTGACCAATAAAATTCTAAAGGTTCAGATAAACATAATAAAAAAACGGAATCAAAGTTTTTCATTTAGAAGAAAAATGAGAGCCGAACAACATCGGATGATTTCTTTTAGCCCACCTTGTATAAAATATCACTAGTGAATCTCTGGTTCAAATGTCTACATATGTCCCCAAATAGAGTACTTAGTTTGTAGTATTTATAATTCTAGTGCTTTCTCAATGACACATGTTAAATGTCTATACTGGTAACAGTGCCAGTAGTGAATCAATACTGTTTCACTATTGACATTGACATGAATGTTAAAAGTCATCCAATAGAAATGAACTGCGACGTTGACATAAGAACAAAGTATGTATTTATAATAGAATTTAGCCATTGCATCTTACAATGGTACCGCAATATTTTTTTGCCCAGCACTGTACTTATCAGAGAGCTGTTAGTGGATAAAACGGTTTAATTAAAATGTATTTCAATTTTAAAAACATGATGCAACAAATAACAAAAAACAAAAATAAACAAGACAATACAAATAAGAAAAATGTAAAATTATTTGAAAAATTCATGCCATTTAGTTATTTGTAAATTCTCTCTTTTGTCGATTCCTCATAAAAGGCTCAAAACGATTAAATGGTCCCTAAAATTGTTCTACTCAGGTATGTCTGTGCAAACGAACATACATATGTACATACATGCATATGCACATTTCATGGTTTAAGTAGTTGTGTATTTAAGTCGTGCTTTATTTCATTTCATTTCATTTCATCTTGTTTTAATTTATATCGCTTAACTATATAAACGATTGTTTTTTTTTTAGCCACGCAATTCCAAAATAAGTATTGATGTTTTTTCTGTTGACTTCTGTTTGGCCAGAGTCCATTTCTGAGAAAACCTACCAGTGTGTAAATATTTCGGCTTTGCTAAAGTAAAACTTGCCGAAATAAAAACAGAAACTTGCTGCTGGTTCTCAATTATTTGGGAATTTAATTGTGATGACATCCATCCATCCATCCATCCGTCCATCCATACAAAATCATGAAATTTGAAGCAGCTTGTTGTACGAATAGTATGAGTTTGTGGCATCAGTTAAAGAGCAAATATTTTCTTTTGACTTCCGAAAATTCAATCATACGCCATTAAAAAATTTCAAAAGAATTTTATTTATGTAATTTATTCATTGTTGTTTTTTTTTACATTTTTATTTCATTACAAAAACTTTGCAATCGATATCAAATAAAGAAATCAAAATGCAATAATTTTGTAAAAGCAAAATAAATATGTATGTTGAAATGTTCTCAATTATAAATGAATATCTGTTAATAAGATTGGGAATAGTTATTGTTTTCAACTAATACATACATATACATATATATCACTTAAGTTTGACACTTGTGCAATTACCATTATAATAAGTAAAAAGTTACCGAAATTAAAAACGGTTTTGCCAAAGAATATTTTTTTTTTTTTTTTTTTATCTGGGACCAGCACTCAGGAGATGACTCCTACACATGCGATGCATTGTGCTGGAACTATAGGAAAGGGATAGTAGGAGAAACTAAAGGAGGTGAAGCTGAATGAATTATTATTTTTGCAGCTCTGCTTTCGCATGTTCTTTGTTTATACTCGTAGCAGTGCTGCAGCTTCGGTTCAGTAGCCATTTTTATTATTGTTTTACTTCGCCGGTACTACACAATACCGACGAAGGAAGGCGTTCTGATGCGATTGTCGATTGCTATCAGCTGAAGCCGGTATTGTTTAGTGACCAGTGACTATGCCTTCGCCACTGAAACCTTCCGACAACAACTGAGACACAAAGACACACTAATGCACATCAGAAAAATGCGAGATGTTTATTTTTATTTTAAAATTTTAGTCATGCGCAATGCAATTCCTTTATTCCATATATACCTCCAGTATACTATACTCTTATGTGCTTAAACTCGTTTTGTTCAAAAGATATTTCAAAACTAACGGGAAAGACGTATGGCATTACGGCGTATGAATTACAGGACTATATTGCCGTCCTTTGATAATATTTTAGCAAAAAAAAGTTGGCGAAATGAAGTAGAAAAAGAATACTTCATCGCTCCACAAACAATCTCTTCTGCAAACTATCTTTTTTCAAGCTATATAATACATAATGTCACTATTATTATTCTAATATCTGTAGGCATGTCAATTGCCGAGGTGTTACTTCTCCTAAAAAACAGAAATAACTGAAATTGCCCTACTGAGATATTCACCCCTATCGTGATTACCTTTTCCGTCAAATTATATTCCCATTTCCAAAAATTACAATCATGAATCATTTCCAGGGAATGCCAAACAAAATTCCTTTTATCGTAAACGATGTTTTTCCCTCGAATTTTTCCCTTTTCCTTTTGATTTATTCACTTGATTTTTTCCTGGGGAATTGCATACAAAAAGTAAGTTAATTCTTGTTTTATTTAGATATTTTCATAAATTAACTGAATTTATTTTGGGAATATCTCTTTATATAAGATTTTAATTTTAAAATTGTGCTTTTGCCTTTAAAAAATATACATATGTTAAATTTATTATTACATACTTTATGATATTCTCATAAAGTATTTTTTTTTGAGTTTACTTTTGTTTTGAAGTTCTTTCATGGATTAACGTACATCATACACGAGGTTGTATGTTTTGAACAGCTGTTAAACGCAAAGTAAATGACGAAACTTGCTCAAAATTCGACAGTAGTCTATTAACAGCTGGTACTTGATGGGAACAGTGTTTAATTTCATATAACTACGAGGGAAGTTCGAAAAATCACGGATTTTTTGCCCTTTTATTTACATTTTTGCACTACTCTCTATTTTTATTTATTCCATTTTTAAAATTCAGACTTTTTTTAAATGTTGCTTTCAGGCACTTTTATTGTGAAAAAAATTTCCACATGAACTTCATGAATGCAAATTTCATGGGAAAAAAACTTTCACTTGTTATTCGCGATAGGGGTGATTATCGGCCCAAGAACTTATCAGTACCCCACACAGTGTCCTGTCTTTATATACTGAGCGGCCAAAAATCTGAAATTTGGCACACCTGTTTTAATTGGTGAAAAATAACCAAATATAAAATTTCGAAAATTTCCGTGCAAGGATTTGCTTCTTTTCCATGTATCCTGAAATAAAAAAATGTAATGAAAAAATAAAAAGAAAAAAAAAATAGGGTTTCGAGAAATTTTTTATTTTTATTAAAAGGTTTGCCCAAGTTTGATCAAAGTCTGACGAAGGCTACGTCTATCTACAAGATGTCCTTATTGGAAAAAATTGAAAAAAGTGCAACAAAATCTTAAATCAATTTTATACACGAATCACATACAACAAAGCTTAATGTGCATTTAATTTTTTTTCGATTCGGACTAAGGATATGAATAATAAATATCGTCAACAGTGTCTTCGAATGGTGTAATAACCTACAAGTAGTAGTCGAACGTAAATGAAATTCGGCATGAAAAGTTGTCACTGAAGATTGCAAAAATAAACTGCGGAAAAAGGGGGAAGGGAAAGAAAAAAATATTTAAATATATAGTTTGCAAATATAATGTGAAAGTAAGAAGAGAGAATTATTTTGCGTTGTGTTTTTATAGACCACTGAATTTTGAGTAACGATACGTCGCATATGAGTGGCAATTTAGTACAGAGTTACCGCTTTTCATTTTAGTTTTTAAATATTGTATGTACACGGTGTGCCAAAAGTAATCACCCAGAGCATAAGTAATCACCCGATGTGTTTTTGCATGGATCTGCATGTATGGTCATCAACTCTGGCGGCGGTCACTTAGCCCATATCATAAGCAGTGCCAAAATTTGTCTTAAAAAAAAATTACAGCAAAAGAACTTCGGGTGATTACTTAGCCCCGGGTGATTACTTTTAGCAGCCCACCTTGTATTAGTAAACAAAGTTAATTTTTATATTAATAATTGTTGAATTCTTAACATCATTTAAGTGAAATACACACAATTATTTGCCATACAATTACTTTTTTACTGTTTTCTGTTAATGTTTAATTTTTTGAAATAAGTACGGTACCACAGACAGTAAACCACTTTGCTGATGATGGCACCTGTAATTTTTCATTCGTATTTGTTCGCCACATGGCGAATTTACACAACGAACTTTTCCGACCAATTCGTCGTTCGGCCCAATTAACGCGTGTTATGGACTTTCAGCTTAAAAGCGCATGCTACACGCATCAGTATTCAGCTTCAATATTTGTCTTTGTGTTAGTATATCTATTGAAGCCTATGACACCCCTACAGAAATTAGTGGATTACATGATCCATATTAGTTAAAAAGGAGTATTTACAAAATGGTCCTATGTAATGCAGGCATGGACCATGTTATTTTCAAGCAAGAGCTTATTGCTGACCAAAAAGTGTTCGTATTTTAACGACTGTATGCTTTAAGGCACCGTGTTTAATTCGTGTTTAATTTTCTGCTGATAATGCGCGGAATAGTGACATAGAGTAGTTTTGGGATTACTCTGCTGTAATGCATGGCTGGAGTATATGGTCGCAATGTTAAAGGGAACACGTTTATTTCATACATTTGGGTTACTTTTGGACTAGTCGTAGTCCCTTATGGAGTATACTTTACAGGCGTTCGTGGAGTAGCCGCGATTTCTGCAGGAACACTACGTCATCTACATTTCTCATCAATATTAATTTTTTTGGGGTTTGTTCAAGTGTAAACATATTGAAGTTACCGTCGGCAAAATACATATGTATCTATTTATTTTTTATTTATTTATTTTTTTATTAAATATGTGTGACTATTTTTAGCACACAATGACAACTATTGAAGCTGAACATTGATCATGTAGCATACGCTTAAATTGGCGACAGGTATAACGGCATTCATGTAGCTGTGTTCTACTCAAAATAATTATTTTCATATACTCCTGAATATTTTAATTTTGACATATTGTAGTCGGCAGCAGTGTGCTGTTTTCTATGTGATTAATAGATACTTTGGATTCGAAAATGATTAAAAATGAGGAATTTTTTTTAGACCACTGGTACACAATTTGATTGAAATTTTCTAATCCCAACTCTACGCCATTAATTCTGCATACAAAATGCTATAAATAGATAAATAGTTCGCACTGTCAACTGCAAAAATGGCGTCTGCTTTACATGGCTGCTACTTAAGTACGTATTCATCTTTCCGCACACAAATTATGTACATATGTATGTACATAGATGTCGAATGCCAAAGTTTATTGCCAAGATATGTACATATTTGCTTCTAATCATAATATTTAATTAGAATTTCTTTCGTAGTGTGTCTTCTTATTTTATACGTTAAAAAAAGTCAGACATATTTATTGAAAATCAATAATTTTTACATACAATTATTTGGTGGGATGACCTATTTACAAGTCAGTGTATCTGACGAGCATAAAAAATTGCTGCCACATTAATTCTTTGTGTTTCTTTTATTTTTATTTCTAACGACATACTATTTTACTAAATAAAATGAAATGAATGAATCGTTTGATTACGCCGGTGAAGCTAGTGAATTCCAACCCTTTAATATCCTTTAGAAATTTGCTGATTAGGGGGGTTAAATTTGAATTAAATGGAAATGTGCAGTCACTAATTTTCAAATGGCAAGCATAGGCACACTTGTAATGATTGTGTGTATCTTGATTTTTCTAAATAAATGGGGCTGCTGCTGATGGCTGAGTAGTCGAGGCCCTGATTCACTATCCTACACAATTGCCCGATTCATTCACAGGCGAATGAGAGTGAAGTCTTACCGACTTAAAAAAATTGCCTCAAAATAACGTTGTAAGTGCTACACTATTTAAAAAAAAAAATCGAATGTATAATAAAAAACTACTTTTTATTACCTGTGCCCATAGTTTTGTTTTATTTTGTTTAGTGCCAACAAAAATTTTCACAAACTTTTCCAAATCGCACGACTTACCAAAAAAAAAAAATCTGTCTTATAGATGCATTTTTAGTACACACTACCTTACTTTTATGACACACATGTCATATTTGACAGATCATGCCATTGCGTTGGATAGGGAAACAAGGCCTTTAGCGTGTTGGGTCTGCAACCAGATGGAGAAAGAGTTCGACTCCCGGCCCGGTCAAGTAAATTTTTTTTTTTTTGATTTTTCCGTTGCTGTTTTCGCTCACTTTTATGTTGAATCGTTATGTGAATATGCAATACTTTCGGCATATTCGTGTAAACAGTATAAAATGAAGTCTTTTGTTAAACGATAAATGTGTGGCTTTGAAAAACTTAAAAGAAAATTCCCATAAACTTAAGATTCCGCCTAATGTTCACTAATCCACACGTACATACATTTACACACTCGTAAAAAGTTCCTTTTATCCATGTATAATAAATTTGATTTTACCCAGCAAAAATTGTTGCTTCCCTGGAAGCATTTTTGTAAGGAAGACAACATAATGGAATCACTTGCAATAGCGTTTAAATAATGCATGATTTTTGGTCGCGAAGAACCGCTAAAATTATTAATTTATTTATCCAAAAAAAAACAAACGTACAAGAATGCATTTTTTAAGTATTTATTTACTGCTATAAACAATGCATTCACTTACTTTATTGCATTTCGGCAGCATTTTTGTAAGCATTTCTTGCTAAATATGCATTGTATTGCTTCCGACAGATTTTACTGCTTCTAAATTTCGGAAATTTTTTGCTGGGTATATTTGCTTTTTAACAGTACGAAGTAAAAGAAAATTTGCCAAATGTATTAGTTTTGTAAACAGTTGTCTGTTTCTTAGCCTATGGATTATACATACCGTCCTGGTTTACACTGTTTGTTCGCATATAAAATGAGAATAAATAAATAACAATATTCGTTACTTTCTAATTCTTTTAATTCCTCTTCATATTTATTGTTGTAGCAATACGAGGGCTGTGCTTAAATAGCGGCGGAAAATTAAATTTAATAGTTTTCAAGTTAAAATTTTCTAATACGAGTACTAAATGAACACGCCGAACAACTTCCTTATGAAAGGGGGGCAAAAAGTTTCGTACAATAGTTTTCTCTGATATTTTTTGCTTGATAACAACATTTGTATGCATTTAAAATTTCAGTTCTTTCGTTCCAGATTATTGTAATTTCTAGGCATTTCGGCCAGAGCTTTTCATGCGGTTCGAATACCAATATCTAACTAGATAAAATATCTCTCCTTAAATTTGGTGAAACTTTGTGAATAATATCTCCACAGTGCAGCGCAATGGAAGTGTAATTCTATTAAAACTGTTGCGAATCGAACAATCGAGACTACTCAGATATGGAATGCCATAAACGGCCACAAAATTTTAAATGTTATTTCTATATTGAATGTAATAAGCATCCGAACCATATCGTGAGGCAGCGTGCAACAGGCACTTAATCTAATGGGTGTGAAGATAAATTTTAAAATATATAACCCTAGACACAAAGCTTACCACTTAACAGAGCTCTGTTAACGCTTTAACATAGATATATCTGTTAGGAATTCTTAAATTTGTTTGAGGTTCTTAAAAGTAGAATTTTTAACAACGTGGGCCACCAGACTAAATTGGGATTTGTGTAGGAAGATCTCCTCTATATTCCTGCATTAACGGAATCTTTAACAAAACGAGTTTAAGTTAGTTTTTCACGAATTTCCTCACTTGAAATTTTGAAAAATGTTGATTCTCTGAGGGATGACCAAATTTTTTTTCTGGAAAAAGACAACGTGGGCCACCAGACTAAATTGGGATTTGTGTAGGAAGATCTCCTCTATATTCCTGCATTAACGGAATCTTTAACAGAGCGAAAAAAATTTGGCCTTCCCTCAGAAAATCAAAATTTTTAAAATTTCAAGTGCGGAAAACTACCTTGAACTCACTTTGCTAAAGATTCCGTTAATGACGAATAGAAACCGAGCGGCAAGTAAATAAAGTATTCGCTGCTTCGATAATAAGCGACTGCAGCGGTGCCAAAGGAAGCAAACTTTTAACAGACCCGGACGGGCTAAACATACCGCGGCTGGGAAAAAAACTGTTCTACAAACCTATTTTAATTGAACAATAAAAACATTTTACAAACATTACAAAAAATTAAATTGAATTCAGAATTTTCTTTTTTCGTGATTTATTAAAGATAACTAAAACTCAACTACGGTTGTTGTGCTAAGCGAGATCCGATGCAATGCTTTGCATATGTAAGATTGTGATTGTAGGTCCTAGAATAAAACAGCTGTGCGCATAATTCTTACATCAGCTGTAACCATTGCAATGAAAATATTCAAGTAATGGGCGTTTTTCAACACTCGAAAATAAATGGAATGATTTTTATTTTTATTTATTTATTTATTTATTTTAGTCTATGGATACGTGACCCTTACAGACCATAAAAACATATTACATACAATAACATTTAATTATTTAAATAACAAATAATATTACGTTTTATAATATCAAAATTTAACGCTAAATCAATGTGCTGGTAAAGTTTATTATAATCAGCACAAATTCTTGTTAACGGATCAAAGTTGGCATAGTTAGTTCTAAATAATCTAATGTACAGTGGATAAAAATTGTGTGTAGGGCGTGATGGAACATTAAAAGATATGTTACTTATCAAAAATTCAGAACATACATTTCCTTTAATTAAATTAAGCACAAACGTAACATTCAACATTTTTCTACGACTCTTAACTGCTGGTAACTTAATTAGTGCCAGTCGACTAGTATAAAACGGCAGATTTAACATATTCCAATCCAAGCCACGTAGACAAAACAACAAGAACTGTTTCTGTACAGATTCAACCGTATTGATATGAACATTGTAGGATGGGTCCCAAATAATTGAGCCATATTCCAAAATTGGTCTTACAAGGGAAGTATAAAGCTGCTTAGTTACATATACGGGTCCATAAATTCCTTAGCCCAGCGTTTTACAAATCCTAAGACGGCTCGAGCTTTATTTTCGTTGTATAAAATTTTATTTGGAATCCAGCAAAACTCCAAGATCGGAGATAACATTCACTTTGTTAAGCATATGACCATTCAAAACGTAGTTTTGGCAGGTCATTAATAAACAGAGAAAAAAGTAGAGGACCAAGGTGACTTCCTTGCGGCACACCAGATAGAACATTGATTGGTCTAGACATTAGTTTTTTGAAAAGAACTTTTCGCCTTCTATCAGTCAAATAAGAAAATATCCAGCTTAAGCAATTCTGAGTAAATCTCCCATCATATCAAGTTTTTTATAAGAAGTTTGTGGTTGACCTTATCAAAGGTCTTGCTAAAATTGGTGTAAATTACATCAGTTTGTTTTTGTTGAACAAATCCTCTATTGACTAACGTTGTTAAATGCAGAAGATTTGTAACAGTTGAGCAACCATGCTGAATCGGCGATAAAAGTGTTGAAACTTGATGGCAGAGATGATCGATCAGTAATTATTTTCCCAAAAAGTTTCGGGATAGTACTAAGCTTCGCAATGCCCCTGTAATTGGAGATATTGTTCTTACAGCCAGATTTAAATAATGGAATAATGAATGGTTCCTTCCACATTGTCGGGAAATAACCAGCTTTAATTGACAGATTAAACAATCACAGTCAGGGGATCTGTAAAAGCTCCAGCACATTTTAGAAGCAGGGAACTTGGAATATCGTCAGGTCCACATTTATAGGAAAATTTCAACTTCCTTAGACTATTAAAAACAGTTTCTTTGTCAAGAGGTGGTATCGATATACTTGAATTCATCAGTTCCAGTGAAAAACACGATCCCGAATCATCATAACATGCATCAGAATAGCTGGTAGAAAAGACTGCTCAACTCTTTTTAACGTGTTACTATTAAATTACTTAAATTACTGCCAAATTCACATTTCAGAGAATCATTGCCATGAAAAACGGTCCTGGCATAAAAGTAGTGTAGAGAATACTTTAACAGTTAATGATTTTATAATTTCAAAATATATAAATGCCAGCCCTCGCATTCTATATTTCAGTCTATTTTGTTGCTGTTCACATGATTTTCTTATAGACGTGTATAATATTTACTTGATTTTCACGGAAAACTTTTTGGTGGTTGAATTTTGTGTGAAGTGCATGGCGTTCATATATTTAAGATATTCATTTGGCTTGTTTGTATTCTATTATAGTGAAGAAGGTGTTTCTGTTTAACTTTTTATGTCCGCCCGTCCTTGATTATCTCTATGAGTGGGTGTATGAAAATTTCTTTATTTTAGAACCGAACATACTTTATTTATACAATTTTACCCTCTTAACAGTTGTAGCAAATGACTTGACCATCATTTTGTGTTGTTTAACTTTATAAGAAGTTCTACCTTAAACAACAACAACAACAACAACAGCAACAACAACAACAACAAGTCATTCAATCCCTTCACAACTTTCTATAGTGAATGTGCTGGTTTCCTTTTCCTTTCGATAAATATACACTGACTTTCTATTAAAAATAAAAGAATAAAAAAAAAAAACGCTGGCCTTTCGTAATACTATTTTATTCAAAGAACATAAATCAACTTTTGATTTTTGACTGAATTAAATTTCATGCGGTCAAATAAAATCGAAATTTTAACACCATTATTTATCACAAGACAATTATCTAGTTTTTGTTTTGTTCTTAATGTTTTTCCTATTAAAGTATAGAAAACTTAACTCTAAGTTTAGCCTACTTCAGCTTTTACATAATTAATGAAAGTTTTGGCTAAAATTCATTTGTAATTATGCTTAAATAACCATTGAAACTTTTATAATAACTCAACTTTGAACTGCTTTTGCTGCTCCTGCTGATTAAGTGCGCGCTTAATTGTGGCCTCCTGTCTGATTGGTCCTTTTAGAATTTATTATGTTGTTATAAGCAGCTTTGTAATACAATTTCTCTGAAATGTTGTTGTTGTTTTTTTTTTCTTCTTTAAATTTCTTCTTCCCAATGCCGATCACTTAATTCACCTTCAGCTTTAGGGGCTTATAAATTATTAGTTTTGTGTAAAACAAATTAAAACTGAAATAAAACCTCTGATAGAAATAAAACCAAAAATCTGCTTACAATAAAACACGCTACAAAGATGAAGAGGGAATCTCTTTGACTTTGTCTTGAACTTCAATATTTGCCTGGAGTAGTTTTTTTTTTTTTTTTTTTTTACAAAAAACTAAAAATAATAAACTTTTATAGCAAACGCGAAATATTCAGAAATCATGGCTTATTCATGAACTAAAAACTAACGCACTTTTACTAACAAGTTTACACAAACCTTTTTGGAAAAAAAGAACGTCAAAAACAAAATAAACTTTTACCAGCGAGTAGTAGAAAAAAAAGTTTATAGTTTTTATACTTTTACTTGCAATATATGCATGTACCACCTAAAACACAGAGTTGAACTATTTCAGAAAAAGTCTTAATTTATTGGTGAAGTTTTTGAAAATTAGGAAAAAAATTAATGTAAATGAAAATTTATGTTTAAATATACATATTTTAGGGACATCTTGCGGCTTTAATGATTTTACATCCCCTATTTAAATTATGTTTAAAAATAAAAGCCCTGTGCATAACAAAAACACATACTTGGACGGAAATCCGATGTAATGAATGAGCATATTCTTTATTAGGTGCCTTAAATTACAACGGTGCGTTGTTTTACGCCCCCCACCTTTACCGAATCGTAAAAAAAAGCAAAACCAAACACGCTAAAAGACCGTTACTTTTTTATCACACAGAAATCGTCAAAATGTCTACAAATCGGAATATCTGGCAGCCATGTTTGAGTGATTTCCGTATACACGTATGTATAACATGATCGTACGTGCTTGTACTTTAATTTAGAAAGGCCCTAACTAATTTTTTTCTTACAATACGGGAGATGAAAGAGAATATTCATTTTCAAATTCTAATTCTTATTTAGTTGCTAACATTTTTAAATAAATTATTTGTTATTAAATTCTGTGAGCAATTGTCAGGTCAGTCGGAGCACGCTAATTTTATTAGCAGCTTATCGGCCATTTTTATATACATATATTAATTTATTAACTGAATTTATTTTGGGAATATCTCTTTATATATATGATTCTAATTCTAATTCACTGATGAGCTAAGTAAGCATTAGCGAAATAGTACTATATGGATATGCTTTCCTCCTTAGTTATTGAGTTGCTTTTGTAATAAAATACTTTATGTTATTCTCATACTTTATAGGAATATCATAAGGTATGTAATAATAAATTTCACATATAATTTTTAATGGAAAAAAGCACAATTAGAATCATATATATGTTAATTTATATAGAAAGTGGTTTTTTCAATAAGTAGCTTTTTTGAATAGTACCTTTTTCACAAAGTATGTTCTTCAAAAAGAAAAATTTGCCAAAGAGTAAATATTTTTTAAATTTGCGCTTTAAAAGAAGACCATTTCCATAAAGTAGATTTACAAAAAGTTATATATGTATAAAAAAAGTACTTTTTCCAAAAGAAGAAAAACTGTTCTTCTCAAAAAACCTTTTCATTTAATATCCATATTGTGGAAGTCGGTAAAAAAATAGTTGTCCAGCATTTTGGTGAGCCCGCCATGTTGTATTTGCAGAGATTTCATTATATTTTATATTTCTTTCTTAAAAATACCTTCAATTTGATCACCATAACATGAGGATGGATAAAACTAGTAAACAATGTACGTTTAAGTGGCATACAATTACCAAAGTATAATTTTACTCCATATATGTATAAGAATTTCAAAAAAGTAAGAAAACACATTTGAGATTTTTTCTAAGAAATTGCATATGTTTATAGAATAATTTTCAACAAATCTTTGAGAATTATTAAATATACACACAAAATAAACTAATTAGCTTCTTCAAAAAATTTTTTTTCTTTGAAAGGTCTACCGACGATTTTGGTATAAGCACCAAATGAAATTTACATATAGATAGCTTTTGCTGGAAGTTCGAAAGCACAAGCCAACTATTTACAAAATGTTTGATGTTGCATTTGAATCTCCTTTGCAAGAAATGCCTAAGAATTTGTGCTCTCTTTAACAAGGAAGAGGGCTGTTTAGGTCTGCAACTAAAGTTTTTGCAGTTTCATTTGGTCTCTATACATTTCTGTTTTGTTTTCAAAATAAAATAAACTTTCAAGGGCCGGTTGTCTGTACTGCTGCCACTTTTGCGGCTTAAAATTGACAAAACCTTAATTGAGAATTGAGAACAATGTTCAAGTGTAGAGTTTTTAAAGCACTACTTCCACCACTAACGCCTGTGCTTTTTCATATTCTGTTGCTGCTTTTTAATGTAAAAGAGCTCTCGTTTTTATTTCAACTATGTATTATTATTGTTTTTTTTTTTTCATTTTGTAAATGAAAAACAGAAAGCAGTAGGCAGCATGATGAAGCTGTTGGCTGCTTCAAGGAAAGTTTTTGCCCTTTTTCTGCTTTCCTTATTATTATTACTGTTATTGTTATTTAGTTCATCTCTTTTGTTGTTGCTGTTTTACATTTTTTTTTTTGCTGTGATGTTGTTGTTACTGCTGCTTCTGTTCCTGTTTGCAGAGAAAAATACAAAAATTTTCATTTTCATCACAGAATGAGTACAAAAATAATGACGATGATTATGGAGAACAACGACGAATGAATATGACGACGACGAGGATGACGATGATGATGTTAATGATGACGATGTGTACAAGTAGCGTATGGTTTTGTGCAAAAAATCGATGCGAACATTGACAATGGGTGTTCACGGCAAAAGTAAAGTAAAGAAGAGAGCAAAACAAAGTTGCGAAAATATACATACACACATGCTGGATATACCAGGATATAAATATGTGTGGATGTGTATATGTATGGACTAAGTTGTAGTAAAAATGAAAATTTTGTGCATTTTTCATTTTGCAATAGTACTTTAATTATGCACCATACAGATTACATACATACTTTAATATTCTCTTCAAGTGAAAAAGTGCTTCAAAAGAAATCAACAAGATCCTGAACTTTTGATCCGGATGTTCTACTTCTGATCAGATTAGTTCTACTTCTTTTTCGAATCCGAAATAATGCTCCTGATGCTGACGAGCTGGGTGCTAATTCTGGCAGTCGTGATTGAAATTGCTTTCAATTCGAAAAAAAATGTCGAAGTGCTCTTATTTCTAATTATGTCAGTCGATATTGAACGAATCGAAATATATTTTCCAGTGTTGTAAAACATTTAATTAAGTTTAAGAAATTGTAGACAAAAACCCAATACCAAGACCCAAAATTGCCAAATTAACGGCTTTTTATGAAATTGTAAACACAAAACCCGAAACGAAAAATTGATGAACTGTATCCGCTAACCAGGAGGGCGCTGTTCATCTGTGTTTGAGCAATAAAACGTCTGCGAAGTAAAATAACTAATAGAATAATCTCCTTTCGATTAAAAATTAATGCGGGAACAAAATGCCTGAGACAATATACTTTTTAAGTCTGTCTGCTTACCGATAAAGTTTTACATATTATTTTCTGACTGTAATTAATTTTGGATAATTTTGACCTAAAATGGTGCAACTGGAGTTGAACCCAGGTCTGTTTTTGGTTTTGTAGTCAACGTGCTGACTACCATCCATCGTGCCATCGCCACCCTCACCGTTACTGTTCACTGACCAGTGAAGAAGGTTTGGGGGCGTGGCACTTCCAAGACGAGGCATTTACAGACAAGTATAACGGCATCACTTACCCGTCTGTGGTAACTACGATAGCTCGTTTAGCATATATAGGGTGCGCCAAAAGTCACGCCAGTAAAAATATGATGTTCGATGAATGAAACCTAAAAAAAATAATAACCAAAAAAAATAATTAAACACGCAGGCGTGACTTTTCGCCCATCCTGTATTTGCCTACGCACTCGCAGGGCGTGGATGAGAATCTGTCTGCTCTCTGTCCTGTTCATGGTAATTCCGACAGAATATGTGCTTGTTTGAGCTTGTGAGTTCAAATGAAGCAGCACATCAAAACAAAAACATACAATGAAATAAAAAAAACGGTAAATTACACCAAAAGCATCGAGTACACAAGAACAAACACAAAAAAGTGTAAAAAGCACGTATATAATTTTTTTCATAATTTAAACTTTCTGATTTTCGTGATTTTTCTAAATTTTAGTAATCGTGAATATATGTATATTGAAATGGATGCATTAAATGTAGGTGAAATTATAAATTTCTAAAATTTTTTGCGAAATTTTAAATATTTTTCTTTAAAGAACCTTACAAACGAACCTCAAACCTAATATGAATTGTGATATTCTTATTTTATTTGTATACATTCGAGTTTTTATGTTCATAAAAAATGCAAAAGTTTCTTTGCAAGTTTGTCTACGAGTTATTCAAACATGTTTTGAATGTTCCAAAATAGTTTTGATCTTCTACTTCATTTTTCTTCTACTTCAGCGTTGGTTTATTTTAACATTGTTTTGTTGTACTTGTGTTCTCTTCTTCAATGTTTTGATCGTGGAACAAAAGAAATATTTTTGGAAGTATGTGTTTTGCAATGAGCAAGTAATACATACACACTAATTGCAATTTCATGAAATGCTTGTAAGATATTTTTGTGGTGTTTGTGCCACACTTAAGTTCTTACTGGATGGTAATAACACATACATAAATAGGTTTATTGCATATATTTTTATGGTGCCGACAATTCTGTTCGTCAGTGTACATATGTACGAGTATGTTTCTTGTAAATAATAACATCAGACCAATTAAAGGAAAACAACTTCTTGTACGAATTTTAATGGCCGAAAGATGTCAGCTGCTGTCCAAAAGTATTGTAACAAAATTAAATAGCAGAAAGCTATTTCAATAAAAGTTAAATGGTGAAGCAAATGTAACAAAAGTATCAATGTTCGCAGCCTTCACTTATTAATATAAAATATATTGATAAATTTCTCGTATTCTTTTTCACTACATATCCACTGAGAAAGTGTACCCAAAGTGGTACATACGTTACAGCCTCATTGTTTCCATACCAACCCCATTCGCTAAAAGGTAACGCAGAGTTATTAAGAATTAGTTATGAGAGTTCTGGAAAAGTTGTTTTGTTTATAGTAAAATTCTATCAAATCAAACCCTTAAATTTTATGTTTAACGTGACTACTGTGTTGCGTAGCCTTTATACACGAAACTAATTTGTTTCAATATACATAAATATATATGGATAAATATGAAAATATACATATGCATATGTACGTAAATAAGTGCTTTTGAACAAGTTTTCAAGAACATTGCGAAAGGTCGATGTGGACCATTTGAACTTCAGTTAATTTTGTACAAAAACATTAAACTCTTCATATTTTATTCTTGAGGAAATTACTAAGTAATTTGGGAATACATTTTAACTTCAAAAGTTTTCTTTTAGTTCTACGCAATAATTAAAATAAAATGAAATAAAATAAATTAATTCATCATTCCTCAACATAAGAATATCACATGAAAGTCTTAATAATATCCCTTGAGGAAGAAAAATTTCAAAACATTTATGTTCATATTTAGTGATTCAATTAATTTATTATTTTTAATTCGTTTGTGTTATTAAAATACAAACTTGTAAATTCGTAAATTTCTTAGTAAACTTATTTATTAATTCAAAAGATTTTAATTTCCCAGCAAAAAAAAGTAATAAATGCGTTTAGTATGAAATGGTTCTTTCATGACTTCTTAAGCACTTCTTTATGTGAAGTTGTGTAAGAATTAAGCTCTATCTTCCTACCACTTTCACCACCTGTCTATTCTCTACCCTATCCCTATCTCTAGTTCCAGTGCAATGCATTGCATATGTAGGGGATAGCCCCTGAGCACTGGTCCAAGATAAAAAAATAAAAAAAAAAATTTATTTTGAATGCCACCTTAAATGGTAACAAGATTAACACTTTTGAACTCATGGAAAACACATTCAAATCTACCGATTCAGTTATAATCATAATTTAAATAAAATAAACTAGGAATCGAACCCGGGTCCTTCTCGTTGGAGAGCCAACACTGTAACTATTCACCATTAGCAGCCCTATTATTCTAGGTCCAAAACTGTCAACTAAAAATTTGGGCAGGGACCGCACAATTTTCCCTAAAATTATGCAATTTATTACACTTTTTCCACTTCAAAATGCTATATCTGCGTTTCCCTTACAGCTACTGTGTGCAATGTTGGATTCTTTTAAAGCTCGTAATGTGCACTATTGTTGGCCAAAAAATATTTGGTGTGCCCTTGTAATTCAAGGGCCCATGACAGAGATTGGGAAAAATTAGCGGAAATGTAGCCCCCGACTTCTTTCAAACTTGGAATTCTTAAACAGTAATAACCGTATTCATAAATTTTTTTTATTTTTAAAAAAGCGTATTCTGAAGTTTTTGTTTTGGGAGAGCAAATGGGATGCGTTATAAATGGTAATCAAGCTTTCCTCTGTCTATACCTTGACCACTTGTCGTCATCTCTATCACTATTTCTTTCGTAGAGAACGTAACCCATTGTAGTTGGAAAGCATTGCCTGAGTGTTATTTCTCTTTAAGCTGAAAAAAATCGGCTTTCCTATACAAATTTCATATTTTAAATGTACATTAACTTTAAAAGTCGTTCTTGCATAAGGCCGTAAATGCTCTGCCACTTTTCTTTAAAATATTAAACTTTTCTCGTCTACCATCGCCATCGGAGGAAGAAAACACATATGCCTGGTTGGCTGGCGGCAGTCATTAATTGCCTGACAATATAAAATTTTATTTATAAAGTTTGTGTTTAAATAAACGTATTTCATATGTAGTTACATGTACTATTTTAGTGTAAATACTTAAGTGGAAGTTTAATTCACACATGTAATAAATTACTAATAATTATATGTTTGCATATTTTTTCTCATTACAGTTAAATATATAAATGTGGAGGGAAAATGAAGCGTGTGAAAGTGCGTTTAAGCGGTGAGTGTTAAATGGATTATTTTCTTAATTTTGTTAAGCTCTGCAAAAACTGGTCTCCTCTAAACTTTAAGTGTAACGGCTACATATAACTTTGTTATTCCGTCTTTGTTAATTCTGAAAAAATTTATATTTCCAGAAATGTGAGAAAATTTTATTAAGTCATGTCCGTGTGTCCGTTGAAATATATTTTCTATTTAATATATAATATATTTATATTTAAATTCAGCCGAATCAGTTCAATAGTTCCGAGCTACAGCCGAAGAAGTATAGCCGCATAGGCTGTACAAATGAATGGAATTTTTTTTTTTAATGATGAAAGAAACAATTACAAATTACAAATGCAATTAGGAATTTGTTTATTGTTTTTTTTTTTTCTTAATTTTTGAAACTGCTTAGATAAATTAATATGCAGTGCAAAAAAGTTAATTCCCCTTGGGACACTTGTGTTAACTTTTTCACGATTGTAATTACTAATTCACATGCACAATTTTGTCAATATTTTCCCAAAACGATGTTATACAGTGAAAGTTTTTTTTTTTTTAAGAAGAAACACGCCGTTAACGAAATTTCTGTCCATGAAAAAGAGTAAAATTAAATAAATTTGTAATTACGGTGAGAAATTTTGCCTCATTTGTTTTCATATAGGAGCTGCGCGCCAGTAGAGCTTTCACTGTTCATACATTATTTCTAATTTATTTTGAAAATATGTATATGTATTCTGTTTATTATTAAAATGGCATATATCATTATAAATTTTGGTTTTGTTTCATACTCATATCATTTTCGGAAAACAAGTAATAAATAACACAGAAAAAAAATTGAATGAAGTTATTTACACACACATGCATACATACATACATACGTACATATGTCCTCATAGACTTAGTTTGTGTTATACATACATAGATAAATTATTTTGAGCAAAATTTTTAATTTAAATAAATATATTGGGTCAAATGGGAATTAGAAAAGCCAAGGCTGGACATTGTTAGCAGAGTGAATGGCATAACGTTTAATCGTTAACTAACGGCTGAACATACGAGTACTAAAATTGAAATCACTTGTACATAAACTCGTATTTTATTGGCTAACATTAAGTGGCGATGGTTGGGAAAAGCAGTAAACAACGGCATATAAGCTCCAATAAGCAATGAGGGTGGCGATGGCACGATGGATGGTAGTCTGCACGTTGACTACACAACCAAAAAACAGACCTGGGTTCAACCCCAGTTTCAGACAAAAAAATATTTTTTAAATAAAAATAAACATCTCGCATTTTTCTGATGTGCATTAGTGTGTCTTTGTGTGTGAGTTGTTGTCGGAAGGTTTCAGTGGCGAAGGCATAGTCACTGGTCACTGAACAATACTGGCTTCAGCTGATAGCAATCCACAATCACATCAGAACGCCCTCCTTCGTCGGTATTGTGTAGCACCGGCGAAGTAAAATAATAATACAAATGGCTACTAAACCGAAGCTTCAGCACTGCTACGAGTATAAAAACAAAAGAACGTGCGAAAGCAGACCTGCAAAATAGTTAATTAAGCTTCACCTCCTGTCGTTTCTCCTACTATCCCTTTCGTATAGTTCCCAGCACAATGCTTTGCATGTGTAGGAGTCATCTCCTGAGTGCTGGTCCTAGATAAAAAAAAAATAACATTTACAGAACTAGTCTGTGAAGGAAATGATTGTGTCTACATTACAGAAAATATTACTGCTCCCTAGAATAGTTTTTATAGGAAAGACAAAGTTATACAACCACTACTAAAGCTGACAAATACGTCATGATTTTCTATCGAAATTTTGCGGACTGCAAACATTAGTTTCTGTTTCCAAGAACCAATTACGTATGGTGGGCATTTATGAAGCTTCAGTTGGTTTTATTGCAACGTTTTTGATAATTTCCATCAACGATTTTTAAAGGAATTTCTTTGAAGCTTTCTTAGTTGGGAAGGTGTGTGCACTGGGAAGTTCTACTAGCGGGCTTCTCTTATAAGCGGACGTCTACCTTATGCAAACAAAATTTCTCACCTTGAACAGTGTCAGATTAGCATAATTTAGAGGGACTAAGGTCTGTATTTTAAAAACTTATTGAGATAATACGGTGATTTTGGGGACCATGTTTTCTTATGAGGTAACGCATACTCCTATATGGCAAAAAAATATAGATGGCTGTGGCGTTGTTTCGCCCCTTTTCACCTAAACTGTTTGTCTCGTTCCGATGAATATCGACTACATAATCAAAAATATTAAAACTTATCGCGATGGATATCATATGAAAGATATCCATATATAACAAATTCAATATATTATTTAAAATCATAAAATATGTAGATATATAAAATATTTTTATTTAGACAAATACTAGATCAACCCGGTGCGCTTCGCTAACCCATACTAATGGTGATTTCTTTTCTGAACAAATATGTTGTCCTTTCGATGGATAACATTTTTTACAGTTTGCCCATACCTTTAAAAAGTGATAAATTTTTTACTGTCACATTGGTACAAAATATTTGAGATTTAACATTAATGTATACTTAGCGTTTCACTGTTTCTACGGTTTTTAGCACCATTTTATCAATAAAAATCGTCAGCAACATTGTTTTCTAATCATCTGCTATTACCTAGAACAAACTGCAAAAACTTTAAACCAAAAATTTATCAAAAAAGTTTACATTGAAATAAATAATAAATTAAACAGAATCTTCTTCCAACAAAAGTCTGACGGACTCTAGTCAAAGTGAAGAGTATATTGATTTTCATAATTCTTATTTGTATAAAAAAGTACTTCACAAAGATGTAAAAAAGGTTAGTATATCACCCCGACTTGAGATTAGAGGGTCAAATATGTTCCATATTTTGCCAGTTATTTGTGCAACATATTTAGAAAGGAACGAAATAGCTTTTTTTAATGTTACATATTTTTTAGAATGGAACAGAAATAGTAACGAAATGTAGCATATATATAACATTTTTGTCAGAAAAGAAAACGCCATAACTTATCTAATCTCAGCCCTTTTTTTTATAGATATTGTTACGGTAAGCCATCGGCAATTTGAATACTTTTATTGTTTTATGCCTTTTCCAAAAAAAGACTTACTCTTTACAAAGCGCAGTTTGCCGAAAATATCCATTTCACTTTATTTTTGGTTGTCTTCTTAAAATTTTTTTAGATTTTATACCTATATCATGGAAGTGGGTAAAAATAGTCGTCCGCCATTTTATGTGTGCAGAGATATCAGTATATTTTTTTTTTTTTTTATCTTGGACCAGTGCTTAGGGGCTATCCCCTACAAATGCAATGCATTGCACTGGAACTAGAGAGAAGGATAGAGAAGAAATAGACAGGTGGTGAAAGTGGTACGAAGATAGAGAAGATAGAAAAAAAGTCAAAGTATGTCGGATGACGGATTCTATGTGCCCCAGCTTTAAGTTGTATTTTAGTGCATGCATATGCCAGCTCTGTATCATAAATGATCAAAAACAAAAACTAAAAAAAAACGTCATGCAATAATTTTTCTTTTTGACTTTGTCCATAAATGCTACAAATAAAATAATGAAAATAATCCAAACTATCATGTTTTCTTTTACACACTGTGTGCACATAATGTATGCAAATAGTGCAGGGACTACACATGTACATTAATTAGGGGGGGATCGATAATTTACAAAAAAATTTTCTAAGCAAATTTGAGGTCGCTGAACATGAATATGAAAAACATTTATTTTTCTTAAACCGCGCTTCTGCGATATTTTTTGTTTACAAGTGCTCAGGAGATATCCCCTACATATGCAAAGCATTGCACTGGAGCTATAAAGAGAGGGAAATAGTGTAGAGAATAGACTGGTGGCGAAATGAAATTATCTACCAGTTTTCAAACAATATTTTTGTCTTGTATTATCATTTTAAAAAAAACACTCGATATATAATTCCCATAATTAAAACATTCTGGAATATTCGCAATGTATTGGATGGCTTTTTTTTACCTTCAGATGATCTACCTTAATGTACATGTGTATGACATAAATAATCATTTATGGACGTCAGTATTTGCGGATATTTGCAATAATATTGAAACGAATTAATACTGGATGCTGGAATACTTTATTTATTATATGACTCTACTTACAAATTCATGCATATAGATTTCCATAGACATTCGGGTGGAAACGTTTTCATTACCATTCTCTATGTTGTATCAAATTAGAAACTAATAATTAAGTATGCATGACCTAATTTAGCAACAAACTATGAAATAGATTTCAATGGTAAATGTAATGGAAAATGCCGGCGTATTATTAATATTTGCGATGTAGAGTGAACTCCCGAAAATGTGAATACCAGGAAACATGAAAAACTCGGAACGGGTCACACTTATGCCGTCTCCAAAGACCTTAGCCACAATCTCCGCCTGATGTTACATATTGGCATCTGGACCTCTGCATATTGTGGGTGCGATAAAGCCGTTTCTTCACAAGCAAGCAAGCTTGTCAGCCATTTCGTGACCATCTTCGATGTTGGTGTCTTTGAAGTCAAGGTCAGCAGCCTTATTCTGTAACTCGCTAAAGCTAAATCTCCATCGCTAAAAATCTAAAAACTCGTTTTAGCGATTTTTAGCAACAAGTGGAATTCTGTAATGTATATTGCTTAATTTGGCAACGTCTTAAAATTCAATTCGCCGTAATTTCATCTTTCATTGTCATCGCTAAAATTTTCTAATTTTTAAATTCTCTAACGCCAAATAAGCGGTAGTTTTTTATTTAAAGTTAAAATTTTTAGCGACGGAAATTTTAAGCTGCTAAAAAGTAAGTAACACACAAATAGATTTTAATTGAATAATGTTGGAAATTTTTTTTTTATTTTAGCAAAACCCAATGGAAGAAGTCACTAAGCGGTTGACTAAGGAACAAAAATTCATGCTGATACAATATTTGGAGGAGCAGCGCGAATTTGCCCACGACAGGTAAAAAGGAGTTTAACTAACTAAAAGCCAATAAAGTAAAACAGAAATCTTTTTTAGATTTATAAATTCCACTGGGGTGAAAAGCCATGGGATGCCTTGGCAGAGAAGCTTAACGCTTTAGGAGGTGCCTTAAAAAATGGGGAAAGTTGGCAAATTTAAATTTGCAAATATAAACTGCACAAAAATGGGCGGGGTGACTAACACCAAGATGGTATTAACAGCAATTTAAAATTGCTTTGTGACTGATTTAATCGATCTATGCCTTCGCATAGGAAGAAGCAACGTGGTTAATGAAGAAAACTCAGTAACACGCATAAGCGATAGTTGTGAGAAATCAATTAACCAGTGCGAGTGAGACGCAAAACTCTCGAAGACCAAACAACGAAAACAGGCCTGACCGCACTTAAAGAATAATTACGATGTCGCGTGAGTTGTTCTTCAACCCAGAGCTGCTTTGCGATTGCAACAATTTTTATTATTTGCCAAACATATAAATACTATAAACAAAAAGTGTTGCCATCTTCAAATATGTTCGCATACTTTCGGCGGTTGATGATCATTCATTGGTAAACACGACATATAATTTATAAATTTTTTTTATTCAAATACATACGTATGTAAGTCGTACGTAAGTCTGTATATTGGGAAAATTAAAAAAATTTGGTATTCTTTTCAAAATAACTTTTATAAATACATACTTCATTATATATTTTAAAAGTATTTTTTTTTGGGGGTAAACGCCAATCATTTACAAGGAATTCAAATCATAAAGTGCGGTAACACTAATATGAAGTGTCAAGAACTATAACAATATGTTTGTCTCTTTTCAACAGCAATTTATAAAGGCAGTGGGAAAGGATAAGTATATTGTTAGCAAGTTAGCTACGGCGAAAATGTAAAAATTTAGCTAAGCGATTGATATTACAGAATACTAATTTAGAGATATAGCTAAAATATTTGCCCTAATATATTTTTAGCGATCGAGATTTAGCTTTAGCTACGAGAATTAGAGAATAAGGCTGCAGAACTGCAGCTTGGCTGTTAGTAAAGATCCAGATATTTTTTCCGCTGCCTCTCGTTTTCGTTCCCTCGCCGCATTCTCCGCAGCCACATCTATCGCCTAGACCTCCGACTGGGAGACACTCGCCAAACCCAGAACACTGTAGGTATTGCAAATATTCAGGTGGCTGCAATAAATGCCAAACCCTACAACACCATCTAGTTTCTTCGAACCAACCGTGTGAAACTGGTTTTCTCCTCCTCCACCATCTCCTCGAAGGTACAGGTACCGTTAAGCACTATCACCGCCGTGACATTCCTCTCCGCTAATATCTGCTCAGTCCAGCCCATCATCTCCCACTTTACATCAAATATCCCAAGTGCAAGACTGACTGGAGTTCACACTTGTTAAAAAGTCTTTAAATGTCCAAGAAGACCGCCATCGTATATTCTTTGTATGAACCACCTCATGGAGTGCCGTTTCCGTCGATCTTCCTCTACGGTATGCACGCTGTGCTTTTTAGCAGAGTGCAAATATTTTAAATTAATAGAACGAAATCGGGCATAAAATGCAAATCACTTTGGTTGGAAATTCAATTTGTGAAACAATTTGTTTAACATGAAAATTTTCACGAATTCCTTCGAGTCTCACACATCATTTGTTAAAAATATACTCAAAAAAAAAAAAATCATCGATTGCATAGGGAATTGATGCAGAATGTTAATTTTGTTTAAAAGTTGCCTCAGTATAGTAAATCCCTATTTGTATAACAGAGAAAGCTAAATTGAAATCGAAAATCATGCGAGCAGCACAGAACAGTTGTACGAGTATGTGCCAACAGATACTACAAGAAATAATTGGCAGTCAATTGTTAGTGGCTATTGCAATATTGATTAGTAATTTTTAGCGTTTAGCCCACATCTTGTACGTCATTCACTATCAATATGAAACGACTAAATGAAAGTGGAAAACAGTGCACGATAATCACATGCAATATTTAGTATTGTACAATTCGTAATGATTGTTTTGCAAACATACGACTAATGTGTGCGGTTCTGCAAATCTAATGATAAGAAAAAATATACTGCTTATTAAGTACACTGTGAGAAAAACCACATGAGAGGAGAAATTGATATTAACAGAATCTCGAAGGGTATTCAGTGCTTGAAATTTATAATTTTTTTCAAAGCTTTAAAATAATGGTAGACCTTGTTTTTAAAATATATAAAGTTTTAATTATATTATTAATTGACCTTTTGTATTATATTTTTTGATATATATTTATTAAGCCTGAGGTCTTAACGAAATATCGAATAATAAAAACAAAATAAAATAAAAAAAGACCTCAGGCTTAATAAATATATATAAAATTTATTATATTTTACACAGAAAAAAAACCAAAATTGTAATTAAAAAATTTGTTAAATCAATAAAAAAAATCAAGGCGATGCATATCGTGTGACATTGTGGAACAGCCAGTAATTAGATTTTCGGCAGTAAAGATATGAATAGTATCAATTAAAATACAGGGTGGCACAGAATGAGCTATATGGTTTGAATTCCTTATAACTTTTTTAATTATTATTTTTTCTGTGTTTCTTTTTCAGCATTTTGTGAAAAAGACTGCGGGAATTAATTATGAATCATTACACGATCGAACAACCTACAAAATAAATTGAATTTTATTTTTCAAACCAACAGTCTATTGTATTGACACAGTGTGCATATTGTCTTCATTTTAATGTGCGCATTGCACACACAGCAGATTTGGTCATTACACCCGAAAAATGGAAATGGAAAATATGCTAAAAACTGCACGTATGTGCGAAACAGAAAATGGACATTGCAGGATATCATTTTTCAATGCTAATTGCAAAAAATTTCTCAATAATATACAGTCGAACTTCTCTATAACGTAGCAGTTGGGTACCGTCAAATTTCTACGTTATAGAGAACCTTTAGAAAATTTTGACTACATTTTTTTATGTAGAAAATATATTTATTAAGACAAAAAAAAATTGTTTTTACATGAACACATTAATTTTTTTTTTATTAATACATACATACATATGTATGTGACTAAATTGATGCAAAAAATCGATTGCTAAAAACTTCGCAATAGAGAGATTATTTAGTGTGAAAAATTCTATTTAGGTCTTAAAAAATTGTACGTTACAGAGAGAACTTCGCTATTGGGAAGTTCGTTATAGGGAGATCAAAATGTATGCAAATACTCACAAAAATGTTGTGTTCATGAATTTTATTTGTTATAGAGAAGATTTCGGTTTAGAGAAGTTCGCTTTTTAAAAAAAGAAATTATAATAATCACATAAATAAATAAATGTTATAAATCATTTAAACCATATAGCTCATTCTGCGCCACCCTGTAGAACGCCCCACTTAGGCCAGAGCTTAAGGCCATTGTAATAACACAAGCCAATCACACCTGTGGCGATCAGACAGTCCCCACATTAAACCACCCCGATTCCAAAATCAACCATGCTATTGCGGAAATTCTAACTCTGTAGATTTCAATCAATTATGTCAAGAATTGTTGACTTAATTATATTAATTTTTATTAATAATAATTACAATTTAATTAAATATTTTGAAAATTTTAAAGAGATTTTTAATAACCAAAAAAAAGAAACATTTGAATTTAATTCGAATTCTTATTGGTCATTAATTTCTATTTGTGTAAAGGGTGCTACATAAGTATATAAAATAAAACATTGAGATAAGTATTTGAAGAAAAATAAGCAGTCATTTTGTGCATTGCATAGCAAAAATATATCTAAATTTATTATTTATGTAACGATTAAGCCAAAAAAATTAATTAAAAGTTTAATAGAATTGATTAAACTTGTAATGGCAATATGATATGATCGTAATTAAATTATAAAAATTAAAAGTGAAAAAGCAAAATTTTTTTTGTCTGTGTAGTTAATCATTTGAAATTTCCTTGCCCAATCGAAATAGTAGCTGCTTATATTGGCTGTAAGTAGGAATCGCACAAATACGAATGCTATTTGTCTTGTCTATTTATCAGCCTCTTTGAATGTTAGTTGGCTCATTCTTTTGTATGTATAGCTATGTGTGGTGTTGGGTGTGTGTTTGCTACTTGAGCTTAAAACCACAGCTGGATATTGAATGTGTCCTAGTTATCCTTTGAAGCATTTTATTCTCTAAAACTTTTATTTTCGTTCGTTCGTTCGTTCGTTTTGCATTTTTTATTTGCTGGCATTTTGTAGGTATTTAACTTATATTGTTATTTTTGTTGTTGTTATTATTTTTATATTTGTATTTGTATGTGTACGTGTTGGTGTCTGCTGTTTTATAGAACACAAGGAAATGAGGCTTCAAACTCAAGGCTTAAAATAAATTCTTTGTTGTTCTTATTCTCCATACAATCGCACAATTGAATGAGACTGAAAATCAAATAAGTACAAGAGACTACAACACACACACGCACACACACACACACACACACACACACACACACAGAGTTGTTGGCTTACCGTCAAATATTTTTAATGGGAAGGGAAGGCGATAATATGATTGCACGTAGAATTGTAGTGCTTAACATTTCACTGTACATATTCGATATTAAATTTGTACTACATTATTGAGTCTTGTATGATTTTTCTCACTGCAGTTTCCTTTTAATGCACATTTTACTATTTCTTCTTATATTTTTATCTCTATAAACCTAATTTGTATTGTTTGTATTTTTTAAGTTATTTTCTAATAGTCTTTCGTTCAATATTAAGGATTTTATTGTTGTTTTTGCACTGGTTTCCTTTCGCTAGAACGATTAGTTTTTCTTGATTGGATTTTATCATTGGAAATGTGTTAGTAGTGGCATGGATATGTATTAAATGTTTAAAGGCTGTTCAATATCTTGGCTGTAATTAATTATTAAATGGAATTGATCACTAATGCACAGCGGGGCGGGATGAAGCGTTTGGCATTGAATTGATCGAATTTCAAAAAACTTGTTATGGGCCAGCACTCAGGAGATAACCCCTACACATGCGATACATTGTGCTGGAACTATAGGAAAGGGATTGCAGGAGAAATGATAGGAGGTGAAGCTTCACTATCTAACAACACTTCTTTTTGCACGTTATTTGTTTCTGTAGCGGTGTTGTAACGTCTCTGACATGAAGGAGACGTATTAAATTTTTTAAGCTTCGTTTTTAGTATTAATAATTTTTATTTTTAATTTTTAAATATAATTAATTTTAACAGTTAATAAAAATGTTTCATTTCCCAGATACGCGTGATTTAATATTGCTTATGAATATCAACCATAACCTCTTATCACCAAATAAATGTGGTGGAAAGCAGCCAAGAAAATTTAGTGTAGAAAATTCATTAGAAGCTTTTACAATTTTTGGAAAATGTCGGGAAGAAATTGAAGATAAACTTCGGCAAATTACAACTTTCTAAAATTTAAGAACAATAAAAACACTATTTATCATATATATGCAATAAATCATAAATACTATGAATTCGTACATTGGGAAATTTAATAGGTAAATTTACATAAAAGGAAAGAAATTTTTCATATATTTTATGTATTTTTCATAAAATATGCATACAATATTCATAGAATATTTTCCCAGTATTATTTTATTTTTAGGCCTTTTTTCATGAATAGTATGAAAAATTTTATAAATATGAGAAATTCGTACATTGGCAAATTTTTCATAAAATATTCATGTATATTATGAATTTTTTTTTTGTGTTTGAGATCGAGGTTTTTTCAGGTGCTATTGCTACCAATCTCAAAGTCTTGCAACGCGCTGTGAAAACAGTTTTGAGATTAGTCTTTAACATTCAGAGGTGGGAGCACATCTCTGAGCATGTGAATAAATTTTTGGTATGTTTTTTTAATGAGTTTATGAAACTCAAGAATTTGGTTTTCTTTTATCGGATCATCGGGGCTGGAAACCCTTTGTGTAATAATTTATGTTCCTTTCTGTTCACGTATAATGCAGAAAATAAATTGTTCTTTGTTTGAAAAATCGTTTGTTGTAAGTGTTGCTCGCTATTGGAATACTATACCACTTGATTAACGTGTTTTCTCCCATTCTAATAATGTTTTTCAGCTCAAATTAATGAAATTTTTTTCGAACAACTAGTGGCTCTTTGAACTCAAACCGCTTAGGTAATTTTGGGCCACCCTGTATATTTATAAATTTTAAAAGAAATTTTGTTTTATAGAAATCAACAATTTTCGATTTAAAATATTTGATTTATTTTCTAAGTTTTTTTTTTCTTGCTCCTATTCCACTGTGAAATGCTTGAGAGTTCACTGCTGTAGCAAAACACAAAGAAAAGAAACGAAAATGTAATCAGTTGTAATTAATTTCGAAGGCTTTTTATTATTATTGCGTTGTTCTCGCCATGAACAAGTTTCGCTTAACGTAAATTAATACTTACTTAACGAAATAACTAATGGCATTTGGGATACAAATGAAATTGGTACTGCAAGTGTTGGCTTTTGGTGTCAAATTTCTATTTGCGAGTATAATATTATTAACATTTAAATTTCAATTATATGTATATGTATGAGGGCATGAAATGAATATAATTTGTTTTTCCATGTTCTATTTAATTAGTAATATGATTTGCTCTTATGATTGGTCAATCACTGTACCAGCAATTAGCTAAGCAACCGTTGAAGTTATACGGCTAAATTAGGTTCGTGAGCACCTTTCAAGAATGAGACAAGAAATTCAAAATACAGAGGATGTTTAGCTACATAAGAAATTTGTAAATAGTTCTTTATTACAGACTGGATTAACTCGGTGCGCTTTGCTGGCCCACAACAACTTATCTACTTATCTAATCTCGCCTACTTTTGTATAGATATTGTTACTGTAACTGATGGCTTCGTTCACCAAATGTGGATACTTTTATTTTATTGTTACATAACCAGTCTCTTTTCCAAATAAATAAAAAAGAGACCCTTTTCAAAACGCAACGCAGTTTTGCCGAAAAGTACGCATTGCACATTATTTTTGATACCGATTTGTCATTTGATAGCCATATCATGGAAGTGGGTAAAAACTAGTCGTCCGCCATATGTTATTTGTAGGGATTTCACTATATTTTGTGCTCCATTCAAAACTCCATTTAAATATATAAAAAAAAAATATACTTCATAAACACTATTTAAATGGCATTAAAGTGCAAAGGCACAATTTTACCCCACATATTTTTTGAATTTTGAAAAAGTAAGAAATCACATTCAGGATTTTTTCTAGAAGAAAAAATTATGGAAAAAAAAACACCAATACTTTTCCAGATATATGATTGCAAAAAGTGGTATCCAAACTCAGTTTTTGGGAATTTTATCCACTAAAAGTTGGTAAATCTCCTCACAAACTTAAGAATAGAATCAAATTTACTACCAGCGAGAATCAAAAACTTAAAATGCCGTAGGGTCAATGTTGTAGGAAAAGTAAAGTAGCGGATCAGCAGCTTGTACCTATAGATACGAAGAATATATTCCATAAAATAAAAGAAGCAATGTGAATACCAAAGCATTTTTTAATAAAATTTTTCGTTTAACTCCAGGCAGTTCTATACAGTTCTCAAACAATGTCTGACACATGGTGTATTTATAAGGTCTATGCAACTCGCCATGTGTTTCACAAGTATTTCATACTCGACTGTCAGAATTTGTTTACATTTTAATCATTTCTTTATTTTGAGAGAGAGAGAGAGCGTTGCAAAAGCAATTAAGGCATACAAGTTATGGTTTCTTTTATTTGAAACCTCAAAAAAAAAACAGTTTTCCAGTTTTTACTTCTTTATTCGTTGAGTTCTCTTCTTAGACTAATCACAAAAATGCAATATTCAAATTAATATACCCAATTATTGCTTAATATTTAGTTTCGCAATAATTTGGTTCCCTTATAATTTTTTATTACTGATATTTTATTGCTTATTATTAAATTTTACATTTATTTAGTTTATTCTATTTTCCTGATGTTGAAACATTATTGCCAACTTGGCATTAATTTGGTTTACTTTATTTTCTTGCGCAACTTACTTTATTGAGGCAAACAAGCCCCAGCAATATTTACTAAAACGCAGTGCCAATAACTTTTGCCCAAACGCAACAACAAATTTTATAACTTCTTTGTTGTTAACTTACATAAATGAATTTAATGTTTTTCTTGCTTTTGGAACCTGTGTGCGCTTACTTTTGAGAGAGTATTACTCTCTTTTTTTATGACATCCCAAAGTTAATTTACACAAACAAAATGCCTGTTGTTTTTTTTTTGTGTTTTTCATTGTTGTAGATCTGCATAGACCTAATAAATAGACCTTGGTCTGACATATTTCAACTAATATAAGAGAATGAATATTTTTTATTTTATTGTGCTCTTGTTGAGCTGTAGATGTTTGATGAAATTGTTCACCATGGTCATCGGATTCAGTGTTCAACTGATGCTCGAGTTAGGTTATGTTAGGTACAGATGATACACGTATGTATATCTTTTTTGGGCCCCTGCACTAGAATCAGTTGGCAAAACTTTCTTATTTTTTTTTTGTGTTGTGGAGTCAATTAGCAACATGAAAATTATGCCAATATGGCCAGATTTCTTTTATCTTGGACCAGCATTCAAGAGATGACACCTACAAATGTGATGCCTTGTGCTGGAACTAGAGGAATGAGATATAGTGAGAGAGATGGCAGGTGGTGAAGCTTCGCTATCTTACAATTCTGCTTTTGCATGCTTTTTATTTATAGCAGTAGTGCAGCGCCTCTGACGTCAAGGAGACGTAGCCATTTTTTAGTAATTATTTTATTTCTGATGATATACAATACCGACGATCGAGGGGGTTATGATGTGCCTGTGGATTGCTTTCAGCTGAAACCTTCCAACAACAACTGACAAAGAGACACACTAATGCACATCAGAAAAAATGCGACTTGTTTTTAAGATTTTTTTTTCTTGGACCGGCACTCAGGGGATGACCCGTATACATGCATTGTGCATTGTGCCGGAACTAGGAAATAAGGTTTTGAGAGAAAGGATAGAGGGAGTAGTGTTTATTGATATTCGATTTAATTGTTCCCACGTCAAAAGTGACAGGAAAGACCACTGCGGCTAGTCCATTCCACATACGTGCTGTTCGGCCAAAAAAACGAATTTTCTCTGTAATGCGTAGTGCGGTTCGCTGCCAAGTCGACCAATAATGGAAGCGCCCTGAATGATGAACGCGTCGTGCGCGTGAATGACCACGTTTCGGCAACGAGTTCCCTGATTTCATCAGAACACATCCCATTATTGTAACTATAGAACAACGAAACGCACCCCAAGTTGCGACGATGCTCAAGAGAGTCAATGGAGTTGGCTACCCCACCGTCCCCAAAGAGTTTCTTCATTCTTTCCTGTACACGGTCGAGTAACTTCAAAATAGTCTTTGAAGAGTTGTATTCCATTTTCTGTCCGATGTAAGCGGTATAAATAGTGAGGAGTGAAGTATGTCTTACACCGTCATAAAAAGCCGAGGCACTTGAATGTTTTCTTTGATACTTGAAAAATGTGCTCAGTCCATCGAACATCGCACTGTATTTTCATGCCAAGAACATCAAGAGCTTCAGATTCCTCAATCTTTATACCTCCCATAATTACAGATGAGTTAGCGTTTAGATTTAGTCTTAAAGTGGGCTCGACACCACGAATTTTTCGCTTTGCAGTCAACGCGCAGACAACTTCAGCTGTCGACACGCTCCAACAAATTTATTAAACAATAATTATGCAAGTAATTGGATGAAATTCACATGAATATTGTATTAAAGATATTGCAGAAAAAGTTAAAAAATTTAAAATACATGGTTTTCAAGATGGCATTGATGCAAATGAATGCTCTGTTTCCCAAATGAAAATAAAACCTCCTAAGAAATACGACAGTTCTTATATTTTCAAATCTTCTCTACTCTTTCCATTTATTCATTTCATTTCTTTTTTGCCTTCAGAAAAGCAAAACTACCAAAATATATACTTACATACATATGCATGTACAGGTGCAGTAAAAGAAATAGTGCTGCTTGTAAAGGGTGTCCCAACAAGAACTCAAGATTTAAATTTTAAATAAAACACAGATATTTAAAAAAAAAAGCCATCAAAATGGGCCTCGTCACTGAAGATGATTTTATCGGCAAAATCAGCATTTTCATGTTGTCTCTCCAATACCCAATTAACGAACTCCCTTCGCTGTCCATGGTCAGCTGGCTTCAGTTCCTGAGTCAATTGAACTTTGTATGCATGAAGATGCAAATCTTTCGTCAAAATTCGCTGCATTGTGGATTTGAAGACACCAATTTGCTGAGCTCGGTGTCGAATTGAGGTGGATGGAGTTTGAGTGACATCATCACGTACAGCTGCGACATTTTCGGTCGATCGACCTGGTCGAAGGCGCGTTGTTGTCTTTACATCACTAACAGACGCAGTTTCGGCAAATTTATCCATTAATCTCTTTACAGATGACTCTTTTGGAGCATTATTGTGACACCAAATTGATCGTAATTTGCGAACTGTAGCCGCAAAACTTTCACCATTTTGGTAAAACAATTTCACAATGAGAATGCGTTGTTCATTCGTGTAGCGCTCCATTTTTACTAACCTCGTACCTTCTACTAGCAAACAATAACAATTGTTCACATGTCAAACAATGACACTTCGAATGGCGCCAAATTTAAATCTTGCGTTCTTGTTGGGACACTCTTTATATGTGCAGAGTTGCTATCAATTATGAATAAATATTTATTAATTTTATCTTGCTTTATATTTCAATTCAACTTGTCGTTAAAACAAATAATTATATTCCAACTTTAATTATGCAAAATTTTAATATTATCGAAGATACCCAATTAGGACACTAGAAATATAGTAGCTTTCACCATCAGGACTTCTGAATTCAAAGGAATTTATAATTTAGCAGCCATATGCATAAAAACTTATTTCGGACTTATTAGCAGCTTTCAGAGAAAATTGGCTAAAATTGTATTCATAAATGCAAAATAGCTTATTAGACTGTCAATAAGCTATTTTTAAAATCAAACATTTTATTGTCAGCTTTACCCTTCCTTAAACCAAAAATAAGACACATACATACATACATACATATTTTATTATGACATTTTCTTTTTTCCAACTTGTTTACATTTTAAACAAAACATGTTTTTGTGCTTGTTTAACAAAATTAACAATATATAAAAAATATGCAATATATATAAATATACCTTGGCAAAAATTTCATCGGAGTCGTATATGTGTGTGTCAACCACAAAATCATTGGGCAGCCACGCAACAATATCATTTCCAGAAACTGATATATCCATAGGCGGTTGGCCTCCTCCAGTTTGTTTCATTTTAATGCGGCTTGAATTTTGATTGTAGACCATTGCGATTTTAATTGAGAAACAGTACGTTTTTCACAGGAGCACAAACTGTTAAAACTTAAAAAATAAACAAAATCATAATAGTTTTAAAAAAATTGTTATTCTAGTACAGATTACTTACTCATTTTGATGATCCAACCACGATTTTTTCTTCATGTTGTTGGTGTTAGTATCGGTTTTTTTATTTTCCAAACAGCTGACACGTTTCCTAACCAGCTCCTTTAGTAGCTCCTGCAGACAAATTATATTACAAATTTATATATATTTAGCCATATTTTAAGCTTACAACAAAGTGTACCATATCAACTTCACTCCAATTCTCACTTTGTTGCCTTCTTATAACATTTTTCCTCGTTTTTGCATCCTGAAATAAAAAAGGAATTAATTTAAAACACAGTAACTCACCCCTATTTATGGAACTACTACTGTTATGGGATAGAGTTCCAATTGGAATGATTGGTATTATATTTCCCATACAGCGTGAAAAATAATTTCTCCAGAATATATACATATCATACGTGTCTGGTACTGCACGCTGAAGTCTTCAGGAGTCATTTTATTTCTTATTTATAAAAATTTTTGGTATTTGGCCGGTACCCGAATACTTCTCATATTGTGTACAACCAGAATTTAATTACGAACATATATTTTGTTAATTTTTTTCTCAGATTCTTTTCGTTTAACAGTACAACACATTTTTATCAATATAGAAAATGTTACTTTTAACAAAATATATAATTGTAGTTTTTTTTTCACTTGACTACCAAGTACATTATAACCTAGTTTTCAACCTCACTAAGAGTAACATGACAGCTGAAAATTAAGAGAGTTGCCATACAGATACACATAATTGCTAAAAACTTTTAATATCTATTCATCAGGTATTGAGCGTTTTTGAATACAAAATTTTAAAATTGGTTTATTAGGCAAAAAGTCTTTGATAGCTATTTCATTGTTAAAACCTCTAATAATAAGTTTTTATGCATATGGCTGTTAGTGTTTACGAATCACTGCTGCACATATTTGCGGCATCGCTCCCTAAAGAGCTGCCCACAGTTAAATTTTATGGCTCGATTATGGATTATGGCTGAAAATCATTACATATACAGTTGCCGATACGCATCGAAAAATTAGTTCCACTAATAAAAATCTCTCTTTAAATTTAAAGCTTCACTATTGGAGAAGAAGAAAGCGATATATAAAAATATTTGCGCTCTTAATTTTGCACACTAGGCAACTCTTAAGCGAGAGCGCACTATTGGTTTTACTTAATTAGTTCGCCTTATCGCTGGTCTACTGTATTATACAGTTTGCATATATAAAACTGAACGTAAACAATATTCTTTAAAGGGAAACTGCTACCGAATGTCAAGGATGTATGTATGTTGTGCTGAATGGCTTTTTGTGTGTGTGGCTATTGGAAGAAAAAGAAAGGAAAAAAGACATGAGACTTTTTATTACCGTTTCGTAAACAACAAAGATGAACCAAAGAGCCATTCAAATAACTTTGGTAGTAGAAAAGTTTACTATAGTTGGACCTTTTTCCGTTGTTTCTGAATAAGGCTTAGAAATTGTAGTTGAAAAATTGCAATACGTAAAATTAAAAAAGAAAACTTAAGGCAAAGAAACGAAAAGAAAACTGCTTCGTATTTTAATAACAATAATTGGAAAAACGTATTCTCTCTCTTACACATGTACTTGTACTTTTATGAAATATTCAGTTTTACTCTGTGAATGTCTTCTCGTACAATATAAATTCAGGCATGTTTGTGTTTTCTTTTTGTGTTAATATTTTAAGGACTATTTTCAATTGAAACAATTTGCATGCATATCTTTCATTAAACTAATGGAATACAAGTAGCTGTAGTTTTGGTAAAAAAAAAATCTTAAGTATTTCTATAAAACTATTTTGGCATAAAATTATTTACTGAATGACGACTGTTCTTGTTAAAATAACAAAACATTTAGAATCCCTACAACACTGTCTATTATGTGGATTCTTAAAATTTTTATGCGTAATTGTTCTATGAAATACTATTTTTCCTGCTAAAACAAAAAAAATTTTAAAATAAAATTTTTTCTGAATATCCGCCTTCAATTTCTTTGAATGCCAAAATGAAATCGTGTACACGCAAAGAAAAACATGGTTTTGTTCGCTATTGTAACACAGTAGAAGCGCGAAAAAGTTCAATTGAGATGCCTAACTTGTTCGAATTCTTAACTTTTTCATCGTCTACAAAATTCATATTTATTTACACATTGTACATACACGAGGGGTGTACAAAAAGCTAGATGACTTTATATTTTTATGAAAAAAAAAATGCATTTATTCATCATTCAAAGTAATCCGTCACCCTTAGATACAGTGTAATTGTGACAACACTTTTTCCAACCGTCAAAAAACTTCTAATGAGTACTTTTTGGTATGGCCTTGAGCTCATGCCGTCAAATCTCCGTCCTTTCAAGTTTTGTGAAACAAAAAAAAGCAGCAGGCTGCCAAATCCGGTGAATATGGTGGCTGAGACACGATTGTAGTGTTGCTTTTGGATAAAAAAATCTCTCACAATCTGATCAAAAGTCAGAAGTTTCGGAACAAACTACTCTGACACATGTCTCATGCCACAAACATTCGCAATAATTGCCGACTGATATGCCAACATCTTCAGCAACTTCTCTTATGGTAATTCAACGATTTTCAAAAACAATTTTCTTCACAGCTTCGACGTTGTCTTCTGCTGTTGATGTGCTGACGCGTCCAGAGCGAAGTTTATTGTCGGCATTCTCTCGGCCATCTTGGAAAAGTTTGGATCACATTTCTTTACTTAGAGAGACTTCATTGAATTTTTCACACAAAATTTTCTGCAAATTCTTTTCTCTATTTGTTATAATAAAAAAAAATCGCCGATAACAACAATTTGAAGAGTCTTCCACGATCGACTGCGTTATTTGATGAAAGCGATATGAATGACATACGATGCTCCGAAAAAAATCGTGTAAGATTCTAAAATTCCTACTGCAAATGAACCTTGAAAACTGATTTGCAAAGATGATGACACATTAATATTTCATGTAATGGAAGAGCCATTTGATATATTATTGTTTCACTCTCAACCATAGACACTTCAGAGAAACTTTTGATGAGACGCTATTGAGTATTGAACAGACGATATTCTGTTTGCAGAGCCAACACACTAACTATTCAGCACACAACAGCAGCCACAAGGCATAAATAGCACTTTTTAAGTAAAATAAATCACACTGATTTGTTTCACTCATTCAACAATCGTCGGGGACTTGCAATCGAAGGCTCTAATACGATTATTGAGCACTAATAATCTTCCAAAGCTTAAACGACGATATACTCGTTCAACGATCGTCTGGACGATTGAAGTAAGAGTCGTGAAATGATCGCTCTCGTCCAACAATCTCCAAATGCGAACTGCGAAGCGACATATAAGAAGTGAAAATTGTGCTAGAAATAGAAAAATAAAATAAAAACAAAAGTGACTCTACCAAGTTAAGAAGCACTACTTCCTAGAGTGCCGTTTCGTGCCTGAAAAATGCTCAATTTTTCCGTATTCTTAACTCTTCCGCTTCTTAACATTTTCGAGCTTCTAGTGCAATACTATTTTCACGTACAATAATATTTGTCGAATTCACAACCATGTGCATCATGGGTGTTGTATTAAATACATTATTTTTGCTTGATTGATTGTGAACACCTACTGCCTGTTTTATGATGGTATTTTAAACGCCAAAAACAATGAAAAGGAAGGAAATTACTCTGAGTAACAACTCTATATACAAATAAATAAATGTTTTTTTGTGTAATTATTTCTTGCCTCATTATTTATATTAGTTTTCATTTATATTTTTTGTTAATATTTGTTTTTAGTTTTTGGACCGCCAATAGGAAAATATATTTACTTTAATATTCTTCCCGTCAATAAGTGGCATTCACATTATTTTGATAGCACCAATAGCCAATACAACTTCTTAAAAATATAAGAAATAAGAAAACTGTTTACGTGTATGAAAATTACCAACAACAATTTTACACTGTTGTATGTATTTAATACAACCGATACGAGGCTACATCCAGCTTGGAAAATTCGACAATAGTTATAAATTAGGAATATAATATTGTAATTTTTTGAACGTAATAATCTCATAATATCTTTCATCACTGTTGTCTGTATGTCTAATGATACTCGTTTAAGATGCAACATTATACCATCATGAGTAAAAGAAAACTTTTAGTCTTTCTAACCTTTTCTAATTCAATTGTGAATTTTATTAAAAGGTTTGAGAAAATTAAATTTTTTCACAATTATCACTGTTTAATCCCCATTGGAAAAAGGAAAAAAAACACAAAGTCTATGAAAAAATTAAATAAAGTGAAAACAAAAGAAAAATTAATTTTCACAAATTCTTGAATGCTTTTACTTCACGAAACAAATGAATTGAATTTAAATTTTAATGAATTTAGTGCCACTGAAAAGCAAAGAAATTTTAATTCATTTTTTCATTATTAGAGAGAGACAAGGTTAGGCTCTCCCTAACGTTCTTTCTTCTTGTATTAGATCCCGTTAGGAAAAAACCAATCTTAAGCAGCGTTCTCAACTTAGAAATTTCAGAACGGTCGTAAATGTAGAAAGAATCGCGCCATTTAAAAAAAAACGTATCAAGTTTAGAATTCTTTTGCATTTAAAATTTTTATTGAATTCATTTCGCATAAACAGTATAATATTTTTCTATGAAAAATATAACAATAAAACAGTATTTTTTCAGGTTTTTTATAAAAAAAAAAAAAACAAAAAAAAAAATAAGAAAAAAACTAAACAAAATAATTTTATTCATTGGTACTCGATAATACATTTTTTTAAATTTCATAAATTCTATACAAAACTTTTTGAAAAGAGATTAGCGATTTATCATAATAAAAGTTCAAAACTAATATCCTTTTATTAAAATATTTTTACACATTTAATTGTTATCAGCAGTTTAATATTTTTATATTAAAAATATATATGATTCTAATTTTAATTAAATAGATGAGAATAAAAAAGCTAAAAATAGAAATGTGAGTATGTTATAAAAGTAAACTCATGGATTGTTATGTTTTTGTTTATAAATTTTTTGGTTTGTATGTTTAATATTCAAACAATTCTCGTTTGATTAATTGAATTTTAAACATATAGATCTTGGGTTTATATTCAGACGTTGGGAAAAATCCACTGATGAGCTAAGTAAGCGTTAGCGAAATAGTACTATATGGATATGCTTTCCTCCTCAATTATTGAGTTACTTTTGTAATAAAATGCTTTATGATATTTTTCATACTGTATGAGAATATCATAAAGTATGTAATAATAAATTTCACACATAGTTTATAAGGGAAAAAGCACAATTAGAATCATATGTATAAATGAATATTCCCAAAATAAATTCAGTTAATATAAAATATTAAAAATATATCAATAAAACAGCTTTTTACAATATTTGTAGTTAAAAAAAAGACTAAACAAATTTCTACATATATAGAATATATGTTTTCATTCTTATGTAGAAAATGATACATTTTTGTACTTTAATTTTATACATTCTGTTTATAACTTCTTAAAATTATTAATATTCCATATTAATAAAGTTAATATTTCCTTTTCATTATTGTTATCATCTGTCCATAAAAAGGATTTCATTTCAAATTCTGATGTTCTCACACTGAAACAAAAAGTTGTATTGAATTTGCTTTGGAGCCACCAAAAAGTAAAAAAACGAACGGAAATTATAAAATAACGCAACGCGCACCAACTAATAAATTTTTCGCTGACAACACTGATCTTATACCACATAAATTAAAAAACACTCACAGAACAAGCATAATCTTAAAAATTAATCTTCAATGCGCGTCCAACTGCGTAAACGACTCGTCCAACAATTGCCTCGACGATTAGAAACAAGTCGTGAGATGATCGCGACTCCAAACCGATTGAGTGTACAGCACATGTGCCGCTTATGAGTGTGGCAATCCGTACCCTGTTTTAAGCAATCTTCCAAATATCAGCTAAGAATCGACATATGAGTAGTCAAAATGGTGTTAGAAATAGAAAAATAAAATAATAACAAAAATTACTCAAAAAAGTTAGAAAGCATTTAACTTTCTAAAATTAATGTGTTCATGGAAAAAAAATTTTTTCTTGTCTTAATAAATATATTTTCGACATAAAAAAAATGTTGTCAAAATTTTCTGCAGTTTCTCTATAACGAATTTTCTCTATAACGTAGAAATTTGACGGTCCCCAACTGCTACGTTATAGAGAAGTTCGACTGTATAAGATGAGTCAAAAAAAAACCATCCGGGGCAAAAGTCATCACCCGATGTTCTTTTGCTGTAATTTTTTTTAATGACATAAAGATTGGTTCTGCTTGGAAGGCCTTCAAATCTAGCGGCAGCCACTTGGCCGATATCAGAAGCTGAAACAAAGTTTTTCATGAAAATAAAAAATTACGGAAAAAAAGTATCGGATGATTACTTGTGGCGCGAGTGATTAATTTTGCCCCACCCTGTATATAAAATAAGATTTTATTAAACTAATTCGCAAATTTTGCAATATTAATAGAAACAAGTTGTTCGTTCGTTGTTGTCATTTTATGCGGCAACTTACACATTTTATTATCAGTTCTAAATGTTTAATCTGCAACATGAAATATTTTAAATACACGCAAAAGCAAAAGTTATAAACCACTCCAATGACATGTTTAATAATAAGAAAACAAAAACCTTTAAGCAATAAAAACCTGAGAACATCTTTCTACAACCATTAAGATACAAAATTAGGGCGGTATTTATTTGCAAATGATTAAACTTCAAAGTTAAGGGAAATTAACGAGGGTTACAGAGAGATATATTTTTTTACTAATTTTAACGCTAAAATAGACATAAATAGTTTATTCAAACTTATCACCCTTCAGTTTTTAATTGATAAATCAAATGCCTCCTTAAACTTGTACAGGCGCATGTACGAGTAGTTAAATACATTGCATGTTTGTTTGTTACCAATTTCTTTGAAGGTTTGTAAAATTGTTTTCTCTGCAGAAAATGCTCGAACAAATCGAGCGTAATCAGTCTTAAAACACTAGTCCACAAAACCTCAACATTGTGGAAAACATTTTTTTCTTTTCTTATCAAAAAAAAAAAAAAAAAATAAACCTGGAAAATGTTTCATAAACAACAGGAAGTAAAACCTCTACAAAATACCACACTCTTGGAAATGCTTATAAAAGTGTTTAAACATGTTTGAGTGTACGAGTATGTGTGTGCACAGGCATTTAGGTTTTTAAATAAATTTTACCATTTCGACATTTATGTGAAAATGTTGTTGTTAAAAGGAATTCTAATGTAATATTGATTAAACTATAAAACTGAAAATATTTTAATCCTCTTAAGCACACAATTGTATAGTTTTAGTTTCGATAGAATATCAAATATGAGGTAAAATTCTTACGGAATTCCTGAAGATGTTGGCAGTAGCATCTTTGTGAAGAGGTTATTTGAAAACAATTAAATACGACCAACTATAGAAACATTGTTGTAATTGTACAAAGCAGGGCGAGGTTCCCTACTTTTTTTAAGGAAAAAAACACAGAAAATTCAAATTTAATGGAGAATGTTTATTATCATTTGAAAGAACATTCTTTGGCATTTATTTTTTGAAGATTATATCTATCAAATGTTGGCCGTTGCTACGTCGCAGATGGTCCATCCGTTGAGTGCAATTTTCGATGACTCGTTCGAGCATTTCGAATGGTAATTGGCGAATGACACGTGTGATGTTTTCCTCCAAGGCCTGAATCGAAGCGGGTTTGTCCCATAAACTTTAGACTTTACATATCCCACACAGGATAAAGTCTAACGGTGTGATATCACACGATCTTGGTGGCCAATCGACCGGCCCAAAACGTGAAATTATGTGCTCACCGAAATGTTTTCTCCATAAATCCATTGATTGATGCGATGTGTGGAAAGTGGCGCCGTCTTGCTGAAACCAAATATCGCCGAGATCACGAGCTTCAATTTCAGGCATCAAGTAGTCGGTTATCATGGCACGATAATGGTCGCCATTGACGGTTACGATCGCAACGGCATAATTTTTAAAGAAATATGGACCGATGATTCCAGCGGCCCACAAACCACACCAAACCAGTCGAACATTATCCAATAATGAATGCTGGGTCTCAAAATGGGTGATGGTGTTGCGAATAGTACGCTCAGTAGGACGATTATGTTGACCATAAGTTGTGCGAAGTGCACGAAACACATTCCTCACAGAACGTGAATTTTCGTAATAAAGTTAAACGATTTGTAAACGTTGTTGAGGCGTTAGTCTTTCCATTATGAAATGCCAAAAAATACTAAACAAAAATAACATGACAGCATGACACGACTGATACGTGATCTGTCAAAAAAAGGCTATTGAAAAAAGTATCTCTACTTGAATCACCCATTAGTTCGAAAATCTATTAAAATAAGTAACCTTTGATTGTATTTTTGATGTTCTACCAACTGTTGTTTCACGTTTCATACAAAACAATTTTTTATTGTTATTTTTTCACAGAACAGCAAAAAACTAGAATTATGATTTTACAAAAAAAAAAAATAACGAAATTCGGTATCATCCAATTTTTCTTTTACGTTGCACTTGAACTAGGGAGAGGTATAGGGTAGAGAATAGACAGGTGGTGAAAGTGGTAGGAAGATGGAGCTTAATTATTGCACAACTCTGCAGTTGCGTGTTAATTAAGCATTATTTGACGCATTATTTTTTTTTAAGCTAATGGAGCCATTTTATTTATTACTTTACTTCACCGACGTTTTATTGCTCAAATACCGACGAAGGCGGGTGCTGTGGCACAGAAAACTCTAATTTGACTTGGCTGGGAATCGAACCTGGGTCTTTCTGGATGCAGTGCCAACACGCTGATTAATCGCCATCAGCATTTTACTTATTATATTTCGTCCTCATGACATCAACTGATATTGAACTGAAATTAAAGCAAAGAAAATTTTTAAAGCAACAGTTCACAGTGAAATGAGATATCGAGGGAGGGTCTCCTTGTCATGGGTTCTTTATCTTCTCTGTTCACTAATTTAATAAATATTTAATATAATTAGTTTTTTCTTTGACCATGGTGAATTATTGTGTTGACGTCCGTTTGAAGAAACATTTTTAAAATTAATTTTTCTGTTCCAATAGTGTGCGGACACTTGCAACAGTAATAAATGCTGTTGCTTATAATTGCTACGGCAGCTGCCACTGCTGTTGCTGATGTAAATGTACATGTTGTTTTTAAAATATGAATTTGGCATTCTTTTTCCGCCTCATTCAACTGGAAATTAACATTTTAAACACACAATTGCAACAAATAAATACAAAAACAAAGCAAAATGTAATTCGCCAAAAATTAAAAGAATTTACAGGACATAAAAATATTCTGCCTTTTCAACTAAAATGTTTTCGGTTCTTTGCTGCATTGGAAGGATTCATAATTTTTCTTTTCTTATTTCGCTGAAATTTGTTTTAATTGAAATTATTTAATGTTGCAGTTGTAATGTCCCTTTTTACGTTTTTTTTTTTATTTATTGTTTTTTCATTTATTGTATTTTGAATTTTTTCTTATTTAAAACCACACTAAAGTTATTTAAACATTTCCCTCATTTTATTATGAAACTGCTGAAGAGGCATTTTTCTTTGTTTGACCACAATTATGCTGCTACTCAGAAGAATTAAGAAGAAGAAGGAAAAAAAAACAAAACGTTATTAACAATAGTTATTATGTTGCAAGTACCTTGAAATAAATACACCAACACTTTGCGGCAACACTTGAACATATAAATGATTTTTAAAGAAGCAAGAAACACAAAGTCCTCTTGTTAAATGACTGCATAAGGAGCTGGGGTTTAATTGAAAAGTTTATCTAAGGAAGTCAGTACTTTTAGAGTTATTTAAATTAGAGAAATGATGGATTAATTTTTAAATTTGGAAATACTTTTTAAGCTCTTTTCAAAAATACTACTTTTAAAAAAATGTACCTTTAAAAAAATGCAAACTATTCGAAAAAGTACCTTTAAAAAAGATAACTTTAAAAAAAGTGAATTTTGAAAAAGTAAGTGTTATAAAAAATACTTTTTAAGAAAGTTTTTCTTTAAAAAAAACAGGACGTTTTAAAAAAGAATCTTTAAGAAAATTTAACGTGTAAGCGGTACCAGAAAGTCTTTCATTCTATTTACTTCGTTCGTTACATATTTTAAGTTTGTAAAAATCAAAGAATATCTAAACCAAATTTGACGAATAGAAAAAAAAACATTTTTTTTTTTAATTATTGTCAACGATATCTCGCGAAAAAATCACCCGATTTTAGTAAAATTGGCACCAATTAAGAGCTGATTAGACTTTGAACTTGATGGGTTTTAAAGTTTAAAAGTTATTTGGAAAAAACAATTTGAATTTCAGACATTTTTTGAATCGGTTCATTATCTCAGGAGATATAAATGAGGTAAATATAGGGTGGCAGATGAAAGCCGCTACCAAAAGAAAGCTTGATAATTTTTTTTCTATCTAAGTAATCTGGAGTTTTTTTTTTATTCTTGTAGATTGAACCTTAGATTTAATAAAAATGTGGGTGGCGATGGCTGAAGTAGTTTGCACGTTGTTGACTACAAAAACCAAAACAGACTTGGGTTCAACCGCAGTTTCAGACTAAAATTATATAAAAAAAAAAATAAAATATCTCGCATTTTTCTGATGTGCGTTTGTGTGTCAGTTGTTGTCGGAAGGTTTCAGTGGCGAAGGCATAGTCACTGGTCACTGAACAATAGCGGCTCCAATATTACTTCAGAACGGCCTCCTTCGTCGGTATTGTGTAGCACCGGCGAAGTAAAACAATAATAAAAATGGTTACGGAACAGAAGCTTCAACACTGCTATAAACAAAGAAGTGCAAAAAACAGAGCTGTAAAATAATTAATTAAGCTTCACCTCCTGTCGTTTCTCTAGCTACCCCTTTCCTATAGTTCCAGCACAATACATCGCATGTGTGGGGGTCATCTCCTGAGTGCTGGTCCAAGATAAAGAAAAAAAAAAAAATAATATAGAAACTCAACCTTCCGGCAATCGACAAATGTGGATGAACTAAAAAATCAATTTGAGGGACAATAGCTGCATTTTCAGCATCAACTTTGCGGGCTGTAATCAACAAGTTTTTGCTAACATGCCGCACCTGCATTAACGAGCAGGTTGACCTTTAAACTTAATTATCTTTAACAATTTTAAATACAATTATATTTAAGACTAATTAAATGAAACTTCAAAAGAAAAAAAGATTAAATAAATTTCATGTATTACATAAAAAGTTATCCAGATTTCTTTCGGTAGCGGCTTTCATAAGCCGCCTTCTTGTATATTTCGATTGCGAGACATTTCGCTCCGATCCGTTGACGCATTCTTAAATTATGAAATGTGTAATTATATTGCTCATATATATAGCCTATTGAACTTCCATAACTCGAATTTCTCTAACTCCAATTTTCTATAACTCGAACTAATTTGGTGGCAATAGCTTTAAAAGAACAGATCACATACAATTTCCTTGCGTAACTCGAACTTTCATAACTCGAAATTCTCCGTATTTCTCGAACAAAAAACATACACTTGAACTCTGTAACTCGAAGAATTTTGCTTGTATATATGGTTTGTTGATTATGTTTCTTAGTTATGGTTTGTTTGTGTTACTCTCTTTGGCTCCTTGAGCTGGTTTGGGTATTTTACGTGCCATTTTTGTTTATCTTTTTCGGGGAATCACAAATTTGTACCTTTTTGTTTGCATAAATATCAGGGGGCTGATTCTCGCATCCGTATACGAGCGAAATTTTATTCGAACGTGCGAGTTTTCTTACTTTTGGGATTCTCTCATTCGATATCGTGTATCGAGTATCGAAATTTCTAATGATGGCATTCGATAACGAGGTACATTTCGAATGCAACCTTGCGAGTATAAATTCGTTAGCAAAGCATCATTCGAGTTTACGTTTTAAAGTATAAAAGTGTACAGAAAAGAAAATGTAAGTTAAAAATTTATGAATTTATATTTTTTTTAAAGTAAATTGATATATTTCTAGGTCAAAGTTAACAAAAATAAATTATTCTCAAAAAGAGATCCTTGGGAATTTTATGGCAAATCACACCGATTTGGCAAAAAGCCTTTTACCGAATAGTTCGCAAGGGAAAACAAGGGAAAGCGAGGGCTAACCAACTTTGGGAGCAACTAGCCGCGAAACTTAATGCTTCTGGTCCACCAATAAAAGATGTGAAAATGTGGCGGAAGGTAATATAACAAGAATAAATTGTTTTACTTTTAGTAATGATTTTTTTGTTTAGGCATACGCTGATCAAAAACAAAATGTAAAAAAGAAGTTTTCTTTTAATAAATCGTCGAAGAGAAGAACCGGTGGTGGCCCGTATGAAGAAAAAACTCTAACTCAAGTAGAGGAACAAATCTTGGCTGCTGGCATAGAAGTCGCTGTTGGGGGTCTGAAGGCTGTGAAAAGCTTTGGATCAGTTTTAAAAACACAAACGGAGCCAAAGTCAAACCTAAAACCTTTAGGTGATGAATTTAGTATAATAGCGCCTGAAGATCACAATAATGACTTGCCATGCACTTCTTCGTCTTTAGTCTTGGACAGTAACCACTCCTCATATACAGACGGTGATGATTTAGAAGAATCAGTGCCAGAAAAAAGAAAAATAATATATGGAGACATAAAAAAAACTAGCGTAAAGAAAAGGGAAACCAAAACTACTTTGCTAAAAAAAAATATGATGACTACCGAGAACTAACAGAAGGAGATGCTAAAGAGATTAGATTCGCTTATAGAAATAAAAAAACAAGACCTCGAATTAAAACAAGAGAATGTCAAACTGAGTATTCAGTTAATTGAAATGAAAAAGAAAAGCCTAAAAATTAAGGAAGGGGAGCAATACTTAAAAAAACAAATTAAAGAAATGGAGTTGCAAATACGGAGAAAGGAGTTAGAAACACTTAATATGGTTAACAAAATGCAATAAAAAATAAAAATATCTATTTTTGCTTTTTCACTTGTTAAAATCTTGTAAATTTTTATAGACATATGTTTTTTGTTTACAATTTTCTCCATTTAATTCAGTGTTGTAAAGCATATTTATATAAATTCTTTACAACACTGAACTAAAAATTCGATTCGTTTCGTATCGAGTAACATCATTAAAAAATTGTACGCTATCGAAATTAATATCGATACGAATTTTATTTCGATCACGAATGCGAGAATTAGCCCCCAGTTCTATGCACAATTAGCGCTGCATGATAAATGTTATTGCAACTAAAGGTGTTTGAAAATGCTTATCAATTGAAGAAAAATATAAACTTATAAAAGAATTCGGAGATGGATTAAAGAAAAAAGAAGCTGCTGTATGGTATTCTAGCCAGCACGGTCTCAACAATTTCCAAAAATAAAGAATCAATTCTCAACTTGTTTGAATCCGGTTTCGGTTTATGTAGCCAAAGAGTTAGGACCCCAAAAGTCAAAAATGTCGACAAAGCAGTCCTCGATTCGTTTTCAGCAACAAGAAGCCAAACCATGCCTATATCTGGTGCAATTGAGTTTGCAAAGCGTTTTGAATATCATACTTTTACGGCAAGCATAGGTTGGCTTGATAAATGGAAGCAGTGTTACGCACATAATGCGCAAAAAGATTAATTGATGAAAAGTTATGTTTTACTGGAAATAATAAAAAAAAAGTAAATTTTCAATCACTTTTTTCAGAGTATTTTACTGAACTGTAATTTTTTTATTTATATTAGTCCATATGCTTGTACGTTTATATACTTATGTATGAAGTTTTTCATTACAGGCTATTTTAAATAAATAAATACAAATATAAAAAGCCATTCAATCTATTTTGACAAAAATTCTGTAACTCGAAATTTCCGTAAGTCGAAGTTTTTTTTTGGGATAATGGTGATTCGAGTTATGGAAGTTCGACTGTATATACTCACACACACACAGCCAGACATGCTTAAACATTCATGCTGATAAATTGACAAAATCGACTCCCAAATAAATGAAAACTCGGTTTTAGAAAATTAAGTTAACAACAATAACTTTTTATACTGGAAAGTTAAAAAACGCTTAACTGTAGAGTTATGCCACAATTAAATTCTATTCTTCTTCTATTCTTGTTCTCCATTCTATTCTTCTTAAAAAAGGTAAATTTTGAAAGATGTATCTTTTAGGAAAAAGTCTCTTAAGAGAATATCTTTTAATAATTAAATAAAAATAAAGGCTGTGTGCGTGCAGGCATTGAAGTAGAATCCCGAAATTACTTGTCCTAGTTTAATGCAAAGAATATAATTTGACAAAATTCGTTTTAAAAAGGTACTATTTAAAAAAGTACTTTTTAAAAAAGTTTTTGAAAAGTATCTTTTAAGAAAGCAACATTTAAGACGAGTACTATCTACAACAGTACATTTTAAAAATAGTACTATTTCAAAAGGTACTTTTTAACAATTCTACTATTAAAAAAAGGACTCCTGAGAGAAGTTCCTCTCAAAAACAACTTATTCTAAAGAAAGTACCTTTTACAAAAAGTATCTTTTAACAAATTTTCTTTTACAAAAAAAAAAAAACATTTCACAAAAAAAACTTCTTCTGCAGACGGCCTCTTAACTTTTCGCATTTATTAATTTTTCCCCTAAAGGATTTCCTTTATTTATTTCAATCTCTTTATAATTAAAAATCGGTCCGAATTAACATCGTAAAAAGTACTCTTCACTTAAAATATAATGACCAACAAAATTGACAAAAATCACAGAGATAACAATTGAAATGATTGATGAACATCAATTTTCTACAACTCAAAACAGAAGCTGACTTTGACAGTCAAACTTAAAAATAAAAAAAAAAAAAAAACAATTTCCTCCAAAAGAAGTTGAATCTACAGCCACAAAAAGGCAAAATAATTTGAAGTTTAATTTTCTGAAAATAATAAATAAGCAACAATAACTTTATAATACCCCAGGTACGAGTACATTCTTTTTTAGTACAAATCCACATGAAGAACGTTCATCATTGATTCACTTTTGTGAACCTTGATCTTGATCTGTGCAGATTTCACTTTATTTTTGCCCAAATAGTGAACAGTTTATTTGTGATTTTCGATTATTATGAGTTTATAAAAAAAACTTCAAAAAGGAATGAAATAAAAATCAACCTTTAAATGAAATATCACAAAGAATAATGATAATAAGGAGAACAACAACCAACAACAATCATAATACCAAATCGATGAAAGACAAACAATACGGATATGCAGCCACCGCACTGCACTGCCTGAAATGTATCTCGTACTAGTACGTGCGATATGTACGTATGTACATATGTACTCGTATGTAGCGGGTAACGATGTTGCAAGAACATATTTTATCTTTCGAAAACCATCGAAAACCATAAAACAGTGACCAATTTCTAAAGAAGCACGCATGCAATTTTATTTATTTCTTATTTCTATTCGTTCGCGATTGTAAAGTTATGCAGCAGGATCACACAAATATTTTTGTTCGTTATGTTATTGATTGGAAGGAGGGGATGGCATGATATCGTTTGGGTAGTTTAGTCGACTGAAGTACAATTATTATTTATTACTCGTATTGTTTTATGCAATGCAATATTTATTGCAATTTCTTTGTTGCTTTTAGTGTTTTGAAGAGTATTGCTCTTTCGAAATCTTTCAAAATGAGCATTTTTTTTCTAAATAACCATTTGGCATTGTCAAATCTTCTAGGGTTTCCTGAAATGTAGTTTTATTAATTTTTAAGAATGATTTGATGATAATTTCTATAAAATGTATGTATATGCAAGCAAGAGTGGCACGTTGACTATATAAAACGAAAAATTTTTCCTGGTTTCAGACTCATTAAAACCTTGCGCATTTTGGGCATTTCTGTGTGACTTTGTGTCAGTTGTTGTCGCAATGTTTCACTTCTAACTGAACAGTAACGGATTCAGCTGTAGCCAATTTACAGGCACATCAGAACGCCCTGCTTCGTTGGTAAGGATGGCAATGGCTGAACCAGTTTGCACGTTGACTATAAAACCAAAAACAGACCTGGGTTCAACCCCAGTTTCAGACTAAAAATTATAAAAAAACATATCGCATTTTTCTGATGTGCATTAAGTGTGTCTTGTCGGAAGGTTTCAGAGGCGCAGTCATAGTCACTGGTCACTGAACAATACCAGCTTCAGTTGATAGCAGTCCACAATCACATCAGAACACCTTCCTTCGTCGGTATTGTGTAGCACCGGCGAAGTAAAATAATTACTAAAAATGGCTACTAAACAGAAGCTTCAGCACTGCTACGAGTATAAACAAACAAAGAACGTGCGAAAGCATAGCCGTAAAAAATAATTAATTAAGCTTCACCTCCTGTCGTTTCTCCTACTATCCCTTTCCTATAGTTCCAGCACAATGCACCGCATGTGTAAGGATCATCTCCTGAGTACTGGTCCAAATGAAAAAAAACCAATAGTAATAAAACAATGTTTACATTTGCTGTGTTATAATCTAATTTAAAATTAAACACTTAGAAACTAAAAAAAAAATTTTAAATTTATATCTTTATTATTATTAATTTAACTAGTTATTTAAGCTTCAGGTCTCTTGTGTTTTAATACACAAATAATGTTCATTTATATTTCGATATTTCGCTCCTCGTTTGTGTAGCATCTTCAAGACATTTATTTGTTTTTTCTTGAAATTAAAAAAATATTGTATGCAATAAATTATTCAGCAATGCAGGTCTTATTTTTATTAAATTTTTAATTTATTTAGCAATATATTTTTTCGATATTTCGCTAACCCTTGGTTACTAACTATCGTCAGAAAAAAAAATTTTTGTTTTGAATAAAACTAATAAATAAATAAAATCTAATATATAAAATTCTCGTGTCGCGGTGTTTGTAGTTAAACTACTCCGGAACGGCTTGAGCGATTCCCATGAAATTTTGTAGGTCTGAGAATCGCACAACATCTATTTTTCATCCCCCTAAAATTAACCACGCCCACTTTACTCCCACTTTTTTTACCTACTTTTTCTTTTTTTTTTGCAATATGTGTATCAAATGAAAGGGTATGATGCGGAGATTTTGAAAAGTTCATCATCAACCTAAATCCAATATGGCGACTGACCATATAGGGATGAGAACGAAGCCGAGCTAAAAACAGCAAAACTTACTTTTTTTCTCATTAGTAAATAGATTCCGCGCGAAGCCGGGACGGTCATCTTATATATTATATTATTTGAAAAGAAATGAAATTTTTATTTTGTCAATCATTTATAAATTTTTATATATTCATATATATGTTTATAGATATTTAGTTAACAAAAAAAATAGGGCGAATTTATTTATTTTAATTGTAAAATATTTCATATGTAATTTGAGTTATTTTGAAATTGAAACATTTTTTTCAAAATATCGAAAAAATATATTATTGCTAAATAAATTAAAAATGTAATAAAAATATAATCTGCATTGCTGAATAATTTATTGCATACGATAAGAATGGAAGGTCAAATAAAAAGGAGAATTAATTAAAAAAATATTTTTAAAAGTTCACAAAAATATTTTTTGATATATATTTATTAAGTCTGAGGTCTTTTTTTATCTTATTTTTTTTTTTTTTTTTTTATTATTCGATATTTCGTTAACAGCTTGTTAACATCATCAGGAATAATAGGAAATAATAATTTAAATATATATAAATAATAAATAAAAAAAAAATAATAATTTCCTATTATTCCTGATGATGTTAACAAGCTGTTGACGAAATATCGAATAATAAAAAAAAAAAAAAAAAAAAAAAAAAACAAAATAAGATAAAAAAAGACCTCAGACTTAATAAATATATATCAAAAAATAGAATAAAAAAGGTCAATTAATAATATAATTAAAAGTTCACAAAAATACCCAGCAAAAAAAAGGGAGTGCGTTCACTATGAATTGGTATTTTTGTGACTTCCGAAGCATTTATCTACTTGAATTAATTTTTAATGCCATATTAAATGTTAACAAGATTATCACTTTTGAACTCACGTAAAACGCATTCATCTCTGCCGCTTATTTCATATGAATCACTGTGCAGTTGTAATTAAAATTTAAATAAATATTTTCTATGTTTAAGCAACTCATTAACCCATGCTAAAACGTAACATAATTGTGGAATATACACTGGTTCTAAGCACTCTATTAAATTACGAGCTGTTTTGTTAATGTCCAATGACACCTGCATGTTAAAATCATGCATTCTTCAGCTGGACCAGTTCATTTGCAATTTCCTTTACATGTCTTTTATTTATTATATTTTTTAATTAAAAACAAAAGCCAATTTTTCTGCAGAAGCTACAAAAAGGAGTAGCAAAATATTGAAATATAAATAAATATTATTTGTATATTAATACACCTTAAGACCTTAAGCTTAAATAATTAGTTAAATTGTTATTATAAAAAAGAGGTAAAAAAAACTACAAGAATTAGCTTTATTGTTATTGCTTAAAAATTTTACTTATTCAACTCTCGTCAGAATGATTAGAATTATCTGTCGGTGGGAGGCAAGCTGCAGCAAATTACATTGTGGAAAGACATGTTGAAAATCACAAATACTTCAAAGTCAGTATTAAAATTTTACCGAATATTTTATGAAATTCTAATATTATTTTGTTATTTCCATGATATCCTAAATAAAATTACGTCCTATAATATTCGAGTTACTTATTAAAATTGTATGCTTTTAGCTCCCCTGTTCAATATCGCGATAGGACTTATTGGAATTTATCTATCCATTTATCGTTACAGTGAAAGCTCTCATAGGCGGATACTCACCGTCGAGGTATTTCTGTCCGGTCATGAGAGGTGTCAAAGTTACACATTTATTATTTTAAATATTTTATTTATTTTATAATGCTTGACTAGTAGTGATTTGCGGTTGAACAAATTTACTCAGAATTGCTGGCTTTAACTTAGATGGGTTCAATTTAAGCTTTTGAGTTTCAAAATAGTTTTAAATGTTTTTAAATGCGTCGAAATCGTTTCTAATAAAATACTTCAAACCGGTAATTTCGGAAAATGTTTCACCTCAAGTATTTTTTTTAATTGATTTTTCTTTAATTGATAAAATATTTTATTTTGTGACTCTCAAGCTGAGAACACGAGCTAAGCAAACAATTTCTTCAAATAAACTGCAATTTCTATGCCAGCACCAGAAGATGAGAATGTACATTCGTGTTAACACGGGAATCACAATTTTCAATCGCATTAACACACAAATGAATCAAAGTTGAAAAATGAATAAAATACTACTACGGTTGGAGAGTTTCAATCAAGGCGAATTAATTGAAATTAACGCTTCTGTGCGCTTATGAGAAGCACAATAGAATGTTCGCTTGTGAGAATTAATTTTGTACTGAAAAACTGAAGAAAATTTCAGTTCTACAAAGTTTTGTCCGGTTATGGGAGCTGTCTGTTAGGAGAGGTTTCACTGTATATATGATTAGAAAGTGAATGTGTCTCAAAATTTTATACATGCCAAAATTCCAAATTCAACTAATCAATCGAAAATTAATTGTTGAATACTGAACAGAAAACCAAAAATCATATTTTTATTTTTATATTTTTATTCTCATTAAAAAATAAAACAATTTTTAAAATTAGAATCATATAAAGATATTCCCAAAGTAATTTCATTTTAATATTTCTTATTTTGATAAAAGCTAACCGTGCCAGAAGCCACGTTAGTCGATATCAGCCTTGATATTCTTCTAGTTCAGTTTCTTTCGATATTATTTGCTCTTCAGTTGCTATACACTCTACATTATGCATCCACGCGATAGTCATATTGATTCAGTCTGAAAAAGAAACAATTTGAAAAAAGCAAATAACAATTGAAATATGCCGCTGCCATTTTTTCTTTGTAAAATTGTACGCAACACGAAAAAAATAAGAAAACGTCATATTAAGACTTATCGATTATCCACCACCGAAAGCAGCAACAGCAACAAAAATCTGCTTTCATAAGTGGATTTCAAAAGTACAATATAAATTCTGCAACAACATAATGATGGTCTTGTCATAAAAATTGTATATAGACTGGCAAGAAAAAAGTAAATTTAAGTTTTAAGTATTACCTCTCGTTTTTTTTTCCTTCTTATTATTATTTACTGGAATATTGTTTTAATCCATGGGCGATTTATTTGAAATGTGTCTTATTCTTTTCCTTTTTTTTTTTTGTGCTTGATATTTGGCAACAACATACAAAAGAAACGATTCAAAACTTAACCTGGTAGAGAAAGAAATGTAGAAAAGCAGTAAAGATCATAAATAATGCAGGACGACAAACATGAGTATAATAAGCAATGATTTATGAATGTCTGACGCAAACATTACAAAAACAATAACAATAACGACAAAGGTAACAGCTACAGCTACAGCTACAGCAACAGTAACAGCAGCGGCAATAACAACAATAACAACAATAACAAAAGCGACAAACAACAATGAAAAAGCGAAAACGTTTCGAATTTTTAGGGATTAAAAGATTAAAAAAAAAAAAAAAACTAAATCAACAAACTCTCAAAAATGAGATCTTGATCACACATGATAATCTCGAAATAATCTAGAGAGGAGATACGTTTAGAACAGGCCAAAAGCGTTTAAGCCCAGCGGGACAATTGCCAGTATTTACTTTTTCCTTTAAGTTCTGAAATTTTCTGATTATCGGCAACATTTTTCTTTCCAACTTATCAAGGCTGCCAGTGACAATTATAAGCAGCCAAAATCTACTTGTGCGGTCTTTGGGCAGTTGGGTCGTTATAAAGTAAATGCTAAACTCAGGTTAGGACAGTCAGCTGTTGTGATCATCAGAGCACTCTGCTCCACTCAAATTAGCACCTTATTTTCTATGCTTGCTTGGATGCCCTGCGAAACTTCTGTTGAGGCGGAGGACTAGATTGGCAGCAGTAAGACAAAACGCGGTTAACTCCTGGCTCAGACTGGAATGTGAACACGCTGCGATCCTAGAGAACCAGAGACACGTTTGGGTCGACTACGTGTTCAATTAACTTTCTCGATAGAACATTTGACTTAGATTCCGATCAGGGATTACTGGTTTGATGGTTCGCGACCATGCGCTACCGACTGGGCAGGATGCTTGACAGGGTGGGTTGTTATTTATATATACAGGGTGGCACCAAAGGAGCTTGTATATGGTTTGAATTCTTTATAACTTTTTTAATTATTATTTTTTTTGGTTTTTTTTTCAGCATTTTGTGAAGACTTGGGGAATTAATTATGAAACATTCGAAATGAAATCATGGCCATTACACCAAAAATTTTGCGAAAAGTTATGGAAATAATGCTAAAAAAGCACGTATATATGTGCAAAGCAGAAAATGGACATCTTTTACAGGATGGGGCAAAAATTCCCCAATAATATATTGAATTAAAAAAAAAAAATTATAATAATGGCATAAATAAAAAAGTTATAAACCATTTAAACCATATAGTTCATTCTGCGCTACCCTGTATATGTATGTATATATATATGGGAGGATCTTAATATTAGGCTAACCACTGCAATGTATTTCAGATTGAGTCAAGACGATACAAAAGGCTGTGCAATGCTTATTGTATACACGGATTTTCCCAGAAAATCTTCTGATTTACTCTGACAGTTAGGCTGTAATCAAGGCCCTGGCGGGCATCATGTGTAATTTAGGGTCTCTTTCACCAAACATATTTAGACACAATTTAATTTAATTAATGATCTTTATTTAAAGTATGTTTAAAAAATTTTTATTTTCACCAAGTGAAATAATGAAACACAAGAAAGTATGGTAACACTCTGATATTTAATATGATAGCGTCAACTTACAGCTTTTTAAAAAGCTGTTTAAAAGCTGTTTTAAAGCTGTTTCATGCTGTTGCAAAATCAATATTTAAATGCAGAGTGCTGGCTACTTAAACAGTATTTAAATATTCAATGAGTATATCTAGATGAAAATGAAAATCGACATTTAAATATGAATTGATATTTAAATAGAAAATAAAAAATCTTTTCAGACACATTTTGCTGGAGCTTTTTAAGCACGCACAGAATGCTCTTAGATTTTTATTAGAAAAAGGGCACGTTTTTGTAGGATCCAAATGCGCATATTTCTCAATTTTTTGCAGACTTATCAAGTGCAATACAAGTTTGCAGATTTTTACTCAAAAAAAAAGTTTTTATATCACGACAGTTTTTTTTTTTCAATTTTATTCGATACTAATCCACAATCACATCAGAACGCCCCCCTTCGTCGGTATTGTGTAGCACCGGCGAACTAAAATAATAATAAAAATGGCTGCTAAACCGAAGCTTCAGCACTGCTACGAGTATAAACAAAGAACGTGCGAAAGCAGAGCTGTAAAATAATTAATTAAGTTTCACCTCCTGTCGTTCCTCCTACTATCCCTTTCCTATAGTTCCAGCACAATGCCTCGCATGTGTAGGAGTCATCTCCTGAGTGCTGGTCCCAGATAAAAAAAAAAAAAAATTAAACAAAAATCATTAAATTACAATATCATTGGCAATCATTTATTCTTTATTTTTACAATGATTTTCTAAAATATCCTCAAGCTTTAGCGCCTGCTAATCTAATTAAAGCTAATAGGAAAAGTGTGAATTATTGCACTGTAATTTTAATGACTATAATTTATGAGAAGGAAAGAGTATTGGACAATTTTTGCACGCCATATTTAATACAAAAATTTGCGAATCTTAAGAATTTAGAAATGAAGTCAAATAAAACATCCACTAGAAATTCCTATTCTATGTGGACAAAGACTTCCTTAAAAGTAATTTTAATAACACAAAAAGAAATGCAAACTAAATTTAAAACAACATGCACTACTAATATATATATTTAAATAGTTTACTACGATATCTATGTGCGACGAACTAAATAATATATTTTATGACTTTTTTTTTGTATCTTGAACCAGCACTCAGGAGATAACCCCTACACATGCGAAGCATTGTGCTGGAACTATAGGAAAGGGATAGTAAGAAAAACGACAGGAGGTGAACCTTCACTATCTACAACTCTGACTATACACGAAGGAGGGCGTTCTGATGTGCCTTTGGATTGGTTACTGCTGAAGCCGTTACTGTTCAGTGACCAGTGACTATGCCTTCACCACTGAAACCTTCCGACAACAGCTGACAAAAAGCCATACAAATGCACATCAGAAAAAATGCGAAATGTTTTCATGATTTAGTCTGAAACTGGGGTTGAACCCATGAAATTTTTGGTTTTGTAGTCAACGTAAAGACTATTTCAGCCTTCGCCACCAAATTAATTTAAAATTCTCAGTTTTTGAAAAAAAAATATGGCACACTGCACAGCACTGTTGATATTAGGGTCGACAGTTGTAACAATTTTCGCGGGAATTTACCGTATTTTACAATAAAGTCACGAATACCGCGCGTGCAAATTTATATGTATAAAAAAATTTTTCTTGTATCTCTAAAAAGAAAGCGCACAAATGAGTGAAATAGAAGACAACAAATTTAAAAAATTGTAATGAAGAAAAGTAAAGAAGAGACCGAAATATAATATCAATTGGGAATTGGGGAATTCATGTCAAAAAAAATGGAAAAATGTTGTTTATGGCAAATGCACTGTATGCAACAAAAATTTTAGCAGCGGACAAGGCGGCAAAACTGAGATAAAAATATTTATGACTGTGAAGATAAATTTTAAAATATATAACCCTAGACACAAACCTTACCACTTAACAGAGAATCAACATTTTCAAAATTTCAAGTGCGGAAAATTGTGAAAAACTACTTTAAACTCGCTCTTGCCTTTTTCTAGAAAAAAATTTGGTCATCCCTCAGAGAATCAACATTTTTCAAATTTTTTAATTGTGCGTACAATTGTGAAAAACTACCTGAAGCTCGATCTGATAAAGATTCCGTTAATGCAAAAATATAGTGGACATCCCTCTACATAAATCCCATTTTAGTCTGGTCGCCCATGTTGCCTTTTTCCAGAAAAAAAATTTGTTCATCCCTCAGAGAATCAACATTTTTCAAAATTTCAAGTTCGGGAAATTGTGAAAAACTACCTTAAACTCGTTCTGTTAAAGATTCCGTTAATGCAAAAATATAGTGGACATCCCTCTACATAAATCCCATTTTAGTCTGACGCCCATGTTGTTTTTTTCCAGAAAAAAATTTGGTCATCCCTCAGAGAATCAACATTTTTCAAATTTTTTAAGTGTGCTTAAAATTGTGAAAAACTACCTTAAACTCGTTCTGTTAAAGTTTCCGTTAATGCAGGAATATAGAACAGATCCTCCGACACAAATCCTATTTTAGTCTGGTCGCCCACGTTGGTTCCTTTCTTAAAAATTCTACTTTTAAGAACCTCAAACAAATTTAAGATTTGCTAACAGAATTATGTTAAAGCGTTAACAGAGCTCTGTTAAGTGGTGTCTAGGGTTATATAGATATTTTAAAATTTACCTTCACAGCCACAAAATATTTTTGAACTAAATCTCTTATCAAGAGTGTCAATAGGATACCGTACTGTTAAGCATCCTGTTACCTACAAGTCTATGAACTGTTTAACCAAACTGACTATAATCAGATATTACCCAGAAATTAGCTGGCAGTAGGACAAAAGTAGGAGTTCATTTCCTGGCTCCACATTCTGTTAATGATTTTTTTTCACCAACAAGTGCTTTTTTCTTTGTGTTTTATTTGTACCGCGCTAAACTTTTGAAATTCCTGTGATTTTCGAACGTTTTTTGAACTTGTCCCGCTTTTTTGAATAATAAAACTAGCAACCATAGTTGGTATGTATGTATGTATGAACAACGGCAACTAATTAGACACTGTTGCAATATATAACCAGGTTGTTTTACGTTCTGCGCTAATTCATTAGCAAAATTTTTCCTTCATAATATTTTCCACTTGAAAAACAACATTTAATAACGGACATGTATTACTGAGTACATATGTATGTATGCACATATATATATATATATATATATATATATGAATGTATACATGTATGTATGTCTGTATGTAATTTGTGTATCATATGTTATCATAATTTCCACTTGAGTACAAACGCTCTGCAGCATTTTGGCAGTTATTTTGTTATTATTTCAGTATTTTTGGTTTTGCAAAAACGACTGGAAACATTGTTAAATGTCAGCAATTAAATAGCATTTAACAAAATCGCAAATTAACAAAAGCAATTTGCATAATTAAGTATAATATAACATACCTTCTTGCTTGCGAACAACAGCGCATAAAATGTTGTTCCGCCAAAGCAACAAATGGAAATAATAAAATAATAAAATAAAAATATTGTAGATGCATGAAGAGCAGAAAATGCCAAACTAAAAAATTGCTTGGACTTTAAATAATTTTGCTAAATTATTCTTACAGCTTAAAACTATGCATCCAAGCAACCAACCAGCAGACATTTTGTGCCAACATAACGACAAATCTAGAAATCTGTACGTGTATGTGTATGCTTTTGCATTTGTTTTTTTCAAAAATTTTTTTAAATTTTTTTATTTTTGTAGCCTCCAACACAATTTGCTACCAACAAAGATATTTTAAGCCATTATTTTGTTACGGTCAATTAATAAATGGGAATCGCATTAATATGTTGCATTAAAATATATGAGTGAAGGGATTTGGTTTTTGTCAGAAAGATTTTGAAAAGGTTAAAGTCATAATTTTTGCAACTAAAAATCTCTGTGCTACCGGTTACATTAGTTGGAACAACAACTGATTTAGTCAAGTGTCAGTAAAGGGTTCACATTAGCAACCAAATCACTTCACTACATACTCGCAGTATAAACATGGACAACAATACTGCTGTTGTGAAATCCGAAAAATAGCCACTTACTTATGTCTGTCGTCTAATCTTGATGAAACGTCTCAACTACTGTCTGTCTGTCTGGCTTTAAAGACCGACCGCAGTGTATGAACACTTAAAACTGGTGTGATTAACGCTGTAGGCAAATCGTCTTCATTATTCATTCCATCACACTATATATATACATACATACATACATACATACACATGTTCAACAAACCGAGTCTGTCCTCAAACTAACCATAGAAAATACACTCATTATTTTATTACCATAACTTTGGATTTAAAGATTAATAAGAACGACTTGCACATTTTATCTCGATTTAAATTTGCTGTTTGATGTATGAGAATTGCCTCATTTTCTTTTTTTAGTAAATTTTTATAATTGACCAAATGCTGCCATAAATAACTAGAGAGGTTTTTAATTTTTATGCAAATTTTTGTATAATTTTTTTCTTTATCTTTTTGAATTTTTTTTTTTTTTTTGTTTGTTTGCATGGACGAAGTATAATTAATCTTAATTGTAGTTAGAAAAAACTCAAAGAGATTTAAAATTACGATTAAAGAAACAATAAATTGGTATAATTATTTGATTTAGCATTTCCTACTTTTGATAAGTGAACAGCGGTTAGAGGCACACGCACAGGTTTTTCAACACCCTGCAAACTTTTTCCATTTTTATATTTTGTTTTCCGATTCTGAGCGCTTATAAATTAATTCTTGTTTATTTTATTTTATTTCAATTATATTATTAATTGACCTTTTTTATTATATTTTTTGATATATATTTATTAAGCCTGAGATGATGTTAACAAGCTGTTAACGAAAATATCGAATAATAAAAAACAAAATAAAATTAAAAAAGACCTCAGGCTTAATAAATACATATATATCAAAAAAAAAAAAAAAAAAAAAAAAAATAATTTATTTCATTTATTTTATTTCGTGTTGTTGTTCAATTCTTGTATATTGTAATTGAATCATAATATGTTGCACAATATGTGTTTATTGTCCACCGACTTCTTTGTTTCTCAAATCCTAATGCTCTATAAAAGTTTAATTATTAAAACTAATATGATTAGAGAGTAGTAGTTTCGCTTATGCTGTGTTATTTTAACCGAACAAAATATTGCCAAATGTTGATACTTATATTACATCTGACAAAGCAATGGAGGGTATTTACCCATCTCATTACTTTTTATACATGGTAAGTCCCCGTCCATATTGTGAAGCATATGCCGCAAAAGTTTTTTGAATTCTCTTTTGAAAGTGCAGCAGTGTCCATACATGAATCTTTTGCTTCATGTTTAGTATTTTTTATTCCTCCCTTCTATCTTCTTTTTTGAATTTTTTTTGACATTTCTCAATACCGAATGTAAATATAAAATAACTACCCTGTGATAGAAGGTGTGAATATTTTTTTTTGGATACACATTTGAAGCACAAGGTATAATTTGAAGCAAAATGGACGCTAAGAAGAAAAATTATATAATAATTTTTATATAATTTTATATTTTTTTTTTAAATTTTTGATTATATTTCACAAAAAATTAACAATAAAACAAGGTAGCTATTATTATTAACAGTATACCAAACGAAAAGAAATAAAATGAAACGTCAAATACACCTCATCTCAAAAGATGCAAATAAGAAATTCAACAAAAACTGCATGTACATGAAACAGCGTACATACTTCCACTCCTCTTCCCCTTCTCATCAACAAACTCAAAAGTTTTGCAGCATATGCTTCACAGTATGAACGGGGACTAACGGATTCGTAGTAACGAGACAGTACGTAGAAGTACTTAAAATAACTACCTACTAAATTCATTTCCGAACAGCACTCAGAAGATGATAATTTTTTGAATCTTGACATTGATTTCATACATTATGTTTTTTTTGTTGCATATTTTGCTTTTAAGAGCATATTTTCGCATATTTTACTCTTAAAAGCATATTTTCGATTAAATGTTTTTCCACGCATTTTATTTTTATTTTTATTTTTTATCTGGGACCAGCACTCAGGAGATGACTCCTACACATGCGATGCATTGTGCTGCAACTATAGGAAAGGGATAGTAGGAGAAACGACAGGAGGTGAAGCTTAATTAATTATTTTACAGCTCTGCTTTCACACGTTCTTTGTTTATACTCGCAGCAGTGCTGAAGCTTCGGGTCAGAAGCCGGTATTGTTCAGTGACCATTGACTATGCCTCCGCCACTGAAACCTCTCGACAACAACTGACACAAAAAGACACACTAATGCACATCAGAAAAATACGAGATGTTTATTTTTATTTTAAAATTTTCGTCTGAAACTGGGGTTGAACCCAGGTCTGTTTTTGGATTTGTAGTAATCGTGCCATCGCCACCTTTGAATCTTTCACAAATGTATAAATAATCCCTAAATGCTTCTAAAAATTGTATGATTAATTTCTTGGCATTTCGAATTATTCTTGTTCAACTGTTACTTGTATAAATAATGAACAAAATAAATGGGAGAATGGTGAGTAAAAATATGCGGATGCGGAAATGCTTGTATGACCGCAATATTTATTAAATGTTAACCACTTACAAATAATCAACACACTCAAATATATTTCAGTTCATATTCAATATTTCAATAATTTTGTATAAATAATATAATTTTATCGTTTGGTGCCCCCTCCCCCCTCTCACAAACAACTTTTTGAACTTCGTTAAAAAAAATATTTTTTTTTCGAACACACACAATCTGATTTATGCCAATCGCGCTGGTAAATATATTTTTAATATTGTGTTTGCAATTTAAACATACGCACAAAGGTGGTCAAGTAAGAATTATTGTTATTCAATTGATGCAACATCCAGTGGTATGCAACTACAGCGCCAGATAGCCGACTGGGCTGTAGAGTCGGTTTTGTATAAACGGTAACTGGCTATATAAGTTTTTCGTCCTTCGTTATTGTCGTTGTATTCATATTTTATTATAATGATTTTGTTTTTCATTTACACCAGGGTGCTAGCTGGAGTTCATGCAGTAAAGTACCCTTGAAATGCAATTCATATCTGGCATATGTCGAGTCATTTGAAAAATGTTCCATGTGTGATGTAATGGAATTCTTAAATTATTTTCGCAATTATTCGAGTCAGTAAAAATGAAATTAAAGAAAAATACTTTTAATATTAAAGGCTTTTGAAAGTGTATACGATTTTTAGTCATCATTCATATTTTGTAGTTTTTGTTTGCGTATAAAATCCCAAAGCACCTACCCCGATGGAGCTGGTCCGCGCTTTCTTAATTTACTGCATCAATGAACAACAAGTTCAGTGGAGTACAATATATCAAACTTGTTGCCGGTGTAGAAAGGCATGCATGATTTACTCAACTTCCTATTACCATTACTATACAGGGTGGTGCAGAATTGTTTAAATGCTGTATAACTTTTTTAATTATTATTTTTCTTTGACTTGCCGTAGTTTACCTCCCACCTGCAGCAACATGTCTAAATATTATTTTTTTTAAAACGGAATCATTGAAAAGTGACAACAACATACAACAAAACATTTACAAAAGCGTTGTCAGTTTAAAGTTTTCACTACAATATTTAGAATTTTCTACTGTGAGAAGTTATTAAATTAAATCTGTTTGATTTTTAATTAATTTTAAAGCTTTTCATCATTCATGGAGAATTGATAACGAAAAGAAAATTACGCGGGGACAATAAAAAGTTTTCATTCGAGGGTAGCGCAAATTATACTTCTTATTGATGAATTTAAAATTTTGCATTTAGTTTATCTTCTGCAGAATATTTTAAAAGAATTTTTTCTTTTTTGCTAATTTAGCATTCTCCCATCATCATTTTCTGCCAACGCTCAACTACAAATTATTAATTTTTTTTTTTGGTGAAATGACAGGAGGTTAAGTTTCACTATCTTACAACCCAACTTTTGCAGCGCCTCTGATGCCAGGAAGACTTTTTTAATTTTTGAAGCTTCGTTTTTAGTAATAATTTTACATCGCCGCTGCTACACAATACCGACGAAGGAGGACGTTCTGATGTGCCTGTGTATTGGTTACAGCTGATGCCGTTGCTGTGCAGTGACCAGTGACTATGCCTTGGCCACTGAAACCTTGCGACAACAAGTGCCACAAAGACACACAAATGCACAACAGAAAAAATGCATAATATTTTTATGATTTAGACTGAAACTGGCGTTGAACCGAGGAAATTTTTCGTTTTTGTCGTCACCGTGCCGACTACAGCCATCGCCAACCTAATTATTTCTCTTTAATTTGTTGTGTAGGTTTTGCAACTACTTAATCCCAAAAAAAAATCAATTTATAAAAACATGTACCGTTGCTGGGCTTCATTTTACGGCCATATCTTTCCTCTTATTTTGATAGAAGATATATTGTATCCATTTGCAGGAATATTCCCTTCCAATATTGTACCTTTTGAAATTATAATATCGTTGGTGAAGGATTAAGAAATAATATGTGTATAGATTTCATTAGCGAATAATCATTAATTTATTTGGCCACATTAAAAAAATCATCATCGATTTTGTCCATCATTTGGGCTTTTGCAAAATCTTTCAAAAAGACAAAAATTACAGTATGAGTTCTGTCAAACAGATCCACGCAGCAGATGAGTGCATTACAGATAATGTGGATTTATTAGCTGGTCAACAATTATAACATGCAATCATATACAAAAGGGAAATGCATACAATCCCACTCTGACTAGAACCATTATTCTTTTGAGTAGTGATATGACTGAGTGTATTTACACGACACAAACCGATGACATCTACATGATGTATTAACACCAGAAATGTATGAATGCAAAATAAAACCCTCATATCCGCAACAATAATTAAAATATCCACACACACAAAACACAAACAAATATTTGTACGAGTTTCTATGCATGTGTTTGTAGCCATGTGTATAAGTATATAATTGTAGGGGCATACGAGTTCAGTGCGTAAATTGTTTAATGAGAAACGATAGCGTTGTTAATAAAATACGAATTGATTAAAGATCTTCTTACGATTACCTTCCGTGCTCGTAGTACGAAATTAAAAGTTTTTAATAAAAAATAGAAATTTTAATTATATCATTAATTGACCTTTTTTATTATATTTTTTGATATATATTTATTAAGCCTGAGGTCTTTTTTTATCTTATTTTGTTTTTTATTTTTCGATATTTCGTTAACAGCTTGTTAACATCATCAGGAATAATAGGAAATTATAATTCTTTTGTTTTGCATATATATATATAATATGTAAACAATTTTTTTTAGATAAGTTGTACTGGGTGTTCAATGTCATAGTCACTTTCAGTTTTTTTCGTGCGCATAAAAATATATCGACCTGTTCGCCGATGTCGAACGATATCGTTCGTTCGGTTATTACAAGGAAGTGCAAAATCAAAATTTAAAATGTTAATTTTGTATTGCATTTAAGAAGCGAACGACCGATATCATTCGACTATCGTTCGAGATCGGTGAACAGGCCGTTAGTTTATAGTGGTTTAAAGAAAAAGCAGTCAAGGCTTGTTTGTTTCTTTTCTTTTGTATAATAAATCTTGATCATTTTCGTGCGCATATTGATTAGCTAGCCATCCATCATTGCCATTAAATGTTTTTCCCGGGTGCATTTTTGCGAATTAGTACTTGGCCCTGGGTTTTAAAATTGGTCCATTCAATGCACAGTTACGCTGACGTTGGTTTAAAAATCACTTATACAACATTGACTCCAGATCAGCATATTCCGGTTTATAAAGAGTTGTCCTGTTAGATTTATCATATGTGTTTGCAACAGCCTGCAAGATTTCGGTACGTTTTTTCCTTTATCTTTGAAATGGCTACTTTGGATACACCATAATTCAATGCCAATCGTTTTCCGTGCATTCCTTGATCAAACATTTTTAAAGTCGCCACTTTTTGCTGCAAATCCAATCTGATATGTGATGATTTCTTTTACTTTGCCATGTTTTAAATAAGCACTGCACAACTCACAAGCTAAACACTGACGACTAATAACAACTTCGACAGCAATGTTGAAGATGGACAAAATTATGCAGTTCAAAATAAAAAGTTCGGGGAATTTAGTAATCTAATAAACAAGATAAAGGTTTAGCATTGCCATTGGGAAGATTTTATGGTATCAAGTTGCCACTATTATCACTGAAACAGCCGTTGTTTTAAAAAAAATTTACACGCTCTAAAATGTTAACCGAAAAGTTAACTTTTTAGAGCTGGACGTTGATCGTGAAAAACTGTTAACTTATCTGCATGTTTAACTTTTACGAGAGTTAACTTTTCTTAGATTCTACTGTACATATATATTATATATTTTTAGGTCAAAAACTAGAAGAAGTATTATTTTTTGTTGAAATATTTTTCTGCTTAACGGCCATTTTCACAATGTCTGATTAAAACTTAATTGGAACTTTAACAGTCGGTTAGGTAAAAATCTATTGCACAATGAATGTATGATTAACTTTTAACTGACATAATTTAACGAAAAAGTGTCTGTTAAATTTAACCGAACAAACTGAAAAAAAAAAAAAAAATAAAAAAAAAAAACAAAATAAGATAAAAAAGAAAAAAAACCTCAGGCTTAATAAATATATATCAAAAAAAATAGAAATAATAAGAAAACAACAATAATCATCTGCTAAAATATTTTTTATTTCTTTTCCCTTTTTTTGACGATATAAATATATCAAAATTCAAAGAATAAATTGGTTGAGTACATAGAAAAACTTAGAGTTAAATTTTTAATGATTAAGCTTTTGCTCACTAAATTTTTTTAAATTAATAATTTAATTGAATTCATGTTTATTTTAATTAATTTTGGTATTATCTCAAAATAAAATGTCATAAAATGGTCAAGGTGCCAATGGCTGAGTGTGCAGACTGCAAAACCAGAAAAGTCCTGGGTTCGACCCCAGTATCGGGCTAAGTCATAAAAATATTTTGCTTTATTTCGGAAGGTTTCACTGACGAGGGCATAGTAACTGGCCACTAAACAGTACCGGCTTCAGCTGATAGCAATCTATAATCTCATAAGAAAGCCCTCCTTCGTCGGCATTGTCTAGCACCAGTCGAAGTAAAATGGCTACTAAAAACGAAGCTTCAAACAAATTTAATACGTCTCCTTGACATCAGAGGTGCATCAACACTGCTATAAAAACAAATAACGTGCAAAAAGCAGTATTGTCAGATAGTGAAGCTTCACCTCATATCATTTCTCCTACAGTCCCTTCCTACAATCTAATTCCAGCATGTATAGGGGTCATCTTCTGAGTGTTTTTTTTTTATCTGGGGCCTGCGCTCAGGAGATGACTCCTACAAATGCGAAGCATTGCGCTGGAACTATAGGAAAGGGATAGTAGGAGAAACGATAGGAGGTGAAGCTTAATTAATTATATTACAGCTCTGCTTTCACACGTTCTTTGTTTGTTTATACTCGTAGCAGTGCTGAAGCTTCGGATTAGTAGCCATTTTTTTTTTTATTATTATTTTACTTCGCCGGTGCTACACAATACCGTCGAAGGAGGGTGCAACTGCGCACACTGTTGGAGCCACAACCGATATTCTGAAGGAAGCATTTTCGGGTCACTTAAACTCTCGTTTTGGTGATTTGCACTGCTCGGCCGTAGTACCCGATTTAACCGTTACAGACTTCTTTTTATTTGTTTTTTTTGAAGTCGCGAAGTATACGAGAACTTGTCGCTCGTTCTTATGGAACATACAAAAAAACGTGCAATAGCAGAGTTGTGAGATAGTGAAGTTTCACCAACTGCCATCTGTCTTTGGAAAAGGTTCCACCAGTTCCAGCACAATGCATCGCATATCTGAGTTGTGGTCCAAGATAAAAAAAGAATATATTGGAAAAAAGCAGACATTTTATTTTCATTTAAAACAATTCAAATTATCGCGAGATTCAAATTAACTTAAGTTCAAATTATCTGCAGTCGTCTGTATCTATAATTATAAAAAGGTTAATTGCAATTCCTTGTTGATTAGATTTTTCATTTCTTCTTAAACTTGCCAAGTTTTTCTTGCCAAAGCTTTAAATGCCTGTCATTCATTTACAACTTTTAGTCAAAGAAAATTAGTAACTTTCAAGTGCAGTGCATACAACAGCAGATAATGATAATGCGTCAACCTTGTTGTTTTGTTGTAACTACATCAATATACCAGTATTTTGTTTTGAAATAATTGAAATGAAAATCTAAAGCATCATCATATATACGAACAACAACAACAACAACAAACACAGTAACAGTGTAATTATCATTTGCATCATCTCTGATATTAAATTTGTGCGTAAGTGGTCTCTTTGTGTTTTTTGTTTTTGCAATTTTTAAAATTGCTTTTTGCTGAGGTGGGAAGTTCGAAAAATGTTTCTTGAATATTGCAAAATTAGTAGAGGGATGTAGAGTGAAGACAAATGGTCAAGTGGTAGAAGGATAGAGAGCTTAATTCTTGTAGTTCCCTGCATTTGCGTGTTTTGCTAATTCGTAAATGAGAGTGGCTTTTGCCCTGCTGTTATTTTTGTGCATTAATTTTTAAGAGCCATTTTATTTATCATTTCACTTTGCTGAAGTGCTAGTGCTGCTATCGCAGACTCACTAGAGAAATTTTTGTTTTGATTTGTCATTCAGAATTAGAAGGGCATTAGAAGTGTACTGTATGTACGCAAACTTATCAGCCAACAGCAACCACAATGCGTAAGGGGTGATTTTAAAGAAGCATAAACCACTCTGATTTGTTTAACTCGTCCAAACATTCGTCAAAGATTCGAAAAAGTATAATTTAAATCAATAAAATAGGATTTTGGTGCGATAGCGATCTTCAAATGGTCGTCAGAAAGCTTAAACAACGATTGTAGTGTAAAATTAAAGAAACACTAGTAGAACAATCATCTAAACGACGCGCAAAAATATATTTTGGAAGAGTGAAATACGATTCTTGACTACTAATAATCTTCCAATGTTCGGCAAAGTGCGTAAACAAGGATTCACTCGTCCAACTATCGTATTGTAGCGCCGGCGAAGTAAAATAATTACTAAAAAAATGGCTACTAAAACGAAACTTCAAAATTTACTATGTCTATATGCAACAAACCAATAAAAACAAATAACGTGCAAAAAGTAGTGTTGTAAGATAGTGTAGCTTCACCTCCTATCATTTCTTCTACTATCGCTTTCGTCTAGTTCCAGCACAATGCTCCGCATGTGCTGTGGTCGTCTCCTGAGTGCTGGTCCAAGATAGAAAAAACAATAATCCAAATACGAGCTGGTAGTCGAAATGGTGTTAGAAGTAGGAAAATAAAGTACCAAAGAAATGACTCAAAATAGTTGAGAATGGCTTAATTTTCAAATGCCCCGTGCTTAAATTTTGCGAACTTATACTGTCTGTAAAGGGTGTCCCAACAAGAACGCAAGATTTAAATTTAATTTTTTTTAGTTGAAACCACATGCCCTCCACGTTCATTTCTTTAATTCTAGGCACGAAAAAACTGGTTATCATTTCACGATACCGAACACCATTGACTGTTTGCGCTTGACCTGCCTCATTTTCATAAAAAAAAAGGTCCAATGATTCCTCCAGCCCAAAATCCACACCACATTGCATTTGCTTCTCGTGAATCACTCGAGGATTTTCCTCACCCCAAATGCGACAATTCTGCCTATTGACGAAGCCATCAAGATGGAAATGGGCCTCGTCACTGACGATGATTTTATCGGCAAAATCAGCATTTTCATGTTGTCTCTCCAATACCCAATTAACGAACTCCCTTCGCTCCATTTTTACTAACCTCGTACCTTCTACTAGCAAACAATAACAATTGTTCACATGTCAAACAATGACACTTCGAATGGCGCCAAATTTAAATCTTGCGCTCTTGTTGGGAGACCCTTTATATTCGAAGATCTGCTGATTACTTAGCATTAGCAGCAATAAATGCAGAGCATATATTCATTTATTTAGAATTTCTTCTAACCAACCGAAAATGTGTCAGAGAATGAATCAAGTTCCCTGGCAATTATATTTTCTTGAACATTTCATTCAAACCACAAATTTGGCAGCCCCGGTTTACTGCATTGTCTCTCTGTTACTATTTACTTCTTTCGTTTTATGAAATGAATATTGCAACAAATAAAGCATTTTGATTTGGAAATGAACTAGATTTGACTGACTGATAGAATGCAAAGCACCACAGCCAGAAACAAGCGCTCACACACATACAAACACACATAAACAGCAGCAGGCAAATTGTTGTTCATAAAATTGGGTCACGTCAGAATTTTACTTCATATATTTTTTTAGTCTTTCGTTCCTTTCGTTTCTTGGGAATATTTGATTAGAATTTTTGTGTGTGTGTGTGTGTGTGCTTATGAATATCATTTCAGTTTTATGAAATTGGAAAATGAATAATGAACATTTCATTCATTCATTTGTCTTTGTTTTGTCTTCAGTTAACAAGGACGAAGTAAATCTCATTGTTGCAAAAAAAAACCATTTTACTTGCAATGTCGGTTAACAACATCATTTCAAGAAGTCATAATTAAAGTCATACAGTTTTGGCATATATTTTTGTAATATTTATTAAAAATTTTTTTGTGGAGTAGTTGAACTTACATATTATTATGCTGAAATTTTTTTGTAGTTTTTATTTTGTTTCATTAGTTCATATACTATATTTTCAATTGAAGCATTTTCATTATACTTCAACCTGTGTACGAGTATTACAAGTGCTGACCACTTAAAATTTTGCGACTCCCATCCATCCCATAATGAAATTCAAACTTTAACTGTAATCATGACAATCATCAAATAACACCATCATGTACAAATTAAAATTTCAAAAATTACAGAAAAAAAAAACATCTGCATACGTTTAAATGTTTCAAATCATTAAGGATATTCACAACACTGAGAAAAGGCTGTATTTGCAATACCAAAATGCCGGGTGTCCACCGGGAAGGTATACTACTTTGTTTTGCCCGCCATTTTGGAAAAACTTTAGTCTTAACAGTTCATATTTGGCAGCCGTGAAGTAGACACGTGGCAAGTTTATTATGGAAAAATGTTCGATGAACCAACGTGTTTTAATCGTTAAAACATTTTATAAAAATCAATTGAGGGTGGCGATGGCACGATGGATGGTAGTCTGCACGTTGACTACACAACCAAAAAACAGACCTGGGTTCAACCCCAGTTTCAGACAAAAAAATATTTTTTAAATAAAAATAAACATCTCGCATTTTTCTGATGTGCATTAGTGTGTCTTTGTGTGTGAGTTGTTGTCGTAAGGTTTCAGTGGCGAAGGCATAGTCACTGGTCACTGAACAATACTGGCTTCAGCTGATAGCAATCCACAATCACATCAGAACGCCCTCCTTCGTCGGTATTGTGTAGCACCGGCGAAGTAAAATAATAATAAAAATGGCTACTGAAGAAGCTTCAGCACTGCTACGAGTATAAACAAAGAACGTGCGAAAGCAGAGCTGCAAAAATAATTAATTAAGCTTCACCTCCTGTCGTTTCTCCTACTATCCCTTTCCTATAGTTCCAGCACAATGCTTGGCATGTGTAGGAGTCATCTCCTGAGTGCTGGTCCTAGATAAAAAAAAATCATCGATTACTGTGACGATGAGAAAGTTACTTGAAATTTTTGGCAGAAACAACGTGGCAACAAAATCCACGATTTATCGTGTAGAGAATGATTTTGAAGAAAGAGGCTCTGTAGGTGTGATAGGCGCAAGCATGGACCACAACGTACTGCAAGATCGGCTGAAAACATTACTGCTGCTCAAGAAAGTGTTCAGAAGAATCCATCAACCTCAATTCGAAGCATATGGCAAGACAATGTTGCACCCACCTTGCCAGTATATGAACATACGTTAGAAGAAATGACAATCGAGAATTCTTGAACTATGAAAATATTATGCGTGTAACATTTTGCGAAATTTCGTTAATACCCCTTGCAATTCTTGCTGATAAAGATGGTGATGGTGATGGTGTTGTTGATGATGCTGGATAAGAACTAACTTTAGCACAGCTATTTTCACAACAACACTTGTTAATTGTCAGTTACAGTTTTTTGGCAGAAGGAAATGAAAAAAAGAAAACATAAATGGCATGTGCACCTTTGTGTATGTGTGTGTATGTACGAGTGCAGTATAAAACTTTGACTGAATGCATAAATGCCAAGTGGGTGGTTACATTTGTCAGTTAAACTAGTGTAAGCGAAATCTAATATTCGACATTTATATGTAACGAACGAAGCTATGATATTTTAAATATGAACACCGGAAATGGGTGTGACCAGACTGCCGTCTGTCGATGTGCGGATGATGAGCATGCTGATGTTGACAATGATTATGGTTGTTCTAACTTTAAATTAAGTTTTTGTTTTTTTGCATTTGTTTATCATATTAAAAACATTACCTGTTTGTGGTATTTGTTACCAGTGTCTATCGTCGTCTATCTAGTGTTTAGTTTTTCAACAACTAAAAAAAAAAAATTAATTTTTTAAATAAAAATTTTTAATGTCCATTGAAATCGAAATCAAATGTTGGTTATTCACTAAATTAAATATTAAAAATTAAATGTAATTTTATTTAAATTTATTTAAATAAATAAATTGTTGAGAAATAATAAAAACTTCTATCTGGTTTAGAATTCCCATAAGTTTTATAGCCAATTAGTGGAAATTGGATATGCATGGTTTAAATAGAGACTCAAATACTGCAGTACTCGTTATACACTTAAAAAAAGAGGCGTTTTACAAATCAACATCAGTGTAAAACTAAGTTAAACACTTTTTGCAACACTATGTGTCAAATGATCTTTAAGTTTTGAGTAAAAATCACAGATATCTGGGACCAGCACTCAGGAGATGACCCCCACCACATGCGTATGAGAAGTTTTAAAATTATTTATGACTTTTGTTCAACATATTCGCATGTCTTTAAAATACCACTTCCAGTTCAATAAGTTTAAAAAAATAAGAACATTTTTTTTTTTTTTAATATATTTATTAAGCTTGAGGTAATTTTATATTTTTTTTTTGTTTTAGTATCCGATATTTCGTTATCAGCTTGTTAACATCATCAGGAATAATAGGAAATTATAATTGTTATAATAAATAAATAAAATAAAAAAAGACCTCAAGCTTAATAAATATATTTCAAAAAATATAATAATCAAAAAATAAATATTTCAAATAATATAAAAATATATATATTTCAAAAAATATAATAATAGAAAAGGTCAATTAATAATATAATTAAAATAAGAATATTTTTATGGCAGTATTATTAAAATTTTTTCAGCAAAAGCTGTTCGACATCTTTAAAGCCGTATTTAATGATTTAAAAATACATTGCACTTGTATGTTCAGAAATATGTTAGAACTTCCTTTTGCCTTTTAATTGAAATTTACATAATTTATATATTAAATTCATTTAGTATCTAGTTTGTTAAAGTTACAGGATGGGAAAAATATTCGGCTAATTAAGCTTAAAAATATTAATTTTTTATTCCAATTTACTACGCACTTTTTATACCTTCACTTTAAAGCTGAATTCGCCCACTCTTTCGGAACGGAATTTTTGTTCTGAAACATTTTTTTTATATGTAGTTTGACGTTTATCTTTTTGAGAGAGAGAGAAAGAGAGTTAACATGTTTCAGAACCTGAATTGGTTTAATTTTAATTTTTGTTCTGAAACATTTGAACTGTGCTGCCAGCTTCTTAAATTTCTTATGCAAAGTTGAACTGAGCTGCCATATCTTTTTAAATCTACATAGTATGTATTTATAATAAATTACAAAGCAAAACAAAAAACAAACAAATAACAACAAGTAATAACTAATGGTTATTGTTAAAAAAAAGAAAATAAATTCGGCTCGCAAAAAAGTGGAGAATTTAAAAAAAAAGCTAATTAAAAAATTAATAAATAATTTAACAAAGAAACAAACCAAATTCATTCACACAAATAAAAAATATGAATGCGATGCCAAAAAAAAAGCAAATTGCAATTATCTGCTACTGTGCTGCCTAATTGTTAAACTAACACGCCTCGTTTCCAAAAATATTTCATATGGCAGCTTCGCTGTTCCAGAACAATTGTTCAAAGTGGGTGAATCACTTCAAAACAATCTCTCAAAAGAGTAAAAATGTTTCAGAACAAAAATTTCGTTCCGAAACAGTGGGTGAATTCAGCTTAAGTGTAACGTGTATATTACACACAAAAAATTGATGTCGAAATTTTTTTTGTTCTTAACCGCACAAAACGATTCCCCTTTTCAGGTATTGAGAAAAATTTTAACTCGATTAAACAACGCTAACCCATGCCGGTCGTCGTTCAAAATTTGGCAAAATCGATATTTTTGGCCAAAAATCTGACATATGGAGCCATAACTCCACAACTGTAAATAATAAAAACACGCTTAATATTTCAAATGAAAGCTAATATTGTTCTTTAAAATTTATATTATATACATAATTGTTGTTATTTTAAGTCTAACCGGGTTACAACAGCTTTTAGTCCCAAATACGTGACCTGGCACCACTAGGAGCATACCTCGTATATTTTGTTATTAAGTGATACATTTTGGGGGGTTTTTTTTTTGGCATTTTTTTGAGTTTAAAGTAGAAATATAATAAAAACAAAACAAGTAATACTGATAAGTGCAATGACATACTTTATTTTAAAATATAAAAATCAGACATATACTGTGTCATTCTGTCATGTTATTTTTGTTTAGTATTGTTTGGCATTTCATAATGGAAAGACCTACGCCGGAACAACGTTTACAAATCGTTCAACTTTATTACGAAAATTCACGTTCTGTGAGGAATGTGTTTTGTGCACTACGAAATAACATAATCAACATAATCGGCCTACTGACCGTACTATTCGCAACACCATCACCCATTTTGAGACCCAGCATTCATTATTGGATAATGTTTGACCGGTTTAGTGTGGTTTGTGGGCCGGTGGAATCATCGGTCCATATTTCTTTAAAATTGATGCCGTTGCGAACGTAACCATCAATGGCGACCGTTATCGTGCCATGATATTCGACTATTTGATGCCTGAAATTGAAGCTCGTGATCTCGGAGACATTTGATTTCAGCAAGACGGCGCCACTTCCCACACATCGCATCAATCAATCAGTGGATTTATGGAGAGAACATTTCGGTGAGCACATAATTTCACGTTTTGGGCCGGTCGATTGGCCACCAAGATCGTGTGATATCACACCGTTAGACTTCTTCCTGTGGGGATATGTAAAGTCTAAAGTTTATGCGGACAAACCCGCTTCGATTCAGGCCTTGGAGGAAAACATCACGCGTGTCATTCGCCAGTTACCAGTCGAATTGCTCGAACGAGTCATCGAAAATTGGACTCAACCAACCAACCATCATTTGATAGACATAATCTTCAAAAAATAAATGCCAAAGAGTGTTCTTTCAAGTGATAATAAACATTCTCCATTAAATTTGAATTTTCTGTGTTTTTTTCTTTAAAAAAGTAGGGAACCTCGAAATGGTTCACACTTTACATATGAACAACCGATTTGAAGTCTAAAATGTGGTCCGTAGTACCGGGTTTGCAAGAGTTTCTCTTCTGTAAGTCTATCCATAAAGAAATGTAAAAACAAACTGAACAAAAAGCAACTATATACTTGTTAAATGCGTTATCAATAAAACAGTGTTGCTAACTCAAAGTTGTGAAACTCCAAAAAACCGCTTTTTTGTGGGTTTATATGTTTAATTTGCTGTTTCGTTTGCTATGTTTTGCTTTATATATGTGTGTTTAACTTATCTTGGTTTATTTTCTAAAATAAAATTATTTATTTATTACACAAACAACTGTTTGTTTATGGCAAAATTATAAGTCACGTCTATTTGAACCTTTCTGACATACTGTTACCCTTTAAGTGGTGTATTATTCTCACGGAGTCTTTGGGGGCCAGTTTCGACACATTTTTATTTGCCGTGTTACCGTCACAGGGAAAGTTGGCAATTAATTAAATTCCGTATTTCTTCAGTTACTTGTCCACTTTTTTGGCATATCACAGACAAGTGTATAATGCCCCTATTACGGTTTCCAATTCTAGTCTACTTGAGCTGAAAATGCAAAATTTTTTTATAATCGATTACAACTCAACCTGTCAAAAATTTCCAAATTGAATTTGCATCCTATTACAACTTGTTTGTATTATTATAGATTACAATGCTCTATTGATGCAGTTGACAAACAAATGAAAAACTTACAACTCATTCTTCGCAGTTCTATTCAAACGAATTATTATAAAAATGGGATATTTTGAACTGATATAGTCACCATAAAAGAACAAATGAACCCTGAAAATTGTTTTGAAGAGAAATTTTTTAATTTGGTTTAGCCTAAAAAAAAAATAGTATTTTTGCAGTCTTCGTTTCCGTGCCATGGTAAAAAATTGTTTAAAGTTACTATATTCCATAATTGTTAAAGGATGACAGCACAATTCTTGACATTTCATTATTTAACAGAAATTTACTTTGTAACCTCAAATTTTATCAACCTTTTTGTTCTACAATTGTCTTTATTTATTTACCATTTTAAAATTCATTTATTATTTCCATATTTATGATCATAAAATATACAAATATTCTATTCTTCCTACAAAAATTAAAAATACAATTTCTATAACAAATAAACATTTTAGCCCAACTCACAATCTTGTGCACATGGACTTGCATGATTGGCGTTCCAAAGTTCTGTAGTGAATGTTTGCTCTATACTAATTTTTTTTATTAATTTTTTAATGTTTATTTATGTAAAGCATGCCAGGAACTAAGGAAACGTTAGTGATAGAGATGGTGAAAGGTGGAGGAAAACTTCATTATTTTTATATATCCGCTTTTGCGCAGTTTTTGTTTTTATAGCAGTGTTGCAGTATCTCTGGTGCCAAGGAGACGCATTTGTATTGTGAAGCTGTGTTTGGTAGCCATTTTATTAATAATAAGTTACTCCACCGCAGATGCTACACAAAACCGACGAAGGGGCGCTCTGATGTTATTTGTGGATTAGTATCCGCTGAAGCGGGTACTGTTCAGTGACCAGTGACCAGTGCCTTTCGCATAGTCTGCAACCTGCCGCCAACAACTGACACATAGACACACTAATGCACATCAGAAAAAATGCGAAATGTTTTTATGTCTTAATTCTTCACTGGGCTCGAACCGAAGACCTTGTGTTTTGCAGTCAACGTGCTAACTACCTCAGCCATCGCCACCCTCACCGCATCGTTGCATTTGTAAAATTTTGTACAAAATGTTTAATCTACAAAAAAAACAGATATCTATTTGCTATACAGGTGCAAATAAACTACAATGAAAATCATATAATTTATTTACTACTAATTTAACCCGGTGCGCTTCGCTACCCGCACACCAACTTAGCTAATCTCCCTTACTTTTATGTAGATATTATAACGATAAGCCATCTGCATCAAATATGCATAATTTTATTGTTATATCAACAATTTCTTTTCCAAAAAATAAAAAGGTACCCTGTGCAAAACACAGTATATTTTTGGTTTTCTTCTCAAACTTTTTTCATTTGATATTCATATCATGGAAGTGGCTAAAAAATTGACGTCCGTCATATTGTGCTTGCAGAGCTATCATTATATTTTATGCTCCTTTAAAAAATCCCTTTAATTCCATACCCATATTATGATGACGGTGTATAAAAATAGTAAAAAATCTAGTTCATAAGCACTATTTAAATGGAATAAAATGGAATACAAGTACAAAACTTTAAAATTTACTCCCTATGTTTTCGAATTTTGCAAGAGTAACAAAACACACTTAGTTAAACTCCAGCCCCAATTTCGAAATAAAAATTTTAGTAGCCCTTTGCCATATGCAAAATGAATTTTGAAAATTGGTACACGAACGACAAACTTATTTGATTATCAATTAATGGGGTGAGCAATTTGCGCCAACTGCTCTCTCCACTTTTCAAACAAAAAAAAAGACATTTTTGTGAAACTCTTTCATATGCAAAAAGCATTTCTAAAATTAGTCTGGTCCATAAATGGCGAAATTATGCTCGTTTATATTGTAAAATCAGTTGAAAACTGTGTGACAGGAGTAAAAAAGTGGGTGTAGTTAAAAAAGTAGTATGTAATTCAAGAGTACCAGTTAAATATTCACCCTTATTCTGTGTTTCGATTCGAATCGAAATTTTCTCCGTTTGCCTACTTTGGTATTAGGCGTTCCGTTTCGTTTCGATTGTATGTATTCTACACTACGACAGTAACTGCGATTTTGTAATTTGTAACTTTATTAATGAAAAGTTTTCTGATTTTTGTTTTCTGATGTTGTAAAAAATGTTACTATGAAATGCTATAAATTAATTATTTTTTTGTTCTACTGAAATGTTAAAGATTTATTTAACACCTGAGCAGTACGAAAACCCAACGAGTTTCTCAAACTCTGATTTTCAATTCTTTGACTCTGTATTCTGAAGCGTGTTATTTTCCTATTCAAAAAACATTACGGCTGCTATCGTTTCTATTTTTTCTTGAAATTAATATAATTTAACATATGATTCTAATTGTGCTTTTTCCCTTATAAACTATATGTGAAATTTATTATTACATACTCTATGATATTCTCATACAGTATGAAAAATATCATAAAGCATTTTATTACAAAAGTAACTCAAAAATTGAGGAGGAAAGCATATCCATATAGTACTATTTCGCTAACGCTTACTTAGCTCATCAGTGGATTTTCCCAACGTCTGAATAAACCCAAGATCTATATGTTTAAAATTCATTTAATCAAACGAGAATTGTTTGAATATTAAACATACAAACCAAAAAATCTATAAACAAAACCATAACAATCCATGAGTTTACTTTTATAACATACTCACATTTCTATTTTTAGTTTTTTATTCTCATCTACACTAGGCTTGCCATCGGCCAGCATAACTAATGTATTTTGAATCAAATGAAAAAATTAAAAAATGAAACAAAACAAAAGAATATCAAAATTCATATGTATATCATATGTATAAATAAATATTCCCAAAATAAATTCAGTTAATATAAAATATAATTTAACTTTAGTTTTCTTCTACAATGATATATAAAAAATTCAAATATCACGTTCGCCACTACCGATTTTTTTCAGACTGGAATAGTTTGGGTACAAATAATGTTTACTTATATTCTACCTTCTTTATATCTTTCAGTAATTAACTTATGTTAATATATATAATGTTATAGTTCCCACAATATTTAATTTTATTTAATATCTATTTGATAGCGAAATATTGAAAAATAAAAAATTGTTAACAACTTTTCATAAAGAAAAGACCATCGCTCAAAAATAAATATAAATATAATATAAAGGTCAAAATAAATATAGAAGTGAGACTAATTTAATTTTTAATTATTTATTTTATTTATCACGGTTTTTTTGCACTAAATTTAAGTTTTTACTAAAATGTTTACAAAATTGCTATTTTTTCTGTTCCTATTTCACACGTTTCATAGCAAATCTGCTGCTTCAAACATACTCCTCTCTTCTTCTTTTTCTTTCGCTTAAGTTTTTGTTTGCGGAATACCTTTTTTCGATCCGTGCTTAACTGAATGCCGGAACGTAATCGAAACAGAATAAAAGTGATTGTGAAAAATTCAGGAAGATCAGTTCAGATGTCTGGTGTTATACAACCAAAAAAAAATATACAAACACACATTCCGTTATATATAGTATATGTAAGATTTTAATTTTCTTGGTTCCACAAAACACAGTGAAGTATGGTTTTTAACTTCAATTATATTTATTTCAGGTATAATAAGTAGGTAAATGTAAAATAAGTAAATAGATATTTCAATTTCAATTCTGTAGATTGTAGTTTCAAATATTAAGTATTAATTTTGTATGTAGATTGTAGGTATTAGATTTAAATGTAAATAGAAATAAATATCAATTTAATTAATATTAAATCTTTAATCTTCTTTAATCTTCTTTACTTAGCTTTTATTTAATTACAACTTTTCAACTTTTCAACTTTAGTTTTTATTTTTCCAGCAAATGATATCTTATATTTTAACTTTAGGCAACTTTAATTTAAATTTTTAATTTGTTTCAACTTAAATTTTACTTTGCAACTTTTCACGATCTTCACGACATGCTCTGTTCAATTCTTCTTAAAAAGTGCCCAACAACTTCTTTCTTGTTACCTCTCGCTCGTTCGTTTTTTCTTCTTCCTTTTCGTATTGCTGTTTAGTAGTCGGTATTACGGGTACTATCGGCACCGTACACCCTTTACATATATATGTGACAGCGCATATAGAAAGGGACCTAAGCGTAAAAAAAAGCAATTTTCACTTTTTTTTTTTGATGTGGACAACATCTGAGCATCGAATGAGACCGATCCCATGCCTCAAAAGTGTTCCCTCCCAGAGATAAGCGCGTTTTATGAAAGTGAAGTACACCAAAGATACACGTATTTAAATCTTTAAAATGGCTCTCCTGAACAAAACCGGTTTTTACCCTTAGGTCCCTTTCTATTTTGCGCGTCACATATATATGTATATATATATCGAGCCTTTGGTGCAATACCGCAGTAACTCAAAATTTGAATTTTTTGAGCTGGGTATGCAGAAATGATCTATTTGGGGAAATATATATCTAAAGGAAAAAAGATAATGGTTTTATCTCGAACTGTTCAGATTCTACAGCTACAAATGTCTTTATTGCCTCCAGCTAATTCCAACAATATTCATTTGCAATAATGAAATATTTCCTTTATGACAAGAAATTTACAAACAGAAAACATTACAATACATGGCTCTTTATTTAAAATCTTGTAAAAAAAATAACTTTAGTAAACGAAAATACTCAATCAAAAAGGTGGCTCTAAACTTCAAATGCATTTTTCTCAGTTCACGATATTTTGAATTACGACGGTATTGCACCAAAGTGACAAATGACAAAAAAAAAAAATATTGAAAATCCAAAAATGTGAACGAGGAGGATAAAACAAAAATTTTAAAACTCGATGAAGCGACGGTAGTAGAGGGCAGACAAACCATACAAAGTATAATCTCTGTCAGCAAAATTCAATGTTTGACACATGTGTAGCAAACGAAACCAAGAAAGTCGTTCACATTTGGTAGGAATGTTTTGCAACAGTAAAAATTCTCCTTTTCAAATACACAAGATTGTGAGTTGGGCTTTTATTTTGCCGCATTTATATTCATACAAATATTTTCTATGAAATATTAATACATATTTCGTATTTGCCATATGTCTAACTATTATCAAATGACCAGCATAATTAAAAAAGTTTGCAGCAACAAAATCTTAATAATAAATTCTATGACACTTGCTTTTGCTCTCTATTGATTTTACCATAAAAATGTCCTCACATATGCACATACATACATACATTCATATAAATACAGAAATACAATTTAAAAAAAAAGCAATAATTAAATGCTACAATAGCAATAGACTAATAAAATATTTGGCAAGAGAATAAGAATTTTTGAAATTTTTGTCATGACATAAGTACACAGTAACAGTACAGTCGTATTTGTACAGGCATGGCTGTCAAGTAACAAATGCAATCGTTATGTATGTCCAATATATGACAGTATGAGATGGCCGGCCGTAAATACCCAGCAAACACCAAGTCAAACCTTTGAAAAGAAGATGACTTTATGATTTGATATCAAGCCCAAATCTCTGTTGAAAGGTTTGAGTTTAACATTTGAATTGAAATTGATAATGATTGGAATATAAACATTTAAAAATCAGTGTTTTTTTTTTATCTTGGACCAGCACTCAGGCGCTGACCCGTATACATGCGATGCATTGTGCTGGAACTAAACGAAAGGGATAATTAACTCTGCTTTTGCATGTGTTTTGTTTTATAGCAGTGACGTATGTATATTACATTTTTGAAGCTTCGTTTTTGTAGCCGTTTTTTAGTAATTATTTTACTTCACCAACGATACTATACAATACTGACGAAGGAGGGAGGAGGCCAGTGACTATGACTTCGCCATTGAAACCTTCCGACAACAACTGGCACACAACGACGGGGTAATCTCCTGAGTGCTGGTCCAAGAAAAAAGGATAAGAGAATCAGTTCAATTAATAGTTCCGATTTTTTTAATTTTGTGTAATGCATTTGGTAATCGAGTAGTTATTAAAGAGTATTCATAAAGGAAGTCATTACTTGGCAAGTACTTTCTATGGGAATGCCTAATTTTTTTCTGGTTAAATTTACAAAGCGAGCATTGTGTTTCACATATGTTCCACAGTTTTTGCAATCTGCATTAGAAAAACGTATGCAAATCAGATTTGACAGCAAGTAGAGAACAAATGAATTTCTCAATTTAAAAAAAAATTTCTGCTTTTTGTTGAGAACGATAATTTTGAAATAATAATTATTTTCATGTAATTTTCAAACGTTTGTCATTTGAGAAAAGGTATGACTTCAAATCTTTCTCAATTTGACATCAAGCATTCGGTGTTTGTTGGGTGGATGTAACTGTAGGCATGTAAGTATGTGCATATGTGTGCGTGTACTACTCGTATAATAAAATAAATGTCCATTTAAATGAAGATCCATTAACAACATTTTCAAATACTTCAGTTTGCCCGCCTCCCATATTTTCGCATTTTGCATCATTTTATATTTGCAATTATTAAATGCAGAAATGTCCTCCACATAAAATGCATTTGTAATTTAATTTCAGAACATCAGTTGCTGGTCAAATGTTTTATTTCAAAATTAATGTGAATTTTATTAGACAATCAACATGGTTGCCAGAACGTCTTTTATGATTTTAAGAAAATTATCGGCTACATTTTTAAATTCTTCTAAAAAATGTCTGCAGCTCTACACAAATGTACATTTTTAAGGAGTCCAATTTAAATGGAAACCTTTGGTTAACAATTTTTTGCACTGTTTGTACAACTCCGATTGAAGAAAAATATTGAAATTTCTTTCCAAGTATCCAAACATTCATGACAATTTTTTATTGCCACCCTTCCATTTGTGGCCACTTACAGGCTCTTTTTGCTTTTTGCTTTTAACTTTTATTTTTTTTTTCACAGGAAATGCCTTCTAGATATGCATACCAAACAAGATTTTGTACAATGCTTTCCAATTGTCCAAATCTTGAAATTTTCTTCGGTAAACCTCATTGAATTTTTAGCTGTAACCAATTCACAGGCACATCAGAACGGATCGATTGCTTTTTATTTGAAGTGTATGCCTTTCCCAAAATGAAGGTAACAGACAATGTCACCTCCGTTGGCAACCATCGAAATTGTTAAACTTATCGCACGGTGCATCAAAACATTGGCCAATTGGGTTGCAAATGCAGGCCCAGTTACATGTAACTACTCTTCTAGCAGCTACACACAACCACACAGTCTATAAATATGGCAGAAAACAGAACATAATTGTAGCCAGCAATTGACAGCAGATGCTGTTACATGATTTTATATTATGCCACATATACAACGATGTAAATATATGTATTTGTATATTTGTAATATATGTGTGGGTGTGTGCGTGTGTGTAGAGGAAAGCACATATTAAAATATATGGAAACTGCATGTTAAAACCAAAGTTTTCATGTTTTCTTTAGATGCATATTTGTCGATAAAAGGTTAAGGTTTTTCTTTTTTTATCTTGAATCCTTTAGCACTGCCCTTTACTATTTTATGTGTGACACATGTCCGCCTGACTTTTTGTGCCTCTGTCAGATATACACACATATAGTCGACTAAGTTGTTAGCGTGAGGGAATGTATCGTCTCTAGTGCAAAAAATGCAAACATTTGACATTGTTGTGATGCGATGCTCATACTTTTGCTTTAGAGATTTGTCGACCAAAAAATTTAAAACGAAAATACTTGCTCAAAGGCAACAACAGCAACTGCACTTACTTCTTTAAGGGTAACTACGTATGCCTCTTTATATATGCAACATATCTCTATGCTAGTAGGCATATGCCAACCACACACACACACACACCCATACATTTGTGTGTAGCTTGTCATCGTGTGGATGTGACCGGATGTATACTTATACAGCTGTTTATGGCTTGCAAACCTCAATTGCATTTGCTTTTTAAATAAATTTCTTCCCTGCTCCGATACTGTTGTTACTTGGCATTTTTGGTTACATTTTCCAATAGAATATGCCTTTTTGTATTTACAAATATCTTAAAGATTTTGTCATTTAGGTTCAGACATGTTGGAATTCTTTTGAAATAAAATGTGACAGAATGTCTTCGGTTTGTAAAGAACTACAATATTAACTTATTCCATTATTGCTGAGTTAATTTCTGTTGCTCATTCAATTTTGATAGATATTGTGATGTTGTGATGCCTTAATTACAATATAATTTACATACGAGACATTTAATCATGACAAGCAAATTGTATGTCATCACATAAATTGGCGCCTCTGCAATTCAAATGCATGCTGAGATTGTCATTTTCTTAGTTGGCGGCAAGAGGCACACACACATATATACATGTATATACATATAAGAATAATAAAAAAAATCCATGTTGTCTACGATGAACTGTGGAAATAATAATATGGTAATTTAATTATAGCCAGATAATTAATCACACGATAGGTCGAGTCCAATAGTGCATTTCCATGTCAGTTAGAAGTTGTTCTTGGTGATAAACCAGTTTCAAAACGTCACTTATCTATACCTGTTTGTAATCAGCTGTTGATAATGCAACTCTGTTCTTTAACATTTGCCCGGCATAGTTACATTGATAGTTACATTTGACACTTCTTAGAATAAAAAGTGAAAAAAGAATAAGAAGGAAAAATCCATATTGCCCATATTCGATCAAAAATACACCCTTTATTCGCAAGTTTATAATGGAACTTCAGGGGCCCATAACTCAGGAGCTAAAGGTTTCACTTTTTTTATTTAATTTTTTTTTTATTTTTCAAAATTTCTATAGGATGGCATATTTATTTTGGATCCGGAACGAGGCCGTAACCTTTATTTTTTTTTTTATCTGGGACCAGCACTTAGGAAATGACTCCTAGACATGCGAAGCATTCTGCTGGAACTATAGGAAAGGGATAGTTAGAGAAACGACAGGAGGTGAAGCTTAATTAAATATTTTACAGCTCTGGTTTTGCACGTTCTTTGTTTATACTTGTAGCAGTGCTGCAGCTCCGGTTCAGTAGCCATTTTTATTATTATTTTACTTCGCCGGTGCTACAGAATACCGACGAAGGAGGGCGTTCTGATGTCATTGTGGATTACTATCAGCTGAAGCCGGTATTGTTCAGTGACCAGTGACTACGCCTTCGCCACAGAAACCTTCCGACAACTACAGACACTCAAAGTCACACTAATGCACATCAGAAAAATGCGAGATATTTTTTTTTTTTTTATAATTGCAGTCTGTAACTGGGGTTTGAACCCAGGTCTGTTTTTGGTGTTGTAGTGAACGTCCATCGTGCCATCGCCCACCCTCAATTGTGGTACTGGAATGCTTCTTTTGAGACCTGAAAAATGTGCTCAGTTCATAGAACATCACACTGAATTCTCATGGCAAGAACATCAAGAGCTTCCGATTCCTCAATGTTTATACCGCTCATAACTGCAGATGACGTAGCGTGATCGGGCATGCGTCGATGCGCAAGCATGCATCATTGGGTCTTTTGAGCATTGAAGCCGACTCTCGTGTCGGCGAAGTAAAATCATAATTAAAATGGCCCCTCCTAGCTTAAGAAAATAGAAAATTATCGTCAGAGTTTCCGCAACTTTGCTTTATAATTAACACGCAACTGGAAAGTTGTGCAGCAATTAAGCTCTATTGTCATACCACTTTCACCGCCTGTACACTATCACTCTCTCTCTCTCTCTCTCTATCTCTATCTCTTACCTCAGAAATATCCGTTGTCTAAAAACATTCCTTTTTGAGAAAGAAGAGTATTAACAGCATCAAAATTGTTCATTGAAAACATTTATAGAAATCATTACGAGCGTTTTAAATCACAGGGCATCTGGAGATACCTGTATGTTGGACTGTTTTCACCGAAAAGAACTGTTCGAACAATAAAAAAAATACAGATATAACAATGTACGTACAAGGAAAATTGTTCAGAATCATTCAATCTTATTAGACTTAGTCGTTGCTGTGATATGAAATGGAGGAGATGAGTGGCAGAGAAGGTAAATTATTCGTAGCGACGTATGGGGGATTGCAAGGTTTCGAGGGCCGTATGGGCTGAGCCCGGACGGTGCAAGAACCACACGGCTACTGGGAATGTGTAAAAGAGACTTGAGGGTTCTGAGGGAAATTTTGACTGGTCACTGCTCGATTAGATCTATGGACAGAAGGTGGGAAGAGGGAGCTCTGACCTTTGCAGTTTGTGCGAGGATCATGAGTGTAATACTGCCATGACTTGCAGCGAAGCAGTCTGAAAGGTTGTGCAGCGGATTCCTTATGGCGCAAGATGATATCACCGATCATGATATCAGGTGGCGATATGTTGGCTGTAGGACAGCTGGTGTGGTATGGAGTCGCGATCTGACTTCCTTTTATTCTTTTTCTTCCTCTCTACTGTTTTTTCTTCTTTCTTATTTACTCTTTCTTCTATCCTCGAAGGGATTTAAAATGGACCTTATAGGTCTCCTCCTCCTCTAACTTAACCTAAGACGGTTGTATATAAATAAGCAGATATCTTGTAAATAGATCTATGGAAAATTTGCTCATAATTTAATATTTCCCACATGGCACTGCTGGGAGACATGTCCCACTCATTTTGCAGGATTCTAAATAGAAACACATACATACTCGTACATACATTTTTGCGAGAGTTGAGATACGTTGATGGTGTTCTAAATAGATGTCATTAGTTTATTGTCGTCGTTGTCGTATTTGTATGCCAGTTGTTGCAACAATTTTTTTTTATAATTTCACAATGTACAGAAGTTGTCGTTCACATTTTATCCTGTTTTTTAGATTTTCTTTTTGGCAAGTGTGTAGGTGTTTATATGTACATGTGTATGTAACTGCCCTAGTTTGTGTTGTTGTTATTATTTTTGTTGTTTTAATGTCGTTGACACTTACATTCATAACAGTAAATGTTGTCACATCATATTGACACAATTTCATTACTAAACAAAACTCCTTCCCCTCCAATTTCGTACGGGCAAGTATGCAGTTGAAGAAATAAAAGTTACTTTTGGCTTTATTTTCCGTTTTTTTTTATTATATTTATTTTTCTCTTCTTTTTGCTGTTGGTAGTTGAGTGATAAATGAGTGCAGGATTAACAGTCAAATCATAAATGGCATGTAGTTTTAACTAAAAAAGAAAAAAAAAAGAATGTAAGAGGGGATTTATTTCTATTAGACGCAGTACGGATACTACGCGTATGTGTGATGACCAAGTTGTTGAGGGGAGATACAGTTTGACACTTTATATGATCAATCATTAAGTAACGAATGTTACAGAGAGATTTTTACAACAGTTTGATGCCAAAAGAAAAAAAGAAAGATTAATTCTAAAACGACGTTAAGATTTTATTCAATTTGGTGGTTGTGAGGGTATGCGTGCTTTTTTGCAGCACAACTGAATGTGTGGGTGTTACAATGATTTGATTTGTTGCAAATATATCCGCTTAAGCTGTATCCACATGATAAATATTTGTGATATGGGAAAATGACATTCCCTTTGAGTAATAAATACATAAATGTGCACAACTAAGTATGTCTGTATGTGTTAAATTTTTTTTTATAAGTTTCAGTTTATTATATCTTACTTGTCGCTGTTGAAGACATTTCCTGGAAACGCACTTACTTTTTTCTTAATTTAGAATTTGCCCACTAGTTGTTACAGCCAGTTGGAATTCATTAAATCTGGATACTTTCTGAGTTTGCTAGAATTGCTTATAGAAATTGACCTAAAGCAATTTAAAGTTAAAAAGTTTTTTTTTTTTTAACCAGTGCTTATGTTATAACGCCTACATATGTAATGCACTCCACTGCAACTCGGTAGAGAGAACTAAAATATGGTGAATATAGAGGTGGTGAAAATGGTAGGAAGGTAGTGCTTAATTCACCACTTTGCAGTTGCGTGTTAATTATAAAGGAAAGTTGCGGCGTCGCTGATGTTAATTTTGACGCATAATTTTTTTAAGCTGAGGGGAACTGTTTTATTTATTTATTTTTTTTTTTTTTTATCTTGGACCAGCACTCAGGGGATGAACCCTACACATGCGATGCATTGTGCTGGAACTAGGAAATCAGGTTATGGGAAGGAGGATAGAGGGAGTAGTGTGAATGGACATTTGATTTGAATTTTCCCACGTCATAAGTGACAGGAAAGACCTCGGCAGGGAGTTTATTATTTATTTATTTATTATTGTACTGATGTTGATGCTGATGTTTTATTGCTCAAATACCGATGAAGAAGTGTGTTGTAACAGAGAAAAGTCAGAAAACAAGTTTTGACTTAAATGGGCCGGGAAACGAACCCGGTTTCTTTTAGTAGCAGACTGAACACGCTAACTACTCAGCCATCAGCACATTATTTAACATGAAGGAACTTTGCAGTTGTCATAAAAATATTGCAACTTTACTCAGCTATTCATTTTATTTTGCATTTGTGAAGTACCCAGCAAAAACTACTGCTTCCAACGAAGCAGGTTTATAAGCGAAAGTTTAGTCGGCTCTTGCGCTAGCTTGCGTTCGCGATGTCCCACTTGGAGCTCTCTTTTTTGACATAAAACTGCTCTTTTTTAAAGCATCAAAAACTCACTGAAATCATGTTGTTAAATATCGTTGTTGCATATATGAGATCGTTAAACCATAAAAAGCAAATTGTTCAAATTACTATTACTCTTGCTTCTACACAATAAGTGAGAGATTGTATTTATTATTTTGTGTTTACTCTTTTGTGTTTGAAATCTTTCCCTTCTATTTGCGCATCCTTGGAAGCGCTAAAAACAGCGCATCTGAAAAACATGCAATTTTTTTACTGCTTCCAGAAACCTTAAGATTTTTTGCTGGGTATCCAGGTATGCGTTTATTCATTGGTAATTCGAGGTTGCCTAATCGATGTTTTTGTACCATGACGAAAAGTTATTGGAAATTTCAGCGAAACCACAGAGTGCCAATGTTTAATAATTAAAATAATTTTATTATCATATTGTGCCAACAAGGTAATCACCCTTATTGTGTTTGGCGCTTTTGCGGCGAAAACTAGGCGGTTTTTGAAAATGATACCGTGATTGGCGAAAACGCCAATGAGTACGACACTTTTTTTTTGAAATCTATTACAAAAGACGCCGTGAAACCGGTACCGTGTTTGGTGTATTCGTCTGTCAAAAGTGTATAAAACTCTCGTTAAGATATTTGATCACGACATTATTCAAATTTGTTTAAAATAATTAAATGGAAGTGAACAAAATGTAAGTAATGAAAAAAGTATAATTAATATAATTAAAACATGATTTTATTCGTACATACATACATATGTATGTATTTATGTATACAAATGTACATACATTTTAGAGTAAAAGTAACAACTACTGGTTCATTTGCGAGGCTAGTTGAAATAATGGAACAGAAACCTTATTTGGCAAAGGGCTTCCAGAAAAGTTTACAAAAGGTAAATTTTAAGGAAGAGTGGAACACCATTTCGGATGATTTAAGTTGTATTGATCCGCCATCGCGTTCTGGGGAGGGCTGGATGAAAGTGTGGGCCGACTTTAAATTTAAATTGAAAAAAAAAACTAGCACATAATAAAGTTGAAAGCTATGCTACAGGTGGAGGCCCGTTTAAAAAGCTATCTTTTTCAGCTATAGAAGAAGCAGCAATTAATTTATTAGATATGCGTGCTGTTATACAACATAAAGATGTATTTGGAATTAAAAGACCGAAAGCTATTTCCCCAAACCCCGAACCAAATTTAGTCGCTACCACGAGTATTGAAGAAATTGATAAGCCTTGTCCTTCAACCCCGCTTAATAAAAATAGAAAAACAAAGAATAAACAAAAAGTAACGCTTTTAGAAGAACAAGTTAAACTGCAAAAAGAGTTGTGCTTAGAACTCAAACAGAAATTGTCGGAAATTGAACGTTAAAACAGAAAAATATTTAAAGCTAAGGAAGAGAAATTAAATTTATATAAAGGCGAACTCAAAAAGAATGATCAACATAGAAAAGCCCTTTTAGAAATTCGTAAAAGCGAACTCGAACTTAAAAAAAGATAAAACGAATTTGAAAGCATCTTTAATAATTCTAAAATAACTAATAAATCTAAAACGAAATATATATTAACACAAAAATACATTTTATTAAACTTACTTTATGTACATTCTTCAATTATCCAGTTAAAAGTGCGAAAGCTAAAGACAACATAGTGCACACATAAAATCTTATTAAAGTTAATCTGATTGTTTCCATATAAAATGATGCCATATGTGCCCTCAGTAGAAATTTCAAAGTAGCAATCTCTGCTGTTGAATGTGGTACACTAGAGACGATCCCCGATAGATGGGGTACTGGATTTATTATACTAAATTTTTTTCTCTTGGGCCAGCACTCAGGAGATGTCCCCTCAACATACGGTGCATTGTGCTGGAACTAGATGAAAGGGATAGTAAGAGAAATGATAGGAGGTCAAGCTACACTATCTTACAATACTGCTTCTTGCACGTTGTTTATTATTACAGCAGAGTTGGAGCACCTCTGAAATCAAGGAGACGTATTACATTTTGAAGCTTCGTTTTTAGTAGCCATTTTTTGTAATTATTTTACTTCGCCGGTGCTACACAATACCAACGGAGGAGGGCTTTCTTATGTGCCTGTGTATTGGTTACAGCTGAAGCCGTCACTGTTCAGTTGCCAGTCACTATTCCTTCGTCACTGAAACCTTGCCACAACAACTGACACAAAGTCTCAAACAAATGCACATCAGAAAAAATGCGATATGTTTTTATAAGTCTGAAACTTGGGTTGAACACAGGAAAAATTTTTCGTTTTGTAGTCAAAGTGTAGATAGACTATTTCGACCATCGGCAAATTCAATACAATAACTAAAGCAGAAGAAGTAGAGCAGTGTTGGTAGATTTAAGGATTTTTCGTATCGAAAATAGCAGAATGAAAATTTGACGATTTTCCATGTTAAGTAGGCTCCTTCGAATAAAAAAATTATCAAGGTCTTGATCTAGTTCAAAACTGATTTATAAATACTAAGAAATTGTCAAAAATCGTTAAAAATCGTCAAAAATCGTAATTGGCCATTCCGCTAAATTCCATTTTTTGTACACAAAAATCATCAAAATGACGATAAAAAAAAAAAAAAAAAAAAAAAATAATGGATGATTGAAAAAAAAATTTTTTCTTTCTTTTAAGAACAACTGAGATTCATATATACTCACTGTGAAAATTTGGAGTAATCCACCCCACTTTTTCTTCATAAAATTGAGTCTATATACCAGGTGGCCCAAAATAACCGAAGGATTTGAGTTAATAGAACGATGTGGCTCCATCCTGTTGGAACTACTTGCTGATGGTTTTCCACGGCTGGCCTTAAACAAGTTTACAGCCATTGTCCGATATCTAACACCAGTAATGGAAACGGCGACACCATGTTCATTTTCAAAACAATATGGCCCAATTATCCTTTCCGACGAAACACTGATCCACACGGTACACTTAAGTGGATGTAGTTTTCGCTGTTGAACTACTCAATGAATTTCCGTAGCCCTTTTGCCTATTTCAATTGGAAATGGGCGTGGTCGCTCATAATTAAATTATGAATAAAATCAAGATTTTCTACTGAAATGAAGTTCAACGATTTTGGCACGTTGTGCAATTGTGTACTGTTCCTTTTTAAATTCCCCAAAACTTCTTTACAAAATACTGGCAACAAAATAACACATATTATAAAAAAGTTATAAGGAATTCGAACAGCTTCGCTCCTTTTAGGTCACCCTGTATTTAATCTTTAATATATATTCAATGTAAAATTGACTAGTTTTTAAGTAAAAAATATGCCGTCTAATGGGGTCTTAAAACCTGGTAGTGTGAAGCTCTCGGGTTAAATACCTATAAAAGTGATTGTTTATGCACATTGAATGCTGGAGCTTCGTTTTTCTTGTTTAAAAATAAAATCACGCGAAAGAAATGTTTTCTTTGTTCGTATAACTCTTAAATATTTAGCAACTATAATTCCAACAAGTGTTTGTATACAAACCGCCTACATCGAGGGACACCTGTTTACACACATTTGTAAATATTTATGTGTATGTGTTTTCACATATGTATATGTGTGTATTCTTCATTTGTTTCCCATATTCTACTTCAGATTTTATTTTATTTTATTACAAAGTGGCGCCATTACAGAATTTACACGCATTTATTGTGAAATTGCTGGAATTCTTTTCTCTAAAATCCGTTTTTATACCATTTGAAGTATTTTTCTTGTTGCTTTCATTGTTATTTTGTTTTTTAAGTCTATTGTTGTTGTTGTTGTTGTTGTTGTTAATGCACCTGACAATGCGTATGCATTTCAGGATTCTTACGAACACTGACTGCGATTTGTTCACATATATACGAGTATATAAATGTACTTACTTACAAGGAAGGGCAAAAGTAATCACCCGATGTTCTTTTTGCTATAATGAATAACTTTGGTTCTGCTTGTGAAATTTGTTTATTTATTCCTTTAGAATTCATTCCATCAAGTTGAGAAGCTGATATCGGGCAAGTGGCCGCCGCCAGAGTTGAGAACAATGCGGGCCCGTTTTATGGTATGTTCCATAGCTCCTGCTAGAACGAGCGACAAGTTCTCGCATACTTCGCGATAAATAAAAAATAGTCTGGAACATTTAAATTGGGTATTCTAGCCGAACAGTGCAAATCAACAAAACGAGAGTTTAAGCGACCCGGAATTGCTTCCTTCAGAATATAGGTAGTGGCTCCAGCAGTGTGCGCCGTTGCACCCTCCTGTTTTTTTTTTATCTTGGAGCAACACTCATGTGATGCATTGTGCTGGAATTAGATTGTAGGAAGGGATTGTAGGAGAAATGATATGAGGTGAAGCTTCAATGTCTGACAATACTGCTTTTTGCACGTTATTTGTTTTTATAGCAGTGTTGCTGCGCCTCTGATGCCAAGGAGGCGTATTAAAATTAAAGCTTTTTTTTTTTTTTTTTTTTTTTTTTGTCTTGGACCGGCACTCAGGGGATGTCCCCTACACATGCATGCATTGTGCTGGAACTAGGAAATTAGGTTATGGGAAGGAGGATAGAGGATAGAGCTTCGTTTTACTAGCATTTTTATTAATTATTTTACTTCGCGGTGCCACAGAATAACGTTTGTTGGAATCAAATGTTCTCTCGTCCCAATTCATCTAATTGAGGAAGGAAAAATTCGGTAACCATGGCTCTGTAACGTACTCCGGGTACAGTCTTCGTTTGGCCCGCGGCGTTGTTCAGAAAAAATGGCCCGTTGACTCCTCCACCATAAACAGCACATCACGCAGTAACTTTGAGCAGGTGTGATGGCTCTTCATGGATGACATACGGATTTTCGGTGTCGCACAAAAGATTATTTTATTTATTCGCGTAACCGCTAAGATGGAATTGAGCCTCTTCGCTCATGGTTTCTTTCGATGAATAATCGTTCACTTGTTCACTTCGTTGAGTTTCAGGATGCTTGAGCGTAGTTTAGACGAGTTTGGCGGTCAACAACTAACAGCTGATGCACTGTCTGCACTTTGTTAGGGAACATCTTCAAATCTATCACCAAAATCCTGCGTAGGGACCGCCGGCTAATGCCCAATTACGTGGCACGACGTCTGTTCGATGTTCCTGGCTTCTCTTTGACAACAGCGATATTCTCAGCAGAGCGGTTGCTCCGAGGCCGGTCAGCCTTGGGAACATCTCGTGTTGTCCTAGCCGCAGCGTTTGTCCAGTTGGTGTCTGATGGCCAAGAAATCTGCCACGAAATTCCCGCTGTGCCAACATAAGCAACAAATTGCTGCACAAAAAATGGAAACAATTGTTCCGCGTTGTTGCGGAGTAAACCGATTCGTGGTTTGTCGATTTGTATTCTGCGTTTGTTTATTTTCATAAATGTCAAAACCGAATTGACATTTGGCGCCATTTGCAAAAGTTATAGCGTTTAGTTGCCCTATAGGAAAAGCATAGTTAGAGAAACGACAGGAGGTGAAGCTTAATTAATTATTTTACAGCTCTGCTTTTGCACTTTCTTTGTTTATACTCGTAGCAGTGCTGAAGCTTCGGTTTAGTAGCCATTTTTATTATTGTTTTACTTCGCCGGTGCTACACAATACCGACGAAGGAGGGCGTTCTGATGTGATTGTGGTTTGCTATCAGCTGAAGCCTGTATTGTTCAGTGACCAGTGACTACGCCTTCGCCACTGAAACCTTCCGAGAACTACTGACACACAAAGACACACTAATGCACATCAGAAAAATGCGAGATGTTTTTCTTTTTTTTTTTATTTATAATTTTAGTCTGAAACTGGAGTTGAGCCCAGGTCTGTTTTTGGTTTTGTAGTCAACGTGCAGACTGTCATCCATCGTGCCATCGCCACCTTCATGTTGGAAGGTGGATGTTTCACGTCATATTTTCATTTTAAAGTTATTACCGCAAATCGGATAAAGTCTGCCTTATATTCTGAACTCTTTCGATAATTTTCCTGCAATTAATTATTTATTTTACTTAAAAAACCTTTTTAGGAGTCAGACGAGAAAATAAAAATTTAAAAATTCAGCATATTTGTGAGTTGCGGCACTTATTCATTTATCATCAAATTTTAACATCCTACGTGCTCTTTCTCATTATTGCTCTTTGCCTTCCCTACGAACAATGATGTCTTAATCAATGTTAATTATTACACATCAATTGTCAATGTAATATCCTGTAAAGAGGAAATAAAACAAAACCACACAATTATTTCACTAGATCGATATCGGAAGGAAAAGCAACAACTACCGTATAAAATATACAAAAGAAAAAGGAGAAGAAAATAAAAAACGATTTATGAAATACAACAATGCTATCGATACAACAAATTCATTCAAAAGATGACGTTCATGGATTGACTGTGGATGTGAATGGTTGCATGCATTTTATCCATGAATGTGGTGGTGTGCTCAAAATGAAACTTCGAGAAATTCAATAAAAGGCTCAGGAAAAAGCAAAAAGCAAAAAAAAAAAGAAATGAAACGTTATAAAACTGAAGTAATATAATTTTCGTTTTCCAAAATGAAATGAAAATAAGGCAAACGAGCAATCAACACGCATTCAACCCAAATGTATTTCAATATTATTTTTATTTTCTTTTGATTTTTCAATTCAATTAAACAAACGTTACACACACTTAAATGAAATAAGTATTGAAGAAAAACAGAACTGAAAAAAGAAAATAAAACAAAAAAAATAATATTTGAGAAAATCAACTCCAGTGTTTCAATACGGCGCTAAAGTGCACATGCAAAGTATATTTATAAATAAAAAATACGTGAAATGGCAGAAGTCGTCGGGTAGAAATTCTCTGGATACTAAACTCTTTCACTTATTTATATTTTTTTTTGCTAATATTCTGCAACGCCAGATAGAATTTCTTTTAAAATCAATCAAGTTTCCAATGGAAGAAACAATTTTTACTTTATCGTTTCAATATGTGGTGCTGATAATTTCTAGTGGCGGAATAGATTGGCCTGATTGGCTCTACACAAAAAAAAAAGAAAAAAGTATTTACTATAACAAAGCCATACAAAGTAACAACAGCAGACCTACAAGTGAACTTAACAAAAGTAGGAATCCCTCTTCTTCGATCTGAAGTTTAAGGCGTAGCCGACTATGCATCAAATACATATTTTTTGTTTAAGTTTTTTTTTTTTTTAATTATTTGTGCTCTGAAGTCTCGGTTGGATCTGAGGAACTTAGTGAGCTACGTAAACGTTACACGGTGGCTGTGACGTCCGTTCTCTGGTTTCTAAGGGGCTGGGGTAACAAAACGGCACCTACGGTGCTACTTGAGTCGACCCGTCTTGCTCGACTGCCTAATCTAACCTAACCAGTTTTATAAGTTCAACTCCGTCTCTATGATTTCGTTCTGCTTCTACATAATAGAAAGTCAACATCTGTCATTGAAAGTAATAATTTCGTGTTTTATGTTTTGTAGATGGAACTAGAACTTTCAAATTCGAAAGGCAGCATTGTCCGGTGAGAGACAACTAAATAAAATGTGAGATGTGGCAGGTAGTGGATCTTATTTAACAAAAAATAATTTTTTTTTATCATCGGTTTATCATATACGCCAATGAATGGTGGAACTTTTTTTAATGCGCTACACAGAAGAAAATAAAACTAAATTTTAATTAAACATTTTGTAATATCTTTTTTTTTTGATATATATTTATTAAGCCTGAGGTCTTTTTTTATTTTATTTTGTTTTTATTATTCGATATTTCGTTAACATCATCAGGAATAATAGGAAATTTTTTTTTTTTTTTTTTTTTTTTTTTTTTTTTAACATACATATTCACATAATATGCAAAAATATGAAAAATATTACATTTTTTTTTTTTTTTTTTATCTAGGACCAGCACTCAGGAGATGACTCCTACACATGCGAAGCATTGTGCTGGGAACTATAGGAAAGGGATAGTAGAAGAAACGACAGGAGGTGAAGCTTAATTAATTATTTTGCAGCTCTGCTTTCGCACGTTCTTTTGTTTTTATACTCGTAGCAGTGCTGAAGCTTCGCTTTAGTAGCTATTTTTATTATTATTTTTACTTCGCCGGTGCTACACAATACCGACGAAGGAGGGCGTTCTGATGTGATTGTGGATTGCTATCAGCTGAAGCCGGCATTGTTCAGTGACCAGTGACTATGCCTTCGCTACTGAAACCTTCCGACAACAACTGACACACAAAAACACACTAATGCACATCAGAAAAATGCGAGATGTTTATTTTTATTTAAAAATTTTTTTGTCTGAAACTGGGATTGAACCAGTTGGTTGTGTAGTCAACGTGCAGACTACCATCCATCGTGCCATCGCCACCCTCAATTATAAAGAACTAATAAATGAGAAAATATACTTGAATATACATATATGTGAATTTTTACAAGAAAATGTTTAATAAAAATAAATATATGAATTTTTAACAATTTTAAACAAATAATAAATTATAACTAACAAATAATCATTATCTTAAGAAATAAACCTTAACCTAACAAATATTACGTAAATTTTTACTAACTAAATATCTATAATTCTGTGCTAAGTTATCCGTGTCTGCCTTAAAATTTATTCTACGTGTTAATGGTGTTAATAATTTCTAACATTTCTAACATTAAGCGCCGTTTATAATTATTTTCTGTGTTTAATATTGAAACATTCTCAAAATCAGGAAAATGATATAATTCAGAACAATGGGAAGATAAAGCGGTTTTTTGTGAATTTATGTGTCTATATTTTTGATCCGATTTGTGACCTGCTATTCTAGTCTTCAATTTATTCTTGGTCGTGCCAATATATACTTTATTACAATTATCCTCATCATTTCTTCTACAGGAAATTTCTACAATTTCATATTATTCCTGATGATGTTAACAAGCTGTTAACGAAATATCGAATAATAAAAACAAAATAAAATAAAAAAAAAAGACCTCAGGCTTAATAAATATATATCAAAAAATATAATAAAAAAGGTAAATTAATAATATAATTAAAATTTTGTAATATCAATTAGAAAATTAATTAGATTTTCACCAGTAAAGAAATTAATAGTATAAATAGAATTATTATTGTTGTTTACTCGGTTGAATTAATTTTCATTTAAACTAATATACTAATGCTAATTAATAACAATAATTGAAGATTTAACAAACAATTTAAATTTTCAAACAAATTTTTAATAAAAAAAAAAATTATATGACTTTAATTCTAATGCTGAGAAATGTAAATGTGCTAAGAAATACACTAAAATGCTTATATTTATTTGCGTTCTCTTTCTATATGGTTTCCAAGCTGTGTTGGGTTATTTCCAAAATTTTAAATTAGAGTGATAGGAAAACCAGTTACCCTACGAGAATACTATTTAAGGTTTTGAAAATTTACTATTCGATAAAGAGTATGTTACAGTCTTTTCAGCAAATATAGCGAAATTTCGTAGGCGACCAAATCGAATGCTCTCTATAAATTACAGCCGTTCCCTAAAGAGAAACGAATTTTACTTTTTTATTCTTTAATTAAATATTTTCTCTATTAAAATTTTAATTAATTCAATAAAATTTTTTATTAATAATTTTTGCTCTCAGTACTTAAATAAATAAAAAATTAATTTGTTTTTGCCATTAAATACACAAAATGGCTGCTTATTTATATTTGAATGCTTATCTGATTGTCTTATATCAAAATTAAATTAGTGGCCATTAACCATTCGAATTGAAAGCAAATATTTTCTTTTGCTATAAAATTTTCTAAAATATTTTAACAATCTATTTTTTTTAAGCTTTAGGAATTTTTATTTTTAGGAAGTTTTAAAAAAAAAAAAAAAAAAAAAAAAAAAAAAATAAAAAACTTCCTGAAGATGTTAACCGAAGGTTAACGAAATATCGAAAATAATAAATAAAAAGAGAGAATAAATAAAAAGAAAAAAAACCTTAAAGCTTAAAAAAAATAGATTGTTAAAATAATAAAAAAAGGTTAAAAAAAAGTATTAAGAAAAATTTTCTAAAATATTTAACTAAATTGGTAATTATTATTATTAAAAACGTAATTGAATTGAGGGAATAATAAAAATTTAATTGCAACTATTAATTTCTTGGCAGGTAAAAATCTAAATAATTTTCTAATTGATAAATAAAAATTTTTAATTAAAATTTAGTTAAACTTTTTTCTGTGCGGTTGCGTAATATTAAGGTACAATTATGGGTTTTTTATTTTCAATAATTTATAATTTGCCGAGAGAGCGTCTAGTAAAGAAAAAAATTCCAGGAGTGATAAGTTGCTGCACTAAGCCTTTTGCTTTTCGTAGAGCCATAAATACAGAGTGTCTGGTAGCAGATTTATATTTTCAAACTTAAAGAGGAAACGTAAGAATTGACACAAAGTTTTATTAAGAGTATTGAACCAAAGAATGGAAATGCCGATTTAATTTTTTAAAGAGTCTGTAATCCAGATCCTTCAGATCCGTTTTTAAAATTTCATGAATAATTGCTCTTCGAAGTCCCAGTGAGGCTGCTCTTTTCCGTATTGAAAGTCGCGGATTTTCACATAAACTGCTTTCAACCAGTTCAAAGTTTTCGGCAGTCCTCGAAGATCAACTGGGCCCTGGCCGTGGGGCATTCAGAGCCGAAGCAGTTGCACGGAGTCTCTGCAGCCACGAACGAATTAAATTTACACACGGTCCATCACTTATTCACCCAATACCCAACTTTGAACAAAATTGTCGACCAGCAATTACTCTTAAAAAATGTCTCCACAGCGAACGCCCAATGCTCACTCGACCACTGCGACATCGTGACTGACAAATTCGCACAATCGATAATTCCAACGGCGCCACCCTTCCTCCGCACCATTTATTACTTTTTGAAATAATCGTATTTAAAAATATAAATTTGCCACCAGACACCCCCTGTACATGAAAATGATATTCCACGATGTAAAAGGATAATTTTAAATTTCATACTCTACACACAAATAAAATGGCACTGCGAAGAGCTACAGAAATACATTTGAAAACATTTCTTTTAGTTTAAGTAATGCTCAACTTAAGGAAAGAAAAATCGTTGTTTATTCACTGCGGTAACCACAGTACCAGGCTGGTTGATTGGCTGACTGGCTGCTTCTTTTAATGCCACTTCTGCTGAATCTTTCTCTGTTTATTTAATTTGTAGGGGAAAATTTTACGTCTTCAGTTTTCAAATAAAACTTATGTACGTACGTATGTACATACGTACAAAGAAAAGTATCAAGTAAAAATTTAGTGTAATTGAAAACGTGCTTTAAATAACAACGTAAATACAAGTCAATTAAAGAAAAACTTTGATTACTTCAAAGATTTACGAAAAACCAACTTTAATAAACAAAAAAAAAAATTAAATTAAATTTTAATATTTTTCATCTTTCAAGTTTCAGCTTTAATTGTTAAGTCAATAAACTTAAATCGGTTGGCTTTTTATTTTAAGATTTTAATTGAACTTTTCAATATTGTACTGAAATGAGCGGTTTAATTACGTAACATGCAGATGAACGATGAAAAATTTAAATACAAAATACTGTTCGAAGAAGGCACTGAAGCAATGTTTTCGAGATATAAAATTAAAAATTTAAAAAATGCGTTTTAAACTAATTCCATTTGGAATTTACTAATTCACTTTGGAGAAGCCACACTTGAGCAATTAAGACGACGGCCAATAATGCTGACATTGCTTGTCAAATACTTTCTAAAGGGATGGCAGGTGCTGAAATGTTAAAAGAGGCAACTGCAGAGGTTGCAGTCGCTTTTGTATTGAACAGGCGCATTTATTTTTCAGTTAAAGTAGATCCATTTTGTTAAATTCACCGACCAAATACCGAGCAATGATGTACATTAACATGAACAATTATGTAAGTCGGATAACTATTTGAGAACTTTGATAGCTTTTGAACCCACTACGCTAATTAGTTCAGTCAACAGCACCTGCAAATATCGCCACTCAAAAATTGTTCAACTTTTTGTTGTACCTGAGGTGTGATGTTATTATTTGCCAGTGATATATTAAAAATATCTGAACAAACACTTTATACTCGTATCACAACTAAATATTACAGATAAACAGCTATGCCCTTAATTGGAATACAACTCTCATGTATGGGGGTCGGTGCTTCAAAGACTATTTTGAAGTTACTCGACCGTGTACAGGAAAGAACGAAGAAACTCATAGGAGACAGTAGGGTAGCCAACTCTATTGACTCTCTTGAGCATCGTCGCAACGTGGGTTGCGTTTCGCTGTTCTATCGTTACTATAATGGGATGTATTTCCCTAAACCTGGCCATTCGCGCGCACGACGATCATCATTAAGAGCGAATCCATTTATGGTTGACTTGGCAGCGAATCACACTACGCATTACAAAGAAAATTAGTTTTTTGGCCGAACGGCACGGCACGTATGTGGAATGGACTAGACGCAGAGGTCTTTCCTGTCAATTTTGACGTGGGAAAGTTTAAATCAAATGTCAATAAACACATCTCTCTCCATCCTTTCTCCCAAAACTGTATTTTCTAGTTGCGGCACAATGCAGCGCATGTATAGGAGTCACCCCCCGCCGGTCCAAGAAAAAAAAAATTACGTACATATCACCAATTTTTTTATTCAGTTCACAGAAAAAATAATAGTTAAAATTTTCGCAATTAAGTCTTTCTTAATTAATAATTTAATTACATTCACGTTTAATTTAATTGCTTATTGTGTTCTTTCAAAACAGTGCACCTAAAATGGTACAAAACGGTGAGGGAGGCGAGGAATTAGTTTGCACGTTGAATACAAAACCAAAACAGACCTGTGTTCAACGCCAGTTTCAGAATAAAATCATAAAAAAAAACATCTCGCAGTTTTCTCTTTCCTATAGTTCCAGTACAATGCATTGCATGTGTAGGGGTCATCTGCTGAGTGCTGGTCCCAGATAAAAAAAAAAAAAAAAAAAAAAATTAGGAAAATCCACTGATGAGCTAAGTAAGCGTTAGCGAAATAGTACTATATGGATATGCTTTCCTCCTAAATTATTGAGTTGCTTTTGTAATAAAATGCTTTATTATATTTTTCATACTGTATGAGAATATCATAGGGTATGTAACAATAAATTTCACATATAGTTTATAAGGGAAAAAGCACAATTAGAATCATATGTATAAAAAAAAAAATTGTGAAATTTTTTCAATTAAAACTATTAATCGATTTTCGTGATAGGTTGAAATCTAATTATTATTTTAATTCACTCTTTATTTTTTTAAATTGAATTTTGAGTTGGCTTTTTTCTGTCTTATCAATTGTTTGCTTGTTTTAATGGAAACAGCAGGCTGCCTTCTACATTCAAAGCGACATCCAAATACAGCAACATATTGTTGAAATACATCTCCAATGTTTGTCACTAACTGACCCCATATTTTTAAGAGAATAAATATAATTTTAGGGAAGAAAACGCAATTTTAGAGGCATATTGCATCCCATATTACGGTAGCAGTCGAAGAAAAATTTTACTTTTCACGAATATCATTTGATTTCTAGTTACCACTCATTCACATTTGTTTGTTTTTCAATATCGTCAAGAGTAGATGTAAAAGACGAATCCTGAATTAGCTTCATATCTAAACCGTCCTAAACTTGGACTTTTTTTTGCATGAGATACTGGTGGTAAAACCATCTTTAACGTCTAACACAACAAAGTACTGGTCAACAAAGCAAAAAAAATTTCAGACACAAAATATGTTGAGCAGTATCATGTAAAATACAGCCCTAGACTCATCCGTATGCTTGCTTTGATAAATTCGGAAGGACGTTACTTTACTTACTGCTGAGAGCACCGTGGGGTTAGACGTGTTATGGCAGGTACCCACGTAAAACACTTTTTCTCTTTATATTATGACTCTGCCCTTGTACGTTCTTGTGCATTTACAGCAGTGTTGCAACGTGGCATTCATATTTGTACCTGTGTTTGATAGCCATTTTATTAGTTATTTTACTACGCCGATGATGGTATTCAATACCGGTGAAGGAGGGCTCTCTAATGTTACATGTGCATTAGTATCAGCTGAAGCTGGTACAGTTCAGTCACTATGCCTTTGCCACTGAAACCTTATGACAACAACTGACCCAAAGGCACATTATTGTCAGAAAAACGCGAAAAAAAAGTTTTTATGACAGTCGTTTACTGGGCTCGAACTCATCACATTTTGTTATGTAGTCAACGTGCTAATTACCTCAACCATTAAAATAATGCTCGATCGTGGTGTGAAATTTTCAGCTTATTTAGCGAAATTATCTGTTCACCCAGAGACAAGAACTGAATTTCCTAATCAGAGTCTTATCCGATACTACGAGAACGCAGCAATGTTTTCGACCGAGTGCAGTATTCAAAAATTTTTAATAAAAATTTAACTGTTTCTATTGAGATATTATTTTTATGTAAAATGCTGCTTATCGTATGAAAACTGTTTATCTTGGAGCTATAGATTTAAAATAATATAAACAAATAATCCTTCAGTTTAATGAAATGAAAATTTTCGTACTGCTTTAAACGTGTCAAACCCCTAAAAACGTGTTGAGCATACAAATGCCTCCAAAATATTTTAAACAAAAACTCCCCAACCACCTTCATCATAAAGGCGTATAAAATGTTTTAAGAGCTTCATAAACATTTTTATTGAAATGTTTCCAAATAAAAATTTTTATTAAGAAAGACATTAAGCAAATATTAAGACTATCCTTTATCCCAAAAGCACTGCGAGCGTTGGGTGGTTGGTCGCTTGGTGGGTTCTGCGTACGTATTTGAAATTTCCTTTCAATTCAATTATCACATCGCACTAATTATAGCCGTTCAAAAGAATTGAAAAAGAAGAAATAAAAAAAAAATATATAAAAATAAAACGAAATTGTAGTTGGAAATAATTTTCAAAAAACCTTTTGTGCGTCAGTCGTGCGTAGACGGCAGAAATTCGTGATGTAAAAACTTTTTTCCACTTCAGTTTCAAGCAAAAAGTCATGTTTATTTAATTTCTGTGGCTACGGCTTAATGAACAAATACTAGTTTAATTCTAAGAAGAAATAAAAGAAAATGTACGCACAAACCCATTCAAAGAAATACAAAAGGTTGAAATCAAATAAACAAACAAATAAACAAGGGAGAAAGGAAGGTGCGGAAGAGCAGAAAATAAAGGAAATGTGAATGAATAGAAATTTTCTTAAATTAAGCTCTTCAGGTTTTTTTTTTCAAGGTGCGACCCAATTCAGATTGGGATTCCTCTTGTCGCAAAATCCATCAAAATTATTAAGGGAAAAAGTAAATAGTCAAAGGAATTTGATGAATTTTATTCCCTGCAATTTGATCTGTTGGCATTAATCTGAGGATTAAACAAATGGAACTGAAACGTGTGTGTACGAAAATGTTTGAAAACTTTTGCTGGTCACGCATTTCCTTCATAATAATAAAAGTATTCTAAAGGCGACTAAACGTGATTTAAGCCTAAACGGATAAGTTTCTTTTTTTTTTATTATTTAGTTTTACAAAATGTACAGCGAAAGCTGTAGTTGCGGACAAATCTCGTTTACCGTGATTTGAAATATCATACTCCCAGCCAACACCACGAAATTGATATTTCAGCAACTCTGATAACGGAGAGGAGCATGTGATAATATTACATGTTTCTCATCCCTCTCACTTATAAACCCAGAATTTCGGAAATATAAATTTCATAATGTGAACTGGGAGATTTACAGCCGTATTAATAAAAATTTTAAAACGCATTTTAAAGCTTTTTTAAGCAAAATTCATTAAAATTGTATTAATAAAGGAATTTTAGCTTAAAATGCACATTATAAACCTTGTGTAACTATGGAAATTTTAAAATTGGTTCGACCCTGTTTTAAACCTATTTTAAGATGTCATATTGTGCAGTGTTTGTTTTCATTGTGATTGTTATTTGTGAAAAAAAATTCGACCCAATTTTCCGAACGTTTGCAGTGCTCCTTTTTTTCCATTTTTATTGTTTTTTTATATTATTATTACTGTTACACAAATTTCAAATAAAACTACTGTTGACTAAGTAGTGATGTGTAAAAAATCAAAACAAATAGTATGAAACTCGTTATTCAAATAATCTTTTAACTGCAATTAAATAAGTCACTAAAATTGCAATCTTACCAAGCGATATTTTTACTGTTATTAGGTTTTTGATTAATATACAACTTATCATACATTTTTTATTCTATAAACAACAATATTCTTATTATTAAACAAGACAATAAAACTATTTAGATACGATTACTGCGAGAATTAATAATCACGGTTTTGCATCATTAGGAGTCAAGTGGTAAATAAAAAATCTAGGGCTGCCATCCTCATTTTTGAAAAACCTTAAAGCGTATGTTAGTTAAAATACTGATTATTAATATGAATTTTTTAAAAACGTGTTTTAGGATTAAAAAGCGTTTTTACTAATATGTATTTTAAAGCTTATTTAAGACTTTTTTTTTATTAATACGGCTGTTATTATTTAGTGACCTTGTTGTTTTCAACAGACATCTCTTACTAATGTAAAAAAATAATGTGGACGGTGCGAGCTCGCTTATGGCAGTGTTCACTGTATTACCTTCTGTCATTTTTTTTAACAACATCAATCAATAGTGTAAAACTGACATTATTTTAACGATTTCTCCACCGAGTAGATTTTAAACATCAGGAACTTATTAAATTGAGGCGACCTTTTTGCTTGATGTCTTGGAAAAATTTTTTTTAATGCGTAGAAAGGAAAATTGATACACGCAGAAATACTGCCAATAAAATCAAACGCAATTGTGCACATACTCTACACAGAAATAAATGAATTTGCAAATTGTTGCCAATTACTTCTTTGAATTAAAATCGTTTTTTAAAATTATTTTTCAGTGCTACTGAGAGTATATATATAAATATGTATGTATGAGTGTACTCAATAGTACCAAATTTTTGACAAAACCTAAAAAAACTCGAATTTTCATACAAAAACTTTGAAAAAATGTTTGAGAATTACAAAAATATTTTATAATTTGGTTTAGAAAAATCTGTAAAAGCAGATCGAATGAAAAATACTTGTTACAAAATCTATTTGGTTTTTATGGTTTTTATTAAGAAAATATAAGAATAAGACGAAAAAAAAATGTTTTTTTTGTAGAAAAATACTTAGACAGATATGAAATTTACATAAATAAAATATATATTGTTGCAAAGGTCAAAGTATCTTCTCTCTCAAGTCCTTTACAAATTTCAAATAGGTTGATATTGTCGGCCTTTTTTACTCGTAACTCGAGATTTTTGTTTGGTGTTTGGAAAATGTTAAAATTAAAAGCATATTGTTGTTTTGCTCAACAATACCGACCAGAAAAATAATATCACACACCCCAAGTATTTTTATTTCATTCATTTTTGTCGCACAATGTTGTCAAAATGATGCTCTTGATTTTCATCTACGATATTTTCTAGTGTTTGCTTTTTTCCTTTGGCAATTCGAAAATATAAACTTTTTTTTTATGTCGCTGATTAATTCATTGAATTAACTTTTCGCTTATTATTTAAAAGAAGACCTACTAATTGTTCTATTTTAATTAATAAATTCTTTTTGTTCTATTTTCAGGTAAGTCTATGAATCGATGTGAACTAATATTGCATGTTTGTATGCCAAAAGTAAGTCATACATTGTTATTTTTTTCTGATTTGTCCGCGCTAATTTCCGAAACTACTGGATTGATTTTAAGGCAATTTAGCACAGATATGTAACTTTATCCAACTTAAAATATAGGCTATATTGTTATAAAAAATTGGGATATGCCATGCCCCTAGAAAATAAATATTTATTAGTTTATATCGCAAAAACGATAATAGAAAGATTTTCTGAATTTGGTCCGAATTGCTTAAGAGCCAATGGTAAAAGAAGACGAAATCGGATAAGTGGGCATGGTGCCTACTATCAACCGGCTTCGTTCTCAGCCCTTTAGGGTCAGTCGCCATATTGGATTTAGGTTGATGATGAACTTTTCAAAATCTCCTCATCATACCCTTTCATTTGATACCCTGCTATATATATAAAACAGTATGTGTGTAACGTATGGACTCCAAAACGGCTGGGCCGATTTTGATGAATCTTTCAGGGAATCTTCAGCATACTCAGACGGGTGACACAGTCTGATTTTTGATTTTCGGTCTGCGGGCGGAGGGGCGTGTCAAAATCCAATTTTCATATTGCACCACCAATGACATACGAGTATACTTATATTTATTTTCTGGCTTTATTTTATTTTAAATAAATAAATCGTGTGGTAATACAACACTAATGTTTGCTTAGGGTCAGCAACGCGGACCGGGTCAGCTAGTTGCAAATAATCATTAAAAATATGTTTTTGTAGTTTTAGGGTCCGTCGCCATATTGGACTTAGATTGAAGATAAACTTTTCAAAATCTCCTCATCATACCCTTTTATTTAATACCCTTACAAAATACCATGCAAAAAAGGAAAAAGTAGGTAAAAAAATAGTGGAAGTAAAGTGGGCGTGGTTAATTTTAGGGGGATGAAAAATAAATGTTGCCCGATTCTCAGACCTACCCAAAAATGCACACAAAATTTCATGAGAATCGGTTAAGCCGTTCCGGAGGAGTTTAACTGCAAACACCGCGACACGAGAATTTTATATATTAGATTTGACTGATTTGATTTTATGTTTTATGTTAAATAATTTTATTCAAAAAAATTCATTTGTCCTGATGATGCTAACCAAGGGTTAGTGAAATATCGCGGAAACATATCGAGACTTTGGTGCAATACCGAGAAAAATGCATTTGAAGTTTTGAGCCATCTTTTTGATAGCATTTTCGTTTACTAAAGTTATTTTTTTACAAGTTTTTAAATAAAGAGCCATGTATTGTAATGTTTTGTGTTTGTAAATTTCTTGTCATAAAGGAAATATTTCATTATTGCAAATAAATATTGTTGGAAATTGCTGGCGGCAAATATAACATTTGTAGCTGTACAATCTGAACAGTTAGAGATAGAACCCTCATCTTTTTCCTTTAGATCTATATTTCCCCAAAGATCATTTCTGCATACCCACGTCAAAAAATTCAAATTTTGAATTACTACGGTATTGCACCAAAGGCTCGAGATTAATAAATAAATTAAAAATTTTATAAAATAATAATTGCACTGCTAAATAAATTATTTAATTTTTTTTTTTTTTTTTTTTTTTTTTTTTGGCGTGTGAGGTAGGGTTGAAAATGCCTTCGCACTTACAGAGACCGTCGTCATCTGCGTCGAGTGGTGTTGCCACTAAAAAATTCCCTCCTCCTCCTCTGGGTAGATTGCTCCCCGGGACCGCTTTCCGCATTACTTCGGGAAGGCCCCGAAAGCCACGTCCCAATCAGGACCACTCTCACTCACCCACGTCTGGGTCCGCCAAGTCCGCAGCCGGCGCCATGGCCCCGGCCCGTAACGTCTGTTCCCCGTCAGAGGTGGCCCGCTATGCAGCAGCGCTTCGAGATCCCTCTTCTTCCTCCGCAGAACGTATCCCACGTACTGCGCCACAGCTAAATAAATTGTTGCTTACAATTAAAATAGAAAGTCGAATAAAAAGGAGAATTAATATAAAAAAAAATTTTTTCTTCTGCTTCGAAAAAAAAACCATAAAATAATTAGACTTTTAGCGGTGTTTATTATTTGTAGCTGGCAAAACATCTGGTCCCAAATTGGAGATTTCTGCTTGACTGTCAGCTTTCAAGGCTTGCAAAGTTCTTGTCTTGTTGCGGTGAACGTGAGATTTTGAAAACCCCCCGTTGCTGCTATATTGAAAATGATGAGACGTTGATATTTACTTTAGTCTACGCTTAAAGAATGTTAAAAATAATTTTCCGCCGGGTGAGATGTGTTTTGCCAATGATTGCAAACTTCTGCAATACATGTGACATGAATACGTTACTCTTTTAACCGTCATATATGAAAATGGCTTAGAGGTAAATAAATAGTTGACGAAGAATGCTCGGCAGGGTTGGTCTTTACTTTGGCCTATTTTATTAAACACATACACGTACTATATACCTGTGAACATACGCAGATAGTTTTGGTTAAAATAATACAAAATAAAAATTAAGATTGCTAACTTAACGAACAAAAAAATAGCAAAAAATAAACCAAACGCATTTATTTATATAAACACATATACAGATGTACGTACGTACGTATGTATGCAAGTGTGTGTGTGTGTGTGTGTGTGTGTGTCGACATAGATTGCCAGTCTCATATTAAATATAACTGACTGATACTGTTCAAACATGTGCCTACTTTTATGATGGCACATCACGTCCATCTACGGATTCCCCCGCATTAGTTTGGCTGATGAATATGACATCGTTTGTTATAAAAACCCAATATAAATATTTGCCCATATTAGCAATGCTGAACACGTTTGTGTTTGTTCAACAAAACGAAATGATTTTAATTTTTTTTCTTCTTTTGCCATGCTGTTTGTTGTTGTTGCTGTTGTTGCTGTTGTTGCTTCACGACTATTTTTGCATTTGAATCATGACCTCCCACCCACCTCTGTTTGCCGTTCTATCTATTTTACACTTACAAAGTGGGTGCGATCTATAATATTTTCAATTTCTTTACAATTTTACTTTGTTACTACCAGCACATTGTCAAATAGAAAATGTACAAGAATTCTTGCCTTTTCTTGAATATTTTAATGCATTTAATATTTTTCTTAAAGCACGTTTTAACTAACTGACAAAGTTGTTTGCTACTTCCTTTTATCATGCACTCTGTGTGTGGGTGTGTGTGTATGGAAAATTTAGGGTGCGATGAGGTTGAGGGGTGTTTAAGTTTAAATCGTTTTTGACGTCTACTATGACTAGTAGTAGTGTTGATGATGAAGAACTTCTACATACGTGTTGTTTTATATGAAATATATAATTATTTTCTTGGTTGCGAGAAAAAACCATTTCCTTTGTGATGCATGTGAAAATAAATTGAAGCACAGCCGCAAATAACGTTGTACGTTACAAATTTGGCAATACAGTGCCCGCTCGCTAATCCGAAGGTGTGTAATCCGAATTATCCAGTAATCCGAATTGAATTTATAACGTATTACGTACTCTATAGTCCGCATTGGTTGCAAGCTCGCCAAAAACCAAATTTTTATTTTTTTTATTCTCTGTTTTTTTTATTATTGTGTATGTTTTTTTAAAACTAACGGGACATCATTGAGGTCCAGAGCCCTCTATGATTGATAATGTACATGTTTTGTTGCAAATAGTTTGGTTATTGAATGGTGTTAGTTGCATATTCATTCTCAGAGGTGGGCTTCAGAGGTGGACATCCCACTATCATTGTTACAACAAGAATTGCCTGAGAATGATTGTGTTGGAGAAACAGAAGAATTTCGCACAATAACCAACTTATTTCACCGCAATAATGACGTGCGAATTTCTGAAGATGAAATTCTTAGCTGGCTTATTAACTGTGACAATACTTCGTGTTGTAGTTGAGAATCAGACACAGAAAATGTAGATTCAGAGCCTATAATTATGAAACACGTTAAAAATCGTGAAGCTGTGCAGGCCGTAAATACTTCAATAGATTAAGCAAAGGAACAGATTACATATTGATGCTAAAGGAATTGCGAAATAAAGCTTTGGAAGTATGTGCACTGAAAGAGCAGCAAACCTACATCACAAATTATGTTAAAAAACATAATAGCCCAACTCACAATCTTGTGCATATGGTGTTGCATCATTGCATTTGCAAAAAGGTATAACATATTTTTAGCATTGCTGTGTATTTTGTTACTGTAGAGCAAAAATATGCTATACCTTTTTGCAAATGCAATGATGCAACACCTTCTGCACAAGATTGTGAATTGGGCTATTATTTAAAAAAGCTTTAATTTTTTCATTCTTGTTTAAAGAGTGCACGCACATTTAGTACGGTCTCCTTAGAAAAATTGAAAAATAATCTAAATTCTGGTGTAAAATTTATAAAAATATAATAAAAGTGTAAAGAAAAGTGAAATTAATAATATTCAACTATTATTTTTAATGAAAATCGTGAAATAAAGCCGCAATTGTTAATAAAACTGTGTGCATATATTCTATATGTACTTATATATGTACTTATATATATATAAAAAACAAATGCTATAAATATACGTGTGCGTGTGTGTGATCGGTACAAATTTTTGAATTAATTGAATTAATAACTCGTACATTTTTGATTGGGAAAATTCGCGGATAGTATCGTTGGAAAGGGCGTTTTCTGAGCTTTCCAACGGTGTATCATAGTCCCGGATCGGAATAAGGAATTAGGAGCAGTTAATTTTTTTAAAATTCTGTAAATAAATAGTGTTGTGTTAAAACATACAAACTGGACATTTCTAAACACACATAAAGAAAAAAGAAAACAGAAAACATAAAGTGAAGTTTTTACTAAACACAAATAAATATTAAAATATAAAAACATAACAAATATAAAATAGAACTATCACAAACAATACATATAAAAATAAATTTAAACAAACCAACAAATACTACTCAAACATAAACAACAACAACAACAGTACGTGGCATTACTGTACAGTGCATTGTTTTCTATATGAGTGCAAGCGATTGCTCGAACAAAGCAAATGTGAAAAAACAAAACGGCAGACATGCATACATAATTGTCAACTCTGAAAGCAAGAGTAGTGAGAATATTTACGATCCTAAATGCAATAGAGATTATTTAACCCTGAAACCGACCACTGGTCCAATTTTTGCTGAAAAAAGTGCAAGTGATTCAAATTTGAATAAGTGTACAGAAGATAAAATAATTGTATCGCGCCCATTTTCTCCCATAAATAAAAGTACGGATCTTCCGTCGTGTTCAAATTTTTCAAGCCATAAAATACCTACTGGAATGGACCGCTACATCACGATCACTAAGCGTAAATCCAGTCCTAGGGCCGCCAATACTGAACCCGACCCTAAAATGCCACGAACCAATGAGGGTCAAAATAGGTTTGCCATTCTTGGCAAAATGGCCAATAACAATACGGAAAAGCCAGAGCAAAGAGCAATAAAACCGCCACCAATATATTTGCGAGAAGTGTGTACTAATTCTTTGGTGAGTAAATTGTCAAAGTTGATAGGTAAAGATCACTTTTACGTGGTCTCTATTCGCAAAGGTAACGTGCTGGAGACAAAGATTCAGGCCGACAGCGAGAAAGGCTATAGGGCCATAGTGAACAATTTTGATGCGGAAAAAAAAGGTTACTACACTTACCAATTGAAGAGTGCAAAGGGCTTAGTGGTGGTCATTAAAGGTATTGACAATTCTGTGCCGACTGAGGATATTAAAGATGCCCTGAAGAATGCGGGGTTCGATGCTAAATCAATTTTCAATATAATTAACCGAGAGAAAATTCCTCAGCCAATGTTTAAAGTTGAAGTTGCTTTCGACTCAACTAAATTGAAAAAAAATGAAACTCACCCCATTTACAATTTAAAATTCTTATTGAACCGAAGAATTGTCGTAGAGGAACCAATTAAGCGTAAGGGTCCGCCTCAGTGCCAAAATTGTCAGGAGTTTGGACATACAAAATCTTTTTGTAAATTACCATCCGTATGTGTGAGATGTGGAGACATTCACAAATCTTTGGAATGCCCACACCCGAAATCTGACACGAATGTGAGAAAGTGCGGTAATTGTGGTGAAAAACACACCGCCAATTATCGTGGTTGCAAAGTGTTTTTGCAACTAAAAAATTCAAACAAGGCAAGAAGATCAGTGCCAGTACCACTCGAGTATAAGGAAACTAATTTTCCTAATTTGCCAACAACTTCTGCCCGCGCAACTCAAAGAGCTCAGGGTACAAATGTGCAACACGTTAGTTTCGCTGAAACGTTGAAGAAAGGTAATACATCGCAAGAAAGTCATCGAGTTAACTCGTATGCAAACGTTTTGAAGGAAGGTGAGCACAAACCACTGCCCGACACTCAAAGTGCCATCGAGAAATTGATAGACACTATGAACAGTTTTATGTCCAACATGCAGGGTATGTTCCAGCAAATGCTGCAAAACCAGAGCATGCTGATGCAAATTTTGTTGAACAAAAAATAATGGATACGCTGAAAATGTGTTTTTGGAATGCTAATGGCCTGAGCCAGCACAAGTATGAAGTGCAACAGTTCCTACAATCACAACAAGTTGATGTACTTCTCGTATCCGAAACACATTTTACTCAAAAGAACTGTTTCAAAATAAAAAATTATTATAATTATGACACAAAGCATCCAAGTGGCAGAGCTTGTGGAGGGACAGCAATACTGGTTCACAGAGATGTTGCCCATTTTCCCCTACCAGAATTTTCGACGGATCACATACAAGCCACCACCATAAGGTTACCACGTTGTGGTACATCGATTTCTGCCGTTTATTGTCCACCCAGACACTCCATTACTACGGATCAATTTTGGAACTTTTTTCAAACGTTAGGAACAAAGTTTATTGCAGCGGGTGATTTTAATGCTAAACACACCTTTTGGGGTTCTAGACTTATTTCACCAAGAGGAAGGCAACTTTTTGATGCGATATCCCTTCACAATTTGGACGCAATATCTGCAGGTCAACCCACATACTGGCCTACAGACATTAATAAAATTCCAGATGTGATCGACTTTGCGGTCACTCGCAGCATAAGAAGAGAACTATTTCATTTGGTTCCGTCTTTGGATCTTTCGTCGGATCATTCACCTACTTTTTTGAATTTTTTTCGCGCTTCTGAAAATGCAGAGCAGAATAAGTGTTATCATAAAAAACATATAAATTGGCTAAAGTACAAAATGTACATTAGTACCCACTTGCCACAACACTTGTCTTTGAAATCGGAGTCTGAAGTAGAGGATGCTGTAATCCTCACAACAAACATCCTGAAAGAAGCGACAGCAGTTTCCGCATCAAACGTTTTGATAAGAAGCAGGCGTCACTACAACAGTAATGCTACCGTTGAGTCCCTGATAAGGCATAAAAGACAGTTGAGGCGTCAGTGGCAGGAGCTCCGTTCACCTGGCTTAAAGGCACAACTAAATAAATGCCAACGTAAACTGCGTGTTTTGCTGAAAGAGGACAAAGAATTTCAACTGAATGAATATCTGCAAAGGTTGGACACAACAGAGCAAACAGATTATAGTTTGTGGAGAGCTACAAAAAAAATGAAACAACCTACTTCCTACGAGGCCCCAATAAGGTTACATAATGGTGAATTTGCACAGAGTACAGAGGAGAAAATTGAGGAATTCGCCAACCACCTGGAAAACGTATTTACACCAAATGTAACCGCTTCCCGTATTGCGCCGATTGTCATAAACGAAAGAGTACAACGTCCACTGAAATTCCGATTTGCTGAAGTCGAATCTGCTATAAAAACGTTAAAAGCCAGAAAAGCTCCAGGCAGTGACAAAATCACAGGAGCAATGATAACTAATCTGCCACAATCAGCATTGAGGCTGATTCTCTTTATTTTCAATTCTATGTTGAGGTTGGGTACGTTTCCGAAAGCATGGAAACACTCAGAAATCGTAATGATTCCTAAGCCAGGTAAAGATGTTACGCAAGTATCTTCTTATCGTCCAATAAGCTTATTGCCGATACTGTCCAAACTTTTTGAAAAATTGATTCTCGAGAAACTACGGCACCACGTTGACACTAATTCTGTTATCCCACATCACCAATTTGGATTCCGGAAAATGCACAGCACTGTGGCACAAGTACACAGAATAACAAACCTTGTCCGATCGGCTTTCGAGAATAAAGAATACTGTTCGGCACTTTTTATTGATATATCTCAAGCGTTCGACAAAGTCTGGCACGACGGTCTGATGCACAAAATTGTAAACTTGCTACCGGAAAACGTTCACAAATTGTTCAAAAATTACATAACTAATAGATCTTTTCATATAAGGTCGAAATCGGTGATATCTTCCATTAAAAATATCCATGCTGGTTTACCACAGGGAAGTATCCTTGGTCCTTTTCTGTACATTTTATTTACTGCGGATATGCCTACAAGTCAATTGACGCATACATCAACTTTCGCGGATGATACTGCTTTTCTAAGCATACACAAGAATGCAGCAGTAGCAAGCCAACATCTTCAAGCGCATTTGAACCGATTGGAAAAATGGTTATCAAAGTGGAAGATAAAAGTAAATGCTTCAAAGTGCGTCCACATTACGTTTACTCTGAGAAGGGACAATTGTCCTCCCATCACGATAAACGGTGTTACAATACCTGAGGGCAACCACGTAAAATATCTTGGTATTCATCTCGATAGACGTCTTACGTGGACTAGTCACATAGCGGCCAAAATCACTCAACTGAAGTTGAAAACTGCGCAGCTTTACTGGCTTATAGGACGACACTCTGCACTAGGCCTAGATATGAAGGTGCTGTTGTATAAGGCGATTTTAAAGCCCATATGGCTATATGGCGTTCAGCTGTGGGGAACTGCTTCCGCATCAAATGTTGCAAAATTACAAAGAAGACAGTCAAAAATTTTACGAATAATCACAGGTGCTCCATGGTACATGAAAAATGTAAATATCCACAGGGATCTAAAAATTCCATCAATTAATGATGAAATTAAAAAAGTCTGTACGAAGTATAGGACGAAGATCACGGTGCATCCCAATCCACTTGCTAGAGAATTGCTGGTCTTTGAGGGTCACAGAAGACTCAAAAGGACCCAAACGTTTGATCTGATTGGATGAAAATTCTGTGTAACCATTGGGTTGAAATTGCAGTGGCAATGGAAACTATTTTTTTTTTTATAGTATATTTTTAGATTAAGATTTGAACACATTTTGTTAATTTCATATTGAAAGATCCAAAGTTCAAAAATAACATGGGAAAAAAAAAAAAAAAAAAAAAAAAAAAAAAACATATTACCGTTAAGTTTACTCTCTTACATCTCTCAAACATCAAATCATCCAAAATTATGCACCTTCATCGCCGTCAATTTGCAATGAGTCAGTCGGTGGAAGAACGTTGCAAGTTAATAACAAAATGCTCCGAACGAAATTGTTGAAAGCGATAGATAAGTGTAACAGAGGTACAAAATGAAAAGTTAATGTGGAAAATGGAATAGATAATCAAAGTAAAAGGTTAAGAAATAGTGAAAAAGAATACAGTCGGGCCTCGATTATCCGTGATCCGGTTAATCAGGGTTGGCCAAAGATCAGTTCATTGTTTTTTGTTTGGAAATGTTTTCAAATTGTTTGCTTCGATTAATCATGATTACCTCTATTATCCGTGATGGCACAATTTTTTTTATTAACGTACTCATTTCAAGTTCTCAAAATAACACAAAAAAAATTAGATGCTCGATTTGTCTCCGTTCAAAAGATTTGAAATTTAAAAGTGAATGTGATTTTTGGCAAACATTTTTGTGCAAATGAGTAATACTTGCCCATATTGATATTCTTTGCAATAAGTTTTAATTTTTGTTTTGTATAGATTATTTTTTATGTTTCTTAAAATTATACAATATTTTTATTAATGAAAAATTAAAATTTTTACTCTAATTTTATAGCTCCTAAAATTAAGTGTGATATGATTATTTTCTAATCTATTTTTTTGCATAAAATTTTTCAATAAGAATTTTATGTACATCTGGGGAAAAGTTTTTTATGTTTAAAGTTTAAGCTTTTGCTTAACGAAAAATTTTAGTTTCGACCTGTATTTGCTTATTGTTGTGAAAAAATAAATAAGTTTAGCTTGTGGTATAAAAACACCCTGCGATTAACGACGTACAAAAACAACTGCGCGAGTAAAGGCGGGTTAAACTGGGACCAAGTAAAACGGCAATATATACTTCGCTGAAATCTGACTATCTGACATATTGTGGTGAAATTCAAAACGAAAGTAGTTATTTTTTTAAAAATTAGGTGCTAGAGAGAGAGAGAGAGAGAGATTAGTGGTACTTTATGCCTCTCCGAAACTATCCAATTCATATAATCAGGTATGTGAGGAAAATCGTTTTCGGCGTTAAAACGTTTTAAAATCGACAAATAGTATCATGAATTTGTATGTGACGATTTGTTGTGACGATTTCATATGCCATCTTGTTTCATTGAAAAAAAGACGTTTTTAACATGTGACGCATTTCGATAATGCCAGTTTAAATTCGTTTTCAAATCGTTTAATTTTACTTGAACAAAATGTAAAGAAATATACAGAAAAAGTAAAAAAATAAATAAAAAATTATTATAACACCGTCCTTATTTAAACGAAAATATTCAACAAATCTATTTAAATAAATAGTAGTTAATATAGAAGTGAAATTTAAATACCCACATTTCATCTGGCAAATTTAAGGGATCCGATTTATCTCTTAAACGTTTTCTTAGAATATTTTCGCTATTCATCCTATTATTTTCCTCCCAGAGAATTAGCGAAATAGCAGCAATAAATGGCATTTTACAAATAAAAATGATAACATATGTTGATACAAATTTTATTTTGTTTAAATATTTTACAAACGTCACTCACATACACATATCTTTACATATTTTACACTTTTATTATTAGATTTTATACAGTTGTATTTAGAGAAAATATGTTGAAACGAAACAAATATGGAATATGAAATCGATCGAAATTCATCACACTACTGTCGATTTCAAAAGACGATTTTCAAATCGATCGATTTTCATCACATACCTGAATATTTGGACAAAAACCTGTAAAGTCTACAACAGGGGCAAGAGCATGATCTAAATATATAAGGTCTGCTTGACAGTTCAAATAATTTTTACTGTGACGTCACCGTCGAGATTTGTTTTTAATATGTATGGGGTTAGTTTTTTTTGTTGAAATATTTTGCAATTTTAAAGGTAAAATAAATAAAACAAATTAAATTGTTATGTTATAGTCTTTTTTAATTTTCTTTTTTCGTTTTTTTCTTGTATTAATATTTTGTTTAAATTTCTTATTCTAAAATATAAACGACTTTACATTTTCAGGCACATCTATGTTATCACATTTAATGTTATGGTATTTTAAATAATTATTTCGAAAACTTAAAGTATTATTATTAATTTCCTTAAATATATTTTCTAATTTTAATAAGTTTCCCATAAATTCTTGGCAGGGTTTATAGAGCCCTCTGTTTGAACTGCAACTGACTTATTTGAATTTTCATTTTCAATATTTTCAATACTTTCTTCTTGTAATTTCTGCAGACTATAAATAATTGTAAATATTATTTCATTAAAAAAAGTGGATTTTAAAAAAATTGTATTTACTTTAAATCAAATTCACCAATTGCTTCCTTTACAATTTGTTTGTTTGCTCTTTTTACGTATCGTTTCGATCTTTCGACTGGTAAAATGCTGTTTACATGGATATTTAAAGATGGGACAGCCTTCGCTTCTAACAATCTTTTTCTTATTGGCGTGTTCAATAATATATCCTTTAAACGCCAATCATTATTCGTAAAATGTCTAGAACAAATTGTTCCAGATTTCCAGTTAACATTTTTTTTACCGCATGCATTGATCCACACTTTCTTTATTTCTGGATCTTTTGGAAACGTAAAATATTTTAGATTTTTATCATCCTGCTTCGAGCTTTTACAATCTTTTACCACACAGTATTTCATTGTCCAAATAAATTTTATCACTTTCTACACAAATTGTTTATTAAAAACTCTTTTTTTTTTTGCTCTCACTCAGTTCACATTTATTTTTAATTAATTGTCAATAAAATAATCCTTTAATTTTCTTAATAAATATGTAATAATAATAATTTTAATCACTAGCTTTTAAATTTCCATTTAACCACAACAAAACATTTCCCGACGATGACGTCAAATTAAAAAAAAATGGCAGCTGTCATTCAATATCAAGCAGACCTTATATATTTAGATCATGGGCAAGAGTAAGCAAAAGAAATTACTTTTCCCCCCACCCTTTCTAAGCTGAAAAAAAAAATCAAATTTTTTTCTTCACATTATTTTTTCTACAACCTGTTCTGAATGCATAATTTCTTCTTTACATTTCGCCCATTTTTTTTTCTTCTGCATTTCACAAAAATGAATGAATTCATTATTAGATTTTTTCCAAGTAGATTTTTATGGTTAACACGTTTGTGTACATGATGGTTGGTGTATGTTTTATCTCACACAAACATGCCTCTTTCTGTTATTTTCTTTCATTTCATTCTTAACTTCCTTTAAGCTCCCTTATTTTCTTAGTTTGTTTTCACAATTCTACATAAATGAGATGTCATTATATTATATTTTTTTCCTGCTGTTGTTTTGCTTTATTAGTTGGCCATACTGCTCGCTTGGCAGTGGAATAAAGTCATCATCTAGTTGTGGCAGTAGGTTTATTATTTCGTTATGACTTACTTTTCATTTCACAGCCAACAAAAAAAGCCTGCATTCTAAAATTTCTTTTTCTATAAAGTTCTGTCTATGCATGTTGCTCTTAGTTTGTGTGTTTTTTCCCGTTCCTTTGAGGACGATGTGACATGTTTTTTTAAATAGCCACCAAATTAGAACGAATTTACGAACAAAAAAAAAAAAGAATAAAGAAAAAAAAAACAAATAAAGAAATAAGAATAAAACTTTATGGTGGTGGTAGGCTAAAAAGAAACAATGGAAAAACAGTAATAAAAGAAAAACCAAACAAATAATTTTTTGAAAGTCTTAAATTCGTTACAGGATTAGAATCATTAGCAAACTTTTTTCTACCGAACTTACTTTTTATCACAAATTTGTGGCTGTATCATATTTCATTAAGAACTTTATCAATTTGTGTTGGTATGAATATTTATTTCCTTGGCATGTGGTTGGTTTTTTTTTTTTTTTTTTTTTTTTGCCTTCATTTGGGTATTAAATTTGATTGCACATTTTAATTTCATGCTTTGTTACGGGATTTTTTCCTTCATGTTTCTTTTTCTTGACTCATTGTTTTGTATGCTTTTTATTTTTAGAATTTTTCATTAAACTTTTCTTAAACGATGATTAAAAAACGTGAAGCATTAAGCATACGATAATTTCTTTATGTAATTTATTACCAGATAATTTTGAAATGGATCTGAATAACTTTATTAAGAAAAAAAAATAACAATAATTATTATTAGGAATGGGCAGCTTCTGTATTTCAAAAACATATATTTTAAGCAACGGCAGGCAAAGTCATAACAATTAGTGTTAAAGATACAGGTTATCTGCTGTTTTCGCCGCTTCCCCAATGCATCAAAATGCAAGATTTTATTTTTTATTCATTTCCATAGAGTTTGAATAAACTGCAATAAATAAGGGAAAGAAAGATTTTAATCGATAAAACTGTCTGAATTATTTAAAATTCATCAAAAACCAAAGCAATACACTTTCATGTTCCGCATATGTCTGACCAAATTTCAATTTAAGAAATGTTTTCAGAATGCTTTAAAATCAATTCGGTACAGTTTTATAGGCAATAATCTATTTATTATTTTGTGTTATTCAACACACTTCATAATACTGCGTTTGTCCATTTTGCCTAAATTCCCATACAGGTCGTTTGTCTGGTCAAAGTTTAATAATTCAATTAAAAGTTCTTCCATAAAACAATGTTTTATAAGTGTTTTCTTTAAAAAGCCCTACATGTGTTGCAGATCGTCACTCAGAATATGCCACGACGAGTACAAAGCAAGCAAGTGAATAGAAGGCAGGGATTTTCTAAATTATTTTTAAATTTACGTTATCCCTACAAGAACAGTGACGGTCATTTGATCGATTATATGACCGTCATTACTCTCCAAATTATCAGTCATTGCGTTGAACTATTATTTTCTTAAGGGCAATATGAGATAAATGACCGAAACTTGTGTGTACATCTGATTATCCATCCTTCTCTAAGTTATGAATTTTGTCGTCCATAGAATGTATATCCGAACTGCTCACTCTAATGTTGTTTACTTGTCAGCGTTGATGGATATATCGGTCACTGCTGACGGATATCCCAGTTGAAATTAAACACTATTTTTTTCAATTCTTTATGTCAATTTTATTTCAATATTCTTATATATACATACATACATATGTACATATGTATATAAAAAATATAGTAATATAATATGAAATAGAAATATCCATCAGAACCTTGGAGTGGGCCATCATCTCTGAACTAATTTAGACCATCGCCACCCTCATACGTACGGCGAAATTTGCCTTCAGATCAATTTTTCTGCTTGCCAAGAATGAATCTCCAGAAGGGTTTATCGCGACAAAAATCATGGTTTTGGGAAGTTGCGCTGCGAAGATGAAAATTAATTATGTTTAAAATGTTTTACTCTTTTCTTAATGTTATATAATATAATTCTTATATTTGAATGGCTTTTCTAAAGAAATTGCGATCTTTAAAACAATTGTTATACCAACATACATATTTCAGTCAATGCCTGAAGTACATTAAGAACTGTTTAGCAGTTCATAAAGCAGTATGTGGTGGTAATTACTGTCACAAAATCCTTGAAATTTACTTTTTCAGCTCCATAAATTATTAATCGTTATATACCTGATCATTTGCCTGTCGCCCTCAATTACGCAGATGCTCATTATTGGCTTTAAGTGTCAGATAAAGAAGAACGCCAAAAGCAAAAAACGAAAAAAAAACACAAAAAAAACTTCAACCAAATCAATACACTTTATTCAAACACATATTTTGCGACACTTTAATGCAAACTATTCACAAACATAGAACATACAAATAAACTAAGTACGTACGAATGTACGTGTGTATAAAGGAAAATCCAAAAATACGATGGGTTTACTTTTGTTCGAGCAATCAATGGAAAATGTGCACAAAAATACATAAATTTTTTTTCTGCGACAGTTTTTTCCGCGAATTTTTATGTTACTTTTTGTGCAGGAATAACAAACAAACAAACAATTGCACGGCCAACGCAACAGAGTGAAAGAAACAAAAATAAAAAAATGTTTGCAAAAGACGGTTAAAATGCCATTGCCGATGCGGTAAAGTTTTGCAAAACAGAAGGCATCACAAATCATTCGATTGGACACAAGAGAACAGCTGGAATACAATTCGAATAATTCTATTTAGTTGTAGATTTTCAGTTCTAGCTGTTGTTGTTGTTGTTGTTGTCGTTGGCTTGGGATATGACGACAAGAGTCTGTACAAAGTAGCTTTACTTTTAACGCATTGAAAGCGTTTTTTTTTTTTTTTTTTTTTTTTTTTTAATTTTTTTCTGTATGCAAATAATGAACAGAAAATAGAAATTTTGAAAGCAACATGCTACACCATTGCCCACAGTTGCTTTACTTATATTTTTGGAAAGAAATAAAAAGTTTGGTCAATTTGTGTAGAATTTGCTTAAATAAAGCCTTTCGTTAGAATTTAGAATGAACAGATGATGCTGGTGTAGCGGACCTGTGACACATTTGAAGTTACGGCTTTAACATAATTTTTTTTTTTTTTTTTTTTTTTTTTTTTTCTGGGACCAGCACTCAGGAGATGTGTCCTATATATGCGAAGCATTGTGCTGGAACGATAGGAAAGGGATAGTAGGAGAAACGACAGGAGGTGAAGCTTAATTAATTATTTTATTGAAATCGGTTGTTCGGTGTGATTTTAAAGTTATACGCAATAATACATACATACATGTATTTGGGATTGGGATAATGCGTAACTATTTTTGGCATTTCCAGGCTCGTTGTTCTTTTACGTTGATAGTTCAAGTCAAAGTTGTCACTAAACGTTGTGCGCCTAAGTACATGGGCAATAAATAAATTCTTTTATATCGCATTCAGCACAACAATTCAACCACAATTCTATAGCTGTTGTTCTAGTAAAATAAAAAAAAAAAACACATAAACGAAATAGACTTTTGAGGCAATTTGTTTTTTCCATCATACATACTTGCAACAATCCCAACGCAATGGAACCAAACCCAATCGATATGAAGCAAGAAAATATAACGTTCATAGTTCAGCAGCATAAATAAACCTGGGGTACTTACTGTGTCAAAAAGAAGGAAGAAAGAAAAAAAAAAGTCGTTTGCAAAAATATCAGTATTTGTTTATGGTCACCACAAATGAATTTGGTTTCTTTTTTCTTCGCCACAAGCCGCGTTATTGGCTGAAGTACGTTTGCTTTGTTTTCCATAGGATTTGTAGAATTTAAGTGTTTCAATATTTTTAAAATTTTTAGCTAAAATAAATAAATAAATTTTGTTGGCAAAATTTTGTGTAGTTTTCTGAATTACCTCTTCTTCGCCAAAAGCTGCCACTTCCAAAAATTACCTTTTTTCAGAAACCAAAAAAATTTATTCGCAATTTTGTATATAAAAGATAGTGTGCAAAGCAGTTAAACTCTGTGTGACAAACTTTTATAAATACAGTGGAATCTGTCTTGACTAGACACGTCAGACATGTCGTACAAGGGTGTGTAATCTCAAGAAAATTCAGAAATTTTTATCAGTAAAAATTATCTTATATGGAGAATTTTTATTTAAAAAAACTCCCGAATTCAATTTACATTAATAAAAATAAAAAAATTAATGGGATTCATTAATGTGTATGTAACCAGCAAAATTAGTGCTTGCCTGGAAGCATTTTTGTAAGGGAGACAATATTAGAAGCATTACTTTATGCATCCAAAAAAGACAAACAAACAGAATTGTATTTTTTTGGGCTGACAAATTATTATTTCATGTAAATATTGCCCGCGACTATGCCGTAGGTGGTTCATTCATGAGCTGCTATTTTTGCGTACCTTTTCCAACATGTTGTCAATGTTGTCTTCCAAGGCTGAAATTGTGTTTCGTTTGTCCCTGTATACGAACAACTTCACGTATCGACACAGGAAAATAATCGAGAGGAGTCAAATATCATGATCTAGGCAGCCAATAGACTGCTTCAAAAGTTTAATTGCCCACTAAACTCGCTTCTCAATAGGATCGCGTACTGTGTGGCATGTGGCACCGTCTTGTTGAAACCACATGTCAACCAAAACCATTTTGAAAAAAAAATCGTTACCTTGACAACGGCGACGAATTGACATATCGCGATCTTCACTGACCCTGGCCGATACAGCAGCAGTATTTTCCTGGGTACGCATTCTTTCCATATGGATTGGTAGGTTAAAGACCAATAAAGTGAAACTGCTTCGAAAATTGGCCACAATAGTTTGAGTAGGCTGTGCGGTTGCTGGAATGTGTGACCATTTTTATTTCTTTGAGTAGTGCTCGGAATATGTCCCCTGTGCATGCTGTGCATGTACGGAGACTAGTTTTGAAGGTATAATGTATCGAATAGGCAGATAGTGAGGGCACAACTCCATCGTTGGGTTTGTTAGATATCGGCGATTTAAACCGCGTATCTTCTGGTTGCAGAAGCAACACGATAACTACTCAGCCAAGAGCACCTCTAAATTAAATGTATTGTTTGTTTGTGTGTAAGTGCTGTAGGGGCAAACCACTAACACTACAGCCAAAAACTTCAAATCTGCATTTTACTAATATTTAATGCAGTGTATTGGGAAAAAAAATCGTCATTCATACAATGAAGTTTTACATTAATGCAATGAAATTTGTCATTAAAATTCACCCAAAGATGTGTGGCAAGTGGCACCATCCTATTGAAACCACATATCGTCCACATCCATAACTTCCAATTCGGGCGATAAAAAGTTCGTTATCATCTCACGATAGCGAACACCATTCACAGTAACTGCCTGATCGGCCTCATTTTTGGAAAAAATACAGCCCGATGATGCCGTCAGCCAAACTGTTACTCTTTGTGGGTGCATCGGTTTTTCGACAATCACTCTTGGATTATCGTTTGCCCAAATGCGGCAACTCTGCTTATTGACGAATCCACTGAGGTGAAAATGTGTCTCATCACTGAAGATGATTTTCTTCGAAAATTGATCATCCACTGTTGCCATTCCTTGCCACCATTCTGACCATTGACGACGTTTGGAATGGTCAAGGGGCTTTCGTTCGTGAGTCAATTGCACCTTGTAAGCGTGTAAATGCAAGTCTTTATGCATAATGTTCATCAACGGCGAGCGTGAGAGGTGCAATTGTTGGGCACGACGACGAGTTGAGGTGGACGGCTCTTCAGCCACACTATCGCGAACAGCAGCAGTATTTTCTGCAGTACGAGCTGTACGAGTATGCACTGGTGTTGTCACATCTCATACAAATTTTTGCACGATTCTTCTGATTGTACGCACATTTGGACGATTAAATTGACCGAAAAAATTACGAAGTGCACGATAAGCATTTTGATTTGAACGCCCATTTTCATAATAAGCCTGAATAACTTTAACGCGTTGCTCAATTGTGTATCTTTCTATGTTTCAAATTGAGTTAGTCTTAAATTGAGAAATGTCAAATGAAATGCCGAAAAAAACTTGACGTTTAGGTGTGGTACACATTCAACATCGGCCCTTAAAATTTAATCACCCATTTATAACAACTCCCAACAAGTCTTTGAGAATTGCCCACGTGCAAACAGAAAAAACCAATTAAAAGCGAATCTACATATACTCAAGTAATTAAGCAAGTAATTTGATTTTTTATATGATGAAAACTTTCATTATTGTAATGAAGAACATTTAATGAATAATATTATCATTTTTACACTTTATTTACATTTAATTTAATTTTACATTTAATGAATAAATATATTATAATGATTAATATTAATGATGGATATTTTTTGCACTGTAGATCAAGAGTGAAGTAGTTTAGTCTACTAGCCAGTTGTGTAATAATTATTTCCAATGAATCTAGGGGAACTGAATACACGTGTATTTGTTGACAGCACAGTTGTGCTACTTTTTTTTCCGTCTAATTAAAGGCCGTTATGGCAAAATTTTTCTATTTCTCAGTTGTTTCTGTAATGTTGTAATTGTTGTAGCATTGGAACCACCTGTAAAGTCAATTCACCTTGTGTTGATTAAATTTTAATAGAAACAAATAAAGTACTGGACTAAATTCTGATGTCGGTTTACTTGTCATATTATTGGGAGTACAACTGTAGTTAAAAAAATTAAAAAACCGATTTATTCTTGTGTTGTTTATATGTCACTATTTTACGAAACGATTGTTTAAAAGTTCGGACGTTTCATTTTCTCGTTCTCTGTGTGTTATTATATATTTATGTATGTCGTTCAGAATTATAAGTAAACTTTTCCTTAGCATTTTAATATTTAATCCGTTGTAAATGCGCCAGTTAGCGTTGACACAAATTCCCCATCGCCGACCACATTGTGTGTTTTACCTGAATCCGATTTTTAGTTTATTGTTCTTTTGTCAACGTTAAATATCATTTTGCATATCATGTCTTTAATACCATTTGTTTGCCGCTGCCGCTATTGTTGCTTCTGCGGCTACTGCCGTGCAATGAATGTTACAGATTTCGCTGTGGCCAGGCCAGGAACTGTCTGTCGGTTTTTGGAAGAAAAACAAAAACTGACAAAAAATGCCGACATTCGTATTTGTTATGTTCTTATTGTTGTTTGTACTCTGCCTCTATCAAATTTCTTTGTTGCTTCAAATTTCTTTACTTTAATTTCATTTACCCATCTGTCTGTCCGTATGTATCTTTTTAACTGCAGCGTAATTTTTAGCATTTTTAACTCCTTTTTGTTTGTGTTATTGGATGCCACTTAAGGTCCACATACATACATGCATGCAGGACTGTACGACCAGGCAAGAATTATCAAAGTTTTTTTTCTTTTTTTTTTGTTTGACCACATAAGCATTGATAGAGATTTTCATTCTGTGTTCTCTGTGCTCTGCTAGTCACACATTTTACATTTTATGTGTGTGTATTAAAAAGCCTTTGGCTACCTTTATCTACTGCTCGGCATGTATCACATTTGCATTCTTCAATTGCACCCAAATCACACAAAGAATGAAGGAATTAAAAAGAAAAAAAAAAAATAAAGAGAACAAGGACATCAACAGCAACAGCAACAGCAACAATAACAGGCAACAAAATGAAATGAAATGTTGTCATCACTACAATTCACACTTTAATGTCTTTTTGTTTGAGCCATACACACACACACACACATACATAATATCTTCACACATACATACACATAAATGTATAGGAATAAATGTTCGATATTTACTTTTAAGTTGGGCAAATGAACGTTGCTTGGATTTGAGTTACAAGAAAGATACACAAAATGATGGCAAAATACATTTGCACTCTTTCATACGGACAATGTTAAATTTTATTTATGATCATCACTCCTTCCATTGGAATGTACTGAACAAAAGACGAGACATCATTGAAAGACTTTTACAGGTTAAATACTTTCATTATAAAATCACACATACACATGCATACATACGTATGTATGTATGGATATAGAAATTCACGTAGTAGCACGCCGAAACATTTCGGCAGTTTTAGAAATCAGCCACAAGATACAGTTTTGTTAGTTTTAGAAAACCGTGCGACAAAAAAGCCTTAAGAAAATGCTTCTCCTTTTAATGCAAATGCACATAGTGTACAGTGAGAGCTCGATTATGCGGGAAAGAAAAAGGAGCGCATAAATTAACTTCGATTACCTGTATGATTTGAGATTATAAGTTCTTTTTTCTATTATTTTTAAAGAAGTGTGTATTGATAGTGTTGAGTTTTACAAAAGCATCCTCATCTACCGAAAATGTCTTTTTTCCCCTTATACAGGGTGGCGCAGAATGAGCTATTTGGTTTGAATTCTTTATAACTTTTTTAATTATTATTTTTTCTTGGTTTTTTTTTGTTACCATTTTGCGAAAAAGATTTGGGCAATTAATTATGAATCATTACACGATCGAACACAGCACACATACTGCAGGTGCCTTAATGGCTTTGTTAAGGGACATTTAGCGATTAATGTTAACAGAAGCAATGCCATTATTGATTCAAGTTTGTATTGCTAAAGTTAAACAAAACTTAAATATAAATTACTTTAAAGAAAAAACAAAAGCATTGTATTGATTGCTTAGAAGTGAACGAAGGAAAGAATAATCGTGTTTCTATTTAAAAATCTGACGTCTCGTGGCTAATTGAAAAAGGGGTGCCAGACCTTTATGTTACAGAGCTGGTTGATCCGCCACAGACATATTCGGCGAACGCATTATTTCGCGCACAAGCGATTTTCACTGGCCTCCACGTTCACCACATTTAACAGCTCCTGGCAGTTTTCTTTGGAGATATTTGAAAGAAAGAGTGTACGTTAACAAACCAAGAACCATACTCCAACTAAAAACCAACATTCGAATTGAAATCATGGCCATTACACCCGAAATTTTGCGAAAAGTTATGGAAAATATGCTAAAAAGAGCACGTATGTGCGAAGCAGAAAATGGACATCATTTACAGGATATCATTTTTCAAAGCTAATTGCAAAAAATTCCCCAATAATATACTGTATTAAAAATAAAAAATTATACAAGTAAAGTTTGAACTAATAAAATTAATCCTATTGCTAATGGATATAATAATCGCATAAATAAAAAAGTTATAAACTATTTAAACCATTCTGCCCCACAGTATATTACATATTTTATAAATAACAAATCTTCAAAAGTTTTCTTAAAATACATACACTCATTATCATTTATTATTTAATAGAATTCAAATCATAAAATTTTCAATCAATAAACCGGGTAAATTAATTATACACAATGCTCCAATAATCAAGGTCTCACTGTATTTTAGTCATAGTATGTGGGAAGTTCGAATTTTTGCATTTAGTAACGAATTCATTTTATATTTTTTTCTTTGAGAATTTTTTACGAACTAGAATATCGAACCATAACCGCCAAAAACCAACATATCACATGGGAAAGTTCTTCATTCTTCACATACATACTCGTACTTAGTTTAAATTGTTTTCGCTCTAAAATCATAACGACAGATTTTACAGCTTCAGCGCACAAATATTTTGTGAGATGGTGCGACCGATTAAGAATTATACATTTTTTTTTTTCAAAAATAGAAGCATGGAAATTACGGCTTTTTGCCGATTGGCGCTAAAATCTATTGTATGTGTGTTCCTATTACTTTATTTATTTATTATTTTGTTTAATATTTGGTAATTCGTAAATATATGGAATTTCTGAGCTTTTTCAAGAATTTCGTCTACTGAAGATTTTGGTATTAACACCAAATGCAACATGCATATAGACCAGCTAAACCGTACAACAAACATAGATGAGGGTGGCGATGGCTTAAGTGCTGTGCACATTGACTACAAAACCAAAAAGTCCTGCATTGTGCTGGAACTAGATAGAGGACAGAAATGGCAGGAGGTGAAGCTTTACTATCTTACAACTCTGTTTTTGTTAGTTCGACGTGCAGACTACTTCAGCCATCGCCATCCTAAATGAAAATTAGAATGGGAATACAATTTTTGAGAGATCTAACGATATTATTTCATATATTTTGAGTACAATAGTGTCCACTTAACTGCTTTTCGTATAAATTCATTTAATAATTCTTCTGGTTTTTTTTTATCTCTTTTTATAATATTAATTAAACTGAGGGTGGCGATGGCACGATGGATGGTAGTCTGCACGTTGACTACACAACCAAAAAACAGACCTGGGTTCAACTACAGTTACAGACTAAAATTTTAAAATAAAAATAAATATCTCGCATTTTTCTGATGTGCATTAGTGTGTCTTTGTGTGTCAGTTGTTGTCGGAAGGTTTCAGTGGCGAAGGCATAGTCACTGGTCACTGAACAATACCGGCTTCAGCTGATAGCAATCCACAATCACATCAGAACGCCCTCCTTCGTCGGTATTGTGTAGCACCGGCGAAGTAAAATAATAATAAAATGTCGTCTAAACTGAAGCTTCAGCACTGCTACGAGTATAAACAAAGAACGTGCGAAAGCAAAGCTGTAAAATAATTACATCCTGTCGTTTCTCTAACTATCCCTTTCCTATAGTTCCAGCACAAAGCATCGCTTGTGCAGGGGTCATCTCCTAGGAGTGCTGATCCCAGATAAAAAAAAGAAAAGATATGACATTGTTCTGGCAATGTACTGACAATTAAAAATGTACACCAAAAGTTAAACGTACCAATTTCACAGTCACATACTATTACTTTAAAATAAATTTATCTGCAAACAAAAATGATCAGTTCACACGGTTGTCAGATTATTGTACGGCAAAGGTTGCCAGACCCAATGTTAAACTTTGTCTCTTAATATTGAAGGGCAGCATTGCCAATAGATACAAATATCTGACAATGTTGTTATTGTATGGGGCAATCACATCTGACAATAAAAAATGACCGTATCATATCTGGAAAGTATCTGTCAATAGCAATGGCGGGAGTTCTCACGATTGTCACATGTCTGCCAATATTATTGTCATAAAATGTAATGACAATGCTTTTTCTGACAATGTTGCCAGATACACGGTTGTTGAACATTTTATGATAAATTTTCAATCATATGTTCACAGCTTAAGTTTCAGTTAATATGTTCGTTAAATTTAACAGACAGTTTTTTCGTTAAATGGGTGTTCAGTTAAAAATGAATCATTCATTGTGAAATGCCGTTAAAGCTTCAATTAAATTGTGAAAATTATGTAAGTAAATCGTTTAATTAGTTTACTCTAAATATACATATGTATGTATAATGCACGACCATTTGCACAAGATTGTGCATTGGTCTATTGTTTCCAGAATATCACGAAATATTTTTACTTTCCTAAAACATTATTCCATTGTGACAAGAATTTATAACTCTACAACGCAAATATGAAATTGAAAAGCTAAAGTTTCCATACAATTCAAAAACTCTTCGGCTACTTCTGCTGGTCAATGTTCTGCAGCAATGTTTGGAGTTAAAGTTGTTAAATTGTCATTGTGGTATTTTAATGGACTCAACATGTTAAAGGTTGCAAATGAGGTGACTACAATTCCAAATACATTGTTAGAACGGGGGCACAAATACTGGCAACGCATATCCCATAAAACAAAATAAACCTTTAAAGATGGTGTTGTCAACTCACCGGAGAGTTTGTCGGCAATAAAAATGATAACAAAAACAACAACGACTACGAACGTAAAGTAACCAAAAAACATTTTGAAATAATCCAAACAAACAGAAAACGTATCACGTCTTATTCCATGTGTGTGTTATTCGAAATATTTTTTGCAAAAATAATGGCGAGTAAGTGACTGGGTTCCCCAAGAAGTAGCTAGCAAATTCACAGACACAGCGGTAAGGGGGGCACAATGAAATGTTTTACCATAATAATACTATAAAATATGACCTGAAATAATTTAAAAAATTTTTAAATTTAACTCGTAGTCTGTAAGAAGTCGTAGTATGAGGCGATAGGCTGGAGCAACCCTTATTCAAGAAAAGATTTAAAAGTTGAACAACCTCAGCAACAAAAACAATAAATAAACAAAAATTCTGTTTCTACACACACACACACACACACACACACACACACACATGCATATCCAGCGAACGTACACTTCAGCTGCACAGGGCGTAGGATATCAATAAGAAGAGAATTTACAATGGGTAGAAATGGGGTAATGCTAATGCAGATTTAGAGAAGTCTAGCGCAGTAACGTTGTTTTTTTTTTACTTTGTAACTTGAAATAAACACTTAAAGAAAATCTGCATTTGCCGTTTGCCAGGAAACTGAAAATCACTTTTTCTTCTATTGAATTCTTAAAATTTCGTGAATATTTTTTCCAACCGTGTCTATTATATGTTGCTGATTTCCGATACCTTAATGTGGGGCAAAACCAACACTTTCGTCCGCTTTTGGAAAATTTGTAAAATTTCAACACAGAACAGAACAGAACAGAACAGAACAGAACAGAACAGAACAGAACAGAACAGAACAGAACAGAACAGAACAGAACAGAACAGAACAGAACAGAACAGAACAGAACAGAACAGAACAGCACTAGAAGTGATGACAGAAACACTTTGAAAAAACGATTTTGATTAATCTTCAGTGTAAAAAGAAAATAATTTAAAGTTTTAGCAATTTTAAAAAAGATAAGGAACAGCGAGTCAACCACATAACGTTCTTCATGGGTATTATTGTTATTGGTCCCGAAGCACCGCGAACTAAAAAGGTCTATTGTGCAAAGTCCCTCATATTAGATCCCCATAGTAAGGCTTGTAAGAATTCCAAGCAATTTTTGGATTCTGGTAATCTAGAGATTGTGTGTAGACACCGCAATTCCACACAGATGGTAAAACCTCTGTCTGCCGAGCGCAGGGCAGTCGCAGAGAACGTGCTCAGATCTCTCAGTGTTACTTTCACAAAATCGACAGTCTCGGAGAAGAAACCCATTTTGTTAAGGTGATACCTCAGGCCCCAATAGCCAGTGATGTACCCCATTAAAAGGCTCAAGGCCGCTCTTCTCAGCGAAAGCAGCCTATTTGAGATCGCTCTATTCGTTTGCCTTGACGCTGGCCAGCACTATTGTGCGCAGTGAACTCCCCTTCTTGCCAGTTCCTAAGAATCTTATTTCTCAGACTTTTTGTAAGTTCACAGAATGGCTCTGGGTCAATTAGAGCCTATGTCAGCAATTCTATTTAAATATCAATTCATATTTAAATGTCGATTTTCATTTTCATCTAGATATACTCATTGAATATTTAAATACTGTTTAAGTAGCCAGCACTCTGCATTTAAATATTGATTTTGCAACAGCATGAAACAGCTTTAAAACAGCTTTTTAAAAAGCTGTAAGTTGACGCTATCATATTAAATATCAGAGCGTTACCATACTTTCTTGTGTTTCATTATTTCAGTTGGTGAAAATAAAATTTTTTTAAACATACTTTAAATAAAGATCATTAATTAAATTAAATTTAAATTGAGACCCTTAGGGGCAAATATGCATCTTGTTTTGCCGTCCGCCATTTCATTACCCCCATGACCACGAACCCAGTCCAATGCAACGGCCTTAAAATTCCCCGTCTGACTATCCGACAGTGTATAGATGTGGGCCCACCTCATGCTCCTACGGAAGCACTCGGCCACACACGTTTCGATGACCTGAATCACCGCCTGAAAAACTGGTAGGGTATACACCTATTAGAATCGATTTTTTGAATCGGAGCCCGTTGATTCCCGCCCCTGTGTCCTTCATGAGTAACTTTTTCATTCATTATTCATTATGATTATTTTGAAAGTTTATTAATGCAAAAAAAAGGCAAAATTTTGCGAAAAACATCATGGTTGCAGTAAATGGTTGCTGCAGTACTCAGCCTCTTGGCTCTACAATCAAAAAATCATACATTGAAAATTTTTTCTGTTATCAAATCGCGCAACTGCAATCTTGTCGAAGAATTTACCCCTACTCCTTCCTTCCAATCAGTTTACCGCCAATCTCTCATCTATAGTTCATTGTATCCGTAGGAGACTTTCCTGAACAATATTATATAAAAAAATATATATTATATGAAAGGGACATTGTTTTCTGAATTCTGTAATTATATTATGGTTTCTGCTAAAACAACACACTCGCAGTACATTCATCTGTTCGTAATCTTTTCTCCTTCCAGAGAAAACGAACGTCACAGCATGGTTGGCAAAAGTTCAGTGTGATTTTTGCAGGAATATCTTAATTATAAAGGGTGCTCCAACCAAAACGCACGATGTGTATTGTAAATAAATCAAAAAAAGGTTTTCAGAGAATTTTCGTAATATTTTTTAATATATTCGCACCGGTGTCCTACCTCTATTCGATGGTCGATATTTCCAATGACTCTGAGATATAATAGAGGTTCAATGTAGTTAATGTACCGAATGATAATGCGTTAGCTCATGATACTTACTGACGTACACTTTTTCAATTAAATATGCCCAAAGAAAGATGTCCAATGGTGTCCGATCACATGATTGTGAAGGCCAATTACATCGTCACTACGTGAGGTAACACGGCCATTGAAAAAGGGACATTGTTTCGTGGGCTCTGTGGCAAGTCCTGTTGGAACCACATCTCATCCAGGTCCATATTCTGAATCTCTGGCATCAGTTATGTTCGTGAGATGTTAAATTTTTGGGCACCACGAAGAGTCGAGGCTGACGGCTCTTGTGTCACGAACAACAGCAATGTTTTCCACAGAATGGACTGGCCAGGTATGCACAGGTGTTTTCACATTTCCCACAGACCCGGTTTGCTGTAATTTGCGTAAAATTCTCTCAACTGTGAATACTTTTGTTCGATTATGCTGTCCAAAAAAATCACGAAGTGCATGAAATGCATTTGGATGTGAACGCCCATTTTCGTAAAAGGCTTCAGCAATCTTAAAGCGCTGCTCAATTGTGTACAACTCCATGGTTGAGCCCTGAAACAAAGAAATGTCAAATTAAGTTGGGAACTGATGTAAGGCGTGACTCACAATTAAAGTTGGGCACCTTTTGTTATGGTCTTCGAACCAACAACGTCATGCGGATGCTGTTGGCTGAATAGTTAACGGGTTTTATCATAACATCCACGGTTCAACACATGATCAGACCAACATTTTTTAATTGTTTTTCTATAGAAATATTGTCGACACAGGTTTTCAAGGCCTATCGATTTTTTTCTTCAATGCGTCTTTACTAACAACGCCCTCCTTAATCGGTATTTAAGCAGTTAAACATCGGCGATATAAAATAATAAATAAAATAGCTTTCACCTTGCTTAAAAAACGCACTGCGTCAACATAACACCGGATGATGTCTGCTTTTAAAATGCGCCAAAAATTAACAACTGCAGAGTTGTGGAAGAATTAAGTCGTTTTCCTTTCTACCACTTCACCGCCTGTATCACATCTATATTATTTCTTTCGAAATAGTTCCACTGCAATCTATGAATTATATTTAATTCATGTATTTTACATTTTTTAATTTGAAATATTTTTACATTTTTATTTTTCCATTCAACAGCTGATTTTGAAGTTCTAATAAAATTTCAAACTTAAGTTCGAATGGCATCAAAACGATTTATATGCAGAACACCAAAGTGTCATTTCTTCAGGTTTAAAAATTTCTAGAGTTTTGAAAACGATACCGTTTACAAAACAACCCAGCAGTCCGGTTACTCATTACAAACTGAAAGCCATCCGATTGTATAATATTATGTCAATATGGAAAATAAAACGAAAATAGTTAAGCCCTTATTTTGGTTTTGTTTGATTTGCCTTTTTCCCATCCAATTGTAAAGTTAAATGTTTATTAGAAATGAAGATCAAAACAAACACTAATAAAAATTTTGCATCGCATTACCATCTGATTTGGATGGCTTTGTAATGTATCATATTGTCATTTCGTTTTAATTAAGAATTTTGTTCTTTTTTCTGGAGTAATTTTTCCGTTATTCTTTCTTTTTCATTTTTATTATTATTCCAAAGTAAAATTTGTATCAAGTTCATAAGTGTTTTTAAAAGTGAAGTGTTTGCGGCATTTTTTGTGGTAATATTGTTATAAATTATTAAATAAAAATAATTAATAAATGTAAGTGACTGTTTTATTTTTATTTATGTGTTAATTTATATACATATGTATGTATGTTTTGTATTTTTATTTGTTGTAAAGAATAAAATGAGTGGATTTAGTAAAAGAAATTTAAGAAGACTAAAGAAAATAGAAAGTGAACGTTTGAAACAAAATTCCGAAATTACAAAATATTGAAAAAAATGAAGTTCCTAATTTAATTATGCAATAGTTAAAATTCATTCCAAGATCAATGGCATTCAGATACATCTTATTGCACTCCGAATTCACCATAATAGTTGGACCCATCCAACATTCGCTTACAATGTATATTGTGTTGGATAAATATTACAGCCTAGGCCATCGCTGTGTAAATGTAATTAGAAATTGTATACAGACATTGGATGGGTCTTGCTTACATTGTCATTGGTCTCAAATCGAAGATGTATGTAGCAAAAATTTCACTGGGAAGCCTGATGATTTTTTGTGTGTCGAAAAGAGCTCTTCGATTTCTTTCAGTGCATTCATAAGTATAACTTTTAAAGGCCAGACAATTAGGTAATAATAACTTTCTAAATCTCTGCGCTTCATCGGCATTTTCAGGCCATTAGATTCATACTCTTCATACAACAATAGCAATAACAGCAAAGCGATTGTCTTTGGCACTGCTGTACAGAGAGCCGTTGGTGCGATTGCTTTTGTGCCCATTATTTGTGTATATCATCTATTAAAATAGTAACGTACATTCAAAGACAACCTGCAGTGGTAATGTTTCTCTGTCAGTATATTATTTTTTTCATTAGTTATAAATACTTGTGCCTCTTTCTCTAGTTACTGTTTGTTGCAAATCCCCTGAGTCAGAACATAAAATCAACCTGGCACAATGAAGTGTTATAAAAAGCGATTTGTATGAGTGCATTGTGAAAGTATGAATTCTGTTTGTTGTTGCCTTAAAACAAAATACAAAATAGTACACAACAAAAAAACAGGAAAGAAGAAACAAATTCTTTAAAGTCTCAAAATAATTTGGCCTGCTGGTCTCTCTTACTTTTGTATTGGAGTGCTTTTTGTACTTTTAATCAAGATACATTTCAGAATAAACGAAACTCTACACACCCAGCATCAGATAGAGTTCATAATGTCACCATTGAAGTTGGGGTGTCATTTATTATGCCTGTGTGCAACTACCCATCGGCCTCCTCCTTTTACAACTTAAAAGAGATTTGGTGTACTCGAAGTGTAAGCATTAGTTAGTGTATCGAATATTTTATGGCTGTACATAGAAGAAGGGTAACGCATTTGCAATTTCTTTCAACTCTGCACTTCCTTCCACTCCGTTCATTTATTTTCTATTTGTTTGGAGTGTGATTCTTTAAAATTAGTTTCATTATCATTACAAATGTTAGGAAGAGCAATTTGAAGTTAAAGAAAATGAGTACAGCACATACCTTATCACACTTTAAACAATTACTGGCATTTTTCATTCATTTACTCTGGCTCTTCTTTAATTTTACGCTATAATTTGTATTCATTCCTTTTCTGGATATTATTCTGTAGCCTTTTTTTCCCTGATACTGTTTTGTATCGTGTTCCAGCAACATTTTATGTAGAAGTAGTGTAGCTGCTCGTTGAATCCGGACGTTGTTGTGTAAAATGCTGTGTTTGGTTGCTATTTGATAAATTTTAATTTCGGAAGTTATTTGGTCTTGAATTTAAGGAATGCATCACAAGTGATGTCGTTTTTAACACCCTACAGTCTGTTGTAAGACACCGAGGCAAATATAGATTTTCAAGAAATTTTTTTTTTTTAATTCAAAATTAACAAAAATAAAATTATTATATGAATTTCTACACGATTAATTTAAAAAGTTCTTTTTGCTAAAGTAGTGTCTGCACGTTTGCTACAAAACAAAAAAATTCCCAGTTTCAGATTAATTCATAAACACATATCTCTTTTTTTTTCAAATATCAGTTGTTGGCAGCAGGTTTCAGTGGCAAAGGCATAGTCACTGGTCATTGAATAGTACCGGCTTCAGTTGAAAGCAATCCGCAGTCGCAACAGAACGCACTTCTTTGTCGGTATTGAGTAGCACCGGCGAAGCAAAATAATTTAAAAAATGGCTACTAAAAGAAAGCTTAAATATTTAATACGTCTCCTTGACATCTGAAGCGCGCTGCTATACTGATATAAAAACAAAGAACCGTGCAAAAACACAGTTTAAAGATAGTGAAGCTTAACCTCTCTAACTATTTCTTTCCTCTAGTTCCAGCACAATTCATGCCATGTATAGGTGTAATTTCCTGAGTGCTGGTTCAAGATAAAAAAAAAATATAAATATCTTAGAGGTTTCCTTTTTTTATATCTTTTAATATTATTTCCATATTTCTTTGACCATCGTTTAACATCTTCAGGAAATTCTTAATGGTTTTTATAAAACATTTTCCTTTTAAATTATGTGGTATATTCAAAAGGTAGTCATAGGTTAGCATAGGTTACGTTAAAACGGGGAAGATTCAAGTTGCACTGTAGGTGCCCTTTTGTCACCTTAGCCCCGTAGAAACCAGAGGACGTCACAGCCTGTGCCGAGATACATGCATCTCAATAAGTTCATCAGCTGCAACCCAGAACACAGCACCAAGTTGTCTAAGAAAGGCGTCCCCAAGAATCACGGCCTCAACCTAGCCAGAACTGGGCGTTCACAAAGAAAGTGCACAACAGTCCCCTTCTCCGGAGCATCCCCTACGTCCCAAACGTCGTACATAAAGTCATATGTTTTAAAATAATAGCATACTAAGGTCTTACCGAAGAAAAATATACTAATAAATACTTGATATCAATATAGCAAATACAAGCGAAAAAACTAATATAATTCTACTTTTTATTTATTAATAATAAGAACTTAACCGTAAATCTTTTAGTAATTGCATTTTCAATTGAAATTATAAAATTTTTCTTTTGGCACACAAAATTATTGAAATAAATATAATTGAAAACAGCTGTTGCCAGTGAATAATTTTTTTGGACGGCGGCTAGTGCCTAAATGTTAAATTTAATATAAAAAAAACTTATTCACTATTATATTTTTACATGTCGTATTTTTTTTTTTAATTAATTTTAAGTAATAAAAATGTAATTCAATGTAAAGAGATAAAACTGTAACATTTAAAACAAAATTTTTTTTTATTATTTATAAGTAACGGCGGCTTTTAAATATTATCGCCGGCTCAAATAAATCGTTTCAGTGTACGACTCAGATTTGTAGTGTTATTTTATGACAAAAGAATAAGCAAAATATATTTTTTTTAATAATATTATTAAGATATTTTATTTTTATCTTAAACAAGCACTCAGGGGATGACCCCTACACATGCATTGCATTGTGCTGGGACTAGGCAAAAGAGATAGTCAGAGATATGGCAGGTGGTAAAGCTTCACTATCTTACAACTCGCTTTAGGACGTTTTTTCTGTTTTATAGCAGTGTTGCAACGCCTGCCTGTGATATCAAGCAGACGTACATATTCAATTTTGAAGCTTTGCTTTTTAGTAGCCATTTTTGATAATTATTATACTCGCAGTTGCTATACAATACCTACGAAGGAGGGCGCTCTAATGTGCCTGTTGATTGGTATATTTTGAAGACGGTACTGTCCAATGACCAGTGACTATACCTTCGCCCCTGAAACCTTACTAATTGACACAGAGACACACTAATACACATCAGCAAAAAATGTCAGATATTTCTAAGATTTAGCCTGAAACTGAACTCGAACCCAAGATTGTTTGGTTTTGCAGTTGATATGCAGACTACTTCAGTCATCGCCACCCTTATTATGTCTACATAACATGTGCCAAAAATATTTTAAAACATATTGACAAAAGGCATTAAAAATGTGTAGAGAATACAATGCAAAATTACATAAAATCAAGAAAAATACAATATGTATATATTTAAATATTTAAAGTTTTCAAAGATACACAAATACGAGTATACATACCTATACATACATATAGTCGTGAATCAAACCATCAAAAGGCACTCTAACATTATTACACTGACACTTTTTTGCAATTCTTTGCACGAAAATATCCTTTTAATTCCAAAGTGAACAAAAAAAAAAAAATTTAATTTTATTTTATTTTCACATTCGAATAAAGCAACTGCTGCAAAAGAACTCATTAAAATTTTAAATGTCCTTTAAATTTTAGGAACTTTAACTTCAGCAAAATAATATGTAATAGAAGTCGTAATGGCAGGGCGGTCTTTTAATCGTTTTAATTTAAATCATTTACAGAGTACAAAGGAAGTAATGAAGAATATTTAGAAGGAAATTAAATGCTTTCACAACGAGCATAATTGAAATGTTATACATAAATAAATTTTAGATTAATTAAATTAATTATTCTGAAAAATAAAAATGCAAAATAAACACGAGCAGAAAAGACAAATATGCTGTAGTAATACTGTGATCGCTTCAATAAAATTTATGTGAAAATAAATGCAATCACGATTAAATTACGATTTTTTAAATTAGTTTTTTTTTGCTTTAAATATTGAACACGGCTTCCTGTGGATGTGTACAAGTGCTTGGCTTCATTCTCCAACTTTTTTTACCTTGGAGCAGTGCGCCGACAATAACTCCTAAATATGCAATGCATTGCACTGGAACTAGATAGAGATGTGTAGGGATGGTATAGATGGTGAAAGTGGTAGGAAGACACAGCTTTATTCTTGCACAACTCTGTAGTTGCGTGTTAATTATAAAGCAGAGTTTTGGCATCTCTAAGACTTCTGTGCTGAGTTTATTCCACATACGCGCCGTTAATTAAAAAAAAAGCTTTCTCTGTAATGCGTAGTGTGATTCGCTGCTAAATCGACAACAAATTAATGCGCTTTTAATGATGATGGCGTTGTGCGTACGAATCATCGATCTACACCCCGCATTCCGGTGATGCTCAAGAGAATCAATAAAGTTGACTATCCAACCGTCTGTAGCAAACAACTGTTCTCAGTTTAGATGTTTTAACAAAGTTTAGCTAGCATGCATAATTTCCGGCTTCTTACTCGTCGACAAATGGTGTAGCTTTTTGCTTTTCTTTCCATATTTTGCTAAACTACTATTAATATAATATATATGTATTCCTATTAATTAATATTTTTTTTTTATACTACAGATAATATTTTAATTTGCATGCTCTAAAACCAAACATTAAAATAAATAATACAATAATTTTCAAAATAAATATATCAAAGTTGATTACATAAATTAGTTCTTAAATTTCTTATGCCCACCCACCCTGCCATGATCATATACTTATATAAATACCAACAAATATATTTTTGTCCATACATGATCCCTATTTTGATTAACCTATTCTATCGAATGATCAGAAATCAGAATTTAATTATTTAATATTTCATTATTAATTAACAATTTATTATAAAATTTTTAATTTATGATTCATAATTAAAATAGTTTTAATAACATTGAAAAAAAATCGAAATAATTAAAAAAGGAATTAAGCGAAAGTTTTAAATATGAAATTTAAACAATATAATCAAATATTAACATATATTATTTTTAACTATTTGGTTATTTATTAAACAATTGTATTATTAAGTCTCATATGAATCTGAATATTTAATATACATATATTCTTTTTATTTATGTAAAAGTTTAGAAAAATGCAATCAATAAAAATTATTATTTATTTATAATAAGAATTAAATAAATTATTATTTATTTAATTATTTTTATTTCTAATCAAAAATTCAAAAAGATATTACTCACATTTCATAATATCCACCGCGTTGTCAGCAGGCGCCAGATGACCGCGGTTTCTTTTGATTAGTTATTTTATGATTGATCAGAAAGAAAAAATTTCAAATAATAATATCTATTTAATCAGTGGTAAAATCATGCAGATATATGTGACGATGTGTGTTTTAAAATAATTAGTAATTTCATTTAATTATTAACAAAGTTTTAACATGATTTAATAGCAATACCAAAATTACAACAACAAGTTTTACTTTTAAGGATGTCTGAAAACACATCAATGGCACAATCACTATTATAAAATATTCTCCTTTTCTTCCCTCAAGTTTTAAATTTAATTATAAAATTTAAAAGATTTGTAGAAAAATTAGCAATTTGTACGTATGTATAATATTTAAATTCTCCATATACATTTTTTTATTTCCTATTCCAACCAATTAATCATCTATTATATACTTATGCCTTCATGCAAGACTTCTATCAGCATCTCTGGTGCAACTCCTTAATAATTACAGTTGACAATGTATCGTCACTCATATATTTAATCTTCAGTAACAATTAGACACGAACTTTGAGCAAAACCAAATACAAAAAAAATTGTTATCCGTCCATATAAATCCGAAAGATCTCAATTCCATAAATAGGATATAGATAAAATCAACCAACATCACAATACTCAGCAGATTCAATTCAATTCCTTTAAAATTCTTCACTATTTAAATTTTTCTCACAATTCCAATACGTGTTTCCCCTTCAATTTAAAAATTTTTCTTTTCTTATAATTTTCCTTTTGACAACAAAATAAAAAATATCTATATCCAAGAAAAATTCATTTGTTCCTTCAATTTATACATATATATTTAAATACAGTATATATGACTATAGTGTATAAAAAAAATTTTCTCAATTCACCCGTACAAGCACTACACGTCCCCAATGAGTTTCTTTGCCTTCACCTGTTTACGGTCGCATAATTTCAAAATACTCTTTGAAGCACCATACATGAGAGTTATATTCCCTTTTCGTTCGGATGTAAGCGGCATAAGAAGTAAGAAGATCAGCTAGAGTGAAGTATGTTTTTGAATGCTTCTTTTGAGACCTGAAAAATGCGCGTAGTTCTTCGAACGTCACACTAAATTTCCATGCTGAGAACATCAAGCATCATTATCGTGAATGCAGCATTGGGTCTTTTGAGCGTAGAAATCGACCCTGCTCGAGTGATTTCATGGCGATATTTTTGTGAGGTCACTATTCACTGAATCATTTATATCCTGCCTCAGCGCTGCAATCCGTATTATTTCATTTAAATTCTTCAACCATTTGCCACTTGAAAATAATTTTTAAGAAAGCTGTATTTTACCGCAGAAATAATATGGTTCCTTCGATGCCTAAAAAAAATTAACAATGTATCGTTTCTAGACGGTTGTTGTTATGACAGTTATTATTTTATTCATTCAATAGTATTAAACCACATGCATTGTCATTTTCTTATTTTTTGTAAAGGTCGTTGATCTTGTTAAATTAAAAAATTTCAAAACTTTTACGGTATTTCTTTTAAAAATTTAAGTTTATTGAAGAAATTGAAGAAAATCGACCAAGTGCTAATAAATCAGTTAAAGTTTAAACTAAAGTTTAACTGAACTACAATTTATATGTGGTTTAAACTCAACAGTTTAAAAAGTAATAGTGTGGCAACAGTACTGTAGATGTAACCAAAAAAATAGTTTTTTCAGCGGAGAATCAATTTTTTTGCACATGATTAAAGAAGCTTTTAAATTTTAGAAAGCTTTTAAATTTTCTAAAGTTTTTAAAAGCTTTATAAAGAACACAATTATTAAAATCATATGGCCAATGAACGCGGTTTAAACTACCAATTTTGCCCGTTTAAAGGTGGTTTAAATGTTTGCTGGTTTACTGTTTTCTTAGTTTAAACATACCTTAAGCTAAAAAGCGAGATGAACTTGCACTGATTTATTAGTTCTAAGTGTAAGAATTTTCCTTTTGTATATACAGTCGAACTTCTCTATAACGTAGGAGTTGGGGACCGTCAAATTTATACGTAACAGAGAAAATTCGTTATAGAGAAACTGCAGAAAATTTTGACTACATTTTTTTTATGTAGAAAATATATTTATTAAGACAAAACAAATTGTTTTTACATGAACACATTAATTTTTTTTTTATTAATACATACATATGTATGTGACTAAATTGATGCAAAAAATCGATTGCTAAAAACTTCGCAATATAGAGATTATTTAGTGTGAAAAATTCTATTTAGGTTTTAAAAAATTGTACGTTACAGAGAGAACTTCGCTATAGGGAAGTTCGTTATAGGGAGCTCCAAATGTATGAAAATACTCACAAAAATGTTGTGTTCACGAATTTTATTTGTTATAGAGAAGATTTCGTTATAGAGAAGTTCGACTGTATTTGCATATATTTTTTAATGATGTTGATATCAAATTGAAATTCAAATTAAATCCCATACAAAATTTTCACAACTTACTCCAGAGAGTTTATAATAAATTTTAAATAAATTCAAATTCAATTTTTAAATAAATAAAATAAATTTTTCCTGAGATGCAGGAAACAAGAAGGTACGCAAATGAAAATCATCAATTCAGTAAAAACCCAATGAAATGTTTTTTCAAAATGCGAAATGTCAGTAGAGATGTACGTACCGGTTTCCACACATCATACATATAAACATGCCACTAATACTTTTATATTTTTAAATAAATGAATTTTAAATATGATAAATTAATAGAAATTTAGAAATAAAAAAAAAATATATATATAACGAGAAAACAAATAAAACAGATTGTCTTCTGGCTTTGCTTTGTTCTTAATTTTTACATTCAGAAAAACAAATGAGTTTTTTCAATTTTACTTGTTGTTATTTTAACGTTTTCCTCCACAAGCCATATTCAGCAGTTGTAACAAAATATTTGTAAAATTTCTATAACAAAATCTCAAATCTTTGGAAAATTCCTTTGAGAAATATATTTGAGCAATTGATTAAAATTTTACGATCCTTGTAAAATGTTATACAAACATTTCGTTTATCGAAATTCATCTTTATGCCTTGAAAGCAACAACAACAACAACAACAACAGCAACAATACTCGAAAAAAAAAGTAGTTAAGTTTTCAAACCTTAAGGCTACTGGGTTGTAATAACTTTGAGAATTATATATTTGTCTCTGACCAGAAATCCTTAAATTATGTATGTATGTTTGTGTGCATGTGTGTATGTTTGAGTTTTTGTGTAAATTTTGTGTCTCCTTCTGTGTGTGTGTGTTTTTTTCAGTAGAAATCCTTAAGAAATTCAATATCTACACATAATTTCAATCATAAATTGGCCAAAAATTCATTTGTTTTACTGTCAAGTTTTAGTGTTTCTGTCATTACTCTTACAACACCAACAACCAGAAATCACTTACACATACAAATTCTCAAATAACTTTATACACCCTCGCCAGTGCCCTAAAGTGTGGGGTTGGAATTTGATGTTGACGGTGATGGGGGCAATAAGAAGTTTTCTTGTTTCAAAAATTGTCAATTCTTTTTGGTCTTCATTGGAAAGTGATTGTCATGCCCAGAAAATATCAAATATTTGGAATTTTACTTCCCTTTAAAAGTAAATGTTTACAGAGCCATTCACAAAAATCCGTGAAAGAAATTATAATATTGGATGAATATTTTACAGCAACGGTTTCGTTTAGGTTGGTGTGTTAAGTATTTCAGTAGGAAACGATGACGACTGTACGAGTATATATTTCTAAACCAATCGTATTTTTATTCTATCGTGTAGAAGATTTAGAATAATCTGTGTCTCTTAATGATACCCGTATGAGATGAATCCATTAGGTAAGGTGACCATAAGCAAACAGCATACGATAGTCCAGTGAGATATAACGTGATAGTCGTATCCAGAATTCCTTTTTTTTTTTGCCTTGGACCAGTGCTCAGGGGAAATCACTTCCTTTTGCAATGCGTTCCACTGGAACTATATAGAGAGAGGGATAGTTTAGAGAATAGAAAGGTGGTGGAAAAGGTAGGAAGACTGAGCTTAATTCTGGAACAATTGTGCCTGTTGTTTAGAAAGCAAAGTTTCGGCGTCCCTGATGTTAATTTTGACGCATTATTTTTAAGCTAACGGGAACCAATTTATTTATTGTTCAACTTCGCCGACGTTGAATTGCTCAAATACCGACGAAGGATAGTACTGTATCACAGAAAACTCAGAAAATAGGGCTGGGAATCGAACTCCGTTCCTATTCTGGTTGAGAACCAACTCGCCAACTACTCAGCCATCAGCAACCCATTAGATATATAAATAAGGCTGCCTTCCTAAACGTCAGCTGCTGTGCAGTGTGACAATGTTGCATTTTCCTTTTACGGAACCGTGCAAATTTTGACGATGTATGGCATTCCTAAAGTCTTCAGATGCACACTTGACGCGCAAATAAACGCAACAAAAGCATCATTCAGATTGAATATGGTTTTTATTTTATATTATTTACGGCGACTAAAGAAGAAAGCTACAAAATGTCAATGAAATTAATACGTAATTTTAATTTAAAATTAATTATTTTATTAAATAATAATCATTAATTACTCTTAGTAATTGCTTTCCAAAATTAAGTATTTCGCAGACATTGTTTTTTTATAATGCAAAATAAACAGATATTTCTAGACGTCAGCGGTGCTACAAAGTTTAAAATGACAACGCATGATTTGCAAAGTTGGTAAAATATTACTGCTTTACTTAAACACTGCTTTGACATTGCATACAGATGTTTAGGAAGGCAGCCTAACTGTAAAGGTATGTTCTTCATTAAATAAAAAATCTTCAAAATCGTAGTCGTGCAACACGGACTACAATGTTGTCAGGAGAGACGGATTTAAATTCTAACGCTTTCCCTTTTTTTAATCTTCACCTTGGATGAAAATCATGGCTCTATTCGATTTAGACTTGGGTGCGTTGGTCCTATCTAGTATTCACCGAGTTATCACGTTTCCTTCGTTTCGTCAACTCACATATGATTGTTTACAACGATTATATGTTCATTTTCACTATATATTTTTATAAACACGATTCATTGATTTGAACATAAAGCGCTATTGACCTGTTCATTTGATTTCTGGTTTGACTGCATGTGCTTTTCTCTCTCTTTCTCTTTCTCTGTCTCTGTCATCATTGCTAATGTTTCTTTCAGGTTCGCTGCTATCCTCTCTGCTCTGCTACTATCCCCTCTACTCTTCTACTTATCCTCTCTGCAGGTAACACCTCCATTTACCGCTGGAGTTTTTCGAGACCTCTGACCTGCAGTTGTACCCAGTCCACCTCCGGACTGGTTAACCAATAAAAACCTCGGTGGACCCTTTTGTCTGGATGTAAATACATTTTCCCCATAGAGTTACAAATATCTTCTGCGTGTTTTATATCCTTCTGCTTTTTTTAATTTTGTGAGGTTTTTGGTCCCCACAATTGTTGTGCATTTTAATTGTCTCAGAGCCTATTTCACCAATTCTATTTAAATATCAATTCATATTTAAATGTCGATTTTCATTTTCATCTAGATATACTCATTGAATATTTAAATACTGTTTAAGTAGCCAGAACTCTGCATTTAAATATTGATTTTGCAACAGCATGAAACAGCTTTAAAACAGCTTTTAAACAGCTTTTTAAAAAGCTGTAAGTTGACGCTATCATATTAAATATCAGAGCGTTACCATACTTTCTTGTGTTTCATTATTTCAGTTGGTGAAAATAAAATTTTTTTAAACATACTTTAAATAAACATCATTAATTAAATTAAATTGTGTTTAAATATGTTTGGTGAAAAAGACCCTCAGTATTACTTCTCTTCAAAAAAAAAAATAAAGGAGTTGGAGCGATTTTGCTTTTTTAAATTTTTCTGATATTCCTGATATTTTGCAAGATATCGATTCTCTGCGTGACGACAGTTACTTTTTCATAACAAAAAAAAATAGCTCAGAGATCAATATTTTCAAAAATTTTAACTGTTGCAGCAGCTCATCCGGAAATTCAGATCCAATAGTGTCTCCTTATTTTTAAAATGAGATAAACCAAAGTGTGTGTGAGATTTCATCAAAATTTTTCATTCGTTTGAAAGACATATTGATGCCATTTTTTGTGGAATATAACATCGGAAAAATGCCTGCCACGAGTTCTCTGGGTGGAGCGCATCCGAATTGTCCAATTTTCCATTACTCTGGCGCATAAATCAGGCTGAAGTTGACCTATGGCTAGGGTTATGTTTGCTTATTCGCATACCCCACTAAAAAAATTCTAACAATGTCAAATCGCACGATATTGGTAGGCAGTTCACATCACCTTCACGTGAGATGACCATGCCCCTCCTGCAGAATATCGAATGTGGCATGAGCTGTGTGGCATGTAGCACCGTTCTGCTGTAACCGCATGCCGTTGGTATCCAATTCAGGGCAAACGAAGGTGTTAATCATTTACCGACAGCGCTCCCCATTAATATTGAGGGCCTAGCCAACATCGTTCTCAAAGATGACGCCACTAGTACAAAATTCACAACAAACATTGACTTTTCCGGCTGCATAAGATCTCATGTGAATTGGCATCATTCCAAATTTGACAAATTTGTGTGTTCACGTGCCCATTCATCCAGAAATGGGCCTCATCGGTGAAGATGATTTTTCGCGTTTTACGTTGAACGAACAGAACACCCATTTTGATGAAACAATTTTATTATTTCGATATGTTGCTGAATGCAATATCTATCCATAGTGATTTGGCAAAACATACTGTCCGTATGAACTGTCAAAGTTCGGAAGTCCTTGTTGGAAGACTATATCATTTCATAGTGAAACCAAATGCGTGTGTGAGCCTAGAATATGCAAGAATCGTTCTCTTCTTTCGCATTAGCCAGCGCTATGGCAATGGCTATCGTCCCATAATATTGCGCATCTGCTATGTGTTGGATTATACAGCATGTTTAAGAATTTACCATATATCTACTTCCGGGAACAAAATCTTGTATTGGGAAGTTCCATTTAAAAATCGCTATACCTTTGTTAATGCAAATCTATGAATTCCTTATGTCAAATCTTTCTCAAGCAAACATGTACATATTTGCAATTATTAGCTTTTGCATTGACATAAGCTCTGTTCATTTACTAAAAATTTTACAAATTTGTAATAATTGTTTCTAGAAAGCGTTCATTAACCCAAAAAATTTGCAACGAGAGAAAGTCAAAAGAGCGTAAAAAATTGAGGGGTAAAAAAATTCTTTCAAGTTTTTACAAGTAAAATTTTTACTTGCAATAATTATTCAAACAGCTGTTTTGCGTTTGTGTTTACAAAACAATATTTCTAAAATAAGTTAAAAATAAAAATATTTTGGAAAATTTAAGAAATTGTAAGTAAATGTAAACTTTTAAAATGATAAAAAGTATTAGAAAGATAACAAATTTATTTTCGTGTAACTTAGGAACAACAGAAGCAAAATAAGATGTCTAATGGAATTAAACGAAGCATCTGGGACATCAGTGGCAAATGTTGTTCCGGCAAACAGACCAGCTGTTATTTTTAGTATTGTAAATAATATGAATACCTAGCTACTCGGTACTTTACACTAAGCAGGCAAATAATTCAATTAATTCAGATATATATTTGCAAATAAATTTAAATTAACACATAATTAATTAAATTTCTTTTATGTACTGCTTTTGGGGTTTAATGCTGGCAGCAACATGAGATTTTATTTTGGATAAAGCTTTTTATTACAATGAAAATGAAAATTGCTTAAATTTGGCTATTTTTTTCCGTTTTTCGGCGGCTGTTTATTTTTTTATTTATTAAATCAATTTATAGAAGGATTTTTTTTATTGAATATTCGCTTTAAATACTTTAGGAGCAGATTGCTATAAATTTGTGAATATGCTACAAAAAGTAATAGGGAAATTTTATTTGCAAAAACTGAAATATCTTACAAATTCGTGTGTAAAAATCATTGCTATATGTAGACAGGCTGTTATAACGTATAAACTACAGTACGAGCTCGGTATGCGCAACCGAAAGGAAATCGGGGTTGTTGCTTTTACCGAAAAGTTCCAATAACCGACCACTAAAAATTTAATATAAAAACACACCATTATTTAACTTAAATTCATTAATTTTTATTACTTTAACATAAATTAAGCATAAAATTAATGTTTTATACATAAGTACATACTTAAATAAAAAGCAAAACAAAAAATAAAAATGAACTTCATATTTTATACGTTTATATATGAATGTATGTGAGTTATATTATAAATAGAACTTAGTTTGAGGAAAAGAATGTTGAAATTTTGGTTTGAGTTTTAGACTTTTTAACCTTCTGGGAAATCGCAGCTTCCTTAATTTCTTGAAGAGCAATTAATTTTTCATAAGGAATATCATTTTCTGTTGCCCACTACATACAAATGTCAAGGGCTTTAATGGCATCATCTAATTTAACTTTTTGTGTTTTTTCAATGTGTACATTCTCTGCAATTTCTTCGTCTGAAAGATCTATAGCTTCGGGCTCATCTGTATAGTCTTCTCTGATCCATTCACCGATTTCACCATCTGTCAAGTTCATATCCGGTAAAATATACTGTAACAAATTCGAAATACATGGTGTAATTGAAGTCAATTCGTACCGCAAGCTCATTTTTTTTGATTCTGCTGACTGTGGACTTGTTAACTTTGTAATCAATACAAATCTTTTTAACAGATTCACCATTTTGCAATTTGCTCAAAATTTTTAATTTTTGTTTAATTGTTAGCTTAATCACTTTTTTTACTACTCCCATATTTTTTAAATGATGTGTACTTAACAATGATCTTCACTTAACTCATGTAAAACTTTAAACACAACGTGCAACGCATTGCAAAGATTGAGATTGTGAAAACTGTTTAAGCGCCGCTCCTGCGTGAGCACAAAAAAGTAAAGAGCATAAAATAAATAAAAAAAAAGTCCACCACTGACATGTGGAAAACATTTTTAAGAAGGGTTCTTTGCTGAAATCTTAAGTACTTGTTAAAACTACGTTTCTGAAGAAATAAATTCAGAGAGAAAAACGCTTAAAATTTAATAAAACAGAAAAAGTTGCACTTATCGAGACTGTTTTTTGAAAAAAGTTGCACTTATAAAGACTGTAATGTAAAAAAATTGCCTGTTGCGCTAATCGGGGTGTTGCGATAATCGGTGGTTGCGCAAATCGAGCTCGCACTGTAACTAAAAATGGATATTTTATTTATTCATTTTATTCAAAAGTAGCTAATCACACTTATCGTGTTTACCGTATTTCGACTACGCCTAAAATAAAAATTAAATTAAATAAAATTGCAAAACTTTTCATTATTCTATTACAAGCCGTACTCGAAAAACGCCAGTCACGACACTGCTGAATATAAATGACCATAATCACAATATTTTTATAATAATAATATACATATATGTATAATTTGTCCAAAAAATGTAGAGGCAGTTATTAAGTATTCACATATATACCTATACATTACAACACTACTTTAACTTGCAAATTTTAGCAAGTAAAGCGTTCATTTACTTTTTCATATTTTTGAGAGTAATTTTGTAAAATTTCTTGTTACTCTCTCGTTGCTAATTTTTACTAGTAAAGTAAATGAACAGAGCTATAGTGTTGAATTAAATAAAGAATTACAGAATAAAAAACCAAAAATAAAGAAGATTTTCGTTTTCAAGCCTAATTGCACTGAATTGTAATGAATTGCACACACTGTCTTAATCCTTTTCATTAAAAGAAAAAATCTGTATTATAACCACATCGAAGAAGAAACATAAACAATAATTGATTGATACACAACCATATTCTATGGTAAAAAATAACAATTTATGTAGAACAACCCAACTCATTGCAGTATCTCCTCTTTACTTCACCTGCTGCAAGAAAAAAGTAAATAAATAAATAAATAAATAACAAATGTTGAATGTTCTTAATATTTAAGGAATGAATATCCATTAAACAATATGATAATAAAATTGAAAACTTCATACGGCGAGAATACACACTCAATTGTGCATTCAAAGTAAAAAAGTAAAACAACTCGGAATGCAACATCAAATAGGAGGAGTTTTAAGTGCCAAAACTTGAAAGATACAATAAATAATTTTCATGTCAGCACTAAACCAAATACAGCAACAATAAACACAACAACTCACATGCACATTGAGAATAAATCCGCAATCCTTCTGAACAGTAGGCCAAAGGAGGAAGAACTCCAACAATAAAAAACAACTCTAAATTTAAAAAGTAATTTAAGAAAAGCAAAACAATCAACTGAAATACATTTATTCGCTCCCTCTTTACTGCTATCTGTGGCCGGCACAAAATACTTCCATTCATATGGGCTGTCCGACTGACGTCCATGCGGATGCATACAACTAGCAACTAATATGTTATATTATACATACATATGTATGTGTGTGTGTGTAAAATTGTTGGCTTGTGGGATATTTCATCCAAGAAAACAATGCTTAATCCTATTGAGAAACCGCAAACAACTAGACAAACTTTTTCATTAAAACTTTTCAATTTCTTTCTCTTAAGTGATTGAAGTTTTTAATTATTTTTCTTTCTTAAGAAACACTATCATCTTTACATATTTAAAGTTATAAATTGTCTTTCAGTTAGTAGTATATTAGCCAAGATAAATCGATAAACCACAATATGGTGTAATCGATATTTTAAACATTAACAATTATTTCTAGAATAATTTAAGACAATTGAGAAACTTTTGCTTTATAGCTGCTGCACATACTCGTACAAATAGAATAGAAAAATCAACGGAGATGGATAAATAGAAAGCAAGCAAATTCCACCCCACCAAAAAAACTATTTTTTTTTGATTTACTTTCGTAACGCCTCACGTATTGACATATAGCGCTAAACAAAAGAGGCAAATGTTTGGTTTCTCCTGCGAGAAACCTGAAACCTTCCGACAATAACTGACAAAAAGTCACACAAATGCACATCCGAAATAATGCGAGATGTTTTTATGAGTCTGAAACTGAAACTGTTGAACGCAGGAAAGCTTTTTGTTTTGTAGTCAACGTGCAGACTACTTCGACCATCGCCACTCTCTTGCTTTTTTTTTTTTTTTTTTTTTTTATCTGGGACCAGCACTCAGGAGATGACTCCTACGAAGCATTGTGCTGGAACTATAGGAAAGGGATAGTAGGAGAAACGACAGAAGGTGAAGCTTAATTAATGATTTTACAGCTCTGCTTTCGCACGTTCTTTGGTTATACTCGCAGCAGTGCTGAAGCTTCTTTAGTAGCCATTTTTATTATTATTTTACTTCGCCGGTGCTACACAATACCGATGAAGAAGGGTTATCTGCTGAAGCCGGTATTGTTCAGTGACCAGTGACTAAGCCTTCGACACTGAAACCTTCCGATAACAACTGACACACAAAGACACACTAATGCACATCAGAAAAATGCGAGATGTTTTTTTTTAAATAATTTTAGTCTGAAACTAGGGTTGAACCCAGGTCTGTTTTTGGTTTTGTAGTCAACGTGCAGACTACCAACCATCGTGCCATCGCCACCCTTGCTTGTGGGAATACAGTATTATCATAATAAAGTGGGCAGTGCCACGCCTATACATTAGTTTTCATTTCAAACTGGCATTGATACATTGTTTACAAAAGTAGGAAGTGCAGTTATTTTTGATCAAAATCGGAATAAGTTCTGTTTATGTCATAATTAATTTATGATATATACAAAAGCTACGAGCACCCGATCAAAAACATCTGTTCGAAAGTTTTCGCCATATTGGCGACATATACTGTTTGGCTTGTATTTTGGTAACTTCCAAAAGAAATCGTTTGGTCGTATTAGAAAAGCAAATTGTAAAAGATATGTAAATAAAACTGAGATAATTAAACTGCAATACAAATATCAAAATATTGGATTAATAAAAAATAGGCTCAGAGAACAAATTCGAGGCAGTGATCCAGATTCCCCCATCTTTGGACAACCCCAAAGATCCTGAAAAAAACAAGTTCGGCTATGGTCCAGTTAACTTTAAACTTTATGGGCCATCACTTCAAAATTAGAGCGGTTTTCTTTTCACACTAGAGAACAGTTTTTACCTGAACTTGTTCCTAATTATTATTTACCGTTTTCTTTTAATATAGTTCTCTTATTGCATTTGTATGCTTTCATCAACTGTTTTAGTTATTTAACACCGTGTACAACTGGAATGTCATGCAACACTAATAAATGGTGGCAGCATCATCAAATATACTCAAAGATTCAGATGCAGACAATATTTATGACCATAATTTGGCATTTATCAAATTTTATTATAATTTACGCTTCAATAAACCAAAAGAAGACTACAAATTTTTTGGCTACATCTTGTTCAAGTTGCATGCATCATCCATTAAATGTAGAAAAATACACAATAAAAAAAATAAAAACGAAAACTTTATGAACAATTTATTTCCCCTGCTTTTTATTAAAATAAATGAAAGCGGCATAAGTAAATTTGAAATAGTACATATACATTTGCTATCAAAAGTTTCCAAATGGTCTGAACATGAAGCAGACAAGATTTTTTCTTTGTTGTTTTTCCTTCAGAATTCACACTGATTTATGGAAATGTGAAAGTAATTACGGTAGAAAATAATAAGAAAACATTTTATGAAGTTTCTGTTTATTTTCATAATACTCGCAGTAAAATGTGCCCAATTTTCGTCAAATATTTTCATTCATTCCTTCCGTTCTTCTATGTTTTTAGAAGCGGTGGTGTTACATATTATTGAGTAATAAAATAAAGCTTTGACACGTGCTACCACACCATCAGCACAGCATGTGTGAAAATTTAATCATATAAAAACACATGCAATGGAGAACTTAACACAGTTAAATTTATCCAGGAATATACATTTATTAGCTAGTCATCTAATTGGCGGTTTAAAAGCAATTTCTGAATCTGACGTAATTTTTTTTTTAGTTGTACAAAACTAAAAAGAAGTTTAACGAAATCGTAACAGTCCCAATACCGATCTTTGTTCATCTCTTTTGCTCTTTCTTTTTTAGTTTAAATCTTTTGACGGTTGTCGATTGAACGATCGATATCAGAATAACTTTAAATAAAAAGTGTGTAGGCTTCAGATTACATGATCGTTGTAGTATTAACCAATGTCATTTTGACAATTTATCAAAACCGTTTATCAGGACTTAGATCAAGCGGAGTTTTTTTTCTCTTTGATCGGTCGTCAGTGCATTAGTGCTGGCAAAGTTTGAGTAGTTGTTACTGAGTAAAGAGTATTTGCCCTCATTTTTGCATGCCCAATACTCAAAAGTAGTTACTCGAAACTTTCAGAGTTATATTTTATTAAGTAAGTTAAATGGAAAATTTCACGGCTGAAATACAACACAATCAAAAATACAAATGTGTTTAAGCTACAAAATTAAAAAAATTCCCCTAATAAAGTTGTAAGAAAAATTGGCGATGGCTGAAGTAGTCTGATACCCCGTTTATACGCACGCCTTAATTGCAATTTAAAATGTTTAATAAAAAAAAAATGCTGGATAAAAAACTATTATTTAATGAACATATTAAATATGTATATTGTACACAAAATTAATACAACAATTAAAATAATGTACCCGTTAATAAACAGAAAGTCTGAACTAAATACACACAACAAACTTCTTATCTTAAAATCTATATTCCATTCTATAATGTTTTACGCGGCGCCTGCTTGGTATGTCACCTCTGAGTGTCATCTTAAAAAACAACAAATATGTCAAAATAAACTACTCAAAATGATATATAATTTGCCAATACATTTTTCCACACAAACTTTGCACTCTATGTCTAACATAAAATTAGTTAAAGATAAACTTAGTATATTGTCTCAAAACTTTAAAAATCGTTGTAGATACTCTAGCTATTTACACATCAATGCATTAGTTTGATAACGTTTATCCCTTGTTTTTACCCTCTGACATTACTGCTCTACTTATAGGGTTTTTGATATCCCTTTTTCCCTAAATAAATGTATAAATGATAAAATAAAAACATACTTATTAAAAACATTGCTGTAAATGATTAATTAGAAAAATTTGATTAAGAATTGATCTCTTAAAATTAAAATTAAATTATTGTAAAAATGTAAATGTTACTGTAAGAATAAAAATTGAGAAAAAAAAAATGTTTTGAAGAGAAATTTTTGACGCATAATATCTTAATTGCAAGTAACTAACTCACGATAACTAATCACGATTAATTTTACTACTTGTAATTAAAATGTAAAGTGCTGCCACTTCACCAGTTATTCTTGTTTATCAACGGGTACAGTACATGTGTTTTTATATCAAAGTTGCCAATTAATTTTTTCTTTCTCTACCGGCATCACTAAAATGTGTGTAAGTTTATGTATTCTTATCTACGTATAAACAGTGAAGTAATTAATTGCGATTAGCTGCCGTATAAACGGGGTATGATCGCAGATAACCCCTACACATGCGGTGTATTGTGCTCGAACTAGAGGAATGGAATGTAGGAGAAATGATAGGAGGTGAAGCCTCACTATATTACAACTCTGCTTTTGCATTTTATTTCTTTTTACAGCAGTGCTGTAGCGTCTCTGATGTCATGGAGACGTATTAAATTTTTGAAACTTTCATTTTTCGTAGCCATTTTTAGTAATTATTTTACTTCGCCGGTGCTACGCAATACCGACAAAGGAGGGCGTTCTGATGTGCCTGTGGATTGTATACAGCTGAAGCCGTTACTGTTCAGTTACCAGTGACTCTGCCTTCGCCACTGAAACGTTACGACAACATCTGATACAAAGACACACAAATGCACATCAGAAAAAATGCGAGATGTTTTTATGAGTCAGGAAAAATTTTTCGTTTTGTAATCAACGTGCAGCCATCGTCACCCTCATTTGCCAGCACGACAGTACCTGTCCTCAAAGCATGCAATGCAGCGGAACTAGTTGAAAGTGAATAGTGTCATGGACAGACAGTTGGAGATGTGATAGGAAGGAAAGGCGCTTAATTCTTGCTCCTTTAGGAATTTGTAAAGGAACGCGTATTTTTTATTTAATATGCTCTGTTTTATTTAAATTCAGTTTAATTGATTATACTGTGAGACACATTGCGGGTTATTCTCTACTAATCACTCATCACTCATCACTAGTGAAGACAATTGACCAAAGGATTTTTCGAGAAAATTTCTTTACAGCTGCATTTGGAAAAAACATTGGGCAAAACTAAAACAATCAAACAAGTTTTCCATGATTTTTATTTTTTTTTATTTTAATATATGAATAAATGTATGCGTGAATAAGTTAATGCAGTTACATATTTTTTTTAAAAGCGCGCAGAATTAAAAAAAAAACAAAAAAAAGTTTGTTGTATCAAATAAACAGTTTTTCCCATTCATCATCGTCTTTAATTCATATTCGTCATGAAAAGCATCAGAATATGTTTTAATAATATTTCTATGCTTTTAAAAGCTTTTGCTGTTACCAAAATCATTTCGCATCGTAACATATTTCTTCTCTATCATCATTAATTTCTTGCTGTGTGTTTAAGAAGATAAAGAATACAGCGGCTGCGCGATTCAATACCATTTAAATTAAATTATTCTTAAAGCCAGAGAGTAAATATAGTGGTTTTTTTTTTAAACAATTATTTCATAGAACAGGCGCCAATGATCTAGACTTAATGTTTAATTCAATGCCTCCATCAAGAGAAGGCAGTAGGAATTCAGAGGCAATTTGGTTATCCGAACGCGTTGCCTTAGTAGGCGAGAATAGAAATTTTGTTATTAATTCGGCTAAGGCTACTTTAATTTCTGATAAACCCAATTTCATGCCTAAAAATAAGAATATTCTAAATACAGAATATCATGTGAAATCATAATTTCTAAAATTACTAACCCGGACACATTCTGGGACCATCGCCAAAAGGTAGAAATACACCCATGTCTCTAAATTTCTTTACACCACCGAATTCCTTATTGAATCTTTCGGGCCAAAACTCTACTGGATTTTCATAATAATCCTGATCGTAGTGTAGGGAATAAGCAGAGATATAAACGACATCCTGCGGCTGTAAGAAAATTCTGATACCGCTCAGCTCATTGTGGAGCTCAACTGTGTTCGTGCTAACTTTAAAAAGCGTAGCTAGAGGAGGAAATAATCTTAAGGTCTCCTGTACGCATTGGTCTAAATATGGTAGCTCCATTAGCTCATCATATGAGATATTTTCACTTCGTTCCTGTAACTCCTGATATAATTTCTGCTGTACTCTCGGATTACGTCCCAGCTATAAGTATAATTATATATATCATACGTTTAAACGATAAATCTCCTTATAGAATTTATTTTATTAGAATTTTCCCAAAATTTTAACAAATTGGGATTTAAGTATTTATTTGTAGAAATACATGCCCAACAATTGGTTACCATGAATACGGTTCGACTTAATTTCCCTATTTAGTATTTATTTCATTTTATTATTTTCCTATTTTTTTAATTCGGCCAACTTACCAACAATAAACAATGGGCAATAACAATCGCTGCCGTTTCAAAGCCATCAATCAATACGGTTGTTGTATGTCCAGCGATTTGTACATCATTTAAGGATTTCCTTTCCCTCAGTTGCAACAAGTGATTGATCACGTCATTTTGTTTATTATTTGTTGCCATTTTCTGTTCTAACGCATCCACAGCCAACTGCTTAAAAAACCCATCAGAAGTGGCGGGAAAGAAACGTTTAGGTTTTATTTTTCTCAACCAAGGCCAGGCAGCTGTTTTTGTATAATATTGAACGCACTGCAGGGATTGGCGTAGCATTTCATTGGCCGTTTGATGTATAATTGAGTGAGTTTTGATACTTTCGAAAGTATTTTCTTCAATGCCCCATATAAATTTGGCCATAATGTGACATGTAAACCGATTTGCTAGCTGATCTTAATAAAAAATAAAAATGATAATACAAATTGCGTATGTGTTTGGATTTTTACCTCTTTTGCATTCCATTTGGTTTGAGAATCTTGTGATTTAATAAATTCCACCATTTTGGAAGCACTATCCCTCATGGCAGCGTAATTGGAACGTATCTAAGAAAATTGTTAAACAATTTTTTTTTTAAATTTATGATACTTATCTACGAGGGATACTATTTACATTTCGGGAATAGCAAATAATAACAAATATTTTTAAATGAAAATGGCTTTATTGTTTTTGGAAATATTCCCCTTGAAGGTCGATACAGTTTTCCATTCTAAGAACCATTTGTCATATCAGTTTTTCCATGACTCGTATGCATGTAAAAAAAGCTGCAGGTCCAATTGAAACTGTTAAAATTTTTTTTAAACATTTAAGATTTAATCATTTAGAATAGGTGGGGCTGAAAAGTCCTGCAATAAGAAAATTCATCTACCATGACTGTCTAAACTCTCTCACACTCTCAGCAGTGTGTTTCCTTAATGCTCAGGTTTTAAAATATTTGTTTTTTTTTGATAATTGTTCAGAAAACTCAGGTGGCAAAGTGAACGGAAGGAGTAGAGCCAAAGTCAAGCAGTTGCGAGATTTATTACTTTGTAATAGTGATTTCACACTGACTGATTTCAATGCAAAAGATGGTTTTACGTTAAAACCAACTATTAACACCTGGTTTTACCATATAAAAATATTTTCGTAAAACCATATTAAAACCATTTTTCAATCGGTTATAAGTTGATTTAATGAAATACTATCTATTTTTCATGTACTAAAGGCAGTGCTGCCAAGTTAAAAAATTTAAAACATCAGGCAATTTAAATGGCGCACAATGAAATACAAAAAATTGAAGGAAAAATTAAAAAATAAATAAAGTCACTACAATAATTTAAAACTATGGGCGCAGCAGCAACAACAATAAAAAGTGCAAAAGAAAAAGAAGCTGTTGTGTACAGCAAAATGAAAATATCTTTCATCGAGTTGTGAGGGGAGAAAATAATTGATATTTTATTGCACAAACTGGGCATTACAATCTGATGTTTTAAAAAATTTTTAGTGAGAACGCAAATCAGCTGTTTGTGGTTTTAACGTTAAAATCCAGTCGTAAAGCAGCTCTGGGTTGAAGAACAACTCACGCGTCATCGTAATTATTATTTAAGTGGGGTCAGTCCTGTTTTTGTTGTTTGGCCTTCCAGAGTTTTGCGTCTCGCTCGCACTGGTTAATGGATTTGCCACGGCTAACTGTATCATTTACGGTTGTTGTGGCTTTTCGTTATTAATCACGTTGCTTTTACTGGTGGAGACCATCATACTCAAGAATTTTATATATAATTTAACTTCCTATGTGAAGGCATAGGGCGTTTAAATATATATTGTGTGGGATACCCTGGCAATTTGCGTACTTGCTTCTGCCATCTGCCATATGGCAATTAATTGATAACTACAAACTAACGTTAAAATCATGTTTTAAGTTTTGGTGTGAAAACACTATAAAGCAGACTTCCTGCCGCTTTGCAATTATGTCGACGCATTTTTTGTCAATCTAAAGGATAGCCATTTCATATTTCCAACTACTTCAGGTGCATACGTAGGAGTCATATCCAGAGCACTTGTCGAAGAAAAAAAGTACTCCACTTTAGGTTTTGAAATTTTCTCTTCTGAGCAAAATAGAATTTCAATTGGACACAAATTGAATTTTCACAATTTTACAAATTGTCACAAGCATATAATTTCAGTACTTAATGCAAACATAATTCTATTCTCACCCTATTAGCTGTAAGACCTGGAACCAGTTCTGAACGTTTCTCCTTCCAAGCATCGCCAACAGAAACAAAGGGACTGGCAAATCGTAATTTTTCTACGGCTTCGGAAGACTGCAAAGTAGTATCTTAATAATGGCACAATAATTATATTATAATGTTCAAAATTTTACCCACTGTGATGATTCGTTATCACGAAATTGGTTGAATTTTGTCGTAAGAATTTGTTGAATTAATTTGGGATCTAAAACGAATAATTTGGGTTTGCGTGCCGAAAATACACCCACAAAGCTTTGACTTGATTTATAATTTCTAATTTATATAAACAAAGCATTGAACTATATTGTCAATTAAATAAAATATATTATTTAAATATATTCAAAAACTTACAAATAAATTTCATGCAATTCGTTTATCAAATTACATTTGCCTTCAGAAGTCTTGGGAAATGTTCCCTTAAGAATTTGCGGTGTTGGTCCCACAACATTTTGTTGTTTCCAATAATTAAAATACCAAATTAAATATAAATAAATGACCAGAGAAATTATAAACAATGACACTGATATTGAAATTAAGAAAAACAACAACATGATGCTTGTAAAACCAACTGATAACTGACTGACAAGATAACTGACAGCCTGATTATAAAATCTTTTCAAGAATGAAAAAGCAAACGTGGAATTTGTTATGGTACGAGTGTAAAATATTATAAATAGTTGGGGGCCTCAAATGGTAGTCATAAAATCAAATGTTTTAAAAAAATAACAAGGAAAAATATGACTGCTGTGAACACAACTCGTCATAATTTAGTGTGCTCTTCACAAAAACTTTATTCAGAAAACCTTATTCAGAAAAAAAGAAAAACACTTATAAATGTTTGATATTGAGAAGCTAGAAACAACTGAATTGAACTAAAATAATCGCTATTTTATGTAGATAATAGGAACATTTGTAATCAGTCCATTTTTAGTTTAAATTGTAAAATTTTTCTTATGGCACACAAAATTATTACAATAAATATAATCTATATATATGATTTTAATTGTGATTTTTTTCCTTATATCATTTAGAATAGGTGAAATTTATTATTACATACCTTACAATATTCTCATACAGTATGAAAAATATCATAAAGCATTTTATTACAAAAGCAACTTAATAACTGAGGAGGAAAGCATATACATATAGCACTATTTCGCTAACGCTTACTTAGCTCATCAGTGGATTTTCCTAATTTTTGAATACAAACCCAAATAATCAATCGAGAATTTAAATTGAATATCAAACATAAAAACCAAAAAATCTATAAACAAAAACATAACAATCCATGAGTTTACTTTTATAACACACACACATTTTTATTTTTAGTTTTTTTATTCTCATCTACACTAGGCTTGCCATCGGCCAGCATAACTAATGTATTTTGAATCAAATTAAAAAATTAAAAAATGAAACAAAAGAATATCAAAATTCCATACCGTGCACATGTATATAAAATAAATATAATTATAATTATATAAAATAAATATAATCTTTTAATTATATTTATTTTCGAGCGATGGTCTTTTTTATGAAAATTTTTTTAACAATTATTAATTTTCAATATTTCGCTACCAAATAGGTAGCATCGTCAGGAAAAAATAATTTGTATTTTTTTTTATTTTATTTTATTTTTTATTTTATTTATTTTATTTTATTTATTTTTATTTGACGATGCTACCTATTTGGTAGCGAAATATTGAAAAATAAATAATTGTTAAAAATATTTTCATAAAAAAGACCATCGCTCGAAAATAAATATGATTAAAAAATTTTTATAAAGGTCAAAATAAAAATAGAAGTGAGACTAATAAATATAATCGAAAACAGCTGTTGCCAGTGGTATGAGCTGAATAAATTTTTTCGACGACGGCTACGTTAAATAAACGTTAAATAGCTACCAGCCACATAGTTACATGAACAAAATTTGCCCACTTTTGTATATATTTAGTTGTTGTAATTTTTTATTTCTTACTTAGTTTTAAATTATAACAACGTAATTTAATGTAGAGTTAAAAAATGTGAACAATTTTATATCATTTATAAGTAGCGGCGGCTTATAATTGTTATCGGCGGCACGAGTGAAGAGTTTCGCATGATCGGATTTCTACTATAGCTCAAAAAGTTGTATTTTTATTTGAAGCACAAATACAATGTTTGAAAACTATTTTTAAAATATTATGACAATATGTGTTAATAGGATACCGAGTAAATCCCCCCCTTGTTGATAGCTGAGTGCTGATAACAGAATCGAAAATGTATTTTTAATAAAGCAATAATGCAGAACGAAATAATAATCGTTAATATTTTTTTAATATTTTAATAATGTTTTAATATTGATATGCAAAATGCGTTTCTATTTATTGAACTGCATGAAAATGCCATATTAAATAAAATCTGTATATATTTAGTATAGTTAATGGGCGTGGCACTTAGCTCATTTCTCTAAAGTTGCACGTTGGAAGAAATCCAAAACTCTACCTCAACTACTTAACGTGATATTAATATTGTCCAATTCGATTAGCTGAATCTTACACTGTGTATTGGTGAGATACCTTCCGATATCCTGAAAAAAGTATGCCGAAATTGGAGCTCACACATGAACCACCTACGGCGCAGCTGCAGACAATAAACTGTAAAAAGTAAATGGCAGGCATTCATTCAACGGTCCAAATAAATATTTCATACACTTGTTTTGGTATAATTCTTTACGGTTCTTCCTCTATTTTATCACAATTCTGTGCGAAGGACGTTTCTGCAGCCACAATGTATTTCCCTGAATAAGTAAGACATGCATGGCTTTGCAGTGCTTGCTACCACGCTATTGACATGAAAACTAAACAAGAACAACTCGAAAGGCTTTTAGAATCACTGCTTTGATTTTTTTCATCTTTTAGTGCCAGAAACAAAAAATTTCCTATAATGTAATGAAAAGCAAAAAATAAACACTGTTTTTTCACTAGTATTGTAAATTTCATAATAATTTTCTTTTCACCACAAATTTCAATTATATTTCATGTTGAGGACATGTACCAAAAGGTTTTGGCTTCTAACCAAATATTGTGGTTGTGTAAAGATTTTCTGGTTTAGCCAAGAGCGTCCAACATGCTCTATTTCCGTTGAATACATGTCATTTAATTATGTTCCTTTTTCCTTCCCCCTCTGCTTTTTTGCCTTGTTAATAATGGCTGCGGTATTGTCTGTCGTATATTTTTCTCGTTTTTGTGCTTGTGTGTTTTTATTAAATGATGTCACTCAACATTAACACCTCAAACTTGCACCTGATTTGACATGAAAAGGACAAATTGCAATGCACCCGCACTCAAACGCACACACAAAATTACTGGCATACACTGAAAAATATCTACTAAATAATAAGAACAACCGCACAACAACAAACTTGACATGCTGATGTATATGCCCTGTAGAAAGTCTGGGCCCAAGTGACTCCAAGTCGACACTTTTGTCGATTGGTTTTGATGTCTTTTGGATGACGTTATGAAGTAATTGACTACACTTTATATTTTGTTTCTGATGCGAATCTTTCCCTTTACTGATACTAAAACATTTCTTATTGTCACATTTAGTTATGGTGACAATAGGTGCGGTTGCTCTCAGTTTCCCACAAGAACTACACACTACTCTATTGACTACATCGAACCAATGTCAGTAGTAGATTTTCAATGACACGCAGATGTTAAAGTCCATAGAAAGGTATAGTAAGAGAGCTGACAGGAGGAGAAAATTCACTATCTTACAACTCTGCTTTTAGACAATCTTTGTTTTATAGCAATATTATAGCGCCCCTGATATCAAGAAGACGTATTAAATTTTTAACATTCGTTTTCAGTAGCCATTTTTTACTTCGCCGGTGCTGCACACTACCGACGAAAGAGGGCGCTCTGATGTGCTTGTGGATTGCTATCAGCTGAAGCCAGCCACTGAAACCTTCCGACAACAACTGACATAAAGACTCACTAATGGAAATGTGACGTGTTTTTACGTACAAGTGTGACTATTTTTTTTTTTATAAAATAACGCACACAATGACAAATATTGAAGATGAACATTGATCGTGTAGCATACGTCTTTATAATTTAGTCTGAAACTGGCCTCGAACCCAGGACTTTTTTTGTAGTCAACATGCAGACTATTTCAGCAAACACTGCCCTCAAATAAGTTAGTAGCACATCAGTACAGTTTAAATACTACCATTTCCTGCAAGGTTGTTCTTACACACACACACACACGGACACGTCTGTACATATCCATACATACGCAAACAACATTTTGTAAGCATTTTCCCTTGGCTTCTGTTTCCTTTCTAGTTTTTTTGTTGCTCCATTTTAAGATGGCGATGTGCAAGGAACAAGAAAACTACAATACAATTACAGACGGATAAAACAATAAGGACATTTTGTTGCTGAGCGGAGCTAAAGAGAATATGATAACAGCAAAAGCATGAAAACAAAAATAGAAGCAACAAGAAACGAAAAAAGTGCTGACAATAAAGTGACATGAACAAATGTCAAATACAATATTGAACATGTAACAACTTTAACTACTTACACGAAATGTAGACGTGAAACCACACAAAAAAAAAAATTAAGTAAATAACAGAAAAACAACAAAAGCAAAGAACAAAAACAATTTAACAATATTCTCGTATGTGTATGTGTGTATGTGTGCTTTTGTGTGAATGAGTACGAGTGATTAAGTTAAACTGACAGACCTAATGAAATGGCAACTTGTCTTACAATTGCAACAAGTTTTCGAATATTTACGATATATTTAAAGTGTAGGAAATTGCTTCTTTTGCCATCGTACAAATTTTTAATTAATTTAATTACAACTTTTTAAATTCGTTTTTTTAAGTGTAACAAATTGCACTAAACACGTCATAATTTTGGTTAGCTTTTTAATTATTTTCTGTTTTTATAAAATTTGAAAATTTTTCAAGTCTATCGAAACTTTACAGTATCCTACACAGAAAAAAATTTTACTCTTTTATTTTTAATTATCACCTTTAATTAGAATAATATATTTTTGCAATTAAAACCTTAATCAATGCAGTAAAATTTTTCATTTTTGTGTTGCTTTAAACTTAACTAATTAATAATAACACTAATTATATTTATAATATATTTATATGTATATTTAAAATTTAAAAAAAAAATTTTTTCATTATAAACAAAAACCAATTTTCCTGAAGAAGCTACACAAAGGAGTAGCGAAATATCGAATCAGAATAAATATTAAATTGATTAAAAAGACCTTAAGCTTAAATAATTAGTGTTATTAATATAAAAAGAGGTCAAAAAACTAGAAAAATTAACTAATTAATTTATTTTCTTACTATGATGCCGGCTTATTTTTATTTAAACGGTTATCTGATTGTTTTATTTCAAATATACAATATTCTTTATGCACATAGAAATTAATACCGAATAAGCATTTGGATTGAATTAAAATATTTTTTTTGCTTTTCAAAATTTGCTTGAAATTTTCAAAATTTTATTTAAAATTTTTGTTTTATTTTTCTTTGAATTGATGCGCGCCAAATTTTAATTAAAATTTTGTTTTATTTTTATTTGAATTGATGCGCGCCACTGTCATATACGTTCGCCGTTTCTTCACCGCTCGTCCAAGATTCTCGAAAGAGAAATCCCATGCAGCGAGAAGTTAAACTACAGCTCTATGTTTTTCTATATTCTAGAAATTATTTTCAATTCACAAGTTCGTATAATCTTTTTAATACACAGTATTGTATTTGTGTTGTTAGTAATTTTTATATAACAGTGTCTTACGATTATAGGATTGAATTTTATATGTTTTTGAAATAGTTGTATTGAAGCCAGGTCTGGGAATATTGCATGTAAATATGTAATAAATAATAGCAGAATTTAAATTCTTCTTAAGCCTCTGTTAGTAAAAACGTTAAACGTTCGCGGCGATCAGCTGCAAAATAATAATTAATGCTCGTTGGTGTTTACTAAAATCGTATCGTTGAAATTGTCACTTTTTACGTTGCAAACGTCAACTTGGCATTACTTACATATAAAACAAAAGACGCAACAGCTGACTGAATTGCTTGAAGTTTTACGTTTTTAATAACCAACACCTAAAGTTGAACGATCCTGACAAGTCTACCGTTGGACAATACGATAACTAGATCATTAATCATAAATATATATTTAATTAAATTTTCAAACTAATTTGTATCAAATTTAAATTTCCATACCTGATTTAATTTCGTGTAATATGAACTGAATGTAAAATTTTTTAAAAAGACGAAAATATGAATCAAAATAAATATTACAATATGACAAAATAACGATATTATAAATTTGTCTGTTCTCAAGCACATAGAGATCTGCGTCTTATTTTAAAAAGACTAAACCATAAACTGAGCTTGTGAATTGAGCAAATAGTTTTTGTAGACATGCGACTTAAACTTTCTCACAACGCAATTGACGGGATGGGAGGGAGTTTATGAAGAGTTGGGGATGACAAAGAAAGTTACTAAAAATTAACTAAAACACTCCACATTTTTCTTTTTCTTGGTCCAGTGCTCAGGAGCTGTCCGAGTGCGTACCCGTATAACCAATTTCAGTTCTCTGACTGTATTAGGAGTGTGGACGCGTACATCAAAATTGCCAGTTTTCGTATTATTTACTCTCCCGTACACCGAATGTCAGCCCTGTAGCTAAACGACGCAAAAAAAAATTTACTATCAATTCATTCAGGCCAATATGAGAAACTGTAGCTTTAACCGTTCCCAAGATATACAAAAATTATTACTTACTTTCTATAGGAGGTAAGACGCCCACTTTTCTAATTCTGCCCACTTTTTGAACGATGACTTGTACTGGCCCTGACTGACATACTCAGAGCAAATACAGAAACTTTAACAGTTCTCAGGATATAATGACATGAATATTTAGTTTATATGGGAAGTACCACGCCCACTTGCTTAATCCCTCTCAGTTTTTTACTGTTAATTTCTTTTTAACTACAATTTCTTTTAAGCTACCAAAACTTTAACAATAAACACAATTTCTTTTTCGATAACTTATTTGCCTCGCCGTATTAATATTTTTCGAGGATACATAATTTGGTTGTCATTATCATCATGACGTAATCACGTAAAACTATAAAATATACATTCGAACAAACGTGTATTGACAAAATGTTACTTTTTTCTTTGGTTTGTTTTAACAACTACATTTAATATTGTATTTTTTAACCCCTCCACCCGAATATGTTGCTACTTCACCCACATCCGTGACACAAAACTTATTGTCTTTGATGTGCTTATGTGATTGCAACCATCTATGCGACATATTATGGGTTATGTTTTTGTCATACGGGGTTATTTTGTATTGTTGGTCGATTTGCGGTTTTATCTCTATCAATGTACCAAGTGAAGTGCTGCAAGACACAGCAGAGATAGATACACGTATAAGTAGTGTTTAGTTCAATGGATTTTGGTCTATCAAATAATTAACTTTGACTAATTGTATGTGTGCACATGTCTTTATATGATTTCAAACAACTATATGAATATCTTAGGGAGAAATTTTCATACATGGAAGAGGTTTTCTTTAGATGCAGCTACCAAATGATTTAATTGAAAATTTAATTACATTATTATTTAGCAGACAAGAGGATAATTATTAGATAATTGTGAAATCTAATTGATAGGTTTTTAAGCCTTTATTTTAAATTATGTAATTGCATTTTTTCAATTAATTTAATACTTCAGGAATTAATTTCAATTTATTTTTATATTAAAGAAATATCACTTCAATAGCGCTCTTTTTTCACATTTTCATTATTATGTTATTTGTTGCAATTTAGCAGGATATAAAACTAACAATTTCCGGCACTCGAAAACAAAAACATGAAAGAAAACTAGAAAAAGAAATTTGGTAACATGCAGGAAATTAAGCATGCAGTATGCATGAACCACTCCTTTGATTGGCACCTTGCTTTTAACAACACACATACGCACTTGCACTCAGTGCTGAATATTTAACTAATAAAGTTATTATTCGTTATTATCCATATGACAGCATGAAACGTGCAATGCCACAAGTAAACAGCACATTTAATAATTCTATATACTTAAACAAAAAAAAATTGCCAGATGGAAGGTTGCGCCGCCATGTTGTATTGTGTTGTGTTTCATTGTGTTCAGGAAACACCAGCACCGCCAATCATGTTTAAAATATTCCAAAAGGGAAAAGTACACTTAACTTGTTTTTCAACGAAGAGAAAACATTTTATTGTTTTCAAGCTCAAGAAAGTAGACTAAAGATTTCAACGAGGGTTGTTTTTTTTCAAGTATTTTGCGATAATTTTTCCATGTAACGGCTTCTTAATAAAATATTCATATTCTTTTTTACTGAGAATTACATATGTTCTGTAAACCGAATCCGCAAAAATTTTTCGTTTTTACACATACATGCGCATACTTCGGTATTGAGAATTCACTCGTCTTTAAATCGACTCGGTTCACAGAACAGAGGGGATACAGTCGACTTTCGATAATTTTAAATTTAAGGGGCCAAAGAAAAAAGTTCAAATAATCGAGATATCAAATTGACAATAGTTTAATTGCCGGTAAAGAGCATGAGGTTCTTTACAGAGTGGTTACATGGAGTAGTTTTTGGGTTAGTCCGAAGCAATGCAACCGTGGGTTATATGGTTCACCCCTACAACATCGTAATGTTAAATAGACCATGTCTTCTCCACACATTTGGGTTATGGTGCTTTCCTTTCTAACAAAAGTGTAACATTTCGTTACTATTCGTGTTGCATTCTAAAAACAATGTAACATTCTAAGAAGTGATCACACATATTACACACTCTCAATTCTTATGGTTTTATATTTAAAATTTTTACTTAATTCATATTAATTATTTCGCGTTATTTTTTCATTCAATATTATTAAAACTATTGAAAATTTTATAATAAATTGTTAATTAATAATGAAATTTTTAATAATTAAATTTCGATTTCTGGTCATTCGATAGAATAGGTTAATCAAATTAGGGATCATGTATGGACAAATATATATTTTTTGGTATTTATATACATGATCATGGCAGGGTGGGCATAAGAAATTTAATAACTAATTAATGATATATTTATTTTGAAAATTATTGTATTATTTATTTTAATGTTTGGTTTTAAAGCATGCAAATTAAGAATACATATAAAGGGTGTCCCAACAAGAACGCAAGATTTAAATGACTGATGCAGCAATTGAATTGTTTCTCTGGCTGTATGACATGTGGCGCCGTCTTGTTCAAACCACATGCCCTCCACATTCATTTCTTCAATTCTAGGCACGAAAAAACTGGTTATCATTTCACGATACCGAACACCATTGACTGTTTGCGCTTGACCTGCCTCATTTTCATAAAAAAAAAGGTTCAATGATTCCTCCAGCCCAAAATCCACACCACACAGTGACACGTTGAGGATGCATTTGCTTCTCGTGAATCACTCGAGGATTTTCCTCACCCCAAATGCGACAAATCTGCCTATTGACGAAGCCATCAAGATGGAAATGGGCCTCGTCACTGAAGATGATTTTATCGGCAAAATCAGCATTTTCATGTTGTCTCTCCAATACCCAATTAACGAACTCCCTTCGCTGTCCATGGTCAGCTGGCTTCAGTTCCTGAGTCAATTGAACTTTGTATGCATGAAGATGCAAATCTTTCGTCAAAATTCGCTGCATTGTGGATTTGAAGACACCAATTTGCTGAGCTCGGTGTCGAATTGAGGTGGATGGAGTTTGAGTGACATCATCACGTACAGCTGCGACATTTTCGGTCGATCGACCTGGTCGAAGGCGCGTTGTTGTCTTTACATCACTAACAGACCCAGTTTCGGCAAATTTATCCATTAATCTCTTTACATTGTGACCCCAAATAGATCGCAATTTGGGAACTGTAGCCGCAAAACGTTCACCATTTTGGTAAAACAATTTTAGAATGAGAATGCGTTGTTCATTCGTGTAGCGCTCCATTTTTACTAACCTCGTACCTTCTACTAGCAAACAATAACAATTGTTCACATGTCAAACAATGACACTTCGATTGGCGCCAAATTTAAATCTTGCGTTCTTTTCGGGACACTTTTTATATATTAATAGTAGTTTAGCAAAATATAAATCAATAAAACATCTAAACTGAGAACAGTTGTTTGCTACAGAAAAATCAATAAAAATTCTTGTCTTGACCGGGCGGCAATTCAACGCGGGTTTTTCTGGTTGCAAAGTCAATACGCTAACTACTCAGCCATCAGCATCATCTTGTACGATTGTGGTGGCAAACATTTCTCCTTGCAACTTTAGAATCATTTGTGCTTGTCTTCTAGTGCTTGAACTCTGTTCTTTAGTGCCCACCCTAATCCATATTACCATGCCACTCTCGCATAACTCTTTCCATAACCATGGCGGAACTGAAAACGACGAAAATATTTCTCTTTTTATGCCACAGTTTTCTTGAGTGGAAACAATTTTTTTTTTTTTTTGCATTTTAAATACGAGTAACAAATATATTTTGAAAATATCGATGTAGTTTTTATTTTGTATCCGTTTACACTTAATGCCTCTTATTTTGTTAATGTGCTTAAAAAGTAAAGTTTATGTTCAATTTGGAATTACATGAGCACCATTGAAAATAAATTCTGTTAGACAAAACATTTAGTAACAGAAACCCAATAAACTACTAAGGAAATGTACATGAAACATGTTGCAGTTGTATTAGGTATTCTATGGTATACATTTTTGTTGTTGTATGTGTATTGCAAGACATCCCGCTTGACCAGGGATTCGCGTTCAAACGAATGTTCGGTAAAACGGAGAATTCTTGGAAATAAACATTGGAAAAATTCATGAAAATTTTTAAAACGCGAATGGTATATAAAAAACAAAAATTCACGTATTTTATTTTTATGAAAGTGCCTTTGTAGTCTAGTGCGTCAGCATTAGACTCTCAATATGTATGTTGCGTGTTCGATGCCCGCCTGATGACATCCTGGATGTTTTTTAAAACAGACAAATTAAAAGACAAACAACGTGATATGAACAAAAAAGAATTTACTATATAAGATTCGCTATTGATACATAATCGAACCTTCAGGAACGAAATACTTGCTGCCGCAAACTGAACGACGGGTGAACTCCGTGTGTTCTTTCCGCTTCACTAGCAATAGTCGTTCTCGAATGTTTTATCCGAGAAACGTTTGCTAATTGTTTGATGTCAATATTACTTTTGTCTGCTGTGGCCAACGGCGGTATTAAAACAGTTTTAGTTGTGCTCCGTTTAGGTTATTAAATTTTGCGATTTGTTTTTGTTTAAAAGCAAAAAGGTATTTCCGAAAGAATGATCATGAAAACTTTAAACTTGAACATAATATCGCAAATAATTTTAACAGAAATTTATGAAAAGATTTTATTGAGATGCCAAGTCAGAAATCCAAAATTTTTTATAATCAATGATTATGGTAAACTTATTATGGTTACCTAAGAATATTGGAACTATATACGAGTACTGTAGTGTTATGAAAGTATTTCGTTTCATAGAACTTACGGCGGGGTCCAGTCAAAATATACATTTAACTTCGCAAAAATTCGCACGAAAATTTGAAATACACTCTTTTTTTTATCAGGGACCAGCATTCACAAGATGACCCCTACATATGCGATGCATTGTGTTGGAACTGGAGGAAAGGGATAGTAGGAGAAATGATAGGAGGCGAAGCTTCACTATCTTACAACACTGCTTTTTGCACGATATTTGTGGGTTAGATACAGCTGAAGACGTTATTGTTCAGTGACCAGTGGCAATGCCTTCACCACTGAAACCTTACGACAACACCTAATAAAAAGACACACAAATGCACATCAGAAAAAATGCGAGATGTTTTTATGAGTCTGAAACTGGTGTTGAAACCAGAAAAATTTTTCTTTTTGTAGTCAACGTGCAGACTACTTCAATCATCGCCACCCTCTTTATGTCGTTATGCGTTTGTGAACAGGCAAATTTGTATCATTATTTGATCGTATTTTCATTTTTGTCTTTTTTTTTTCTTTACATTTTCTTTTTAAAAAAAATTTTAAATTTATTTCATCAAATTAAACCAGGTATGGTAATTTCTATTCGATACGAGTTTTTTTCGCGACAAACAATTTTGATTAAAATATTTCTTAAATTGAATTGAAATTCTTGCAAAATGTGTGCGGTGAGCACACATGGGGTGGCAACAAAACTGTAACCACGCTTTGGCGATAAGCGGCCGGAACAGATCATTAATAGGTACCGGAGGAACATCTCAAGGCAGCTCGTACTATTGACGGGCCTTTGAGCGATCGGCAGACATGCCGGTAGACTGAATCCCCCTCACAATACCTGGTGTCTGAAACGATTTCTGGGCAAACATGTATTGGATGACCTATCGGAGGTGTCGCATGTGAGTATAGGTGACTATGCCAAACGTCAACGTACATCTTTCCGATGAGTAAAGCAAGGTATATCTCACATAGAATAAGTGAGTGGTATCTTTGATACGGAATTTCGCGATTCTATGCGAGTGCCTACAGGCAGCCACGTGAACCAACCAACCAACCAATACTCGATAGGACCGGACCTGATTCCGCCGATTGAAAGTATGCAGTTTGATCGTAATCAGTCCCATACAGCTGCAAAAAATGTGCTCTGTTGTCATCCTCCACCAGACGGAACCAGAACTACGTCTCAGTCAGGCGACGTAACCTGTTGAAATTATATCTCGGGTAGTAGTGTCCCGATAAAATATACACTATTCCACCAATGTGCGCGTTACGTAATGCATGCAGACGCTCTCCGTAGGCGAACGGATAAACCAGACGTTTGGTTTGGCGCAGGCCACGTGCTCCTTAGCAATTCACAAACCCTTAAACTCTGTTTCAAAAAAGATAAAGGAAACAACATTTTAACATATATAAAAACACTTTAGCAACAACGCATGATCTGATAGCGTTAGTAAAAATTCTATTCCCCTCTATAGCGAATAATTCCTCGCTCTTTTTCCAAAAATTGCAATCATTAATAATTTACCCGTGATTGCTAAATACAATTCCCTTCTCGTGAACGATTTATTTCCCTAAATGTTTTTCCTTTGTTTTGTTCACTAGATTTTTGCTAGAGAATTGCAGCAAAGTAAATTATTCTTATAATTTGAGTTTAGTGATTTTAAAGGCGTCATCAGTGTTGTGAGATTTTGTTTTCACCCATATTGACTAGTTCTGTAAGAAAACTTGTAAAATTTTAATACACGTACTTCTTTTTATTGTAAAAATTTTCATATTTTGCTATAATATTATGCGTTTGTACAGCCTCATAAAATCCATGATATATCAAATAATGTGCTAATAATTTTATATCTCAAAAACAAATGTTTCCTTCTTCAAGTTGTTCTGAAGTTAAAATCAAAGTTATTTTTTTTATTTAAATTTTACGAACGCAATATCATCTCCTCTTACTAAACTTCATCAAACGCAGCACTTTATGAAAATTTAATATTCGTTTTATTTAATTGAAATTTGAGTCAACATTTTCCACAATTTTTATTCCTCTTGGCAAATAAACCACATAAATCGATCAAAGTTCAATAAAACTGTCACTCGCAATGAATAAATAACTTTATAAATTTTTTATTTATTTAACAACTTTATTTAGTGTTATTGTTGTTGTTGCTGTTGATGTTGCTGTTGCTGTTGTTATCGTTGATATTATTTTCCATACTATCGTCATAAGCATAGAGCACTTTGTTACCATCGTTTGCTTGTTATAGCGAGATTGACATCCAAACTGTGTTCGAGATTTTAATATAAAAATTTTATTTCAACAATTTTCACAGCTTTTTAATTTGTTCTTGTATTACATTGACATATTAAAGTTACTTTATGAGTGTAATAGATATATATATATATATTTTATGTTCATTTTTTGCACAAAGCTGGTGCGATATCTTTTGAAACGTTTATTGGCTGTGTTAAACTGGGCAAAATTTTTAAATATTTATTGAGATAAATTAGCAAATGAAAATATTAATTATTAAAATACTATCGTTTATTGATATGTAATTATTTTTCATTATAACACTTGTTATTGAATTTTTTATATGTTCAAATAGTGTTATTCTGAACATGTTTTTAAATGTGAAAACAAAGTGCAGACTTGCTTTCATTTTAAAAAGGAAAATAAATTTTACAATGGATAATTACACAGTATGTATATGTAAGGCCACACCGATTTAACATCAGAAAGTCCCAAGACTGTAGCTATAAAAAAAAATCTTTATGTAAATGCGCGTGGATTTAAGAAGAGACTCTAAACGAGAACGCCAGAATTGTCTCAGTTGCATCATCCTTAATGTAAATCGGCTCTAAAGGTGTTAATTGTTATAGGAAAGGTATAGTCATAGAGATGAGAGGTGGTGAAGGATTAGATAGAGGAAAGCTGCATTCTTTTTACAACTCGGTTTTTTATGGGTTTATTTTAGTTTGGTAGTCATTTTATTAATTTTTTACTTCGCCAATGCCGACGCAGGAGTTGTGGATTAGTATCAGCTAAAGGCGGTACCGTACAGTGACCATTGACAATATCTTCGCCACTGAAACATTCCGACAATAACTTGATGTAGTCGAAGTAGTCTGCACGTTGATTACAAAACGAAAAAATTTTCCTGCGTTCAATACCAGTTTCAGACAGATAAAAACATCTCGCATTTTTTGTGATGTGATTTTGTGTGTGACTTTGCGCCAGTTGTTGTCGCAAGGTTTCAGTGGCGAAGGCATAGTCACTGGTCACTGAACAGTAACTGCTTTAGCTGTATCCAATCCACATGCAGATCAGAACGCCCTCCTTCTTCGGTATTGTGTAGCATCGGCGAAGTGAAATAATTACTAAAAAAAGTTACAAAAACGAAGCTTCAAAATTTAATACATCTCCTTCACATCAGACACGCTACAACACTGCTATAAAAAGAAATAACGTACAAAAGGCAGTCTTTCAAGATAGTGAAGCTCGTATAATATATATGTAGGATTTGGAGAAAGATGACGCTTTTCCGATAAGTTTTTCATGTGTTTTATTTTATGCATTCGCAATAGTATAGACACAATAGTATAATAGTATATAGTTTAAATATAGGTTTTAAGTTTAGATTAATTCATAATTCACAAATAGTATAATGTAGAAATTAAGTTTAGTTATTTTAAGTTAAGTTTAACTATTTTAGCTAAGTTAAGCTCTGATTTCACAATTTTAAGATTATTTAAACACCTCAACCCACAATCACTATTTTGTTAGCGCAAAAATATAATTGATTTCAACACTCCGTAACACAACCGTCTATCCTCTGACTGATCACTTTTTACTCTGTCCTCTGACTCTTGTTTGTCTTCAAAACAATCCCTCTAAAACTCTTCATTATGTTCTCTATGTAAAAGAAATACCGTAAGTCTGTTTATGTACTTCGCCGCACAGTGGAGTCGAAGTGCCGTCACGTACAGTGGTCCGAGTGTCTCATCCCACATATATGTCGAATGCGACATTCATACGCATTCAAAGTGAAAAAAAAACATATGCCTAAACATTATTTTATTTTATTATTGTAATTTTATTTTATTATGATATATTGGTATTACTCAATTATGTATGGAACAAAATATCGGCCAAATGGGCGCCGCGACCACGGCAACAGTGGATGATCAGTTTTCGAAGAAAATCATCTTCAGTGATGAGGCACATTTTCACCTCAGTGGATTCGTCAATAAATAGAATTGCCGCATTTGGGCGAATGAGAATCCAAGAGTGATTGTCGAAAAACCAATGCACCCACAAAGAGTGACTGTTTGGTGCGGTTTATGGGCTGGCGGCATCATCGGGCCGTATTTTTTCCAAAATGAGGCCGGTCAGGCAGTTACTGTGAATGGTGTTCGCTATCGTGAGATGATAACGAACTTTTTATGGCCCGAATTGGAAGATATGGATGTGGATGATATGTGGTTTCAGCAGGACGGTGCCACTTGCCACACAGCTAACGAAACAATGGCTCTTTTGCGCAACAAATTCAATGGCCGTGTTATCTCACGTAATGGCGATGTCAATTGGCCGCCAAGATCATGTGATTTGACACCGTTGGACTTTTTTCTTTAGGGTTATTTGAAAGAAAAGGTGTACGTCGATAAGCCAGCAACAATTCAAGAGCTAAAGGATGAGATAATTCGGCACATTAACGGCATAGAACCTCCATTATGCCTCAGGGTCATCGAAAATTTGGACCATCGGATGGAGGTGTGCCGCCGTGGTCGCGGCGCCCATTTGGCCGATATTTTGTTCCATACATAATTGAGTAATACCAATATATCATAATAAAATAAAATTACAATAATTTCCTAAATAGTTTGTGTTTTATTCAAAATCAACATCGGCCCTTGAAATTTAACCACCCTTTATAACCCTACTGTTAAGTAAAACAATAATTGCACGAATTTTTGCAAAATTCAGAAAACAGATTCGTACCGATTGTGCAGGATCTATGAACACGAGCGGTATGCCAAAAATGTGATCTGCTATTAAAAGATGGACCTGCAGCTGTTGCAAATGTATTTGCGCTAAAGAATTCATTATATATAGCAATTTTATATGGCAATTATAATTTTTTAATCCTTTACAGAGAAAAGTTAATGATTTATGCACTTGTTAAGCAAAATTTGGTTCATAAGAATAAAACCGTCCCATATGGGCAGACCAAATTAGTCCTTATCTTCAGCTACTTCTTCCGATAATTTACCTATTGACACTAATACAAGCTTGATCAATTCAGCTCCATGGATCAGAATTTTGTGTAGTCATTCTGCAGGAGGGCGGTAGTACCAGACATATTCCTCAACAAGTTTTCTGGCTGTCTCTACAGCATATTCCTGAAACCTTTCGGCATCAAGTTCAAATGCAGAATTTATAGCTTGGGCAATTGTACCAGATCTTTGATAGATATCCTTATCGATTCGTGTTATTCTTGATGAAAGATCGACATTTTGAAAAAATCTTCGCGCTGTGTTGCCATCGTTTGAAATTCCGCACCCACCAGATAGATATTGGCCTATCTACCAAAAGTTCCATTTCGGACCGAAATCATTCCCGAATAAAATGTTTTCTCTTCCAAACAGTTGACTTTTCGTTTTTACTGGTTTTCCATTTTTTTTTAGCTGTAATTTGAACGAAAAGTGAATGAAGTACTTAAAAAAATCATATGTTGGCATGACAGTCCGAATTCGTAACGAGTTACATCTACTGTTTTCTCGAGGCATTTACCAATGTCATTCAATTGAAAAAAAAAAATATTTCTCACATTCTTAAAAAGGAAATAGTACAAAAAAAATATGCTATTTTTCATTCTTTTTCGTTGAATGACTACACTGAAAGAATTTCTCTTCATAAATTCAATGAAACTCTTTCATTAAATTTTTTTCACTAATGCAATGAAATATATCATAATGTCTATGAAATTTCACAAATATTATGAAATAATTTCGTTGAATTCTTTCATTAGCTTTCATAGTTTCGCTAATTTTGTTAATTTCACGTAAAAATTAACAATATTTGCAAAAAGTCAATGTATAAAAAATATTTTTTCAATATTTTTCCTTTCTATAAAGTAGTTGCAATTAACTTATGAAATAAAGAATTCAAAGAAACTTTTCATTGGTTTAGAGAAATATTTACATGACTTCATAAAAATGAAGAAATAACTTCGTTAAATTAATTAAAGTATTTCATTGCCTTAATGAAATTACTTCATTATAGCATTGACATTATTACATAATTTCAATGACATTATATCATTAAACAAATGAAATATTGTTGTTATTTCACACATATAATTTAATAAAATCAATGAAATAATTCATTGTTCTGATGAAACCGTTGCATTATACTACTGAATTATTTTCATTATTTTAGTGAAATTATTACAATACTTTAGTGAAATTATTTCATCAAATTTATGAAATTTGCGTTAAAATCCTGATAATGAAAGCTGTTTCATTAATTTAACGAAGTGCAACTTTGGTTGAATTTAATTGAAGTTTTTCATTGGATCAACGTCGAGATTCACAGAATTTGTGCCGCAAATTCTTTCAGTGTATGTAAATCCGAAAATATGCAAAAATCCGCGGCCATAATATATTTTTTTTTTTTTTTTTTTTTTTTTTATCTAGGACCAGCACTCAGGAGATGACTCCTACACATGCGAAGCATTGTGCTGGGAACTATAGGAAAGGGATAGTAGGAGAAACGACAGGTGGTGAAGCTTAATTAATTATTTTGCAGCTCTGCTTTCACACGTTCTTTTGTTTTTATACTCGTAGCAGTGCTGAAGCTTCGGTTTAGTAGCTATTTTTATTATTATTTTACTTCGCCGGTGCTACACAATACCGACGAAGGAGGGCGTTCTGATGTGATTGTGGATTGCTAACAGCTGAAGCCGGTATTGTTCAGTGACCAGTGACTATGGCTTCGCCACTGAAACCTTCCGACAACAACTCACACACAAAGACACACTAATGCACATCAGAAAAATGCGAGATGTTTATTTTTATTTAAAAATTTTTTTTTTTTTTTGTCTGAAACTGGGGTTGAACCCAGGTCTGTTTTTTGGTTGTGTAGTCAACGTACAGACTACCATCCATCGTGCCATCACCACCCTCAAATTTTAATTTTAATTTAAAGAGGGGTAAAAAATCTACAATTGGATGTACATATAAGAAGTTGTGGGTCAAATAGCTAAAAGGCTACGTGAAAAAGTAGTTTTTAAAAAAAAAGTGTGTGTTTTGAAAAGGTCAAAAAAGTATTCTTCAGGTTTTATATTCTTGCAGCTTTTATTATTTCATTTGGCAGAAAATATGTTAAAATTTAATGTTTTTGGGGTTTTTAGAGACTTCTGCCACAATATCGCTAATAATTTTTTAGACAAACTTATCGTTTCTTTTATGACTATGCAACCACAATATATGCCATATAAAGATACCTCCACTTTCAACGGCACACAAACATTAAATCTCGCAAAAAAATATAACAAAATTTATTCGATTTATAAAATAAATTTAGTACAATAAAGCTTAGAAAAAGACATTATTTTTTTTTTGATTTTTAACCTATGGGGTAGACCACTGTCTGTCGCCACCATCAAATTGTAACAAACTTACGTTTTTATTTTGTTGCTGTAAGTGCATATTTTCAAATGACTTCGCTTTTATTACAAGATGCATCTTCTTGCTTATTTTGTAATTTACTCATATTTATGGGCATTTTATAACTATTTTTTGTTCTGCTTCTCTGTTTTTTAAATAAAATTGTTGAAAAGAATATTTTTTAGTTCCGAAGCACTATCCACCCCACCGCACAAATCTGGATAATTTGTGCTGTTAATAAACCTCTAATAACTTTGTTCGTTTTCATTTCGTTTTAATATATAAAATGAATATAATTAAAACAGCCTAAAGCTATATAAGTTAAATTAATTTCAATTTGCTATTGTCTTAGTTATTTGTAAATTAGACACAATAAAGAGAAAAACTTTTCTTTTTTTCTTGGTAAAGCTAATTTTGCAATAAACAATTTTCAACATTAAATTATTTTCTACTTCAATTAGCACAAGTAGAGAAATAGTAAATTCGACAAAAAATAAATAAACCGAAAATTAAATTAAAATAAGCAACAAATTGTAAGTGAAAATATTTTAACTCTCCCCCTCTTTTTGCACTCGTTCCCCTTATTAATTCTTGCTGGAATTTAATTTAATTTAATTGTTGGATATTAAAACAAAACATTAAGTCTTTTGTTTTTCTTGTTCAATTTTCTACGCATTTAACCCTCATTTAATCGGGAATAGGAAAAACCAGCAAATACATATGAAAATCTCGATATTCAGCACAAGAACCAGGCAATTGCTGTGAAGTGGGTGCGTAAGATTGGTGAAAGGAATGTATGTATGATATGCACACTTAAGCAGCCAAACACATCATTGTAACAAGATGGTTAGAATGCGTTCATAGCCGGTTCTCGCATTACAAGTTGCTAAACACTCAAGTCGCTTGTCTTCTACCACTTTTAAACAGAAGATTATTAGCTCTCCATATTCTTTTGTATTTTTTTTTGCCTGCCCATATTCCCCCTTGTTTAAAGAGTTTTAATGAAAAATTTTGCTTGTAGGCGTTATTCGAAATAATGTTACACTTGTGCTTAAAGATTAGTCTTTTTTCACTTAAGCTGCTCCTGTTGCTCTCGTAAAGTGACACTTTTCATTAAGAAAATTAAATGCATTTAAGGATTTAAAGATTGCGGCAAATGAGTGCAAGGTCTGTTAAAAGCACTTAAGTGCTATGCGTGAATTCATACAAACACAAGTGCATATTTATTTCAAAGTGACCGAACACACATACTTAGTTATTCCAATACAGCAGGCCAACCACCCCTACACACACCCTTTACGGGTCGTTTTTTGCAACCCTCTTTATATCGTTCTTACTTTAAGAAACTCAATAAAAGATCAAAGTAGTTGATACAGATTTTGTTTGCAATTTTCCAGCTCAATGATTGCATTTATTTTTATTTTTAATTATGACCATGCAGTAGTACAAATAAACATCTGTAGTGCTTCTTTTATGCGGGTGTATTTATTTGCCCTACATTTTGAATTTGTAGATTTTATACTGGCAGATTTGTGGTTGAATATAAATAATACTGAATACCACAGATGCCAGGCGAAATTAACTAAATAAATAAGGAAAAATATTTTAAAGTGCTGCTGCTTAAATTAATTTCTGTATTTAAATAATGGCGAATATATTTCTGTGGACTTTTGACAAAAGATTATAAGTTGAGATATGAAAATTTCTCAGAGGAACTGTACACGACGCTTCGTTTAAACTGATCCAGCGCCTTTCTATTTTAGTTTTTCAGTTATATCGCACAAAAAGTAATCAACTTCTGTGAACTTGTTGTTGATTTAATTTTCAAGGCTGAAAAAACAACAACAGGGAAATTCCCTACATATACAATGTATTGTACTCGAACTAGATAGAGAGAGAGAGAGAGATAGTGTAGAGAATAGACTAGTGGTGAATGTGGGAGGAAGATAGATCTTATTACTTGCACAACTCACCATTTGCGTGTTAATTATAATGCAAAGTTACCGCAATTTTAGCGCATTATGTTTTATGCTAAGGGGAGTCTCTTTATTTATTATTTTACGTCGCCCACGTTTTATAGAAAACTCAGAAGAAACTTTTTTCCGACGACCGCAGATGGAATCGATACCGGTGCCTTCTGTTTGCTGAGCCAGTACGCTAACTGATCAGCCATCAGCACTCCCGAAATTCTTAAGAAGTGAAGAAGATTCTAATATTGTGATCCGGAAGTGTTGCCAAATTTAAAAATATTATCCAAAGAATTTTATATAGGCTTGTCCCTGTGGGATGCTCTCTTTTTTGCGCCCATTCAGTGAATCGGAATCAATATGTCAAAAAGTTTTTTTCTAATAAAGCTCGCTTTAGTGAACTTCCGTGGAGTTATGAAAATAGTGAAATTAATTTTATTAATATTTTAATTAAATTTTGTTTAGGTCTTGTTCACATTCCCATTGCTCGTAATGTAAGGATGACCGAAAAATTTTTATTTAATTGTTCTTTTTTCTTATTTTTCAGTGGTCTATGGTTCTTTAGTAAACTCGTCTTAAGCTAAAACTCTTCCTTAAAATATATCGATTGTTAATTCCATCTGCGTTGAGCCTCAGAATTTATTAATATGGATCTTAAGTAGTGCAAAATGTTAACATATGGATCATTTGAATATTAATATTATTTGCTGAGTGGTAGAAAGTAAAACTACAGAAAAGTTAGCTATAAATTTCTTAAAAGGCTAACAATAACGTAAAAAGGGAGAAACATAAACAACTGATTAAATAATATTGTTGCTCCCCTGAAAAATGTCTGAATTTCACTTTGTCAAACGGATTTATTTATCAAAGAAAAATTCAAATAAAAGTGTATAAATGTGTTGTTACTTTGCTTGCATTGTGTTTGCCTCCAACGTTTTTCCTGTTGAAGCAGTGCTCAGAGAATATCATCTGCGTACACTCAAAATATTCCGGATCCAGACGTGGGTGAGTGAGAGTGGTCCTGATTGGGACGTGGCTCTGGGCCTTCCCGAAGTAATGCGGAAAGCGGTCCCGAGGAGGAATCTACCCAGAGGAGGAGGAGGGAATTTTTTAGTGGCAACACCACTCGACGCAGATGACGACGGTCTCTGTAAGTGCGAAGGCATTTTCAACCCTACCTCACACGCCAAAAAAAAAAAAAAAATATAACGTACATAAAATTAACTGAAATTGTAATTTAAAATAAAGAAAATTCAGCTAAAAAGCGGTCTCCTCATTTAATGGTAAAAAATTAATTGTGTTAAACTTATAAAAACAATAGATTTTTCCGTCGATTTTACGATTTCAGTAAAAATTAAAGCACTTTCCTTTGTTTCAGCTATTTTTACTACGAAATAATCCACCAGAAGTTCTGCAAAAACAACTGATTTTTGCTTTGTTCTTTTCCAGTTCAAATGTGGAATAAAAAATAAACGAAATTAATTTCAAAAAGCTCTGAAATTTCACATGTTTATACAAACATTCCCATAAACTGTTTGAGAATTCCATCAGATTTTATCGTACCAAAAACAAACCCCTGGTTCCGGAAACACAACTGACCAACTGATTTAAACCGTAAAAAATTTTTTTCTCTTCTATTTTATTAATTGCACTCTACCAAAATCTTATAAAATAAACAAATTTTTTTCTTTTTTTACAAACTGTACAAAGCTCTTAAGGTTGTCTGTAGAAACGCGCAGAGTCTAAGCGCGAATCGAACCAACACCTACATATCAATAAGACTAATGTTGATGCACTAGACTACGGAGACAAGTATGAAAGCAGCCGACATCGTGATTAAAGCGTACGTAGTTTTTTCGTTTTCATTTAGAAATTACTGTACGTAATACTTCCTGAATAAACTAAAGACCTCAATGCATTGCGCTGGAACTAGAAAGAGAAAGAGATAGTGTAGGGAATAGACAACTGAAAGTGCTGGGGAGATAGACCTTCATTCTTGCACAACTCTGCAGGTGCATGTGAATTATAAAGCCAAGTTGCGGCGTGTCTGGTGTTAATTTTAATGCTCTATTTTTAAGTAAGGGGATCCATTTTTTTTTATTATTTTACTTCGCCGACGTTTTATTGCGACGAGGGATTGGACTAGCAATCGAACCCGCTACCTCAGCCATCATATAACATAGTTTGGTAGCCAAAGCACAATCTGCAATCAAGAGTGAAAATCGCAAATATTTTTGTTTGAAAAGCTGAAAAGCATTTTTTATATTGTTGGGTTAAAAAACAGTCGGCCACGACGGGTTAACTCAAGTAGCCCGTGGGTGCCCTTTGTTATCACAGTCCGTAGACCAGAATTTATAACAGTCACCCAGTGTCGTGCACGTACTTCAATAAGATTGTTTAAATTAATTTTTTATTGAACTTTTTATCAGAAAAATATTATTAAGCAGAGTTAAAAAAATAAATTTGCTAACGCTGTATAGACTTTATTTTAACTTTCAATGAAAAGGCTTGTGAAATATATTTTTGTAATATTTTTCTCAGCGTAGAAATTTTTTCTTCTCCTGCTTTAAAAGCAGAAAGAAATTTTAAATTTTCAAGTGCATATTTATTAAGGATTTTTAATGTAAATAACAGAATATAAAGGTGAGAAAATCTTTTATAAAGAATGATAATTCCTTTACTTTAAGCTTTCTAGTCCTTTTTTTTTTTTTTAGATATTTAAGTATTTAAGTAAAAAAAATGAATTAAATTTAATTGACTTTTAAAAATTATTGCCGCTTAAATTGTATATCTATTCCATTCCCAAACTCATATCAGTCAAATGCGGGCGGGTGTCACTAATTTTATTTCAATAGCATTAGAGTGTTTTTGCAACTAAGTGCTCCCTCATCTTCTAATGTGTAGTAATTTTCAACATATTTTGCCACGCGTACACACACACACTCGCTCTAATGCTATAATTAATAATGGAAGCAGATATACATGCATACATATGTACATATGTATGTGTTTCGTGTCTTATGGATGTCTAATAGAGTTTGACAAGAACCACACCTTATTTAATAAGCGCAATAAGGAAAAGAAGAAAAGCAACAACAGCAAGAACACGAATGTCAATAAAATCAACCTGTTTCAATAAACTCGTCAACCACAAGTGACAAAATACTAACTGAGACTTCATTCATACATACATACATACATATATTACATATATACAAACATACACACATATGTAAATGCATACATGTGAGCATATTACCCGCTAAAAAATTGCGAAAAAATATTTTAATTTGGAACGTTACGTAACATTGAGTTTTGTAAAGACGACTGAGTGCATGTGTGTGTGTGTGTGTGTGTGTGTGTGTGTGTGTTATATGCATAGGGAAATGCGGAAGTGTTTATCAATATTGAAGAAGTCATCGTTGAAATTTTCGGCAACGCTTCATCAACATCATTATTTCGTTGAATACATCTCTCTATTACCTGTCATTATGATAAATTTGTCAAGTTCTGAAAGGAAAATCAAAAGAAAAAATCTTTTTATTAAAAGGAATAACCAAAAAGCACGCACACACCTATGTACAGGGTGGCGCACAATGCAGTTGCATATGGTTTGAATTCTTAATAATTTTTTTAAATATTATTTTTTTCTTTGTTTTTTTTTCCAGCATTTTGTGAAGAAGACTTGGGGAATTAATTATGAATCATTACACGACCGAACGAACACAGCACATACTGCAGGTGCCTCAATGGCTTTTTTAAGGGACATATTCGGCGAACGCATTATTTCCCACACAAGCGATTTTAACTGAACTCAACGTTCACCACATTTAACAGCTCCTGGCAGTTTTCTTTCGGGATATTTGAGAGAAAGAGTGTACGTTAACAAACCAAGAACCATATTCAAACTAAAAACCAACATTCGAAATGAAATCATGGCCATTACAACCGAAATTTTGCGATTACACCCGAAATTTTGCCAAAAGTTATGGAAAATATGCTAAAAAGAGCACGTATGTGCGAAGCAGAAAATGGACATCACTTACAGGATATCATTTTTCAAAGCTAATTGCAAAAAAATTCCCCAATAATATACTGTGTTTAAAAGAAAAAAATTATAATAATCGGATAAATAAAAAAGTTATAAACCATTTAAACCATATAGCTCCTTTTGTGCCACCCTGTATATATACTATATATGTACACACTAAATAACGCAAACTTAACTATATTTACATGAAATTCAATGCCAATTTCAAAGTTCCGCTGCCAGCATTCCAAAGGAGTTTAATCGTTTAAATTTTTAATGGTTGCTGACTGTATGACGGGAGTAATGAAAGTGGAGTATTTTAAAAAACATTCCGAATTAATAAAATGTATGTACAAGAGCTGATGCACTGTCTGCACTTTATAATGGAGCATCTTCACATCTTTCTCCAAAATCCTGCTTATGGCCCAATTGCGTCGTCCTATCGATGCTCTGGGGTTCTTTGACATCTTGGACAACAAAAGATATTCTCAGCAGAATGAATTTCTAGTCGATTTGTATTGTTTGTATTTGTTTGTTTAGTTCCCAAATGTCGAAATAGAATTGACTTTTGACGCTATTTGCAAATGTTACAGCCTTTTCCAATACGGTGATTACATATGCCCCACCTTGTACATACGAGTATTTAGCGAAGACTACAACCAGACACAAAAAAGTACACATCTTACCATGGCGTATTGCCTTCGGAGAAAGGTGTAACAGAATTCGGACCAGGTTTATACACACTAACTGTATGACCCTTAAACCGGAAAGGGATGCAGCGAACGTAACGGAGATTATTCCGGGAAGCGACATTTATACCAACGGTTCGAAAAGTGGTGACAGAGCGGATAGTGGGCTCTATGGCATGCCAGAGAGCATTCCGACTGCCTGGTCATAATACTGTCTTTCAGACTGAGATTACGACAGCCATAGAAAGCTTTAAATGAAACTGCTAAAAGTTTTCCTAATCGTCTCTTTACGGATAGTAAAGCGGTTCTCAAACACTTAAAGGAGAAGAAGGTGAGGTATCGATACATCTTTCAGTGTAAGAATGATATAAATTCGAACGAATACTGTGAAGATCTGCGAATAATATAGATACTTAGACACCAAGATGGGAACAACTTGGATACCCTCAGACTGCAGAATATCGGACCTTTTGCCATGCTCAAATCTGAATTCAAGCATTGGGCGAATGGGGAACATAGATGGAATGAGTGACTCGAATATTTTGGGGCAAATCGAATCAAGAGAAGTCAAGGGAGATACTAAGAGTGCCGACGCCAGCACTTAGGAGACTAGTTGGTCACACGGTCACGATAAGCTCACGTCTGACGCATATGAGAATGGCAGTGGACACTTCGAGTACATGCAGTGTTTGCGATGAAGATGACGAGGCACTGGAACACTACACGTCACTATCCAGCGTTTAGTCTGATTTTGGGAATGAATTTTCCGAAGGACCTACATACCGTACCTATAGTCGGAGGGACTCTTATTGGATACACCTAAGACAGTATATAGAGTATACTGACTTTTTGGAGTCAGGTGGAGGTACCCCAAATCTACCAGATCATACATGTCTATTTCGGACATAAGTGTAATTCCACATTAGGTTAGGTCGACGCAGTTGCCTAAACCAAAGACAGTAAGTTTCCTCACACGATGTGTGGAAAAGCTTTACCAAACAGACAGTTTGCGATAAGATGTTCCATAGCTTCATCATCCGCACAGCAGAACCTACATATGCTCGTGTTAGTGATAACTAGTTTATAAAGATGCACGCTGCTGGCGAAATAACCTGTAGGAGCTGCTGTGAATGTCTGAAACCGACCATGTTGTACATCGGGTGTTGATGGCGAGTAACTGGCTCTGCAACTAGAAAGAACTGGAGTTCGATTCCCAGACCGGTCAAGTCAAAAGAAAGTTTTTTTTGTTTCCTTTTGTCATGCAGCGCAATGAAATATGAGCAATGAAATGTAAAATAATAAAAACATCATAAAACTAACATCAGAGACGTCGCAACTTTTTTTTAAATTTTTTTTTATTATCTTGGATCAGCACTCATGCGGTGCATTGTGCTGGAGGTGAAGCTTCACTATGTTTCAACACTGATTTTTTGCACGTTATTTGTTTATACAGCAGTGTTGCAGCGTCTCTGATGTCAAGGACACGTATTAAATTTTTAAGCTAATTATTTTACTTCGCCGGTGCCTCCGACGAAGGAGGGCGTTCTGATGTACCTGTGGTTTGGATACAGGTGAAGTTGTTAGTGTTCAGTGACCAGTGACTATGTGTCCGTCACAGAAACCTTGCGACAACAACTGACACAAAGACACACAAATGCACAACAGAACCCAGGAAATTTTTCGTTTTATAGTCAACGTACAGATTAATTCGACCATCGCCACCCTCACTTTGTTTTATAATTAACACGCAACTGTAGAATTGTGCAAGAATTAAGCTCTATCTATTTCTCTGCAATGCATTGGTTCAAGATAAATAAAAATAAACACTTTTACTATGCTGAAGGTCTAGAGGTGATCATATGCGTTGGCATCAATACAACAGAACGTGTGTAGCGAAATTGCTCTTTAAAATGCATGTACAACGTGGGCCTAAAGAAGTCATCCGATGTTCTTTGGTTCTCATTTTTTTCGAAATGAAAAACTTCGATTCTGTTTTTTGATTATGTTTATCGGAACATTTAGAATTTTATTGGTCAAGTCGAGTAGATGATAACGGCCAAATGGGTGCCGTCACAATTGATTGCTATACGGGCTCGTTTTATGGCATTTTTCATCACTTCGGCAAGAATTTCGTGCGACAGATTCTCCCAATCGTGTCGAATGTTGTCCTTGAGGGCTTCCAGGGTCTCGGGCTTGTTCACGTAAACTCGGGACTTAAAAAAACCCTACAAAAAAAGTCTGGGACGGTTAAATTGGGCCAAAACGAGAGATGAGGCGACCCGGGAACGCCGTCTTCAGAATATCGGTTGTGGCGTTGCTCCGCGAAGTGCGTGCCGTTGCTCCATCCTGTTGGAACCACATGTCCTCCAGTCCCAATTCGTTCAGTTGCGGCAGAAAAACTCGGTTACCATGGCCCTATAGCGCACAACGTCCACTGTTGTCGTTTGACTAGCGGCGTCCTCGAAATGGTGCCGGCCACTCTGGGCAGCGTTTCGTGTGGTCCCGTATTCTTCAAGGTTGGTGACCAAACGGCGCAGTGAATGTTGGACAACCGGGAATCGGTGACGGAATTCGCGCTGCGCCAACACCACAGACGAATTGTTACGCAAAAAAATAGACACGGTTAATCCGAGTTCTTGGGGAGTGTATCGCTCCATGGCTTGTTCACTTATATTCTACAGCTGTCTAGTTCACAAATGTCAAAAGTAAGAGCATCTTCCAATAGGGTCATTTCTTTTGGCTCACCTTGTACATCACTTTAATATGAACGAAGTTTCTTGAAATAGTAAAGTGACTTTTTAATTCGCGAAAAATTCACTGTCTTATTTTGTTATACGTCACTAGTTAAGCTGCGCATTATCATAAAGTAGCACGAGAGTCGGATCTATCACAATGATATCTTGGAAATCGTTAGACCCGATTTCTGCAAACACTATTTATAAATTGAATACTTTCAATTCACTGTTATCAGGTATTTTTTTTTTGTTGAAGTTTCTCCCCCAACGTAAAGTAATTTGCATGCACGTATTCTTTTTAAAAATCAAATGACGGGTTTTCGAAAATTTTTCGCTTTTGCAAGCACTTTTATTTTTCAACCTCTTACCAAATTTATCGGTTTCTGCCTACAATCATCAAATTGATTTGAACTCATGTTTGCCATGGCACATTGAGTGTATCGCTGAATGTCTGCAAATGCTGCGGTATTTTCAATATTATTGCCACTTATGTTACCAACATTTATTTTTTCCAACTTTTATTTTCCTCCGTAAATGTTCACATACCAACGTGCATACAACGTACATATGTACATATGTATGTATGTATATATGTGTGTATACACGTACATACATACATACATACATATTAACTAGTCGTGTAAGTGTCTTTATGTCAGGATTTAATTTCACTTCTGTCATATGCATGTTACATACAAAATTCAAACGCATATATGTACATACAAACATACATTAGTATGTATGTATGTAATACAAACAGAAGGCTGTTGAAAACGTTGCTTTGGAAATTAAATACTTACAATGATTAGATGGGAAACATGTTTATTTAAGATTGAGACTATTTGCTTCAATTTCAACATCGTCGAATCGATGAATGAACAAATGAATGAGTGACTGAACGACTTTTCTATTCATTCAATTTGATTTTGGAACAATAGAATATACATATAACTACAAATAGAAAATAATTCATTAAATCTGATATATGGAGCTTGCATATGCCCAAATCTGTTTATTTGTATTTTGTGTCAATCGTTGAAAATATTTTTACTGCGTATTTCAATAATTTTTTTAAATAGGAATGGCTTAAAATTTTAAATAAATTTAAGCTGTTTATAATTCGTAATGCGTAATGATGTGAGCAAGAGTGACTTTCTGACATACAAAAATCTAATTTCACGCCGATATGACACATACTTAAAGGAAAGCGGCAGCGTTCAGTCAAAGTCGATAAATACATATTTAAGTGTTTTTTTTTTTACTTTCTGCAACCAACTTCACTTATGAACGCACTATCAAAATTGGATTTTCCAATCGCTCAACGTTGCTGCGGCGTTGTTATAGTTTGTTGCATGTAAATTATATTGGCATGGGACCTTTTGACAGATAAACAACGCCTGCCGTTTTTGTTTAGGTCTGCTTGTAAAGCTGTTTCTTTTCTACCAAAAAGAGAATAAATGTGGAATATTTCTCATTTGTTTTACGGAATGAAAATAAGAAAATATTATATTATTAATATGAGTTTTTTAGTGAAATGAAATATCAGTGGATTCGATATTAAAAAAGTTTTCTTAAGAAGAACTCGTTTCAATTTCAATTTAATTCCCTTTTGAAGTTACTTAACACTCAAACTTAAACAAAAGCGGCAAGCGTTGTTTATATGTCAAAAGTTCTCATGTCATCAAAAATTTATGTAAAGCAAAGGCGGCGGCAACGCTGAATAGTTGAATATTCGGATTCTGGCAGTGTCTTAGCAAATGTGTTGCAGAAAGTGAAAAAAAAAACACTAAATTCATATGGATTAGTGGAAAAGTAACAAAATACTTGTGTAATTCATATCGAGCCTTTGGTGCAACACAATTAACAATTTACAATTATGTTTACTGAGGCTGAATGTTCTACCAGTTCTGCACTTGGTAGGCTACGTAAATCGTTTGAGGAGTGCTGTGATCGCGCCAAACGATACAAAAGGGATGAAGTACGTGAAGTGCAGAACACTACAGTTTGCATACGTTAAAGAGACACCTCAAGTTATACAAGAAGAAAAGAGAAGAGTCGATGAGGAGATATCTCAACTAAAAGAATTTGAGTTAACAGTAAATAATCGTAACTTTAAAGTAAAACATGAATTATATTTTACAATGATTGACGGCAGGACAGCACAATCAGTAACAGCAACACCAGCAGCATTTTCTTGTTTTATTTGTGGAGCCACAACATCCAAGATGAATAAAATCGAAGAATTTAAAGCTATGCCCGTAAATGAACAAGCACTGCAATTTGGTATGTCACCACTTCCTGCGCGTATTATGCTGATGGAGTGTCTTTTGCATGTAGCTTATAATATTGAATTTAAAAGTGGGAGAGTCGACTCAAATACTCGTCCGATAAAAGAAGCCCGAAAATGTTTGATAAAGCGTGAACTTAAAGAGAAAATTGGAATACAGGTTGATACTGTTAAGCAAAGCTCTGGTACAACAAATTCAGGAAATACGTCACGAAGATTCTTTGGTAATCCTGCTTTGATTTCCGAAATCACTGGTCTAGATGAAAACATAATCAAGAGGTTTTCAATAATTCTCGAAGCTATAACAATCACCGAGGAAGTAGATCCAAAAAAATTTGCTGATTTTTGTGTGGAGACGGCAAAAGAGTTTGTTGCACTGTACGAGTGGTACAATATGCCACCTACACTTCACAAAATTCTGATTCATGGAAAAGATATAATTGAAAAGTGTATTTTTCCTGTAGGCTTACTATCCAAAGAGGCTCAGGAAAGTCGTAACAAAGACTATAAAAAATATCGCCTTAGACACTCCAGAAAATGCAGTGGAATTGCCACGAACGAAGATATTATGCACCGAATGATGGTAACATCAGATCCCATGATCTCACATTTGACACATTTTTAGCCAGAAAAAGCATAGTGTTATAAGCGACGAAGTTAAGGCTCTTTTAGAATAATAAATTAAAAATAGATTTTAAATAAATAATAAATTAAAAATTAAAAAAATAATCTAAATTTTTTTTGTTAGTTAGGGCTTTTTACATTGTAGGTAACGATATACATTTCTCTAACTTTCTTTATTTTGATTACTTTTGTGTATTACTATATAAATAAAAGTAAATTTGTGATGAAATCACTACATTCTTTGACAAATATATTTTTTTCCTCACCTTCATACAAAAATCACCAGTGTGCACCGTCGTAATTCAAAAAATCGTGAACTGAGAAAAATGCATTTGAAGTTTTAAGACATATTTTTGATACTATTTTCGTTTACCAAATATTTTTTTTTTACAAGTTTTCAAATAAAGAGGAATGTTTTGTAATGTTTTCTATTTGTAAATGTCTTGTCATAAAGGAAATATTTCATTATTGCAAATCAATATTGTTGGAAATAGCTGGAGGCAATAAAGACATTTGTAGCTGTAGAAGCTGAACAGTTAGAGATAGAACCATAATCTTTTTTCATTTAGATATATATTTCCCCAAAGATCATTTCTGCATACCCAGCTCAAAAAATTCTAATTTTGAGTTACTGCGGTATTGCACCAAAGGCTCGATATGTATTTTCCACTACAGCGTTACCTGCTTCAGAGACAATTACGAAACAAAGCAAAGCAATTCTGTACTAATTAATGTAAAAAACTGACGCGTGTAAAACGTAATAAATAGAGCAATGTTTTGTTTAACTCATATTTTCGTTTTAAGTCGTATTACCAAATTTTCTTACCTGTGTGTGATGGTTTTGTTTAACCCTAGTCGGACTGAACAGGTACAATTGTACCTTTTTCGTTTTAAAATTTTAATAACTTTTTTTCTTAAAAAACAACAGAAACTTGGGATTTTGTGACATCTTAAAATATTAAATTAAATTTAAAGTTTTAAATTTTCAAAGAAAACTCTTGAATTTTTGCCCATGATTTTGGCATTTTACTGTCTTATATACCCTTAAGAAACTGAATAGATACAATTGTACCTTCATATATAATTTGTGAAGAAAGTCTAAGATGGAAATAGAAAATACTTTTTTATTTTAATTATTTTATTATAAAACTTCACTCAATTATGTTACATGAAATGCATGTTGTATTCTGTAGCGAGTGTTCATCACAAACGGGTTTAACGCAAATCATGCATGATTTTCTGGTCTTACGTTGTTTTTGTTTTTCCGTTGTGCATACATAGCAACTTCCTACGACAGGAGAGGCTCCATGTCTCCCATAAGGTACTTTAAAACCAGCTTCTTGGCTTGGTAGTGCCGCAATAGATCGACCTAAGACTATAGCAACGCGAACGAAATGTTTGCTAGTAATACATTTATTTTTACTGCGCTTCTCAATTTCAGGCAGGCACAGTTGTTTTGAAAGATATTTTAAAAACATTCTAAGCTGGTCCTTTGTTTTATTTCCTGGATGGTGTTCTCTATAAATAACGTAAGCTGCTAAAGCCGATACATCAATCATATTATAAAATACTGCAAGGGGCCAGCGTAATGTACGTCGATTCACACTAACCATTCACCTAACATTTTGTCTATCATCGGATGTCAATCTAGTAAGCATGGAATTATGTTTGTATGTTGAATAAAATCTAATAAACAATTTCTGATTATAGTTACCTAATCAATCGAGTACGACGTGCTCAATTTTCAGTTGTGATATTACTCATAATGACTACTAAAATCATCATTGGTGTTTTATATGTATTTTTTTGCTAAAACTTTTCCATTTTCTCCTAAAATGTGACTTTATAAATTCGCCTGCTTTTAGTGAATGCAAGCTAAAAATATACATGAGCTTCTCATGAGTACGTTTGTTTACTCTCTTCAACGCTTAAAGAATTTTTGGGTTTTCCCCTTTTTTTTATAACTACTTTGCAAAAATAAAATGCGACTCTGTGTGATGTGAATTTACTTTGGTAACTCTATATACTTAAATTTAACGTATATATATTATAGAAACAATAATTTTTTATTGACTTTACTAAAATTAATTATTAAAATAAAATAAATAATTTAAATCCAATAAAAAATAATAAAAAATTTAATGAAAAAAGGTACAAAACTTTTTCAAGTTAAATATATTAACTTATCATACCGAAATCGAGGTAATGTTCCACGAACTCAAATAAATATAAAAGATATAAATATTAATTTAAAAAAAAAAATAAAATTAAATAAATCATTTCCTAAAAATATTACACATAATAATATTCTTATAAATAAAATTCTTGAATATTCAGCTAAAAAAAATTAAAGCAAATCTCCCTCTTCTATATTCAACATTAAAACCTGAAAGTAATTCTGATTCTCCTTCAGCAAAATCAAAAGGTGTACGATTAGTTTCAGTTAAAAAAAATTCTAAATCAAATCAATGAAACAGGTAATAAAATTAATAAAGATCAAATAAATATTTGATATTTATAAAATATAAATATATTATATCCATTAATTAAAATTTTCGGTTTGAAGTTGAATTTGAAATTTGTAGTTAAATATTGTTACAATGTAAAAACCACTCATTTTAATAATGAGTATTTTTATTTGTGATTCTAGGCATACTTTTAATATAAATTATATAATACCTTCACTAACAAATGTCATATTTCTGTTGATAAATATAAGAAGGTACAATTGTACCTGTTCCGTCTTTTAACGGTGTAATATTCTTCCGTTCGACCAGGGTTAAAAACTAAAAAAAATTTTCGGTCAAAACAATTTTCTAAGAATTTTTGTTTTAAATTAATAAAATATTTCATTTACAAAGTACATATTTCTTTCGCAGCCCTCTGCAGGTGTAGACAGAGGGCGCTGGCAGCCTACTTATTTCCGGATCTTTTAAGCATCGGTGATCTGATCCGCACCTGGCTGGTGTGATTCTTGGATGTGGCCGGCGGTATATATAGATACTGAGTACTATAGTTCACATCAGTTATTTCCATTTTTGTGTTACGCGATCTTTGTGATATCAAAACGGCGGGGGTTACCAATTGAATCAACCAACATATTTATGCTTATTGTGGTAATTCCATTTGAAAACCATATATTTTGAAATTCATTGATAGCAAAACATTTTACTCCATAATTACAGCGACTATGCTGGCATCTACGAGGTTTGTTCAAAAGAAAAGGTGAATTTTTTTTTCTTCGATTACAACAGTGAGTCTTGCATCATGAGTTCTTGCCAACAGGTCGTACGGTTAATAAGAAATATTACAAGGAAGTTATGCAACGTTTGCGTGAAGCAATACGGCTCAAACGATCGGAATTGTGGAAAAAAATCGTGGATTCTGCATCACGATAATGCAGCAGCTCATACATCAATGCTTGTTTGTGATTTTTTGGCCAAAAAGAAAACCCTAATCATGCCTCAACCACTTTATTCACCAGATTTGGCTTCCTAAGACATTTTCCTATTCCCAAAATTGAAGAGACTAATGAAAGAAAAACATTTTGCCACAATTGATGGGATGAAGTCAAAATCGAAGAACGAGCTGATGTCCATAAGTACTGCGAGATTTGGAAGAACGCTGGCATAAGTGCATTATATGTGAGGGGATTACTTTGAAGGCAACAAAATGGATATAGATGAATAAATAAATAGTTGAAAAAAAAAAATCAAAATTCACCTTTTCTTTTGAACAGACCTCCTGCATGCCATTGATTCAATTATAATATGTGTTTCACTTTCACTTTCACTGGCAGTGCATTTTCTACTTAAAATTTTTCCAGTTAAGTTTATTTATACATTTTGTTGCCACTGTTTCATTTTTTATTTTTCCCATTCTTTTATAGCCGGATATATGTATATATATCCACCATCTAAATCACTCGCCATAAAGTCAGCAGGCTAATAATTATCTTTCATTACCATTTACATAATTCCATATATTTAATTAGCTCAATGGTACAATGGTTGGCTAAAATTTGGCTGGTGTTAAAACAAATTTCATTTCTGCAAGCAAAAATATTAATTGCAATCTTGAAATCCAACGAACAAAATATATTCAACAAACAGTAATTTGTTGCAAATGCAAAATTGCGAATGCAATACAAACCTAAACATGTCCTTGGACCAACGCCAAAAAGCAAACATTTAATTTTGTATTTTTTTCTTTTGTACACACCCCTTCGAAAAACTTCCACCGTATGTATGACAGGGAAACAAAAACTTCATTATGGCTGAAGTTTGTGCTGGCAGAAAAATGAGACAAATATCTCCAGGTTGTATTTGAAGAGAAACACCATCAGTGCTTGTAAATTTTCAAATTTGTGACCAGATTGCTTTGCACGTACATACGTCTGTATGTAGAGGGGGGGTGGGGCAGTAAGAGAAGCAGGCAACCCAAAAGAAATTTAATCACAACTTCATTAAGGCAAAATGAAATTCTCACCTGCTGCATGTTGTTTACAAGCAATAAACAAAACAAAAAACAATCACATTACAGTGGGAGTCAAATGCGGTACTTTTTTTTACTTCCTTCATTTCATTTTTGCCCGCCATCTTTGCTTAGTAACGCACCAAAATTTTCATTACACTCCCAGGCTAAAATACAAACAAAATTTTATGAATCTGCTGAACGCCTGCCATATCTGAAATAGAAGGATCACATTGTAATGGCGATTCATTGCGATAACAAATAAAAGGTAGTAAATCAATCAATTGATCTTTATATCACAATGTTTTCTTGATGCTGCTTCTAAATACTGAAACTTAACGTTTGTTAGATAAATTTTTCAAACTGATTTCGCATTTGCACACTTCAATCTCGCATACAGATGTGCTGAAGCAGATCCCTTTTACAAACTTCCCAATTTTCGTAAATCGAGTTTTCATCTTGTTTTGACGTTTTGAGGCCCTGCGAGTCGATTTTGACTATTTTGGCAACGATGTTCGTATGGATGTTTGTAAATGTGTTTGTGTGTGTAAAAATATCATAACTTAAGGACGGGTCAATGTAGCGGATTCAACTTTGCCTCATTGAAAGGGTATTGCCTCCCGTTTTTTTTTGCTTGAACCAGTGCTCAGGTGATATCCCCTACAGCATTGCACTGCAACTAGATAAGGAGAGGGATAGTGTAGAGAATAGACAGGTGATGAAATTGGTTGGAAAATAGAGCTTAATTCTTTCACAACGCTGCAGTTGCGCGCTCATTACAAAGCAATGTTGCTGCATCTCTATGTGTTAATTTTGACGCATTATTTTTACGCCATTTTGTCCATTATTTTATTTTGCTGACGCTCTATTGCTCAAATACCGATAAAAAAGAATGTTGTAGCGTAGCAAACTAAGAAAAAACTATTTCTGGCTTGATCGGGCTGGGAATCGAACCTGGGTTCTTTTCACGCTAACTGCTCGACATCAGAACTCCTTTAGATGTCGTACGATAATGACTAGAAATTTTTCGAAAGTAAAATTTCCAATAAATTGCTTTTTGCAAATAAAAGTCGATCAAGTTCAAAATAATCAGCTCTTAATTTCCAAATTTTTATAAACTTAAAAAAATCATGCATCAGATATCGGAAATTTGATGAACATTTGAGAAATTATTCGAAAGATATTGATGTATTTAATTACACCATAAATTCTTGTAAAACTGACTTTCGATATCTATTTGGATTAAACTGAGCGGGAAAATTTTTAGAAATACTCTATTTCTTATGTTTCTTATTGCCCTTCGATGTCAAACGTCCAACCCCACTACCAGCCCACTCTCTTGCAGATGACAGCATCATTTGTGACTCATATTCATCCAACTGTATAACGAAATCGCCTACGATTGCGGCGCTGTGGCTGAATATAAATGTTCCGCAAAAATATTGCAACGGGGTCGTGCGAACAGTATGATATTTCATGGCCTGAGTACATTTTCCACTTATCAAGAGAAAGCATTCAAATGCCTGGGCTTTTTAGAAAGGTATTAGACATACATCACCTCATCTGATCTCATTTCTAATCATACCGCTTATATCCGATTGAAAATATAATACAACTGTCATATGTGGGCCGGGGCTTTAAAGATTTAAAGCTAATCGACCGTTTACAGGAGAGGGCAAAGAAACTCATTGGGTAGCCAACTCTATTTCACTCTCTTGAGCATCATCGCAATGTGAGATGTGTTTCGTTGTTCTAAAGTTACTAAAATGTGATGTCTTGTAATAAAATCAGCGAACTTGTTCACGAAACCAGCTCATTTCTGAATTTATACATTATTAAGGACGCATCCATTTGTGTTCGATATGACAATAAATCGAAGAAATTTTTCGGCCGGACAACGCGTATGCGGTATAACCTCCTGTTGCGATTGATGTGGGAAAATTCAAATCTAATGCGTATGAACACTACTTTTTCTATCCCCCATTCCATAACCTTGAGGGTGGCGATGGTCGAAGTAGTCTGCACCTTGACTACAAAACGAAACATTTTCCTGGGTACAACCTCAGTTTCAGACACATACAAACATCTCGCATTTTTTTTAATGTGCATTTGTGTGTGTTCATGTCAGTTGTTGTTGCAAGGTTTCAGTGGCGAAGGCATAGTCACTGGTCACTGAACAGTAACGGTTTCAGCTGTATCCAATCCACAGGCACATCAGAACTCCCTCCTTCGTCATTATTCTGTTGCACCGGCGAATCACTCCTGAGTGCTGGTTCAAGATAAAAAAAAGAAATCAAATGTCTAGAACATTACTTCCTCTATCCCCCATTCCATAACCTAATTTCCTAGTTCCAGCACAAAGCATCGCATGTGCTGCGCTCATCCTCTGAGTACTGATCAACCGATTTGTAGTGAATAAATACAAATTTCTTCCACTCATAAACTTTCGTTAATTTTAAGCAACTTTCTGCAGCTGCAGAATTTTATTTTAGAATTAAAAAAATAGTATATTAAAATACCGAAAGTGACTACCATCACAACGGGTAATTTTAATTTTGCAATTCTTTTATATCCAGAAAAATGCCACCATCTAAACCAACGATAAAGCCATCTGCAGCCTGATAATTATCTTTGCGTGTTCTTTCATTAACCGTTAATTCGAAATGTTTAATTACCTCGGCTACTGCGGCCTTTGACTGTGATAAGCCAAACTTCATGCCTGCAAAATTAAAGCAACAAAACAGAATGAGAAAACTGTTTCCATTTACATTAAATAAAAATTGTAAAATATGCTGAAATAAATCTACTGTATACCCACGTAAATATATTCTTTGTGTATTTGCTGTGAAACAAACCTATACATATTCTTGGACCATCACCAAATGGCAAATAGACACCCATGTCTTTGTACTTTTTTATGCCACCATGTTCTGCATCAAAACGTTCTGGCAGAAATATTTCCGGCTGTGGATAAAACTCTTCATCATGGTGCAAAGAATGCAGTGATATGACGCAAACATCTCCAGGTTGTATTTTAACTGAAACACCGTCATTGTTCACCAGCTCACAAGGTTGGGTGCACACTTTTGCCATATACGGCAAAGGAGTAAAAATACGCAAAGTTTCTGAGAGAGAGAGAAAAAAAAAAAAGAACAAACGAAATAAATGCCACAAGTTATAAATTTTAACTTTCTTTTTCCTTTGCATTTGCTGCAAGATAAAAAGTATTTGATTTATGTTTAAATGCTTTTAACGATTGCTCACCTGCTAGACACTGTTCCAAATAGGGCAGTTTGTTCAACTCATCAAAATCGAAAGTATTTGCTTTACCATCTAAATATTCTTGAATTTCCAAGCGTAGTTTTTGTTGCTTTTCAGGATAGCGTGCCAACTTTTGTTATTTTAAAATGAAAATGAAAATGAATTTTCAAAAGAATTCAACGAAAAATAAAGAAAAAAAAAATAGTAGAAAACTGGCAGACATCTGCAACTCACCAGTAGTAAACAATGGCTGATTAATGTTGCCGATGTCTCAAAACCATCAAATAGGAATGTCAATTGATGCGCTACAATTTCAGTTTCACTTATGCCCTTTTTTTGCTGTAAATCTATCAAATGTTGTACCAAATCTTGCCTGGTATTATTTGCATCAGACGTTCTCATCTTCAATGCTGAACGTGTGAGTTGCAAAAAGAAACGATCTGTGTGCTCTGGGAATGATCGAACATAAAAGAAATAGCGCACAATAGGAAATATCCCGGCTACAAAAAAGTATTTGAAGGCATTATAGGTTTGCTCAATCATTTGCTTGGACATGCTTAAAAAGAGGCTGTCTCCATTTGTTGATGCAACAAAGTTTCCAGCTTCAATGCCCCAGCCAACATCAGCAACCACTTCGCCAGTGAAATGTAATGCAATCTGTAAAAATTTAAAATTTTCTTGGACTTGGACACACACACACACACACACACACACAAGTTAATTCAGTATTTCAGTTTGAATTTTTTTTTTTTGCACAACATTTTCACAAGAATAAGTCCACTCACATCTTTAGCATCAATTGTTATTGCACCTGTATTTGTCTGGTCTTTTAAGTATCGGCTTAACTTTTTACAAACGGCATCAACTATGGAAAACATGCCTTTTGTTCTGGAAGACGTTAAGGCCGGCCCAATTTCGGCGCGCTTTATTTTCCATACAGCGGCCGGTAAAACAAATGGATTACTCCCAGATATTGGCTCCTTTTTACGATTCATCTGTAAATTGTAATTTGTAATTTTATTTTGTAAATGTATAGATTACGCAGAAAAATTAGAATAAAAAATGTATTGACATAATGATGTCAATTAAAAGTTTAATCAATTCAATTAATATTTGAAAATACTTTAATTTGTTCTTTTGCTATGAAATGCACATAATCACGGCTTTTTTCTTTTGCCTAACTGATTTTTTATTTCAGATATGCAACATTCCTTCCAACAAATATAAATTAATGCCCGAATTATTATTGAATTGAACTGGATTTTTTTTTTGTTTTAAATACTATTTTGGGAATTCTTAAATTCAATTATTATTATTAAACTATTAATAGGAAATTAATTCAATTAAGTCAACAGTAATAACTGAATTGATACTATAATTATTTTATAGGCGAAAATTTTATTGATTTTTTAATCGATAATACAAAATGTTAAGTAAATTTTTTTTTTCTATGCAATATTAGGGTTAAGAGTTTAGGGTAGGCAAATTTTCCATTAATGAAGAATTAAAATGTTTTTCACAATTCTTTCGCTTGTAGGAGAGGGGAATAAAGAATTGTATTGAATAAAGAATTGCGTTGCGTCACAACGGCACCAATTTTGCAGCCAAGTGGGTTAAGTTTTCATTCTTGAATAATGCATTTTATTTTCTTAATTATTTAAATAATGTTTCTTCTTAACAAATTAACTTTATAATTCTTCTAGTTTTTTGACCTCTTTTTATATTAAATACACTAATTATTTAAGCTGCAGGTCTTTACTGATATATTTATTTTTATTCGTGTATTTCGCTACTGCTTTGTGTAGCTTCTTCAGGAAAATTAATTTTTGTTTATAATAAAAAAATATTTATATATACATATATGTCGGAACAACTTGTAAGATCGAAAATATTTAACCCTTTCGGTCCGGGTTTTTATTGGCTAAATAACAATAAATATTAAAAATCTTTTTTCACATATGTAAAAAACATCAAAAATTATGATGTTTTGCATTGTAAATTTTTTCGTATGTCCTTTAATTATCCTGGGATATATTGTCCCACTCGGATTTTTGGGGCTATTGTCGCAGCTTGAATAGCTTGAAATGTTGCTTCCGTTCTAACACTAGGAAAAGTTTTTTTTATACAAGATAACAGTTCTTGAACATAATACAGTTTTGAACATCCATCTGGTTTTTTAGGATCATTGAAATACATTTTGGATATTATTAGCTGAAATCGGTCTCTTGATATTGCATTTTTTATGGCTAAGTTTCCAAGAGATGGATGTGTGCTCCAGTAATTTTGAATCCTTGGAACTTTGTTATAGCTCATGATTAGGCAACATCCTAGTACCATTAGAATCTCATGCTCATCAGTTTTTGCAATTTTTATTTTTTTGTCCCTTTCCAACATTTCTAGTCTTTTATTTGTACTATCGGCGATTTCGGAAACAATTTTTTAAAAATATCTAATTGTGTTGAACTGCGGTTAACATCAGCCAAAATTATTGGTTGTTTTTCGATTGGGATCTGCATTCTTGGTCGAAAATTTGCGTCTGGTAGTGACCATAGGAATGGATTTACAAAGTTTTTGCTTGGTTTATTTTCATCGATTAATTCGTCATTGCCTTCATCATTTTCTTCACTCGACTCTCATGATTCATTTTCCGGCTCAGAGTCACTTGATTCAGTATAATCGGAATTATCGGCTTCTAAAAGCTCTTGAAGCTCTGCACTTAGTTGCGACATTTTTTCCTACATATAATACGAATGGGATATATAAGCCCAACGAAAAACCCGAATGGGACAATATGTCCCAAACCAACAAAAACTAACAAAAATTTATACTTACAGAGAATAAACAAAGTTTTTCATTCACAAATAATAAATTCAGCTGGTTCAAACAAATATACCAATTTTGGTTGCAACACGGATACAGCTTCCTTCTTTAAATTACAAATGAAGTTGCCTCTACGAGAGCTTCTCATCAACTGACGCTAAAATCTTATTACAAACTCACTCAAAACTAAGTCCCGTTATTTATTTCATAAACTAAAACTCAAAAGTACGACTGGGACATTTTCAAATATGATTTGTTTACTTAAGACAAGAAATAGGATTATTCAACATTCTTTGGGACTTATTATCCCAATAGAACCGAAAGGGTTAATACTGAAAAATATAGGATAACATATAAAACATATAATACTTTAGGAAAATTATTTAATAAAATGAAAGATAGAGTTAAAAACACAGAATTATCTAATTTAGTATACAGGATACCTTGTGTAGGAAATAATTTAGAAAGTTGTAATAAAGTATATGTAGGAACAACGAAGAACAAACATAAAACTAGATTAGCAGGACATAAGTCAGATCAAAAATACAGACATATAAATGCACAGAAAACAGCATTAACTACACATTGTGCATCATTAAATCATTATCCAAAATTTTAAGACACAACTTTTATTAGAGAAAGAAACTAATTATAAACGACGTTTTTTGTTGGAAATGTTACAGATAATTAAAATACCTGCGCACAATAGAATAAACTATAAATCAGATGTAGATAATTTAGCACAAAATTATAGATATTTAGTTAATACAATTTAGATTTAGATTATGTATTATACACATAAGTATATATATTTTTATGCAAAAAATAGAGTTAATAATAGATATGCATAGGTCATTTATTAAATTATTTTTAATAATTATGTTATATTCTAATAGATATATGTTATTATTACATTGTAGAAATATGTTATTTTACATACATGTATATACATTTAGCGATTAATGTTAACAGAAGCAATGCCTTTATTAATTCAAGTTTGTATTGCTAAAGTTAAACAAAACTTAAATATAAATTACTTTAAAGAAAAAAAAAAGGATTGTATTGATTGCTTAGAAGTGAACGAAGGAATGAATAATCGTTTTTCTATTTAAAAATCTGAAGTCTCGTGGCTAATTGAAAAAGGGGTGCCAGACCTTTATGTTACAGAGCTGGTTGATCCGCCACATACATAATTATGTACAAAAGAAAATAATTTTGAAAACTTGTTTATTTATGTATACATGTACACACATTTATACATGTGTATAAAGAATATTTTTAATATTAATGAAAAAAAAATTTTCATTTCCTTTCAAAAATATTTTCTTTTCCTTATTTTAAAAAAATATTTTTGTTAAGACAAATTTATATTTCCTGACGATGCTCTACATATTTGCTAGCGAAATATTGAGAAATAAATAATAATTGAAAAACTTTTCATAAAAAAGACCATCGCTCAAAAATAAATATAATTAAAAAAATATTGTTTTAAAATTCACAATAAAGAAAAAGTTTTTGTCAATGAAAATTCAAAATAAACATATAAATAAAAATATTAACATCCATATTCATAAAAATATAGTCTGCATTTAAAATAGGTATAAATTTTCGATTTTGTATTGAAATTTGTTCTTTAACCAAATCCAAAATACATTTTTACGAATTTGATGCAACATAATAAAATATTTTAAAAAACAATAATTACAATAATAATAATAATAATAATAATAATAATAATAATAATAATAATAATAATAATAATACAAATAATAATAAAAATATTTTTTCTATCTCTTTTTAAATTAAAAAAAGACAAAAATTGTATTTTTAATTGATTATTGTAATTATTGTTTTTTAAAATATTTTATTATGTTGTAATACATTCGTAAAAAGATATTTTGGATTTGGTTCAAGAATAAATTTCAATACAAAATTCAATATCAATTTTTTTTTTTTTATCTGGGACCAGCACTTAGGAGATGACCTCTACACATGCGATGTATTTTTTTTTTCTTTTCGCATTTCCAGAGACCGTCGTCATCTGCGTCGAGTGGTGTTGTCACTAAAAAAAATTCCCTCCTCCTCCTCTGGGAAGATTCCTTCCCGGGACCGCTTTCCGCATTACTTCGGGAAGATGCTTTGTGCTGGAACTATATGGAAAGGGATAGTTAGAGAAACGACAGGAGGTGACGCTTAATTAATTATTTTACAGCTCTGCTTTTGCACGTTCTTTGTTTATAGCAATGCTGAAGCTTCGGTTTAGTAGCCATTTTTAGTATTATTTTACTTCGACGGTGCTACACAATACCGACGAAGGAAGGCGTTCTGATGGGATTGTGGATTGCTATCAGGTGAAGCCGGCATTGTTCAGTGACCAGTGACTATGCTTTCGCCACTGATACCTTCCGACAACTACTGACACACAAATACACACCTATACTTATTTCAGTTCGAGAATATATTTTTATGAATATGGCTGTTAATATATTTATGTTTATTTTGAATTTTCATTGACATGAACTTTTTCTTTATTGTGAATTTTAAAAAAAATATATTTTCATTATAAACAAAAGTCAATTTTCCTGAAGAAGCTACACAAATGAGCAGCGAAATATTGAATAAAAATAAATATATCAAGCACATATCAAAAGGACCTGCATTTATAAATAATTAGTGTAATCAAAATAACTTTAGTTTTTTCGTTTTTTTTTTTTAATTTTAATTTTATTTTATATTACAAAATTTGTTAAACTAAATGTAATATTTTCGCAAGCATTGTCAACATATGTATATATATCATATAATGCAAGAATTTTTTACCTGTGTGAAGATAAATTTCGAAATTTAAACCCTAGACACAAACCACCTGCCCTTAAGAGACCTCTGTTAAACATGAAAAATCGAGATGTACCTATTCCAAACGGAACTGTGCTTACATTTTTTGACCAAATGGATACAAATTAAAGAAGCAAGTAGTTTATCCAATCCCCTTCACAAAAATATAAACTTGTATCCCCAATATGTAACGGAATCTTGTTACGTTTACAAATAAAAAATGCCTATTTCTTTAGAAGATGCATCATATTCCAGGAAACTGGAGAAAGATGGGCGGATGGAAATTGTTGGAATTTATAGCTGTTGTGCCCCTTCATGAAAACCTCTAATATTAGGTGTTTTCATAAAATATATATACATGTACATGTACATGAATCGAAAGGAAAAGAAGAAGAATAAAAGAGTATGTTCAATAGCAGCCGTTTTGCTGTAAAACGCATCAAATTCGAACAGAAAATATAAAAAATTTTCTTAACATTTTACAAAAAAGTAAAATTTTGTGCAAATAACAGTTATTCAACAAATTAAACAAATAAATATTGTGGGAACTTTAATTAAATAAACACATCAGGTAAGTACAGAAACACCAAAAAAAAGGCAGAACATCCATGGAGTCATTGAAGTTCTTTACTTTCTGTGAATTTATTTGTTCTTTCAGCAAAGACAAAGTGCTTTCCTTTGGGATATGCTGCTGACGCCTTTTTGAAATAGAAGCTGCATCTGCAGGGTCTTCTGAGTGAGCGGAAATATCCATTTCGGAAGGTCGTGTGTCTTCTTGCATCTCAGTGCCTACTCCGGTATTCATTGTACCACTAATACCACTTGTGCTAGTGTCACCAGCCCCGTCAACTGAACAACTTTTTCCTCAAGGGGGCTAATACGCTGCAAGCAACAGTAGCCTCCTCCGGTGCTCATCATTTCTTTTCTGTTGGCTGTTAGCTTCCGTTTTATGTAGCACTTCCAGTCAATCCACACCTACAAAAAGATATTTATTACATGCAACACAATTTTAAAATGTCATGCTTTTTTCCATGCAACGGCATTTTTTTTTTTGGTGGCCCTATTGCGTGAAGTGCTTTTGTGACTTCTTTCCAGAATGCCTGCACTTCATCTTTTGATCTTTTATGATATCCGCTCGCCATTAATCTCGCCAACTTTTCATACTGCTCAGGCGTTGTTGTTTTCGACCTGCAATAAATCAAATACATCTTACACATTTCAGTACAGGAATCATATTAAAAAAGTATCATTATCATTAGATCATTAATGAAACCTTCTATTGCATTTTGTACTTACATTCTTTTAAATTACACACTTTTAAAGATCAACAAACAGAAATCAAAAGCTACTCCATCACTAAACTAACAACACAGGAAATCTCCGTTACGCTCGTAATGTCGAATACATACAATCGCAAAACATCGAAACAAAACGGAATGTGGAATATCAAAGTTGCCAAACGGAGAAAATTTCGTTTCGAATCGAAATCCCGAATAGGGGTGAATATCAAGGTATTTTTTTCGATTTCGTTTTTTTTTGTAATTGACATCTAAACTTTAACATCGATTTTCTCAAAACAGATTTTTGGCACAGAGAACACAATAATTTACGAACGACAATAATTATAATGAAAATTTGTTGCCAACAACATCATTCGCATTTCATATGCATTTCTTATATAAATTTCCCTTTCCCTTAGAAGGTTGTTGTTATTTTGTATTAAAAAAATATGCAATTATTTGCAAACTTACCCATTGGGACGATTCATTATCTTGAAAACTTTTAAAATTTGTTATCAAAATATCTTTGCATATTTCTGGATCCAATATCATAAGCTGAGGATTTCTAGTAACAAAAACGCCCACAAATTTTGCTTTATTTTTGAACTGTCTGTGAGAAAAAAGAAAATTATTAAACTAATAATAAAAAAAAAAAGAATATACTGACCTATAAACCTCATCTAAATCGTAAATAAAATTTCTTTTAGAATTAACCATACCGGGAAAGGTGCCCAGCAATGGCGTTGGTTTCGGACCCGGTACTTTACGTTTTATCCAGTAATTAAAATGCCAAGTCAGGTAAACGTAAAGTGCTGCGATTGCACTCAAAAGTACAATCAACACGTAACAAAATATTTGAAACATTTCACTATTAAATTTCTACTTATTGCTACTCGAAATAAAGATTATCAGTAGAGTTTCTGCACACAACTGCTGTTAATTTGTTTCTAAATATGCATTTCTGAATATACAAAGCCAATCAGCAGCACGAATGAAACAATTCCCATTCATCTTATCGCTAATTTTGTTTCCTTCTGTTTTTTTTTTTTTAATGATTGAAATAATAAATAACAAAAAATTATAACAAAGTGTTATCAAATGTTGTTACAATATTGAATTCTATTAATAAGAATGTGTTCGTGAGACTGCCCGTTAGTCGTTGGTGGCTGTTGCGAACTTTCCTACTAATTGTAGTAGATTAAAATATCTATTTGTGGTGTTGAAGAACGATTTATTTAATAATGCGGTATTATTTTTTACTAGCTGGACTCGGCGATTTTGCAAAAAATAACCTGACCGACGGTAAAATTTCTGTTGTCGAACAGTACAAACGTTTCTATAGATTTCCAAGATGGAGCAAAAATTTATTGAATCGGTTTATATTTGGTCTACTTGTATTTTTCGCATTACACTCATTCCCATTATTCAGACACACAGTGTTGTGTCAGGTGAAGTTCCCAATCATGCACACATTTTTAGCCAAACACAACTTGACCTCTACAAATTCATATACGTAGACGAGGTCAGCAAGCTGCATTATGTAAATTGAAATAAAGATACCAGCCCACTTGGGTCCAATTTATTATGGTACCAGTGTGATTGCTGTTGTGAAAAATTTTCCTGCTACGAATATGCAACACTCTAAAATAACTTTTTAAATTTTTGTTATGAAAGTTTCTGGAGGTATGAATGTGTGAATAGTGCTCCAATTTAGACATACTGAATGTGGTTAGTTTTAATTCGTTTCATGTTTCGAGATCTACACTGTATATATCTGTATCTTTATATTTAAATAAAAGAAAGTATGTGTGAGGTATCATAAACAATTTTAAATTCATGGCTTCTCTGCGTGGAGCGCATCCGAAACATAAAATTTTGCATGACTCTGGCACATACATCAGGTTGAATTTGACTGATATCAGGGGTTATGTCGACTTGGAGGACCGCTGTGGTTTGTGGCTTATTCGCATACACCTGCGACTTAAGAAAACCCCACAAGAAAAAGTCTAACGGGGTCACATCGTACGATCTCGGTGGCCTGTTCACATCACCTCCACGGGAGAAGCCCATGACCTCGATGCCCATGATATCGAGCCTTTGATGCAATACCGTATTAATTCAAAATTTGAATTTTTTGAGCTGTGTATGCAGAAATGTATATCTGAAGGAAAAAAGATTATGGTTCTATCTTTAACTGTTCAGATTCTACAGCTACAAATGCCTTTATTGCCTCCAGCTATTTCCAACAATATTTTATTTGCAATAATGAAATATTTCCTTTATGACAAGAAATTTACAAACAGAAAACATTACAAAACATGCCTTTTTATTTGAAAACTTGTAAAAAAATAACTTTAGTAAACGATAAAAATACTATCAAAAAGATGGCTCAAAATTTCAAATACATTTTTCTCAGTTCACGATTTTTTGAATTACGACGGTATTCGCACCAAAGCCTCGATATGTCTACACTTTGGTATTGATGAGAAAATTTTTCAATCAAGCATGCAGGACCACAACCCCCACAATTTCACACTATTTTTATTTACTCCGATGCGGCTTTCTTCTTGGTCCCAATACACATTCATGACAATGCCTTCGTCCAGAATCAAAAGTCTTGTGTTCGACCCCATAAAAATATCTCGTATTGGTTGTCGAGAGGTTGCAGTGGCGAAGGCATAGTTAATGGTCACTGAACAGTACCGGCTTCAGCTGGTACAGACGCATGAGACTGCTATAAAAAAAAAACCTGCAAAAGCCGAGTTGTAAAACTAATGAAGTCTTTCCCTTCATCACCTCCCATCTCTTCCAGTATCTCTTTCCTACTAGTAAAAAACAACTAAAAAACAAGAAAGAGGAGCGCTGTTTAACCCATTTAAACCCATTGCCCTGTTACGCCGATCTCCGCTTTTAGTCATTCGTGCTTTATGAACTACCAATATTGACATGCAAAAATGTACGTAATGTCAAATCTCCAACCCGAAACACTCTTTTGGATATTAAATCACCATTTGCAATTCATATTCATTTAATTATACGCCGACAGAGTCTGTGACTGTCATCAGGGCGACTGGGTAAAATATCGAAATAGGGTCACACGAACAGAGTCTATTTTAATATTTGCAAGACTCGATGTTGCATGTATCCGATTATGCTTCTGTATCTGTAATTGATTGTTTGCTTGATTGATTTATTTAGCATTTCTTGTTGTTATCGCATATGGACATGAACAATTAAAAAAATAAATAATTATAAATTATTAAATTTTTACATGAAATTATGATATAAGTTTAGAAATTAAATTATATTATAATTATTAAATAATAAATAATTTTCCATTTAAATAAATAAAAAATGCTTTCGTGTTATTTTTTAATTTGTTTTTTTTCGGGATTAAATATTAATGTTAAAGAAAACTAATACAGAGCAACATTGTTCATCAGATATAGCCCTAGAATATTTGTGAATAAGGTTTTTCCCTAAAATAAATATTACTAAAGTTATGAACAATTAAAGCGAGCCATAGTAAGAAAAATAGCATTTTTAGCAAATTTTGTGGGCTTAAGGCACGCCCAATAATTATGCAAACGATCTAAAATTTTTTATATATTTTTTTTTTCTAATTTGGAATCAATGTAAGGGGTTTGCCAAGAGAAAATACGAAAAAAAAAATTAACGGTCACACTAATATACATACTAAAATGAAAATTATTGCAGCAGTTCAATTCGTATTTAAAGTTCAGGCATTTAAGGGTTAAGAGCGTATCTTGGTGTGGTGGATTTCGCAATAAACCGCACTGCGCATTACAGCGAATACTATTTATATTGGTTACGTAATAATTCAGCTCTTCGTATATCCTCTGTTTTAATTTTTGTATATCAGGAATCAATTTGGGCGTCCAGCTACCGTTGGTGTCCTCTTTTCACAGCGATTGCCACTTTTCAATTGTTTCCCGCTAAAGTGCAGTGGAGCTACAATCGATTGTTGAGCATCCAGTATTCTAATGGTCAACGTCCATAGCTCACAGCCGTGTAAATTTTAAGACCTTGAAAAGTGTCCGGACTTACACCGATTAAACTTCAACTTATCAAACATAAGTGACAAACATTTATTGTTCCCACTACAAATTTTAGTGAAATCAGTGAGAATTTTCAAATTAAGCGCATAATGCTTGAATAATGAATGAATGGCAGCATGTGATAGAAATAAAATTCCAAATCTTTAAGATAAAATTTAATCAGAAAATTGCGTTTGGATATTCTACTTCCCAGTCACTTAATTACAATTTATGCGTGCCTTTCTACTTTTTGCTTTTTAAAACATTTTCGTTATCTTTGCTTTTGTGCAATTAAAGGTAACGACATTATGCGTATGTATCATTGAAATCTGTTTCAGTTTTCTTTTCGAACGCACATGAATGCAACCCAAGTTAATGAAAATTGTTATATGTCCTTATACGACTATACATACATATATGCCTGAATGACTTCTCCCCACCACAACATATGAAATCAGTAAAGCTAAATTGAAATAAAAAAAATAAAAAAAATAAAAAATGGACCTCCAATCGTATTTTTGTGTTGCAATTTCTGTCATATTGTAACTTCTGTGCGTGAATCCAAGTTCTCTGTAACATGAGCACAAATACTTTCGGACTTGTACATTAAAAAGAAAAAAAGTAAATATGTAATATAAAGTACTTTCAGATGTACAGCAGCACGAGGAGCAACGCATCAAAAAACACTTTACGCATCTCTTAAACGTATCAGTGGTGAGCGGAGGGCCAGTTGATGATGTTACAGTTTCCGGCGATAATGCATTTATCCCACAACTAAATAAGTTCTGAAAGTGCATGCAAATACAGCATATGTATGCATAATCGCACATACACGCATGGCATATGAAACAACCACCAACACACACACACACACATACACACTTACCATTACAAATTACAATATACAAGAGACAAACACCAAAAATAAGTGAAACGAACATTAAAAGCCATACAAGTCATATGTGGAAACATATTAAACAATTTCCACTTTAAAAGCGAGGAAAAGTTGCTAAAGGAATTTTATTTTTTATTGCTGTCATGTAACATTAAGGGTCCTCATGAAAACGTGTAAAAGTCTCGTAAACTGCGCAAAGTGTGCAAATTTACGCTCTCGTAAATGAACTGTCAAAATTTGTTTGAAAATTCATTTACACAAACCTCGTGAATTTGCCCAACAATTTAGTCTCGTAAACTTGCACAGCTTAATTGTGCATTGAATAAGTCAGCTGCTTTTGTTTACTTTGAGATTAACTGTTTAAAATTGCACAACAATTGAAAAAGGGCCTTCAAACTTGCCCAATTGTACAAATGGCAATTCTAAGCGTTTTCATGAGTACCTCTATTATTTTTTTTTCTTTCGACCAGTGTCCTAAAGCATGTGCCCTACAGGACATTAGACTCAAAATTCGTTGAAAAGGAGTAGTGTGAAGAAGAAGAAATAGATAGTGAAGAGTTAAGACTCTGAGGGTGCTGATGCCTGAGTAGTTATCATGTGTGCTGTACAACCCGAAGGACCTGTATTCGGATAACAGCCCGATCGTGTCAAAAAGTTGTCTTTCTCTGTTTTCTGTGCTACAGCACTCTCCTTCTTTAGAACTTGAACAATAAAACGTCAGTGAAATGAAAAAAATTAAAACAAATGTTGCTCCTGAGCTTGAAAATAATGCATCAAAATTAACAGCAGAGTCGTCCCAACTTTCCTTTATAATTGACACGCAACTGCAGAGTTCAGCAAGAATTAATATGCAATGCATACCATATGTGGGGATCTCCCCTGAGCACTGCTTCAAGTTAAAAACAGAAAAAAAAATTACTGGCTTTTGCACCCTTTAGCTTAATTTTTAAAGGAGAGCCTATTTATTTCTTAATTTACTTTATTGACGAAAGAGCGGGGGCACATCAAAAAAATGTTTGTCTAAACGAAGAATTGATGTTCACGATGTTCAGGTTGTGTAGGTAACGAACTCAACATTCAGCCAACATGTTATTCTGCTGTATTACGAAAATATGCGCTGTAGAGAAATTGCTTTTCGAACTCTTCTAATAACGCGGAGTTTGAGTGATGTCCCCATCAATCGATCTCAGGCTGTACATACATCTTGGAGCAACACTCACTTAGACCACCCTACATAAGCGATGCATTATGCTAGAACAAGAGGAAAGGTTTAGTGAGAGAGATGAGAGGAAGTAAATCTTCACTCTTTGTTTCTTTCTTTGTTTTTATAGCAGTGTTGAAGTGCCTCTGAAGTCAAGGAGACGTAAACAATTTGAATTGTTTTCTTTTTTTTTCTTGGACCGGCACTCAGGGCATGACCCTTATACATGCGCTGCATTGTGCCGGAACTAGGAAATAAGGTTTGGGGAGAAAGGATAGAGGGAGTAGTTTTTATTCACATTTGATTTAAAATTGCCCACGTCAATATAAATGGCGATTATCCTTCTACGAACAGGCAATGAATTTTTGTTTTAGTATCCATTTTTTTTTTTAATTATTTCACTTCGCTGGTGGTACACAATACCGATGAAGGGAGGCGCTCTGATGTGTCTGTGAATTGCTATCAGATGAAGCCGGTACTGTTGGGTTACCAATGACTATGCCTTCGCCACTGAAACATTCCGTCTACAACTGACATAAAGACACGCTAATATACACAGAAAAAATTCGAGATGTTTATTGGCTTAGTCTGAAACTGGAGTCGAACCCAAAACTTTTTTTATTTTGTAGTCAACGTGCAGACTACTTTAAGGCATCGCCATCTGTGCTGGCGATTTTGGTAGGAAGAAGAGCAATATATCTGGCTAAATTATAAACAAATTATATGCAAGAAAAATTAACCATTTAACGTAATGTTATTAGTTTTAATGGGCCAGGAAGTACCGCGAGCAAGAACATCTATTGTGCTTGGCTTCCTTAGAAGCTTTAAAAGGAGGATCTAATATAAGGGGCTTTGCACAGTTTAGTGTGATACAATCGTTGTAGATTCAGCGACGCATAATGTTTTTAAAAGTGACCAGTGAGGGCGTAATTGCCAATTGAGGAGCCTAAGGCACACAGATAGTGAACTTTTTACACAAACCCATGATTTCCCGCAAGGGGGTTTAGCAACTTATTTCTAAACCTACGGGTGTTTGAGCGACACCGCGGTACCTAGCTTAAGGTGTAGCATTACCTTGGTCTCCCCTAGAAATCGAAAATGACAGAAGAGGTGACTCTTCGAAATCTGACTAGAGTTTGAGGAGGATATGCTTGCATTTCCGTGTGACTGTTTAAATACAGTTCAATTCTAATCTAGCACTACGGGACCAGCTTGGCCCCACACCTTCAGCGCTAAGTAAGGGTTTAATGACAGATGTACTCTTAATTGAGTGCATCTTGTCAACCCTGAAAAGTTGGAGTGTGTGTGCTGGTTTGGGAATGGATTCGTAGTGGCTGTGGTTAAAACCTAAAGTTACGCAGGAAGTCGAGTCTTTGGTTTGTTCGAGAATATGTGAGGGAAGGCACATATTCTTGATACGACTTCTACTTAACTACATAGGTGCTGTTGCCATTCAACAGTAGTCACCGGAATGTGTCTCGAACTAACAGTACTACTGTTAAAAAGTTCTTGACGAACAACATTCTGATGTGACATAGAGTTTAGTCAGCTCGCACATCTCAACAAGGTGCATTATAGAATAACGGATAACTATGTGGATTTGCTACCCATCTCTAGGAGGCGAGTTGGCTTTCGTAGCCGTACTTGCTGTACCTGTGCTCTGGGGGCGTTAGTGGTCGTCTCCTATTCACTCGGTGTTAAAACCACTGTGGGGTTAGGCCTTCGGGCAGGTACCCACATAAATCTTGAAACACGCAAATCCATGATTCAGTTGGTATTTCGCTTATACTCGTTATTTTTACGGGTTTCAAATTAAACGGGAATTTATATTGACGTAAATGTTTTTCAAACCTTTATTTTCATGTTTCCAAACAATTTATAGTTTTAATTAAGGCAGGCAATTGTAACTTCTATATACACTTTGAGTTTATATGTTGATTTATTTTGGGCTCAGTATTTGTTGATTTCAATAGTGGAAAATATTTGTAAATTATATATACACTTTGTTTTTAGTATGCTTTTTATATTGGGTTATTTCATTTGAAACTATTTTCCATAATGCAATTAAACTTATTTTCTATAAATTAGTATTTAACAAAAAACTATTCTCTTCTTTCTAACGGAATTTTCAAGTTATTATATTAATTGATTAAATTTGAAAACATTTGCACTTCATTGTGCTCACTTATTCTATTTTAAAAAATGCATCGGTGTTTTCTCTTAGTCCCCGTCCATATTGTGAAACATTTGCTGCAAAACTTTTGAGTTTGTTGACGAGAAGGGGAAGAGGAGTGGAAGTATGTACGCTGTTTCATGTACATGCAGCTTTTGTTGAATTTCTTATTTGCATCTTTTGAGATGAGGTGTATTTGACGTTTCATTTTATTTCTTTTCGTTTGGTATACTGTTAAGATCATCATAATAATAGCTACCCTGTTTTATTGTTAATTTTTTGTGAAATATATTAAAAAATTTAAAAAAAAAATATAAAATTATATAAAAATTATTATATAATTTTTCTTCTTAGCGTCCATTTTGCTTCAAATTATACCTTGTGCTTCAAATGTGTATCCAAAAAAAAATATTCACACCTTCTATCACAGGGTAGTTATTTTATATTTACATTCGGTATTGAGAAATGTCAAAAAAAATTAAAGAAAGAAGATAGAAGGGAGGAATAAAAAATACTAAACATGAAGCAAAAGTTTCATGTATGGACACTGCTGAAGCTTCAAAAGAGAATTCAAAAAAGTTTTGCAGCACATGTTTCACAATATGGACGGGGACTTATAGAACTTTTACAGAACAGCTTTCACTACCAGACTTCTTGCAAGTTCTTTAATTCTTCTTTCTGTTGACGTTCGTGGGCATTATTGAACAGTGTTGCCAGTCTGTTCACTGGGTGAACACTCTTAAAATGGATTGCTACGTCACAATAACAATAGGAACTATGACTTTATTGAAAATAATTACGTGCGGGTTTATTATCTGCCATCTGGTATCAGTACAGTACACTGGTGATTTTAGTTTGGCGATATGTGAAGAAAACAAAAGTCAGTGGCGATCGAAAGCATATAAATTACTGGATACAAATAGCAGTGTTTGAAAGATTGACCTAAAATTGAACATTCTGAATGGGACACTATTATCGTCACAACGATAATGTCCAAGATTGTTCTTTCAATAATTAGTTGTGTTTCAAGTGATGCCGAATTGTTAAACGCAGCAATACTAAATAAAAACAGGATTACAGCAATGAATGACGTATAATCACGAAAAAAAAAATACAAAATATTTCGAAGGACGACAAAAGGACGTTCGAAGAAAAGAAAAACCAAAAAACAAAAATTCAATCTATATGTATAAAAATGGTGTAAAAAATGTATAGTAATTCATAAAAACAGAACGTCTGGGCTGATTTCTGTAAAATTTTTTGTCAGTTGTTCGTATTTTCGAGGAGAAGGTTTTTACGGAAGAAAATCTCTCCGGAAAAGTCTAAAAATTGGAAAAATCGAAAATCGAGTTTTTGTATGAAATTTTATGTAAAATTATTCCTTAATGGCTTTCCAAATCAAAAAATAGAAAGTTGTTAGTGTAAATCATGGAAAATGCGGAAAATTGGAAAATCTCTCCGCAAAAGTCGGAAAATTGGAAAAATCGAAAATTGATTTTTTGTATGAAAACATTGTTCATCAAATCGCTCTCTACTGATTCCATTCAAATAAATCACATTGAAAATTTAAATATTTGTGTTGCATTATTACTCTAAAGTTTGTCTGAAGGCTTAAAATTGGGGCGAGGCGAAGTTCGCCGGGTCCGCTAGTAATTTATAAAAATCCAAGTGGCATGTATTTGGTGACAATTTCCTTCACTCGCTAAGTAAACTGATACCCAGACTACTGGACCTATTTCCTTATTCTTTTAGAATCTCCACAATGGCCTTCACTTTCGGATAAATTCAGGACTCGGAATGTAATGAATTTATTGCCATTAATATTTTGGTAACGAAACAGGTTTGTTTTGTGACCTTGTTTAGACACAAGAAAACTTATTTTTGGCATCTCTGGCATAGCGCTAGAAAATCCACTATTCCAAAATAATAATGGGCACAACGAATATCGAAGAGCATACTGTAGCAGCAAAAAGTGGCATGATGCCTTCACCAATTGAATTTCCTCACGCAAAAACTGAGATGGATAAGAGAATTCATTAAAAAAAAAATTATACTTTTGCATACGCACACAAGTACACACACAGAATATACACAAACACCGAAAGCAGTTAACCAGCATCTCCTTACATCTCCGACTTCTACTACTTCCGCAAAAAAGAACGACAAAAGGAGGTTGTTTATATTTGCATTGACTAAACCTTTGAAATGGTTGCTGTTGTCTGTGCGAGTGATCGAATAGATTTTAGCTGATGCCAAAGACTAACTGCCTGACTGCCTGACTGACTGACTGATTGCTCGAATGGCTGACGAGTCACTCTAACTGAATGACGGACACATGGTATTCATTGAGTGCATATGTTGAATTTCATAGTAATGTCTAGTACTACACATAGAAGAATTTACTTACACAAACACATGCATGCTCGGGCACACACACACACACACACACACACCTAAACGTATGTAGACATACAAGGAATATTTTGTTCAAATATGCGTTTACATGGTCATTTGGTCACTTTCGAAAGCGGTAGGTATTTGCATAAGCGTAAAGTAAATGTCGGCTGGTATTTTCTATTGTATCTACGTATGCCATGCACAACTGGTGCACAAATATGTGCACACATTTTGTGCTGGGCGCACACAAATATGTATTTTATGCATCCAAACAAGCATGCAATAGAATAAAACATGGCAAAGAAAGCAAATTAAAAACAAAAAAAAAAAAAAGAAAAATGCCCAACAAACAAATAAAAATCTACAACTTACAATCATGCATGCATAGCAGAACAAACATACAGGTATTATTATACTAACAGACACAAACACATTAACAAATGGCCGCAAGTTATTTGAATGCGGATCTTCTGTTCATATTGGAGCAGGATATAATGCTTGCGTGCCGTGTTCACAATTCGAAAATTAAAGTTTGTTATTTTTTTTAACATGTTAACTTTAATAACCGGAATGGAAGAAGATTTTGGTAAAAATGGAGATATACGGCGAAAATTGATTAAAAATTTAAAAAATTAAGAAACAGCAGCCTTGTTCTCTAATTCTCGTAGCTAAAGGTAAATCTCGCTCGCCAAAAAGCTAGAAATATATTAGGGCAAATATTTTAGCTATATTTTTAAATTAGTATTCTGTAATATCAATCGCTTAGCTAATTTTAACATTTTCGCCGTAGCTAATTTGCTAACACTATACTTATCCTTTCCCACTGCCTTTATAAATTGCTGTTGAAAAGAGACAAACATATTGTTATAGTTCTTGACACTTCATATTAGTGTTACCGCACTTTATGATTTGAATTCCTTGTAAATAATTGGCGTTTACCCACAAAAGACTTTTAGGGCTTATTTCTGATTTAAGAAAGAACGCTTTCATTCGCATTCTATGAGAAAGAACATTGATTTCGATTTCTCTACACACTTTCTATGCGAACAGTGACTCGATCTAGAACTCGAATGAAAACGTAAGTGTTTTCATATAAAATCCGATTTCTCTGTTAAGAACGTGTTGTCAACACTGAGAATGAAATGTCAAAATCACTCACTTTTGGTTTTGCTTTCGTAAGAGAATTTACATATGAGTATACATACTTGTAAATAAAAAAAGAAGAATAAAAAATAATACTAAAAAATCTAAGTACAATAAAAAAGTATTTACAAATGGATAACAAGTGGTAAGTATAAACTATTCATATGATATACATATGAATGTATGTATTTAACAATTGTTTTTTCAGTTTAAAGAAGTCAACAATGCAGCAACTGAAACACTTTTATAAAATTTAAACAAAAAACACAAAATTTACAAATATTTTTTTAAATTTTCTCACCCTTTTATTTATTGATACTTTCCACCAGCTGATCACACTTACACGCAGTTGTATTAGCTTTAGAATAACTTCGTAGTATTTTTTAATACTTTTAACAGAAATATAATAATTTATGATATGGCATTGCTTCTACTTATTAAAACGTAAGATACCTAAATTGACATACGTAACTTAGTGCGAAAGAAAGTGAGTGCCAATGAGAAATCCAAATTGATTCGAATTCGAGCGAGTGCTTTTCGTTCGCTTAAGTTATCTTTCTTAGCTCAGAAATAGGCCATTAAAATATATAATGAAGTATGTATTTATAAAAGTTATTTTGAAAAGAATACCAAATTTTTTTAATTTTCCCAATATACAGACTTACATACGTATGTATTTGAATAAAAAAAATTTATAAATTATATGTCGTGTTTACCAATGAGATCATCAACCGCCGAAAGTATGGGAACATATTTGAAGATGGCAACACTTTTTGTTTATTTATATATTTGGCAAATAATAAAAATTGTCGTGTCTTATTTTTTTAGACAAATAATATTAAAATAATTCACTTGACTTCTTCTTGCCCACCCACTGATTCCTTCGCCATAATTCCAACTATTCTTTCATCTAACTCTGCCGCTTCTTTCCAATGAGTTTTTATACTCTTGGTACTTCTGTTTTGCTTTACTTCTGTGAAATTATAAGAACTGAAAAGCGCTCACATCTCCAAAGAATGGTAAGAAAATTACCTCATATTTGTCCATGCCCTCTCCCAATTTTCCCCATTTTTTAAGGCACCTACCAAAGCGTTAAGCTTCTCTGCCAAGGCATCCCATTGCTCCGTAAGGCTTTTCACCCCAGTTGAGTTTATAAATCTAAAAAAGATTTTTGTTTTACTTTATTGGCTTTTAGTTAGTTAAACTCCTTTTTACCTGTCGTGGGCAAATTCGCGGTTCCCCTCCAAATATTGTATCAGCATGAATTTTTGTTCCTTAGTCACCCGCTTAGTGACTTCTTCCATTGTTTTGCTAAAATAAAAAAAAAATTTCATTTCATAAACATTATTCAATTAAAATCCATTTGTGTGTTACTTACTTTTTAGCAGCTTAAAATTTCCGTCGCTAAAAATTCTCAAATAAAAATAAAAAACTACCGCTTATTTGGCGTTAGAGAATACAAAATTAGAAAATTTTAGCGATGACAAAGAAAGCTAAAATTACGGCGAATTGAATTTTAAGACGTTGCCAAATTAAGCAATATACATTACAGAATTCCACTTGTTGCTAAAAATTGCTAAAACGACTTTTTAGATTTTTAGCGATGGAGATTTAGCTTTAGCGAGTTACAGAATAAGGCTGCAGGACAGAGATAGATGTGTCCATGTTTGACGTCGGTACCCGCCCATAGAGACATAACTCGACGGTGTTCTGCACACCGAGTGAATATAATGCGACCACTAACGCCACCATGCATATGCATGCGTACCAATTCGAGACCATGAGATTGGACATGGCTTGTCCCTTTGTGAGGAGCGAACCCTACTCTAAACACAGCAAAATTTGCTTTCTGCGATTTGGGTTTAAACGATGGGTGGTGATGGCACGATGGATGGTAGTCTGCAAGTTGACTACTAAACCAAAAACAGACCTGGGTTCAACCCCAGTTTCAGACAGAAAAATTTTAAAATAAAAATAAACATCTCGCATTTTTTCTGATGTGCATTAGTGTGTCTTTGTGTGTCAGTTGTTGTCGGAAGGTTTCAGTGGCGAAGTCATAGTCACTGGTCACTGAACAATACCGGCTTCAGCTGATAGCAATCCACAATCACACCAGAACGCCCTCCTTCATCGGTATTGTGTAGCACCGGCGAAGTAAAATAATAAATAATAAAAATGGCTACTAAACCGCAGCTTCAACACTGCTACGAGTATAAACCAACAAAGAACGTGCAAAAAGCAGAGCTGTAAAAAGCTTCACTCCTGTCGTTTCTCTTACTATCCCTTTCCTATAGTTCCAGCACAATGCATCGCATGTGTAGTGGTCATCTCCTGAGTGCTGGTCCAAGACAAAAAAAAAATAACTTTTAATTTTGATTTCATGTGATTGAATCAAGGAATTAAAGCGTTGACCATTTGTATGACCATAGTATGTGGATAGCAAGCAAAAATAAAGTGAATGCGTTCATTCATAGTAAATTGGTGTTTTCATGAGTCCGTAAGCACTTCTCTATCTGAATTCCTTTCAATGCCATCATAAATGTTAACAATATTATCACTTTCAAACTCATGGAAAACACATTCAACTGATCCAATTAATTCATACGCAAAAGTGCGCAGTTGTAATTAAAAATTTGTCGTTTGCGTTGTATTCCAGACGAGCCCTTTTGTTAAATGCTAAAAGGTAACCAAAACATTGAACACTCAAGGGTTCTAAGCACTCATTAAAATGACGAGCTGTTTTATTAAATGTGAACACATGCTCGCCAATGACACCACTGTGTTAAAATCATGTATTCTTCAGCATAATGCATTGCATGTTTAGGAATCATCTTCTGAGTGCTGGCCGAAGAAAGAAAAAAAGAACCAATGCTTTAACTATTTCTTTTGTACGTCTTTTTTTTTGCTGTGTAATAATCGGAGTTTCTTGTTTTTATTTCTTTAACCCTATCGGGTTAAATAGATGATATTAATGACTTTACAACTACCTCCCTCTTGACACAAAGACTACTGATGATGTGAGTAGTCGTATAGAAAATGTATATATGTATATACGTGTTCTACTCTTCTAGTGTTGGAGATTAATTGTTCTTTTTTCCTTTATTCTAATCAAAAGTCGATGGACTGAGCACATTTTTCAGGTATCAAAAGAAGCATTCAAGTGCCTCGGTTTTTTAAGACGGTGCAAGACATACTTCACCCCATCTGATCTCCTCACTATTTATACCGCCTACATCCGACCGAAAATGGAATACAAGTCTCATGTTTGGGCCGGTGCTTCAAAGACTATTTTGAAGTTACTCGACCGTGTACAAGAAAGGGCGAAGAAACTCATAGGAGACAGTAGGGCAGCAGTACGAACATCGCGTATGTGGAACAAACTCCCTGCCGAGGTCTTTCCTGTCACTTATGTCGTGGGAAAATTCAAATCAAATATCCATTCACACTACTCCCTCTATCCTCCTTCCCATAACCTGTTTTCCTAGTTCCAGCACAATGCATCGCATGTGTAGGGGTCATCCCCTGAGTGCTGGTCCAAGATAAAAAAAAAAAAAAAAAAAAAAAAAGTAATTTTCACATTTTTATGATTAAATTAACTACGAACTTAAACACAAGTAAATATTCAATCGTTTATTTGTAATAATTGTACCTTAAATAAATATCGCATATTCTAAAGAATGCAAGAATTGTTAAATTTATAAATTTGGCAAAAGCAAAAAAAATACTCCAATTCGGCAACACCGTTCATAAAAAACGCGTGTACTAAACAACAAGAGTACGAAAAATAGAAAAATGTATACGAAAAAAATGTAAATTTGTTCACCGCAAGCTTCTCTACGCGAGTCCCAAGCGACATGTCGCAGGGACATCATCCTTAATGTAAACCGCCATATCAATAGAAGAACAAAGAGTCTACGTCATGGAAGGCCTATTTCCAGCCAGCTTAAGAAATACATGGTCGGTTGGTTTCCAGTATAAAGAATTTCAAAAACGTCTTTAATGTCCCTCCACTCGTAAATTGCAAAATGCAGTGGAAGTGTGAAATTAAAAAGGAACATTTGCAGAAAAGAACATACCGCGTTAAAAATTCAGTTTTTTAAATTTCACTTTTCTTTTTGAAGAAAATATTTCTTTGTTTAGTTGCCTTTTTTTAATTTAAGTTAATAAAAGTACATTTCGGTGTTTTTGTTTCGGTAACAGTTTGAATTCCTTTTACCATCTCCATTTGCACATATTCCCCCAATTCCATTTTTTGTTTGCAAACATTTCAAGGTGTATGCGTATGTGTGGGTGTTTGGCTGCATGTATGCGCATATGCGTATATTTACATGCGTGTAAATTTCTGCATTCAATGGATGGATGGAAGTGGTTATGAAAAAGAATTCAAACTTCCGTTCAGCTCAGAAAGAAAGATCGCAGAGAAATATGTTGATGGGATGGCATACACACAGGCACACTTGCCTACACAATTATTCACGCATGTATGCAAATCTTTTTAGCATGCAGGCTATTTTTTCTATGTGTCTGTTGTGTCCACTTTCATTCACAAACATTTGTTTGTTTTATTTTAATACCGCCAAGGGGTTGTGTGGCAACGGTATTTGCTGGCTGGCCTTTAAGTTGAAATCAAGAACAAAATAAAATAAATAAATGGAAACAAAAAATCGTTAAAATTTACGCTTGTAAAGATTGTGAAGTGTGGTTGGTGTGTGATGATTTTTAATTAAAATTAATTAAAATGGGAAAAGCAAACAAAATTATGTTTTTTTTTGTGTCGTTACTTTTTTTTTTTTAATTCTTCTATTTGTATGCGTTTCTTTCTTTGTGCTTGTGACAAATGCAAAATGGACATTGTACAATGTGAATGTGTGAACGAGATAAAAATTTTTAACAGAAAAAACTCTGGAGTTGGTCAAATTGCATTAACTGAAATGGTATTTAGGTTGGTTTTGCAATATGTCGTTAGCTTATATTGATTCGAACATAATAATCTTAAGTCTTTATATTTCTCTCTGTGTAATTCAATTATTCAATTATCCAACTTAATTGTTTTAGTTTTCTTTCAACTGTCAATCATATATTTTATTTTTATTTGAAAAACATTTCTACATTCTAAAAAAATATTTCTATTGAGAAAGCTAAGGAGCAAGATAAGTATTTTCTCTTACCAAATGGCTTGGCACAAACCCATGTCAGTATTTCCGCTAACAGCGGTGCAATTTTTCTTGTTTTCTTACAAAATCTCAATTTCTAAAAAGATCTAATAGGAAAGCAGCCAGCTCATTTTTCAGTGATAACACCGATATAGATCTCATACAGTTAAGCCCCGTCAAAGAGCCAAAACATGTGGATCAGAATAGCAACAATATGGCGTCTAACAATCAGGGTTCCAGGAGAAATTTCATAGGCAGTTCGTAAGTTAAGAGACGTCTGTTGCGCAGTCAAAAAGTTTATGAATTTTTGGCAACACAACGTCGCCAACTCTTCTCTTTTTCAGCATTCTGCACACCGATAAACCACGAGCTTTAACTGTTACTAATACAGGAGAAAAGCACTTAGTAGATTTGGATGAAGGTTCCACAACAACAATTAACTCAAACGTTTTCACCATTAATCGAAGGATATCGATGCCTACTATGGAGAGAATTTCGGAAAAGTCCTCTTCACAACTGTCACTTAATGAGCAGTCAAATAGAAAAAGTAGCAGCAAATTATTCACAAAGGCAAGACTCAACTGATGGCTCGATTACGGATGACAAACGAACTTCAGTGAGAATTATAAATTTCAATTGCCTTTTAGTGTTCTTGAGGCAACTAAAAATTTGCGGGTTCCCGCCTGAAGTTTGGTTGCCATCCACAATCGCATCATAAATTCAATGAAATACAATATTTTTAACGAAAGTTTTTATTGCAGCCACTTAAATCCGTTAAAAAACCCAAATATCGTTTATCATATACTCCACGAAACGCTACAATAAAAATTTTTAAATCCAAAGATGGGCAATTGGATACAAAATTATCAAGTAGCAATTCTGAAACTCAAACTGAGCACAATTCATTTTTAGCCTGCAGCACATACATGCCGAAACGTTGCAACAAGTACACTGCAACAAATGAATCGCTGAACCATATACGCCACGAAGATCCAAGAATTTTTCACAAAGACCTGATGAAATATCAGCAGCGATTTTATAACACAGTAATAGCACCACCAGCGGAACCCCTAAAGATTTATACCAATAGCAATTATAATTCAAGAAAGTATTCTGGTTTGTATATTTTTCTTCTTTTACGGCTCGCTCACCAATTTGAACCGAACTTCAGTTGATTTGTCAGTCGCATATGGCGTTGTAGATGGCAATTGGCAATTGGCCGGCCGCCGCCAACAGAAAGTTGTAGATTTCGATTGCTGTTCTAATTAAAAACTGCAAGGCAATTTACGTTCGTATGGTTTCCATAATCGGTCGGTTAGTTTCATTAAAAAGGCCTACACCTTAGGCAATGCTGAATAATCGAACAGTTGAGCTCTCTGCTGCCATACACCTAATTAATTGTGATTTCGATTCTCATAAAGTGCATAACACTTTTCACTTTATTTATTAAAGATTTTTGCACTCGATTATTCTCCTTTAAAGTCTTGGAAAATGGATTTATTGCGAAACAGTAAAGTGAACTTCTTTCAAATTTATACGCCAAAATTGGGCAAAAAGTGCAATGCAATGCCTTGCCGTCTAGGGTTTTCCGTTCCGCAAAATATAGAATAAAAAAAATACAAATCGCAATTTATTGTTTAAAATATTTTACAAGAGAATGCACGAGTGGAGATAGGAGTACCATTTGAATTTTCGGCTCAATTGATTTAATTATCATCAAATTTTTCATTATTATACTCATAGCGAAATTACTTGCATTATTCGATATAATTTTTAAGACGTCTTGTAATTCCGAAAAATAATACCCTGTTTTCTCTTTCTGTCCAGAACTGCGCAGCTTTGCCTCGGCTCTAACTCTGATTATCGTTAATTCTTGGCTACTTTCAACATTTTTTAATATTGAATGCTTGTGGGATTATTTGGACAGTCTGTGGCAATATGTCCGATATTGGATTTTCCCCAGAGAGAGACCCAAAACAAAAGTGGAAATATTCATTCAATTCTTGCAGGACTTGTGGTTTTAAACAAATTGTAGCCCAATAGCTTCTGAAATAAATAAAACTTTTAAACATTTTTTGTGTGTTTTTATTTAAAATTCTTTTTTCTTTTATTGCTTTTACTTTGGGGCAGCGTTACCATTTTTCAAGTTTTCCCTTATTTTTCAAAGTTTTTGAAATGAAAGTTTTTAATTATAAATTGTGCTTTTTGCCTTAAAAAACATATGTCAAATTTATTATTGCATACTTTTTGATATTCTCATAAAGTATTTTTTTTTTTTTACAACAAAAGTAAACTCAATAACTGAGGAGGCGAAACGGCGACCCCTGAAAAAATATTCGACATGGGAAGCTCGTGATATCCTCAATATTATTGATATCTTTCTCACGTCCACAAAAATCCAAAAATGGTCCGATTACCAGCACAGTTACAAACGCATCAAACCAATGGGAGACGCACCATTATACCCAATAAACTGTTCCAGGAGTGAAATTAATATATTTGTTCGCCTTAGAATCGGTCACTGCAAACTAACTCATCAACATCTTCTTGATAGAACTCACGCACCTGTTTGTCCCACCTGTACCACTCACCTCAATGTAGCTCATATACTTGATGAGTGCCCTAATTACAATTCATCTAGAACACGCATTTTCGGATGCAATACGCCAAGTGATCTCCTTATACACATGTGTGATAAAAATATTAAATTAATATACAAATTCATAACTGCAAATTGTTTACAAAACTTAATTAAATGTAAATATAAAAATAATAAATAAAAAGAGAAAAAACCTTAAAGCTTAAAAAAATAGATTGTTAAATTAATTAAATGTATATACCAACCATAGAGTCGAAAGCCTCAGATGCTAGTACTCTTTTTTTTTGTTATTAGTTATTATAATTCAATTATAATTATTAATATTAAATAAATAAATAAATAAAAAAAAACTGAGGAGGAAAGCATATCCATATAGTTCTATTTCGCTAATGCTTACTTAGCTCATCAGTGGATTTTTCCTAATTTTTGAATGTTTTATTTAAATGTTTTATTTAAATGTTTAAAATTCAACTAACCAATCGAGAATTAGTGTTGAATACCAAACACAAACCCAAAAATCTATAAACAAAAACATAATAGTCCATGAGTTTACTTTTTTCTAACACACATATTTCTATTTAATGAAAAAAATTTAAAAAATGAAACAAAAGAATATTAAAATCTTACACCGTGCACATGTAGTATTGCACTATATTAACTGAATTTATTTTGGGAATATCTCTTTATATATATTATTTTAATTTTAAATTATTCTTTTTCTCTTAAATAAAAAGCAGTATTGTAGCGCCTCTGAGGTCAAGGAGACGTATTAAATTTTGAAGATTCGTTTTTAGTAGCCCATTTTGCAGTAATTATTTTACTTCGACGGTGCTACACAATACCGACGAAGGAGGGCGTTCTGATGTACCTGTGGATTGGATACAGCTTCAAAAACAAGTTTTTTTTTGAAATTCATTTAAATTTTCAAGTTTTCATTATTAATTTTTAATTTACAGTATACAGTATGACGAAAATATTATTTGATGTTACCATGTAATGTCAATGATCTTATAATTTTTCACTCCTGCAACAGTGTTAACTGCGTCGATTCCATCTGGATGAGCCAGGAGCTTTTTCTAATTTTTTTTCTTCTTTTTTTTAATTTTCTTTCTACTAATTTTAATTCAAAGTGTATTCTTTACTTGTTGACTGTACAATTCCAACTCCTTTTCCATTTCAAGATCTACTTGTTACAATGCTTACAAGAAGTTGAATTAATTTCGGTACTTAAAGCTACATTTTTTTTATATAGATTTTCAATGCTTGTAGTGATTAACAGTAAATCAATAAGAAATGATATTTAGTTTTTTGTTGTTTTATATTTCATTGCCTGTAATTAATATATTATACAGTGTTTGTCGTCCGCGATGAAGACCCTGTAGGAAATTTTGTATGAACCCAAACACCATCTTTAATGCAACTGTGCCGTATTAATAATATTATAGTTTTTTAGGCCTGTGTTATTTTCTAAAATGTTTTCCATTTTAAATATTTAAAGCTAAATGTAGAATATAATGGATTATTTTTAGTTTTAAATAATTATTTTTGTGTTATTAAATTTAAGCAATATTGCTACAAACACAGGAGGCTCCAACAAATATTAACTCGGCGTCATGGGGGATGGGTCAAAAGTACCCACCACTTTTTAAATTGCTTGTGGTGTTATTAACGGTACTTCCCTTCTCTACGTTCTGCTCAGTAGCTGGATATATATTAAATTTCTCTATAAATATTTTTAATTTCAAATCACGCAGATGTTGATTGTACTGCGAATTGCATGCGCTGAAAGTTAAAAAAAGGTCAATATGACCCATTCCCCTAGTCAATGTAGCTATTTTGCGTCATGTGTATTTTGCGTATCAAATCCTATTTTTAGTTGGAAAACTTTACATTATCGTTCAATATAACGGAATATTTTATATTTTTTGTGCAATAAATTATTTATGTTTCTTACTATATTGTTGCTAGCTTGAATAAAGATGGATAAAGAAGGAAAATAGCTCCAGCGTATTTTATCAATTCTCGAAGAATCTGACTCGGATGTCGCATTGTCTGATCCGGCGTCAATTGAAGAATATGATAATGTAAGTGAGCGTAGTATGACTAGTGACACTAAGCAGGCTGTATCGGATAAAGAAAAGAAAATATCGCGCAGTCTGCTTTAAAATTACAACTCGGGGAAACTCACTTGCAGCCACTTCTAGTGAATGCTTCATCACAATTAGAAGATTCTTCGATGCGTGAGGTACAATTTTCAAAATATTTTGGTATAGACGGTACAGTTTGGCACAAAAAAAACCTTTTCGCCTAAAATACATCGAATAAATAATAACTCAAACCAAAAAAAACGGCAGTATTTGAAGAATTGAAGCTGTGCTCTTGTCAGTGACCATCTGAAAGTCCGTCAGAATGTTACACATATACCTCGAGAAGACCGCAAGAAAGAAGAGCCACCAATAAAAAAACCCAATGCTCGTAAAAGATGTCAGGTGCGCCCCGCTAAAAAAGACCGAAAAACCAACCATACGTGTCAAGGGTGCAACAGGTATATTTGTCCTGAACATATCATACCTTTCTGCACCGATTGCACAAATAGTGTTATTGTTTTATATTAAATATTAATTAATCAGATACATAAAAGTGTCATTTAAATTGAAAGACTAATAAAAAAAATAAGTCTTTATTATATTTAAGCTAGAAGCAGGTAGTTTTGTTAACTTTTTTAAAATGAATTGTTTTTTTGTTTAAAAATAAAAATAAATAAATTTTTGTTAATAAAAATATGTTTTATTTCCTTAATAACGTCAGATTAAATCAAAATTGTATATATTTTAAGTTTAATAAGTGGGTAGTTATGACCCAACCCCCACGTCCTTTTAACTAATTTCCAACCCCATGACGCCGGGTTAAAAAAATGGGGTTCTACTTAAAATCGTGGCAAGAATAAGTTTGTTGTTGTTTAACTTTTTTTGTTTGTTTTGTTTATCTTATTGTGAATAAAAATTAATACAAAATAAAAATTTTTGTGTTTTTTTTTCATTATTTGGACACTTTTGTGTAGACAAGTTGTTTGTTGAAAAATTAAGTTTTTTAATTATATTATTAATTGACCTTTTTTATTATATTTTTTGATATATATTTATTAAGCCTGAGGTCTTTTTTTATTTTATTTTGTTTTTTATTATTCGATATTTCGTTAACAGCTTGTTAACATCATCAGGAATAATTATTTTATTAATTTTTCATTTTTCATTATTATTCATTATTCATATATTATTATTATTCATATATTATATTATTATTATTATTATTATTATTATTATTATTATTATTATTATATTAGAATTCATTATTCCTGATGATGTTAACAAGCTGTTAACGAAATATCGAATAATAAAAAACAAAATAAAATAAAAAAAGACCTCAGGCTTAATAAATATATATAAAAAAAAAAAAAAAAAAAAAAAAAAAATTAAGTTTTTTTTTTTAAATAAAAAGTTTTTCTTTAAAAATATGTATACGGTAACGCTGCAATGGGTGCCGATAAAAAAAAATACTGAAAAACGTTGCTGTTCGCCACTGTCTCGTTTCTGAATCGTTTTTGTTTCAGTTTTGAGCCTTGCAGCATAAAACAGCACGTGAACACATCAAAATATGCCGCTACAGCACCGAAAACAACCTATGCAATGTTCTTTTCTTACGGCCAGCAAATATATTGTTTTTCATTGCTGTTACGTTCTGCCGTTACGTTCTGCATTTCTGCCAGAGATTTCTTCTTCGGCGCAAACATTTGGAATTTCGTTTTCGTCGCCGATTACAGAAAGCTCGATTTTTTATAAAAGAAAAAAATTTTTATAAAAAAAAAATATTATATAAAAAAAAAAAAATCGTTGATGTTTTTTAAAAACTTGAACATTTTTCTCCAGTGTTTTATCAGAACTTTTTTAAAAGCTTTATTTTCTATCAGAGCTGTTAAATTTCGATTAGGACTAGTAATTAATTAGATTACATTTTGAAAAGTATTGTACTGGTTATATAATTCTCTTTTAAAGAATTTCTGATTCCTAATAGATTACGATTACTAGTAATCGAAAACTAATCGGGATTACTTGAAATTACGGTGAAATAATCAAAAAGAATCAGAAATAATCTAAAAAAAAAATAATAAAGTACCCACACCAAAAATTGATTATCAAATAACTTCGTCATTTGTGGACGAATTTTCAGATATTCTTTTTCTTAGTATTTCGTCACGTGTGAGATTTTGTTATTAACTTTTATTTCTACTTTTAGCTAAAAAAAAAGGTCTGCGTATCAGTAACATTTTCTTATCGTGTTTGTCAACACAATTGTCAATGGTCAAATTCCATTCAATAAGTGTGAAATTCATAACTAATCAAAAACAATTAAAAGTAATCTTTGAAAGTAATCGAATTATATTTTGATTATTTTTGTAATTGTAATTGTAATTGTTTTAACCGTTCGGTAGTGAAAGCGGAAAGAAAATGAAAAATGACTACAATGATCCAAAGCAGCATTAATAATGTGCTTCTCTGTAGTTTGCAATTTTAAATTAATTTCAAGATTAGACACCTTTAATATTGGACTTTGCTTTAATAACAAGTAATTTCTCCCCTTTGAAATTCCCTAAGCAATAAGAATCATTTGATTTAAAGTTAAGAGAACTAAAATAAAAAAAATAAATATTTCAAATATTCTAAACATTTTCCTTCCTAAACTAAATTTTTATATATAATTTTTTCTTCTTTAATTTCAGACATATCAACGTTATATCGAAAAAGGTAAGTGTTATAGAGATTGACAAAATAAGTTGGAAAAAAACATGGCTGCCTTTGTGTCTTTCCCATTCAAAACTGTTTCCGTTTTGTTTAATCTTGAAATTTTTAGCTAAAATAAAATAAATACAAAATAGTTCAGAATAAGTCCTGCATGCATAAATAATTTTGTGCTGGCTGTCTCAGCCCCACAAATATGCAAATATTGTTCGAAAACCAACAAAACAAATAACTTAACATATGCTGTGCGTGAATGTGTGGATGAATGTGTGTGTGTGTGTGCATGTAAATATTGTGACAAAGCATTTCCCCACCTTTCTAACCCTTAAATTTTTTTCTTTCATTCATCGATCTCAATAGAGCAAATGGGCAGGCGGGGTTTACACAGTCAATTCTCGAGGGAAAATCGTTGTTGTGTTAACAAAAAAAAGAAAAAATAAAAACCAAAAGAACGTAAAATAAAAGAACTCATAATTTAAATGGTTACTAAAACAACAACAACAAATATGACTTTCACAAATAGAGAGGGAAGAGCAGAAATGGAAATTTTATCTTTTATTGAAGATCTCATTTTTTCACTGCGTGTATATGAGGGGTTTTTCCTAATTTATTGCTTTTGTTTGAAATTCAATTAAAAGCGAAAAAAATACATAAAATTAAAATTATAAGTTTTTCTTTAATTCGAATTAGAGCTGTGATTTTTTTTTTTGAAATAACTATAAACTCTCGAAATTTCTGATAACGTGCTGAAGATTTTTAGAAAATTTTCAAACTAAAGCCTGGTATTCTGTTCAAGATTCCATGCCCAATGCTGTCAAAATGCATATCTGCAAAATAGTTCACAAGAAATGTTAATTTTTGAATAGAAAAACATATGAAATGTAGCTGCCAAAATTCAAGCAATATTTCTTCAAAACGTAAAATACAGGGTGTCCCAACAGGAGTGAAGGTGTTTGAATGCCTTATTACTTTTTTTTATTATATTTGCTTAGTTTTTTGTTTTAAGTATTTTGTATTTGTACCAAAACCGATTGTGTTCTATCTGAAAGGTATGCTGAAAAAAGAAAAACTGAAAATGTGTTTCAATTTGTTAATTAATGTGGTGGCATGGTGGTTCACTGTGTCAAATGCCTTGGAGTGCTAAAGTAGTACTAAGTAATTTACTTTCCCATTCTCCAAACCCCTGCCGTACGTGTTCACTCACTTCAACAAGAGCTGTAATGCAGCTATGATTCTCGCGGAAACCAGATTGTTTAGCAGAAAGCATCTGCCTATACAAAATCCTTTCCAATATCTTCGAAAAAAAATATAAAATGGCTAGATACAGGCGTATATTCACCATTCCCCTTGGGGAATGTTCCATTTACATTCTGTTGTAAATAATTGTCAATAAAATTACCGTTTTCTTGTTGAGGCAACAAACACCTAACAAAAGGTATTTTAAGAACATGTTTGGTCATGTGCCAATTTGAAAGTGCTGAAAATAGTTTTACTAAACAAATTTGCTGACGTTGTCAATTCTGGCTGGCACTTACAATTTAGTGTGATTCTTTCCAATTCCTTGTAAAAATTTGTACCATGTCGGACAGGTAAAAGTTTTCTATTACCTCAATCAATTGTGCTTTTTCAAGCTCATGTTTTATGCAACGCCCACTTTGGGTTAAGATATCATGTAACTAACACGGTACTTCTTTAGCGACACCCATTCTAAGTAGACTGGAAATAGTTCTTGAAACAAGAATTTTGTTTTTAATTCAACTGTTGCTACAACAAAAACAAGTGGTTTTTTTTTTTGTATTAGAAACGGTGTAATACAAAACTGTAGCTTAACGGTCTATTTAAATATTCTGATGGCGACAGGAAAATTTCAACAAATAGATATAACATTCCAACAACACCAGCTAAAAAATAAAAAAAAAATTAATATAAACTTCAACACACGCACATATCGTAGATACACATATACATCCATATACATTCATATAATACATACATGTTTGTTTTGGCAAAACGCCGTAAAACAAGCAATTTATGCATGACCAGTGAACAGTTGTTATGCCCGTTGTCTTTCCTGGGGCGGTTGTATAAACGCCAATAAATTTACAATAAATCCTTTATATACATTTACACATATATATAAAAATAAAAACAAAGGCAGTCGTGACAGTGTGAAACACTACACATACATACGATAAAGATAGTAAAATTTATTCATTAGAGATTGTGCTGTGCCGCCACATATTCTTAGACAATTTCCTTAGCTGAGGCAGTCATAATTTTTTTGCTGTTGCAAAAAAAAAGGTAAAATTATTTCGAAAATAAAAAAATGTACCCCCCTGTTCTATAAACCGAGTCGATTTAAAAACGAGTGATTTCTCAAAACCGAATAAATGCTAATTTGGTGTTCTAAAAATGACACGATTTCCAACATTCAAACCGCTTTTAGAATAAGATTTTTTATACTTGACGTAAATAAAACAATGAAAAAATTTTGTTCAAAATAATGTTTATTCTTATTTAAAAATTTTAATTATATTATTAATTGACCTTTTTTATTATATTTTTTGCAATATATTTATTAAGCTTGAGGTCTTTTTCTTTTATTTTATTTTATTTTCTATTATTCCTGATGATGTTAACAAGCTGTTAACGAAATATCGAATAATAAAACCAAATAAAATAAAAGAAAAAGACCTTAAGTTTAACTTATTTAAAAATGATTTTTTAATGATATATCTAATGAATTTAGTGAAAATGTGCTTTTCTTCGTCCATCCGCTTTAACAAGAACATGGAGGAATATTGGAGTGTTTTTTAAATTGATTATTTTGTATTAAAATCTATTACAGAGTATATAATTTGACTCAATTTAATAACAGAAAGACTTCAAGTAAAAATTTGTAATTGTTTTTTTTAGGTTTCATCAGTTATTTATTAGGAAGATAGTAGATTCGATTTAATTTCGACCGTACTAATCTACTCGATTTTAAACCCAGTAGAATTATGCGATTTCGGTTTACAGAACACCTAAGTATGTGTATTCCTTTAAAAAACGAAAAATTTTTGCGATTTCGGTTTACAGAACTTAACTGATAACGGCGTTTTCATTAAACAAGTTTCTCCCTTGACGGGAAGTTAGTGTAGCTGATATGTATTTCAGCCGCTATAACGAAAATAATATTATGCAAAATTATTTAAAATATTTAATAATTTACAGGGCTCAAAAATTATTGCCTTCCTAAAACTAAGACTAAAATTATAAAAAAAAAAAAATAAAACATTTCGCATTTTTCTGATGTGCATTAGTGTGTTATTGTGTGTCAGTTGTTGTCGGAAGGTTTCAGTGGCGAAGGCATAGTCACTGGTCACTGAACAATACCCGCTTCAGCTGATAGCAATCCACAATTACATCAGAATGCCCTCCTTCGTCGGTATTGTGTGTAGCATCGGCGAAGTAAAATAATAATAAAAATGGCTACTGAACCGAAGCTTCAGCACTGCTACGAGTATAAACAAAGAACGTGCAAAAGCAGAGCTGTAAAATCATTAATTAAGTTTCACCTCCTGTCATTTCTCCTACTATCCCTTTCCTATATAGTTCCAGCACAATGCTTCGCATGTGTAGGAGTCATCTGCTGAGTGCGGTTCCAGATAAAAAAAAAAAAAAAAAATAAAAAATTTTTTTTGAAGAATATATTAATATTGCCCTTATGTCCAGGCTATTGTTGTAGATCCAGGAAACTTAGGAAAAATAATACGCTTTGGGCGTAACAAATTCCAACTTTATAAAATAAACCAATTACAACGAATAATCGGCTTTCACTTGATTACAGATTCTTTTCTGTTTTTGTTTTTAAAACAACACAAAGTCTACGAAGCTCTTAGCATGTCTGCAGAAATACTTAGGATATAATTGGGAATCGAATACGCAGATGCTCATGCAGTAGACTACGGAAGAACCGCTTTGTACGTCTTCTCTGGAAATGGTTGTATTCGAATTTAGCTCGGCTTCTGGGTACTGTTGTTTTGCAGTATTCACTAACTAAATTACTCGCTGAAATGATTCTTATAATGAGAACTGATATTTTAATTTCTTAAGTTGTAACAACATTTTATTCGCTAGTAGTAATATTGAAATATGCATCTTAATTCTCAGGGAACAGTCAGCCCGCAGGCTACTGAGGAAACAGTACAGAACGAAGGCTGCCAAGGGAATAGTCAACTCGAATACTGCTGAGAGAACATTCAATCACAAAAACGCTGAGGTAATAATCAACCCGAAGGCCGCTGGGTGAACAGTCTACCCGAAAGTTGCTGGGCGCATTTTCAGATTGTGTTCAAGTTTTACTGCGGCATCCGCCCGTAGGGCCTAATCCGATTGTGTGCTTAATACCGGGTAACTTCTGACGTTCACCATCACCCCCATGGGCACATGGGGTGAGAACTAGTGACTGACTGGGTACACACAGGTAGCAATTCACCAATCTCTATCGTAAGACAGAGCACAATGAACTTCCACGTGCATAGACCAAGACATAGACCAATGACTACTGTTGATATTTATTATCCATATTTGTAGACGTAATGTCCATACTGTATGTCGTAAGTCAAAAGACAATGCATAAATTCATTGTTTGTGAGAACGATATGATAATTCTCACTGGGTCGTATGAACATCGGCCAATACGTCCCTAACACCTTCCTCTATTAGCCGTTAGTTCAACTAACGTTACTAGAAGCACCAAGTAGAAGTTGTAGGATAGGCACACCTAAGACTACTAGTCACAGTTACGCTGCCAAAAACGAATTTACATTGATAAATTTATATATTTTTTTTTTTTTTCATTTCATCTTTATTAATATATTTTTCTTAGCATATAAATTTACATTTTTCTATAGATACTACAGCGAATAATTTAGATAAAGAAAAAAAAACTTGATAATAATTTTTAAAATTTTAACATTATTCAAAGGAAAATAGGTAAAACCTTTATATGAAAAGAGATATAAATTTAAATATAGTTAGAAGGTATCAGGTATACCATGAGATTATCCGAGGATAAAACATGCAGACATGTCACTTTCAATTTAATTAATTCTGTTTTAAGTTGCAATTAAGCCAATTGTATGCATTCTCTTAACATTTGAGAAGAAGAATTTTGAATAGATTCGTGGTATTTATTAAGGTAAGTTTTTTTATGAAGTCGATAATTAATTCATATCCAGTTTCGTAGTGGAGAAGTAAAGTTGAATATCTCCAATTTTTGTTTGGTTGGTTATTATTTTAAGACATTTATTTTGAATAATTTGTAGTTTTTTCAAGTGTGTCTTTGCTGCATTACACCAAATAGGACTTGCATAAGTCAAAGTTGGTCTTATAACGCTTTTGAATATTAAGTTTTTGTTCTTAAGGTTAAGTGTTGAACGTTTACTAAGAAGTGGCCACAAAGTTCTAATAGTTTTCATAGATTTTTTACAGATTTCACCGATGTGTTTTCCGAAATTAAGTTTCTCATCGAGGCAAACGCCAAGATATTTGACTTCGTTTTTAATTGTCAGGATCGCATTTTGAAAATTTAACTGACGACTTGGTAATCGTTGAGGGGAGTTATTGTAAGGGAATATAATAGCCTGAGTTTTTTTATATTTTTCTGTTATTTTTTTGTTGCCCTTCAAGAAAAATAAAAATTTTGTTTTTAGTAACAGCAAAGCAGAAATCGCTCGTCAATCTCAAGGCCGTAGTATTGAAAAACTCATAGTTTATGTGTTCTTCTAGATGAAAGTGTATTCAGGTTGCAACCTCCACAAATTCGGTTGTTCAATTATCGCGAGACGCACTCCTCTCCAGATCTTCTCTTAAAGAAAATGTACAATTGTTTACATATGCAGACCTATGCGGTCGATGTACAGCTGACGATAGATGTTTTAATTGACTCTGCGTAGTTTGTAAAGGAAAAGAAAAGTATTGTCTTTACTAGTTTCTTGGCAATTTTTAAATTTGTTAATCTCCAAAAGAACCTCTCTTATGTCAATTAAATTTTACGTATATGCAGATTGTTCCAACAAGGAGTTCCGAATTTTGACAGTTGATAACGGCCATCTTGTGAAAGTTGTATTTGTTAATTGTGTCATTTGCTCAGTCTGTTTTGCCAAAGAACCATGGACAGATATTGCATTCAACAACAAATTCGAATAGTAAAATTTGCAGCAGTTGGCAACTGACCCTAGTTTTCATCGAAAAATAAAGTTCAGCGATGAGGCCTATTTCTGGATAGATCGGTACGTGAACAAATAAAAATTGTCGAACTTGGAACGATACCAATTCAAATGATTTCCAAGACCGTGCAATGCATACCGAAAAATGCCCTGGTTGGCGGCGTCATCGGCCCATATTTTTTTGAGAACAACATTGGCCAGGCAATAACTATCAACGACGAGCACTATAGGTCCATGATTACCACCTTCTTTTGGTCTGAATTGGAAGATCTAGAGATTATGCGATTTAATCCAGTCATAATTTTTATTGTGGTCTTTTCTTAAGTCTCAGCTGTATGCGAATAATGCATAAACCACAGGGCTCCTTAAAACAAACATAACTCATGCCATCAGTCAAATTCAGTCTGATTTATGTGCCAGAGTCTTCAGAAATTCGACATTTTGGATGCACTCCACCCAGAGAAGCTGTGGCGGACATTTGAATGATGTTACATTCCACACAAAATGGCAACAATAAGTTTTTCAAAAGAATAAACAATTTCAATGATATCTCACAGACACTTTATTTTATTTAAATTTAAATATAGTAAGCTCTTAAGAAGAAAGACCCTGTAGATGTGTTTTTTTTCACATCATGAATTAGGAAAATTTTCAACTAATTTTTTCTATGCAGATTTATGTGAAATAACTTTAAACATGGTTGTTTTGCCATGTTTAAAGTTCAATTAATTAGAATTATATCTTTTAAACACTCATATTGTTCTATTTCCGCATAAATGTTCATTACGATCGAATTGACTGAACCTTTTGTAGGGCATTTATTTATAAGTACCAGCTTAATTGGATTTTTTTCTCGAAATATAAAATCTTTTACTTAAAGTTTTACTAGAAGGATTATAATAAAAATAAATAGAAGACTAATAAAAAATACAATCTTTAAAATACATATAAATTCGAATACATGTAAATTTTACTGACGCCTTTTACGACATAATCCGTAACCACAAACAGCAACTAAACGTTGTGATCATAAAAATACAAACAAACATTTTTGGTATTAACAAAAACAAAATCTGCAAAAATAAAATCAGAATAAAAAAAAAATTAGAGAAAATAATAAAAGTTTCATGTTTAATCAGAAATTTTATAAACAAAACCACAAAATGTGCACAGCCATTGTATTTATTTGCTCGTTTATTCAGTTGGTTGTTCTTTAACCCCACCATTCTAAGCCACAACGTAGACGTATGAGTAATTTTTTAATACTCATACGCATACTGGTCTACTAGCTGGCCTCTACAAGAGGGAGGGCAGAGTAAAATGTACCAGACATGGTTTTGTTTTGGATTGTGGGGTTCGTTGATGTTCTTGTTTGTTTAGGCATCATTTGCGCACATACAAATATGCTTATATGTACACACACACATACAAATAATATCTATATATACATATATTTGCAACTTAAATAAATACAGACATATCTACATATGTATATGTGTGTGTGTATATGTGAAGACGGAAATACACAAAATTTAGACTTTAACTGCTGTGACAAGTGAGAATATTTTTGCAATTAAAACAAGAAATTTGTTTTCGGTCGGCAAGCCATTCATCAACCAGTACGAAGCGAAAATAAGGAATTAATAAACATTATTAAAAAGTAGAAAAATGTTACTGCGGAATGCAGCTAAAAAAACGTTTTATACCAATAAATTACTTTTTATTTTAATGCTCAGTTTTTGACTGTGCACTTAAATACGCATTTACTTAATTTTCATTTATATTCAAGATGCACTTAACCCTGGATAGATAATTATATTCTGCCATACGGTAAAGGTAATTATACGTGCAATTAAAATTTTCAAATACGACACTGTTTAGCAATGGCATCATGTGGACCAGCCGCATTATAATAGTAATGAAAAACACTTCGTTAAATGAAAAAAATTTCACAGAAAGTTTTTTATTTTTTTTATATAATTTATCTATTGTAATATTATTATTTTATTGTATGTAATAATATCAATTAGCAATGTAGGTCTTTTTTATAAAAAAATTTTTTCTAATTTATTTATTTTTTTGATATTTCGCTAACACTTGGTTAACATCTTCAGGAAAAAAAAATTTTTTTTTAGAATAAAATTATTTAACAAACATAAAATCAAAATTTTTTATATTATTTAAAAAGAAAAATTTTTTTTTGTCAATTATGTAAAAGTATTTAGAAAAAAATGTTCTTTTCTTTTTTTTAAAAAATTCAAAATAACTCAAACTATATATGAAATATTAATTGACCTTTTTTATTATATTTTTTGATATACATATATTTATTAAGCCTGAGGTCTTTTTTTTTTTTTTTTTATTATTTTATTATTTTATTATGTTTTTTATTATTCGATATTTCGTTAACAGCTTGTTAACATCATCAGGAATAATAGGAAATTATAATTCTTTTTTTTTTTTATTTTTTTTATAATTTCCTATTATACCTGATATATGAAATATTTAACAATTATAATAGAAAAACTTAAAATTACTATTATATTAAATAAATTCTTTCTATTTTTTATTAACTAAATCTCTATAATTTTGAGCTTTATTATCGATATCTGCCTTATAATTAATTCTTCTATCTATTGGTACATTTATTATCTCTAACATTTCTAATATATAACGACGTTTGTAATTATTCTCTCTATTCAACATTTCTACTTCATCAAATTTCAGAAAGTGATTCAAATTCGCACAATGTGATGTTAATGCAATTTTTTGTGTATTAATGTGTCTGTATTTTTGATCCGATTTATGGGCCTGCTATTCTAGTTCTAAGTTTGTTCTGTGTTGTTCCAACATAAAATTTAACGCATTTTTCTACACTATTCTCACAACAACAAATAAAAAATTTTTTCTTTTCAAATAATATAAAATATTTTGATTTTATGTTTGTTAAATAATTTTATTCTAAAAATAAATAATTTTTCCTGAAGATGTTAACCAAGGGTTAGCGAAATATCAAAAAAAATAAATAAATTAAAAAACTTTTTTTATAAAAAAGACCTACATTGCTAATTAATATTATTACATACAATAAAAATAGAAGGTCAAATAAAAAGGAGAATTATTATTATTTTATTTATTTAAAAATTTATGTAAAAATAGGCGAATTCATATTGTAAATGAAATCGACTTTAAATGATCATTTAAGTTCTATTTAAATGTCTTTAAAATTTGTACTGAAAAAAAGAATTTCCTATGGAAATAGTTTTAAAATGTAAATGGCATTTCAGTACGAAGTCAATTATTGACCAAAAGACTAACAAAATAATTATAATTTGAATTTAATTTTAATTTAATTTTATATTTATACTAGCTGATCCGACCACTGGAGCTTTTATAATAGTTTTATTTAAAAAAAATATACATATATGTCTCATGTGTCCTTTACTGAAATCGGTTAGTTAGTTTCCGAGACGCGGAGTTTGTCCCCTACCACGCTTCATTTTCTTATCTTTAAAAAAAAAATATATAGTCTATGTTTCCTTATAGATAGATCTATGTTTTACCTGTTGTCCTTACCTTCCAAGTGCCCAGCTCTCTAGTTCTATGAATAGTGCACATCCGTATATCGAATGAGAGAGCCACAAACGGTCAGTCTAGTACCTCTAATAAAAATTGCCAATTTTCATATTTTTCCCATTATTAACTCTTCCGTATACCGAGTTTCAGCTCAGTAGTTATAATGAAGGTGCCCGAAGCAAAAAAAATTTACTATCAGTAAGTCATTCAGACAAAAATGTGAACCTTTAGCTTTAACCGTTCTCAAGATGTACAAAAAAAACAATATTAACTTTGTAAAGGAAGTACCACGTTGACTTATACAAACTCTCCCAGTTTTTAACTGATGATTTTAAATGATCAGTGATCATACATAGGCATTTTCTTATTCTCTTTTTTTATAAACTTAAAGAAACAAGCGGCGTACACCCTCCTTTAGCAACTGCTTGTTTATGACTGAATAAAACAAGTAATGGTATAAACACAATTGTGACGAATGACGAACTTCGCACAGCACGACGAACTTATCATCAAGAATTCGTTGCGTAAATTCGTCGAATAAGACACAATTAGAGCGAAAATAACAGCTGTTAATGTCATTTAAAATTATATGATATTTAGATACATAAATAAATTAAAATTCTTAAAACATGAACAAAAACATTTTACGTTTTGAGCATCTTATAAAAATTATAAACATCATGTTCATGATGGTAGAAACTTTTATTTCAATCAAATTCCACCAATTTTCATTAATTAATGAATTTTCTAATACATTGTTATTTACATTTAGCAGGTGACAGTGTGACCATATTTCAACAAAAAAAAAAAAACATTGATATGAGAAGATAAAATAATGATAAAAACGAATTAAAACAATACTGTATATAATTAAAAAAGTGGTTATTGAATTTATGTCCTGTAAATAAAAAAGAAAACAATTCTTAAAGCAAAAAGTTAATTTATTTACTATACACTAAAAAATGTAAAAGGAAAACGGCCACTCTGCAACAATTTATTCGTCATTCGTCGGCGTAAGAAATAGAAATAAACCTATCGCAAAGTTCGTTGTGCACGACGTATTTCGTCCAACGTACATATTGTGTGTATTTTCATTTACACAAATGAGTTTTATTTACAATGACGAATATTCGTTACGAAAAATTCGTCGTTCGTCCCAGTTGTGTTTATAGCATAAAGTTGATATATTCAGTGTTGCCGATTACTAAAACTGTAATCGTAACCCTATATGTACATCACTAGCTCTTTTTAAAACTTCTTATTAAATTTCTAACGGTATTTATTGTATTACTTTGTCCTTTTATTAATATTGAAGTTGTAACTTAATTATTATCGATTGAATTGTTAGTTAATATATAGCCGAGATAGAAGTGCTAAAGAATAAAACAAAACTTGTCAAATAATAAAAACAGTGAAATTAACTTTCTCTTTAATGTGTTGCCTAATAAATATATAAAATGTTTAATATTGAATGGGGAAAAAAAAATATTTTTTTGCAGAAAATATTTCTGGAAAATCTGAATGTCTAATATGTGGGCGTGTAGTTACCATGAAAAAATATAATTTTGAGAGTCATTATAGAAGTATCCATAAGGACTACGAAAAAGGTGTTAAAAGTGATAAAAGAAATAAATAAATTACGAAAATATGGCAGCCGAATATCAGGGAGAAAATAGCGTGACAACTATTGATAGTTCTTCAACCGGGCAGATTGTAGAAAAAACACCAAATCCACATATTTAATTGCGTTAGAATTAGCAAAACAATGCCGCCCATTCTCTGATGGAGTTTTATTTTAATATTTCTTCAAATGCGTAGTTTGGAAGCCAGTGGTGCGAAATTCTTCACTGGCAACACTTGTAATAATGCTCTTTCTCACTTCAGCTCACACGTATCAGACACTAACACATAAACAATGCTCGCGGCCGTTCTAGTGGTAAACACTGTAAATGATGATTTTCCTTATTAATAAATAATTTCTACTAAATTTAGAAGATTTTGCTTTAACAGTATTCAAGATATACAGAAATCAATTTTTAGTTTGTATGGGAAGTACCACGTTCACTTGACAATTCCGTCCATTTTCTTTACTGATGATTTGTACTGACCAGTTACTCAAACCACATAGAGAAACTTTAACCCTTCTCAAGATATAAGAAATCAATGTTTGATTTGTATGGGACGTACCACACCCACTTGTGCAATCCGTTCCAGTTTTTGTCTCACTACAAAGTCATTTGGCCATTGTCCAGAGACTTTTACTTCAATATTTACTTTGTTAGGGCATGGCAACCCCCAGTTGGAATTTTTGAAATTTCTATATCCTATTGATCCTTTCAGATATACAGAAAGACGCTGTGAAAATTTCTAGAAAATCGCTTCAGACTTTTAGCTGTCCATAAGGCACAAACAGACATACCAGCGTACATACATCCAAACATGTCATTTTTATATATAAAGAAAATATAGTGCTTGAAAAATTTCTGAAGGCCATGAATTGTCTCCCTCTCTGTAGAAAGAATTACTAAGAGAAATATTGTCCAAGTTTTGCTCCCTACAAACCTTATTTTTGTACATACTTCCATTTTTGTTGTTGCTGACGATGACAGATGACGGTGGAAAGTATTTTTTTAATTTGCCTCTGTAATTGTATTATTTGCCAAAGTATCTGTGAGTTGGTTTCTAGCTGGTGTTTGTTTTTTTTTTTTTTTAATCTGTTGAACAAATAAATTTGCGGTTAACTGTGAACATAGAACCCGTGTAAAACGTCACACATTTCAATTTATTTGCAAACATATAATTTCAGTTTTTGTAAATATTTTCATGTTACTCCTACTCTTTCCTGGCTTTTGTTAGTTTTTGTTGTTTGTGTTTCACCTTAATTTTTTTTTGTATAGCTGAACAGTTTAGTGGCCAGGTTAGCAGGTGAAAAAATCTACGTCTGCCATTTTTATGTAAGAAATGCGATTTCATGTAAGAAATTTACTGCCAAAATCTACATTAAGAAAAAATAACCTTAAATTCCGCTCAAAAGTTTTATGGTTTAAATAATGTCGGCCTTATTATCATTTGTTCCATTTTATTTGATGTACTCGGTGCAAAATTGTCAAAAATTGAGTTTTATTTAAATACCAGCAGTTTCAAAGGTCAGTTTATACATACGAGTATAATTTTGTACAGTGTGAGTTTTATGTGCACACATGTCGCATAAGCCGAAAAAATTCTCACTTTGTTTTAAAAGATAAGACTAAGATAAATCTCAAGTTACGTGATAGTTTGCCTTTAAAAATTTTCATTTATACTGTTTGCCAAAAATAATTTAACGGCGCTGACCTAGGCTGCACGCAAATTTTAAGCAATTTAAGAGCAAATTTTATTCCTCAAAAGTCTTCATCTACAGGGTGTCCGCCGGGATGGTATACTACTTTGTTTTGCCGCCATTTTGGTAAACAGTAGTCTTGACAGTTCATATTTGGCAGTCGTGAAGTAGACACGTGGCAATTTTATTACGGAAAAATATTCGATAAACCAACGTGTTTTAATCGTTAAAACATTTTATCAAAATCAATCATCGATTACTCTGACGATGAGAAAGTTACTTGAAATTTTTGGGAGAAACAACGTGTCAACATAACGAATCAACAGAATAATCGGTTCTGGGAAATGAAAAATTCTCAAATTATTCATCAGTCACCTTTGCATCCATTAAAAGTGACAGTCTGGTGTGCAATTTGGTCAGGAGGAATCATTGGACCTTACTTCTTTGAAAATGCAAAAACGGCGTAACGGTTACTGTGAATGGAGAGCGATATTGTGATACGATTGAAGACTTTTTAACGCCACAACTGCATGCTTTGGGCTGGATTAATATGTGGTATCAACAACACGGTGCCACATCGCATACAGCCAGGATTACAATGGAATTACTGCGAGACCTCTTTCCACAACAAGTTATTTCAAGAAATGGTGATGTTGATTGGCCTCCACGGTCGCCTGATTTGACTGCTCCGGACTTCTTTTCGTGGGGATATCCTAAAAAGCAAGGTTTATGTAAACAAACCAGAAACGCTTGAGCAACTTAAACAAAATATTCGTAATGAAATTAATGAAATACCGCGTTAAATGTGTGAGAATGTAATGAAAAATGTGCTCAATAGGGCTCGCATTTGTGAGGCTAACCGAGGCGGACATTTATCAGATATTGTATTCCATACATAATTGCCGACATTAAATAAAACATTTATCAATATAAGAAACATGCTCTTTCTTTAAATCAAAAATTAAAAACAAACAAAGTAGTACACCTTCCCGTCGGGGACACCCTGTACAAAGCAACAACGAAAACGTTCATAAGAATGGCGATGTTTGAAGTAGTTTGCACGTTGACTACAAAACCAAAAATTTCTTGGGTTCAACTTCAGTTTCAGTCAAAATATTAAAAATATCTCGCATTTTTTCTCATGTGCTGCATTAGTGTGGCTTTATATTAGTTGTTGTCGCGAGGTTACAGTGGTGAAGGAACAGCCACTGGCCACAGAACAGTGCCGCCTTCAGCAGTAAGCAAACCACAGGCAGATCAGAACGCCCTCCTTCGTTCCTTCGTACCTGCGAAATAAAATAATTACTGAAAACGAAGTTTCAAATATTTAATAAGTTTCCTTGACCTGCAGAGGCGCTGCAACACTGCTATAAAACAAATAACGTCCAAAAGCAAAGTTATAACATATTGAAGCTTCACCTTCTATCATTTTTCCTACTATCCTTTTCCTGTGGCTCCAACAAAATGCATTGCATATGTAGGGATCATCTCCTGAGTGCTGGTCCGATATGTAACAATGCACAATTGGGAAGAAAATTTGACAAGAAATTCGCTTTAATTTCAAAAAGTACAAATGGATTAGTGAAAAAGTACGAGTGTATTAATATTTGAAAGGCAAAACTTGATCGTGTATCCACAAAATAAAAATAATATTTTATTTCATTCTATTTAACCACTGATGGTTAATCGTCAAAATATTAAAAAATAAATAAAAAAAAGTATAAACAAATATTTCAATTAAGTAATTTATTTAAAAAAAAGAAAAAATTTTAAAATTAAAAATTTCCTGAAGATGTTAACCGAATGTTAACGAAATATCGAGATTATATAAAAATAAGAAATAAAAAACCTTAAAGCTTAATAAAATGGATTGTTCAAATAATAAAAAAGGTTAAAAAAACAAGTATTATGAAAAATTAAATATAAAAATTAAAATTCTTTTTCGGTACGAATTTGAACTTAACGAATATGTGACTTAAAATTTTATCTGATTATCAGCAATTTTTTTATAGCAAAATTTTAACTAATTGCATAAACTGAGTTTGTGAGTTGAATCTAAAACCAAGAAATAAGTTTCATCAAAGGTTTTCCACAACACATAAAGCAATTTTAAATAAAGAATTTTTAGCATTTGGCCACAATTACAATCTGCAGGGTGGGGAACACATTGATTTTAAAGCATCTCAGTTTCGTTTGCTAGAAGTTTTGAAATCCATGTAAATATGACAATAGCAGTGTTCATTAAAAAATAATTTTAGGGAATTGACCAAAGAAATCCAATTAAATATTGTATTTTATTTTATTATCACAAATTAAAAGTTGAAAAATAAAATTGACTCTGCTCAAACAACTTACAAAGCACCCTTTCTTACTTACAACACATACATACATATAGTATATATTTATATTTACTTGGTGTGTTCAAACCGTCTGCTGTGAACTCATATTGTTATAATGTCTTAGTATTTCATATTATAATTTAAAAAAAAATTTGTTGTTGTGCACGAAACAAAAAATTCCTAAAATAATTAAATTTCTTGTGCTGTTCTGTCGTAACTTAGCATCAGTAAAGTACTTTCTTTATTTATTTTTCTGGTATATATTTTGAAAAAAATTGTATTGCACATGTATTAATATTTGTTTTTTTATTAGGTGACATGAATTTGATTTAGCACACTAAATTAACCAGTATTGCTCACAGCAGTCATGTTTTTTAATGTTAATATTTTCAGTTAGTTAGTAGGTTAGTTCAATTATATTGAAGATTCAATAAATAAATTATTTAAAGCGAGAAAAAAAAATATTTTTAATTTTATGATTTTATGAATAACTTGTGAATACCCCCAATTGTATATTTGAAGAATGGCATTATATTTTAGCAGAAAGAGATGAAACTATTTAATTAGTAACATTTTGTTGCACTTGCACTTAAACGTAAGAAAACTTTTAATTTGAATATATTCCATACCTTTCGCATTATATCTGTTTAGTCATTTCAGTTTTAGTTTTAGCCATTGTAAAACTTGTTCCTTTAGGGCGAGTAAAACTCAACATCTGTTGATGTTAAAACATTCTTTTTTTTTGTTGTTTTTTTTTTCAATTTTTTAATTATTTATTTTAGAAAACAGAACAGTGCACCCAAAAATGATTTAGTTTCATTTCACCTTGTTGCCTTTCCGTTTACTATATTTTACAACTTGTTTTTTGTAACACTTTTCTGTATTGTTTATTTTGTGGTTTGTAGTTTCAACGTAAAAACATACACAGTTTGTTATAAACTGTGGTCAATAATTATACGGCAATTTAACTGTAAGAGATTGTTTTTTAAATTACAAGTCAGAATTTTTTGTTAAAATTATTGCTGGATTTGTATACAGGGTAGCCCAAATAAGACCAACCAATATTAAGAAAATTTTTTTTAGTTTTCTATTGCAGGCGTACTTTTGCTTTTTTTTTAATACAAATTTTTACTTATTACAGTCGAACTTCTCTATAGCGAACTTCTCTATAATGAATTCTTCTCTATAACAAATAAAATTCGTGAACACAACATTTTTGTGAGTATTTTCATACATTTTGATCTCCCTATAACTAAGTTCCCTATAGCGAAGTTCTCTCTGTAACGTACAATTTTTTAAGACCTAAATAAATTTTTTTTAATTGTGTTCATGTAAAAATAATTTTTTTTTTCTTAATAAGTACATTTTCTACATAAAAAAAATGTAGTCAAAATTTACTGCAGTTTCTCTATACCAAATTTTCTCTATAACGTAGAAATTTGACGGTCCCCAACTGCTACGTTATAGAGAAGTTCGACTGTATTTATTCAATTCACAAGCATTTTGTATTGTTGTAGTATATTGCAATATATACAATAATTGTTGTTGGCAATTTCAGCTATTGCAGTTATTTTTTTATCTGGGACCAGCACATCAGAAAAATGCAAGATGTTTATATTTATTTTAAAATTTTAGTCTGACACTGGGGTTGAACCCACGTCTGTTTTTGGTTTAGTAGTCAACGTGCACACTACCATCCATCGTGCCATCGCCACCCTCAGCTATTACAGAACTACACAACACTTGTTCATAAGTTTTGAAGTAGTTGGAACTGGTAAAACTAATGACTCCATCTGAAATCTGACTCTGGAATTTTTACAATCACTATATTCTTACATATGTATATCCTTCAATTTATCGTTTATATCACAATTGATATGGGCTTAGCTTCGAATTAAATGTTGCTATGTAAGAATAATTATTATTCTATCAATATTGTGGGAGTTTTTATTTTTTTTAAGAAGTATCATTAAACTAATTATTTTTAAATTATTAAAAATGCAAAATAGTCGTATTAAATGTGATATGTCTGGTGCACACAACAACAAATAACAGCATGACAAATATTTTTTTTACCACTTAACCTGCCAAAATATCGGGTGTTTTTTCAGCTGCTATGTAACTATCGATATCGATAACTATGACTTGACAGCTGGCAATGCCAAACTGTGCTAACTTGTTGGTTCAAAAACGTTTGGCAAGCCATCATGACTAGTTTAACGTCAGAGCAATGCTTCCAAATTTACTTACTGGTCGCGAAGTTCATAAAGCACTTCATCTATTTTACGGTCAACGGCTGGTGTGTAAGCAATTCGTACAGTTTTTTTCTTTTCATTTCAATAGCATCAATATTGCTGCTGTAGCGCGAAATATTCCAGCAGACGCCATAATGTCGATTTGTCATCACTCTCCGCTTGCTGGCCTATTCCAAAAATTAATCAGCTAAACATCAACGACATGTGGGTGCAACAAGAAGGCTAGAAGAAGTAGGATACCATACAGGGCAGGGTGCCCCGGTAGTCTAGTGAGTAGTGTGCTAATTTATCAGTTGGGTGTTCTAGGTTCGATCCCTAACCGAGACTCTGGTCTGTATCACTACAACACGTGAAAGTTTTTTTCACAACTGGCATCTCAATGAGACCGTAATAAATGGGACTCAAGTGGGCTGGGACCTTTCTTTAGCTTTACATACAGCAATCTGCCTACCTAACCTAACCTACCATACAGTGGGTTTTAAAAATCGATTTACTGCAAAATCAATTTGGTGACAACAACTTTATTTCCAGCAGTGGTCGTTCAATGTGCATCACGTGTGTGCGATTTAACGCCTCTGATTAATTTTTTATGGCGCTATGTTAAGTCATTAAGTCATATGGACACAAATTTGCAACTTATGAACGAAAGGAAGCCAAGATTAAAGCCACCATAGACGATAAAAAAAAATAGTCAAAAAGTGAACTGATCGAATGGACCATGTAACTTTTAGCCGTGGTGCACATATGCCGGAAATCACTTTTAAAAAATAAATGCCATGAAGTAACTATCATATTAAAATAAAAAAATTACATTCCAATAATACGAGTAAAAATCTATTGTATGATAATTTTAAGTTGCCATGAAGCTAAAAAAATAAACACTCCCGATATAACCCATACACATTAACTGCATTCTCTTTTTGTTGTGCCATCTTCGAACAAGACATACACACGGGCAATATTATTGTACAATATGAAAAATTGGGCAATTATATTGCGAACGGGTTGGCCGCTTAAATGTGCATACAATTTTTTATTGGAATGTTTTGTAAATGTATTTTGTTGGGTTGCAATTTATATTCTATTTGTACTTATAATTAATTATTGGAGTGTTCTCTTAGTAAAAAAAAGGCATGTTTGCTGTTACAATCTACGTTTTGTTGGGTTTCCTTTTAAAATGTCATTTCTATATTAAATTAAATGTCTGTATTTGTGTGAACTGTCGCTGCAACATGTGTTTGTCAAATCCCCGCAAACATTCCTAATTCAACAATTACATTCGCCAGTTTTTCTTGAGGCAAGTTTCTGCACTTGTCTTTTCAAACTGCTCGATTGGTCAAGCCGGTCAAGTCAAAAAAAAAAATTGCTCCTGAGTTTGCTGCCCTCCTTCATCGGTATTTAGTTTATAAAACGGCGGAGAAATAAAATAGTGAATAAAATGGCTCTACCCTAAGCTTAACCCTAATCAAGTCAGATAAACTTTGTAACGAATCCAACCAAAATGTGTTGCAGAGGCAGATATAAACCCTTTGCATGTTATATTTGGGAATTTATATCTCTTATTTGCATTTTTTTCTTTCAAAGCAGTACTTGTTTCATATTGTAAAATAAAATCCGCATCCTCCGAAAATTTACTGTCGTAATCTTCATCTGGATTGATAGTTTCTTCAAAATCAATCTCTTCAATTATTGTCTCGATTTCTACTTATAAATATATTTTAGACATTGTGGGAAAAAGTTTCGTCTTTACAACTTTCTCTTTGAAAATTAGCCAACAATTGTATAAACTGTGTAAGTTTACATTGAATGATAAAAATTTAATGGGAATTCCCCGTAATTTAATTTGTCGGTTCATAATGTTGTCGTATGTGCCTGATAGGCACATTATGACATGATTAAGTATATTTGTGGTTTTACATAAATAAATAAATAAATAGAAATTAAAGAAGAGCTCAAGAAGCACCAAGAACCATGACTTCAATTTAAAGTAGTTAGAACACTTCAAAGTGAAAGATGTGTCTGAAAGGCACATGTTCATTGGATTAGGGTTAAAAAGAACTTTTCAAAATTAACACCAGAGACGTCGGTCTTTGCTTTATAGTTACCAAGCAACTGCAGAGATGTGAATACCACTTTCTATCTATTCTCTACACTATCACTCTCTTTAGTTCCAGTACAATGTATTGCATATGTAGAGAATTAACCCTGAGCACTGGTCCAAGTTAAAAAAAAAGAAGAGAATTGAAGTAACTTTTCGGTACAAGCAATTGTGTTCCCCTCTTCCGGCATAATTATTGGCATTTTCTTTTCTTAAAAAATGTTAACAGTTTTTTTAATTTTTGTGAAAAATAGCCAATTGTTTTACATTTGTTGGCTTTGCCAAATTTTTACTTTCTAATAAATATAAAATTTCAACTTTATATATTTTGTTGATGGCGAGTAGTCAGCGTGTTGGCTCTGCAACCAGAAAGACCCAGGTTCGATTCCCAGCCGGGTCAAATCAGAAAAAAGTTTTTTCTGAGTTTTCTGTGCTACAGCACCCTCCTTCGTTGGTATTTGAGCAATAAAACATCGGCGAAGTAAAATAATAAATAAAATGGCTCCATTAGCTTAAAAATAATGCGTCAAAAACATCAGAGACGCCGCAACTTTGCTTTATAATTAAAACGCAACTGCAGAGTTGTGCAAGAATTAAGCTCTATCTTCCTACCACTTTCACCACCTGTCTATTCTCTACCCTATCCTTCTCTCTAGTTCCAGTGCAATGCATTGCATATGTAGGGGATAGCCCCTGAGCACTGGTCCAAGATAAAAAAAAAAAAAAAAAAAAATAATAAAATTTCAACTTTATATATTTTAAGTGCAAAAAATTACATTAATTTTTCTTTATAAAAAGAAATTGCTGAATTTCAAATTATTCATCCAGCAGACTTTCGATTAATCGACAAACTATAATCGAGTTAATAATTAAGTGAAAATATTACATTTTAAATTACTGAATCAGTTAATCGAGTAACTATTTATCGGTTAACCGATTACCTTTAAACTATCTTCAGGCAAATTACTTTGGAAAGTACTCAAATATGAGTCGTATCATTAAATGTGTGCTCGGTTTTGATAATTGTGTCAGTTTACCAAAGTTTGTGGAATAATAATTGTGCGAGTTTGTGTGGCAATTTCAGATTAGTGAGGCACATTAAATGAAACAAATTTTTTAAATAATTTAACTGGATTTTTTGCATTTGGTAGTCATTTATTTATTTAATTTCCACTCGTAGCTCTGATGATAACTAATGAGGTGTGTCTAAGTGCAGCAGTATTAATATTTTATAGCACTAAATTAATGCTTGTTCTGCTAATTTGAAGTTTCATTTTGTGCAACAATTAGAAAAAGAATTTGGTGTTGATTCCCTAGTGGTTTTTTAATACCCCTTATGAGAAATATTAAAAGTCTTTGCACATATTTTTACAACTCAAAAATAAATTTCAAATCTAAAGAAATAAATTCATAATTTCGTTCTGTGTTAAAGACCACACTGCTGTTATTTTTAGAGTTAGAAAACCCTGCATCTAATGGTCATCACTTGTTGATCCTGCCTGATGTTAAGATTACAGTGTTATTTCACTTACGCACTTTATTGTGGCCTTTTCCAACAATAGTTTGGGAAACACTTGTATATATATATTTTTTTTTTAATTTCAGCAATTATTCTATGACTAGTTTAAGTAAACTAAAACTATAATTTCCAAACGATTGACCGACCACTAATATTGCAAAATAAATATATAAAAACCGAACGAAAATTAAAGCCAAACTTTATTTGACTTCATTTGAGCTGCAGCAGCACAAGTTCATCGCAACATAAATAAAATAAATAAATGAAACAAATACTCTTCACAATTCAGGCAATCACAAGAGGATTTTATAAACGTCCGTCTATTTGCTGTTGACTGGGCAGTTAATGTTACTTTGAAAAAATGTTTAGTTGTTGCTCAAATGTTTGCATTTCGCATTCTATAAAGTTTTTCAACTATTAAAAACAAAAATTATATTGAAGTCATAAAATAGTGCATTAGTAAAGTTTTGAATGTTTGATCGTGCAATTGTGAAAGTAGAGCGTGAAATAAATAAAACATTAAAAGTAACAAAATTTTTAGTGACTGAGCAAACATTTTTTTGGCCTCATTTGTATCTAAAAGAAGGGAAACCTCCCTCAAAATTTCGAGAATGTCTCATAAAAATAGTCTCTATTTGGACGTAGAACTTAAAAAAAAAACAAGTATTTTGATTTGATTTAAGACTTATTTTATTCTTGAACTCAGGGAATATCGCTTACGTATGCAATGCAATACACCAGAACTAGTTGGCATACATATTTGAAAATATTTGTTCAATTCACAAGCTCGTATTAACGTCGTATGCATTGTATCATCATTATTATAAAGTATTATATTTGCATTATATGTAGGATTGCAAAATTATATGAATTTTTGTTGACAAAGTACAAGAATTTTGTGGTTGTCGTACTAGTACCGGTTTACCTGTGTGAATTCGCCATGAGTTGCATGAAGCCAGATCTGGCAATATTTATAATAAAAATAAATTAAAAAAATAAAAATAAATTAAAAAAATAAAAATAAATTAAAAAAATAAAAATAAATTAAAAAAAAAAAAAAAAAAATAAAAAAAATAAATTAAAAAAAAAAATAAATTAAAAAAAAAAATAAATTAAAAAAAAAAAAATTAAAAATAAAATAAAAAGTTTTTCTGATTAATTTTGTAAAAATTCTTTTAAATTGTAATAACTAATACGACCAATTAAATTCCTTTTAATGATAATAAATATATTAAATAAATTTCAATTCAATTTTCAAACCATTTGAATGGCTGAAGTATTCTGCATGTTGACTACAAGACCTGTATTCGAGCCCAGTTTCTGATTAAATTATAAAAACATTTCGCATTTTCTCTGATGTGCATTTGTGTGTGACTTTGTGTCAGTTGTTGTCGCAAGGTTTCAGTGGCGAAAGGCGAAGGCGAACAGTACCAGCTTCAGCTGTAACCAAACCACAGAGACATCAGACCCCGCCCTATTTCGTCATTATTGTGTTGCACCAGCGAAGTAAAATAATTATTGAAATTAGCTACTAAAACAAAGTTTCAGAATTGAATATTCCAGCAGGAATCATCCACTGAGTGTTGGTCGAAGATAAAAGAAATTGATTATTTTGAATAATTTAAAAACTAATTCGTATCAAATTGAAATTTCCATACCAGAGGAAACTGAACTTGCTGCCCTTATAATCAAAATTATTACCGCAATTAATGACTGGTTGACATCCATGCAGCTTATTGATACAGATATTTGAAACTTAAATTGGCTTCGAAGATAGAATGCAGGGACGATTTGGAAAAAAAATACGGAATTTTCTGATGATGGAATAAAGCTATTGGTTTTTTTTTGTTGTATGTTTGTTGTTGTTCTTAGCTAAACCATCCATTCAAATCATGTGGATGCGCAACTAGGTCACTCTCCGAAATGTACAAAGAGCTCAAAGTTATGTCCTTATAATTACTGATTCTTTGACAAAATATTTGGTGGTAAAAGCTCTTCCAAATACGGAAAGGGTACCAGTAATTAAGTCCATGGAGTTTTGTAATTACAACGCTATAGACATATTAAAATCCCTGTAGGTACTCCGAACTCAAATGATCACGTGGAACGCGCAAAAAATGTTGTTCTTTTTAATTTTTTTTTGCAGTAAATTAAATTAAATAAGTACTCGTAATTTTAATCTACGAGGGCGAATTAATAAGTCCGTGACTTTTCGAACTTCCCTCCTCGTTATACGAAATTCTACACTGTTCTCATCAAGTACTGTCCAATTTTGAGCAAGTTTCGTCATTTACTTTGCGTTTAACAGCATTATATTTATATATAGGCATTTGTTTGGTCAATAATTGCATCGTTGGAACTAAATCTCTTTCCACCGAGCCATTTCTTTAGGTTTTGGTAATAGGAAGTAGTCACCAGGGGCTAAATCCGGAGAATATGGCGGAAGAGGTACCAATTCGTAGCCGAATTCATAGAGTTTTGCCACTGAGACTGAACACGTGTGCATCCGTGCATTATCTAGATGAAAAAGAAGTTTTTTCTTGGCCATATGGGGTCGTTTTTTTTTTAAATCCTCATTAAATCGGTCTAGTAAGTTGGCATAATATTCGCCGTTTATTGTTTTTCCCTTTTGATGTGGATTATTTCGTGTGCATCCCAAAAAACTGTTGTCATCACCTTATTGGCCGAGAAACTTACCTTGGTCTTCTTCGGAGCAGGTATATCCGGAGAAACCCATTGTTTAGACAACTGCTCGGTCTGCGGAGTACAGTAATGGATGCATGTTTTATCCACAGTTACAAAACTCATTCGGATTGCAGTTAAACAACTCCAAACAATCCTTTGAAGTTGTCACACGTTTACGTTTATGGTCAATTGAGAGCAAACGCGGCACCCATCTTGTAGACAACTTTCTTAAACCCAGCTGATCATTTAAAATCGAAACCATACTGCCATAAGAAATGTTTATGGCATCAACAATCTCACGCACTCTTACTCTTCGATGGGTCCACACCATATCGTAGATTTTTTCGACATTTTCGGGTGTACTGACCTGAATTGGTTGTCCACAAAGTCAGTAAACCACTTTTTTACATTGAAATCGATGGTGCAGAGTCCAAATAGTATTTACCGAGCTTTTTCTTGATTTGATTGGCGGTTTTTTTTTCGCAAAAAATAATGTTTAATGAGCAGTCAAAATTCACTTTTTGTCATTTTTAGAAAAATACACGAGGTTGTATGTTTTGAACAGCTGTTAAACGCAAAGTAAATGAGGAAACTTGCTCAAAATTTGAGAGTAGTCTATTAACAGGTGGTACTTGATGGGAACTGTGTTGCATTTAATATAACTACGAGGGAAGTTCGAAAATTCACGTACTTATTGATCCGCCCCCGTATAAATAAACCAGAATTTAAAAAATTATAGGCAGTTTTCATTTGACATCTAATGGGTTAAAAATAACACCACAATTGAAAATACAATAAATACTGTCAGCAAGGCTTAGAGTTAAAAAATATAAACGCTATTGATGTCTACGGTTACGGTTATGGTAATGGAAGTGTTGCCCATAAGTTTAATTGCTTATTTATTGAGGGGTATTAAAGTCAAGTGTCACTATTGCTCTTTGTTTTTGTATAATAACTGCTAAACATTGCCACCTAGTACTATAATTTTTTTTACAAATTCTATTGATTAAACAACAATTAAATGAAGAAATAATGTAGAAGTTTACGATGTATATTACGAATGCTTTTCGTATCAAACCCATAGTTGCATAGTTGCACTGCAACGTGAAATGTTAAGTGAAAATATACCATGTAAATAGGTGTGGTATTTCTAAAAATTTAATAAAATATTAAAGAAATAAATAAAACTCGTCATTAGAATTTTACATCCAGGTTACTAGCAAAACCGTTTCAATTGTGGTTTGTGGCAAGTAATGCAATTTTAAAAAAACATAACTTTGGGGTTCTCTTTGAATACAATTTTTTTTAGTTCTTAATAAATTTTGACAAAATCGTTATTCTTCATTTATATTCATAGTAGACAATCAAACAAATTGTCTTTTTGCTTAATTAAAAAGTCACAAAAAAACACAATTTCTTGTAAATTGTTTCTTATTTCTTGCAGTAGTTTTTATTTGTTAACTTTCTTGCATTATCTGCCGGTAACCAAAACAGTGATTCTTGATTGAGGGTCGTACATTAACGCTACAATGAACTCAAAAATTGCACAAACTGAAGAAACAGCACAACACACTCATAGTCTGTGAGTAGCAATAACTGTTATGGTGCGAACACAATACGGACTAACGACGAATTTCGTCTAGCGCTATGAATTCGACGGTAAAAGGTCGTTGTGTAAAATCGCAGTGTGGCATTCTGAAGATGCTAACAAAGGGTTAGCGAAATATCGAAAAAATAAATAAATTAAAAATCGTTTTTATAAAAAAGATCTACATTGCTAAGTAATATTATTAAAGATTAATATTATATTATTTATATTATAATTATATCAGCAAAGTTGTATTAAAAAAATTGTTTGACAAAATTAAACATTAACAGAAAACAATTCAACAACAAAAAAAGAAAAAATTTGTGGTAAATAATTGTGTATATTTAACTAAAATGATTTATTTTAACAATCTATTTTTTTAAGCTTAAAGGTTTTTTCTCTTTTTATTTATTCTCTCTTCAATATTTCGTTAACCTTCGGTTAACATCTTCAGGAATAAAAAAAAAAAAAAAAAAAAAAAACTTCCGAAATATTGAAGAGAGAATACATAAAAAGAGAAAAAACCTTAAAGCTTAAAAAAATAGATTGTTAAAATAATAAAAAAGGTTAAAAAAAAGTATTAAGTAAAATGATTTATTTTAAAAATTAAACAATAATTAAAATAAAAGTTAACTTTATTTATATTTATATATTTAAAAACTAAAAAGAGAAACGATAACTCTGCACTAATTTGTTCGTCGTTTATCGCCTTATGAAATAGAAATAAATCTATGGCAGAGAAAGTTTGCAAAATTCGTCGCTCGGTCGCAATTGTGTTCCCAGCATTACTTGGAATAATTTTGTTGTTGGATATGGAAAGCGTTGCCATACAGTAGTAGTATGATGCTAAACAAATTTTCGCAAAGCAAAAGTCAACAAAACATGTCAAATACTGTTAGTTTCAACAGAGAAGTTGCTGTTGCTGTAGCTGTTGCTGACGCTTGAACTGCTGTTATGCTAAAATATTATTATTAAACCAACACAAGTTTACAAAGTTTTTTTCTTTATTGTTTCTTTGTTTTCAATTGTGGACAATTGTTAAAAACAAGAATAAACGTTGAATAAAGTTTTGCATATTTTTTTGTTTTCGATGGTGTTACAGCACAGGGATTTTAAAAGTAACTTCAGCATTAGTGAACGAGTGTATTTTTTATTCATCCTTAGAGGAAACGTTACATTATAATGAAATTCATTATTACAAAAATAGTAAAAATATGCAATTTAGTAATTTTACTGATAAATCTGATAAATCGCTGATAAAATTGCATGCGTAAAAGAAAAAAAAATAATAATAAAAAATTGGGAGTTTTACACAGATAAGTAACAATGGCGCATATTAAAAAATTGTCACTAAATGTTGAATATTTTAAATACTTATTTAAATTGTTGAGAATTGGTTACTTTTAGCAGCATAAATTTGCATTTAATTATGGGTAAGGCTGTAACTACCCTGAAGGAAACCCCTGGAAGGAAGTATCTCCTAGTCACCACTTTTGTCGCATAAATTGGTGACATTCACGTCAAACCGTCCATACTTTTAACTTTGCCGTTTTTGTGTAGAGAAACTTCTGAGAGCCAAAAACGTATGCTTCTGCTTTTTGGTGTTTTTTAATGCTTCGTTTTGTTGAAAACAACTGTGGTACGCATAAAATTCAAGTTTTTTATTAAAAAATAAAATGGCATTTTGCATAAAAATAGAAATAGTGAGAATGATGAAATAAATTCTAGTGAAAGTTAAAACTTTAGGGATTTTGTGCAGTCTTTCAAATGTTTTGTCTGCGACAAAATTTACTGTGACGGAGTATTTTTACAAATGGTACATTGAAACAGCTCCTTTCAAAATTTGTTTGAAGAAACTGCTGGCCATATTGCAGGCGGAAGGTGTGGAGGTTCAGCTTTCAGCAGTTGTTCTGTTTTGGCAAAAAGCAACAAGTGAAAGCAGAAAAAATTTAAAATTTAAAAACTATGACCAAATTTATCTGGATATAAACATCGACGAATTCCCATTATGTAAAAGTTAACGAATCTACAAACTCAGAAAATGTTTTCCGAAGGAGTTCTAAATATTAAATAGTACTAGTGTATCATCCGTCATACCACAGTAAATGCAGTCGGGACCATCTGGCCTGCCCATTCGGTACAAGTACTTTCGGAAGTATCCGTGGCCCGAAAGGAATTGTGTCAGGGAGTAGTTAACTTCTCCAAATTTCCTCCGAATCCATACTTCCACGCAGGGAATGAGCCTCGCCATCCACCTGCCACACGTCTACGAGGTACACCTGTCATGCCACCGCCGGACAGTTTGGGGTCTCAGACCAATAGCTCCAACACCAGGGCCCTCTCCCCTCGAGTTCCATGCCGCCCTCCGCTCGCGTGCCAAGAGGTTTATGGGTATTTCCCCACATATCGCAAGGACCGCAGCGCCCGAGACCGTGCGGTAAGCTACAGCAACCCTAAGGGCCGCCGACCGCTGTACAGCCTCTAGCTCCCTGCGTTTGGTTCTCTCACCCAGTACATCACCACTGGCTCCCATGCAGCAAGATAGAATTCGTGACTGCCATAATCAGCCTCCTTTTGCTTTGGGTCGGGCCGCCATAAGTCTGCTCAACATGCCAGTCATCTTTGTCGCCTTAGTCGCCACATGCCGTATTTGAGTCCAGTAAGTCAGCCTGCAGTAGAGTTTCACGCCCAAATACCTTATCGCACTCTGGTTAACCAGAGACACATCCTCTATCCCCATACTGACGCCGAACAAGAGAACAAGCTACTCACTGTGTAATTTTCTTACTGCAAACTACTTCTCGCAGAATAATATATTTTGAGAGTTTCTTCTGAAACTGAATTGAAAATTACACGACCTGGCCGGCCTTATGCTACAATTTTACTATTTTCTTTTGCAATTGAAAATGTTCTCATTTAAAATTGGATATTCTGAATTGAACGTTTATATTGCTTTTGTTTTTAAAAAGCTTTTGCTCAAATCTACCAGCATCCTCTAACATCTGTTCAAAACAAATATAGAGAGATGTGAAGTGTAAGGACAAGAAAATTAATTATGGTAGCGAAGTGATTTTAAAAAGGCTGTGCTTAATCTTTTTCATTTTACGTTTCAAGGCTCTTCCTCTCTTTTTTCTTTTTATTCCTCATCAATGGCCATACAATTTGTGCTAAAATTCAATGACCCAGCAACCAACTAACCTACTGCTAAATGCTTAAAAGGATTTTTGTAGTTTCTTTGTTTTGCAGTTTTATTCTCTTGTGTGTGGATTTATTAGCAACAATTTCCTTTCTTTCTTCCTTTTGTTCTAGTCTTAAAATTATCGTTTTGTAAAAGGATGCTTTTGAAAACAATAAGACTACAGAAAATTAAAAACAAAAGTGTAAATTTGTGAATTAACGAACACAACTTGATGGTGAATTAAGTTTAATTTTCTATTTTATAGTTAACACTTTAACAAAAGAACGCCATTCACATTTAACCTTTGTGTAAGTGCATGACTACGAAAGAAAACGTAGAATATTTCATCAACATCACAATCTATGGACGAGTTGCGTTTCCTCTATTTAAAAATAACTCATTGTTGTTCCTTTAAAATTAAATAATTGCCGTCTATAACTCTGACAACAGTGTTAACATATATTAAAATTTTCAATGTAAATGTGCGTTCAGGCTTTCTTCATAGCAAAGTGGTTGATTTAGGGGCAACATGGAGCATTAGAACTCTAAGCCCAATTATAGTAATTCTGGAAATTAGTGCCAAATCAATTAATTTTTTTTGCCTACTCGATATGGCCGTTAATGAAAGTCCCAAGAGGGAATTATGCATTCTAATTAAAAATTTTATTCAGTATTATTTATCGTTTAAATAAAATTGTGATACAACACGCAACAATTTAGGGGTCTTTGAATATTTCCCAAATGAAAACAACTATAAATGAATGTAGAATATCAGTAGCCCAACACCCCCAAATGGTTTATAAAATTTTGCATAGATTCTTTGATTAGTTATGACTTCTACACATAATTTCTCTTAATATCTTCTTCATTAAAATCATGCTTTATAAATGGGCAATTGCATATTTAAATCTTAAATCAACTAGTTTAGAGAATCCCATAGTCGTTGTTACTTTCAAAGTAAAGTTAGTGATGGGTTTTTTCATAAAATCTATTTAAAAAAAGAAGAGTACAGGTACTTGCACACGATTGTCATATAGTACAATATTGCAAGAAAAATTGTAATAAAATGTTCAGCAACCGTGTGAACTCACAATTTTTGTGTGGCAACATCGTCACAAAATATATTGTACGCCAATAATATTGTCACAATTCTGACAATCGTGGGAACACCCTTCATTTCCATTGGCACGTAATTGCCACACATTTTACAGTCCTTTGTGAAGGCCGGGGCACATAGAATCCGTCACCCGTCATACTTTGCCATTTTCAACTGACAAATAAATTGAAATACACGTTTTCTTATGAGCTTTGTTGCATTCAGTACGTCTCCGTCAAAGCAAAGTATGAAAGCTGGCCAACTTTTAATGTACGTTGAATACTTTGACAGCTATGAACAGCGTTACCGTTGTAGGTTATTTTCAACCAAAATAGATTGATTTTTTTTTGCATTTTGTTTACTTTTCCAGCCTACGTAATACTCAATACGTAAATTTTACTTGTAAAGTTTGAAAATCGGGTTTCATATTGCGAAACGTTGTTAACAGCCTTTTGTTTTATTACAAATCGTTTCTGTTGTAACAAAAAATTTAAGACTGCTGCAGCAGAAACACAAATAAAACACCACAGTATTTTAATTCAAAATAGATAGCAAATTATTTGCACGGGTTTGTTTGTACATAAAGTTTTTATATAGTTTTTTTTTTTTAAATTTGTGACTAGTATAAAAGAAATTGAAAACTTATTTTTATAAAGTAAAACATATTCTGGTATTTTTTTTTATTTTTTAACTTTTTAACGTGGTAACGCTGGCTATGAGTTGATATCCGTCAACAAAGTACTCATTGTGCCAGTCTCTTCCGTCGGTACGTTAATGTCATTTGAAAACGTCAAAGTTTGACGGATGACGGATTTTATGTGCCGCGGCTTTTATTCTCAAGTATGCTTAATTTAGTGCACCGTACATTAACAGCAATGTCAGATAAATATTTCTGTTGGCAACGCTACCCATAACGCTGCCATGACACAGCATTAAATTTCGGACTTGGCAACATTTGCCATACAATAATCTGACAACCGTGTAAACTGACAATTTTTGCTGACAGTTAAATTTATTGTGTGACAATGAAATTGTACAGATTTCTTACAATAGTGTGAACAGACAATTTACACTTTGTTGACAAGTGGCTTATTGTGAGTGCAAAATCGTACAATATTGTAAAATCTGACAATCGTGTGCACATAGCTTAAGATTTTGTGAACGGTTATCGTTTGTCAATTCTTTTAACTGATAAAAGGTAAAAACAATTTTGAATTGGTGTAATTAACTAGAAAATTTTGTACATGAATTAACATCGTTTTACAAAAGACACATCTACTGTCATCTACTGAATGCTGGTCCCAGATAAGAAAACAAATTTTGAAAAATTAATAAACTGTTTGAACTATCGCTAATAATTGATAAAATTTACGAGTCCTTATTTTCCATTTGTCACAGTTACTGTTCTGTCATAAAAGAATTCCATTTGAACTGCCCGATTACTTTGCCTAGAATATTATGAAGTTTAAATTGAAGCGATGGATTTTTCTCACAAACACTCAGAAAATAAAAAAGACACGAAGGGCTGAAACTTATTCAACTTTCTACGGCAAAGCAACTTGCATAAAAAAATTTCCTTTCAGCAGCTGCTTTTTTATGGGTGTAAACATAAATAAATCTTTTTGATTTTTGTACAGCCAACAATTGCACCTCTTTCAACGACTTTTACTTTTGCAATTTTCACATTTCGTCTTTAGTCCCTTCTTTTCGTTCTTCGTATTCACTTTAGTTTATTAGCTGAAGGTAGCAACTGCAAAATAGTATCCCTTGGAGGCCATGCATACATTTTCCAATCAACGTCAGCTTGTGCTGTTTATAACTATTTTGCCAATGCATTGTTGTGCGTGTGTGTGTGTGATTGGGTGATTGGGTTTACTTACGTGGGTCTGATTGTGTATGCTTCTTGTAATATACAAATGTATTTAATTTTATTGTTGCTGGATAGAAATTCAAATTGAAAAAAGAAAGAAAGTTTTTCGTGTTGATATTTTTTCCTCTTCTTACGTTCTAGAAAAAAAAACACAAAATAACAAAAACTTTTCAAACAAAATTTTTATTATTTTTGCTGTTTTGTTGTTTTTATTTCGAATTCAATGAAAACCATTTCAGTTGTTGTTGGTTTATTGTGACTGTCGTTACGTTAAGGTATGAATTCATGGTAGCCTTCTCTTCATGGTAGCATATCTTTGCAAATACAAGAATAATAAATAAAATATAAACAATTTCATTTAAATAAAGTTAATTAATTTCGAAATGAATGAACGGTGGAGAGGGGAGTTTTAAATGAATTTTCAAATTAAAAAATCAATTGGAGAAATGCTAACCAGTTGAATATCGCTTGATTTTAATATAAGTTATATTTTGTGGGCAACTTAGCAACCTGATGATGAAAATGTTGTAGTGTTATTGGAAATCTTGCAGGTACAAAAAAACGAGCAGTAGTCTCATAGGCCTCGTTATATCACTAAAGGGTGCTTTACATTGTCCCACAAGTCGTACGATATGTCAAATTTTTGTGTAGAAGAGCACTAGTCGGATCGTCTAAACGTAATATGTAATGAAACTATAAGATTTTGAGAGAAAATACGGATGAAAATTTGACAGTCGTATGGCTCTCCTAATTTTTTAAAATTTTTCAAAAACCAACACACACCATTAGATCAGGGATGCATTTTTATGTAAACAAATGTGAGAAAGCCAGGGAGGGAAAACTGGTTTCATAAATTTATACCAATTATTAAATCAAAATGTACATTTTAGACAACGACAGTACATTTTATAAACATATACGTATATTTTCCAAAAGTACACTAAAAATTTAGACCACGAAAAAACCATATTCGAAAGTTATAAAAATATTTTTCAAGGTTATGAAAAAAAAATTCAATTGCACAAGAACTATTCCTTGGGGAAGACAAGCCAACAGCTGTAGTTAAATAAAATGAAAATGTTTTCATCTTACTTGATTTTATCCATACCAATGGTGTAAAAGCCAGAAAACAGCCGTCCGATTTTTACTCCCTTTTTTTGAAATACGGATGCAATATCATTTTATTTTCTCTCTCATTTTACGTACGACAAATCTTATCGTTTAAAGCGGCCTTAACTCACTTGTTTAAAGGGGGGTTTTTTTAAACCATAATGCCAGTCAGTATACTTTATCAGCCTCGAAGCAACTATTCAAGACACTTTAGTTTGATCTGACGAATATCTAATACATTTAGATCTCTTCATAGAAACTTAAATATAATCAAACGGTTTTCTTTTGACGTTTTGTATTTGAACCTTTTAGTTTTCTTGAAAAATGTTCGATATTTTCTACGATTATAAAATTTATAGAACTCCCCAAGAAATTATAATTGGCAGTAGAAGTATTTTTTTTTTATAAGTTTCGTTGAACAGACTTCAAAACAAAAGTTTGTATTTCGTTTACTTTGTAGTTAACTGGCATGGGATTTTGGCAATAAATTCAGTTTATCCAAATTGTTACAGACTTTTGTCTGATTGCTTTACTTTCAATGCTTGATTTGTTTAGCGACCAAGCAACCAACTTCTTAATTTTTAAAAATTTGTTTGCGTTATGAATTTGTTTTGAATCGAATAATATTTATAGTATGCCCGCATTTAGACAAATCAAGTATTCTTGCTGAAGGTCTAATTTTGTTGAGAGAAATATGATGAAGGGAGATCACACAAGAAAATTGTGGACAATAAAGTCATCGTAATTATACCACCGTTAAGAATCGAATTTTTAAGAACAGTTAGTTGTAACAATTGTATACCAATTATTATTATATTGATATCGAATTCTTCTCGATTTTATAACAAATTCTTGTTGTTACTCGTTTTTTTTCTTATAACTTCGTTGTTCTAACAATTGTTAGAGCAACGTTGTCTAACATGATTCAGCGGTCAAATATTATTATCAATTATTGGTAGAAAAACCGTTCAGGCCAAAGATTTTTAAATTGTGTGTGTGCTTCCAGCTACCTCCATACCCGGTTATTGAGTAATAAAACCTGGTCCTCACTAGCACGTTTTGTTCTTGGAACTTTTTCCATTTTTTTCCATTCATATTTTCATACATAAACATTTTGATGGTTGGTTGCACTATTTCACAGGGTTATAAAAAAATCTAAAACCGTTTCGTTTTGTTTCACTTTTTTTACATATGAAAATATTTTCATACTTTGAGTATGCGAATTATTATGAAAACGTTAAAAACTTGTAGCAATAATTCAAACGAAATGTTTGTGGAAAAGTTGCTAAAGTTTTGTTTATTGACATGTGGCTGGCAATATTTCTACAAACTATAAAATAATAAGAAATGCATTTTTTTCTTTTTTTTTTTCAAGAGAATTTACACTCAGGCAATGGTTGCCTATTTCTTGTTGTTAACATCTATAGGAAAGGGCTAGTGATAGTGATGACGGATGTTAAATGGATAGAAAGAGGAGATCTTTTTTACTTTACAGATCTCTGCTCTGATGTTACTTGTGGTGCTGCTCAATGCAAAGCCTCCCTAATCAGAAAAATTCGAAATCATAGTTTATATTTACTATATCTTTGCAACACTTATTTGTAAAGTAACAGCAAGGAATAACAAAAGAATACTGTTCATATTTTCGTTTTTCCCATAAAAACAGAGATTTCTTATGTTAAATTTTTTTGTTTATTCTTTATTGAATTAAAAACCAACAGTTTATCTTTGAAAACATTAAAGTTAGTTTTCTTTCCTTATGTATATAAGAAATATTGCTTAACAGCTAGGGAAATCCCCAAATTATAATGCAGTTGAATTAGAATTACATCACCACGCTCTTGGTTTAGATTTCAGCACTATCAACATAAAATCTATTATAAAATACAATAATGAACTGATCTTATTTTAGAGCATCGTACAAGTTCATATATTAGAGCAGTCAAAAAGTGTTCATATTTAAGTGGTGTTCATACTACCGCGAGTACACTGTATATTAATTTATTTGGCAAAATAAAATTATAAATAGGCTAGGTTCCATAATGATGCATACTTCGAAAGTACATCATATTCTGTGCTTAAGAAAAAATTTTATTCAAAGAATGTTGCTGATCATTATTCCCCAATTAGAACGAGTACCCGTCTAAACGAGAACTGCCAAGATGTTTTGTATTTGATTTTTCAATTGTCATTTCTTTTTTATATTATTCATTTATTTGAATATTGCGGCATATGCGTATCTTTCTTAAATTCTTTTAATAATTTGACTTAAATATCTGTACAACAGACAATAGAAAAATTTTGCATAATTTTAATTAACAAGATTAGGGAAATTTTTAATCTCAGAAATTGTAATAGAATTCTTAAAAGAATCGTTAAGAAATCATAAAGTAACATAAAGTAAGAATATATAAACATAAAATATTAAAACTCACAATCGATTGCAAACGGTCTTGCATCATTGCAATTGTGTAGGTAATTTTTTACTGTATACTAACAAAACAAACAGATAAGCATTTGCTATACTGTAGCTGTAAAAAAACCACAAATAAAATCATAATTTTTATTTACTATGCATTCACAACACTTATTTTATTTGCAATGTGAGAGCAAACAATGAAAAAAAAAAAATTAATATTTAAAAACAAAAATAAGAGTAAAATATAAAATAGAATACTTTATGAGAATATCATAAGGTATGCAATAATGCATTTTATATATTTTTTGGGGAAAAAAGTACAATTTTGAAATTAGAATCATACAATAAAAACGCATTAAAAGAGAAAAGCCCAACAAATACCGAACCGACGGAAGAAAAATATTAGAATATCTCCAAGAAGCTTCGGATGTAGTACCCCTACAAAATCATTCCAAGTTTCTTAACGAATAGTCTGGTACGAGCGCTCCTGTTTATTGAAAAAAAAATAATTTCCGGTTTTACTAATCAGTTGTCAACAGTTTTTTCCTAACATTACAAACTAAACCAAAAAAAAATCCGTTCACAATTGGTGGTTAATTTTTACAATTGCAAAAATTTGCCATCTCAAATGCACAAGCTTGTGAGCAGGGCTACTGTAAATCATTTTCAAAATATGTACATGTACATCGTTGCGGTATTTTATATTTCAGTAAATATTTTCATTTAAATATTAAATTTACGGCCTTTTCTTAGTCTGGCCAACTTTTTGTTGCTCATGTGAGAATTTTAAATATTTAATTTAATGCTTTTTCTAAACTATTGCATGCATTTTTATATATTTTTATGGCAAATGCTTTAGTACTGTATATTTTTTTTTCCTTAAATTTCTTTTAGCTTTATTTCACCTGCTTAAGTGCACTTGTATTGCCAAAGTCGTTTAGCATGTCATGATTACATGTGTGATTAAAAATTACCTGTGTACAAGCGCATTTACACACTGAGAAAAATAAAATTATATGAAAATGTTTGACATTATTGGAATATTAAAATACGTAGTTAAGGCAAAATTTTTAACTCTTCTGGCATATTTAGAACAATTAGTACGTTCAGTGCTTGCTTGGCCCCTGGTAGCTTGTAGAGCAATATATATGTAGATAAATGGCATGACATGTACTTGTCCATACCATAAATAAAATGAATTTTAGTCCTAAAAGCTCACTTGATGATAAAAGTCCACATACTTCACTTTTTGCCATAACCATCATTAGTTATATTTTAAGTATCTACATGTTTGCATGTGTAAAAATTTTTTCAAGTGTATTTATGTATTTATTTGCATAGTTTTTATATTAGAAATACTATTAAATAAAACTGAACAGTAAGAAGCAACTGAATAACGAATGTATGAATAAACTTGGAGGTTAAAAACCTTTTAGTTTTTATGAAGTAATTTACACCATGATTTATTAGTCTCTTTACTTCCCCAGAAGTAACGAGAGCTATTAAACCAACACAAGCTGCAAGGCGAAGAAAAAAAATGTCCTCAAAGGACTTTGCAAAAACAACAAAACAAAACAATAAAAAAAAAACTTTACGATAACTAACTAGAAAAAAAAGAACAATGAATATTCTTTATGAGTTCCTATCAACCAGCTTACATACATACCTGAGTTGAAATTTACTTGAAATAATGACTCACTATTTAATTTAATTCATATGATATGCATGCATGTGCACGTATTAGTACTTTTTTTATATATAATTATTTAGAACCTTTTTTTTTTGTCAATAAGTCTACTTAACTGATTTAACTGTTGCCATTACAAAACCAGGTAGTCGCCAATCTTTATTGAGTCATTGATATTATTTAAGTGACTTTCAACTTTATTTCAGTTTTCATTTGCCTGCTTTCTTCTACTTTTACAGGAAATTAGCAAATTACCCTTTATTTGTGTAAAAGTTGTTGGTTGAATATGTATGTATGTCTTTTTACTTTTTTATTCGAGATAATACTGTAAAAATACTGTTTCATACAATTCAAGATAAATTTGCATTACTTTCCTTTAAGCTGTATTATAACGAAAAAAAGAAAACTTTTTTATTTATGTACATATGTATTGAAAAGTTTGTTTTCTTTTTCATAAAGTTATGTGGCGGCCCCTACAGCATGCATTAGGCAGAGTCAGATATATAGAAATTAATATTATTATTTATGGCATAGAGTGCAACATTTAAAATTTATTTTTGGATATACATCTGGTGTAAATGCTTTAATACACGGAAAAAAGTAAAATTAAAATTCAATTAAAAAAATACCAAGATTCAATTATGAGTGGATTTCAAGCTATCACGAAAATTGTAGGCGCAATTAAATGTTGTAATTGAAAAAATACACATTTTATGGCATTTCGATTGCACTGTTTTGAGAGAACACAAAACTTAATTGAATTAAATGTGGATTCAATTAATTTATTTAAGTATTAATAATTTATTATATTTAAGCAAAAAAATTTTACTGTTATTTTTTCTGCGTTAATCCTGTTGCTGTAAAATCTTTCGAATGCAATTATTGCGATTGCTGTTATCCGAATGAAGATGAATATAAGTATATATTCGCATAGATGTAATTGGAATATACATACATTATTCATACCAAGGATAATCGAATAAATTTAGTTTTTAGTCCAATGAACATTCGATTTAATTTTATTCAAAAGTATTATTAAAATCAATAACATTCGAATATATATTATTGCACCAAATCATAATCGAATATAATTAATTCTTAATAAATAATTCGGATAAACATTCGAATCAATATTATTACATAAATACACATTTAAATCAATAAAATTCTTATAAATATTATGCGATTAAATATCTGTTAAATATAATAGGTTTGTTTTATGAGAATTTAAACATTACTGAAATAAATGCTCATGGTTTACAGACATTATCGTGCAACGTAGCTAGTACCGAAGTGTCATGGACTGGAATCAGTATTAATTCTGAAGTTTTATTATGTGGGTTTTATTATTGTTATTAGGTATGCGGAAGCCTATTTATACTATTTATACAACGTATTCCCATATACAGGGTGGCGCAGAATGGGCATATGGTTTATAACTTTTTTATTTATGCGATAATTATTATAATAAATATTATTATTATTTTAATTATATTATTAATTGACCTTTTTTATTATATTTTTTGATATATATTTATTAAGCCTGAGGTCTTTTTTTTTATTTTATTTTGTTTTTTATTATTCGATATTATTATTATTTTTATATTATTAATAATAACTATATTATATTATTAATAATAACTATATATATATATATATATATATATATATATATATATATATATATATATATATAATAACTATTATTATTAATAATAACTATAAAAAAAATTATAATAAAAGCATGAGCTGTAACAATTACATTATAAATTTGATCATCACCAATTAATGAACCAGGATGACTTAATTCTGTTCGAATTAAAATTCTTAATGATGTATTAATTTAATTAATAATAATTATTTTTTAATTAATTTTTTTTTTTAATTTAATTTTATTTAAAAATTTAAAAATTTTAATTTAATTTAATTTAATTTAAATTTAAATTTTAATAATTTAATTTAAATTTAAAAAATAAAATAAAAAAAAAATAAAATTAAAATAATTTATTTTAAATTTAAAAAAAAAAAAAAAAATTAATTTTATTTATAATTTAATTTTCTTTTTATTTTATTTTGTTTTTTATTATTCGATATTTTTTATTATTTTTATATCATTAATAATAACTATATTATATTATTATTTTTTTTTTTTTTTTTTTTTTGGTGTGTGAGGTAGGGTTGAAAATGCCTTCGCACTTACAGAGACCGTCGTCTTCTGCGTCGAGTGCTGTTGCCACTAAAAAATTCCCTCCTCCTCCTCTGGGTAGATTCCTCCCCGGAACCGCTTTCCGCATTACTTCGGGAAGGCCCAGAGCCACGTCCCAATCAGGACCACTCTCACTCACCCACGTCTGGGTCCGCCAAGTTTGCAGCCGGCGCCATGGCCCCGGCCCGTATCGCCTGGTCCCCGTCAGAGGGGGCCCCGCTATGCAGCAGCGCATCGAGGTCCCTCTTCTTCCTCCGCAGTACGTATCCCACGTACTGTGCCACAGCGTCCCAATTGTCCTCACAATCGAGCATCCTCCCTATCACGGTGGCAAGAGCGAACCCGCCAACCCGCTGCGCCATTGCACCTCTTTCAGCATGCCACCTGGTGCAGTCGAAGAAAGTGTGTTCTGCATCATCATCCGCAATACCACAGTAAATGCAGTCGGAACCATCTGCCCTGCCCATCCGGTACAGGTACTTTCGGAAGTATCCGTGGCCCGAGAGGAATTGTGTCAGGAAGTAGTTAACTTCCCCAAATTTCCTCCGAATCCATACTTCCACGCAGGGAATGAGCCTCGCACTATATTATATTATTAATAATCTCTATATATATATATATATATATAATAACTATTACATTATAAATTTGATCATCACCAATTAATGAACGAGGATGACTTAATTCTGTTCGAATTAAAATTCTTAATGATGTACCAATTATTCCAGATCAAGCACCAAAAATAAAATATAAAATTCCAATATCTTTATGATTGGTAGAAAATAATCATTGTTGCAATTAAATGGCTGAAATTTAGGCAATAGATTGTAAATTTATTTATGAGTTAACTCTTTAATTAAGCTTTATAGTCAAAAATATTAATAAATATAATTATTATTTTTTTTTAAATACAGTATATTATTGGGGAATTTTTTGCAATTAGCTTTGACAAATTATATCCTGTAAGTGTTGTCCATTTTCTGCTTCGCACATACGTGCTCTTTTTAGCATATTTTCCATTTTTCCTTTTCGCAAAATTTTTGGTGTAATGGCCATGATTTCATTTCGACTGTTGATTTTTAGTTGGAGTGGTGGTTCTTGGTTTGTTAACGTACACTCTTTCTTTGAAATATCCCCCAAAGAAAACTGTCAGGAGCTGTTAAATCTGGTATGGGTGCAATGCGCACATTAAAATGACAACGATATGCACGCTGTGTCAACACAATAGACTGTTGGTTTGAAAAATAAAATTCAATTAATTTTGTACGTTGTTCGATCGTGTAATGACTCATAATTAATTCGCCCAGTCTTCTTCACGAAATGCTGAAAAAAAACAAAGAAAAAATAATAATTAAAAAAGATATAAAGAATTCAAACCATATAGTTCATTCTGTGCCACCCTGTATATATGTGAACAAATCGCTATCTTGCAATTTTCTTCCTTTAAGAACAGCCAGTGCTCGTAACAATCATGAAATGCATACGCATTGTCAGATGCATTAACAACAACAACAATAGACTAAAAAAAAACATTGGAAGCAACAAGAAAAATACTTCAAATGGCCAAAAAAACGGATTTTAGAGAAAAGAATTCCTGCAATTTCACAACAAATTGGTGTTAATACTGTATTCTACGCCACCCTGTATAATTCTTGTTACTATAATTAGCCGCACTGCTCGCTATATTGACTATTTCTTAACTTATCGAAAAGAATTTTCACCAATCGTAATTTAATTAATTTTTAAATTTTTTACTGACGCTGGTAGTTATTTTCCAGATTTAAGATCCGATCATTTATTTTTACTCTAATTAATCATAATTTTTTTAATTTATTTGAATAATTTTAGTGAAACGTTAAACAATCGCATTAAATAATCATTTTGCAAATATGAATTAAAAATAATTCTCAATAAATCGAATTAATCGAATAAAAATAAATTATGTTACAAATCGTATATTTATAAATTTTGATTTATGAATATATGTGCCATTTAAAAATTTATATAACATCATTTCGTTAGACGGTCATGCTTGGCATGTGAGATTGGAATGCCATCATGCCATCATGCCATCTTATTCGATTAACAGCGGGTATGTCAGTTTGGCATGTTGAAAATCAAAATATTTTGAGTATGACGTTTAATAGCCGCTTTACGCAACCATGGTCATTACCGTAAATAAGCAATTTTAGATAAATTATGAAGAAAAATTTGAAATTTTATCTGAATTAACCTTTATAAGTATTACATATGGTTCTATGTATGTACAGAAAAGAATTGTGCATATTTGCTTACTTATAGACAAGACATTTTAATCTATTTTGTTTATGTACACAATTTATTAATTTAATTTATGTATTTATTTAAAATTTTAACAAATATTTGTCATCTTTGGTATTGGTACAGAAAGTAAAATTATTTCATGATCAAATAACAATTATATTTTTGCGAACTTAGAAAATTCTTAACTTAACTTAAAATTCAAAAATAAATAAAAATACATATTAGTTAAAACGCTTTTTAATCCTAAAGCACGTTTTTTAAAAATTCATATTAATAATCAGTATTTTAACTAACATACGTTTAAAGGTTTTTCAAAAATGTGGATGGCAGCCCTAGATTTTTTATTTACCACTTGACTCCTAATGATGCAAAACCGTGATTATTAATTCTGGCAGTAATCGTATCTAAATAGTTTTATTGTCGTCTTTAATAAGAATATTGTTGTTTATAGAATAAAAAATGTATGATAAGTTGTATATTAATCAAAAAACTAATAACAGTAAAAATATGGCTTGGTAAGATTGCAATTTTAGTGACTTATTTAATTGCAGTTAAAAGAGTATTTGAATAACGAGTTTCATACTATTTGTTTTGATTGTTTACACATCACTACTTAGTCAACATTAGTTTTATTTGAAATTTGTGTAACATTAATAATAATATAAAAAAACAATAAAAATCGAAAAAAAGGAGCAATGCAAACGCAAACGTTCGGAAAATTTGGTCGAATTTTTTTTCACAAATAACAATCACAATGAATACAAACACTGCACAATATGACATCTTAAAATAGCTTTAAAACAGGGTCGAACCAATTTTAAATTTCCATATTTACACAAGGTTTAAAATGTGCATTTTAAGCTAAAATTCGTTTATTAATATAGAAAAACTTTTTAATTTAAAAGCACTAGAACCTGTCGGAACCAATAAATATTATCTGTATCAATTTGGATTAGTAATTCATTATATTCTTAAATGTCTTCTCTTAAACTTACAAAACAGGGTCGAACCAATTTTAAAATTTCCATATTTACACAAGGTTTAAAGTGTGCATTTTAAGCTAAAATTCGTTTATTAATACCATTTTAATGAATTTTGCTTAAAAATGCTTTAAAATGCATTTCAAAATTTTTATTAATACGGCTGTTTAACTTAAAAATTTGTTGGACGTGTACTCAATTATTAATTTTTTTTTTGAAGCGAACATAACATCGTTGCTGCAATCATACCATAAAAATACTTTTTTTCCAACATGACTACAAACTTCAGCAGGGGCTGAATTACGACAGTCGATTCGAATCGAAATTTAAAATAAAAAATTCTATGAAAATGTATAGGAATTTCATTCGATATCGAATGCCATAATTTAGGGCCAGTAATTCAGTACATGAGTAACAATTCGCTTAGAACTCTTTAAAAAAAAGTTCCCCAGCAAACGTCGTTTACGGCTGCTACACCTGCTTTTCTTCAAGTACATGCATATGTACATATGTATGTGTGTATGTATGTGAATGCATATGTAAATGATTATTCATAAATATTGTGTAACGTCATTCATAAATATGCTATTCTCATATAATAAATTAAAATATGCATGGGTTAGTACATGTTTGGCGTTTATTACTTATTTTAACACATTGATCGGTGTTTAACCCACTTTTCAAACTACTCGTACAAGTAGAAGTAGAATGCTTTGGTTTTATGAATTTTTTCTTTTTTTTTTATTATTCTTTTTTTGTATTCGCTGTGTAGTCGTATGTGTGTGTGTGTTGGCTGTTGTGTGAAAGAAAACATTTGCCAAGTGCAAATTTTTTATAATGACTTAATTTTTCTTGAAAACTTTCAATAAAGAAAAGAAAAGGAAGCAAAAGAGAAAACATTCCGTATTATTAGCCAGAACAATTTCCTTCTTTCTTTTATAATGAAAATGCAAAAGAAACAATTTTATTTTTAACTGATTGAGGTGAGCGAAAGTGTATATTAAAGCGATGATTTATGTGTTTGAAAATTTGGGTATTTTACTTTCAATTAAATATTAATGGCGAGTGAGATTTATTTAGCAAAAGTAAAAAGTTTAATGTCTAAAATCAATAAAGATATTTACTACAATTATTTTAGTAGCATTTTAGAATTGTTTTATAGTAAACATGCATCTTTTATGAATATACTCGTACTTGCCGGTGCACTACCAGGTGATAATATCATAACATTTACGTTAAATAATTTAACGGTAGTTCAAGAGAAATACCGCTTTACTATCCTCAAAAATTTACAGTTGGGATGTTATAGAAGCCACACCTGCTTTAAAAATTCACTACAAAATGGCGTTGTCAGTGCCTTATTATTATTGTAGGAATAATTATATCGACCCCTGTGTGCGAAATTATCGTATGTTACACTTTTTCCGAAATCGACTTTTTTATGCAAAATGGTTCTAAATCCATTAATTCATCTGCAGATAAAGTATTACAGCGATAATTGTTATAGTTATGGAGATAACACTATGTACATTTTATCGTATGTGACAGTTACTGCTGTCAGGCAAATAAAAAAAAGTCGTATAAAAACGCTCTCCTGTGAAATTTAGTTTTTGTAACATACGATAATTTCGCGCACAGGGGTCGATATATTAATGAAATTTTTGTCATGTTCAAGTTCACAAATAATTTATCACAATATTGTGAAGAAATTACATTCCTGATTAGAATAATGGAAACAAGAACAGTTAATCTCTAACCCCAGTTTAGTGTAATACGTATTTTCTATGCCACTACGTATGTGAAGAGTATTCTTCGTTCTCAACCGTACTGAAAACAGAAGCTTTGTCCTTTGGGAATATATCGATCCTTTGGTGCAATACCGTAGTAATTCAAAATTTGAATTTTTTGAGCTCGGCATGCAGAAATGATCTTTGGGGAAATATATATCTAAAGCAAAACGATTATGGTTCTATCTCTAACTGTTCAGATTCTAAAGCTACAAATGGCTTTACTGCCTCCAGCTATTTCCAACAATATTTATTTGCAATAATGAAATATTTCTTTTATGACAAGAAATTTACAAACAGAAAACATTACAAAACATGCCTCTTTATTTAGAAACTTGTAAAAAAATAACTTTAGTAAAAGGTTCGATATGAAGTATGGCCTTTACTAAAAACATAAAAACAACAAAGCTGGCAACCTTTGTTAATAGTGTGTAGACAGTAACGATCATTCGCGTATGCATTTTCCTAACCTCTGACGGGTTAAGTAGATGATATTAATAACTTTACAACTACCTCCCTGTTGATACAAAGAGTGTTGTTAGATGCTGTGATTTTTTCTTTCTTACATACTTTTATGTTATAAAAATTTATTTCAAAGCTATAAAAGTGTGAATGATTTGTAAACCGTTTTTTATTTCTATATCATTTAAAAGTAGCGACGGCTTGTAAATATTATCGCAAGCTGGATTGAAGAGTATCAACGTACGACTCAGATTTCGACTGCTATTTTATGACGAACAACAATAAACATGGCTTGGAAAGTTTTATTATTTTTTATTTTTTATTTTTTTAAGACAATACAAACTCTACACGAATCTCTTAAGCTTGTCTGTAGAAACACCCAGTGTTTAAGCGGGAATCGAACCCGCACCTATATAATGATAAGACTAATGCTCATGCACTAGACTACGGAGGCACCACCTTCGCAGAACAACAACATTTTTCTAAACTGACATTGCGATTGCGTAGGATAGTGAATCAGAGTTTTTAGCAAGCAATAGATATGGTAAATTGATTTGAATTTTTTTCTTGGTGCCACTGCTCATGCGAACTACGTTTGTAATGTATTGTGTCGGAATTAGTTGGGAGGCGATAGCGTAGGGAATATACAGGTGATGGGGAAAGAATATAACTTAATTCTTGCACAAGTCTTCTGTTCCGCTTTTTGGTGAATTTTTAAAACAGATCAGGGACGCATTATTAAGTCCCTGTTGTTATACATGTTGACGCATTATTTTTTTAAGCTAAAGGAAAGCCCCTTTATTCATTATTTTACATGGGCTACGTTTTGTCAGTATACCCACAGCAAAAAAAGGTTTTATACTGATTGGGTATTGAACCGACGGTCTTTCGGTTGTCGTAACAATTAAGTCATTTATAGAATTTTAGCAAAAAATATTTATTTTTTAAAAGTTTTTTATTTTATGTATGTATTTTAGGTTCCAAATATCACACCAATACGAGGCGGTCCCAAAACTAACCGACCTAAAGACATAAGAAATCTGTAAAAAATTGTCGTTATTTTGTCAGCATAAACTCCTTTTAGTTCGATAAACTTTTCCCAATGATATTCAATAGCTACGATTCCCTGTTTATAGTTAGAACTGTTTAGCCATCAGACTCTAACTCATTCTTAGAAAATCTTTTGCATTGGAGCTATTTTTTTCAAGTTTGGAAATAGAAAATAGTCCGAGGGTGCCAAGTCTGGCGAATAAGATGTGTGATGAAGCCATTCGAACTTTAGTTCATTGATTTTGGTAATCGCAATAAGGGATGTGTGAACTGGTGCATTGTCACTTTCCTTTTCGCCAAATGCTGTCTTTTTTCCTCAATTGCATTACTTAAACGCTGCAGTAATTTTAGCATAATACTGATTGATTTTCATTTTTGAAGATAATCAATAAAAGTTATCTCAGGCGCATCCCAAAAAACCGACACTATGACCTTGCCTGCATATGGAACTGTTGCCGCCTTCTTTGGTGACAAGTCTGCCCTTCCAGTCCACTGATTTTTCTCTTCCTCAGGGGTTAAGTGCTGGACCTTTATTTCTCTAATACTGATTCTGTTATGTATTGTTTGTAAAGCTTTTCATGAAATTCTTAAAGAATCTGAATTCGCCATGCTGGAGGCAAAACTAAAAAAAAAAAATCAATTTTAAATGGCTGAGCAAATTAATTAATTCACATCCACAGTTAATAAATCCATTCATTATTTTTATTACAATTGTTTAACACGAACAATTGAATTTATTTCTATTTTAGCACTTGCAAAACTACATTTTACTGCTAAAGATATTTCTTTTGTTATATATTTTTTATTCTATTGCAACTTAAACAAATATTAATTACTTTTCGGATGTGCTTTTTCTTCTCATTTTCTAGCTCTCGTTCTTTTAATTAATGAATATGAAAATAGTATGAAAGAAGCAAACTTTCTGCATAAAAACTGAAAAGGTCATAAATAAGATGCTAAATTATTCATGAAATATTGTTTTTTTGTTCCTCTTTTGTTAGCAAATTGAACTTAAGTCTAAAAATTTAATTAATGATCAATAATGACTGACAAGCCATTCATCAATCGGTACCTAAAATCAGTTAATTTTTTTTTTCTTCGTTTCTGTGTTTCTCTTCCTTTCCATACACTTTAATGTTCTCTGTTCGATGAATTTAACTTCCGTTTTAAAACAAGCAGATTAAAATTGAATCTTTCAACCCACTGACTTAAGGCGTCATTCAACTTGAATATTTTACTTCATATTCTGCTTAACATTTTTCTGTAGATGTACATACATACATACATATATATACGCGCATTTGGAATGAGTTTCATTGCTGAAATTTTCTTTTATTTTAATTTTTTTATTTTGCATATTTCGTTTTTATATTTTCATTGAGTTTTTCTTTCTTTAACAGAAAGTCATTTTCCACAATATTTGCTCTTCATCCGAGCAGCTCCAAATGTTGAAAAATAAAACTTTGCACATTTATTTACCGCCAAAATGTTGCCTTGCCTTAATAAATGCGCCATTAGCGGATGTAATAAAAATCATTAAATTGTTGCAGATAGAAATTTAAATTACAAGCGAGATGAAAAGAAAAAGCCATGAATTGGATTTGCTACGTTAGATAATATTGTAAAGAAGACATGCATTAGATGTAAATAAGAAAGAAGAAAATTAATAAATTCCCTTTGTCCACGTTTAGACAATGCAAGTTTTCTGTAAAATTCTTACAATCCAAAGAGATGTAGTTTCTCATTCGCTAATAATTGAACTTCTACAAGAACATTTATTTGTGTTAAAGAATATGAAAATTAAGAGAAGGAAAATTGCTTCAACAAACTGCATAGTCTAAATGGGGAATTTGTTTTCAAAATGTGAAAAAAAAGCAGTTAACGAGCGTAGACAAGCAGAAATGCAAACGTGAATAAAAAATTTTTACAGAGTTTTTGTTTTAGAAAATTTCTTTACACTGGAGAAATTTACAAAAATTGACGTAATATATAATAAGGAAATGAAGAAAATAAATTATGGTTTCTCCTAAAAACTTCAAGTTACAGATTCATTCTTATTATTAAGCTTAGAGCAAATTAAATTAAATTAAATAAAAATTCGAGTTTTATTGCACTTGGATATATTCGCCTACACATGTGACAGCAGCCTGTTTTTTTTTTGTTTTTGCTTGGCATTGAATTCGCACAATTTTTACTTTCATGTGGATAGTTGTTTGTCGAATTGGAGTTTTTATAGAAATAAATTATTTTTTTTATTCATTACTGTGCAAGATCCTCGAAATAAGTTGTTGCTTGCTCAGTTTTTCTTGTAGTGAGAACCGAGCAAAGTAGAGTATTTCAATTAGTGATGTTCGAATATTCGTATTCGTATCGCTTATTTCATGAAAGTAGCATTCGCCAATTTCAAGCGAATATTTTGTGAATACGTTCTGAAATATAAAATATATAAAGTGTAGAAAAACTATATGAAATGAAAGCAATATATAAATTTTTATTATTTTTTTTAATATTTTTTTAATATTTTTTTAATATTTTTTTTAATATTTTTTTGTTAAGAAAAAAAAATTTGTTTCCCTATTGAATTAAAATTGAAAAGTCTTATTTATTCATTCAGCTCCAAACAGAAAAACATTTTCATTTAAAAGCCAATAAACCAATAAATATTATCTGTATCAATTTGGATTAGTAATTCATTATATTCTTAAATGTCTACTCTTAAACTTACAAAAATTGATTTCCCTTAATTCAACTCCATTATTTCAAAGGCTATTACTTTGCTTGACGCCCCTACTAATTGTAAATTAGAGATTTATTAATTTAGAAATTAATACAATTTTCTTATTATTCATAAGTTAAGTGTTTAGGTTGATTTAAGCTACTCTTCCATATCGACAAAGGTATATTAAAGAACAAGTGCTCTCGAGTCTATGTTGCATCTAAGTGCTTCATCGCGAGCAAATGCAAGTAATTTCGTTGTGTTTTACAAAATTTCAACCTTACAAATTATTTTACTTTTTGTCTTAATAATCAAATCTGAGTAGAGGCATGTTGAACTTCAGATATAGAATTTTTGAAGCCTTATCTACTTCTACCTTATTACGATACGTAAATGAGGCCCGCAAATTCTCTCGCTACTAACACTCGATATATTGCCTGAATGTATGTAAAAGAGGCTCATATATTTTCTTATTCACTGTGCACCATGTCAGTGGGTCGACATCATTTGCCACCAAATTTTTCGCTAAATATTCATTCAAGTGTGGCGATGGTTGAAATAGGCAGCACGGTGACTACAAAAGCAAAAAGTTCTGTGTTCGAGCCCAGTTTCAGATTAAGTCACAAAAAAATTGCGAATTTTTCTGATGCGCATTACTGTGTCCTTGTTTCAGTTGTTGTCGGAAAGATTCAGTGACGAAGCCATAGTCATTGGTCACTGAACAATACCGGCTTCAGCTGATAGCAATCCCCAGGCACATCAGAGCGCCCATCTTTGACGGTATTGTGAAGTAAAACGATTACTAAAAATGGCTACTAAAACAAAGTTTAAAAATTTAATACGTCTCCTTGACACCAAAGTCGCTTTAACACTGCTCTAAAACAAAGAACGTGCACAAGCAGAGTTGTTAAATAGTGACACTTCACCGCCTGTCATTTCTCCTACTATCCCTTTCCTCTAGTTCCAGCACAATGCATTACATGTGTAGGGGTCAATACTTAAGTGCTGCTTCAAGTTAAAAAAAATCCCATTATATAAGTTTGCATTTGTTTTCCGTGACATTGCGATGTTGGTGACGTATGCCAGCCATAAGAAGAAGCAACAATATTGCTAAGCACATACAAAGCGCAAAACAAATCGTTGGTCAAATATTGTATTTGCAAATATGCTAGATATATCCGCATTGAATGCATATATACTATTTTAGAGATCGATACTTCGTGGGCACCGCTTGACAGAAATCGTAGCAGACCAGAGTTTTTACGAAAACTGGCACTTTTTTGGGCCAATGCGCATATTATGAAACTTTTTTTTTGCGAGTTCATCAAAAGCTTGCTTCTTTTAAAGCGGCCGTAAAAATGGGGGGAATTTGCAGTTGCTGCAAAGCTAAATCGAACATAAAATGCTCCACTTGCAAAAATGCTATTTGCAAAATAAACCGCAAAAAAGCATGTAATGAAAAACAATTTCAAAAAAAATATATTTTCTTGTTTGAGGGTGGCGATGGTCGAAGTAGTCTGCACGTTGACTACAAAACGAAAAATTTTCCTGGTTCAACACCAGTTTCAGACTCATCTCGCATTTTTCTGATGTGCATTTCGTCGTCTTTGTGTCAGTTGTTGTCGGAAAGTTGCAGTGGCGATGGCATAGTCACTGCTCACTGAACAGTGACGGCTTCAGCTGTATCCAATCCACAGGCACATCAGAGCGCCCTCCTTCGTCGGTATTGGCTACTAAAAACGAAGCTTCTCCTTGACATCACAGACGCTACAACACTGCTGTAAAAACAAATGTGTAGAAGAATAAAAAATAAAAAAAGCTTCGTATTATGTAGAATATTAAATTGAAATATTCAAATGATCCCTGATACAAAATAACTTTTTTATTTTTTCCGTATAGTTCTGCGTTAGATAGCTTAAATTATGGATATAGTATTTTTGCGAAAATAACACACGTAAGTGGAACGCTGAATACAATATATATGACATCGTTCAAAAGTTGAGATTAAAAAAAAAAAATTTTAATCAAATGGGCAGGGTTACAGAATTTTCTTCACCTGAAACTTACTACTTCTATTGCAAACAATTTCTCATAGGGAAATTCTGAATCGCATCAGCAGCCACTTCTCGATCAAAAACAACTTCAATTAATTTTCATTGAAAAGTGCTGAATGGATTTTAATTTCTATGTAAATGAAAGTGTGTTTGCACATTTAAAATGCATATTTCAAATACTATTTTTCGCGTCCGTCTTGAAATTAAACGCAAATAAAAATACATTTGCAACTTCTTACTCTCTGGTCTGCTTGGGCATGTCAAGCAGTGCATTCAAACAAGTTTACCATAACTATCGTGGATTAAATGTGATTTTAACATAACGGAGCTAAGAAAACTTTTGAAACGAAAGTTTTTTTCTTCTGCATTCGGCCATTTTTCTTCGAAAGCAACAAAGTAGAAAAGTCAAAAAAAAAAAACGCACTTTGAAATAAAATAAGACTTGAGAAAAAATGCTAAACCTCTCAGACATTTCTTAACAAGAATTTTTTTCGTTCCTTTTCTTAATTTTATTTACTTCAAGAATGCTAAGCAAAAGGAAAATTTGTTTTGTTATATTTTCTTATTTGTTTCGTTTAAATAATAAAGTTTAACTTGAGTTTTTGCTGCGTTTTGTTCTGGTCTAATGTCGGGTAATTTTTTTATTTTTTTCTTTTAAACATCTTTTAGTTTCAAAAGATATTATGGGGTTTTTAGCTTGAATGGTTCTTTTTGTAATTTTCTTTTTCCCTGTTAAAGTCGTAAAAGAAAAACATAAAAATTTTTTTTTGCTGGTTTTGGGTTCTTCCCATCCTACGATTTTCGTGATTTTGTTCTACTTGAAGATGATGATGCTTTTTTGATTGCGGGTTAAATAAGCACACCCTTCTCTGCAGGCAAAAATTTTATTTTTGGATAGATATTTTTTTTCTCATCTTTTTATGATGTTTGTATTTTTAAACAGCGTTAATGCAAAAAGCTTACAATCATCATACACGAAATTTCTTATTTTTATTAAAAAAAAAAAAAAAAAAAAGTTCATGTAAATTTTTTGTAAAACAAAACATTTTAATACTTTTAAAAATTCTCCCTACTCTAAAATGAATTCTAAACCATAAACTTCAAAGAAATTGTATTTTTTTTTTTTTTGCTACGACAGACATAACAAAAGATATGCAACCATTATTTTCCTGATGATGATACTTTAATACTGCTTTTTACTTTGTATAAATGCTGCAGTCTGGGTTAGCAAATGGTTGTAATATTTTCTGTGGTTCGATTTGAAGATTTCCTTAAAAAACTTAACTTTATCTTAAGGGGCTTTTTTTGTAAAAGCGCTTTGCTAGGCGTCACCACATTTCCCACATTCTAATACTCTACACTTTGTAGTGACAGATATAAAACAAATCGAACACAATTTCTAATTAATGAACAGTGCCATGCCCTCAAATAAAATTAATTTTTAATTTACCTACCAAACGATTTCTACGAAACTTTCTAAAGATACTGAGTTAGTGATATCAAATATTCGTATGAGCTGAAAGTAGGTATCGTCACTCCCACAGCAATTTAACAATATAAGCGGCCACTCAAAGCCGAGCAAATTATTGTTAGTTAGAGCCTTTAGAATGAACTGAAATAATTTTCTATATTAATTTTAAACCAAAATGAATAGTTTTGTCCGTCTATGACAGATGTTCGCTTATGGGAGGTGTGGGCGAGTAGAATTTTCAGTTTCTAAAAAAATTTTATAATATGTGCAACATGGGACGATTAGTGTTGGCAGATTATTTTTGTCTACCTTCAAAAATTGCCTTTTGCTCATTGAAGAATTAACAAATACTTTTTCCAGTACAAAAAATCATTTAAATATGCGGCATATGGATGAGTAGGGTTTTCAAAGTTAATTATAATCAGCTGATTTAGAGTTCGCATAACGAGTGACTTTTTTCAGAATATTTATATTTAGGGATGATACAATAATTATTGTATCATTACATTTATTAGTATTTATAAAAGTAGTATGTAAGTCTTGAAAACAATATATGTCTCCATATATCGTCACCTGAAATGCAAAAGGGCATAACAACCAAAATACTCAAAATTAAGTTTTTAAAGCGCATCAAGGCACACTTGTTCGCCAATTGAGGGTGCTGATGACGAGTAGTCAGCGTGTTGGCTCTGCAACCAGAAAGACCCAGGTTCGATTCCCAGCCGGGTCAAATCAGAAAAAAAGTTTTTTCTGAGTTTTCTGTGCTACAGCACCCTCCTTCGTCGGTATTTGAGCAATAAAACGTCGGCGAAGTAAAATAATAAATAAAATGGCTCCATTAGCTTAAAAATAATGCGTCTATCTTCCTACCACTTTCACCACCTGTCTATTCTCTACCCTATCCTTCTCTCTAGTTCAGTGCAATGCATTGCATATGTAGGGGATAGCCCCTGAGCACTGGTCCAAGATAAAAAAAAAAAAAAAAAAAAAATTATTAGCTTTCTAATTTTAAAATAGCGACTTTATTTAATAAATTCAAAAGGCAGTTTTTACTTTTACTAAGCTTTCAAAATCAATTTATTTTTTGCTGTTTAGATATAATGAAAAAGCTTACTCGTTTTGAGACATAATTTTTAACGTTGTAAATAAACTCTTCATTTTATTTAAATGATATTGCGCGAAAATTACATTTGTAACCACAGGGTGGCGATGGCACGATGGATGATAGTTTGCACGTTGACTACTAAACCAAAAACAGACCTGGGTTCGACTCCAGTTTCAGATTAAAAATATAAAAAAAAAAAAACATCTCGCATTTTTCTGATGTGCACTAGTGGGTCTTTGTGTGTCAGTTGTTGTCGGAAGGTTTCAGTGGCGAAGGCATAGTCACTGGTCACTGAACAATACCGGCTTCAGCTGATAGCAATCCACAATCACATCAGAACGCCCTCTTTCGTCGGTATTTTGTAGCACCGGCGAAGTAAAAATAATAATAAAAAAATGGCTACTAAACCGAAGCTTCAGCACTGCTGCGAGTGTAAAAACAGAGAACGTGCGAAAGCAGAGCTTTAAAATAATTAATTAAGCTTCACCTGCTGTCGTTTCTCCTACTATCCCTTTCCTATAGTTCCAGCACAATGCTTCGCATGTGTAGGAGTCATCTCCTGAGTGCTGGTCGCAGATAAAAAAAAAAAAAAACTTTTCTTTTTATTAAGTTTTTTGTCTCCCCTGTAAAATTGTTAAAACTGATGAAAAGACCTTTTGCATTTTAGGTGACAATATATATTTATATACATGTATACATTTTACATATTATATAGTTAAAGGTACATTTACTATTTATTTATATAACAGGTATCATAATTTCATCATGGCCAAAAAAAATCGAAACTATCCTCACGAGAGTCTATTGAATGGCTTTCGCCATTGAATTTCCATCAATATAGTTTTGTCTTCAGTGCTTTTAAAATGTTCAGTATCAATATGATAATTACTAATATGTTTCAAAATATGCGTTCAGCAGAAAATTTGAAAAACTATTTGCCTTTTTTAAGCTAAATCTAAAATAAAAATAGACTAAAAAAAAAGCAATGAAGCTAAAACGTTGATTTCGAGAGTGAAAGCAAAAAAAGCTAAATCTAGCGTATGAAAACCCAAATACTATGTTCACACGGATAGCAATCATCGTTGTTCAATTGAAACTACTTGAGAAAATTTTGAGAGCGAAAGATGTTGGTTCATTGTGAACCAAATACGAACCACGGAGAAATTAGTATTATTTCCAATTTTGTTAACAAAGTTTTCAAACTAACTGAAAACCAAAACAGAAAAGAAGAAATAGAAACAGTTGCAAAAATAATAAATAATACACATATTCATATGTATAAAAAATAGAAAAAAAAGGAAATTGTAAAAAGAAATGCCAACGTGAACCAAGAATAGTCGTTTGAACACACTATGGTTGGCAATCGTGTTTCAGAGAGCGAACCAAATGGTTCATATTGCCGTGTGCACATGATATAAACTCACATCACTCGTTGTCAAAAAGAAAAATTAAAATTTATCGTACAGTGCAATTTAATTTGATATTCGTCACCTTTTTATACGTTTCTCTCAAGATTTTGCGTCATGAAGTTAATCGAATTAGCCATTGAATGAACCAATGCGTATTAATTTTCCTTAATGCATTCCAGTCGTTCTTACGTAAAAATAGCATATAGAAATTATAGCAACGAGGCCATAGGACAACAGGCGAACAAATTCTAATCACAAATGGCCAATAATTTTATTTTAAATTGCAATTGTTTTTTTTATTCTGTTCTGTAGTGTCCACTGACCCAAATATGCATAAATTTTCTTCACATACCCTCTCACAATGACTGTGAATCGTAAATGATGTCATGATGCGGTTTAGTAATCAGCATGCACAATAATAAAATAGTTGAATATTCGAGTGCCAAAACCGCAACAATAAAAGGATTTGATAAATCATTGAATTTTTGCAGCAAACACCCATCTCCTGCCCAAAACCTCCAAAGAAAATGTACAGCGAAACAAAAGTTTTTAATAGACAATGTGTATTGCAGTGTCATCTTGGCAAAACTCTTTAAAGTTTTAACAAAAAAAAAAAAAAAAAAGAAAAAAATAGCAAAACTGCAATCATACATTCACAAATAGAATGACAAAATAGCTTCGTTGTCACCCAATTGCATTTGCTGGAGAATTTTGAAATATTTCTTTTCTTGCAAGTGTGAGGAAGAATAAAAAGAACACAGAGAACAAGGCACCAGCAGAAATTTTCCTCTTGACTAAATTCCAATAGGACTTTTATGAGCAGGCATCAGGCGAAGCCGATATTGTGCTCTACACATCATATTTGGCATGCAAAACTGTGTGAAACAAGGCAGTGTTTAAATTTATAACCCATTTACAGCTCGCACTAACTAAACCAGGCATTCGCTTAAGTATGTGAGTAAGTGAGTGATTGAGTAAGTAAGTGAGGAGTGAGTGAGTTTTTCCCATAATTCCATCCATCCATTGTCAAGCATTCTATTACCAGCCCTCCTTTGTTTTCTTTTTATTTTTATTACGTATCGGAAGTGCATTTTAAGCTCGTATCCGCTCAAAATTCATCACAATGGAAAATCGTAATTGCAAATTTATGAACGAACTCAGCTGCTTTTGTTGCATTCAAATGAAAGTTTAAATTGTTTGTACATGTATGAGAGGCCTCCTTCTCAGCCATGGACTTTTAACGCTCATTCCGGATTAAATGGAATTCTTTTTTCTTCCTTTTTTTTCTTTTTTCTTTCACATAACTGCCTGTGCTTATTTCTCTTCCTCTTGTTCGCTTTGTCACCAGACGCAACTGTTTTATTCATAGTTTTATTAATATTTTTTTTTGCCATTATTTTGTTTTATTCTCGTATTTATTCGAATTGAATTGCTGCTTGTGGCTGCAAAACCGCAGATAAAATATAATACTTTGTCAAGTTTTGTAAAGTTTTTCTTTTACTTTATGATTTGTTAAATTCGAATGAGAGGAAAACTTAACAGACACTGAGAAAAATTGACAAACTTAGGCTGAAATCGTTGGCTGCAAAATCGAATTTTACTAAAATATCGCAGAATGCTGTTTGCGAAAGCTGCTTCACCTTCACTCCAGTAGGGTCTCATGTTCCTAAACGCAACCGTTAAAAATTTGACAATGTATGGCATTCCTAAAGTCAGCAGATGCACAGTTGATGAGCAAATAAACGCAACAAAATCATCATTTAAACTGACAATGCTTTTTATAAACAATGGCGATTAAAGAAGAAACGTACAACATTTCAATGAAATTATTACTTAATTTTAATTAAAAATTTAATTATTTTATTAAAGAAATAATTATTATTCGCATTAATTGCTTTCCAAAATTAAGTTATTCGCAGACATTGTTTTTTATAATGCAAAGCAAACAGATGTTTCTAAACATCGACGGTGTTACAAAGTTGAAAATGACAATGCATGATTTGCAAAGTTGGTAAAATATTACTGTTTTACTTAAACCCTGCTTTGACATTGCATAGAGATGTTTAGGAAGGCAGCCTATGCCTTCACATATTATATTGCAATATGTGGAATGTCAGTGCTTTATATAGTAAAGCAGTCGCTTTTATTATGAATTATTGTCCAATGCTTTCTTTTAGGCAATTTTTTTTTTGTTTTTTAAGAAATATAACAAATATTATAAATTAATAAGTATTATTTATTATTTATTTATTTTTATTATTTATTATTTATTTATTATTTATTATATATTATAATAAATATTGTTAAAAACGTTTCATAAATAAGACCATCGCTCAAAAATCAATATAATTTAAAAATTTAATAAAGGTCAAAATCAAAATGGAAGTGAGACTAATATAAATTAATAAGAATAATTTTTTACGCTATTTACTCACTTTTGTGGCAGAAAATATAATGGGCTCGATACGGGATAAAAGAAGCTTGTGAATTTAGCGACTAACAGCAGTTTTTAAAGCACATTATCACATACAATATTGCTTAGATAATGTGTCAAAGATTTAACCTGGATATCTGCGGTTCTGCCCTCAACAATGAGTGTATTAGCAGTTGTGGTGGTTATTCGTCAAACCAGTTCTAGTGTCGCAAAGTGACTTTCTGTTGTAATGTACACTTGTAAGAGAATAATGCAATTGCCTATTTACGCAATCAATTGCTTTTACTGATGCCAGCTGAACCGCACAGTGATTCGATCCTCTTCGATGTTTGGCCGAGTATATTTGAGTACTCTTTCGGAACTATCGGCGGTGGACGTTAAAGACCTACTGTTATTCATTAGGGGAAGCGGACGGCTACGATATATATGTGTATATATGTAGGTGGGGTACAACGATTGCTGTTTCTTACCTTCTTCTATGTTCTTATGTACAACTATTAATCTTTCGACTCTCTCCTTTCTTCTCTCTCTTGAGAGTATTATTACTATCTCTTCTGGGAACACAATTGGGGCGAACAACGAATTTTTCGTCGCGAACTTTTATCTTCAGAAATAAAACACATATGTGCATATGTAAATTGAAACAACAGCGCCGTCGAATGAAAATAGTCGTGCGTGACGAACAATGCGATAGATTTATCTCTATTTCATACACCGACGAAAGACGAACACATTAGTACAGAGTTACCGTTTTTCATTTTAGTTTTCAAATGTTTTAATAAATAAAATTAATTTTTTATTGTTTTAAATGCATACCTATGTATGTATCGGAAAACTTCATATTCATACATAATCATTTTGTCAATAGGTAGAAACTGATAATTGAGACCTTTACAGGCAATGAGAATTACATGCGATAGTTATATACTAAGAAACAAAACTAAATCAAAAGAACAATTGTAAATTACACTGACATACACTAGCAGAACTAAAGTGCATGCCGTTTTCGAAGGCAGCTATACCTTCATCTTCAGGGTTCTTCGAGTTTTGTGCACTGTGTGTGGTTGTCAGTTGATGTAAATTATTAACTTTATATATTTATTATTTTCTATAAATAGAATACGAGAAATAATTCCCCGTTATTTTTTCCTCCTCTAAATAAAGCTTTAAATTTACCATTTTTAACTTACAATATTCCTCTTCATTGCTTCATTTTTGTTTCACATATTTTTTTTTTAATTAATTAAATAATTTAATTAAATAATTAATTTTTATTTTAATATTTATTTAATTTTTAAAATAAATCATTTAGGTTAATTATACACAATTATTTACCATAAAATTGATATTGAATTGTTTTCTGTTAATGTTAAGCTTTTTCAAATAATTTTCTTTATTTGGTAACACTATCAGCTGACTGCCTCCTTAGATTAGTGCATGAATATTAGTCTTATCAATCTGGAGGTGCGGGTTCTATTCCCGTCTATTTCTCCCGCCTGCGTATTTCTTGTGGTATCACAATGGGATTAAGCTCTGGAATAAGTGCGGAGTTCTCCTTCGGGGAGGGTCCTCAACATAACCTAATCTAACACTATCAGCTGTTATGTGAATACTAAATTTTAATAACAAATTAAATAAATACGAATGCGAGTGTATTAGTAATTGTAAAAGTTAAAAAATAAGAATGCTTATACAACCTGGCATCGAAAGTTTATTAAAATATTGAAAGCAAGACTGAAATATGGGATTATGACAGCCGTAATTTTTTCGTTATAATTGTGGGCCACACGGCGAATGTACGCAACAAGTTCAGAGCGACAAATCATAACCTGCTTGGGCGGATGAAGACGAACATTAGATTCTTTCTCTTCTCTGACATTTGCAATGTTCAAATATCACTGTAGTTAATTTGTTTTAGAACAGGGCAATAAAATTGCACCTACAACTATCTCGTTATAGAGTCTATGCGTTGCCTTCTTTAAATAATAAACCGTATAGGACATATGCTTTGGTAAGCATAAAGACAAAACCACCAAACATTTTACAATAGATGCAATGCAAGAAGTCTGAGAAAATTTTTGATTAAAGTTATGGAAAACACAACACAGCTGACGCATTCAAAAAGGTCATGTTCAAAGAACCGACTTAAGATTAGGGCGCCTTGAGTAGTAATACGTCGGCGAAGTAAAATAAACTATAACAAAGCTTAAAATTAATGCAAAGCAACTCTACTGTGTAGAGTTACTAATTTAAATAAGAAAATCTTTAACTGCAGAGTTGTGCAAGAATTTATACATCTTCTTTCCTATCACTATACCACCTGTCTCTCCTTTAAAACATATATTTCTATTTAATTTCGGAATAGGTACCTCTGTGGCACGACCAGTTATGACGGTAGCCACGAATAACTCACTCGTCGAACTTCGAACTCCTCGAAAATGCTGTGAAGTAAATAGCACAATTCGTTAAGTCAATCATTTTTTTTTTTTAAAAAAATTGCATATTAAACCCAAGAATTTCTCACTGTGTACTTTTCGCACCGAAATTCTCTTGATAAAGAGTAAAAACGTTCCTATCATAATTTTTATTTTCCATCTACCATTCTAAACCGATTGAGTGTGAAATTGTCAGTGGACAATTGGGTCAAAAGACGATAGATAAATTGTATTAAGGAAGGATATTCTATAATTGACAAATGTATGGTTGTCTACGTGTTTGTGCTTGGGTGTGATTATTTGTTCTGAACAATGTATGCTTTTTAGAAAAGTTTTTGATAATAATACACAATTATTGTAAACTTTTTTATAAAAATAAATGCAAAAGTATAAATCGAAATAAATTGGTAATAAATTATGGGAAGTTAAATATAATGATTTCAGGTTTAATTTGGGAAAAATAAATAAGCAAATTACTAATGCGCTTAATTCAGTAGAAAGTTTTATTGGTAGATTTCATTAAAGTTTTATATTTAATTTCATTGAAAGTTGTCTGCTATTGTAATAATTATGTGTAAAATTTCTCTCAAAGTATATGAATTTCACAACATATACATATCTGGGTATTTAAATATGGATCTGGTTTAAAAAATGAAAATTGACATCGAAAGCAAAGGGAAAATAAAAATGGAAAAGAAAAGGGAATAAGTGCAACCCAATCATTTTCATTCTTGTACTGTGAGGCCTCGATTATCCGTGATTAAATGGCAACATCAATTATCCGGCAAAGAAAAATAAACTATTTATTTATTTTCGACTAAAGTTTTTTTTTATTACTTTTTAACAGTCAGAATGCAATGTGTATATATATATATTTAACTAGCAATGTACTCGTATGAAATAAACCGAAAACAAAGAAAAAAAAAAAAAGTTTATAACGGCACTAATGATGTTTTCTTTTCTGACAAAAATGTTACATACATATATGCTACATTTCGTTACTATTTCTGTTCCATTCTAAAAAATATGTAACATTAAAAAAAGCTATTTCGTTCCTTTCTAAATATGTTGCACAAATAACTGGCAAAATGTGCAACATATTTCACCCTCTACTCTCAAGTCGGGGTGATATAGTAACCTTTTTTACATCTTTGTTAAGTACTTTTTTATACAAATAAGAATTATGAAAATCAATATACTCTTCACTTTGACTAGAGTCCATCAGACTTTTGTTAGAGGAAGATTCTGTTTAATTTATTATTTTTTTTTAAAAATTTTTGGTTTACAGTTTTTGCATTTTGTTCTAGGTAATAGCAAGTGATTAGAAAACAATGTTGCTGACGATTTTTATTGATAAAATGGTGCTAAAAACCATAGAAACAGTGAAACGCTAAGTATACATTAATGTTAAATCTCAAATATTTTGTACCAATGTGGCAGTAAAAAATTTATCACTTTTTAAAGGTATGGGCAAACTGTAAAAAATGTTATCCATCGAAAGGACAACATTTTTGCTCAGAAAGGAAATCACCATAAATTGTTGTCAATCAAATAGCTGCTACTACGAGTTATCCCGTAGCGGTTTTCCTCGTAAGGTTTTCTGGAATAAAATAACTAAAGGAAGTTAACTTGACATGCTCTGTTATAATTATGTTATGTTTAATAAAATCATTAGTACTACGACTTATCTTATGGCCGGCCTTATTGATATGAATGCCGACTCTGAAATAACTCTTTATTGTTAGTAAATGCGTTAAATAAATAAAATAAATTTTCTTTTGCTATGAAATACACAAAATAACTGCTTATTTCTATTTAAATGTTTATCTGTTTGCTTTATTTCATATATGCAACACTCTTTATACAAATAAAAATTAATACCCAATAAGCATTCGAGTTCAATTCAAATATTTCTTTGGTCTTAAAAATTTCTTTGAATTTTTCAAAATAATTAATAAAATTTTTGATTATTATTAAAAATTTTATTGGAAAGTCAATAATAATAATTTAATTGGTACTATGAAATTCTTTACAGGCGAACATGCTTAATTAAAATTTTATATTTTATTTATTTTTCTTTTTATTGGACTTTCTTATTTTATTGTATGCAATTAATTGTTTAGCACTGCAGTTCTTATTTTTATAAAATTTTTTATTTTTTTTTTTATTTTTTTATTAATAATTTTTTTTCGGTATTTCGCTAATCATTGGTTAGCATCATCAGGGAAACTAAATTTTTTTAATAAAATTGTTTAACAAACATAAAATCAAAATCTTTTATATATGTATATAAAACAGGATGTGTATATTTATGTAACGTACGGACTCCAAAACAGTCTGCGAGCGGAGGGGCGTGTCAAAATCCTATTTTCATATTGCACCACCAATAACATACATATACATATATTTATTTTTTTGCTTTTTTTTATTTTAAATAAATAAATCGTGTGGTAATACCACACTAATGTTTTCTTAGAGCCAGCAACGCGGACCGGGTCAGCTAGTATTTTATATTATTTGAAAAGAAAATTATTTTTTCTGTCAGTATTTTGAAAAAAATGTTACTTTTCTTTGTCATAAAAATCCAAAATAACTCAAATATTTAACAATTATAATAGAAAAACTTAAAATTACTATTATATTAATTAAATTCTTCCTATTTTTTATTAACTAAATATCTATAATTTTGAGCTAACTTATCTATATCTGCCTGAAAATTAATTCTTCTGTCTACTGGTACACTTATTATCTCTAATATTTTTAACATATCGACCCCTGTGCGCGAAATTATCGCATGTTACAAAAACTAAATTTCACAGGAGAGCGTTTTTATTCGTCTTTTTTTATTTGCCTGACAGCAGTAACTGTCACATACGATAAAATGTACATAGTGTTATCTCCATTATTATAACAATTATCGCTATAATACTTTATCTGCAGATAAATTAATGGATTTAGAACCATTTTGCATAAAAAAGTCGATTTCGAAAAAAGTGTAACATACTATAATTTCGCGCACAGGGCTCTCTATTCAATATTTCTACTTCATCAAATTTCGCAAAGTGAATCAAGTTCGCACAATGTGAAGTTAATGCAGTTTTTTGTGTCTGTATTTGTGCTCTGATTTATGGCCTGCTATTCTAGTTCTTAGTTGTTCCTACATAAACTTTATAACAGTTTTTTCCACTATTCCCACCACAAGGTACATATCTTATCATACTAAATTAGAGCAATCTAGTGTTTCTAGTTTATCTTTAGTTTTACTAAGTAATTTTTGTAAAGTGCGGATTCTTAGTACCCTTATGTAGTCTCCATTTTTAGCCTGCATACTGCATAGATTTAAGAAAAAATTGTCGTCGGAAACAATAGTATTGTAAAAAGATGTAATATAAACAAATACCAGTGGCGAACAGACGCACAATAATAGAAATGCTTTTTCTGCACTTTTAGAAATATGCCTATTTCGGCGAAAGTTGTTAGAAAAACATTTTTTTGTGAATGTGGAAATTAAGGTGAAAGAACATCTTTTATGTGTACAGTTGTAAAATATAAAAATTATCTTTTAATTAAATTTTTTTTTTTTTTTTTTTTATTGGGTAAAGTATAAAGACGGATACGACAAGATGGGCGCAACAATTTTTTACAAGAGTATAAAACATAGCAATTCTGCAAATAATACTGATTGAACATAAAATTGCTAATAATTGTTGCGGAAAAGAGCTTTTTCTTGCCCTTTGATGACTTACCAAATTCCAAAATTGAATTCTATGTAAACTTAAATCACTTATCGTTAAATAATTATTCCTTCACAAATTGTTCAGAACTTATTTATTCAAAGGTTTTAAATGGACTGTACTTAATGATTACAAAAATTTATTTCAACTCTTAATATATTTTAAGTATTGGTGGTTACTCAATTTTACGTTTTTTGTGCATAGTTTTTCAATTATTGTCTTATTAAGCGGTTGATATTGATAGCTGTAAAGTTTTGGTCCAAAATTCTTAATTTTTTCTACATTGATTTACAATGAAGGTCTCGAGTAGCGGTAACTTGCATTATATTTATGTATTTGTTGTTATTATTTTAAAGCACGAGACTGGTGCATTGACTACTGCATATGAATTTGACTAATTGAGACAAGTAATAAAAAGTATACCCAGTTGGCAATTCAACAATCATAATAAGAAAAATTAAATCGCAATTAAGTTCAATACTCTCAATTAGGTTGTTTTGGAAACATAATAGTTAATAAAGTTGGATTTTGTTATTTATCTATGTTTATTATATCGACCTTGCCATAACAAAGTATGTTTTTTCTAAGCATTTGATCCTAAACATGCAACGTATTGCTTCCCGCATCTTTTAGTGCTTCTAAATTTCGACGATTTTTGCGCTGGGACTTCGCAAACTGCTGCTGATTTGAAGCAACTAATAATTAGGAGCAATTTAAAAAACTCAACCCTATAGACATTTCTTTTCTTTCCATTTCTTAAATTTTCTTTTGCGGTTTTTATAACGTTATTAATATAAATTTTTGGTTTTGTTGATTTTAGAAACATTTGGCACGTTTTTAAGTTGCATTACTATTACATTCCATTAGCATTCCGTTAGTCAGTCGGCTAACTGAGGCAGTACATTGTGGGAAGTAAGAGCCAAAATTAGAAAGTCCCATTAACACTCCTTTTTTCATAAAAAAAATATTTATAAAATGGATTTCCGTATAAAGTCTTTTTTATTCCCAAATATTTTTAATTACAAATAATTCAATGCTCATTAATTATTATGCATATTCCCAGCTCTGTGTACAGAGAAACTATAATATTTAAAATTAATTTTTAATTTAAATAAAGTCGGATATGCATTTCTGATATCAAATAGAATATCGCGATTAACACTGCCAGTTATAAAATTCTTGAAATTGAAATTTCAACTGTACGAAAAATTTTTTCAACAAAGTGTATTATTTTTTTTCCTTTTTTTGTTTAAAACTTAATATAATTCACTAAACTGTCGTTTACTTGCCGGTGTAAAGTGATTGAAAACCTAAAAATACTGTCATCCGCGGATAAATTGAAACTCTTTAATTTGAGTCTCCTGATAATTTTAACTGTTTTCTAGCTCCGTTGACAAACATAGAAAATTTTGAAAAAGCTCTCCGCTTAGCTAATGGTGTCATGCTCATCAACGCTGTATGAAATGAATTTTTTCGTCTCTATGCGAATTGTGCTGTGATTTATTTAAAAACAGTGCCTTATTAATTGTTTTATTTTATATGCATTGTTTTTTTTTTTTTTTATATCTGGGACCAGCACTCAGAAGATGACTCCTACACATGCGAGGCATTGTGCTGGAACTATAGGAGATAGTAGGGATAGTAGGAGAAACGACAGGAGGTGAAGCTTAATTAATTATTTTCTTTTATATTAATTATTATATTTTTTGATATATATTTATTAAGCCTGAGGATTTTTTTTTTTTTTTTTTTTTTTTTGTTTGTTTTTTATTATTCGATATTTCGTTAACAGCTTGTTAACATTATCAGGAATAATAGGAAATTATTATTAATTTTTAATTTCCTTATTATTAATAAAAATCAATAAAAAACAAAACAAAAAAAAAAAAAAAAAAAGACCTCAGGCTTAATAAATATATATCAAAAAATATAATAAAAAAGGTCTATTAATAATATAATTAAAATTAATTATTATACATAAAAAGATCATCGTTCTATATTTTTAATTTTTGTGCTTGAAACCTGACCGCAAGTCACGAAGTCACTCTTTCTAATTTGCCCTGTCGATTGTTTGAACACTTTTTTTCGGCATCCTTGGATTTCAGGATTTCAAATTATCGAGAGTCAACCGTACTTATTTTATTGCGATGGATAACATGTATTAAAAAATCTGTTGGCACGAGAGTTGAGATGACTGTAGAGCCTTATTGCTGCTCCATAACGAAATATGAGGGGGCAAAGGAAAAACATTTTAAGATTCAGATCGAATTTGAAAAGTATTGTGTTCTCCAGCATCAATTCAATCTGCATGTAAAAAGGCAATTTATATGTTAAATTTTTATTTTAGTAGGTTGACTGACTCGTTTTTTTGCTTTTATTATACTTTAGACGTATTTACACACATACGCGCACTATTGCCTTTGTCATCTTTCTTCAGTGAATTTCCAATTCAATTTTTTTTTGGGCTTTTTTTAATTCAGAATTTTTATTTGTAAAAACATTTTCGTTTTGGTAGTCAATTTGTTCTGTATAAATTTATGCATTCTTTTTTCGATTTGTTCTACCTGAATTATTCAATATTTACTATACTGCCAATATGACACACACACACACACACACACACACACACAGACACAATCGCACATGTATGCACGCATTCAGCAACGGTGCAGAAAGCAAGGAATCTAGAGAACATTGGGGAAACGTCAGTTGTCATGTTTGCTTAACGCCATGTGATGATGATGTTGATACTGTCAAGTTGCCTATTTTGCCACACCATTCTGTTTGATTTTTGCATTCTACTGTTTGGTATTTATTCCAAGTGAAAAAAATAATGATAATTTTATTTTTAAGGTTTTTCTTCTTTTTTCCTCTGTCTCTCTTTGATTTCTTCAATAACAATTCGGTGTTGGGTGTCAATGCGCTTGAGTTATTGAATGCTTTCCTGTTTTGACATTATTATACGGTTTCCTTTACATTTTCTATTATTATTTTTTATTTTTTTTAATTTTTTCGACAAAAATCCTTCCTTCCATTATAAAGATTTTCTTATCATTCAATTCCGATTATTTGATTATCATTTTGTGTGGGCGTTAGGGTTTCAAATAAAATTACAAAAATTGTAACCGCAAATCTTTTATTACTGAAACAGACAGATAAATAGCAAATAACAAAAATTTATTAATGCGAATGTTTAAAAAGTATTCTCTGGCTTAGTTATATTAATTTACTTCGGGTAATAAAATAAGCAGTTGGCAACACTTTACAAATTGCATTTTAAAAACATTTTAACTTAAAAAATTCCAGCAAGATGTTTTTGTCTTGGACCGGTAAGCAAGGGAATAACACTACGTCTGCAGTGCATTGTGCTGGAACTAGAATATAATGTTTTGGGAGGGGGCTTGTGTTTATGGACATTACTGCCCCTATTATGGATTCACAACTGAACTAAGTTGAGTTGTCAACTCAAATCAACTATTTTTTTGTATTATGGTCCACAACCAATTTTAGTTGTCTTCGTTAAGTTTTTATAATGTAAACCATAACACATACCAGTAACAACTCAACGAAGACAACTAAAATTAGCTGTGTATCATAATTCAAAAAATTAGTTGAGTTGCAACATTGACATAGTTGAGTTGTGAATCATGATAGGGGCATACAATACGTCATATTCCACATATGTGCCGTTCGGCAAGTTTTCTCTGTAATTCGTAGTGCAATTCGCTACCAAAACGCCTTCAGCTGTATCCAATCTATAGGCACATCAGAACGCCCTCCTTCGTCGGTATTATGTAGCACCGCCGTAGTAAAATAATAATAAAAATGGCTACTAAACCGATACTTAAGCACTGCTACGAGTATAAACAAATAACGTGTGTTTCAGTAACAAGTTCCCTGATTTTATTACAATACATTCCATATAATAACGATAGAAGAGCGAAAGGATCCCCGCATTGCGACAATGCCAAAAGAGAGTCAGTATAGTCGGCTACACTACAAATGAGTCTGTTCGCCCTCTCCTGCACACGGTCGAGTTACTTCGAAATATTCTTTGAAGCAGCGGCCAATATATGAGAATTGTATTATATTTTTGGTCGGCGGTAAGCGGTAAAAATAGTACGGAGATCAGCATAGCATACTCAGTCTTAAAAAGGCGACACACTGACCTGAAAAATGTGCTCAGTCCAAGACCATCAAGAGCTTCTGATTCCTCAACATTTATACGGTACCCATAATTACAGCGTGAACGGTCATGCGTAGAAGAGTAAAAATGCAGCATTGGGGTTTTTTGAGCTTTGAATTCGACTGCGATCGCAAAACATCATTTTGCTTGACAATTTTAAACTTTTTTCTGCATTTTAACTAAGCAAATTTACAAACATTTTTCAATATTCTAGAAAACAAAATCTTTGAAATTCATAATTAATTTTTATACACTATTTTCTTATTTTACTGAAAAGTTTATAAGGAAACTTATTATAACTTATTCCTTGACTGCTGTCAACTGTTAATAATGTCCTTAGCTATTTTAACTTCCTGCTCATTATTAAACAAGCCGTGGTAATTTTGGGCTAAAGTTCTTGCAATTAACAAGTTTATGTACGAAAGTGATTTTAGCTCATAATCGTCTGATAAGACAATGTGGTTTAGCAAATTTCAAGGAATATTCAAGAACAAAACTCTTTAATAATTTTTCATTTAGCCTGTAGCTGTGTGTCATAATCAACTACCACAAAATCATGGTGGGCTAAAATGTTGTCATTGTTTCAAAATGTTATAATCGTATTGATGTTTTGACAAAGGTAATTAATATTTGTGCAAAGTTTTACGTTTTTCATGTTTTATTTACTGATCTTATTGGACAGCAAAGAGTTGTAGGTTTTGAGGATTTCATAATTTATGGCGTACCTTCTTGTGGGAAAATTGTAAATAACAACAGCAATTAAGAAACAATTGTTACACTTTGTCTTAACTGTTGAGAGGTGTGTAAGTGTTTTTTTTTTATCCTTAAATGATGAAATGGACGAGTATTTTTATACACTGTGATATATAAACACTATTGAACTTCGTGAAGACTGGTATAGGCGCTGAACTAAAAATTACCAATCAATATTAGCAGAGAAGAATGGCAAACGGAAAAGTGATTGCTGGACAATAAGTGATTTTATAGTGAAAATTCAGCGGCAACCAATTTCTGTTTCGTTATGACAGATGTCCACCGTAAGTGGGATGAAACTACGATATGCTATTGAGTATCAAAATTATTACTTTTTTTAATGTGATGAAATCTTTACACAAAAGTAACAATGCAACATGCTTCAAAGATGCTTCATTTTACGAAACTACAGTTTCAGCTTTCTCTCCTTTTCCAGCAAGACTTATCACCACTACCAAATCTTCAATATTAACATTTTCGAAAAAATCATCAACATTTGCATTAGCATCTCCAACGCAAGTGAGAGCACTCCAAAAATAATAAAATTTATTGTGAAATGGTCAAAGAGAAAGTTCTTTACAGTTATTTCTCGATTTATTTTACCGTAAAATTTTTAAATGTCCTTTAATCAGGCAGTTAAAAATTTTCTTGTTCTTTACAATCTATCTGTCCATTTAAGAGACAATTTCTAAATGAAAAAACTATCCATGAACGCTTGTGGGATTCCATTTTGTATACAAAAAAATCCTGTCCGAAGTAACTTGTTCGTTTGTAAAAACAAGGAGTTGTGCAGCTATCATTTGCTATTCCTTTTTTAGGAAATTAAGATAAGATAATGTTTTGAATCTTGACATTGATTTCATACATTATGGTTTTTTTTTTTTGCATATTTTACTCTTAAAAGCATATTTTTGATTAAATGCTTTTCCACGCATTTTATTTTTATTTTTTATTTATATTTTTTTATCTGGGACCAGCACTCAGGAGATGACTCCTACACATGCGATGCATTGTGCTGGAACTATAGGAAAGGTATAGTTAGAAAAATGACAGGAAGTGAAGCATAATTAATTATTTTACAGCTCTGCTTTTGCACGTTTTTTGTTTATAGCAGTGTTGAAGCTTCGGTTTAGTAGACATTTTTATTATTATTTTACTTCGCCGGTGCTACGCAATACTGACCAAGGACGGCGTTCTGATGTGATTGTGGTTTGCTATCAGCTGAAGCCGGTATTGTTCAGTGACCAATGACTATGCCTTCGCCACTGAAACCTTCCGACAACAACTGACACACAAGGCCACACTAATGCACAGCAGAAAAATGCGAAATGTTTCTTTTTTATTTATATAATTTTAGCCTGAAACTGGGGTAGAAGCCAGGTCTGTTTTGGTTTTGTAGTCAACGTGCAGACTACTTCAGTCATCGCTACCCTCCTGACGTAGTTTTGTTTACGTAAAAAGCTTTTAAAATTAATTAAAATATTTGGATTTTTCAAAATCATTTTATTAGAGAAAAATATTATTTTCTTTTTAATTTTCTATAGAAATTATTTATGGTTATCAATTGCAAGATCGCTAACATTTTTCGTTTGCTGACACATACCACCTACTCCTCAGAATCGCAACCGTAGAAAAAGTCTGGTTTCAAAACTGGATCCAGTGTAGAGATATAATATATCGACCCTGCTGCGTTCAGATATCGCATTGAGTCACATGTAACTACACATATGTGGTACCTGCGATAGGGCGTGTAGTATATGTTTAGCTAAACATTTGTGTCGCACCGTCCGCAAAGGCGGGTACTCACCTTTCTCTCCTCTTCGCTGAACTTGCGACAGAATGTGTTCTTAGGAAGACCCAGCCTACCACCGTTCCTGCCGACCATTACGGTCATCATTGGCCATCATGATCGCGACCAACCATGCCAAGCATTTATTATTATTAAATTTTTTAAGATAAGTAACATGCAGGCAATTGAAATGCATACTAAAAATTGTGATATATATTCTGTTACCTTATTCATGTGTGGTTTTTTAATTTGAAAAACAAATTGCAACATAACTGGTATTAAGTAGATGCTAAGGAGAGCGCGTTTTGTGCATGATTTTACTTAGACGAAGTTTCCTTGCCTGAAAAAGCTTTGAAGGAGAGCTCTACGTAAGTAAGTTTGAAACCCTTGACTGTTAGACTAAATACTTAACGCATTAACACTTCAGCTAATAGCACCCATCTTCTGGCGATTCAAAAGAAAGATCTGGCCTATAATGCAACTTTCAAACATTTACTTAGACTTAAGATGTCTTCTACAGCAAAGTAAAAGTCGGATACCCCAACAAAAATAATTAAAATTTTGGAAGCAGTTTTGGAAGTAAATTTATTGTAAGAACATATGTATTGCCGTAACAAGAGCAATAATGTACAGTAGAAATTGTATATTTGGCTTCTTCAGAATACATGAAAAAAAAAGAAACAAATACTTTAATGTTCACTACATTCTGTTACTTTAGTGCATACTAAAAAGTACTCTTGTACCAATATTAAGAAATGCAAGGAATAAGATAAGATTGCATGGTTTCACAACATATTCCCTACGCTGAAATATCATTTAAAAGGAAATGGTTCAAAGTGGGACATTGCGAACTGAAGTATTCTGCACGTTGACTACAAAACCCAGTTTCAGACTCAGTCACAAAGAAACGTCTCGCATTTTTCCTGATGTGCATTATTGTTGCTTTGTGTGAGTTGTTGTCGGAAAGTTTCATTGGCGAAGGTATAGTCACTGGCCACTGAACACTACCGGCTTCAGCTGATATTAATCCCCAGGCACATCAGAGCGCCCTTCTTCGTTGGCATTATGTAGCACCAGCGAAGGAATATAATTACTAATAATTGTGGGCGGTATAAACATCGAAAAATCATTAGCTATTGATGTTCTTGGCATGAAAATTCAGTGCGATGTTCGATGGACTGAACACATTTTTCAGGTCTCAAAAGAAGCATTCAAGTGCCTCGGTTTTTTAAGACGATGCAAGACATACTTCACTCCATCTGATCTCCTCACTATTTATACCGCCTATATCCGATCTAAAATGAAATACAACTCTCATGTATGGGCCGGTGCTTCAAAGACTATTTTGAAGTTACACGACCGTGTACAGGAGAGAGCGAAGAAACTCATTGGGGACGGTGGGGTAGCCAACTCCTTTGCCACCCTTGAGCATCCTCGCAATGTTGGATGTGTTTCGTTTTTCTATCGGTACTACAATGGAATGTGCTCTGGTGAAATCAAGGAACTAGTGCCCGAAACCCGTTCATTCCAGCGTATCCATTTGTGGTCGATTTTGCGGCAAATCGCACCACGCATTACAGGGAGAACTCGTATGTGGAACAAACTCCCTGCCGAGGTCTTTGCTGTCACTTTTGACGTGGGAAAATTCAAATCGAATGTCCATAAACACTACTACCGCTATCCTCCTTCCGATAACCTAATTTCCTATTTCCAGCACAATGCATCGCATGGGTAGGGGTCATCTCCTGAGTGCTGGTCCAAGATAAAAAAAAAAAATAAAATGGCTATTAAAATAAAGCTTCAAAATTGAATACGTCTCTTTGATATCAGGGGCGCTGCAGCACTGCTATAAACAAAGAACGTGCAAAAGCAGATTTGTAAGATAATGAAGCTTCAGCACCTGTTATCTCTCTCAGTATCCCTGGCCTCTAGATCCAGCACAATGCATCGCATATGTAGGGTTCAAGATAAAAAAAACCTATCATACGTTAGCAGGTCTGTAAGCGAATATTCCCTCAATATGCCCTTATAAACCCACTTACTGCGATGCAATAGTTTTTGCTGATTGTTCGAGCCAACGTTCCATTTTGCAATTGCAAGTTATCTTGAAATCTACGTACACATTTCCACAGTTCATTCGGTGTTCCGTCATGAGGGATTGCACGGTATTTCATATTTGATAAAGAAAAATTGCCACCCAACATACATTAATTTATGACTCCACTAAGTATTCATTTAGAAACAAATTGATTTGTAACATATTTTAAAGATATCTTAATAGGCATCTTTATTATGATAAAAGTGAAACCCAGGCTGAAATATTTAAAACTAAAATATCATGAATCAGACTCTTCTTCATCGTTATAAAATTTCAAAAGGACAGCTTCAAAAATATGACAATTGCTGAAATGAATGACACATATAAGAACACAAATTTCTAAGTTTCTCCGTTGCGATATAAATCTGTGTGTACGCCAGTATATATACATACATAGATACTTAAATGTTTTCGACAGTCATTAGTTGTCATATATTTATGGCAAAACTGTTTTTATTTCAGTTGCCTGCAGACACCCAACTCCCACTAATACTTTTGCTGAAACAACTGCTACAATAAGTCAGGACCTTGTCGTTCATTTTGAATGGTGCTAAAATGAGCAGAAACGAAAAAAAAAATATAAGTAAAGCACAAATTGTATTTTTGCTATAAAAAATATACATACACATGTACATATATATACATACATACATACAAACATACGACATGATTTATAGACATGTTTCCATATAAAATGCGAGTGTTTGTGTGTGTGTCTTCAAGTGTACAATTTTATGTGTTCCAATGTTTGATTGTGTTTTTTACGAAGACATTAAAAATACTCATATAAATATATATCTATGTACGTGTGTGTGTGTGTGTGTGTGTGTGTGCGAGTAATAAAACTGAAGGAAACAAAATATTGTTCAAAATTGACAACTCTTAGTCGAATACACAGAAAGAAATACCTTCGAAGAAGTTAAAATGATGCAAACTTTTTCAGAGCAAAATGCACAGTTCGTTCATAAAATACGCACGAATTGCAATAAGTATGTTTGTATGTACAAGGTGGGCCAAAAGAAATCACCCTTTTGGAAGATGCTCTTATTTTTGCAAATGGCGGCCAATGTCAAATATGTTTTGACATTTGTGAACTAGACAGATGTAGAATACAAGTGAACAAGCGCGTAACCTACGCCCAAGCCATCCTCAATCTCGCGGACGAAGTGGACGATTTTTCGACCAAAATCATAATGAGCGATGAGGCTCATTTCCAGCTCAGCGGGTACGTGAACAAACAAAACTATCGCTTCTGGGACACCGAAAATCCACGAGTGATGCACGAGGAGCCATTACATCCGCTCAAAGTGACTGCACAAAGTGCACTGTTCACGCTGGAGGAGTCATTGCGCCATTTTTTTTTCGAAGACACCGCTGGTCAAACCGTCCACTGTGTGGTGCGCGCCATGTTAACCGATTTTTTTTTGCCGCAATTGAACGCGAGCCACAACCGATATTCTGAAGGCGGCGTTCCCGGGTCGCCTCATCTCTCGGTTTGGCGATTTGCACTGGCCCGCAAGATCGCCCAATTTAACCGTTCCAGACATTTTTTTTGGGGTGTTTATTGAAGTCCCGTGTTTACGTGAACAAGCCCGAGACCTTGGAAGCCCTCAAGGACAACATTCGACATGAGTGCGAGAATCTGTCGCCCGAAGTTCTCGCTGAAGTGATGAAATGTGCCAAAAAACGAGCCCGTATAGCAATCAATTGTGACGGCGCCCATTTCGCCGATATCATCTCGACTTGACCAATAAAATTCTAAAGGTTCCGATAAACATAATCAAAAAACAGAATCGAAGTTTTTCATTTAGAAAAAAAATGAGAGCCAAACAACATCGGATGACTTCTTTTGAAATACATATATTTACACGACATAGACTGCTGAAATTAAATATACTCGAAACAGTAAAAATGTTTTGAGATTTTGTTCGATTGAGAGTCTCTTAGTTTTTGTCTATGGGCTACACTGTCATTTGGAAAGAAAGAAAATGCTTTCGAATTGGAATGCCATGATATTTGTGAGCTAATAATGCCGAACAATGCGCCGACTTGATTTTATCATGAAATAAATTTTCATTGTAAATTAAATATATTTTCTAAAACTGTTATGCAACTTAAATTATTGTCATAATACGACCGGCATAACCGACCGTTCATATCAGCGAATGCGACCATCGTAGTGATCTAACGCGTTATAGATTTCAATACATTAACTACTTCGAGTATTATTACTCTGTTAATGATAATGATTCATTTGCATTTTTTCGTCATGTGAAGGCAGATACAATAAATAAGAGGAAATGTTTGCTTTTTATTTCACGCATTGTGAACCTGTATGACTCGAAATGCTTCCTTATTCATACAAATATAAATAAGTCCTGATGGCGAGTAGTTGGCATGTTGGCTCTACAACCAGCAAGACACATGTTCGATTCCCAGCACGGTGAAAAAAGTGTTTTAAAATGGCTGATCTGAGCTTAAAAATAATGCGTCAACGTTAAGTTCAATTTATGTACCCAGCGGAAAAAGTAAATGCGTTCACTATGAATTGCTATATTTAAGCCTTCTTAAGCACATCATTATCAACATTTTTTTTTTTATATCAACTTAAATGTTCACAAGATTTTTAATTTTGAATTCATGAAAAGCGCATTCAAGTATACCCATTTATTCATATGAATAACTGCCCAATTGTTATTTAAATTTGGTACTTTGCGTTGTATTTATGACGAGCTGTTTTGTTGAAATCATGCATTGTTGAAAAGTTGAACCCGATCATTTGCTATAGAATACGTGCATTATTTAATTAATTATTTCTTTTGCATGTGTTTTTTGCTGCGGTATTAAATCTTAAACTCATATTCTTTTGAATAGTGTTTTCTAATGGACAACAAACAAATTTTTATATGCTTTTATTGAAAGAAAAACTATTCCAAGTGTAGTTTTAGTATTTATCGTGAACAACACTGTATCTCTCCGCTGTGTATAAAAATTAAATTTTTTTCTTGAAGTTTGATGTAACAACAGTTGGTGTTATCTGCACAACAAAAAAAAAAATAAATAAAATGAAAATGAAAATGGAACGATGTGTATGTGTGTTTTTGTTTAAATTTATTGACGAGCATCTACCCAACAAGCACATGCATTTGATGTCAAATTGAGAATTTGCTCGGCAATCACAGAATTTGTATGATCTTGAAAGTGATTTAAGATACTAAATACACATTCACATTTATTTCTTCCCTACACTAGTGCTGGTGCAGTGGATTGCATACGTACGAGAAATTCCCTGAACACTAATACAAAAAAAAAAAAACTTTTATGCCGACATTTGCCGCAAAACTTTTGCTTTAGTGAAAGCGAACAGATGTGTTCAAGATTTGCGTGGACACTTACGCATAGTGTCTTATTCCACGGTGCTCGCAACACTGAGTGAAATTAAGACGTTCACTACAACCCCCATGGGCACTCGGAAATACAACATTCTGCTCTACTACCACTACACACGGGTTGCAATCCTAATTCATAGTTCTCCCTTGTCTATAAATTACACCTTGCTAAGGTGTTTAGAGCTGTTCAAACTCTGTCTCACATCAGAATGTATTTGAGTCAAGAACGCTTAAGCCAGTAATACTGTTTGTTCGAGACACATTCCGGTGACTACGGTTGAATGGCAACAGCACCTAGTTAAGTAAAATTCGTATCAGAATATATATGTCAAGCTCATATATCGGGTGGTTAAATTGTAAGGGCCGATGTTGAATGTGAACCACACCTAAACGCCAAGCTTTTTTCCGAATTTTATTTGACATTTCTCTATTTCAGACTTACTCAATTTGAACCATGGAGAACGTGAATGGGCAGAATGGTGGCAAGAAATGGCAACAGTGGATGATCAATTTTCGAAGAAAATCATCTTCAGTGATGAGGCACATTTTCACCTCAGTGGATTCGTCAATAAACAGAATTGCCGCATTTGGGCGAATGAGAATCCAAGAGTGATTGTCGAAAAACCAATGCACCCAGAAAGAGTGACTGTTTGGTGCGGTTTATGGGCTGGCGGCATCATCGGACCGTATTTTTTCCAAAATGAGGCCAGTCAGGCAGTTACTGTGAATGGTGTTCGCTATCGTGAGATGATAACGAACTTTTTATGGCCCGAATTGGAAGATATGGATGTGGACGATATGTGGTTTCAGCAGGACGGTGCCACTTGCCACACAGCCAACGAAACATAGGCTCTTTTGCGCAACAAATTCAATGGCCGTGTTATCTCACGTAATGGCGATGTCAATTGGCCGCCAAGATCATGTGATTTGACACCGTTGGACTTTTTTCTTTGGGGTTATTTAAAAGAAAAGGTGTACGTCGATAAGCCAGCAACAATTCAAGAGCTAAAGGATGAGATAATTCGGCACATTAACGGCATAGAACCTCCATTATGCCTCAGGGTCATCGAAAATTTGGACCATCGGATGGAGGTATGCCGCCGTGGTCGCGGCGCCCATTTGGCCGATATTTTGTTCCATACATAATTGAGTACTACCAATATATCATAATAAAATAAAATTACAATGCAAGCAAATTACGGAAATGCAAGCATAACCTCCACAATCTCTAGTAAGATTTCAAAGAGTCGCCTCTTCTCTAGACCTTTAGGTACCGCGGGATTTCTAAACACTCGTAGGTTTGAGAACTTGTCCCAAAGCCCTCTGCGGGAACAGTCGTATGTATTCGAATAACTTCATCTTTTCTGAGTGACAAATAGAGCGGAATAGACAGAGTGAAAGCGATGAATAGTTAATTCTCAGTATTGTTCTATGACGCTTTTCAATAGAAACCAATAAAGAATCCTGGAATACAGTTTTGTTAAAAGTCGCACACAATTACTTTTTGCACAAGAAAACAATAAACATGTAATATTTTTCAGTGGTAATAAATAAAATGTTGAAACATTTTTTTCGCTTTAAATATTACTGTCACGTTTATTTACAATATGAGAAGAAAAACTTTGACATCAAATTGAAAACAAGTTGATAAAAAACTGATTTTAAAATGTTTATATTCAAGTCATTATCAATTCGAATGCAAATGTTAAATTCAAACCTTTGCAAAAGGTTTGAGAATTGCACTTGATATCAAATGATTGTCATCTTAATTAAAAACTTTGAATAAGTGGTTTGCTGGGAATGCATATGAACACACGTATGTGTATGCATGTTTGCACATGTGTTGGTAAAATTAGAAAATATGTCGACAATTTGCTTTCATTTTCACATTTATGTCATAAAAATAAGAAAAAAAAAAAAAAAATTAAACACGAACAAATATTTCACCATCAAGAAATTGCTCGCTCATGAAGTTGATCCATCTGAGTCTCACACAGCACAGTGATTCTACAGATTTTCAATTTTGAAAACCTAACAATTTAATGAGAATAAAGTTTTTATTTTAGTGTAAAGGCAGGCGGCGATGGCACGATGGATGGTAGTCTGCACGTTGACTACGAATCCAAAAACAGACCTGGGTTCAACCCCAGTTTCAGACTAAAAATTTTAAAATAAAAATAAACATCTCTCATTTTTCTGATGTGCATTAGTGTGTCTTTGTGTGTCAGTTGTTGTCGGAAGGTTTTAGTGGCGAAGGCATTGTCACTGGTCACTGAACAATACCGGCTTCAGCTGATAGCAATCCACAATCGCATCAGAACGCCCTCCTTCGTCGGTGTTGTGTACCACCGGCACATCCACAGAGGAGTAGGACTAGTCCAAGACTTACTCACATGTATGGAGAAACCATGGTTTATTTAAAATTACGAAGTCCTAGGGGTGGACCATATAACCCTTCCTACTAACCCGAAAACTACTCCATATAACCACTCCATGGAGCACCTCAGAGAGTAATTTTAATGGGACGGAGTAATCGTAAATACGAAGAAAAGTACGAACCCTTCTCGTATAACAATAAGCAATTGTTTTCAATGACATGGTCCATGGCTGCATTACATAGGATCATGTTGTGACCAGTCCAATTCAGCTAAAACGGATCACGTAATGCAGAGGAGAGAGAGAAAAAGTGACATTTTTGCAGTGTTCTTTTTCGTAAATGTTTCCCTTTTTCTTGCGCATTTATAAATTTTTATATTGAAACTAAATACTTTTTATAAGAAAATCCCTGGGACTAATTAGGAAATTAGAAATTTATGAAACCACTGTAAACAGACACATACACATATACACACATGCTCTCACACACACACACACACACACACACATACTGGAACAATTCTATTAGGCATGACGTGGGATATTTTCTATTTCATTCATATTTTTTTCTATGACCCGTTAGATTTCAATTGCTTGTTATTGTTGTCATGAATATTTTACTTTTTTTTCTCATTACATTGTGTGTTTCGGGAAATACATATATATATATGTACATATATACATCGACATATGTGTATACATACATACGAAATACGTACATAGTAAAAAGAAATGTTTAGTTTTTTTGTTAATTTCCAAGCATTTCAGCAAAAACATGAAACATTTTTGCAGGTTTTAGATCTTCAGTTTAGAATATATTCCCAGCGTGTAAAACGTAAAAAGACTAAATTGTTTCTATCTCTATTGGTAGGATTTTATATTTGACATATTGTTACGGCATTAGAGATTCCCCTTTGTGTTTTTGCTTCATTTGTTTTATTTCCGTTGTTTTAAGTTTTAGATTATTTTTTTCCTATTCAATGGGAATAATTGGCGATTTACACATACAAATTTGTATGCGACAAAAAGTTTTGTGTGAATAAAAACATTTCAGACTTTATTGATGCAGGAGTGTGTATGTAAAGGATCTTTCGCTAAACGCTTGCCCATTTGATATTTTGAACGAAATAAAGTGTGTGTGAGATGGCATTATGGAATTTTGATTAGTTTGAAATTATCTAACATAAGATTCTGCAAATGCCCGTTGCGTTTCGCTGGGTGGTGCTCATCTGAAATATAAAAGTTTCCAATATCCTGACAAATGAATGGGTTCTGCTTTTTTTCGAAGGCCGCTGTGTCGCTAAATCGGGCGATTTAAGAAAACCCCACATGAAAAAGTCAAATGGCAGCATCTCGGTCGACATCACGTTTATCACACTACAAATAGTCTTAAACGGAGGCCACTTATTGCGAATATAAAAACGGCCCATTTTAATGAAACAGTTTTGTCATTTGCAATTGTTGTGAAACGCACAAATCACACTGCTGGATGGATTGTTAAAACAAATTAAAATAAATGACAGTAAATTGCATTTATTCAAGTTGTGAAGTCTCTATCGGAAGACCAATTAAACACATATAAAAAGCACATTTATATTTCTCCTTTTATCATTCTTGAAGCCATTCCTTAATCATGCCATATAATTGATTGTTAATGCGTGTTAAGGGTTTTGTGACTTGCTAGATTTTGCACTAAATGCTGTCAAATTAAATAAATTTTATTAACCCTAGTCGGACTGAACAGGTACAATTGTACTTTTTTCGTTTTTAAATTTTAATAACTTTTTTTTCATAAACAACAGAAACCTGGGATTTTGTGACATCTTAAAATATTAAATTAAATTTAAAGTTTTAAATTTTCAGAGAAAAATCTTGAATTTTTGCCCATGATTTTGGCATTTTACTGTCTTATACCCTTAAGAAACTGAATAGGTACAATTGTACCTTCATATATAATTTGTGAAGAAAGTCTAAGATGGAAATAGAAAATACTTTTTTATTATAATTATTTTATTATAAAACTTCACTCAATTATGTTACATGAAATTCATGTTGTATTCTGTAGCGAGTGTTCATCACAAACGGGTTTAACGCAAATAATGAATTTAATTTCTTACTTAACTCTAAGGACGTAAAAAAATTATCCGTGACCACATTTCGTCCAGATCCTTTATACATTTCAACAAGGTGGAGTACAGTTTTCTCACCAATATTTCGTTGTCTTTGGCCATCTTTTGGCTTTCCAGTATAAATTTGACCATGCAATGGGTAAGAATTGACTGAATCACAAGCCCAGAAAGTTTTTATCCCATAATTAGCTAGGTTAGTAAGTATGTACTGTGTAAACCTGGTATGGCCTCTAAATAGAAATAATTGCTCGTCGATAGTGATACATTCATATGGCTTGTATGCTTTTTCTAAATTGCTGTTCATCATAGTCCAGATGTCATGAATTGGTGCAGCCTTATCTGATTCCAAACGCTGTGCACGTGTATTTTCGTTGTCAAAGCGAATAAATCTGAGCTTCATCTTGAAGCGATCTCGGGACATTACTGCCCGTATAAGAGGCAGCGCATCAGCCTTCCATAAATCAGTCAAATTATTTATGTTATCTCTATGAACGCCAGCTGAGATAAGAATACCGAAAAAAGAAATCGAGTTCATTTGCAGTGAAGGGCAGAAACTTTTTCTGAGATGGCTGTTCAGAGGAATTATGAAATACTTGTCCCAACTTATTATTGAAATTATCAAAAATTATTTTAGCTTTCCGATTGCTCTCTCTCAGTATAATATCACACATTTCCGGAGTTATAATAGACTTGAAAAGATCCTTTTCAGTCAGTAAGGAACTACTCGATATAGGCCCACCTCTTTGCCGCAAAACGTGTGATGTGAATTTGTGAATTTACTTTGGTAACTCTATATACTTAAAGTTAACGTATATTCGGTTTGAAGTTGAATTTGAAATTTGCAGTTAAATATTGTTACAATGTAAAAACCACTCATTTTTATAATGAGTATTTTTATTTGTGATTCTAGGCATACTTTTAATATAAATTATATATAATACCTTCACTAACAAATGTCATATTTCTGTTGATAAATATAAGAAGGTACAATTGTACCTGTTCCGTCTTTTAACGGTATAATCTTTTTCCCATCGACCAGGGTTAAAGAGTAAAATATAAAGAGAATAAAATCTTTTTTTTTTATTATACCAAAATTTACATTAAAATTAAGATGTGTAACCAAGGTGGCCATAAGTAGCACTTTTGTAGCTATATTTGGGTTCGTTTTTCTTTTGTTTTTAGTTTAGCTTCAAGCACCACATTTAGCTCCGAGCTTCTTTTCACAATTCAGTTAGTTTATTTAGCCTCTTCCGTAATATCAATACTATGCTCAAAGAGTTCACAAGAGAAACTTTTATGTATCGTAGCTACTTAAATTAGTTCTACGGACAATAAGAAAGTAATCTGGGCTGAATGTTAACAATTAAAATGCTTAAATATGAAAATGGAGGTGAGCAAAGCAAATTCAAAATGTAAACGATTTGGGTAAGTTGAAAGGAGAATGGAACATGTTTCTGTCTGCCAACGTCTCTAATGGAAATTCGGACTATGCTTCGCAGCGAAACTAGTTGGAAAGAGATAGTCGAGCGGCGAGACGTGATATAAGGAAGCAATAGAGCTTAATAGTTATATGTTTACTACTTATAAACACGAAAAAAATATATTTTATTTTTTTTTATATGTTGAGTTCCTAAATTAAACTAACTTTATTTCATAATTTTTTGGTTCTTATACAAATATGTATTTTTATTTAACAAGTAAAAAATTCTGCTGAAAAAGTTAAGTTTGCAATTCTTTAGTAATTTATTAATTTTGTATTTATTGCATTTTCGTTCATTTATATGGGAACGGAAATGCAAGAAAACAATTCTTAAGAAAAAGTCTGGTTTTAATAATTTGTTACGTTTTATTTAAATTTGGTAATTTCGCGTAATTGCATTTATTTATTTTATGGCATTTGCGTTTATTTATATGGGAACGGAAATGCATATTATTAATAGTGAACTAAATAAAGTTCTTGGAATAAAGTAAAAGGTAAGCAAATTAAAGTATGTATTTAAGTATTAAAGTATTAAGTATTAAGGTATGTATTTAAATTATATTAGCTTTAGTTAGGGGAATAACGGGAGGCATTATAACTCTTAATTTCCATATGCCTGTATTTTTTTTTTATTTGAAACGCTGTGTTGCTTTTTGACTGGTGTTATCTTGAAGCATAATTTTTTTTTTAAGCTCAAGACGACCTATTTAATTTATTCGGGTATGTTCTGTTAACCGAATCTGCAAAAATTTTTCATTTTTAAAACGAATACACATAATTAGGTGTTCTGTAAACCGAATTCGCATAATTTTACTCGGTTTAAAATCGAGTAGATTAGTACGGTCGAAATTAAATCGAATCTACTATCTTCCTAATAAATAACTGATGAAACCTAAAAAAAAAACAATTACCAATTTTTACTTGAAGTCTTTCTTTTATTAAATTAAGTCAAATTATATACTCTGTAATAGATTTTAATACAAAATAATCAATTTAAAAAACACTCCAATATATTTCTCCATGTTCTTGTTAAAGTCGATTCATGAATATTATCTTTGGAGTTTTTTGAAGGAGCGAGTATATGTTAACACAACACATTCCTTGAATTCCAGGCCAACATTGTTGCAGAAATTCGATCGTTACAGTCGCAAATTTTCAAAGATGTTATGGAGAAAGCTGTAAAACCAACCCATAATTGCGAAGCTGTAAACGGTGGTCATTAAGTGGCATTATTTTCCATATTTACATAGTCTAAAAAAATTTCCATTTTCTATATTTTATATCTTGAAAAAGAAAGAATTAAAATTAAAAAAAATGTATATGAAAGAAAGATTTATTAAACTTTTAAACTCCATTATTGTTCATTCTTCAAATTATTTCATCTTGCTTTTTCAGGTTGTTTGGAACCAATTGGTGTGTTAGGCGGCAGCAGTGCTGGTATTAACTCTGTCGATTTTGATTCTACTGGTTGTTATGTAATAGGTACATCTAATGATTATGGCGCTCGAATTTGGACGACAGCAGATAGACATTTTCATTAAATTCATTAGATATATCATTAAAAAATCTCTTTTAAATAAGAAAAAACATTATTTTGAACAAATTTTCAGTTGGTTTATTAACCTTTTGACGTTTAAAAAATCTTATTCGAAAGCAAGTTCGAATGTTGGAAATCGTGTGATTTTTAGAACACCAAATTAGCATTTGTTCGGTTTTGAGAAATCGCTCGTTTTTAAATCGACTCGGTTTACAGAACAGGGGTGATTATTTCACTTCATTGACAAAAGAGGGTGCTGCTGGCATCGACATATCTGTAGAATTTTTGCTCTTACGCGGTATTAGACCGACAATATTTCGGTTGCAGTGTCAACGCGCTAACTAAACAGCCAACAGCAAATGGCAAGTAATAAAAGTAACTTCCTACAGTTTTATAACAAAACAGAAATGCTACACATAGTTTTCGTACATACGATATTTTTTTTTTATCTGTGACCAGCACTCAGAAGATGAATCTTACACATGCGAAGCATTATTCAGTGATTAGTGACTATGCCTTCGCCACTGAAATCATTCAGAATTGTATCACTGAGACCTAATTCGTATAGAATTCTAATTCTGCCACTAATTTATATGAAATTGATTGTGAACACAACCATACAGTGGCAAGTAACTGATGTACTGGTAACTATTTATCTGAAGAAAATTAAAATTTAATAATATGTGGCGCAGTTAGCCATTTTTCATTTAAACAATTTGTAAGTTCGCTTTTTATCTATACGATGAGGCAAGAATAACGATATTTCCTTAAAAGAAAAACAATTAAATAATAATAAATCACTGTTGGCGACAATGAATTCTTATCGCAGCAATTCTACTTAATAGTCTTCCGTTGGCAAAAAAACTTCCACAAGTGAGAAAATAGAATTTGAGCTTGACATTCAGCAGTCGACAAGTCATTATGTGCGGTTCGCTGTTGAAGAACGTTTGTCTAATTATCGGCTGTTTTCTTCTGTTGGCATGCACTGACAGTGCAAAACTGACACTGACTGAAGTTCAACCTAGAATTATTGGCGGTCGAATTGCTGAGGAGAAGTTTCCCTTTGTAGTTTCTATACTTGCGGACACAATATTTGGCCGTTTCCACAGTTGTGGTGGTTCCATAATAAATGAGCGCACAGTTCTAACAGCAGCTCACTGTTTGTCTTATACATCAGCTGCGAATGTTAAAGTTCATGTGGGTGATAAGTCTCGCAAGGTAGTAGATGGAGATGTGTATGCAGCGGAGGCAATTTATTATCATGAAAAATGGACTAGTGCTACACAGGATTATGACGTGGGTCTGGTGAGAATAAATGGTTCATTTCTGTACGGTACCAATGTGCAGCCTATAAAACTAGCAACTCACGCAGATAAAATAAGGGATGGCAGTTATGCTACGGTCTTGGGTTGGGGTTTTACCAATACAGCAAGCCATCAGGTAGCGGATTACTTAATGAGAGCCAATATACCGATAGTTCGACATGCAACGTGTAACCGTCAAATGCATGGCGCGGTTACCAAACGCATGATATGTGCTGGCTTCAGAAATGGTGGCGTAGATGCCTGTCAAATGGATTCTGGTGGTCCTTTGATAGCCAATAAGAAACAAATTGGCATTGTGTCTTGGGGTGTCGGCTGTGCTCAACCCAATAAGCCGGGTGTTTATACTCGCGTTTCAGAAATTTTGCCCTGGATTGAATCCATTTTGTTGAAGCATTACAGTGAAGTTTTCTTATTGTGACAAAAAGGAAGCACAAATTTTAAAATAAAAATATTTAATTGAGTACAAAATAAATACTGCTTCTTTCTCTAAAGTAGTTTTATTTTTTCTTAAACGGATAAAATACGATTTTATAATTTAGAAACAAAAAAATTCATAAAATTATTGTTATTGTTCCAATTTCAAACGAAATGAAATACAATGCAAACAAAAAAATTTCAAATAAATTGACAAGAAATTAATAGTAAAAATAGTTGCGAAAACTTTAAGAAATGGAAAATATTTTTCAGTACATTTTAAGAAGAGTGTACAACAGGACATCCCCATTTCAAGTGTTTTCGAAATTCATGGAATATTTATTTTATTTATTTGTAGTATATGATTGTGATATTAACTATAAAAATATTATATTATATAAAATTATCCATACTACGTATTACAGAGAAAACTAATTTTTTGGCCGATCGTGCGTAAGTGAAATTAACTCCCTACAGAGCTCTTTCCTGTCACTTTTTTTTTTTTTATCTGGGACCAGCACTCAGGAGATGACTCCTACACGTGCGAACCATTGTGCTGGAACTATAGGAAAGGGATAGTAGGAGAAATAACAGGAGGTGAAGCTTATTTAATTATTTTTGCAGCACTGCTTTCACACGTTCTCTGTTTATACTCGCAGCAGTGCTGAAGCTTCGGTTTAGTAGCCATTTTTATTATTGTTTTACTTCGCTGGGGCTACACAATACCGACGAAGGAGGCCATTCTGATGCGATTGTGTATTGCTATCAGCTGAAGCCGGTATTGTTCAGTGACCAGTGACTATGCCTTCGCCACTGAAACCTGAAACCGACAACCACTGACACACAAAGACACACTAATGCACATCAGAAAAATGCGAGATGTTTATTTTTATTTTAAAATTTTAGTCTGAAGCTGGGGTTGAACCCAGGTCTGTTTTTGGATTCGTAGTTAACGTGCAGACTACCATCCATCGTGGTACAATTCATCGCATGGGACCGGAGTGCTGGTCCAACATAAAAAAAATAGAAATTTATATATCGTGAAGTGACAGATTTTATTTATTTTTTTTTAAATTCAATACAAACTCTACGAAGCTCTTAAGCTTGTCTGTAGAAACACACAGGGTCTAAGCGAACCCACACCTCCATATTGTTAAGTCTAATGGCCATGCACTAGAGTACGGAGGCACCATTCGTACATAACTCTGTTTTTATCGACTTTTTTTCTTAATATTGCTCAAATACCGATGAAGGAGGACGCTTTATTGTTTATTAGCATAGACATTAATGCACTTCATAGATACTTTTGATTCCTAGAATGGATTTTGAGTCCACAATTTTTGGAACTGAAAGTTAAGCGCCACTAACTTTAAACAAATGCTCACTTACCACATGGCTCTGCTTTCACAATATAAAATTGTGTTCTTTTTTTTGCACTGCAAAATAAGACACCATAAAGTAAGATTCCAAAGTATTAAGTAAAAAATACTCACCTATTTCTTATTATGCAATACAGCGCCAATATTTTGTATGAAATACTGTTCTAATTTAGGAAAAATTTACCCACAGAGTAAATAAAATATGGTTCCATATGCAATTTCACACCAAAAATAATTTTTATAATAAACCTTTAAAAACATTCTATATATTAAATTTCAAGCTCAAAGGTTCGTCTTTATATTAATTTTTTATATACTTCGATATCTCGTTAATCATCGATTAACATCTAAAGGAAATTTTTATTATATATAAAATTTTTTCTTTTCAAAATTAATAATTAATATTTTAATTATATTATTAATTGACCTTTTTTATTATATTTTTTGATATATATTTATTAAGCCTGAGGTCTTTTTTTATTTATAAATATTATTTTTTATATATTATATTTATTATTTTATTTTTTATATATTATTATATTTATATTTATATTTATATTTATATTTATATTTATATTTATATTTATATTTATATTTATATTTATATTTATATTTATATTTATATTTATATTTATATTTATATTTATATTTATATTTATATTTATATTTATATTTATATTTATATTTATATTTATATTTATATTTATATTTATATTTATATTTATATTTATATTTATATTTATATTTATATTTATATTTATATTTATATTTATATTTATATTTATATTTATATTTATATTTATATTTATATTTATATTTATATTTATATTTATATTTATATTTATATTTATATTTATATTTATATTTATATTTATATTTATATTTATATTTATATTTATATTTATATTTATATTTATATTTATATTTATATTTATATTTATATTTATATTTATATTTATATTTATATTTATATTTATATTTATATATAAATTTATATTTATATTTATTTATAAATATTATATTATTTTTTTATTTATAAATAAAAACAAAATAAAATAAAAAAAAACCTCAGGCTTAATAAATATATATCAAAAAAAAAAAAATTAATAATTAAATTAATTAATTTTTAAATTAATAATTAATAAATAAACAAATTAATTAATAAAAAAAAAATAAATTTTATAAATAATAAAAACTTCCTGAAGATGTTAACCGATGGTTAACGATATATCGAAGTATATAAAAAATAAACATAAAGACGAACCTTTGAGCTTGAAATTTAATATATAGATTGTTCTTAAAATTAAAAAGGTTAAAAAGTAAGTATTAAAAAAAAAACATTTAAAATTCTAAGCAATTTTATTTTCAACTGATACTGATATTTATTTGAAAAACTAAATACACATTAAAACGGATTTTCGGTGTGCTTTCAAAATTGGCCTTTGTTTATGTTAGAAGTTTTGCATACAGTAAAATTATAAAATTAAAAGAGAAAAAAAAATTTCAAGGGTTTAAATCAGTTATCCAGTTGCTTCTCTCAACTTGAGGTTTGTTTTTGGTGCGCTAAAATATTTGGTTATTCTCAAATAGTTTAGGGACATTTTTATATAAACATATGAAATTTTTTAGATACGAATTTTTTACAATTAAGAATTAAGTCATTAAATGAAAAATAAAGAGGCCGGTTTTTAAGAAAAGTTTCATTTATTTCAAATTGGAATATACAGAGTGTGAGTGCTGTTGCAATATAAAGCGCACCAAACACCATCCTTTGCTATTACTTTCGTTTTTACAAATCTAATTATCCTACGAAAATACATTTAGTGAAATAAAACAAATCGATTTAAATTTCGTTAAACTCAAAAACTAATTGGAACTGTAAATCGGCAGAAAGATGGATTGCTTTATAGTTACTAATAATTGAAAATAAAACAGTTCAAATTGTTTTTTTTAAATTATTCGCCGTTTTCTTTTCAACACTTTTCATGCTCAATTCTTGCCTTTTTTTTGTCTTTAGAAGTGAACAGTTAAATACAAAATAATAGACAATTGTTTCAAAGATTTTGATGTGAGTTTCTATTGTTTTTTCCTTGGCACGAGATTACACGAGGCGATTTTGTCTTAGTCGATAATCTGAGGCAGAAGAGAAAACCGACAAGGGCTACAGACTCGTTCGCACTTTGAATATTAAGTCAAACAAAAAATAAAAATTTTGGAAAAATGTATTTACTTAATAAATTTATCACTAGAAAACTTGACGTGTGCGAACAAAGACTTAACTATTGTTGCAAACGTTAGAAAGTATGCGCCATGCAAGTTTATTTACGATCATGATAATTTACGTACCTTGTCCAATTGTGCTGGACAATCATCCAGTAAAAGATTAAGTACTGACGGTTTTGTTTGTATTTGCAGTGTCTTTGACCAAAGGCGGACAACAAATATTTTGTTTGTGATCTTTGTAACTGTTTTTTTTTTTTGCTTCTTTTTCTTCTTTGAAAGAAAGAAGCCCAGAAGAATAAGAAATAGAAGTGGCATAGCTTGATATCTTTATAGAATAGAAATGAAAATTAGAGTTCATTCCATACCAATTTTAGCACACAAAAGAGTCCCATAGTCAAGTATGTCCAAAATAGTTATAAACAATTGTGCGGATATGGACTTATAAAAAAGACATACGGAGAGACAGACAGACAGACAGACAGGCAGGCAAACGAAAGCAAACAAATGAAAGAGTTAAACAAACATACATACATGGCAATCTAATTAAGACATTGTAATCTTACAACTTTCAACAAACAACAAAAGAAGACTTTAAGGCAGGCAGCCAAATCCAAAAAACTCATGTCCTTGTATGTGTGTATGTTTGTATGTATCTATATCAAAACAATGGGACCAACCAATATTTCCGCAGTAGAAGTTAGTCAAGTCAGTCTTTTTGTTTGTTTGTTTGTTTGTTTAAAACAACTTTGGTACATTTTAATGTTGTTTTCAATAAAACAAAACCAAACAATCAAAAGCGTAGGTGTTTTTCTTCTCTTTATCCCATCTACAAATAACTTATTTATTTCTTTTCTTTTTTGTGTTTTTTTTTCTGTTTGCGTTCAGCTGCATCTCTCTAAAGAAACCGTTATTTGACCCTTGCTTTGAGAATAATTTTAAAGTGGCGGTCTTTTTGGTTACCAATCAGTTCTTCTGTTCGAAAGCCAACATATTGCAGGGCTTGGCTTAATCTAAAATTTATAATCGATTTTTTGAAATTTTAATTTTCTTCAAACATCACCACTGTGAGCCATATTGGCGGGCTGGCGACGCCAACGCATTTACATCCATCATTTGTCAATGTTGCACTCAGTTTCTTTTATAATGTAGATCAGTTGAATATGTGCACCTTAATCTTGATGGAATTGGTATTTTTGCCTTATAATTTATTTTCTGTTCATTTTTTAGCAACAATTGTTGACTGTACCTGGAGTTTCCTCATTGAAGACCTTCATCTGCCATGTTAAATATTTTTAGTGCTTAAGTACGTATTTTAAAACTATGTATTTATTTCATATTTCATACCACGAAAATACAAATACAATTTCAAGGTGTGTCTAATTGTTTGACAAGTTGTGATAACTTTATACTGAGAAATGACAAGCGTATGCACTTATTCATTATTAATTTTGTAATTTTTTTTCGTTTATTTCTCAGTGCCAGATATAAATGTACTGATAGGAGTTCGAACGAAAACAATTACATATTTAATTTTATTCAAATATTTGGAACAGTGGTTCAAACGTATATGACTAGATAATGTGAATCTATAATTTTCACTATTAGAAACCAGTTGCATTAACATATCACGACAATTATGTGGATGGTTTTAAATCTGTACTGTGGTATATTTTATAAATATTCAAATGATATTTTTTATACGAGTAATTTTTAAAAATTTAAATTTTAACAAATGCGCTCATAATAAAAATAAATTTTTGCATCACGTAAATCATGTAACGCACTGCTACAGCGTGGGAATACTTGTAACTGATTTTGTAGAGATAATATTTTTTGTTAAAACATATGTACCGTGTTTATTATTCAATTTTATACCTAGAATTGGAACTATTATTGGCATAAATATTTTATTAAATCATCGGTAATTACGAAATCATGCACCTACATTGCTGTAATCTTTTTAAAGCACATCGACTCTATAATAAAACATTAAAAAGTTTTAGTTCTATTACGATTTCTGTATTTTGTTTTAATTATTTCCATGATACTAAACTGTCTTTCATTCTAATCGTTACTGAAAGTTAATACGAGATTAGTTAAAAGAAGAAATGGATTTCCTTGCAGGGCATTCTTAAATTGTGGCACCAGCAACCAAAACTCAACTGTTGACTCAACATTTGTTCAGTCTGCTTTCGCCAATGCTATTTTGTGTTCAGTGTATTTTATTTTGCATGGTCAATATTAGAGAATATATTTGGTCTTAGTATGTATGCTCATGTTTCAAAAAGATTTTGTGGCTTCAGCTGCAAATTATAAATTAATTTAGCTTTTTAAGGGAAATTTTAAAATAAAAAAATGCTAAATTGGCACCACCTTTAATCAAATATCATTACAAGCTTAAGCACATAGTTATTATTGTTGGCCTTAATGTTACCTCTATTTATGTATATAACAAATAAATTTTGGCTTTTGCCAGAAAAAAAACTAAAAATATTTTTGTAAATTGAAGTTTGAACGAATTAATTTTTTTAACCTTCGAAACTGCCCAAAATGAAAAAAAGCCTTTTGGTTGGATAACAGGATTTTAATTTTCAATTTAATATGCCAACTTTTTAAATCTTCAAATAATTATCCAATCAAATAACACATGTTTGTTATCATTTCTTTATTGTTAATCATCGATAATCATCATCAATAATTTTTAATTCATTTAATTATATAAAATAAATGAATGTAAGACCACTGTACTGCCAATTTTATCTTTGAACTGCTCATTGTCATTTAAATGATGTAAGACATCATACCGAAATTAATAAAGGCCATCATACAGACACACACACACACAAACACTTATATATACTTTCTATAGGCATGAAATTGCCACATTGAAATCAACAACTTACAGCAGCATGACATTGTGCACAACAACTAGAAAAAGGAGGGGCAAGTTGAATTTTTGCTGATAATAAGCAACAGCTTTTACCAACCTCGTACATAACGACAACAACATATAAAAAAATGTCATTTAATAAATATTTTTTTCTAAATAATCGCAAATTATAAGTTAAGAAAGACTCTCAAAATGTTTATAACAAACCCAAGAAAATTTTTTAAAATAAAAATAAATTTAAACAAGTAACGGTCACAGAAGCAGGTGATTAGTTTAACTGCTGGTGTTTAAACGACTATTCAGCGTTATGTAATTCCAAACCAGACTCAGGGCATGGTCGTCACAGTGCGAAAAAACAAGAGAAGTTGACAACTGTCATGTTAAATATAGAATTTAATCACGGTCGGTTTTTTTTTTCTCCGTTTGTCTATATTTTTTTGCAGTTTAAGCCTTTGTTTGCTTTTCTAATGATGTACAAAATATGATAAGGATTTTTGTTTAAGCTTACGACTTTAATACAAGATTTTAAAATAAAGATACACGATTTCACTACGAAAAGCAGAGATTTAAAAATGAAATTCTATCGAAAGAGAAAAAAAATCAAGACTATTGTTTAAACTTAAACATGTTTTTAATAAATGTTATTTTTTTAGCAATAAAAGCATTTATAGTGTAAGAGGTGTCTGTTTAAACGTATATGTGTATTTTGTTTGACAGGTTTCAGAATGCGCACAAACACTGTCTTTTCAATGTGTATTTATCAGAGAGCTGTAACGCTTTACGGTTTGTTGGATACCCCGGCACAAGGAAGGCATAAATAAAAATATTACGAATTCCACAGAAATGTCATCGGTGTCGATTTCGATGTCAAATTTTAGAAAGAAGAGAAATTATGTAAATTATAATCTCTCGATTTGCAATAACATTTTTTAAAGTGACTTTGTGAAAATAAGGGTAGTTTTACTAGTAGTAGTAAAATTTTATAATGAAGCTTTGATTTCCTATTAAACAACTTGCAATATTATACTGTATAGATTGATATTGACTGATGTTTACTTTTACCTTGTTCCCTTAAAATAATTCTTTCTGACTAAAAGTGTTGCGAACTTTAGCCTAATGTGGCTAATAATAATAACCAAAATATACTAAAATGAGAAACGTTTAATAATCTTGCATTGCATTTTGTTATTTAGCATGTTCGAAACAAAAGAATATGAAATATAATATGTGTGGTGTAACTGTGCGGGAAACTGACATCTAATTTTCCAATTATAAATTAGCTATCGTGTTCGTGCGATACATTTTGCTTTATATCAACGGCTCTTGATCTCGAAAATAACAAAATTACGATTTGCCATTTTTTTTAATTACGAATTTTCAATAGTACTAGTCGGCAGCACCAAAGAAAATAAATATTTCGTATTTTTCTCACATGAACTCAATTAAAAGTGGAAAAGCCACGTTTAAAAATCACTATTTTTGTGACGATTATATAGCGAACGTTATAATAAATAATCCAAATAAATATCTCAATATGCTTTTTATTATTGTTCTTCATCAATTAATTATTAAAAATAAAAAAAAAATACTTTTTTCATTTATGCAACGGAAGTCAAAATTAATTATGATTATTTATCTACGTTGGTTATACGATTTAGCGCGGTCTATAAGTACATGTCATTAAAAAAAATTTATTTTTCATTTTTGTCAACTAAAGGTAGACTAACTATAAAAAGTTTTAGCACAATTTAATAGAATTAAATCGGTTAATAAAATAATTCTTGTATAAAGAAAATATTTAGTTGATTTTATTTGCATATTTTGTAATTCTCAAAGATTTCTTGGGAGTTCTTGTATAAACATATGGATGTTCTTAACATGTTTCTAGGCCCAGCTAAATCAAATAACAAACATAAATAAATAAAGAAAACATATAAAATAAAAAAAATAAACAAAAATAGAGACACCTTTTTTTAGTGATTTTATGTTTTGAGGTTTGTTTTTCAAAGTTTTCTTCTGTTCTTAGCAACTTACAATCGCACCGAAAAATATAAAAAATGTATGATTTGATGACAGCAAGCAATTTACAGGCGTATTTTTAAAACATCGTGTGAATTGAAATATCTTTTTTCTCAATAAATATAAAAATATAATTATTCTTTCAATTATTCGCGCTTAGTCAAAATTCATTAATATTATTTATCTATGTTTGTTAAATTTCTTAATTTTTTTTCAAGAATTTGTTTAAAGGCCTACTGCAGATTTTGCTATTACCACCAAATGAAATGCTGCATATAGACCAGCTAAATCGTATAACAAACATACCCTAAATTAATATATAAAAATGTATATCAGAAATATACATTGTCAATTTTAGCAGTATTTTAACGTTGTTTTCAAAGGTGAGATGCAGCTGAATGTTAAATATTGTAGCTCTCTGGCGTATGTAAACTGCCTTATAATTTAAGCTTAAAAGTTATCTTTGGGTTTTGGTTTTTTATTCGAGGTGGCGATAACTATCAGTTATGATGTCTTCGATGACAATGGTGTTACAACCAAAACAGCGAGAACTACAACTACAACAACAACAACAACAACAACAACAACTGAAACTACAACTTCTATGTTGTCATAGAACATTAAAAATGGATATTAATTACGAGGATTGTTTGGAAAATTTCACTGTAATAAATTGAGGTTCCCTTTACAGAATGTTTAGCTGAAAGTTGTGGGTTTAAACCCTATTTCAGTCATTGACATACGGCCTCTCCTTTAAACTGGGTACCCTGTTGTAGTTTGTGAAAAATTTTCAGCAATATTTATATGTTCGTTTAGGAACTTCTACTAGTGGCGATGGATGAAGTACAAAACCAATAGCAGACCTGGGTTAAACCCCCAGTTTCAGACTAAAATCATAAAAAAAAACATCTCGCATTTTTCTGATGTGCATTAGTGTGTCTTTGTGTGTCAGTTGTTATCGGAAGGTTTCAGTGGCGAAGCCATAGTCACTGGTCGCTGAACAGTAACGGCTTCAGCTGATAGCAATCCACAATCACATCAGAACGCCCTCCTTCGTCGGTATTGTGTAGCACCGGCGAAGTAAAATAATAATAAAAACATGGCTACTAAACCGAAGCTTCAGCACTGCTGCGAGTATAAACAAAGAACGTGCTAAAAGCAGAGCTGTAAAATAATTAATTAAGCTTCACCTCCTGCCATTTCATCAATTATCCCTTTCCTATAGTTCAAGCACAATGCATCGCATGTGTGGGGGTCATTTCCTGAGTGCTGGTCCCAGATAGAAGAAAAATATATATTTATTTTGCAGTTTAGTAGCAGTTTTACACTTTTCTTCCATGTAATAAATGTATTTTATATGTGAAAATTGCGCTTCAATTATGCCAGATACATTTTATCTGTTAAAAAAAAAACTCATAATAATAAACTCGTTATTATTATTATTCCAATCCTATATTATTCAACAGAAAATATACTTGTATTTCAATATAAAACCGATATTTTGATAGAAATTCGCGTGAAATATTGAACAGATTGTGAGGCATTAGCTCAAAAATTAATCCGTCTACTCCACACCAAAGATGCAACAGCTCTCCTTTGGTTAATTCCAAAGCCAAATCAATCATGATTTGTCTTGTCTGCCTTCTATTAAGAAAACAAAAGGTATATATTTTGCTGCCCTCTATTACAAAAAAGCAGGGACCACAATTCCCTCTAAAATTCCTAGTAGCTTCAAAATTTTGATTTGTTAGAATAGAAAGCTTTTCATTTGCACTACTGTTAGAAAAAGAATATATTTGTGATTTATTAAAGGTGCCCTCATAATTCAAGAGTCGTGACAAAAAGTAAGCAAACTTGAAAGTGTTAAAGACCATATTCTGAGATTTATGTTTTGGAACATCAATGGGATCAATAAGAAGATGTAATTAAAAATTTTACATTACAAAAGAAATTAAGCGAATAGAATTCGTGTATGCGTGGCTAGAGAAAAACTGATATTTTATATACGTCATCGCCATTATTTTCTCCAAGGACTTTTTTAATTTCCTTACCTTCGATTAGAAACTTTTCGCTTGTATGTGAAATATTCGTGACTCCATTAGAATACGCCTCTCTTGTCCATTTTATGACTGACTAACTGCTTCTAACAGATTTTTTCAAGTTGTCCCTCGTATAGCCAACCACTATCAGGAAGTATTAATATTTCTGTTATTTTTCTATACCCATGCAATAAATATATAAAATTTTTTTTTTGTTATACCAAGTTTACCTTCATATGGAACAGAAGATAGAATACTTAGCTTTATTATGTCCACTAGTCATACACGCTGCTACACCTGGAAAAGGATCGCCAAAAACAAAAAGAAAAGTTAAATGATACTATTTGGTGTCGTCGTCGTCGTCCAGAAGTAAAGCTAAACTGAACACAAGTTGAAAATAAAAAATTGAGAAGAACGTAGAATTGAATGTCATTTTTTTTTGGGTTTCAGAGTTTTCTTACCATCTTATGCTCACTTCCTACTTTAGAACTGCTAGCACTGCGTTATTAAAATTGTTGCTGCTGATGTTGTTATTGTTGGCGATGCTGTTGCCGTTTGGGAGGAAATGTAAGCGGTACATGCGCGTTACATATGTTTGTTGTGACTAGACACCATCTTATGTGGCATTCAATAGTGCACCCAAGGGACACATCCATTATCAGCTGCCATGTGAACTTCGACGAACAGACTGAATTTTTTTTTACTTCTTTCTTTGCTTGTTTTAACTCTTCCGTATAATATTCATCTCATGTAACATTTGGTGTACTAACTTGAGCTTAGCACCAGCTATTTATTTATTTTTTTATGCTTCTAAGCAAACCAAAATTTAAGATTCTAAAGTGGCGATAGTGACAAAATATGTTGCCTTAACATTTCCACTTTTTTTTTTCTATATAAAATTTTCTTTGTGTTTCGCTGTTTGGCGAAAGGAAGTCAGCAGACGAAGGTATAAAGCATGCAACAGTTTGGTATTTTTATAGCTGAAGTGATTTTGTTTTTGTGGTCGATCTTTAGAAGTTCATGAAAGTCGTGTGTGAAGTTCGTAAAAGCTTTTTTTTTGGTACTCAAAATTTCTGGCGATTTTTTTCCCTTCAGTTTTTAAACTTTGCAAAAAATCTGGTGTACGAAGACGGGCAAGAGCACCCTACAATTATAGGAATATCCTATTAAATAGTAGTAATAAATAAACAGATGGAGTAGTAGATATATAGTACATCTTCGTAATGGATCCAGATCTCTTCTAAAGTTTGGACTCAGACCAAAGATATTGTCACAAGTGTTTTGTTATTCTTTGGTTCTGCAAATAAAGAAATTATGTATCCCTGTCAAAGTAACGTTGAAGCCGAAACCCGCTAAACTGCTCACAGAATGTCCGCTACGTACACAATCCATTCCACAGGAATATATATAGTGTAGAGAATAATGCGTTGAAGTAATATAAAGGAAAGTAGTTTGATTTTTTTATAACTCTGCAGTTGCGCATTTTTGTGAATTAGTAAAGCTGAGTCTCTGATGTTAAGTTGATATTTTAATTTATTTAAGCTGAACTAGAGCCATTTTATTTCGCCAATATTTTATATCTCGAAGGTTGGTGCCGTTAACATAGACACATCAGAAAAAAATGTTTGGCTTAACTTGGCATGAACTCACAATTCAGCCGCCAAAAGCAATAATCCACTACAACCGCTCAAAGGACAATTTGCTGATTGCATTCATTCATTTTTATGTCGGGAAATAACTACTTTAGTACACCATCTGTTTGTATACACAGCAAAATTAAACAACAAAAATTAAAAAAAAATTAATTAAAAATTTCATAATATCAATTAAAAAATTAATTCGATTTTCACCGTTGAAGAAAATAACAGTATCAATTAAATTATTATTTGTGAGTTAATGAAATTAATTTTCAATTAAATTTTTAATAAAAATAACAAAAACTTAAAATAAATATATGCATATTTCGAAAATTTCAAACAAATTTTTAATAGCAAAAAAATATTTGAATCTAATTCGAATGCTTATTGGGTATTAATTTCTATTTGCATAAAGAATGTTGCATATATGAGAGAAAAGAATCAGATAAAAATTTTAATAAAAATATACCGTCAAGCAAAAAATATATTATTTATTTATTTTAGTATTGAGGCCAAAAATTTATTAAAATTTTAGTTGAATTCATTAAACTTCTTCAACTAAATTTTTAATTTAATTAATTAAACTTCTTCAACGAAATTTTTAAATAAATAAATATTTAATATTAACTGAATTTATTTTGGGAATATTCATTTATATATATGATTCTAATTGTGCTTTTTTCCTTATAAACTATATGTGAAATTTATTATTACATACTTTATCCTCCTCAATTATTTATTATTTTATTATTAATTAATAATTAATTATTTATTTATCCTCCTCAATTATTGAGTTGCTTTTGTAATAAAATGCTTTATGATATTTTTCATACTGTATGAGAATATCATAAAGTATGTAATAATAAATTTCACATATAGTTTATAAGGGAAAAAGCACAATTAGAATCATATATATAAATATTTAATATATTTTTTCCTATGAAATACACAAAAGGACGACTTTTTACAATTTAAATTTTTATCTGATTCTTTTAATTGAGAAAAAAAAACTATTATTCTAATTGAAGGTTTTAAATAAAAATAAAAACTTTCTTCTCTGTTCGATGATATTCTGTTTGAGAGACAATTGAGATTCTCGTTTGTGGTATCCTCTTTGAAAATGACGACTTTGACACAATCACCACAATCAAGACCTGTAAAAGTTATAGATAACCTTTCTACAACACGGTAGTTTCGTTAAAAAAGAGTCACATATTGTCTGAAGACATTCCATATGAAATGAAAAAAAAAAGAAATGACGTTTTAATGTTTATTTCATATATCAATGTATATCTGCCTTGTACAGGCATGCAATAGATACGTGTTTCGGGATATCAGGGCATTTAATGAACTCGACTGCCAAATATTGTGAATTGTAGTAATTTGAAATTTTTTTTTTAACATAATTTTTGTTGATGATGTTGTCTAATTCCGTGACAGTTATTAATGTGGCCTTCGGCAGGAGAACATGCGCAGAGTCTGTTTGCCTACCAAAGGCTTTTGAACTAGATTCCTTCGAATCAAAGCGCATATTTCCCTGGTTGCGGGCAGCTGATGTACACAATATCTACATTGTAATAACGTAGCAGACCACACTGGAAAATAACAATGTCGACTTTCACAGTGTAGGTGAGAAAAGAGGAGATTCGCCTTTTTAATTTCATTGGACGAAAATGAGAAAGCAAAAAAAAAAAAAAAACACAACAACCACGCTTTTGTTAGAAAATCTTCAGCAACATTGTTTTTAGCAATTGTTGCTGGAAATTTTACAATTGTAACTTTGAAACGTGTTTCAAGTGTGATTTCGACTATGTTTGTAACACCTTATATGTGCAAAACCTTTTGCCAGCAAAAACGAATGCTGTGTGGCTATTAACACTTCTTTTATTTATTTTTTTTTATCCAATTGCTTCCATTTTTATCTTACGGTCTATTGAACACTGCGATTCCCTGCCATTCCAATTGATGCAAAGCTGGCTGTTGGCAAAGACCACGCGTTCCGTTTAAGCACACCTTATACAAGTATTACATGAAACATATTGCTGACTAAGGAGCAGCCTCATCTTTGGTACGGCTGTGTGCTGTAGCATCTCCTTTTTTAAGTTTGTCGGTTTCGGTTTAGTTTTCATCTGTGTCTAACTGCAATAATTGCTAAGTAATGCTTAACTTATTGTTTAACAGCTTCTTAAAGCCTTCATATGGCACTTTATTCTCTCCTTTTATTTTCAGTCGCTGTCTTTAACAAAAAAAAAAAGAAGTATTTAATTGGACACTACTTCCACCAACAACTGACTTGTGAACGCTTAGAGTGTTGTTATCTTTCCTTAAATTGTGTTAAAATTAAAAAAAAATCAAGTACATTTTCATGCTTTCAATTGAACAATTTTCTTAAAAAAAATATGAATTTTTTTCCCTAAAAGAGTGGTAAAGAAAAACTTGTCTGCAAAGCAAGATGTGTTTTATTTTTCTTTGCTCGTTTTTAAAATGACTAAACACATTTTGTGCTAAAAATTATTATTATCTTTAAATTACATCTTTATTAAATATGAAAGAAAAATATCATACAAATTACTTACAAATGTCTAACACTTTGAAGAACCTCAAAAGTTCAACTTGTTTAATAATTATTCTGCGCAAGACTTTATTTTCTTAAGACCCCGTCAATCATTGATTGTCGCTTTTTGTAAATGGAGACAATTTGTGGGAACAGATGGTTGAATTAAATAACTTGTGTTTTATTTCACGTTTTAGAAATCAATAAAAACTTTACTAGTTTTTTTTCCCCCTAAAGAAGAACTCATAAGAGAAATTAGATATGTACACTTAAGAGTAACTTCAATCCGTCCGTAGTAGAATCCGAACATTTATTAAAATAATATTGTATGTGTATACATAGAATAGATTAGAATATAATATAATAAAAGAGAATGGAGAATTGAATAGAATGGAATGGAAAAGAATAGAATAGAATGGAATGAAAAAGAATAGAATGGAATAGAATAGAATAGAATATGGAATAGAATAGAATAGAATGGAAGGGTAAAGAATAGAATAGAATAGAATGGAATGGAAAAAAATATAATAGAATGGAATGGAATAGAATAGAATAGAATAGAATGGAATCGAATAGAATGGAAGGGTAAACAATAGAATAGAATAGAATGGAATGGAAAAGAATATAATAGAATGGAATGGAAAAGAATAGAATAGAATAGAATGGAATGGAAAAGAATAGAATAGAATAGAATAGAATAGAAAAGAATAGAATGGAATGGAAAAGAATAGAATAGAATAGAATGGAATGGAAAAGAATAGAATAGAATAAAATGGAATGGAATGGAAAAGAATAGAATAGAATAGAATATAATAGAATGGAATAGAATAGAATAGAAAAGAATAGAATGGAATGGAAAAGAATAGAATAGAATAAAATGGAATGGAAAAGAATAGAATAGAATAGATTAGAATAGAATAGAATAGAATGGAATCGAATAGAATAGAATAGAAAAAGAATAGAATAGAATTGAATTGAATAGAATTGAATAGAATACAATTGAATAGAATAGAACGGAAGAGAACAGAATAGAATGGAATAGAATAGAATAGAAGAGAATAAAATGGAATAGACTAGAATAGAATAAAATAGAATAGAATATTGCAGCTGTAATTCAGCAATTTATTATGAATTGATAAAATAATTGGAAAAACATTTTGCATATTGCTTGGTGTCATTTAGATTTCCAAGAAGTGAATTGCACTTTTCACCTTATTTATTAATAATATTTTCACTTTGTTGGTCTCTTTAAAAGTGCGAAACAGTAAAGTTTCACTGCTGCGATTTCTCTGGTTTTGAAGGTTTAATATCCTGTGGTTCAGAAAAGCTTAATGTTCTCTTGTAAACGATCAGTACATTCTCTCAACACTTTCCAACATCGTAGAAATACTTGAAGTTGATTTTGAATTTGGTGCAAATAGATTTAAGCATCTGTTGCATCATTAAAAATAAAGCATATAAGAACGATATTATTGATTCGAGATGCGGGAAAAATTTTGGCTTAGAGAAATATGATAAAAATAACTTGGGCATTCAGATTTGTGTTCCCTAGAGTGACTGCAACTATTTCTCTTCTTGCTTTGATTCTTGTCTCCCTGTCAACGTTGTATTTGTTTATCGTTAACTGTGTTTCGCTGCATACAAAGTCTTTCTCTCTCCTGTTCAGGTCCTGATTTACCCAAAAACCAATTATAACAGGTAATACGAACTATGTGAGGAACCTTTTTTTTTTTTGGTGTAACATATTTCGAGGAGATTGGAAGCGGTTACGTTAGCTTCGAAGTGAAACCACTATCTCCTCACTTGTTGGCTCACTTATGTTCGTCAGTTCAATCACTTTGTGATACTCTGTGACCAGTCGAAACCGCTTCAGGATCATTCCTTAAGCTCTATTGCCTCACTAAACCATTCAGATTTTCTTACGAATCTGAACACCTTGTCCAACTCTACCCCAGATAATTTATTCAACACATCCAAAATATAGCACCTGAAGTTCCTCTTGTAGACATACCACGACATACCAAATATAAAAGAATTTCTTATATTTTCCCACCTTCGTGAGAACATTCCATGGTAATGACAATGAATTGACTAATCATTTATATGTCAAATTCCACACTCTTCTTAGAAATAACATCCACTAGAGCGTTACGCAAGTATTTCTTCTTACAATCTGCTTCGTTACTTTATAAAGCACGATTGCAGTAACTCTGGTGTTGAGTTGACTTATTAGTTTATATATAATTAGTTTATTTCACATTCATAACAGAAAAAGCAACAAATAAGAACCCTGGGATAAAACACATCACAGAAAATTGTTCACAACTGCCGTGGGTTTGGAGCCCGTGACTTCGAGCTGTATAGTGTCCGCGCTAACTAATTCAGCCAACAGCGCCTTTAAACGAGTCAGAAATTTTTATAGTTCGTAAACATCGGTTAAGCTATAAACCCATATACCATTTTATTGCCGAAAATATTTCAATACCTGCACATTCCAAGAGTTGTTTACAGCGTACTGGGAATGTCTATATTTTAATAAAGGTTTTCCTTTTTCAAAAGCGGGTATTCATTCCCAAAATCCCTTCATTCACAATACTTTTAACATATCTGGGATGGAATCGTCACATCCGTGATCGTATCGGTAATCGTACGAAAAAAAATTACGTGATAAGTCAATCGTATGAACTGAATGGCATCATCACATACGATTGCAAACTGTTCGTAATCTTTTGTTCAATTCACAATAGTTTTCAAATTCCACAATACTTGTGAATGAACATATAATTCAGAATAGTTGTTTAACTATCAAAATATATGAACAAAATTAGTAAAAACCTCCACCAGTAACGACCTCCACCAGTTTGCTTTTTTGAATATTTATTGAAAGAAAGTTTTTTCTTCGCCTGGTATTTTTGGTCAGCGTAGGTCTAAGGCACAAAGTCATCAATACATGATTTTTCTTACAAAATATAAATTATTTACCTTCTTCCACGTCTTCACATCATTAACTGGTGGTCCTACCGCGTTCAGACGCTTCGCAAGGTCATCCCACAGTTTGTTAGCTGTAGCTTTTCCTTGCGCGCAATTGGCTATCATAGTTTTTGTGTTCATTCATGAACTCGGCCATAACTTCCTTTTGGCAGGGATTTAATTTATTATAATTAGTCCTATTAAACAACATATCATTCGAATTTATTTATTTTAAGCGATTTCATATAACTTACATTTTTTTTAGCAAATTTCTAACACTTTTCAATGAACTCGAACTAAATTTTATTAACGGAAGACAGTTCGTAGAAAACGTACGTTAAGTCATACGATAACGTATGTCATAATTCCAAATATTGTGAATTATCATCCGTTGACGTATGTTATAATCTGAAATGTGTGTTTTTACGAAACAAGTTGTACGTTCACGGATGTGAAGATTCCACCCCTGAACGTATCGCAATTTCATGCCGATAGAGCTTCAGGGGTCTTGTCGAAATTCTTACATTTCTATTTCAGTGCTAAAGTCCACAATATCGCACTGTTAAACACTGTGAGGACAACAAATGGTTCATAAAATATTCTACTCATAACTGAAGTTTAACAGTGTCATAGCAATTGTATGATTTACATTGTAACACATTCATAAAATATGAAAATTGTAAGAAATTAAATATTTTAAATAAAATTTTAAAAACTGAATATACAGATGTTCATATCAATAATTGTTTAATAAATGGTAAAGTAGTGACGAGTTTTACCTACCAGCACATACTAGTTAACGTTTAAGCAATTAATAATTTGTTTAACTGTTATGAGAAAACAAAAGCATAAGTGCACAGAGAGACTTAAAATCAATAAAAATGATAACGATGGCGTTGCTGATGACGCTGATGTATTTAAACCAATAAAACCACACTAGACAAAATAAATGTGATACAAAAGTGACTCGAAAATTGTAATTATGGCATGAATAACGTGTTTTATAATTACAGATTCCTTCTTCTCTTTCCTTCTTTCTTTGCCAGTTATGATTTTCCATTATTTGTAGTTTTTGTCTGCTGCAACAACACTATATCAACGGTAATTGCAAACAACAACGACACCAACAACAATCTCGAAATTAAAAGCATCAGTGCTTCATTCATACACAGCCATTAAGGCAACCAACCGACCAGTCAGTCAGTCAGCCAACCAGCCAAGCAACCAACCAACCAACCAACCAAACAGCCAACCAACTCATTTGCATTGTTATACATTTATTGACAACAGACTTTGAAACACGCAATGCAATTATATCGACATACTACAGCAATAGAACTCATCTTGCAGACCAGGACCACTATCAGCCATACACACACTCTCTGATATAAATGAAAAAAACTAACTGCTGTTTGATTGTCAGCACAAAATTTTGGCTGAAAATTCTTCTAAAAATAAGTATCCAAAATTTTGAAATGATAAGTTAAGTGCAAGTGTAGTTGTGGTTTTAAGGATACCAATATTCATGATTATGCAAAATGTTGCACAACGTATCCATTAGATAGGAAAAAAAACAGAACGTATATTTGCATGCTAGAAACGCACAAATAATGAATTTTATCATCAATTTTGCTAAATGTACAATGTACAATATAGTTTGAAAAAGCTAATGACCACTACAATTTTGCTGCAGTCAAATGGAAGAAGGGTTTGTAAATAGTTTAATAATTCTCGATTGATTAGAGTTGAATTTTAAACATATAGATCTTGGGTTTGTATTCAAAAATTAAGAAAAATCTACTGATGGATATGCTTTCCTCCTCAGTTATTGAGTTTACTTTTGTAAAAAAATACTTTATGAGAATATCATAAAGTATGTAATAATAAATTTGACATATATATTTTTTAAGGGCAAAAGCACAATTTTAAAATTAGAATCATATATAAAGAGATATTCCCAAAATAAATTCAGTTAATATAGTTTAAAAATCTTTAAGAAATTAAATTCTTATTACACTGAAGAGAATGTCAATAAGCATTTCGTTTTAAAAGAGTAACATTATATATGAATACTTAATAATGGGTCACAGAATTTTCCCTCATTTTTAAAAAAATCATTGTCGGATAAGTTTCACAAGTTCCGTTTTCCACGATTATAGAAAATAATTTTTTACGCAAATCACAGTTTACTTTGTTTGTGCTTATGCAGGTTCCTTTTCTGAAAACTCTTATTTTAAAAACATTAAATAAATTCTGAGAGGGAGGCACGCTTATTTGATTTTTCGACGTAGATTCAGAATATTTCTTTCATTTTCAATTCGCTAGATTGGAACACTTGTTGCTGCTGTTGCTAAATATTGCCTGGATATTGATAAAATTAGTTCGTATTTATCTTTCTATAGTTTTCAAAATGTTAATAGGTCGACGTTATTTATCACCATTTTTTTTTTTTTTTTTTTTATTTTGGATCAGCATTTAGGGGATGCCTACACATGCGATGCATTGTGCTGGAACTAGGAAATTAGGTTATGGAAAGGATGATAGAGGGAGTAGTGTTTATGGACATTTGATATGAATTTTCCCACGTCATACGTGACGGGAAAGACCTTGGCAGGGAGTTTGTTCCACATAGGAGATTAGTGCTCCCTGTAATGCGTAGTGCGGTTCGCTGCCAAGTTGACCACAAATGGATGCGCTCTTAATGATGAACGCGTCGTGCACGTTAATGACCGGGTTTCGAGAACAAGTTCTCTGATTTCATCAGAACACATCCCATTAGATAGTAACGATAGAACAACGAAACGCACCCCATGTTGCGACGATGCTCAAAATGTTTACCCCACACCGAGCTGGACACTCAGCTCTTTTTAATAAGTTGGTTCTATTATTTTATTCAGTAGCTCAGACTTTTGTAGCTCAACTCATTTTTTAGCTCAGTTGATTCTGTTGCACAGTTGAGTCAAATAAAAATCATGTTTTGTATTTTGCTGGCTGTGCACACTTTTTGCCATTGCGAATTATTGCTGTTGTTGTTGTGCTTGCTGTCTTTTCACAAATTTATATATAATTCATTTACACATAATAAAGGAAATTATTTTTAATTTTATTGCTCTCGAAACATTTAATTTTTCGACTTCCTATCCTTCTTCTTCATATGAAAAGATTGATGATAATTCATAAATAAATGTATTTTTACTTTTAAACTCACTCTGCTAGTTCTGCTATGAGTATGCGTTTGTATGTATGTTAATCAACGTTTAAATCAACAGCATTAACTAACAACAACTATTATTTATTTAAAGCGAACGATTAAATGTTGTTTGCTCTCGCATGCGACATTTTCAATTAGATTTTCAATTACATACGTTTCTTTGCCTTTAAGTATGCTTTAGTTATCAATGTTTGTATTATTACTTTGTGTTTGTAGTAGTGATTTTTGTATGGAAGTTTTTATTGGTATGAGTATGTGTTGTATGTGTTGTATACACAGTTGTAGATTATGGTAAAGTAGTGTTTACCTTAATGGATTAATATAATAAAAAAAAAATTGTGTACAGTCAACTCTTCATAATTTGAAACTTTTTAACTTAAATATGTTGCTAATTTGAACTGTTTGCCAGTTTTCTTTTAAAATATTACATGCTGTTGATTCTTTTCGTAAAGGGAAACTAGGAGAATGACATCTTACTTGCTGATTCTCTACGGTTCGACATTTGATGTACTGCATGCTTTCTACTAGAGTATCCATTCGACTAATCGATTATTCGAGACATTGTTTGACATCGAATAATGAAAATAACTTATTTCGATTAACGAATAATTTAAAATATTTTTATTGCACATACATTTGGACATGAGAGTTTTGCCAAAAACTATTGACAACTGATTCATAAATCGCTGGATAATGTCTGATGAGGCTCTTTTTGATCTAAACGCATATGGTGTGAATATAATCCACAAATACTCCATGAGAAGGCACTGCATCCAGAACGTGTCACTGTGTGGCGCGCAGTTTCATCAATGTGCATTGTGGGGTCATGTCTCTTTAAAGAAAATGGTGTAACAGTGACTGTCAATGGGGACCGTTATTTAAAGATGGAAAAGGAGTTTTTTACTCATAACTTCGCCATAGACCTATTCCTTTCAACAGAGTTTAGTTCTAGCCAGACCGATTGTGGAGAAGCTTTAACGAAAATTTCCCAACAAATTAATATCGAGAAGCTCCACTTTCCGCTGTACCACCAGGGTCACCTGACCTCACTACACCAGACTTTTTTTTATGCGATTATGTCAAACTAAACTAAACAGGCAGAGTAGAGCGGCCTCCTTTGTCGGTATTAAAATAATTACTAAAATGCCTACAAAAAATTAACGCTTCCTTGATAACAAAGACTGCTATCAAGATAAAACCTGCAAAAGTAGCGATAGTGAAGCTCCATCACATATCATTTGTCGTAGTATCCCTTGTCTCTAGTTCCACCCCAATACATCGCATGTATTGGGGTCATTTCCTGAATGCTGGTCCTCTATAAAAAAAAAGAGATGTACAAGACAAAACCAACGAATTTGACTGAATTGAAACAGTCCATTAAAACAATAATTGAGGCGTTCCCCACTTCTCCAATTCTTCAGGCTGCTATGAATAATTTTCTGCTATGAATAATTTCCACATGTGAGTGGATGAGCTCGGAGTTCATTCCATTTCGATTAAATTATACGTAATTCATCACAATCTACACATTAATTTACTTGTTCCAATGTTGCAGGCTGATTTGGTTACGGAAATATCGGTATTAAAAGTATTTCTGCATTTTGAAGCAGTAGAAATTTTTTGTACAATAATAAATTCTTCTGTATCAAGTGATAATGAAGTCACTACATAACTGCTTCTATGTAATGTAGACCGTATGTAGTATAAGGTTGAAAAGCATGCTGTTTGGTTGCTGTAACACTTTCTCTAGTTTTTGCTGGGTATACTATTATTACTATTATTTTTTAGTTTTGGGTGCCTCAGTAGCCTACTGCATGATCATTAGTCTATCAATCTAGAGATGGGGTTTCGATTCCCATCTGGACCCTGGGTGTTTCTGCAGTAAGGCTTCGTGTTGTTCAGAAAACATAAACCAGTATACACAGCACAAATGAATTTTTATTTAATTTTTTGTTCGAATAATTTTATAAAAATACAAAAATAAAATTCAAAATCGATTAATTCCTTATTCGTACAAAATCAGAAGTCGAATAATTGTATACTTTATGTTTTTATGTTCTACACAGTAATATCTTCTTCTCTGCCGAGTTTTAACAATTTCAACTCTATAAGTTGCACTGACAATGCATATACTAGGCCGTTGTCGCAATTAAATTTAAAAATATGTATATTTCGTTGCTGGAAACTGCAGTCTTTGTTTTTTGTTCTTAACAACAATTTATGATTTCAACTCTTATTAACTTGAACGGCAGATTATTTGTACTTTTACTCTGTGGTGCCTTGCTTTTCTATTTATCGAGAGTTGACTCTATAAATATTGTGTCTACATTCCACTGAATGCCAATATTATATTCATAGTAATTTCAATAGTTAAGTAAACTTAAAAAACTAACTTTTAATTACGAACTTTGATAAACGATCAAAACAAATCAAATATAATTAAAAATACAAGCGATAATTGTATTGATGTATTTTGCTGTTTAATGAAGTGCGTTGCTTCTTTTACGAATGCGGCGAAAGTTTGCTTACGCGGTGAAGCGGAGGGTTTTTAAATCTATTAATCAACCATACTTGTTTGTATTCGTATTTTAATAAAATGTTAATAAAATTAATAAAATTATTTCTCGTTTGCGTGAGTTCATTGTAAACACAAATTTATTATTTGTTGCAATAATAAATTGTTTCCACAAGAATTGTGTTTAAGAAAAACTACGCTTATTGAGAAATTGTTCACCAGTTTTATTTTTGCGGGCAAAAAATTTACTATCAGAAAATTGTTTTCTTTTATGTTTATAAAGCGGCCTAGACACGAGCTTGACATCATGTGGCCAAAATTTTATATATTTTATTTTCTATCATACATACAGACAGCGTTGCCAGAATGATGATTTTTATCATATTTTTGATGATTTTTTAATCAAAATATGATTTGATTATTTTTTTTCTCAAATAATGATTTCTAATTTATAGAAATTATGATTTTTTATTGCAGTTGTGTACAACTTTCATTGTGAATTTAAAATTTTGTGTCATCTTGTTATTGGTTGCTTTTATTTACTTTACACTTGTTACTCCGTAACGACGCAAAGCACAACGTAATTTAGCGCTTAGCTTTTACGCTGAAATGAGTAACCGATATTAGAGTGTTAATGTTGCGCCAGAAACAATAATGGGCACTCACTTTGATTAATAAAAAACTCAAAATATAAATAAGAAATAGAGATAAATCACTAAATTGACCTGAAAACAACTAAATTGTCATTACCTTTCAACAGTTTTATTTTTGTTTTGCAATTGCAAAGCGTTGACGCACCGTTATTTCGGTTAGTTGCATACATTTCGTATGGGCAAGAGAAATTTTGACAACGCTTTGTGTCGTAATTTTGTTCACAGAAATGCATCATTGTTTCAGAAATAAAGACCTTAAAGAGTATCTCTGCAAAGCTGTAATTTTCTTGGAAAGTCCAATTATATTCTGTTGTACAAATGAAAAGCATAAACTTTCTTAAGCAAAAAAAAAAAAAATAAATAATGTACAAGTATTTAATACAAAAAGGTAAAATTAATATTTCTAATATCAATTTACTTGTATATATATATAATCCATTTATTTACTTTTACTTTTAGATAGAAATAACAAATGCCGTGAAAATTATGATTTTCTTCCATAAAATATGATTTCTTTTTCGCCATATGCTGATTTTCTTCTCAAAGCTTCTGGCAACGCTGCATACAGATCTGTACATAAAATTTTTCAATAATTCAACCACGATGCTAGGCCGACCATACGAGCAATTTCCTCAGTAACGCCGTAAGAATAACGTCGTCAATTTGCCAACACGTATATATCTTAAAATATTCAAAAAATACTAACAAACTTCAAGAATTTAACTCTATTCTTATATTGAACTTTTATTTAACAATTTCTTTTATTCAAATTTGTCAATTTTTTGGTTTTGCGAATAAAAACATCTTTCATTTGCATTTGACCGTTTTGTCTTAGAGATTATTGCTTAAGGCCGCTTTAAACGATAAGATTTGTCGTACGTAAAATGTGAAGGAAAATAAAACGATATTCCATCCGTATTTCAAAAAAAGAGAGTAAAAATCGGACGGTTGTTTTCTGGCGTTTACACCATTGGTATGGATAAAATCAAGTAAGATGAAAACATTTTCATTTTATTTAACTACAGCTGTTTGCTTGTTTTCCCCAGGGATAGAGTTCTTGTGCAATTGGATTTCTTTTTTAATAACGTTGAAAAATATTTTTATAACTTTGGAATATGTTATTTTCGTGGTCAACATTTTTATTGTACTTTTAGAAAATATACGTATATTTTTATAAAATTGTGCGGTCGTGGCATAAAATGTACATTTTGATTTTATAATTGGTATAAATATATGAAAGCAGTTTTCCCTCCCTGTTTACATAAAAGTGGCGGGCGTTGGTTTTTGAAAAATTTGAAAAAATCAAGAGAGCCATACGACTGTCAAATTTTCATCCGTATTTTCTCTCAAAATCGTACAGTTTCATTACCCAGTGAACTTTTTGCTACATTCATCTTCGATTTGAGACCAATGACAATTTAAGCAAGACCCATCCAATATCAGTATACAATTTCTATTTACATTTACACAGCGATGGCCTAGGCTGTAAGATTTATCCAACACAATATACATTGTAAGCGAAGATTGGATGTGTCCAACACAATATACATTGTAAGCGAATGATGGATGGATCCAACTATTATGGTGAATTCGGAGTGCAGTAAGATGTATCTGAATGCCATTGATCTTGGAATGAATTTTAACTATTTCATAATTAAATTAGGAACTTAATTTTTTTTCAATATTTTAATTTTTTATTGTTATATATATTAAATATATTATATATTATTTTTATTTAATAATTTATAACAATATTACCACAAAAAATGCCGCTAACACTTCACTTTTAAAAAACACTTATGAACTTGATACAAATTTTACTTTGGAATAATAATAAAAATGAAAAAGAAAGAATAACGGAAAAATTACTTCAGAAAAAAGAACAAAATTCATAATTAAACCGAATGACAATATGATACATTACAAAGCCATCCAAATCAGATGGTAATGCGATGCAAAATTTTTATTTGTGTTCGTTTTGATCGTCATTTCTAATAAACATTTAACTTTACAATTGGATGGGAAAAAGACAAATCCGAATCAGATGCGAGTTGTAAGGGCTTAACTATTTTCGTTTTATTTTCCCTATTGACATAATATTATACAATCGGATGGCTTTCAATTTGTAATGAGTAACCGGACTGCTGGGTACATATTATGTTTAGACGATCCGACTTGTGCTCTTCTACACAAAAATTTGGCGTCTCGTACGACTTGTTGTAAAATGTAAAGCACCCTTTAGCAGAAAATATATGTATATTTGTGACAGTTGCCACGATAATAATTGACAAACTTATTGCTCGTGTGGTCGGAGTTGTTATAACAATAACAACAAATGTTATAACGTAAAACCATTTTTACCGTCAAACAAAGAAAACAAAAGAAAAAAAATATTCAGACTTATTGAACTCTATCCCCCTCTTCTGTAAACCGAGACGATTTAAAAACGAGTGATTTCTCAATACCGAAATATGTGTATAAACGAAAAATTTTTGTGGTTTCGGTTTTCATAACCCACTCGTATATTTTGAGTATATTGGCTAATTTGCTTTCTGTATTTGAAAGTCGTGTTAATTTTGTAAATGAAATGAGATCCATTTCGCTACCCTCTATACAAACTTTTGCTATCTCGGCAGCTTTTTCATAGATGTTGAGTATTGAGAACCAAGCTATGTGTACCATATTTAAATATTTTCATTGTTGTAATTCTCCGACTTTGTATGCAACCATTAATTCATAAAAACTGCAATTTTAGCACCACTAAGCATACTTATCTGTAATTTTTTTCCTACCATAATCTCTATTCTAATCATGCTTACAAATGAAATTACTTGGATTACTTTTTGTGTGACATCCCCAAAACAAAAATTCATAGAAAGTCGCTGACCAGTGTCAACAAAGCGTTTTGTAAAGTTTCCTTATTCATTAAAATCGTAAGATATTTTCTAATCTCGTCTTTGTGATCTTCTGGCAAAAGTCCACATAATTTATGTAGCGGATTCAAGAAAGAAGTCTGGCAAATTTGTTTCGTTTGCAAAAATTGCAATTATTCATGCGTTTTTAAATGAGTAGTTTAGTTTTAGTTTAATATCATCCAGAGAAACATATTTATTTAAACAAATTATAACTGTGAAAGATATTCTTGTTAGGAGAATAGAGCCGAACGTTTTGGAAATTTCAGAATTTCTGTATGTTTGATAATTTTTGCCTGAGTTATGAGTGACGCACTTGAGAGCTTCGCATTGTTACATACTCGTACACATAAATACAGACACACATACAACAGAGTACAATGGTAATTGATATGTGTTTTGTCAATGCAATAGAACTCATCATTTTGTCAAATATGAATAAAGGCAATCAGAAGCAGGCTGATCTTAAACATAATTATTATTTTTAATGAAAGCACAAGTAGAGAAATTGTGAATTGCCCGATAGAGACTGTCGTTTGGAGCAGTCAGAGCGTTTTAGAAGATTTGTTCAATCGCTCGTCAAACCAAATATATGTCTGATATATCTGTGCCAACAACGGCTCCTTTCATCGGTATTTGAGCAATAAAACTTCGACTAAGTACCTGTTTACAGGTCCTCAAACTGCTCCAACTGTTACGGCGCATGAATATCCCTCCACCTCACGATAGCAGACCTGATCATGCCATCCGCTGCGTAAATCTGGGCTCTGCTTTGAAGAACGTCGACACTGATTCCTCTCGCGCTAGTTTATTTGCCACGTTATAACGGAGTGTACCGGTATTGTGTAGCACTGGCGAACTAAAATAATTACTAAAGACGGCCACTTAAACATTTTCATCAACTTAACACCAGAGGCGCTGTAACACTGCTATAAACAAAAAACCTGCAAACACGCAGAGTTGTAGTTGAATTGAAGCGTCACCAACTGTCATCTCTCGCACTATCCCTTTTCTTTACTTCCAGAACAATACAGCGCATGTATAGTGGTCATGCCCTGGGTGCTGGTACAAGATAAAACAAATTACGACAAATCCAAAAAGAGAAAGTTTCATAAGGGCTTAACGAAAGCCTTCAATTGAATTACAATTGATGCAGTTATATCATTATTCCGATCACAATTTGTACAACATTTACTAACAAAATTTTTAAATAGTGATGCTCAAGTTCCGGTGTAATACATTGCAAGACACGTACAAGACATCATCAGAGCATGTGCCCAAGAAAAATAATATACATTTACCTTTTCAGTTTCTGCTAACATAACAGAGCATGAAATATTTTCTCTTCAGTACCGCTCATATATTTTCCCTACATGTTATTTTTACAAATTATCAATCAGTCCACTTCTTTGTGCAATACGCATGCAAATATTTAAGCCAGATAGTAATTGCATGCCTGTGGTAATAATAACAGAATGTATGACTCTTTACGATTTTAAATTACTAGAAAGTAGAAATCCATAGACACTTCTCAAACGGCAAGTTAACGCACTTACATACAAACAAATAAATAAACAATAATGTGTTGTTGAAATATTTAAAAGGTCTAAAGTTTTTATTTTGTATTTCAATCATCTGCATTGTGTATTAAATTGTGATACAGGAAACACTATTTGAAACGGATGCACGATATAGTCCTCTGAAGCGTTAAAAAATCTATTGGCCATCGGTAGGCGTACCATAGAATTACAATTACATGTCATTTGTCATTGTATGTATTTGAGATAAGAGTTTGAGGGTAGCGATGATCGAAGTAGTCTGCACGTTGACTAAAAAACGAAAAATTTTCCTGGGTTTTCAGACTAAAAACATGAAAACATCTCGCATTTTTTCTGATGTGCATTTATGTGGTTTTGTGTCAGTTGTTGTCGGAAGGTTTCAGTGGCGAAGGCATAGTCACTGGCCACTGAACAGTGACGACTTTAGCTGTACCCAATCCACAGGCACATCAGAACGCCCTCCTTCGTCGGTATTGTGTAGCACCGGCGAAGTAAAATAATTACTAAAAAAATGGCTACTAAAAAAGAAGCTTCAGAATTTAATATGTCTCTTTGACATCAGAGACGCTGCAACATTGCTGTAAAACAAAGAACGTGCAAAAGCAGTGTGGTAGGATAGTGAAGCTTCACCTCCCCTATCATTTCTCCTGCAATCCCTTTCCTATAGTTCCAGCACAATGCATCGCATGTGTAGGGGTCATCGCCTGAGTGCTGGGCCAAGGTAAAAAAAAAAGAAGACGGTGTTGCAATTTTACTTCGGCATGTGGGAAAAGTACTTAATAAGATGTTATAAAAATAAATGTTATGATCATTATAAGAAAGTTTGCCTGACCGTAAGTTATTTACGATAAAGATACCCAGCAATTTGTTAAATGAGAATACAACCACAAGACGGAACGTTCATGGGTTCTAAGCAAGACCCAATATCAATAAAAGATGAAATACGTCAAGAACCATTTAAAATTGTAATTGAAGTTGAACTATTTTGGTTTCGAAGATTTAGTTGCCAACTTTATTCTATTTTACTTTAAAAATTTCTCCTATAAGTCTTTATAACACTTGTAGGCCATTTGTTTGTGAAAGCAATTTTATTGCAAATAATAAATAAACTGTGTGTATGTGTGTATTCGTATGAAAATGGCTTTTTTTCTTCTTTTGCCTCCAAATGTCTGTTACGTGCACGCACAATCATGCATAAATTCCTTTTGTGTTTTGTTTAATACTCGTAAATAAACACGGTTTAATAGAGAGTGGGGCTAAAGGACACCACACAGTCTCTGGTGTACGTTTTTTTTTTTTGTCTTTCTATATTATTTTTCATTTATATTTTCATTTTCACTTGTTTATTTCCATTATCTCTTTCCACAACAACAAGTCTGTTAGCGCGTGTATGCGGGAGAGTGAGTGTGTGCGTGCATGTATGCATGCGTGTGTATAAAAGGCTGAATGTCTATTTGTCTGACTTTGTTAGTGTATGTGTAGTTTTTTTTATCTTTGGCTTTGTGCTCACAATAGGTTTGACACTTTATTTTTAATTTGTCACAAATGTCACCTTGTCATGTGTCTGAATGTTTGTGTTTTGTGGCAGAAGAGGTGGTAATTTATTTGAATGACTATATGCGTTTTGTATGGGAGTATGTCTGTAAAAACTGAGACAATTAGATGAAGTTCATTGTTGTTTATTAAACCTTTCATTCCTAGAGGGACTTGTAACGAAGTTAAGTACAGATTTAAAAAATACAACGGGTATTAAAATGACATCAAATTTTATTTAAGTTTAATGTAAATAAAAAATAAAAATTAATATAAAATAGATATAATTATGTTTCAAAATCTTTATGAATTTATAAGCGATTTATTTTTGTACTTTAATATATTTTCAATCGTATTTAAAGTTGTTGCAAGACTCCAAATTGTTGAAAATTAGAAATAAATTATTAAAATCATTTAATCATCTATTGTGCAATAAAAGATTTTCTGATAGTACTTGCTGTAAAAGTAACTTTGCAGTATCGGAAATGATAAAAATAAAAATGTAAACTCTAAAAGAGAATGTACTTTCGAAGCTTTCTTTTTCTTTGAACTATTGCTCAGTGAGGCGTACCTATGCACTGTACTGCACCAGAATAGACAACAGAATTTAATAGCAAAAGAGAGTTCAAAAAATTTAAAAAAATTACAAAACTGGACCTTGTTCAATGAACTATTTAAACGCGAGAGTAATTGCGTATTTTGGATTGCACTATTCGAAATGGAAACAAAAATTTTGCAGGTAGAGACAAATGGGGAAAAACTAAATAAAAAAATCATTTGTAGCATTATTTTTTTATTGCAATAAATTTATTTAAAAATGCCTGTTTGGAAATTTTGAAACTTCTAATAAAATTGTTGCCACCCATATAGAAAATTAAGTTTTCTCTTCTTGAACCAGTGCTTAGGGGACACCCCCACGTATGCAAGGCATTACACGAGAGGTGGGAAGAAGGAGAACAGAACTTTCCAATATCGGAATTGACGGGAAAGACTTCTGTGCAGAAAATTTTTTCCACAAATAAACAGTTCGGCGAAAAAACGAATTTCCTCTGTAATGCGTAGCGGGTTTCGGTGATAAATCGATCACAAATGGATGCGCTCTTGAAGACAATCTTTTCGCACGTAAAATTGCCAGAGTTGCAGAATAGGGTTCTCTGTTATCATTGGAGACACATTCCATTTTAGTAGCGATAAAACGGTGAGACGATCCCCACATTGCGACGATGCTCCAGCTACTCCAGTTACTCTACTCAACTGTCAGCGCTAAGGCTCTTTGCTCCGTCGTGTACGCGGTCGAAAAGCTTCAAAAATTGATTTTGAAGCACTGGCCCATATACTCGATTTATATTTAATTTTCGATCAGATATAGATTATATAGTGAAGTATGTCTTGCACCATCTTAAAAAGCCGAGGCACTTGACTTCTTCTTAATAGACTTGAAAAATGCGGATACTCCAAGCAACGTCACATTGAATTTTCCTGCCAAGAACATTAAGAGACGGATTGCTAAAATTAAAAGTCAAAATTGACATAAAATAACTGTATTGGTTTAGCATTTCACATAAATAAAATATTAAGACTACCTCAATTTTGTAGAAAATTGTTAAAATTATTCTTTAAGAAAATTTCGGAAGAATTCAGTTGTTTAATTTTCTCTATTATTCGTTAACTAAATTAAAAATTTCCTGGTTTTTTTTTCATAATAATTTGATTATGCTACTTTAAACTTTCTATCCTTTAAACTATTAATTTCATAGAAATTCTCGGTTTTTCAGAAAACAAAATTCTGGTTGAATTTCCGCTCTGTTTTCAATTTCAAACGTCCAGCTAAAAACTGTTTGCTTTAATAAATAAATTCATTAAAGCCCACATCCCTCAAGCTGAAAGGAAGAAATTTAATTAATTTTTCAAACTGGAACAATAGTTTATATTAAATCCGCAAAAGTATGCAGAATATACTGTACAAAAGAAACGTCCATTCAACACAGATGAGAGAAGTTTAAGCGATTTAGTTTTATTTTAACGCATACTTTTGCACTTTTTTTTTTTTTAAATATTTCCAAAAGCAAATTGTTTTTCATGCCAAAGAAACAAAAACAACTATGCTGCAGCAATTTCTGCAACTGCAACATTTATAAAATGTTGGTATGTAAGAATTTTATGTTGTCTTCATATATTTTATTGCATTGTTATTTTAGTACATTAGTAACTGGCAAAAATGTGTTTATATTCGTACAATATATAATTTAAAATTTCACATTTACGTAGGTGTTGCTTGTTGGTTCCTGTTACTGATGAGTGAATTGCACATCTATCAAATACAAATAGATTTTTTTTTTTAGCAAATAACACCATGTTCATGCTTCAAGTTGATAACGATGGAGATGAGAGCCATCGTGATGTGGCCTGAAGTATATATATATTTATATATATATATATATACTTAGGTATGTACATACATCCAAACGAAACCAGTCGTCAGTCCTACACTTGTCCACATGAACAGTTTCAGTTGCTGTACATTTTCAAAAGCTAAAGTGAATTTACAACGTGTTGCCGTCAAAGAATACGATATACTACTGCATTCACTCATCTCCTTATACGAGATACGAGAGGGCTCCGCATATTATAGAATGTTGAAAAATTCATTTAAACTCATTTCGTATTTGAAATGAGTTAAATTATTCAAGTTAAACACTAAACATTCAACATTTAAGTAAATATTTGACTAAAAACTTGTGATGTGATTACAAATTTAAAATTGAAATTGCAGAATTATGTGCTATTTGTATGTAGATGTGTGTGTTGGCATGAGAATTTTTTCATGCACGGCCATGTGTGGCTTTGCGAAGCCTTTAAGGTAGTGCTAGTGCTACTTTTATTTTCAAACATCCTGCTGGGATGAATATTTAAGGTAGAGAGATGGATTGCATTTTAACAAATATATAATTTACAAAGTTTTAAAGTATTACAGAAATTTAAATAATAAAAACAAATCTATATAATCATCAGCAGGGTAACGCAATTTATGTTCAAAAGACAGAAAATATGCTTTGCAAAGCATTTAAAAACAAATAAAATTTAATGTAACGAAAAATATTAGTCTCACTTCTATTTTTATTTTGACCTTTATTAAATTTTTTAATTATATTTATTTTTTGAGCGTTGGTCTTTTTTATGAAAAGTTTTTTCAATTAATTATTTTCAATATTTCGCTACCAAGTAGGTAGCATCGTCAGGAAATAATAACTTGTATTCTATACCTATTTGGTAGAGAAATATTGAAAAGAAATAATTGAAAAAACTTTTCACAGAATAGAGTATCGCTCAAAAAATAAATGTTACTAAAAATGTTAAATACCATGGGATGTAAAGGAAAAAGTAAGTTGGGAACTGACGACGCAACACCGTTATAATACCCAACCGGGTATTTATATATAGTCGCCTTTGGTTTTGTAAAATTCCTACAAGCATTTTTAACAATTAAAAATCGTTTTTGAAAAATCTTGTTTTATTTATGAAAACCGAAAAACATTTACAACTGACTTTATAATAAAATGAACATAATGAATTAATTATTCTTTCAATTATTCAACGTTAGCCAAAATTCATTACGATTATTTACAGTTTGTAAAAAAAATGTTTTCAAAACAAAAATTTTTTAAGAATTTAAATTTAAATAAATATTTACAACAACAATATCATTATATTAGTGAATTTTTTTTTTACAACTGTTGTTTTGTATGTTGTCGACAAGCAGGCGTCGAAACTTTGACAAATTTATGAACATATTACAACAAAAACGCTACAAAATAATTTTGCATACTTTAAACAGTGTAAAAAAAATGTTTTCAAAAATGCAAAGACAAGAAGGAACCGTTAGTTTTTTGCATATGTATTGCGTATAATAGTTTTATAAGGACGCTAAGAGTAGCAGTTGTCTTTTATTCATTAAATTAAGCTCATAGAATAAACAAATGATTACCCAATTATATATAAACTATGCCAGGAATGCGACTGAACAAAGACATTACCCAACTGGTGTATTTTAATTTCTATAAAGGAAAATCTCACAGAGAAATTGCTAAAATGTTCTCTCTTAACCTAAAGACAGTATATAATGTTATTAACCGTGCTGAAAAAGAAGGAAGACTGGAACCAAAAGAAACACCAGGCATACCAAAAAAAGTAACAAAATAAGTAAAAGTAAGTAAGTAATGAGAATCCACTAGAGGAATTGCACTTAACATCAGTAATGAATGTGGAGTAAGTAACCCTCTCAGACTGTTAGAAATGTGCTACAAAACCATAAATACTCTTCAAGAGTTGCGAGGAAAAAACCTTTGCTATCTGCGGTAAACATTGAAAAAAGGTATAAGTTTGCCATTGAACACATTTCTTTTCCTCCGGAGCACTGGGATGATGTTATTTTTTGTGACGAAACGAAAGTGATGCTTTCCTACCATGATGGACCTCAAAAAGTTTCGCGAAAAACCCTGACGGCTTTAGAAAATAAAAATATAATACCCACTGTAAAGTTCGGTAAACTATCACTTATGGTGTGGGGTTGTATTTCGAGCAAGGGTGTTGGCGAAATAAGAATATTAGTGGATATAATGACCAAGGAAGTCTATCTAAACATTTTAAAAAAGCAATTGAGTGCAAGTGCTGGGAAATTCGGTTTTGTTGACCCAAAAAAGCTCAAGTATAAATTTTAGCAGGATAATGACCCGAAGCATAAGGCATAGATTTGTAGATCCTGGTTGTTATATAATTGTACAAAAGTAATCGATGGCCCAGCACAAAGCCTAGACTTAAACCCAATAGAAAATTCATGGGTCCACCCAAAGAAAAAAGTCGGAAAAAGGTCACCAAAAAACAAATAACATTTATTAAAGAATGGGGAAAAAATACCTGAAAATTATGATATACCAAAGCTTATCCATTCAATGTCTAGACGATTAGAAGTTGTAATTAAAGCTAAAGGAGGGCACACCAAGTATTAGCACCCTCAAATCTTTTTTTTTACCATTTAGAATAAATTTAATTAAATTTAACACAATTTTGAAAACATTTATTTTACAGCGTAGAAACTGGAAGTATTTTTTAAGTTACGATTATTAGTTTGTTATTTAAATTAATTTTGTTTTTTTTTTGTGCAAAGTGTTTATAAACATCTTCAATTGAATACATGAAGAAAAAAATTTAATAAAAGTTATATAATTTACTTGCAAATAAGAGTTTCTCTTAAACTTTTGAAATTTTCTAAGTTTTGAAAAGATTTTTTTTACAAACTGTATCTATGTTTGTTATATGGTTCAGCTGGTCTATATGCAGCATTTCATTTGGTGCTAATATCGAAATCGTCAGTAGACCTTTAACCAAATTTTTGAAAAAAGCGGAGAAATTTCACATGTTTATACAAGAACTTTCAAAAATTAGTTGAGAATTACGAAATATACCAACAAAACAAACCAAATAGCTTCTTAAAATATTTTCCTTATACAACAAACATTTTATTATTTGATTTGAAATATATTTAAAATTAACTCTTAACCTTAGAAAGGCGTCTCGATTACTGCTAATATGACTATAATCGGGGAGTTCCTTCGGGAGATATCGATCAAGCAAAAATTTCGAAGAAATCGTTTTTTTTTCTAATAACTTCAGAAGTCTTTGTTAAAATAAATTTGTATATTTTCGCCGATTTTTATGGACTTCAAAAATGTCTGGTATACCGAAAATTTCACAAAAGTGTTGTAAAGTGCTTCCAAAGATATTGAAGTCGAAAATTTTGTTTGTTTTTAATTACTCATTTCTTGTCAAAACTATTTTCGATACGCATTAATTTTTCTGGAGTTAAAAACTTTCTCAAGTCTTGCAAATTTGCTTTGAATGAGTTAAACTTATCGGGAAGTTTAAGCGATAGCATGAAAGGCCAACAGATTGCTACATTTTTTACACTACTACGTAAACCAAAATATTAATTTAAAACATAAAATAATAGCTGTAGAAAAAAATGTTGAAATAAGCTTCTGATTGTCAATATCTAAGTATACCAATAATTATTGATTATAATCAAGTATATGCAAGGCTGCAACAAACACCTCGTTGTTTTTGAAAAACTTGGTCTCAACGTCACAAATTTGGATACATATAAAAAATCAATGTATTGGGACAGTAACAGTAATATTTTAAGGAGCTGCCAGATCCAAAATAAAATAAATTAACAAAAAATATTTGAATACAAATTGGATCGAAAAATTGTAAATTTATCATAACTCTAAGTCAGGTTAGTCATAACCCACGGTCTTCTTCAAATCGCATTTATTTATTTTTAAATTGCGTCGTATAATCTATGCCATACAAAGACTTCTAAATACCGTAAATAACCAAAGAAAATCAAATACATGATTTATCCGTAATGGTAATCCTTTCAACGACTGTGTTATACATGTTAACACCAAACCTATTGAACGGGTTCAAAGTTCAAATGCATGTATAGAAACGGCTCGAAATAGTCGTCCGACAAATTTTTTTACACTACTAAGTAAACGAAAATTTCTATTTAATTTTTCTAAACTAAATAATCTCTTGAGTGCTGGTCCAGGATAAAAAAACTATTTAATTAAAGCGAAAATTTATTAAAGGCTACGAGTGAGTTTGACCTCAAAGCATACGTAAGGCAACTTATAAAAAAATCTACATATAATTTTTTTTTAATATTTTAAAGGCAGTTTGTGAATTTGTATTTATTTTTCAAATATTTCTATACAACAAAGGATTAAAATTTAAATGAATTATTGTAATATTTAAGGAGTTCTAGTGTCTACATTCCAAGCGCGGACTGTCGAAACTATTTATAAAAGTAGTATTTTTTTTTAGCTCATCATCAATGCATTGATATCCAGTTAACAACACTGTACAACAAAATGGAAGTTTTTTTTTTTTTAATAACAAAGTTCTGCCAAGTGCTTCTAGTAGAGGGTTCAAAATGAAGATACCACGTATATCAGTTACTCAGTTTATGGCCGTTTTAAAGGTCCATCATTGTATTGTAAACCGACATCACGTATTTTTTGTATACGATGTGTTTTTGAAGATATATAAACATAACTGGGACGATCTACGTATTTTTGTAACGAATATTCGTCGAAGAGAGTAAAACTCATCTGTTTGTATGAAAATGTACACAATTAGAACGTAGAGCGAAATTCCTTTCCAAGTTTTACGTTGACGATCGACGAAAAATTGGCATAGAGTGACCGTTTTTATTATTTGTTTTTTTTTTTTATCTGGGACCAGCACTCAGGAAATCACCCCTAAACATGCGATGCATTGTGCTGGAACTATAGGAAGGGGATAGTTAGAATAACGACAGGAGGTGAAGCTTAATTAATTATATTACAGCTCTGCTTTTTGCACGTTCTCTGTTTATAGCAGTGTTGAAGCTTCGGTGTACTAGCCATGTTTTTATTATTATTTTACTTCGCCGGTGCTACACAATACCGACGAAGGAGGCCGTTCTGATGTGATTATGGACTGCTATCAGCTGAAGCCGGTATTGTTCAGTGACTACGCCTTCGCCACTGAAACCAGCCGACAACAACTGACACACAAATACACACTAATGCACATCAGAAAAATGCGAAATGTTTTTTCTTTTTTATAATTTTTAGTCTGAAACTGGTGTTGAACCCATGTGTTTTGATTTGTAGTCAACTGGCAGACTAAATCAGCCATCGCCACCCTCTTAAGTAAGCAAAGTAATTATTTTTTAATCTTCTTTGGGAAATTTTACTAAGATATAAAATTGTACACTACTTTTCCCAAAATATTTAACTTATTTAGAAAAATATTTTTATGAAAAGAAAACATTGAGATAGATTTAGAAGTTCCTATGCGCATTTCACTGTTGCTAATGCAGATCTTCAGGGAACCTTTACCTTTACTTTTGTTTTAAGAATTGTTTTCTATTTTTATTTACAGCATTTAAATTCAATCACTTTGTTAATTGCTTTTTGTTAAATTTATCTAATTTTCAATTAGTGTTCTTTTTTTGAGATGGTCATACTATAACGTGGTACATGTAAATATAAATTAATTAATTTTTTTTTGTCTATTCTGTCGAAGGCAAGGCCTTGCCAGCCTGTCACGATGTTTGTCCGAGCTAATTTTCGAAACTACAGCATTGATTTCAAAAAAATTTAGAACAGCGTATATTGTCCAATTTAAAGTATAGGATTTATGGCTTTAAAAAATTCCCATTGGGAAATGCCACGCCCATACAAAATTAATATTTATTAGCTTATACGTCAAAAACGTAAAATTCTCTGAATTTCAGCCATATTTCTTAAAAGTCAATGTAAATCTTCGGTCAAAAAGAAGGCGAAATCGGACAAGTGGGCATGGAACCTCCCATACGTAGTATATATCGTTTTTTGTATATCTTGATAACGGTGAAAGATAAAGTTTCTTATTTTGGTCTGAATGACTTGATAGTAATTTATTTTTTTTCTGCACTCCATTATACAGGAGAGGAAATAATGAGAAAAGTATGAAAATTAGCAGTTTCTATTAAGGGGACTAGGCTGACCTTTTTTGCGCACTCTTCATAATATCCAGAGAGCTGAAAAAAGGGTATACGGGTAGACACGGGGAAGGTAGGGAGGGGAGCCTAAACATAGATAGGTGTACGTCGAGATGGACACAGAGACTACATATTTTTTCAACGATAAGACCACGACGAGTAGCAGGGGGCAACTGCCGCGTCTTCAAAACTAACTAACTGATTTTAATGAAGGACACGTAAGGCATATAAAAGGAATTTTAAATAGAATTATTATTATTATTATACAAGCTAGGCGTGGCAGACTCAGCTAGTTTATATATATATATTTTTATAATTTAATGAATAGAATTTGCATTTGATAAGAAAAGTTTGAATATACACGATTTTGAGGTTTTCTATTTCAATATATTTTTTAAACTTAAACTTGGGTACTTTCGCATTTCGCATTTCATATGACGATATGCATATGCACAATACTTAGCATTTATGAATATATTCGCATTGCCTTCTTAAGCCCCACCATGCTATTCGGCAGTCCCTGCATTGTTATAATACGAATATAACATGCATATCATAGCAAATTCATATTTATTAAAAAAAGGGGATTCGAGCATCATAAAAATGCTTGCCACAACGGCATGTGTTTACTTAGTGCTATAATTATTTTATAGATCATTACGGGCTAAAGTCATAATTATATTTCATACTTGTAACAACATGTCGACAGGCACAAATTATGATCGCTACTAATTTATTTTCGCCAACAAACCATGGCAACACGATAAAAATATAAACTGTTCATTAAAACATTATTTTAAGACGACGCAAACAGGAACTCTAGCACGGTTAGGGGTAGTTGGTAGTTGAGGTACAGGTAATGTGCCAGCAAGTGCAACATTAGTTGTTGCTTTTTAACTTTGCATATTTAATGCATAAAAGGGAGCCAGAGATTGCAGAAATATTTATTTATGCATACAAATGTTTCATGATGATGACGATGATTCAAAATTTAGACAAATATTTGCTGGTGTCTCGTTATTGTTGGTAAATATTTGTGCATATTTTAATGCATTGAATGCATACGTGCAGCAAAATATCTTAAAGATTCTTTACAAGAACATTTAATAATTTGTTGTTAGTGGGGTTACTGCTATTCGAATACGAGTAGCGGGTATCCACTAAATTTAATTTTTAATGGTTCAAACACCGATACAGTTAAACGACTGTTGCAACAGTCAAGAACGTGCAGCTAATGAATTGTGTTAGACTCGCTTTTTCTATTCCATAAGCAACCTTCGCAGGATACAACATGTTAAATACCTCAATGAAAGTGCTTCTATTTAATGTCGAATTTCAATTTATTAGACTAAATCAAAGTAGACTTAATAAATAATTAAACATTTTCAATTCTTTGGAATATGTTGCAATTTTTCGCACCTTTGCTATGTTACAAACATAATTTAAATATCACGTAAGGTAGTCAGCGTCACGCCAAATACCAAGAGATTTAAAACAAAAAAAGTTTTCGTTTTTTTTTTTGAGGGGTACACCTTTATTAATTTAAATATTTTGTTTTAAAATGCTACTTTTCCTTAGGAGAATGGGGAAAAAATTTATTTAGTGTAGACTGCTTCAAATAATTTACAATATTTTTGAAGTATTGGAATGCCATATCTAGGGAAATGCTTCAAACGGGCATTTCATTTTAATTCTGCATCTTAAGAATTTACGAAACGAAGGATTATTTCTACTGGTCCTCGTCTTCAGAGTCTTCAATTGAATAATTCAAAATAGTCATCTAAAGTACAGATACTTCCTTTATCATTCTCAGCACATGAGACACCACTTGGTGTTACGAAAAAATGTCGGCAATTAAGAGATTTTGCTGCGTTACTCATGTCGTTGCTACACTGACATGCCTAGCACGCTACATCTCTTTTTCTCGCTAATAATTTCAGAGATATGTATCACAAAAGTAATTTTTCTTAAATGTTAACGTATCACAAATAATACCGTATCAATAATTTTTGTGTATAAAAAATGTTCTCTATGACTTGTTATATTTTTGCCGTAATCGGAGCAGTATCGCTATCACTACATACGAGATTTGTTCAAAAGAAAAGCTGATTACCGAATTTTTTTTATTATGTTTGTACACGTGTGTGCTTCATATGTTGGCATTATCAGTCAATTTGGATTAATAGTTCGTTGTTGACCAACTGAAAAAGTTCATCACGTTTGTGTGTGTTCTTCGATTTTTGACTTTTGAAGGAAAAGGGTCAATGAATATGTATTAAATTTTGCATTAAAAATGGAATAAAGTACTCCAAACTACTTGAAATGTTGACTATGACATTCGGCGAGTCCACTTTGTTTCAAAAAAGTATTAGTATTAGTGGTACAAACGCTTCACAGAAGGCCGAGAAGATGTTGATGACGATGAGCGTCTTGTGGTTGCAACCACGTCAAGAAGTGACATTGAAAACATTGAAAGTGTGAGTGAAAAAAATTGTTTTGAAATATCGTCGAATCACTATTGAGGAAATTGCAGAGGATGTTGGCATATCAATCGGCTCATGCCATGCAATTTTCTCGAATGTTTTGGGCATGAAACGTGTGGCAGCATAGTTTGTTCCAAAATTGCTGAATTTTGAGCAAAAGCAACGTTGCATTAGCATTGTTCAGGAATTGTTAAATGACGTCAACGATGGTGCAGGTTTGCTCAAAAGGGTCAGAACTGGTGACGAAACGTGGGTATATGGTTATGACGTCGAAACCAAGGCCCAATCATCCCAATGGAAGCGGCCAGATGAGCCAAGACCGAAAAAAGCAAGCCAAGTTCGAGCAAATGTGAAGGTTTTGCTCACTATTTCCTACGACTTAACGCTTACGGATTATCCGGCGTCAAAAAACAAAATTCTGCTGATTTCACCGGCAACAACTGTTTTCGATTGTATTTGTTTAAACCATTTTTGGTGTACCAAAACAACAATTTTATAATTTTAAAATTTATAAAAAGTCGAAATATTTTTTTTTTTATCTGGGACCTGATTATTTTATCCGTATCCATCCCAGAGTGACAAGGGGGTGTTGCCCCAAGGGGGTTGCGAGATGCAAAGCCATGCAAATTGAAGATCTTTGCAAGTTTCTTTCTATATTATCTATATTTATGACATAGAAAAAAATATTACTTTTTTATCCTGAATATTTTAAAATGCAAACTTATTGATATTTTGGAAACCAAAAGGCTACAGCTTCTTCATGATGGTCTTTACTGTTTTTTCTGATACCTGCCGATACTGATACTCTTTCTTGACCAAACTTTGTTTAACATACATCTCTATGCTCTGATAAATTTGCATTAGAACCTGCAATCACATTCACACAAGAAAAGAACGTGAACGATAACTTTGTGATTTTTTTTTTTATCTGGCACCAGCACTCAGGAGATGACCCCTACAACATGCGAAGCATTCTGCTGGAAATATAGGAAAAGCGTAGTAGGAGAAACGCCTAGAGGTGAAGCTTAATTAATTATTTTACAGCTCTGCTTTCGCACGTTCTCTGTTTTTACACTCGCAGCAGTGCTGAAGCTTCGGTTTAGTAGCCATGTTTTTATTATTATTTTACTTCGCCGGTGCTACACAATACCGACGAAGTAGGGCGTTCTGTTGTGATTGTGGATTGCTATCAGCTGAAGCCGGTATTGTTCAGTGACCAGTGACTATGCCTTCGCCACTGAAACCTTCCGACAGCAACTGACACACTAATGCACATCAGAAAAATGTGAGATGTTTTCTTTTTCTAATTTTAGTCTGAAACTGGAGTTGAACCCAGGTCTGTTTTTGGTTTTGTAGTCAACGTGCAGACTACCATCCATCGTGCCATCGCCACCCTCTTCGTTTCTTCACTTGTTTTTCGCATATTGATATCAAATATTAATTAGTGTGTTTTTCTTAACAGCTAAATGAATTGTTTGAAATAGCACAATAAACTATGACGGATTGTTCATAGTAGTCATTTTTTTATATTATTATTTTGAAAACATACGACTTTATGACCGCCTTGTGAATGCCCCATATGTTTGTATTATTATTTTACTCATAGCAGTCGCATCTTGTCATGTTGCCATTATGACTACCCCGTGCATCTCTTAAATATTTTTATTTAATTGATGCTTTTCTTTCTTGAATCAACTGCATAATTTACTTGATTTTGAAGTTTCAAAAGTATACATTTTGCTTTTAATGCAAGACTTATTCAGAAAAGAAAAAAATCCTTTTGAAATAAATTAAGACAGACACTCGAATATAAATTTCTATATATAAACTTTTGTAAGTAATTATTCAAATTTATATTAAAATCAGAAAGCAAAAATAAACAACACTCAAGAATCAATGTAGACATTTAGAGAATATTTTATAAAAAAAAAAAATGTAATAAAATTTTGAATTAAAAACAGCAACATCCAGCAAAATAAAGGGACAGGGCAGGGCAAGAGAGAGAGAGAGAGTGGAAAAAAGGCTAAATAAATTTACAACATCTGCAATTTGCCAGGCGTCTGGCAATTTGACAAGAACTTCACCGCATTTTGTTTGGCTTTTTTTTCCTGGCTAATGCTTCTGTTTCTTCTTGCTCCTGCTTTCACTCACTTGCAGTTGCGATTAAGCTGTTTTGGTGTTTGTTGTTGTTGTTGTTGTTGTTTTTATTTTCTCTTTTACACTTGTTTCAGTGTGTGCAAGTGTTTAAATGAATGAAAGTGACATTTCTGTTTGCGTGTATTTATTGTAGATATTCTTATAAATGAAAAATGGAAAAAAAAGAAACTTAAACTTAAAATTATAACATCTGTATTATACGAAGCGTATAGTCGTCATGTTGTTACTTTGGAAAATAAAAATATTTTCGCATAAATCTGGCCTGCTGGTTGTGAATGTTTTCTTTTTTTTTTTTTTTCTTTTTATTCTGATTTCATTTCGAATTCACTAGGTTTTGTGTATTGGAGGGCTTAATTAAAATTGCTGCAAATTTAACAAAGTGACATTTGACAATTTATTTTGTTTTCTAGAAGTGAACTGTACAGAATTGAATTGCATGTAGTGCAAAATTAATTAAACCTCAAGTATGAAAATTGCAAACTACAAAAACATATTGTGTTCAATTAATATGACGTGACTGCTGGTTAATGTTTTCCGCTTCCAAAAAAAAGAAAACTTTTATAGTTTAAGAAAAATGTAATTGCTTTTCAAAAAATTCAATATACTTTTAATATAAACGGAATGAATAAAAGTTGTTATTAAAGACAAGCAAAAAGATACACGACGTTATTAAAATTATAACGCACAAATATGGGGTGTTTTTTCAATTGCATGAGAACTATTGTAGGTACTCGTATGGTTAGACAGCTGAGAATGAGTAACTGTGTTGACATTCTGGTTTGGTATCTTTTGAATCTTTTAACACCAGAACATTGTTTCCAAATTGTGGAAATTTACTTTGCAAAAAATTAATCTGTTCGCAAAGTTCATAGAGCACTTCGTCCATTTTACGGTCCAGCAATTCATGCAGCTATTTGTCGTTTTCACAATAATTTTACTCTTTTTCGATTCAAAGCCATCAATAAAACAATAAAATGTACGTATCAAAGAGAATATTGCTGCTGTAGCGCGAAGAATTGTAGAAGATGCCATAATATCGATTTGTCGTTGTTCTGAATTTGTTGGCCTATTCTTTGGTCCCAAAAAGTAGTCATCTAAACAACAACGACATGTAGTGTAACGATTCACTGTCTCGGTGGTATAAATTTTTTTATTATTTCGGGAACTGCGCTACCTAATAACATTGGCTAAGCTCGTTGTTCGGGAGGGGTGTGTTAGTTCCCATTCATTGATATAAAAAAAAAACATGTGCAATCATTATCAGAAAGATATTAAATTTAGGTAGCTAAAGAACAAAATGTCAAGATACAATCTATACATACCATAAAGAAAAAGAAAAGGAACAGGTAATGACAATGTTGTGTAGCTTAAGATGTCATTCGCTACACAAATTCTTAACCCACCCAACTTGCTAACAAAATCTCAGATGGTGTTGTTAGCCCTTTTAAAATTTAAGTTCAAATTAACATTCTTATTATTCCAAACTACCAGCTTTACCTTTCACGATAAGTATAATATTTAACTTCCCATATTTAATGGTAATATTCAAAAAGTTTTAAGTATTTATATATATATTTTTTTTTTTTTATATATAAGTACAGTGCGAGCTCGATTTGCGCAACCACCGATTATCGCAACACCCCGATTAGCGCAACAGGCAATTTTTTTACATTACAGTCTTTATAAGTGCAACTTTTTTCAAAAAACAGTCTCGATAAGTGCAACTTTTTCTGTTTTATTAAATTTTAAGCGTTTTTCTCTCTGAATTTATTTCTTCAGAAACGTAGTTTTAACAAGTACTTAAGATATCAGCAAAGAACCCTTCTTAGAAATGTTTTCCACATGTCAGTGGTGGTACTTTTTTTTTATTTATTTTATGCTCTTTACTTTTTTGTGCTCACGCAGGAGCGGCTCTTAAACAGTTTTCATAATCTCAATCTTTGCAATGCGTTGCACGTTTAAAGTTTTACATGAGTTAAGTGAAGATCATTGTTAAGTACACATCATTTAAAAAATATGGGAGTAGTAAAAAAAAGTGATTAAGCTAACAATTAAACAAAAATTAGAAATTTTGAGCAAATTGCAAAATGGTGAATCTGTTAAAAAGATTTGTATTGATTACAAAGTTAACAAGTCCACAGTCAGCAGAATCAAAAAAAATGAGCTTGCGATACGAACTGACTTCAATTACACCATGTATTTCGAATTTGTTACAGGATATTTTACCGGATATGAATTTGACAGATGGTGAAATCGGTGAATGGATCAGAGAAGACTATACAGATGAGCCCGAAGCTATAGATCTTTCAGACGAAGAAATTGCAGAGAATGTACAAATTGAAAAAACACAAAAAGTTAAATTAGATGATGCCATTAAAGCCCTTGACATTTGTATGGAGTGGGCAACAGAAAATGATATTCCTTATGAAAAATTAATTGCTCTTCAAGAAATTAAGGAAGCTGCGATTTCCCAAAAGGTTAAAAAGTCTAAAACTCAAACCAAAATTTCAACATTCTTTTCCTCAAACTAAGTTCTATTTATAATATAACTCACATACATTCATATATAAACGTATAAAATATGAAGTTCATTTTTATTTTTTGTTTTGCTTTTTATTTAAGTATGTACTTATGTATAAAACATTAATTTTATGCTTAATTTATGTTAAAGTAATAAAAATGAATGAATTTAAGTTAAATAATGGTGTGTTTTTATATTAAATTTTTAGTGGTCGGTTATTGGAACTTTTCGGTAAAAGCAACAACCCCGATTTCCTTTCGGTTGCGCATACCGAGCTCGTACTGTATTATTAATTTTTTTAACTATTTATTCACCATTCAAATCAAATACATTATAAACAAAATTAAACAAAAATAATAATTTTGTAAGAAATTGAATTCGTAACAATAAAAAAATTAGGTATTAGTGAAAGTTTGTATATGGATTTAATAATGTAACAAGTAATTTTATATGCATATGTATATGTAATTTTGTATATAATATATACATATGTATATAAAAGTATATAAATTTTTATTTATTTATTTTTAATTTTGTTTTTTTTATAAAATTGCGAAAGATTTTTATTATTTATCACATAATAATAATGTTCTTTACTTACTTTGAAATTGTCCAAGGAAGTGATCAGGCGCCGGATTACTGTTGACTTGATATGCGTAGAATTTTTAGTTCTATAATTTGTTTATGTGCATCATATAAATTATATAATATCTTCGCTATATAATTATTATAATTTTTTGTTTATAATTGTTTGTGTAGTGTGTGTATGTATGTGTATTTATGTGTAGGTATGTGTATTTATGTGTAGGTATGTGTTTACATTTCCGTTTAGTGGGTGTAGTTTAAATTAGTTTGTGTAATTTACGTTAATTTATCATTAGATAGGAGCGTTGAATTGATTATTCTTCAAAATTTATTTGGATTGTTCAGGAATCGAACTTAGATGACCAAAAGTCCAGCCAGGGTACGTTTTCTTGTACAATATGATTTAAAATTTCAAGTCAGTACAATGGCAAAAATGATCAATTATTCAATTATATAAACTTCAAACGAATCGGTGCACTATTGTTAACAAATTTATTATCCTGTTTGATCAATCTTCTTCAAAACTGCCACCAGGTTCAATATATGTATATGCATATTAAAATGTTAATTTTTCCTCTTTTGCAAATAGTAAAAATCTTTCTCAATGTTTATTTGCGTTCATATCCTCTTAGTAAAAATATTCAGCCAGGATTAATAAAAATTCGATTCTTAAAATTTTGTGTTAAAAATTGTCAACTCACACCAAGAAAATTGAACTTTACAATCAAGAAAATAAATTTGGAAAAAAAAAATAAAAATTTCTAAAGCAAAATTCAAAGGTAACTAAAAAATATATAACGTAAGTATATTTTTGATCAAGTATTTTTTTTTTCTCCCCCAAATTTTCATATACGAGGTAGGTGTTATAATTTCAAACTAAAATTTGTCACAGTGGTTCCAATAAGACAGCGCAACTTGCCATACACTCGATTTATTGCAAAAATCAATGTGGTGGCAACTTTATTTATACACTCTCCTAATCCCCCTCCTCCTCTGATCTACAGCCCCATGAGTTTTTTTCTTTACTATTCTCGTAAGCGACTATACCATTAATGTATATTGTAGATTGTAAAAGCCTATTAACAGAAGACAAGTAGACCGTAACTCATGGCTAGTATGTAGTATACTGTGGCCAATTGTTTAACTAGTTGACACTTAAACATTTCACTAAACCATATTAATATGTAACAATTTAGATTTTATCCTTCAAAGAGTACCATGTATTTATTATCTAAAACATTCTTTATTATCATACAAGTTGATGTGATGTTAATGATAAGTAATCGCACAATTTTCAGCCACACTAAATACATGCATGCAACATATAGTTGCACTACTAGAATGTGCTACCATGTACAGAAGTGTACTTACATACGTCCCTATGTACAATACGACGTACAATTACAACAACAACAACAAAGTAACAAACAATAAACGCAAAATGCATGCTTTGAAACAATAAAACATTTTTTTTCCCTTTTGTTTTTATATTGTATGTCTCCTCTTAATAATCACTTGGGTTCATGGGTGCAAAGTATTTTGTGACTTTGGCGAACGCAAGAAGAACTACGTAGACGGAAAAACAAAAGAAAAAACCAACGAACATTAAAAGCCAATGCCGACATTAAACACAGGTTCCGTGGTAGTTTAAGTGAAACCCATCTCCCTCCAAGCATACCCGTCTTTAGTGACCAAACGACATTACAACAAACTCACACGAGTGCTGCAGCCAACTACTTACCACTGCGAGTTCTACAACTAACTAACTACATACTGACTGACTGACTGACTGACTGTTTTGTTGCGACTGTGATATGGCTTTTGTTGGCATTGTGACAAATGATGGCGATTAGACATGTGTCATTTTGTAAAATGCGTCTGCGTGCTGTATGTGATTTGTTGCTGTTATTTTTTATTTATTTTTGTTTTCTTTCTATTTATCCAAAATAGCCATCATATATTTGCTGTTTGTTGAGCGGCATATTGTTGTTGTTGTTGTTGTTGTTGCTACTATTTGAATATCGTTTGCCAGAGATGTGATGCTAATCCCATTTTTTACACCATCAAAAATATCTGCATTAGGTAGACCCTTCGAATAGCAATTGAAATTGGAAATGAAATTACCATTGTAGGATTATTTTCTGGGAAATCAAGTGCCGCCCTTACACATGCATACATATGTACATCGTAGTTTACATATGTATAAACTACATGCATGATGCAACAATGGTACTCGCAAATAATTGTTATGGCTGAAATTATACTCGTCGGCTGTGCGGTGGCATTGTTGTTCATACAACTGCAAAAGCTGCAGTACGAGCTGCTCAAGCTGTTCGAAGTGGGCAGCCAGAAGGTATTGACCGTTAAATACCATTGAATGCATGCAACATTGACATTAATTCATAGATTAATTGCTGTCATTCAAGAATGACATATGATTATTTTTATTGTGCCTTTCTTTTAGTTGATGTTGTAAAAATTTTTTAAGGGATTTTAAAACCGTTGATATTGTCTGCCCTTTGGCGCAGCATAAAAACGCTTGAATGGGGCGTAGAGGTTATAGCGTCTGGGGGATAATTGTTCCTCTCTTTCTTTTGCTCGTTTAATGTTTACAACAGCAATCAATTATGGCTATCGCTTATTGGAAATCTCTAACGTTGGCCGAAAGTGTTTTTTGTTTAACGTCGTTGTGGATTTACAATTATAAAACAAAATTTTCTGACTGGCAGGAAACACGGTTCTTTTTATGTTTCAAACAAAAATTGGAAAATTATAATAAATAAAGTTGTTTTTTTTAGCGTTTTGCCATTTTCCCTCGTTGCAATTGTCTCAATAGCAGAGATTGCAATTTATGTATTTTATCAGTGTAACTAAATCTGGCCTGAATGACTATAGTCGGCGATCATATTAACACAGCATGAGTTTTAAGACACTGCAGTGTTCTACAAAGAAAAACTAAAACTAATGAAACGAAAAAAAAAAAGAAATCATTTCTCAATCTGTGTTAAATGTTATTGTTATTACGTGCAAATACACACAGTCTTGACGGGGTATGTGTGGCTGGCGTAGTTGCTCTCACCCCTTCGTTTGGGGTTGATTAGTTTATGCATGTTGTGCACTTGCTGCTTGCAGACGATTTACCTCATGTTTGATTGTGCGTAAATTTCTTGGGGACAAATGAACGATTGTCGCCATCTCGCCGTTCGCATTGATTACGTATAACTTCTTATTTTGTTATTTAATCCTCTTGTTTGTCGTTCCAACAATGTCGTTTTCTTTAACGCAATGTTGCACACAATCAGCTTTAAAGAAAAACTGAGTGAGTGATACAACCACCATTATAGACATACCCTTTCCTTTATCGCGGATTATCGACGCTGCAGTGCTGTGTAATTTTTTTTATTGCTTGTGGTGCACAGTGGGTGAATATTATAAATATTGGGTATTATAATGTCAATGTACTCGTATAACAACTAAAATAAATTTCTTTTAACAACAGAAACTCTACGAAGCATTTATAGCTTGTCTGTAGAAACATCCAGGGTATAGGTGGGCATCGAACCCGCACTTCGATATTGATAAGACTAATGCATGCAGTAGACTATGGCAGCACCGGAATTTGTTATATTTTGAGGATTTTTTTTTTACCAAAGTATCATTTTAGAAATTAAGAAAGTGGTAACAATGGCCGAATTCCCTGTTTAAGAACGGAAAGTGTAGACCACATGGTGTTAAAGAACGGCTTCATTTTTGAACTACTCTGCCTTTTAAGCATCCCTGTTGCTGAGTATGTGCATTAACTTCTTTTAATCTACGGAGAGCAATTTTATTTCTAATTTTACTTCAACAATATTGTCATTGTTCAAAGACTATAATGCAAAGCAAAAAAAAATTCATGAGTGTTAACTTTACGATGTAAAGTCAACGAGATAACTACTTCAGCCGCTGACGTATTTTATCCTGCTCGCCATTTAAATGAAATCACAGTTTCCAGTATACTTGTGCTTTAGTTCCATTTGTATTAACTGTTAGAGAACAAGAAAGGAGTATAAAGGGAGAAGAAGCATAAGATGTGAGTCGTCGTTCCCTACCCAAATGTCAGTGCCATTCGTTGCTCCGACTTAACGAGATGCGGAATGTCCACCGCAAATAGTTCGAAAAGGGTACAGAAAGTAGAGCGGGAGAGGTGCTTGGAAATTCCCAAAAAAAAACTCCATGATCTGTCAATTAAGGCCAAATAATCAACGCTATGGCAAAAGTATGCCCATATTTCCATATATCTCTTGTCATCTGCAAAAAAGTAAGACGCGTTTTTAATGTAATGACAGTGAAATGCCATAGAAGTCACCGCTGTTCACCACATGGTTTCATATTCCCGCACCCATTCCAGAGTGACAAGAGGGTGTTGCCCCAAGGGAGTTGCGAGATGCAAAGCCATGCAAATTGAAGATTATTGCAAGTTTCTTTCTATATTATCTATATTTATTACATAGAAAAAAATATTACTTTTTTATCCTGAATATTTTAAAATGCAAACTTATTGATATTTTGGAAACCAAAAGGCTACAGCTTTGGTCTTTACTGTTTTTTCTGATACCTGCCGATACTGATACTCTTTCTTGACCAAACTTTGTTTAACATACATCTTTATGCTCTGATAAATTTCCATTTGAAATTGCAATCATATTCACACAAGAAAAGTCTTGGCCTGGCAAAGCATCACCAAAGCATCTGCATTTTTACATACCTGCACCCTCAGCACCAAATTTCTCCTTTTCCTATTTAGTACTTGTCAACTGCTGTTTCATACCACTGTCGCGCTTCTAGCAAGGTTTTGTGGGTGACAAATTGCAGGATTAACTCAGCTGGAAAGAGGGCGTTTTTTACTTTTCAACAGAGTAACAAAACGCAAACTGCTGTGTTTCGTTTATTCAAAGCAATAGATTTTGATTATGTTAGAGTTCTATATATACTCGTATATATTCTTTTTTTTAATTTCCTCATTTCTTATTCATTTTCGAAGAATAAACTTGGATATGTTTGTGTTTGGATTTTCTTTTTTATTAGTAAAATAAAACGAAAAATGAAAAATAACCTTGTGAAAATTGTTATTTTTATTCAGCATTTAATTTTGCAGATACCCAACTGTAATGAAAAGCAATATCTGCGTTCACATATATGTACATACATACAGGAGCCCGCACCCAACCACACATACATACAAATGTACTCAATAAATATTCATAAATATAATACAAAATTTTTATTTATTTTAATGTTTATTTGGCTGAGTGTATAAAGTTTTATGCACGTTTTGATACGGATATACAAGTTCTTTCGTGTGTATGCATGCATATTATGTATGTATGCGTTTGCGACGATGGCAGGGATATTTGTTGTAAAGTCAGAAACATTGATGGAGCTTATGGCTGCTAATACATACTTACATACGTACATATGGACGTACATTCACAGATATTTTCATTTCAAATTTATGAAATTATTAAGGCATAAAATCCATTCGTTCATTCATTCATTTTTTCTCTTGCATTCGATATATTTTATAATCACACTACCTTATCCTTTGCAATAAATACTTATGAAAACATAAAGTGGTAGCGGAATGAGAAAAACATTCAAATTATTTGAAATTTTGCTCAACGACTGCGTAACCCATGATGTAGCGATACAAAATTTATTCATCAGATTAGAGTTTAGAAAAGGCTGTTTTAAGCCGGCTACCGACTTTAATCGTCAAAAATTAAAATACACAGTATTTTCTAGTGACGCCCACGATTTCTGCTCAAACAGCTGTTCAAAATTCATTTAGATTGACGGCCGTGACGTAGTCAACTTCTAAACAATGTTATTTCACAAAAGTTCATCGTCAAAAAAAAAACAACAATAACTTTGTTTGTAAAAATAGTAATCAGCTGTTTTCTTGCTTGTAAAATTGTAAGCTTAAATAAAAATTTGAGAGAGAATTTTCAAGTAAAGCTTCAGTTAGTAAAAACGTAACACGTTCGCGGCTATCAGTTAGCAAAAGCTGTAACGTAATTAATACTCGTAGCTGTTTACTAAAATCGTATCGTTGTAACTGTCACTTAGAAAATCTACAGAAAATAGATTTTTACGTTGCAAACGTCAACTTGGCATTTCTTACATATAAAACAAAAGCCGCAACAGCTGACGCAAAGTTTTACGTTTTTAATAACCGACACCTAAATTTGAGCGGTATTGATAAGTCTAACCTTGGCCAATACGGAATAGGCAGCGGGAGAACCTGAGTCCTGAAGCCGACTCGTCCATATAAATCTTCTACGAGACTCCAAAAATAATCGTTTTACATTCCCAGCAAATTTGGAATTAAACGTTTTTTGTGGAATCACTTCCCAACTGGTTTTTAACAAGACGTGAGACTAAAATCATGGCTTCTTGAGAAGTTATTACTTTTCTATTGTGTGAAATGGTTATTTTTCTTACGCAGGCAGTCCTTATAACTAAATTTATTTATATTTTTTCTTTGAGTTGAAAAAGTTCGGCTATTTCAGTATTCTGAACCAAATTCGAATTGTGAGACATAATATTCAAGCTGCAATCGAGATAGTTTAATTTTATGTCTATAAATAAAGCAAATTTTGAATATAAATATTTAGATATTTTTAAATACTACAACTTTTTAAGTTTAAATTGAGAAAATACAAATTGAGATTGAGAAATGCAAATTCATATTGGGAAAATACAATTTCGATTTTCTCAATTTAAACTTAAAAAGGTGCAGTAAATATTTTACTTAATTCAGCAAAATGATGGTATTAACTTATTTCGAATGAATATTATTTAAATTTAAAGATTCCAATAGTTTTTAAATTATTTACCTTAGGGAATAATATTTTTCTTAACTTAAAATAAAACAAGATAATACGTATTTTTTGTAACTGGTTGTATATTTATTTTATTTTTCCAAAAAGTAACTACTTCTTTTTTTGGTTTAAAATAATTAAGAATGGAATATAGAAATTTATGTACTTTTCTCTAAATAAATATATATTTTGAAAATGTTGTTAGACATTCTAATACAGGGTGGGCCAAAAGTCACGCGTGTAAAATTTAATAACTTTTTTGTTTATTGTTATTTTTTATTGGTTTTTTTTAGTTTTTATTCAACGAACCGTGTTAACACCACCCTGCAAAATTTAACGCCCGCACAACGAACCAAAGTGGTAGAATTTTACTTTTCCAATGGGCATTCAATTTCACTGACGCAACGAGCATTCCGAAATTATCGTGACGACTCTCATTTTCATCTAAACTAAATATGTGATTTTGGGGTACTACAAACCCCAGAGTTGGTCACCAGCGCCAATTGCACTCGCTCAAGTGTACGGTATGCTGTGGAGTGACATCAGAAAGAGTTATAGAGCCCTACGTCTTCGAGAATGAAGTAATGCAGTAACGGTGAATGGGGACAGGTATCGTACTATGATTAATACGCCCTGTGGCAGCCAACAAGTGGTTCCAGCAGGATGGAGCAACAGTACACACGGACCATGCTACAATTCGTCTTTTATTTGAAATTTTTGGAGACCGAATTATCTCAAGAAATTCAGAATTCAATTGGACAGCACGTTCACCAGACTTAACTGACACTGATTATTTTGTTATCTCAAAGAACGAGTGTATCTTAATAAGCCCCAAACTATAGAGCAGCTAAAGCACAACATTGAAGCTGAGATCAGGGCAATAGAGCCTGAAACTTTGCGTGCAGTTATGCTAAACGCCTGTTTAAGAGCCCAATTGTGCATCGATGAAAATGGTGGTTATCTCTCTGATATTATTTTTCATAATTAAAATTGAGATCATACAAAGCTAATATTATATTGAAAAAAAATTCAAAATAATAATATATAAATAAATAATATATAAAATAATAATAATAAAAATATAATATAAATATAAAAAAATATAAAAATATATATATATAAAATATAAAAATATAATACAAAAAAATATAAATATAAAAAATAATAATAATAAAAATATAATAATAATATAAAATAATAATAATAAAAATAACAAAAAAGTTATTAAATTTTAAACGTGTGACTTTTGGCCCACCCTGTATAAATAAAAGAACCAGTGCAATTAATACTTCTGATTTTTATAAATTGTGTAATGTCTTTAGTAAACGAGTAGCCATTTTAATAATAATTTTTTTTTGCTCCAAAAGCATAGACACCTCGAAAAACTTTTCTTGAATTGAGTATTGAAGTATTGAACTGGGGTTTTCGATATCGAATTTTGGGCTCAAATAAGGAAAATGTTTATTTTCAGGACAACACAACCACAGCTGAAGGTGCTGCCAACTATTTTTGCGAATGTAATAAACAGGTTTGGTGCTGCGAATATAATAAGAATTGTGAAATATTTTATTAAAAAAGAAAACAAACGACAAACGTAAAAAATTTTAAATAAATTAACAAAGAAATTTAAAAAAAAAAATTTTTTTTTTGGCATTTTTTGTAATATAAATATAATATGAAAATGTATTTATTTTTATAAAAGTAAAGTATATAAGTACATATGGGCCGACTTCCAAAACGTATTAATACAAAGTTTGTAAACAGCTCAGCTGCGGTTTTTAGATCGAGTACAAATGCACGGATGCGAAACATTGCAACCATGTGCTTTGTTTGTTTTGACGTTATGAAACATGGGTGATGCAATGTATCTTTTTTAGCTAACTTTTTTAGCTGTTTGGAATATTTTTTGTATATTTGTATATTTTAGTATCACTTCTATTTTTATTTGACCTTTATTAAAATTTTTTAATTATATTTATTTTTGATTATTAATTATAATATTATTATTATATATATATATATTATTAATTATTATATATATTAAATTAATTATAAACGACGTTTTTTGTTGGAAATGTTACAGATAATTAAAATACCTGCGGACAATAGAATATACTATAAATCAGATGTAGATAATTTAGCACAAAATTATAGATATTTAGTTAATACAATTTAGATTTAGATTATGTATTATATACATATATATATTTTTATGCAAAAAATATAGTTAATAATAGATAGTCATAGGCCATTTATTAAATTATTTTTAATAATTATGTTATATTCTTATAGATATATGTTATTATTACATTGTAGAAATATGTTATTTTACATACATGTATTATATACATATGTACAAAAGAAAATAATTTTGAAAACTTGTTTATTTATGTATACATGTACACACATTTATACCTGTGTATAAAGAATATTTTTAATATTAATGACAAAAAATTTTCATTTCCTTTCAAAAATATTTTCTTTTCCTTATTTTAAAAAAATATTTTTGTTAATACAAATTATTATTTCCTGACGATGCTACCTATTTGGTAGCGAAATATTGAGAAATAAATAATAATTAAAAAACTTTTCATAAAAAAGACCATCGCTCAAAAATAAATATAATTAAAAAATATTTGTATATTTTGTATTTTTTTTCATATATTTTAACAAAAGCATACCAACTTACTTTTGTGAATTATCCATTTTATTCTATTTGTAAAAACAAGCATATGCTACTTTTATTTTATTATTATTTTTGACCAAGTGTCAAAGCATCAACTTTGAAACCGATGCCATGATTACTTTTTTGCGGCGTTTCTAATACTTGTCGACGACGTTTTGAAAAGGTATGCATTGTTAATGTTTTGTACTGCGGCGTTATGAAACACTATACTTTGTGCCAATACAAAGCAATTGACGTTTTGGAAGACAGCCATAGTTATACTCAAATATGTACATATTTCGACACTAAACAACTATCAGCTGTGTCTGTTTGAAAATAAATAAGTAACAGACTACAAAATGACGCCAACAAGTTTCCTAGTAGCATTGTAGTGTAGCCTGCTGTGGTCTATATATTTAATGCTGTAGATTTTTTTTTTTTTTTTTATCTAGGACCAGCACTCAGGAGATGACTCCTACACATGCGAAACATTGTGCTGGGAACTATAGGAAAAGGATAGTAGGAGAAACGACAGGAGGTGAAGCTTAATTAATTATTTTGCAGCTCTGCTTTCGCACGTTCTTTTGTTTTTATACTCGTAGCAGTGCTGAAGCTTCGGTTTAGTAGCTATTTTTATTATTATTTTACTTCGCCGGTGCTACACAATACCGACGAAGGAGGGCGTTCTGATGTGATTGTTGATTGCTATCAGCTGAAGCCGGTATTGTTCAGTGACCAGTGACTATGCCTTCGCCACTGAAACCTTCCGACAACAACTAACACACAAGGACACACTAATGCACATCAGAAAAATGCGAGATGTTAATTTTTATTTAAAAATTTTTTTGTCTGAAACTGGGGTTGAACCCAGGTCTGTTTTTTGGTTGTGTAGTCAACGTGCAGACTACCATCCATCGTGCCATCGCCACCTAGAAAACTAAAATATGTTGTAGGTTTTTTTCACGGTCTTTTCGCTGCAGTGGCAGCCTCTCAGCTGGCGGATTCATATTCCCGTGAAATAAACTGAAAGCAATATAATGAAAGAATATGAATATAATTTAAGGCATTTAGTACTTTTAGGGATGCACATTGATAGACGGCTACCATGGAAACAGCACATCGATGCAAAATTAACTCAAATGAAATTAAAAGCAACTCAACTAAATTGGCTTATTGGTCGAAATTCTGTGCTAAAACTGGACTGTAAGCTTTTGCTTTACAAAGCAATTTTAAAACCAATATGGAGCTATGGTATCCAGCTATGGGGCACTGCCTCAGCTTCCAATATAGAAAAAATTCAAAGGTGTCAAAACAAAATACTGAGAATGATAACAGATGCGCCGTGGTATATAAAAAATTCTAACATACACAAGGATTTAAATATTCCGACAGTCAAACAAGAGATAACAACATACGCAACGTCATACCTAACCAAACTCCAAGATCATCCAAATATACTAGCCCGAAATATTTTAAGCGAAAGAGGGCTCATTCGACTGAAAAGAAGGGATACTCTTTCCCTAGCCCGAACGTAGTAGACGCGGAAATAAAACTATACGAGCAATAAATAATTTTGTACAGCTAGGCTGTACTTAATAATAATTAGCAATTAGTTCTTAAGATTTGAATACTTATTGTTAGTTCAATTGATTTTGAAGATTCAATAAATAATATATATTGTGTAAAAAAAAAAAATTCATTTATTTAATTTTATTTCTATTACTGTCGCTGAACAACACTTAAGTGCCTACTTTTCAGATGAGTGGGGATACTGCCCACTTGCTGCTGTATTCATAAAATTTTTGTTTCGTTTTATAAAAGGTTTAATAGACAACTTTCCATACAAAATTCAATCAATATGCCTTTTAGCAATACATCAGTTATTCACTTTTTCACAAATATAAATACTAAATATTTTACCACAATGGGTTATTCAACGTGTGAAACATTCTGTTCCTTTTCTTCCTTCCTGTTCTCCTTTTTTTTTATATATTTCATTGGATTCTCTTTGTTTCGCTTCGTTAACCATTTGTTTGCTTTTTTTTAATTTTTCTCTAGCGGAACAAACTCTTCATCAGGATTTTTTTTTGTTCACGATTTTTTAATTTAGTTTTTCTTCTCTCCTCTACCTCATTTTTTATTTAGTTTTTTTCACTTTTTGTTGAACTTATTTTCTGGTATAAACGTTCAATAGCTGCTAAACGTTGAGCTAAAAACCGTTGTTATCATCACAAGAACAACAACAGCAGTTAAGCAGGATGTTTAGTTCATTAACACCGGAAATAGGAGTTCGTTCTTGTGTCCAGTTGTTACTTTTAGCATATAACAAGCAATGTGTTGTTTCGTTTTGTTGGTGGCTAATGATGATAATAATGATGGTGCTGTTGACGATGTGCTGCTGATGATGTAAGAGCAGCACAATTCATGCATGCCTTTAACCGGAAAAGATAAAAAGGATGTTGATTATATTAGTTGGGATCCTTCATGTGCACAAAGTCATCAATTGTTCTCTTTTCGTTTTTACTAATTGCTTGCAAGAAAATAAAAGAATTGTTGCAAGTGTTTAAGCGTTTGCATATTTTCAATTAACACTTGTTGGCTTGAGATGCTGCTTTAATATCGAGTTAAATATTTAATTTTTAAGAGATGGAAAGCAGTAATTAAAAATTAGCTAATTTCTAACGCTTCTGTAGAAAAATTTGCTTTCATGTTATTTACAAAATTTCTATTCAAATACAGTGGTAGAAAACTTTAATTCATCGCTGAGATAATTTTAAACTGACTTTTAGCGACAATTGCAGTTAGTCAAAGAGGTTCACATGCTGCACGAATGAAGCAACGATTTTCAAGGCCATCTCATATTTATTTATTAATAGTTTTGCCGTTAGACTAGATAGAACTATCCGTTTCGTTTTAGTTGCGGGAATATGTTGCCATTATTGTGAACGAATGAGGGTGGCGATGGCTGGAGTAGCCTGCACGTTGACTACAAAATTAAAAAGGACCCCATAAAATCAGACTAAGTCATAAAAACATCTCGCATTTTTTCTCATGTGCATTAGTTTGTCTTTGTTGGCAGGTTTCAGTGGCGAAGGCATAGTCATTGGTCACAGAACAGTACCGGCTTCAGCTGTAACCAATCCACAGGCACATCAGAGAACCCACCTTCGTCGGTATTGTGTAGCGCTGGAGAAGTAAAAATGGCCACTGAAACAAAGTTTCAACATTGAATACGTCTCCCTTGCATCAGAAGCGCTGCAGCTCTGCTATAAACAAAAAACGTGCAAAAGCAGAGTTGTATAATCGTGAAGTTTCCAGGGTACGTATTGACACACTCATGCGCGACACATGTGCTGCACACTTCTTTGCAAAATCCAATGCATAATGCATCGCATGTGTAGAGGTCATCCTCTGAGTGCTGCTCCAAGATAAAAAAAAAATAAAGCAAGCGGCTTTCGACTGTAAAAAAGCGTAGAATTAATTTTTTCATAGAACATTCGGTGTCTGCCAACAATGACGACATTGTATTTTGTCTCTTAAGAAAGTGTAGAAAATAGGCAGTTGAAGAAGTTCTACAGTAGGGTTTAATTTTTGCGCACCAATGCTTATATATGTATGTTGTTTTTAGTTGATGTATTTATTATAAGAAGAGCCATAACGCACCATAACGACCAAGAAGACCACTGTCATATAAATTCATTAGAAAACATCCTAATGCGCATCACACACATTTTTGATAAACAGTATTTGAGTTATATTTCATAGTAAACATCCAAACACAACATCAGAATGAACGAAATAAATCGTAGTGAAAGCGGTTGCACTAGAACATTGACAAAGGAGATGATAACTCAGGAACAGTGTCATATCACGTGTGGACTTCAACATTAGTTTTACTGCAATATCATAACAGATATCATAATATTGTTTTCGTAATATATATTTAGATAACTATATCATGATATCAAGTGTAAAAAGCGTCCACATACATATATACAGGGTCTTTCATTAAGCGCTTTCTGTCTTTAAATTTAAATAAAGCAAACTGTGTGAGATATTATCAAAATTTTTCATTCGTTTGAAAGACCTATTGATGCCATTATATGTGGAATAAATCTATCACAGCTTCTCTGGTTGGAGCGTATCCGAAATGTCCAAATTTCCAGAATTCCAGCTCAAAAATCAAACTGAACTGGACCGATGGCATGGGTTATCTTGGCTTTGAGGACCCCTATGGTTTGTGGCTTAATCACATACACCTGCAACTTAAGAAAAAGTCTAACGGGGTCAAAACACACGATCTCGTTGGCCAGTTCACATCAACTCCACGTGAGCTGACCATGCCCTCAAATAGCTAGTGCAGAATATCCAATGTGATATGAGCTGTGTTGCACGTAGCGCCGTCCTGTTGCAACCACATGTTGTTGATGTCCAGATTATCCAATTCAGGCCAAAAGAAATTGGTAATCAACGCATCCACGAAAATTCAGCGAATTTTGACGAAAGATTTGCATCTTCATGCATACAAAGTTCAATTGACTCAGGAACTGAAGCCAGCTGACCATGGACAGCGAAGGGAGTTCGTTAAAATTTAAATCTTGCGTTCTTGTTGGCACACCCGTTATATATTTTCACGAAAATTGTGGGACCTTTGCCGTTGTTGTTATTAACACCACTAGTACCTCCTTAATTATTTAAATACCTAAAAAGAAAACAAACCGACTGGTATTACTGAACCATTAAATTATTTTCATCAGGAAACAGCATATTTTCGAATATGCTACAAAGGGCATAAATTTATAATTTATATTGCTGCGGATTACAGCGGAAATTCGTTCTTTTGCTGAACTATTCGTATGTGGAATAAACTGCCTGCAGAAGTATTTCTAGTCAACTGCGATGTTAGAAGAATCAAATCAATATTATTGTAGCCATTATTTTTACATAATCTATATTCCTAGTTCTGGTTAAATTTTTGCTTATGTAGAGTACATATCATTAGCATTGCCTCAAGACACACAAAAAAGCAACGTGAATAAATGAATGAAAATAAAACTAAAATTAACACATTAAGAAAGTGATAATATTAGGGATTTAAAGAAGTTCCTTCAACGATTTCCAGACGAAAGTTGAATATTTTTTTATTGCAGGGAAAAGGAAACATTTAAAATTATCTTATTTGAAATCCCACGGAAATCCCATTTCACTTAAATAGATTTTTGTTAAATATTTATTACAATTACTGTCGCCCTTGTACGCCATTCTAAAATTTCAAAAGAAATCAAAATCCCAACATTATTAAAAGTGTCGAAATTTATTGTTAAATTTACTCATTTTATTTTATAAAAATTTTTCCTTGTTTCCCAATTTTTGTGTATTTAATATTGTATAACAAAAGATAAAAGAGAAAAAAAAAATAAATAAATAACTTTCAATGTCAGAACAAACGAACCTTTTGCAGATACAAATTTTACATTTTTGCTGATTGTGCGTCTGTATCGCACAAATAATGAAAATCCTGCGTCTGTATGTATCGCATTGTGCAGGGTGTTATTTTTCAACTTCAGACTTGTGTAGTGTAGGTGAATAAATATAAAATAATTTATAATGGCAGTGTCATTTATCATATCACGGAATATTGTTACATTAAAATAAACATGAACGTTTCTTCCTAGTCGCTGTCTGTTGCATGACCAGGGGATGTCTTTATTAACACAATGCGAGACATCATTTCAATTGTAGAATAAAATAAACGTTTGACTTTAGTGTGCAAAAATTAAAAGGGTTTAATTGCGAGGAGAGAATTATAAGAAATAAATATAAACGTTTTAAAATTATCTATCCTTCATCGTCTATACATCAAATTGTTAATTAGGAATTCTAATTATGGAATGAAATATCTTCATTGATACGACAAAATCAGTTATGCGGTTCTTTGAAGAATTCGGTCATGCCTCCTCCCCAGTGTTCAATTATTCAAGCTTTATTTTCCGAATTAATTATAGCAATACTGGCATTGTTTCCATAAAGCGATTTTTTTTATCTGGGACCAGCACTCAGGAGATGACTTCTACACATGCGAAGCATTGTGCTGGAATTATATGAAAGGGATAGTAAGAGAAACGAAAGGAGGTGAAGTTTAATTAATTGTTTTATAGCTCTGCTTTAGCATGTTCTTTGTTTTGTTTATACTCGTAGCAGTGCTGAAGCTACGGTTTAGTAGGCATTTTTATTATTATTTTACTTCGCCGGTGCTACACAATACGGACGAAGGAGGGCGTTCTGATGCGAATGTGGATGGCTATCAGCTGAAGCCGGTATTGTTCAGTGACCAGTGATTATGCCTTCACCATTGAAACCTTCCGACAACAACTGACGCACAAAGACACACTAATGCACATCTGAAAAATGCGAGATGTTTAAAATAAATACGGCGAAGTCAAGATGTACGACGGTATTATTGCTCTTACCAAAAACTAGTAAAAAAACACATAGCTAATTTTGTCGGAGCAACGGAAGATATACATATAATAGCATGCAACAGTTTTGTTGGTCTTTATATTGTAAGAATTTGGTACTGCGTTTCACACTCTTTTTAGACAAGGTTCGTGCAACTTAATCATTCTTCATTCTTGAAATGAAGATTGTACAGTGGTCTATAATTCTGTCTGCGAATGGAAAAATTATATTTCTGAAATTTTATTTGACATGACTGGGTGCATGTATCCACATTCGGCATAGAGATGTTCTTTAGATTTCCAAACGAATGCAGCATATTGCGGACGAAATTATTTGCATTTGAAAGAGCGGCTATCTGATTAGAATTACATCAATTGTCGTTTCGAAACCGTACATTGAACCTCGTCCGTGAGCGCTTTCAGCATTTTAATATGGTGGCTCTTTGCACTTATATTGCACTGTGGTGCTGCGGAGGTATGTTCGCGATTTTAGCGAATAGTTAGCAGATGATCTGACAAGTAGAAGAACAATACTTTGGACAAACATAGAGATCATCGATATGACATTCTGCCTTCATCATACTTAAGCGTATTGATCATGAATTTTTGTGGATGGCAGTGAATCAGTGGATAATGCTGCTACTTATTCAGTGTGCCGTCTTTCATTAAGGTGGAGAGAATATCAAGGTTCCTGGGATATTTCAGGACACATATCAAAGATATTATTACTGTGATTACGGAACATTGCTTCTTGGCGGCCTATTTTAATTATTCTATTACATTGTCTACTGTTCTCATTGTCATAATGAAGATGTGAAAGGAGAAGAACACAGACACTTCTATGTCTCTGTAATGCACTGGACCAACCATCGCCTTTCTTTTCTGGGCAGGGCATATTTCAGTAGGCTTTTACAGCTTATCTCACCGTCATTAAGGAAAGCAGACGTCTCTGACATTTAAGTAGGGCACGACGACATCTGTCTTTCTTCCAAGCTGTATTCTTCTATTTATATCCGTCTATATATCTTTGTGATTTCTTTCTTCTCGGCGACTTGCCTAATTTAACTGAACCCAGTGGCCATATATCGCATATATTAAATTTAAGTTAAGAAGGTTGTTTAATAATTTCCAGATACGCATCATGAGCCCCCGCAAGGGGGTTTGGGGACTTAGTTTCTAAACCAACAGGACTTTAGCAATCCCGCGGTACCCAGCATTGTCTTGAACTACCTGTGAGTTTGAACATGACAGAAGAGGTGACTCTTCGAGATCTTACTAGACATTGATGAAGTTGTATTTGCATATTCCGTGTGACTGTAGAAATACAGTTCGATTCTAATCTAGTGCTACGGGCTGCCAGCTTAATTCCCACTACTCTAACGCTAAGTAAGGATTTCAACACTGATGTACTCTTTGAGTACTTAGTTGTGCTCCTTGTGAGTACTTCGTGTCAACCCTGAAAAGTTGAAGTGAGTGTGCTGGGCTGGGTAAGGATTCGTAGTGGCTGTGGTTACTACCTAAAATTACACAGGGAGATAAGTTTTTGGTGTATTATGGGTAAATGTGTTGTTTCCAATTATGTTCTGATATGACTTTTACTTAACTAGGTGCTGTGGCCATTCAACAGTAGTCACCGGAATGTGTCTTGAACAAATAGGAAAGAAGTACATTATATTCTAAGAATATATATATGGGCACCTGGATTAAGAGTTCTTGACTAAACAACATTCTGATGTGACACAAGTGTTTATACCGCTCGAAAACACCTTAGCAAAGTGTAATTTATGGTTTATGTGTTCTGTCTGTTGAGTACACGAAGTGTATTTCCAAGTGCGCATGGGGGCGGTACTGAACGTCTGAATTCACTCGGTATTGGGAACACCGTGGAATTAGACGCTATGCGTAGGTGTTCACGTAAAATATTGAACACATCTGCTCATTATGAACCTGTCGATATCTCCGAGTTTACAATATTACATTTCCTTATGGCCTCGTTGTGGACTCACAGAAAGACTTCAAATGTGGTTCATCGTAACATGTTCATCTCTAAGACTCGTTTGTGCTAATTTTCTATCTGATAGCCTGGTTGCAATAGAATACTGACTAGTTAAATTGATTCTCATAAACGAAATTGCTTTCGATTTGACAAGATCCAGTCTGGGCCATAAGACCATTTAAACTCTACAATTCAAGTTGCACAGTATTTCAGTGCCACCAAGTAGATCTATTATGTATTCATTTTTAGTAAAATTTTAAAATGTGAAATCTGGCTTTCGCTGGCCATTAAAATTTTTTCATACACTTAATTAACTTTTTCATTGCAACCATTATTTTTCGCCATCATGTCTTTCGCTTTACTTAATTCCAACAATTATTTACCCTGCTTGCATACATCAATGTATTTAATAACGGTTTAAGTAATAAAATAACAACAATGTTAAATAAAAAAAAAAAAAAATTAATTGTCGAAATTGACTGACAACTTTAAACCGTATCCTTGTTCCTCGCCCAGTGTTGCCTTGTCTGAGTGTATTTTTTTTTTTATTTTTTTCCTGTTGTTTAACTTTAAAGCAGCACTGATTCTATTGTATGTACTTTATGTGGCACGGTATTAAAGATATAATATAAAATTGATGTATTGCAACAGCTTGTGCAACATTATGTGTGATGGCAGAGCAACAGAATACCATGGCTTGTCATTGCTGTGTTACAGCATATCGTAACGTTACGAAGTTAAGTGCGTAAGTTGTGTGAAATGCCGTCAATGTTTGCCGGGTATAGTAAAAGTATGAAAGGGATACGTCTTGTTTTTTATTTTTTTTTATTATTTTTTTCTGAACCCCTGGGTGATAACGAAATATGAGTTTTATTTATTAAAACCAGAAAATAAAAAGAAATTATGGTAATAAATTTTCAAGTACAATGTCAGTCAAAATTATATTGCTCTTTTTTTAATCGCTTAAAGTTTAAATTTAATCGTGCTGCATGTTAAAATTGATGTTACTGCAATGCGACTTTGCAAATGATTTCATTTTAATTATTTTGGTTTTTGCATCGGTGTATCTGCAAACACTTTTTCGTATTTGAAAAACCAAAATGTTGTTTAAAATTGTGATTTGTTTTTTATTTTATTATTTAAAATGGAAGAAAAATTATGTATTGTAATTGTGAATTTTTTAAATTCATTTTATTGAGCTGAATGAATGTCGCAATATATTGAATTGACGCAACATGTGTCTCGTGCTTTCATAATTTAGAACGATCTTTGTTAAAATATGTTTTGGAAAAATCCAAAGATTGTGTCCAGCTCACACTCAGCTTTTTAATAACTGAGAAATATTTTTCATAAAAAAGCTAATGCCTGTACCAATTGCCAGCTGCTGATAATGTATTTAATATTTTTCATTTATTTTCAAAAAGTTTTCCAATCGTTCATTTATGCAAAAATTTGTATGTATGTTAAATGGACATCTTGAGTTTAGTTATATTTAATTTAAAGATTATAAACTGCCCTTCTAAAAAATGTTGGTTACTGTTAATAAGTGAAACGGACTTATAAGAACGCTCCTCCCTCCAATAAATATAATTTCAGCACTAAACATTAAGTGGCATAATAATTTTTTTTTTTTGCTTTATAGAAGGCTTAATAAGTTAATTTTGTATGGAAAATTGCTTATAAAAATATTTAAATGTTATTTTGTTCTTTTATTATTTTTTGTTATTTTAGCTCTCGAGTAAATACAAATTATGTGATGCAGCCTCCTCTTATTTTGTCTACATAACGTAGTAAATCTCGAGATACAGAGTCAATTCAAAAAAAGCAATTTATAGCCATTGGACCTCAGTACACAATGTACACAGTAGGTGTGCTTGTTAACTTTTTGGGTAAAGTTCGGTAAAATGAGAGTAAACTATAATTTATCTCAATAAGAGACAAAAATATACAAAAGTACGGGAACGCAAAAAACCACAAACTTAACAAAATGGACACAACCAATGTGTACAGTCCACTCCTCGCGATAACGTGAAAAAAATATTTAAAAAAATTTTTAAATTATTTATTCTAAAAGATGAACAAAGTTTTGAAGCTCCATAATTTGAGCAATAAAAATTAATGCACTTAAGCTAAAAGAATTTAAAACGATAAAATTCTGGGGTTCGATAGTTGGAGTAATCTCATTTTTATAAATATGTGTGAATGTGTATATGTAGGTAAATATTTCTTTATAACTCTGACTCTCCTAAGCGATGAAAAAACTTAGCAATAATGCTCTGTAAGTTTAACAATAAAAACCAATGCTCTAAGTTGCAAGAAAGGTAAATAAATGTTAATATTCTGCTCTTCTTACTGCGAGGAATCTCTTCTTTTCATAAAATTGTATGAGTATTTTTTCACTTTCAATTTTATTTAGTATTTTAATAAAAATTTTGGAAAAGAAAATCCAGTAGAATATAGTAATCGATTTTTTTTAATACATAAATATGTAACTATTTTTTGGCAAGTTACATATTAACATGTGGACTTACATATATTTTTTATTTATTTTTTATTTTTTTTTTCAACAACACAAACTCTACAAACCTCTTATTGCTTGTCTGTAGAAACACCCAGGGTCTAGGCGGGAATCGAACGCGCATCTCCATATTGATAAGACTAATGCTCATACACTAGACTACGGAGGCAGCCGTAATTTCTAATTATTGTATAATTTTCTGTGATTTAATATAAAAATAAATATTTTAATAAAATCCAATTTCATAGACAAGGGTTATTATTTAAAATACTATACAATTTTGTTGAATTCTTAGTAATCGAAATGGTGAACAATTCACCAACGTGAACATCGCCGCTTTTTATTAGTTCATGTTATGGCGAGTGCACTGTAATTTAGTTTTTTTGTTATTGTTTATTTTAGAAACAGCTGATTTCTTTTTTACTTGCCCCAACTATCTTGCATGAAAAACAAGAATATTATCCTCTCATTTACGAAATTCTTCTTTTACGCTTTCTGGTTAGGTTTGGAATCCCGCGCGTGCTCATTTTAGAAAATATACCTAAATTGATTGTAATAACCCGGGCCTTGTAATTCGTGTTGACGTATGAATAATTAATATTACACATACGCACTGCGTTTCATTATTTCTTAACCTTTATGTCAACAGCAGAAAAATTATACGTACGTCAACAGCAGCATACCCGGGTATGCACATACAGTTTATATAGAAATTGTTTGCGTTTTAAAGGTTCTTTGTTGCTAAGTGTGTTTGTTTTACGTTGGCTACTGTGTTTTTGAATATTTTGATAACTGTTTTTGTTTTTGCTTGTGAGTTTTGTTTTTTGCATTGACCATTAGACAGGGCATCATTCAAATAAGTTCTAATAAGATTTTCAGTCGTTACTTTTAGCTGGTGATATATGTAGGTGCATAGTTTTCGCGCAATAAAAAAATTTATATACGCAAAAATTACAGACGGTGACTGGCTAACTCGACGACAATTTAGTACACTGGGTTATGAAGACAGAGAAGAATACATTCGTCAGAGATTAGAGGAATTAGTAGCAGAATATAGTGATGATGAGCCATTAACATCTGAGGAGATTCTGGATGATAATGAAATTAATACGACTTCAGATTACTCTGATGTAGAGCCAATTCAATTACCAGAATATGACCCGGAAGATGAAAGTGAATCTGATGAAGAACTTGGTGATACCAAAGATTTGTGGAAAATGACCTCACATCCATTGTACCGTGCTTCTATGAGTGTAAGAATATTTTGGCAAATAAGTTGTTTTATACGTTTTGATAACGGAAATACGCGCCAGCAACGCAAGCAAACCGACAAAGCAGCAGTGATATCAGACTTTTTTTTTTGATGCTCAACAGCAATTTACACACCAATTATGTTGCAGGCGCTAACGCCAATGTTGCTGAGCAATTGTATCCCTTCCGTGGAGGTACTGGTTTTACGCAATACATTCCGTCAAAACCTGCCAAATATGGAGTAAAAGTGTGGTGGGTATACGACTCCATTTCATCTTATCCGATGAAGGGACAAATCTACACGGGAATGGCGGCGTCCGGTGAAAGAGAAAAAAATGTCGGAGAAAGAGTGGTGAAAGATTTGTGCGTCAATCTCTTCAGCGGAAGTAGGAGAAATATTGTATGTGACAGTTTATTCACTAGTTATAACTTGGCAAAAAGTTTGATGATAGACAGCAATTTGTACTGTGAATAAGAGGCGGTTATTTGTGCCATCACAGTTTTCTCAATGGAAGGGACGTGCAGTGGAATCCACTATATTTGGTTTCTGCAAAAACATTTCTATGTGCTCCTTTCAACAGAGCATTATACCACCGAAGTACAAGGTCCAAAAAAAAGCCACTAATGATATTGGACTATAATAAAAATAAAGGTGGCGTTGATTGCATGGACAAATGCCTGGCAGAATATTCTACAAAACGTCGAACAAATAGATGGCCTTTGGCTTTTTTTTATAATATTTTATGTTATGATATAATAATTTGTGTTATGTTAGTTATGTTGTCTTTGCCCACTATGACCGCTTCGCGCTTGTTTGTACTAATTTGTATAGAACCAGTTTTCTCGCATTGGTTCTCGCAATAAGCGTCAACCAGCTCGGCTCTGCAACAAGCTGCCACTCTGGACATACCCTAACATGACGCTTGACGTTTTTCATATAACGAGGATTAAAAATTTCAGGAGTTTTTGTAAGAAGTTTGAAATTTGACACACATCTTGTAATTGGAGAAAGATTAGCAAATATAAAATTTCGTTAATTTCGATGCAAGGATTCGCAATCCTTGCCATACGAGTATGCCTGGAAATGTAAAAATGTCATAAAGTAGAGAAAACATTGTTAAATTTTCATGGCTCTTTGCATATTTATTGTATTTTATTCACTAAAATATTTGCACAACTATTATCAAAATCGGCGCAAGGATACGTCTAGATACAAAATTACTTTTTTTAATTTGATAAGGAGTTAGAAATATCTTAAATCAATTCCACAAACGAATAGTATATAACAAGCTTAATATACATATAAACTATTTGCAATTCCTAGCAAGGATATCATCTACAGTGTGGCCAAAATATACAAAAAGGTGTCGAACGTAATTGAAATTTGTCAATGAAAATAGCAAAACTAAATTTGTTAATGGAAACAGAAAAGAAACAAAAAAATTTTAAATTTTTACAAACTTTTTACATCAATTACTTCTATTTTTACCGGTCGTTATATGAAAACTTCACACTGTGGATACATGAATATTATGGATACATCCGATTCATCTCAATAACATGCGAAAAAAAATTTTTTTTTAAGCTCTTAAAGCTTGTCTGACCCTGTACTCAGGGTCTAAGCGGGAATCAAACCCGCAAATCCATACTGATTAGACTAATGCTCAAGCACTAGACTACGGTGGCACCCTAAGCATCACCTGAAATAATACTGAAATTAATACATTGACACGAGTGCATATTTTACTTGATCTTTCTTTGCTAGATTCCAGCTGTTTAGTGTCGCAAACTTTGATTTTATTACACATTTGCATTTATTCGAGTTTTCTGCGCTTGCATAGAACAAAAATAAACATAGTTTTAAAAAAATATTTATTTAAAAATATTCAAATAATTATTTATATTTTTTTTTTATTTCCAGGTTTGTGAACATATAATTGCAATTACTTTACATTAATCAGGTAATGAGAAATTTTACATTATTAATTCTACGAGATTATTTTTAAAGTTGTTTAGTAGGAAAAATTAATAGTAATTACAATTAATTACTAGTTTTTTTGTTATATGTTTAAATTTTAATTAAATTAAAAATTAATGACTTATCGGCTGTATGTTTGTATCAAAAGAATGGTATGCATTTTCTTGGTATTTTCTAAACAAATGATTTCAAGATTAATGTACGCAAACACTACCCCCTCTATACCCATTTCTAAAACCTATTTAACGGTGTAAAGCAAAGTAAATTATATTATAAATATTAGTTATGTTTGTTTGGTATATGGTTTAAGCCTCAGTTGGTAAAAACGTAACACGTTCGCGGCAATCAGCTGGCAAAAGCTGTAACGTAATTAATGCTCGTTGCTGTTTACTAAAATCGTATCGTTGAATATGTCACTTAGAAAATCTACAGAAAATAGATGTTTACGTTGCAAACGTTAACTTGGCATTTCTTACATATAAAACAAAAGCCGGAACAGCTGACTGAAATGTTTCAGTTTTACGTTTTTAATAACCGACACCTTAAGGTAAACGATACTGACAAGTCTAACGTTGGACGATACGTTCTTACTAACTGGAGCTTTAGCTAGTCTATATCAGTGACAGGCAAACCTATACTATTGCGTTTTTCGGTTGTATGTGTTACATACAGATATTCTCTTTCTGAACAAGAGTCGGTGTTGCCAGAGTAGACTTGTGTGTCTCATATACTTAATTTAAAAGGCAAATTAATTTAAAATTTTTACAGCGGCCAATATAATTGTGCAATTTTTCGCAAAGATCAAAATACTTTTGGAATTCAGTGGAATTCAATTATTTCCAGCAATGAATCAAGATTTGAATTATGTGACACAGGCGACACAGTATCAAAAGCATTGCAGAAATGTTAAAGGGAGTACGAACCTTTTACTGTCAGGGTAGTACATCAGAATTTCTATAAAAATCGCCTTTTTACAATAATAATTATTTCTGTATCAAATGATAATCAAATCACTAAAGAGCTGCTTCCAAGGAATACAGACGGTATATAGTAAATGGTTGAAAAGTATGCTGTTTGGTGGCTATAACACATTCTCTAGTTTTTGCTGAGTAAATATTATAGAACTGCAACCATCAGCTATTTAACTTATTACAATGTTTTTGTTTTTAATTTAATGTTTTCGGCAATATTTAGTTTTTAAAGTACATTTTTTTTTTTTTTGGTTTCCAGTTTAAGTATTATTGTTGCTAACTCAACTGTTTAATATATTGGCTTTGCATTTACTTCTTATACCATTCGTTTAAACGTAAAAAATACCTACAATCCATATTCATTTATATAATCATATAATCATGTAAGAATTTTGTAATCATTTTCAGAATTTGCACGAAGAATTTGTTGTTAACCTAAGTAATAGCATTTTCGGCTTGTTTTAAATACTTTTAAAAGTTTTCCAGTTAATTTCATAAGGGCTAATTTTTATGCATAATAAGTTTTCAAATTGTTTATCAGTCAAAAGATATCGACTTTTGTTTCAATAAAGAAAATGTTGACACACAAATATAAATAAATCAATACAAATATTAAATATAATTTGCAAATGTAATTTGTTTGCTTATTAAATACATATATATGCAGAAATATGTCTTCAGAACCCTATTTCACTAGCAAGGGCTAAAGGAAGACCTTCCCCCATTTTAATTAGTTTTACATTAACTTAGTGATTTTGATGCGCCATGTCACATAACCAGGATTCTTATGCATTTCGATAAAATTTTATATATTATTTTACAGTCATCAAAACGACAGTTGTAATTAAATAATAGAAATTGAATGTGCGTGAAATGACTTTTAATGTTATAGTTTTCATGCGCATTAAGAAACTAAATATTTTAGTTAGCCAAATAATTATCTGAAAATAAGTTTATTTCATATTGCCCATTAAACATATTTTCTTGCAGTTTATTTATATAGTAGAACAAAAATTTTTGCTGAGGAGAAATTTTTTTTTTTTCGTAACACTGATTTTAAGCAACAACAATACGACATCCCGCTTGCTTAAATGCTCAAGCCAGAACAAGTAATATTGTTTAATTAAAATATACAATATGTGTGTTTAACTACTTAAATAAGAGAACAACAAAGCGCTCTTGGGCAGCATTTTGCCTGACTCTGGTCTATATGTACATTTCATTTGGAGCTAATAACAAATTCGTTAGTAGATATTTAACAAAAGTAAGAAAAAAACCAAGAAATTCCAAATGTTTATAGAAGAACTCGCAAAAAAAAAAAAAATTTGAGAATTATTAAATACAAAAAAAAAAAAAACTAAATACCGTCTTAAAAACTTTTCTTCATTTTATTATTCGATTTAAATCTATTTATTTTTTTTATATTCTTGCATAAACATTTGGAATTTTTTTTTTATCATGGACAATCACTCATGGGATGACCCCTACACCTGTGATGCATTGTACTTTAACTAGATGAAGTGAGAGAGATGACAGGGGGGGGGGGTGAAGCTTCATTATCTTACAACTCTTTTTTTGCACGTTTTTTGTTTTTATAGAAGTGTTGATGAACCTCTGATGTCAAGGAGACGTATTCAATTTTGAAGCTTTGTTCTCGTAGCCATTTTTTTTTTAATAATTATTTTACTTCGCTGGTGCTGCATAATACCGCCGAAGGAGTGTGCTCTGATGTGCCTGTCGATTAGTTAGAGCTAAAGGCGGTACTGTTCAGTGACCAGTGACTATGTCTTCACCACTGAAACCTTCCGACAACAACTGACACAAAGACACACTAGTGCACATCAGAAACAATGCGAGATGTTTTTATGAGTCTGAAACTGGTGTTGAACCCAGGAAAATTTTTCGTTTTGTAGTCAGCGTGCAGACAACTTCGACCACGCAACATGCAACATAAGAAATCAAGAAAAATATGATATATTTTTATAATTTAGTCTAAAATTACTTTTTCGGTTTTGTACTCGACGTGCAGACTAGACTACTTCAGCCTACTTCGCCACCGTCATGCCTGTCCTTTGAAATTTAATAATTTTAAATAGCTTTTAATGTTCGCTTTTTTTGCGAAACCCGCAAACAATTCTTTAATAAGTTTTTCGCAAAAAATATTTAATTTCTTAATAATTAAAAAAATCTTGAAAGTTATTTATTTTATTCGTTCAATCAAATTATTAAAGCAACTTTCACAGACTTGCAGCAGGCATTTAGTCATACATATGAAGAAACACTTTTCCGCTCCATTGCAGCGTAAAATAAGAAATATTACCAGGCTAAAGAAAAATACAAGACGAAAAAATATTGTGATTGCCGGCTTTTTTTTTGCAGAGAGAAAGAAAAAAAAAACCAAAGAAAAGAAACAAAACGTTCTTATATTATAACAAAACCTTTTACAGAAATACTCACGCATACAGCAACGAAACACAAATACATACGCTTACAAATTTGGTGGCAATAAGACTTAGAGATCTTAGAAATATGTGCATGGCGAAACTGCAAAGGAAGCAGAGAAAAGAAAGACAAAGTTCACAAACGACTTCCTGTAGCATGCACACATACAAACACACATACAAACACACACACACACAGCCCCAAATACAATAATGGAAAAACAATACCGCCAGCAATACTAAAGCAAACTCAACTACAGTTCTACAACCAAAATATAAAGTCAAGTTCAAGTCTTTGCCTCTGCAACTGGCGTTTCTTGTTAGCCATCCAGCATTTGCTTTGTATTTATTTATTTTTTTTTTCTTTCTTTTATTTCATTCCCCCACCACGAAGGACGATTCTTATGAACAATTTTATCAAGTCTAATGTCTGCTACATCTTTTTGTCTTGTTAAAGAGAAAAAAAACTACAGCAACAAAAAAATTATATGAAATAAAAACAACACACCCAGAAGGCGACAATGAAAATTTCGGTAAAAAGAAAAGAAAAAAAAAACACATATTAAAAAGAGAAAGAAATGAGCAGTTTCGTTGTGTATAATAAAAATGATAAATGTTAGACGCAATGCAATAAAGCTCCTTAAAGCATTTCACCATGAAAATGCTCATAAAACAGACTTATGAGATTGTTGTGCACATTCGTTTATACCCGAAAATGAAAGCAGTTGAGGCAGTTAGTGGTTATAGATAGAAATACAGACAAAACTATACCAAATTTCTATGAAATCATTAAAATTCTGGCAATGATCTTGAAACAACAGAATTGTGGTGCTTCAAAGACGATGGTAGAAGGCGTACGGAATTTTAAACGAAACTTTGTTATGCTACTCATAACGACTTTAAATAAAATAGATAATAAATTTGTTAGTTTTAAATAAAATTGTTCAAGTTTTCTAATCATATTTATAATTCAAAGGCGATCAAAGATCTCTGTGAATTTGAAAACGTCATTTTAGAAATTTCCATAACGCGAAAAGAACGCCGTTGTACAACGCTCTATTTGTCTGCTGTAGGGTGTGCTAAACAAGCAAGATTCTTGAAAAACATGTTACGTCTGCTGTTTTGTTTCTAATAAGGAAACTTGGATATGAAAACATGGCAGATGCATGCTCCACACCACAAATTACCAAAAATTTTAGAACTCTTTGGCAAAACAAGAAAAAAACAAAAGGAAAAAGGCTAAGCGACAAAGCACCAGATGAACAAGAAATGGTATTTATTTCTTTTTGTCATGTTTTTAATTTATTTTATTGTCGAAAGAGAAAGACACAACAAATCATGATGTCAAGCATTGCCACGCAAATGTTTTTGAAACTAATGCTTCGTACACACTTGGCATTTCTGTTATTGTTCTTTATTGTCATTTCGTGATTCCATTATAGAAATGTGTGAAATGCATTCAGTATATATCGGAATTGATGAACGTCCATGCAAGTACACACCAGGAATGGGATTTTTAAGTGTTTGCGAAAATAAAGTAATAAAGGAAACAAGATACTGCAGAAAATTAAAAGTTCAATTTCATTTGTGTATCCGTTTAGGCTTCAAGTTGCCAAAGATCTTCCTAAAACTAAATTTCCTTTGTTTCGCTTAATAAACCAGAATGTTTTTTTTTTTCGAGAAAATCATCACCCAATGTGGTCTTTCGGTCACATAGTCGTGTAAGAGATACCGTTTTGAGGTCATGTCTTCTACATTATACGTAATGGGCTAGAATCGAATATTCTGGAAAATGTCTTGTTTTATTCTTAGAAATTTGATTTTTAATGCCTGAGATGGCCTTTGGATATACTTGCAGAATCCTCCACCCGATGGGGAATGGGAGAAGCAGGGAACGACTTGGATAACACGGTGGCAAGTGGATGAGATGGAATGGATGGATGGGGCAATTGTGTATCAGGACGAAATATTGGCAGCGCATAGGATGCTGCGTTCACTGTACGTGGAGGGATCGGCATGTTTGTCGATGGCCATGTGGCACTTCTCCCACTGGGGTCACACAGAACTTCCTCGGTCTTGGTGAGATGATGCCAGGTTGTACTATCCAGTTTGAGCTGTCGCGCTGACATTGCTCTCGTCTCGATTCCGATACATGGCAACTTCTTCGGCAATAAGCGGGCGGATGGCCTGCCTAGTGCTCGGTTCGCGATTTCAGTTGCGCAGGGTCGCAAGAAAACTGTGGCCTCGTTTCAGATATAAATGCACGGATTATATCGTGAAGAGGTACCGAAAGAGTATCTCAATGGCGGTTGGGGTATTGACGGGTCCCCGGACGATCGGCAGACATGCCTGTAGACTGGGTTTCCCTCACAATACGTTCTGTTGCAGTTGTCAGGAACCGCATAAGGAGAATACAGTTTTCATCTGCTCTGCAAGGGCACGCAAGGGATTTTTAAGCACGCATGTACTGGACGACCTCTCGAAGATGTCACTTGTGGCTATAGTAAGCTTATGGGAAAACTCAACGCAACGGGGTGGATTTAGTACAACTCGCCGATCGATTGAAACATGGGTTAGACTGACAGGTGTCTGCTAAACGGAGTCTCTGGAGTGACTGTAAACAACCAGCCAACCGACACTCTTTTTATGCCTACAAAACTTTCGTTTTTTTGAATTAAAACAATTTTGAATTTCGTTAACTTTTTCAAATAAAAATTTATGTCCGAAGGATTCTTGTGGTTTGAATTCGTTGTTGGGTTACTTTTTCAATGTCTTCGAAATGAACTTTTGTGAAACAAAGAGAAATAGAAAAACGAAATAAATAAATGCAAAAAAAAAAATAAATAATAAATAGGAAAAAGGACACTCTCTATTAGATGGCAGTACAACATCTTGTTTATTTTATTACAAGAAATGTGCAGAAAAGAGTGTTGAAAATAACCAAGTTCTTTACTTTGATTTATGCAACCACAAACATTTAGTTTTTCAATTTTATTTAATATTTTCATTTTAATTTTTTTGCCATTTTGGACAAATAGTGGTTAGAAAAACTATGGCGTCACTTGAACTGCGACATGCAGAACAAATCACAACTTAATATTTCCGCTCATGTAATAAATTGTTTTTAAAACAAACAAGCTAAAAAAAATTTAATTCAAACAAATAAATAAAAAGCAGCAAAAATGAGTCGAAATTAAAGTTGCATTTTCAGCGTAATTTAAAGAATTTTGCAGCAAAATACAAGAGAAAAATTCTTATACGGCATTAAATAAAAATTTAAATTTTGTTCCATTTCATAACAAATTATTATGCGCATCAAATTCTTTGGAACAGAGTGTCCTCCATTTTTTTTTTTTTTTGTATAAAAAATAACTTTTTCAATGCGAGGCATAACTTTATTGCAACAAAAAAAGTTAATTTGTTTCCCATTTGTTTTCACTTTCCTTGCTTTTTTCTTTCTTTCGGTGAATAATTACTTTTTCATTTGCATTTCACTTTTCTCCATTTGCGATTTTATAGACACTTTTTTGCTGCAATATTCAACTCTGGTGTTAAAAGCTCACTCATTCATTCTTAAATTACATGGGAATAGGAGAAATTATGGTTGTTTAATAGTCTGGTTTATACACTCTCCTGCATACCAGCTACACTCAAGTCACTTTCGTTGCTTTCATTTTCTGAGAATTATGAAAAGGAATAATGAAATGAAAATCAAGAAAAAAAAAAAGGGTTCCGATGCTTTTCTTGGTTTCCTTATTTCAATAAATAAAGCCTTCAAAACCACTCTAAAGAAAATTGTTGTGTATATAAAAACCCGCAATGTGTTTGACCATCATTCAACGCCTTGGCTTTTATTTCTATTGCCTGCTTCTTCTCTTGTTTACAACTTTTATTTTGTATTTTATTATTTAATTCAGCGTATATGATGAACTGGAGATGGGAAAGTGATTAAATTTGTGATTTTCCATAGAAAAATAAAAATGATATTGCGCAATCAAATAATGTTGTTCTGCTCACTTGATGCAATATGCACGAAATTAATTAAAATAATAACATCAGTTTCCTTTTTATATAAAAATTTATCTACAACGTATTTTGCAGACACAGAGTTTTTAGAATTGGCAATACTGTTTTGTAGGACAGGTGATTTCAAGGGGCATTTATAAAGTGATTTTTTGGGCAAAAAAAAAACAATCAGTCCAATAAAAAATAAAAACCGTGACAATGTGCTCAAATAAAAATTTTCCTACTGCGATTCCTTTTGCAATATTTTCCATAACACAGTGTTCTCTGCAACGTGTGTAAACATGTACATTGTACAAACACGATTGGATGTATATCGACAAGCACGATACTCAATAGATTTTCTTTTCTATATTTCAAATCATCGTTCTAACAATTATCTTCTTATTTCACCCAATAATTAGGGCTTTTAAAAACAAGACTTAGTAAAAATTAGTATTTATTCACAAAATAAATTTATCGAATTTTCTGCTAAAAAGAAGCGTAAAGGCCGTCGTTTCGTAATGGCTTATTTATATGGAAAATTTTTATGTTCTCATTTTACTTCAATCACGTGTACTCTTACCATCTCTTATATGAATTGCAAAATACTTTTTTAACTCCGCCACTCTAAGTGGAAAGAAATTGTTATTTCTACTTGGTAAGATTTTATATAAAAAAAAAATAATAATTTTTATTTGTATTATTTTTCATAGAAAACTTTTCCTTTCGTTATATAATGTTATAATTATTAGCTTTTGACAAGCAAGCTACAGGAGAAATTTTTAATTAAAATTAAAAAGGCTTGTGGTAATTGATGGTTAATAATTAAATGCCATGGCTCCTTTCAACTGATGAAATGTTATATCATAATTGTTTAGTAGTAGCAGAGATTATTGAAGGAGTGATACATTTGAAACTATTATGGCGTCGTCCAAAATTCCTCAGAGTGATTGCATTTGTGGTCGATTTGGCGGCGACTCGCACTACGCATTACAGGGAGAACTAATTTTTCGGCCGAACATCGCGTATGTGGAACAAACTACCTGTCGAGGTCTTCCCTGTCACTTTTGATGTGGGAAAATTAAAATCAAATGTCCATAGACATTACTCCCTCTATCTATCCCTAGTTCCAGCACAATGCATCGCATGTGTAAGGGTCATCCCCTGAGTGTGAGTGAGTTCAAGAAAAAAAAAGAAAAAAATTAAAATCTTTTTTATTTTCATTATTTTATTGGATTTCTTTCGACTAAACGTTTTTTTAACATAATTTTTGCTCTTATATTTTGATTATAACAAAAGTTTTGGTCTAATACAGATGGGAACTTAAAGTTTATAAATTGAAATAACTCGTAGTTAAAGTAGAAGTTTATACTCAAGTTTTGGCAAGCACTAAACAAATTTCAGCTTTAAATTATTTTTCTCTTCGCTCTATAATTTGAATTATTTTATTATGCAATGGTTTATAATAAAATTAAATAAACATAAAATTAATGAAAATTTTGCTATCTCGTTTAAGTGCACAGTTAATTTATCACAATATTGTGAAGAAATTCCATTTTTGATTAGAATAAGGGAAAAAGAACAATTAATCTCCAACACTAGTTGAGTAGAATACGTATTTTCTATACGTAAGTTCAAGCTTATTTAGGTATGAAGCAACGCAAATAGGACTAAAAACGACGCAAAGCGGTTTGACCATTATTTTATAAAGCGACGCAACTCGTAACAAGGCAAATAGAATAGACGCAAATCGGGGCTTTAGTGTATTTAGAATACTTTTAATCTCCGCTTGACTACGTCAGATGAAAGTGATATCAACATTAAGCAATTTGCAAACGTTTCCCGGATAAAACATGCGACAACGGCCAGAATCTCACGCAACGTACAAATTGATAGTCTATAGGTACGTCGTTTATGGCAAATATTTGCCCTAAAAAAACGTAACCACTGAATTCTATGCACTTTTTTAATTATTTCTGTCCGAACATGGTTTGGCCAAAATTAATATGAAGAAATCCGTAAATATACACTGAAAAGAAGAAGAATTATTGTGAATTATATATATTATTATTTGGGGGTGCTGATGGCGAGTAGTCAGCGTATTGGCTCTGCAACCAGAAAGACCCAGGTTCGATTCCCAGCCGGGTCAAATCAGAAAATAGTTTTTTCTGAGTTTTCTGTGCTACAGCACCCTCCTTCGTTGGTATTTGAGCAATAAAACGTCGGCGAAGTAAAATAATAAATAAAATGGCTCCATTAACTTAAAAATAATGCGTCAAAAAAAAAACATCAAAGACGCCGCAACTTTGCGTTATAATTTACACGCAACTGCAGACTTGTGCAAGAATTAAGGCCTATCTTCCTACCACTTTCACCACCTGTCTATTTCTTCCCTATCCTTCTCTCTAGTTCCAGTGCAATGCATTGCATATGTAGGGAATAGTCCCTGAGCACTGGTCCAAGATAAAAAAAAAAAAAAAAAAAAATTATACATACCTGAATTAGAACTACTGAACTTACTTATTATACTATACTTACCTAAAAATATTTTCCAACACTGATTTCCCTTTTTTTATTTTGTAAAATCAGGGTCTTAAATCAAGCAAAAAATATCGAGGATTCGAAATTAAGCAGATTAGCATATTTAACCCTGTTGAGTTGTAAAATATCATAAGAGATTTAATCCCGTTGAGTTGTGAAATATAAAGTTTATAAAAAAAAAGGATTAAATACAAAAACTAGATTTGCAAATCACCAGTGAGTGTTTATTTAAGTTGGAAAAACAACAAGGCAGTTAACATCGGGTTACAACTGCAACGTTGTTGCATCAGAAGAAAAGGAATCGCAACATTACAGATAGTGTGGCCCCTATTCTCGTCCCTAATACTTGCCACAGCCATAAGTAAAGTTGCTTGTAAAATATTTTAATCCCAAAAATATTAAATTTCAAAATACTTTTGATTTAAAACAGGGTTTTAGCTTAAATAAAACACCATTGGTTTTCAATGAATTATTACTTTAATCCATTTGGATTTTTCTATCCCATGAATATTCATTAATTAGTTGCCGAAAACAGTGATTTTGTTTTGCTTTTCGACAAATATTTGCCATATGTGAGCGTACCTTAATGATTACGCATTTAATATTTAATATTTGTTCTTCTAATTTAGCGAATGTTTATTTCCAATAGAATCCTCCCTAATAGTTCGGTTCATATTTTTTTAAATTTTCGACTATTTAGCGAATATTATCGAATATCGATACTCAGAAGAAAAAAATACATGCAAAGAAAATAGTTAATGCATAGCAAATGTACTAATTCAACTTAGTTGAAGAGTGTATCAATTTAACATACGGCTATCTTTGGCAACCATGTGTTCATATTTCAATTATTGCGGTCTAATTATTCCCCAGAATATGGTTTATGCATCCCAGAATTGCATGGTGTATCTCTCTAAACCAGTTTATCCAAAAATCAAGGCTAATATTTACAATGAACCAACCATTATTTTTCACAAATCTTTTCTCTGAAGTTAATTCAAAAACTATTCTATCGAATAATAATAGCCCAGCGTCAGTCTTCCATCCTCCTTGCACATGCACCATCCAATCACTGCTTCACTAGATTTAAGTGCTAATTTTAAGGAAGTTTCCAATCAATGTGTTGGAAAAAGTCAAAGCATACTATGATAGTAACACTTTTGTGATACCTGCTGTAGGCTTATTAATGAAACAGCAGCTCCTAAAAGTTAGATAGATCTAAGACAGTAGAGAATTTAATACTGAATGCAATAGAGAACTTATGGAGAAGTTTCGCTGTAGCCTTCTGTATATATTATATAGCACTCATAAGTTAGATATATGTTAGTGTTTGCACTAATGAGAATTAAGACTGATGCAATTGAACCTATGCAATTGATGCAATTGAACATGTTAAGTCACTTTTAGCTTGGGAAGATTTAAATCAAATGTCAATAAACACTACTCCCTCTATCCTCCTTCCCATAACCTAATTTCCTAGTTCCAGCACAATGCATCGCACGTGTAGGGGTCATCCCCTGAGTGCCGGTCCAAGACAAAAAAAAAAAAAAAAAAAAAAAAAACAACTCGTCATTTAAAAGAGTGCTTAGAAACAATGAATGTGACATGATTTAATTCCGTTTTAGCATGGGTTAATGAGTTCCTGTAACACATTTAAAAATTTATTCAAATTATAATTACAATTACTCAGTTGTTCATATGAATTAATCCGCACACTGGAATATGTTTTTCATGAGTTCAAAAGTGATAATCTTTTAAATATTTAAGGTGGCATTAAAAATAAATTCCCATAAAGAAGTGCTTAAGAATTCATAAAAATATCACTTCATAAACAACGCATGCATTTTTTTGCTGGGTAATTGTGAGGTCAAGCGGATCCACTTAAGGAATATATATTTTATTTTAATTTAATTTTAAATTGAAGTTACTTTTGAATTTCGTAAATCGACATTTAAAAAGTATTCTTTTCCCATATTTTTATGATTTCGCAATAGCTCAGCACAATTATTTGAATTATGTTGTTGGTAATAAAAATTTAATTTCTATGTTGGGTCATTTAGCAACAACTAAATGCAATTAAAGTTATAATTTTTATTTTTTTTTTGTCAACTTTTGATGGCATGTGAGAGAAGAAAGAAAAGAAACTTGCCATATTATTGGCATACTCGTAAAAGACTCATAAAAGGAAAAAAAAACTTGTATTATTTTTTTTAAGCTGACATTGCATTAGTTGTGCCGTTTTTACGACTGCAGTCCTTTCAACACCTAAATTGAGGAGCAAAATAAATTTTTGATACATTTTTTACGACTTATAACAAAAAATATATAAGTAAAAAGCGAACTTGCTTCCCAACAGCAACATTCAGCCCACAAGTCTCAACACAATACAGTTTGAACATAAAATTTTATTACTTTCCTAAGGATGTTTGTTTGTTGGTGTGTTTCATATGATGCTCACTTAGTGCTTTTTATGCCTGTTTTTAAAAAGTTCATTTAGTTTAGTTTTTCCTCCTTTTTTTCTGTTTTATCCTTGATTGTGTGTACATGTTGCTTTTGCCTCCCTCATGGTTTTCACCACGAGTTTATACTTTCTCTCAGCAACTTTTATGACGTTTTTATATATTTTGGAAATTTTTTTGTTAGTCTTTCTTTGTTAGGCAAATGAAAAAACACACAAAAATCGTTTTTTTTTTTCCTAAATGTTAAATTCCCCAAAAAAAATGTTTATATGAGATCGTAAAAAACCGCGCAATCCCCACAAATTTGTGGAAAACAAGTCCTTTGGTTATAAGTTTTGTTTTTGCTCGTTCTGTGTATACTTTTTATTATTGTCAGTATATTGCGGATACAAGTATATTTTTTTAATCAATAGATATTTTAAGTTTTGAAAGGATATTTGATTTTTATATTATGCCACAGTATGTATTACCTACACATGAAGACTATAGAAATAAATCTTCATATGTGAGTCTCATGAATAAAATGTCGCCATTGCTACACAATACCGACGAAGGCGTGCGTTTTGATGTGCCTGTGGGTTGGTTACAGCTGAAGCCGGTACTGTTGAGTAACCAGTGACTATGCTTTCGCCACTGAAACCTTCGCCAACAACTGACACAAAGCCACACAAAAATGCACATCAGAAAAAATGCGAGATATTGGTATGATTTGGTCTGAAACTGGTGTTGAACCCAGAAAATTTTTTGTTTTGAAGTCAACGTGCACATTACTTCAGTCATCGCCACTCTTTACGGTTATCGCCTTTTTTCCAAAAAATATACTTTGCATTCTGACATATGCCCATTTATTTTTGGGTGTGTTTACTTACTCTTGCTATTTGAAACAGCCTATAATGTGTATTGATTTTTCTCAACTAATTTTAATACTTTGGCCCTCCAAATGCTGCAGGCAACCAATCCTGCAGAAAGTGGTCTTGTTAACCCCGGATCGATACGACGAACGTCATTTCTTCTTTATCATATAACTCTTTTTATATGTGTTCATAATAAGTTCTTTTTGTCAACAATGTTTGTGGATGATGAAAGCTTTAAGTTTTGTTTTCAAAATTTGAAGCAAAAAAATTTTCAAATTCCAATTCGTAAAAGAATTTTTGTTTGTATATTTAGTTTTTTTTTTTTAATTATATTATTAATTGACCTTTTTTATTATATTTTTTGATATATATTTATTAAGCCTGAGGTCTTTTTTTATCTTATTTTGTTTTTTATTATTCGATATTTCGTTATTATAATGATAATAATTATTCCTGATGAATAAAAAACAAAATAAGATAAAAAAAGACCTCAGGCTTAATAAATATATATCAAAAAATTTAGTTTTTTTCTTTATTTTTTAATAAAAAAAACGTAACTACAAAATACCTTGAAAATAGTTCTGCAAAAATTGTTTTGCCAAATATTTCGTCGATTCGACGAAGAGTAACCTGATTGTAGAAAATGAAGTGTATGCTTCCTGGTTTAAATCCATTACTGACGATACACATGGAAGGACATATTCAATATGATGTACCGAGCTTTATAGCGAAATACCCACATCTAACAGATCCCAACAGCTGCAGAATATTTGTCTCTCTTTAATATTCGTGTGCGCTAAAGAAGAAAATTAGAATGGAAAATTCTCGTTCATGTCTAGTGGTATTGATGGCATCCATGTCACTGCACTAGCAAATATCTTATACATTTATGTCCGTATTTATATACATATGTATGCATGTGTGTAGCTGTGGGCATTATTATGTAGGGTTATAGCATGTGGCATGTCCTTGTCAAGTTGGTATTGCGATGCCGCAGTGACAATGTCGACATTTAACTTAACGAAGTTTTCGTTTGGTGCCAAATCGAATTACAACATTGTGTTCAGAGCACCTTTTTATTTATTTTCTGTATTTGTTATTTTTTGTAACTGCTCCTGCTCTACCATTGTTATTTAAATTCGTTGTCGTTGTTGTTTGAACGGAAAAAAGCAAGGCAAAGGGGTGGGGAAACCACGTCAAATAGAGAAGAAAATTAAAAAAAGGAAATGCATATTTTATGTACGTTTGAAGTTTAAGGCACAAGTATGTATTGAAAATATGTAAATTTCCCATGACTTATCATGTTTACAGCTCAATACTGTAAGACATTTGTGTACTGTTGTCTACTGCGAGTGTTTAGTGAAACGGGAGTTGTAGCCATGATCTGGGATGACGAAAATCTTGCTGCTGTTTTTATTGTGGGAAGATGGAAGTATTTTTTTAACCACTGATTTTTTTCTGCACGATTAACATAAATTTGAAGGAAAACTCAATTTTTACTTGCACTGAAATATTATCTTTGATTGAGGAATTAAAAAAAAAACCATTCCAATCTGGAACACCTTCTGCAGAGTAGATTTAGTTCACTGATTTTTTCGTAAAAAAACTTTGCAGAATCTGACTAAGTAAAAATTCTGTCTCATCTGCTGGATATTTCAGCTCTTCGAATAATCGACATACAAGGAACACCTGTGTATTCTCTACTTACCACAACTTTTTTCTTCTCATTTATTTTATTTATTGATCTTGTTAAAGTTCGTGAAATTGAACTAATAAAATATTGAATTATTAATTTAAAAATTTTCGATTTCATGTTCAGGCAGTGCTAGCAAACAAATTGTATCTCAACAGTTGCAACTTTGTTTGTCCAACATATTTCGTATACGGCGGCTCCTTCTTGGCCGTGTGTGTCCTCCATAATTTATGATATTGTGTGTTAATGGAAGTGGCTGTAAGTCACATATTTTAAAAGCTCCCATAACTGACCAAAAAAAATTTAGGTTTCCCCAACTTCTTTTAGATTTTCCTTTTGAGATGTGCTTCATGCTCAAATACCATCAAGAGATTTTTAAATGTATTTTTAAACCAGTTCACAAAGATCTTTTTTGGTCGCGGTGCTTTCTATGTCCCAGTAAACCAATGCGGAGCGTTGTTATTATTGAAGTTTGTTGACTTATCGGCCAATTGAAGGATATCCGTTTGGAAAATTAGAGCACCTATTCTGAAAATTAAAGTTTTAAAATTTACAATTTTTTGAATGCCATTTCCCGAATATGGCATTATTGCAAATTTTAAATTTCAATTGTTTTTAAGTGTTTTTCTGGTAGCCTTGACACACAAGGTCGAATTTTATGTGATCATTACTAAAGAACAATTTAAATCAAATCTTATCATTCGTGTTTGTTTCAGTAATATTTCATGTTCTATACCCGATTTAGTTACAAACAATTTTAGGTCGTGGCAGCTCTAATCCGAATTAAAAATTGTGCTTTCGTAAGTTCTACATACTTTCGCTTACAAAGCGGCTTCGAGCAAAGCAGCAACTTGTTTTTTTATTTATTTATTTATTTATTTATTTAAGCACATCAATAGATTTTTACATCCTTACTGACTAAATGATTATTACAAAAACAGAGTATTATTTACAATATAAGCAATTCAGCTATTGTAATATAAAGTTAAATTCCTCCCTACAATTTTATTGGTTTCGGACAAGTTAATGATATGGTAGCATTTGTTGAAGTTATCACATGCACGACGTAAAGCATCATTATTAGCATACACAGATCGGTAGTATTTCACTGCCAAGAGTTGAAATTTACGGGTCGGTCTCACAGCAAAAATAATGAAGTTTATTTGTCTAAGCAGGTACTCAGAATCAACATTGCCACGTATTAGACCAAGAACAAATAAAACACTGAGCATTAATCGTCGACTTTTCAGAGCAGGCAATTTAATCAAAGCAAGCCTGCTTTGTTACGGCGTTAAAATATAGGAGTTCCATTCAAGTCCACGGAGACAGAAAATTAAAAATTGTTTTTGAACTGATTCAATGCTATTCAAATGAATTGGAACATACGCGAAAATTTGGAAATAGCTGAAAATTTTAACAATTACTTTGTAGATAGCATTACTGGAATAAGAGAATCAATTGAAAATGCACAATACAAGCATTTAATACCTGTGATAAACTCTCGATTTAAGTTTCGCGCAATAAATAGTCTAGAGTTAAAAAACATATTAAATAGTATGAACAACAAACCAGACTATAAAAAAATTAGCAAAAGCATGATTCTTGACACATGGGACAGAACAGACAATATTTTACTGGTGCTGATGGCGAGTAGTCAGCGTGTTGGCTCTGCAACCAGAAAGACCCAGGTTCGATTCCCAGCCGGGTCAAATTAGAAAAAAAAAATTTTTCTGAGTTTTCTGTGCTACAGCACCCTCCTTCGTCGGTATTTGAGCAATAAAACGTCGGCGAAGTAAAATAATAAATAAAATGGCTCCATTAGCTTAAAAAAAAATAATGCGTCAAAAAACATCAAAGACGCCGCAACTTTGCTTTATAATTTACACGTAACTGCAGAGTTGTGCAAGAATTAAGCTCTATCTTTCTACCACTTTCACCACCTGTCTATTTCTTCCCTATCCTTCTCTCTAGTTCCAGTGCAATGCATTGCATATGTAGGGGATAGCCCCTGAGCATTGGTCCAAGATAAAAAAAAAAAAAAATTATTAATCAATCAATGGAATCAGGAAGTTTTCCTGAAATTTGGAAAGAATCAATGATAACACCAGTTCCGAAAGTAAAGAATACAAGCAAATGTGAAGAATTTCGTCCAATAAATGTTCTACAACTATGTGAAAAGTTGTTTGAGAAAATTGTCAAAAACCAATAGGACAGTTATATAGAAAATAACTGCCTATTAACCGAAAACCAGTCAGTATTCGGAAAGAAACATTCGTGTGAAATAACGTTGAACTATTTAATAAACAGTTGGAAATGTGCAAAGAAAAATAATAAAATATTGGCTACTTTTCTCGATTTTAAGCGGGCATTCGAGACAATAGACATGAGTATATTAATGCAAAAGCTTTACAAATACGGTATCCAGGATACTGAGTTTAATTGGTTTAAATCATACTTAGACAATCGTAAACAGAGAACAAAAGTTAAAGGAAATGAATACGGTGTACCACAAGGCTCAATATTAGGAGCTCTCCTATTTATTATTAATATAAATGATATTCAAAAGTCAATAGAGAATTGTGAAATAATTATGTATGCCGACGATACGCTAATTTTTACGTAGGCAAAGACAAAAGATATGTGCTATGAAAATCTAACAAGGGATATGTGCAATATAAACAAATGGTTTAGTATGATTAAACTAAAACCTGAATGAAAATAAAACAAAACTGATGGAAATTAATATGAACACGAATAAGACATTTCAAATAAACAGCATAACAATTTAAAAGGTTAAGAGCATTAAATATTTAGGGTTTATAATAGACAAAAACTTAAAGTTCCACGGGCATATTGAGTATATTTGTAGAAATATCGTGCAAAAAAATTGGATTTTTTAAGCGGTTGAGAAATAAAGTATCAACATTAATGTCAATAAATATATTAAACACAATTATTAAACCACATTTTGCATTCATGTCAACAATCCTGTATTCCAGCTGCAATGATAAACAAATTACAAGACTACAAAAACTTCAAAATAAAATTATACGTGCGATATTAAAATGTAATCGATTAATATCAATAAATCATATGCTCAGCGCATTAAAATGGTTCAATGTTAAACAGAGACCACAACTTAAGACAATAAATTTTATCCAGAAACTGAAAATTGAAACTTACGTAAGAAAAGTTCACCCATCACCCTCACCCTCAGAAATTCAAATGATTGCAGACTCCTACAGGCTCATAATAAAGGGTGGTTAAATTTCAAGGGCCGATGTTGATTTTGAATAAAACACAAACTATTTAGGGAATTATTGTAATTTTATTTTATTATGATATATTGGTATTACTCAATTATGTATGGAACAAAATATCGGCCAAATGGGCGCCGCGACCACGGCGGCACACCTCCATCCGATGGTCCAAATTTTCGATGACCCTGAGGCATAATGGAGGTTCTATGCCGTTAATGTGCCGAATTATCTCATCCTTTAGCTCTTGAATTGTTGCTGGCTTATCGACGTACACCTTTTCTTTCAAATAACCCCAAAGAAAAAAGTCCAACGGTGTCAAATCACATGATCTTGGCGGCCAATTGACATCGCCATTACGTGAGATAACACGGCCATTGAATTTGTTGCGCAAAAGAGCCATTGTTTCGTTAGCTATGTGGCAAGTGGCACCGTCCTGCTGAAACCACATATCGTCCACATCCATATCTTCCAATTCGGGCCATAAAAAGTTCGTTATCATCTCACGATAGCGAACACCATTCACAGTAACTGCCTGACCGGCCTCATTTTGGAAAAAATACGGCCCGATGATGCCGCCAGCCCATAAACCGCACCAAACAGTCACTCTTTGTGGTTGCATTGGTTTTTCGACAATCATCTGAAGATGATTTTCTTCGAAAATTGATCATCCACTGTTGCCATTTCTTGCCACCATTCTGCCCATTCACGTTCTCCATGGTTCAAATTGAGTAAGTCTGAAATAGAGAAATGTCAAATAAAATTCGGAAAAAAGCTTGGCGTTTAGGTGTGGTTCACATTCAACATCGGCCCTTACAATTTAACCACCCGATACTATGATGATGAAAACGCTGTTTCATAAAGGACTGAGACTTTACAACATGATGACGAATGATATTAAAATTTAACAGAATATTATTCTATTTCGATAAAATGTTGTAAATTTCGTAAGAAATAATTTAGTTTAGAACACTTAAGGATTTTTCAATCAATTTAATTAACAAGTAAAATTTTAAAGTATTGAAATACTACTCAATAAAATAATAATAATAATAATAATAGAATAAAAAGGATTCCATATAATAGATTCATATTCAAGAATTGGTCGAACAAGTGAAGTAAATAAAAGTTTTGTAATATTCATATGGATCTTGAAATCTTTTAGACCAACGTTTCATGAATCCAAGTACTCCATTGGCTTTGTTTACCATTATTGAAATATGATCATGAAAGGTAAGTCTGTCATGGTTTCAATATGGTTTCAACCTTCTCCAAAAAAAAGCTGTATCAATGCAATAAGCAGTATCAATCGGGTTGTGCCTGAAAAATGACACCAGCTTAAATTTCTTAACATTTAATTCCAGTATATTGAATCTACACCATTTGGAAAAACTTTGAATATCGGGACATATTGAACTATGTCCATTTATATCATTAGACGAGTTAAAAATTTGTACATCATCAGCATACATCAGTACCTTAGAATGTAAAATAACAGTAGGAAGATCGTTGATAAACAAACTGAACAAAATTGGGCCCAAGTGACTGCCTTGAGGAACACCTGAGAATATACTTGAATGATTTTAGATATGACATTTCTGAATATGACTTGTTTTTGGTGGGTACGTTTAAAAATTTATAAGGTGTCAATTTTATAAATTCACAAATGTTTTCAAAATTGTTTGTTGTGTTGAATTCAAGACAGCAGTGTTAATATAACAGCTCAATAGATTGGTGTTTTGTAAAATTGAAAATATTTTGCTCAATAGAAGCAACCAACACTGTTACAGTACGTGTATGAATGTGACTGCAGAAATATAAAGTTTGACTGGTTCGCTGGTTGGTTGGCTGACTGGCTGACAGTCAACCATATACTGAGAATGGGGGATGTATAATGAAATTATTTTATAGAAGTTTGTGCAAAATAAAATTACTTTTATTGTTGGCTCTGATGTGTAGTTAGTTTGAACAAAATAAAAATCTATTTAGATCAGCTAATCTATACCAAAAATTGTAATCCAATTTCTAATCCCTTAGCAAGTGCAATTGCCATAAAATGTATTATTTTCATCTTTTTTTTTTCAAATTAAAAAATTCCTAAAATTCTTTTTCATTTTCGTATCAGGAATTTTGTACTTGATTGGTGTTTAAAAAAAAACATACATTTGCAAATGGGCGCGGGTGATAAAAGCAATATTAATGACAAGCATAACGTTAGCCCAAGCACCCCATTTAATGAAGGGCATTATATGCACCCTTTTTAATAGTGACTTTAATTACAATATATTTCAGAAATAGTGGTATGACGATAAATTTTAATACTCTTTTAAATCAAGTATTATTTTGCAATTCAGCAGTTGCCTTTGTGAATAATTTAAATTCACGCAGGTGGAGTAGGGCGCTGGCTAACATAACAATTTTCGCTGGAGTAGGCTAACTGTCGCACAAATTATTATTATTCATGTTCATGTTTGAGCATTTTTACGTCGCGAACGATATGTTTATCAGGTGAACTATGAACCGTGTCCGGCATAATAAGAACATTTACTACTTGACTGAATGAAAAAGAGTATTTTGAAAAATAACTTCTCAAATGCAGTATATAAATGGTTGGGTTATGTTGGGGTATAAGAGCAGCCCTTCTAAATCCCCTCTGTTCACTTGGAAGCTTAGTTCGGTAATTTTGTGATATCGCTATATCGATCCTTTTAATATAAAATTTATTTTGATATACTCTGTCCCGTCTAATAAAGGGTGGTTAAATTTCAAGGGCCGATGTTGATTTTGAATAAAACACAAACTATTTAGGAAATTCTTGTAATTTTATTTTATTATGATATATTGGTATTACTCAATTACGTATGGAACAAAATATCGGCCAAATGGGCGCCGCGACCACGGCGGCACACCTCCATCCGATGGTCTAAATTTTCGATGACCCTGAGGCATAATGGAGGTTCTATGCCGTTAATGTGCCGAATTATCTCATCCTTTAGCTCTTGAATTGTTGCTGGCTTATCGACGTACACCTTTTCTTTCAAATAACCCCAAAGAAAAAAGTCCAACGGTGTCAAATCACATGATCTTGGCGGCCAATTGACATCGCCATTACGTCAGATAACACGGCCATTGAATTTGTTGCGCAAAAGAGCCATTGTTTCGTTAGCTGTGTGGCAAGTGGCACCGTCCTGCTGAAACAACATATCGTCCACATCCATATCTTCCAATTCGGGCCATAAAAAGTTCATTATCATCTCACGATAGCGAACACCATTCACAGTAACTGCCTGACCGGCCTCATTTTGAAAAAAATACGGCCCGATGATGCCGCCAGCCCATAAACCGCACCAAACAGTCACTCTTTGTGGGTGCATTGGTTTTTCGACAATCACTCTTGGATTATCATTCCCCCAAATGCGTCAATTTTGCTTATTAACGAATCCACTGATGGGAAAATGTGCCTCATCACTGAAGATGATTTTCTTCGAAAATTGATCATCCACTGTTGCCGTGGTCGCGGCGCCCATTTGGCCGATATTTTGTTCCATACATAATTGAGTAATACCAATATATCATAATAAAATAAAATTACAATAATTTCCTAAATAGTTTGTGTTTTATTCAAAATCAACATCGGCCCTTGAAATTTAACCACCCTTTATTAGTGCTTGCCTGGAAGCATTTTTGTAAGGGAGACAATATAAAGGAACCACTTGCAATTGTGCTTTTATAATGCGTGATTTTTGTTCACTTTGAACGACTTAGCCCCAAAGTCATAGTCATTAGTTAATTATTAGTAAACTAAAATGATAACTGTTGTTTATAATTTATAAATTGCTCCCGTATTAGATTTATTCTATTTGAACAGAAGGACTATAGAGAAAAATCTTTAAAAAAAATTACTTTATACGCCAAGATTTGAAAATTTAAAATATAAATTTTCCTCAACTTTAAAATTAAATTTCTATTAGTTGCTGTTTGAAAAATATCTTTATTTTTAATAATTATTTCATTTTCATAATTCTTCTTTTTTTTGTAATTTTGACCTCTTTGTATGTGAAAATTATTATTTACATAAGCAGACCCCTATGAGAAGATCAAAAGTACAATTATAAATTAACATTTGTTAACACATGAATTTAACACTTGAAGCAGAGCTGAATTTCTGAAAAATACCATAAATAGTATTCCCACATAAAGGTAACAAAGGTTACCACAAAAATAACAACAAACACACAAAAAAAAAAAAATGAAAAATAAGAACATCAAACGGAATAGGAAAAAAAAGTCAGAAACAACAAAACACAGAGAAGAGGTCCTCTCGTTTCTATATTAAATACGTATTCTGTGCTTTCGAAAGAATATACTCGTACATATATGAAAAATTACATGATGAACGCAAAAATAACCAAATGCCTTTGGTTATTTGTTAAAAGGTTTAAAAATAAAAATTACAGAAACGCTTCGAATAGCAGCAAAATATGAACACAACACAGGCAAACGTTTGTGAGGATGTCAGGAAAACACACTATAGAGTTGATCATAACATACACACACCCACAGCCACTGACACTCTCATGCATACTTGAGTTGCATATTCCCTTGTACAGCCATACAAAAGTTTCATTATCAAAATATATGGAAAATAAACATAGAAAATAACTAATAGACAAGATTGAAAGAAGTTTTATACAACAACAGATATGAATAGTATGAAGAGCGCTGCATAATAAAGCCTTGCCACATGGTACCTAAAAAAAAATCCCACTCACAAATACATACATACATACATAGTATACACACATATGCATTTGCCAACAGGATACAAAATTTACTTGGCCTAAAGCAACCACATGCATAAACATAAACTCACAACACCACAACTATACATATAAATAATGGACAAAATAAGCATGGCTACGTTTAGACAGGGCATGGATACATATCGATGGTCCCAATTATAAAGGCCTTAACACTCGTCTTTTTTTACAAAATTGAGTTTTTCACTGATTCCAATACATTTCAGGCAAATAGAGCTCGTCACAAAAATAGTCTCTGCAATAGTCTCAGAAATAAATAATTTATAAGCATTTTCACTTTGATTATTCCATTGCAATAATAATAAACAGTTTCTTGATAATTCTTTTAGTTTTACCAGTTAAGAGGGAAGAATTTCCTATGTCGCGAATAATAGCGGATGAAGAATATTTAATTCAAACTAAATAGGATAGTGAACAACAGGAGATGGCTAGAACTAGATTTACAACAATTATTGATAATCATTTAAATAGGATAAAATTAACGAATAGCGATAAATACCTATTGGATAAAGTTAAGGAAAGTGAACTATTTTTAAAGAGGAATAGAAATATATTAATTTTAAGGGCTGATAAGGGCAACACTACTATGGCTATTGAGAAACAGGATTATGATATACGAATTAATGATATAGTAGGAGATACTTCAAAATATTGTTTACTTAGTAGGGATCCCACGAATAGATTACAGAAAATTAATAATGAAATTGTTGCCAAACCTACATAAGAATAATATTATTACAGATTTAGAGAGAAATAGATTTAGGACTAATGTTGCTATAGCACATAGACTATATGCTTTACCGAAAATTCATAAAGAAAATTACCCATTAAGACCGATTTGTTATTTTGTGAATTCTTCATCATATACATTATGTAGATATATGGTTGATATATTGAAGAGGATTACAGAACATTCAATATATCATATTAAAGATGCATTTGAATTTAAAAATAGATTAATGAATCAACATATAAATATTGATGAAAAATTAGTTCCATTTGATGTGGTATCGTTATTTTCTAGTATACCCGTTGATTTGGCAATGAATATTATAGAAGAAAAGTGGGATATTATTGAAAAATATACTAAGTTGAATAAAGATTTATTTTTACGTACTTTAAAATTTTGTAAAGACGATAACAGATATTTTCAATATGATGGAAAGGTATATTTGCAGAAAAAAAGGGACTTTCAATGGGATCTTCAGTTTCTCCTATAGTGACTGATATTGTTATGGTAGTATTACTTGCCAGTTGCATTGGGAAATTGAATATTGAACTAATATAATAATGACTAAATATGTAGCTGATTTGTTTTGTAGTATTTCAGACGGTGGGATACATAATATGTTAAGGACATTGAATAGCTTTTAAGAATAGTATGAAATTTACAATGGAGCAAGAGTGTAATTGCAGAATTTCTTATTTGGATACTGTAGTAATTAGAAAAGGTAATAATTTAATAATGGATTGGTACCAGAAACCAACATCGTCGGGAAGGATTTTTTAATTACTACTCTAAACATAACAGGAGGATTATTATCAACACTGCCAGGAATTTGATAGAAAAAGTATTAAATATTAGTGACAGACAATGTTGTTGTTTACAGACAATATGTTAATAAAATTGACTGAATTATTTTAAAAATATATTTAAAAAAAACATTCAAATAAAATAACAAAATAATTTATATCTGGAAATATTCAAAAGGTTCAGGTATGCATTCATCTTTACAATCAGCCAAAATAAGAAAATTTTTATAGACTCTCAATGAAGACTCCATATTGGCGAAACACTAAAAATCAGCGTTGCCAACTCGGTGCTTTTTGAACCGTTTCTAGTGATTTTTTTTTTAATTTTCGACGCGCGTCAGTGGGCGGTGCTTTTTTAAATTTTGTTTTGGACATATAAAATCTTTTTAAAGATGGAGGCAATGTGTTCCATAGTCTACATGCTCTTATAAAATACGATCTTTCAAACAAAGAAATTGAAATTTTAGGTATAATTAACGAAGGGTTTCTAGTGGAACTAGAGAAACAAAATAAGCCGACCAAATATGATGGTAACTGCGTAAATATAATATTTTTTAAAGTAGCCAGAACATCAATTCTTATAAAAACAGTAAAAGAACAATTTAGAAACAGAATAGCAAAGCGAGTAACATTTTTTTTTTTTTATTTTTTATTTTTAATTGTTTTTTTTATTTTTAATTTTTATAGCTTTTCGTAATTTGCGGTGCAACCAAGTGTAGGTTAGGTTAGGTTAGGTTAGGTCGACAGGTTGCTTGCTGGATGTAACGGTAAAGAAAGGTCCCAGCTCACTTGGGTCCAATGTACATAATAGATGAAAAAAACATTCACGTTTTGTAGTGCTACAGACCAGAGTCTCTGCTAGGAATCGAACCTAGAACCCCCAACTGATAAACTAGCACACTACTCACTAGACTACCGGGCAGTGTTACCATTTTTCAGGTTTTCCCTTATTTTGAAGGTTTTTGAAATGCGTAAAAAAAAAAATTTTTCATTTCAAGTTTTCTTTATTAATTTTGAATTTCCAGTATATATGACGAAAATATTATTTGATGTTGCCATGTATAAATATAAATATATTTGATTAACAAAAAATAACATATAAATCAAATTTAATATTAGTTTGTTTTAAAAGTAGAAATCAAGTTACAATATGTATTTATATAATATATTTTATCACTTTTATAATTGCAAGCAAATTGTTCATGTTTAACTATTTGATTAACTTCATGTATTTGTAACTTCAATTTGTTTTCCTCAGTTATTAAGATTTTTGCATTTTCAAATTCAAATTCATGTTTATTAGATCTTGCATGTTTGGCCAATGCCAATGTATTTACTTTTAATGAATTCTTACAATCATATTCATGTTGCTTTAGTCGTTTCTTTAATTTTTGTTTTGTTTCTCCAATATAAAGTGCATCACAATTTTTACATTGTATTTTGTATACAACATTAGATTTTTTGTCCTTTTTCAAGGGGATTTTTTAGATTTTTAAAAAATTTATCATTAAGTTTTAATGTTGGTTTCATTGCAAGTTGAATATTTGGTGTAAATATTTATTTATTTATTTTAAGTTATCATTGACATGACCTTTTTCTGTATTGTGAATTTTATAAAATATTTTTTCATTATAAACAGAAACCAATTTTGCTGTAGAAGCTACACAAAGGAGTAGCGAGATATCGAATAAAAATAAATATTACATATATCAGAAGTACCTGCAGCTTAAATAATTAGTGTAATTAAAATAAACACTTTCTACAATGTTTTTACCTTCTCGTGTAAAGTTATAATTGTTAGAGTTAGTTAGGATTTCTAGTTGAAACCAACGATATGTATGTACAAACATATATATTTAACGTGTAAATAATAAGTTTTCTCCTTTATTTGAAGTTAATATTAATTAGAAATTGAAACTACTGAAACCAGTGGTTATATTCTAAAGTGATATACTTTTCCTTTAGTGGACGCTATCTATATGGAGCATAAGTTTTTGAAAATTTTCATCACATCGATAAAATAAAGTTTGGAAGAAATTGTTCGGTTCGTATAACGGGAAGGCGTACCTCGATATCCCTTAAATTGATTAAAAATGACATAAATCTCATTTATGTGCAAGACTGTCTAAATACGCGTGTATATTTTTAAACTACTTTTCTAACATCTGAACCATTAAAAACTTTTTTTTTTAAATTTTTTTTCGAAAGAAAATTTTTTTGAAAACATAATTGGGCCGCCGACTTCAGGCATTTGTGCATACAATTAAACGAGTTCGTGGAGTTCGGCTATAACGAATGTACTTTGTAAGAGCTGATTTGGTAGAATGAGGATATTTATTCTATAATGTGAAATTATGCGACAATATGTATTTATTTATTCACATTTATTTTGTGGAAGGGTACACAACACAATAGTTTCCATTGCATTGTCTAAAACAATTTCAAAACGGTAGAAGCCTGCATACACTAATTTCAACGAATGTTTGCTCCGTGTGACAGTGTTTGGAATAAAATATCTCTCATTTTTGTTGATCTGTTTTGGGTTTGGAAAATCCACATGTATGTGCATGCAGACGATTTTCTCTTTGCGTATTTATGTATATTTTTTTTTTTGCTTTGCTTTATAAAATAATATTTTTCTTGCCATAGAAAATATTCAGTTCCTTTTGCCCAGGTTGGAAGAAAATGGTATGAAAACATTTTTAAATAAATAAAAATTAAAAAAATATTTCACATACATTTTCAAAAACTAGTTGTTTATGATATAATATTTCATTTATTTGTAACACACAGTAGTTTCGATTGGATAAATATTTTTGGAAATAAGCACAAGTACTGAATAAAACTGTTTATCGGGTATGTTCTGTAAACCGAATGCGCAAAAATTTTTCGTTTTTAAAACGAATACACATACTTTGGTGTTCTGTAAACCGAATTCGCATAATTTTACTCGGTTTAAAATCGAGTAGATAAGTACGGTCGAAATTAAATCGAATGGACTATTTTTCTAATAAATAACTGATGAAACATAAAAAACCAATTACCAATTTTTACATAAAGTATTTCTTTTTTTTAATTAAATCAAATTATATGCTCTGTAATAGATTTTAATACAAAATAATTAATTTAAAAAACACTCCAATATTTCTCCATATAAGCCATTTAAATCATATATGTATGTAGCTTATTCTGCGCCACCCTGTATATATAGATTTAACAGAGTTATGTTTGTATGTTAGCAGAGGTGTGCGAAACACTGTGGTAACAATCTACAATTACATAATTGGAGTTTGATTCTGCGAGTACCGAAAATTCATGTTGACAACCAAGTCAATTTACACGACAAGAACTCCTGTCGTCGACTCAGGTTGTCGACCTTAGTTGAATATATTAAAAATAATTTGGAAACCCAACGTGAATCTCGTTTTAAGAAAAGGTATTTTTAGTCTTGTTTTCGTTTCTACTGCACATCAGTGTAGTAACTTAAAATTACACAATATTGCTGGGAACGATTTTTATTTATATTAAAATTATATTTCCATATTAAAAAGCAAAAGTATTTTTTAATATTTCCAAAAAAAAAAAGAAAGACTCCAAATAGACGCAATGCAGCATAGGACAACACATGCTCTTGCAACATAGATAGATAGTACATGTACAAATTTATATAAAAAAAAAATTTTTTTTTCGAAGAATTTTTATATATGCGACCGAACGTCTGAGTGCAAGTGCCTTTGTGTGCAAGTCAAAGGAATAAACAAAAAATAGACAAACATTAAAGCAACCAAATTAATTTGGACATTTTAAAAGCTTTATGCAGATGATGTTGTAGATGTTATTATTATTTTTTAATGTAGAATATTAAAATGGTCATGTTGCATTTGTAGCAATTAGCAAAAGTGTTGTTCAAGAAAAAAACACAGACTGCTGGACAATTATAATAAATGTGTACTTAATCTGGTCTTTAGTGTCGAGAACATGTATGTGTGCATGCTTGTAACTAGACAAAGGATAAAGTTATTAAAGCAGAAACCGAAAGGCAGATTGTAAAAAAAATGTATATTTAATTATTTCTTTAATTACAAATTTTTATAAAAATAATACATAAATCTGTAAATAATGCAAAATGTTGTGTGTTTCCACAACAATAAATGAATGAAAAATTCGCTGTGACTGTGAACGTGAAACACAATTTTTATTGCTTTCAATAACATTATAGAATACTCGTACAAAGTCCTTTAAGTTATCTTGGTTCTGTGCATCACACACTTTATGCAAAAGTTTTTTAAATGGGAACCATTCAATATTGGCAATCTCTTTTGGGCTCATTATGAAACACTATCTTGGGGTAGCAGAAGCTACTTGGAATAGGCTGAGCATTTGTAGGAACGCAAAGAAAATGTTCACACTCTCCTACGATAACTGCCCATAAATAAGTAATAGAAACCGGAGTGCATCAACGGCTGGCAGACATGCTTATAGTCTGAGTTCTCCTCAAAACACATTCTAGCGCAGATGTCTTGAACAGCATCGAGGAGAGATGTGTGTGAGTGTGCGACTCTGCAAACGGTGCGACACAAAAATTTGAGCAACTCTTCACAGTTATTAAATCAGCTGACCTTATGCGATATCACAAAGCTTTTTCATAGAACTTTATTATTGTTAATATGTTATGCAGGAAATATGCGGAGCGGAGCCCTTGTAGATGTTGTTTTTGTTTAAGCTCAGAGATTTGGTCGCTGTACAGAAAATCATTGGAAAACTTTCATATAAAAAAAAATAAATTTTCAGCTGCAGATGGAAATGTGTCCATTTACTCTGTGGAAGATCTTGGTTTATAACTTTTTATGATTGTGCGATAATTCAATCCAAGCGACCATCTTATGCGCCACACGATGATATTGGATTATATTCTTTGGTATTATGTACGAGAGTGGGTTAATAAGTTCCTAAGTTTTTGAATTTCCTGCTCCTGGCAAAAGTCAGTTAACTAGAAATATCGAAATTTGAACAAGTTTTCTAATTTATTAATTTTTTATAGTCATTGATAGCAGACTAGCGCGGGATTTTGGGGAAAAATATGAATTTCGTGTGCTCATCAAGCATTAAGTTTTGCAGAAAATATTCATCACTAAAACAAATTTTATTTGCGGCCATACAATGGCGGCGCGGCGATGGCTGAGTCGTCTGTACGTTGAATACAAAACCAAAAATTTGCTGGGTGCAACCACAATTCTAGAGTAAAATCATAGAAACATCTCGCATTTTGTCTGATGTGCATTTGTGTGTCTTTGTGTCAGTTGTTGTCGCAAGGTTTCAGTGGCGAAGCCATAGTCACTGGTCACTGAACAGTAACATCTTCAGCTAGAACCAATCCATCAGAAGGGCCTGCTTCGTCGCTATTGTGTAGCACTGGCAAGTAAAATATTTGCTAAAAAATTACTACTAAAACACGAAGAAAAACAAAAAATTTAATACGTCTTCTTGACATCATGTATTTGTAAGACTCATCTACTGAGTACTGGTCCAAGATAAACAAAATAAAATAAATTATATTTCCAACAAAATTTTTTCAACTGAATACCCAAATTACAGTATTCGATATCTAACAAAATTGCTATAGATTTTAAAAGGATTTTGTTTCAAATTTCGATTTGAATAGAATGCCGCAATTTTCGCTAATGTCCTGATGAAGTTGGCGATTCCATAGAAAAAACATATTGTTTGGATTTTTAATGTTTCTTGTTTAGAAAACATTACACTGAAAAAAATAATGCTTTTTGAGGCGAAAAATCAAACCGACTATAATTATTTGTAGAAATGTGACGATAATGATTTGAACAATGGTACAAATTATTATTTTTAAAAAAGTATTTTAGTTAACTATTATAGAATAACTACTATTTATGCACAACATTAGTTAATTATGAAACTAATACATTAATAATTTATTTGTACTAAAATCTACTAGAAGTGGAAGTAGTACCCAACATAAGTTATTGCAGTATTATTATTTTTTTTTTATCTTGGACCAGCACTCACGAGATGACCCCTAAATATGCGGTGCATTGTGCTGGAACTAGAGGAAAGGGATTGTAGGAGAAATGGCAAGAGCTGAAGCTTCACTATCTTGCAACTGTGCTTTTTCAGGCCCTTTGTTTTTATAGCAGTGTTTTAGCGCCTCAGATGTCAAGGGGACGTAACATAAAATTGCAATGATCCTGGTAATCAAATATGCATGAATGTGTCTGTGCTCGTTTCTATTGAGAAAATTGTTTTATTTTTTGAGCTAAATAAAGCTCAGCCAATTCAGATGCCTATCAATCATGGGAGCTCGACAAATAATTATTTATTTGCACATTATTGCACAATATTCCACATTTTTTAAGAAAGCACGGTCAATATATTTGTTCAGCGAAACGATTAAAAAAAATATTTTGTACATTAAAAATAAAGTCAATAGTTTTCCTTCATGTGAAAACAGTGTAACAAATTGCGATTAATCTCTGCCATTTCATTAGTATATCAAAAATGATAATTGCCCAAAAAATTTGTCCTGAAATACCCGTTTTCGAAATATCGCTCTTGTCTTTGAAAATAAATTTTCAGTTTTCATTTGTGAGAGCTATTATTTCAGAAACGGTTGCCAATTTCATGATACCGTTTTTCGCTGAAATGTAGTTTATGAATCGTAGAAAAATCCTGCTACTACCGAGAAAAAATTAGTGCTTTCCTAGAAGCGGTTTTGTAAGGGAGACAACATAATGGATTCACTTGGAATTGCGCTTTTGCAATGCTTGATTTTTGTTCGCGATGAGCCGCTTAGAAGCATTACTTTATGTATACAAAACAAACGCAGAAGAATCTTTTTTTTGAAGCATTTATACTGCTGCAAACAGTGCATTCACTCAATTTAGTGATTTTCTGTAGAATTTTTTAAACATTTGTTCCTAAATATGCAATACATTGCTTCCAACAGTGTTTAGTGCTTTTAAATTTCGGTAATTTTTTGCTGGCAAAGCATAAAAAAAAATTTTTTTTCGTCTAATTTTTTTGGCAACATGTTAAAAAAACCCATTTTTGGCACTGTTTTAAATTTTGACTCGAATCGAACGGGAAATTTTATTACTTTTAATCAAAGAAATTTTGAAATTAATCATTGTAGGCATATAAATATTAAACAATTCGAAAAAATACACAGCGCACATGCGCTGTATTGTGCTTGAACTAGAGGAAAGGGAGAAGTGGGAGAAATGATAGAAGGTGAAGAGCTTCACTATCTTACAGCAATGCTTTTGCACGTTATTTGTTTTTTATAGCAGTGTTGTAGTAGCGTCCTGATGCCAAGGAGACGTATTAAGTTTTGAAGTTTCGTTCAAGTAGCCATTTTTAGTAAGTATTTTACTTCGCCGATGCTACACAATATCGGCGAAGGAGGGCGTTCTGATGTAGCTGTGGATTGGATACAACTGAAGCCGTCACTGTTCAGTGGCCAGTGACTATGCCTTCGCCACTGAAACCTTCCGACAACAATTGACACGAACACACACGAACGTACATCAGAAGAAATGCGAGATGTTTTTATGAGCCTGAAACTGGTGTTGAACCCAGGAAAATGTTTCGTTTTGTAGTCAACGTACAGACTACTTCGGTCACGCAACATGCAACATAAGAAATATTTTTCTATTTTGCACTGAAGAATTAAGAAAATTTTTTTTTATATTATATTAAGAAAGATCTTTATATGTATATATTTCATATTATATACTTATTCTCGACTTATTTATTTCGTAATACACATGTACGAAGAGTTCACATATTTGATGGAAGAAAGCGTTTATTCCCCTTGTGTATGCATTTTTGTGCTGGAATATAGTAAAATCCTTGTAAAAATATTTACATGAATTCAATAACGAGTGTAATTATGTTTGAAAGTAATAAAATTTTTCATTTAAAGTATAATTTTATTCTGAATACCTGTGAATGTGTGAGAGTTATTTATGTATGTATGTTTGTATCTACATATTGGGTATTAATTGTATTTATTGGACCACATAAGAGGCATTACCAGGAAATATGCAATTATCACATTTTGTATGAATGTCGCAGTACAAAAGAAATTAAATACAGAAATATTTAACGAAAATGAGTTTATTATTCAATTATTTATGTGAGTACCAACATATGTATTCTGTAGGAATGTGGAGAGACATTTACAAAATTCAATTTTAATTAAATACAAATTTCCTTGAAAATAATTGAGATGATATTAATTAATTTGAAATTCATTATCATTTCTGTCATTTACATGTGTTTAATTTTTTTTTAAATAGTATTGAATTTCGTCAAAATTTATAAATAAAATCTCTTAATGGTCATAGAGAAATAGAAAATTTATTTATTTTTTATCTGGGACCAGCACTCAGGAGATGACTGCTACAGAGACTGCTAGAGATAGTAAGAGAAACGACAGGAGGTGAATCTAAATTAAGCTTTTGCACGTTCTTTGTTTATACTCGTAGCAGTGCTGAAGCTTCGGTTTATTAGCCATTTTTATTATTATATTACTTCGCCGGGGCTACACAATACCGACGAAGGATTGTGAATTGCTATCAGCTGAAGCCGGTATTGTTCAGTGACCAGTGGCTATGCCTTCGCCACTGAAACCATCCGACAACAACTGACACACAAATACACACTAATGCACATCAGAAAGAGGCGAGATGATTTTTTTTTTTTTTTTTTATAATTTTTTTAGGCTGAAACTGGGGTTGAACCCTGGTCTGTTTTTGGTTGTGTAGTCAACGTGCAGACTACCATCCATCGTGCCATCGCCACCCTCTTCGCTTTTGGAAAAACAAATTCACACCAGCAAATTCAAGTATACGAATTTTTCCGTTCACCCAGCCTACTGCCCGGCAAGGGATATGACGTTACTGTCGTTACGGTCACGCATGGATTGATGGAAAATAACTCAGGCATGCTTGACGTAATCATGTACGGTTATAAGTTGGACAAGGGAGTGGGGAAAGTGGCAGATAGTTCCTATTGAAAAGTAAATAAACGATCCTGAAACAAAAGTGGTAGATAGTCAGTTTTAGGCTGAACAATCGATGCAGCGTGGTGCAATATATTTGGATATATATCGACAGTAGGACTGAGATAAGATCTCTATCAGTTGTATATGAGACATCGATTTTGGCTCATGACTGGCGGCCATCTCTTAACGATCGGTCGGTTTCACACTGGGACAATGCAGGATGCAAATGGAGCAGAGACTCTTCGGCATTAATATTATTAAGAATTATACTTTCCTATTATTCCTGATGATGTTAACAAGCTGTTAACGAAATATCGAATAATAAAAAACAAAATAAAATAAAAAAAGACCTCAGGCTTAATAAATATATATCAAAAAATATAATAAAAAAGGTCAATTAATAATATAATTAAAATTATTAAGAATAAACACACAAAAAAATATGTCGTAAGAAGCTTCAAATTGAATGGCGAATAACTTTATAAAAATTCACGTGCCAAACAAAAATATAACCGCCACTACATGCCAATTGTGCAATTTGCAATTTACATTTCATTTTCTTTTCCCAATAGTAACCCACACTTTTCTAAATTACTTTACGCAATTGCAATGTTTTTGGTTAGGGAATCTTATCTATTTAACGTACACATTATATGTCAGTCAATTGCACTCTGATGCTAAGTGCACTTTAACCAATCAACAGAGTATAAGAGTATTAATTCTACTAACAAGAACAAACACCATAACGACAACAACAAGCAGCTAAGAAAACGTACAAAGCAAATGCCTTAGAATTGCATTCAAAGTGTATTGAATTACAAAAGAAAAAGAAAAATGTGCAAGACTTGCATACGCACCCCAATTGCAATAACAAATTATAAATGAACACATGTTTTACATACACGTGCAACAGAATAAGTCTCGTTCGGCATGTATTTGTGTATGTATGTACGTACAACTGCATGTGAATTTGTCGCATAACTGCAGTAATATGTTGTACGCAAAAAATACAAAGAAAAAAAATAAAACAGGCAAATGTCTGTCATGTGGTTGTTAATGTGAGACCAACTTTGTGACGTCTTTTGGACTGATAGTCAGTTCCCTTCAGTTAGTCAGTCTATTCACTCTTAAAACAGATTTTCTTAACTTTTGTTATCAGGCTGTGAATTTCTGCCGTCTTTTTTTGTATTTTCTTCGGCGTGCGTCATTATGTTGCAAAGTGTAATCGCATAATTTCTGCTTAATCAGGTGCCTACGCATCAACATTATTAACGTATTGCCTTCGTTGGTTGTTGTTGTTGTTGTCATTATTATTTTCCCTGTTTTGTTTTCTTTGGCTTTTATGTATTTCATGGCAACTTCCTTTGCTTCTTTTGCGATTTGTGTGTACGATGCAGTTTTCTTTGTTTCCCTCCCTCTCTGGCACACTCTCTCTAAACATGTGCACATATTCTTTTGTTTTATAATGCGTTTAAACTTTAAAAATTGTTTTCATTGTTTTCAAAGTTGTTTTTTACTTCTTTGATTACACACTGTTGCATGTTTATATGCATGCCAGTTTGTACCCTGTAGGAAGTCTGGGATCAAGTGTCTGCAAGGCATTACTTTTGTCGACTGATTTGGTGGCTTTCTTAATGACATTGTCCACCAATCGTCTACACTTTTTATTTTGCCTTTGATGGGTCGATACATTTTTGACAGCTGCAGAATTGTTCTTTTATTGTCCAATTTTGTTGTGTTGCAGATTACTAAAATATACTAATGGTACCACAATAACAACCTACTAATACTATTGGGTAAATAGAACCAACGTCTATGCTAGATTTTTAATTAAATGTCTATAGTAAATGACGTGGCTTGGGCTATAATTAACCACCAGTACTGCTGACCATATCAATCATTATAGTTTCACTATTGTCATTTCTTGCAGTACAAGTATAAATAACAAAACTAACAAACGATGTTGGACCCCACAACGGGTTAATTATAATTCACAATTTACATAATTAAATTACTAAATTCCAATTTGTCGTGTTTTGTAGTATTTGCATTATATCTTTTCAATATTTTCTACTATAAAATATAATTTTGGTATGAGAAAATAATATCAAAAATCGTGTTTTCTCTTCCTACAGGCTGGCGCACAATGAGCCAATGGTTTAGCTTAATTTTTTTTTTTTTATATTTTAACTTTATTTACAATCTATCAATTAAAGATAATAAGTAAATTTTATGAAGTCGCCAATATTAACAATTACTGCTGAACTCCCTTGAGAACAACAATATATTCATAAATATAGTAAAGGATACAAAAAAAAAATAAAAATTCTATATACTATGTATTTACATATATACAATTAGACAATACAAATTTCTACACATACATATATGTACAATGGCAAATTTCGTACGTGATTTCTCTTCAGTCTACGAACTTTGGTATCATCTAGCAAAGTACCCAGTGAAATTTTTGCTACATACATCTTCGATTTGAGACCAATGACAATGTAAGCAAGACCCATCCAATGTCTGTATACAATTTCTATTTACATTTACACAGCGATGGCCTAGGCTCTAAGATTTATCCAACACAATATACATTGTAAGCGAAGGTTGGATGGGTTCAACTATTATGGTGAATTCGGAGTGCAATAAGATGTATCTGAATGCCATTGATCTTGCAATAAATTTTAACTATTGCATAATTAAATTAGGAACTTCATTTTTTTCAATATTTTAATTTTTTATTGTTATACATATACATATATTATTAATATAAGTATATTAAATTAATTGTTATAATATGAGAAATAAAAAACAACACTTCACTTTTAAAAACACTTATGAACTTGATACAAACATTACTTTGGAATAATAATAAAAATGAAAAAGAAAGAATAACGGAAAAATTACTTCAGAAAAAAGAACAAAATTCTTAATTAAAACGAAATGACAATATGATACATTACAAAGCCATCCAAATCAGATGGTAATGCGATGCAAAATTTTTATTTGTGTTTGTTTTGATCGTCATTTCTAATAAACATTTAACTTTACAATTTGATGGGAAAAAGACACATCCGAATCAGATGCGAGTTGTAAGGGCTTAACTATTTTCGTTTTATTTTCCCTATTGACATAATATTATACAATCGGATGGTTTTCAGTTTGTAATGAGTAACCGGACTGCTGGGTAATTGCCAGTACGTTGCTGTGATTACTTAACCTCTCCAAGTAATTCCTGCTAAAATTTCGAATTTCGTCTTTGACCGTCAAAATTGATAAGTCATCATGAATGGCTTTGTTTGATATAAACTAAGGAACATTAATGATACAACGCAATGTTTTAGATTGAAATCATTGTAATATTTCTATAGTGGAGTTACTGGCTGTGCACCAGAGTTGTATACCGTAGATTTTAAAATTGCTTTATATATCATTATTTTACATTGAAGACTAAGTTTTGATCTTTGTCCCAGTAACCAAAAAAGGCATTTAGTTTTTAAATTCAAATGTTGTCTTTTTTTAGCTTTTATATGATTTCTCCATGTAAGTCTACGATCAATGTGTAGTCCTAAATATTTGACCGAGTCATGTTGTGGAATGTGGCTGTTATTAAGAGAAACATTTGGACGACATTTCCGCGACGTAATGTAAAGGTAACATGTGTAGATTTTTCTGTGTTTACGTTAATTAAATTGATTTTAAAAATGAATTGGAAAATAAGAATAAATACAGGGTGGCGCTGAATGAGGTTTGAATTCTATATAACTTTTTTAATTATTATTTTTTTTTGTTTTTTTTTCATCATTTTGTGAAGAATACTTGGGGAATTAATTATGAATCATTACACGATCGAACAACGTACAAAAATAATGGAATTTTATTTTTCAAACCAACAGTCTAATGTGTTGACATAGCGTGCATATTGTCGTCATTTTAATGTGCGCATTACACCCACACCAGATTTAACAGCTCCTGATAATTTTCTTTGGGGATATTTGAAAGAAAGAGTGTACGTTAACAAACCAAGAACCATACTCTAACTAAAAACCAACATTCGAAATGAAATCATGGCCAATACACCCAAAATTTTGTGAAAAGGAAAACTGGAAATGGAAAATATGCTAAAAAGAGCACGTATGTGCGAAGCAGAAAATGGACATCACTTACAGGATATCATTTTTCAAAGCTATTGGCAAAAAATTCCCCAATAATATACTGTATTTAAAAAAAAAATTATAATAAACGCATAAATAAAAAACCATATAGCTCCTTTTGTGCCACCCTGTATAAATTAAATTTCTCGTCCCCTTGGATTCCGAGGTAAAGGCCTCTGAATAAGACATAAAACTAAATTTAGTTAAAAATTCATAAAATAAATATTATTATTTTCATATCTCCACCGAAGTAACACGTCTAACTACAGGCAACTTCCTCAAACTTAAATTGTAATTATTTGGCATATTGAACACCGAATGAGTGCCAAAAGATAAATAATCCATCATACATTCGATATATATATATATAATTCATTGAAAATAATTCACATTCTGGGTCATATTATTAAGATCTCTTTCACTTCTTTCGGTGTTATTTTTTACTGGGAAGAGCTGGTTCACGCTCATTAAGTTTTATTCATCCAGTCATTAGTTTTTTTTTTTGGAGAGAAGGATAAAGTAAATGAAAGGGAATATTGATTTGATCGTAGCATTTCATTATTTTTTCGGTTATTGTCCTTTAGAATAGAAGTATTCCAAACAAAAGGTAAATAAAACAAAACTCTATTAAGCAAACTTTTCGTGTATGAATGGAATCGCATTTCAAATGTCAAATGGTGAAAATAGTCATCAATTGCAATTTTATGTGCGCCAGTTCTACGAAACATGTTTGCATTTGAATAGTGCTGAAATATTTTTAAAAATTTTGTGAGTCATATTAACTTAATGAATTTAAATATTTGAAGTAAAGTTTAGTTATTTCTTGATATCAGACGAAACTTAACGATTTTGTCCTACAAGATAAGGGTTGTTTTTTCTTTCAATCAACCCCTACTCCCTATAATAACATAAAAGAAACCCAAAATCTATTCAGGTTTAAGATTCGTTTTAAAGTTTTTATTTTATTTTTTTTTTTTCTTATGGAAATTTTTGTATGAGTGTTTCAAAAAAGAAAAAAAAAAACACAACTTATATTTCATTTACAAGAACCCAGAACATATTTGACATTGATATCGCTGTTTTTTTTTTGTTTCCCAAAAAAACAATATTTTTTATTTCATTTCTGTCAAACTCTGTGAAATAGAAATAATTGTTTTAAATCTTGTTGGTACTTTATTTTATTCTGCTTTTATCCTTGCCGCCATTCGAATTTTTTTCTATTTAATCGCATTTCATTTCGATAAAAATATTACACATGTTTGTACGAATGTTTGAAATTTTGTATAAAAACCCTTTTCTTTTAATTTCATGTCTGTTAGGGAATCGAGTGGGGTCAGAGTGGTAGTCAGTCAGTGGCGTCGAAAGTATTGCAGTATGGAATGAAAATATGTTGGGTGATTTTGTTTGCCTCCAGAGTGAAGATCATTTTTAGATCATACTTTGTTAACCGTATTTATTAAAAATATAACTACTTAGTACCTTTATTTACAAAAATATATATGTATTAGGCGCTATTAATTTAACTATTGTTGGAATTTACGGCAATGACAGAGAAAAATTTATTTTTGGGAAAAAAATGAGTACTTTTAACTTATCGGGAAAAAATGAGTATTTACCAATTGATTTTCATGGATTAAGGATTTACTTAATTTCCATTATATGCAGCTTTATACAGGGTGGGTCAAAAGTAATCACCCGGGTCATAAGTAATCACCCGATGTTCTTTTGCTGTATTTTTTTTAGACAGAGTTGATGACCATACATGCAGATCCAAAGGTTTTTATATAAAATTACAGCAAAAAGACATCGGGTGTTTACTTATGCCACGGGTGATTACTTTGGGCCCACCTTGTATATGTATACTATAAAGTATTTGCGGCTTTAAATTTTTCCTGAATATTTAGAAATCAAAAAATTTAAAATTTAAAAATTTTTTTTTTCAATTGATTCTCAATAATTCTAAAAATATTGGTTACACTAAAACATGATATTAGAATAATAATTGAAAGCTGGCGTAATTCATGATTTTCTGAGATATTACGATAAAATCGAATACGTGGTTTCTGAAATCTCATATTTTAGAAAAGAAATTCTATAAAAAAAAATTTTAAATAAAATCTGAAATACTGAAGAGTTTTGTAGTTTGAGCGCATCAAAAACTTGAGTGATTATCCAATGGTTTTTTGGTTGTTGCATAGTGTAGTTTATCAATTATTTGTGCCCACTAAGAGCAATAAATATATGTAATTGATTGACGCCGTGATAAAAGCTTCCAAAATTAACAATTTGAATTTTTTTTTTATATAAAATTTATATTTTAATTATATTATTAATTGACCTTTTTTATTATATTTTTTGATATATATTTATTAAGCCTGATGTTAACATTTTTATTAAGCCTGATGTTCCTGATGATGTTAACAAGCTGTTAACGAAATATCGAATAATAAAAAAAAAACAAAATAAGATAAAAAAAAGACCTCAGGCTTAATAAATATATATAAAAAAAAAAAAAAAATAAAAAATAAAAAATAAAATTTATATTAAAAAAATTTAATAGACGTCCCTGTTTATCAACAGCAAATCTATAAATTTGTTCTTTTGTGTGCAGGTTTACAGGTTTCTGTTTTGTGTCAATGGCTTTGTGTAATCGAATCTCTCGTGTTAAGACTTTTTGAATGGAAATGGATTTGCTTTTATTTGAGCACTGAGGTAGTGTGTACGCAAATGTGTATTGCATGGCACTATATACATACACGTGTAAGTATGTACATGTATCTGATACAAATACTACACAGTCACGGTCACACAAAATATCCTTAAATCGCCTGTCTCTATGCCTGTGTGTATTCCTTTGTGATATTATTTAACGGTTTGTCATTTTACAATTGTGTTACTGACATATTGTGTTGCTCTTATTCGTTAGTTTGTTTGTTTTTTTCGTACTTTTTTTTTGTTAAATTGCTGATGTTCTTCGTTTTCTTACTCTTTAGCTTCCACAAAATGTAAGACACGTTTTGTTGTCTATGAATGCATTACTTTGAAACGGGTTGACATTGATTAAAATCTACATTTTGAAACTAAAAAGAAAATACGTAAAATCTACAATTAAAACTCATAACAGTTGATTAAAACAAAGAAAGCAAATTGCAAATTATTGCGTTTTTTCAGTATTCATTTTGTATTGATGATAACTTGAGGCATGGCAGAAATTTCAAGTGAGTTTATAGGCTTTATTACTTTTCCAGCAATAACAATTATAGTTTTACGCGTTATCAAACACAAATTATTAGATAGAAAATTGGAAAATCGAATAAGAATTAAATTATAAATATTGCAATTTAACCCTAGAAAGATAGCGGTACGTCTGAGAGACGAATGTATGTATGTCGATTCACTAGCGTTTAAGGACATAAAGAAAAAGATTTTTAAATTTTTTTAATTGAAAAATGTAGTTTGTTCAATATATTTTCTTGTGAATATCGTTTAAATAAAAAAAACGTTAAAAAAAAAAACGTTTAAATAAAAAGTAATAATTACATTAAAATAAGGAATGAAATTTAGGTAGTCTATAAAAAAAGGACAACATCACAGTGTTGGACAAAACGAACTCGGCAGCTGAATTACGGCATTTTCGTATGTTTATACCAGGTGGGCCAAAAGACATCACCCTATTGAAAGATGCTCTTATTTTTGCTAATGGCGGGCAATGTCAAATCTGTTTTAACATTTGTGAACTAGACAGATGTAGAATACAAGTGAACAAGCGCGTAACCTACGCCCAAGCCATCCTCAATCTCGAGGACGAAAAAAAAAAAACAACAGTTCGATTAAATTCTATTCGTGATATTAAAAAAAAGTTTTTTGCCTCTATTGAAATTTTGTAAACTTTGAGTTGACTTCCTTAAAGAAACCAGTGTGATATATTTTGAATTAATTTAAATGTTCCCACTTGTATTTATTCGTATTTGGAAAAAAATTTGAACATGTTGTGCATTTTATGGCAGCGCTACATGCTGACTTTTGTGTTCCTCACATAGGGCTGTATCATATTAGTCGGTTGCCATTTTTCACTTTCTCGGTAGACAAAAACTGTAGTACTTTTTTTTTGGAATACTGCAATACTTTTTACATAAAACAGGTATATTAGTTTCAGTCATATCAGAAAGTTTTCGATAAAGTTTGTATTTTAAGACTCTGTTCCATCCATTGGTGTTCGAGATATAAAAAAGATTTCGTATATTCCTCAAGACTTTTGAAAAATGCAAATAATATTCTGGAAATAAATCAGTAATATTATGCGATCAAAGACAAAATACAAATGCTACCATAATTATTTGAAAATCACACAAAAGATACTGTACTTTGATCCCTTCCCAAAAACTAATTAACTTATAGTACAAACACCACTATCACCGGCTAACTGTTACTGATGATAGAGAATATAGAGCACCTAGCACCTAGTAAATAAGAAAGAATCAAGAACGATTTAAAAAGTCATACGTCTGTTAGACTGCATCGAAATAACGAAAGAGAAGTCTACGTACTGAATTTCAAAACTCTATCTTTAGGCCTTAAAGGCAATCTTTATATATCTGGTTTTTTTTTTTTAAATGGGAAAACATCTATTATACTTGTTAAATTTCTGACTCTTCCCCTACATTTTCAAAAATTTATTTTCATACAAACCATGTCCTGCAAATTTAAAATATACCAAAAAAAAATTTCAAGCAAATCGATCCAGCCGTTCTCCAGTGATGCGATTAAATAACTGGATCATTCCATTTGTATATGTATACTGAAACAGGAACGACAAAGCTTTGAGCCTCTGTCAATAAGTATATGGAAAATAATAAGCATTGACACAATTAGTACTGATGACGTGTATAGTGGCGTAGAAAATAAGTATATACGTGTGCTACTCAACTGCTGTTTGAGGTTAATTGTTCTTTTTTTTCTTTATACTGCATCAAAATTAACTATGAACTTAAACACTACAAAATTTTTACATGTGTGAAGATAAATTTCGAAATTTAAACCCTAGACACAAACCAACTGCCTTAACTGCCTTAGATGATGCATCATAATGCAGGAGACTGGAGAAAGATGGGCGAATGCAAATTGATGGAAAATACTTGTGTCACTGTCAAGCTTTCAGTTGAATTTGGGGGACAGGACTTACATACCGGACCTGGAATGTCTAACGTGCTCGGATTGGAGACACCTAAAAGAGTATTCAAAGCAGAATGACTTTTTGGAGTGAGGTGCAGGTTAGAGCGCACAACATGCCCAAAATAGGCATAAGCGTAATGCCGCATTGGATTGGGACGTTTTTATTTATTTTTTTTAATTACACTAATTATTTAAGCTTTAGGTCCTTTTTATATATGTAATATTTATATTTATTTTTATTCGATATTTCGTTACTCCTTTGTGTAGCTTCTTCAGGAAAATTGGTTTTTGTTTTCTTTAATTTTTTTTTTATATCATCGATATTTCGTTAACCATCGGTTAACATTCTCATTATAAAATTTACAAAAAAAAATCCCCGAAGATGTTAAGCGAAGTAATAAAAAATAAATATTAAAACTATAAAATTAAATAAAATACAATTCTATAATTAATTGCATAGAAAAAATAAAACAAAACTTTAATAAAAAAAAAGTTTTGTAATACATATCAATTAAAAAATTAATTAGATAATCTGCTATAAAGAAATTACTAGTATCAATGAAATTATTATTACTGACTGAATTGAATTAAATTTCAATTAAATATTTAACAGCAATAATTAAAAATTTAAATAAATATTTTAAAAATTTTTAACAAATTTTTAATAGCAAAAAACAATATTTCTATTCAAGAATTTGCCTATAAAGAGTGTTTTATATATGAAATGAAACAAATAAATAAGCAGTAATTTCGTGTATTTCATAGAAGAAAATTATTTATTTGATTTAATTCAAAATTTAATTGCTTTGATTAAACTTTTAATTGAAAAAATATATTATTTTATATTAAAGAAGTTAATTAAAAATCGATGGGCTGTTGTGCCCATTTATGATATCCAATGGTCAAAACCTCTAACATTAGGTGCTTTCATAAAAAAAATTAATTTTCACTGAAATTTCAAATTTGGAATTTCTCTAGAAGATGAATTTCTGGAGAACGCAGAAAGATGGGCATGAAAAAGAGGCCTGTATATCAAAGCACGTTAATTATTCGAGAAAGAGAAAACAAAATTGTTTTTGCTCCGATTGCCGTAATTACCTCTACTATTCGGGACTATCAGCATAAGTTTTTTTTAAGTAAATAAAAGTTTATAAATTGCTAAGAAAAACAATATTTTCATGATTTATTCTCAATAAGGAATACGTTACCTTGAACATTCACAACACAATGTGTATCAAACGAAAAAGGGAATCCTTTGTTTGTTTGCATTGATTATTTAGGTTACATATATACGTATTGTGTTTAGAAATCTGAGAGGTACGGATTTTTGGTATTTAGTTTTACAATGACATTTTTGTCCTTTTGTACTGTACATTGCTTTCTGTATAAATTGTTATTTTATCCTTATATTATTTAAGCATACATATGTACCATAAAATCCTTATATAATTTTGTTATCATCAAAATGGTTATGTATATACGCAGCAATATTCATTTATTAATTAATAAAAAGCTAATTAATAAAAAGAAAATTGTTTATCCGTAAGGCTACCGGTCCCAACCATGATGGTTATTTTATACCGCAGTATGATCTCTCTGCGCCAATATATTACACCATAATTACTATACTTTACTAACTTCTATTACAATTCACTTAGAACTTAATGCAGCTCTGCAACGCCAAAAGATTTCTTGCAATCAACATGAAATTAATCATCAACAAATTTTGTAAGAAAAAAAAATTGGTTATCAACATTCTAATATGTAATACAGGAGGCAATGACAATGCTCTTTCATGAGTCCACACCACATGATGAAAACTATGCAACTCATTGTAAAAGTTTTTTTTTCAATATTTATTTAAATACACTTCCATGGTTATTTCCTTCTCTGCACATGTGTGTACATACGTATCCTATGTACTGTATAATTTCAACATTTTCAAAATTTCTATAAACGAACAACGAAATTTGTCAAATGAAAATGTGCTGACAAGTTACGCGTTTATTATTTGAAAATATAAAATTAATTTGAACAAAAAAAAAAGAAAACTAGATGGTAAAATTGCAAACACATTGTCATTTTTGTGTTTTATTAAATATTACAAAGCTGTCAGGAGACAAAAATTGTTATATGACACATTTGATAAATTAATAAATTAAATGGCAGGACATGTAACAAATTGTTTTTGTCAAAAGGTTAAATACGAAAAAGTAGGATGCCAATGATATGAAATTGACAATTGAATACATATATCCAACGCTATTTTAATGACAAATTTAAAATGGCCAGTAAAATAAAATTACAATGATGTTGGTAAGCAAATATGCATGAATGTGTCTGTGCTTGTTTCTATTGAGAAAATTGTTTTATTTTTTGAGCTAAATAAAGCTCAGCCAATTCAGATGCCTATCAATCATGGGAGCTTGACAAATAATTATTTATTTGCACATTATTGCACAATATTCCATATTTTTTAGGAAATCATGGCAATATATTTGTTCAGCGAAACGATTAAAAAAAATATTTTGTACATTAAAAATAAAGTCAATAGTTTTCCTTTATGTGAAAACAGTGTAACAAATTGCGATTAATCTCTGCCATTTCATTAGTATATCAAAAATGATAATTGCCCAAAAAATTTGTCCTAAAATACCCGTTTTCGAAATATCGCTCTTGTCTTTGAAAATAAATTTTCAGTTTTCATTTGTGAGAGCCATTATTTCAGAAACGGTTGCCAATTTCATGATACTGTTTTTTGCTGAAATGTAGCTTATGAATCGTAGAAAAATCCTGCTACTACCGAGAAAAAATTAGTGCTTTCCTTGAAGTTTTTTTAAGGGAGACAACATAATGGATTCACTTGGAATTGCGCTTTTGTAATGCTTGATTTTTGTTCGCGATGAGCCGCTTAGAAGCATTACTTTATGTCTACAAAACAAACGCAGAAGAATCTTTTTTTGAAGCATTTATACTGCTGCAAACAGTGCATTCACTCAAGTTAGTGGATTTCTGCAGAAGTTTTTAAATATTTGTTCCTAAATATGCAATACATTGTTTCCAACAGTTTTTAGTGCTTTTAAATTTCGATAATTTTTTGCGAAAAAAATATTTTTTTCGTACAACAACCATTTTTCGGCATTCTTTTTAAATTTTGACTCGACTCGAGCGGGAAGTTTTATTACTTTTAGTCAAAGAAATTTTGAAATTAATTTTTATGGGCATATAAATATTAAATAATTCGAAAATATACACAGCGCACATGCGCTGCACTGTGCTGGAACTAGAGGCACGGGAGAAGTAGCAGAAATGATAGAAGGTGAAGAGCTTCACTATCTTACAGCAATGCTTTTGCACGTTATTTGTTTTCTATAGCAGTGTTATAGTAGCGCCCTGATGCCAAGGAGACGTATTAAGTTTTGAAGTTTCGTTCAAGTAGCCATTTTTAGTAATTATTTTACTTCGCCGATGCTACACAATACCGGCGAAGGAGGACGTTCTGATGTGCCTGCGGATTGGATACAACTGAAACCGTTACTGTTCAGTAGTCAGTGACTATGCCTTCGCCACTGAAATCTTCCGACAACAATTGACACAAACACACACGAACGTACATTAGAAAAAATCGGAGATGTTTTTATGAGTCTGAAACTGGTGTTGAACCCAGGAAAATTTTACGTTTTGTGGTAAACGTGCAGACTACTTCGACCATCACCACCCTCTAATTATTATGTGTTATTGTCTTTGAGAATTTGGGGCATAGGTGTCCAAAAATGTTTTTTGGCTGTATTGGTGGGAGAAAATTGAAATACAGTGACTGGCAAAAGTGAGCTCAATTATTTTCTTGAAATAGTTAATCAGAAGAAATAATTGTGCTGGGAAAAAATGTGTAATAACGCAGTTCACAGTGAATTTGCTATTCATTTATGGAACATTTTTCGATTTGTAAAAAAATAGCATATTCAGCGTTATTCAGTATTTGAAAATTAAATTAAATTAAGAATTGTATTCACGAAAACTCTAGTACGATTTTATATATATTTGTGTTTGCCCGTTTTAATGGATTTTGATAAAAAAACGCACAATTAGTATTTTTTTTTGGAAACGTCAAAATATTTTGTACATAAAATTAACTGAAATTGTAATTTAAAATAAATGAAAATTCAGTTGAAAACTGGTCTACTTCATTTTCAGTAAAATTTAACAAAAAACTCATTTAATTTTTAATGGTAAAAAATGAAATGACTTGAACTCGTAAAAACAATTGTTTTTTCCTTTATTTTGTTTATTTTAAGTTACAAATAACCAAGGAACGACTTCAGTAAAAATTAAAGATCTTTTATTTGTTTCTGCTACTTCTACTACCAAATAATCAACCCCAAGTTCCGTTATAACAACTGATATTACTTTGTTTTTTTACCGTTGAACTTTGGATTAAATAATTATAAATCATAAAATTATAAGAATATATATCTTTTTGTCAATTGTTAATTTATGCCTGTTGTTTGGGCTCTATATATCATTCGTAGACATGCAACAACATAAATTCAATAATCTAAGCAATTTCACATGTTTATATAAATATTCCCATAAACTATTTGAGAATAACCAAATATTTTAAAGTACTGAAAACAAACCACAAGTTCCGTAAAAACAACTGATTAAAATCTTCCAAAAGTTCTATCTCTTTTATTTTATTAATTTTACTGTACTTATAACAAAAACAAGGGACAATTTTGAAAGTAACCAAAAATCCTTATTAATAAGTACTAGTACTTATTTTTTAATTAAATGTCAGAATCTGTTAAAAATAAAATTACTTAGAATTTCAAATGTTTATTCATTAAAAATGACTGAACGGAATACTTGCAGTCCAATACTGTAATAATTTTGTGAGTGTGTTAGTTGATTTATCTTTGATTTTTATATATTCTACTTCTCTATATTATTACAGGCTAGTATATTTTATTGTATTTTTTATTTAAGGTAACGATTTCGTACATACATATATATATCTCTATGAAGTAGTGTCAAGCACTTAATAGAAAATACGTTACGACTTCGATAATATTTCGGTTTCAGAAAGAAGAAGAAACCGTCCGACCAGTCGCTACGAATTCTTTATGAAAACGTAGCATTTGGCTCGGTGGGGATCAATTGATATTTTCTTCTTTTTTGTAAATATTTTCTTTGTTTCCAGCATCTAACTCAACTTCTTTATCTCATTTGCTGGATTCTTTATTTTTTCCATTTTATTTACCATTAAATGTTTTGCAGCATTTTTATTATTTTTATTGTTTTATTTTGGAGTAAAAAAGATTGTTTTGCATGGATTTTATCTGTGTTATTTCATAAAATCTTAATCTTAAATGATACGTAACACTATTGAAACTTTTATTGGCAAAACACAATAAATAGTTTATTGTCAGTGTTTTTGTTTTTTCAATAGAAATCTTTTTATTATTTTATTTTATTTTATTTTTCTGTAAGAAAAACATATTTGTGAGGTTACAGACATTAAGTCTACATTTTCTGTCTTTCACAAAATTTAAATTAAATATTTATTTTGTTTTATGTATCTGTTTACTTTTATAAATTTCTTTTAATAAAAATTTCTTTGCTCTCATAAATTTCATTAAAAAATTTTTTTTAATGTTTATTCTTCACGTGATGTGCATTCACCCAAAAAACAAGAGTTCTTTTGTTTGTTTTTTCTCCTTCATTTTTGTATTCGGGGGGTGTTTTTTACAAAAAATTGTTTTCAAAAATTCATGTAATTTTGTCTTCATATTTATGAAGGCCTATATACATAGTCTGTTCAAAAGAAAAGGTGACTTTTGAATTTTATTATTATCTATTCCTCAATATCCATTTTGTCCTCTTCAATGTTATCCCCCCCAGATATAATGCACTTATGCCAGCGCTTCTTTCAATCCTCGAGCACTTCTGAAATGCTATTTTCGGTATAGACATCAGCTCGTTCTTCGATTTTGACTTTATCTCTTCAATTGTAGCAAAACGCTTTCCTTTCATTAGTCACTTCAGTTTTAGGAATAGGAAAAAGTCGCAGGGAGCCAAGTCTCGTAAATAAAGTGGATGAGAAATGATAAGGGTGTTGTTTTTGGCCAAAAAATCACCAACAAATATTACTGTCTGAGCTGTTGCATTATCGTCATGCAGAATCCATGATGTTTTTTCCACAATTCTGATCGTTTGAGACGTATTGCTTCACGCCAACGTTGCATAACTTCATTGTTGTATTCCTTATTAACCGTACGACCTGTTGGCAAGAACTCATGATCCACCAAGCTATTGCAATCGAAGAAAACAAAATTCACCTTCACCTTTGAACAGACCACGTATATATATATATATATATATATATGTATTTAAGAAAGACCCCAGATTACAGAGCATATCACAGAAAAGAATGAAACTAATTTTAATAAAAAAATTTTAATATCATTTAAAAAATTAATTATATTTTCGTATGTAAAGAAATTACTAGTATCAGTTAAATTTTTATGATTGACTTAATTGAATTAATTTTCTCTTAAATTTTTAATAATATTTATGGTTCTAATTTTAAAATTGTGCACAATTTCATATATAAAGAGATATTCCCAAAAAAAAAATTCAGTTACTATTTTATAATTAATTAAATATTATGAATATTTCCAAACAAATTTTTCATAGCAAAAATAATATTTGACGGTGGCGATGGTCGAAGTAGTCTGCACGTTGACTACAAAACGAAAAATTTTTCCTGGGTTCAACCCCAGTTTTAGACTCATAAAAACATCTCGCATTTCTTCTGATGTACGTTCGTGTGTGCTTGTGTCAATTGTTGTCGGAAGGTTTCAGTGGCGAAGGCATAGTCACTGGCCACTGAACAGTAACGGCTTCAGTTGTATCCAATCCACAGCCACATCAGAACGCCCTCCTTCGCCGATAATGCATCGCATGTGTAGGAGTCATCTCGTGACTGCTGGTCCAAGATAAAAGAAAACTGAACAGACAGTCTGTTTCTGAATTGTAGACTATTCAGGGTAAGAAGGAATTGTGAATATAAACTGCATTACCGAGTATGATGTCAGAAACTGACGTTAGAATTTTTCATCGCGACAAAAATAAAATTTAAATTAAAAAAAAAATGGAAAACATGAAGTAAATCGACAAACTGTATAATTTTTCTTTATTAACGTCTGCTAATTTTTTTTTAACAGTTTTAGGGTAAGAACTCGAAAACAGTTTAAGAGTCTTGTTGAATTGATTGATAAAATCTCTGTACCATGATGCAGTCAACAAGCTAATCGTAGTAGCGCTGAGTGCTACTGAGTACAAGATAAAAAAAAATATTTAAATTCCATTCGATTGCTCGTTATGTATTAATTTATATTTGTATAAAAGTACTGCATATATGAAATAAAACAATCAGATAAGCATTTAAATAAAAATAAGTCATCGGTTTAAAAAAAAAAAATTTATTATTTATTTATTTAAGTATTCAGCCAATAAATAATTAAAATTTTTTTAAAAGTGAGTAAACTTTTAATTGATAAAATTTATTGATCTAATTAAAGCTGTTAATTAAAAATAAAAAAGTAAAATTTTTTTTCTATGCAGCAATTCCGTTTTTTCTTTTTCATTTAAAATACATATTCAACAGTTAACAAGGCGTTTATCATTAATGAGGGAAAGCTTAGAACGAAGGATATAAAATATGGTTTATAACCAACATAGTGGAACTTCAGGTTGAAAACGCGCTACTAAAATTTCAGTTAAAGCTGAGAGTGTAAAATTCTTAGAAAATAATCAACTTTCGAGTTGTTTTCGTCGATTAAAAAAATTTCTAGTAAATGTCAACTAAGCTTGGAATTGAAATCGTTGGCATATGAATTTTTGGGGGATGCTAAATTGTTTTCTCGACATCGATGTTGACAAATTTGATAAGGGTAAATCTATATACTATCGTATGTGTATAAAAATTAAATGTTCCTAGTCTTAAGGAGCATCAATTGAAATTTTCAAGAGCTGGTTTGTGTGAAAAAAAAAACTAGGCAATTTCCGAGAAAAGTCGAAATACTTTATCAAGTATAATTGATGATTTTCCCAATGTAAAAGAATCAGTTGTATAAATATTGCCTCCAATGGCCAAAGCAATAGTATTGAAATTCGATAGTCTCCTGTTTATAGGCTCTAAGAATAGATTTTTGGAATTGTAATGCTAAGGTGGTAAAAAAAGGTGAAAACGGGTAAAATCGAAAAGAATGCTGAAAAATAAGGGGACACGAGTTTAGTACTTTTTCCATATATGTACTTTGGTTACATAAAACGAGCAAAAACTAAATTTAAATATCTCTCTTTGCAACCATATATCTCCAAAAATATGACACATAGAACACAGCTTTCTTCCGTAATCTTTTTTCAGCAAGAAAAATTCTCGAATGTTTTTTCATACTTTTTCAAAATTCGAACATATATCGAGCATTTGGAGCAATACCGTCGTAACTCAAAAAATCGTGAACTGAGAAAAATGCATTTGAAGTTTTGAGCAATCTTTTTGATAGTATTTTCGTTTACTACAATTATATTTTTACAAGTTTTTAAATAAAGAGGCATGTTTTGTAATGTTTGCTGTTTGTAAATTTCTTGTCATAAAGAAAATATTTCATTATTGCAAATAAATATTGTTTGAAATAGCTGGAGGCAATAAAGACATTTGTAGCTGTAGAATCTGAACAGTTCGAGATAGAACCATATTCTTTTTTCCTTTAGATACATATATTTTCCCAAAGATCATTTCTCCATACCCAGCTAAAAAAATTCAAATTTTGAGTTACGACGGTATTGCACCAAAAGCTCGATATGGTGTAAAATTGTACGTTTAAGCCATTTAAAAAATACTTATGATGTAATTTGTTTACTATTTTTATACACACCCCCATGATATGGGTATTAAATTAAAGGGATTTTTGAGGGAAGCATAAAATATTACAAAATCTCTGGAGGACGCCTCTAAATAGTGGATGACTATTTTTTACCCACTGCCATGACATGGGTATAAAATTGAAGGAATTTTTGAGAAAAAAAAAACACTAAATTTAAACTGGAATGGGTACTTTTCCGAAAAACTGTGTTTTATTTTTTGGACAAGGAACCCTTTGGATATCTGGTCTTTTGTAAATCTGCTGATATAACAATAAAATCTTGATTACCGTATACAATACAATAGTGGGCGATATTAGATGAGTTGATGTGGGGTAGCGAAGCACACCGGTTTAATCTAGTGATGAAGTAATAGGAAGCATAACCCAACGCAACGTTACCGATCTCTACCAAACGTCGTTGGCGATATCCTGTTATTTTGGCACATGTTGGATTTTGCTGAGCACGGTAATTTGTGGCATATTTTAAGCTTCTCTTCATAGCTTTCCCACTCGCTTTGTAGTCGTACATACAAAGACACTTGAGCTGATTGTTGCTTGGCATAGAGAAAAAACTCTACGACTATGAATATAAATCTCACCACAATATTGTTTCCAGACAAGTAGCACAAAGTTAAGCCAAAAGCTATAAAACAATTTCCCATCAAACAGAAATCTGCTTGTTAAGTGTTGAACTCTTTTTCTGAAAAAACAAAAAAAAAAAAACACTTTACATTTACACTTGCGCGGTAGAATGCCACTAAATAACAACGACAAAAGAAAAAAAACTTAACGTTTAACAAGTAACATCATGCATATACGATTATAAAACAAAAAAAAACAGGTCTGCAACATGTTCAAAATTCCTACAAAAAAAAAAGGTTCTACAAAAACTTGCTGTTTTGTTATTGAAGTAGTTGACTGCAAAAAATAATGGCAAGAAATTAAAATTATCAAAAGCAACAATTTTCCGCCTGGGTGCCATAGAGTTTTTTTTTTTTTTTTAAATATTTCTTTGTAATCTTTAAGAGATGTTCTTTTCTTTTTATTCCTACCACAATTTAAGGTGGCTGCCTGGTTACTTGGTGCACGAATAAATGGTAACAGCAACAGACAAAGAGAACATTTTAAAATTTCAAAATAGTGGTAATGACTTTTGAGATAAAAATCATTCAGTAACAAGCACATTTCAGAAGACCTACAAATGCGAATTAGGACACCATAATGGCTTAAAGTAAACGTAACTCAATTGTTTGATATTTAAACTAAAAATTTTATTTAATAGAAGTTATTCATGAATAGTAAAAATCAACACGTGAACTGCAGTTACCTGTCGCCTTAGGCGCTCAGAACTCCTTAACAAATTTTGTTTGATTTTCATTTTGTAGTTTGCTAAATAGTTTTAATTATTAATCATGTTTTATTGTTTTGTTAATTGAATTTGTTACCAGAAAGTTTTTCCAATGCTCCATGTATAGTCTTTTTTTCTTGTTCTCGTCCTCCTTCCAGGTTTAGGGCTTTAAAAACAACGCCTTTTTAATTTGTACTTTTTGCCGTTTGTTTATTAAAAAGTACAAAACTGACTCGTTACAGGAAAACTTTCTGCCATTGTGTTCACTTTTCTGTAAACATTTATACACCTTTTATTTTTTTTTGTGGTGGTGGTGGTGGGGGTGTTGGGGGGAGGGGAGCGAGCCGAGTTCTCTTGTTCAATTCATTCATGAAAGCCACAAAACTTGCGTTATTGTTTTACTTGCGTTTTGTGTTTCTATTACCCCCAGACCTTTTATTCAGTTTGTGTTCCTTAAACTAAAGCAATAAGAACACGTGTTTAGTTTCTCACAGAAATTTAAAAATAAAAAAAAAAAATAAAAATTAAATTAAGCGAATTTTTGTTGAAAATATTTGATTTGATGGAATCTTTTTATGGGACAACAACTACATTGTTTAAAGAAATAGAAAGTTATTTTAAGTCAGCAAAGAAATATCTTTAAAAGCTCGTCGTAGTCAATTCGTTATTAATTTAATTTTTAGATGTCTGTCTTCAACATAGATGAGAAAGTGCGCCGACTTATCTTATGGCCACTATGATAAACGGAGTACTCGCGTGTTACTGGGGTGCTGTAAAGAACAATGATGACACTAACGGGGCACTGGATTTTCAGGGAATTTAGGGAGGATGGGTCTGCTTTGCAATACTATTGTTGGTCTCGACAACACAGCTGTGGTATCATGGGGTATAAGATCTGTATATTTAGCGATAGTGACGAGGGAAACGTAGAGTAACCCTAGTCCTGTCTTAGCTGCATCACTAGTGTCACAAATCTTATATCTTATAGATCCACCTAGCTGGAATGGCCTGGCCTTGCAAACCAAATTAAGCTTCAACAAATTGCTGGATTGCAAAAAATTTTAAAATTTGTTCTGAGCAAAGTAAAAAAAATATCCACTGTAACGTATGTCAGAAACTTTCGAATCGAAGGAATTATCATTCTAAGAGTCAGGTTACTCATCCTCGTCCAAACTTAAATTTTCATGTTTTTTGTAATTTTATTTTAGTTTTTGTCTGAACTATCCTGCTAAACAGAGGATAATCATTATAATTGTTTGATTTTTCCTCTAACAAATTGCAGAAAAGACCCACAGATTTGTTACTTCATTGTAATTTAAATGTTTCCATCCTCTGCGTAAAAGATTTACACTTGCATGCAGTTAAAGTTTTCGTATGCTGATTATCGGTTGCCTTCGATAGCAAATCTATTTCTGTTCTATTTTCAAGCAACACATACTGCGCCTTCAGGATAAAATTTTGCAATTTCTCCGAACTATTCGTCAATTGCAACTCCTTTTATCGTGCTCCCCAGAAATATATTTTCGTAGTTCTGGGGCAAAGCATTTCATATGTAATGGACATCGTTAGGGCTTCATTCCCAGCAGATAAAAAATAAGTTAAAGAATCTGATATCTGATATTTAACTAACAGGAATTTTGTTCTTTTCATTAATTACACATTATAAACAATTAGCGATTTTATTATCATATTTATTTCAGTACCTTTTTAGCGGTTTGTCTGGTACCAACTGCCGGCCCCATTGAGGCTCATTTCCTCTAGATGATCGAACTATAGAATATTTAATTTAAATTTACTGCTCTACTCCAACCTTAGCCAACACATTTTTAGCCACAATCTATTTTGTTTGTTTGCCGCTTGAAATTTAAACTACCAGTACAAGAATTATATCATTTTATCCTCGAAAGTAAATTGAATTCTTAAAAGTATTTACTGCAGTCAGTTCAACTAACAATTCAGGACTAAAGCCCTTATAACGCGAAAAAAAATGGCTTAAGAAAACAGCACACAAGACTTGAAAGCAACCAGAGTTGCAGACACAGACACAGCCACTTCCATTAATTTATGAGAACTTAAAGCAAGAGGAGCAAAGCTTCCATTCTCTTATTATTGTGCAGCGCACAGTAGAAATGATTTGTGAAATAAATTCTAGTGAATTAAAAAACGGCATATTTTCAACTAGAAAATTGTGAATGACGTTCAAAAATTAAATTCAGATTTCAAGTAAAGTACGCAGCAACCAGTTTTACAGAATGTAGGGTGTCGCTGGCTGAAGTAATCAGCACCAAAAATTCTGAGATCGAGCTCAATTTCGGGCTGATAGTGGTTTCGATGCTCAAGAAGTGCATTGCGCTTTAACTTTTATTTATTTTAGAAATGTTTACACTTTTAAATTCCTGTAAAATTGCTTTATAAAGGCACAAAAAAGTGCAAATATTTTAAATTAAAAGATAAAAATCGAGCACGAAGTCAATGCAATTTTGTTTGAAAAGAAAACAATCCACAGGCACATTAGAGCGCCCTCCATCATTCCAGCACAATGGATCGCATGTGTTGGGGTCATCCCCTGAGTGCAGGTTCATGATTAAAGGAAAACGTTAACGTCTGTTAACAAGATTTTGTTAACAATCTTTCACGTACTTATGCGGGCATCACACAGAAACTGATAAACGACGTTCTGAAGATGCAGTTTTTGAGAACACTTGAGTGACACGGACGACTTTCTGCAGGGAACTTAATTCACATATGAACTGTTCGGTTAAGAAACTTTTCTCTGTAATGCGTTGTTTGATTCGCTGATAAATTTACCACATCTGGATCTGTTATTGAGGACAATCTTTGACTCTCGGAAACAGTTCCCTGATACCGTTAGAGCACATTCCATTGAAATAGCATTATTAGATCAGAGGGTGATACTGGAGGGAGCGCCTTGAGTCGTGGATTCAAACACGCAGTGTCTTTTGCTAAAAGTTATTTAGTGCCTATAATGAACACCTGAACAGCGCTATTTACGGTCAGTATTTGAACAATAAAAATTTTCCAGCGAAGTAAAATAATAACCAAGCAATACCTGGGCTAAACAGGGCTGCACTCAAGTGACTGGTTGGCATTATAATAACCGATCACACAGAGATGCGGTCTTATCTCGCTCGCATGGGATTGATGGTTGATATCATATGCAGGCTATGCGAGTAGCATGACGAGAAGTGGAGCACTATCCGGCATTTAGTGAGATGAGAAGACAAGTTGTTTAGAGAACCAACCTACCGGAGCTGGGACGTCTTAGGGGCTTGGATGGGACGGAACCTTGGGAATACATGGTACACACTGGGCTCTTAGAGTGACCGGTTTAATGAAGTACGTTCCTTGCTGTAGAACGCACAACATGCCGTATTGGGCATAGACAGTTATACCGCAAGGGATTGCGTCAACGCTGTTGGACCTCTTTTGGACCTAACATTAGCCTAACCTAACACCAGAAATGCTGCACTCTGACAAATTAACATAACGTGCAATAGCAGGTTTCAATAAAAGTTAAGTGTCGTCTCCAGCAACTATGGCCGCTTACCAGAGCAGTTTAACATTCTTTGGTAGGCACCTTAAAAGCCTGAATGTTATACGTCCCAAAAAATAAACTTCTAACAAGTCGAAGAAACGAATGCAAATGGAAAATTTATAATCCACTGATGTATAATTTCTATATATTTTTACGTACGATTTCTAAATGTTTTCGCACCTGCCCAATGAATCTGATTCACAGACCCTTTGCTATTTTAGTATTTCTGTATTTATGTAAATAAATAAAATTCTTTTAGGGAACTCGACAAGTAAATGTCTCGTGGAGCAGGGTACAACTAACTGGATTGTCTTTTCTTATGAACACAGTTAGTCCCAAATCTTTCCCTTAAAATATCGACTGCAATTCAAACGCCAGGCCAAATAATACGCCTGTTAGTGATTGGCTGTTTCTTTGGCACATGCTAACCCGTCCATTTTACATCTTCTCAATGTGCAAGCACTAACTTATACCGGTCTGAAGACAACTTGTTAAATTAACTGCTAATACGCACTCTTATATCTGCTGCTCAGTTTTAATTTAGCCGAACTTTTAAATGCATCACAAATTTTTGTAAAAATATTTTAACATTTATTTTATGATCAATTCCACTGTGTTGTCTTTGGAAAAGGTTCAAAGACTTTAGAATTTAGTGCGAGTAAATAGAATTTGTATAAAGTGGAATTTAGATAAATTGGCTTCTTACACTAAGCTCAGCATATAAGTTATAAAATATTATAGATTTTTTTTTCTTAAATCCTAATAAACTTATTTCCAAAGAAGTAAAAAAGTGCACTTTTATATTATTTTATTTTTTCTTATTTGAATTTTAAATAAAAAAAATTAAAAAAAAAATAAAGTGAATCAAATGTAAAAGCAAAGTGTCGAAACAAGGATTTTCCTGTATTTGAAATCTTAGAAATGAAATCTTTTGAAATGTGTTCAAGCACAAGTTTAATTTCTTAAAATGGCAGCGTTAAATGGGACTGTGAATAGGAGCCAACTAACGCTATAAATCCTTATCAATAAGGCCATTCTCTACAATTCGTAGTATTATGTAACCTTTTTTTTCCTGCTTATTTTTTTAGCTCCTTTTGTTGCTATTTAGTCTACAATAGTAGTAGTTGGGTTCAATTTTTCTTTTTTATTTGTATTTCGTACGAGTAACTAGCTGGTCTGCTTTCAATGCAAAAGTGTTAAATGGCAAAGGAAACGGAATCGAAACTGCTAAAGGAAGTTCAAGGAGGAACACAGTAGAAACAACAACAACAACAGAACATCAACTGTTAACAAAAGTATTAGGAAGTTGTGCAAAAAACAGATTTTCGTTTTAGTATTTTAAAAGACAAATTTAAAAATAAAAACATTCAAAATAAATATTGTTGCGGGATTTTCATTAACTTTATACAACATTTATATATATGATTCCAATATATATTAATATATATAATATATATATAAAAAAAAAATAAATCCAATATATATAAATAAATATTCCCAAAATAAATTCAGTTAATATTTATACAACATTGTTTAAAAGCGTTATTACAAAAAAAATATATATATTAATTTCAATATAATTTAATAACTTTCTTTTACCCAGCCGCAAATATTTACGATTTAATATAAAAAAAAAACTACGTTTAATTATTTTAAAGTGTTTCTGTTTTTTCAGCTTTTATGGCTCGCATGTACATAGTTTTTTTCTTTCCTTATTATATTTGCATACTTAAATACATATTTGAAACACGAAAAATGCATTAAAAATTTTATTCGTTTCAAGGTATATTCGTACTCGTACATATTTGTTAATGTTTGACGGAGCGTATGATGAATGAGAGAAAATTAAGAACGAAATCTTTTGTGTGCGATTAAACATGCATAACGTATGAGTTACAATTTTCTATTTATATTAATCATACGTCAGCATAAGAAACGATGTTTTTTGTAGGTTGATAACAATATTTTTCTTTGAAAGGTGCAATCTGAAATGAAATTGTGATTATTTGTTGTTAGATTTCAACTAAAAGAGCACGGTTTGGAAAACTTAAAATTTGCATGTCTTTTGCGCACAAAAAATTGCAAACAAGCAACACAAAATTTTTTATTGGACATTAAAAGGAAATTGATTTTTCTATTGTTAGAGGATAGTGAAAAATCTTGTAGTTACTTCTCAAAGAAATAAAAAATAAAATTCAATCAACATACTTTCTGTTGTCGCCACTTACAAAAACAGCTAAAGAATCACACTGTTTTATATTGGAAACTTAGTATAATCTATTACATTTAATGTCAAATTATTATATACTAAAAGTTAATTTTAGCGCTATTCTACATAAGGACATACATGCATATGTACAATAACTCCATTTTTATAGTGGACGAGAAGAATTTCTTAGGTATCTAGTAGCGTGGTATTTCCTTTAAATCTATATAATTTTATTTTTCTAGTGGTTTTCATGCCAAAAAGTAAGTAATTTGTGAATGAATTATTATATGAAATTGTAACATTAATTATAAATTTATAGTAATTTTAATATAAGAAACATTAGCTAATAAACTTGAAGGGAATTCAGCGCTAGTGTTTTCTTTATTCAAAATCCAAGTGAAAGACATTAGCGAGGCAATTACCCTCTTTCAACACTTTCTATAAATCCAAAAATTGTTTACGAATACGGTAGTGAAATTACTGAAATTTCCATATTAGTTATAACTAAACGTTATAAATATTCTACACAAATAGTTATTTATGCATACAAAAATATGTACTATATTTTTTTTTTTTTTTTTTTTTTTTATCTAGGACCAGCACTCAGGAGATGACTCCTACACATGCGAAGCATTGTGCTGGAACTATAGGAAAGGGATAGTAGGAGAAACGACAGGAGGTGAAGCTTAATTAATTATTTTGCAGCTCTGCTTTCGCACATTCTTTTTTTTTTTTTTTTTTTTTTTTTGTTTTTTTTGTTTTTTTTTTATACTCGTAGCAGTGCTGAAGCTTCGGTTTAGTAGCCATTTTTATTATTATTTTACTTCGCCGGTGCTACACAATACCGACGAATGAGGCCGTTCTGATGTGATTGTGGATTGCTTTCAGCTGAAGCCGGTACTGTTCAGTGACCAGTGACTATGCCTTCGCCACTGAAACCTTCCGACAACAACTGACACACAAAGACACACTAATACACATCAGAAAAATGCGAGATGTTTATTTTTATTTTAAAATTTTTTGTCTGAAACTGGGGTTGAACCCAGGTCTGTTTTTTGGTTGTGTAGTCAACGTGCAGACTACCATCCATCGTGCCATCGCCACCCTCATTATTTATTATTAACTGAATTTATTTTGGGAATATCTCTTTATTTTAAAATTGTGCTTTTCCCCCCTCTTTTTTTTAAAGGAAAAGCACATTTTTAAAATAAAGAGATATTCCCAAAATAAATTCAGTTAATATAAAATACTACATGTGCAGGGCGTAAGATTTTTATATTATTTTGTTTAATTTTTTAATTTTTCATTTGATTCATACTATATTTATTTTTATTTTATTCGTAGTGCAATATCTATCTAACTGTTGTCAGGCATATTCTAAAATGCCTAATTGAGTTGAGACAATAACAAAGATACTCTATGAGAAAATCCCAATGTTAATATAGTTATATATAGTGTATATCAGTCTCTGTAAATTATCTCTTAAGAAACTTAAAATATTACTAAAATACCCAGCAGACCAATGCTCCTGTTCTTTTTAACTGAAACCTGCTGATACCAATCCACAGGCACATCAGAGCGCCCTCCTTCCTTGGTATGTATAGCATCGATGAAGTAAAATAATTAATAACAGAAGTCTACTAAAATATAGCTTCTTGACTTCAGAGGCGCTGCAACACTGCTATAAAGAACACAATCCTTCAAAAAGCAGAGTTGTTATACAGTGAAGCTTTCCTCTATCTCTCCCCTTTGGCACTTGTCATCTCTTTCACTATACCGTTCCTCTAGTTCCAACACAATGAATCGCTGGTTTATTTATTGAACACATTTAATTTTTCTTCTATTCATTGCACATTTCCACCATTAAAATTGCTCTGCTTGTTTAATATAACAAACAATAAAATAATTTATAAAATTGACTTTAAATATGAACTGAAAGCATGACTGAAATACATTTTTTCTTTAAAATGATTTTTACTTCATTATTATTTTTGTGTTCTTTTTTGTAATAAGTAAACAATTTACAACAAATATGAAATAAATCTCACACAAATGCATATTTTTTCACTGTTAGCAAATTTTTTGCTTTATTTCTTCATAATAGAATTAAGAGAATAAAAAAAAATAATAAAATATAAAAATTTCACACATTCCAGAAAACCCTCAATACAAATTGTTTACAAATATTAAGCGCAATACACTTCCATGTATATTAAAAGTTATGAAAAAAAAAACTGATATTCATATCAACAGGTTAAAAAAAAGCTCTTGCATAACTGGGGCAACAGAAATGAAATTTCAAACGAATATTTTGCACTCTACAACAACTCGTTTGTGAATGTGGTACAATTAACGAAGAAAATTAATTGCTCGATTGTTATGAATTTCAAAAAATCAAAGCGAAACAAATTTTCTATTTCATTTGACATATTCGTGAATAATAGTAACATTTCTAATATCAAATTGCTTTTTCGGATGGGTTTTGTTAAGAGCTGAAATCGTTGAGAAAAAATATTTCAACGTCACAAATAGTTCATGAAGAGTGAAAAAATAGATTCCAGAGTTGTCAATAAGATGCTGAACTTATGATATGGAAGTAGTAGTGCGAAATCGTATCAGTTTCTTTTCTGTCATTGGTGAAAGTTCTGTTTTATGATGCTGAATTCCTTAAATTCCAAGTAATATTTGTGTTGCTAAATAAATTTGCTTTCTTGATGGAACAGCAATGGAACTCACTCCTTCCTATAAGTGATAACATTATATGATGATATGATGAAATTACAAGAGAATTCTTATATTGTAGAAGTGAAACAACTTTTAAAGTCATTATGTGAATTTCGTAATCAATAACGTCCTGAGAAGTCGAATTGGTATTGATCCTTTGAAGAAGGGAAAAAAAGGGAAGGAATGACTTTAAATTTTTTTCACTGCGTTGTAATTTTATATTATAAACAACTTTCAACTGATACCAGAGACAGTGTTATTAAAGCTCTAGATGAAGGAAAATCTACAAGTGAAATTTAAAATTTTCATGTTATCCGTAATGGAAAATGTAAAAATGTTGAGAAAAAGTCAGGTAGTGTCTGTATAACAAAAACTACATTATGAAAATTTTGGCTGCTTTCCAAAACTATTCTCAACAAATAATTCATTAGTTAGTCAATAGAAAGAATTTGTCTAATCAATCCGAGCACAATAAATTTAACACTAGAAAGACGGACCTATTTACAAATCTAACTGCTAATATTTCTCTTATGAATTATATCACAGATTTCTTACTTCGTGACTTTTAATAACATTCCATAAAATTTAATTTAAAATTAGTTTTTTTTTATTTAGTTATTCCAAATTGCAATTATTAAAACAACTACCTAAAAAGACGTAGAGGGGTCATCTTCACTTATCTGACTGCCGTTATTTTTTGTTTAAGTTTTAGACTAAAAACAGAGAAGTTCGCCTTAATTTCGTATGCTTGGAGCCGTTTTATTGAAAATTGCAAATCTTGTTATAGACCAGGTGAAAACATCGCTGTTGACGAACAACTCTTTCCTATAAAAGCAAGCTGGAAATTTACACAATACATGGCGAATAAACCCGTCAAATTTGGTATAAAATTTTGGTTTTGCGTAGATGTCAAATCGAAATATCTGCTCAACGGTTTCCCCCACTTGGGAAAAGATGACAATCGTCCACATAACATTACGCTTGGAGAGGACATTGTAATGCGTCTATGGAACCTTTCGTAAATAAAGGGAGAAATGTGACGACTGACAACTTTTTTACCTCAGTATCGTTGGCAGAGTGATGGCTCACCAAACGTACAACTCTAGTTGAAACAGTCAATAAAGCAAGACGGGATGTTCCACCATATGTGAAAAATTTTTAATTTAAATTTTCATACCATTTTTACCAAGCAAAGAGACACAAAAATATGTTATTGCTGAGTACTTTGCACGATGTGGTTAAAATAGATGCAGGTAATAGCAAACGCAAACCCAATACCGTGACTTTTTATAATTCAACTAAATTTGGTGTTGATGTTCTAGACAAGAAAATATAGCACAAAGTCAAGCTCAAGAAGATGGCCAGTACAAGTTTTTTTGAACATATTGGACTAGACAGCAATAAAAGCATGGGTGCTATGCCAAGAAGTAACAGGCAAAAAAAATTCGTAGAAGAGAATTTATTTTACAAGTAGCATCTGAACTCAGTTACATTGACGAGCATTGACGCAAGCGGTAAATATTCTACCACAAGTTTCACATATTCTATCCATAAAAAGACGACATTGTCATGCAACTGGCTGCAAAAACAAAACAAATAAATTGTGTGAAATATGCCAGAAACCCCTATGCGGAGGAACCTGTAATAAATCAAAACATTTTTTATGCCCTGAATGCGTGTAAAAGACAGATTTCAAAAAAAAAAATCGTAACATTATTGACCTGTTTCACGATCTCGATATACCTCGATCTCGCATAAATATATTGAAAGCAAAAACAACAAGTACTGTTAGTGCTTTGAATGTACATAATTTTATTATATGACCGTTCACATATAATTCTGATTTCTTTTTAAATACATATTATTCGATAAATTATATTAATTTTTTGTTACAAACTAAGAATACAAAATGTACAATTTAATTTTTTTTTATATTTTTAAAATAAATAATCAATTTTAAAAATTTAAATTTTGAAATTCAAATGTAGATTTTTGCTACTAAACATTAAAGGTAGTCAAATGACCTCTACCCGTCTTTTAAGGTATATTAAATCTTCCGTCTTTCTAGTGTTAAATAATATTCTGAATTTAATAGTCGTAAACTTTCATAGTAAAAAATTAATCAAACAATATTTCAAACACAGTGTACTAAAATGATATAGTAACTGCAAATAACAACTGCATTGTACTCATGTATTATGAATAACTTTCAATAATTCATTTAGGTATTCGTATAATTTCATGTTTTGTTTCTCTTAAATTTTTACGCATACCACAGTTGATGTACATATGTATGTACGTACCCGCACTTACCCAAAAAAAAAATGTATATTCCTGTTACTATCGTATTCAGCAATACTATTCTCCTTTACACCATACGGTAAACAGAAGTGCATAAAAAATAACAACAACATATACAATATACAACAAATACAAATTGAGGTTGTAGCTTTAACGGGCTTCAATTTTTCAGTTCACATTTTGGTTATGATTTTCTATAGAATTTTTTTTATTTATATTTTCAACTCTTCTGCACATACTTTCCATTTTTTTTTTTTTGTTTTGCTTCAGTTTGGTAAGTTAATAATACCCTGTAGGAAGTCTGGAATCATGTCTCCAAGTTTACACTTTTGTCGATTGTCGATTGTCGATTGGTTTTTGGTGATTATTTTTGATGAAATTGTCAAGGAATCGTCTGCACTTTTTATTTTGTCTCTGATGAAAAGAAAAGAGAACGTATCTATCGTTTTTTTTTTTTTTTAAATCCACATTTTACTTTTATTATTATTAGTTATTCAGCTATGTGATGGAAATCGATCGATTTGAAAAGTAAATCGTCTTTTGAAATCGACAGTAGTGTGATGAATTTTGATCGATTTCATATTCCATATTTGTTTCGTTTCGACATATCTTCTCTAAAGACAAGACAACTGCGTAAAATCTACTAATACACCAGTGACACATATGTAAAGATATGTGTATGTAAATGACATTTGTAAAATATTTAAACAAAATAAAATTTATATCAACATATTTTATCATTTTTATTTATAAAATGCCTTTTTTTTGCTGCGGTTTCGCTAATTCTCTAGGAAGAAAATAATAGGATGAATAGCGAAAATATTCTAAGAAAACGTTTAAGAAATAAATCGGCTCCCTTAAATTTGCCAGATGAAATGTGGGTATTTAAATTTTATATCAACTAGTATTTATTTAAATAGATTTGTTGATTATTTCCGTTTAAATACGGCCGGATTTATAATCATTTTTTATTTATTTTTTTACTTTTTCTGTATATTTCTTTACATTTTGTTTAAGTAAAATTAAACGATTTGAAAACGAATTTAACCCTCTAGTGCGCAAGGAAACCAAATTAAATAAAATACTACTTAAACGAAAGGAAATGGTTAAAAAACAAACCTTTGTTCTAGCAGTTCGTATAATTTTCGTTTATAAGGGCGCAGGAGGCGAAAAATCCTTTGATGCAAATTTGCGTCATTGCGCATTTGCATGTAAATTAAAAATCTAAAATTTTTATACTTCAATAGTGATTTAAATGGACAATGTTTTTGTTATTATTTATTTATTGTTTATGAAATTTTACATTTAAAAAAAAAAAGATAACATTTTAATTTTTTTAATTTTTTATGAAATTTTGCAAAGCGACACTTCAAAATTGCACAATAATTCAATGCTGCTATAACGGTACTTCAAAAGCAGAGAAAACGACGCCTATTAAATAGAAACAACATATAACGAACATTTACACAAAACTGATTTCAAATTTTGAAACTACGCAGAGATTTTTGGTATGATTCAAATTTTCATCACGGCGCACTAGAGGGTTAAACTGGCGTTATCGAAATGCGTCACATGTTAAAAACGTCTTTTTTTTCAATGAAACAAGATGGAATATGAAATCGTCACAACAAATCGTCACATACAAATTCGATTTCAAAACGTTTTAACGCCGAAAACGCTTTTCAGCACATACCTGATTTAATTGGTTTGTGCCTCAGCGTCCATGGGACATTATTGAGACGAGTTGGCAATAAACGAGAAGAAAAAAATATATAAATTAGATTTTGCTCACAATCATATACATACATACATATAAAATAAGATAAGAGTTATTAAAACAAAAGGAAAATTCCCTATATAATTTAATTAAATTAAACAACAAAAATGCATATGTAGGTTTGCGACGAAAAAAAAAAAAATGTTAACTTTCAAAGAAGCATCTCAAAATTTTGCAATAAATATTCTTTTAGTTTCTTTCTAAAGATTGATATTCTTTCAATGTCTTTAAAATGCTGAGCAAGATTATTATACTCTAAACTATCCATGTGTTCCACACGCTGTTTAGTAGTTTCTAAACTGGATAAAGCTATTCGAAGATTCATATTATTTCTCGTATTAAACGTAGTTTAATTTCTAGCAAACGTTACTGTGTGGTGTCCAATATTATGCAACGATTTAAACTACATGGACCGGTTCCCGAGATATGAAGCGAATTGAAATTTTTTAGGTTAGTATAGTCGGATTTCCTGCGTCTTTTACAAGTTGTTTCAATTTTCCATGTCTACTACGTGCAGAGTAGTAAAAGTTTGTAGTAAAAGTTACATTTTGTGAAGCCCATAAACAGGTAGAACCGTTACGGCAACATCTTTATATAAGCTTAAGGTGGAATAAAATAATGGCAAATTATAAACAGTTTTTAAAGCTCTATTTTGAAACCTTTGTAATGCTTTCAGCTCGCTACTCTTTTTCTAACCATAAATGATGGGCAAATAATTTAAATGGCTTTGAATAAGTGCTTGGTAAATGACAAGTCTTGTTCTGATATCGAAATTGTTTTTAAATTTGTGCATTAGTCCAATAACAGAATTTATTTTCGATTTCAGATGTTGTATATGTGTATCCCATAATAAATTGTTCTGTATGTAAAGACCAAGATATTTCGTTACTCTACTTTCAAAAACTTCCTTTCTTTTCTTTACAGGTGCAAAACGATTTTTTATTTTCTTGCTTGTCGTAGTGAAAAAAGATGGGCTTACTACTACTCTATTGACGGCATAGGACCAATGTCAGTAGTAACTTTTCAGTGGCAAGCACATTTTAAATGTCTATAGTAAATAAAATTGTCGGAGGAATAACAAGTCACTAGTACTGATAACTAAGTCAGCAGCAAATCACTACAGTTTTATTATTGGCATTTTCTGCAGGACACTGCTGCACACACATATACACAGATAAAGTAGTAAAATAGAAACGAAATAGAGTAGTTTAAAAAAAGCATGGCATACTTTTCGCCTGATAGATTTTATAAGGTTTTTTTTTTGATCATTCTGTAATTCGTATACAATGTTATCCTCTCGTCCTTGTGGATATTGTTGCTGATAAACTTCATGTTTCTGCGTTGACAGAAAACCGTCAAAAATGCTCTATTATATTCTCAAATAACTTAAAAACTAAAATAATTTTATGTTAAATTTTAATTAATTTTGTATTTTTTTTTTTTTTTTTTTTAAATGAACAAATATGAAAGGAAAAGAGAAAATATCAAGAAGAAGAAAGGATAAATACAACGTCAAATAAAAGGAAGATACAGATAAAAAACTTGCTGTCTCTCTGTTTAACTTCTCAAATGTTAAAGGTTTAGCACGGCCAAAACAGAATTGAAAAAATGTTCACCTTTCAATTTCTTAAGTGTGAAAACAGACTTTCCACTTGTAAATTATTTTCTTGCAGGGGATTAAAATTTCTACTTATGCAAATTAAAGAATGCAATACCGGAATTAGGACAAAACATTTTTTTTTTTTTTTTTTGTTATCTGGGACCAGCAGTCAGGAGATGACTCCTACACATGCGAAGTATTGTGCTGGACCTATAGGAAAGGGATAGTAGGAGAAACGACAGGAGGTGAAGCTTATTTAATTATTTTTGCAGCACTGCTTTCGCACGTTCTTTGTTTATACTCGCAGCAGTGCTGAAGCTTCGGTTTAGTAGCCATTTTTTTTATTATTGCTTTACTTCGCGGTTCTACACAATACCGACGATGAAGGGCGTTCTGATGTGCCTGTGGATTTGATACAGTTGAAGCCGTACAGTTCAGTGACTATCTTTTCGCAACTGAAACCTTCCGACAACAAATGACACAAAGACACACAAATAAACAACAGAAAAAGTGCGAGATGTTTTTATGAGTCTGAAACTGGGGTTGAACACAGGAAATTTTTTTATTTTGTAGACAACGTGCAGCCTACTTCGACCATCGCCACCTTCATAGATTTCTTTAGTGATGTTTTATATTTATATTATATTTATACTAGATACACCCGGTGTGCTTCGCTACCCCACACAAACTTATTTAAGCTCGCCAACTTTTGTATAGATATTGTTACGGCAAGCCATCTGCATCAAATGTGAACACTTTTATTGTTATATCAACCGAAAAAGAAAAAAAAGGTACAAAACGCCCTTTTTCTGAAAAGTACCCATTTCACGTTATTTCAGTTTTTCTTTTCAATCATGTTTTTCATTTGATACCCAAATCATTGAAGTGGGTAAAAATAGTCATCCTACATATTATGTTTGCAGAGATATCATTCTATTTTAAGCTCCCTTCAAAAAATTTCTTTCATTCGATACCCAATCATTAGTGAAAATGTACATCATAAACACTATTTAAATGGGATAAAAGTACAAAGGTACAATATTACTCCATATATCTTTGTATTTCGAAAAAGTAAGATCGCACTATCGGAATTTTTTCTTGAAGAAAAGATTACTGAAAAAAGCTTCTGTGTCCAATACTTTGGGATTTATATCGTTGCAAGGAGAAATGCCAAAATTAATTTTTTTTTAGTTTTACTCACATACATGTGTTTTACTCCCATAAGTACATACATATATGGAAATAGTACGAAACACATGTCCGCTTATTTTTCATCAGCAATTATATGCTTTTATAATTTTAATTCAATTTGGCTTAGTTTCTGAGATATTATACAGGGTGGCACAAAGCATCTATATGGTTTAAACGGTTTCTAACTTTTTTATTTATGCGACTATTATTTTTTTTTTTTAAATACATAATATACATAAATTTTTAAATTAAAATTTCCTTTCAAAAAAAAAAAAAAAAAAAAAAAAAAGAATATTTTTAATATTAATGACAAAAAATTTTCATTTCCTTTCAAAAATATTTTCTTTTCCTTATTTTAAAAAAATATTTTTGTTAATACAAATTATTATTTCCTGACGATGCTACCTATTTGGTAGCGAAATATTGAGAAATAAATAATAATTAAAAAACTTTTCATAAAAAAGACCATCGCTCAAAAATAAATATAATTTAAAAATTTTAATAAAGGTCAAATAAAAATAGAATAGAAGTGATACTAATATACATAAATTTTACATACATAATTTTTAAATAAATAATTTAAAAAATTATAAAGAATTCAAACCATGTAACTCTTTTGTGCCACCATGTATTACTGATTTTACCCGTTTCTACCCTTTTTTAACCCCATTTTAACATTAAAATATCCAAAAAACTCTTCTTAGTGGATCTGAACATGGAAAGAGGAGTCCACATACTGAATTTCAGCCGATAATGATAGGTGGACGGGCACTTTGTATTTCCACCAAATTTAAAATAAAAATTTCAGCGGAATTTTTACAGTTGAAAAAAGAATTTTGGAAATTGGTTTACAAAAGACGAAGCTATTTCTCAAATTTCGACAATAATGGACCTTTCAATAAGCAAAAAAAAAATAACTTTCATAGCGAAGTTATGCTCGTTTTTATTGTATTATCTGTTAAAAACCATGTGAAAGAAGTAACATAATTTAAATAAGTAGGCGTAAAAGTCGGCGTTGTTTAAAGAAAAGTAGCCTATAATACATTCAAGGGTCCAATTTAAATAGTGTGATAATTTCAGGGAGATAGGTAAAGCGGTTTGGACTCCTATAAAGTATAAACAAACAAACACACATTTTACTTTACATAAGCAGATTAAAATAAATAAAAATAATTTTTCTGGTTTTTTGACCTTTTTTTTTATATTAATAACACTAATTATTTTAAGCCTAAGGTCTTTTTATATATTTTATATTTATTTCAATATTTCGCTACTCCTATGTGTAGCTTCTTCAGGAAAATTGGTTTTTGTTTATAATAAAAAAAATTTTTTTTTTTTTTTTTTTTTATATTATATATATATTATTATATTTATATATATATATATATAAACAAAAACCAATTTTTATAAAAAAAAAAATTATTTATATATATATATAAACAAAAACCAATTTTCCTGAAGAAGCTACAGAAAGGAGTAGCGAAATATTGAAATAAATATAAAATATATAAAAAGACCTTAGGCTTAAAATAATTAGTGTTATTAATATAAATAAAAATAAATTTTTAAAAACTAACACTTCGGCCGCATTCTGAAGCTGCAATTCCACGTCACCCAATTTCCTTTGGAAAATAGTCCACTAAATAAAATAAAGTTTTATCGCGAATTCCACACGATTTCCAAGCAGAGCAAATGACATCAAAGCTATATTACACATATATTTTTAAAAAGACAATACAAACTCTACGAAGCTCTTACACCTTGTCTGTAGAAACACCCAGGGTCTAAGCGCGAATCGAATCCGCACCTCCATGCACTAGACTACGGAGGCATATGTACATATGTACGTACATATGTATATCATTTGGAGAAAGTTATTTTGACAGATTAGCAGTTTTTTGTGAAGGCTGCCGGCATAATCTGGTTGTGCAGCGATTCATATAAGCGATATTATTTAATATATCAAGATCAGACTTGATGTACATGTATGCACATACATACATATATTCCTTATGCGGGTCTACACTACCCAAGACTTAAATTGCAACCATCGTAATAGAAAATATGTTGAGTTCTTGTTACAAGCTGCGTTCAGACGTATAAACATTCATAAAACATTTAAAAAAAAAATAGCTTTCCACATTATTTGCAGTAAACGTACTTCTTCTATTGCAATCCTCTACATACGAAAACGGTTTTTCTTTATTTTTTTAATAAATTAATATTATTTTGTGTGTCATATTTGAAGGCTACATTTTATTTTCAGCTTTATGGCATTTGTACGCAATACCAGTCATTCATACTGCATAGTTTTGACTTGTGTTAATTAACTTTGAAAAATTTCAATTATTTATGATTGTTTGAGTGTTGCGGAACATTTTTCTGCAGTGATATTGTTTTAATGCTGTAACTTAAATATGTTTTATTTCAAAAACAAGAGATTTGAAAACTATTTTAACTGAAGGTTTTTTTTTTAAACAAATTAAGTTGTTAAGTGTTGTGTCAGTTGAATTTGAAGTTTAATTTGAAATTAAAATTTACATTCCGAAAGCAAAAAATCTACATTACACATTTTTTTGTGAGACACCCACGATTGCCAGGTTAAAATTTATGTTTTTTTATTTTTATATTCTACTTAAACACTATTTCCAATTGTATTTCATAGCATGTTTAAACTTTTTTATTTTTTAAGATCTGGGTACACATTCTCTCTACTGAATTAAAGAATTGTTACTGTATAATATTCCCGAGAAGTTTAGCTACTCGTTCTTTATTATTTCAGAGTACTTGGGGTTAAATCATGCAAGTGATTTTAGAAAATTTTCCATAAATCAGCATTTCAATGCAGAGCACTCGCGAAAGCATAAACTAATCTTTACCAAGAGTGTTTTCAAATTTCTTCATGTTCAACAGCAAACATTTATGGTGAGTATTTAATGCAAAAAGTTTCCAGTCGGAAAGAATTAGGCATAAAACGTACGAAATGAACTAAGTCTCCCACATTTTTAAACAAAGAACAAGAGTAATTGTTTGGCACGTATTTCAATTTTTATATTCAAATTTTTTCGAGTCTTAGTTCACTTTTAAACTTGGAGACTTTATTGAAATGAACGGCTGTGTGAAATAGCTCCCAGCTGAAATAAGTCCCAGGCAGTAACGCACATATACGAATAAGAAATTTCATTCTGTTGAGTAGAAAATGGAGTTACTAAAGGATTAGCTGGGATAAAATTATCAGGATCAGCAAAAAAAAATAAGGATTAATTAAGATTAATTTTATTAGAATTATTTAAGTAAAAATAAATTCAACAATATTAAAAATAAATTATACAAATTTCATATAAGGAAATACATAAATGAAATAAATCCCAAAATAAATGAAGCCCGTCCCACAGTCAAGACATGAAATAAATGCCAGAAAAAATGAAATACAGTAGAAGCTCGAAAAAGTTAAGTACTTTGTTTTCACTGTGCTTCACTTTTAAGAATTCTTAACTTTTCCGTGATATGAAATATGCTCGTTTATTTACATATTGTATACCGATTGTGCACGTTCAGTTCATTGGGAGAAACTTTGTCATACTGGTGACTTTTTGCTTATAAATCGTGTTCGATGCTCCGAGAAGAATCGTATAAGATTGCGAAATTCCCACTGCAGACGAACATTGAAAAAACTGAGTTGTAAAGAAGCAAAATTAATTTGTTCTTTGATGTTATGTCGACGCACTAATATTTTAAGCTATAGGAGAGCCTTTGTAGTTATTATTTTAGTACTCAAAGCATACAGACTTCAGAAAAACTTTTAATGAGTTGAAATTGAACCGATGATTGTCTGTAAATCGTTATTTTGAAGTAACATAAACCACAGTGATTTGTTTCACTCCTACAACAATTGTCAAAGACTCACAAAATAATCATTTAAATGATTAAAATACGATTGTGCTGAAATAACGATCTTTCAATAGTCGTCAGAATGCTTAAACAAAGATTGTGATATAAAATAAATAATAAAGAAAACATAGAGCAATCATCACAATGACTCGCAAAAATAACATTAGGAAGCGTCAAATACGGCTGTTGACTACTAATAATCTTCCCATGCTCGCCAAAGTGCGAAAAATAACAATTTACTCGTCCAACAATTGTTTGGACGATTAAAAAAAGTCGTGAAATGATCGCGACTTCAAACTATCTCCCAAATGTCAGGTGGGAATCGGCAAAATTGTTTTTAGGAATAGAAAAATTCAATAAAAATACGAATGACACAAGGAAGTTAAAAAGCATTTCACATTCAAAAGTCCCGTGTGGTGACTGAAATCTGCTTAACTTTTCCGTATTCTTAACTTTCCCGGGCATTAACTGTTGCGAGCTTCTACTGTAGTACTCAAACCGAAAATGAAATAAGTCCGATTTTTTGGAAGTTATTTCATTATAAAATAATGAAATGTTATTTCTCTGCTGCAATTTATTGCACTGAATAAAGACAGCTGTTGTCTAATTTATTACTGACGTGAAGTTTTTCCACTTTTTTTATTCCTATTAGTAGATATTTGAAGAGATCCCTAAGTATATTGTAGCTCCCCTTAGTACACAAAATTTATTAATTGTAAGGAAAATTCACTGTATGGAAATTCTCTAAATTCGAATACACTAAAATCAAAACGAAGAGAGCTGTGTTTCTGGAATCAAGCCGCATTAAGGAAGCTTCTTTCCACAGAAGTTCCATTGTAGGAACTTGTCATAACATGATAATGTAAAAAAGTTATATTTTCCAAGTTTGTAAATGATTGTAAATGGTGTAAATCGTCAAAAAAATTCCACTTAGAAATGAAAAAATATACAATAGTTTTTCCTCGGCTCTCCCATGTGACTGTGTGCTGTGTTTTAAATATAATCATTTTAAAACAATCACAAACATGTGTTTCATCTTGTTTTTGGTGGTTGCACAAGAGGCAACATCACCAAAGAAAAAAAAATATAAAATAAATAAAACAAAAAATCGGGAACCAAAACTAAAATAAGAAATAAATGAAAAACGTTTTATTGATAAGCGGCTTAATATTGTATTTCGCTATTTCATAGCCATTGTTCTACCTTAACAAAAATAAGCAGTTTTCTTTTGCCTTTTTGGCGTTCAGTTGACGGTCCCAAAGAAAAAGGAAACGATCTATAAAGTTTTACCATCTATGTACTTTTTTTTTTAAATTATTTCAGAGCTCTTGCATACTTACGCTGGCTTGTCTTTGCATAAGACAAAATTCATTTCTCTTATTTCATTGGTAGGGCCTCCAAGGGAGACGTTAAAAGAAATAAAAATGCAGTGTGTAGCACATACAAAAAAAAAACATAAAAATTACTGGCCACGAGCACACGTTTGTTTTGAAAAATTTTCCAAAATACAAACGGAACAAAGAAAAAAGTTTGAATACTTTATTAAGCTGCACGAATCGTGATGTAACTTTTTCATTGGATGATCCTTAACGCTTTAGTAGCTGGCAATGGTAAGCTCTTGGTATCAAAGAAGGCTCTAATTTAATATTATTAAGATTATTAAAGTAAAAATGTTGCAAATAGTTTTGTGTTATTTAAAATAGTTCTAGTGCAATGCAATGCATATGTAGGGCATTTCGGCTGAACAAAAAAAAAAATATTTTGCAATATTCTGTTGTAATTATTTCAACTTTAATTTCAATTTAAGCACTTCTTTTAGCGGGTTAATTATATGTACATGACAATCATTCATATAAAGCCATATAATCGAGTCTATAATGTTGCCCACAACTAAAAACCCTGCCATCTATTCAGGTTAGTTTGTTGCTGCCGATGATGATGATGATGATGATGATGATGATGATGATGATGATGTCGATGAAGCTGATGATGATGATGAGTCGCTGTTCATTCAAACTCATTGGGACGACAATGACGTGCATAGCTATTTTCCTTGATGCTTTATTACTGGTGTTTTCTTTAGTTCAAGTTATTGATGATGCTGATCGGTTTTCGACATAATTGTGCTGTTGTTTTTCTCTTTGTATCTACATATAATTCATTCTGTACGTTTTTGTGTTGTTTGTTCAGCCTGCTAAATTTTCTAGTCTAGATAAATAATTCACCAACTGTTGACGAACGCAATCAAGAACATAAAAAAAAAAAAGAATAATACAAAAAATCTGGTTTGAACATGAGAATTATAAACTAAATTACCCCACGTTAAACAAATAATTTGAGCAAAATCAACAAACAAAAAGTATACAAGAAAGCAACATTGCACAAAAAAAAAAATATCCAAGTAAACGTAGCAGTTGGTTAAAGTAAGAAATCACAAAACTGCATGTAACACACTAGACGAGTATGTTTCCGAAAAACCCAAATCATGGGAATAAATTGTGTAGAGCGTTATAAAATGGAAAAAAAAAAAAATTAAAACTAAAACCATTTCAGTTTCGAGCTTAAGATGCATCAATAGCAGATAATGATGCCAATGTAGCGGTTTTTAAAATTCTGTCAATTAAATCAATGAATGTAATAAAATGGAACTGTGTGGCATTCTTTTATAAAATTTATCAAATTGCCCAGAAGACTAAAAGTACCCAGCAAAAAATTATCGAAATTTAGAAGAACGAAAAGTTGTCGGAAGCAATATATTGCTTTTTTAGGAACAAATGCTTACAAAAATGCTGCCGAAATGCACTCTAAAGTAAGTCAATACACTGTTTATATCAATATAAATGCTGTAAAAAATGGCATTCTTGTGCGTTTGTCTTTTTCGATACATCGCGAACACGCGAAATCATGCATTATAATACCACAAATGCAAGTGATTCGATGTTGTTTTTTCTCTCTTACAATAGTGCTTCCTGACAATCACTAATTTTTAATTCCATTTTTCGAATAAATTTTCAAATATTTTAAGTTGTGTCTGGTAAGAAATCTGCATAATATCGACTTCCAATTCTTCAAAAGTGCTACTATATTGACATAAAATTGTCAATTACTTAAAACTTTGTTTTTCTTTTGTAATGTTATTAACCCTAGAAAGATAAACCCAGCCTGTCAGGCGCAATGATTGATGATTTTACGAATTTAGTATTGATCGCATGCACGATGCTGTAGCACGATATTTCCAACCAATACAGTTATTTATCGTACGAACTTATGAGCGAACGTTTATTGCAGAATTTCTTTTGCTCCGGAGATGTACGAAGTCTGTTCAAAAGAAAAGGTGAATTTGAAATTTTTTTTAAAAGTATTTATTTATTCATCAATATTCATTTTGTTGAGGCATGATTAGGGTGTTGTTATTTTTGGCCAAAAAATCACGAACAAGCATTGAGCGGTGCATTATCGTGATGCTGAATCCATGATTTTTTTTCACAATTCCCATCGTTTGAACCGTATTGCTTTACGCAAACGTTGCATATCTTCTTGTAATATTCCTTCTTAACCGTACGACCTGTGGGTAATTTTTAACCGTTTTTGGTGGATCACTCCCCAACTGGACTTACAACTTAATGATTTAAACAAGGCGTGAGACTAAAATCATCGATTCTTGAGAAGTTTTTTTTTTTTTTTTTATCTTGGGCCAGTGCTCAGGGGCTATCCCCTACATATGCAATGCATTGCACTGGAACTAGAGAGAAGGATAGGGTAGAGAATAGACAGGTGGTGAAAGTGGTAGGAAGATAGAGCTTAATTCTTGCATAACTCTGCAGTTGCGTGTTAATTATAAAGCAAAGTTGCGGCGTCTCTAATGTTTCGTTTGACGCATTATTTTTAAGATAATGGAGCCATTTTATTTATTATTTTACTTCGTCGACGTTTTATTGCTCAAATTGTATGAAATGATTATTTTTTTATGCAGAAATTTACTTTTGTTCATCTTTGAGTTGAAAAAGTTACGTTAATTCAGTCTTCTGAATCAAATTCTAAAGGGTGGTTAAATTTCAAGGGCCGATGTTGATTTTGAATAAAACACAAACTATTTAGGAAATTATTGTAATTTTATTTTATTATGATATATTGGTATTACTCAATTATGTATGGAACAAAATATCGGCCAAATGGGAGCCGCGACCACGGCGGCACACCTCCATCCGATGGTCCAAATTTTCGATGACCCTGAGGCATAATGGAGGTTCTATGCCGTTAATGTGCCGAATTATCTCATCCTTTAGCTCTTGAATTGTTGCTGGCTTATCGACGTACACCTTTTCTTTCAAATAACCCCAAAGAAAAAAGTCCAACGGTGTCAAATCACATGATCTTGGCGGCCAATTGACATCGCCATTACGTGAGATAACACGGCCATTGAATTTGTTGCGCAAAAGAGCCATTGTTTCGTTAGCTGTGTGGCAAGTGGCACCGTCCTGCTGAAACCACATATCGTCCACATCCATATCTTCCAATTCGGGCCATAAACAGTTCGTTATCATCTCACGATAGCGAACACCATTCACAGTAACTGCCTGACCGGCCTCATTTTGGAAAAAAATACGGCCCGATGATGCCGCCAGCCCATAAACCGCACCAAACAGTCACTCTTTGTGGGTGCATTGGTTTTTCGACAATCACTCTTGGATTCTCATTCGCCCAAATGCGGCAATTCTGTTTATTGACGAATCCACTGAGGTGAAAATGTGCCTCATCACTGAAGATGATTTTCTTCGAAAATTGATCATCCACTGTTGCCGTGGTCGCGGCGCCCATTTGGCCGATATTTTGTTCCATACATAATTGAGTAATACCAATATATCATAATAAAATAAAATTACAATAATTTCCTAAATAGTTTGTGTTTTATTCAAAATCAACATCGGCCCTTGAAATTTAACCACCCTTTATAAATAAAAGAAATTTTTAATATAAATATTAAAATATTTTTAACTCTAGAAACGCCGCCGTGCCAGTTTTGTCCCGCGCGTAAGTTTAATCGTCTCTGACTCTTTTATTTTTTTATTTGTGTAATGTATTGAGTAATCGAATAGTTAAATTTGGTAATCACAAAAGTAAGTCATTATGTGGCAACTATTTTTTTTTTTTTGCTAATGTCTAATTTTTTTCTGGGTTCACACAAATACACCTAATCACGAACATATAATGACAATAGCATCAAGAATAACAGTTTTACAAGCTTTTACACTTTGATTAGTGCATTTTAATAATAACATTTTTTATTTGGTCTTTTTCTTTTGTTGTAAAATTACAATTATGTTAGTTAGGGCCTTTCGATATGAAACCAATGATATGTGTCTTATTAGTGCGGGTTCATTATCTGTTTTTTCTGGCATATACAGCTCTCTAGAAATATAGAAGGCATTAGAAATCGTTTAAAAGGTCAGATCCGCCACGTACATATTTTACAATGTAACATGAATTCACTTTGTGAGATACGATTTTCATCAGTTGAAATATTCAGCAAGATATACATAACATCTTCATCATCGACCTCTCAGTATTTGAAATAACACAGGGGTATTAGTTCAGGCTTAGGCCAGTAATATGAGAAGTATGCTGCGTGGAAAATTTCTCTTTAATTTGCTTTGTCTTAAATTCGGCCATTATGCTTGTTGACATTTCCATTTGGTTCGGACACTTGGAACTTGATAGTTCTTAATGATTTTCGAATACTGTTGGGAAATCCACTGTGCACAGGTTTCTCTAAAAATTTCGCGGCAAATTTTGACGGCCACATGAAAAAAATTACGCAAAAAAATACTACTATTTTATTTTTAATGAGCATTTTTAATTTGATTAATAGACTTCTCAATTAAAATTTAAATCAATTCTATTAAATTTTTTAATAATTTTTGGGCTCAGTATTTAATAATAATTTATTTTTTGTTGCTATGAATACACACAATGATGTCTTATTTTTATAAAAAATACTTATTTGAATGTTTTAATTCATATATGCAACACTCTATGTATTATTATTAAAAATTTAATTAAAAATTAATACAATTAAATCAATAATAATAATTTAATTAATACTATTAAGTTTTTTACATGTGCAAATGTAATTAATTTTTTAATTGAAAAATTTTTAATTAAAATTTTGTCTAATTTCTTTCTGTGGACCTTAGATTAAAATCACAAAATTTTTTTATTTAGTTTTTATTAAAACAACTAATAAGAGCCCCAAGCAGTAGTATGACAAATGATTTTTTAAATTGAATTTTGCGAATAAAATTTTTGCTGTCAGTTAACATCACTGTTGTAAAATTTTAATGTTTCTAAAATATTTCTCCGCGATTTATTTTCATTTTGATTTCTTCTTTCTTTTTGTTTATTTACGTATTTCCAGCCAAGTCAAATAAGTTTTGGCGTTTCATGATTAAACTGTTTGGGTGGCCTATGCCACCAGCCAGACCAAACGAAACAAAAGCAGCCAATGCAAAGCTTTTGTATGCTCTTAAGTTTTATTTTTGTTTTTAATAAACTTTGTCTGACTGACTGATTGACTGCTATTATAAAGTTATTGCTAATATTAAAATGATGACAATAAATTAAGACACGTTTATATTCTTCCCGAAATGCTCTACACGGTCAGAACTTAAAAGTAATTACTTCACCTGAGAGATAAATCATTTGTGGAACCATAAGTTGTTTATTATTTTGCAATATATTTCGTACAAAAATTTCATTAAAAATTTATTTGTTATTAATACTTATTTTTTAAATTTATTTCTTTTAATTAATTTTAAAAAGAAAACATTTTTTTAAAAATTATAAAAATTTGTTGAAGATGTTAACCGATGGTTAACGAACCTATTATGTATATCAGGCATATTACACTCTAGAAATTATAGAATGTCGCGGTAGAGAAGCATCATGTCGCCCTTCCGAACCGAATTCTATAAAGCCGAGAGACATACAATCCGTCGTACTTGATATGTTGCCGTTTTAATCTAACAATTCAGTTAAATACATGTTTTCTTATGAGCTTTGTTGAACTCAGTACGTCTCCGTCACCGTCTAGCATTAAAGTTGAGCAAATTTTAACGTTGTGTACTTTCACCGCTATGACTTTTTTTTTTGTGATTTGTTTTGATTCCGCGAATTTTTGTTGCGAGGCAGTAAAAATTAAATGAAAGAAAATCAATAAATAAACTAAAATTAAATAAATAAAATACAGAACTAGCTTATTGAAGCTGTTCAAATGTTTCCGTACGATAAGGAAAACACCTGATTTCATATCCATCTACAAAATACTCATTGTGTTAAACTCATCCGTCGTTAGATTAATGACAGCTGAAAAAGCCGACTTATAAAGTATAACAGATTATATGTGCCACGGCTTGTAATACAATATAACTTGTCGGCTGGAAAGAGGGGGGTAAGAGACCATATTAAGTTTTGTTAAAAATGTGTAGTTGCTACAAGAATAAAGACGGAACGTCAAAAATCAAAAAATTTTTCTGTACCACATACTAACAAATATATATGATGTTTATTTTTAACGTGTATAGGCCGGTGAACTATTCGTATTACTTATTTAATACCAACTTTTAAAAGTTAATCCGTTCGTTATTTTATAAACATCTCATTACTTTTATTTATGGCAGTTCAAAACTCATCTTTCATGTTCGCGGTAAAAAAATTCCCTGTTGTTAGTAAAAAGAAAAATTATTTATATGGTAAATGACTTTTAAATTGGCCTTTTGTGCAATTTTCCATACATGTAAGATGTTTTTTCCTCAAAGGCTTTTACATGATGGAGTAAAAAAAATTGTTAGTATTTAACTTTGGAATTAACTTAACTGGTTCGGTTGTTTTAATACCATTTTTAAAATGCATAATTAATTTTCAAAATAGTTTACCTGTCAGGGTATGGATATCGCAAGTGCAGGTTCGTATATTTTTATATAATACGGGTGGGAAATTTTTTTCATTTGTCCCGATTTTAATTTTTTATAAAGCGGGGTTTTTTTAACGGAAAATGTTAAAAATTTCGTTTTAATTCAATAATTTAGAAAGTTTTCTTATTACAAATCAATGATCAATCTGAGAACCTGTGTGAAGATAAATTTCGAAATTTAAACCCTAGACACAAACCAACTGCCTTAAAAGAGCTCTGTTAACGTGTTAACGTGAATGCAAAATTGAGTGCAAAATTGAATGGAAAAATTGAGTGCAAAATTTAATGGAAAATGGAATGGAAAATTGAAAGGAATGGAATGGTATATGGAATGGAAATTTGAATGGAGAATTGAATGGGAAATGGAATGGAAAATTTAATGGAAAATTGAATGCAAAATTGACTGCAAAATTTAATGGAAAAATTGAGTGCAAAATTGAATGGAAAATGGAAAGGAATGGAATGGAAAATTGAATGGAAAATTTAATGGGAAAATGGAATGGGAAATCGAATGGAAAATAGAATGGAGGATTGAATGGGAAATGGAATGGAAAATTGAATGCACTTTTGCACTCAATTTTTCCATTCAACTTTGCACTCAATTTTGCATTAAATTTTTCATTCCTTTTTTATTCATTATCTCCCTTTATGAAATCCAAATTCCTTTCCCTTTTTCATTCCATTTCCCATTCATTTTTCCATTCCATTTCCCATTCCATTTTTCATTCCATTTTCTATCCAATTTTGCTTTAAATTTTCATTTAAATTTTCCATTCCATTTTTCATTCCATTTCCCAAGCAATTCTCCATTCAATTTTCCTTTAAATTTTTACTTCAAATTCGCATTCAATTCTCGATTCAATTTTCCATTCAATTTCCCATTCCATTCCTTTCAATTTTCCATTCCATTTCCCATTTCATTTTCCCATTCAATTTTGCATTCAATTTTCCATTTAAATTTTCCATTCCAATTCCCATTCAATTAACCATTAAATTTTGCACCCAATTTTGCACTCAATTTTGCATTCTATTTTGCACTCAATTTTGCATTCAATTTTCCATTCAATTTTCCATTCAATTTTGCACTCAATTTTACATTCAATTTTCCATTCGATTTTGAACTCAATTTTTCTTTAAATTTTCCATTCAATTTTGCACTCAATTTTGCATTCTATTTTGCACTCATTGCAGCTCATTGAAAGTGTGTATGAGCAAGTAAATCATTAATTTATAAATTATTATAACGTTTAAAATTAATTGGAAATATAAATTCATATAATTATTTCATTTGTTTAATGTGTACGTGAGTGTTAATGTTTTTATAAACGAAAAATATTTTGTGCAAAATGGCAAAATATTTAACAATAGAAATTGTCCATTTCGTAAAATGTTATTTAAATACAATGAACATTTTACTTCAGTTAATCATTCCCTGCAGCCGTTTGCGACAGTATGATGCAGCAGCGTTGTAATTTAAAATGATTTTTATTCGCAGACGTTTAAGTGCCGTGGGAAGAAGAACAGAAGTATGTACATAGTTATTTGGAAAATAATATAAAATGTTTTTATTGCACGATATATGTACATATAACACTTAATTATTTTTTAATGAAATGTTAAGCAATTATATGACAGACAAAAGTATTTTATTTGCATTTTTCTTCAGTCGTACTACGCATATTTTTTGTTAATTTTTCTTGATTCATTACCACCAGCGATTTCCATTCTCGAAAACTGCACTGCACATTTCACTTTATTTATTCACAATGTTTTCATTTGCTTACATTTTTGGACCAAATGGATACAAATTCAAGAATAACTCAATTGAGGCTGCAGTTTAAGATATCGTATTTCTTTCTTTTATTGCGCCAACAAAATTAGTTGTTTCAAGAAATCGTTTTCTCCATTGAATAGAAAATTTTGTTTCTGTGTAGTTTTCCCCTTAGACTTGCAGCAATTTAGCGCAAATAATTGAGTCACGATCTGAAATTAAAACTGAAAACAAATTGAATAGAAATTTAAACCAAAAGAAGGAAGGTTTGTGATGACTTATGAAGGTTGTGCAACAACACATTATTTATGCTAAATTAATTTTGATATAATTTCCTTAAAATTTCTCTCCATATTTATGAAGAAATAAATTCTTTATTCTTTGTTCAAAGAACTTGGCAAAATTTTAATTGGACTCTTTCGATTGAATATAAGTATTTATTTTCGATGCTACCACACACTTCAGCTACTTCCTTGAATGTTGAGCTCTTAATTTATTAAAATTAAACGAAGTTATTTAGTTTTATCTTGTTTTCTCATATCTTGCCTTTTTTAGAGAGTAGAATGCGGTAATAGTACAGCCCAAAAGTCGTGGGTTCAAACCTTATGTTATTAATCCAAAATTTATTGTAATTGTATTGTGATTTATTGTATTGCGCCTGTGGTAATGTAGGTACGAGGGCGGATCAATAATTCCGTGACAGTTTTTTTTTTTGTCACAGGTTTTTTTGCAAAACAAAAACAATACACAATAAACAATACGTTTCTCCAGTTTTTTTATCCCTTCCAAAAAAAAATATTTTTCGAGGTCCTTAAAATAGGCATTTGTTTTCCTTGTTGGGGCTAAAGCTCTTTCCACCGAGCCATTTCTTTAGGTTGGGAAATAGGAAGTAGTCACTAGGAGCTAAATACGGAGAATATGGCGGATGAGGTACCAATTCGTAGCCCAATTCATAGAGTTTTGCCATTGAGACTGTACACGTGTGCATCCGTCCATCATCTTGATGAAAAAAAAAACTTTTTTCTTGCTCATATGGCGTCGTTTTCTTATTTTCGCCGTTTATTGTTTTTCCCTTTTGAAGGTAATGGATGTGGATTATCCCGCGTGCATCCCAAAAAACGCTCGAAATTTGACAGTAGTCTATTAAAAGGTGGTACTTGATGGGAGCAATATAGCATTTCATATAACTACGAGGGAAGTTCGAAAAGTCACGGAATTATTGATCCGCCCTCGTATATCCCGGCGCCCTTTTTTATTTGAGTAATGAAATGAGCGGCGTAGTAAAATAATAAAGAAAATGGCTCAACTTTAACTTAAACAATGAAAACCTTAACTCAACAACAGAAATCCTGTAAACGTGGTGTTAATTTTTTATAGTTTTATTTTTCATTTTAATTTAGTTTAGCAAAAGAACGATATGCGGTGTTTACAAAAACCGTTTCAAATGTGTCGCTGTTGGAAGCAGTTACCAACACATCTTTAAACTTTTGAACATTCCATAAAGAAGATGTCCCTACGAACACTGTATTGATAACCTATTTTGCCATTATCATGTGCTTGTTAACAAGATTCCACTAGTGGCCTCAAAACAATTGTTTAAATAGCCACCACTTCTCACGATTTACATTGACTGCTGCAATTAAATTACATTTTTCATAAACACTACAACATACTTTCCTTATTAAAATGAAATATAGCTTAGAATCTAAACTTGAGATACAAAATTATTGAGTTATTAGACTCTATTAAAATGATTGAGCGTACGGGATCTTTAAAATGGTGCACATAATATTAGTGACCATACGGTTAACATCACTGTATGCAACGAGCTATTTCCTGATATTCTTATTTTTTAATTTCTTCGCCAAAGATTTGTATTTCTTTATTGTTATATAATAATGGATTTATTTTTAAAAAGATAAACTCCAAGACACATCGTGCTGTTGCTAATATTTTTTTAAATTATTATTTTTTTTTACACTGAAATTTTTATTGAACTTTTAGACAGAAAAAGGAAAGAGGAAAATTATTCTCTTCTGCGGTTAAGAAATAACAACTTTTACAATTTCATATTCAATAAAGTAATAAAATGAAATAATCTACAAAATTCGAATAAAAAAAAAATTAAAAATAAAAATTGCCGGCAACTAAGAATTGTCAGTTAAGTATTGTATTGAAAAAAAAAAAAAATACAATAACATTTCCTTTCAAGCTGCATTCACCAAGTACAAACATACAATACATACATACATATGCGCACGCAAAAATAAATAAAAAGGAACATGATCTTAAGATTATGGAACATTAAGAATGAAATCTCTGGTTGGCAGTGTTATGAAATTTAACACCCGCCAAAATCGTTCAAATTAAGCTGCAAAATGAGTGTATTAGAGCCAAATGCGAGCTGACAAGCACCACAAAGAAAGATAACATTGGCAATGAAATTAAAGTTCTATACAAACAAAACCTTAACATCAGGCAGTAGTAGACGACTCTTTTTATTTAGTGGTTTAAAGAAGGAGTTACAATTCGTGTATATTTAAATCTCATGGCTGAGTGGAAAGGACGTTTATAAGCCGCTTAAAATTGTTTTGGTCAATAAAGAAGATAAGAATGTACATCATTAGGGTGGTAACAATGACTTTAACGACGATCTACATTTTTGCCAAATCCGAAAAATTGTTGGGTGGACGTGAATGAACGCGCGATCTCCTGAATGTAGTCATCTAACTGCTGAGATGCCATAGATCAGTTATCTATCCTAAAATACCGAAAAAAAATTATAGTTAGTTTGGTAACATATCACAAGGTTTGTAAAATGGTAAAATTGGCTTCTCTAGACCAACGTTGGTGTGGATGTGGGTGTGGGTGCAGCAGTAGTAGAGCCGAAATCCATACATCATTTGCACTTGGTTACTACCATATGTCATACGAAGCGTTTCGAAATACTGGAAGAACCACATAATCGGCAGGAGGAATACTACAGGAATAATACAGTAGGAAGAGGTTAGTAATACTATCCGACAGTAAGTGTGTACTGAAGGCTTTGAATGGCGATACTTCTAATTTGATAATCAAGTCACAGGGCGCTCAATAGTCTGGCATCCAGGAACACTGTTACACTGATCTGCTTCCAAGAGCATATGGGTTATGATGGCAATGATAAAGCGCACTTGCAAGCGGAATAGGGATACATTGGACCCGGCTCCATGTTTGGCCTCAACGAGAATAATCTAATAAGGAATCTGAAAGACTGGGCTAAGATCCAGATGGATGGATATTGGCACAACATGATCGGTTTAAGATATACCAGAAGGTTTCTGTATTTTGATGCAAATTTATGGGCCGGTGGTTCAAAGACTATTTTGAAGTTACTCGACCGTGTACAGGAGAGCACGAAGAAACTCATAGGAGACAATAGGGTAAGCAACTCTATTGAATCTGTTCAGCATCGTCGCAACGTGGGGTGCGTTTCGTTGTTCTATCGCTACTATAATGGGATGTTTTCTGATGAAATCAGGGAACTCGTTCCCGAAACCCAGATATTCACGCGCACGATGCGTTCATTACTAAGAGCGCATCCATTTGTGGTCGACTTGACAGCCAACCGCACTACGCATTACGGAGAAAATTCGTTTTTGGCCGAACAGCACGTATGTAGAATGGACTACCCGCATGTCAGTAAACACTACTCCCTCTGTCCTTTCTCCCAAAAACCTTATTTCCTACAATGCTGCGCATGTATAGGGGTCATCCCCTGAGTGCCGGTCCAAGAAAAAAAATGGCTCTCAGACAGGATTAAAAGAACATTGGTATACTCACGGGAGCTCTTACAGGGTCATTCCCATCTGGAACGAGTATCTGGACAGACTAGGCACCACTAACACGAGCTTCTGCTGTGAGTATGAAGAATCTATGGAGCATCTCATCACCAACTTGTGCGAGAATAGTGAATAGCAGGAGAAAGCTTTTGCACGACTGCACGCTTGCGCATGAGAGCTTCCGGTCTCTCAACCTGGTTCGATATATAAGCGTACTTGACGGTCGATAGGCAGTATGCGGTGTACAATAGATCAGCAATCGTTTGCGGTGCTGATCTATGGCCACAACCATTACATTACATGGACAAACGCCCGGTGAATGATCTGCAAGTCCTATGAACTCAAACCAGTACGTAATACTTATTAGTCATTCACACGTGACACGGTTTCTTTCAGTTCCTAACCCCATTGCGTGAATAATTTATTATATTTTATATCTGGCAGCTTCCCTAATAAAGCACACATTTTCACATATGCATTCATACGAAACGAAATGATGTCTAAATATACGATCACACCTGAGTGTTGAAGAGATCTTGGGCTTAAATTGCAATGCAGTTCAAAGCATTGCAATGCTTGTTTAACTCAATATCTCGTCTAACAATAACCAACCGAGTAAACTGAGCAGAATACATTTCTTAAGGTTCTTTTTCATTTTAATGAATTGCTTTAACGTGGTATTATAACATTTTAGTGTGGTGCTTTGTACTTGATATTGAATGTCGGCCTGGTACCTTGGTGTGCCATTGTATAGTTTTTGTAGTTTCTGTTGTTGTTTTTGTATGCTTGGGTGTGTTTGTGTGTGCCATAGCGTAGTGTGAAAAGCGCACATTTCTGGCACCTCGTTGTAGTAGTCATTTTTAGCGATTAAATTAGCTTGTGAGGATTTTAATTGCTTCGGCAGCCCTGCCAGCAATGCCGAGACAACATGAAAACCTTAGTGTCATATAATCGACAGGTAAGTGTCTGCTTAGGTTTGATATTATTTTTTTTTTTTTAATTTCTTCATTTTTGTGCTTTTTCTCAGCTTCAGCTTCAGTTTTATTTTATTTCCTTTTATTTACTTATTTATTTATTACAAGCATGTAAAATGCTTTAACCCCTTTATTAAATTGTTTAAAACATATTTGAAGTTTCATTTGTAATGTTGGGAGGAGTTAATTGACTTAATTAGTATAATTAAAAGTTATTGCAACATTTCAAAAGGCTGGGCATTAGTGGTATTTTTTTAATATGCATGTGTTGCAGAACTATTAAAGGGATACAAAAGTAATGGTCAGTATTTTGCTACAAATATAAATGGTGTTTTGCGGAAATTCGCTAAAAAACAATAGACCACAAATGGATGTGCTCATAATGATGAACGCATTGTGGGTAGGAAAGTGCGGTTTTCGGTGACAACTTCCCTGACTTCACTATTCCATTTTGTTAACGATAGAATAGCGAAACATAACGCGCATTGCGACGGTGCTTAAGAGAATCAGTAGCGTTGGCTACCAGTGATTTTCTTTGCCCTCTCCTGTACACGGTCGAGTAACTTTAAATCTTTTTTTTAAGCACAGTCCCATTCCCCATTCGAATGTATGCAGTAGAAAGAGTAAGAAGATCACTAGGAGTGAAATATGCATTAAACCGTCTTAAAAAGCTGAGACACTTGAATGCTTCTTTAGATACTTCTAAAATGTGCTCAGTCGTCAACAACTTCTGATTCCGCAATATAACCCATAACTACAGAAGAAGCAGCGTGATCGGACATGTTTTGGGTCTTTTAAGTTTTGAAATCGGTCCTTTCCGCGTGACCTCATTTCGTCAAATTTGTGAGGTCACTATTCAATAAATCAATCATCGTTCGCTGTTGGCCTGTTATTAAATGCATATGAATAACAAACGTGTGCATATGATTAAAACAATGGATATGGTAGATGGTTTCAATCAAAAAGTCGCTGAGGAAGATAAGAAAAAGAGTAGAAGAAAAAAATGTAGCCTTGCGCTATCCCTGAATTAATCTTGAGAGCAGTTTTGTCATTCTCATGTAAGATGTTTATTTTTCCACTATAAAGCAACCACTATAAAGTAATGTGAAAAGTGCAATGCACTTCTTGAGAATTAATATCACTAACAGTTACACAAATCACATCTGACAACTGAGTTCATTCCTTATATTTGTTTACGGCATTTAAAATTCTTACTCACAAAATATCTGACCTAAATTTTTTAATTGATTCTCAATGTTTGTGATTTGGGGGGATTTATTGGAGCCGGCCTCAGGTTTGGCTTCAACAGGAATGATCTGGGCTAAGATTCAGTATATCATCATACTCTGTTTGAGACATTCTAGGAAATTTGTTTGGATTTAGAAACAAAACGAGGCAAAATGTCTAAAAGGAGCTCACAGGTAATTTCATTTCAGTAGGTTCTGCTGTGAGGATGATAAATCTATGGAGCAATCTTATCACCAGCTGTCCGGAAAAGATGAAAAGGAGGAGAAGGTTTTTGGACAAGTTCATACTTACGGTCGATAGATATTATTGGGTGTAAAATAGGTACGAATGGTTGCGGTGCTGTACATTACATTCCATTCTAATTTTGGGGCTGCTGTTGGTTGAGTAGTCAGCATCATAACACCAGAGATGCAGCAACTCTAATTTACAAATTCTGTAACCGTGGAACTGCCGAGTTGAACTTCATTACCAACTGTCCGTTCTCTATCTCACTATTTCTTTTCAATTACTTCCGTAGTATTTCATACGTGCTGAGCATCACCTAACGACTGGTCCAAGGAAAAAAGTGAGATTTGAGAAAGTAACAAAGCATCAGTTTTTTCGCCGTTAGATAGACCACATCTGATAGAGCATTTCAAATCTTTTGGACGGTAAATGATTGTTTCGTCCTGCCAGATCCATCACAGTTCGAGACCCAATTGAGCAAGTCACTTAAAAAGTCATACGCATGAAGCTATTGCTCAATAGTCATATTCGTCGAGTTAATGTGGAGTATGTAGTAGCGATCCCTCTAGACGTTATGTTAGGTCGGCAGGTGGCTGAAATGTAAAGGTAAAGAAAGCTCCCATCCCACTTGGGTCCAACTTATTATGGTCCCATTGTGATACTTGTTGTGAAAAAATTTTCACGTGGTACAGTGATACAGACCAGAGTCTCTGCTAGGAATCGAACCTAGAACTTCCAATGATCAACTAGCACACTACTCACTAGACAGTCGGGTCACCCATTTCTAGAGAAATTAATAATTCATTTTCATTAGGAAATATTACATCACCTTTGGTTACTGCCAATATGGGTTAATTTAATTTATTTTTTCGATGTTTAAAGATTTAAACACTTTAATGTGCGTACATCTCTATTTCGAGATGGTATTGTTCAATGTGAAGCACAAATACAAATACTTTTGTTGAGATTAAATTGCAAATGGCAATTTTCATTTCGATTAAATTGCTTTTCATTTAGCCTGTTTTATTGTTGTACAGTTGTTTCTTCATTTCGCAGATAATTAAAGGCGTTGTATATTTAAAAGTTTTTAATTTGAAATTTTTTTCGTTTAAAAATTCTCCTCCAAGTTGCCTTGAAGTAACTTGTGAAAGGAACTAAATTATATCACATCTTCTTGAGGCAGCACTTATTTACGTTGCATAAATAAATGTTGATTGCTTTAAATCTGCATCTGTCTTTTGAATTTCTTTTCAACTTTTGCCGACAAAGTCTCACTCAACTGACATTCGCATTGCAAAGGTTCATAAAAATAAAATAATGATATGGCGGTGATCTAGCAGTGGAGCAGCCCGCACCAAATAAACAACGTATAACAAAGAAATGCACAAACATCTCCTTTCAGAGAGCCATGGTCATTGTGTTGGCAATATATGAACACGTAGTTACAATCTATCAAATTAGTTCAAGACCATGAAGTTTGTCAAAAGGTCTATTTTTCTTTATAAATATAATTCAGTCGTATTTGCAGTTCAGGCATTCAGGCAATTCATTGTAATTTCTCATGATTTTCCATCAAAATTTTCTTCATGTGCTTTTTTCTGTTCTTGTTGTTGTTGTTGTTGTTGTTGGTTTGCTGGTTCATCCTGCAGGTTCTACAATCCCATATTTATTCAAAGATACTCATATGCAGTTACTTACAATCAAACCAACGTCTGTCATCTCTGTTATTATTAGTGGTATTATTATTACAACTACAATTGTTGTTGTTGTTGTTGTTGTTGCCTGTTGTTATTGTAATCGCAATAATAACAATAAAAGTCAGCACTCAGTAAATAATTTATTATTGTTATTTGATTATTTGCACATGCCATTCTTATGCTTTTTGCATGTTTATAATACTAAAACTGGTAAGAAAGGCAAAAAAAAACAAACTGATCAAACTTCATCCAGCCAGATACAAGCAGAGAGGCAAATTTGGCTAACCAAGCAAGACTACCTACGAATGATAAAGACAGCCAAACAATAAACGAACTAGCCAACCAACCGAACAACCAGTCAGCCATCCAATGGACCAATTCAAAATCAGCCAACAACAACCACAGCATAGACAATGGCACAAAATTTATGAAACGATCGTTTTGCTTCACTGCGCATGCCCTAAAGTCTGTGTGGGTAAAAAGAGTTGCCAAAGTTAGGAAAATGCAAAATAAAAACGTCTGGTATTTCTTACTTTTAATGTTTTAAGAATCCATGTTTTAAATCTATTGTAATATTTTTTTTTGGCCAGATGAGGGCTTTTATTATTACAAAATTCTGAAATAAATAAATAAATTGCCTGTTTGATCGTTTGCATTATTGGCATTACTATTTTATAATTGTTTTTTTTTTACCATGTTCATTTTGAAGGGAAAATTAAATGATTTTCTTTTGGAACAAGTGTAGCCAACCATTTTTGTTTCTTTCTTTCTTGAACCCTTTGCAATGTATTGCACAGGAAATAAACCGAAAGCGATAGTGTAGTAAACAGACATTTGGAGAAGTGACACGAATTAATAAAGATACTATCTCGGAAATATATTTGTAAAGCAAAGTTGCTGCGTTTCTGAGTTTATAATAAGATATTAATTTTGTGGGGTTCCTTTCGCTCTTCTATCGTTATTATGTGGGATATATTGTAATAAAATCAGCGAACTTGTTACTGAAACCCGCGTATTCATACGCACAACGCGTTCCTCAATAAGGGCACATCAATTTGTGGTCCATTATTTATTTTTTTTTTCTTGGACTAGTACTCAGCAAATGACTCCTACACATGCGATACATTGTGCTGCAACTGTAGCAAAGGAATAGTAGTAGAAATGACCGGAGGTGAAGCTTCCCTATCTTACAATTCTGCTTTTCCACGTCATTTGTTTTTATAGCCGTGTTGTACCGCCTCTGATGTCAAGGAGACGTATTAAATTATGAAGCTTCGTTTTCAGTAACCATTTTTTGTAATTATTTTACTTCGCCGTTGCTACCCTCCGACGAAGGACGGCGTTCTGATGTGCCTGTTCTGATGAAGCCGTTACTTTTAAGTGACCAGTGATTATACCTTCGCCACTGAAACCTTCCAACAACTGACACAAAGACACACAAAAGCACATCAGAAATAATGCGAGATGTTTTAATGAGGCTGAAACTGTGGTTGAACCCAGGAAATTTTTGGTTTTGTAGTCAAAGTGCAACTACTTCAGCCATAGCCACCCTCAATTTTTTTAATCCAACGGAAAGCCACATTTTTTTATTACTTTCTTTCGCCGTCATTATATTGCTGAAATACCGACAATAAAATACCGCTGTTAATATAGATGCATCAAACAATTTTTGGCTGTACTGTGATTTAAACATTATTATATGTCAAAAAATGGCCACGAGAAACACTACAAATAAAAAAAAATCTTCCAAATCGGTTGAATAGTTTTTGCTGTACAACTGCAGCCGGTTTTGTTATTTAAAAAAAAGGATCTCACAAATGCCAAAATTTGAGGTATACACTTCTAGAAATATAACGATTTTTTATTAATTAAATAAGCAAAATATAATTCAAAAATATTGCGTATTTATTTTTTTATAGAAATTTAAAAAAAGAGGTTCCCTTAACTTTTTGTAATTTTTTACTACATATTATTTCATAATTAATTAGTCAATATTTTTTTTTTAAAACTAATCGTATAAAAAAGTTATTAACACGAGAATTAAAAAGAAGTTTCGTAAATTTGTTCTCAAGTTTTTACGTACGCGTGGTGAATGTGGGTGGTAGGGTAAGGTCGTGGGGAGTATGAGTGATCAACCACTCCCATTTTATCATAAGAAAGTTCTGACATATACATAAAGCGGTGACTGTAGTTTGACGATACCTATACTGAAAGTATTCTTGGCCGCCGACTCCATACAGTTCCCACCACTACAATGGTAGTGGTGGAGTCACGTAGCTGTGCTGTCGTTAAATAATCATTTACATATAAGACTGTGTATTTTAATTTTGATAGATTATAGTACGTAAGCTTGTAATGTTCTATCTGTTTAATGCTCTATTCATAATTGTCAACGTTCAAGCAGATTTTAGAGAGCATTAAGTTACAAAAATTGAGGTGTATGAAACGTAACTATTGGTAACTTATTGATTCAAGAAATTTTTTCTCTAGTTTTATTTGCTCAATTCACAAGTTCAGCCGTATCGTATCGTTTAAAAGAAGACGATATGTCTTTATTTACTTGTGAACAGGCAAATTTGTAGTATCGTTATTTGAATTTTACATACGACGTCTGTTCAAATTTACAATGGCGTGGTGCATCATGAGTTCTTGCCAACAGGTCGTACGGTTAATAAGGAATACTACAAGAAAGTTAAGCAACGTTTGCATGCAGCAATACGGCTAAAACGATCGGAATTGTGGAAAAATGAATCATGGATTCTGCATCACGATAATGCCCCAGCTCACACATCAATTTTTGGCCAAAAACAACACATTAAACATGCCTCAACCATCTTATTCACCAGATTTGCCTCCCTGTGACTTTTTCCTATTCCTAAAACTGAAGAGACTTATGAAAGGAAAGCGTTTTGCCACAATTGATGGGATAAAGTCAAAATCGAAGAACGAACTGAAGGCCATATCGACAAGCGCATTTCAGAAGTGCTTCGAGGATTGGAAGAAGCGCTGGCATAAGTGCATTATATCTGAAGGGGATGGATATTGATGAATAAATAAATACTTTTCAAAAAAATTCAATATTCTTCTTTTCTTTGGAACAGACCTCGTGCATTACATATTCATCGCATTTTATTCCATGAACTTAAACCAAATATGAAAATTTCAAATTGATACGAATTAGTTTTTAACTTTTTCACGATAAGAAGACTTTAACTTCTGATGTTAAGTATCATATATTTAAAAGATTTTTAAAGAATTATTACAAAAAAATCAATATTTCCACACCTGCTTTCAATTCAACTCATTCAAAAACACGTTTGTGTGAAAATTACCAACAACAGAAATACAATAACGTATTAGAAAATCGATAATACAATGCATACGATGTTAATACGAACTTGTGAATTGAACAATTATGTTTTTATTGCATATTACAAAATGCAATTAAAGTTAATTCTGATCAACAGTCGCAATAATAGAGTATTTAAGGCGTTGCAATGCAACAGACCAGCGTCTCGGACAGCGATCATAACTCCACACTTTCGAAATTACCGGATCACACTTTTTATATAATCTTTTGTTATAAAAATGTAATTGGTGTATGCATTATTAGGTTCTGCCTTATTAGGTTTTAGTTCAATTTATGAACAGCCTTAAAAAGTTCTTCCAGCAAATCTTGTTTTTTTTTTGAGCAGCTTGGCAATCAAGTTGTTCGCCTTTGACATGCTTATGCAAAAATTGCACTTTTCATATGCTCATGATTTCAATCATAAAATGCAATTGCAAGAAAGGCCGCACACGCTCTTGCGCTTGAATAATGACAAACGTACAAAATACACACAACAATGCAAAACTACTACACAAAATCCCTCATCAAAAATTTATCAAATCTTTGCACATGCATACGTACGTACTTGAAAAGCTAAAACCATTATAGCCAGTAGATAGATTCTTTTAAGACACATTCATTGTACCTGCCAGTAGTAGAGTTTGATTTTTTAAAATGGAGCATTTTTTTATATCCATAATTTTCTGAATGCAATTCATTGTGGATTTTTTATAATTCATGTGCTGCCGTATGAGCTACGAGATAATAATTTCTTTTATCTGACCGCTAAGTTTCATACGTGCGAGATGTGGCGACACCATTTGTTGCCTGTTGAAACGCAGGGATGCCAACAACTGCAGTCATACACAAAGAAAATGATTTCCAAGATGATTATGATGGAACAGAAATCAATATTGAAACACGTGCATTAGATGAAGAAAAATATTAAAGCTCCAATAAGCGAAATTTTATAAATTGAAGATTCTTAATCATGACTTACAAAAAAAAAGAACCAAATTAAACAAACAAATTCTGCTTTTGGAATTGGCTCTCATATTCTCTTTAGCATCATCATTTTTATATTTAGTATACAATCCATTATAAACTGGAAGCGCCTCAAATTGTTTTTCCATCATCCTTAAAACAAAATAAAAAATTTAATAAAGAAAAATAAATCTCTAAATAACTTTAATAAATGCAGTTTGCAATAAAATGCAATTTTCTGTTGCAGTTCATGATGCGTCTGATGCTGTAGTTTGCTGCAATGTTAGAAGAAAAATGATTCAGTACTTCCAAAACGTTTTAAGAACGTAAAAAAACGAATTATAAAACTCCAGGAATTGTTTGACAAGATGAAGAAAAATTTCTCTTCAGTAATGCTGTGATTAGTTTCTGCTACTGTATGCCTGTCGTGCAAATGCACAATGGGGAGTGTAATTTTATATTTTCGTGAATGGTTGAGTCGATCAAATGACGGATCGATGGCATTGTTATTTTTAATTCTGGCTGCTGCATTAAAAAATTAAGTATTTGAAAAAAAAAAAATTGTTTGCATAGAAATGCTTTAAACGCAAAAATTATCATGGTATCAATTGGCCCATCTCCTAGTACGGGGCAGTGGAGTATTCTTCCTGGTTAAATCGCTTATATATGTTTTGAGTTCCAGAATAGTTATACTGCTTGTTTTTATTCTTGAATATTACAGGGTTTTGAATGCGCAATACTACGGAAGCATAAGGAAATCAGCTTGAGTCTAGTTCTTGCCGTTTTTGTTGTCAGTCGTAAGATTTTTCCAGTTCTTTAAGACGTTTTCCGAGTAGTATTCATGGTTTGTTGTGTCTGCCTGCAGGCACTTTATTGGAATCGCGAGATTCTATTTCAAAAACTCATTCGAGTCCTTACCGATGTGAGAGATCCCTCGCTGTGTCCATCCGAGAGATGTAATAAATCCACACCGTTGCAGTGAGGTATCGTACAAGATCACGTATAACCACAATACCTGCGGTACATCGTCCACTATATGTTTGCTCAAGCAAGTCCTTTTTTTTTATCTGGGACCAGCACTCAGGAGATGACTCCGACACATGCGAAGCATTGTGCTGGAACTATAGGAAAGGGATAGTATCTCCTGCGACAGGAAGTGAAGCTTAATTAATTATTTTACAGTTCTGCTGTCGCACGTTCATCGTTTTCTTCCTTATTCGTTACAACAGAAAAACATTTATTATCTGCTGCACTGTCTTTTTGTGCAGAATACCACTTAACATTTTTAAAGTTTTTGGGTTCTGCGGAAAAAGGAAATCACGTTTCTTTTCTTTTTCTTGGCACAATGAAATTAAGTTTTGTAAGGTAATCTTCCCACGTCAAATATACCAGGAAAGACTTCTGAAGGAGGTTTATTCCACACACACACATATTGTTCCGACAAAAAGTGGGTGCTCTCTATAATGCTAACTGCAATGCGAATGCGAATGCGAATTGGACTTATTTGCCAAATCGAAGGCAAATGGATGCGTTCTTAATGAGAAGCGCATTGTGCCAATTTCGATAACTAGTTCTTTGATTTAATTCCAGCTCATCCCAGTATAGTAACGATTAAACTATGAGTTTCTTCGCCCTCTCCTACGGTAAAATAACTTCAGAGTGCCTTTAAAGCACCGTCCCATACATGAGAGTTGTATTACATTTCCCATTTTCGGTCGGATGACAGTGGTGTAAATTCTAAGGATATCCTATGGAGTGAAGTACGTATGTATATCTTACGGGTCTTAACAAACGATGCGCTTTAATGCTTTTTAGAGACAATCCATCGAACATCACACTGAATTTTCGTTTCAAAAACAACAAAAGTTTCCGATTCCACAATATTTATACTACCCATAAATAAAAATTAAACTGAGCGATCGGGCATAAGTCGGTCTGTAATCATGACCGATACGGTCTTGCGAGCATTAATAACTACCGTGTTCTCGTGACCGCATTCCGATATTTTTCTGAAGCCACCACATATCCCTCGCACTTCGACATCAGTCGAAAAGAATATATCAAACAGTTAAGATAGGCTAAAATGGGGTGGGGGTGCTGATGACGAGTAGTTATGTTGTTGTTTCTGCAAACAGAAGGACCCGCGTTCGACGCCTAGCCCGGTCAAGTCATAACAATGTATTTTCTGAGTTTTCTGTGCTATGCCGCAAGTTTGCATTGTAATTAACACGCAACTGCACAGTTGTCAAAGAATTAAGATGTATTTTCCTACCGCCTGTCTATTCTCTACGCTATCCTTCTCTCTCTGTCTAGTTCCAATTGCAATGCATTGCATATGTAGAAGATTTCCTATGAGAACACTGGTCCTATAAAAATAAAAAACAGTTTCCAATTTTTTGTCTAAATGAGAAAACGCTGCTCGCTTCCTATGCAGTGGATTTCATAATGGTGTTGTAGGAGTTTTTATTTCTATGTCCTACAGCTAAAACTGTGTGAAACTGTTCCCTCCAAATCAGATCATACCCCGTGTAGTTGCAGTAGGTTTCATAAGCTTTTAATCCATTCTATGTCTCTGTGGGATGGGATAAAGAAAAATATTTTTTGTTGGTACATAATTACGACAGAGATTGGAAAACTTTCTTGCAACTGGCCCATAGTGCGACATTCTAGCTGACTAGGCATGCACAGACGGATTTTCATTCTAAACAAATATAAATGTAATGATGATGGGTTATGGTCTCTACGTCCATCCATAATCGTTCTAGTCATTCTGTGTGAGAAGCAAGCTAAAAGAAGTAATGAAAATTTCTAAAGGTTGTTAAGTCTGTAACATGTAATAGAGAGAAAGAAGAAGAAAATTTATCCATGACCAACAAAATGTTAATGGAATATTAATAAATTGCTCAACAAATTGTGTATTCCATTCAGGTTGTTGTTAGCGGCATTTAAGTGTCTTGCAATTGCTGGCCTGCAGCTGCCCAGCAATGCATCGCTTTTTTTTTCAATATCACATATGAATTCTATTACGGAAAATGAAAACGAGACAGGCCTTTTTTGAAACCTATTACTCGTTGTAATTACAGTTTTATCAAAATCTACTGCTCTATGCCGTTGTTTGAGTTACACTTCGTTTAACAAACCTGTCAGAGTGTGTATTTACATTTGTTGTAGTACAAGTGAGCAAACACATGCTGTATTTGGTAGATTTTCCATTAGATGCCATTAGAAATAATGCCCAAGATTCCTACATTCACACAATGCATGTTTACATTCATGCAAAATCATTTCTACGTTTTTTTTTTTTCTTATTTTCCAACAAAGGAAAGGCACCTTTCTCTCTCTGGGAGATGTTGTAAAAGCATGACGTCTTTAGTGCTTTTATATCAAATTTAAAACGGCTGAAATCGTAGTCGACCATCTATTTTCGCAGCCACACTGAAGGTCATTTTTTTAGTTTGTGACAAATTGATGTGCAATTGCAACACCAATAACAAACAGCCTGTTGGTGGTGTTGATGTTGCATGTTGCAATAACTACAATTTTTTGTTCTTGTTTAAGCAGAATTTTCTATGGAAAATATTCATGCAGCTTGGACGATGCTGATGATGATGATGATGATGTTGAGGTGGACATAAAATATGTGAAAATTAAATTTTTACAAAATGCAAACCACAATTCTAAGGAACTTGTCGTTTTTCATGCAGCTGACTATTTTTTATTTGTCGCACAAGTAGAGACCACTGTATTCAGTTATTCATTAAAATATATTTCTCATGACGTGCTATGCGTTGAACAACGTGAACGTTATTCACAACTATAATGCAAATACTATGGAATTATAATGAATTTTGTAATGAAATTGGGTGTATACTGGGTGGCATATATATTTGTATGAAAAGTGTATGTTTTTCATTCGACACGAGCAAAACATTGAATTTGTACATGGTTTGAGCGATAAGGGGACTTGATAGTTTAATACGCTTTATGTTCAAATCGCGAGACAGAAAAAACAGATGTTATGCAAGATTTATTTATGGTTTTAGTTTATTTAATTTGAGCCTTTAAAACAAACATACTTATAAAGAATAATATTAAATTAAAGAAAAAAGACTTTACAGAAAAAATTTTAAAATGGTCAATCAAAATCATTCAAACATTAAAAACTGTGTTAATTTGCATTTCTCTGCGAAATTATCACGAATTATCGAAATTATAATAATTGAAAAAATATTTGTTTTTCCAATTAACGACATTTTTCTTTTTGATTAAATATATAATTATATTATTAATTGACCTTTTTTATTATATTTTTTGATATATATTTATTAAGCCTGAGGTCTTTTATTATTTTATTTTGTTTTTATTATTTGATATTTCGTTAACAGCTTGTTAGCATGATCAGGAATAATAGGAAATTATAATTCTTTGAAATATAAAAATATTTTTTTTTTTTTTTTAAACACAAGCTGTTTAAAAAAAAAAAAAAAAAAAAAAAAAAAATAAATAAAAAAAAAAAAAAATATTTTTATATTTCAAAGAATTATAATTTCCTATTATTCCTGATGATGTTAACAAGCTGTTAACGAAATATCGAATAATAAAAACAAAATAAAATAAAAAAAGACCTCAGGCTTAATAAATATATATCAAAAAAAAATAAAAAATTAAATATATAATTAAAAATATATGAAAAATTAAACAAGCTGTTTAATTGAATCAATCAACACATTGTTTGACTAATTATTATTATGTTAATTGATTAAATTGTCTAAATTAATTGAAAATTAAACAGAAATTAATTAATATAATTAATTGAATTAGTGAACAAAATCATTTAAATTTATGAATAGCTATTTTTTATTTCTATAAAAAAAGTAATAAACGCAGAAGAAAAAAGTATTATAAACTAAGAATTATAATAATTTAAAAAATATTTACACATTTCTTAATGCATGATCGGATTAGTTTAAGACTAGAAAGACAGACACAAGAATATTAGCCATTTTTATATCTAACAGAAAATTTTGATTTTATAAATTTTTTACCAAATGCCATGTTAATTTCCGACAAGGAAGGTTAGATCTTTCACTTAGAGTTCGTACAACAATCTTGACTGAAGTAACATGGGTTGCCATACAAAAGTTTAATAGCGAATTTTTTTAAAAATATAGCGAAATTTATCTTAAAGTATTCCTTGTAGGCACATTTGTCTTTTACTGTCAGTAAATACACAATTAAGTCATTAATTAAATTAATTAATATATTAATTAAATATGAACTAAAAATCAATTGAAAAGTTAATTGGAAAAATATTTTTTTTTTTTATTTTTTGTTTAGTTAAAAAAGTAATTGAATTAATTAAAAGCATAATTGAATTTCAAAATTATATCAAATATCAACTTTGATTGAAAAAAAAACACTTATAATTTTTTGTGTTTTAAAACAATAAACGTTATTATTTTTAATAACCGTATTTGTTTAGCAGTAACAAACTTTTCATTGTTTTCCAATATGGAATAAAAAGATATAAAATATTTAAAGTAGGGTGTTTGTTGTTTATTATTTTTTTTTTATAAAAAACTATAAAGTCTTACAAAAGTAGTAAAAAAAGAATTAAGTGTTAACTTCACACTTGTCAAACTTTCGGTAGTTTCATCTCGTTTATAAGAAAATTAGGTATATAGAGAATTAAATGTGAATTTTTGGACACTTTTATTGATATATCGCAAGAAACCGCACGCGAAATGATAAGCACTAGGAATTAGTTCCAATGCATTTGTCAATTGCCAGGCTTTGGGTACACGAAGGATCAATTTGCTTACTGATTCTGGTAACTCTGAGGTAACCCTGTCATATTCCCAAACAATCTATGCAGTGTACCCTCCTTTTCCTGCTCTTTTACTTACTTTCATATTTCTTCTCAAAACCTTATATTTTTCAATTGATTAAAAAAAAAGAAAGGACAATTAATCTTTGACACGAGTTGAGTAGTACACGTATGTATGTCCATATCTAATACACCACTATTCACTGATGCAGTACTCTTTGTGTCACCAGAGAGGCAGTTGTAAAGTCATCAATGTCATGGCAACGTTTAAGAAAAGAATACCAGAAGTTCTAAGTACTATGCATATACTTTACTGTTGAAGTATGAAATTGGTTTTATTGGTTCACAGAAATATGCGTTTTAAATCTTACAATTGGTGATTTTATTTGAACTAAAGTTATTACAAAGAAAGAGTATTTATTTATTTTCAACACTCATCCCAAATGTAACTTTAATTTACCAATAACAACAGCTTTGGACTCTCTCAAGTGCTTAATTACACTAATAAGGTTTTCAGTCTATTTAAAGTTCTATTATTGATAGTAATACAAATACAATAACAAATTTTAAAGGAAGCTGCAAAAGCAACAAAATAAAAAAAAAAAACGAAATAATTGAATCTACTCGTGTACGAGTTTGAGTGTGATGTGTTAAATAATAACAAATTGTTTATACGGTTATTGTTATTATTGGTATTGTTTATTACGAACATAAGCATTTAAGTTATTATTTGAGTATAACTAAGGGGCATCATCACCAACACCATCTCTACCAGCATCACAATCAGCAACAACAGCATAATCATTATTATTATCATGATAGTCGTCATCAGTAATAATTATTTGCTGCTGCTGTTGTCTGTTGCTGGTTATGTTGCTACAACAGCAGCAGCACAATAAGCCGAATATCAGGAAATGTTTGCTCTCCTTTTACGACTCATGCTAACGTGAACACAGGAGAAAAAAAATCATTTTGTAATAAAACGCATTGTTAATGGTTCTTACACTTTCAGGCCAGAAGAAAAGACTGTTCTCAATTAAATATGAACAGTGACTCTAATTCGTATTACTAATCGGTGAAATAAGATGTGCGAGACTGTGATATTAAACAGTTTCGTGTTTGCAAACGACATGCTTTAAGAACTTCAGTACGACAAATTTGTTCGACTATCCACCAAGCAAAACTTACTCTGTTCGATTCCATTGTATTCTTCTATTCTATTTAAATATATTTTCGTCTATTCTTCTATTATATTCTATTGAATTCTGTTATATAACATAACCATTTCTATTCTATTCTACTCTCTTCTATTTGAATTTATTCTATTGCACTCTGTTTTATTTGAATCTATTATTTTCTTATACATTCACGTCAATGGACTACAATATCTTGACAGGATAATTTAATCTATTTTAATCTAAAAATGTACATATTTAGCTGGACTAGATGAACATTTCGCTTCTACTTGGTTTTTTTCTGGTTGTGGATGCGGTTATTATTAAAAGACTTGTTGAGTTTTTATACAGGGTGTCCGCCGTGAACTTATACTACTTTGTTTGTTTATAATTTTTGATTAAATGAAAGAGCATGTTTCTTATATTGATAAATGTTTTATTTAATGTTGGCAATTATGTATGAAATACAATATCAGATAAATATCCGCCTCGGTTAGCCTCACAAATGCGAGCCCTTTTGAGCACATTTCATTCATTCTCACACATTCGACGCGGTATTTCATTAATTTCATCACGAATATTTTATTTGAGTTGCTCAAGCAAAAATAAGTCCGGAGCAGTCAAATCAGGCGACCTTGGAGGCCAATCAACATCGCCATTTCTTGAAATAACTTGTTGTGGAAAGAAGTCTCGCAGTAATTCCATTGTAATCCTGGCTATATGCGATGTGGCACCGTCTTGTTGATACCACATGTTAATCAAGCCCAAAGCATGCAGTTGTGGCATTAAAAATGTTGGCCAAAGTTGTTCTTTGAAGACCAAGCTCCTGAGCACGGCATCGAATTGAGGTTGATGGATTGTTTTGAACACTTTGTTGAGGAGGATTAATATTTCCACCCGATCTTGCAGTACGTTGTGGTCCATGCTTGGGACGATCACCTACAGACCCTCTTTCTTCGAAATCATTCCCTACACGATAAATAGTACGTTTTGTTGGCACGTTGTTTGTCCCAAAAATTTCTCATCGTCACAGTAATCGATTCTTGATTTTGATAAAATGTTTTAACGATTAAAACACGTTGGTTTTTCGAATATTTTTCCATAATAAATTTGCCACGTGTCTACTTCATGACTGCCAAATATGAACTCTTAAGACTAATGTTTACCAAAATGGCGGCGAAACAAAGTAGTATACCTTCCCGGCGGACACCCGGTATAAAGATTTTAAAGATTTAAGGTTTTTAGATTTTTCAAGTAATTTGGTGGAGGTCTGACGAGTACATATGTACATAGTGTACATATAGACTAGCTTAACAAATTCAAACAAACATACATTCAGATAAACATAACAATAAATATATTATTTTAAATGAAGAATATTTTATTGTTTTGTTAAAATACTTTCATTGCATTTATGACTACAATATTATTTTATATAAGAAAATGTTCATCTAGTTTATATATATAAATTTCGTTTATATTATGTAATAACGTTGATATAATTATAAATTAAACATTTCCATTTCATTTTATTAAATTAAAGAAATAGTTTCTTTTACATTTATGAAACACTCACGTAAATGATGTCCATAAATATAACGAAACGTTTTTCATTAATCAAACAAAGGGCATCTTTGGGTGACTTTTAATGACAAATTTCATTGTATTAACGTATAAATTATTTATATCGATGACGAGTATTTTTCAGTGTAGAATGGAATACGAATAGTAAAGAAATGTAGGATATCTGTAACACTTTTGTGAAGAAGAAGACACCTTCAGTCATTATTTTTAACATGATTTTAATCAACATTTGGTCATGTTAATTTTACATTGTAATTTATTTCTGTGTGAAAAATATTCTAATATTCTGTTCTATACAATTCTATTCTAATATAAATACTATGGACATTTATATTATATTCTCTTCTGTTCTATTAACTTGTAATCTATTTTATTACCATCTCATTTATTCTATTCTGTTATATTCTGTTTTCTCCTATTCTATTTCATATGTTTGCTTGCTCCCTTTATGGTATTTTTTTTGCCAATAAGTTTATAATTTGAGGGTGGCGATGGCACGATGGATGGTAGATAGTTGGCTACGAATCCAAAAACAGACCTGGGTTCAATCGCAGTTTCAGACTAAAATTTTAAAATAAAAATAAACATCTCGCATTTTGCTCATGTGCATTAGTGTGTTTTTGTTTGTCAGTTGTTGTCGGAAGGTTTCAGTGGCGAAGGCATAGTCAGTGGTCACTGAACAGTACCGGCTTCAGCTGATAGCAATCCATTGTATTGTGTACCACCGACGAAGTAAAACAATAATAAATATGGCTACTGAACCGAAGCATCAGCACGGCTACGAGTATAAACAAAGAACGTGCGAAGCACGTCACCTCCTGTCGTTTCTCCTACTATCCCTTTCCTATAGTTCCAGCACAATGCTTCGCATATGTAGGAGTCATCTCCCGAGTGCTGGTCCCAGATAAAAAAAAAATTTTAAATTGAACAGTTAAGCTTAAAAATAAATTATTAACAGTTTAAAAAATAAGCTGGTGGCAATTAGTGGTTGGGGCAATTGCAGGCAGAGAAGAAGTACGCGAAGTAGCTGGAGCCAGCCCCAAAATAATTTTAATAGAATTGTTCAAGGCATTTCTCCACCAGCAATGATTTTAGTCCTTCAATATTTGCAGATACATAAGTATGTACGTCCATATATTTAAATGTGTATGGGAAGATATCAGCAGTAAAGTTTACTCCGTAATACTCTTTACTAATTTGCACTCCGCATTTGCCACACTTAATATTTTCTAATCTATAAATAAATACATACATGCCCACTTACGAACGTATGTATGTACATATGTATATGCGATAGGCGTGCATTGAACTACATACTGCTTAATACATACATACATATACGCAGGACAGCATGTGTTCATTCACACATACATTAATGTCTGTGGACCCATTAACATTATACATGCATACATACATATGTTGTATTTCTGCCATACACACTTATTTCAGTTCGAATGTGTGTGAGCCTGCATTTTCGTACGTTTAAGCATGAGTGCGTATATGCATGTATTAAATTGCGTAAATATTCATTAAGGAACCCACATATACACATATTAACCTCTTCTTAATTCTTACTGCCTCTATTCCAGGCATATTATTTTTATCACAAAACCATTTAATACATTCATTCATACATTTTGCCAACTATTCAACGAAACCAAACCAAACCAAACCAAACCAACCAACTAATTTACAATACGCAATTACCATTTGGCCCAAGTGCTGATTGTATCGGAATTATTACGATGTGGTAATTTTATGACCATTCTCTGCTGCTGCTGCTGCTGCTGCTGCTGCTGCGCTGATGGTGCTGCTGCTCCGTTTATTGTGCATAAATTCATGCACATAGCAACACACCCATAAATCGCTACATCTAATAATAACGTATAGTTTGAAACTCCTCTATGCGTAGCCTATAACTAATCGTACTAAATAGTATTCACTTGCAGTAGACAGTAGACAATTTTTAGGGGGTGTTGGTGCTACCTGGTGAAGCTTATAGTAACAACCATTTTCCTGGAATTATTTGCCTACGTTGGCCGTTTTAGGATTCGTTAAAAACCGTTTTGGATTTCTTTGCCTCCTTTTTGCTGGGTGCTTTACATTACGCATTTGATATAAATACAATGATCATACGTTACCAAATCGAACCTTTCACACGCACATAAAATATGGTCAAAAGATAATTATGGCCTAAAACCCGAAATAAGCAACATCAAATGAAATCAACAAGTATCGTCGTGCTTTTGCATTAAAAACTACTTATTAATGACGTTTAGGCATTTGTTAGTCAGTCGTATTTAAGTGGATTTGAAGTTGAAAATTAAAGGTGCACAGGGACTTTTCCGTATAATTAAATATACTGAAGTTGAAGTAATTCCATTATTCTTTATTGATTGGCCTACCAGCCAGCATTAACTGCTAAGCCATACTGTTGTGCTTTATAAGAATGGATAATTTAATTTTAATTACATTATCATGTCATAGTAAAACAAATTTGTGTCGTATGAAATCAGATGTAAAAATTTTATCGATTGAATTCGCATTCGCATTTTCAATATATTTTGCATGAGTACAACCGGCGCTTCAGTGGATTTCAAACAAAAGAAATCTTATTAATAACACTAATTATTTTAAGCCTAAGGTCTTTTTATATATTTTATATTTATTTCAATATTTCGCTACTCCTTTGTGTAGCTTCTTCAGGAAAATTGGTTTTTGTTTATAATAAAAAAATTTTTTTAAAAAATTCACAATATAGGAAAAGTTCTTATCAATGAAAATTTAAAATAAAAATATTAACAGCCATATTCATAAAAATATTAAAAGTCATATTCATAAAAATATATTCTGGATTTGAAATAGGTATAAATATTCGATTTTGTATTGAAATTTTTGTTTTTGAACCAAATCCAAAATACATTTTTACGAATATGTTACATATAATAAAATATTCAAAACAATAATTACAATAATAATAATAATAATAATGATAATAATAATAATAATAAAAATCTTTCGTCTATATCTTTTTTAATAATAACCTATATGTTTATAGTTCTAAAAATTTTTGTTCTGTCTCTAAATATAATTCTAAGTATAAAAATAAAAACTACAAATACAATTATAATATATTTAATCTCTTATTAACTAAATGTCTATAATTTTGAGCAACATTTGCTGTATCTGCCTTAAAATTAATTCTGTTGGTAATTGGTGTATTAATTATATGTAACATTTCTAACGTAGATATATACGTTTATAATTATTTTCTGTGTCTAATACTGATACATTCTCAAAGTTTGGATAGTGATTCAATCTAGAAATCTTAAATATCTAGAAGGAAAACTAATATCGAAATACTGAAGACAATATTGTGTTTCTATGAAAATAATAAAAAGCCTGCCTCGGGTGAGATCACATAGAAAATTTCACTTCGCTTTCTCGCATAACGATTTATTTATTCTTTTTTTTCATGAACGCACTGCAGAGATTTGTAAAATCTTAAGACCAAAAATATTATGGATCGTTTTGCTGCATTATAGGTAGGGAAGAAATGAACCCGAATACTGCGAATAGTTAGACTATATTTATTTCTGCAGTCGATAAAAATGGAAATCTGCCTTCCGCTAAGGAAAACTCCTATAATCACGACAGGTCATGATATCTTCCATGGTCCTAATATCTGTGGACTTTTGACGAGACATCATAAATGAAATTTTTAAATTTTTGACGAGCGAGCGAAAAAACTATTTAATTAGTGATTAGTGTTTCGTCTTTTTACGTTATTGTTTGCTTTTTAAAAAAATTATAACTTTCGTAATATGTATAAATTTTGTGTAATTTTACTTTCTACTAAAACATCTCGATTGAAATCAAGCTTACAAACTAAATCAACAACAAGTCCATATAAGTTGATTACTTTTGTGTTTTCCATAGAAAGACAGCGATTAGTGAAAGGTAAGTGTCTTGTGAGGATTCCTTTACGTTTATAATACTCGTGCTAAGAAATTTTCTTATATTTAGTTTTAGATTTTTTTTTTAAATTTGCAGATATAATTAATACTACATTCCTAAATTCTAAATATTTAGATTACTGTAAGAAATTCATATAAAAAAAATATAGGAATCGTTTGTAGGCCATCCACAGTTGTTTCTCCCATAGTCCAAAAATTAAAAATAATTAATGTGTTTTTCCTAAGGTTTATTGCACTAAATTTATTGATAGCACTCTCAATTTTATGAATCTAACAAATTTTGTTGTTTTTTTTTTTTGCGAGATTTAATGTTTGTGTCCATTGAAAGTGGAGATATGTTTATATTTCATATATTGCGGTTCTTGTAACTTCGACCAGCACTCAGGAGAAGACCCCTACACATGCGGTGCTTTGTGCTGGAACTAGAGGAAAGAGATTATAGGAGAAATGATAGGGGAGGTGAAGCTTCACTATCTTACAACACTGCTTTTCGCACGTTATTTGTTTTCGTAGCAGTGTTGTTACGTCTCTGATGTAAATTCCGGTATTTCCTTGCAAACGAACAATAGTGCCATACTATTTTCCGAATTCTTTTGCTAAGTAACTGAAGGATGGTGGAACTTAAATCATTAACCGTCGATTAAATGCTGCCTAATAAGCAAACCGCTAGTTTGTTAATTTTCTATTAAATACAAAAAAATATCAGACATTGTGAAATTGGCCGTAAAGCAAAGTCGACGCATTCTACAACTTTTTAAGTCCAGAAAAATTAATGCGTATCGAAAATCGATTTGACAGACAATTACGGAGTAATTGAAAACAAATCAAATTTTCGCAAATTTACAGATTTTCGTGAAATTTTCGTCATCCGATACATTTTTTAAGTTTTTAAAAACCGGTGAATATCTAAAGCAGATTTGACATAAATATTTAAAGTTATTAGAAAAAAAAAAGATTTTTTTAAATTTTATTTTTCATAATTCAATGGGCGACGAAGCCCATTTCTAATTTAATTCATTCGTTAATTAGCAACAAAGGCTACGGAAAATCGAAGAATAGTTCAGCAGCGCGAATTATAGGCACTTAAGTGTACCATTTGGTGCGGTGTTTCGTCCGAAGGGATAATTGGCCCCAATTTTTTACAAAATGAACACGGTGTCGCCGTTTCCATCACTGGTATTAGATATTGCACAATGTTGGAAAATTTTTAAATGCCAGCCGTGAAAAACCATCCGCAAGTATGGTTCCAACAGCGTACATTGCGAGGGACACAATGGCTCTATTACGTAACATCTTTGGTGAACGAATTATTTACAGTACAAGCGATTTTAATTGGCCTAGGCGTTCAGCGTATTTAAACGCTCCAGACTGTTTCCTTGTATGGGGTTATTTGAGAGAAAAAGTCTATATTAAAAAGACTAGTACAACAATAGAAATTAAAAATAATATATGCGATGAAATCAACAACATAATTCCTGCGTACAACGTAATTGCGTAAGGTTATGGAAAATGGTTTGGAAAGAGCACGAATATGCAAATCAAAAAAAAGGCCACCATTTGCGATATATAATTTTTCATAATTAAATTAAAAATATTCTCCATTAATATACTGTATTTAAAATATAAAAATTTAATAATTACGGCTTAACTAAAAAGTTTAATGAACTCAAAACCGTAGGTCATTTTGGGCCATCCTGTATAATGAGAGATCAGATGATGAGACATTTGGGTAGTAATGGTTTCTTTCGTCTGAGCAGCGTTTTTCTCATTACTCAAGTTTTCCCATATATATTTCAAGGTTATTGAAAAGCCAAAAAGTTTTTAAGTTTTTAGCTTCAAAAAAAAGTTTTTTTGAATTCCTTCAAATTTTCAAGTTTTGTTTATTAATTTTTAATATATATGACGAAAATATTATTTGATTGTGCCATGTAAAATAAGCGATTTTATAATTTTTCAGTATTAAATGTGTGTATCCCTCCTTAATACAGGGTGGGCCAAAAGTAATCAGCCGGGGCATAAGTAATCACCCGATGTTCTTTTGCTGTAATTTTTTTTTAAGACAAATTTTGGCACTGCTTATGATATGGGCTAAGTGATCGCCGCCAGAGTTGATGACCATACATGCAGATCCAAAGGTTTTTATTAAATAAAATTACGGCAAAAAGACATCGGGTGATTACTTATGCCCCGGGTGATTACTTTTGGCCCACCGTGTACAACTGTGCTGTATTAATAATATTAAGGTTTTTAATGCCTGTTTTCTTTTTTTAAAAAGTTTTCTATTTCAAAAAAGCATGGATAAATAATTAAAGAGAAACGGTAAGGATAATGGAATATTTTTAGTTTTTGGTGTTATTAGTTTTAAGCAGCAATACAAATGGAGAAAATAGCTTCGAATACGCTACGGAAACATCAGAGGGTCCAACAAAAGCTTAAAAAAATGGAGCTCTGCTCAAAATCGTGAGAAGAATAAGGTTGTTGTTGTTGTTGTTGTTGTTCTACTTTTGTGGTTTATCTTATTTTGAATAAAAATCAATTCATTTATACATATATATTTTTGTGCTTTTTTTCCTTATTTGGACACCTTTGTTGAAAATTTAAGTTTTTTTTTTAAATAAAAAGTTTTTCTTAAAAAATATATGGTAACGCTGCGTCCCAGTCATCCTGGGTTTAGTACAATAACGCTCGTATAAACTCGATAAGTCGAAAATTGCTGACATCGTATATTATTATTTTTGGATCTGTCTAAAGACCTTCCAATTCTGTGTTAACATGGAAGTTATATAATTTACAAAATAGTCTAAGGCACTTGAAGTTATAAGTGATGTTCTTCAGGGGTCCATAATAGCCATATTTTTATATAATTTGGTAAAACGTTTCCGCTTGTTTCTCTTGGTAACTGAAGGGAGTCCAGTGGAGGTTGGTCGGTTCTATTAAAAGTGGAGAAAATCCAACGAACGTAGTTAGTTATCACCCTCAAAAAAATTTTCTGGTAATTGGCAAATCTTAGCCAAGAATTTCTGGGGTCAAAAACAATACCGGTAGAAGTCAAACCTGGAATTGTTACCTAAACAAGACTTGCACTCGAACTGTTGTTAAAAGCTGATTTGTGAATTTAAAAATTCCTAAACAAGAGTATTTATGTATATCGCACTGGCGCGGCTCAAAAAATTTCACTTTTTGCAAGGAAATCCTATACAGTGGTCATATCTAGCTACTGGAAAAATCTTACATCACTTTCTCTACTCTGGCGGAAGTAGTCTGCACGTTGACTACAAAACCAAAACAGACCTGTGTTCAACCCCAGTTTCAGACTAAAATTATAAAAAAAAAAAAACATCTCGTATTTTTTCTGTGTCAGTTGTTGTCGGAAGGTTTCAGTGGCGAAGGCATAGTCACTGGTCACTGAACAATACCGGCTTCAGCTGAAAGCAATCCACAATCGCATCAGAACGCCCTCCTTCGTCGGTATTATTATGTAGCAGAGCTGTAAAATAATTAATTAAGCTTCAGCTCCTGTTGTTTCTCTAACTATCCCTTTCCTGCAGTTCCAGCACAATGCATCGCATGTGTAGGGATCATCTCCTGAGTGCTGGACCCAGATAAAAAAAAAAAAGTTAAAATCACTCTAATCCAACAGCAAAAAAAAAGAAAGTTGTGAAGAAATTCTAATATTGTGATCCGCGAGTAGTGCCTATGTGCATCATTTCCAAAGGATTTTATATAGGCTTGTCCTGGCGCGATGTTCTCTTTATTGGTGCCCTTTTAGTGAAACGGAAACAGTGTTCAATATATCAAAAATATTTGATATTGATGAAACGTCCTTTTTAGAGTTTCGTTGCTGTAGATGTATCGCTCTTGGTGATATAAGATATAAACTTCTTTAGAGTCAACTAAATAGAAATATTTCGAGTTATCCGCAAATGTAAGCCCAATTCATATCACTTTTGTTTGTTTGTGTTTATGTTATAACGGTTGTTGAAAGTAAATTTATTATGCTGCTGTATTTCGTTCCGTTGCTGTATTTATGAAATTAAATTAACAAATAAATTAAAGAATTTCACAATAAAGGGAATCACTTAAAAAACTTTTAATTATTCGATAAGGACCGAAAAAATTGTAAAACAAATGCGGTTGTATATTTCGATACAATAGCAAAATTTTTTTTTTTTAATTTTTATTGGAAATAAAAGAATATTTTTATTTTGAATTTTCATTGACAAATACTTTTTCTTTATTGTGAATTTAAAAAAAAATATTTTTTCATTATAAACAAAAACCAATTTTCCTGAAGAAGCTACATAAAGGAGTAGCAAAATATCGTATCAGAATAACTATTAAATATATTAAAAAGACCTAAAGCTTAAATAATTAGTGTTATTAATATAAAAAAAAGTTTTTGCCTGTACTAAAATTTTTAGTTGACTCCCTTTAGAGGAACTACTGCGATATGTCACAGCGGGATGTTGCCCACTCAGTAATTTTATTGAAAAACCCTTAAGAATATTCTACGGAATATTAAAAACGGCGCCATATTTTCAAATCTTTTTCTAGACACAACTGGTTTCTATTATCTAAATATTGATTGGTGCCTAATAACGGATCAATTCAAAAAAGTATTCTTGCTGCTAATAAAATACTATTAGTTTTCAGTTTATATTTAAATTATTGCTAATTGTTCCTTTTAAAGTCATTCACGTGAGTTCTAATGACACCGCCCGCCATGCCTGCCGATTAAACAATTTACCAACATTTAACAGTATTTTCAACGTCATTATCATTTATAAAATGCGTTTCTATTCATGTTAATAATGCAATTCAAATTCATTGAAACGTAAGAGACGCATTTATTAAAGTTAAATAAAAAAAAAGAAGAAAAAAAGAACGTAAAACAATAATGGCAGAGCATTCTCGTGTAAAACATTTAGTTAAGTCAGGGTCAGGTTTGGCAAATATTTGATAACATAAGCGTAACTACTATAGTAGTAAATACAGAGACGTTGCATTTTTTGCAAACATATATGCATTCAATTTGAAATTAAAACAAAAATTTTAAATTACAAAATTTTCGGCGGATTTTTATCAGCAATGTTTATGTGTTACCTGCCCTTTGGTAAGGTGCAGTCTAAAGAACAGGCAGAAGGTGAAGTCATCCATTGGGTGGTTTAATGGTTGTACAATTCGGCTGTTGCGCGGTTTCCAGAGATGTATCATCTCTGCTGTTGAGTAGACGCATTTAATTTTTAAGCAAATTTATTTCGCCAACATATTTCTTTGTTCCAATGACGACAAAAGAAGTCGCATAGACACTAATGATGAGAACAGAATTGGGACGAACGACTGCTTACATCTGTGAATTCGCAGTAAAAAAATACAGCTGTCATAATTCCTTATTTCAGTCATTCTTTCAATATTTTTTTTAATGGCTCTATGTAATAGCTCCCCGGTGAAATAACTCCCAGTGCAATAAATACCAATGAAATAAATCCCAAAATAAATGAAAGCAGTCCCACAGTGAAGATTATTATATAAATCCCAAAGAAAATGAAATAGTACCCAAACCGAGAATGAAATAAATTTAATTTTTTGGGAATTATTTCATTATGAAATAACTTCCAATGAAATTCGTAAAATAATTCCTAAAATCGGAGCACCGAACAGAAATAAAATAAGGCCCAACAATAAAGAACGAAAGAACACCCAATAATAAATTAATTTAAAATGTTACCAAAGTGCAGTAGGTAGCAAAAGGACCTCTGCATAGCCGGCCGTGCTGGTACTTATTTAATTTTTTCCCTTGGGACTTATTGCACTTGGGAGTTATTGCACGGCACCTTTTTTGATCGTTCGACAACACATTGTGTATGCATTCTATTTCTTTAGTTTTGAAATTATTAATCGACTTTTATCCATATGATTTAATTTGTTAATAAAATTTAGTTTTCATTAAACAGCTGATAGTGTTACCGTATAAAAAATAAAACACTTGAAAAATTAAACATTAACAAAAAATAATTGTGTAGATTTAACGTAAATGATTCATTTTAAAAATTATTCAAATACATTTTAACTTTATTTATTTACTAATATTTTTTTCCCCTAATTCAAATCGGGAATGTAATTTCTTCACAATATTGTGATAAATAAGCTGTGTACTTGAACACAACAAAATTTCTTTAATATGTAATAACTATAGTTCGATTACATTATATTCTTAATATTTACTAATATATTTGAAAACTGAAATGAAGAACGGTAACTTTGTACTAATTTGTTCGTAGTTGGTCGGCGTATAAAACAAAAATAAATCTATCGCAGAATTTCGTTCGACAGTGGTATTGTGGTCGTTTTCATATGAACAAATGTTTTTCATTTCTGTTGACGAAAGTTCGCCATAATAAATTTAATGGACGTTTGGGTCGATATTTTCCATCATTGTGCCATCAAGTCGCTCCCGCTATCAACTGCCGTGCCACATGGTTCAGTAGTTCGATAGGCGTTTTCGGTTTTCTTTTCGAATTCGATTCCATTATTGATCTGCTATTGATGTTTTATACCTTCTTTTTTAAACTAGAAATTTAGCTCGCTGTAAATGCGTTTCAATTACGGTCCAGTTACATACGTATATTTATGTGTATTCCATCAAATATTTGCTTTTAGAAATTTATTCTGACTCTTGAACAGCTGGATTTGTATACCATAATTTCAATGTCTGTTACTTGTTGTTGCCATTGTTCTTCATTAAGCCAAATGTATGAACATTTTCACAGTCATATTTTAGAAAAATTTTTATCTGTTTTTTTTTCTCTAATTTTCAGTTCAGTTTATTCTTTAATTTTATTAGATATTTTAACGTATTCTTAGTTACAACTCTGCTATTGTATGCTACACACTAGTAAACAATGGAAAATGGAATTTATTTGTCTTACGGATGAACTGGTTGGTTGGTGGTTGTCTGTCTGTCTGTCTGTCTGTCTGCTGATTGTTTAAGGCAGTAACTGTTGCCGGGCAGAAGTTTGGTTCCGTTTTTCTAGTTATGCATGTTGAAGGAATATTATAATGATGATGATGATGACGATGCTGAAACAGTGTATAAAAAATTATTATGGAAATGTTCGTCTGTCTGTTAGTTTGCAACTCTGTCTATTCGCCTGTTCAGCTATTTCATCTGTTGCCATTACTATGATCTGTGTTATGCTGTTTAAATATTGGCAACATATATTTAATCTTTATGATGCTTGTACTAGAATTTTTTCTTAACCGTATTAACGTTGTCGTCTTCTTGTTCTCCATCTTGCTCTGGATATTCACTGTGCCTAAAGTCTACGACGAATTAAGAAAAGACAAATGAACAGACCGAATAGACAAGTACTCATGTACTCGTATGTATGCATGTACAAAACATTTATTCAGGTTTGTGTGAAAATTGTGTAACAATTGTATAGTTTTACTATAAAATTGTTAAGCAGTCAAACAACAAAGAGGCAGCGATAAAGGAACTTTAGCAACAGCATACCATTAACATGGACATTACAGTCTACCATAAATCATTCATTGAACGGACCCCCAATTATTTGTCAATTTATGTCTCCTTCAAGGGCAGTAGACTATAAATAATTATGTTTCATACTTCTACGTAAAATATGTACCATTGCATGTATATATATATATATATATACATCCAAACATACATACTTATGTATATACACATTTTATACTACAACTGCTCACATTTAAGTGCTTTGAAATTTAACAGGGATGTACTTTTTAGGCCCTACTGAAGTATATTTTAATGTGGTGTAGTTTTTTAAGCAAAATATATAATTATTTAATATATTAAAAATTCTTTCCGTACTACAAAAATCAATTTTAAATTTTAAAAGCGTGATCTAATATTCTCCGCCTTTTTTAAACGTCTCACTTTATCACTGTCTTGTAGAAGAGTTATCGCATGGTTCATTCATTATAAATATATCAACATTGTAATGTGTTGCTAATCCCCAGAGTTGAATACCATAAGTCCCCAAATAACCCTGAAAATTTCTCTACTCAGAATTCGACTTGATTTCAACTGGGACCAACTAGAAACCAGTACATTTTTCTTGTTATTAAATTTAGTTGCTTTCTTAAACCTTTTTTACATAAAGACTTCTATCAAATTTACAGTAAAGTGTTATAGCCGTATTAATAAAAATGTCTTAAATAAGGTTTACAATACATATTAGTTAAAACGCTTTTTAATCCTAAAACACGTTTTTTAAAAATTCATATTAATAATCAGTATTTTAACTAACATACCGTGAAACCGTGATTATTAATTCACGCAGTAATCGTATCTAAATAGTTTTATTGTCGTGTTTAATAATAAGAATATTGTTGTTTATAGAATAAAAAATGTATGATAAGTTGTATATTAATCAAAAAACTAATAACAGTAAAAATATCGCTTGGTGAGATTGCAATTTTAGTGACTTATTTAATTGCAGTTAAAAGAGTATTTGAATAACGAGTTTCATACTATTTGTTTTGATTGTTTACACAATCTCTGTTTAGTTTTGTGCGGTCAACATTAGTTTTATTTGAAATTTGTGTAACATTAAGAATAATATAAAAAAAACAATAAAAATGGACAAAAAAAGGAGCATTGCAAACGCAAACGTTCGGAAAATTGGGTCGAATTTGAGAATGTAAGTCTTGCATTTCAAAGAATAATTAAGATGTGATTACATGTTGTAAAATCTTGTCATTCCATTTTTTATAGACGTTGCTGAAAGACCTGATTAGAAAAAGAGTGCGGCAAATTGAAAACAAAAACAAAAACACCGACACTAACACCAACCAGAAGAAGAAAAAAGCTTGGCGTGAGATTGTGAGAGGTATTGATTATGGTTTATGTATACAAAACCTTTAACTTATACTTTTTTTAAGATTCAACGAGTTGTGCTCTGGTGGCCAAAGAAATATGACCCAACTTAAGACGCAATAGTCGTCAACAAAAATTTTTTTTTATTAAAGCGGTACTTCTGCTTAAATTGGTTGTGCGGAATAGAAAACGGATTTTGAAATTTCATCAATACGTTCTATTATAAATTTAATTAAAATTATAACATTTTTACATTTTTTGTTCATATTACATTTGTTCTTACCAATTCTTTTGATCAAATATAGCGAGCGTGTCCATTATTTATTCGAAACAAACGTCTTACTTTTTTGATTAAACGATTTTCTTTTCACAAATAACAATCACAATGAAAACAAACACTGCACAATATGACATCTTAAAATAGCTTTAAAACAGGGTCGAACGAATTTTAAAATTCCCATATTTACACAAGGTTTAAAATGTGCATTTTAAGCTAAAATTCGTTTATTAATTACAATTTTAATGAATTTTGCTTAAAAATGCACTAAAATGCGTTTTAAAATTTATATTAATATTCCTGTTAATGTTATGTAATGAATTGTTATATCAATGAAACATTTAAATTTTAAAAAAATGTTTCGTTACGCTAAAGGAATAGTTTCATTACATTTATGACACACGCAATTGATGTTCCTAAATATAACGAAATATTTTTTTTTTCATCCGATGAAGTACATTTTTGGCTATCTTTTAATGGCAAATTTCATTGTATTAATGTAAAAATTCATTGTATGAATGACAACGTTTTTCAGTGTATGGAATATGAGAATTGAATTGAGAAACAGGAACCATATTTATATCATATCTCTTAAAACACAAATTGATATTTTTATAAATAATGTATTGCTAATTATATTATTAATTGACCTTTTTCATTATATTTTTTGAAATATATTTATTAAGCTGATGATGTCAACAAGCTGTTAACGAAATATCGAATAACAAAACAAAATAAAATAAAAAAATACCTCAAGCTTAATAAATATTTTTTTTTTTTTTTATTTTTTTTTTTTACACAATATATATTATTTATTGAATCTTCAAAATCAATTGAACTAACAATAAGTATTCAAATCTTAAGAACTAATTGCTAATTATTATTAAGTACAGCCTAGCTATACAAAATTATTTATTGCTCGTATAGTTTTATTTCCGCGTCTACTACGTTCGGGCTAGGGAAAGAGTATCCCTTCTTAATAAATATATTTCAAAAAATAATGTATTACTGCTCTTAGAGCAGGAGTTGTCTAACGTCTTCACTTTTTGTAGTGAAAACTGTAAACAAATTTTGAACTTCTTGAAACAAAAACACCCATGTTTATTGTATTACATTTGAAACTAAAGTGAACTACGCCTCGAAACATTATTTCGTTTACAGCAATTTTTCAAACTAGAGATACCTTAGCTAAGGCCCAAGCAGATATTGTTTGGCCCATTTGCTTTATAGTAAAATAACAAATAAATTTTTGCTTGTATGTGGGTATCCAAACGCTTGTCTACATGTATATTTGCACAAGTTTTCTTGAAGTTAACGCTGATTATGTAAAGATGATATGACCATTTTCTCTGCAACGTAATATAAAAATAAAGTAGAAACTAAGAAAAAATATTTAGTTCAACTCTCTTTGTAAGAAGCTAAGAATATAAATTATTTCCATTATGAATATGGGATCATTAACATATACTTACATACATATGTACATAAATACATGCATACATACATACAACTCATAACTTCGTCACTATAAATCATAAAATCTTTCTAGAAGTAAATATTTGTTCATTGTCAGGGCTATTAAAAATTCTTTTCATAAAATACTAAATTATGCATGTGAATCTCGAAATACTAACAAACCAATGAAAACGTAGGATTTATTCACAAGAAAAACTGATTTAAATCTGTTGTAATAAAAAAAAAAACCTTCAAAAAATATATGTTTTTTTTTCTCAACGAAAGATATATAGAAACGAATACCGTTATCTTCTTAAATGTGGGTCAAGTTAAATTTTGAAATTTATAACCCTGGACACAAACCAAGGACTATAACAGAGCTCTGTTAAAGCGTTAATATGCCAATATTAAACTATTATAGAACGTTTTTTACTTTAAAATTTATAAATAAACACATTCAAAGCCAAAATATAACTAAAAAAATGTATCTGGAAGACTTCTTGAAGTGTCCGAATGAATGCCAAATCGTTAGTAATCTTAACAGTTTGGTTTTTTTTTAAATATAAAACCCAGTTTTAGATCCATTAAAGTTATTTTGTCGTTTTCTCGAAAATGTTAAGAGATGGGCGAATTAAATTTTATGGAGTGGATTTCTAGGAGCAATTAAATTTTTTTTTTATTTTACAATACGAACTCTACGAAGTTCTTAAGATTGTCTGTAGAAACACCCATAGTCTAAGCGGGAAACGAACCCGCACCGCCATATTGATAAGACTAAGCCCATGCACTAGACTACAAATGCAAATAGTTTGAAAATTTAATTGAAATGAATGTATATTTATCATTAAGAATTAAATTTCTGGTATTAGTTATCACATATGTGAAAGATTTTACAAAATTTATGAAAAAAATTTAATATTCACAGACTTGGGGATGGCTGAAGTAGTCTGCACGTTGACTACAAAACTATAACAGACCTTGTTTAACCCCAGTTTCAGAATACAATTATTAAAAAAAAACATCTCGCATTTTTCTGATGTGCATTACTGTGTCTTTGTGTGTCAGTTGTTGTCGGAAGGTTTCAGTCGCGAAGGCAGAGTCACTGGTCACTGAACAATACCGGCTTCAGCTGATAGCAATCCACAATCACATCAGAACGCCCTCCTTCGTCGGTTTTGTGTAGCACCGGCTAAGTAAAATAATAATAAAAATGGCTACTAGAGCGACGCTTCAGCACTGCTAAGAGTATAAACAAAGAACGAGCAAAAACAGAGCTGTAAAATAATTTATTAAGCTTCACCTCCTGTCGTTTCTCTAACTATCCCTTCCCTATAGTTCCAGCACAATGCTTCGCATGTGCAGGGGTCATCTCCTGAGTGCTGGTCCCAGATAAAAAAAAAACAACTAAAGTGTGTCTGGTAGCAGATTTATATTTTCCAACTTAAATAAAAAACGTAATAATTGATACAAAGTTTTATTAAGAGCATTGAACGATAGAATGGAAATGCGGATTTTATTTTTTAAAAAGTCCTTGTTAATCGACTGAGCCCTGACCGTGGGGCATTTATACCCAAAGCAGTTGCGCGGAATTTCTGCACCCAAGAAAGAATTAAATTTACACTCGGTCCACCACTTTTCGCCGAATACCGAACTTTGAACAAAATTGTCGACGAGCATTTACGTAAGAATCATTACTCTTAAAAAATGCCTCCACAGCGAATGGGCGATGCTCACTCGACCACTGCGACATCGTAACTGACAATCGATAATGCCTACGGCGCCACCCTCCCTCCGCACCGTTTATTACTTTTTGAAATAATCGTATTTAAAAATATAAATTTGCCACCAGACACCCTGTATTTCAAAAGCATATAAAATGCCATCGTATAATCACAACACACTTTTTTACGAAATTACCAACAACAGAAATACAATGCCGTATAAGAAAACCTATTACACAATGCATACGACATTAATAGGACCTTGTGAATTGAACAATTATATTAATTTCCTTTCATACACTGAAGCTCAAATATTGTAATATGACATTATTTCCATTAATATTTGAAAATAATTTGAATTTTATATTGTATTTTGTGAATAAAATAAAGTTTGTAATCTCTATTTTTGCAATTTTTTTTACAAGTATCACTGTGATACTGATAAAGCACTGATAAAGGAAGGTGAAATAATCATAAAGGCATATTAGAGAAATTAAATTTTCAAATATATGCCATGAAATGCATTTACACATTTCGTGTAAATATGACTAACCCCATGACATGAATAAATTATTTTTACACACTTAAAATGGCCACACACACATACATTTCAATTTCAAAACGATCGAAAGCTTTGAGAAGTAAAAAAAAATAAATTTTGTATACAGTAATAATATTGAATAAATTGCAATACATAAATATGCTTAATATAAAATTAAATATGACAATATGCATATTTATAGGACACACATACATACATACATATGTCTTTATGTATGCTCGTAATGGTAACCAAATTATGAATGCCCTTCAGCCGCCCAAAATTGTTATTTGCATCAGTGCTATTCGTGCTATTATGCAAATGCACTAAAAATTGTTCTCATTTCGTTTAGCTTAATGCAGCAAAAGGATATTTATTTGCATGTAATTCCCTTAGTGATACTAATTGAAGAAAAAAAATCAATAATAATTATGAAAAACATACAACAAATACATGATTTTAATGACTTAATTCAAATATGTATTTTAGCTGTATTTGCGAAATACACAAATAAATTGTACCAAAATAATATATCACGTATATGATTTAATAGATTTGCAGTCTTTGTTTGAAAATGGAGAGGAAAATATTCATTTCACTAATAGAAAAGTACTTTTCCGAAAATAGCATTCAATTTAATATATGAATACTGGTAATGAAAATGAATTACAAAATTAATTTGGCTTATTAAATGTATATTGCAATTTCTGTTGTGAATAACAAGCAGTAACACACATTAATTATTAGAAGAAAGAAAATTATCTTAAAATATAAGTTGGGTAGAAGACATATTCTTTGGCATCTTCGAGCGTACTGTCAATTCTTTTCGTATTTCTCAAGTACCCAGTGCAAGGTTATACACGGTGGGCCAAAAGTAATCAAAAGTAATGATGAAGGATGGCCTTCTGATATGCCTGTGGATTGTATACAGCTGAATTCGTTACTGCTCAGTGACCAGTTTTTATGCCTTTGCCACTGAAACCTTCCGACAACAACTGACACAAAGCCCCACAACTGCACATCAGAAAAAAATGCGAGATGTTTTTTTTTAGTCTGAAACTGGGGTTAAAACCAGGAAAATTTTTCGTTTTGTAGTCAACGTGCAGACAACTTTGACCATCGAACGTCGGCGACCATGATGCCGTTTTAATAATTTCACATTAACGAGCGTACCAAATTACATAGAATTTTTTCAATTTATTACATTTATTTTATGGGACATGGAAAACAATTCAAATCAAGGCGAGATTCAAATTAATGAGTTTGAAATTATCAAGAGAAGACTGTATCCTTCTTTTTTTTTTTGTAGTTTCTTCTAAATTTTTAAATATTTATATATTTGTCACAATTATTTTTTTTCCAGAAAAGTATATACAGCTAAGCAAATTATTAAAAATTGTTCTCCATTCGTTAACTTAATTTCGTTAGAATTTTGTGTTATTAGCCACCGCTACTTGAATTTTGCTTTAATGCCCATCCCTCATTTCTTCCAATATCATGAATGAATTTTGATTTTTAACAAATGAATAGATTTTATTTTTTACATTTTTTTTAGCTGCTTCTCAGTAATAATTGAGTTTATATGTGTTAGTGACGGTGTTGTTTGATTGTATTATCCACAATATATTGTTGTATACACATCAATATATCCATATATAAGTGTGTGCGTGTGTACGTATCAGAGCTGTAAATGAATCATTAATTTTTTAATTAATTTGCGAATCATTCAAGCATTGAATTGGCAAATTTTGAATTAATTCTTTGCACACAAAAATATGAAATAAATGAAATTTGAGTCGATACAAATGAATTTGGTAAAAATTAATTGCAATTAATTTCCAATTCAAATGAATTTGTCAAAGTGAATTGCAGTTCAATTGAATTGATCTGATTTTGAAGGCATTCAAATGAATAAGAAAAAAAAATTAGCAATTTATTAACAATCCATTTGAATTGAATTGATTGAAATTTTAATTGATTTTGTAAGTAAATATGCAATAAGCATCACTGTCGTTTTCTTATTCAATTAATTTTTTATGTAACAGACAGCAAGCATTACTCTTGTTTTGTATATCACCTAGTATAGTCCAAAGACAAAAAATTTTTAGATTGGAAATTCTCCTGATATCCTGGAATTGTCAGGTAGCGGCAGAATTGGAATTGAATTATTAGGTATTGGCGAAAATCTTATCAAAATTGGAAAATTTTGTTTTTATTAGAATTAATTTTAAGTCAGATACAGCAAATGTTGCTCAAATTTAAAAACATTTAGTTAATAAGAGATTAAATATATTATAATTGTATTTGTAGTTTTTATTTTTATACTTAGAATTACATTTAGAGACAGAACAAAAATTTTTAGAACTATAAACATATAGGTTATTATTAAAAAAGATATAGACGAAAGATTTTTATTATTATTATTATTATCATTATTATTATTATTATTATTGTAATTATTGTTTTGAATATTTTATTATATGTAACATATTCGTAAAAATGTATTTTGGATTTGGTTCAAAAACAAAAATTTCAATACAAAATCGAATATTTATACCTATTTCCAATCCAGAATATATTTTTATGAATATGACTTTTAATATTTTTATGAATATGGCTGTTAATATTTTTATTTTAAATTTTTATTGACAAGAACTTTTCCTATATTGTGAATTTTTTAAAAAAAATTTTTTATTATAAGCAAAAACCAATTTTCCTGAAGAAGCTACACAAAGGAGTAGCGAAATATTGAAATAAATATAAAATATATAAAAGGACCTTAGGCTTAAAATAATTAGTGTTATTAATATAAAAAAAAAATTATAAAATTTCCTATTATTCCTGATGATGTTAACAAGCTGTTAACGAAATATCGAATAATAAAAAACAAAATAAGATAAAAAAAGAAAAAAAAAACCTCAGGCTTAATAAATATATATCAAAAAATATAATAAAAAAGGTCAATTAATAATATAATTAAAATAAAAAAAAAAGGTAAAAAAACTAGAAAAATTATCAAGAAACTTAAATTTTTATTACATCTGCTGTTGAATTTCATTGATTGCAATTCATTTGACTGAATTCAAAATCAATTCAGTTGAAACGAATTGGAAATGACTTGCAATTCACTTCAACAAAATTCATTTGAATTGGAAACGAATTGGAATTCATTTCTGCATAATTCGTTTGAATTGATTCAAATTTCGTTAAATTTTTTTTTTTTGTTGTGAAAAGAATTAATTAAAAAATTTAGCTAATTCGTAACGAATTAAAATCATAAAAGAATGATTCATTTACAGCTCTGGTATGTATATAATATGTATGTACGTATATATTCTTATGTACTATATTGCTGTAGCTCTTTGTTGTATTATTAATTTTATTTCTGCTGTCAATTTTTTAAGACTTCCTTACGCGTCACTTCAATAAATACCATCAAATTCCACTTCAATTGTCAAAGTCAATATGCGGCATATGGCATTTTACGGTCTGCTCCTTTAAGTTTGTCCTTCATACTCTACTCCACCTTCTTTAGCTTCCTTTGCCATAGTGTGTTTTTTTTTCTTCTTTTTTTTAGAATTATTAATAATTTTTTTTTTCTTTCGACATCTTTAGTTTTGCCGCAAAAGTTTTCGTGCGATACTGTTGTTGTCATTGTTGTTATTTAGCGGCAATCATCATCAATAATAAAATTACAAATGAATGATACCATGACTTGCTTTTTAATATACAATAGCAGTTTGTCCTGGCTCTACTTATTGTATCGTTTATAAGTATTGTGACATTTTAATTTGTGTTGATTTCTATTGCCAGAATGTAAAAGAATTAAAACATAAACTGTGTTAAGGTACATTGAATTGAATTTTTTTCATCACAGTTTGGAATTGCACACATCAAAAATTGCAGGCATAGTATAAGCGCCGTTTTAAAACATGGCCATTGATTAACAGTGTGCTGCATTACTGCATACGATTCGAATTGAAATTTTGAAGACACAATTTTTTTAAAATATAATAAAATTTCATTTATTTAACTTGAAGATAAAATCTATTATAATAAATTTTGTAGCTGTGCTGTTCCCTCTGTCATGCTGTACAGTGAAAAGTGAATAGAATAGAATTTATACTTTTATATAACTTAATATAAAAAATTTTTTTTTGGATATATATTTATTAAGCCTGAGGTCTTTTTTTAAAAAAAAAAAAAAAAATTAATTATTCCTGATGATGTTAACAAGCTGTTAACGAAATATCGAATAATAAAAAACAAAATAAAATAAAAAAAAAAAAAAAAAACAAAAAAGACCTCAGGCTTAATAAATATATATCAAAAAATATAATAAATATAAATATAAATACTCGCTGATGGCGAGTAGTCAGCGTGTTGGCTCTGCAACCAGAAAGACCCAGGTTCGATTCCCAGCCGGGTCAAATCAGAAAATAGTTTTTTCTGAGTTTTCTGTGCTACAGCACCCTCCTTCGTTGGTATTTGAGCAATAAAAACGTCGGCGAAGTAAAATAATAAATAAAATGGCTCGGCTCCATTAGCTTAAAAATAATGCGTCAAAAAACATCAAAGACGCCGCAACTTTGCTTTATAATTTACACGCAACTGCAGAGTTGTGCAAGAATTAAGCTCTATCTTCCTACCACTTACACCACCTGTCTATTTCTTCCGTATCCTTCTCTCTAGATCCAGTGCAATGCATTGCATATGTAGGGGATAGCCCCTGAGCACTGGTCCAAGATAAAAAAAAAAAAAAAAAGGTCAATTAATAATATAATTAATATAAAAAATAATATGAAATAAAACTTTTATAAAATATTTATAATATTTTAAACTAAAAGATTTTTCACATGAGGTGTAGATGTGATTGTGAAAAAAAATATTGATATTTTGCACTACAAAGAAAAAAAACATTTTGGCCAGCAGATTGGCAGAAGTTACATACAAACATATAAAAGTTATATACATATATTTTTATGCAGTTATCTGCAGAGATTTTGCTTGGATTTGAGAACTAAAAATGCATAAAATTTAGAGAAATGTTTGTCTCTTTGCTTAAGCCGATAGAACGATCTATATAATTCAATGTTTCTAAATGATATCTTGTAAATGTTAACCGCGGCTATGACTGCTTCCAATTTTAGCATACTCTCTCCAACTTATCGGCCGGTATCTCACGAATAAATTATTCAATATTGGCTTCCAGTCCGTCAACCGTTGTGGGCTTTTCTTTATAAGCATGAGCTTTAACATAGACCTATAAAAAATAGTCTAAAGGCGTTAAATCGCAAGATCTAAGCGGCCAATCGACCAGCCCCAAATAAACTGTTCACCGAACTCGCTTCTGAATTGGGCCATTGTTTCGCGTACTGTGTGGCATATGGTGCTGTCTTCCTGAAACCACATGTCAGCCAAGTGCAGCTCTTCAGTAGGAGAGTAACAGACCCCAAATTGCTGCGAACGGCCCCGAATCAATAATTCACGGTCATCAACAACACTGGCGGATACAGCTGTGATATTTCCCTCTCTGCACACTCTACGTATGTGTGTTTTATGGTGGTTTAATGTCCAATAATATAAATTTTTACGAAATTTAGTCACAAAAATCCGAATAGCCGCCTCAGAAGGTCGCTCAAATGCAACAAGTGCACGATGCACTTTTTTTTTTATATTAAAATTCAATAATCTCCAAGCGTTGTTCGTTTGTAAGTCGATTCATTGTTAAATTATAGACCAAACTGAAAATGTTATATGAACACAGCTGAGCTGCCAAAAAGAAAAGTGTTAAAAAATCACCTTTTACATTACAGTTCCATAGACCGCAGTATACAATTTTTAAAAGATCTAAATTTGTAATGTAAAATTGTTGATGGCTAGAAAATGCACTCGTACAGCAAGAGAAATTACACTTCGAAATTAGTCTGAAATCTGTGTAAAACTAGATACTGTAAATGCAGCCGGAGATAAAAGTGGCCGTATGGCTGTATCAGAAACTTAAAAGATCTGTATATATAATAATCCAGCAATCGACCAGTAATACGCAAATTATTTACAGTACCGTCACTAAAAATCAATTAATCAACGTACATATATTTGGCTATATGTACTGTAGAAGTTCCCATAAGCCACCACTTTAGGTCCGCCTAAGTCCGCAAACAGAGCTTTCACTAAAATTTATTTAAAATCACTCTGTAGGAAATATTAACAAAGAAACCGTTGCGATTAATCAATTACAATGATTTGTGTAGCAGACATTTTCCATGTCCTTGTCATTGGGAATCCACTAGAGACATTAAAATTATCGACTTTGATGTTATTATATGACCATCTGGATTCATTAGAATCAGAGATTCGCCAATGCATTTAGTAATTCTGGTTTACACTTTGACATGCAATGCAAAATTTATAAAAAAAAAGCACAATTTTGTAGCTGTCGAAAATTTTTCTACCCATGAAACGCCAAGTAAAAAGTATCAGTGACAAATCCAATGTCAACAAATTGGTGGATAAAACTGGTCTCGTACCAAAATTAGGAAAATTGGTTTTTGAAGGAAAAAGTTAGTAGAGTTTGTGGACATTTAACGTGAATTTTCCGAGATTGCAACTGACAGATTAGACTTCTTCAGGGAGTTTATTCAAGATACGGACATTTCGTCTAAGCAAACCAATTTCCGCAATTCAAACGCAATAGAAACCCATGGCCTACCAGGCCATGCACACACGAATCAAAACAAAAGTATTAATTCCTCAAAAACTCTGCTTGTGATTTTTCTGTTATTTTTGTCGTGTTTGGAAACCATTTAAGTGATTTGATTTCCATTTGCCACTGTTGTTGTTAACGTTTATATCGTTCTGGTGGCATAAAACCTCAATTTGTTTACATAAAACTATTCCGGTTAAATTGCTTTCTTACAAAATACTCTAGTGTGTTTGAGTATTTACGTATTGCTTTGCAGAAAAAATAACAACAAATCAATATTAAATTTAATGAAACGAACTGTTAGGATTCAATTTTCATTTTTCTATATTTAATATTTCATTTGTTGATTTCTAAGCAGTAAATGGATGTGAATATTAAATTTTATAAAGAATTTAAAGGCTCTAGAGAGAGAATAGAAAATCGAGAAATTCTTTTATTATTGATATTGATTTTTATTCAATTTGATTTGTTGTAGTTTCCACTTTAATTCATTACAATTAAGGGAACAATTTCTTATGAATTTAACAATTTTAAAAATTTCAAATTTGCTTAATTAAAAGAGATATGTATGTGATTGTTCTATTTCATTATATTTCCGAATATAATATATCCAATATGTGTACGTTTTTAGTGGCAAAGTAAAAAAAGAAAATAATTGAGGTTAATTAATATATGAGAGTATTCATTCTGACTGCTGGAAAGGCATAATTTGCGCAAAATTTTCATTGTTCTATCGCTACTACAAAGGAATGTGCTTTAAAAAATCATGGAACTAGTTCCCGCAAACCCGTTCATTCCTGCGCACAAAGCGTTCATTATTCAGGGCACATCTAATTGTTGCCCATTTGGCAGCAAATCGCACTAGAGAGAGAATTAATTTTTCGGCCGAACATCGCGTATGTGGAACACACTCCCTGCCGAGGTCTTTCCTGTCACCTTTGACGTGGGAAAATTGAAATCAAATGTCCATAAACACTACTCCTTCTATCCTCCTTCCTCAATAACCTCATTTCCTAATTCCAGCACAAAGCATAGCATGTGTGGGGTCCTCCTCTGAGTGCTGTTTCAAGATAAAATAACTGGTCGTGTTGATAAGGATTCTAACATAAACAAATATTTCCTAGTTATTACTATATTGACGAAAGCAAAATAACCGCTTTGTTTTTTTTGGGAACATAAGAATTAATTGTGTTATTTTCATCATATCCGAACGTTGTGGTCGTTTTGTAGAGGGTTCGCACTCGTGAGTAACTTCCTGTCACGATCATGATCAAATATATTACCCGTGCTCGTATTTCTTTGCCGACTTCGTTTATATATTATTACCATAAAAACTTATGAAAGCTGTTTTTTATGGACTAACGGACAGTAAGTAGTTCAAAGGGTAGTCCGGCATTTTATAGAAATTCTGTTGTTATTGTAGGCAACTCTACAACTACGAATCACTTCAAATATTAATCGAATCGATCGTTTCTAAAAATTATAGCGTTCATATTTTTCAAAAATCGGAAATTATTAGAATTATCGTATAGGATGATACGGACTTCGTCATCTTTTTTATAAGCTTCTGACAAAGAACTAACAGCCATACCTAAACAAGAGCGGAAAGCGGAACGTTTTTTCCGCTTAGCTTTTACACTGAAATGCCATACCTAAATAAAAGCGACAACGCTATGTCAAAACGATAAAAACAGGGTTATCAAAAAAATAAATATAACAACCCTGATTATTTTAACAATAAAGTTTATTGGTGTTTGCGATTTTTATAAAAGCATTTTATAAAAAAAAGTTTAAACAATGAGTTATATGGACGATTTAGAGGATTTACTTACCTCCATTTTCTAATAACAAATATTTTTTTATGTTTATTTCTTTCAGCTTCTTTATTTGCAACTTACTTCGCTATTAAACGCACTGTCAAAATCGGATTTTCCAATTGCAAAGCGTTGCCGTTGCGTTGCCGCCGCCTTATTTCGGTATGCTACATACAAATTGTATGGGCATGAGAATTTTTGACAGCTAGAAAACGCTTTCCGCTCTTGTTTAGGTATGGCTGTAAGAGTCTAATTTATTTAAAATATAATTTAGCAGAATTAGTTTTAAAACACAAATAAAATTTTTTCTTTCCACACAACTAGAAATTTTATGACGTAGAACTGTGGAAAAAGTGTATTTTAAAGTAAAGATTACCAGATTTCAGTAAAAAATTTTTTTTCCCCATAAATATTTTTTTTGCATGGTTCTCTTATTGTCGTCAACCAATGTACATTTCAAAATGAAAATACTGGCAAAAAAAGGCTTTGTTAATAATTGATTTCACTAGAAGCGAATGAAAAGTAAAAAAAAGGGGAAAAAATAACCTCTTCAAAATATAGTTTATTGCAGCGCCGTAAACATTAATTTTATAATAAAACGATCATAAAAGATCAATTACCAATCCTCAACCTCTGTTTAACAACAGAAATTTCAAAAACAGCAGAAATAAATAAAAATTTGCCAGGAAAAAACCATAAAAAATATCCAAACAAGCTGATAAATATTGTTTGTTCTTGCCTTTCTTTATAAAGTAATTTTGCTGCATGAACATTATACGTTCGAATTAAACATTTTCGACGTACAGAAGAAAAGTTTACAATTTTAAAGAGGAAAGGAAAGGGCACTGGCAAAATGGGTATTCATTTTGAGGTACTTTGAAAATATAACAAATTTAATACGTCATACCGAGGAATTGGGCATGGCTATAATTTTTCTACAGTGAAGAACATACATATTTGATAAACTTTTTAATATCCCTCCATATGAGGGTATGACTCAACAAAGTTTTTATATATGAGATTGATGATTGGTGTGAAGGATTAGAAAAGTTATACAAAAAATCAGCTAATTGTAAGAGCAGGGGTTATTTTTCCTGACTATTTACTTCTGTTAGTTCTTCAAGAGCTTCCACTACTGTATGATATTGCAGCAATGTTATTCCAGAGAGCGCTCAGAGAACGTTGTAAGTTATGATTGTGAGTCTAAAACTTTTCTATTCGATTCATAGTATTTTATCATTTACTTAACACTAACAGTCTCAATTCATACCATACCTGATGTTCCACAATGTTAATTGTTTGATTTGAAATTTTTAACGTTAATAATATTTAAGACTTTGTAAATATGTGGTATAAAAATATAATATAATCGTTTTGTCACTTCCAAGAAAGGAACTGACAAAACAACAGCCATGTGACTGGTACCGAAGTATTACGGAACTGACGGCTAGCGTTGTAAAATGTCGACACTTTTGAATACTTAATACTTTTCAAGTTTTTTTTAATTTTTTCAATTGGCGAGTCATATAAACGGAAACTTCAAGAAATTTTCTCTTAATACTAAAGTTGTATTTTATCTAATTTTTAACATTGAAATACATATATAATTAAAATATAATTAGCTTTACACAATTTTTCTTTACATTTATTTGTGCAACATATAACCTATTTATTTTAGAATATTCCTCGTCAAATTGTAAATTGTCTGAGGGATTCAGAGCCTTTGCGAATAACTGAAAATTTTTATTACCCACCAGTGAACAACGTTGAAGCTCCAACGTAATCATTCGAAGCAAAGCTTTCCTCTCCCTTCCTTTTTGAAATTGCAAATATATTAAGCAATAACATCTTGTGATATTTTCAATTCAACAGTTGGGTGTCCTGACAAAATTTTTATTTTGAAAATTTTAACTTCCACTGCCTACAAATGTACGTATATACTTGTAGTTATTAAAAAAAATCACTTATACAGGTGTGTCATAGAAAATGTTGCAAAAATGTGCAAATTTACACATTTTTCGAATCGTGCAGTTTTTGTTTTGGCTCTGCAGCTTTTATTCGTTTGCATAAATTCAAAAAAATTAAGACATTGCTTTTTATTACTAAAAATGATATCTCTATTAAGTAAGTACTTTTTAAAAAACTGAAAAGATTATAAAAGTAAACAGAAAGGGAAAAAATATAAAAATAAGTGCGGGAAAATAAATTAAAAAACTTGCTTGAAATTAAATTTTATTCTTGAATTATTGTACAACATTAATTCTTGGTCGCTCATTCAGCATTAATTCTTGGTAATTGCAGTTCTCATCGCAAATTGAAAAAAAAAAATTGTATGCTTTTTTTCTTTATTTCCAAATTTTTTCTTGTTGATATAGAAAACGTTAAAATATATATAAAAAGTTCATTGATTTTGAATATTTTTGAAGACCGAACTTAAGAAACAAAAGTATTATTGATAATTTGAAATATTTTTTCAACGTTTCTTTTATATATGTATATGCTCTCAAATTAACAATTCCACTGTACTATTTCGAAACGCATTTGAAACGAAGAATTTTGCGTTTTACGTTTTTTGCAGGAGGCAAAAACGATTTCATTTTAACTTTCGTAAGAATTTGTTTTCTGTAACACACCTGATATCTCTCTTTTAATTAAAAAAAAAACTTTTTCATATAAATTTACTTCCTGGCCAACGAAGTCACACGATGTCGACAATATTGTAAGAAATAATTGTTTTTCAAACAAATTATATTTCGCACGTTCACCATTTATTTCGGTAAAGTGAAGCTACAAGACACTTAATTTTTTTTGACATTTTTTTCACTTGTTCTTTTTTGCACTTCATATTAAAGTTCATACAATTATTTTCAATTTACAATTAATTTTTTGAAATTTACTAATTTTAGTCCTGGTTTTCATAATAAATGTTGAGTAAATACTTTTGGCAATCGATCACTGAAAATTTTGACCAATATTGTGAACTGGTCTTGTCATGGCTTAGATGGTGTCAATTACAAGTTTTTTCACAAACTATGACATGTTACCGAAATTATCAGAGTATGCTGTTGAGGGACAAAGTAGCGCTCTGACAACTAGAAGATTGTGCGTTCAATCCAAGTAAACTTTAAGCATTTTAAGGGGTCATATAAACAAAAAACGTTCAAAATGCAGAATTATAAAGATAAAGAAAATGTCCCTTCACACGCAGTCATCTCGATCACTATCGAGTTTCCTTTTTATCGGAAAGCTGTAATAACGGAAACCATTTCAAAGTCACTTTATCATTCACTTTAGCTAAAGGCCAATTTAACTGTCGGGCACATCATCGGTATATTGTAATAATGAACCTAAATTGTTTTTTTTCCAGTTCCTTCCCAATAAAATTAAAATTAATATTTTGTTGTGGCAATTTAAAAATTCCATATCACCTGCCAGCATCTTTAAAATGGACATAATCTCTACGTAGACTTTACTGGGCCAGTGAGGTATCGTTTATCGATCAATTTCTGCTAAGAGAAAGAAAGCTGTTTTAAGCATCGATAAACACTGCTTACCTTTGTTATTCTGTGCCTAAAACGAAAAGTGGAAATCCCTCGTTTGTATGTAATAAGTCGTAAGCATATACGCTAGGGTGGGGCGTTTCTGATTCTTGGGATTGTACTAAGCAAAAAAGTCCACTAGACCATACGTCTACGGTGAAAATCGAGCTGGCGCATTTTGACTTGATCAGACTTTTGTCACGTTTTTTTGGATATTGTGGCCAAACCATTGAGATTTTCGATCCAATACTCAGACAAAAATTGTAGCCAAGACAATAGTTAAGAACTCTCTAGTACATCGCAAAAGCATTGGAACGCTCCTTCAGGCAGTTTTGGCCTTGTGAAAGTGCAAATTTTTCGGGAAAATATTGATAAATTACCATTTTCAGTTGTTCGTAGCGCAAAATCATAAAAATGTTCTATTTCTTACTTTTTATTCTATTTTTTTATTTATTCTATTTATTTTATTTCTTATTTTTTATTCTTCTATTGATTTCAGTTCATTTGATGCATTTTTGTTAGTTTATTGTAAAAAAAACATTATATTATACGCGCATTTTATTTAGAAATTTAGAAAAAAGTACGGATTGCTAGTGATTAGTTTTTCCCCTTATATTTTCTGAACAATATTTATTGAATTTTAGTTTATTTAAATAAGCTTGAGATCTTATATTATTTTGTGTTTTAAATTTAATTTTTTCCAATATTTCGTTTTCACAATGTAAAATTTCTTCAAGGAAAATATTTTATAATATATAAACTTCAAAACTTCCTCATATTATATATTATAAAATATAATTCTTCTAGTTTGTTGACCTCTTTTTTATATTTATTACACTAATTATTTAATTTTAAAAAAAATATTTTTTCATTATAAACAAAAACCAATTTTCCGGAAGAAGCTACACAAAGGAGTAGCGAAATATCGAATAAAAATAAATATTACATATATAAAAAGGACCTACAGCTTAAATAATTAGTGCAATTATTATAAAATATTTTCCCTGAAGAAGTTTTATTCGAAAAAATGTAATTTAAAACACAAAATAATATAAGATCTCAAGCTCATTTAAATAAACTATAATTCAACACGAAAAAGATCGAAGAAATTAGAGGAATATATTTAATTATTTATTAATAAACAAAAAACTTCTTTAAATTCTTACTTAATTAACCCAACGATTACGTATAATAAAGGTTCCACTTATAAGCAAGTAATCATTTTTATAATCTGAGTTGATCCAGAGAGACAAGTAATGCTTGGAAATTACTAACTGAGCGCAAAGTTTTAAATAAACTTTTTTGGCCCTCTTGAATATACACATTTTATTTTGAAAGTGCCTTTTCTTGCAGCACAATTATGAATCTCTATAAGGAAAAGATCCTCATATTGACTCACCAATTATTGTATAATACGTTGAAGAAGAATATCACAATTTTTTTCCATATATTTTTGACGAACTGCATACATACATACATACGTACATATGCACACATTAATTTAGTGATATTTTTGCGATCGTTTATGACAGCCATTTATTACAGTGAGCAAAGGAAAAGAAGAACAACAACAATAAAAATTTTACATGACTGATTGCCACATTCAGTTTATCATGCTGCTGGCACTTTCCACCAGCAATCGAAGCCAACAGGACCATATTTTGAATGCCTGTTATAATTTAAATTTTTTTGTTTCTTTTTTTTTATTTAAAGAGTGTATTTCATTTTTGATTGTTGTTTCTGTTTAATACAATTTTTTTTTTCTTTTTATTTTCTTACTCACGAGTATGAGTTTTTGGAAATCTTTATTAATTGGTTGTACAAAAAGTTTCATTTCTTGTTTTGTTGCTGTACTGTTTTTGTTTAGTTGTTCGTTTCTGCTATAAAATGTTGCTACATAAAACAGCATTATTTATTAATGGCAGCTGTCATAAGTTTTGTCATACCTTAATTATATAAATGTTTTTTACAACATTAAACCAGCATATAAGAAATAGAGTAGAATTGGGAATTATATGAAGATTCAAGCTGTGGGAGAAATTAAAAGAAATATTTGTCATGAAATTATGACAAAGAGTTTTTAAAATGTTTGTTTTAAATTCGAACAACACATATTACATACGAAATAATCTGCCTTGAACAGGGTTTTAAAAGAATTAATTGTTATTTGATTTTTACAACGAATTTATGAACTGATCTCATTGTTACAACATATTCAGAATTTATTAAATAAGATTATTTTATTGGTCTTTTAAGCGGTAATTGCTACTCTATCTGTAGAATAATCTTCTCAATATTGTAATTTAAGGCCTCAATTATTTCGGCTAAATAACCCCACAGAAATTTATGTATGTAAAGTCTCGTGACATTTGTCACAAAATTTTTAAAGCATTTCATGAAATTATTCTTCTCAGACATTTCTTTGGAAATAAAATTATTGTTTCGTAGACTGTGTGACACGAGTTACTGTCTTCTTTAAACCATATATTGTAAAGAGCCGGCTGTGTTATAAAGAAAAGATTTCAAAATGTCATCTGGTGGGTCCACAGAGCCTAGCTGTTACATTTTAATCTTTTGCAATGGGTTTTCTGTGCGATAATATTTTTGGTTGAACGACACGAATGCAGATATACTGCTGTATTTATGTTCTATACTTCAACCGACTACAATTTTGCGAAGCATTTTCTTGTATTGCAGTCTCTGTTGGAAAACTATAACCAAAAAAATTCGTTGAAATTCAGCGAAATGCGGTCTTTTCCGATCGATAATTTATTTTAATTTCTATTTTTTTGCGGGAACTAAATCAGGCAATTAAGACTGTTGTGAAATTTTGGGCAAGTCGGACGAGTTTTACGGCGTTATATAATCGTAGAAGAAACATGGAGCCAATGCAACATTACCCCAGAGACTAAGGAACAATCAACACAGTGACTTTCACCGAGTGAACGTGCAGCAAAGAAGGCGAAGCTGGATCTGCCAACCAACAACGCCATCGCCACAGTTTTTTGGAATGCACGAGATATTATTCACATAGATTACCTAGAGAAGGGTAGAACGATCAGCGGTCAAAATTTTTTACAGCTTTTAGATAGATTCCATGATCATTTAAAGCCAAAACGACCACATTTGGTGAAAAAAGTGCTGTTTAATTAAGGCAATGCACGAGTGCACATGTTTGTAGTCAGTATGGCAATTATTCATAGATAATTTAGCACAAAATTATAAATATTTAGTTAATACAATTTAGATTTAGATTATGTATTATATATATATATATATAGTTTTATGCAAAAATTTGAGTTAATAATAGATAGTCATAGGTCATTTATTAAATAATTTTTAATAATAATGATCTATTATTGTTATAGTTATATGTTATTATTACATGAAATAGAAATATGTTATTTTACATACTACATGTACATATATATGTATGTACAAAAGAAAATAATATTGAAAACATGTTTATTTATGTATACATGTACACACATTTATACATGTGTGTAAAAAAAATATTTTTAATATCAATGAGAAAAAATTTTCATTTTATTTCAAAAATATTTTTTTTTTAATTTTTTTTTAATACAAATTATTATTTCCTGAATATAATTATAAAATAATTTAGTTTTAAATAACACCTTGAAAAAAAGAATATTTTTGGAGCGTAGTTTAATGAATGCCCCTAATAATTTTTACATTGAAAACTCTCACGCAAAAATTATTCTTAACCTGTTTAAACATGTGCTTTGATTTTGCCGTTGAAAGAAAAAAAATCAGACCTCATTTAACCACCAAAAGACAAAAGTCTTAACTTGTTGTTATCGTTTTAATCATAATGCAATTTAAAAGGCATTTTAGTGTTTGACGGTGACTTGCTCAGAATTCATTTGCATCCTTCAACAATAGTACTTCAACATAATGCACATTACCATTACCATTACTTCACATGTATGCACTCGCAAACGCAAAGAGGACGACTTATGCTTACGCACTAGACGTGTGTGGGTGGGTGTTTTTGTGTGTAGTAAGGTAAGGGGAGCATAAAACATCTGTATGGCATGCGTTCATCGTACATAATTTAATACGACACCACAAAACAACATCTCTTAGTATTTATTTTACCTCCACCATTTGGCCACAATTTTTTCAAATGGAAAACAAATAAGGATTTCCTTGACATTTTCATCCAGTTCTTTTCTTCGGTAAATATTATTATTATTAAATTTTTTTTTTTAAATTTATGCACGTATTTTCACTGTCATAAAGTCTGAACACGCAATTTCAATTGCGTTTCTTGCAACACCTGCTTTCATATGTTTAAAATGGAAAAAGTGACATTTTACATGTTATTTTGCCGTTATGGGATGATTGCTGCTGCTGCTGCTGCTGCTGGTGGTGGTTAAGCATCAACCTCAACTCATGAACAACAACCAACGCCATAGTAGTAGCAAAGTTTACAGTTGTTGGATGTTAAGGACTCTTTTGGTTTTATATTGCAATTCCATTGTCATCAAAGGAAAAAAGCTTAAACATACTCATACTCATTCACGCACAAAAGTTACCAAGCAACAATTTCAAATGCAACGGGTGCAACTGAGAAGTTGAAAAAACAAAAAAAAAACAAGAAAGAAATTAAGAGAAACACCTTAAGGCGCTTTTTTTATCATTTCACACTTGCCATAGATGGCATAAATGAGTTTGTTGAATTGTACTTTCCTATCTGTACATGTGTACAGATAAATACTTTCCACGACTCTTTCCGTTTTAAATTACTTTACTTTAACTGGGTGTACCGTACGAGTGTTTAAAGTTGCTGTAGCTGTTGCTTTTTGAAAATATTATTTTACATGTAAATTGAATATTATCGGGTGTTGCATCACTATTTCAGGCTTTAATTGTATGCACAAAAAAAACCAATATCATAAAGATTGCATTGCACTGCAATCGCAACAACAACATACCGTAACCGTCGTCTATTCATCTATTTGTTTGCGTACGAAGCTTTAAGAGAATTTTATATGACGATGTTGCTGCCTGCCTTGAATATGGTGTTAACGTTGCTATTTCTGTTTCTGTTACTGCAACTGCAACTGCAACTGCTACCACTTTGATATGAGATATGCGATGAACCATTAAATTCAATGCGCACAATAATCGTTAGCAACAAGTTGCTATACACACACGTGCGAGAATTTTGATTTTCTAAGATATTGTAGTAAAATTTCTTGGAAAAATTGCGATACTCTTGAACATGATGCAACAATAACACTTAATAACATGGAAATCATCATGACTGGATGTGATTACGTTTTGCTAGCAATAAATTACATTTATAGTGTATAACATTAAATGCAGTATTAAAGTCATTAGCGTAAATTAATTGCAATCCATGTAACATTTGCGTTGCCATCGAAATACGAGTAGATAAATCTTATAAGCTAAATTATTTACAGTGTTAACACGTTCCTATTGAAATTTATACTTTAGTCAAATAGTTGGGGAATTTAAAAAAGCGAATTAAATTGCTTTCGCTAAACGCTGCAAAGAAGTTTATGCAAATTATTCAGATAATGCTTATTGAATAAAATGTATTTATTTGTATTAGTTTTTTTTTCACGCCTAGTCAAAATTTATGATTTTTAATTTAAATTAATAATTAATAATAAAAAAGAATTGCAGCTAGCGTTGCCAGATAACAAAAGTAATTTAACTGGACAATGGAAAAATGCACGTGGATTTTAAAAAAGTAACTGGACATTTTTAATTTTTAGAGAAGTTTTTTTATTTATAAATTTAAATAATAAAGGTACTTATCACTATACCTGCGCAAGCAGAATTCCACAAGTACACAACATTTTTTTTTTTTTTTTTTTAGCTGGGAGCACTCAGGAGATGACCCCTACACATGCGATAAATTGTTATAGAACTATAGAAAAGGGATAGTTAGAGAATCGACAGAACGTGAAGCTTAATTAATTATTTTACACCTCTGCTTTTGCACGTTCTCTGTTTATAGCAGTGCTAAAGCTTCGGTTTAGTAGCCATTTTTATTATTACTTTACTTCGCCGGTGCTATACAATACCGACGAAGGACGGCGTTCTGATGTAATTGAGGATTGCTATCAGCTGAAGCCGGTATTGTTCAGTAACCACTGCCTTGGCACTGAAACCTTCCGACAACAACTGACACACAAATACACACTAATGCACATCAGAAAAATGCGATATGTTTTTTATTCTTTTATATAATATAAGTCTGAAAATGCGGTTGATTAATTGTACAAATTGTATTTTAGCTGGTAATTGAACAAGACAAAAAATATATATTCCAGGCCATCTGGCAACTCTAATTGCAACGAAAGTAGGAAAATACGATTTGGGATGAATATAGAGGACGTATTGTATAGTTTGTGGACATTATACTACAACCTTCCAATAATGCAATTGACAGCAAAGAATGCTGTACTAACATTTATTATGTTAATCGTATCGTTAAAATTAGTAGAAAAAAAATTTGTGAAATTTCCAATACAGCAAAATTGCTAACGATATTCGCTATCGCTTCAAGTCAGATTTTGTCGTTAATTTTGCGACAATAATTTGTTTGCCGTTTATTTTTTCGACAAAATATATGTGGTGTTTAAAACGTTGTTGGTAGAACAGTTGAATGTGATCGGTATGCACGTTTATTATTTCTAAAAATTTTTATTTTGTGAAAATTAATGCGTTTTGTCGCCCTCAAAAAGACAGGAGTTTCGGGAACAAGATATCTGATATCATTCGAAAACATGCCATTGCCAGCACTTAATCGTTGTAACGTATATTCGACAAAATATTTACATTCATAATTATTATGGCTAGTTTAATCATATAGCAGACATAAATGAATAATTGTAATTAATATTTACTGGCGTTAAATAAATTAAAAAAAAATAACTGCCTGTTCATAGAAACCGAGTGAAAATAATTTATACTGAAAAAATTTTAGTTTTTTAATTTTTATTTTCATTATAAATGCCGGAACGAGCATTTCCTCTCGTCTTCTATGAAAAGGCAGTAAGTAATATTATGAATAATATTTTATTTTATTACCAGACATAATTGTTTTAATATGATTCTAATTTTAAAATTGTGCTTTTTCCCTTAAAAAAATACATGTCAATTTTATTATTATATACTTTATGATATTCTCATAAAGTATTTTTTACAAAAGTAAACTCAATAACTGAGGAGGAAAGCATATCCATATAGTACTATTTCGCTAATGCTTACTTAGCTCATCAGTGGCTTTTCCTAATTTTTGAATACAAACCCATAAGAGTTGAAGTTGAAAACCAAACACAAACCAAAAATCTATAAACAAAAACATAACAATCCATGATTTTACTTTTTTATAACACACACATATTTCTATTTTTAGATTTTTCTTTTTATGTTTTGTAAAAAATACTTGTATGAGAATATCATAAAGTATGCAATAATAAATTTGACATATATTTTTTAAGCACAGTTTTGAAATTGGAATCATATATAAAGAGATATTCCCAAAATAAATTCAGTTAATATACTTATAATTGTTTTAATTTAAAATTTTTATTTTTCAGATCGCCACCTGTCTCGTATCTGCAGTATTCCTTAATAAAAAAAAGGTAACACACAATGTTTTTATTATTGATAGGCAACTTAAAGGTTAATTTGTTCATTCGTCGATGATTGTCATGCGTTCATAAATTTTTCCACGTGTAAAAGTGCAAGTTACACAACACGCATTATAGAAAGCTTTTCGGAACAAATTAAAAAAAAAAATTAAATAAAAAATTTTTGAAAAGATAACCAAATTTCTGCGGCAGACGCGTTAAAATTTTTTTTGGGTCTAATTTGTTCTATGGAGAAACACTATTTTAACTTGTTTTGACAGATGCCTAGTTCACGCGCGCAGTAACGCACGTTAATGTCTGAATGTTACTTTTCCTTACAAAAAAAATTTAATTTAAATCTGTGAACTTTTGAGAAAAGTTCATGAGTGGAGATAAGAAAATTTGTTATTATTTCAATCGTAAGGGAATCACCCGAAAGGCCCTTTGTATAAACTAATCATCACCTTTCTAAGAATTTTAGTTTTTGAAATATCACATCACGCTGTTATTTGACGGTTTCGGTTGCGCGACACTTTCACTAACAGAAGTCATTTTTTTGGGCAGTGCACACATTGCGATGCACAGGCCTAACAATATCTACAACGCTTCCGAACAATTCTAACTTTTATATAATAAAGCCATTTTATTGTACAGAAGGTCGATTACGACGACCGTAATCACGCCGTCATGCTCGAAAAAAGACCACGTTTGAACCACCACATTTGTAGACTGGTGTTAATTTATTTTATGCATTCTTTATTTCTTAAACAATCCATATTCGTAAATGGCAAACCTTACCCTAAATAATGATATTTCAGATGTCACATATTTAACAGCTGACAGCATTGCCAGGCCGACAGTTTGTAAACCAATAAATAGATTATATCACATGGCGATCCTGCATCACAACCAAAATAGTGTCATTACCGTCCATGCAATCTTCTACATAATTCTGTTGAAAACATTCTTATTTTCATTCACTACGTCAATCATTGAAAGAGCCAATTTAATTAATTAAAAAATTAATTAATTTTGCAATTTTTTAATTTTTAGAAGAAATACAGAAGACAATACAGTCGACATTGCTACGCACTTAAATCTTTCATGCTCTAAAAATGGCTCGAAAAGGAAGTAACAAAAAAGCGATATTCTCATTTGACTTCACACTTTTGTTGCATTTTTATAAAATGTATTTAAATAACAACAATTTAAATAATATTAAAAAAATAATTCTTATTATATTTTGTGGTTTTGGGCGCAACCTTTTTTGATTAATGTAACTGATTGGTATTTTTTGTAAAATAATTACATTTTTTCTATTGCACATAAATATTCAGTCGTTGTATTTTAAAATATATTTGTCAAATATTGTGGCGTATAATGTTTTGTAAATTATTGTCTCCATGTGTGACAGGCCTATGGTCAGTTTTACCTGCGAATCTCGGTTTTCAATCATGATTTTTTTTCTTCTTGTATTTTGGTTTCGGTTGTTTTTATACTTTGCACTTTAATTTCATTTTATTTCACTTTATTTTATATATATTTATTTTATGTTTAATTATGTTAGCATTTCAATTATTTATCAAACACTAAAATAAATAAGTAACGTTGGAATACACGTTATACACACACGTCACTAAAAAGTGTGAATTTTAAAGCTGTTTTTGAAACGTGGTTTTTTGTAATGAGTATTAAATTAAACATGAAACCACAATTTTCCAATTTTTAGCCCAGCTGGCAAATAGGTTTAACATTGGATTTATATTGCATAAAATTAAATAAAAGCGTAATATTTTATAAATAATTATTTAGGAGAATATTAATTGTGGACAAAGTCTTGTAAAAGAAAATATTGAGGCAATAATATTCTTTGTTTTTGAAATATTGTGAAAAACATTGTTAAGAATCGATGATAGCAACTTTATAATCTTTGATTTTTTTTTATCTTGAACCAAGTGCTCAGGGGAAATCCCATGCATATACAATGCATTGCAATGGAACTAGAAGGAGAGAGAGAGAGAGTCAGAAACAACTTTTTCTGACTTGACCGGCCTGGGTATCGAACTTGGTCCTTCAGCACGCTAACTACTCACCATCAGTACCCCCCAATTTGTAAACGTTTTTAGTAACTAATTCGATTAGTTATGAAATATCAATTTTTGAAATTTTTCTACTGAAAATTTTAATTGCTTTCGATATTGAATGATGCAATAACGATAGCAATTGGAGAATAATTATCGGGTTTGAAATTGAAAAAGGATTATCCTTCACTACAACGGAAGTAAATTTTTTTTATTTGTAGAAAATTAAATTTTTGTCTTTTGTGCTTATTGAAAATGCAACAAAAATATTAAAGCAATTAAATAAAGTGCATTGAAATTGTTCTCGATTCAGAGAAAGAACGTGAATAATACCCTCGACAGTTTCTTCGAATGGCCAAAAATAAAAAAAGTTGTCACTGAAAATTCCAAAAATAAATTTTAAGGGGAAATCGGGGAGAGAAACCAAAAATTATAAATATACATATTTACTTCTGGAAATATAATGTGAAAGTAAGAAAAAATTATTATTATATATTACACATGTGTGTGACTTTTGTCCCACCCTGTATAAAAATGTGGGATTTTTTAGTTTTCAAAAAATTTGGTTGAAGGTCTACTTAATAATTAAAAATGTATATTGCAATCTATCAAAAATTCGAGTTTTTTTGAGTTTTTTGAGTTTGAATAATAATTATAATTATTGCTGATGAGTTATAATTACATAAACGTGAAATGTTTTCAATTAAAACTGTTATTTGATCCTTAAAAATTCGCGATAGATTGAGATCTAATTTTTATTTCCATTGAATCTCTGTTTTTTAACCCCGTTGTTAACTAAAAAGAAAGAACGAATCTTAGATATGGGACCATTTTGGTTCATACTGTTTTTTTAATTTTTTAATAAATGCACTAAAATGTGTTTTTCGACTTTTTATATGATTCTGTAAACGGTTCATTCTTCACTAGGAAATTTATTGATTAATGCGCTTTCTCTTTACATTTTGTTCAATACGAATAAATACGTCTATATGGACGGAACAAAGTGGTCCTGAACGAATATCCAACTTTGATGAAAACTCAATGTACCTAAACCATGACCATTGGTCCATTTTAAATTAATCGTACTTTTGAATTACTAAACTACTATTCCCTTTTCAACTTTTAAGGTATTTATTTCACTCTCTTTCAGTTTTACTACTTGTGTGGATTCTTTAAACTTTTAGTTAAAAAAAAAAAGAAATAACTTTTTCCATATATTTTCCTAATGTGTAACCTAAATCCAGAAGTAATAATTCAACTTATATGGTTAAAAATACGCAAACACAAATAGTTACGCACATAAATATAACGGACACGTGAAAGAAAAAAAAAATTTCGAAACGAAATGAAAATAGAAGCACATAATTTACGATTTTGTTTTTACTTGGAAAATTCAGCTGATTTATCACCACTACAAATCGAATGTGTGTGTGTGTTTGTGTTGAAAGTGTGAGTTAACTTTTGAATGTAAAATGGATATATATGTACAGTGACGAGCAATTATAGGTCAAAATAAATATCTCCAATGAAAAACTATATCTGCGGTAATAAAGGAGAGCATCTTCAATCTACTTGAGTTACCTTAATGTTACTAAATTATTAGGTTAGCTTAAGTAGGTCAGGTGCAGTTGTAACTTATTTGTAAGAAATCATTTTATTATTAAGCAGAAAGACTCAATAATTCGTAGCAAAAAAGAGTCCCACACTCTTGAGAAAATCTTTTTAATATCAAAATTGTTCTTTTTATATGAAGTGTATTATGACATACTTTATGATATTCTTATAAAGTATTTTTTTTATTTAAACATAACTTAAAGCATTGGCGAAATACTACTATATGGACATGCTTTCCTCCTCAATTATAGAGTTTTTTTTTACAAAAAATACTTCATGAGAATATGATAAAGTATATAATAATACATTTTATTATATTTTTTTTTGGGGAAAAAGCATAACCAATAATCCGAAAATAAATTCATTTCAGATAAATTTATTATGTCAAATTTATGCCCAGCAGTGTATGTATACATGTATGTGTGTAACACACTTTCACTTTAACTAAAAACTTTATGTACATAAGTATGTGTGTTAGAGAGATTCTGTACGAGTAACTAGACAATCAACAAGAATTTCTAATAAAAATATGGACGATTTTTCAACTAGTTTCTCGTTTTTCTTTTCCTCTGAACAAATAGTTTGTTTAAAGTTTAAATAAATTCATGTATTCATAAACATTTTTTTCCATTTCCCTAATACCCCAAATATGAAAAGAAATAAATCTTTCAGTGACTTTTTTCTTTGCCTTCTTCCTTTATTATGTGACTATTCTAAATACATAATTGAAAAGTTTTGAGATTCGTGCTAAATTTGGTATAGCAGTAGCAGGCCATAAATTTAATTCAACAACGTGTAGTTAGTTTTAGTTTTAAAACTATTGTAATTTTAATTATGGATTACAGAAGTATGTACGTAAGTAATGAGATGAATGAATTAGGGAAAATATTTTGCTTATAAATAACTGGTCAGTTACTGGCATGACGCCAGTCGTTCATGCTTGCGCTTTTTGAATTTCATGAATTTGTTGAATTTCCGAATTTTTCGTGAATATTTTGAATTTATTTGCATTCAATTTGAATAATTTTTCGACAATTTCCAAATTTATTTAAAATTTTTCTCTTCCTCAAAGAATGAGTTTTTTAACTCTTTTTAAACCCCTTTAAGTAATATTTTTTTTTTTTTAAAAGACTAGGCTTCCAAGGACCTACGTATTCAATGCATTGCTCCGGACATTTTAATGCTCAAATACTAAGAAATAAGGGCGTTGTTATCATAAACACATTAGTAAAATATTTGACTTCACGATGACTTGAATCCACGATCTTCTGGTTGTTGAGTAAACGTGCTGAATACTCAGTCAGCAGCACCACTAAAGGCATTTTACAATGTCTTACACTTTGTGAGCGATATTGAGAGTTTTTAACGAAACTTTAGATGTGCAGAAATTATAGAGTATCACGTTATTTATCTATAGTGCATCAATATGGAAAACTTTCTGGATAAAATTGAGAAAATTCCAAGTGAATTTGCGAATTTGTTGCAATCAGGAATAATTCAAATGGATAGTCTGGGGTTCTTTATGAGCTGATAGCGCTAACGAATGGGTCAATAGAGTTCGATATGGGTGGAAAGTGTTTCGAAAACTCATCAGTAAACATTTAAAGATTGAGTCCTTATTCACCGGCAAAAATGAATCTTCCAAATGTATGTCCACCCAATCTAGGAGAGCAGAGACTCGCATTTCTTGAGGATATAATTAATGCTTTGAAATCCTGTATAACTACAGAAGATTGCCGTAGAGCTATAAAGCTCTGAAGTTGAATGATATGCCTGTTGGCCACTAAAAATAATGTCATGAAATTAACAATACACTCACTCATATGTATAAATTTAGTTAAATATTAATTATTGTAATATATCCAAACGCGTAAATAAAAATAAATGTAACACAATACTTCAAAAAAGTTTTCTCAATTTCATTTAGAATTTTCTCAATTTCATTTGGAATTTTTTCAATTTCATTCAGAATTTTCTCTATTCCATTTGGAATTTTCCCAATTTCAACTTGAAATACTCAATCTCATTAGGAATTTTTTCAATTTAAACTTGAAATTCTTATTTTGATTAGGAATTTTCCCAATTTCAGCTGGTAATTCTCAATTTCATTTCGCATTTTGGCTTTTGGCAATCTTTATTTTCTGCAGTATAATTTTTTAAAGTTTATATTACCATGATAAAATATTGAAAGGCAAAACGTTATGCTTGTTAACAAAACCAGAGAGAGCTATCTGATGCCAATGTGAAATCCCTAACACTATGGGCTACATCAGCAATATTCTCAGCAATGTATAAAAGCTCCATTCTTCACAATGCCTTCGCCACTGAAGCCTTCCCATTTCAAAAGCATTGTTGAAGCGTACATCGTTTTGCTACTAAAAAAGAGATAGTTTATTAGATCACATTGTACATATCAGAAATTCCAAAAGAATTGTATTATTATAATAATATAAAAATAAAAATTATTATTATTGTTATTATTATTACTATTATTAAATTTGAAATTGAACTTTCACAGTTTCTAATCGAAAAACTTATACGCTTTCTTGATAACAATCCATAAAATAGTTTCCTTTACACTCTTAACTGTACTCAGTCCTTCCTTATATAAAGAAAATATTAATTATTTTTATTCAAGTAGAAGTAAAAAAATTAACCCATTATCTTTTCCAACACCTCCAAAAGCGGTCTCTGCCAAAATCGCTTTTTTCTTTCACAAAGAATTTCAATAAGAGCAAAATAAAATAAAAGGATATATTGTTTTAGTGTCAGTTTACACTCGCTGGTTCTCAACATACTTTTCGCTATTTTTATTTTTTTTAATACACATTTTTAAGAAAAGAAAACTTTAGCAAAAGCGTTCACTTGGCTCTTAATGTTCAGTATTTAATTAAGAGATGCCTTCCGTTTTCCTCTGCAAATACCCTTTATTCAATGATTAAATGGAAAAAAGTTTGTATTTTTTTACCTCAAAGACCCTGTTTTCCCACATTGTTGTTGTTATTGTTTTCATGTTTTATGGTCTCCATTTTACAAGTATGTATTCTTCAGTATTAATTTAGCTTTTTTTTTTGTTGAAAAATGTATAAAATAAAATAGAAAAAATTAGTACATTCACTTTTCGTTAAAATGAAAACATGAAAAGTAATAAAAATGTAACACATATTGCTATGTATTAAATATACCTTAAAGGGTATTGTATTTGGTGGATTTTTGATTAAAAAATTTAGTAAAAAAAAAAAAAATATATGTAAATTAATATCATAAAATATGTATTTCTTCGTTAGAGACCACATATGTAAAAGGCATATCAGAGCGCCAACTTTCGTCGGTATTGTGCAGCACCAAGACAGTGAAATAATTGCTACAAATGGCTACTAAAAACGAAGCTTTAAAATTTAATACATCTCCTTAACATCAGAAGCGCTACAACACTGCTATAAAAATAATGAACGTGCAAAAGGCAGACTTGTAAGATAGTGAAGCTCCTGTCATTTCTCCTACTATCCTTTTCCTCTAGTTCCAGCACAATGCATCGCATGTGTAGGGATCATCTGCTGAGCGCTGGTCCAAAATAAAAAAATACAAAATATTATTTTACAAATCCTTTTCAGCGTATTTAAAAATAAGAGGAGGTTGTCAATTTGGCTGTATTTGTTTTTATGTGTCTTATTTCAGAACTTTTTGCTTAGTGGATCGATTTTAAGTTTAAGCTTTTTTATTTCAAAATGTTTTTAAACTTGAGAAACAGTTAAATATCAAAAGCTTGAATATTATTTTTTAATTTGGCATAAAAATTTAACATTTCAAAATATCAGCTTAACGGTATAAAAATAACATTCTTAACTGCCGCACGTAGTTTTTGGTTAGAAATATAAAAAAAATAAAAAAAATCTGATAATTCTTCTAGTTTTTTTACCTCTTTCTATATTAATAACACTAATTATTTAAGCAGCTGTAGGTCTTTTTAATATATGTAATATTTATTTTGATTCGATATTTCGCTACTCCTTTGTGTAGCTTCTTCAGGAAAATTGGTTTTTGTTTATAATGAGAAAATATTTTTTTATAAAATGCACAATACAGAAAAAGTTCTTGTCAATGAAAATTACAGCTTAAATAATTAGTGTTATTATTATTAAAAAAAATCTGCATTATTTGACCTGGCTAAGCGAGCTTAATGCGTTTAGAGTGAACCATATTTAGTTCAAACCGGCTACACCATTCTTATTTCGTGATTTCGATTCTCAAAAATTGCCTTGCACTATTAATATTATTTATTAAAAATGTGTGCACTTTATTGTTTACTTTCAAAGTGATGTAAAATGACTTTATAGTGGCTTTACTATTAAGTTGAAATGTTTAAATATGGGTACTGAATGCAACACACTTTCATTCCATTGCTATTCAATTATACGTGATACATCCGAATATAAATCTTCGGATGTTTCAGGCTGATTTGGTTATGGAAAAGTCGATATTAAAAGTATTTTTGAGCTTAGAAACAGTTTAGGGTTTTTTGTACAATAATAAATACTTCTGTATCAAATGATAATCAAATTGCTATATAACTGCTGCTATGTAATGCAGATGGCATGTTTGGAAAGTATACTGTTTGGCAGCTGTAACACATTCTCTAGTTTTTGGTCGGTATGTACGTTCTTTATTTTTAGTTCTTCGCAGCGTATGATTAATTTTTATCAAATAATATTCCACACAGATTCCAATACGAACATTTTTAACTCATGTAGTGGAAATATCAACACTAATCAATTTTTCTTTTTCTAAATCACTGTTGATCGCATTTTTTTTTTATTACTTTTAGAAACAAAGAAGTGTTAAATTGAAAACATCTGCCTTTTTGAAATCATGTAAAATTTTTCAACAGTCTACAAATGGATTATAAAATGTGAATTTTTTCGACACCAAAATAATAAAAGCTTAAGAAGCTGACTGTATAGTTCCTTATTTTTATACTATAAGTTGAGTAAGGAACTCTCTTGCAATGTTCAAGGAAAAATTAGAACACAATTGAAAGTTTTGAAAATATTTTGTCTCAATTAAAGGAATGCAATCACTTAACATTTGGGTTAAAATAGTCAGCCAATGAGAAGATCTCTTTTAAATTGCTGTTACGTTCTTTAGTAAGCTGTAGTAACCTGATTTATGTATATACGAAATTACAAGATATTCATATTGAACTTTTTCTTGGCACACACTTTCTCAATATGCTGAAAACAAAGAGCGTAAATAATACTTTATATTTTTTAAATATTTTTTATTTAAGTTTTACAAAATTTTTCCTCCAGTGAAACAGTAGTCAGTCGTCTGCAGCTGTTGTATTTGTGCACTTCCGTGTGTGTAGTCTGGCTGTTATTCAAAAATGTTATGTTTCGTTGGCTGTTTCCTGATAAAACAATTTTACTAACTTATTTTTGTTGGCTTCTTAAAATTGTTAGTCTTCTTTGCGCTGTAAGCTGAGGTTGCAAAATATTTTTTGGAAGATAATACTTTTATGACTGAATATATAGTAGTTTGTCAGTTAAGTATTGATAACTGCAGTTGTTGGGTATTGTAACTTTAATGTTTTTTTTTTTTTTGTTGCTTTAAGCCATTTAACTAAGTTTTCCAAATATGGCAACATGAAAACAATTGCAAAGAATTTTCAATAACAAGTTATCTGCTGCAATGTTGCAAAGACTTTTTGGAGTAAAAATGAAATGGTTTCTTAAAAGTTTATGGGGAAATTTGGCGAATATGAAATATTTTTAAATCGCAAGTTTGAGCGACAGAATCTTTTAGGAGCAATACTTAGTAGGGCTAATTGCATGTTAATTTCTTATTAATGTGCGACTGGGTATGAATATGTTTTAGTACTCATTTACAAAAAAAAAATTATTACTTTATGAAACCATAAATAAATCAAGTACAGAACTTTGATATTTTATTAACCTATCGAGAGATGTTCTAGATTTTCTTGAAACGACAGTGTAAATTGCTACATTTTTGTGCGTCAGTGTATATATATTTTACATTTAAATTCCTAAAATTTAATTTTCCTTTTCTAATTCAGCTTAATTTTAATCAAATGCATTTAAATATTAAACATTGCAATGTATAGCAACAAATTTATTAAAATGTTAAAACACAGAAAATTTTCTTATTCATTAAACTTTAACCTGACAAAATGCTCCAGCACAGGTGTTGAGTTCATTTAATTTAACACCAACATTGTACATGTGGCAGCAGCAAAGCAACTACTACAACTAAAAACAATAATAAAAAGCATCAGTAGCAGAAACAAAAGCAACAAGAAACAATAGAAATTACTCAATGCTCGTATAACATTGAAAACATTTTCTAAAATTCATTAAATTTGAACGTTTTCATTTTCAAACTTTAACTATTGCAATTTATGCAAGAGATGCTCATCTTCGTTTGTAAAGCAGAATTTATTCCACAAGCGTGACTGTAAAAAATGTGAATATATAATTTGTGATAGCATCTATTTAATTAAGCTTTAAGGTTTCTTATTTCTTATTTTTATATAATCTCGATATTTCGTTAACCTTCCGTTCAGGAAATTTTTATTTTTAAAATTTTTTTCTTTTCTTTTTTAAATTAATATTAATTTAACGAAATATCGAAATTATATAAAAATAAGAAATAAAAAAAATTAAAGCTTAATTAAATCGATTGTTCGAATAACCAAAAAGGTTAAAAAACAAGTATTAACACAAATTATATATTGTTTATTTTAATTTTGAATACACTTTAGATCTTTGGGCCGCATCTGTCAAGGTTGAATTAAACATCACATTAAATTTGAATTTTAAATGTGTAACTTCGTGGTCGGTTGTTGCGAAAATTTCCTGTTCAATTCAACCCCTCCTACTCCTCCAACAGATCTGTACAGCTCCTAAAATAGTTTTTTCTACTTATACCCGCCCTCAAATTCTAAGTTCATACAGCCGTATGCCCCACTAGCAGCTTCACTAGTAATCGAAACTGATGCTTACTGAACCTCAGTAAACGGCGAGTTCTCCGTTTCAGACATAGAAAATTTACATACAAATTCTGCAATCATTACCAGAGTTCCGTAATATATGTATGTGAGAAAATTGCGAATCGAAACAATTATTACAAACAATTATTATAACAATTATTCTGTGTAAGACAGAACGATTAAGATAACAGGAGTAAATTTTTACGTTTATTTTAAGTTCATTCTAGTTTTTATATGAATTGGCCTCTGGAACAGAGGAGAACCATGATAATTGTTTTATTTTCTTACAAGTTAAACAAGTGAGCCACTGATTGGAAAATAATTTTAAACTTTTCAGAAACTGATAATTTCTAAAATGTAATTTAACAAAAATAAATTTTTATTTTTTGTTATAAATACCATACTTTTGTTTTTCTAGCAGTGTTGTAGAGCTTCTGATGTCAAGGAGACGTATTAAATTTTGAAGCTTTGTTTTTAGTACACATTTTTATTAACTATTTTAATTCGCCGTTGCTACTCAATACCGACGAAGGAGACCGCTCTGATGTGTACCGGCTCAAGCCGCTACTGTTCAGTGCCCAGTGACTATGCCTTTGCCACTGAAACCTTCCGACAACAACTGACACAAAGACACACTAAAACACATCAGAAAAAATGTGAATTGTTTTTATGACCTGGTCTGAAACTAGCGTTGAACTCAAGATCTTTTGGTTTTGTAGTCAAAGTGCAGACTGCTTCAGTCGCCGACACCCTTCATTAGTCAAAAGGAAACAATATCATGTTTAATCTTACGTATTTGTTTCTCCATGTTTGTGTATAGGTTCTTTTCTAAATAGCTCTGTTAGAATTATTTAAAAACGTACAGCCACGAAATTGGGCGGAATTTTTGGTGGCTGCATTATTACAAATTCTATTATATTTTACCTAGGCCTTAACAAATCTTTTGGTAATGGAGCTGCTGCCACTGACGGGAGACATATGATGCGTGCCTACTTATTTTGCTTCTGTCATGCGGAGTATAGTTAATACGTACCGTTTGATTCAAATTATTCTTAGGAACTCAAAGCTATACATATTTTTCATTTATTTTTAATCATTGTATCACGGTTGAAAACTTAGTCATGATGTCATCACTGAAGTATGCCAATTCAGTACATTTCTAAGAATTTTTGTAACTATAATTATAATATATAAAAACAAAAGTATATAACTCTTTATGTACGATAAATACAAGGCAAATATTTGGTACAATAATGATGTGAAACGAAAGAAACAAATGTAATAACTTTCTGCAAAATCTCCCATTAGTGGACACTATGCTTCTCCGGTTTTTTGCTCTGATTAAGAGACATGTTTAAAAGGAGCAATATTATTTCATTGCTTTATTATTGTTTTTTCTTAGATAAATACTCATGGCTAGTTCTATACATATGCAATACATTGTTAACGAACTAGTTGGAAAGCGATAGTCTAGAGCGGGTAGCTAAAATGCAACCCTGGTTTTAACAGTGTTGTCAGAACGTAAGAAATAACGTAAGATCAAAATAATTTTAGTGTTTTGACTAATTTCAGAAAATATTTGCCTTTAAAATTATTTTGCTACAAAGAAAGAAAAATAATTCTGGAACCTAAAATATTGTTTGTAAGTACACCTGTAAGTGTCAAAGTACCTAAGTCACAAATTTCAAAACATTTTTTAAATAAAAGCATATCTTTAAAGAAATTAGATATTTTTTCATTCTTTTTTATATGTCATTTTACTTTAGACCTTCTTTGCTTTATTATTTAATTAATATTCTGCAAGTTTAGGATCTAATTTTTTTTGTTTTTTTAACCTTTTATTTTATTTCTCTATGCAGGAATTTAATTTATTTAATTTATTTATTTTATATCAAATATTGAATTGAATAAGGGATTTTTCATACAAAAATAAGACCTTAATTTTATAGAATATTTATTAAATTATTTTTTGTTTGTATTTTACACTGCAGAAATAAGAAAAATATAAAAAATAAAAAATTGCAAACTGAATAATTATGTAAAATAAAACAAACAATTAATTTAAGTATTCTCTTTATATGATAGAAAATAATTTTTGTGCAGATTTTTTCTTTAGTTAGTTGGTGAACAATACTTATTCTACATTTTCAATATATGTATGTAAGTTTGTTATTTTGTCAATAAGCCAGTTTACAGAGAATTTTATAAGTTTAAATATTTCTATTGAAATATTGCAAATCGTTACTTAACGTACTGTACATAATATCATAATATAAGACCTTTAGTCACAGTTTTCGGATTTGTTACGGTAACTTTAAGACCATATTTATGCAAATTATTTCTTCTTTTATTAAGAGTTAAATATAAAATTTATTGAAGTGCACAAGCCAGAGAGATACATACTACTTATAAAAATGTGTATTTATTTCTATTTCTAGAAGTCCTTTCATACTTTTTCTTTTATAATATTATATTATTAAATCAAATTTAAGTTTTAAATATGTTAATGGTTGTTTGCATTTGTTCTTATGGCAGTATCTGTGTGTGGGTGTGTGCATATTTGTTTGTACTACATGAGTGCTTTTTTGTGTGAATATTTTAATACATATTTATATACATACATTCATACATACATGCAAACATCTATAAATAAATAAGTCTGTTATTTCTATTTGCTTGTCATTGGCGTCGAATATGTTAATGATGTTTCCTACTTTTGTTGTATATGTACATACACATATGTACATATATTTGTTTATGCTTTTGCTGTCTGGTGTTTTTTTTTTTAATTATTTACCTATAAAATTCATATAATTAAATTTAATTAAAGTTTAATTGAAAAGCTCTTTCTTTACTTAAACAAAACCACTGTCTGTGTGTGTGTGTAGGTGTGTACACCCACTTGTTCAGCTGTGTTATTTAAAATGAAAATACTTTCATGCATACCCAGGTAAGAATTCTTATTCATCGCATTTATTTAATCTTTTTTTTTCCTTTCGTAACTCACTGAATTTATTTTGCTGTCAAATGTTTGCGTATAGTAACACGATAGATAAAGCATTCAATACCTGCATTATAGCATACGTATTACCCACACACTCAGTGGTTATTAAATATTTACATAAATTCCAACTAAAGGACATGCGTAAATTCTAGGATGCCACAAAACACGTGTTGCTTAAGATTTCAATTATTATTTTTTTTAATTTGTATACCATGTCTGCATAAAATGTCTGATGGGGATTGATTTGTCACAGCGTGCAATGTCAACGAAGTGTTTAAAAATTTAAATTTAATCATTTAGTACTGAAATAACTGTAGAAACGTTGTTCGGCGCAAACATGGTATGTACAGGGTGGCACAAAAGGAACTGTATTGTTTGAATTCTTTATTAATTTTTTATTTATGCGATTATAATAATTTTTTCTTTTTTTTTAAATACAGTATATTATTGGGGATTTTGTTTGAAATAAGCTTTGAAACATGATATCCTGTAAGTAATGTCCATTTTCTGCTTTGCACATACGTGCTCTTTTTAGCATATTTTCCATAACTTTTCGCAAAATTTCTGTTGTAATGTCCATGATTTCATTTCGAATGTTTCATACTTAATTCCCCAAGTCTTCTTCACAAAATGCTGAAGAAAAAAAACAAAAAAAAATATAATTAATAAATATATATGATTCTAATTGTGCTTTTTCCCTTATAAACTATATGTGAAATTTATTATTACATACCTTATGATATTCTCATACAGTATGAATGTAAAATTAAAAATAAAAAAAAATTCAGTTAATATAAAATACTACATGTGCACGGTATTAAATTTTGATATTCTTTTGTTTCTTTTGTTTTGTTTTATTTTTTAATTTTTTCATTTGATTCAAAATACATTAGTTATGCTGGCCGATGGCAAGCCTAGTGTAGATGAGAATAAAAAACTAAAAATAGAAATGTGTATATGTTATAAAAGTAAACTCATGGATTGTTATGTTTTTATTTATAGATTTTTTGGTTCGTATGTTTAATATTCAAACAATTCTCGTTTGATTAATTGAATTTTAAACATATAGATCTTGGGTTTGTATTCAGAAATTAGGAAAATCCACTGATGAGCTAAGTAAGCGTTAGCGAAATAGTACTATATGAATATGCTTTCCTCCTCAATTATTGAGTTGCTTTTGTAATAAAATGCTTTATAAAATTTTTCATACTGTATGAGAATATCATAAGGTATGTAATAATAAATTTCACATATAGTTTATAAGGAAAAACGCACAATTAGAATCATATATATAAATGAATATTCCCAAAATAAATTCAGTTAATATAAAATAATTAAAAAAGTTATAAAAAATTCAAACCATATAGCTCATTCTGCGCCACCCTGTATAACAAATTTAGTTAACAAAACTAAAATATGTCCATTAAAGTGTTGCGCGACATAGTTTCATTAGAAATTTATTTAAAAACTTTTAAAGAATTACTGACTAATAACACTGTACAATACGAAAAAAAAATAACAACAAGGTTCTGCCAAATGTTTCTAGTAGAAGGAACTAAAAAAAGGTAAAAATGTTTACGTTTAGAACTCGGCCGTTTAAAAGTTTTATCCTTGTATAGAAAATCATGTGACATTTACACAGAAAAAATAATAGTTACATTTTTTTCTAATTAAGTATTTGCTCAGAAAAACTATTTTTCTTCATTAATAATTTAATTGAATATATGTTTCTTTTAATTGATTTTGTTTTCTCTCAATAAAAAATTCTGAAATTGTTAACATATCCAGCTTTATGGTACGTTGTTTTACTTAAACCTTTAGTATACTTTTTTTTTTGTTTACGTTTGCTGTATACTAGATTTATTCAGAACATTACAAGGAACATTTTGTTGGTATATAACAGTAGTGGCGAAATTGCCCTTGGCGAGCCGCATGCGGCCCTTCTACCTTCTGAAGGCGTCTCTTGCTAAACGTAAGAGGAAAAGAATACTATTATTTTTTCCTTTTTCTTCCAAAAATATAAATCTAAAAATAAATAGAAAATAATTTTTTAAACAATTTTTATTTTACCTATTTTGTTTTTGGTATTAGAAAAATTATTTATGTTTTTGTTCGTTAATAAAAAACCACAAAAAATATGTTATTTTCCCGTAAATACTAAATAGCTAAACAATTTAAAATTTTTGAAAAATAATAACGTTCATGTTTAAAGAAGATTTGCTAAGAAAAACTTTTAATCAATTTCCTCGCCTAAAAAATAAATATCCAGACATACATAGTGTAAAGTGGGAGGAATACCAAGGTAGTTTGCAAAACTTAATAAGCGATTTCAAAGTAAGATTTGAAGTTTTAAAAAATGTTAAACCTGATATCTATTTTCTATTTAATCGACATAATCAGTGATGGTTTTATATTATCGACATATTTATAGCGAACTGATAGAAATTCAAGAAGATCAAACTTTAAAAATGCATCGTAAAGCATTAGAATCTTCGACAGAATTTTTGGAAATTAGTTGCGGAAATAAAATACCATATTTTAAAGAACACAGCTTGAAAATTCATTTAAATTTTTTGCTACAACTTATTTCTGTGAATTATTGTAATCAATCATGAAATTTATTAAATCAAAACATCATTCACAACTAATAAATCAACACCTAACAATACTTATTCGTAAGGCCTTAACAAGCTATCAGCCAGATTTTAGTTAGCGCGCTCACTGTATAAGGAGAATATCGTGGGATCGGTATTTGAGCAATAAAATATTATCGAAGCTATTTTACTTCCCTGATGTTAGGCTGTCGTATTATTTTTTGTAATCTTAAGAAAAGCTGTCTAAAATAAAGCTATGTTCACACGATTGTCAGATTGTACAATATTGTAGGATACGCCAATATGGTAGAATGGACTCACAATAAAAAATTGTTACTATCTGGTAATTTGTCTGTTCACACTATTGAAAGAAAACCATACAATTTCAATGGCACACAGTTCTGCAACAATAAATTTTTCTGCCAATAATAATTGTCTGTTCACATGGTTGTCAGATTATTGTATGGCAAAAGGTGCCAGATCCGAGTTTTAACAATGTATCTAAATATTTATGGGCAGCATTGCCAACAGAAATATTTATCTGCCAATGGTGTTATTGTACGGTGCACTAAATGAAGCACATGCGAAAATAACAAATGACTGTAAATTGTGTGTCAATCGAAATGAAGGGTGTTCTCAGGATTGTCAGAATTGTGAGAATATTATTGGTATACAATGCACCGATAATACATTTTGTGACGATGTTGCCAAACAAAAATTCACACGGTTGTTGCACATTTTGTAACAATTTTTCTGTCAATATTGTAGTAAATGACAATCGTGTGTACATACATTAAGGCAGCAGTGGCCCTGATTTAGAAATATAAAAAAAAACGGCCAACAATAAAGTTGTGAGAGCACTAAGACCTTTCTGCACAATCTCTATTCAACGAGTTTCGGTGCAATGCATTACATAAGTTGTATTGGATATGTTCCTGCTTGTCGTACCGCAAACAGTCCGCTTTCTAAACATGCCTGTGTAAAACCTGGAGTACTTCACGGAAATCACATGGGTCTTAATTTGTTTTCCACAAATGATTTGCCATTTCGAATTTTGCTATGCTTTAATCTATGCATATGACGTAAAAGTCTTTATGCGGTACAACAACATTTTTAATAGAAATTATATGCAGTATGATTTGGACAAACTTTTTAATTGGTGTTGCATCAATTTAATGAATCTGAATCGCATTGCAATTTCTACGAATCTGGAATGGAGATGACCTTTACTCACTAGCTAGATAGCTAGATTTAGTTACTGAATTTGTGGATGGGGATGTTCTTCTCGACCCGAAATTAAACTTAAAAAAACACAGTATTATGATGGTGGTGTGCGAGAATTAAGCTGCCCACGTTGAAAAGTAGACGATTAATGCTTCATGTGACTTTGTTTGTAAATTCGATAAACGATGCAGTGTGTTCAGAATTCCTTTTCAGCAATGTAAACTTCAGTATGCTATCCAGAACGCTTCATCTGAGATGTTTGCAAACCAATGACACTGATGCCGATCTGCTGAGAAGATTATGTGTCAAAACTACGTTGATTCCTTTCATTTTATTGATTTTAATGAGAAAGCGAATCTTTTATCCTTAAACACTGCTTAATGATTAATTGTTGCAAATGTTATTTTATTATTAATGGTCTGTAAGCTTTTCAGCCATTGACTTAAATAAATAAATTACAAAAACACACAAAATATCGTTGGTATATTCCTGTATTTCATAAATCTGTACTTTAAAATTAGAAGTCTACATTTATTAAAACCGAAAGGAAAACTTTTCGTTTGCGCAATAACTTAAAGAAAATACCCAATAATTTGTTTTTTTAATTGTTTAGTTCTCATTAAAGAAATTGTCTGTTCTAAAATGAAATTTTCTTCGATCCACACGAATTTGTTAAGAAACAAGAAATTTATTGAAAATATTTTTTAAAAATTATTATTAAACATGTACTACCAAACATTTAGCACACTTTGGCAACAGTTTTCATTCTTTGTGTTTTTGAAATGAAATATTTATGTCTATGGCAAAATATGTTCAATATAAAATATGTGTTCTGAACATTTTTAGTTGTAAAAGCTGTGAAGTGTTAAATTTTTATGTTTAATTTTCTAACTGTAATTCGTATTGTACATGAGAAATGCAGAATTTGGCAAAACAATATTTTATTTTATAGGAGTAATAAAAAGTATTCAGGAGTACAACAACAAAAAGTTACTGCTAAACATAACAAGAAAATGTTTTACAATTTTTTACTGTGTTAAGCAAAATTATGCTGATATTGATTGCACAGTGGGTAAAACTAAACATAATAGTTGACGAAATAATAATATGTATTGGTAAATTTCTATGTTATGTCTTTGCTTATTTATTATTATTTTTCTGTTAATATTTTTTTTATGTGACAGAATCATTGTCAAATTAAAATTATTTCACGTATTTGTTTTTAATTTATATGACTTTGTACATCACTCTGCTGTACTGTTCGCAGCCATCCTTAAATGTTTGAACATTTCTTTACTGCATAATAAAATCTTTGAAATGGTCAATTGTTTTCTATTACTTCATAGACCAGCCAACCAAGCACCAGCCACAAGTATTCCTAGCAAACCGGAACAGAAAAGCGTTAATGCTTACAATTGTTAAAAATGTTTAAACTTAAAGGTATGCACCTGAAAATATCTGGAACCAGACGAAAGCAGCCATGCTTAAGGCCAAGAAGTATTTAAGAACACACACACAAACTCCTATCCAGCCAGCATTTTTTTTTTTAATTATTAATCAAATGTGAGTCTTTTTTGTCTCTTCTGCGCGATTAAATACGCTCATTTTGTGAGAATAAAAGAGACTTTTGCCGGGAGAAAATGATACCCCATCCGCTACTCTTCTTGATGATTCATTTATGATTCCTTTATGAGTTCGTTAGTTTAGAGTCATTTTCAACTCTTTTTCTATGGGTATTTATACCATTTGCTATACTATTTTTATTGTATTTAAAATCACGCACTTTTAAATCTTATGCGCGAGCCATGTTCAAGTCGTTTTTTTAAACGTGTAAGTTATTAATCAGTTTTTGATAACCATAAGTACTTGAAGAAGATTTTTTAACGAATGATTTTCCAAGTGCTAGCTGGGTATGTACATCTAAAAATACAAATAAATACAAAGTGCTGGAATATCAGCATTTCTTTATTGAAGAGGTGATGACGACGGATAAAATATTTTGCCAAAGACAATAGAATAGAATTAAAAAAACACAAACTAAGAAAAATGTAACAAAGAAATACTGAAAGAAAATAAAAGACAAACAGAAAAAAGTCTTATAAAACTTTTAGCAATAAAATCGTGCAATTAATACATGATCTTGAATTGATTGCATTCGCACGATTTTCAGAGAGCAACACGTGTTTACTTTCTACCACCAAAGCAAAAGCACGCATACACACACATATATATATGAATGCAGGCAAACACAAGCATTGATTGCAATATGCAAGCTATGCCTTTGCAGTTGCTTTCCATAAAACAAAAGCTTTACATGCTTAACAAAAACACCATGCATTCCGGGGCTAAACAAATAACAGCAACAACAACTAAAAAACATTGAACCAACAACAATATTAAGCGAACATTTGAAGCAGTTAAAAAGTGTTTCCTTCAATTGTTTAAACAGAAAACAAAAAAACAAAAAAGAAAATAAAATAAAAGAAAAGAAAATAAAACACTGTAACAACAACAATAACAAAAAAATTGTTTAATGTGTTGTATGTGAATAGAAAAATTAAATGAATGTATTCTTTTTGTAGTACCTTAAATTAAATTCAAAACTTTTCCGAAATTTCAACTCGTCTTGTTGTGACTCCACACAAGTTTGTGGAACACCAGACCCAAAATTGTTCTCAGATTCCTTAGGAGCCTTGAGATATTGATATAAAATGATCATCTTTGGTCGCGGTGCGTTCTGGCCCAGTCAGTAAAAAAAGTAATATCGAGCCTTTGGTGTAATACCGTAGTAACTCAAAATTTGAATTTTCTGTGCTGGGTGACAAGAAATTTACAAACAGAAAACATTACGAAATATGCCTCTTTATTTAAAAACTTGTACAAAAATAACTTTAGTAAACGAAAATACTATCAAAACGATGATTCAAAACTTCAAATGCATTTTTCTCAGTTCACGATTTTTTGAATTACGACGGTATTGCACCAAAGGCTCGATATCATTACTTAAAAATTCTATATGAAATTCACATATTTTTTTTTTTTTTTTTTTTTTATCTAGGACCAGCACTCAGGAGATGACTCCTACACATGCGAAGCATTGTGCTGGGAACTATAGGAAAGGGATAGTAGAAGAAACGACAGGAGGTGAAGCTTAATTAATTATTTTGCAGCTCTGCTTTCGCACGTTCTTTTGTTTTTATACTCGCAGCAGTGCTGAAGCTTCGGTTTAGTAGCTATTTTTATTATTATTTTACTTCGCCGGTGCTACACAATACCGACGAAGGAGGGCGTTCTGATGTGATTGTGGATTGCTATCCAGCTGAAGCCGGTATTGTTCAGTGACCAGTGACTATGCCTTCGCCACTGAAACCTTCCGACAACAACTCACACACAAAGACACACTAATGCACATCAGAAAAATGCGAGATGTTTATTTTTATTTAAAAATTTTTTTGTCTGAAACTGGGGTTGAACCCAGGTCTGTTTTTGGTTGTGTAGTCAACGTGCAGACTACCATCCATCGTGCCATCGCCACCCTCATCGATCGAGGGCGTTATATTTCTGTAAAAACTTAAAAAAAAATCTATTTTGAAAAGGCAGTCTACCGAGTTAATGTAGATTTTTTAATCGAATAGAAATCATTTGGATTTAAATTGGCAATTTACACATCCTTTAATGTTAGAGAAACCCAATTAGAGCTCACTTTAGCATAAAATTATTAACTCAAAATCATAAATATTGTTCGCTGTGTAATGATTTGTGTCATTTGTTTCACTGTCACATTAAAAAGTCCCTCCAATATTGTGACAGTTATTTGCTCTAAAGATTCGAGTTTATAGCAGCAATGATGAACAATGTATTTGACATATACATATATGAATTCCACCGATAAAATTATTGGAACAAAACTGTCACAACTTTATAAGAGTTTTCTCCAATTTGCGGTCGTTACAAAGTTCCCAGCCGAGAAGCTTCGCTTGCTCATTTTCACAGTTTCGCCACTGGATGTTGTCGTGCCAAAGAAAAGCCGTACCTTTTGAATATCGCAGGCGTGGGTTCATCGATTCAAAATTACAGATATCTGTCATCTCTCGAACCAGTATGTAGCGTATTTTACGAAAAAGTCCAGCGCTACATCTTTACAAGATAAAATTTTCTAGAGAACTAAACCAGTTCAGCATTTTTTATTTCTTGGACTAGTGCTCAGGGGATATCCCGTGCATATACAATGCATTACACTGAAACTAGCTAGAGTGAGGGATGTTGTAGAGAACACTCCTAGAGAGATGGTGAAAGTGGTAGGAAGATAGAGCTTAATTCTACAACAGCCCTGCAGTTGGTCGTGAATTGTAAAGCAAAGTTGCGGCGTCTCTGATGTCAATTTTGATGTATTATTTTACTTCGCGGTCGTTTTATTGTTAAAATATTGATGAAGGCAGATGCTGTAGCACAGAAAAATCTTGAAAATTTTAAAAATTGATCGGGCCGGAAATCGAATACGCCTTCTTTTGGTTGCAGTGCCTACACGTTAACTACTCATCCATCAGCTTTTTAATTTTTACCCAAGTTCTCTAATAGGAAATCAAGCACGGAAATTGTTAGTAAAAAGCGAAAGATTTATCCTACAACTTAAGAGAAGATAGTTGAAAATACGCACTGGAAAATACAACACTTTTCCAATCATTTCTCAAGAAATGGTCCAGTCAAACAACCGCCTATCACATTGGATTTATTTTTATGAATCCCATATTATTTATCTAAGGCCAAAAAAACTCAGATGCGCTCAGTGACAACATCCGACGCAAAATTGTTAAGTTATGTCAAGTGATCGAAATGAAATTTAATTATTAAAATCTAATATTTGCACTTTGCACGTAGAATAAATTTGGACTCAGTAGCTTAGCTTTTACGCTGAAATGCCATACATAAATAAAAGCAGCAACGCTATGTCAAAACGATAAAAACAGGGTTATCAAAAAAATAAATATAACAAGCCTGATTATTTTAACAATAAAGTTTATTGGTGTTTGCGATTTTTAAATAAGCATTTTATAAAAAAAAGGTTAAACAATGAGTTATATGGACGATTGAAAGTATTTACTTACCTCCATTTTCAAATAACAAATATTTTTTTATGTTTATTTCTTTCAGCTTCTTTATTTGCAACTTACTTCGCTATTAAACGCACTGTCAAAATCGGATTTTCCAATTGCAAAGCGTTGCCGTTGCGTTGACGACGCGGTATTTCGGTATGCTACATACAAATTGTATGGGCATGAGAATTTTTGACAGCTAGAAAACGCTTTCCGCTCTTGTTTAGGTATGGCTCTTACGTTATTAATGCAAATCCCGTTATATTAATGATAGTAAATTTTTAACTCATCAGCCATTTCAAAATATGTAGAGGAATAATTTACCTCCAACAGAGTCTTCGCTCCCGCATAATTATTTCGTAATTGACTAGAAATTTTTTAATCGAAACTTTAAACTTCTGTCTGTTCGTACGTACATATGTATGTGTTTATGCACGTATCATTTTACAAGCAACGATATAAACAATTAAATGTACGTACGAATACTTGTATGTAAGTGAGTGTGTGTGTGTGTGTTTTTATCATGCTTATTTTCATGCCTGCCTTGTTAACACATGTTTAAACCACTATACGACCATATTATAAGAACTCGTATTGTTGCTGTCGTTGTGTTTTACTTTGGCTGCGATGTCGTTGGCTAAATTGTGTGTCTTGTTGCTTTCTTCAGAATAGAATAACGTAGCAACGCAGCACTCTCCTCAATTTTTTTTTTTCTGCATATTTTATTTTATCTGCTGTTTAGGTGAGATCTTATTATTGTTCTAATATTGTTTTAAGCACATTATATAAGACAATAGTAATTGCAGCAAGTTATTTTTATTTATTAGAGGTTTAGATAATTCCTTAACTCCTCCTGCGTAGTTGCGTAATTATAATGCCAGTAGGAGGAAATTCTGAATAAGCCTGATTGTATGAACTAATAAGATAATTAGTTTACACATATTAAAAATAAAAACCAAATTACGTAACAAAATACACGTGGATTTTCTATAATCCTCATAGCCATAACCATAAAAAAATCAAGAATGGAAATTATTAAAATAAAAATTGCGCTTTTTGAACAGTGCTCAAGAGGTGTCCCCTACGTATACAATGCATGCACCGGAACATCTGTCGAAAGCGATTGTGTAGAGAAGAGACAGATGGTGAAGATGTAGAGAACGATAGAGAGCTCTGCAAGTGAGTGCTATTGTAAAGCAGAGTTGATGTTATGTCAATGGCTTAATTTTTAACATAAATTTTAATTTCGCTGACGTTTTATTGCTCCCATACCGATGAAGGGGGGGTGCTGTTGTCTGATAGGGAATTTTAACTGCAGTTCTCCAGTTGTACAGTCAATACGCTAAGTAGTCAGCACCTCAACACCACAGCACCCTAATTAAGTTTCGGGGCGCACAGATGGTTCGGATTGTACATAGCACAGCTGAACCAATTTTGCCTGAAATTACATGATTATCAGAACAGAATGAATGCAGATTCGGCAGAAGAGGAAAAGAGCTTCATTCTGAAACACAGTCATAAGAAATTAATCTGTAAAACTAAAATGAAAATTAATTTCGTTATTTATGCTGTGACAATTTTTGTATTTGACACAAAATTTCTTAGAAATAATCTTTGAAATAACTTGACTCCAAAAGCCGTAACTACAAAAAACTTTTGAAACTGACGTATACTTTTCCAAAAAAAAGGTTTATTTCTGTATGCCAGTTTACATACTACATATATATTCATATATTCTTTAAATTTGTAATTTTTCACATTTTTGACATTTTGAATTTCATTGCATTTCATTTGTGCCATTCATATTCGCATATTCTGTCTCTCTGTTAAGTTTTAGTAATTGCCACATTTAAGCCATTAAGATAAGTTCATAAATGAATCTCTTTGTTCTCGTATCAGGTACTTTGCAGCCTTTGTAACATAAAATATGCACAGAAAAAATGAAAACAAAAATGCCGATAAAGAATTAAACGCATGTTATATGAGACTTCGGGCCAACATACCAGACCGCCTAAATGACGAATTGCAAATTACACCCAAATGCGGTGTTAAACAAAGTGAAGGTAATAAATTTTATGCCACAAAATTTAGTTTGAAACGTTGCAATGACCAAGATACACAGCAGTTACAGCAGTTGCTTTCAAAAATCTTGACTTGATCATTATTTCTTAATGTATATTTTTTATTGTTGTCCATTTGACAATTATTGTTTTGAAAGCATAAACGGTAAAGTAGCCGAACTTAAAGTACAAGTGGCAAAAGTGTTTGTTAAATATTGTGACTTAAACACCTGAACGAAAGAAGAGAACTTTTTTGTACACATGAATGAAATTAAAATGGCAACAGAAGACATCCGCCAATATTCAGTGTATATTAATTTAAGACACTATAAGTTTTTGTTTATGGCTGATGGTGCATTCATTGCTTTAAAAAAAAGATTAATTTATTTTTGTGAAAATATATTTCATGTGCAATCAAAGATGGAAAAGTTTCGATTACAAAAGTTAATTTTTTATATGTGGCAAAAAAATAAAAATAAATAAAAGATAATGTGGCATTTTAAATAACCAAACGATAAAGAAACCCTTCTTAGGCTTCCTTTAAGACTCCTTGTCGTTGTCGTTGTCGTTGTCTTTTAGCGTCGTATAAATATTTAACAGCTGCAAAGATGTTACAAAAACAATAAAGCCACTAAAATGTACAAGTTGAGACACATATTTTGGCTAATGTTTGCCAATAATGCCAAATTTGGTCATAAAAACGATCTTGAGCCAGACAACCAAAATATAAATTTATAAAATAAATATTAAAAAATCTCCAGAGCAAAAAAAAAAAAAGGAAAAGAGTGAGAAATTACACACACATTAATTTTTCGTCTGTTTGCTTATGATTCCGGTATCTGTCGTCCGTCTTTCCTACCATCTGATAGACCCTGCATTCATGAAGTTATTTTATGGAAGTTGTGTTATTTTGGTTACTCTTACAACTTGAAACATTGAGTTGCATTATTATAAATTTTTCATACTTCTTTTTTATTGCAGTCAGCAAAAACACAAACAGATATTTGTCTCTCAAAATCTGGCAACAGCAGCAGCAGCAGCAGCAAGCCATCATACTCTAAAAAAATAAATAAATAAATTTTACTGGAAAAGAATCAACACCGTAAATGCAACAGATTGGGTGTTTAAGAAAGATGTTCTCAATTAATAATGAACATTTTTGTCATAATTTGATGCACGAGATTCTTTTGGAAAATTAAAATACTGCCTTAAGTTGGTCAAAAGAAATAAATTTCAGAAAGCGTATTGTTTATGGCAAGATTTCAAAAATTAAGCAAATTACAGTATGCCCCCGATTATGCGTAATAGAATTATCCGGAATATGAATTTTTTTTTGTTCATCGATTTAAATTTTTTAACATCGATTAACCGTCCGTCAGTGTTTCTATTATGCGCGATTATAAGCATACAGTTTTTAAGATTCCTCTAGAACCATCGCAACAAAATATAAATAAAACAAAAAAGCGAAATCCCTTGTTTTCATGCCATGACTATCAACCATATAGACGTATTTCATTTAGAAATTTGAGATGTGCGCATTATTAGTATTCAGTTTTACAATGGCATCCTCAACATTTGGTAGTATTCGCTGCTTTCTACCAAAATAATTTTTTCCTCTTTATTTAAATAAGTTTATGAAATGTTTGAATAATTTTATTATTCTTTAGCAACATGCAATAACAAATGGCTATTTTATTAATTAATATGAAAACGCTCAAACCACCCGGTCCCAATCATTACCGGAAATCGCGTTGATACTCGTACTATAAACATATGCCACAAAAAAAATGATACGTTTCGTTGTTTGCAATAATTTGAAGACACCTTCTAATTTCAGCAAATTCTCTAATTGCAAATTCAAAGGTTAGAAAATATAGAAAATATATTTTATAGGAAAAAAAAAATTTTTAGATTAATCTAGATATGTAACATAAATATCAATAAAACACAAAATACTTTTTAACTAATTGTAGGTCACTTGTAACTGAGCATACTATTTGGGTACGAATTAGTTCCCTTGAGAATGTAAATAAAACAACTCCTTTTTGCAACGGTTGATTTTTACGTTATTTAAAATTAAAGATTTTTTGATTCCCTTCAACGTTGAAATTTTAATGTTTTTTATTAATTTTTTAATTTGGTTCTACTGGGCCGAGCATAGATAATGTTTAACAGACACACCTTAAACGTATACGATGAAATAAAAAGAAACAAAAATGTTTGTGGTTGTGCTTCAATTTAATTGGTTTTATGTTGCCGAATTTGTGAAAGTGATCTGACTTGGAATATATTTAACGCAGATTAATTGCTGAAGAAATTGTTTTTTTTTTATCACTGTTGCAGTCTTTGGCAAAGTTGACCCAATTTAATTTTTTCATTGTTTTTTTTTTTTATTATATTCTTTCAAGCTGAAATTATATTTATTACTAAATTTAGTTTTCCTTATAAAGTTTTAAGCATAAAACACATAGATCACAGCACGCTACACAACGACACAAGACGACAGCTCTAGCTCATGGTAGCTTGGTGATGAAATATGTTCACATTTGTGTTGAAATGTTCATTTAAAATACGTTAATTTTATAAAGATAAAAATAATTATTTATAATATAAGTTTACTTATTTACTTTTTTTTTGGTATATATATATATTAAGCCTGAGGTCTTTTTTTTATTTTATTTTGTTTTTTATTATTCGATATTTCGTTAACAGCTTGTTAACATCATCAGGAATAATAGGAAATTATAATTCTTTTCTTATTATAATTTTTTATAATTTTTTATAATTTTATTATTTATTTTTATATTTTATATTTTATTTATAATTATAATTTTTTATAATTTTTTATAATTTTTATAATTTCCTATTATTCCTGATGATGTTAACAAGCTGTTAACGAAATATCGAATAATAAAAAACAAAATAAAATAAAAAAAAAAGACCTCAGGCTTAATAAATATATATCAAAAAATATAATAAAAAAGGTCAATTAATAATATAATTAAAATTTACTTATTTACTTTTCATAGCTTCATAGGACTGATTTATTTATTAAATTTTTTTTTCCTGGAAAGTTTTTCTATAACAATATTAACCGTAGTTCTCCTAGTGTTCCAAGTTACACCAACCTTAGACTTGAATTCTTTTATTAACTTTTAAACTTAGATGTCGTCGTTTTGCTAGTGTTTCTTTGAGAATTTTTCGTCTCAAATACAGCACGTTTGCAATATGAATTAAGCCATTTCTGAGACAAATGAAGACAATAATTTTTAATCTCTCCTTTTCGAACAAACACTTCTTTATTTAATATTCACCGTTTCCAATTTTTCTCACAAAATTCAAAGCAGCTGTTTATTTCTCTATTTTGTTTTTTTTTCGCACCAAACTTTAGCGAGTTTGCTATAAGAGAAATGGAGTAGACCGGAAAAATCTGGGAGACTCAAAAAATGCAAAAAATTACAGCATGAAATTGACTAAATAAACTCAAAATTAAATTCTTGACAAGATTTTATTCATTTGAGCTTTCAGAAATTTTAAACTTTTTTAAAATCTTATCCAAAGTTGTACAATAACTTTTTTTTAATCTTGGACCAGTACTCAGGGGATGACCCCTACGCATTGTGCTGAAAACAATGAAAAGGCATAGCGAGAGAGATGACAGATGGTGAAGATTCACCACTCTGCATTTGCAAGTTCTTTGGTTATGGCAGTGTTACAGCGCTTCTGTTCTCACGTAGACTTATTCAATTTTGAAGCTTTGTTTCTGTAGCCATTTTATTAATTCATTATATTGCAACAAAAAAACTAATTTTTCTAAAGTGGAAAATTTGTATTTTTGGAAAAAATATTGGACTTATTTAAGCTGCTGTTGTTACACTATGTATTTTATACTGTGTAAATCAATTTTCCCACTGTTTTCAATTCGATCGTGTTCACTTTTGACACAATTATGGTTGTGGTTCATCTAATATATATTCAAATGTATTCATTTATACATTTTTATATTCTTTTAAATAACAAAATACAAGTGCATAGAAATAGAAATATAAATTAGTATATTGTTGTGAAGTATTATAGATTATGTCCGATGAAACTAAAACGCAAGTGTAAAAGGAAAATTTATAAACAGTCTGCATGCAACGGAATAAATTTTTTAATTCTATTTCGGAATTGATTATCGTGAATTGATGATAAAGAGATTTTTTTAATTTACTTCAATGCTCTTAACAAATAACAGGTTATGTGAGGATCGAAATCTGCAAAAATTCTAATTGAATATATTTTATCGAAATGCATTTCGTTGTTCTCTCGCCACTATAATGGGATGTTTTCTAATGAAATCAGGGAACTAGTTCCCGAAACCCGGTGGTTCATGCGCACAACGCGTTCATCATTAAGATTAAGTATCAATTTGTGGTCGATTTGGCAGCGTATCGCACTACGCATTACAGAGAAAATTGATTTTTGGGCCGAACAGCACGTGGAATGGACTACCCGCAGGGTTCTTTTCTCTCAGTTTTGACGTGGGAAAATTCAAATCGAATGTCAATGACCACTACTCACTCCCTCTACCCTCTCTCCGAAAACTTTATTTCCTAGTTCCGGCACAATGCACCGCATACGTTGAGGTCTTCCCCTGAGTACCGGTCCAAGAAAAAAAAATTTATTTTTTATTGTATTTGCCAAAATTTATTTATTTACAAAACTTATTTTACATAAATTTTATGCGCGCCATCTGTTGATCAAAACCTACATAACGCCAATGTGTTTCTTCGCCCTCTCCTGTATATCGACCCATATGAATGCGAGTTGTATATCCATTTTCGATTAGATGTAAGCGGTATAAATAGTAAGAAGATCAGAAGGGGTGAAGTATGACTTCCAGCGTCTTTAAAAGCCAAGGAACTTTAACGTTTCTTTTCAGACCTAAAAGATGGACTCAGTTCATCGAACCTCACACTGAATCTTCATACCAAGAACATCAAGAGCATCTGATTACAAAATATTTATAACACCCATAATTACAGGTGGAGCAGCATGATCGGGCATTCTTCGTTATGTAAGCATGCAGCATTGGGCCTTTTGAGCTTGCGTGCCCATTACGATATTGTTGTGAATCAATGATTCATTCATATTCTGCCTTAGCGATGCCATCATAGTCGTTGTCGGCCTACAATGAAATGAATATGAGTGACAAATGCCACTGTTATCTTCAAAAGAGGGGATAATGTTGGAAGTTTTTGTCTCTTCAAAGTAGCTGTTGGAGGAAATAAGTAGCTACTCGTTATTGGATTCCGCAAGGCCGTCTTCGAAAGGAATATATATATATATACATATATATATGTGTAAGCAACAAGGTCAACATTCGCAATCATTTCACTTCAATTCAACTCCAGCTACGAGATATATTTTGTTCCCTTCCCTATGATTTCTTTTCACAAATCATAATTTCTGATTATCAGCTCTTTAGCGAGAATGAAATTAAATTATGATCGTTAATCGCATCTTTACCATTCTTTGCAGATCGTTACTCAGCGGAAGACGAAAATAAATAGCAGGCAATGTGCTGGAACTAAAGAAGGCGGTATCGGTTTTATACTCTCGGATTTCTTTACCAACGGCCTGCTGAATACTCTAGTAAATATCCCTGTATATTTGTACAAATAAATTCCAAGTCAAGCCGAAAATATACAGTTATAAATATTTTGAGGTACTTCAAAACTAGTTTGTAAAGAATGACTTCTAATCTATAATACTGCGTACTAAAGTTACCCATAATTGATATGAGCTGCTGTTTGTTAATATACATAGTTAATGCTTTGACACTACATCCCAAAAATTGTGAGTTCAAATTTCATTCCCGTTACATCAATGTGAAAAGGAGAACTTCGGCAAAGTAAAATAATTAACTAATTCGCGATGCTGTAGTTTGGAAAGGTCTACTGAATAGCAATAGGGTCTTTGCGGTGTCTGTGCAGTTTCTGTATCATAATTAAGCTCTTTTCCGTCATTGTGAATTGCACCCATCTCTTCTCTAAACTATTCAGTTCCAAGTAGTTTTTGTCTTAATGAGGGCCGCATTACAAGGGACTTCAAAAAAGTCTTTAATAATCTTACATTATGCCGTTCTTTACCCCAAAAACATTACTGTAGATGTTTTTTTTTTCGATAAGTTATGCAAAATGCCTTTAAAATAACAATGGCACTTCATCAATACATATTGTGTGTTAAATGTAAGTGGCAATTTTCCATTTTTTTTTTTTGCTGACAATTTTATGCTTCAATAATGACATATTTACGAGTATGTATGTACGTACGTACGTACAATCCAGTAATATTGTACAGCCATATGTACATACATAAATAATATGCATACATGACATTGCAGTAACTTGCGAGTATGTATGTATGTATGTATATTTCGACTACTGATAACTGCATATCGTCAATGTTTCATAAAAACTAACATGCAGAAAATCTCAATCAAAATCCCATAACAATGTTACAATTTTCATCAGAATTTCTGCAGGAATATTTTTTAACGTCCTTTTGTCATTGTTGCGTTAAAAAGCTATTCATGCATAACGTTTGCACATGCATGCATGATTCAAAAACGGAATGTAAGTGAAGTAATAAAAAAAAAAAACAGCAATAACAACAACAAATCCATACCAAAACTTGCAGATATTGTACAGAGATATGATGAACGAACAAGTATCGATTGTATGAATGAATGAATGAGTGACTGAAGAAGAGTTTGAGTATTTTATTCGCACGTGAGTTCAATAGTTACAATAGGCCATTATTCAAACTTATGTCCAAAAAAGAGTGACAAAGTGACAACTGACAAAAATTTGCATACAATGCATACAATGACAGCAAAGAAGTAGCAACATAAGTAGCAAAAGCAGCAACAAAATATAGTGTATGCAATTTACAAAAATATCCACAACATCAGTCAATCTCATTTTTCTTTTCCTTCAATTTTTTTTTTCCTTGGTACACTGCCAATAGATGCCACAATAACATCATCGTCATCAGTCGTCAAACAATTGAAATAAAGCTTTAATGGCCTACATGTTCTTATTGTGTAGTTTTTTTCTTTTTTTTTATTGTTCCCGATTCTCATGAATCTTTTGAAAGAAATTACATAAATTTAACATGAAATATGTCACTATATAAGAACATAAAGAACTCCTTCACTCGGATAAGATGTGTATTTGAAAAATGACTTGAAAGGTGTTTCAATGAAACAATATTTTTCACGACACTGATCGTAAGCCCATACCTTAAACCTGTGATCGTTAAATTATATTTTGAAGGATTTTATTGAAAAAATTTTACACGTGAAATGTGTTAGTGAACTTAAGTTATTGATGGCTGGATACTTTAAACAAACGCGGTGAAATTTCTTCTTTATAAAGACATATTTCTTTACTTTTGAATACTTTATGTGTTTATGGAATAATTCCAAGTACATACTATAAATTCTACTTTCTACTGTATATTAATTCATATTTTTTGCATAACATATAATGTAACATTAGCTAAACATGAGAATTTTGCTCTGAATTCGTGCGGAAAATCAGGACTATAATCTATTTAACCCTAAAACAATTAATTGCCTTTTAAAATATTTTAATAATTATTTCCAACTAATAGGAATCCAATGCTGTGCGCCACCGCCATGTCAGTTGTTGCATAGATCTTTCGCTAGGGAAACACGCCGATATTCGAGGTATATGACTGAATGGCTGAGCCCTTATCTTTCAGTCCTAACCCCTACAGTCAAAGATTTAAAATTCGGTATTTAAACTCCACTTTCGTTGTTTAGATTCAACATGAAGGGATTTCTGAATATCCTAATGCAAAGGGGTAAAAACGGGTAAAATTGATAACTTAATATCTGAGAAACTAAAACAGATAGAATAAAATTTACAAACGCATATAAATACTGCTGAAAAAGAAGCGTACACGTGTTTGGTTCTTTTTCCATATATGCACTTTGGTACTTCTCTTTGCAACCAGATATCTGCTAAAGTATTTCCCATAGAAGAAAGCTTTTTCCGTGTTTCTTTCTTCTAGAAAACATTTCGAAGATATTTTATACTTTTTCGAATACGTCGTAAAATTTTATCTTTAAATATTTTATTATTATTTTATCTATCATCACAGCACTTTAAAATATAATAAAAAAAATTTTATACAGATAATATTGAGATTTTACTTAAAAGTATTTCAACAAATGAAGTTCATTTAAAATAATTAGAGGAAACTATTCTATAATTAAATTATTTACACTTTTACGGGAAAAAGGTAGTGAAAACCTTATTTTTACAAAAGAGAAATTTTAAGAAGTTTTAAGGCCAGCACTTATAAGATCTTCAGGGTTGAAGATGTCGAAGCGCTAACTCTGCAAACCTCTTATTATAGTATTATAAATTGAATATCTGTTGCGACTTTAAAATTTTAGTGTAATTTTACTGGTCACTGCAGAAAATAAATCTTCTTTGAATTTTTTATGGAGGTGACTGGTTTGTTAACTTCTTGGTAACTTGTAAATAATTTTTAGATTTTTATTTTGGATAATTTGAAGCTTTTTTAAATACGTTTTCGCGCATTTTGTGCACCATATTAGGCATCCGTATGTCATTATCGGTTTTATGGACATTCAATATAGCAAAATTTTTTTTTCGATATTTAATGTTGATTTTCGATTAAGAAGTGGAAATAGAGCTCTACCACATCTGATTGCTTTTGTGACATGATTCTTAAATGTCAGTTTTTTATCTAAGATAATCACCAAGTATTTAACGAAGTCTGCAATAGGTATAATTACTTCCTGAATATTTAAATATTGCTTGTGATGTACATTATTTCCATTTTTATACACCCCCCATTATATCGGCATCAAATTAAAGGGATTTTTTGTGAGAAGATAACTCAAAATCAAATATAATCACTATAAACACAAAAAGGTCTACGACTATTTGTTACCCACTTTCATGAAGGAATTTTTCATAAGACAACTAAAAGTGGGATCGGTAGTTTTCGGTAAAACTATGTTGTGGAAAGGCTAAAAGATAGATAAAACTGTTGATAAAACAATAAAAGTATTAAAATTTGGTGCAGATGGCTCGGTTACCGTACCAATATCTATACAAAACTGAACGACATTATTTGTATAAGTTGGTTTGGGGTAGTAAAAGTCATCGGATTAATCTAGTTTTGAAATATAATGGGTCAAAACTACGCATAGTTTTTTTTTTAATTACAAATGAAATTATTTTGATTTGTTTTTCTAGTTTTTTTCTCATAATAGATTCATTTTAAATTTTCGTGTTTCTATTTCATTTATACGTCAAAAATTTACTACAGACTAGTTTAAATGAATAAAATGAAATAAGTAAAGAAATAAAATATGTGAATAGAGCGAATTGATTTCATGCGTCAATTTCAGGCATGATTATCTTTACGTATGTATATCGGAATCTGATTTTCTCCCCATCAAAAAAGCATTCTATTGCAAATGAACTGATTCAGCTTAGCTGAAGAATGCGTGATTTTATCATAGGGATGCCATTGGAGAGCATGTACTCACATTTAACAAGACAACTCGTTAATTAAATGAGTCCTTAGAACCAATGAATTTACCATGATTTGATTCCGTTTCAGCAAGGGGTAATGAGTTTCGTGCTACACAATTAACAATTTATTTAAATTTTAATTACAAGTGCGTAGTTGTTCATATGAATTAGTCGGCAGAGTTGAATGTGTGTTCTACGACTTCAAAAGTTAACATTTAAAATGGTATTAAAAATGAATTCAGATAAAAAAAGTGCCTTCATAAAAATACCAAGTGAACGCATTCTCTTCTTTTGGCTGGGTCTATAGGGTTTAACATGTAAAATTATGAATTAGTATCTAACTGGCCAAGACATTCAATCTTCCACCGAGACCATTCTCCAAGTATGAGGTCTTTACCGAAGACGAACTCATCAGGAAAGTGTAAATCCTCTTGATCTGATAGAGCTACAGTTTTACCATCATTCCCCATCCTGATCTTTTTTTTTAACAATGAAGTAAAGAAAAAGAAAAATCTATCACCTTTAGCTTCTAAACAAATGTAAAAATTATGAACTACTTCATCATTTCACCAACTATCCCTTCTTCTTTACCCCATCGCTTAGTGCATAATGTCACTATTGTTGGCAGACATATAAATTGTCTGAGTGTTAATTCTGCAAGACTACAAAAATAACAGAAATTTTTGGATCTGCATGTATGGTCATTAACTCTGGCGGCGGTCACTTAGCGCATACCATAAGCAGTGCCAAAATTTGTTTTAAAAAAAAAAATTACAGCAAAAGAACATCGGGTGATTACTTATGCCCCGGGTGATTACTTTTGGCCACACTGTACAAGCAAATTTAACTGTTTATGTATAGTTATATATATAACTATTGATAGGATGTGTTAAAAATATACTGTGGATTGAAAAACCCCTGTCCGTCCTTTCGTCTGTCCTTTCGTCTGTCTTTCCATCTGTCCCTCCGTCCGGATATTGAGTTCCATAACAGTAAGATTTTTCTTTGAATTACCCTCATTGTCATTGTCTCAAAATACGTGATCATCTTAATGAAATTTTTTAAAGACCCACACATAGACCAGAGCGGATCAGACACATAGAAGAGAGGGTTATCGAATAAAATATATAAAGAATGTTATTTTGACGGAAACACAACAGGGTTGTATGACCATCATTGTAGGTTTCCACAACTTAGGCTAATTTATATTATTAGAAGTGACAATAACTGTTGGCTGTATAGTATTGCTAATATAATAAAAAATATTTAATTTTTTTTAAGGGAACATTAAGGATTTTACTGTTGCAATACTGAAATATACACACATTCTTACAGCAAACAATTATGAGCTGCAGATGTCGTCTAGCATCCAACAACATTTGCAGTTCTGTCAGTATAATTCGGTGCGAATCGAATAATTTTTACCTTACATTAACACGATCGGTAATATAATTTGAACGCAGCTTATTTGTTTATATATTTTTTTCAATTATATTATTTGTACTGAATTAGATTAAAAGTAGAACACACACACAAAAACACATTTTTTAACATGAACAATTTACATGTCACAGAACCAGAAGTTATGGGAAAATTTTTAAAAAATGTTCTGCAAACCCCACTTCCCAGGCTGCCGCTATAAACAACAGTTTGCTTTGTAGAATTTACGGGTAGTATTTAAAATATAATATCTCCAAATGGCTTCTTCAAAACACAAATGTGTCTCAAACATTTTAAATGGGGCAAATTTTGACACTCTAATTTAAAATAAATTTGTAAAAGCAAATACAAATTGCTTGTGAAATATTCCATTTTGCTTTAAATTAATATGCCCTTGAAAGAAAAATACATTTCACCAACATTGTGAATGGCAATTTGCGTATGTCATGTCACGCAAAATGAATAAATATAGATACATATGTTGGATGTACCATTATACACTGGCTCAAAAAAATATACATACGTACACGGTTACTTCGATAAGAGTTTAAGATTTTTATTCATTGTCACGCAACCTATTTTCAGTGTGTCTGCGTTCAGAAAATGCAAATCTTATTGACGAGAGACGCGAGGGGAAAAGAAAGGTGTACAATCTTTCTCTTTCGGAACGCACCAACTTAACGAAAAGCCTGTAATAATGCTTAAGCTAATTATTGAAGACTTTTGAATAGCTACATATATCGCAATTATGTGAACTTGTGCCACTGCTGCAAATTTAGGTATTATGAGTTTCTCTTTTATATAGAAGTACTAAAAAAAGCAACAATGAACATTATTGCAAATTTTATATTGTGTGTAAATTAAGGTGCTTCCAAAAAACAATTCATTTTGTTCTTATATTTGATATATATTTGATATCTTCTCAAAAAGTGCTAACAGGTATAAGAGAAGCTTTCCCAAAAAATACGTTCCATATTTTGGTTCTGCGCGAAACTCAACATCTTTCAATTTTCCCATACAAAGTGCGTTGGAAAAATTATTTTCTCGTATATTCCAAATAAAACTACTGACAATTTTTTCCCATTTAAATACGCGTATTCGGGTATGACTTTAAATTTTCCACAAAAAAATTAATTGTAAAGTGCGATTCAAAGTGAAAACTTCGTAGCACGCAAGAAATAAAAATGTATACACTACATCAAAATAACGTTTTTTTTCTCGATACTATAGGCACAAAATATATACGAGGTTCTAATCAATCTACAACTATACATTGAAAATAAAAATCAATCGATCCGTACTTAAATCAATCTCAAGCGGTGTCAAAAGTACGGTAAGTATGGAATTTTTTAAATCAAGTACAGAATACTTAATTCAAGTTCGGATTCTCCAAATTCTAAATACTTACTTTTAGCCATATTAAATCCCGAATTCGTACTTGAATTCAGTCGAAAACGAGTTGATTTAAGAAAAACCGATATCGAATCAGTTATGAAATGTGCTTGACTTTAAATTTTCTAACTTGTGCATAGGATTAACAGACTTTTATTTTTTTTAAACATATATACAGAATCTTCCAACAAGGACTTCCGAACTTTGACAGCTGATAACGGCCATCTTGTTAAAGCTGCATCTGTCAAATTAGTTGTCGTTTATTCAGCGCATTGTGACAAATCAACAACATGTGCCAATGTTATACTTTTTTTTTCTTCACCCAGTGTGTTCTGTTCACCCATTTTACGGTCGACATTACCAGCCTACCGCGAGGACTATTCGCAAATTGGTATTCAAATTTTGGTTTAATAAGCGATCCACTAACACGCGTACGTCGCCGAAACGCAAGATATGTCGAAAACATCGTCGCTATGCGTGAGAGTGTGCAGGATAATCCGAGGTAGTGGATTTCGCATCGCTCACAAGAACTTCGTAGACCACAACTTGGCGAATTTTGCGCCATGACTTTTTTTGTGGTTTCAAAGAGACGGCGCTACGTACAATATACAGCTGATGCCACAAGGATATTCTGCACGAGCGATTTAAGGGTGATGTGAACTGCCCACCGAGACGGTGCGATTTGACTTCATTATACTTTTTTTTTTTTCTTTTTTTTTTTTTTTCTTTTTATCTAGGACCAGCACTCAGGAGGTGACTCCTACACATGCGAAGCATTGTGCTGGGAACTATAGGAAAGGTATAGTAGGAGAAACGACAGGAGGTGAAGCTTAATTAATTATTTTGCAGCTCTGCTTTCGCACGTTCTTTTGTTTTTATACTCGTAGCAGTGCTGAAGCTTCGGTTTAGTAGCCATTTTTATTATTATTTTACTTCGCCGGTGCTACACAATACCGACGAAGGAGGGCGTTCTGATGTGATTGTGGATTGCTATCAGCTGAAGCCGGTATTGTTCAGTGACCAGTGACTATGCCTTCGCCACTGAAACCTTCCGACAACAACTGCCACACAAATACACACACTAATGCACATCAGAAAAATGCGAGATGTTTATTTTTATTTAAAATTTTTTTTTTTTTTTTGGCTAAAACTGGGGTTGAACCCACGTCTGTTTTTTGGTTGTGTAGTCAACGTGCAGACTACAATCCATCGTGCCATCGCCACCCTCTTCTTGTGAGGTTTTCTTAAGTTACAGGTGTATGCGAAAGCCACCCAGAGAAGCCGTGGCGGACACACTGCAACGATGTTATATTCCACACATAATGGTATCAATAGGTCTTTCAAAAAAAAACAAAAATTTCATTTATATATCACATACACTTTGATTATTTAAATTTCAAAATATGAAGTGATCAATGAAACAAACACCATGTAGTTGTGTTATTGATATGTTGGTTTATATGTACATTTCGTTGGTGCTTAAAGCCAACTAATCAACGAAAGTTTCCAAAAACAAAACATAATTCCGTATTTAAATTATAATTTTCTTTTATTAATTTAAGAATTATGTATTCTTTTTTTAAAATTTCCAGAATTAGATCTCTCAAGTAATCTTATTTTCGGCTTGTCTTATAGTATACATATATGAGTACTATTCGTAGTAATAATAAGTAGAAAAAACTTAAATTTAGTTCGAGTTTTTCTTTCTATGTGCATAAAAACATGTCGTCAACAATAAGACTTGCACTGTGTGAACGGCGAAGATAGTTTAAAGAAAATTTGGCACGAATCTTATCAATAAGACTATAGCCCGACCAAATCTTCGTTGTTATTATAGATACGAGATATGTATTCTATCGCAAAGGATGAATATATGAATATATTTGTAATACACGGTTAATTCTCAAGTTTGCAATAATATCTGTACGGAGAAATTTTTTGATCCAACGTACATATATAATTTTTTTTTTATTTTTTGTTTTTCCTATTTTCTTGCCGACAATAACGTCATGCTCATCAGAAATATTTTGTCATATTTTTTTATATATTTATTTGCTTTCTTTGCTACATTCTACAAGATGCTCAACCAAGAAGAAAAGTTTCGAAAAATGAAAAAAATAAAACAAGAAATCAAAACTCTGTAAGAAAGTTAAAGTTATGAATGACAAAATATGCAAAATCATGATTATTGAAGATGTCATCAATCACTCCGGAAAAATATTAAAATAAATAAAAAAAAAGAGAAAAAAAAACATTTTCCGAAGATAAAAGAATGTATGTAAGTAAACCTTATGATGTAACAACGATACAGGAATAACAAATAAACATTATTTAAGATTTATGTAACAATAAGAACGATAATATGTTATTGTACGCTATCGCCAGTGGAACTGGCATGTTAAGTTCGTCATCATATTTCGTAAAGAATACCGAAAAAATCAGATACTGCAATTAAACAAATTAATAAAAAACGATATAAAAGCAAAATAAATCAAGCATTTCGTAATTTTAAGTCAAACACATATATATTTAAATAATGCTGTTCCTCTATTCTTTGTTTTGTGCAAAATCAGTCATGGCGATGGCTGAAGTAGTACGTTGTCCATGAAAACAGTCATGAAAACATTTCTCATTTGTTCTGATCGTATTTGCGTTAGTTGTTGCGGGAAGGATTCAGTGGCGAAGGCATAGTCACTGGTCACTGAATAGTACCGGCTTCAGCTGATACCAATTCAAAGGAGCATCAGAGCGTCCTCCTTTGTTGATATTGTGTAGCACCAGCGCAGTGAAATAAATGGAGCTTCAAAATTTAATACGCTGCAACACTGCTATAAACAAAAAACCTGCAAGAGCAGAGTTTTATGAAAATGAAGCTTAACCAACTGTCATCACTTTCCTCTAGTTCCACCACAATACATCGCATGTAAAGGGGTCACATCCCGTGAGTGCAGGTGCAAGATAGCATAGTTAGTATTTGAACATATGTTCTGCAATCATTTCTTTAACATATACATAGCTGAGCAATAATGTCAAGGCATACGCTGTTAAACTAAACGTAATTTTTTAGGCGTTTAGTTTGTCGCTCGGATAAAATGGGGGAAACTAAATTCACGCTATTTGTACTTATAAAAAAAATTTAATTTTATGTTATAACATTGTGCGTGTACGCCGCCCCAGAAAATAAGTTTTACCATGAAATTTTTTGTGACATCGTTCTGATCATGTTATTGCTTGTTTTCTTTCAGATATAAACAATTGCTCGTTTAATAATTTAATAATTGAATAAACTGCACTGCAAAACTTTATATAATCAAAATCTTTTATAGTTCATAAAGTGCTCAGCTGAATGAAATAAGCGAATTTTAAAAAATTAAAATCGGTGCGAACACTGAAAATGTTGTTTAGCTTTTCAAAGAGGGAAAACATAACTATCAAGTAGTTTTTCAATGCCATCCAATGGAGGGCTCATAAACCAACAAAGCTTTGATCCTCTAAGTTAGGTTAGGTTAGGTCGGCAGGTCTAAAGAAAGGTCGCAGGTCTAAAGAAAGGTCCCAGCCCACTTTGGTCCCATTTATTATGGTCCCATTGTGATACCTGTTGTGAAAAAACTTTCACGTGTTGTAGTGATACAGGCCAGAGTATCTGCTGGGAATCGAACATATAACCCCCCTGATAAACTAGCGCATACTCACTAGACTACCGGGGCACTCTCACTTAACTACCGTGGTACCTTAGTATGTGGTTAATAATATGAATTTCTCGTATATATTTCTTAAACTCTGTCGGGTTCAAGATTTCACAACAACCTCCCTGTAAACACAAACAGTACTGAAGACGTGGTGGCATGAAGTGGCATGGAAAATAAATATAAATGTGTTCTACTCAACTGTTGTTGGAGATTAATTGTTCTTTTTCCTTCATTCTAAAATCAAAAATAAATTTCATATTATTCTGATAAATTAACTATGAACTTTAACACAACCAAATGTTCATTCATTCTATAATATTAATAATAATTTTGCACGATTTAGCGTATTTCTCATGTTTCTGCATCTTTATATTTATTTAAAGAAAAAGGAACGTTCTTCATACTTCCCTATATCCTTTATGGTAGAAAAAATTCACTACAGTTTGTTGTGAATTACTAAACGGATAACTTTTGAAAATGATTGATCCTATTTAAACTTTTGCTTATACACAACAATTTCCGATTTAGCGTATTTTTTTTTCATAAAATTTTTAAGCATTTTAAAGTTTTTTTTCTTTTTACTTCTGTGAGCTTTTATATGCCCTTTTAACAGGTTTATAGAATACAAACCAAAAATTTACTTTGTCTAGACTTTTTATAAGAATACACAAATTAAACTAAAGAACTTTGTGTGTATTTGAAATGCATTCTGAATTTGTAAAAAGTTTTGTCTATTGGATTTCTTAAAGGATAGACACCCAAATACATGAGAGCATTGCAAGGCTCTATTTTGGTTCATCTTATTCATTGTTTGGTACTTTCTTTCATGTTTCGTTTTTCTGTTTCTGATTTTTTTTTTGTTTGTTTGTTGTACTACAAAATACCTTCAGAATGATAGACGTGCCATAAGTGGTTTTATTATCCTTGATGCTCTTTTAACGAAGTTGTATTGTAAGAAAACTTTCGAGACGGTCAGGGCATCGTGTTTCTTTCTTTTCCTACATATTTTCTGTGTGTTTTAAGCAGCATGTATGTGTGTGTATGATGTGTGCGTACGTGTTTTGCCAATAGAATAGTATACTTTTTGGGATTTTTTTTTACTTTACAAAAACTCTTAATACAATCTGTAGAAATTGCTAAACAAAACACAATTTCTTTGTTGTTGAATGGAAAATAAAAATTGGATAAAAGAAAGCGAAGCCGTCTGGTGGTTTTTCTATATACATACGCGTGTGTGTCTGCATTTGAGTTAGCAGGAGTACCAGCACTTTCATAATGCCGTACGATTGTATCATAATATTTTATTTTCAGTTATCCGCTACATACATACGAGCACATATACAATTTTATTGTGATTTTCCTTACACAGTTTTAATTAACAGCCTTTCAACGAATGTATTTGGTAAATATCTATGATCGTGTATATATAAGCAGGTACATAAATAGATAACGGAATATTTAGACAATAACTAATAAATGACTTAAGCTATGTTCACACGATTGTCAGATTGTACAATATTGTAGGATACGGCAATATGGTGGCACTGCACCATTGTTACCATCTGGTAATTTGTCTGTTCACACTATTGAAAGAAAACCATACAATTTCAATGGCACACAGTTCTGCGACAATAAATTTTTCTGCCAATAATAATTGTCTGTTCACATGGTTGTCAGATTATTGTATGGCAAAAGTTGCCAGATCCGATGTTTAACATTGTATCTAAATATTTATGGGCAGCATTGCCAACAGAAATATTTATCTGTTAATGGTGTTATTGTACGGTGCTCTAAATGAAGCAAATGCGACAATAACAAATGACTGTAAATTGTGTGTCAATGGAAATGAAGGGTGTTCTCACGATTGTCAAAATTGTGACAATATGTTTGGTATACAATGCACCGACAATACATTTTGTGACGATGTTGCCACATAAAAATTGTGAGTTCGCACGGTTGTTGCACATTTTGTAACAATTTTTCTGTCAATAGTGTAGTAAATGACAATCGTGTGTACATACCTTTAGTAGGTAGAACGAGATAGATAAATACACAGTAGTTACAAATATGCATAAACAGATAAATATTTAAATAGTTAACAAATATATAAACTGCAGGGTGAAAGCTGATAATAAAGTTTGAAAATTTTCTTGTGATTAGAAATGCACAAACCGTTGTGTACATAAAACAAGAGTGTTTTGTATAGAATTAGGAGAATTTTACTTCTCTTCGGAGTGGCGCATAAATATGTTATATTAGGGGAAGTACGGAGATTTTTTTTGCGGTACGGTCTAATGTGTATGTATGTATCGGGTTTTTCAACGCTACAAAAGTAGAGCGACAGGGACAGCAAACGACGCCATATTTCTTGCCGCTCTTTTGACATTTCTCTTCAGTAAGGTTTGCCATTTCATGATGGAAAGATATACGAGCCAACAACGAGTCGAAATTATTAAAAATTTACTACCGAAATTCGGAGTCAGTGGCCTCAACCTTAAGAGCGCTACGTCCAATTTATGGTCGTCATAATCGTCCTAGCAGATCAACAATTGAGCGTCTAGTGGAAAAATTTGAATCTACAGGCACAGTACAAAATATTCCCGTACCAGTGAGACAAAGAAGTGCCCGTAGTGTCGAGAATATTGCTGCCGCTGAGGCTTCAGTTGAAGAAATCCCAAATGTGTCTCTCACACGTCGTTCTCAAGCGTTGGGCATCTCTGTGACGTCGTTGTGGCGAATTTTGCGAAAAGATCTTGGCCTACATCCTTACAAGATCAAATTGACGAACGATCAAATTGAAGAACTGAAGCCGCTTGACCACCAGAAGCGTCGTATGTTCGTGAATTGGGCTGAGCAACAACTTGAAAATGATTCGGATTTTCATCGAGAAATCATCTTCAGCGATGAGGTTAATTTCTGGCTGAATGGCTTCGTCAATAAACAAAATATGCGTTATTGGTCAGGCAGCAATCCACACGTACTCCATGAGTCATCATTGTATCCCGAAAAAATTACGGTTTGGTGTGGTTTATGGGCTGGCGGCGTCATTGGGCCGTACTTCTTCCGTGATGATCAAGACCGGCACGTTACTGTGAATGGGAATCGCTACCGTTCAATGATAACCGAATATTTTTGGCCCCAATTGGATGATATGGACTTGGAGGACATGTGGTTCCAACAGGACGGCGCCACAAGCCACACAGCGATTGTCACAATCAATTTATTGGAGACCAAGTTTGGAGAATGTGTTATCTCACGAAATGGTCCAGGCGATTGGCAGCCTCGGTCGTGCGATTTGCCGCCGTTAGACTATTTCCAACAAGCCAGCGACGATTGATGAACTTCGTACGAATATCGAACGTGAAATTGCAGTAGTATCGGCCGATTTATGCTTGAAAACCGTCGAAAATTGGGTTCAGCGTCTGGACTTCTGCAAGCGTGCCCGTGGTGGCCATGCAAAAGAAATCGAGTTCCATACATAATGGCATCGAACGTACTTTCACAGGAATAAAGAATTTCATTGATATCCAAAACCGTTTTTGTTTTATTTAAAAAAACTTTTGTAGCGGTCTTATTGAAAAACGCTTTATTTATACTTACATATACCACTATATACGAGTACTTGTGAAATCCCTTTATAATTTTAATTTCAAAACATTTTTATGATATCGAATACACATTCAATAAAAACGTCCTTTTAAACTTTTTTACATGCCTCCCCTGCGGTTGTATCAAAAAGGCAAAAATAAGAATCAACTTTTGGTTTTCTTGTATAAATTAACGTAACTATTCCTGGAAATTCATAATGAAAACATAAAGTTATTGGGCCAATTAGAATAACAACGTGAACCCAGCAGAGATGAAAAGTTAATTGGCGTTGAAGTCAGAATATTGTTCAAACCATAAAATAAAATCAAAAGTGAGCAGCATTTTTTTTTAAACGTTACATCAGTTGTATCGACTCGGTGTGGTGCACAGTGTCAATATTATTTCTAGTACATAAAAATTCTGTTCTCTTGAAATGCTACACTGCCATAAACTTGTGAAGGAAATGGTTTTAAATATAGAAGACACCATTGTGCCTACAATAGCAATATTGCAAGCATGAGAAAGGCAACAAAGCCAAATTACAATTAAAAACTGTTGCTGACTATTTCCTTTTTTGCACGCATAATGTGCAGGTGCTATAAAAAGAAACGAAACACAAAATCATAAATAAATTAAAGAATATAAGTATGGATGTGTATAATTAAGCTGCTGGTATAGCCAAGCGCGTCAAGCGTATTGTGTTTTAGGGATTCACTTTAACGCCCCAATGTCATGCTTAAAATTAAGGATGAGGTACATCGAATCCGTCGGACGTTATACGTCGTTATACGTTCAATTGACACTAAAGTAACGAAACAATAAGATTGACACAATGAGTACTTTGTAGATGGATATTAAATCAGCTGTTTTGGAAACATTTAAACAGCTTCCATAAATGTGTTCTCAACAACTTCAGTACGTTGTCAAAATTAAATTTTGCAATGCAAATCGTTCATGTCTCGCTATTTGGGTATATTTCGTACATATATGGGCATGAGAATTTCTGACAGACGGACAACGTTGGACGATCTGATTTACGGCCATTTTCACAATGTCTGATTAAAACTTAATTGGAACTTTAACAGTCGGTTAACTAAAAATATATTTTACAATGTATGATTAACTTTGAACTGACACCATTTAACGAAAAAGTGTATGTTAAATTTAACCGAACAAAATGTGCCGGTTAACAATATAATCGACACTTCTGCATACATAATTATAAATGGTAAATAAGAAAAATGTACACATTTTAATAAATGGAGAGCAACACTTATCTTTTTTCAATGTTTATAGTTTTAAAACTTAGTAACAAAAAAAAAGAAATCTTTACTGTAAAATTAGAGGCTGTACGAAAAACTTTTTAACATGTGTATACGAGTATCTTAATATTTCTATAGACCAAATTTTACTATTTTAATTGTTCTTTTCTTTCACTTCTTTGTTACTGATGCAAATTCCAACATTTCCTTTCTTATATTTCAATGTGTTTTCACAAACATTAAGATTTTTTTCTATTTTCTGTCATTATAGTATTTTTCGTAAACAAACACAAACAATATTGCCATACTTTTTAGAGAATTCTTTTGTTAAGTAACTGAAGGATGGTGAAACTGAAATCATTAACTGTCGATTAAAAAGTGCCTGTTAAGAAAACCGTCAGTTAGTTAATTTTCTGTTAGAAGTAAAATATTCAGACATTGCGAATATGGCCGTTAGTTTTGTTTCTTATTGATTAACTTCTCTGCTCCCTCTCTCGAACTCCTTTTTCTTTTTTGCTCTCCTGATAATCCGCTCAGTAATCGTTATGTTTATAATAACACAGTGAAATTTTTGCTACATACATCTTCGATTTGAGACCAATGACAATGTAAGCAAGACCCATCCAATGTCTATATACAATTTCTATTTACATTTGCACAGCGATGGCCTAGGCTGTAAGATTTTTTTCCAACACAATATACATTGTAAGCGAAGGTTGAATGGGTCCAACACAATATACATTGTAAGCGAATGTTGGATGGGTCCAACTATTATGTTGAATTCGGAGTGCAATAAGATGTATCTGAATGCCATTGATCTTGGAATGAATTTTAACTATAGCATAATTAAAATAGGAACTTTGTTTTTTTTTCAATATTTTAATTTTTTATTGTTATATATATTAAATATATTATATATTATTTTTATTTAATAATTTATAACAATATTACCACAAAAAATGCCGCTAACACTTCACTTTTAAAAACACTTATGAACTTGATACAAATTTTACTTTGGAATAATAATAAAAATGAAAAAGAAAGATTAACGGAAAAATTACTTCAGAAAAAAGAACAAAATTCATAATTAAAACGAAATGACAATATGATACATTACAAAGCCATCCAAATCAGATGGTAATGCGATGCAAAATTTTTATTTGTGTTTGTTTTGATCTTCATTTCTAATAAACATTTAACTTTACAATTGGATGGGAAAAAGACAAATCCGAATCAGATGCGAGTTGTAAGGGCTTAACTATTTTCGTTTTATTTTCCCTATTGACATAATATTATACAATCGGATGGCTTTCAATTTGTAATGAGTAACCGGACTGCTGGGAACTTTGGATAATAATGAACTTTTGTTAATTCGGTTATTCATACACACATAGATACCCTGTAGGAAGCCTGGCGCTAAGTGGATTTTTGATGACATTGTCAAGGAAATTTCAACAGTTTTTATTTTTTCTTTGATGAGAAAAGAAGATAACGTATCTTTCTCTTTCTGTTTAGTTTCAGTTTTATATTGTCTCAATTTATTGTGATTAAATCCATCAGATTAAATCCAGCGATTACTCTCAGTTTGGCATCGCATGTATAGAGGTAATATTCTGAGTGCTGGTCCAAGACAAAAATAAACTACCTAGCACGCTATTGACTGCAAAAGAACAACTTCAGTAGTAGATTTTCAATGACATGCACATGTACGGTGCCTGGCGTATAAAAAGTCGGTACTAATGATGACTATATTAGGTGGCGGAACCTCCACGAAGGAGAACGCCCCACTTGGACCCATTGTGATAACCCAAGAAACAACCAGGGTATAGGCGGGAATCGAGCCCGCACCTCCAGATTGATAAGGCTAATGCTCATGCACTAGGCTACGGAGCCACCCACTGACGACTAAGTCAGTAGCAAATCTGTATAGTTTTACTATTGTCATTTGCTGCAGGGTATTCATAAATGAATTCTTTTATGCAAACCGGTGTTGAGCCAATAACAACAACTTTTGTGGTTTTACGATGACAGCTCATTAGGTATGTCATCGGTAACAGACATGATCTACAGGTATTTTAATGAGCTCTAATGAGTTTAGTTCATAAATTTGTCAATTGTAAACACTTAAAAGACAAGTGAGTTTGGTGTTTATCTGCCTGGCTGTGTGTGAGTTTGTTCCTTACCCACTGCAGTATTTTACATCTCAAGGTGATGATAATATTTTCTGTTAATTTGTTATTTGGATTTGGATTTTGGCCGCAGGTATGAATATCTTTCTCTTATTTTATGTTTTGTGTTTCTACGTATGCATTTTTTTCTGCTTTTCCCTAATTAATGATTTTTATTAAAGAAATTAAATAATTTGCCAGTTGGCAATTAACTTGGGTTTTATGGCGGGGCAATTGCAATAACCTGGTTTTTTTTATAGTTGAGCGAACGCAAAATTGCAAGTATATTTTATTATTTATTATTATTTAGTAATCGTGATTCTGGAACTTTAGGATGCGTTTGGAAAAAAAATTTAAAAAAAAGAAATCCTGAAATTATTACACCAACGTAATAATTTCTTTTTAATTCAGCAAATTTACTGTAAAACCTCAAATGGGACCCACTGTACGTGAAACTTTTCTAATTATTCGTTTAATTAAGTACTACAATTTAAGTAATTGATGACCTTATTCTCAATGTACGAGTTTTGTGTTAAAACACGATATATTTTTCTGAAACGAAGGCAACCAAAATGCAATATACAATCAATTAAACGAAAACAATTTAAAATTAACATTTTCTCACAATCAGGTGCCAAACAAAATAAGTTCAAAACATTTCTTACGTATTGCTGTTTTTCTTTTCCTCCTCCACTGCGAAAAGCGCACGTTGGTGTCATTGTTTTATTAAAAACTAAAATTAGAAAAAAAAGAAAACGTTTATAAATGCAATACTAAATTTCGGTACACACAACTCCTTTACACCATCGTCATCAGCAGCATCCGCAATGTCGCCATCAATTTTGAGTAGGTGTGCGGTTGAGCCTTTCGCTCTCTTCCTACTTCGCATGCTCATGCTACATTCTAGTAATCTTTTTTTTTTGTTTTTCATTTTATCTTCGGCACTCGTAAACGTATGTTGCAAGTACATAATCCATTGTTTCTGCCACAAAAGTAAGTAAAGCAGCAAAAAGAAAAAGAAAACGAAAACGAAAAAAAAACAGGAACAACTTTATAGTCTATTGGAATGCAAAAGTAAAAGACACCAACAATGAATTGCTGGTGTTTATGATGGTGTATCGAATTTCACGGTTATGAACCTGGCAAAATGAAAAAAATATTACAAAAAAAAGAAGGAAAAAATAAATAAACCAAAGCAAACATCCCATCCATTCAAGTAAAAGCGACCAACAAAAATTTTAAATTTATATTTTAATATGATGCCAGAAAATGAATCTCTTTTGGCTTAGTTTTGTTATAAATCGTCTGTTTATATATTCATGATGCCAAAAAGAAAATCAACTTTGCCTTCTAAATACCATTTGCTGGTGTGTGTGTTTGTTGTTATTGCTTTTGTAGTTAGTGGCTGTGTTTTTGGTAAAAGATGTTCGCGTGCGCAAATAACTTAAAGGCTTAAGATTTGTATTCATTACAAGTCTGAGTAACATTGCTCCAGTATGCCTAAGAACTTATGATCGTTGTCGTTTTTGCGTCAAGTTATTTTATTCTTAATTTTTTATGGCTATACCACACTCCGTGTAGTTTCATTGCCCCTCGCGTGCATACTTAGTTTGATGATGTTTAGGTGACACAAATTTCATTGTACATATTCCTATGTTTAGTTATTACTGTTGAAGAGTTCTTGACTCCAAAACATTCTGATGTGACACAGAGTTTGGACAGCTCGAACAACTCAGCAAGGTGCAATTTATAGACCAGGGATAACTATGGTTGATTTGCCAACCGTGTGCACTGGTGGTGATACAGGATTTTGCATCTCCTAGTGCCATGGGCGTTCACATATTTTTTCGCAAAAAAGCACACTTTTAAAATTTGAATCATATATAAAGAGATATTCCCAAAATGAAGTCAGTTAATATATAATAGAGAAATATATCGCTTTTTACCAAATCGAAGTCATTTTGTTAATGTTAATGTTTTTTAACTCTCTTCTCAGACCTCTGTTCGGTTCCGTCAGCCAGTGGCAAAGATTTCTCGTATGTCGGTTTCAATAAAACAAAAATAAGAAATGTATACTCCCTCGCGGTAACAAAAACGATTTTTTTTTTGTAGCGGAATCTATTGGCAACTTTAAATTTTTATATAAAAAAAATGCGTTCGTTCCTTGTTAAGTTCCGACATAATTCCCAAAAACTTTTTGTGAGCTTTTATGTAATTTATGATTTTATGAGATTTCTTAGCTTTTTCAGGCATTTGGTTGCTAATAGTAATTCCCTTTGATTCGCATTTAATAAATTAAAATATCATTAAAATCATATTGAGTCAACACTAAAATCACATTATATAAATTATTTTCACGTGGATTTATATAATTGCTATTTTAGTTTTACATTAATTTCATGTTGAATAAAAATTAAAATCATATTGATGCAACATGTATAACTTCATGGTGCTCCAAATTGAAGTGACTTTGAATCATTATGAATTGTGATCTCAGTCTGCTCCGGCAATTCCCAAAATATTAAACAACAACTCAACTAATAGTAATGAAATAACAAAAGAGAATAAAAGTAAATTTCTGTACCCCTCTTCTTTGTTTTGCCACCGCTTCATCTTCTTAAAATCGAAAAGCACACTTTGCATTTAATACTTATCTATAGGCTGTTTTAAATGCGTCTTAGGGGCAGTAAAATTTTATCAGATTTACTTTGGTGCCTCATGCGCTTGCTCTTATTGTTGTAATGCATTCAGTGAAAAATCCATCTTGAAATTTAAAAAAAAAAAACATTACGTGTGTGGGTGTGCTTAAATTAAGCATCATACTGTAAAGGACAATAAATTGTATTTTTTTCTTCTTCTGTTCCATCTACCAACTAACTTACCCTGCACCTCATCCACATCATCTGTATGGTCATGTCTTACATCTCCGTCTACATATCTGTCTACTTTTAAATTTGTGCTTTTAAAATTGTTTGTCTTGTCTTTCTTTCTCATTATACATACACACACACACATTCATACATACGTCCACGGTTACTTGAATTTGCTGCTTTTAACGAATTTTCCTTCTCCTCGCGCTCCCGCTCGCACTCACACACACTCTTTTTGGGTTTTGGTTAAAGTAATGTGTTGTAACGTTTTGTTTAATTTGGTTTAAGTTGTAGATGGAAAAAATTTGTTGCACATGAATGACCACAACAGATGCTGCCATCATCACATACCGTATACAACGATATTAAAAGCTCCAACAGAACTATGCACCACTACTGTCACTTCTTCTTCCAACTACCACTTGCATTATTAAGATTGTGATAATTTTTATAAAGAGCGATGGAGAGTGGGAGTGGGAAAGAGGGAGAGAAAGAGACACATTTAAGATTTCCATTATTCGTTGTTGCATTTATTTACTTTTTATTTTCAATTTTCTTTTTTTTTTCTTATATTTTCTCTATTTAATTTGGTCCCTTCAATTTTTATAGTGATAGTGGTCAACAAGGGTACAAACGACCACAAGTTGCAACATTATTTTATTTGTGTTCTTTATCTTTCAAACTCTGTTAAAAATTCTTGAAATTTTTTCTATGCAACTCAAATTGTCGCATTTTTTGTTTAATGAAGTGTATTTTTTTTATAAAAATATTTAATAATTGAATCTGTTGCAATGTTACATAAATGGAAAATATTATTGTTGAATGAATTGCTATTGAGCTTTTTAACTAAAACTTTCTATGGAAAATGTTGTTCCTTTACTGAAGTTCTTAAATATAATAAGAAATGAAATTTTTCAGAAGGTCAAAAATCTCTTTTAATAAAACTTATTTTACATTTGGCAATTTTTCTTTAAGAGAGCTGTGAAAAAAGAAAGAAGAGGTGTGCATGATTGCCTGCACCGATAATGCTGGGTCTCAAAATGGGTGATGGTGTTGCTCAGTAGGCCGATTATGTTGACCATAAGTTGAGCGAAGTGCACGAAACACATTCCTCACAGAACGTGAATTTTCGTAATATAGTTCAACAATTTGTAAACGTTGTTCAGGCGTAAGTCTTTCCATTATGAAATGCCAAACCATACTAAACAAAAATAACATGCCAGCATGACACGACTCACACGTGATCTGTCAAAAAAGGCTATTGAAAAAAGTATCTCTACTTGAATCACCCATTATTTTCCAACTCTGCCAGCTCTTATAGCTTTTGAATAACTTGATTCTTTACTAAGTTCCAAAATTCCACTAAATATTCTTCTAAATACTTCTGCTTTGGATTGAAGAAGATAAACTGAACATCCGACCGAAAATGGAATACAACTCTCATGTTTGGGCCGGTGCTTCAAAGAATATTTTGAAGTTACTCGACCGGGTCCAGGAGAGAGCGAAGAAACTCATAGGAGACAGTAGGGTAGCCAACTCTATTAACTCTCTTGAGCATCGTCGCAACGTGGGGTGCGTTTTGTTGTTCTATCGTTACTATAATGGGATGTGTTCTGATGAAATCAGGGAACTTGTTCCCGAAACCCGATCATTCACGCGCACGACGCGTTCATCATTAAGAGCACATCCATTTGTAGTCAACTTGGCAGCGAACCGCACTACGCATTACAGGGAGAACTCATTTTTCGGCCGAACATCGCGTATGTGGAACAAACTCCCTGCCGAGGTCTTTCCTGTCACTTATGACGTGGGAAAATTCAAATCAAATGTCCATTCACACTACTCCCTCTATCCTCCTTCCCATAACCTGTTTTCCTAGTTCCAGCACAATGCATCGCATGTGTAGGGGTCATCCCCTGAGTGCTGGTCCAAGATAAAAAAAAAAAAAAAAATATCTACTGCGATCATCGATAAATGTCACAAAATATTTATAACCACCACATGTCGAAAGAGATATAGCACCACAAACATCCGAATGAACAAGATCAAAATAGTTTTACTTTGGAAAAGAATTTCTTGCAAATTTTCTTCGTTAACATATTTCTATAGGCCGTAATTCGGTATACGGGAGAGTAAATATCTAATAGGAAAAATATGCAAACTGGCAAGTTTTATCAGGGGGACTAGACTGATCCTTTTTTGAGTGTGGCACTCTCATTTGATGAACGGGTGCGCACTTTTCATAGGGCCAGAGAACTAAAATTGGGTATACAAGTAACCACTCGGAAGGTAGAGAGGGGAGGTAAAACATAGATAGGTCTGCGTTCAAATGGATACATAGACTATATATTTTTTTACAGATAAGACCACGACGCGTAGTAGAGTGGCAGCTTCCGTGTCTCCCAAAACTAACTAACCGATTTCAGTAAAGGACACATACGGCATATACTTTTTTCTAAATAAAACTATTATAACAGTTACAGCAACGCGTGGCCACTTCAGCTAGTATATCTATAAAGTATAATAAAAATCTACATTTAATTAATTCACGTCTATTTTTGACCATTTCGAACAGAAAAAATATTTTTACAAAATCAGTAAGCACTTGAAAGCTACAAAAATGGGTTAATGTGATGGTCGTGCGTTAAAATATGTGTGCAATATTATTGTCGTTCAAAGAAAGAAAGATGTATCTGAAAAAAAAATTATAAAAACAATAAATAAATACAGAAAACTACTGCTCTTACCAGAGCTAAGAATTATTACCACCGCTTTTTAATTTATGACTTTGTCACATTCTGTGCATGTTTTTTCACATTCTTCTGTTTTTTTCCAACAAATTAAATCTCATGGGATAATGAATCCTCCTCAACTTTTAGTTTTTCATTTACTCGTATTCATTTGGATTCTTGTGATGACGAAGATGTTGAATAAATTGTGCAAACGATATGAAATTGTAGTTATTGTGTGAATACACATGTTTTATTATTATTATTATGTCTGTTAAATTACTAAAAGTGCAAAAGTGACTAAAAGAAGAATGATAGACTGACTGGCCGAAGTGATTGTGATACTCGTATGCGTATTTCTTTTGACACATCTTTGCCATAGACGTAGTAGTAGCAAAACTGCTGTAGAATTCTGAACATAGCATTTATTTGCCGTTCGATTACAACATTATTAATTACATTGTGTTATTATAACTATTTTTTTTTATACTCATTCAATATTTGTTGTTGTTAACTCGAATTCATGTATAAATTTCCGAACAAGTACCAAGTCAGTTGCAAAATTTGTCTCGTCCTTGGCTGGCTGTTGGTTATATGGATATGAAATATTTACATTCAAATGTGTTTTATCGTCAGCAGTAAAATACGTTGAAATGTGTCGCTGCCATTATGAAATGTTTTGATTCACTTTGAAAAACCAGTGCGGAGCTGTCAGAATAAATGTCAGAATACACAGGCAATTGGCGTCACCTGCCCTCAAGGTAGAACTCGAAATCTCAATGAAAAAAATTTTTTTTTAAATTCAAAACAATAATCACATTATTATTCAAATACTTTTTGTAATTGAAGACATTATGGAAATGTTGCGATTTTTATTTAATTTATGTAATTGAAAGAAGGTTTATCTACTTAAGGTTGCAATAATGACCAACTACAGTTCAGACAATAAGAAACCCAGAACGTTTGAAATACTTCCAGTTGAATTCCTGTTGTTACAAATAAATGAGACAAGTGATTGGAAATTTACTACTTTGTGGGATATTTGTTGAAAATATATATAATTCAACTTGTAAGAACCCTTTTGTAAATACATATTTCCCTGTCTTTAATTTATTGATACAATGATTCTATTTTTGCAAATCTGTGACTTTTTATTTACCCATAAGAAACTGTTATTCTTCATTTGCCTATTAGTCAAATGTAGACCACAAACTCCTACGTCTATGAAACAAAAGCAAGTTCTGCAGCTTGTAAGAAATATGATAGGCTTATCACATTCGATGAAATCTTCAAAATTTCACAGAAATTTTAAATTAATAAATTTATTCAAAAGTTGCCAATAAAGATTTTAGAAATTAAACATATTATTGCAATAGTAAAAATCAAAAGAAAATATACATACAAATATACATGTATTTTAAGAGTCATAGGCTCTAAAATTGTTTACTTAAGTTTAACAAATCTAAATGAAACTACTCGTATAACTGCTCTCACCATAGTTTGAAAACAGCTTCATAAACGCACACAAAAATTTAAACCAAAACACCGTGACCAAGCATTGTAAAAGACTATTGATTCCAGATTTAAGATCGTGTTATAATCCATCATAATTAAAGTAACAAAATGTTTACAAAGTTGCTTCAGCACAGAGTCAACAACAAAATTTTAAGTAACGACAACTGAAAGCTCAATAGCAGAATCACCATTGTTATTATTTGTTGTTGTGTTGTCCTTATCATCATCAATAAAGCAATAGAAAATTAATTATACTGCATTATATTGTATATTTAATATATTCAACGAAGGACTCAAGTTTCTGTAAAGTGAATTTTGTGTCCAATATTAAAAAGTATTCAGGAACAATGTGACCAGTCAAAGAGCATGCAAGTTAAAGAACTTTTTAATAAAAGTCGTAATATTGCTAGGAACACAATTGAGGAGAACGACGAACTTCGTCGTGCTCAACAAATTCGTCGTTAAAAGTTCGTTGTGTAAATTCGCAGAGTGGCCACTATAAGGACAAAAAAAAATTGCAACTGAGCAAAGTATAAAAAAAGATTACTTGAAAAAATTAAACATTAACTGAAAAGAATTAGAAAGCAATTTTATGGTAAATAATTGTGATTAAACTTAAATTTTTATTTTAAAAATAAAATAACTGTTAAAATGAATATTAAGTTTATTTACTAATATATTTGAAAACTAAAATGAAAAGCCGTAACTCTGTACTAATTTGATCGTCGTTCGTCGCATATGAAATATAAATAAATCTATAGCAGATTTCGTCACGCGCGACGAATTTCGCCGACGGCGATATTTTATTAAGTTTCATATGCACAAATGTGTTTTATTACTGAGGACGAAAGTTCGCAACGAATAATTCGTCGTTCGTCCCAATTGAGTTCCTTGGATACAGAAGAAAATTTGTCCGGATATAGTGTCCTTTGAAATATTTTTTAACGAAATTTCAATGAACAACTCGTACTCAATATCTAATTTACGAAAAATGTGTAGTTACATTTAGTATTTCGTGCAAAAAAATTTCACATTAACCAAACAAACCTATTTTGCAATTTAGCAGCAGTTTTTACAATTCTAAAACTTTTAAACACACGAATTTATTAAAACTAAATTTTTCAATAAATTGTTAATAAAGACGTAAATTTTTTAATTTTCTTATTAATTAAGAGAAAATCGTACTATTTCTCAAACCGAAGAAATGTTGATAGAATGTTGCCAGATACATGTCATGTGTTGTTTTTTTTTTCAAAATGTACAGACTATGAATATTTCTTGTGACATTTTGTTATATATTGCACATTTTAAGAGCATTTCGAATCGAATACATACATACAGACATGTTCTGCAAATCACAGTTTATGGTTATAATATTTTGGAATCACATTGACGACATGGTCTTTTATTAAATGCTTAACCTGGCATTTACACATGCAAGTGAAGTCCGAAAAACTCAATACACTCGAACTTTTTCTTGAGGGTGGCGATGGCACGATGAATGGTAGTCTGCACGTTGACTACAAAACCAAAAACAGACCTGGGTTCAACTCCAGTTTCAAACTAAAAAATTATAAAAAAAAAAAAAAACATCTCGCATTTTTCTGATGTGCATTAGTGTGACTTTGTGTATCAGTTGTTGTTTCAGGCAGGTTTCAGTGTCGAAGGCATAGTTAACAATACCGGCTTCAGGTGATAACAATCCACAATCACATCAAAACGCTCTCCTTCGTCGGTATTGTGTAGCACCGACGAAGTAAAATAATAATAAAAAAAAATAATGGCTACTAAACCAAAGCTTCAGCACTGCTACGAATATAAACAAAGAACGTGCATAGTGCTGGTCCCAGATAAAAAAAATAAAAAAATACACCCATATTTTTCGAACTTGCGCGTCTACCTTTTTTTTTTTTTTTTTTTTTATCTAGGACCAGCACTCAGGAGATGACTCCTACACATGCGAAGCATTGTGCTGGGAACTATAGGAAAGGGATAGTAGGAGAAACGACAGGAAGTGAAGCTTAATTAATTATTTTGCAGCTCTGCTTTCGCACGTTCTTTAGTTTTTTATACTCGTAGCAGTGCTGAAGCTTCGGTTTAGTAGCCATTTTTATTATTATTTTACTTCGCCGGTGCTACACAATACCGACGAAGGAGGGCGTTCTGATGTGATTGTGGATTGCTATCAGCTGAAGCCGGTATTGTTCAGTGACCAGTGACTATGCCTTCGCCACTGAAACCTTCTGACAACAACTAACACACAAAGACACACTAATGCACATCAGAAAAATGCGAGATGTTTATTTTTATTCAGTTTATTTATGTAGTCAACGTGCAGACTACCATCCATCGTGCCATCGCCACCTACTTACAAGAAAATTGACGTGCAAATGAACTTCAAAATATTTACGCTTTGATTTATTACAAAAAATGAAAATGTTTAAGGTGTAGTCGAATTCAATGATGAATATCCTTAAGACGTAAGTACGTAAATTCCAACAAATAATTTAACAAAATATTGCAGTATATTGGAGAATTTAAGGCACTTTAAATGTAACGATTTCTTTTAGCAAAAAAATTTCATTTTGGTTCCATAACACAACAAAAACCGAATGAAGGAAAAAATCCTTTGAAATGCAATAAAAATTTCAAATTCATGGTCATAAAACAATTATTTTTATCCATGACTCTTAAATTTTAATTTCATTTCCTAGTTTGATATAAAACTGTCACTCGACTATCACTTGATGTATTCCCCCATTAAGTGTTTGGGGCTATTTCAACAGTTACAGACCATGAACTATATATCTTTCAGCTGAAGTTTTGTTCCCCAGATTTGCAGTTTCTTTTTTTATTTTTCCAAATTTTTAGCTGAATGCATGAAACATGTCACTCAAAATACCATGTTAAAATTTAGCCCAAAAACATATATATGTGTGTGTATGTAAATGTGTACACATGTATGTGTGTATATTTAAATTTGTACTCGTATATACTGGATATACAGCAATATTTCATTAAAGCAGCGGCAAGTTTTAACTGGAAACAAAAAAAAAAAACCATTACAGCAACATCAACAACATAAAGGATGAAAACAAACGCATAAGTAAACGAACGTTTAATAAAGGATGCCCCGTTTTTTGTTTCTTGTCTACTTTTTGGTTATTTAAACTGAATCTCACAGAGTTCTCGGAACTTTCCAAAATAAAATGCATACAACAAGGCCTGTGTGCTCTTTGCTTCAAATACATTTTGCAATACAAAATGCAACAGAAAAACGTAACAAATGTAATTTACCATTTTGTGACGCTTATAAATTAACGCCAACAAACTTTGATGCTAAAGTTGTTTATTCCCTTTTTTTTTTTTTGGTATTTCGTTGCTCTCTTATTGCCGTTCTGTTCTTGGCGAAATATTCAAAAAGAAGAGCACTTACAAAAAAAATCTGCAGACGTAAGGCCATGTGTGTACAATAACGACAACAGTAGAGGCAGCAAAACCATCACTTTAAAAGAGTTTTTTTTGTGTACTCTGCGACAGCATCAAAATCAGCAACAACAACACAAAACAAAGAAACAATAAGGAACATTTTACGCACACATGCATTTCCCAGCACTGCACTGCCCTACACTTTTCCCTACAAATACGTAAACAAAACAGTAAAAACACGAAGAACGACAAAGTGTCAAGCAAAAGATGAATTTATTACCGACAAAAGTTGAATGAGAAACCCATAAGACAGGCTTGCAATATACTCATACTCATATATGAATAACATATTTAAGTACATATGTACACAACAAAAGCAACAACACTTGAAGTTAACTCACAGAATTTGGTAGCAAGGACAACATCAACTGTTACATTTTATATACGTACATGCACATCCATATACAGCTTGCAACATACCCACAGACCTTTTTGGCCAAACACACATGTTATTTCTGCAATTTATAGCTGCATGCAGTTTAGCAACTGCATTAAAATGTACATTAAACTACATCTTCTTGTAACTAGCAAAGCAATAGTTTTTCAAACTAAATTTTGTTAATTTTTTTCTTTATTGGAATTGGGTTAAGTTCGGTATTAAAATTATTATGTTTATATTGCACTAGACTTTTTAAACTTTTGTTGTACTTTTTACAATATTAAACGATCAAATGAGTCAAGAGGGTTACATTTTCATTGCACTGAGTGATGTGAACTTAACTTTCAAATGCCACGCCTTGTTGACTTTTAAATTATGAATTCTCTGTTACATATGTAACACAATTTTACATATATAATGTATTCGTTTAGCTAGTAATCAAATATTTACACCATTTATACTGTAAAACTTTATTTAAATTAGTGCTATTAAATTTTTAAATTTGTGCTGCTGGTTGACTAGTTAGCAGGCAGTCTCTACAGTCTGAAGATCGATCAACTTAAAAAAAAAGATGCGAAAGAAATAGTTAATGCAAGAATTCTATTGCAAACTAAGTCAACATAAGGGCGTCATTGCCAACAACGTATTCACATTTAACAAAACAACTCGTCCTTGAAATGAGTGTTTAGAACCAATAAAAGTTCCATTATTTTTTTACGTTTTAGCATGGGTTAAAAGTTCCTGTTACACATTTAAAAATTTTCTTCAAACTCTGTAGTTGTTCATATTAATTAATCGGCAGTGTGTGTGTTCTCGATGAGTTCAAAAGTGATAACCTTGTTAACATTTAAGATTTCATTAAAAGTGAATGAGGTTGGCGATGACACGATCGATGGTAGTCTGCACGTTGACTACAAAACCAAAAACAGACATGGGTTCAACCTAAGTTTCAGACTAAAAATTTTTTAAAATAAAAATAAACATCTCGCATTTTTCTGATGTACATTAGTGTGTATTTGTGTGTCAGTTGTTGTCGGAAGGTTTCAGTGGCGAAGGCATAGTCACTGGTCACTGAACAATACCGGCTTCAGCTGATAGCAATCCACAATCGCATCAGAACGCCCTTCTTCGTCGGTATTGTGTAGCACCGGCGAAGTAAAATAATAATAAAAAATGGCTACTAAACCGAAGCTTCAGCACTGCTACGAGTATAAACAAAGAACGTACGAAAGCAGAGCTGTAAAAAAGATAATTAAACTTCAACTCCTGTCGTTTCTCCTACTATCCCTTTCCTATAGTTCCAGCACAATGCTTCGCATGTGTAGGAGTCACCTCCTGAGTGCTGGTCACAGATAAAAAAAAATAACAAATTCCGATAAAGAAGTTCTTAAGAAGTCATGAAAATTCTTGCATTAACTTGTTTTTGCTGTCAGGGCAAAACGTATTTATGCTAACAGCGCCCTCCTCCGTCGGTATTTGAGTAATAAAACGTCGGTGAAGTAAAATAATAAATGAAATAGCTCTCCTTTAGCCCAAAAATTAACGTGTCAACATAACATCAGACACACAACAACTCTGCTTTATAAGTTCACTATCCTTTCCAAAAAAAAAAGTAGAACAGGGAAAAAAACAAAACACAACATCTATGCACGGTTAATGGAAACAAAAAAAATATTAGTAATGCCAAGGACTATTGTAAGTTAGAGACGGTAAATTTAGATTTTCATTTAGAAGAGAAAAAAATAACGGGGAAGTATTTCTCTTTTTCTCTTTTTCTCTTTATAGAAAATAATAAATATATAAAGCTAATAGTTTCCATCTACCGATAACCACACACAGTGAACAAAACACGCTGAAGATGAAAGTGTAGCAACTTTCGAAAATAGCATGTTGTTCCGTTCTGCTAGTGTTTGTCAGTATGACACACAATTTTTGTGTTTTGACTTAGTTTGTTTCGTAGTCGTTATCACATGTAATTTTAAATTGCCTGTACGAGTATGTTTTCGATCACAGCCCATTTGCAATAATTACATATACAAAATATTTTATTGGTTTATTTTAAAGAATTTCGAACGCTTAAAATTCAACAGTGTTTGATATCTGCGATTTTGTTTTTATTGCTTTACATGGGCATTATGAAGAGAATGCTTGTATGGAAGTTTTGGCGTCATGACCTCATTTCCCAATAAACTAAGTCAAAAATGAAAAAAATTTTTATATAGTGGACAAATTTTGGGGACTTAGTTCCTTCTTGGAGGACTTATTATGAAACAAGTTCCCAATCTCAATAACGAGTTAAGTCCTCAAAAATATGTGAATAAAGTCTACATGTATTTTTCTTCATTGCATATGGTCAATATTGTGTTTTATTGCTAGAATTTGTGCCTTCGGCCGGGCTTTGCTCTGATATTTCTATTTTATTTCTTGATATGGTGACCTCACAAGAAGATCGGAATGGAGTCACGCGAACAGGGTCGATTTCGATGCTCAAAAGACCCAATGCTGCATGCTTACGCATCAACGCATGCCCGACTGCGCTGTCTCATCTGTAATTATGGGAGGTATAAATATCCACGAATCAGAAGCTCTTGATATTCTCGGCATGAAAATTTAGTGCGATGTACGATGGACTGAGCACATTTTTCAGGTCTCAAAAGAAGCATTCAAGTGCCTCGGTTTTGTAAGACGGTGTAAGACATACTTCAACCCATCTGATCTCCTCACTATTTATACAGCTTACATCCGACTTAAAATGGAATACAACTCTCATGTATGGACCGGTGCTTCAAAGACTATTTTGAAGTTACTCGACCGTGTAAAGGAGAGAGCGAAGAGACTCATAGGAGACAGTAAGGTAGCCAACTCTATTGACTGTCTTGAACATCGTTGCAACTTGGGGTGTGTTTCGTTGTTCTATCGTTACTATAATGGGATGTGTTCTGATGAAATCAGGGAACTTGTTCCCGAAACCCGATCATTCACGCGCACAACGCGTTCATCATTAAGAGCACATCCATTTGTAGTCAACTTGGCAGCGAACCGCACTACTACCGCACATTACAGAAAGAATTCGTTTTTTGGCCGAACAGCACGTATGTGGAATGGACTACACGCAGAGGTCTTTCCTGTCACTTTTGACGTGGGAAAATTTAAATCAAACAATAGTCCCTCTATCCTCCTTCCCATAACCTAATTTCCTAGTTCCAGCACAATGCTTCGCATGTGTAGGGGTCATCTCCTGATTGCCAGTCCAAGAAAAAAAAAAGGCGCTGCCTACGATAGATTTTGTCTCCAGATAGTAGTTTTGTTTTCAGTTTCGTTTATCTTTTCACCAAGAATAGACAGACTCCACCGGTACATTCGCAAATTGTTTAGACGCAATTCAATTCCATCTTACGCCAGCCATAACTGTCCACCAAATTAATTCGACCAAGCATGCATAAATGAGGGAATGTTTAAAATTACAATTGGGCTTTCAAATGAAAACTCAGAAGAGCATATCGCAGTCCAAAATAAATTCTTAGCAGCTTCAAAACAAAGATACACTTTTGAAACTCTTTTCTACAAATTGCATAAACATTAAAATAAATTTTAAAATCTCTTAAAGAACATAATTTAGACCATAATAAACCATCAGTTTCACTATCACTTCTCTTCAATCTCCAAGTTATTTATCCCACAATAATCTTATGAAGAATCTATTCAACCATATACATTTGATAAACTATAAAAATGTCATAACCAAAACACGTCCTTTTCATCATCTACATAAAAATAAAATAATAAAAGAAAAATATTATACAAACTATTGGCAAAGAAGAGAAAAGCAGCAAATAGCGCAAAGCACTCGACAGAGAATCTATTTTCATTGTATTTGTATGACAGTGCAAAATATTATACGACAACAAAATAAGTCTCTACGACATACAACAACAGCAACAATTTTACTTATGCCGATTACTGACTGCATCTACATATTCGTACTTATTTCTGTATTAGTAATTTGGGTGGATTTGTGTTTGTAGTGCATAATTTCATTTTCAATACAACTGCGAGCACATAATAAACTAATGCAACTTGGCACTACAAAAATCTCGCACAATTCCATTCCATCAGCGCATGCATACATACATACATACATGCACACATGCATACACACATTATACACATGTTAATACAAAAAAAAAAGGGAAAAATGGGGAAAATAAAAATCAGCTCGTTTCAAGAATGATAGAATTAGTGTTTAAGTGGATGTATGGACGGACGTATTTCATAGCTGCAATAAAGTAATCATTGAATTGAACATAAAAGTAGAGCTGATGATAAGATTTTCGATTAAAATTGTTAAACACAAGGATACCATAACCAACCATGAAAATCTCTTGGATCCATTTAAAAGTCCATAGTGGATTGTGGATTGTTTTCGTCTGTAGCAGTCGTCTATGATGCAACTATGTTTAGTGCTGTATGTGTCTATATGAAGCGTCATTGATGTGTTTTTGATAGATTTCGTATAGTGGTTTCTCCGCACAGATATGTTTTGGATTTTGAGTTGTTCGCTTCATTTATGAAGATTTTATTCACCGATAAACTGTAAATTCAAACTGACGTCGATTGTTTTTCTTTTGATTTTTATATTCGTTTTGATTTTTTTTTTTTTCTTTTATAATTTTTATCACTTGTTTTACGAATAGATTGTACTGATGTATTGCTGTTTTCCTTCTCTTCCAGGCTTCTTGCAAATTCCATTGACCATCGGTGCCATGTACATTAACAGCATCTTCTTGTGGCAGGTAAGAAAGCAGTTGAATTTAATTCCTTCTTCACTTTCAGGTCTAGGAGAAAATTAAGAAATACTTGCTACAGTGGTGTAGTTGTAGATTTTTTAAAAGATATTTTCTACATGACATAAACATGAATGATTATTTTCATTGTAATTGCTCCGTAATGTAGTGCAACAAATGTTGTATTATTTTGCTAACTCCAGGCAAAGTATGCCAGAACGAGCCATTCATTATGGCGAGAAAAATCGTTTTACAAAAAAAAAAAAAAAAAACAATTGTTATATCGTCTAGATAATTCCATGTCTCCAGGAACTGCTTAGCATCGGTGTTCCATGTGGGATGGTTTTGATGAATGTGAATAAAATCTGTACTTGTACGAATAACTAATTGAAATAGAATACGGGAATTATTACATAAGAACGTGTGCTTATGTTTTCTTAAGATTTTAGATAGTCGTAAAAAACACTTTATTATTTTTCTAAAGGTTTCTCCAATAATTTTGATATGTAAAAGCCAACTCAAGAGATGTATATATATCTGTGAAGATGAATTTATGTTAATATCAGCCAAATGGTTGCCACGGCTGGGCTTGCAGAACCATATTTTTTTCATGAACATTTTCTTCTTCATCATCTTTGACCTCTTAAATCGATTGTCAGCCATAGACATAGACATATTCTTTTACGTCGACCCAAAGAAAAATTATAGTGGTCTTAAATCACAAGAACTCGGTGGACATTTGCAATCGTCGCTCTGAGAAATAAAATATCATGGCCCAATCAGCAAAGCACAACATTCTCGACAACTCAAAAAGCGTAAAAGTTGTAAGATCGACTTAAAATGGAGAAACGTGGCGTTTTCTCAATACTCTTGGCTACAAAGAAAAATTCTCACTTGTTTTCAAACAACGTCCACGAGTTTGATTATTTTCATCACAGTCCCACCAGCTCAAATTTTCCACAACATTGACAATTGCTGACCCAGAAAATTCTTCACGACGATCTACAATGGTTTTAATTTCGCAAACTGTGACCGCAAGATTTTCAACGCGTGGTTGAAGGGCATATCGTTCCATTATTTACTAGTGTAGATTTTATTTGTCATCTGATAAATAGTTGCAGGCGGGCTATTGAAAATGAAACGTCTTATTCGAACATGATGTACATATATAAGAAAACAGTGAATAAATATTATCAGTTGTACTATAATTTGTAGAATTGGATGATATTTTTCTTAACCTAATACATTTACTTAACCACCTTTCTTCTCTACACTATCCGTTTTTTTTTATCTTAGACCAGCACTCAGGAGATGACCCCTACATATGCGATGAATTGTGCTGGAACTAGAAGAAAGCGATAGTGAGAGAGATGACAGAAGGTGAAGCTCCACTATCTTACAACTCGGCTTTCGCACGTTCTTTGTTTTTATAGCAGTGGTGCAGCGCTCTGATGTCAAGGAAACGTATTAAAATTTTGAATCCTCGTTTTTAGTAGCAATTTTTAGGTTTTATTTTACTTCGCCGGTGCTACACAATAATGACGTAGGAAGGCGTTCTGATGTGCCCCATTACTGTACGTCCAAGAGGAAGAGCAACAAGTATCCAAGTATTATTTTCCTGATTTGATTTATACTCTTCCTGCATTGCTCTAAGCCAATGCAACTTCTCCTCCTTAATTGAAATCGCTTCATTTGGATCTGCTTCATTTTTAGTAGTAATTTTAAGTAATTATTTTACTTCGGCGGTGCTACACAATACCGACCAAGGAGGGCACTCAGATGTGATTTGTTGATTGTCGGTACTGTTCAGTGACCAGTGACTATGCCTTTGCGACTGAAACCTTACGGAAACAACTGACAGAAAGTTGTACGAGCATCGTGTTATACGCGGTAATTTACTTACAGTCACGTTGTTTAGGTGTTTTAAGTAGAATATCCACTTTTGTAACGCAATTATCAATGGAAATAGAATTCGAGCAGATTTTTGTATGCGCACACAATAATCACCATCAGCAGTTATGGAATATTTTTTACATTGTTAATTTTTTGATAAGATTCTCAATTATTTGATAACCTAAGCAAACTTCTGTATGAAAAAAAAGTTAAATAAGCAGCATCAACACTTCAACAATTGACAATGAAAATGATGTTAAAAATTTTAAAATTTCATTCACAGGAGCAGCAACATCAGCTGAAGAACATCAAGAGATTTCTGCTACTCATGATGTTGCAATTGCTGCCGCTACTGCTGCAACTATTATTATGTCATTGTTAACGATGAGATGTTACTTTTTAAATTTAATGTACTATATCTACTTATAATCTTTTTTCATTTCTTTTTGTTTGCTACTTCCACAATTTATACAAACAAGAACAACAGGAACGATAAGTGTAGAACACAAATTGTATTACAAGTATTCTACGGTACTTGCACTGTCAATCAATTGTTAGTTCAGTTTCGAGTACTGTTTACAATCCAGTAGTTGTTGCATGTGCACACATACATACAAAACATGCATTCACAGATGCATGCGCATATCAACAATACGCAAACAATAATAGTCCATTTATTTAAATTTAATGCTTTTCATCATCATGGCTCAATTATTAAGTCAATAGTTAGATAAACTAGTCAAGTGATTTGTATGATTTTACAATTGTGTTTATCGTGTAACAAAGAAACTATTTATTTACTGAATGCCAATAGTTCTATTTATTTTTTTTTTTTTTTTTTGCATAATTTTCTTTAAAAACCAGAATATTAAATGGAAACCATAATTGTGCAACTAAAACCAATTATGCTGCCAATTTTTTATCTCCATATAATTCAAGTGTATTTTTTCAACAAATTAAGAAAAATATTTGCAAAAGGCAACTGGAAAACAGCATGAAAAACCAAATGAAAATATCAGCATAATATCAGAATGAAAGCGACAAAAATCCATATGCATGCGTGGTGTATGTCAATAATTTTCTTATATATTGTTGCATAAAAATAGCATTAAAATAATAATTTCAATTTGTGTAGAGCGGCACCTGCACACTGGGGTAGAGTTATTGAAATGCAGCGAATATAAAGACTGTTTTTTTTCTTAATGTTCACATCTTTGAGTTAGCAACATTGCTTTATTTGATAACCCATTTAACATCGTATAGTTTCTTTTTGTTACCAAATTTAATTATCGAAAAGCTTACACCAGAGGAGCGATTGTAGATTGTTGAAATTTTTTATCAAACTTGAATTTTAATGTCCTTTCAAAATTTTGTTCTTCAAAGAAGCGCAGGTTGTTCCATTTAGAGTGAGGAGAATGCACAACCTTTTATCGAAACACTCAGGGGTGTCATAGAAACCAATCTTATCGGAATTGGATTTGAAATCGATAAAAAAATACTTTGGTGTCATGAAATCCAATGTTATCGGTTTTATGTTCGAACTAGAACTAATGTCGGTTTTAGGTGTCACAGAAACCAATGTTATCGGATTTTTATTGGCAATAAACGATCAATCATTTACGATTGCAATCATTTAATTTTAGTAATTCAATTAGATATTTTGTTAAAATCTTTTACATTTATTTACTTAAAGTAATTAAAAACTAAATTTTTTATTTTGTGTTTGTTGTTCAAGTTAATTTTTTTGCGAAAATGTAAGTAAATTTTAGTTGATAAATTTGTAAAAATAAAAGTATTTATATCCATTTTTTTATCCTTAATAAGGGAAAACATAAAAATAAAAAATTTTTTATTGTTATAAATTTTTATTTTAAACAGCAATTTGTTATTTTCAATAAATTCGTTTCGCATAAGTATTTTCACAAACAAACGCAAACAAAAATTGCATTAAAAGCAGTAAACAAAGGAACTAAATCATAAAACAGCTGATTCGAATATCGGTTTTATTTGCAGTCGAAGATAACAAAACCGACACGTTTTCATGACACCAAATGAAACCAATATCGGTTTGCAAAACCGACAATCTGCAAAACCGACTTGGATTCTATGACAGCCCTGACTATTATTGTTCGGTGTGCTTTATGGGCTGGCACTGCCAGCCTGGCAGAGTCATTCGTCCATATGTCTTCAAAAACTAACATGTGGTTCCAACAGGACTGAGCAACATGCCACACAGCGCGCGCTACAATTGATTTACTTAAAAACGCTTTTAATGAAAGAATAATTGCACGTAATGGTGCAATTAGGTGGTCTCCAAAATTGTGTGAGTTAATCCTAATGGATTATTTTCTTTGGAGTTATGTAAATGGAAATCTACATTCGAAGAGTTATATATGCGAAATACGAACGGATTGCGCATTCTATGCGCCAGCCTTGGCGGCCACATGGTCGAAATCATATTTAAACATTAATGTCATAAAATTTTTTATCCAATAAATCCTGTTTCATTTTTAATACGATTTAAAGGTATGTAACTCTAAAAAAAACAAGCAGTATAATAATTTGTTTTTATAAAAACTACAAGAAAATATCATGGTACCAAATAATTAATATTTCCGATTAACAAGTGTTTAATTGAAACCAAAGCGCATGGTAAACATCCTAAATAGTCTGTTATTATGATAACATTCAAATAATTTCAAATTACCGAGGGGATCAAATTACACGGATTTCCTTTAATTTATTGAATGTTTTTCGGGGGACCTGGAAAACAATTCAAAATATAACGAGTTTCAAATTATGAAGGTGGATTAATAATTTCCAATAACTAGACAGCTGTTCCATTTTTAGTCAGGCCAATAGTTTTTCTTATGCTTCTATTGTGGCGAGGGAGGGCGCTGTTAGCAGAGATACAACAGAACATTTCTCGCTTGATGGGGATGGAGATCTCAACTGCTGCTGGATATGTTAATTGATATTTCTTTGTTGATATTATCCGTATTAAACTTGACTTGATATGAATTAGTCGATCGCTTCAAATGAATCCACACTATGTTCTTTGTGCGTATAAGTATCTGAAAAAGAAAGCGCTATCAACATTAATTAAATTTAAAATATTTTAAACGTTTCACCGTTGCTCTTCAGAATGCAAATATATTTGGTTCATAAATATATTCGTTACGCTGTCACTGCCCATAGTGCTCTTATGTAAAATGCCAAATAATTATGGAGAAGAAAAACAAGCTGTGCTGTTTTGTTTTCTTGTTAGATGCGAGTGTTAAGAAAACGTGGCGCCTAAATTGCTCAACAATATTTAACAACTTTTGTTAGGTTTTAGTTAAGCTGCGGGTGCTGGTATTAAACAAAAAGTTCCAACAGTTTTTCAACTGCCTTCATGTTTACCATAGTGATCAATATTTCTTTTCTAAATTGTATTGAAACATTTACGATGCAATTCATTGATAAAATCCCAGACAATACATGAAAATATCAATGAGTGTTAACCCATCATTTATGACGATGAGCACATTTATAGCGACAAACATAATGCAACAGAAAAAATATCTCTTAACACCGTTTTTTTTTTTTTTTATTTTATCTTGGACCACAGCTCAGGGGCAATCCCCTACATATGGAATGCATTGCACTGGAACTAGAGAGAGGAATTAGGGCAGAGAATAGACAGGTGGTGAAGGTGGTAGGAAGATAGAGCTTAATTATTGCACAACTCTGCAGTTGCGTGTTAATTATAAAGCAAAGTCTCTGATGTTTTTTTTTGACGCTAATGGAGCCATTTTATTTATGATTTTACTTCAGCGACGTTTTATTGCTCAAATACCGACGAAGGAGGGTGCTGTAACACAGAAAACTCAGAAAAGACTTTTTTCTGATTTGACCTGGCTGGGAATCGAACATGGGTCTTTCTGGTTGCAGAGCCAACACGGTGACTACTCGCCATCAGCACCCCCATTATTATACTATAATACTATAATACAAGTCTAATCTAATCACACTTCAAATAAAATTGAAATTATATATATAAATGATTTTTTTTATTAATTTTTTTATATTCTTTATTTGCTTTTGTAATATTGCCCCCTAATAAAATTATTGTTTAAAGGGTGCCTTTACATTTTCCCACAATCCGTACGATATGACAAATTTTTGTGTAGAAGAGTACAAGTCGGATCGTCTAAACGTAATATGTGATGAAACTATACGATTTTGAGAGAAAATACAGATGAAAATTTGACAGTCGTATGGCTCTCTTGATTTTTAAAAATTTTTCAAAAACCAGCGCACACCATTAGATCAGGAATGCAATTTTTATGTAAACAAATGTGAGAAAGCCAGGGAGGGAAAACTGTTTTCATAAATTTATACCAAATAAAAATCAAAATGTACATTTCAGACCACGACCGCACAATTTTATAAAAATATACGTATATTTTCCAAAAGTACACTAAAAAGTTTGACCACGAAAATAACACATTCGAAAGTTATAAAAATATTTTTCAAGGTTATTAAAAAAAAATTTAATTGCACAAGAACTCCATCCCTGGGGAGAACAAGCAAACAGCTGTAGTTAAATTAAATGAAAATGTTTTTATCTTACTTGATTTTATCCATACTCTCTTTTTTTGACATACGGATGGAATTTCATTTTATTTTCTCTCATATTTTACGTACGACAAATCTCATCGTTTAAAGCGGCCTTAAATAGTTTTCTAAAAACGAGGAAGTCTTATAGGATATTATATGTACTCGTATTCCCGTATTATTTTTCATTTTCATAACACGTTGCGTTGATACTATCACACTTGTACGTAATACTTAATTTGTTCGTATTCCATTTATAAAAATTGCAAACGTATCACCGGGTGCCCCTGTAGTGTTGGGGGTTCAGTTGGGGGTTCTAGGTTCGATTCCTAGCAGTGACTCTGGTCTGTATCAGTAGAACACGGGAAAGTTTTTTCACAACAGGTATCACAAAGGGACCATAATAAATTAGTGGGCTGGGACCTTTCTTTACCTTTACATCCAGCAACCTCCTGCAGACCTAACCTTACGTGACCATCACTTGACACATGGAATGAGGAAAAAGTTTGGAAATTTTGTACTCCGTTCTATTTATTTAGTTCAGTACCCATTCTAATTGATGTAAAGGTTGAATTCCAAAACATCAGAATAATTTGCAGCGATGCGGTAGTGCAAACAAAGCTTTCTATACTTCGTAAAAATAAACGTTTTGGTAAAATTAGATGTTTTCAAAGTAGCGCTAATGTCGTTTGGAAAATTTTCTGAAATTATTGGAAAAGAAATCATTTCAAAACAATTTTTAAAATTCATATTTCATGAAAAACATGTCAGTCATTGCTGAAAGGATTTTAAAGGATGTCAACAACGAAAGCATCATCATATTAAATGATGTTTTGCTTATTGTGTGCGCATGGATTACTTTTTTCGTGCACTGCGTGATGCAATAATTAGGTGACATTTGAGCTTTTGAGAATTAGTGAATTCTCGCCTATATTAAAACAGAAAAAAAAATCTTTCAGCATTTGTCAATATAGTATGTGGATCGTAATATTCATTTCTTAAGCTTTGCCATATTAATACATGATATTAATGACTTTGCAAATACATCCCTGTCAACATAAAGTATAGCCTCTTCACTATTATGCGTTTATTCTAAATCAAAAGTAATTTTCTCATTATTGTGATAAATTAACTATGAACTTAAACACAACTAAATAGTCATTCATTAAATTGTAAAATCATATGTTGTATTTTCGTTTAAGAAAACATAACGTCGCAAGAGGATTAATTACGACGACAATATTTCGAATTTTATTAGCTTATAAATGTTAGAGGTTCTGGAATAAAAAAACATTTTTTTTTATATGAATTTTCCTATCGTTCTTTAACAATCTCACGTTTCTTTATTTTGCGCTCCAATGCGCCGTCGTCTTTGGTTTATTCCTTATTCTTTTATTTTCCCTCCATGAAGACCAGCCATACAAAAATATGTATGTTGAAAAAATTGCCATTAAATGCATGTGTTGCAATACTAAATATTAGCATTTTATTGCATAACTACTGATTGTGGAAAATTATGCATGGCCCACAATATTTGTTAATTTTTATTTTATTTTATATATTTTTTTATTAACTTTGTTATGTTGATGGCCTTTTTTATTGGGGATAAATGTCTTATGGTTAAAGGAAAAATTCTGTGTGATTTTTCTTTTCTTAAGAAAAACAGGTGTTGAGAGAATTTAACTTGATTTAATTTAAAGTTATACAATTATAAACTACCACGACCAATAAATAGCCTTTCATGACCATGTGCTGTAGAAAACAAATAAATTTTGAGAGAATTTTTTATTACTTTTTATTATAGACCGTGTTAATTGAAGGTTAATATTTCCATTTTTTATTTCTTTATTAAATGCTACATGTACAATTAAAATAGTAATGTAATTCTATTGAATGTGCTTAATAATGACACAAATCGAGTGCTTTGTAAAACCTTTTAAATTTGCTGAAAGTATGACCAAAAAAAACCGCCTGATATTTTCGAAATAAATTTTTTATTTTTGAGAGATATAACACCCAGGCAATGATTGCCTAATACTAGGTGTTACATTGTGTACGAAAGTAATATCGATGACAAGTGGTTAAGGGAAAGCTTCACAGGGTGGCCCAAAATTACCGAAATTATTTCAAAGAACCGTTGCATCCTTCGCAGTGTGCGATGTGGCTCCATCCTATTGGAACCATACTTGCGGATGCTTTTTCACGGCTGGCCTTAAAAAAATTTTCCAACTTGTCCGATATCAAACACCAGTGATGGAAACGGCGACACCGTGTTAATTTTCAACAAAATATGGGCCAATTATCTTTTCCGACATAACATCGCAACAAATGGTTACACTTGTGGGTGTAATTCTCGTTATTGAACTACTCTTGGATTTTCCGTAGCCCTTTTTGTCTATTAACGAACCCATTCAATTGGAAATGAACTTCGTCGGTCATAACTAAATTATGAATGAAATCATGATTTTCTTCTAAAATAAAGGTCAACTATTTTGGCACGTTTTTCAACTGTGTACTGTTCCATTTTAAATTCCCCAAGTCATCTTTTTAAATTACTCAAAACAAAAAAATTATAATAAAAAAGTTATAAGGACTTCAAACGCCTTCGCTTCTTTTGGGCCAACCTGTATTTACAAATATGCTTTTACACATTCTTCGTACTCAGCAGCGTTGCAGCGCTGTTATAAAAGACCAAGAACATATTTACGAAAACGGTTCAAAAATTCGTGTGATGTAAAATAATAAGAAATAACAAATGTTAAGTATCTGGTGGTGTTTTAGCTGCATGAGAAATATCGATATCGATAACTATGATTGGACAGCTGAGAATGTCAAATTATGTAGACTTTTCTGTTCCGTAAGGTTTGGCAAGTCATCAAGAATCGTTTAAGGCCAGAACAGCGCTTTCAAATTTACTTTGAAAAGACAAATCTGTTCGCGAAGTTCATAGAGCACTTCGTCCATTTTACGGTCAAAATATTCGGTCTAATGAGCAAGCAATGCATGCAGTTATTGATAGTTTTTGCACCAATTTAACTCGTCTTCTCAAAACCATCAAGACAAAGAAATGTGCTGCATGTCGATTTGTCGTCGTTCTCAAATGATTGAATTTTTTTTATTTCCAAAAGTTAATGAGCTAAACATCAACGACATTAGGTTCCAAAAAAGACGTTGAAACTTGCCATACAGCGTGCTTAACAATCGATTTATTGCAAAATCAATTTGGTGACAACTTTATTTCCAGATTTGGTCCTGGTCACTGGTCCTCTGGTTTGTGCGTTTTACCGCCTCTGGATTACTCTTTATGGGTCATTGGTTTATGCCGACAAACCAGTAACTCTGGAAGCATTGGAAACCAATATTGAAGCCACCATTGACTATGGCGGCCAGATTTATTGGCAGAAGTAGTAAAATATTGGACTGGTCGTATGGACCTTGTAACTAGTAGCCGCGGCTAACATATACGGGAAATCTTATTTGTAATGATTGTAATGAAACAAATTTCATTCGAACAATATTTCTGTCTTGTATGACTCTACATCAGAAAATCTTCAATCTCCCTCAATACCAAAAATATTTTACTGTGTCTCTGCTAACAACGGTCTCCTTCCTTGGTAATTGCACAATAAAAAGTAGTAAAAAATATATATAGTGGCTCTCCTCACACTTAAAATTAAGAGATTTAATGCGAACATTTAAATTGTTTAGTTATAAATTACACACATTCTGCTAAAAATATTAAATTATTTACTTTGTTAAACTCCAGCAAAGTATTGTTTGCTTGGATATTTAAAGAAATAATTTCTAGATTTGGGGTACCGCAGCAGTGAGTAGTGCGGTAATCGGTCTGTGTGAGTCTTGTCCTAGCAGAGACTCCGTTATGTTTTACTACAACGTTATATGAACTCATTGATGAGGTTGGAAGGCGCATTACCACTCGACTACCAGAGATCAATAGATTCTAGAGGAAATGCTGGTTTCGGAGCAGCTCTTATTGGTTCATGGATGTGCCACTTGCAAGATGGATTTGGTGATGGTCCCATTCGATTTCCCCCTACACTGGACACTGAACATCTGCATAAAAATCGTCTTTATTTTACAGGTGAAGACATTTACGGAATTCACATAACACAAATTTTCGTATATACATATGTGTGTATATATAGAACTTAATTAACAATTTCTTTGTAAAGCAGTCAATCATTTCATTACGTATATAAATTTTAATAGTTCTTTTCCTTTTCTCTCTCTTTCTATGAAATTAATTTATTTATGATTTTATAAATTATTTGCTGATAAATTTCACACGTAAATACATATGTATGTATGCATATACGTGTGCTCAACGCCAGACAAAATTAACCATTACCTTCTTTACTAATCAATACGGTGGCAATTAGCAAAAGTTTTCCAAATATATGCACTATTAATTTCATTATTTTATTCTTTTTTCTTATAAGGAGAAACAATCACTACATTGTTGATTTTTATTGCTTAGACAGTAACAAAAGGTAGTACGCTGAAAGAAGAAAATGATAACGAAACGTACATTACGAAAGATTAATTTGCATCCTATTAACAACAAGATAATGAAAATCATAATGAATGTTTTATTCTGTTGCCAGTTGCAACTTTCCATGGATAATGATGACGACAACGATGCTGTTGATCATGTTGATGAACGTTAGAAATGATGAAAAAGTTTCATTTAAAATTTCTTCTATTGTTTTGTATGAAATTCTCAAGACAAAAAATTTATACACATTTTTTTCACAACTTCTGCAGTGTTTATTTTTTATTTTCGTTGTATAAAAAAAAGAAAAAAAATTAATAATATTTTTTATGATTTTTGTTTCTCATTTGTTATATTCGTTTTTGTGTTTTGTTTTTTCATGATTTATAATTTGAAATGGATTGCAAGAAATGCTGGAAGCTTTATTTTTTTCTATACCCACTATGTTTCTACAACAAAAAGAAGCAGCAACATCATTTGGTTGCATTATTTAAGGTTTTTTCTTCGTTGTTATGAATTCCTCAACTTGTTAGCATTTAAACAGCAACAGCAACAATAAAAACGAAGAAGAAGAAGAAAAATGTTGTTGTTGTTGTGTTTTTGGTTGGTTGGCGATGTTCTGTCAGTTGGCAGTGCAAGTATTTTTTTTAATTTTAACTATTTTTTCTGATTCGAACTATGATTATTACGACCAAAGAAGATGAACGAGTTCTTTTATACATAATTTAAATAAAACTATGTACCTGTAAGTATGTATTTGTATTTACATACACATACATACTTAAATATATTTCTATCCATTTTTATTTCTTTTTTTTTTTAAATAGTAATTTTACTTCAGTCAAGCAAAATGTACAATTTATTCAACAAAATGCACAATCTTTCTTTGTGAAAAGTGAATAGCAAAACAATGGCCTTTGAAAATATTCAGCAACAAAATGATTGTCATAATGAAGTGAAGCAATAAAAAAATTGTTTTATTCATACAAATATGGAATAGAAAACAATTAGTGAAAATTATAGATAGAAGAAAACAACCTGAAAATGTTAAATAATACAAAAGCACTCAATTAGAATAGAAATGTATGAATTTAGCATTTTCAACAAACTAAAAAACAATTATAAAATTTTGTTAAAATTACTATACAGTATTTATCATAATTATTATTATTTTTTTATTATATAATATACACAAATATATTATTGGTTTAATTTGGAATTATTAAATATTAAGAAAAATAATGCCCAAAAGAGAGCAAGTCATCAGCTGAATTTCAAAAAGCCGTAACGAAAAAAAAAATATTGAGCATTTGAGATTCCAAAATTTTTGCAATTCCAAGCATTTTCTACTTCGATTGCAATATGGTAGCAATATAAGGAATTCATAGCTATGAAGTCTTTTATAACTTATGCTGGTTTTATACACTAATTTCTTTTAGATGTGGCATTTTCCACTATAAGCAGTGTGCGATCTTTAAAATCTTGCCACTGTAAATATCATGCGGCAATGTCACATGACAAAATTGGTACACACAATAGTTTTGATACCAAAAAAAACACAAAAAATTTATAAAATTTTACACAACAAAAGCTACATTTCCACTATCGGCGCAAGTAACCGAAAATGCTACGAATTTACCGTACTTTATCAGCGGACGTTTAAAAATATTCCACAATTTATTTTTGGGCATATTGGTGCAATATTTTTCTGCTCATATCGGCAAAAACATAATTGTGACGATAATTGGCGATATACGGTCACACAATCAATACGATTCACTAACTTTTATTACGACAATCGTATTTTTAAAATAAGTATTACGAATTTTCATCGAATTTGCAATTCAATAAAATTTTTAAAGATATTCGCACTGCTTAAAGTCAGCTGTTATGATTGTCTGTCAGCTGTTATCGTTAAGCTTGCAACAATAATTTACCTGCTGTTTATTTAGTCGACAAATTGTATGTGATCCAGAAAAATATATGAAAATAAATATTTTAAATTACATTTTGCAAACAGAATAATACTAAATAAAGTAATATTAATAAAAAAAGAAATTTTTTATTTCGTTTTAAATACGAAGCATTTGTTTGTTTTTTACATTTTCCTCTTTGTGCTGTTGGTATATTTTCGCAGAGATGCCACTTGATTTTAATGCTTATCTACTATCGTTAACATGAAGTTACATAATCGCACAATCGTTAGTGCAAGCCAGCTAGAACGTCGACAAATTTAACAATTGTTGAATCGTTGGAAGTTACTGAATCACACTACACCCTTTATTGGGCAAAATCAAATGTTTCTTATTCGCGCAATGGATTTTGTTGGTCTCTATATATAAACTATTTGTTATAAATAGTAATAAAATAGTAATGTTTAATGAAAACGTACCTTTTGCTTTAGAAACATACGCGTGTTTTCTAACATGGAATGGCAAAACCTACACAATTGTATTTTATTCAACAACACATATCAGAATTAATATATTTTTTTGTGGTTTTATAAATTATAAATATTGGTTATAAAATGAATTTGTATACAGTTTCTAGAATTATAAAATTCCGTTTGCCACACTTGCATATCATTGCTGATTGTCTACTTTGATCGGCACACAAGACGACATCTCGTTTAGAACTGACTTGTAAAATTTCCCACTTCAAAATACGTACATGTCGTGTCTACAATTGGACCCAAAAAGGCTGGAACATTCCTTTACCTTTACATCCAGCAATCTGCCGACCTAACCTAACCTTAACCTAGGAATTAATTTCTATTTGTATAAATTTGTACATATGAAAAAAAAAACAATCAAATAAGCATTGCAATAAAAATAAACAGTCATTTTGTATATTTTATAAAAAGATAATTTATCTTAATACATTTTTTTAACCTTTTTTATTATTTATTTATTAAAAAAATAAAAAAACTTCCTGAAGATGTTAACCGAAGGTTAACGAAATATCGAAAATAAATATAAATATAATAAATAAAAAGAGAGAATAAATAAAAAGAGAAAAAACCTTAAAGCTTAAAAAAAATAGATTGTTAAAAGATAATTTATTTACTTTTATTTATTTATTTATTTTAAATAAAAATTTAAAATTTTTTCCCGTGTATACACTATAGACTATCGGGCCACCCCATGATGTTTGAATAATTTGAATAACCATAAATCTGGCGTGCATCACAGAGTATCCAACTTATGTACATCGACTAACTGATAGACCATCAACAGTACAAAAATAGAAACTCTCTCGTACACAATATTGCAACTCGAACCATTCATGTCATTAATATTATATCATTGCCATTCTCTTAATGCTACTAAAGTTTGCTTTTAGGACACAATTGCCTTATTTATTCAAACATTTTAAATATAAATGCAAAAGCAAAAGCACACTTGCCGTTAAATAATATTCTGGACCCAACAAAGTTCAACAAGATTTAATCAGTTGTCATATCTATGGACCATCATCAGATTTCAACTTCATGCACTTAAAAATTTCGTATTCATTTATTTATTGCTGTATTCAAATACATTAAATGAAATCATGACATTTGCTAGCATGCAAATTTAATGCATCTGAGCGAATAAATGCATTCATTCATTCATACAGGGCTTCTTTCATATGCAATTTATGTTTTATTTATTTCAATTTAATGCACCACTACAAACGCATTCAAACAAAAAGAGTTTTAATTTACAAACACTTATAAGATTTATTTATATTGTTTATTTGCAACACTTGAAAAATCATCGGTTAGGAAATATTATGGGGGTCGGCCAGTACTTTATCTGCGTCAGCCTCTTATTTAATACAATTTCGAGTTGACAATCACGGCATGACTGTAATCATACAAGTAGGGAGAATTTTTATGGCAAACAAAAATAAAAAAAATATATATTAAAAAATTCTGCAAATTTGTTGAAGGATTAAATTAATAATATAAATTAATTTTTATTTAGTTTTCGTCGTTTTTTCAGACGTAATATTTACATAGACAATTAAATAAATAGAGTACACTAGTTAAGCCAGTTTAATTAAAGTTGAAAAAACAGAATTATATGCATATTATGAATTAAAGTGGACTTTCTTTGCAGAATCAGTTACAGCGCTACTATCGCAGTATAAATCAAAAATGCCCTAAATATGTAACATGTAATTGAAAATTTAAAGATAAAACCGCTCAAAAACATAAATGTGAATAAACATAAATTAGAAACGTAACGCGTGGTAGTGTTTTCATACCAAAAGTTAAAACAGCTGATTTTGCGTTCTCACTATAAGTTTAATTAAAACAGGTTTTACCGCACAATTTGTGTAATAAATATTCATTTATTTTCTTCTCCCACAACTCGATGAAAGCATTTTCATTATGATCTACCCAATAGCATTTTTTCTTGTTGTTACTGCTACGTCCATTGTTTTAAATTATTGTAGTTACTTTATTTACCAAATTTTTCTTTATTTTTTTTCTTTCATTGAGCGCCATTTATTGCCAGTAGTTTTCAGTTTTTTTTAACTTGGTAGCACTGCCTATAGTACATTAAAATTAGGGTTGTAGTTCTTTAAATCGACTTAAAACCAATTCAAAAATGGTTAAAATGATTTTAAGATTATATTTTTATATGGTAGAACCAGGTTATAGTAGTTGGTTTTAACGTAAAACGTACTTTTGCTTTAAGACTAGTCAGAGTGAAAACTCTGTTATATTCTTTGCAAAAAAATCTTTTTAAAGGGACAAAAACGACCCCTTAAGTAAAATATTAAAGATTTGAAATGTTGCAATGTAAAAACTTTTATTTTTCATTTTCTATACACGTCTTATACAGGGTGGCACAAAAGGAGCTATATGGTTTAAATGGTTTATAACTTTTTTATTTATGCGATTATTAAAATTTTTTTTTTAAATACAGTATATTATTGGGGAATTTTTTGCCATTATCTTTGAAAAATTATATCCCCTAAGTGATGTCAATTTTCTGCTTCGCACATACGTGCTCTTTTTAGCATATTTTTCATAACTTTTCCCAAAATTTCGGCTGTAATGGCCGTGATTTCATTTCGAATGCTTCATAATTAATTCCCCAAGTCTTCTTCACAAAATACTGAAAAAAAACAAAGAAATAATAATTAAAATTATAATATAATTATATATAATAATAATATAATAATTAATTAAAAAAAAATTATAAAGAATTCAAACCATATAGCTTCTTTTGTGCCACCCTGTACATCTTAACCCGGAGCACTTCACCCCCACCTACTCATCCAGACAGATATTTCATATTGATACCCAAGCCATCTGTACCTAGTTTTTTTTTAGCAATTTTACATACTTCTCAAGATATAGAGAAATAATTTGCTTTTTTGTATGGGAGGTAGCACGCCCACTGATTCTATGCCACCATTTCTTTGATAACCACAATTGTACTGAATTTAGAAACGATTACTATTGCTTCTATTCAGATATATAGAAAGTTATTTCATCTTTGTGTTGAATGTGCATTCCGACTTATCAGATACCGCAAATTTGATCTTCTAAGATAGTACTTTTTCACGTGAGTACTCTATTAAAGCAATCAGTTAACTAACTGTCTGTAAAATACACCAAGGCACTACTTTTTTTTTTAATCAAAAGCACTACCAATATTTTGAATAGCACATGCTTAATTTGTTGACACAAACTTTTCTAAGACCATGATCGGCTGGTTCTTTAGTTGCATGCAAACTATCAATGTCGATAACTGTGGTTTTACGGGCAATATAATCGGCCTAGTGAGCACTTAGTGCAGTTATGGAGCGTTTTCACACTAATGTATTCTTTTTGATTAAAAACAATCAAGAAGGCAATGAAATGTGCATACCAAAGAGTATGTTGCTGCTGTAGCGCAAAGTATACAAGAAGACGTGCAAATATCGATTTCTGTTCACCGCTCGTTCATGCGATTTATCATTTGGATTACTTTTTGTGGGGCATTGGAAGCCAATATTTAAGTCACATTTAAAGAAGAAACATTTTAATTGTAATTTTGAAACATATTATCAAAATTATGATTATCTAATATGAAGAAGTAAAATATAGAAGAATATGAGCTAACAAGTCGTAGCTAAAAATGATAAAAAAAAATTCTTAAACGTGCAAACATATTATTACCGCCTCCGCATATTACACAAGAAGAAACGTGCAATTGCATATCAGCAGTTTAGCTGCTTGTAACAACATTTTATTTTAAAACTCCCAGATTTTGGGAGTAAATTTCTTTCGAACAACAACAAATAAGTAACCACCTTTTGTGGGAGGGGCTTTTTAATTAAACAAATACTTATGAAAAAGTAATTTGTACAGAACACTTCACAATATAAATATTTTTATGACATTCTCAACCTACATGCCTATATTTTAAATCAATATAGCCAACAGATTGTGGAACTTTCGAATCGATATTGTCAACTAAATTATGCGACTTATCGAATCGATATTGCCAAACAGATGTAGAAAGTTCATCACCATCCATCCATATTGCCAACCACATTGTAAAAGCTTATCATTATGTTAATTTTTCATAAGCAAATCGTTCTGTTACCAAATATTTACTTTCATTGAAACGAACTATTATTCGACAATAATATTGCTCCATTTCCTATTGCCTGCTTTTTTAATTTAATGCATTTGTGATTTTTTTATTTTTGCTATCACTATCAATCAATACACGTACATATGTATATTTTAATAAGCTGTTAAGCATTGGTAAACAACAAAAACAAATATAGATGCAACGTTTTTAAAACAACAGATGCATTTTTATTGCATTATTTAACGCTCATTATTAATAAATATTCGAAAAAATACGAACAGGGAATTATTGTGATGATGACAATGGCAATGACAATTATGATGAATAATGAATGAATGAATGTTTTAAACAATTTCACAAAATGCTGTAATCATTAATGGAAAAATAAACATACCAGAACATACATATTTATTTGTGTATATACTTATATCTATATGTATGTATCTCTAACATAAAATATAAATGCATCAACTGCTGAAACTGCACACTCATGAACAATTATTAAAAACTTAAAAGCTCCTTATGCTTCAGAACGTGTGTGAGTGTGTTATTTTGGAAAGCGGAAATGAATATAAAAATAAATACCTACAATGTTTTCAAATTAAAGTACTTCCGTTTACAAAAGAGAAAAAAACCAACTCCAAAAATTAATGCACTCATAAATAAGTGAGTTATGACTGAAAATGGAACAGCAACTACAGCAGCAGCAATAACGAAAATATTATAAATTTTTAATTATGTTTCCCAAATCGGTGCTGCACAATAAGGCCCCAAGAAATAACAACTCAAATTGCAAAATGGAGAAAGGCACGAACCCAACAAAAACAAACAACTTTTGGAAATTTTTTTTACCTTATTTAGCTATAGAAATATTTAAAATATACATATGAAACTCGTTAATTTGAATCTCGCGATTATTTAAATTATTCTCCAGGTTCCTTGAAAAACATTCAATAAATTGAAAAAAATTCATGGAATATTTTGGAATTATTGGAATGCAATTTTTATAGCCGACACGTTATAATTAGAATTTTGGATATACGCTCTATAATTTGAATTATTTTATTGTGCCGCATTTTATGCAAAATTAAAAATAAAAATAAAATATCATTTTTTTTAGTTTAATAAACTAAAATGCAAGAGGGCCTATCTCACATTTTGAAAATTCTAAATTGACTTATTAGTTCTGGTCTGCTAAGTCCAAAGAAGTTACCTCGCAAAGTTTAAATTTTTACTAGGAATAAATTTGTTGATCCTTTTTTACTTATTTTACTAAATTTTTTGGTAATTGCCAATATATCGACCCCTGTGCGCGAAATTATCGTATGTTACAAAAGCTAAATTTCACAGGAGAGCGTTTTTATTCGTCTTTTTCTTATTTGCCTGACAGTAGTAACTGTTACATACGATAAAATGTACACAGTGTTATCTCCATAACTATAACAATTATCGCTATAATACTTTATCTGCAGATGAATTAATGGATTTAGAACCATTTTGCATAAAAAAGTCGATTTCGAAAAAAGTGTAACATACGATAATTTCACGCACAGGGCTCGATATGTTTTATTTAAATAATTTTTTTTTTACTTTTTCTGTAAAATTTTAATGTAAATGTTACACAAAGAGTTTCTTGCATTTTCTGTGACGAGCTTCTATAATTTAAAGATTGGCTTTTCTAAAATCAATAATTTTTTTTTTAATTAATTCTTTATTTACAATCTATCCATTTAAGAATAATCAGCAAATTTGATTTATATATAATAATAATTTAAACTCGTAATGTGAATGTGTTTTTGTTACAACCAAAAAACTAAATCTAATAACGCTGTGCTTTTACCATGGGCTTTGCTGTCAATAAAACTCTTTTTAATTTGAATGTTTGATAATTATTTTTTCTTTTTAGTCCCTTGAATTTAATATTATCGGGAGTTTACTGTAGTTCAAAAAATGAAAACGTTCTCAGAAAATGTTGCTGTTTTTTACTTTTGAGTCTTTTTTAAGTCCCAACTCTGCTGGTATTACAAAAATTAAAAAAAAATATATATTTCCATGTAAAATTTTCTGTATAGCCGAACTTTGGGCGGCCTTACAAATTTTCCCCGTGTATACCAAATCATAAAATTTCATATTTAATCGTGTGGCCTACATACCTACTGCGCTTTCTTCATTTATGACCATTGGTACCATTTCCGAAGATTTATCTTATTTTCGAAGATTTTTATGATGTCAAAAAGATTAAAATATTTTTTACTTAAAAAAATGTTTTTAAAAAAATGGTATTTAGTAATCTTAAATTATTAATTAAAGTTCCTGTTCATTAAACCATTCATATTGTGGTATTTTAAGAGCGTTTTGAAAAATTCTGATCGTAATTCCACAAATTTTTAACAATGAAAAGAAATGAATAAAAAGTTAAAATAAACAAAAACTACATTTCCAAATGTAATATAAATAAATTTTAATAAATATTTTAACTGAATTAGATTTCAATTATATTATTAATTGACCTTTTTTTTTTTTTTTTTATATTTTTTGATATATATTTATTAATTTATTAATTAATTAATTAATTATTATTCGATATAATAGGAAATTTCCTATTATTCCTGATGATGTTAACAAGCTGTTAACGAAATATCAAATAATAAAAAACAAAATAAGACAAAAAAAGACCTCAGGCTTAATAAATATATATCAAAAAATATGAATTATATTTTTTTAAAAAATTTTTTAATGAGAAAATAAAATTTTCTTTTTCGATATGAAGATTTTTGAGAAAAAAAAACAAAAAAATATTTGGCAACACTGGATATGACATACTTTCTTTCATTTCGAAGAAGAAATTTCTTTGGAGTGATATTGCATTTGCCAAATTTAGGCAATTTTTCATAATGCCTAAATTTGGGAATGTTTTTTTCATTTAAACTTTGGGGCAGTTGTTCACTATTTTGAGGCGATGATTTACAACAAATATTGGCAAAACGCAAAAGTACCCCGAATTTATGGCAATTTTTTATTTCACACTTAGGCCCTACTGAATTAGGCCTATTAAATTTGGACAGTGTTTACTGATTAAAATATACAGTTGCATTTTTCAATATTTTTTTTGTTAATGCACTCATATACATATACTCGTATACATCCATTCATTTTTAGTTGAGTTCATAGAAACTATTATTAAAATAACGTTTTTGTTTATTTAGAACACAATTGACTTTGGTTTTTGGCATATTAATAATAAAAACATTTCCTTTGTAGAATATTTAAAACTAATTTAAATTAATAACTAAAAATTCAAATATTATGCACTTTAATGTACTTTGAATAATAATAAATTTTTTTTTCAGCTTCCACAGAATTATTTGTTCAGCTACATGTTGACATTGCAGTGTGATAAATGGTCACGCTTCCATTCTGCAAAGAAAAATTTTTATAGGGAAATAAATTAGCAGAGAAAGCAAAAACAATTATAAAATTAATTATAAAATATAATACAGAGAATTTTTGTAATATTATCCAAGGTGACAAGTTAGCACAGCACAAAGAATATTAGTTTTCACCGGAATCTCAATACACTTCAATAGAATTTTATTAGAAATTTTTAATCGAATTCTATAATTTGTTCCCGGAATTCAGATGAGAACAACCGTAAGAAAAGCATTCAAATACTTGTTTACTGTTTCTATTATTTTGCTAATGCATTTCGTAAAATGTTTGCATGTTTGAACGTTTTTTTTCAGAACGGCAAATAAATAATTACTGTATTGTCTTCTTGAAAAAGGGAGTTAAAAGAAGTTTTAAATTAAATTTAAATTGAAAAAAAAATACAATACAGGGTGGTTGATGAAAGCCGATACCAAAAGAAAACTTTGAAACTTTTTTCTGGAGTTTTTTGTTTTGGTTTTTGTAGATTGATCCTTAGATTTAATGAAAATGAATAGTAGGACACTGGAAAAAGAATGCCACTATCACGCATTGAAGTCTGTAGTTTTGGTTCAACTAACTAACAGATTAATTTCAAGAAAATCAACCTTCCGTTGTGACCCTAGATCACCTGACCTAACTCCACCGGACTTTTTCTTGTATGGTTATTGTAGAAATCGCAACAGGTAAAATTTGGAGGAACTAAGACAATCAATTCGAGTGACAATAGCTACAATTCCAGCGTTAACTTTGCGGGCAGTAATGAACAATTTCTTGCCAAGATGGCGCACCTGCATCCATGAACAGGGCTGGGCATTTAAATTCGATTGTCTTTAAGACTAATTCGATGTGCTTTCAAATGAAAAGAGATTGAAAATATTCCATGCATTACAAAAGAAGTCGTTCCAGTTTCTTAATGTAGCAAAATTCATCAGTCACCCTGTATTTCTCTATTAGAGGAGACTCTAAGCAAATTTTAAAACCTTCATAATAATACACTTATTTATATATGAAGCAAATTTATGTAATCACTCTGAAGAAAAATCGTTTTTCACACACATACTCTCAGCCTAGGCTTACTTACTTTTTGCTCATGCAGTATTATTGAAAGAGCACGTTCTTATGTGCCTGTGGATTGGTTACAGCTGAAGCTGTTACTGTTCAGTGACCAGTCACTATGCCTTCGCCACTGAAACCTTGCGACAACAACTGACACAAAGTCACAAAAATGCACATCAGAAGAAATGCGAGATGTTTTTATGAGTCTGAAACTGGGGTTGAAACCATTTTCTAATGATTTCATTCAATTTAAAAACAAAAAAAAATCGTTCTGCAAATGTCTGAATATGGGTTTGAACCTAAACATTTTTCTTTTTATAGTCAACGTGCAGAATACGTTGAATTCAAGATTATTTTAACTCTTAGGGCTTCAAATAAACCGCGTCAATATTCACAATTATGTTTAAAAAATCAGTTGCTGTGCTGTCCATTCACATTTCGAAATTCGCTGCAAAGCGGCCAAAACATGATGTCCTTGCGGTACAGCAACACCTTGGTTTTTGTCGTTAATTAATGAAGAAAAATGGACACTAAATAAAAGTTGTGTAAAGATTTTTCTAGCCAATAGCGGAATGTCTGTTTTCAATATACAGTGTTGTAATTTCAGCAGAATGGGAAAATAAACGAAACATTTCTCATACATTTCATGCAAAGACGTAAACATAAACAGCGCAAAGTAAACGACTGGTATTTTTTACTCATCTGCTTGCTTTTATATACCATTGGAATCGTAAAAAACGAAAAGCGAAACATATTTTATGGAGTGCTTGACTTAGTTGTGTTGAGCAAAGTGCCTCAAAAAGCTATTTCTTTCGTAAATTCCCTAAATACCAAGGTGATCAGACCGGTTTTCGGTCTGTTTTTTAAATATTATTTGATAGAATGTCGAATAGTCCGATTTTTTCTGAATAAAAAACCGGACAGTGGGATTTTTTCCAATTTCTTTTTCCCAGCAGGAAAAAAAAATTTTTTTATTGTAAATTTTATGTGAAGCTTGGATAAACATTGAGAAATCTTTCTTAACTTTGAATTTAATTAAATTTAACCTTGCATATAAATAAAATCTTTAAAGAAAATTTCAAAATCTTTAGGTTGATTTGCGCACAGACCCATAGTTTCTCGGGAAATTTTTCTTAGAATTTCGCGTAGATTAGGTTTTCGCTATACGATTTTTGACGAAAAAACTTTACACACCTAAATGTATATTTATAAAAACATATGTATGTATAAACATTATAAAAATTTATTGTCTCTGAAGTATAAAAATTTTTATTTTATTTTTTCCTCATTATAAGCATTGTTAAAACTTTTCATAAATTTTTTTTTATCTTGAATCAGCACTCAAGAGATGAAGCTTATACATACGATGCATTGTGAGGGATAGTTAGAGAAATGACAGGAGGTTCAGCTCCACTCTCCTACAACTCTGCTTTTGCAGGTTTTATTTATTTTTTTTTATAGCACATCAGCGCCTCTGATGTCAAAGCGATGTATTAAATTTTTATAAGTTTCGTTTTATATATTTTGCTAGAGAAGTTGAATGCCGATTTCATATATTATTAATATTTTGCAGGGGCCCTGTCTTAATCTTTTTCAATGAAATTTCCTGAAAAGATTGCAATTTTGTTTTTCTTATTTTTATTACTACAATCTATATAAGCACCAATACCACAAAAAAAATATAATTAGATGTTTACTGTTTTTCGAAAAATTGTTTCACTTGTTGCACACACAACGTTTTACAGTGGCAGTGTAATGATCGCATTAATCAGTAGACATTCGCAAAACGATTTTTTTTAATAAAATTGAATGAAATCGTCAAAAAATTAATACCAAAAAAGTACTTTATTCTATAGAGTTCGACATGTCAGAAAATTGCTAAATTGGCAACCTTGGTACTAATTGATTTTTTATCCGTTCAGTGAAAGGGTTAATTTTTCGAATGTTTCAGCCCGTATGCCACCACATTTATTTTTCATTAATTAATAAAAAATTGATAGAAAGGGACATCGAAGTCAATAAGAAACAAATACAATATAATATTTACAGTGTTTAAGTGTTGCCTCCATATTTTCATTTAAAAAAAACGCTAAAGAAAACTATACGGTCAATTAAGATCAAAATCGCACACATTGTGCATAAATCGCTAAGTTGTCAACATATAAAAGTTTTTAAGTTCGAAACGTCGATTTTAATTGGAAATTTTTTACATTTTTTTGACTGTTAATCATATTTTTTATATATAACACTAGCGGAGCAGCGGCGCTTTGGCGTTTTTGCATTTATCTTAATATAGTTGTACTCTTTCTACCTGATTAATTTTCCCATTACAATATATTTGTGCTCTTCTCCAAAATTTCAATAATGCAGAAAAATAACAACTCTTTTATCAAACAGTTCTTGCAGGTCCCTGTTGTACGCAGGTATTCTTATTGCCTCATAAATTTAGGATCTTTTTATGCCAGGTGTGCAAATTTTATTCCCAAGAAAACGCATAAAATATATTTAAAATATTTTAACGATTACGAAATAATATACAGAAATAAGCACCATGACCCTTAAAATTGATGCAAATATTCAGAATGTTATTTATTCGCTCTTATCAATTTGTGCTGCATTATTAATATTTTTATGCGATTTAGAAGAGATCCATACACAAAATTTTCTTAAATATTCCATGGCTTATCTCATTTCCAAAATAAAAAAAAAAAATAATAAATTAATAATGATGAATAAAACAAATACATTTTACTTAATGTGTACGATAAAGACAACTGAATTGCTGAACCAATTATTTTTTAATTTTGTCTTTTATAAATAGAACTAATGCGCAGTGATTAAAGAAATACTTTTGAAAATAGTTCAGGAACTGCTGAGCGATAAAGATAAACAAAAATTTGTACAATATAATATTTACAAAAATTTGTACCAAATAAATGAAATTTATTTACTGCAGCAATATGTACATACTTATATGTTTAATTATAAGAACAGCGAACATTGGCCTACTTGACCGTGCTCATAAATTTAAATTTCTTGGTATGCTCTATTGGACTGACTTTTTACAATTTTGTGAGGAGAAATGATTATGCTTCAATGCAATTTAAGCAATAAAAATGTCGCAAAGTAAAATAAAATGGGCTCTCAGAGATGCAGCATCTCTTTATAAATGTCGTCATTGAAGAGTTGCACCGGAGCTAAGGCGTACTCCTTCCTATTTATTTACTACCAATCTCTTCTTTATCCAACTATATAAAATGCATTGCTTATGTCCGAGACAGAAAGTACCAGCTGTAGTTCGAACAAGCGAGCAATACATAAAAAACCTAATTTAATTTTCAACTAAGAAAAATTTTAAATAAAAAAAAATTTAACATAAATATAAAATATTTACTGCCGTATTCATAAAATTTTGTTTTTATTTATAAAAACTTTATTAGATAAAAATTTCCATACAAAATACAATCAATATACATTCTATAAATCAAAAAAATGTTGATGAATACGGGAGTTATACTCTACATTTTTGAGGAGCTTTCCAGATATAAATCAGTTTCATCGCAAAAAATAAGGTATAAAAACGTTATAAAGAATCTTATATAAAAACTCTAAAAAAATATTTGAATATTCGAATATACAAACAGATAAAACTAAGTAAAAACGAATCGTAAATTTATTCATTGCATTGCTGAAACACTTTTATTGCAATTATGTCAACAATATTATTTCATATATGAATGTTTTCTTAAATTTCATGAATCAATTTGCAATAACATCATTATATCAATGAAACAATTTTTTTATGAAAATGTTTTTTAAACTCAACAAAAAGTTTCATTGCATTTATGAAACACGCATCCAAATGATTTTGGTAAATGTAATGAAAGTTTTTCTTTGATCCAATAATAAATTATTGAACTAATGTGTGACTTCAAACAAATAATATGGAGTAATTCATTCACGCAAATACTTTAACAACAATGTTTTCAATAACGGTTCCATTTATTGCACAAAATCTGACGTTATAAATTTGAAAAAGATTTTGAAGTGCACCACTATTTATAAATTTAAATACAAACAAAACTTAATTTAATTTATTTTAATTTATTATTTTCATTTAATTTATTTATTTAAATTAATTTAATTATTTAACGTTTTAATTAAAGACTTTTCATTGTTTAATTATAGAAAAAGCAAGGAAATTTTTTCATTTTCACACCTGCTGGGTTCTTTAATTTTTAATTGACCAGGGCTAATACAATGTCACACGAAGCCAACACAGCCGCTCTTAACGGAAAATATTCATAGTTTAAATAATTGCTTTACTCATTTAAGTTGCCAGTTGCCGCATATTATATTATAGAAAGCAACTAGTAATTGTCAATTTATCTGAACTTTGCGTGCGTCATGAATATAATACTGCAACACATATCATATCACAATCAATTAATGAATATTTCCACCAAAAAGAAGAGCGCAACTACATTTCATAAAATATTTTTTGCCTCGTCTGAACGTATACTTTGTTCCTCATGCAATTAACATTTATTTCACATTATTAATTTACTAAATCTCAGCACATAAACGTAAAAAAAAACAAAAAGAAAATCACTAATCACTGCACTTTACAACGACTTACTTGATCCGGTCATGCAATTTTCTCGTATCATATCACACTGACTGTAGAAAAATTGATGTTCGTATTTATTTGAAGCACAAATGGGTTTAAATGAATCACAGGTTCTTAGAGCTGCGCATGGAACGCCGGCAACTGCGATAACCACAACAACCAACAGCAATAGAATGGTAATAGAAACTGCCACCAGTATAGAGAATTTCTTCGACATGCTTCGAGCAACAAACATGAGTTTAAACTAGAACAACGTCATGTGATGAAACATTCGCTGCTTGTGAAAAATAAAACAGTTGGTTGTATTTATAAACCTTGTCTTAAAAACACAAGGAAAGCAAACTTTGTTTTTATTTTAGTATCTATTTTAAATTTTTTCTTTTTTTTTTTTGTTTATTTATTTATTTTTTTTCTTTTATTTTTGTTTTTCATAAATTAACACTTGTTTGTTTTGGAATATATTCACATAAGCAAATACTCGCAAAGGTATACATCTAACTAGTTACATATAAAATATATATGTATGTATGTACATAATAAGTACATACAAGTGAATATATATTTATTTTATTATTTATGTACATATATTCAAAATTTTATTATTATTTTTACGTAACTAATTTTTTTTTTAAGAAAATTCTACTGATTGATGTGAACTGAACCCTTTCGAGTTCTCTTTGAAAGTGTACTACCTACCGGCTTTACCAGTCTAGTACAAACATATGACGAATATTTTGTAAATCGTCATTCAAAACAATTTTTTATTATTATTCAAATTTACTCATGTTAGTGAACGTCCACTCAACCACCAGCGAATCTGACCGTTAAACACTTGTTGTTTTAAATAGAAATATTATTTGAAATAAACTTTGCAATCTGTTGAACATTCTGTAGCTGTGTAGTGGATGCCATAATAACCCACCCATTTTCATTTCATTTATTTCATTCTCTCAATCGCTATTATGCAGTCGTTGTTTAGTTCTGTTTTAGAGGAGTAATCAACCAACCGAGCAACAAAACCTACACTGCAATTGCTATGGCAGATGTTATACAAAGTGCTGAAATATTTCAGTATGACGTTGAAATATTTATTTAAAGAAGAAGAAAAAAAAATAACGATTGAAAGCCAAGCACGCTTTCAGTCTTCACTATTCTGCTGTTTTGAAAAAAATAAATCTATTCATTTATTGAAAACATTCTAAATAGTTTTAATTATGTTGTTGATGTTATAAAATGATGCTCACTTGCATGGAACATTGCATTTACGATACCCTGTCAGGTTGTTAAGTATGTATAAAATTTCGTTGGCTGCAGGCACGGCTTTATTCGCTTGCTTAACAGTGCTTCAAAATCAATGAATTTACTCATTATTCCAGCTTATATTTCAAGCTAAGAATATTTTGTTATTATGTTATTAACGTCATTCTATAGGGAAATGTAATATTAATCATGATTGAGATGATCATAGTCTAATGAGAGAAATATTTCATTACTGAATTGCGTGAACATGTACTCGTATTTAACAAAGTGGAAGCTGACAAATGTTTGCTGTACTTACTGTTGTGTCAGCAAATGTACAATTTGTCAAAATTACCAAAGCTATAGCGTTAAGTATACAACCAGAAGGACGTGTGTTTAATTTCTCGTCAGGCCAAAAATATTGCCATTGTGCCTGTGATAATAGCGCCTTTCGTAGCCGCTCGGCGCAGTAACCTAATAAATATGAATATTTATGTATCAACATAACATCACTGACGTAGCAACTCGGCCTTACAAATTTACCAAAAAAAGCTCAACTGCGGAGTTGCCCTAACCCCTATTCCTTTCTATCGCTTTTCCACCTGTTGTGCAGGTACAGGGTGTCTGTAGGGAAATTTATATTTTTAAATACGATTATTTCAAAAAGTAATAAACGGTGCGGAGGGAGGGTGTAGCCGTTCGAATTATTGATTGAAGTGTCAGTCACGATGTCGCAGTGGTCGAGTTAGCATCGCGCGTTCGCTGTGGAGACATTTTTTAAGAGTGATGATTCTTACGTAATTGCTCGTCGACAATTTTGTTCAAAGTTCGGTATTCGGCCAATAAGTGAAGGACCAAATGTAAATTTAATTCGTTAGTGGGTGCAGAGATTCCGCGCAACTGCTTCGGCTATGAATGCCCCACGTGCAGGGCCCAGGTGATCCGAAAATATTGAAATGGTTGAAAGAAGTTTACGTGAAAATCCGCGACTTTCAGTACGAAAAAGAGCAGTCTCACTGGGACTTCCAAGAGCGTATATTCATGAAATTTTAAAAATGGATCTGGATGACATACTCTTTAAAAAATGAAATCCGCATTTCCATTCTATCGTTCCATTCTATTCGTTTTCAAAACCAATAAGCTATTGTAATCAAATAAAATTCGTCAAATCGAGTCAATCGATATTTTTTAATACAAATCGACCGTTCTCAATTAGGCGCCTCATGTCACAAAATATGCGAAATTTTTCTTTACGTTTTTACAGTGAAAAGAATTTCTACGAGCGTATGTATGTAAAAATTAAAAGAAAAAACCTTCGCCTCTAAAATTTGATTTTTCTCACTTACGGCCCGACCTGTTCACAAATATTAAATACATCTACAGTAGAATCTCGAGTCTTGCACTTATTCGCTACTTGAATATCTCGATTCTTAGAACACGAACACTACGTACTCAGTACAGTGCAACAACATTCCAAAATTTTCATCTCAATACTTGGAACATTTTTTTCAAATGCGTGTCTCAGTGTAGATTTTCTTAGTGTAGACGTTCGTAGTACGAGACATTTAAAGCACCCAATGTTCAAGAAATAGAACCATCGCAGAGAATGACTAGAATACTGTATCAACGATGTCGAAGTTGTAGGTGCAGAAATTGGTGACGTGGTGCTCATTTTGAAAAAAGTTACATCGGGAGATGTTATATCGGCATTTAATATATTCTTGGAATGGGCATAGCAAATAATGTTAAGTTAGACAATGTTGTGATACGGCAACATAGTATTGAATAAGCAAGTTAGCACAACACAAACGCAAATCGAACATTTCTTTAATATTATACAAACAATGTGAACACTTAAAACTTTTCCAAGTGTATTGAACGAAAGTATAAAACAAAATAAATGTTGTGTTGAAGAGACCCTTAAAACGCTTTTTAATTTGATAGTATGAAAAAACTAAGTATTTGCAAACCGGTCCCTGTTTTTATTGCTAACAAGAATCGAATTTCTACAATACATAAATTATCATAATATAGTTAAGAAAAGTTAACTTATGAATATCTGAAAACTGCGTAAACGACTATTTACGATATCATTTAAAATATTAAAATTAGAAACAAATTTATTTTTTATACATTGTTTGCTTGCAGACATCATAACACACCAGTAGTTGCCTCAAGTATGCCACAACTCCATAGTTTTTTTTTATTCAAACTTTAATCTTATTGTAAAGATTTGATTGCTTATTTGCTTAATATTATTATATTAAATGTTGAAATGGAATGAAGTCAAGCCAACCATGATTCTTACAGAAAAATTAATTTTGCAGCTGATCATTTCAAATATGAATGTGAATTTTTTGCAGGGTACGGATTGGCACACTCATGTGCGGCATTAAATTTGGTACATATAGTCTCGCAAATCCGTACCCTATTTCTTGGGTCAATAATCGAGCTTATTTTTAATTTCACAAAAAAAAAATAGTTAAATATTTCCCAATTAAATCTTTGTTCAATAAATTTTTTTATTTTCATTTTAATTTAATAATTAAATTAATTTTATTTAATTTTAATTGATACTACCTTTATTTTAACTGATTTTGCTGTTCTTTAAAAACAATGCAACCAAAATACTATTAAATGGTCAAATGAAGAAAAATTCAAAAAAAAAAAACGTGTAATTTTCCAATTAAAACTGTTAATTGATCCAACAATTTTCGTGATAGGTTGAATTCTAATTATTATTTTAACTGAGACTTCGTATTTTTTAATTGAATCTCGATTCTACTTTTTTCTACGTTTGCACAACTTTGCAAAAACCTTAACTGAAATTCTTTAAGAATTTTAATGAACCGACTTCGTATAAACATAGTTTTGGAATGAAAACTTTTTCCAGCGAAAATAAAGTTTGCAATTTAAATAGTTGTTATTGTTGTTTATAATGCAAAACTCAATTAAGCAACTAAATACTCGATGAATATCCGCAATAAAATAAACAAACAAGCAACAAAAAATAAACAAAATGAATAAATCACAACATGCAAATGACAACATGTAACATGATGCTCTCTCTTGTCTATTGTTGTTACTGATGATTGTGTTGGCTTTCCAGTGTGACCATTTCAGCAGTTTTGCAACTAAGAGTAGCATTTAATACTTCGATTTCTCCAAAAGTAAAATGTTTATTGATTTGTCGATGTCTTCCATTTGCAATTAACTAGTAATTTGTGCAATCAGTTTAAATTGCATAAATGCGTATATTTATAAATGGACATCGTCTTATGAAATCAAAACAGCAATAAGTTGCTAAAATAAAATTCAAAATCCATGTACCATAACATAATATATGTATGGGTCCAAAAAATGTTAAACTCTTGCAATTATTGGCCGAGTAGTTAGCGCGTTGAGTTCACAGCGAGAAGATCGTAAAGATCATGTATCAGGTAAACATTTTTATTATTTAAGGAATAAAAATATCGGCGATGTGCAGCAGCTCTGCTTTACAGATTAACAAAATGATCAACTGCAGAATTGTGTAAGAATTAAGCCCTATTCCTATCACTTGGCCACCTTTCTCTTCACAGCACCATTCCTTTCCAAAAAGAGATTTGTATCTTAATTGTGTTACTTCTCTTAATTTTATTACTAAATTCATTAGTTGGATCAACAGACATGCATTAGATTGCACCGGCACTTGGAAAATCTGTGAAATAATAAAAATAGCTGGAGTAGTGTTTGTTAACTTATGTAGGGAGTTTATTCCACAGACGAACTGTCGGGCTAAAGAACAAATTCTCTGTACAATCTATAGTGCGATTTATATACTATAAATGAAGTTATAAGAAGGAGCCAGTTTCATGCATGATTTTTCTAATTTCGTTAGAGCACATTTCATTATATGTGCAATAGCGTTTTTTTTGTGAACATTTTTTTTAAGGCAAAAGCAGCTGGTAACATTTTTCTTAGAACTGGTCACACTGTATCTATCTAGTAATTCGTTCACTCTGCTAAGCTTTCGTTGCTTTGTGAATGCCTTGCTTTATCACTTAAAAATTTTTTTTTATTAAATTAAATCTTTTTATTTAGGCCGCTCTTAAAGCTTCTTTTATGTTGTAAATTTCAATTTATCATATTGTTTAATTAAGATATCAAGCACACTTACTAAACATTCCTACAAAAGAATATTTATTTAAGCCGCAGCTCTCCTATACAAAAACATTATTATAATAAATAGAAAATGTTTGCAAGTAACAATGTTTTCGTATCGATTTTTAGATAAGAAACAGGCAATTAAGTCAATTAGCAAAATTCAAACGTTTGTTAGTCATATTTAATTACCTTAAAGCTAAGTTTTTTAAATAAAAAATTATTCAAGAATGTGAAATCTTATCTATGTATAAGCAAGCAACTGAACAAGGTCATATTTGTTTGTGTGTAGCTCTTTTTAATTAGAAAATTAAAAATTTTTTCTGGTTTTAGCAAGTTTTTGATTTATTGATAGTTTGATTAACGGTCTAGCTAGTAGTAAAAGCGACAAAAAAAAATTATAAAAAAAAAAATTAAAACTAAATTTCATAGTACACGGGTAAAAACTTACTGCCGATTTCTAAAAATTTAGATTTTTGATTTATAAAAGGTTTAATAGACAAATTTCCATACGTCACATTCTAACGTTAGGCTTTTTGCCCAATTAAATTTGACATTTCTTTGTTTCAATGTTTAACAAATTCAACCATGGAGAGGTAGGTACACAGTTGAGCAGCGCTTTAACATTGTTGAATCTTTTTACGAAAATGGGCCTTCAAATAAAAATGCATTGCGTGCACTTCGTAATTTTTTTGTTCAGCATAATCAACCAAATGTTCTTAAAAATTCAGCAAACGAAGTCTATAGAAAATATGAAAACAACAGTGCATGCTCGCTTAGTTCGTTCTGTGGAAAAAATTGCTGTTGTTAGCGATAGTGCGGCAGAAGAGCCGTCAACCTCGACTCGTCGACGTGCCCAACAATGAGTGATGATTTCTTGAGGCCATTGAGAACACCACGGCGTTATGTGGTTCCAAAGGATGGATGATGCCACATAGCCAACGAAAGAATGGCTCTTTTGCGCGAGAAATTGGATGGCTGTGTTATCTCACGTGGTGGCGATCTAAATTGGCCGTAACGATCATGTGCTTTGGCACCGTTCGATTTCTTTCTTTGGGGACATTTAAAAGAAAAAGTGTACGTTAATAAGCCAATAATAATTCAAGAGCTAAAAGTTGAGAAAATTCGCCACATTAACTACATTGGACCTTAATTATTGAAAACATCGACCATCGGATATAGGAATGAAACCGAAGTTGTGGCAAGCATTTGCCCGCTATTATCTTTCACACATAATTGTCATAGATCCTTCTGTCATAATAAAAATATTAAAATAATTGTCAGAAAACATCGTGCTGTTTTGGTTGGACCACCCTTTAAACTTAAAATCTATTTTCAATATGTACTATTTTAATATCAAAATTACTTGCAAAAAATTTTTAAAATTTATATTTAGCTGGAATATAAATAACACAAAAATTTTAATTAGATTCATTCATGCTAGAGTTACTTTAATTCATTTTTGTATTTATTATACATACAGGCTGGTATTAAAATTAATGCAAAAATTTTTGCCGTGTAACTGTTTCGCAATTTAAATGACTGGTTTGAATGAAGTGAGTGGGAAAGAAAGTTATAAATAATGATCGATGAAAAGGAGACGCTTTCAATCAGACGTACAACAATAATCAATATACGTAAATAGTTCGTTTTTGAACAGAAAAACAATTATTTATTTCCTTTTATACAAAAAAAAATTTTTTAAAAGAATATATCGAGCCTTTGGTGCAATACCGTAGTAATTCAAAAAATCTGAGAAAAGAACTGAGAAAAATGCATTTGAAGTTTTGAGCCATCTTTTTGATAGTATTTTTTTCGTTTACTAAAGTTATTTTTGTACAAGTTTTTAAATAAAGAGGCATGTTTTGTAATGTTTTCTGTTTGTAAATTTCTTGTCATAAAGGAAATATTTCATTATGGCAAACAAATATTGTTGGAAATATCTGGGGGAAATAAAGACATTTGTAGCTGTAAAATCTGAACAGTTAGAGAGAGAACCATAATATTTTTTCCTTTAGATATATATTTCCCCAAAGATCATTTCTGCATACCCAGCTCGAAAAATTCAAATTTTGAGTTACTACGGTATTGCACCAAAGGCTCGATATGTACGTAATTATTTTTCACACACGATGCATTTCTATTTGTGTGAAGAACACTTTTTAATGAAGTCTTTTAATAATAAAGATCACGATCACGATCATGTTGACCTTAAATACCTTTAGGGTTATCTGATTTATTAGCTTATCTGCTCAACAAACCGCCCTAAATTTTTTTCCCGCCTTTTAAAGCGTGATTGCGTTGGAACGCAAAAAATAATAAATAAAAACCAATGTTTGCATATCGAAAAGATAAATCTCATTAACTGATTTCACTTCCATTGATAGCAGTTTAACTGATTGTTTGTATTTTATTTTACCCATTTTCTTTATAATAATCAAGACATCAATACATATTTATTTTGACATTTATAAGAGGCAAAATGTCAGGCAAAAGACTTAAAAGCCATTAAAAACGAATTTTGTGCGAATAAATTCAAACAAACAACACATCAGAGCACAATGTGAAAAAAATGCACACAGCGATAAGCACAAAAACCACAACAGAAATCCACAAACTTTTTTCTTTCCCAACTTAAGTTGGCCAATAAAGCGGAGTTTAGTTTCAATGTGAAAAGTGAGAAATATTTAAAGCTGTCACAGACATATTTACAGAAACAAACAACTTCTTAATATATTCGTATACAAACAAGCGTTTGCATTGCGTATGCATTTTCGTTGGGCCAATTCCTTTTTCAAAAATCATTGTGTGTGATTTAACACTTTAACATGATTGCCGCCTTCTTACTCTCTATCAATGGTCTTTAATCTTCCATAAGTATTTTTGTTTAGTTGCAGGTATTTGTATATTTGCCATCTTGAGTCCAGCAACAGAGTATAGTCAGTACATACTTATTCACATAAAACTGCACTGCAGATATTCACACATATTTCAGTGCATTGCAAGCAATAATGCAATAATATTATCTCATATTGTAAATGAAACATCCTCCAACAACTTCAACATGGTCATAACAATTACGCTGTTTAAAATTCAGTGGCCAAACAGTTCAAAAATATCTGCCATTCGGCGGTCGTTTCGCCAATGGACCAACCAAAAATGCACTAAACAACTCATTCAGTAAAACTCTTATTTTGAGCTTAATATTGCAATTCCGTTTATAAAAAATATGTATAAATAAATATTCACTGTTCGTAAAACACGCACGAATGTGCGACGGCAGTCTGTTCAGTTCATTATACAGTACAACCGCGATAATTCGTACATCGTTAATTCGAAAACCTCAACAATTCGAAGTAAACTGCTGGTCTTTTGACCATATATCGTTCAAATTGTGAGGAAAACCTTATAAATCGTACTTATAATTCGTAAGAAAATCCAAAGTTAAAAAAAAGAAATTAAATTACAAAAGCAATTGTTTTTCAACGGTTTTTTTTGGCAACAACCAGAATTCCTTTTATTAGTTTATTTGCAGTTTTACTGAAGACTTATGACGAAGAAATGGTAAGAAAAAACACGCACAAAACATTGCCTTTATAATTTAACAACATCATTATAAATTTTAACATAATTGATACAGAAAAGAAATTTATAGTTGCCGAAAAATTTGGTATTGGTCTGTATAAGTGCGAAGGCATTTTTAACCGTACCACACACGCAAAAAAAAAATTGTTTTTTTTTTGTTTTCAATCACAATCTTATTTTACTCGGACGAGTGAAACAAATCAGTGTGATTTATGTTGCTTCAAAAACGCCATTTGCGCATTGTGTCTGCTGTTGGTTGAGTAGTTAGCGCGTGGGCTCTGCAATGAATAGATCGGTTGGAGACTCAATATTATTATTTTTGCTTCTTTTAATCTCAGTTTTTTCAATCGTGGTCTGCAGTAGGTATTTTAGAATCTTTCACGATTCTTTTCCGACCATCGTACACGAGTCCTATCGAAGAGTCGTCATCATCACTTAGTTTCTCCCGTTGTACTGTACGTACACGATCGGCATACGACATCGCGAACGATTAATTTAGTCTCCTGCTCCGATCTTAGAATAAAAATAATATCTGGGTAAATATACATTAAAAAATATAGATAATGTATAAGTGGTACCGCTTCCGTATCATAGAAAAATTAAAATATACTTAAATTTTGCGAGGGAGCTGTGAACAGGTTAATAACGTCCATTGCAACGCGACAAACAACTTGCCATTTTGAGGAATGACAGGACGAAACACTCACTCTTAAGATTTTGCATCTTCTGAATGAAATGGGGAGTCGGCTCAGTCTGAAGAAGGCTGAGTCTACAGGGGATAGCAAATATTGTGCAGTTGTATTGTGCTGACCAGGACCAGATTGCATGTTTTCAAATCTGTTCAAATCAGGAATTTACTCGACTTCCTTCGAATGGCGGATAATTTGTTGGCTGAACATAACTTTCACCCTGTTCCTTTTTATTCGATGGGACGTTGTGGTTAAGTGGACATCTGCGTCAACCGTGGTCACATTGATGACAGTGTAAGGATCGTCATATTGTTCGTCTTTTAAGTGGCATCATTATTTTGCGGAAGTAAAGATCTTTATATATCGAATCTTCTATAACACCGAGTCCGTAATTTGATTATGGTCTCAGGCTCAGCCTCGTTCTAACTCCAATATCTGAATTGAAGTTGTCAGTCCATTTTATGAAGGTGGAAGCTGCGAAAGAAATCGTAGCTCCGTAAAGAGTTCTAAGAATTCATTGGTGCTTCTCCCACTTTAGTATATTGAAGGACTAGAAAATTTATTGCGTTCATGTCTTTCAGGAAACTCAAAACACTGTTGAATTAAATATGAATCGCATATGTAGCACGTCTTTATAAAAAAGTCTTGTTTAAGCCTCAGTTAATAAAAATGTAACACGTTTGCGGTGATCAGCTCGCAAAACCTGTAACAGAAGTAATGCTCGTTGATGTTTACTGAAATCGTATCGTTGTAACTGTCACTTAGAAAATCTAGCGAAAATACTTGGCATTACTTACATATAAAACAGAAGCCGCAACAGCTGACTGAATTGCTTGAAGTTTTACGTTTTTAATATCCGACACCTAAAGTTGAACGTAACTGGCACATCTACCGTTGGACGATACGTTTTTACTAACTAGACCTTCAGTTGTACAACGTATGTTACTGTTAATCCTCGTACTTATGTGTATGTGATTCAAAAGAAATACTTTTTCGAAACGGAATCTTGTGCTTCTACTCGAGTGTTTGCGAGCAGCCATGTGAATAGCAAGACCCCTCCGTTATCCGTAACATGTAGAACTATTAGTATGCTGGATAATCAATTTTTCCGGTAACAATTTTCAGTATTTCTTTTATTAATTAATAAATGAATATTATTGCGCACATACTTTAATATAATAAGAAATTTTCAATACCGAAAAATGTGAGCACTAAACACTAAAAATCCATATTTCTTAAATTTCTGAAATACATACGTGTACTTACATACATATGCATATATACTTGCATATATACTCATCACAATCAAAGTTTGGATTCCCCGTCGTGTAAACAGAGCTTTCGTACATGATGCCATTTTTAGTTCGTTTTTAAAATAAACAGTTGTAATACCAAATAGCAGAGCGTTACCGTATACTTTCTTGTGTTTCAATACTTTAGTTTGTGAAAATGGATTCTTCTAAACAGCTTTTAATTAAATATCTTTAATTAAAAACACCCTCAGTGTTGTCATTGTTCAAAACTAAGCGAAAAGAAAAACGTAGGCATAAATAAATGCTGAAATTCTGAATAATAGAGGTAACCCTGTAAAAAAAAATATTTTTCCTGCGCGGATAACTGATGTTGGTTCATCGAATTGCGGATAATCGAGTTCTCACTGTATTAAGGTATATGTGAGTTGAAGCATACCTGATATCTGGCTTTAAGCTTAGCGGCACTTATTTAATCACGAAATGTGTCTGCATATGTGTCTGCTGCATTATGGCAGCAAAAGGCGGCAAATGATATGGCAACTGCAACCGTGAAACTGATAAGAAAACTTGTTTCATTTTAACATTCCAACATTGGCTCAAATTGATTCTAAATGTTGTTGTTGAATATTTGTACTTTCCATTGCTCTGATCGAAAGAGGAACAGCAACAAACAAACAAACAAACAAATTTATAAAGATTTTGTGTGTTTTTGGTTTCTTTGCCTTTTGCCAACGAAAATAAAAACATCGAGGCTCAGTTATTTATTTGGCGAGAAAATGATGTCATGATCTTTAACAACACATTGTCTGCAGCTGCAAAATTAATGCAGATACAAGTCAGCAATCTTATCTTAAGCGACATTCAAATAACGATTACTGCCCATGTAACTATTGTGTCTATAGATATAAAGACTTTTTAAAAATGTCTGTACAATTGTTGGTGAATAAAAAATAAAGACAAATTAATTATTTTTAAATTTAAAAGAAAAGGAGAGTACAATTTTTGATTATTTTATTCAAATTTTTGATAAAAAAAATTAAATATTACAATATTGCAAAAGCTTTGTTGTATTTTAGTACCGAGTCCCAGAAACATTGTTGCCAAAATTGAAATCTTTTTTTTTTATGTATCGAAATATCGAAAATGAAGGCAGGCAACTACACAACATGATCATTTATTTAATAAAATGTTTTTGGTTAAGTGTTATTTTCTGAGAATGGCTGTTTAATAACCCAACAATCTTGTGGCGCAAACTCAAATCTCATTTCGTACTTTTTTCATATAAAAAATATACAGAAAAATAAACAAACAAACAAACAAACACATGGCTGGGAAATGCATTTAGGAAATATTTTTCTTATATGCCTCCCATTGAGTTGCACAACAAAAAAAGAAAAACAAAAACACAACTAAATTGAAATTTAAAAATAAATACTCAAAATCATGAAAATAAAAAATAAAAAAAACCGAGCTGAATATTCCAACATGTGACTTGTCGTTTTCTGTAACTAAAACAACGAAACAGCAAACTAACGAAAATTTCAAGCCAACTCAAAACGAGCTGCAACAAATTCAACCAACGCAATAACGCAATTTTGTTAGTCAAACAACATGGTCGTCTTTGTCGTATTTTTCATTTGAGCAGCGAATGGAGCCCATATTTAAGATCACAGCAGGTAATATTGACAGGTGATCGCAAAAATTTCATTTCATTAAATCTTTACAAATGTTAATCGTTCCTTGCACATCGAAATGCCACAAATCCAAACAACCAAACAGCCACAGTCAGCCAGCCAGCTAGCCAGCTAGCCTCCCATCCTTTCATCCTGCTAGCAATGGGTTGATCGTCGTAGTCATCACCAACAACTCTCAGCTTTCATTCGTTCGTTTTTGGCTTTTATTTACCTCTCCCTAAGCTTGCATGCTGCAACGAGGTTCCAACAGCTGGACAGACCAAGAAAAAGAAGTTGAAATATTCTTCCATTATTTTTTTTTTACTATACCACGCATGTTACCAGAAAATAAAAAAAGGAGGCGTTGATACTGCCTGTAACATTTGTGTTCAGAATTTCAATTTTGCAAAACGGTCTCTTTATGTTCTTTTTATTTTGTTTTATTTTTGTTTTTATCCTCTTCCATTTCCATATAGTCGTAGTTTAGTAAATCGGTTTTAGCCATCGTATGAGCGCATACGTTTGTACTTTCTTCAGTTTTTATTGCCGGTTTCGAATCTTAATGTTTACAGATATTTTTGATTTTTCGGTTGGCAGCAGAGAAAATTTAAATTATTGCAATTTGCAAATTATTGCCATTTAATGAATTTTTGATTTCGTACATTTTTATGCTGTTGTGTTATTAACGTTTTTTTTTCTTTTATTCACTGATTTTTGTTTTCTTATTTCTCACTCTTTATTTCATTCGTTTATTATTGCTGTCGTTATTTTAACAGCGCAACTTTACTAAGATTGCACCGAGTGCAGTTGTGCGTAGACATTTGAGCTTTGCCGTTAACTTTTAAGATATTGGTAGCCAGTTTTTAAATAAAGGAATGCAAATAAGTGCATTCAGCTTGATAACGTAATGGAAGTGTGGGCATTGCGTTAGCAGTTCTTGTATGGATTTGCCTTTTAATTAAAAAAATGTATTTTTTCGTGGACCAGAGCTAGAGATATCCCCTACGTATGAACAGCATTTCACCGGAGTGAAAAGGAGAGTTTCTTTATTTATTATCTTACTTCGGCGGTTGCTAAAATGCCAACAAACAAGGAAGCTGTTGCCGTTGACACACTACAAAAACAAAACTTGACTAATCGTAACGGGAAATAATGTTTATAGACGTTCATTTGTTTAAATTTCTTAAAATATTAATCAATTATTTATGTATGAAATTTATAGTTGGATTAGTCAATGGGGCGATCAATCGAAAATCACACCCAACGAAAAATCTCAAGAGAATTTACAAATAAATATTTTACAAAAAATTATTTAGATTTATATATCAATAAAAATAAAACGTTTTACAATGCACTTTATACAGCATATAAATCTAGAGCGTAAATCATATCGAACCCTCTGCGCGAAATTATCGTATGTTTAACTTTTTTCGAAATCGACTTTTGTATGCCAATCCATTAATTCATCTGCTTATAAAGTATTATAGCGACAATTGTCATAGTTATGAAGATAACAATATTTACAATTTATGTATGTGACAGCTAATGCTGTGAGGCAAATAAATAAAGCATAAAAACGCTCTGCACTAAAATTATGTTTTTGTAACATGCGATAATTTTGCGCAGAGAGGTCGATATGTTCTTTTTTTATTTTTCTTTTTTTTGATCTGGGACCACTCAGGCGATGACCCCTATACATGCGATGTATTGAGCTGGAACTATATGAAAGTTAGAAAAATGACAGGAGGTAGAGCTTAACCATTTTACAGCTTTTCTTTTGCACGTTATCTGTCCATAGCAGCGTTAAGCTTCAGTTTAGTAGTCATTTTTATTATTATTTTACTTCGCCGGTGCTACACAATACCGACGAAGGAGGGCGTTCTGATGTGATTGTGGATTGCTATCCAGCTGAAGCCGGTATTGACCAGTGACCAGTGACTATGTCTTCGCCACTGAAACGTTCCGACAACAACTGACACATCAGAAGAAATGCGAGATGTTTTTTTATGATTTTATTCTGAAACTGGGGATGAAGCCAGGGGTCAAATCGCTGCATTCGTCATCGAATAAGTTTTCGTATCGAATAACATTTCGTGACCTTTCGAATAGCCAGAACGAGGCATTCGATAGCGTTCGAATCGAAATTTGTTTTAAAATGTAAGAGATATTTTTGCTTTGTCACAGAAGAAAAACATATCGTTACAATCTTAATATATATGAATGACATGTTTGTATGTATGTATGTATGTGTGTTTCTTGAAATTTTCACAGTATCTCTGTATATCTTGAAGGAACTATAGGCTACATAAATTTAAAAAAATTCCAAGGGGGCGTTGCTACGCTCATACAAAGTAAATATTGAACGGTTAAATTGAAAGTTTCTGAATATCTCATTATATCTTGAAGACGATTAAAGTTAAAGTTTCTGTATTTGGTATTAATTATCAGTACGAATAATAATTAAAAAAGTGGGCGGAATTGGACCTGTGGGCGTGGTACTTCCCATATAAACTGAATATTGGTTTCTGTATATCTTGAAAACTATTAAAATCTTCTAAATTTGGTAGAAATTACTTTGTAACTAAAAAAAAATAATCTGTCATAAACTGGGAGGGTTTGGATAAGTGGACGTGCTATACAAACAAAAAATTCAAAATCGACTTTTAGATTCATAATGATATATTTTATCTAATTTTTCCTATTAAAAATGTTTGATGTTAGTAAAATTTTTTTATTTATTTATACATATACATACATACATAGTTTAATAAAAAAATATGACTGAATAATAAAATAAAATTGTTCTTTCTTAAATAGCAAACAAAAAACTAGTTTACGACAGCTTTTAGTCTAACGAATGACATTTCGAGAGAATATACTCGATCGACTACTCGTTATCAAATGCCACGATCTGAAATTTCGATATCAGTAAACAACTACAATAGCTGAGTTATAATTATAATTGTTCCAATTTTTTTATGGAGAATACATAATCCATTGTATATTGTTCCCAAACAAATTCTTCATATGAAAAAAAAACAAAAAAAAATTGGTTAAACTTTTATTCGATAAATCAGCAATCTAGCAGTTTTATTTCATGTATTCATTCTCCGCACTAAGATTGTCGTGTCATTGGCTAATTTGCAAATATGTAAAATTCTTAGAGAAGCCTGTTCGTAAATTAATTGTAGGACTGCCAACTTTCACTTCTTACATAAATTTTTTACTTACAATTTAAAATTTCACAAATGAAACAGACTTGTTAACCCTTACAAGCGATCAACTATGTAATCGAATGGAAAATCAATCTCCACGCATAGAGCCGTATCACAGATTCCGTTCGGAATGGTTTTGATTCCGTGTCACAGATTAATATTGTCATTCCGATAAAAATCTTAAAACGTTTATTACGTACGGTAATTTTGACAAAATTTGCACAAAAAGCGATATGGCCATGCAGCGTTAGTCAATTCCGATATTTTGTTTCCAGTCAAAAGTATTTGTGAGAGATTTAAAAATTTTCAAAATAATACGCTACAAATTATTTGAAATAAACTTTCTTATGAAATATAAATGAAGAGCTAATTTCTTTCTAATGAACATTAATTTGAAATAGTTATTTGTATTTTAAGACACAGAAACTATCAACTGCATTCAGGAATTTAAAATTTTATTCGTTATTCGTTTTCAGAAACAGAAAAAAACGTATTGAATTTCGTTTCTGAACGGAATTTAACTCTGTGACACCCTTTATAATCTCTATTTCTATTATTCTTGCTCATCAGATCTATGGATGAGTACGAAATTGATCCAATTCGGTCTCTGAGATTTGGTCCAAAATTCAATATCAAATGTTGATGTTCCCAACAACTTATCTGGCTGGAGCACCATATCGCACGATAGCGTTCGATCACTTAATTACATTCAACATTTAAGTTTTGTTTTTCTTTGGAATGTAATTAAGCGACAACTCGATATCGTATGACATCGTGGGCCAGGCAGTTAAAAAATAAAAGCATTTTTTTTATGAATATGGCAGTAAATATTTATTGACCGTTTCATGAAAAGCAAATGTCCTTTTTATAGAATTACTTGGTCTGATGTCTGTGTGTAATTACTTTAATATTCTTTCTATCGATGTCTTACAATCAAAATATAACAAAAATTCACTACAAATAAAAATCAATTATTAAATTAAGTTAAATTGTTTTTATTTCTATTTGATTCTTATTAAAACATTTTTATATAGAAAATTGTTTTTTCAACGAGTCTAAAAAAATATCAGCAAAATTGAAGAGAAATCTAATGACAATTGCCAAAGTACAGCTGTTGAGTACAAAGCGAAACAAACAACAGTATTATTCTGCTTCAGAACTTCATTGCACCATCGGACCGTAAACAATAAAATATTAGAAATTAGAATTTTAATTGAATAATAAATAAATGGAGATGTAATAAGAGACCGAATTGTAATTTAATAAAAAAAAGCTTGTAAAAAGAAGATTTGCATGTAAATTTGATGAACCCGTAAGTGTATATTTGCACTTATGCAAATATATGTACAGAAACCCTGTAAGTCTGACAATACAATTTATGCTCGGGAACGTCTACAGCTGAATTATGTAAATAGAAAGAGACGCGTCGTCGTTTAGTTCAAAGAATCATAATTTTATTAAATGATTTTATACCATTTTTTTCACGGACCAGTAACCAGCGATGTCCGCTACATATGCAATGCATTGCAAGGAAACTGGTTGGAAATATATAATGCAGAGAAAGGATAGATGGTGAAGTAATAGAAGTTGCGCCTTTTGTAAATCAGAGTTGCTCCGTCTCTAGAAATAACAACATTTTATTTAATATTTGACTCTCCGGCGGTTTTTTTTGCAGAAATATCGACAAAGACACATCAGAAAAATGTTTGGCTTTACAGGGCTTGAACCCACGACTTTCTGTTGCCGTAGTTAACGCGGTAAATACTCATCCCAGAGCAGCTAAATCAAAATGAAGGTAACAATCAGCGTCGTTCTTTAGGCATTTTTAATGTTACTCTGAAAAGGCGTGAAAAGGTTTATTTTAATTGACATTTCTGCAAATTGCTGTTGACTGCAGTAGTTAGATCGTTGCCTGTACAACCCAAAGTCATCTGTTCAAGCCCTACACCAATCGCCGTAGTTTAGCAGCAAACAAAAAGACTCCTTTTGCCTAAAAAATTAATGGAACTAGTTTATGTCAGAGGTGCTGCAACTGTCCTTGGAGAAATAAAAATTTTCCAACAGTTGAGCTGGATCCACTTTGATCACTTTATTAACTGTCTCCACACTACACTATACTCTTCTGAAGAAATTGACCCACAGTGTGACAATTCGTTTACAAAAAATACGTAAATAAATAAAGAAAATATAGTCGTGGAATATTTGCTGATGCTATCGACCTATTTTATTGTGATTATTTTAAGCATTTAAATGATGGTGGCCCTTTATAATTTTCCGCTCTTTAAATTATACTATAATTGTTAGCTTTTTTTTAACATCTTTATTCCTGTTAAAAAGTAATTAAATTTCCAATAAATCTGTTACCGCATATTAAAATTATAGTTTAATGAAAGAATTTTTTAATGTTAATGGCAGTCGTTGTGCTCTACCCACTGTGCATTGCCAGTTTCATTGTCAATGGCAGTGGGACGTATTTTTCGTCCTCGAACATTAAACAGCAGCATGGTCGTCCTTTACCGAGCTCTTTTTATTGCAGCTGTTATTGCCGGCGTTTTCCTGTTGCTATTTTTGCAGTTGATATTTTTCTGAAAGGTTCAGCTTCAGTTTCATTTTAGTTTGAAATTTTTTTCATAACGTTACAGTTTATTTACGAAATTTAAATAAACGAGCTGAAATAAAATTAAAACAACTTAAGGCCAATTCAATCGAATACAAAAGCAATATGAAGATGAAAAGGAATAAAAATACAGCAACGTAGCAGGATTGTCTTCTTGCAACACCATTTGCCAGTGTAAAAAACATACTAAATGATACTCATATGCAGCGATTTCGTCCTTTGGCTGTTTTTAAATTTAGAAACACACAAGGTACTTTGCCAGCAGTATGTAGTGTTCTTTTTGTTTTCTTTTTTCTAAATTTTTAGTGATTCTTTAGTTTATTTGTTCGTTGTTATTTTTTTTATCCAATTCTATTTTTATGCAACAAATAACAAACCAACCAATAACAACTACTACAATAAAATCCCATTTTAATATTGAAATTGAATTTTGTGTTCAATAAAATTGGCCATATCCGGACACTCTGCTCTCTGCTTTCAACATTCACTTTGTGGCCTTCGCGTTGGGTCTTTTAGTTGCCACCTTGTATGTTTGTTTGTTTGTTTGTTTGTCTATGGCTGCAGAATGTTATGAGTTCTTTTCTGCTATCCGCACTAACACTACGTTTTAAATATTTTGTAATTATGGCCAAATGTTATAAAGTACGTTGTTTATGTTGGCAACATAATCATAAATAATATCTGCTCTCAAAGTCCTTATAACTAAATATTTTCTCCCTCCACATTTGCTTTTTTATATCATTTGGCATTTTATATTGCAATTTTGTAATTTAGTGGCGAAACCAGTCGAATTGATTATGGAATTACAACAACAACTTTAATAATGAAAATTTTATTTTTTTATAAAGTACGGAAATTCCTTAAACTGGGTTCGGAAGTCTTGTAATATTAATTTTTGCACTCAGTTAAGAGCTTTTATATTTAAAGTTTAATGCTATTCTGTGTTTTATTTAAAAATGTTATTCTATTGCTTCTTTTTCGTTTTTAGGCGAAAGCACACGCAGAATATTAAGATTTCTACCAACAATGGTTGCATGATGTATCATCTTGTTTGGGAAGGTGTTGTGTAAACAAAAGAGTCAGGTAGCGCTTAAGTCTTACAGAATACTGGTGTTGTGCGTTTCATTTTAAATTTCCATTAGGTTGTAGTTCTGCTATCAATTCTAATTGGAGCTGTTTCTGTTGTACCATCACGGCAGAATCAAAGTCACGCCTTTATTTTGTGCTATTTATCCCTTTTTAATGCATTTATAAACGTTAAGCATTTAAAGTTGTTAGCAATGCATATATATAGATTATTTAATAAAAAAATTGTTAATGCCGGCATAACTTACGACATCGTCCTTTTCACCTCGAACGTCATATGGTCATATGAATTCATAAAATCCTTAAGTTACATAGAAAAATATTTCCAGAAGAAACAAAACACTTTGAAAATACCTGTTACACTTGGGCCTTTTAGAATTTTGTAAAATATTGCAGGAACAAGTATTTTAAAACTATGCATCATGATCAATCAAAAGGTTTTATTTGTAACTTAAGTTTTTTTTTAAATCATATGAAAATAAATTTTATTTCTTTTTTATCTTGGGGCGGCACTCATTTAATGATCTCCAGACATGCAATTCATTTTCCTGGAACTAGGAAGTGGGAGGGCGGTAGGGGGAGTAGTGTTAATGATCATTCGATTTGAATCTAACCACGTCAAAAGTGGGAGGTAGTAGTAGTGGCGGGTTGTTTCATCTGTAATGCATAGTACGGTGCGTTACCAATTGGACCACAAACTAATGAGCTCTTAATGACGAATGCGTTGTGCGGATGAAAGAGCGGGTTCGGGGAACAAATTCTCCGATTTCTTCAGAACACATCCCACTATAATAACGATATAAGAACGAAACGTGCCCCACATTGCGTCGATGCTAAAAAAGTCTATAGAGTTGACTATCTTGCCATCCCCAATGAGTTTATTCGCCCTCTCCGGTACAAAGTCCTTGAGGCACCGGCAAACGGCATAAATAATAAGGCGATCTTAAAAAAGCCGAGGGAGGCAGTTGAACAAGACCTGAAAATGTGTTCAGTCCAAAGAACATCACACTGAATTTTCATATCTACAACATCAAGAGTTTCTGCTTCCTCAATATTTATACAGCCATCACATTAATATGAACAGAAAAAATAGTGCCGTCATCTGCAAAAAAATGGATGGCTGTTTGACATAGCAGATCATTAAGAAAGATAAGAAATACGGTGGGAGTAAGAATGGAGCCCTGCCCTACCCCCGAATTAATTTTCAATTCGTAAAATGAGATCCTGTCTATAACTTCTATAAAGCGCGATCCCTGAAATAGCCCAATATAATCGGAAAATTTTTTAGGATTAGGATCCTTGTATTTCTTGAATATATCAGTACTAATCTATTGCAGCAATAACCTTTATATGCAACTTTGAGATCGCTTGTCTCGTCCATGTACAGGGTGTCCGCCGGGAAGGTATACTACTTTGTTTTGCCGCCATTTTGGTAAACATTAGTTCATATTTGAGAGTTCATATTTGGCAGTCGTGAAGTAGACACGTGGCAAATTTATTATGGAAAAATATTCGATAAACCAACGTGTTTTAATCGTTAAAACATTTTATCAAAATCAACCATCGATTACTGTGACGATGAGAAAGTTACGTGAAATTTTTGGGAGAAACAACGTGCCAACAAAACGCACTATTTCTTGTGTAGTGAATGATTTCGAAGAAAGAGGGTTTGTAGGTGATAGGCCGAAGCATGGTTCACAACGTACTGCAAAATCGGTGAAAACATTACTGCTGCTCAGGAGCTTGGTCTTCAAAGAACAACTTTGGCCACAAATTTTAACGCCACAACTGCATGCTTTTAGGCTTGATTAACATGTGGTATCAACAAGACGATGCCACATCGCATACAGCCAGGATTACAATGGAATTACTGCGAGACCTCTTTCCACAACAAGTTATTTCAAGAAATGGTGATGTTGATTGGCCTCCACGGTCACCTGATTTGACTGCTCGGGACTTCTTTTTGTGGGAATATCATGAAAGCAAGGTTTATGCAAACAAACCAGAAACACTTGAGCAACTCAAACAAAATATTCGTGATGAAATTAATGAAATACCGCGTGAAATGTGTGAGAATGTAATGAAAAATGTGCTCAAAAGGGCTCGCATTTGTGAGGCTAACCGAGGCGGACATTTATCTGATATTGTATTCCATACATAATTGCCGACATAAATAAAACATTTATCAATATAAGAAACATGCTCTTTCATTTAAGCAAAAATTATAAACAAACAAAGAAGTATACCTTCACGGCGGACACCCTGTACCTGTAACAACATGTTGGAAATTTAATTCCTTTCTCTGGTTCATATAAAAATGTTCATCTATCTTTGTTGCTTATCTTCTGGCCATGCTCATAATTCGTTCACGGCATTTTCCAGTGGTCGGACTGCAATAACTTTCTTTCCAGCTGTCTTCTTTGCCACTTATTGGGCGAGTATTTCGTTTATATGTGAAGCATAGTTACAGGTTCCTTGCTGTTTAATAGACACTTTTAATTTTTTTATTTGCTTATTGCCGACGTTTTCCTCAGTCGAATACCGATCTAGGACCACACTGTAATGTTCATTAGCCTAGACACTAACGCTGATCGTAAAAACTTTCGATGACTGGCATAAGGTTTGTACTCACTTCAGCTTAAAAGTTTTTAAAAGACTTCTCAAGATCCTCCTATGCAGTATAGTGGAGGAAAATATATATTTTTTTCCGAGAATGAAGTACGATTTTACGGTAAGATTCATTTGATATGATTGCTTATTCGTCTATATGAATTAGTTTCTCGGCAAAAATATGCTACGAATGTAAATTCCCATCCATTTGTATACCAAAACTCACTTCAACTTCAACAAGAAACTTCTTTTCTGCTCCCAATACATTCAGGCAGAAAAATCTTCAAGTGAGAAGAGATTTGTCTCTTTAAAAGTTTTCCACAAATTACGTTTCAAAACTTAAGCTCCCTCCATAAAATCAAAAAAAAAAAAAAAAAAAAAAATACAATTAATTTTTTCATTAACGATTTGTGCCCACTGAATGGGGACATACATATAGAATTTTCAATTTCTTTTTTTAATCTTCTTTGTTTTTATTTATTTATTTATTTTTTGTTTTACGGCCGTTGCACATTGTACAGTCGAGCGAGGTCTGAAAGGACGCTTGTCATGTGTCAACAAATGTCATTTTAATTGTTTGTATCAAACGCATACTTATTGACAGCCTTAGGAATTTGCCGCCTATAAATTCGAACAGCAAAAGAAGTTACCAGGTTAGGTTATTCATATTTTTTCTTTTATTTTCTTTATTTTTTTTTTTCTTTAACTTTATTTTTAACGTTTCCTATTTTTTATTATTTTTTTTCTCCACTTCGCAACAGACACTTTTATTTATAAAACTCAACACCAGTGAATTTAATTCTAAAAGATATTTATGGTTTTGGAGACAAAAAGCAAGAAATCATACACAACAGAAAACACATTCAAGGAACACTTTGTTTTTTTTTTAAATTACAGTCTTCTGTTTATTGTTTATTTTGTGTCTCTTTTTTTTTTTTGTAAGTTGATTCTGTTGGATTTTTAAGCAAAATCTGGTTTATTTTCATATAGTGATATGTTGTTCTAACTGTCAAACCTGTCAACTTGTAAGAGTAGCAGTGTCTTCAGTGTATAAAAATGCTGTAATAAGCTTTTGCCGGCTTTGAATGGAATACAAAAAGAAGAGATTTTAAACAAAAACAAAACCAAATCGTTTGTTCGTTTTATTGTCTCTGAATGGGTGACTGGCTGACTGGTCTCTGGTCTTATTGTTTTATGTGCGTAATTTTTACAAAACCCTGTGACCAAAATCATTTTGCCGTGACAGATCTGTACATTTTCAATAGACGCTGATTTCTGCTGTTACTTTCAACCGCTCATGTTGATCACATTGTTCTTGCTACTACAGTTGTTGGCGTAAAATAAACCCTACACTTAATATTGACCAAAGAAGAAAGCATTTAGACTTTAAAAACGGATAGCTGTATATATGTATATAACTATTCGAGGGAGAAGCTCTGCTTTACAAACTCACCAAGTCGGGGTGGTGCTGAGTCTGCAACCAGAAGAACCAAAAAAAAAATTTTTTTCTGAGTTTTCTGTCCTACAACAAACCTTTTTGTAGGTATTTGAGCAATAAAACATCGGCTAAGTGAAATAATAAATAAAAAGGCTCCCTTTAGCTTAATAAAAATAGTGCGTCAAAATTACGCTGGTTCCAGGAGTGCTGGTTCAAGATTAAAAAAAACTTTGCTTTAGTTCCGCAAGAATTAAGCTCTATCTTTTTACCACCTTGACCATCTGTCTATTTTCTACACTATCCATCTCTCTATCAACTTCCAATGCAATGCATTGCATATATAGGGGATTTTCCCTGTCCACTGGTCCAAGATTAAAGAAAAACTGCAGAGTTGTGCAAGAATTAAGCTCTATTCCTTCCTGTCACTGTACCATCTGTATCAGCTCTACAGTATTTCTTTTAAAATAATTCCGGTATGATGCATTGCAAACCTAAGAGATACCCCCTGCGCACTGGTCGTCGATCAAGATGAACAAGGAGTACACTATACGGAGAAAAACTTCACCAAAATTCTGTGATCTCTCCCAACAGCTTAAATTTGACAATTTGATTTGGGGGTGCTGATGGCGCGTAGTCAGCGTGTTGGCTCTGCAACCAGAAAGACCCAGGTTCGATTCCCAGCCGGGTCTAATCAGAAAAAAGTTTTTTCTGAGTTTTCTGTGCTACAGCACTCTCCTTCGTCGGTATTTGAGCAATAAAACGTCGGCGAAGTAAAATAATAAATAAAATGACTCAATTAGCTTAAAAATAATGCGTCAAAAAAAAAAAACATCAGAGACGCCGCAACTTTGCTTTATAATTTACACGCAACTGCAGAGTTGTGCAAGAATTAAGCTCTATCTTCCTACCACTTTCACCACCTGTCTATTTCTTCCCTATCCTTCTCTCTAGTTCCAGTGCAATGCATTGCATATGTAGGGGATAGCCCCTGAGCACTGGTCCAAGATAAAAAAAAAAAAAAAAAAAAAAAAAAAAAAATAAGAGCGTTTAAGCATTCTTCAATTGTAGAGTACAAACTAGCCTAGAATTTCCATCTTAAATATTCTTCTTCTTTCAAGTTGTTGTTTGTATGGGTGTGTATGTACCTGAATTGAGCGCCCAAGACGACACAACACTTCCTTTTTGAAAATCAATTGATATTCAATAAATGCAAGAACGTTTCGAGTTGCAGACAACAACAACAAGTCGTTTAAATCCCTCTAGGGACAGCTAATCTAAAAAGATTGGATTGGACTTTGACAAAAAAAAAAATAATTGTAATAATAATATACAAAATATAGAAAATGCGAAAAGAAGAGAAGAAAGAGAAGAATAAGCGCAGTCGGCACGTTTTGTTGTTACGCGCAAATAATAAATGTGATTGGTGTGCACCTTTTTCTTTCACCCATTTAAAATTGAAGTGAGGTTTTATGAAGTCGAATTGACTTTTGTAACTTTATAATTTTAAGTTGAGTAAATCTATTTAATGTTACATTTGGGCGATTCATGACCACTTTGCTATGATGTAATAACATTCTATTATTTTACAACAGTTTGAAATTGAATTAGTACGGTTCTCTTGAGTATGTTCATTGATCTGTTGTAACTAGCGTTTGCTAAATGTTTATCTAAGAATTGAGCAGTTTTGCAGTTTTGCCTTTAAGACTCTACACGTTCTACATATATTATCCGCAGTGCAAATTGAACGTGGTCTAACGGTTCGAGGCAAATCTGTCATGCTGCTGATGACGATGAAATATGCAACGGATCATTGCTTTAACATAATTGATCGCTGATTTAAATAATAAACTTCTATTATGGTTCCTTGTTCAGTTGTGAATCTCACCATTATTTATTTTTTGGTCAGGTGTTATTTATAAAATAAAAATAATAAAATAAATAATTGAAAAAATATACAAACGAAAAAGCTAGTAAATTTTTAAAACTCGTGGTGGCTTTTGGCTCAGCCTGTATTTATATTAATATAAATTCATTCGTATTAATAAATTTTCACCTGCACAAACTCTTCATTAAAAACCGCAAAAAGAGCAATATTTTTATGATTATTTTTGTGGTTGTTAAACAAACACACCAACAATGAACACAATGTGAAACCCACAAAAATGTTAAGATCTCAAATGGGAAGTGCAACATTTGCGTTCCAGACACGAAAAGAAATTTTATTAATAGCAGGTCTTTTCATTAATATAATTCCCAAAAAAAGTACGAAAACCAACAAAAAAAAAAAAAAGACAATACTTCACATGATTCCCACTCAAGTGAAATATAAAACAATGCGTATTCAATGCAATAAAATGTGTTGCTGTTGTCATGGCTGTTGCTGTTGCTGTTGCTGTTGCTGTTGCCGTTGTTGTTGCCGTTGCTGTGACAGTTGCCGCTTGTTGTTCCCTTTGTATTGAAATGTAATTTAATATTATTATTATTGTATTGTTATTTGATATTTAGTGACAATCTACCGCAAATTGACAGCATTTGACTGAATTGCCTTTGTTTCACAATTTGTGTAACAGACAATTCTTTTTTCGCTCTTCTTTTCTTTACTAAACTCTGGATGAAGTGAAGTACAGCAACAAAAACAAAAAAAAAATGTCACTTATACTGCATAATAAAAATTCTATATCCTCAAGGATTTAAATTGAATCATGGAAAATGTTGCTGATTTATTTGGTTTCATTCTATTGTCCTTTTTTCTATATTTACAATCAGTGTGTTAAAAAATAATAATGAAAAAATATAAAATAAAATTATGCTGATTTGGAGTTGCAATTGTTTTTTATTTTTCAATTTTGCTTTGCAATTGATATGTTTGTATTTCGTATATATTTTTTGCGATTATTTAAATTTTCAATGCACTTCTGACAAATTTTTTATCTGCTTTCCCTTTAATTTAATTATTAATAAAATACAGAATATTTGAGATATAGCGTTCAAATCTATTTCGATTATCACTTTTCAAAAACCTAATGAGCAATGTTTCACTAATAAAAAACTTCCTTTATTGGTTTTTTATTTAGTGAATATCAGTGACAACTGATGAAGATAGAAAGATATTTCACTGTTAATGCCGTTTTTAATGAAATATAGCATCTTCTTTTCAACTTACTAAATATGAGAGAATTAAAAAGGCCTAAAAAAATTCTTGCAATATTTCGTGGAAAAAAAGAAGTTAGCTCCATCTAACTCTGTCTTCTCACTAGATCCAAATGATCCAAGGAGATGCTACACGAAATCGACGAAGGAGGGCCGTCTGATGTGCTGTGGATTGGTATCAGCTGATGTCGGTACAGTTGACTAGTACAGAGTGACTAGTTGAGGGTGCTTTACATTGTCCCACAAGTCGTACGATATGCCAAATTTTTGTGTAGAAGAGCACAAGTCGGATCGTCTAAACGTAATATGTAATGAAACTATACGATTTTGCGAGAGAAAAAACGGATAAAAATTTGACAGTCGTATGGCTCTCTTGATTTTTTAAAATTTTTCAAAAACCAACGCACACCATTAGATCAGGGATGCATTTTTATGTAAACAAATGTGAGAAAGCCAGGGAGGGAAAATTGCTTTCATAAAATTATACCAATTATAAAATCAAAATTTACATTTTAGACCACGACCGCACAATTTTTTTAAAAAAATATACGTATATTTTCCAATAGTACACTAAAAATGTTGACCAGTATTAAAAATATTTTTCAAGGTTATTAAAAAAAAATTCAATTGCACAAGAACTCCATCCCTGGGGAGAACAAGCAAACAGCTGTAGTTAAATTAAATGAAAATGTTTTCATCTTACTTGTTTTTATCCATACCAATGGTGTAAAGGCCAGAAAACAACCGTCCGATTTTTACTCTCTTTTTTTGACATACGGATGGAATTTCATTTTATTTTCTCTCACATTTTACGTACGACAAATCTTATCGTTTAAAGCGGCCTTTACTATGCCTTCGGCACTAAAACCTTCCGACAACAACTGACACAAATACACATTAATGCACAACAGAAAACATGCGAGATCTTTTTAGGACGTAGTCTGAAACTGGGCTCGAACATAGAATTTTTTTTTTTGGTGTTTGTAGTCAACGTGCAGACTACTTTAGCCTTCGCCATGCTCTGTTGACTGCATTCTCTTTAGTATGAATACTTCGGCTCTTATTTTCCAACAAAAGATCATTGTCCCTAAATTCTATTTCAATTAATTTTTGCAACAAAACAAATAATTAAAAAACGAAATTGCTTTTTACTGCATGCCAAAGGAATTCACTTTACATAGATAAAATACTCATCAATTAACACCGCAAGAGCGAATACATTATGACGGTTTATACTGCCGACTAAAATAAATTCCAAGATCATTCTCCACAAATCTGAGACACACCCCTCGTCTACCAATATGGTTTGGTAACAGCCGCCTTGAGTGCAAAGTAAATATTGCTATGCTTTGAAAATAGTTACACTGCAAATATTTTGTCACTTTGCTATTCCAATCCACAAGCACATCAGAACGCCCTCCTTCGCCGTTATTGTGTAGCGCCGACGAAGTAAAATAATTACTAAAAATAGCTACTGGAAAAAAAAGAAGCTTAAAAATTTAATACGTCTCCTTGACGTCAGAGACGCTACAACATTCCACAACAAAAAAATACAAAATTCCACTTGAATCATCTCTAATGAGTATTCACAACCGTCAATATTTACATATTTACGTAACCAAACATTTAAACTACAAACACTAAACTATGGAAAATATTTATGGTCTCTCTATTACAAAAAAAAAAAATAAAAACAAACTTGTACCGGATGTTGTTAAACTTATTACTTTATTACAAATAGTAAAAGAATTTAATATAATAAAGAAACAATAAATGGAATAGACTCACACAATAGCCGAATGCTTTTATAACCATAATTTGTTGCTTTTTACCAAATATTTGGCACAATAAGATACAACAAAAACAACAACAACAACAGCAATGTGTAACAGATTAGGTGTCTCCCTTTAACAAATACTATTAACAGTGCTGATTGTGTGCGTTGTTGTTGTAAATAGTAATCGCAAAATTCTGCCCCATTTCCGTTTCCAATAACGAACACATCAGTTTCACATTTCAACAGCATACGAATTGTACGAGAGTATTGGTAACTTTCAACTTTAAACAATTTCTTTGTTTAATTTTTAATCCTCGAATAAAGACTCAGGAAGCTGAACAAAGAAGCAATCATTTTTACACACACACACATATACATACACACTCGGCCACATCTTCACATTTCAATGCAAAAACCAGGATTGCTGTGGTCAAAGGAAGTATGGATTGCAGCTATCTGACATTTATGGATAAACATACGTTTTTTTTCTTTTTTTTTTTAGTTTTTACTGGAAAACATTTTCCTCTTACAAAACCACTAAAAGCAACAAAATTCTTACGTACACACAACAACAAAATTATGTTTTTTGAAAATGTAACATTCTGCAATGTTACATACTCGTACTTGCAACATTGTTTGTTGTCTTTGTTTTGTAGGAGTATGTTTGTGTTTAAATGTTTGTGAATAAAAAAAAATTATTGTAAACTGTCGGATGCAATTGGTATGTAGTGGGAATATTTTCTACTACTACTGCTGCCTTTTTTTAGTATTGCGAAAAGTTAGTGAACTTTAAAATTTTCCAAATAACGGTTAAATGCATGAGTGTTTAAGAGTTCATATGTATTTGAGGTTTTTGAAATTTTATAAGAGTTTGTTGCAGTGTTTGCTTATATTTTAGTGCAGCAGTTTTGCAGCTTAACTTAAATAACATTGTTGCTAAGTTATCTAAGTTTCAGGCACCAGACTGCAAGCGGAATATATATTTTTTATCTAGCTTTTGCATTTCTTATTATTAGTTTTTGTGTTTTGTTTTTCCATGCTTGGAAAATTTTAACAGATCATAGAGAAAGTTTATTTTAAAAGTATACAACATTTTAAAGTAGTCGTGCTACATGAATTTAATCAAACAACCCCATTTTAAAGTTCGAAAGGATATTTTATACTCTGAAAAAGTTATCACATACATATATGTATGAATCTATGAAATAAAAACATTTGGTAATTTTTTTTAATGAAATTTATATGTAAACTAGTTAACCCGGTGAGCTTCGCTACCCAACACCTACTTATCTAATTACGCCCACTTTTGTATAGATATTGTTACGGTACGCCAACTGTTTAAAATTTGTATACTTTAATTTTTACATCAACAGTTCCTTGTCCAAAAAATAAAACAGGCACCATTTTCAAAACGCAGTTTTCCGAAAACTATCCATTGCACTTTATTTTTTGAGTTTTTTCTCAAAAATGTTTTTCATGTGACACCCATATCATGGAAGTGAGTAAAAAATAGTCGTCTGCCATATTGTGTTAGTAGAGATGTCATTTTATTTTATGCTTCCTTCAAAATCCCTTTAATTTGATATCCATTCCAATGGGGGTCTATAAAAATAGTAAATAATGTACATTATAAACATTATTTAAATGGCGTAAAATTTTACTCAATATGTCTTCCAATTTCGAGAAAGTAAGAAAACAAACTTGAGATTTTTTCTGGGAAAAAAATTGTTGGTGGCCTAGAATGAATTTTAAGCACCAAGGTGGTCAGGTCAAATAGCAACCGTATAATTAATACCGAAATAATCATACATTTGAAATTACAATTTGCATTTTGAAAAAAAAAATCTCTGTTCTGATTTTATTATAAGTTTCTTAGTTGTATCTATATTGGGACGGGTTGAATTGTAAATTACTTTCCAGTTTGTCGTATTGTAAATACCATTTGTAATTGTTTAGAAATTGAACGGAATAGATAATCACAAAGCGTATACAAATAGACACGATATCGTTCCATAACATTTAATTGTAGATCAGACTAGAAATGTTGACTGTTCTGCAAGAATTAGCGAGTTACTTCTTTTGCAAACTGATATTGATTTTTTGTGAGCTTTAATTTGCTGACATTATGGTCGTACATTAAGGTTGTAGAAATAGAGATCTGGTGGATAAATACTACAAGGAGATACTGGAAGACTATGGCCATGGCATCAATGCGGAATATTGGGCTTCTCGAGACACATTGATATATCATTCTTTAAGATCCGACTGCAAATGCCAAAGATAAAAAAAAAAAATTAAAAAAAGCCTATAAGGTGGTACGCTCCAATGTACATACATAAAAGTCATATAAATCCTAAGATTTATTTCGCTATTTTTAAATTTTATAGTGAAAAGTTAAGTCGTTGTTCGTATCATATGGTCTGTATAAAACATGGGTCTTTACCACGAAAAAATGCGGACCGCGAATATAGTGTTGTTCTTCTTGTAAAGCAACTACTACAGTGTGGGCCAAAAGTAATCACCCGATGTCTTTTTGCTGTAATTTTATTTAATAAAAACCTTTGCATCTGCATGTATGGTCATCAACTCTGGCGGCGCTCATTTTACCCATATCACAAGCAGTGCCAAAATGTGTCTTAAAAAAAAATTACAGCAAAAGAACATCGGGTGATTACTTATGGCCCGGGTGTTTACTTTTGGCCCACCCGGTAGTATAATTATTCTTGTTTAATTTAAATCACTTTATTATTTTTATTGGGTTTATTTTTCTTATATGTAGAAATGGGCTCATACAGACATCCTCTAAGATGTATGCAAGTGTAAAAATTCCATAAGACTCTAAGAGTTCTTTTAAATATTTTCTTATAAGTCAAGATGGAATCTAAATTCACTAAAATTCGTATTATTTTAGATACTCTTCTAAATTGTCCCCCAATTTGAGCACTTAAATATTACTCCTACGTTTTTCACCTACAACACGAAAAGCTTGAACTTGTAAATTTTCTACCCAAAATTTTATAGCTATGTCTACCAAGTGTAAATTTACCACTCTAAAGACTAATAGTGGGTGGCGACTAACACAGCCAAATGGCAACGTTAAGTGAAACTTCATGTGTGGCAGACTAACGCTAAGTTTAACAAATTGGCAGAAGGAAACGCCGAGAAAAAAAAGTTCATAAATTCGCAACAATAAAAGCCATAAGAAAAAATTAAAATTAATATTTGAAAAGTTTATGAAGTAACAAGCAGCAACAACAACTACTCGTGTAACAGATGCAGCCAGATGTTGCTGTTCTACATCTTAAAGTAACACACAGAAGCTAAAGAATATTCTCAAAGGCTGACGTCAATTGTAACACAAGCTCAAGAACATCAACTGTACAATCTGTGCAGTGTTAGTCAGGTTGGGTGCAGTGCAGTGTGAGTTACAGCTGACAGAAGAGCACGAACGGAACAATATCTAAATAACGCCTTCTTGCCGAAAAATGCCAAGTAAGTTTATGAACAATGAAGAAAGTCTATTTAAGGATGCATTTGCCTGGCATTTACTTGCTACTCTAAATTTTCTATATTTTAACATTCCCGCATCTATACGAGTACATGTGCATACATACTCGTATGTATGTATGTTTTTATGTTTCCAAGTATGAAGATAAATCTTTCAGTTCATGGCCGGCTGCAGCATAGAATTTATGATCAAATACTTACACACACGCACCCACTCTCGTACTGTGTCTAAACTTCAAAATGTTTATGGTGCTGAAAGCTACCTTCATCATCTGTTGCTAAAATTGCTACGAAACTTCACTTTTATACGGTATACACCATACCATAACAACACCAGCAATACCGCCAACAGACAAACTTTCTCATACTCAGTAGTTAAAGAAAAAAAAAATAAAGAAAACTCAGATTAACCCTTCCTGCTCAAATAACTTCAGATTTTTCCAGCAATTCTCTATATAGAAGAATAAAGTCTACATAATATTGTTCAACTTGACAAAATTTCCAAACAATATACCTTTTGGGGATTTCGTTCAATAATAACTTTTTTACTCTGCTGCAGATATAGAAAGAAATATGAATCAAAAAAAAAAAAAAAAAAAAGAAATATAAAATAAGTAAAATGACAAGTGTTGGGACTGCTAAGGATGTCACAGTAACAAATCTTATTTGTTTTGTTACTTTATCATCTGCTTGTTTTTTTTTTTTCTTATGCCATTTTAATATTCAATGACACCTTCAAGATTGCTACAAATTACATGGAATTCTAAATCTATAATAATTCCAATTTAGTCTCCCTAATAAGTTTCCCTTATTGATCAGCACAAGTGGCTGACTTATGTAAAAATATTATATTGTGTATTCACATGGTTCTGAATTTCTCACAAAAAGTTTCGTTTTCAGTACCGACAAAGAAAAAATTAAACAAAATTTCAATTAAACATTTTTTAATATCAATTAAAAAATTAATTAGATTTTAATTTTTGTAATGAAATTAATGATATCAATTAAATTATTATTGTTGATTTAACCCAACTAGTTTTCAATTAAATTTTTAATAATAATAATTAAAACTTGAATTAAATAATGTAAAAAGTTCAATAAATTTTTTAATAGCAAAAAAAAATATTTGCATTCAATTCCAATGCTTGTTGGGTAATTATTTTCTTGGTCTAGTAATCAGGATATAGAGGGGCATAGTGTAGAGAACACACAGTGGTGAAAGTGTTAGGAAGGTAAAGCTTAATTCTTGCACAATTCAGCAGTTGCGTTAATTATAAAGGAAAGTTGCGGAGTCTCTGATGTTAATTTTGACGCATTATTTATTTATATTTCTAACTAAGTGAAGCCATTTTATTTATTAAATTTCTTACCGACGAAAGAGAGTCGTCTTGTAGCACAGAATAATCAGAAAATACATTTTTCCGAATTGGGAATTGAACTCGGGTTCTTCTGGTTGGAGAGTCAACACGCTGACTACTAGCCATCAGCAACCATCTATTTGTACAAAAAGTATTGCATATATGAAATAACGCAAAAAAATAAGCCAAAAAAGGAAAAAAAAAATTTATTTATTTAAGTATTGAGCCTATTAAATCTTTAATTGAATTGATTAAATTTTGAATTGAAAAAATATATTTTCTAATTATAGGTGGTAATTAATAATAAAAATTAAAATTATTCAAAAGTCAATGTTTTAAATAAAATGTATATTTTTGAGTTCTTAACAACACAGTCTAGTATAGAACATTCGAAATATACATGTTTTAAATCGTTCCGATCGTAGTGGTGTCAAACTTTGAACATAAGAAACTCTTCGCATAAAGTATGCTGAAACAGATGTATATTTCATGCAATTAGTAATTTCATAGACATATTAAACAAATTTCTCCAGCAGTGTAAATTATGACAATAAATTTATAATTCGAGCTGCTTTGGAATTCACACAAGTTCTTCCAAAAATGTCATTTTCAAGAAGATCAGTTAACAAGTCCTTAACGCAAATGTAGTTCTGCATGTACCGCCGTTATAACGTGCTTTAACTTCATGCAAGAACTCATTTTTATTATGATGCGGTAGTGTTTACAGGCCTCTGATTCATTCATATTCTATTTCCCTTCAACAAAAATTTCGTACATTGTGAATAATAATTACCCTCCGTAATGTAAATATTTTATATACATCGTGGTATATCTATGTGTTGAATTCTTTATAACTTTTATATTTATGCGATTAATAAATTTTTTTATACAGTTTTATTAGGGAATTATTGCGGATTTTAAACTTTAAAAAATGATGTCGTCTAAATAGTATCGTCGCACATTTGTAATCTTTTTGTCATATCTAAAACTTTTCAAAAAAAAACTTTGGCTGCAATGGCCATAATTTAATTTCGAATGTTGCTTTTTAGTTGGAACATACTTTCACACACACTTTCTTTCAAATATTCCCATAGAAAACTGGAAATTTATAAATTCGCTGAACGTAGTCTGTCACCTATCTATATGGGAACAAGTGTAATATGTTCAAAATTCTTTGCAGCGACAGCCGTGTGTCGAACATATCGAGCCTTTGGTGCAATACCGCAGTAACTCAAAATTTAAATTTTTTGAGCTGAGTATGCAGAAATGATCTTTGGGGAAATATACATACATATATCTAAAGGAAAAAAGATTATGGTTCTATATCTAACTGTTCAGATTCTACAGCTACAAATGTCTTTATTCCCTCCAGCTTTTTTCCAACAATATTTATTTGCAATAATGAAATATTTCCTTTATGATAAGAAATTTACAAACAGAAAACAATACAAAACATGCCTCTTTATTTAAAAACTTGTAAAGAAAAATAACTTTAGTAAACGCAAATACTATCAAAAAGATGGCTCAAAACTTCAAATGCATTTTTCTCAGTTCACGATTTTTTGAATTACAACGGCATTGCACCAAAGGCTCTATATCCTAGTTGATCCTGTGGTGTACCCACTCCCGTAAACGTTCATTATTATTACCGGTGTTCAGAGTAGATGCTCTTCCAGTACTAGAAGTGTTCTTGCAGACCCAAGTCAACGAAAGATTCTAACCAAATGTTGTAATATTGATGCACATTAAAATAACAACGTGTATACGCTGTTCCAACACAATGGATGTTTGGTTTGTTGAATACAATACAATTGTTTCGGTACGCTGTTCGATTGTGAAGTTATTCAAATTAAATTCCTCAAGTGTTCTTAACAAAATACTGGGGAAAACAACAAAACTTATTATAATTAAGAAAGTTATAAAGAATTCAAACCAACTGCAGTCAACTCTTGATAATTTGAATTTCGTTAAATTGACTGTCGCGATAATTTGAATTGTTTTCCAGGTTACTTGAAAAACATTCAATAAATTCGGTACGTCCGATGATTTGAATGTGTTTTTAGTCGCTGATGGCATAGATTATGAATTTTTTTTGGGATCTACGATCTATAATTTTAATTATTTTATTGTGCTGTGTTTTCGTAAAAAAATAAAATAAAATCAGGTAATCTTTTATTCTATCTCATAGAGATTGCTCTGTATCTCAGTATATAGAAATTTAATTTTGTCCTCCACAGTTCTCTAATTTATGTACAGTTTATAAGTAAGTGAAGTGGAAATGTGAGTGCCTACGTGCTTTTGAACGAACAATTAAATCATTCGGTTTAGTTTCACCATGCGCTATGCATTCAATCAAACTCTTCTCAATTTAAAGTCTCGATTAGTTGAACTTCTTCTTTGGCCCCTTGAATTTTAAGTTATCTATAGTCGACTCACATTCTCATTCTGCGCCATCCTCTATAATATCATTGTGTGGTCCCTCGTAATGCTATTTATTTTTATGTCATTTGTAACGAAAATTTAAACAATAAAAGAGAATACAAATGATCTAATTGGCGTAATAGACAAAAAAAAAAACAAAACCTTCCGTGAATTAGATTAAGTTTAAAGGCGTAATTAAATTTATAATTGTTATATTGACCTTGAGACCATAAATAAATTTTTGCTACAAAGTCTTTGTCGCAATTAATTTCAATTCATTAATTTCCAGTTTTTAGGAAACACAACCACTGTAAATTTATAAATTTATTGCTGCGGATACAGATGTGTGTATGTGCGTGTGTGTCTTTTTATAAATAAATAAACTTACAATCTCAAGGCGTACACAGTATGAAAAATAAATGATGAATGAATATTTAAAGTTCAGATCCAATGACATGCTTCATTGATAATTTTCTTAGCAAAACAAGCAATTTACCTTTTGTGTGGAAGGTAACACAATAAGAAGGATGTTAAATCATACATATTGAAACACTTACCTTGAACCGCAATTTATGCAGGCAGCAGAAGCGGCAATAACAACATCACTAACAATAAAGTTGAGAAAAAATACAAACCAAAACAAAAAAAAAGCATCATTATCAACGCAGGTGGTGTAAACGACAACGTTATAGATATTGCTACACGTCTGGCAAAAGTTATCCATCAGCTCTGCTTTTCACATTTCACTTTACTGAACATCTTTCAATTCGTCGTTTGTTAGCAGCGCTAGCTAATGCCGTTTAATAATAGTGTCATCGATGTTATTTTATTGTATTGGCATCAGCAGTATCAGCTTTGGGGAAAGTAGCAAAATTTGACACAGTAGTTAAAAAGGCACCCTTAAGGTGTCACCTGCTCAGTGCTTTAGAACATCGGTTTGTATAAAGTTACTTAAAGTCTGACGAAGCTGTTATTTGCAGTATTTTATTATCCAGAGAAAGGACAGCGTGTGCTTATACAGGGTGGCGCAGAATGAGCTATATGGTTTGAATTCTTTATAACTTTTTGATTATGCGATTAAAATATATATTTTTTTTAAAATACAGTATATTATTGGGGAATTTTTTTGCAATTAACTTTGAAAAATGATATCCTGTAAGTCATGTCCATTTTCTGCTTCGCACATACGTGCTCTTTTTAGGATATTTTCCATAATTTTTCGCAAAATTTCGGGTGTAATGGCCATGATTTCATTTCGAATGTTGGTTTTTAGTTGGAATATGGTTCTTGGTTTGTTAACGTACACTCTTTCTTTCAAATATCGCAAAAGAAAACTGTCAGGATCTGTTAAATCTGGCGAACGTGGAGGCCAGTGAAAATCGCTTGTGCGCGAAATAATGCGTTCGACGAATATGTCCCTTAACAAAGCCATTGAGGCACCTGCAATATGTGCTGTGTTCGATCGTTTAATGATTCATAATTAATTCCCCAAGTTTTCTTCACAAAATGCTTAAAAAAAAACAAAGAAAATATTAAAATTAAAAAAGTTATAAAGTGTTCAAAACATACAGTGCATTCTGCGCCACCCTCTGTATATGTGTCTAATTTTAAGGTGTGCTCATAACAATTGGCTAAAATTGCCAGTGACAGTTTTTGGCACAATCTAATTGTCTAAAATATTTCTAAATTCTCTTCTCCTTTGTGTTAATTTTCTGCCTCCTCCAATCTTTTTCCTCTTCTTTTCTTAACAGTTGCTTAATTTTAATGAACCATCACGAATTCTTAACTTTGACAAATTCTTTTTCTTCTTTAAATGCCAAAGTTTTCTTCGACGGTCTGCCCTATCTGTCTGCCTGAGTGTAGTTGACAAATGTTTTTAATGGCTCTCAGTCAGCATTGACAAAAACACATGCACACATACATACATATATTATTATATGAGAGGAGGATGTGTGTGTGTGTGTGTGTTGTGCCCGTGTTTCCCAGCATATCCGACAGCAATACTACTAAACGAACTCGCCTGTTTGTATTTCACCAATGTATTCACCACCGGTGTCACATTGTGTAATTGTTTGTTCTCTGGTTAGTGAGAGGGAAAGTGTAAACGTGGTTGATTGTGGTGAATCAATCAGCTCCATCACTTAAAACGAATAAAAGAAAAGAATATAAAACTAGACCTTTCGTGCAACAAGAAAAACGTCTTTTGCCATAAGTTTCACTCTGTTTCGAAAAAAACAGTTTTTATGTTTAAGGCCATTATGAGGTTATGTTTTGTTAGAGTGCTTATTAAGTTAATTGGGGGTTTTTTGGTTTTGTAATATTTTCCTTTTTGTAGTATTCAGATTTTTTTCTTTGCTCTGCTTTGTGGTCCTACATCTCTGGATTGCGTCTTGGCTTGTGATTAATTACAAAGTATTTGACGAAGGTTAATATTACTGTAAGATGTTTTTCTCTTTTCGCACTAGATTTACTTGCATCGTAGACACATAGTTTTATGATTTTCCATTGATATTATTGTGGCAATTAATTTCTATGCTTGTAATCTTGTTAAAGTATTAAATAAATTTATTTTACAGTCTGTCAAATACGTAGAAAAATCATGTTTAAATTTATCATTAAGCGACATGAGTGAAGAAGGTTTATCAAAATAGTTTCTACCCATCTAATTATATTTTAAATGCGTATCTGTAAGAAATATGTATGTATGTACATCTACAGGGTGGGGCAAAAGTAATCACCCGGTGCATAAGTAATCAGCCGATGTTCTTTTGCTGTAATTTTATTTAATAAAACCTTTGGATCTTTCATAAATTAAAATTATGAACAAAGAATAGTTAATTTTATTTCATGATTTAGTTCAAAATTATTTGGGGTTGCTTTAAATAACATGTATAAGCCAAATTATTGTGTTTTATGGATGTATGCATGTGTGAAGATTTGTAATTGTACATGGTCATATATAATAGGTCTGTTCTAGGTGCATAACAAAATTGACCGAACTCGCACAAATTATTTTATTTATATGTATATGATTCTAATTTTAAAATTGTGCTTTTCTCGAAAAAATATGTGAATGTATTATTACATACTTTATGGTATTCTCATAAAGTATTTTTTTATATAAAAGCAAACTCTAAAATTTGGGAGGAAAGCATATCCATATAGTACTATTTCGCTAATGCCTACTTAGCTCAGCAGTGGACTTTTCTCAAGTTTTGACAACAAATTCAAGATTCTTGTGTTCAAAATTCAACTAATCAATCGATAATTGAAGTTGAATACCGAACAGACCAAAAATTTATAAACAAAAACATAACAATCCATTAGTTTACTTTTTTTTTATATCACATACTTATTTCTATTTTTATATTTTTCTTCTCATCTATATATATCTATATACATACATATATGCTTTCCGCCTCAGTTGTTGAGTTTGCTTTTAGAAAAAATACTTTATGAGAACATCATTAAGTATATTGTTGAATTTCCAACTGGGTATCCTTTTTATTACTTGTCTCAATTAGTCAAATTCGTATGCAGTGGTCAATGCACTAGTTTCGTGCATTAAAATAATAACAACAAATACATAAATATAATGCAAGTTACTGCTACTCGAGACATTCATTGTAAATCAATGTAGAAAAAATTAAGAATTTTGGACCAAAACTTTACAGCTATCAATATTAACCGCTTAATGAGACAATAATTGAAAAACTATGCATAAAAAACGTAAAACTGAGTACCCAACAATATTTAAAATATATTAAGGGTTGAAATGAATTTTTGTTATCATTAAGTACAGTCCATTTAAAACCTTTGAATAAATAAGTTCTGAACAATTTGTAAAGGAATAATTACATATTGAACGAAAAGTGATTAAGTTTACATAGAATTAAATTTTGGAATTTGGTAAGTCATCAAAGGGCAAGAAAAAGCTCTTGTCCGCAACATATATTATAATACATTTCACATATTTTTTCGGGAAAAAGCACAATTTTAAAATTGGAATCTTATATAATATTATATATATTCTATTTTATTTATTTATAACAATAACCAACCGAGCCCATAGGGACATATTTAGTTGATGTACTACAAGTGTAACATAAGAATTATTAAATATGTAGGCATCAAATAAGCTAGAAATAATGTTTATGAAATTGAAAGTTATATTGCCCATGAATTTGACTATATACATATATTCAGAATCTAGATTGAAATCGAGAAATGCTTCTCAACAATATGTAAGATGGAAGCCTCTAAATTTACCCAAAAGCGTGCCAGCAATTATTAACAATTTTTGTACAATTTTGAAATAAAATTAGAGAGTAAAATTTTTAATTTTCAGTACAAAGTAAGTAAGTTCGGTCTAGAATTAAATTATCGGCTGTTTTATATTTATATTTAATCAGAAAATTTGAAAAGAAACGACAAAAGCTTTTAATTTAAAAGAGATTTTTTAAATAAATTTCAAAATGTAAGTACATATATTTGTGCATATTTATCACTTTTTTTAATAAAAAAAAGGGTTTTACTTTTCTTTTAATTTATTTTTGTCCACATTTTACAGCCGTTACCAACGTTTTTGTTATGCACGTTGAACAGACCTATTATGTGGTAAATATTATGGTTTTTTGCGTTTTCTTAATTTTTTTTACATTTTGGTCTCTTATTAAGATAAATTATGGCTTACTCTCATTTTATCGAACTTTACCAGAAAAGTAAACGAACAGAAATAATATCATTAATATCATCTATTTAGCCCGACTGAGCTTAGGAAATGACTTTACAACTAACTTTTTCCCTTATTATAATTAAAAGTAATTTTTCACAATATTTTGATAAATTAACTATGAACTTGAACACGATAATAATTGCAATAATTCTAGTTCGATTAAATTGTAACAGCCGTATTCATAAAAACTTGCACCAAGTTTATAAACCGTTTATAATTAAAATTGAATAAAGTTTTATTCATAAATGACTAATAGGCTTTTACAAGTTTAATAAAGCATCTACAAAATTTGCAATTTTATTGATAGATTTTAACCAAAAATAAAACGATACTCTTTGAATTTTTACATTTTGTTTGAACACATTTTTACACATAAAAACTTTTTCCCGGAATATTATTGCAATATTGTGGAGAAAAACTTAATTAATTAATAATATGGACTCGATAAATACAATTTAACCAATGCGTAAGTGAAATTGATATAAAAGAAGAAAGATAGTGACCAATTTGAAATATTCACAGAGACTTTAGTTGAGATCTCAAATTATCGGTAACCGAAAGTGTACAAGGAAAGGGCAATCCCGTCTCCATTCCAGATGACCAGTTAAATAAGACTTCCAAAAAATTTACCGTACCCAAAATTGTGGAGAGTAAGATATGATTCCGAGATAATGGTGTTGAAGTATTCTTTCATTGCCTCACACAAGAAATAGTATCACTAATTTGAGGAAGAGTTGCTCGCCCTTTGGCATGTCATGGCACAAGTATAATCAATGCAATTAGGGACCATTGATGGACCCCATATAAAAATAAAAAATATTGGTGGTTATATTGCTCAATATTAAATGCATAGAATTTTTAAGTACAATCTAGCATGGAAATGTGAGAGGAAGCTATAAAATTTCCACGTTCTTTAAAGTCCTTCAGAATAAAATTTTTCTTTCGCATTTATATACATACATACATATATACTTACGCATATATAACATTGATTTATATATGTACATATGTATTTACACAAACAAATACAATTTCAAGTTAACAAAATGCAAAACAAAAATTTATAAAAATTTAGTAATTTTGTTATTGTTGCCCACGTTCAGACTATAATTTATAAAAAAAAAAAAACATCTCGCAATTTTCTGATGAGCATTAGTGTGGCTTTGTATGTCAGTTGTTATCGGAAGGTTTCAGTGGCGAAGGCATAGTAACTGATCATTGAACAATGCCGCCGTCAGCTGAGAGCAATCCACAATCACATCAATACGCCCTCCTTCGTCGGTATTGTGTAGCACCGGCGAAGTAAAATAATAATAAAAATGGCTACTAAACCGAAGTTTCAGCACTGCTATCAACAAAGAACGAGCAAAAGCAGAGCTTTTGAGTGAGTTGCCGTACGTAAACATAAAATTACTACAAGTCTTCAATTGCTATAGATCTTTTATTCTTCGTTTATGTATAAAACTTTTTCTGATTTCTAATACAAAAATTCTATGATAACTTTTGTACTATTTAAACATATAATAAGAATTTTTTAGAAATATAACTGTAAATATTCTAAAAATCATATTTTAAATTAAAATTTTACAGTAATACAGAAAATTGTTATTAAATTTTCAACATGGTAACATTGTTTATCGTTTTGTCATTCATTCTGACACTCAGTGGCATGCCACTAATCGCATACAATTTTTGCTGCCAGTTTGAAAAAATTGGTATAATGGCGTTTGCCTTTCTTTACTAATCGTGTTCGTTTCTAAAAAGTATGCAAAAAGCGATTACGTTCCTTTGTGAATAATGTTGCACTAATAACTGGCAAAATATGTAACATATCTGACCCTCTATTCTCAATTTGGGGTGAGATATTTGATATTTGATGCCTTTTAATACAAACGAGAACTCTTCTTCGAGTGATTTTATTTGCATAAGCGGAAGATTTAAATCAATAATAATAATAATTTTTCTATTATTATTATTATTGATGGAATTATGTTAAATATCTTAGAAGCTGTGAAATGCTAAGTGTCAAATATTTTACATCATTACGGTAATAAAAAATGTATCATTTCTTAAAAGTTTTGGCCAACTGTAGAAAATGGCACCCATCGAAAAGGAAATCACCATTAGTGAAAAATTGTACATGTCTTGAGTTTCTGAACTGCGTAAACACTTCAGCTATGTTCACACGATTGTCAGATTGTACAGTATTGTAGGATACGCCAATATTGTGGCAATGCACTCACAATGAGAAATTTTTACCTTCTGGTAATTTGTCTGTTCACAATATTGAAAGAAACCATACAATTTCATTGGCACACAGTTCTGCGATAATAAATTTTTGTACCAATAATAATTGTCTATTCACACGGTTGTCAAATTATTGTATGCCAAACGTTGCCAGATCCAACTTTTAACATTGTATCGAAATATTTATGGGCAGCATTGCCAACAGAAATATTTATCTGCCAATGGTGTTATTGTACGGTGCACTAAATGAAACTCATGCGACATGTGTGTCTTTCCATTCTGTTCCAGGGAGTTCTCACGATTGTCCGAATTGTAATAATATTATTGGAATACAAAGCACCGACAATACATATTGTGACGATGTTCCCACACGAAAATTGTATGTTCACACGGTTGTTGCACATATTGTAATAACATTTTCTGTGAATACGGTAGTAAATGACAATCGTGTGAACATACCTTTAGTGCTACATGTATTTTGTTCGAAGCCAGTATCAAATACCATACTAAAAAAAAATTGTGTCATAGGAATAAACAGTATGTAAATGACATAAAATTATTTTGTAAATTGTCTAGATTACGATATAAATTTAAAATCAAATCTACTATATTTCGGTTCGGTATAAATGTTCTGTAATGAAAATATTAAAAACAATCTGCCGTATTAATACAAATTTGTTGGATTTGTTAAAGGTTTATTCATTTAGTCGTAGGCCAACATCGACTATGATCACTTCGCTGAGGCAGAATATGAGTGACTCATTGAATTGTGACCTCATGAAAATAACGCAATGGGGTCAGGCAAACAGGGTCGATTTCAATGCTCAAAAGACCCAATGCAGCATGCTTACACATCGACGCATGCCTGATGACGCTGCGTCATCTGTAATTATGGGCGGTATAAACATCGAGGAATCAGAAGCTCTTGATGTTCTTGGGATGAAAATTCAGTGCGATGTTCGATGGACTGAGCACATTTTTCAGATATCAAAAGAGCAGAGAAAGAGACATCATCAAGAGATTTGCTGTCTCTTTTACCCCCTAACTCTGTTCGGTGATTCCTTTTTCTTCTAAATTCCTCAATATTGTTGTTTTGTTTTGATTTTTATTTTCTAGATGTGAAAATTAGCCGTATTTTTCATCTACTTTATACTCACAATTTCGCAATTTTTAGCACGACAATGTTACAAACATAGGTTATAGGAATATGTGGTTACAAAACACAACATTGTGGTGTTTTGTGTTATGAAAATTAATTTCATTTATTAAAACAAATAGATACCAAAAAATCATAAGATCACTAAAATGTTATTTTATTGGCTTATGCACAACAAATTTCATATTGGTAATTTTTTAGCTTCGCTATGTTTTTTTTGCTATATTAACACAAAACACAATTAGAACCACAAAACACCATTAAAACAAGCGGCACTATGTTTTTTTTACTACAATATTAACACAAAACACAATTAAAACTAATAAAACCACAAGAAATTATAAATTTGTTCTTATGCACAAAATGTGGCTTATGTTTACTTTTCTTTTGTTTACTTTTCATCTTTCGTAAAATTGTATATTTGTCTCTTTCTCCCCCTATTTTAAGAAAAGCTGATTTAAAATTTGTCAGACCCCGAACTGAAACTTCTAGGTATTCTATGACGACAACGACCGGCTCACATCGCTAAGCAACTCTACTGAAGTGTTCAAATTAAATTTAGAGAATATTTCAAAACAAAGTAATTGCAAAATGTCGTCAAATAAAACGGAAACTAATGATATATACATAAGAGGTAAAATTCTTTTTGTGTGATCATTTGAAGTTTTTAATATTATTTTATTTATTGTTTTGCTCCAGAATCGCTTTCCCCCCAAATGGGTCAACTTTGCATAAAAGAGGACTTTTCTGATGTAGCATTTATTGTGGAAAACCAAAGGATTCCGGCACACCGCGTTATATTGGCTGCCAGAAGTGAATACTTTCGTGCCCTCTTGTTTGGCAGCTTATCAGAATCCAAGCAGTCTGTAATAAATCTTAATGTTCCAGTGAATGCTTTTAAAGCATTATTGCGATTTATATATTCTGGACATTTACCATTGACACAAATGAATGAAGATGTGATACTAGAAACATTTATTTTGGCCGATCAATATTGTATTTCAGAATTAGAGTTACCTATATTGGATTATCTAAGAAAGAATTTAGCATTAACTAATGTTTGTGCCCTTTTGGATGCAGCACGACTTAATAATTTGGATATACTGAAAAAATATTGTTTGCAATTCATGGATCGCAATGCTAAAGATATATTGCAGCATGAGTCTTTTACAAATTTATCAAAGGTAGAAAAAATGCATTTTTATTTTTTGAAAGTGATATTACATTATGTACACGTACATACATACATATATAATTTAGGAATCGCTGGAAGAAGTCTTGAGACGTGATTCTTTTTTCGCTCCTGAAGTACATATTTTTTTAACCGTCCAGAAATGGTGTAACCAGAATCAAAATGTTGATATTCAAGTAAGTGGAAAAACATATGAATTTATATCGTATGCAGACATACTTGCGTTTTTAACAAGGTATAGGTATAGTTATAAAGCGTTATTTTTAAAATATATGGACTAATTAGGAAAAATTATAATCTAAGGTACCTAAATGTGCAAAGTTATAGCCAAAACTTATTTCTTATTCCACACAGAAATAAATTTTAAATTAAATATTTTAATGCGAAGACAATGGTGGTTTTTGACAAAAGTACAAAGAACGGCCGGCAACCCCGAGCTATCCCCCAGCCATCGGCTTATCGGCCACTTTGCATGTTGGATGGTGCCGGCAAGCTGCTGGAGAAGCTACTGCAAAGAAGGCTGGCGGAGGCCGTGAGGATGGCTGGGGGGCTGTCGGATAGACAGCATGGCTTCAGACCTGTCAGGTCAACGCTCGGGGCGATTGCTGATGTTGTTGAGTGCTTCGAGCGCGCTCAGAGCGAGAGGCGCTATTACCCGAAGCGCATAGTTGTCCTGGCAACACTCGACGTTCGGAATGCCTTCAACAGCCTACGATGGGCTGATGTTCTAGAGGCGCTACAGGGGATGTTCCGTATTCACGGATACTTGTATAGAATTCTCCGTAGTTATCTGGACGATCGGGTACTGTTGTACGATACGCCGACGGGGCGGAGGAGCAGGTCGATCACGTCCGGCGCGGCCCAGGGATCTGTGCTGGGCCCGGACTTATGGAATCTGTCCTACGATGGGATCTTTGGGGTGGAAATGCCCGAGGATGATCAGCTCGTGGGATACGCGGATGATATAGCGGGGGTGATCTTGGCGCGAGGCTCATTCCCTGCGTGGAAGTATGGATTCGGAGGAAATTTGGGGAAGTTAACTACTTCCTGACACAATTCCTCTCGGGCCACGGATACTTCCGAAAGTACCTGTACCGGATGGGCAGGGCAGATGATCCCGACTGCATTTACTGTGGTATTACGGATGATGACTTTCTTCGACTGCACCAGGTGGCATACTGAGAGAGGTGCAATGGCGCAGCGGGTTGGCGGGTTCGCTCCTGCCACCGTGATAGGGAGGATGCGCGATTGTGAAGACAATTGGGACGCTGTGGCGCAGTACGTGGGATACGTTCTGCGGAGGAAGAAGAGTTACCTCGATGCGCTGCTGCATAGCGGGGCCCCCTCTGACGGGGACCAGGCGATACCGACCGGGACCATGGCGCCGGCTGCGGACTTGGCGGACCCAGACGTGGGTCCGTGAGAGTGGTCCTGATTGGGACGTGGCTCTGGGCCTTCCCGAAGTAATGCGGAAAGCGGTCTCGGGGAGGAATCTACCCAGAGGAGGAGGAGGGAATTTTTTTGTGGCAACACCACTCGACGCAGATGACGACGGTCTCTGTACGGTCACACCAAAAAAAAAAAAAAAACCCCGAGCAATCCTAAGTTTTCAGTGCTTGACCATATGTGATAAAATTTTAAATTACTTATTTCTTGTTATTGAAAGGCCTTTTTCGTTATCTGCGCAATATGGTTTTAATGCTTTTTTTGTTTTACAAGTTTTATACATAGTTAAAATTTTTTCAATTGGAGGCATTTTTTTTGCTTAAAATAATTTTAATGCAAATGGAGAACACTTTTGTCAACAAACTATTTTATTTTGTTAATTATATTTCTTTTATATATATATATTATTTAAAATATACGTAGATATATGTATGTTACTTAAACTATGAAAAACATCGCAATGTGAACAAAAAAATAGTAAAAAAATTAACTTAATTTTCTGGTTTTTTGAAACGTGATTTAGAATCTGGTCACACTGTCTGCAAGGGCGCAAACGTAAGCTGTGTTAAAATAGCCGTATAATTTATGGTCAGTTCTGGTAATTCTAATGTGAAAAATGAAGCTCGGTCTGGATTGGAAATGATCGGAATTGTCGATAAAAGATTGTTAATCGATGAGCTCGATCAACTGTTTTTCAATTCGAGTAACATTTTTCGATTCTTAATAACTCGCAAGTATAAAAGAATAATAATAATATTAATGCTCGTTAAGATTGTATGGACATCTGAAAAGTAATTTATACAAACAAAGTGACTGTAATTTTTCTATATTTTTACCTGTTTTCTGTGCGCCCATATCTCTTTGTTTCTTGAGAACTAAAAATTATTTTTGTTAGACGAATTATGTTGAATTCTAAAACATATTTTTCTTTCTTTTCTATTGTATAGTTGAGAATGCAAATTTTTGAATTTGAAACAATCAAAAAAGATAATTCGTTGTATTTTTCTAGAAATAGGCACTATGCACATTCGAATGTATTCATTGCGTTTGAACATACAGTGACAGAAAAAATTATACCACCCTTTTGGAGGTCAACATACAAATTAAAACGATGTATAGAGAAATAAAAGTGTAATTGTATTGTACAATATATTTAATATAAGGTATTCAAATAATCTGTACTTTTACGTCAGGTAAAACATATGTTTGTTGTCTACCAGATGTCCATTCTGATCTGCGAAAGCCCGATATTTATTATCAGATGTAGCGTCACTAAACCATAAGCTGTCAAGTAAAAAATAAATATATATGTACATATGTATATATTAGCGGAATTCACGGTTTGACAACAGAAAAATGTTGTTGCATTTTTTTGTTGCGTTGTTGTGTTTGCATTGCATTGCATTGATTTACTACAAGATCAAAAAGTTCTACAATAGTAATTTACTAAGATGCGTAAATTCCGCTATTAATAATAATTATACTGAAATTACTTTATTATTCTCCTGAAGTTATTTTGTATTTTGTATTTGATTATTTCATTTTCCATATTTAAAATTGCATAGTCAACACTTATGTAAAAAAAATGTATTAAGGGATACTGTCGGCTATTGCAAATATCAATCCACTTATAAAAAAGGGAAGAAAAGCAGGAGTTGTCAGAATCGGGTATGGGTGCGTTTTGTCTACCTCAGCCCTGCGGAAATTCCACTATTCACAATAAGAAATCTAAATTCATCACAGATCATAGAGATTTATCATGCTTTGAAGTAACAAATAAATAAGAGCAATACTATCAAAAGAAAAAAACTGAAGGTCCTATCACAATTCAACATTTAACAGTGCAAGAGACAATATTTTAAATAGTTGAATTTTAATCTTTTTGCAAATATTTCAAGTTTTTCTAGTTTCTATACGAAGTATGTAATTGTTAGTTTGCATTAGAAACAAATAATCCGATCTGTATATATAAAAAATAGCATAACTTTATCAACTTTCGACCGATTTTAACAAATGAAGTATCATTTCTCTCAGAAAATCTCTTTTTTTAAGAAAATTGCATTTTCTGAATGGTGTGATAATATTTTTTCATACAGCTGTACAGTTTATAGAATAATGGGAGCAGAAAATCTTTGGCTCGATTTGCACAGGACATTATTTAATCAAAGACCCGTGGTTTCTGGAGATACGATTTTTGACGAAAAAAATTTATCCACCATAATGTACATACATACATACATATTTACACATACAAAAGTAAGATTCGTCACATGTAGCAATGTCAAAAACGCTCCCTAAACCCCCGATCACACGAGCAACAAGTTTGGCAATTAATGCCGCGGCGACTGTCAAATTTGATTGCCAACACAAGATATTAACAATAATCTCTAACACAAATTCAAATGAAAGTCCGTTTTTTTCCGCAAAAACAAAAAAATTTTTAACAAAGTTGAATTAAACAAAAATGTTTAAATAAAAGTTCACTTTATTAAATAAGAATAGAGTTAAATTCATGAAGTTTATTAGTATTTTTTAAGATATGTACGTGTTCGCCACCGCTAAATACAATGTTGAACACTACCAATTTGAAGGCGTTATACTGCCGACGTTATTGCCTGTATTCTTCAGACACAAGAAATTGTTTGTCTGGTCGGCGGGAAAGGTATGTCATTTTATTTGCCGTGAATACACTAACAAACAGACAACGTTTTCAAATCATTGAATTTTATAATCACAATTCGTGCTGTGTCCATTTTAGACTGAGTTTAGACGAGAAAACATTTGGAAGAAAAAAATCTGGAATTCACTTTTGTTTTTTCATTCGCGGTCACACAGAAGAAAATGTTGCCGGCGACATTCCATACAAATGTTTCCTCGTCTAAACTCAGTTTCATGCTCGTCATAATCGACCAAATTTCGCACCAGTTCACTTTATTGGACATTAATTCACAAACCCGTATGCGAAGAGTGCTTACCGAGTGCACACAGAAAAAAATTCCAATATAAAGTTAGCATGACTAAATGTTCATTAAAATCATGTTAAATTTCTGCAAAAATGAATTGAAATTTAAGATTGATTTCAAAATTAACTTAAAACAAATTGCTCAATATTTTTCGTAATAAAAATAACGTTGCACAATGTTAAATACAAAAAAAATCCTATTTGATATTGAAATTAAAGTTTTGTCAACGTTGCAATCTACTAAATCCCTTTACCCTTTTACCCAAAACCTTATTTCCTAGTTCCGGCGCAATGCACCGCATGTATAGGTGTCATCCCCTGAGTGCCGGTCCAAGAAAAAAAAATCAATACTTTAAAATTCAAAATTTTCATACAAAGACAGACTAATATAAAACTAACTGTTCATTTAGTTCAAATTATACAATATAATTAGATTATTGTACATTACCATGTGTCCATATTTTATAAAAAATGACAAGAAATCCAAGTATATATATATTAATGTATATGGTTGTACAATGCTGTTTATTGAGTAAATTATAAAATAGATCTTATAAGTTTCACAGTCGCAAAAGAAGTAAAGTTTAACAAGAATTTTAATATAATGAAAATTACAAAACTGAAGAGAAAACTAACAAAATATATTAATTCGAAATGAGAATAACACCGTTAGGTATACACATATTACTCTATCGATTTATTGGATGATTATTACAATTAAGGTACTTATAGTACCGATAATAAGCTTTATATGAATTTATATTAAAGAGAGTTTAAATTAACCTTCCTGGCCATTTCGTCAGTCTGTGAGACCGATGAATCACTTTTGTGTTAATTTCACGAAAACAAAAAATGGAAACTCCGTCATTCTCTCAGTATCTTCATTATTTCTCATTATACAACGTTTAGTGTAACAAGTGCGTTTGAGTTGAAGTGTTGTAGCGGTGATTACTAATCGGACGGTCTGTGAGACCGACTTATAGTTAAGTGTTACATTTTCGTCAGGTAAGTTGGTTTTGCTAAATTAGAAATTTTTAGATGAAAATGGACAATTAACTATCAGTTTATATGATTTAATAAAAGAATTATTTTCAAAATTAATTATCGTGAGATTTTCTTTAGATATGGCAGATATTGAGCGCATAAGAGCTGTTCTGAATGAAATCGATTCAGATCCAGATTCTGATGTGGAAAGTGGTACTGAATACGAAGATAATATTGATGTGTATGAAGCAAACGCTGATACTGAACAAGAAGACTCCGAGGAAAGTGATGTTGAAGTTTCACAGGACGCTGAAGCTCTAACGACTGATTGAAATTTACAAAGACTAACCTCATAATGAGGCATATATTTTAATCATTTTGAAGTTAATTTTTTATTAGTGTTCCTGTTTTTTCTTGAATTCATTTTATTTTTTTGTTTACTTTTAAGATATATGTTAATAGAAAAACAACATTTTATAAATGTTGTGTTTTGTGAAAGAATTTTTTTTTATTTTAGGTCTAATATCAAAAATGCCAAAGTATTGTGATGAAATATAAATTGATGCTGTGAGCTAAAAAAAAAACTAATTTTTGTTTTTTTCTTACTTTAGTTATTTCAGATTGGTTTCTTAAATATGTCCACTGCACAGGTTTTGAAAATTTTAGAATAGTTTTGAGATACCGAGAAATATCTGAAATCGGTCTGAGAGACCGAAAAATGTGAATGTGTTGCACTAAAATGAAAATACTGTTTATTTCAGCAACACTAACATTGAATCAGGTTAAATGAAGATTGAGCAATGTCAAATAAACAGATAAAAATTTGAAATCATACTTAAGGCAGCTTGAAACAGGTAAATATTTTAGTACGTTCGTTTATGAGTGTGAGTTTAGAGTTCTCATTCTTAATAAATCTCATAAATGTACATACATGATAATTTTCAAACCCTGACAAGATGCCACTAAAAAATAGGAACAAAAATAAAACTCAATGATTAATATTTCAAAACTTTTTAGCACTTCCTTACACAATTAATTTCTTTACTTACAGTCTATCCTTTCGCTTGTGCGCTTTCCTCTGATAAATCCTGAAGAACTATTGCAAATAGTTCGCTCACCGAGTATAGCAGAACTACTACCCGCAATACAAGAACAAAATATATATACATATTTATCGTTCCGGGCTCCATTATTGCCTGAGGAAAATGTGGCTACTTCAAAATTTGGTTCGCGTACCATTCAGGGTAACTGCCCTGCTGAGCTCTTAAATGGCAATGTTAACAGTTACGACAACGATAATTGCTTTACGTATCACCATATTACCTATGCCAACGATAGGGGTATAATAGTAGAGTTGGGCACTCGTTACATTATAAATCATATTAAAGTCTTATTGTATGACCGTGATTATCGCTCGTATTCATATTTTATTGAAGTCTCTGTGAATCAAAGACATTGGGACCGTGTGATTGACTATTCTCAGTACTCCTGTGGCTCATGGCAATTTTTATATTTTCAACCTCGTCCTGTGCGTTACATCAAATTGGTAGGCACTCATAATACACATAATAATATATTCCACGCACTTGCTTTGGAAGCAATGTACGCTACAAATATTCCAAAGGTTATCAAAGGGGTTGTGGTACCCACATATAATGTTTCCAGTACTGAAATGAGTGCGGTAGTATTAAAAGGCGACGGTGTCACAAGCAATGCTTTAATAAATGGCAACTATATTGATTATGATGGGTGTTGGGGTTATACTTCCCATCAATTGGATACTGGTGCAATTTTAATACGTTTGGGTAAGTAAACCACTTTATAAGATATTCCAAATTAAGAACTTTATCATTTCTTTAAAGGACAACCGTACATAATTGGATCAATGCGTTTATTGTTGTGGGATTTAGATGATCGTCATTACAGTTTCTATATTGAAACGTCAGTTAATAAAAAAGATTGGGTTATGGTAGTTGACAAGCGGAATGAAACAGTCAGATCTTGGCAAAACGTTGCTTTCATTCCATTACCAGTGGTGTTTATACGCATTGTTGGTACGCGTAATACAGCCAATGAACACTTTCGCTGCGTCCATTTAGAATGTCCGTCGCAGGATCCTGATTTTAAACAACGTGATGGTGCAGAAGAAAAGGAAGAGTGCCGCTAATGAATCGGGATTCAGCGGGCGAAGCACCCATACCAGAAATCAACCGATACAAGTAGAAGAATCTGAACTCCTTCAAATCGACACTAATTCTTTAGAATATAATAAATCAAAAAAATTTAATTTTAGAAATATTTTGTTAGTTGAAGTTAAGTTTCAAACGGGGAGAATTGAAACGATCTTTCAGTTGAAGTTAAGTTTCAAACGGAGACAATTGAAACGATCTTTCAGCAATAAGAAAATAAAGCAAATTGGTGATTAATTATTATATGTCTCTCTGTTGTAAAATATAAATAAAAATAATATATATAATATGATTAGTAATATGTTAACTGAAAAAGTTTTATTGTGCTGCCAACAGAGCAGAAGCTGTACGGTGAAACTGAAGTCAGTCATATTTTTTGTTTGTACTGCGATATTGCAGCACCCCTGCAGAAAATGATAATAGTAAAGCTGTACTGACAATGTCACCAAAATATCCCGTAATCAGTCGACGAAAGTGATGATTTGGAAACACTTGGTCTTTTCTTCTTAAAGGGAGTAAATGCGATAAATGTGTAGCTATTATGACACAGCTGTTGTGCTACTGGATGCTAGAATTATTATATCGTATAGTATTATTGCACATTAAATACCCGATAGGCATTCAACATTCATATATTTAGAAAAAAAAACTCGTTTTATTAGGGTACCATTGCGTATTCAGTAGATTTGACGATTTATTGCCCTTTTGACGACTTTTCGTATGTTTTTTTTTCATGATATAGCTTTTTTTAAGTATTTAAAAAGTAAAACTTTTCCATAGGAATTTAAAAAAAAAAACAAAGAAGTAAAACTGTTTCATACAGATTTATTAAAATAAAAAAAATTCTCACAAAACATTAAAAACATAATATAAATATAATTCTAGTTACAGGATGTAAAGCTTCTTTTAAGAGACAATCTGGAATGAACAGCCGGATTAGAGTCTCTTTGCAAATTCCAACAGTAGTCTGCCATCATATGTGTATCCCACCTTCCCTGGTACCGATTCTCCATAATTTTGATATCTTGATGAAACCTTTCTCCGTGTTCTTCGCTTAAATTACCCAAATTTTTGGGAAATCGGTTCAAGTGACTGTGCAAATAATGGATTTTAATACTCATGTTGCAGCCAAGGTCTCTGAAATTATCCAGCATATTCTCCACTAGTTGAAAATAATTTGGAGCTTTATTATTTCCCAAGAAATTTTTTATAACTTGCACGAATGATGTCCACGCATTTCGTTCAGTTTCGGTCATTGACTTATCAAAATCGTTGTCATTCATAAACTGCCTTATTTGGGGACCGTCAAAAACTCCTGCTCTAATCTTATCTCTACTTAGATTAGGCATTTTGCTGCAAATATATGCAAAACATTCCCCATCGCGATTCAGAGCCTTAACAAACTGCTTCATGAGTCCTAATTTGATGTGCAACGGTGGTAGGGCGATCTTTTCACGTGCAACTAAAGCTTCATTTAGAATATTTTTATCGCCAACAATCATTTTTTCTCTCGTAGGCCAATATTTTTGCCGCCAATGTTGTTGCTTGGATCTGCTATCCCAGAGACACAAAAAGCAAGGGTACTTAGTATAACCACTCTGTTGTCCAAGAAGAAAATTGACCATTTTAAGATCAACACAAATGATTCATTGGTGGTCTTGGTATTTTATCTTTTTCATCACTAATGCAATGTTGTTATATTCTTCTTTCATTGTTGTGGAGTGCGCAATTGGAATTGATGCATACACATTGCCATTGTGCAATAACGCGCATTAAACTTCTCTTGGAACTGTCCACGAAGAGGCGCCAATCGCTAGGTAGATACTTGAATAGCCCCATTTCCTGCATAAGACCATTAACATTATTACAAAACACCAGATTGTCTTCCTTAGTAAAAAATGTTAAAAAATCTTTATCCCTAGTGCGGTAATAAGTTATTTTTGTTCCACGTTCTAACAAATTCTTATCATTTAACCTCGAAGCTAACACTACAGACGCTTCTTTTGATAAGGCCAAATCTCCAATTAAGTTATTCAACTCGCATTGATTAAAACATTGAGGAATAGTTTCTGTGTCTTCGAAAACACTGTCGCAATCAGTTAGATCATTAGCGGTATTATGTTCAAACTCCAAACTCAGCTCTGAAGAATCATTCAGTTTTGGAATGGGAACATCTTCGGAATGGGGAATTGGACGGCGCGCTGACGGTAAATCGGGATACTGCCATTTATTTCGATTTTTCCTATTAATACCAGCAATACTCACTAAACAGAAGTAACAGTCGTCCAAATGATTTCTGGGCTCTCTCCAAACCATCGGCACACCAAACTTAAGCCTATTTCGTTTTCCTTGAGTCCACTGTCCACAGCAAGTATTGCACACAATGTGTGGAGCCCAGCTTTTATCTTGGTCACAAAGATCAACTCCAAAGTAATCTAAATACGATTTTTTAACACATTCCGAAATAGGTCTTATGTTTTCTTTAACGGTGTATTCTCCACAAATATAACAAAATGTGTCAGCGTAATTTTTACACCGTCTTCTATTGGAAATAATTTCTATTTAGATCAACACTTTTTTAATAAACTTTGCCAACTGCAATAAACCACTTCTTACAAGCAACTAACTTCCGATATGCAATTGGAGTGCAAAAAGAAAAAATAACGTTCTGAATAATATTGCACAAATAAAATTTCCGTTAATCAACTAGCAATTACACAAAAAATAATATTTTCGGAAAAAACGGAATGACAAACTGATATATACCCTCCTCACTTACAGTATAAAAAAGCTATATCATGAAAACTAGACCTGATAGAGACAAACTGAGTACAGATTTGAATTCAGCGCACACAAATTAACTAGAATCAGTTGATAAATTCACAGAAGCAAAAATCTTTTTTAATTTTGTCGGGCTGTGTTATAGCAGCAGATGACATGAATATTGTAGAAATTATAAACGGAATTACAAAGAAGATAATGCGAGGACTACAAAAAAACGACGTGTGTAACTTGAAATGCAGAAACCCATTCTGTACATTGACAATAGGAAATTCATAGGATGTTGCGAAAACGCGGAGTATGGACTTTCAGCTTTAGTTCAATGAGTCAGTTAATGCTCTCTCTCTCTTTTATTTTAAAAACGATAGAGTGAGCGAAAAAGGAATATAATGCAAAGTACATATGTATGGGCGAGATTAACGTGTACGTTGTTGCTCGAAGACGAGCGTATTTTTTGTTCGTAGAAAATTCCTTGCACGTGAAAAACTGTTTGCGAGCTGATTGTTCTTTAAGAAAATGTGTAAAAAAAAGGAACAATTCAGAGAAAGAGTAATTTTTTTCTTTGTTACTTAATGAAAAGGTCATGCGATGAAACTAAATGAATTTGTTCTTTGTTCTTGGTCCTTTCCTGACTATTTTTGTTGTCTAAGAACTGTGTTTACCACCACCTGTCAACGTAGCCTGTACATATGTACTATATATATGAAATACAGAGTTAAATCAGTTTACGACAACGACCGGCTCACATCGCTAAGCAACTCTACTGAAGTGTTCAAATTAAATTTAGAGAATATTTCAAAACAAAGTAATTGCAAAATGTCGTCAAATAAAACGGAAACTAATGATATATACATAAGAGGTAAAATTCTTTTTGTGTGATCATTTGAAGTTTTTAATATTATTTTATTTATTGTTTTGCTCCAGAATCGCTTTCCCTCCAAATGGGTCAACTTTGCATAAATGAGGACTTTTCTGATGTAGCATTTATTGTGGAAAACCAAAGGATTCCGGCACACCGCGTTATATTGGCTGCCAGAAGTGAATACTTTCGTGCCCTCTTGTTTGGCAGCTTATCAGAATCCAAGCAGTCTGTAATAAATCTTAATGTTCCAGTGGATGCTTTTAAAGCATTATTGCGATATATATATTCTGGACATTTACCATTGACACAAATGAATGAAGATGTGATACTAGAAACATTTATTTTGGCCGATCAATATTGTATTTCAGAATTAGAGTTACCTATATTGGATTATCTAAGAAAGAATTTAGCATTAACTAATGTTTGTGCCCTTTTGGATGCAGCACGACTTAATAATTTGGATATACTGAAAAAATATTGTTTGCAATTCATGGATCGCAATGCTAAAGATATATTGCAGCATGAGTCTTTTACAAATTTATCAAAGGTAGAAAAAATGCATTTTTATTTTTTGAAAGTGATATTACATTATGTACACGTACATACATACATATATAATTTAGGAATCGCTGGAAGAAGTCTTGAGACGTGATTCTTTTTTCGCTCCTGAAGTACATATTTTTTTAACCGTCCAGAAATGGTGTAACCAGAATCAAAATGTTGATATTCAAGTAAGTGGAAAAACATATGAATTTATATCGTATGCAGACATACTTGCGTTTTTAACAAGGTATAGGTATAGTTATAAAGCGTTATTTTTAAAATATATGGACTAATTAGGAAAAATTATAATCTAAGGTACCTAAATGTGCAAAGTTATAGCCAAAACTTATTTCTTATTCCACACAGAAATAAATTTTAAATTAAATATTTTAATGCGAAGACAATGGTGGTTTTTGACAAAAGTACAAAGAACGGCCGGCAACCCCGAGCTATCCCCCAGCCATCGGCTTATCGGCTTATCGGCCACTTTGCATGTTGGATGGTGCCTGCAAGCTGCTGGAGAAGCTACTGCAAAGAAGGCTGGCGGAGGCCGTGAGGATGGCTGGGGGGCTGTCGGATAGACAGCATGGCTTCAGACCTGGCAGGTCAACGCTCGGGGCGATTGCTGATGTTGTTGAGTGCTTCGAGCGCGCTCAGAGCGAGAGGCGCTATTAGCCGAAGCGCATAGTTGTCCTGGCAACACTCGACGTTCGGAATGCCTTCAACAGCCTACGATGGGCTGATGTTCTAGAGGCGCTACAGGGGATGTTCCGTATTCACGGATACTTGTATAGAATTCTCCGTAGTTATCTGGACGATCGGGTACTGTTGTACGATACGCCGACGGGGCGGAGGAGCAGGTCGATCACGTCCGGCGCGGCCCAGGGATCTGTGCTGGGCCCGGACCTATGGAATCTGTCCTACGATGGGATCTTTGGGGTGGAAATGCCCGAGGATGATCAGCTCGTGGGATACGCGGATGATATAGCGGGGGTGATCTTGGCGCGAGGCTCATTCCCTGCGTGGAAGTATGGATTCGGAGGAAATTTGGGGAAGTTAACTACTTCCTGACACAATTCCTCTCGGGCCACGGATACTTTCGAAAGTACCTGTACCGGATGGACAGGGCAGATGATCCCGACTGCATTTACTGTGGTATTACGGATGATGACTTTCTTCGACTGCACCAGGTGCACCAGGACCCAGACGTGGGTCCGTGAGAGTGGTCCTGATTGGGACGTGGCTCTGGGCCTTCCCGAAGTAATGCGGAAAGCGGTCTCGGGGAGGAATCTACCCAGAGGAGGAGGAGGGAATTTTTTTGTGGAAACACCACTCGACGCAGATGACGACGGTCTCTGTACGGTCACACCAAAAAAAAAAAAAAAAACCCCGAGCTATCCTAAGTTTTCAGTGCTTGACCATATGTGATAAAATTTTAAATTACTTATTTCTTGTTATTGAAAGGCCTTTTTCGTTATCTGCGCAATATGGTTTTAATGCTTTTTTTGTTTTACAAGTTTTATACATAGTTAAAATTTTTTCAATTGGAGGCATTTTTTTTGCTTAAAATAATTTTAATGCAAATGGAGAACACTTTTGTCAACAAACTATTTTATTTTGTTAATTATATTTCTTTTATATATATATATTATTTAAAATATACGTAGATATATGTATGTTACTTAAACTATGAAAAACATCGCAATGTGAACAAAAAAATAGTAAAAAAATTAACTTAATTTTCTGGTTTTTTGAAACGTGATTTAGAATCTGGTCACACTGTCTGCAAGGGCGCAAACGTAAGCTGTGTTAAAATAGCCGTATAATTTATGGTCAGTTCTGGTAATTCTAATGTGAAAAATTAAGCTCGGTCTGGATTGGAAATGATCGGAATTGTCGATAAAAGATTGTTAATCGATGAGCTCGATCAACTGTTTTTCAATTCGAGTAACATTTTTCGATTCTTAATAACTCGCAAGTATAAAAGAATAATAATAATATTAATGCTCGTTAAGATTGTATGGACATCTGAAAAGTAATTTATACAAACAAAGTGACTGTAATTTTTCTATATTTTTACCTGTTTTCTGTGCGCCCATATCTCTTTGTTTCTTGAGAACTAAAAATTATTTTTGTTAGACGAATTATGTTGAATTCTAAAACATATTTTTCTTTCTTTTCTATTGTATAGTTGAGAATGCAAATTTTTGAATTTGAAACAATCAAAAAAGATAATTCGTTGTATTTTTCTAGAAATAGGCACTATGCACATTCGAATGTATTCATTGCGTTTGAACATACAGTGACAGAAAAAATTATACCACCCTTTTGGAGGTCAACATACAAATTAAAACGATGTATAGAGAAATAAAAGTGTAATTGTATTGTACAATATATTTAATATAAGGTATTCAAATAATCTGTACTTTTACGTCAGGTAAAACATATGTTTGTTGTCTACCAGATGTCCATTCTGATCTGCGAAAGCCCGATATTTATTATCAGATGTAGCGTCACTAAACCATAAGCTGTCAAGTAAAAAATAAATATATATGTACATATGTATATATTAGCGGAATTCACGGTTTGACAACAGAAAAATGTTGTTGCATTTTTTTGTTGCGTTGTTGTGTTTGCATTGCATTGCATTGATTTACTACAAGATCAAAAAGTTCTACAATAGTAATTTACTAAGATGCGTAAATTCCGCTATTAATAATAATTATACTGAAATTACTTTATTATTCTCCTGAAGTTATTTTGTATTTTGTATTTGATTATTTCATTTTCCATATTTAAAATTGCATAGTCAACACTTATGTAAAAAAAATGTATTAAGGGATACTGTCGGCTATTGCAAATATCAATCCACTTATAAAAAAGGGAAGAAAAGCAGGAGTTGTCAGAATCGGGTATGGGTGCGTTTTGTCTACCTCAGCCCTGCGGAAATTCCACTATTCACAATAAGAAATCTAAATTCATCACAGATCATAGAGATTTATCATGCTTTGAAGTAACAAATAAATAAGAGCAATACTATCAAAAGAAAAAAACTGAAGGTCCTATCACAATTCAACATTTAACAGTGCAAGAGACAATATTTTAAATAGTTGAATTTTAATCTTTTTGCAAATATTTCAAGTTTTTCTAGTTTCTATACGAAGTATGTAATTGTTAGTTTGCATTAGAAAAAGACAAGATGCCACTAAAAAATAGGAACAAAAATAAAACTCAATGATTAATATTTCAAAACTTTTTAGCACTTCCTTACACAATTAATTTCTTTACTTACAGTCTATCCTTTCGCTTGTGCGCTTTCCTCTGATTAATCCTGAAGAACTATTGCAAATAGTTCGCTCACCGAGTATAGCAGAACTACTACCCGCAATACAAGAACAAACTATATATAAATATTTACCGTTCCGGGCTCCATTATTGCCTGAGGAAAATGTGGCTACTTCAAAATTTGGTTCGCGTACCATTCATGGTCACTGCCCTGCTGAGCTCTTAAATGGCAATGTTAACAGTTACAACAACGGTAATTGCTTTACGTATCACCATATTACCTATGCCAACGATAGGGGTATAATAGTAGAGTTGGGCAATCGTTACATTTTAAATCATATTAAAGTCTTATTGTTTGACCGTGATTATCGCTCGTATTCATATTTTATTGAAGTCTCTGTGAATCAAAGACATTGGGACCGTGTGATTGACTATTCTCAGTACTCCTGTGGCTCATGGCAATTTTTATATTTTCAACCTCGTCCTGTGCGTTACATCAAATTGGTAGGCACTCATAATACACATAATAATATATTCCACGCACTTGCTTTGGAAGCAATGTACGCTACAAATATTCCAAAGGTTATCAAAGGGGTTGTGGTACCCACATATAATGTTTCCAGTACTGAAATGGGTGCGGTAGTATTAAAAGGCGACGGTGTCAGATTCAATTCTTTAATAAATGGCAACTATATTGATTATGATGGGTATTGGGGTTATACTTCCCATCAATTGGATACTGGTGCAATTTTAATACGTTTGGGTAAGTAAACCACTTTATAAGATATTCCAAATTAAGAACTTTATCATTTCTTTAAAGGACAACCGTACATAATTGGATCAATGCGTTTATTGTTGTGGGATTTAGATGATCGTCATTACAGTTTCTATATTGAAACGTCAGTTAATAAAAAAGATTGGGTTATGGTAGTTGACAAGCGGAATGAAACAGTCAGATCTTGGCAAAACGTTGCTTTCATTCCATTACCAGTGGTGTTTATACGCATTGTTGGTACGCGTAATACAGCCAATGAACGGTTTCACTGCGTCTATTTAGAATGTCCGTCGCAGGATCCTGATTTTAAACAACGTGATGGTGCAGAAGAAAAGGAAGAGTGCCGCTAATGAATCGGGTTTCAGCGGGCGAAGCACCCATACCAGAAATCAACCGATACAAGTAGATGAATCTGAACTCCGTTAAATCGACACTAATTCTTTAGAATACAATAAATCAAATAATATCCCAATAGATTTAATTTTAGAAATAGTTTGTTAGTTGAAGTTAAATTTCAAACGGGGACAATTGAAACGATCTTTCAGTTAAAGTTAAGTTTCAAACGGAGACAATTGAAACATCTTTCAGCAATAAGAAAATGAAGCAAATTGGTTATTAATTATTATATGTCTCTCTGTTGTAAAATATAAATAAAAATAATATATATAATATGATTAGTAATATGTTAACTGAAAAAGTTTTATTGTGCTGCCAACAGAGCAGAAGCTGTACGGTGAAACTGAAGTCAGTCATATTTTTTGTTTGTACTGCGATATTGCAGCACCCCTGCAGAAAATGATAATAGTAAAGCTGTACTGACAATGTCACCAAAATATCCCCAAATCAGTCGACGAAAGTGATGATTTGGAAACACTTGGCCTTTTCTTCTTAAAGGGAGTAAATGCCTTAAATGTGTAGCTATTATGACACAGCTGTTGTGCTATTGGATGCTAGAATTATTATTATATCGTATAGTATTATTGCACATTAAATACCCGATAGGCATTCAACATTCATATATTTAGAAAAAAAAACTCGTTTTATTAGGGTACCATTGCGTATTCAGTAGATTTGACGATTTATTGCCCTTTTGACGATTTTTGGTAAGTTTTTCTTTTTTCTATTTTTGTGTATGCAGACATATTGAAAGCATGCCATAAATTGTAAAAACATATAAACAATAGTGGAAATACTAAAAATTATTAACAATGCACAGGAGCGGTAAGCATTTTTTAAATAAATTATCTTTTAAGATATAGGGTCGAAATGGACAAAATTGCAGCAGTTTATACTTCTGTAAATAAAAATATAGAAGAAAAATATAAAAACATATGATAACTGTATTAATAAGAATTTTGCTTATTTTATGTAAAAATTATGTTTATGTTTTGTTTTTGTTAAATAAAGCAACTATTTTAAGACATTTAATATCTTTAGATATAAGAATTATTTCACTTAAATGTGAATTGAGTATGCATACCTATGTATGTATGTTGATGAAAAAGCAAAACGGATTTTGAATAGAACCGTCGTTCCTTCGCGAAATTTTCTTAGAATTCTTCTCAGATTACATTTCTCCTATACTTTTTAGCAAGTTTTATGGTCCCGAACAAATTCACCGACTCACATACAAATGTGTGTTTTAATTAATTTAATAATTAAATTTAAGTAAATAATTTAAACAATACTGCAATAATTATTGTATGATGCCCAAATTTAAATATTTATATTATATATGTAGCAAACATATCATTAGAACATCGATTCGCACCGAATTTAATATTATTTAAAATTGGAAATTTATATAACTATGTTATATCTATACAAAAATAACGTGTCACGACGTTTGTTCTCGCTAATCTCCGAAACTACTGGACCGATTTAAATGAAATTTTGCGCAGATATGTTAACAGTGTATAACTTGAAATATAGGCTATATTTTATTTTGAATTTGAAATAGAAAGAATTGCTTTTTGAATAACCTGGTCTTTTATAAACAGATTTTCAAAATTATTCTTTTGTTCTTGTTCTTGTGCTCGCTGCCGTATGGATATAATAAAACCAAATTTTGTCATATCCATCAGAAATGTTTGTACATGCAAAAAATTTCGATAAAAATTCAGGTTTTGGAAGTTTGTGTGCTCCATCAGACTTATTTTTTGCAGTATGTAAGATTCATATAAAAGTTTTCGAAAAAATTTTTTCTGAATCCAAAGAAATAAAAAACATAAAAAAAACTATTGTTGAGCAATGTGTAAATTGCACCAACAATACAATATATTTCTTTTCTTTTGGTTTCAAGAAAACAACGTATGCTATAAGCACAGAATAGAGATGCTAAATTTATTAATTCTTACACTTTTACGAAAGCATTCCTCGTGGGAAACATACAAATACAAATTAACGAGCGCAGAAAAACTTAAAATTTTAAAACAATAAAACATATGCTCAATTCAGAAAATTATTAAATATGTACCAATCACCAAAAATAATTACATTTCTTGTGCTAGTTATCACTTATTAAAAAGATTTTAATAAATTTTATAATAGTTTTGTAAACAAAATAATAAATTGTATGGTTTTCGAACTAAGGTAAGCTCACGTTTTATTTGATTTATGCATATACATAGATCTTCTAACTATACAATTGAAAATTCTAAAATAAAATATTTAATAAAACAAATGAGTATACATAGTTCGGTGCGAATCATCATAAATGCAATAGTACAATAACAAAAAACGTAATTTTACCCTACAGCCATAGAAATCGGTCGCATTGGCTTTGCACTGTTTATTTCCACATGATTTATATGAAAACAAGAAACTGCTTTTAGTTGTTAATATTGTTATTGAATGTGCTTTGGACAAGAAATATAACACACACAAACACATTTCTCAATAAGCATCATTTATATGTGTAAACAACAAAAAAAAACCATAATTTCTGTGGAAAAAAAATTTCTAGTAGAGCTAAAAAAACCAAAAAGGTTTCAAAAACAACAACAAAATAAACTTGACAAAACCAATGCTTATTACTACATATATACTTATGTACGTACATATGTATGTATGCCTAAAATTTTTGTTTTCTCTTCTCTTGCTCAAAGATTCTCTTGCTATTTCCCCCCACAGCATCTATAAACGCAAACAATTTTTGTTTTTATTCAATGTTCTACGTGCAATATCTTTATATATTTATAGTCTTTGAAACAACCATTCGATTTTTACTCTCTTTTTTTGAAATACGGATGCAATTTGATTTTATTTTCTCGCTCATTTTACGTACGACAAATCTTATGGTCTAAAGCAAGAATGATTAAATAAAGATTACACCAACAAGCTAAAATAAAAATACTTTTCTGCGCATGATGGAACTCTGACGTCACTCAACATGTATTCTGATTGGCTAATAAAACTCAGCTGAAGAACTATTATGTTATTGTAAAAACAGGACAGTGGGGCAAATTCAGTTTGATAATAAACAATTTTAAAGAACTATTTTATTTTCCATTTATTTTTATTTAAATATTTTATACATATAAATAGTGAACCCAAGTGTTAATTATTTCCCTTTTTCCCCATTCCAAAATTTGTTGTTGTTATTTTACTTAAAAATAAAAATCTTTAAAGAATATTTATAGAATTTTTAGTTTGTTATTTTACTATACTTTCGCATTCTCTTATACGTGCTTTCAACAATTTCAGAATTTAGTTTTCTAATTCTAAAATACATTCTACATCTAAAAAAAAGTTTTTTTACGTTATCACTGGCTTCAATTTCTTTTGCTTCCAACAAATGCTTTTTTATAAATATCCACTTGCGAGTAATAATTTGTCGCCATTCAATTTGGAAAAAATTGAGTCACACAGTATTAGCGTGTTCATTAACGAAGTTGATGGCTTACTAAGTCCACCTTCACTTAAGTGATTAACCCATGAATAATTGCGTTCGGTTGAAGAATTACTCACAAGATCAGGATTTTCATTCTTCAGTTTGTGGCAAATATATCCGGCCAAGTTCTCTAAACCATCATATTCCATATTTTCTATTTCGCTTTGGTTAGTTTCTGTAGCCAAAACATCTGCCTGAATGTCTTAAGTATAGTACCTGAAGAAATCACAAAGTTTATAAAACTTTGTGTTATTTAAAATTTAAGCTTTCAACTTACCCGGTAAAGAATTATCTACATCTAAATCGGGTGTATTGTCAACTTCTACATTTGCATTACTACCCAAAATGCCTTCGTTAGACCCCATTAAATATGATCGAAGTCTATATTTGAATTCTTCTCGATCAGGGTGATCGTGAAGTCCGCCTTTCGACCTAATTATTCCAAAAAAATTTTCCAGCACATCTTGATTAAACCGATACGTTAGCAAATACTCAATATTATATTGACTTTTAAGTTCAATATATAGCATTTGTAACGCTTTATTAGATTGAATGATACCTGTAGAATACATTTATGTCAAAAGAAATAAATCTGTGTCACAAATTTTTAGAGTACAATATAATTTTCAACCTTTTTGGAAAGGTAGCATAGACTTTTTGCCAATCACACGGATCTCTGACATCATTTGCAACATATTATTTAGAATGATATTTTGTTTTTCAAGTGCTAAACCATATGCGTGTAATCGGTCTCTGGTATCCTGTCTCGGTACTCTCGAATTCATAACATCGAACCAGTCATTTACCTAGTTAAGTAAAATTTCTTAAGTAGTTTAGGTATGTTCTAGAAAAATTATATTTTGTAAGTAATTACGAGTTTAAAGAGTTGACTGCACTCGCTCCAATTTTCGTTGCTCAAATATCCCTAACTTTTTTGATTATTTATTTGTTTTTTTGTTTCATCTTCTTCAGTGCCATAAGCAGTTTTCTTTTCCCTATCAATAATAGTATTTTCTAAGGACGGAACTGCATTGGGTTTTAATTTCTTAGTACTTCGTTTACTAAATCCTATAATGACTTATTAACGGACTTAAAGAATTGATTATGTGGTAACTTACCCATTTCATATATTAAATTTCTTTCAAAAATGCTTAAAATGTAAAGCACAAATTTTTTCTTTTTCAGCATTTACAGGCTTTACACGCTTGCAAAATTTCACCCATAACTTCCTTTGAGCTTCATCTCTTGGAAAACTATATAATGACACAGCTTTATGAAAACAAAAAAATTTTGATAGCAATATTACATTGTAACACAATTAATTTCTCACTTTTTTTTTTGCTGTTACTTTGTTTGCAATTGCCCACTGCGCATTTCATGCTTGCTCTTTTTGTTCTCTTTTCACTTCTATTTGTGTTTTTTGTTTACAGCTTATGAGCTTTATAAAGCAAGTTTTTTACACTTATTTATTATTTAATAATTATTTAAATATATTTATTATAAAATATAGCACAATTTATTATAAAATTCAACACAAAACTTTAACTTTGATAAAATCGATTTCATTTGCTTGTTTGAGATCTCTCTGAGTAAATTGTGTGAAGAGTTGCCAAATGTAGTATAAAATATAAATTTTGTACGAGAAAGTATTAGTTTTGCATATAATAAACATTTGGCAATCTCTTCGAGGGGATGCAAACGTCATCAAACGGTAAATCATGCGCAAGGCGTAAGCTTTATTTAATCATTCTTGGTCTAAAGCACCCTTTAATAATATTCTTTGTTTGAATAATATTTTGTTTTTGTTTATTTTAATAATATTTTTTGTTTTGACAAATAGTGATCGTGTTGTGCAGTTTCAAGTAATCGGGTAAAAGGGATTTTTGAAATTTTTTTTTGTATTAGCATTACTTTTTTTTTTATAGAACAAGTTCGACCGTTGTTTTTTATACTCGTCGAAGCTTATTTGATATTATGATGAATTCAAGCGCTTAAACAATGAATGACAAGATGAAATTTTTAGCTGAAGAAATCAAAAAACGCACCAACTGCTCTGAGGATAATATGTGTGATTTTCATAAAAGAATTGATGTTTTCTTTTATGAATTGAAATCTAGGTGGACTAGAGCGCATAGAATGGAAATGGGGTTGATTACTCAAAATAAAATCTGGTTGGAATCCTCTATTGGTTTTACTCTTGGCCCGACTGCAAAACGTGGTCGAAAAGAAATTAGTTTTACCGAGTCCAGTGGTTGGAGTAAATATAAAAAAACAAAGATTTTAAGAGACACCATATCATTGCCAGAGTTACTTTATGCTTCACAGGTTAAATTACAAAGCGCAGGTTATGTCGAGGAATCAAAAGTGTTGCGAGCCATATATGAAAAATGTTGCAAGGGCATAAATTTAAAAAAAAAAGTTGAAACAACCACTTCCCACCTTGAAAATATCGAATACAAAAGCTTTGGCTGTTTTTGTAGAAGCTAAACTAACACGAAATCAATACAATGTTGTTAGACAAGCTGCTCCTCAAATATTTCCCTCCTACAACAATATTCAAACTGAAAAAGAAAAAACTTACCCAGAATCGACCAGCTTTAAAATAAGGGAATACGGCAAGACGTTTTTTTCAAAACGCTGAAAAATCTGCCGAAATAACAAAAATAGATGTTAATTTAATAAAAAGAAATGCACGTGTTGCTTATTGCTGTATCCAGTGGCCATGAAATTAATAATGAAAAATTTTAAATATATGCACACAATACAGGACGACTTTTTGTTGAAACGCATCCTTGGTACAATATGCCTCCCACTTTGCACAAGTATTTTATTCACGGACCCGAAATTGTGTCAAATGCCATTTTACCAATTGGGCAGTTATCAGAAAAAGTGCAAGAAGCTCGAAATAAAGATTTTAAAAAATATAGGGAGTTTCATTCACGAAAGTGCAGTCGCGAAAAATCAAACCAAGACATTTTTAATATGTTTTTTATAACCTCTGACCCAATTATTTCAAGCATGCCCAAAATTCCCTACAAAGAAGGTTCAAAGCTTGCCAGAGGAGGCAATTGATTTAATTGTACCTGCAGCTTCGAACAAGAACTATTTCAGTGATGTTGAAGTTGCTGATGATGATGATGATGATAATGATGATGATGTTGATGATGATGATGATGATGATGATGTTGATGATTAACGTTAAGATGTATAAAATGTAATGTTTAAGTTCTCATACTGTACTCCTTGCACTATATACCTACACTGATATTTCGCATTATTTAATAAAATTATACTCAAATATACTTTGAAAACATTTTTTTTTACTTATTTTAATGGTATTAACTGAAAAATAAAGAAAATTTATCCGAACATAGCTTCCCTGATTTGATCCAAGAAAACATGCTATTCTAACCCACTGTGCGCCGTTGGAGAAGTAGTGTTTATTCGTTCGACTGGTAGACACGTGTCTTCCCTTGGTCCGCCGTTCGGTCTCGCAATAAATAAAATTTAAATAGTTACAAATAGTTAAAATATAAATAAATTAAAGGGAAAAAATAAAAATTACAAGTGGAAAAAATAGAAAAATCATAACATAGTGACAAACAAAATAACAAAAATCAATAAACTTTAATAAAATAAATAAAATACGAAAACAATACCAATTAAACGCAACAACAATACAACAACAAATAATAAAAATAATAAAAATGAAAAAATAACAAAATTATAAGTACAATAAAAAAAAAAACAAAAAAAAAAAAAAAAAAAAAAGGAATCAATATACCTGAAAACAACAAAAAACAATAAAAACTTAACGGCGTTCTAACAAAAAGAAAAAAGAAAGGGAAAAACAAAAAATCCGCTATACCAGTGACGGGCGAACGAAATTAATTAGTGTTGACACCACCAACCGCTGTTGTCACTTCGGGTCACGGTGACCGGATCAGGGCTTTTATGGCCTTTTTTCGCGTCATTGTGCTGAAGACTCCTATCGAAGTCAAAATATAAAATTTTTTATATTGTGGATACCAGTGGGATAGTTGCTGTTGGACTGTTTGGTGATGAAGGCGTAGCACTGATCACCGAGCAATCTCTCAGGCGGCAACTAGCTCATTGGTGTCGACAATATGAAAAATGGAAAATGGACAATTGATTTGATTTTTTTTTTGCGTAAACTATGACAGGCCGTTTCAGAATTGACTTCTGCAACATACGTGGTGTAAGGGCAAATTTTTTCTCTGTATATGCCCACGTTTGTCTCCATCGGCCGGATGTTTTCGCCTTAAGTGAAACCCAGGTGTCTGAGGATGCTGATCCACAGGATTTTCACATACCTGGGTATCACCTCCTATCCCTCTTTATTCTTCATAGGGGCCTTGCAATATATGTACGCAATGAAGTTGTGTACCAGTGCCAGCAATCCTTAGGCACGAATGATCCTGAATTTAGCTGTCTATGGGTTAAATTTAAAATCAGGGCACATCTTTTGCACTTCGGGTTTCTTTACAGAAGCCCAAATATGGAAAGGGATAAAACTATATACAACTTCGATGCCCTTTCCGACACTATATCGGAGATCCTCGAAAATTACCCGAACAGTGAAATCGTTATTGCTGGTGATTTCAATGTTCATAACTTATCGTGGCTCCGCCATTTGAGCCATACGACTCCAGAAGGCCAATATGTTGAGCTATTCGCAGCGCACAACCACCTTGCGCAATTAGTGAATGAACCAACACATATTCCGTGTGTTGACGGGCACCAACACAACACCCTCGACCTTTTTCTCGCTTCACACCCTGACAAGTATGAAATGAAAACTAGCGCACCTCTCGGAAATTCGGATCATTGCACCATTTCTGCCTCCTTTTCGTTTGCGGAACTTCTTAACGTTTCACGGCCAGCTACGAAACGTTTAAAATATATTTTTGAAAAGGCACGTTGGGCTGAGCTCAACGATTTCTTTCGGCATTTCAATTGGAAGCTCTGCTTCCTTGACAATGACGTCAATGCCATGGCAGAAATGGTTGAAAATATAATATTGCTCGGTATGAAAATTTTCATACCATCGAAGCATATTTCGATTAAACCCAGACCGAAGTCATGGTTTAATCAGACGTGCAGACTCTGCAGTCAGATCCAGAGAGGAAGCATTTAGTATCTGGCGGAATGACAAAAACGCGGATACTGATGCGATGCGCAAAAGGGCGAGATCTTCGTGTGCCAAAGTGCTAAGACGTGAAAAAGCTTTATACGAGCAGCGTATTCGCACCAAAGTTCTTACTGCCCAACGGGGAAGTAAAAGCTTTTGGTCTTTCGTAAAAAGAGTGAAGGAAAATGCTAGTTCTTCAATTCCGGCTCTTTTGAAGGATGATCAAATATTCACAGACCCGGTTGAAAAAGCTAACCTCATAGCTGAAATGTTTGCAGGTAATTCTCACCTGCCGGAGAGCAATCAACCACTGCCCGCACCCGAACGTGTATCCGTAACTATGCCAAAGATATACTTTCGAGCTCGTGCAGTTAAAAGGGTTCTAACGAACCTCAACATAAACAAGTCTCCTGGGCCGGATGGAATTCCTGCACTGGTCCTGAAGCAGTGTTCTTCGACGTTATCACGTCCTTTTCAGCACTCTGTACTATACAGGTCAATTCCCATCGTGCTGGAAGGTTGCAAATGTAACGCCGATCCCAAAAAAGGGTGAGGCAAGCAAACCTGAAAATTACCGCCCAATCGCAATCTGTTCCGCGATCTCCAAAGTGATGGAAAGTATGGTGAACTTTCACCTAATGAAATATTTAGAGTCCAACAATTTACTGAACGACCGTCAATACGGCTTCCGTCGAGGGCGCTCTACGGGCGACTTACTAGCCTTCCTCGCGGAAAAATGGTGTAATTCTATTCACCAGTTCGGCGAAAGTAAAGTCGTAGCTCTGGATATTTCTAAAGCATTTGATAGAGTGTGGCATGGGGCACTTCTGTCCAAACTTATTGCTTTTGGTGTCGGTGATATCTTCTCTCGATTTATATCGAGTTTTCTCAGGGATCGCGCTATAAGAGTTGTTATAGACGGGAGCTCATCTAACGAGTATAAGATAAATTCACGGGTACCGCAAGGCTCCACTCTTTTTCCTACCCTATTTCTAGTCTTTCTTAATGACCTCCTATGTCAAACTTCCAACCCTATCCACTCTTTCGCAGATGACAGCAGCCTTTCTCACTCATATTCATTTAGTTGTAGGCCAACATCGACTATGATCACTTCGCTGAGGCAGAATATGAGTGACTCATTGAATTGTGACCTCATGAAAATATCGCAATGGGGTCTGGCAAACAGGGTCGATTTCAATGCTCAAAAGACCCAATGCAGCATGCTTACACATCGACGCATGCCTGATGACGCTGCGTCATCTGTAATTATGGGCGGTATAAACATCGAGGAATCAGAAGCTCTTGATGTTCTTGGCATGAAAATTCAGTGCGATGTTCGATGGACTGAGCACATTTTTCAGGTATCAAAAGAAGCATTCAAGTGCCTCGGTTTTTTAAGACGGTGCAAGACATACTTCACCCCATCTGATCTCCTCACTATTTATACCGCCTACATCCGACCGAAAATGGAATACAACTCTCATGTTTGGGCCGGTGCTTCAAAGACTATTTTGAAGTTACTCGACCGGGTCCAGGAGAGAGCGAAGAAACTCATAGGAGACAGTAGGGTAGCCAACTCTATTAACTCTCTTGAGCATCGTCGCAACGTGGGGTGCGTTTCGTTGTTCTATCGTTACTATAATGGGATGTGTTCTGATGAAATCAGGGAACTTGTTCCCGAAACCCGATCATTCACGCGCACAACGCGTTCATCATTAAGAGCACATCCATTTGTAGTCAACTTGGCAGCGAACCGCACTACGCATTACAGGGAGAACTCATTTTTCGGCCGAACATCGCGTATGTGCAACAAACTCCCTGCCGAGGTCTTTCTTGTCACTTATGACGTACCCGCAGGGGGGTTCTGGAAACTTGTGAATCTTGTATTCCGGAACCTACGGGTGGTCTGAGCGAGCCCGCGGTCCCGAGCTCAAGGTGCAGCATTACCTTGTTCCTCTCTGAGGTTCGAAAATGATAGAGGAGGTGACTTTTCGAAATCTCACTAGAGATTGATGAAGGACTGCTTAACACCAGTTAGATTCTAATCTAGTACTACGGGACCAGCTTGGCCCCACACTGCTGACGAAAGTACGGGTTTAAGGACTGATGTCTTCCTTGGAAATACTACGGGTACTTCGAGTCGAGGACTTCGTGTCTACCCCGAAGGGTTGGCTGGTGTGCGCTGGTATGGGTTTGGATTCGTAGTGGCTGTGGTTGCTACCTAAAGTTACGCAGGGAGTGGAGTTTTTGGTCTAATCGTAAATATGTGAAAGTCGTAACACGCATATTAATGATATGACTTTTACTCTACTAGGTGCTGTTGCCATTCGACAGTAGTCACCGGAATGTGTTTCGAACCAACAGTATTACTGTTAAATGGGTCTTGACATAAAAACATTCTCATGTGACAAGAGTTTTGACCGCTCGAACACCTCAACAAGGTGCATTATAGAATTCAGAGATAACTATATATGATTTGCTACCCAACTCTGGAAGTAGGTGGCCTACGGGCTCATTTGCTTATCAGTGCTCTGGGGGCGCTAGTGAATCGTTACAGAAATTTACTCGGTGTTAAGACCACCGTCAGATAAGGCCCCATGGGCAGGTGCTGACGTAAATCTAGAACACCAGTTGTCACTTATGACGTGGGAAAATTCAAATCAAATGTCCATTCACACTACTCCCTCTATCCTCCTTCCCATAACCTGTTTTCCTAGTTCCAGCACAATGCATCGCATGTGTAGGGGTCATACCCTGAGTGCTGGTCCAAGATAAAAAAAAAAAAAAAAAAAGTTGCGGATTTGTCAGTCACGATGTCGCAGTATCGAGTGAGCATCGCGCATTCGCTGTGGAGACATTTTTTAAGATTAATGTGATGGACCGAGTGTAAATTTAATTCGTTCGACGGTGCAGAGATTCCGCGCAACTGCTTCGGCTAAGAATGCCCCACGGCCAGGGCCCTATCGATTCGAAAACATTAAACTGGTTGAAAGCAGTTTACGTGAAAAACCGCGACTTTCAATACGGAAAAAAGCAGCCTCACTGGGACTTCCAAGAGCGATTTTTTATTTAAGTTTGAAAATATAAACCTGCTACCAGACACCCTCTATATATACATATTGATTTGATATTTTTTTATACCCTTCACTTTAAGTGTAAAGGGTATATATAAGTTTGTTATTCCGTTCGCAATTTCTTTAATATTCCTTTCTGAAGAAAAATTTTTATATTTTGAGAAAGTTATGAATATAGAAGTTTTTAGAGCCATGTCCGTCTGTATGTGTGTCCGTTGAAATGCCGTTTGTGGCCAAATTAATCATCACATAATCACGTCTTGGTGTCAATCGGTCAGTAGTAGACCTGAGTCTCTGGATTTTTAAAGTCAGGCAAATCGTTTGAATAGTTTCCGTGATACTGCCGAAGAACCACGACCACCTCGTTTTTTTTACTTGACATTTTAGTACAAAAACTTCCATAACTTCGAAACGCCTGGAACGATTTTGAAGAAATTTAGTTCGCGTATGTAACTAGGTTTATAATTTCCTATTATTCTTGATGATGTTAACAAGCTGTTAACGAAATATCGAATAATAAAAACAAAATAAAATAAAAAAAAGACCTCAGGCTTAATAAATATATATCAAAAAATATAATAAAAAAGGTCAATTAATAATATAATTAAAATTTTACATTTAAAGAAAAAACTGGGACAAGTTTAATTGAATTGATTGTTAAAATACGTAGTAGGAAAGACTTAATTGTTCTTCGCTACACCTAAAAAATTTATAACAAATAATTTTTTTTTACAATTTCAGTTAAAAAACATTTTACAAAATTTCAAAAAAGGTCGAATGTTTTCTTACGTCTTACGTCTATGTGTGACTGTTTTTTGAACACTAACGCACACTAATACAAATATTGCCGCGGATATTAATACGTGTCGCATCGGCTTAACGAAAGAAAATATTAAATCTAACAGTGAAAATGCTGAAATTGCTACAATAGCGGATTATGTATGCGAGCCAATGGGCTTGAATGTGAGTTTTTATTTTAAAAATTTTTCAAATAAATACGTGGTATCGAGATGCTAACTATTCAAAACTAAAATACGCCAACTGAGCAACCTATGTAAATATTCCAAACTTTCAAATTACAGAATTGTCTGCTGCTTTATGAATTATTATTCAATTTAAATTCATAAACTTTTTTTTTGGATGTAAAAAATGTATAATAACTGATTTTTCATGGAAATTTATTTATTAATTCTTTAATGAATGAAATTAACTAAAATATAAATAAATTTAAATGAATTCGGCACTAAGAAATTGTTGCATTAAAGAAGAAGCCTCAAATAAAATCGAAAATGCGTTTTGGCATAAACATTGCCAATGTTTGCAAATTTGAATTAAAAATTTTATCAACGAAAAATCAAGTTCTACATTTATGCTTGTTATGGCAGTTTCATAAAAAGAAATATTATTTTCTACACTGATGTTTACCGTTCTTTCATTTTGCGCCATTAATAAGCAAAAAAATTTGGTGTGGCTTCTGACTCAAGCATTCACATTTTATGCTTGTTTTTGTTGTTTGTCTTTGAGCGTGATTATTTTTCGCTCATTTCAGTAATGCTGCCAGTATGTAAAAAAAAAGGAATAAAAATACCCAAAAAATTCCCACTTCTGATATATACTCGTATGAATAATAATTGTTATTAAAGCCCGTATGACACTAAATTTATTTTTCATTAATTAATATAAATCTATCAATAGAAAGGGACAGCAAAGCCAGAACAAAAGAAATACAAAAAACACTTAGTGACAAAACTCTACATATGATTTCGAAATTGCATTTAATCTGATCGTTATTTTATATTTGAAGTAAAATTTTTGAAAATTCTTACGTATTTAACAGGGCACATTTATTAATTTATTTAAAACAGAAACTTAGATATAGAATAACTTCCTCCACTTCTCACTTGATAATGATTTTAAGAGACGAAAGGGAAATATTTCCCCGAAATAACAAAAAAATCATGTTTTTCGATGCCTAAAAGGCAAGAAGTTTAAGATGCAAAAAAGACCATACAATCCATTGAATATTTTCTAAGTCACCCCAAAGTTTTTATAATGTATCATATGTAGACTTTTGCTTTTATAAAATTTATTATTTTTTTCATTATATAATATTAAACAGCGTGAATTTTTATTTTTTATTTACTGTAAAGATCGTTAATCCTATGAAATAAAAAAGTTTAACAACTTTTTTGTATTTCTCTGAAAAATTAAAATTTATTGAAGAAATTAAATCGTATGTAGAGTTTTGCAACTAAGTGTATAATATTTATATTTTTTAAGTTTTGCCTTCTTATTTCCATTAAAAAAAAACGCTGTAGAAAAATATACTGTCATTAATATCAGTGCACTCATCTACACAAATAGAAAAATATTTACAGTTTATTATTCTAGTTTTAATATTAGAATAAATGAATGTACTAATTTGTTCCGTGCGTTGGCATACTAAGCTTTCAGATTTACCGAAGTAATTTTCGGCAAACAAAAAATCATTTTCATATTCATTCAACATTGCAGAGTCTAGTAAAAAACTACTACACAATCTGCTCATATTTATAAATAATAATAAAGTGGCAGCCTTGGTTTTCAAGTAACATGCGAATACACATGCTTCAATAATCACTGAAGACTAAAGTTTTTATTCAAAAAAATTAAAATTATGGCTGCACGCCCTCTTTATTAGTGTAATAGCATTCGCACATGTTCGGTGTTTTGCGGTCTCTGATTTACATTCTTATCTATAAACATATACATATATTGTTTCGCTCACTCCTATAGGGAGCTTATGGCATTCTTTATGTTCATAACTTTGTTGTTTTATTATTTTGTGTACATACATGTATACATATGGGCTACTGAAAAAATTCTTTAGGCCTTTCTCTGATTTAATGACTTTTAATTTAATGAGGTCGATGGATGAGCTAGCAAAGAGCAAGTTGTAGAGTAGCAAATTTCTTTGAATGAGTTCGAATCATACAGTGAATCAAAGTAATATTGGGACAAAGCTAAAATGATTTATGTGGAGATAATTAAGCACTATGTTAACTGATTTTAATGCAAAATTTTCATGCTTTTGTGTAGCTAACACTGTGCTAATTGCCATCTCAAAAGATTATGATTCTTAAGTTTGTCAAAATTAATTTATAAATAATTATTCACAATAAGTTAAAAATGCAGTACAAAGTAATAATGGGACAGGTGGCATCACTATATAATCTAGGCTTTATAACGGAACATTTTGCAAAAATTTTTTGTTTAAAAGTTGCTAGAGTGTATTACAGATTAATTTTTGATAAGTTTTTAAAGAAAATTAAAATATGGCGCCACGGGGTTCACAAACATCGCCTCAAATCAGAAAACTGATATTAGAACATTCGAAATCAGGAAAAACCGTGAGAAATATTGCGGAAATAGTAAATAAACCAAAATCTACAGTGTTTAACATCATAAAACGATATGGAGGTACAGAAACTTTTCAAAATGTAGCAAAACCAAGCAAAAGAAAAATATTTTCCGACGCGGATGAACGATGGCTTATGCGACAAATCAAACAAAAACCCTACTTAAGCGCTCCCAGACTTGCTGCTGAAGCGGAAATACATCTAGCAAAGAAAGCTAATCCCGAAACGGTAAGAAATGTGCTAAGGAAACACAATTATAATGGCCGGGTAGCTAGGAGAAAACCTTTTATTAATAAGGTTAATAAGCTTAAACGAGTGCGCTTTGCTAAAGACCACAGAAACAAGGATTTATCATTCTGGAATAAGGTAATATTCACTGACGAAAGCAAATATAACATATTCAGAGCGGATGGAAGGTCATTCGTTTGGAGAAGACCAAATGAAGAACTGTCAGAAAAAAATTTGAGACCTACTGTTAAACATGGCTTGGGGTCAGTTATGGTGTGGGGTGCAATATCAGCAGCTGGTCCCGGTAACCTTCAGAAGAAACAGCAGAGAAATTGGGACTGGCGAATGATTATTACTTCTACCAAGACAATGACCCCAAGCATAAGGTTCACAATGTAAGGTGTTGGTTGCTTTACAATTGCCCACATGTGCTCGAAACGCCTCCGCAATCACCCGATCTCAATCCGATAGAGCACGTATGGGCCTATTTAGAAGAAAAATTAAGAAATTACCAAATAAGTTGCAAATCGGACCTAATTAGTGCTCTGAAAGAGGAATGGGGTAGAATAACCCTATAATTCTGTCAAAAACTTGTGAAATCTATGCCGTATCGATTGAAGGCTGTAATAGAGAAAAAAGGCCTTCCAACTAAATATTAAACATTATATATTTAATACTTAACTTGTTACTCTATTACATTGTCCCATTATTACTTTGACAGGATTTTCTGTGTTGTTTTAGTTTTTTTGTTTTTATATCCCAGTGACGGTAGTCAATGTATTTTTTATTTATGTTCTTAATAAATAATAAAAATAAAAGGATAAATATAATTTTATTTTCTTCTTAAACCAATAAGTTCAAAAAATAATTCTAAAGTTATTGGATAAACAGCTTGTCCCATTATAACATTGAGTCACTGTATGTGTCCTTCAGAACTTGCGTTTCTTTTTTTATTGGTTATAGAAATTAATAATTTTGAAACACATTAATTGGAAAAAAGTCAAAAATTTTTTTTTTTTAATTTAGAAAACAAACATTCATAGCTCATCTAAAGGAACAACAGTTGTGCCTAATTTAACGTAAGGAAGGATGTGTAAAGAAAATAAATTTTTTTTTCGTTGCTTCGTATTTCCATTTGAAATGAAAATCGCTTGTTTGGTGCATAAAAATTCTTCTAAAAAATTGAGATCATTCGTCCAATGTGATTTAGTTTCCAATATATTGTAAAAATATATTCAATAGAAATATACAGAAATGAAAAATAAAAACAAGCATATGGCCGGAAGAAAACAATAGTTTTGAAAATAAGTTATTTTTTTTATTTATATTATTAATATACTCTATATGTATGTATGTGGGTCTATAATCATATAAGTGTAAGCCTCTGTTTGAAAGATCTGATCACGCAAGAATGGCGTAAGCCACAAATTCATCACAATTTCCGTTTTTGGTAGCTTACGGTGAAATTTAATTTGCATGATGACTTGGCTGTTTGAAGTTATATATAGATCGAAAGGGTCTGGTCCTTTGGACGAGATCCAACTATTAAGTAAAAATTGGGCACTACTAAACGACTATCCGGCAAATCAGGCGAATTTCAGAAATAAAGCGAGCCAGTGAAGGGTATCTAAGATTCGGCACAGCCGAATATAGCACTCTTTCTTGTTTAACTTCACTATGTTTTTTTTGCTATATTAACACAAAACACAATTAGAACCACAAAACACCATTAAAACAAGCGGCACTATGTTTTTTTTACTATAATATTAACACAAAACACAATTAAAACAAATAAAACCACAAGAAATTATAAATTTGATCTTATGCACAAAATGTGGCTTCTGTTTACATTTTTCTTTTGTTTACTTTTAATCTTTCGTGAAATTGTATATTTGTCTCTTTCTCCCCCTATTTGAAGAAAAGCTGATTTAAAATTTTTTCAGATCCCCAGCTGACACTACTGTATATTTTGTGATTAACGTGTACGTTGTTGCTCTAAGACGAGCGTATATTTTGTTCGTAGAAAATTCCTTGCACGGGAAAAACTGTTTGCGAGCTGATTGTTCTTTAAGAAAATGTGTAAAAAAAAGTGACAATTCAGAGAAGGAGTAATTTTTTTCTTTGTTACTTAATGAAAAGGTAAGGCTATGAAACTAAATGAATTAGTTTATTGTTTGTCTAACAGCTGTCAGCGTGGTTTGCCACCACGTGTCAACGTGGCGTGTACAAATGTACTATATATGTATGCACTACAGAGTTAAATCAGTTTACGACAACGACCGGCTCACATCGCTAAGCAACTCTACTGAAGTGTTCAAATTAAATTTAGAGAATATTTCGAAACAAAGTAATTGCAAAATGTCGTCAAATAAAACGGAAACTAATGATATATACTTAACAGGTAAAATTCTTTTTGTGTGATCATTTGAATTTTTTAATATTATTTTATTTATTGTTTTGCTCCAGAATTGCTTTCCCTCCAAATGGGTCAACTTTGCATAAATGAGGACTTTTCTGATGTAGCATTTATTGTGGAAAACCAAAAGATTCCGGCACACCGCCTTATATTGGCTGCCAGAAGTGAATACTTTCGTGCCCTCTTGTTTGGCAGCTTATCAGAATCCAAGCAGTCTGTTATAAATCTTAATGTTCCAGTGGATGCTTTTAAAGCATTATTGCGATATATATATTCTGGACATTTACCATTGACACAAATGAATGAAGATGTGATACTAGAAACATTTAGTTTGGCCGATCAATATTGTATTTCAGAATTAGAGTTACCTATATTGGATTATCTAAGAAAGAATTTAGCATTAACTAATGTTTGTGCCCTTTTGGATGCAGCACGACTTAATAATTTGGATATACTGAAAAAATATTGTTTGCAATTCATGGATCGCAATGCTAAAGATATATTGCAGCATGAGTCTTTTACAAATTTATCAAAGGTAGAAAAAATGCATTTTTATTTTTTGAAAGTGATATTACATTATGTACACGTACATACATACATATATAATTTAGGAATCGCTGGAAGAAGTCTTGAGACGTGATTCTTTTTTCGCTCCTGAAGTACATATTTTTTTAACCGTCCAGAAATGGTGTAACCAGAATCAAAATGTTGATATTCAAGTAAGTGGAAAAACATATGAATTTATATCGTATGCAGACATACTTGCGTTTTTAACAAGGTATAGGTATAGTTATAAAGCGTTATTTTTAAAATATATGGACTAATTAGGAAAAATTATAATCTAAGGTACCTAAATGTGCAAAGTTATAGCCAAAACTTATTTCTTATTCCACACAGAAATAAATTTTAAATTAAATATTTTAATGCGAAGACAATGGTGGTTTTTGACAAAAGTACAAAGAACGGCCGGCAACCCCGAGCTATCCCCCACCCATCGGCTTATCGGCCACTTTGCATGTTGGATGGTGCCGGCAAGCTGCTGGAGAAGCTACTGCAAAGAAGGCTGGCGGAGGCCGTGAGGATGGCTGGGGGGCTGTCGGATAGACAGCATGGCTTCAGACCTGGCAGGTCAACGCTCGGGGCGATTGCTGATGTTGTTGAGTGCTTCGAGCGCGCTCAGAGCGAGAGGCGCTATTACCCGAAGCGCATAGTTGTCCTGGCAACACTCGACGTTCGGAATGCCTTCAACAGCCTACGATGGGCTGATGTTCTAGAGGCGCTACGGGGGATGTTCCGTATTCACGGATACTTGTATAGAATTCTCCGTAGTTATCTGGACGATCGGGTACTGTTGTACGATACGCCGACGAGGCGGAGGAGCAGGACGATCACGTCCGGCGCGGCCCAGGGATCTGTGCTGGGCCCGGACCTATGGAATCTGACCTACGATGGGATCTTTGGGGTGGAAATGCCCGAGGATGCTCAGCTCGTGGGATACGCCGATGATATAGCGGCGGTGATCTTGGCGCGGGATATGGATGACGCCAGGGGGAAGCTGAACCGGGTCATGATTAGGACGCGGATGTGGCTTGAGGACCACGGCTTGGCATTGGCCGGGGAGAAGACCGAGGTGATGTTGATGACGCGGGCACACATACCACTCGGCGTCGGCATGCGGATAGGGGATGTGTCTCTGGTTACCCAGAGTGCCATAAAGTATTTGGGCGTCAGACTCGACTGTAGGCTGACTTACTGGGCCCAAATACGGCATGTGGCGACTAGGACGGCGAAGATGACTGGCATGTTGAGCAGACTCATGGCGAATGTCGGAGGCCCGACACAGAGCAAGAGGCGGCTGATTATGGCGGTCACGAAGTCGATCTTGCTGCATGGGAGCGAGATTTGGGGAAATATACTGGGTGAGAGAACCAAACGCAGGGTGCTCGAGGCGGTACAGCGGACGGCGGCCCTAAGGGTTGCTTCGGCTTACCGCACGGTCTCGGGCGCTGCGGTCCTGGTGATATGTGGGGAAATACCCATAGACCTCTTGGCGCGCGAGTGGTGGGAGGCTTGGATCTCGAGGGGGGAGGGCCCTGGTGTTAGTGCCATTGGTCTGAGACCCCAAACTGTCCGGCGATGGCAGGACAGGTGGACCGCGGACACGGTCGGCAGGTGGACGGCGATGCTCATTCCCTGCGTGGAAGTATGGATTCGGAGGAAGTTTGGGGAAGTTAACTACTTCCTGACACAATTCCTCTCGGGCCACGGATACTTCCGAAAGTACCTGTACCGGATGGGCAGGGCAGATGGTCCCGACTGCATTTACTGTGGTATTACGGATGATGATGCAGAACACACTTTCTTCGACTGCACCAGGTGGCATACTGAGAGAGGTGCAATGGCGCAGCGGGTTGGCGGGTTCGCTCCTGCCACCGTGATAGGGAGGATGCGCGATTGTGAAGACAATTGGGACGCTGTGGCGCAGTACGTTGGTTACGTTCTGCGGAGGAAGAAGAGTTACCTCGATGCGCTGCTGCATAGCGGGGCCCCCTCTGACGTGGACCAGGCGATACCGACCGGGACCATGGCGCCGGCTGCGGACTTGGCGGACCCAGACGTGGGTCCGTGAGAGTGGTCCTGATTGGGACGTGGCTCTGGGCCTTCCCGAAGTAATGCGGAAAGCGGTCTCGGGGAGGAATCTACCCAGAGGAGGAGGAGGGAATTTTTTTGTGGCAACACCACTCGACGCAGATGACGGCGAATTATGTTGAATTCAAAAACATATTTTTCTTTCTTTTCTATTGTATAGTTGAGAATGCAAATTTTTGAATTTGAAACAATCAAAAAAGATAATTCGTTGTATTTTTCTAGAAATAGGCACTATGCACATTCGAATGTATTCATTGCGTTTGAACATACAGTGACAGAAAAAATTATACCACCCTTTTGGAGGTCAACATACAAATTAAAACGATGTATAGAGAAATAAAAGTGTAATTGTATTGTACAATATATTTAATATAAGGTATTCAAATAATCTGTACTTTTACGTCAGGTAAAACATATGTTTGTTGTCTACCAGATGTCCATTCTGATCTGCGAAAGCCCGATATTTCTTATCAGATGTAGCGTCACTAAACCATAAGCTGTCAAGTAAAAAATAAATATATATGTACATATGTATGTATATATTAGCGGAATTCACGGTTTGACAACAGAAAAATGTTGTTGCATTTTTTTGTTGCGTTGTTGTGTTTGCATTGCATTGCATTGATTTACCACAAGATCAAAAAGTTCTACAATAGTAATTTACTAAGATGCGTAAATTCCGCTATTAATAATAATTATACTGAAATTACTTTATTATTCTCCTGAAGTTATTTTGTATTTTGTATTTGATTATTTAATTTTCCATATTTAAAATTGCATAGTCAACACTTATGTAAAAAAAATGTATTAAGGGATACTGTCGGCTATTGCAAATATCAATCCACTTATAAAAAAGGGAAGAAAAACAGGAGTTGTCAGAATCGGGTATGGGTGCGTTTTGTCTACCTCAGCCCTGCGGAAATTCCACTATTCACAATAAGAAATCTAAATTCATCACAGATCATAGAGATTTATCATGCTTTGAAGTAACAAATAAATAAGAGCAATACTATCAAAAGAAAAAAACTGAAGGTCCTATCACAATTCAACATTTAACAGTGCAAGAGACAATATTTTAGATAGTTGAATTTTAATCTTTTTGCAAATATTTCAAGTTTTTCTAGTTTCTATACGAAGTATGTAATTGTTAGTTTGCATTAGAAAAAGACAAGATGCCACTAAAAAATAGGAACAAAAATAAAACTCAATGATTAATATTTCAAAACTTTTTAGCACTTCCTTACACAATTAATTTCTTTACTTACAGTCTATCCTTTCGCTTGTGCGCTTTCCTCTGATAAATCCTGAAGAACTATTGCAAATAGTTCGCTCACCGAGTATAGCAGAACTACTACCCGCAATACAAGAACAAAATATATATACATATTTATCGTTCCGGGCTCCATTATTGCCTGAGGAAAATGTGGCTACTTCAAAATTTGGTTCTCGTACCATTCAGGGTCACTGCCCTGCTGAGCTCTTAAATGGCAATGTTAACAGTTACAACAACGATAATTGCTTTACGTATCACCATATTACCTATGCCAACGATAGGGGTATAATAGTAGAGTTGGGCAATCGTTACATTTTAAATCATATTAAAGTCTTATTGTTTGACCGTGATTATCGCTCGTATTCATATTTTATTGAAGTCTCTGTGAATCAAAGACAATGGGACCGTGTGATTGACTATTCTCAGTATTGCTGTGGCTCATGGCAATTTTTATATTTTCAACCTCGTCCTGTGCGTTACATCAAATTGGTAGGCACTCATAATACACATAATAATGTATTCCACGTAGTTACTTTGAAAGCAATGTACGCTACAAATATTCCAAAGGTTATCAAAGGGGTTGTGGTACCCACATATAATGTTTCCAGTACTGAAATGGGTGCGGTAGTATTAAAAGGCGACGGTGTCACAAGCAATGCTTTAATAAATGGCAACTATATTGATTATGATGGGTATTGGGGTTATACTTCCCATCAATTGGATACTGGTGCAATTTTAATACGTTTGGGTAAGTAAACCACTTTATAAGATATTCCAAATTAAGAACTTTATCATTTCTTTAAAGGACAACCGTACATAATTGGATCAATGCGTTTATTGTTGTGGGATTTAGATGATCGTCATTACAGTTTCTATATTGAAACGTCAGTTAATAAAAAAGATTGGGTTATGGTAGTTGACAAGCGGAATGAAACAGTCAGATCTTGGCAAAACGTTGCTTTCATTCCATTACCAGTGGTGTTTATACGCATTGTTGGTACGCGTAATACAGCCAATGAACGGTTTCACTGCGTCTATTTAGAATGTCCGTCGCAGGATCCTGATTTTAAACAACGTGATGGTGGGGAACAAATGCAAGAGTGTCGATAATGAATCGGGTTTCAGCGGGCGAAGCACCCATACCAGAAATCAACCGATACAAGTAGATGAATCTCAACTCCGTTAAATCGACACTAATTCTTTAGAATACAATAAATCAAATAATATCCCAATAGATTTAATTTTAGAAATAGTTTGTTAGTTGAAGTTAAGTTTTAAACGGGGACAATTGAAACGATCTTTCAGTTAAAGTTAAGTTTCAAACGGAGACAATTGAAACGATCTTACAGCAATAAGAAAATAAAGCAAATTGGTGATTAATTATTATATGTCTCTCTGTTGTAAAATATAAATAAAAATAATATATATAATATGATTAGTAATATGTTAACTGAAAAAGTTTTATTGTGCTGCCAACAGAGCAGAAGCTGTACGGTGAAACTGAAGTCAGTCATATTTTTTGTTTGTTCTGCGATATTGCAGCACCCCTGCAGAAAATGATAATAGTAAAGCTGTACTGACAATGTCACCAAAATATCCCCAAATCAGTCGACGAAAGTGATGATTTGGAAACACTTGGCCTTTTCTTCTTAAAGGGAGTAAATGCCTTAAATGTGTAGCTATTATGACACAGCTGTTGTGCTATTGGATGCTAGAATTATTATTATATCGTATAGTATTATTGCACATTAAATACCCGATAGGCATTCAACATTCATATATTTAGAAAAAAAAACTCGTTTTATTAGGGTACCATTGCGTATTCAGTAGATTTGACGATTTATTGCCCTTTTGACGATTTTTGGTAAGTTTTTCTTTTTTCTATTCTTGTGTATGCAGACATATTGAAAGCATGCCATAAATTGTAAAAACATATAAACAATAGTGGAAATACTAAAAATTATTAACAATGCACAGGAGCGGTAAGCATTTTTTAAATAAATTATCTTTTAAGATATAGGGTCGAAATGGACAAAATTGCAGCAGTTTATACTTTTGTAAATAAAAATATAGAAGAAAAATATTAAAACATATGATAACTGTATTAATAAGAATTTTGCTTATTTTATGTAAAAATTATGTTTATGTTTTGTTTTTGTTAAATAAAGCAACTATTTTAAGACATTTAATATCTTTAGATATAAGAATTATTTCACTTAAATGTGAATTGAGTATGCATACCTATGTATGTATGTTGATGAAAAAGCAAAACGGATTTTGAATAGAACCGTCGTTCCTTCGCGAAATTTTCTTAGAATTCTTCTCAGATTACATTTCTCCTATACTTTTTAGCAAGTTTTATGGTCCCGAACAAATTCACCGACTCACATACAAATGTGTGTTTTAATTAATTTAATAATTAAATTTAAGTAAATAATTTAAACAATACTGCAATAATTATTGTATGATGCCCAAATTTAAATATTTATATTATATATGTAGCAAACATATCATTAGAACATCGATTCGCACCGAATTTAATATTATTTAAAATTGGAAATTTATATAACTATGTTATATCTATACAAAAATAACGTGTCACGACGTTTGTTCTCGCTAATCTCCGAAACTACTGGACCGATTTAAATGAAATTTTGCGCAGATATGTTAACAGTGTATAACTTGAAATATAGGCTATATTTTATTTTGAATTTGAAATAGAAAGAATTGCTTTTTGAATAACCTGGTCTTTTATAAACAGATTTTCAAAATTATTCTTTTGTTCTTGTTCTTGTGCTCGCTGCCGTATGGATATAATAAAACCAAATTTTGTCATATCCATCAGAAATGTTTGTACATGCAAAAAATTTCGATAAAAATTCAGGTTTTGGAAGTTTGTGTGCTCCATCAGACTTATTTTTTGCAGTATGTAAGATTCATATAAAAGTTTTCGAAAAAATTTTTTCTGAATCCAAAGAAATAAAAAACATAAAAAAAACTATTGTTGAGCAATGTGTAAATTGCACCAACAATACAATATATTTCTTTTCTTTTGGTTTCAAGAAAACAACGTATGCTATAAGCACAGAATAGAGATGCTAAATTTATTAATTCTTACACTTTTACGAAAGCATTCCTCGTGGGAAACATACAAATACAAATTAACGAGCGCAGAAAAACTTAAAATTTTAAAACAATAAAACATATGCTCAATTCAGAAAATTATTAAATATGTACCAATCACCAAAAATAATTACATTTCTTGTGCTAGTTATCACTTATTAAAAAGATTTTAATAAATTTTATAATAGTTTTGTAAACAAAATAATAAATTGTATGGTTTTCGAACTAAGGTAAGCTCACGTTTTATTTGATTTATGCATATACATAGATCTTCTAACTATACAATTGAAAATTCTAAAATAAAATATTTAATAAAACAAATGAGTATACATAGTTCGGTGCGAATCATCATAAATGCAATAGTACAATAACAAAAAACGTAATTTTACCCTACAGCCATAGAAATCGGTCGCATTGGCTTTGCACTGTTTATTTCCACATGATTTATATGAAAACAAGAAACTGCTTTTAGTTGTTAATATTGTTATTGAATGTGCTTTGGACAAGAAATATAACACACACAAACACATTTCTCAATAAGCATCATTTATATGTGTAAACAACAAAAAAAAACCATAATTTCTGTGGAAAAAAAATTTCTAGTAGAGCTAAAAAAACCAAAAAGGTTTCAAAAACAACAACAAAATAAACTTGACAAAACCAATGCTTATTACTACATATATACTTATGTACGTACATATGTATGTATGCCTAAAATTTTTGTTTTCTCTTCTCTTGCTCAAAGATTCTCTTGCTATTTCCCCCCACAGCATCTATAAACGCAAACAATTTTTGTTTTTATTCAATGTTCTACGTGCAATATCTTTATATATTTATAGTCTTTGAAACAACCATTCGATTTTTACTCTCTTTTTTTGAAATACGGATGCAATTTGATTTTATTTTCTCGCTCATTTTACGTACGACAAATCTTATGGTCTAAAGCAAGAATGATTAAATAAAGATTACACCAACAAGCTAAAATAAAAATACTTTTCTGCGCATGATGGAACTCTGACGTCACTCAACATGTATTCTGATTGGCTAATAAAACTCAGCTGAAGAACTATTATGTTATTGTAAAAACAGGACAGTGGGGCAAATTCAGTTTGATAATAAACAATTTTAAAGAACTATTTTATTTTCCATTTATTTTTATTTAAATATTTTATACATATAAATAGTGAACCCAAGTGTTAATTATTTCCCTTTTTCCCCATTCCAAAATTTGTTGTTGTTATTTTACTTAAAAATAAAAATCTTTAAAGAATATTTATAGAATTTTTAGTTTGTTATTTTACTATACTTTCGCATTCTCTTATACGTGCTTTCAACAATTTCAGAATTTAGTTTTCTAATTCTAAAATACATTCTACATCTAAAAAAAAGTTTTTTTACGTTATCACTGGCTTCAATTTCTTTTGCTTCCAACAAATGCTTTTTTATAAATATCCACTTGCGAGTAATAATTTGTCGCCATTCAATTTGGAAAAAATTGAGTCACACAGTATTAGCGTGTTCATTAACGAAGTTGATGGCTTACTAAGTCCACCTTCACTTAAGTGATTAACCCATGAATAATTGCGTTCGGTTGAAGAATTACTCACAAGATCAGGATTTTCATTCTTCAGTTTGTGGCAAATATATCCGGCCAAGTTCTCTAAACCATCATATTCCATATTTTCTATTTCGCTTTGGTTAGTTTCTGTAGCCAAAACATCTGCCTGAATGTCTTAAGTATAGTACCTGAAGAAATCACAAAGTTTATAAAACTTTGTGTTATTTAAAATTTAAGCTTTCAACTTACCCGGTAAAGAATTATCTACATCTAAATCGGGTGTATTGTCAACTTCTACATTTGCATTACTACCCAAAATGCCTTCGTTAGACCCCATTAAATATGATCGAAGTCTATATTTGAATTCTTCTCGATCAGGGTGATCGTGAAGTCCGCCTTTCGACCTAATTATTCCAAAAAAATTTTCCAGCACATCTTGATTAAACCGATACGTTAGCAAATACTCAATATTATATTGACTTTTAAGTTCAATATATAGCATTTGTAACGCTTTATTAGATTGAATGATACCTGTAGAATACATTTATGTCAAAAGAAATAAATCTGTGTCACAAATTTTTAGAGTACAATATAATTTTCAACCTTTTTGGAAAGGTAGCATAGACTTTTTGCCAATCACACGGATCTCTGACATCATTTGCAACATATTATTTAGAATGATATTTTGTTTTTCAAGTGCTAAACCATATGCGTGTAATCGGTCTCTGGTATCCTGTCTCGGTACTCTCGAATTCATAACATCGAACCAGTCATTTACCTAGTTAAGTAAAATTTCTTAAGTAGTTTAGGTATGTTCTAGAAAAATTATATTTTGTAAGTAATTACGAGTTTAAAGAGTTGACTGCACTCGCTCCAATTTTCGTTGCTCAAATATCCCTAACTTTTTTGATTATTTATTTGTTTTTTTGTTTCATCTTCTTCAGTGCCATAAGCAGTTTTCTTTTCCCTATCAATAATAGTATTTTCTAAGGACGGAACTGCATTGGGTTTTAATTTCTTAGTACTTCGTTTACTAAATCCTATAATGACTTATTAACGGACTTAAAGAATTGATTATGTGGTAACTTACCCATTTCATATATTAAATTTCTTTCAAAAATGCTTAAAATGTAAAGCACAAATTTTTTCTTTTTCAGCATTTACAGGCTTTACACGCTTGCAAAATTTCACCCATAACTTCCTTTGAGCTTCATCTCTTGGAAAACTATATAATGACACAGCTTTATGAAAACAAAAAAATTTTGATAGCAATATTACATTGTAACACAATTAATTTCTCACTTTTTTTTTTGCTGTTACTTTGTTTGCAATTGCCCACTGCGCATTTCATGCTTGCTCTTTTTGTTCTCTTTTCACTTCTATTTGTGTTTTTTGTTTACAGCTTATGAGCTTTATAAAGCAAGTTTTTTACACTTATTTATTATTTAATAATTATTTAAATATATTTATTATAAAATATAGCACAATTTATTATAAAATTCAACACAAAACTTTAACTTTGATAAAATCGATTTCATTTGCTTGTTTGAGATCTCTCTGAGTAAATTGTGTGAAGAGTTGCCAAATGTAGTATAAAATATAAATTTTGTACGAGAAAGTATTAGTTTTGCATATAATAAACATTTGGCAATCTCTTCGAGGGGATGCAAACGTCATCAAACGGTAAATCATGCGCAAGGCGTAAGCTTTATTTAATCATTCTTGGTCTAAAGCACCCTTTAATAATATTCTTTGTTTGAATAATATTTTGTTTTTGTTTATTTTAATAATATTTTTTGTTTTGACAAATAGTGATCGTGTTGTGCAGTTTCAAGTAATCGGGTAAAAGGGATTTTTGAAATTTTTTTTTGTATTAGCATTACTTTTTTTTTTATAGAACAAGTTCGACCGTTGTTTTTTATACTCGTCGAAGCTTATTTGATATTATGATGAATTCAAGCGCTTAAACAATGAATGACAAGATGAAATTTTTAGCTGAAGAAATCAAAAAACGCACCAACTGCTCTGAGGATAATATGTGTGATTTTCATAAAAGAATTGATGTTTTCTTTTATGAATTGAAATCTAGGTGGACTAGAGCGCATAGAATGGAAATGGGGTTGATTACTCAAAATAAAATCTGGTTGGAATCCTCTATTGGTTTTACTCTTGGCCCGACTGCAAAACGTGGTCGAAAAGAAATTAGTTTTACCGAGTCCAGTGGTTGGAGTAAATATAAAAAAACAAAGATTTTAAGAGACACCATATCATTGCCAGAGTTACTTTATGCTTCACAGGTTAAATTACAAAGCGCAGGTTATGTCGAGGAATCAAAAGTGTTGCGAGCCATATATGAAAAATGTTGCAAGGGCATAAATTTAAAAAAAAAAGTTGAAACAACCACTTCCCACCTTGAAAATATCGAATACAAAAGCTTTGGCTGTTTTTGTAGAAGCTAAACTAACACGAAATCAATACAATGTTGTTAGACAAGCTGCTCCTCAAATATTTCCCTCCTACAACAATATTCAAACTGAAAAAGAAAAAACTTACCCAGAATCGACCAGCTTTAAAATAAGGGAATACGGCAAGACGTTTTTTTCAAAACGCTGAAAAATCTGCCGAAATAACAAAAATAGATGTTAATTTAATAAAAAGAAATGCACGTGTTGCTTATTGCTGTATCCAGTGGCCATGAAATTAATAATGAAAAATTTTAAATATATGCACACAATACAGGACGACTTTTTGTTGAAACGCATCCTTGGTACAATATGCCTCCCACTTTGCACAAGTATTTTATTCACGGACCCGAAATTGTGTCAAATGCCATTTTACCAATTGGGCAGTTATCAGAAAAAGTGCAAGAAGCTCGAAATAAAGATTTTAAAAAATATAGGGAGTTTCATTCACGAAAGTGCAGTCGCGAAAAATCAAACCAAGACATTTTTAATATGTTTTTTATAACCTCTGACCCAATTATTTCAAGCATGCCCAAAATTCCCTACAAAGAAGGTTCAAAGCTTGCCAGAGGAGGCAATTGATTTAATTGTACCTGCAGCTTCGAACAAGAACTATTTCAGTGATGTTGAAGTTGCTGATGATGATGATGATGATAATGATGATGATGTTGATGATGATGATGATGATGATGATGTTGATGATTAACGTTAAGATGTATAAAATGTAATGTTTAAGTTCTCATACTGTACTCCTTGCACTATATACCTACACTGATATTTCGCATTATTTAATAAAATTATACTCAAATATACTTTGAAAACATTTTTTTTTACTTATTTTAATGGTATTAACTGAAAAATAAAGAAAATTTATCCGAACATAGCTTCCCTGATTTGATCCAAGAAAACATGCTATTCTAACCCACTGTGCGCCGTTGGAGAAGTAGTGTTTATTCGTTCGACTGGTAGACACGTGTCTTCCCTTGGTCCGCCGTTCGGTCTCGCAATAAATAAAATTTAAATAGTTACAAATAGTTAAAATATAAATAAATTAAAGGGAAAAAATAAAAATTACAAGTGGAAAAAATAGAAAAATCATAACATAGTGACAAACAAAATAACAAAAATCAATAAACTTTAATAAAATAAATAAAATACGAAAACAATACCAATTAAACGCAACAACAATACAACAACAAATAATAAAAATAATAAAAATGAAAAAATAACAAAATTATAAGTACAATAAAAAAAAAAACAAAAAAAAAAAAAAAAAAAAAAAGAAAGGGAAAAACAAAAAATCCGCTATACCAGTGACGGGCGAACGAAATTAATTAGTGTTGACACCACCAACCGCTGTTGTCACTTCGGGTCACGGTGACCGGATCAGGGCTTTTATGGCCTTTTTTCGCGTCATTGTGCTGAAGACTCCTATCGAAGTCAAAATATAAAATTTTTTATATTGTGGACACCAGTGGGATAGTTGCTGTTGGACTGTTTGGTGATGAAGGCGTAGCACTGATCACCGAGCAATCTCTCAGGCGGCAACTAGCTCATTGGTGTCGACAATATGAAAAATGGAAAATGGACAATTGATTTGATTTTTTTTTTGCGTAAACTATGACAGGCCGTTTCAGAATTGACTTCTGCAACATACGTGGTGTAAGGGCAAATTTTTTCTCTGTATATGCCCACGTTTGTCTCCATCGGCCGGATGTTTTCGCCTTAAGTGAAACCCAGGTGTCTGAGGATGCTGATCCACAGGATTTTCACATACCTGGGTATCACCTCCTATCCCTCTTTATTCTTCATAGGGGCCTTGCAATATATGTACGCAATGAAGTTGTGTACCAGTGCCAGCAATCCTTAGGCACGAATGATCCTGAATTTAGCTGTCTATGGGTTAAATTTAAAATCAGGGCACATCTTTTGCACTTCGGGTTTCTTTACAGAAGCCCAAATATGGAAAGGGATAAAACTATATACAACTTCGATGCCCTTTCCGACACTATATCGGAGATCCTCGAAAATTACCCGAACAGTGAAATCGTTATTGCTGGTGATTTCAATGTTCATAACTTATCGTGGCTCCGCCATTTGAGCCATACGACTCCAGAAGGCCAATATGTTGAGCTATTCGCAGCGCACAACCACCTTGCGCAATTAGTGAATGAACCAACACATATTCCGTGTGTTGACGGGCACCAACACAACACCCTCGACCTTTTTCTCGCTTCACACCCTGACAAGTATGAAATGAAAACTAGCGCACCTCTCGGAAATTCGGATCATTGCACCATTTCTGCCTCCTTTTCGTTTGCGGAACTTCTTAACGTTTCACGGCCAGCTACGAAACGTTTAAAATATATTTTTGAAAAGGCACGTTGGGCTGAGCTCAACGATTTCTTTCGGCATTTCAATTGGAAGCTCTGCTTCCTTGACAATGACGTCAATGCCATGGCAGAAATGGTTGAAAATATAATATTGCTCGGTATGAAAATTTTCATACCATCGAAGCATATTTCGATTAAACCCAGACCGAAGTCATGGTTTAATCAGACGTGCAGACTCTGCAGTCAGATCCAGAGAGGAAGCATTTAGTATCTGGCGGAATGACAAAAACGCGGATACTGATGCGATGCGCAAAAGGGCGAGATCTTCGTGTGCCAAAGTGCTAAGACGTGAAAAAGCTTTATACGAGCAGCGTATTCGCACCAAAGTTCTTACTGCCCAACGGGGAAGTAAAAGCTTTTGGTCTTTCGTAAAAAGAGTGAAGGAAAATGCTAGTTCTTCAATTCCGGCTCTTTTGAAGGATGATCAAATATTCACAGACCCGGTTGAAAAAGCTAACCTCATAGCTGAAATGTTTGCAGGTAATTCTCACCTGCCGGAGAGCAATCAACCACTGCCCGCACCCGAACGTGTATCCGTAACTATGCCAAAGATATACTTTCGAGCTCGTGCAGTTAAAAGGGTTCTAACGAACCTCAACATAAACAAGTCTCCTGGGCCGGATGGAATTCCTGCACTGGTCCTGAAGCAGTGTTCTTCGACGTTATCACGTCCTTTTCAGCACTCTGTACTATACAGGTCAATTCCCATCGTGCTGGAAGGTTGCAAATGTAACGCCGATCCCAAAAAAGGGTGAGGCAAGCAAACCTGAAAATTACCGCCCAATCGCAATCTGTTCCGCGATCTCCAAAGTGATGGAAAGTATGGTGAACTTTCACCTAATGAAATATTTAGAGTCCAACAATTTACTGAACGACCGTCAATACGGCTTCCGTCGAGGGCGCTCTACGGGCGACTTACTAGCCTTCCTCGCGGAAAAATGGTGTAATTCTATTCACCAGTTCGGCGAAAGTAAAGTCGTAGCTCTGGATATTTCTAAAGCATTTGATAGAGTGTGGCATGGGGCACTTCTGTCCAAACTTATTGCTTTTGGTGTCGGTGATATCTTCTCTCGATTTATATCGAGTTTTCTCAGGGATCGCGCTATAAGAGTTGTTATAGACGGGAGCTCATCTAACGAGTATAAGATAAATTCACGGGTACCGCAAGGCTCCACTCTTTCTCCTACCCTATTTCTAGTCTTTCTTAATGACCTCCTATGTCAAACTTCCAACCCTATCCACTCTTTCGCAGATGACAGCAGCCTTTCTCACTCATATTCATTTAGTTGTAGGCCAACATCGACTATGATCACTTCGCTGAGGCAGAATATGAGTGACTCATTGAATTGTGACCTCATGAAAATATCGCAATGGGGTCTGGCAAACAGGGTCGATTTCAATGCTCAAAAGACCCAATGCAGCATGCTTACACATCGACGCATGCCTGATGACGCTGCGTCATCTGTAATTATGGGCGGTATAAACATCGAGGAATCAGAAGCTCTTGATGTTCTTGGCATGAAAATTCAGTGCGATGTTCGATGGACTGAGCACATTTTTCAGGTATCAAAAGAAGCATTCAAGTGCCTCGGTTTTTTAAGACGGTGCAAGACATACTTCACCCCATCTGATCTCCTCACTATTTATACCGCCTACATCCGACCGAAAATGGAATACAACTCTCATGTTTGGGCCGGTGCTTCAAAGACTATTTTGAAGTTACTCGACCGGGTCCAGGAGAGAGCGAAGAAACTCATAGGAGACAGTAGGGTAGCCAACTCTATTAACTCTCTTGAGCATCGTCGCAACGTGGGGTGCGTTTCGTTGTTCTATCGTTACTATAATGGGATGTGTTCTGATGAAATCAGGGAACTTGTTCCCGAAACCCGATCATTCACGCGCACAACGCGTTCATCATTAAGAGCACATCCATTTGTAGTCAACTTGGCAGCGAACCGCACTACGCATTACAGGGAGAACTCATTTTTCGGCCGAACATCGCGTATGTGCAACAAACTCCCTGCCGAGGTCTTTCTTGTCACTTATGACGTACCCGCAGGGGGGTTCTGGAAACTTGTGAATCTTGTATTCCGGAACCTACGGGTGGTCTGAGCGAGCCCGCGGTCCCGAGCTCAAGGTGCAGCATTACCTTGTTCCTCTCTGAGGTTCGAAAATGATAGAGGAGGTGACTTTTCGAAATCTCACTAGAGATTGATGAAGGACTGCTTAACACCAGTTAGATTCTAATCTAGTACTACGGGACCAGCTTGGCCCCACACTGCTGACGAAAGTACGGGTTTAAGGACTGATGTCTTCCTTGGAAATACTACGGGTACTTCGAGTCGAGGACTTCGTGTCTACCCCGAAGGGTTGGCTGGTGTGCGCTGGTATGGGTTTGGATTCGTAGTGGCTGTGGTTGCTACCTAAAGTTACGCAGGGAGTGGAGTTTTTGGTCTAATCGTAAATATGTGAAAGTCGTAACACGCATATTAATGATATGACTTTTACTCTACTAGGTGCTGTTGCCATTCGACAGTAGTCACCGGAATGTGTTTCGAACCAACAGTATTACTGTTAAATGGGTCTTGACATAAAAACATTCTCATGTGACAAGAGTTTTGACCGCTCGAACACCTCAACAAGGTGCATTATAGAATTCAGAGATAACTATATATGATTTGCTACCCAACTCTGGAAGTAGGTGGCCTACGGGCTCATTTGCTTATCAGTGCTCTGGGGGCGCTAGTGAATCGTTACAGAAATTTACTCGGTGTTAAGACCACCGTCAGATAAGGCCCCATGGGCAGGTGCTGACGTAAATCTAGAACACCAGTTGTCACTTATGACGTGGGAAAATTCAAATCAAATGTCCATTCACACTACTCCCTCTATCCTCCTTCCCATAACCTGTTTTCCTAGTTCCAGCACAATGCATCGCATGTGTAGGGGTCATACCCTGAGTGCTGGTCCAAGATAAAAAAAAAAAAAAAAAAAGTTGCGGATTTGTCAGTCACGATGTCGCAGTATCGAGTGAGCATCGCGCATTCGCTGTGGAGACATTTTTTAAGATTAATGTGATGGACCGAGTGTAAATTTAATTCGTTCGACGGTGCAGAGATTCCGCGCAACTGCTTCGGCTAAGAATGCCCCACGGCCAGGGCCCTATCGATTCGAAAACATTAAACTGGTTGAAAGCAGTTTACGTGAAAAACCGCGACTTTCAATACGGAAAAAAGCAGCCTCACTGGGACTTCCAAGAGCGATTTTTTATTTAAGTTTGAAAATATAAACCTGCTACCAGACACCCTCTATATATACATATTGATTTGATATTTTTTTATACCCTTCACTTTAAGTGTAAAGGGTATATATAAGTTTGTTATTCCGTTCGCAATTTCTTTAATATTCCTTTCTGAAGAAAAATTTTTATATTTTGAGAAAGTTATGAATATAGAAGTTTTTAGAGCCATGTCCGTCTGTATGTGTGTCCGTTGAAATGCCGTTTGTGGCCAAATTAATCATCACATAATCACGTCTTGGTGTCAATCGGTCAGTAGTAGACCTGAGTCTCTGGATTTTTAAAGTCAGGCAAATCGTTTGAATAGTTTCCGTGATACTGCCGAAGAACCACGACCACCTCGTTTTTTTTACTTGACATTTTAGTACAAAAACTTCCATAACTTCGAAACGCCTGGAACGATTTTGAAGAAATTTAGTTCGCGTATGTAACTAGGTTTATAATTTCCTATTATTCTTGATGATGTTAACAAGCTGTTAACGAAATATCGAATAATAAAAACAAAATAAAATAAAAAAAAGACCTCAGGCTTAATAAATATATATCAAAAAATATAATAAAAAAGGTCAATTAATAATATAATTAAAATTTTACATTTAAAGAAAAAACTGGGACAAGTTTAATTGAATTGATTGTTAAAATACGTAGTAGGAAAGACTTAATTGTTCTTCGCTACACCTAAAAAATTTATAACAAATAATTTTTTTTTACAATTTCAGTTAAAAAACATTTTACAAAATTTCAAAAAAGGTCGAATGTTTTCTTACGTCTTACGTCTATGTGTGACTGTTTTTTGAACACTAACGCACACTAATACAAATATTGCCGCGGATATTAATACGTGTCGCATCGGCTTAACGAAAGAAAATATTAAATCTAACAGTGAAAATGCTGAAATTGCTACAATAGCGGATTATGTATGCGAGCCAATGGGCTTGAATGTGAGTTTTTATTTTAAAAATTTTTCAAATAAATACGTGGTATCGAGATGCTAACTATTCAAAACTAAAATACGCCAACTGAGCAACCTATGTAAATATTCCAAACTTTCAAATTACAGAATTGTCTGCTGCTTTATGAATTATTATTCAATTTAAATTCATAAACTTTTTTTTTGGATGTAAAAAATGTATAATAACTGATTTTTCATGGAAATTTATTTATTAATTCTTTAATGAATGAAATTAACTAAAATATAAATAAATTTAAATGAATTCGGCACTAAGAAATTGTTGCATTAAAGAAGAAGCCTCAAATAAAATCGAAAATGCGTTTTGGCATAAACATTGCCAATGTTTGCAAATTTGAATTAAAAATTTTATCAACGAAAAATCAAGTTCTACATTTATGCTTGTTATGGCAGTTTCATAAAAAGAAATATTATTTTCTACACTGATGTTTACCGTTCTTTCATTTTGCGCCATTAATAAGCAAAAAAATTTGGTGTGGCTTCTGACTCAAGCATTCACATTTTATGCTTGTTTTTGTTGTTTGTCTTTGAGCGTGATTATTTTTCGCTCATTTCAGTAATGCTGCCAGTATGTAAAAAAAAAGGAATAAAAATACCCAAAAAATTCCCACTTCTGATATATACTCGTATGAATAATAATTGTTATTAAAGCCCGTATGACACTAAATTTATTTTTCATTAATTAATATAAATCTATCAATAGAAAGGGACAGCAAAGCCAGAACAAAAGAAATACAAAAAACACTTAGTGACAAAACTCTACATATGATTTCGAAATTGCATTTAATCTGATCGTTATTTTATATTTGAAGTAAAATTTTTGAAAATTCTTACGTATTTAACAGGGCACATTTATTAATTTATTTAAAACAGAAACTTAGATATAGAATAACTTCCTCCACTTCTCACTTGATAATGATTTTAAGAGACGAAAGGGAAATATTTCCCCGAAATAACAAAAAAATCATGTTTTTCGATGCCTAAAAGGCAAGAAGTTTAAGATGCAAAAAAGACCATACAATCCATTGAATATTTTCTAAGTCACCCCAAAGTTTTTATAATGTATCATATGTAGACTTTTGCTTTTATAAAATTTATTATTTTTTTCATTATATAATATTAAACAGCGTGAATTTTTATTTTTTATTTACTGTAAAGATCGTTAATCCTATGAAATAAAAAAGTTTAACAACTTTTTTGTATTTCTCTGAAAAATTAAAATTTATTGAAGAAATTAAATCGTATGTAGAGTTTTGCAACTAAGTGTATAATATTTATATTTTTTAAGTTTTGCCTTCTTATTTCCATTAAAAAAAAACGCTGTAGAAAAATATACTGTCATTAATATCAGTGCACTCATCTACACAAATAGAAAAATATTTACAGTTTATTATTCTAGTTTTAATATTAGAATAAATGAATGTACTAATTTGTTCCGTGCGTTGGCATACTAAGCTTTCAGATTTACCGAAGTAATTTTCGGCAAACAAAAAATCATTTTCATATTCATTCAACATTGCAGAGTCTAGTAAAAAACTACTACACAATCTGCTCATATTTATAAATAATAATAAAGTGGCAGCCTTGGTTTTCAAGTAACATGCGAATACACATGCTTCAATAATCACTGAAGACTAAAGTTTTTATTCAAAAAAATTAAAATTATGGCTGCACGCCCTCTTTATTAGTGTAATAGCATTCGCACATGTTCGGTGTTTTGCGGTCTCTGATTTACATTCTTATCTATAAACATATACATATATTGTTTCGCTCACTCCTATAGGGAGCTTATGGCATTCTTTATGTTCATAACTTTGTTGTTTTATTATTTTGTGTACATACATGTATACATATGGGCTACTGAAAAAATTCTTTAGGCCTTTCTCTGATTTAATGACTTTTAATTTAATGAGGTCGATGGATGAGCTAGCAAAGAGCAAGTTGTAGAGTAGCAAATTTCTTTGAATGAGTTCGAATCATACAGTGAATCAAAGTAATATTGGGACAAAGCTAAAATGATTTATGTGGAGATAATTAAGCACTATGTTAACTGATTTTAATGCAAAATTTTCATGCTTTTGTGTAGCTAACACTGTGCTAATTGCCATCTCAAAAGATTATGATTCTTAAGTTTGTCAAAATTAATTTATAAATAATTATTCACAATAAGTTAAAAATGCAGTACAAAGTAATAATGGGACAGGTGGCATCACTATATAATCTAGGCTTTATAACGGAACATTTTGCAAAAATTTTTTGTTTAAAAGTTGCTAGAGTGTATTACAGATTAATTTTTGATAAGTTTTTAAAGAAAATTAAAATATGGCGCCACGGGGTTCACAAACATCGCCTCAAATCAGAAAACTGATATTAGAACATTCGAAATCAGGAAAAACCGTGAGAAATATTGCGGAAATAGTAAATAAACCAAAATCTACAGTGTTTAACATCATAAAACGATATGGAGGTACAGAAACTTTTCAAAATGTAGCAAAACCAAGCAAAAGAAAAATATTTTCCGACGCGGATGAACGATGGCTTATGCGACAAATCAAACAAAAACCCTACTTAAGCGCTCCCAGACTTGCTGCTGAAGCGGAAATACATCTAGCAAAGAAAGCTAATCCCGAAACGGTAAGAAATGTGCTAAGGAAACACAATTATAATGGCCGGGTAGCTAGGAGAAAACCTTTTATTAATAAGGTTAATAAGCTTAAACGAGTGCGCTTTGCTAAAGACCACAGAAACAAGGATTTATCATTCTGGAATAAGGTAATATTCACTGACGAAAGCAAATATAACATATTCAGAGCGGATGGAAGGTCATTCGTTTGGAGAAGACCAAATGAAGAACTGTCAGAAAAAAATTTGAGACCTACTGTTAAACATGGCTTGGGGTCAGTTATGGTGTGGGGTGCAATATCAGCAGCTGGTCCCGGTAACCTTCAGAAGAAACAGCAGAGAAATTGGGACTGGCGAATGATTATTACTTCTACCAAGACAATGACCCCAAGCATAAGGTTCACAATGTAAGGTGTTGGTTGCTTTACAATTGCCCACATGTGCTCGAAACGCCTCCGCAATCACCCGATCTCAATCCGATAGAGCACGTATGGGCCTATTTAGAAGAAAAATTAAGAAATTACCAAATAAGTTGCAAATCGGACCTAATTAGTGCTCTGAAAGAGGAATGGGGTAGAATAACCCTATAATTCTGTCAAAAACTTGTGAAATCTATGCCGTATCGATTGAAGGCTGTAATAGAGAAAAAAGGCCTTCCAACTAAATATTAAACATTATATATTTAATACTTAACTTGTTACTCTATTACATTGTCCCATTATTACTTTGACAGGATTTTCTGTGTTGTTTTAGTTTTTTTGTTTTTATATCCCAGTGACGGTAGTCAATGTATTTTTTATTTATGTTCTTAATAAATAATAAAAATAAAAGGATAAATATAATTTTATTTTCTTCTTAAACCAATAAGTTCAAAAAATAATTCTAAAGTTATTGGATAAACAGCTTGTCCCATTATAACATTGAGTCACTGTATGTGTCCTTCAGAACTTGCGTTTCTTTTTTTATTGGTTATAGAAATTAATAATTTTGAAACACATTAATTGGAAAAAAGTCAAAAATTTTTTTTTTTTAATTTAGAAAACAAACATTCATAGCTCATCTAAAGGAACAACAGTTGTGCCTAATTTAACGTAAGGAAGGATGTGTAAAGAAAATAAATTTTTTTTTCGTTGCTTCGTATTTCCATTTGAAATGAAAATCGCTTGTTTGGTGCATAAAAATTCTTCTAAAAAATTGAGATCATTCGTCCAATGTGATTTAGTTTCCAATATATTGTAAAAATATATTCAATAGAAATATACAGAAATGAAAAATAAAAACAAGCATATGGCCGGAAGAAAACAATAGTTTTGAAAATAAGTTATTTTTTTTATTTATATTATTAATATACTCTATATGTATGTATGTGGGTCTATAATCATATAAGTGTAAGCCTCTGTTTGAAAGATCTGATCACGCAAGAATGGCGTAAGCCACAAATTCATCACAATTTCCGTTTTTGGTAGCTTACGGTGAAATTTAATTTGCATGATGACTTGGCTGTTTGAAGTTATATATAGATCGAAAGGGTCTGGTCCTTTGGACGAGATCCAACTATTAAGTAAAAATTGGGCACTACTAAACGACTATCCGGCAAATCAGGCGAATTTCAGAAATAAAGCGAGCCAGTGAAGGGTATCTAAGATTCGGCACAGCCGAATATAGCACTCTTTCTTGTTTAACTTCACTATGTTTTTTTTGCTATATTAACACAAAACACAATTAGAACCACAAAACACCATTAAAACAAGCGGCACTATGTTTTTTTTACTATAATATTAACACAAAACACAATTAAAACAAATAAAACCACAAGAAATTATAAATTTGATCTTATGCACAAAATGTGGCTTCTGTTTACATTTTTCTTTTGTTTACTTTTAATCTTTCGTGAAATTGTATATTTGTCTCTTTCTCCCCCTATTTGAAGAAAAGCTGATTTAAAATTTTTTCAGATCCCCAGCTGACACTACTGTATATTTTGTGATTAACGTGTACGTTGTTGCTCTAAGACGAGCGTATATTTTGTTCGTAGAAAATTCCTTGCACGGGAAAAACTGTTTGCGAGCTGATTGTTCTTTAAGAAAATGTGTAAAAAAAAGTGACAATTCAGAGAAGGAGTAATTTTTTTCTTTGTTACTTAATGAAAAGGTAAGGCTATGAAACTAAATGAATTAGTTTATTGTTTGTCTAACAGCTGTCAGCGTGGTTTGCCACCACGTGTCAACGTGGCGTGTACAAATGTACTATATATGTATGCACTACAGAGTTAAATCAGTTTACGACAACGACCGGCTCACATCGCTAAGCAACTCTACTGAAGTGTTCAAATTAAATTTAGAGAATATTTCGAAACAAAGTAATTGCAAAATGTCGTCAAATAAAACGGAAACTAATGATATATACTTAACAGGTAAAATTCTTTTTGTGTGATCATTTGAATTTTTTAATATTATTTTATTTATTGTTTTGCTCCAGAATTGCTTTCCCTCCAAATGGGTCAACTTTGCATAAATGAGGACTTTTCTGATGTAGCATTTATTGTGGAAAACCAAAAGATTCCGGCACACCGCCTTATATTGGCTGCCAGAAGTGAATACTTTCGTGCCCTCTTGTTTGGCAGCTTATCAGAATCCAAGCAGTCTGTTATAAATCTTAATGTTCCAGTGGATGCTTTTAAAGCATTATTGCGATATATATATTCTGGACATTTACCATTGACACAAATGAATGAAGATGTGATACTAGAAACATTTAGTTTGGCCGATCAATATTGTATTTCAGAATTAGAGTTACCTATATTGGATTATCTAAGAAAGAATTTAGCATTAACTAATGTTTGTGCCCTTTTGGATGCAGCACGACTTAATAATTTGGATATACTGAAAAAATATTGTTTGCAATTCATGGATCGCAATGCTAAAGATATATTGCAGCATGAGTCTTTTACAAATTTATCAAAGGTAGAAAAAATGCATTTTTATTTTTTGAAAGTGATATTACATTATGTACACGTACATACATACATATATAATTTAGGAATCGCTGGAAGAAGTCTTGAGACGTGATTCTTTTTTCGCTCCTGAAGTACATATTTTTTTAACCGTCCAGAAATGGTGTAACCAGAATCAAAATGTTGATATTCAAGTAAGTGGAAAAACATATGAATTTATATCGTATGCAGACATACTTGCGTTTTTAACAAGGTATAGGTATAGTTATAAAGCGTTATTTTTAAAATATATGGACTAATTAGGAAAAATTATAATCTAAGGTACCTAAATGTGCAAAGTTATAGCCAAAACTTATTTCTTATTCCACACAGAAATAAATTTTAAATTAAATATTTTAATGCGAAGACAATGGTGGTTTTTGACAAAAGTACAAAGAACGGCCGGCAACCCCGAGCTATCCCCCACCCATCGGCTTATCGGCCACTTTGCATGTTGGATGGTGCCGGCAAGCTGCTGGAGAAGCTACTGCAAAGAAGGCTGGCGGAGGCCGTGAGGATGGCTGGGGGGCTGTCGGATAGACAGCATGGCTTCAGACCTGGCAGGTCAACGCTCGGGGCGATTGCTGATGTTGTTGAGTGCTTCGAGCGCGCTCAGAGCGAGAGGCGCTATTACCCGAAGCGCATAGTTGTCCTGGCAACACTCGACGTTCGGAATGCCTTCAACAGCCTACGATGGGCTGATGTTCTAGAGGCGCTACGGGGGATGTTCCGTATTCACGGATACTTGTATAGAATTCTCCGTAGTTATCTGGACGATCGGGTACTGTTGTACGATACGCCGACGAGGCGGAGGAGCAGGACGATCACGTCCGGCGCGGCCCAGGGATCTGTGCTGGGCCCGGACCTATGGAATCTGACCTACGATGGGATCTTTGGGGTGGAAATGCCCGAGGATGCTCAGCTCGTGGGATACGCCGATGATATAGCGGCGGTGATCTTGGCGCGGGATATGGATGACGCCAGGGGGAAGCTGAACCGGGTCATGATTAGGACGCGGATGTGGCTTGAGGACCACGGCTTGGCATTGGCCGGGGAGAAGACCGAGGTGATGTTGATGACGCGGGCACACATACCACTCGGCGTCGGCATGCGGATAGGGGATGTGTCTCTGGTTACCCAGAGTGCCATAAAGTATTTGGGCGTCAGACTCGACTGTAGGCTGACTTACTGGGCCCAAATACGGCATGTGGCGACTAGGACGGCGAAGATGACTGGCATGTTGAGCAGACTCATGGCGAATGTCGGAGGCCCGACACAGAGCAAGAGGCGGCTGATTATGGCGGTCACGAAGTCGATCTTGCTGCATGGGAGCGAGATTTGGGGAAATATACTGGGTGAGAGAACCAAACGCAGGGTGCTCGAGGCGGTACAGCGGACGGCGGCCCTAAGGGTTGCTTCGGCTTACCGCACGGTCTCGGGCGCTGCGGTCCTGGTGATATGTGGGGAAATACCCATAGACCTCTTGGCGCGCGAGTGGTGGGAGGCTTGGATCTCGAGGGGGGAGGGCCCTGGTGTTAGTGCCATTGGTCTGAGACCCCAAACTGTCCGGCGATGGCAGGACAGGTGGACCGCGGACACGGTCGGCAGGTGGACGGCGATGCTCATTCCCTGCGTGGAAGTATGGATTCGGAGGAAGTTTGGGGAAGTTAACTACTTCCTGACACAATTCCTCTCGGGCCACGGATACTTCCGAAAGTACCTGTACCGGATGGGCAGGGCAGATGGTCCCGACTGCATTTACTGTGGTATTACGGATGATGATGCAGAACACACTTTCTTCGACTGCACCAGGTGGCATACTGAGAGAGGTGCAATGGCGCAGCGGGTTGGCGGGTTCGCTCCTGCCACCGTGATAGGGAGGATGCGCGATTGTGAAGACAATTGGGACGCTGTGGCGCAGTACGTTGGTTACGTTCTGCGGAGGAAGAAGAGTTACCTCGATGCGCTGCTGCATAGCGGGGCCCCCTCTGACGTGGACCAGGCGATACCGACCGGGACCATGGCGCCGGCTGCGGACTTGGCGGACCCAGACGTGGGTCCGTGAGAGTGGTCCTGATTGGGACGTGGCTCTGGGCCTTCCCGAAGTAATGCGGAAAGCGGTCTCGGGGAGGAATCTACCCAGAGGAGGAGGAGGGAATTTTTTTGTGGCAACACCACTCGACGCAGATGACGGCGAATTATGTTGAATTCAAAAACATATTTTTCTTTCTTTTCTATTGTATAGTTGAGAATGCAAATTTTTGAATTTGAAACAATCAAAAAAGATAATTCGTTGTATTTTTCTAGAAATAGGCACTATGCACATTCGAATGTATTCATTGCGTTTGAACATACAGTGACAGAAAAAATTATACCACCCTTTTGGAGGTCAACATACAAATTAAAACGATGTATAGAGAAATAAAAGTGTAATTGTATTGTACAATATATTTAATATAAGGTATTCAAATAATCTGTACTTTTACGTCAGGTAAAACATATGTTTGTTGTCTACCAGATGTCCATTCTGATCTGCGAAAGCCCGATATTTCTTATCAGATGTAGCGTCACTAAACCATAAGCTGTCAAGTAAAAAATAAATATATATGTACATATGTATGTATATATTAGCGGAATTCACGGTTTGACAACAGAAAAATGTTGTTGCATTTTTTTGTTGCGTTGTTGTGTTTGCATTGCATTGCATTGATTTACCACAAGATCAAAAAGTTCTACAATAGTAATTTACTAAGATGCGTAAATTCCGCTATTAATAATAATTATACTGAAATTACTTTATTATTCTCCTGAAGTTATTTTGTATTTTGTATTTGATTATTTAATTTTCCATATTTAAAATTGCATAGTCAACACTTATGTAAAAAAAATGTATTAAGGGATACTGTCGGCTATTGCAAATATCAATCCACTTATAAAAAAGGGAAGAAAAACAGGAGTTGTCAGAATCGGGTATGGGTGCGTTTTGTCTACCTCAGCCCTGCGGAAATTCCACTATTCACAATAAGAAATCTAAATTCATCACAGATCATAGAGATTTATCATGCTTTGAAGTAACAAATAAATAAGAGCAATACTATCAAAAGAAAAAAACTGAAGGTCCTATCACAATTCAACATTTAACAGTGCAAGAGACAATATTTTAGATAGTTGAATTTTAATCTTTTTGCAAATATTTCAAGTTTTTCTAGTTTCTATACGAAGTATGTAATTGTTAGTTTGCATTAGAAAAAGACAAGATGCCACTAAAAAATAGGAACAAAAATAAAACTCAATGATTAATATTTCAAAACTTTTTAGCACTTCCTTACACAATTAATTTCTTTACTTACAGTCTATCCTTTCGCTTGTGCGCTTTCCTCTGATAAATCCTGAAGAACTATTGCAAATAGTTCGCTCACCGAGTATAGCAGAACTACTACCCGCAATACAAGAACAAAATATATATACATATTTATCGTTCCGGGCTCCATTATTGCCTGAGGAAAATGTGGCTACTTCAAAATTTGGTTCTCGTACCATTCAGGGTCACTGCCCTGCTGAGCTCTTAAATGGCAATGTTAACAGTTACAACAACGATAATTGCTTTACGTATCACCATATTACCTATGCCAACGATAGGGGTATAATAGTAGAGTTGGGCAATCGTTACATTTTAAATCATATTAAAGTCTTATTGTTTGACCGTGATTATCGCTCGTATTCATATTTTATTGAAGTCTCTGTGAATCAAAGACAATGGGACCGTGTGATTGACTATTCTCAGTATTGCTGTGGCTCATGGCAATTTTTATATTTTCAACCTCGTCCTGTGCGTTACATCAAATTGGTAGGCACTCATAATACACATAATAATGTATTCCACGTAGTTACTTTGAAAGCAATGTACGCTACAAATATTCCAAAGGTTATCAAAGGGGTTGTGGTACCCACATATAATGTTTCCAGTACTGAAATGGGTGCGGTAGTATTAAAAGGCGACGGTGTCACAAGCAATGCTTTAATAAATGGCAACTATATTGATTATGATGGGTATTGGGGTTATACTTCCCATCAATTGGATACTGGTGCAATTTTAATACGTTTGGGTAAGTAAACCACTTTATAAGATATTCCAAATTAAGAACTTTATCATTTCTTTAAAGGACAACCGTACATAATTGGATCAATGCGTTTATTGTTGTGGGATTTAGATGATCGTCATTACAGTTTCTATATTGAAACGTCAGTTAATAAAAAAGATTGGGTTATGGTAGTTGACAAGCGGAATGAAACAGTCAGATCTTGGCAAAACGTTGCTTTCATTCCATTACCAGTGGTGTTTATACGCATTGTTGGTACGCGTAATACAGCCAATGAACGGTTTCACTGCGTCTATTTAGAATGTCCGTCGCAGGATCCTGATTTTAAACAACGTGATGGTGGGGAACAAATGCAAGAGTGTCGATAATGAATCGGGTTTCAGCGGGCGAAGCACCCATACCAGAAATCAACCGATACAAGTAGATGAATCTCAACTCCGTTAAATCGACACTAATTCTTTAGAATACAATAAATCAAATAATATCCCAATAGATTTAATTTTAGAAATAGTTTGTTAGTTGAAGTTAAGTTTTAAACGGGGACAATTGAAACGATCTTTCAGTTAAAGTTAAGTTTCAAACGGAGACAATTGAAACGATCTTACAGCAATAAGAAAATAAAGCAAATTGGTGATTAATTATTATATGTCTCTCTGTTGTAAAATATAAATAAAAATAATATATATAATATGATTAGTAATATGTTAACTGAAAAAGTTTTATTGTGCTGCCAACAGAGCAGAAGCTGTACGGTGAAACTGAAGTCAGTCATATTTTTTGTTTGTTCTGCGATATTGCAGCACCCCTGCAGAAAATGATAATAGTAAAGCTGTACTGACAATGTCACCAAAATATCCCCAAATCAGTCGACGAAAGTGATGATTTGGAAACACTTGGCCTTTTCTTCTTAAAGGGAGTAAATGCCTTAAATGTGTAGCTATTATGACACAGCTGTTGTGCTATTGGATGCTAGAATTATTATTATATCGTATAGTATTATTGCACATTAAATACCCGATAGGCATTCAACATTCATATATTTAGAAAAAAAAACTCGTTTTATTAGGGTACCATTGCGTATTCAGTAGATTTGACGATTTATTGCCCTTTTGACGATTTTTGGTAAGTTTTTCTTTTTTCTATTCTTGTGTATGCAGACATATTGAAAGCATGCCATAAATTGTAAAAACATATAAACAATAGTGGAAATACTAAAAATTATTAACAATGCACAGGAGCGGTAAGCATTTTTTAAATAAATTATCTTTTAAGATATAGGGTCGAAATGGACAAAATTGCAGCAGTTTATACTTTTGTAAATAAAAATATAGAAGAAAAATATAAAAACATATGATAACTGTATTAATAAGAATTTTGCTTATTTTATGTAAAAATTATGTTTATGTTTTGTTTTTGTTAAATAAAGCAACTATTTTAAGACATTTAATATCTTTAGATATAAGAATTATTTCACTTAAATGTGAATTGAGTATGCATACCTATGTATGTATGTTGATGAAAAAGCAAAACGGATTTTGAATAGAACCGTCGTTCCTTCGCGAAATTTTCTTAGAATTCTTCTCAGATTACATTTCTCCTATACTTTTTAGCAAGTTTTATGGTCCCGAACAAATTCACCGACTCACATACAAATGTGTGTTTTAATTAATTTAATAATTAAATTTAAGTAAATAATTTAAACAATACTGCAATAATTATTGTATGATGCCCAAATTTAAATATTTATATTATATATGTAGCAAACATATCATTAGAACATCGATTCGCACCGAATTTAATATTATTTAAAATTGGAAATTTATATAACTATGTTATATCTATACAAAAATAACGTGTCACGACGTTTGTTCTCGCTAATCTCCGAAACTACTGGACCGATTTAAATGAAATTTTGCGCAGATATGTTAACAGTGTATAACTTGAAATATAGGCTATATTTTATTTTGAATTTGAAATAGAAAGAATTGCTTTTTGAATAACCTGGTCTTTTATAAACAGATTTTCAAAATTATTCTTTTGTTCTTGTTCTTGTGCTCGCTGCCGTATGGATATAATAAAACCAAATTTTGTCATATCCATCAGAAATGTTTGTACATGCAAAAAATTTCGATAAAAATTCAGGTTTTGGAAGTTTGTGTGCTCCATCAGACTTATTTTTTGCAGTATGTAAGATTCATATAAAAGTTTTCGAAAAAATTTTTTCTGAATCCAAAGAAATAAAAAACATAAAAAAAACTATTGTTGAGCAATGTGTAAATTGCACCAACAATACAATATATTTCTTTTCTTTTGGTTTCAAGAAAACAACGTATGCTATAAGCACAGAATAGAGATGCTAAATTTATTAATTCTTACACTTTTACGAAAGCATTCCTCGTGGGAAACATACAAATACAAATTAACGAGCGCAGAAAAACTTAAAATTTTAAAACAATAAAACATATGCTCAATTCAGAAAATTATTAAATATGTACCAATCACCAAAAATAATTACATTTCTTGTGCTAGTTATCACTTATTAAAAAGATTTTAATAAATTTTATAATAGTTTTGTAAACAAAATAATAAATTGTATGGTTTTCGAACTAAGGTAAGCTCACGTTTTATTTGATTTATGCATATACATAGATCTTCTAACTATACAATTGAAAATTCTAAAATAAAATATTTAATAAAACAAATGAGTATACATAGTTCGGTGCGAATCATCATAAATGCAATAGTACAATAACAAAAAACGTAATTTTACCCTACAGCCATAGAAATCGGTCGCATTGGCTTTGCACTGTTTATTTCCACATGATTTATATGAAAACAAGAAACTGCTTTTAGTTGTTAATATTGTTATTGAATGTGCTTTGGACAAGAAATATAACACACACAAACACATTTCTCAATAAGCATCATTTATATGTGTAAACAACAAAAAAAAACCATAATTTCTGTGGAAAAAAAATTTCTAGTAGAGCTAAAAAAACCAAAAAGGTTTCAAAAACAACAACAAAATAAACTTGACAAAACCAATGCTTATTACTACATATATACTTATGTACGTACATATGTATGTATGCCTAAAATTTTTGTTTTCTCTTCTCTTGCTCAAAGATTCTCTTGCTATTTCCCCCCACAGCATCTATAAACGCAAACAATTTTTGTTTTTATTCAATGTTCTACGTGCAATATCTTTATATATTTATAGTCTTTGAAACAACCATTCGATTTTTACTCTCTTTTTTTGAAATACGGATGCAATTTGATTTTATTTTCTCGCTCATTTTACGTACGACAAATCTTATGGTCTAAAGCAAGAATGATTAAATAAAGATTACACCAACAAGCTAAAATAAAAATACTTTTCTGCGCATGATGGAACTCTGACGTCACTCAACATGTATTCTGATTGGCTAATAAAACTCAGCTGAAGAACTATTATGTTATTGTAAAAACAGGACAGTGGGGCAAATTCAGTTTGATAATAAACAATTTTAAAGAACTATTTTATTTTCCATTTATTTTTATTTAAATATTTTATACATATAAATAGTGAACCCAAGTGTTAATTATTTCCCTTTTTCCCCATTCCAAAATTTGTTGTTGTTATTTTACTTAAAAATAAAAATCTTTAAAGAATATTTATAGAATTTTTAGTTTGTTATTTTACTATACTTTCGCATTCTCTTATACGTGCTTTCAACAATTTCAGAATTTAGTTTTCTAATTCTAAAATACATTCTACATCTAAAAAAAAGTTTTTTTACGTTATCACTGGCTTCAATTTCTTTTGCTTCCAACAAATGCTTTTTTATAAATATCCACTTGCGAGTAATAATTTGTCGCCATTCAATTTGGAAAAAATTGAGTCACACAGTATTAGCGTGTTCATTAACGAAGTTGATGGCTTACTAAGTCCACCTTCACTTAAGTGATTAACCCATGAATAATTGCGTTCGGTTGAAGAATTACTCACAAGATCAGGATTTTCATTCTTCAGTTTGTGGCAAATATATCCGGCCAAGTTCTCTAAACCATCATATTCCATATTTTCTATTTCGCTTTGGTTAGTTTCTGTAGCCAAAACATCTGCCTGAATGTCTTAAGTATAGTACCTGAAGAAATCACAAAGTTTATAAAACTTTGTGTTATTTAAAATTTAAGCTTTCAACTTACCCGGTAAAGAATTATCTACATCTAAATCGGGTGTATTGTCAACTTCTACATTTGCATTACTACCCAAAATGCCTTCGTTAGACCCCATTAAATATGATCGAAGTCTATATTTGAATTCTTCTCGATCAGGGTGATCGTGAAGTCCGCCTTTCGACCTAATTATTCCAATTTTCCAGCACATCTTGATTAAACCGATACGTTAGCAAATACTCAATATTATATCGACTTTTAAGTTCAATATATAGCATTTGTAACGCTTTATTAGATTGAATGATACCTGTAGAATACATTTATGTCAAAAGAAATAAATCTGTGTCACAAATTTTTAGAGTACAATATAATTTTCAACCTTTTTGGAAAGGTAGCATAGACTTTTTGCCAATCACACGGATCTCTGACATCATTTGCAACATATTATTTAGAATGATATTTTGTTTTTCAAGTGCTAAACCATATGCGTGTAATCGGTCTCTGGTATCCTGTCTCGGTACTCTCGAATTCATAACATCGAACCAGTCATTTACCTAGTTAAGTAAAATTTCTTAAGTAGTTTAGGTATGTTCTAGAAAAATTATATTTTGTAAGTAATTACGAGTTTAAAGAGTTGACTGCACTCGCTCCAATTTTCGTTGCTCAAATATCCCTAACTTTTTTGATTATTTATTTGTTTTTTTGTTTCATCTTCTTCAGTGCCATAAGCAGTTTTCTTTTCCCTATCAATAATAGTATTTTCTAAGGACGGAACTGCATTGGGTTTTAATTTCTTAGTACTTCGTTTACTAAATCCTATAATGACTTATTAACGGACTTAAAGAATTGATTATGTGGTAACTTACCCATTTCATATATTAAATTTCTTTCAAAAATGCTTAAAATGTAAAGCACAAATTTTTTCTTTTTCAGCATTTACAGGCTTTACACGCTTGCAAAATTTCACCCATAACTTCCTTTGAGCTTCATCTCTTGGAAAACTATATAATGACACAGCTTTATGAAAACAAAAAAATTTTGATAGCAATATTACATTGTAACACAATTAATTTCTCACTTTTTTTTTTGCTGTTACTTTGTTTGCAATTGCCCACTGCGCATTTCATGCTTGCTCTTTTTGTTCTCTTTTCACTTCTATTTGTGTTTTTTGTTTACAGCTTATGAGCTTTATAAAGCAAGTTTTTTACACTTATTTATTATTTAATAATTATTTAAATATATTTATTATAAAATATAGCACAATTTATTATAAAATTCAACACAAAACTTTAACTTTGATAAAATCGATTTCATTTGCTTGTTTGAGATCTCTCTGAGTAAATTGTGTGAAGAGTTGCCAAATGTAGTATAAAATATAAATTTTGTACGAGAAAGTATTAGTTTTGCATATAATAAACATTTGGCAATCTCTTCGAGGGGATGCAAACGTCATCAAACGGTAAATCATGCGCAAGGCGTAAGCTTTATTTAATCATTCTTGGTCTAAAGCACCCTTTAATAATATTCTTTGTTTGAATAATATTTTGTTTTTGTTTATTTTAATAATATTTTTTGTTTTGACAAATAGTGATCGTGTTGTGCAGTTTCAAGTAATCGGGTAAAAGGGATTTTTGAAATTTTTTTTTGTATTAGCATTACTTTTTTTTTTATAGAACAAGTTCGACCGTTGTTTTTTATACTCGTCGAAGCTTATTTGATATTATGATGAATTCAAGCGCTTAAACAATGAATGACAAGATGAAATTTTTAGCTGAAGAAATCAAAAAACGCACCAACTGCTCTGAGGATAATATGTGTGATTTTCATAAAAGAATTGATGTTTTCTTTTATGAATTGAAATCTAGGTGGACTAGAGCGCATAGAATGGAAATGGGGTTGATTACTCAAAATAAAATCTGGTTGGAATCCTCTATTGGTTTTACTCTTGGCCCGACTGCAAAACGTGGTCGAAAAGAAATTAGTTTTACCGAGTCCAGTGGTTGGAGTAAATATAAAAAAACAAAGATTTTAAGAGACACCATATCATTGCCAGAGTTACTTTATGCTTCACAGGTTAAATTACAAAGCGCAGGTTATGTCGAGGAATCAAAAGTGTTGCGAGCCATATATGAAAAATGTTGCAAGGGCATAAATTTAAAAAAAAAAGTTGAAACAACCACTTCCCACCTTGAAAATATCGAATACAAAAGCTTTGGCTGTTTTTGTAGAAGCTAAACTAACACGAAATCAATACAATGTTGTTAGACAAGCTGCTCCTCAAATATTTCCCTCTTACAACAATATTCAAACTGAAAAAGAAAAAACTTACCCAGAATCGACCAGCTTTAAAATAAGCGAGACCTCCGTTGAAGTAACTTTACAAGGTCTTCTTAATCACACAGCGGGCCGACTAATAGAACTTCAAGAAACTGTTATTGACTCATTAGGTATTACGAACTCGAATGTAGTATTATATTCAAAATGGGGCTTTGATGGAAGCTTTGGCCATAGCTCATACAAACAAGCCTTTCATGGATCTAATGCTAGTGATTCATCAGTTTTTTTAACCACAATTGTACCAATTAGGCTTATGTTTGGCAAAATCCACGGTCGTCTTCACCTAGATTTTGCAGACCCTTGAAAATTGAATTTACCAAAGAAACCGCATATATGTCAATTAGTGAAAAAAAGAGAGAGAAAGAGTTGAAGAGGAAATACAGAATTTAACCTGTTCAACTGTCACGATTGGTGAGAAAGTTGTACATGTTTTCCACAAATTCATTTTTGCAATGGGAGACGGAAAAGTTTGCAATGCCTTAACAGAAACCTAATGTGGCGCTACAAGTAAGGATTTTAATAATATAGAAGCCATGATCCAAAGACCTGTACATGTAGACAATTTAAGATTTGGCCTTTCCATTCTTCATGGCTGGATTAGATTTTTTGAATGGCTTTTGCACGTGGCATATAAAATACCTTTACAAAAGTGGCAGGCTAGAACTGATTCTGAAAAAAGAACAGTAGCTGAAACAAAAAAAGAAATTCAGAAAAAATTTAAAGAGAATATGGGATTAATAGTTGACCAACCCAAACCTGGTTTTGGAAACACGAATGATGGGAATACGGCAAGACGTGTTTTTCAAAACGCTGAAAAATCTGCCGAAATAACAAAAATAGATGTTAATTTAATAAAAAAAAATGCACGTGTTGCTTATTGCTGTATCCAGTGGCCATGAAATTAATAATGAAAAATTTAAAATATATGCACACAATACAGGACGACTTTTTGTTGAAACGCATCCTTGGTACAATATGCCTCCCACTTTGCACAAGTATTTTATTCACGGACCCGAAATTGTGTCAAATGCCATTTTACAAATTGGGCAGTTATCAGAAAAAGCGCAAGAAGCTCGAAATAAAGATTTTAAAAAATATAGGGAGTTTCATTCACGAAAGTGCAGTCGCGAAAAATCAAACCAAGACATTTTTAATATGTTTTTTATAACCTCTGACCCAATTATTTCAAGCATGCCAAAAATTCCCTACAAAGAAGGTTCAAAGCTTGCCAGAGGAGGCAATTGATTTAATTGTACCTGCAGCTCCGAACAAGAACTATTTCAGTGATGTTGAAGTTGCTGATGATGATGATGATGATAATGATGATAATGATGATGATGATGATGTTGATGATGATGATGATGATGATGATGATGATGTTGATGATTAACGTTAAGATGTATAAAATGTAATGTTTAAGTTCTCATACTGTACTCCTTGCACTATATACCTACACTGATATTTCGCATTATTTAATAAAATTATACTCAAATATACTTTGAAAACATTTTTTTTTACTTATTTTAATGGTATTAACTGAAAAATAAAGAAAAATTATCCGAACATAGCTTCCCTGATTTGATCCAAGAAAACATGCTATTCTAAGTCACTGTGCGCCGTTGGATTATCAATTTGCGGATTTGTTAGTCACGATGTCGCAGTATCGAGTGAGCATCGCGCATTCGCTGTGGAGACATTTTTTAAGATTAATGTGATGGACCGAGTGTAAATTTAATTCGTTCGACGGTGCAGAGTTTCCGCGCACTTTAAGTGTAAAGGGTATATATAAGTTTGTTATTCCGTTCGCAATTTCTTTAATATTCCTTTCTAAAGAAAAATTTTTATATTTTGAGAAAGTTATGAATATAGAAGTTTTTAGAGCCATGTCCGTCTGTATGTGTGTCCGTTGAAATGCCGTTTGTGGCCAAATTAATCATCACATAATCACGTCTTGGTGTCCATCGGTCAGTAGTAGACCTGAGTCTCTGGATTTTTAAAGTCAGGCAAATCGTTTGAATAGTTTCCGTGATACTGCCGAAGAACCACGACCACCTCGTTTTTTTTACTTGACATTTTAGTACAAAAACTTCCATAACTTCGAAACGCCTGGAACGATTTTGAAGAAATTTAGTTCGCGTATGTAACTAGGTGAACTACTTACTTGAAATACCATTTGGACTCAGTTCCAGATATGTTCAAAATATACAAAAAAAAAACTAAAAAACACAAAGCAAAAAAAAAACTTATTTTGATGAACGAAATAATGTTGGGATAAAGTCGACATAGAGATAATTATCCAATCTTTATTTATATATATTTAAAATTTTACATTTAAATTTTTTGATATATATTTATTAAGCCTGAGGTCTTTTTTTTATTTTATTTTGTTTTTATTATTCGATATTTCGTTAACAGCTTGTTAACATCATCAGGAATAATAGGAAATTATAATTCTTTGAAATATAAAAATATTTTATATTAACTGAATTTATTTTGGGAATATTCATTTATATATATATGATTCAAATTGTGCTTTTTCCCTTATAAACTATATGTGAAATTTATTATTACATATTGTTGGTACGCTAAGTACATGGTGGCGCAGAAAGAGCTATATGGTTCATAACTTTTTTATTTACGCGGTTATTATAATTTTTTTTTTTAAATACAGTATATTATTGGGGGAGTTTTTTGCTATTATCTTTGAAAAATGGTATCCTGTAAGTGATGTCCATTTTCTGATTCGCACATACGTGCTCTTAGCATATTTTCCATAACTTTTCGCAAAATTTCGAGTGTAATCGCAAAATTTCTGTTAAATCTGGTGAACGTGAAGGGCTGTTAAAATCGCTTGTGCGCGAAATAATGCGTTCGCCGAATATGTCCCTTAACAAAGCCATTGATGCACATGCAGTATGTGCTGTGTTACATCGTGTAATGATCCATAATGAATTCCCCAAGTCTTCATCACAAAATGCTGAAAAACAACTAACAAAAAAATAATTATTATTATTAAATTTACCATTTTTAATTAAAATAAAGATATCTGTTACATTGGCTTTGCTTTTTGCTTACTACTATATACGTATAAAATAGTATTTTTGACCCAATTGAATTAGTAAGGGGCTTGGAATTCCGAAAATAAAGATTTAAAAACAAATAAGAGCAATTATGGAAAATTTTCAAGTTATAGATATTTATTAATCAAAAAGTTACAGTTTTTCGGTATTCTTTTTAGCTGTATTAAGTTAATTTTTAATTAGTAGCATTTATTTTAGAAAATATTTGTTTAGTTTTAAATATTTACGGCCTTATGTATAAAAATTATTAAAGCTTATAAGAGGTCTTTCGACAAAAATAGAAACTTATCAACTGAACCTCTTATAAGCTTCGAATATTTTTTATACATAATGCCGTAAATATTTAAAAATAAATATATATTTTCTGAAAATATATGTAAATTTATGAAACAGTTGAAACTTGATAGTCTTAAATACTGCAAACAAAATTTTGTTTATTACTTTATTTTTTACAATTAATTTAAGTTTATATACATATATACGTACATATGTATGTATATTAAGAATGTGTGAATATAGACTTTTCCTACTGTGTTCTATTTTCCACATGTTAGACTTGTACCAAGTAAACAGCAAGAAATAGCCATAAGAAATTTTCAGATATTACCTTACTCTTCCGGTTATAATAAAAATTATTATAAAATAAAATTATTTACATTCATATCTCGTAGTTCTGTAGACTTGTATAGTATGTATGAATGCAGTGCTTTTCATTTACCTGTGTGAAGATATTTATTTTTCTTCCATGTCATACCAACTAAAAACACTGCGAATACTTTGATTTTAAATTGTATTTCAATTTTTATTTTTACTTTCTTTGCTGTTTTTTTTTTTTTCTTTTAGTTTTAATTAATTAATGTTATTTTATTTTTAATTATTTGTTTTGTTGTAATTTTAATAAATTAGAATAGTTTATCTTAAATGTAGTATTTATTTTACAATTAAATGCTTAATATTTGTTTTGTGTTTAGTGACTGCAACATTATTAGTTTTTTAATACAGTATTATCTTTTTAATTTAATAATGTGTATCGGTTTTAATTAATTTTTTGTTAGCATTTTCATAGCAATTTTAATTGGCATAATTTGATTTCTTTGCCTGTTTGGTAAATGGTTTATTTTTTTTCTGTTTGCAAAATGCTGTTCAATTTAAAGTTTTGTTTTTGTTTTAATGGCCAATATAAAGTTGCAATAAATTTTTTATTTATTTTTATTAAACAGACATCGTTACAGGTGATTTAATGCATGATTTATGACAAATGTTTTTTTTTTCGAATTATTGTTAATATTAATGAAATTTCATTTAAATGAAATTTTTATGGTATTTCTTTTTCATTTTACCAATTGTTAAATTTATTTTTCATTTATGTTAATGTAGAGCGATTGAGGAAAATTTTTAATATATTTTGTTAAAAATTTAAAAATGAAAAAACCAAACTTTTAGAAATTCACAAAAGTCCTCAAACCATTTAGAAAATATTCTAGTAATTATGTTGGGCCACAAATGAAAATGTTTGTGCCCCACACACAATTCCGGTTTTGGCTGACAAGTCGGTTGCTCCTTGTTAATTGTTATTTGAAGTAAACTTTATTGTGCGAACTTGATATGTGCACAATATATATGTATATGCGAATTTTTGGAGTGGAACAAGTTCACGCAACAAAGCTTTCGCATATAAATTGTAATAATTCATACCATACAAATTTAAAGCGACTTTGCATATGTCAATTATCAGCCAGAATTCTTAGAATTAATTCTTAATAAAAACAATCACCCTACATTTATCAATAAAATTTTGTAATAATTACATCTAACCTATTTTCATGTAAAAGGATTATTTCTAATGATTTTCGCTTTTTTTACTTTTATGCTTATGATATCGACTTAATAAAAATGAAAACGATGAGTTATTTAAGGAAGTTTAACAAGCGGTTTTAAAAGAGTAGCAATTAGGATTTTTCAGTATTTATAATTATTTTTTTGCACTAGTTCATTCTTTAGTGAATGATAAAATGAGTTCATGAATAAATCGTTAAAAAAATTTGTATTCTAGGTCGTTAAATATAAAAAGGTTAAAGGTATTTATTTCATATTTTATTTAATATAATATATAAAATTATATTTACAAATGTAGTAATTTTGTTTTTTTGTTTTTATAAAATGAATTAAGCTTTTCTTATATAAAATGTTTGTTATATTTGTAAATTTTTTATGTCAGTTTTCTGTTAATTTTGTAGTTGATTTTGCACTTACAAACTGCTTAAAATTTACATAGTTTCACTAAAAACTAAGCTTAGGTATCATCTCGTAGTTTTACACAACTTTATTTGTTCAATTATTTTCCATTTAATTCATTTTATTTACCAACTGATGTGATGCATTGCTTTTTCATTACCATTTCATTAAAGAACTGATTTACATATGATTATATATTTTTAGGAAAAGTATCTATTTTATTATAAATTAAAAATTATTGGTAAATTGAAATTGGTGTATTAGGATGTATTAAAGTTTCAAGAACTGCGTTTTAGAAATTGCCATAGATAAAGTAAAACATATTTATGATGTCACACTAACTACGTAAAACATGCTTGAAATAGTGGTTTCCAAAAAAAAGTAAATTTTTAAAAAATTTAATTTCAAATTCTTCCGCATCTTGAACGTGAAATTATGCAAGTTCCGATTTTGTTTCATGTTGTAAACAATAAATAATTCCATATAGCATTTATAAATTTCTATTTTATTGTGAAGCTTCACCTCCTATCATTTCTATACCTTTCCTATAGTTACAGCACAATGCATGGCATGTGTAGGAGTCATCTCCTGAGTGCTGGTCCAAGAGAAAAAAAAAACAGTGGAAAATAATGTCATAAAAAACTAGAGTTTGCAGCTTTTGTGATATTTTGTCCAATACCTCATCTTTTATTGCATATGTTTAAGAAATACAACTATGTTTCTGTTTATAAAAATGCTCCCAAATAAAGTCATGAAAAAGCGAGGAAAGTTTAATAAATCTGAAAAAACAAACGAAAGTTTCAGATACTTTTGCTGACATATTCACACGTCTTACAATCAGAAATTGTAAGTGAAGTTTTAAAAATCATATTTAAATTTCGGAAAAATCACAATTCAAGCAGATGTGTAGTAGGCCTCTTAGAAGTTTTTTTTTTAATAATGTCACAGTATGTATGTTTGTCGAATTGACAAAATATCCGTGTATTTTCAAAAACTAAAATTACAAACAGATTGCACATGAAACTAAATTACAGACAATATGTGTTACTATAAACTGAACTATATACTAAAAGAATTTTCTGCAGACAAAAATATGTTTGGAAAAAAATGGGTAAATCCACCAAAAGAAACACAAGTAACAAAATGAACGATATCATTGCCTCTATATTTTTACACGTACATACCCAGCAAAAACTACTGCTTCCAACGAAGCAGGTTTATAAGCGAATGTTTAGTCGGCTCTTGCTTCGAAATGCACTTCCAATAGGCATGATTTTTTTTCGCGATGTTCCACTTGGGAGCTTTTTTTTTTTGACATAAAACTGCGCTTTTTTAAAGCATTATAAATGCACTGAAATCATGTCTCTTTTCTGTGCTTCTTTCAAAGCATCAAAGATGCGCATATATCATGTCTGTTTTATACGGTCCCGGAACGGCATTAATGATACGTTTGTTTGATGTGTTTGAAATCTCTCCCTTCTATTTGCGCATCCTTGGAAGCGCTAAAGAACAGCGCATCTGAAAAACATAAAATTTTTTTACTGCTTCCAGAAACCCTAAGATTTTTTGCTGGGTACCGTTAACAGGACTGAAAAGTTTTTGCAGAAAAGAAAAGAGAAAAAACATTCAAGCCTGAACGCTTAACCGTTGAATTGGCGAAACTTCTTAGCTTGTCTGCAGCAACATCTCAAGTTAAAAAAAGACTCAGAAATGACTGGTTTGATTTTAAATGCAATAACAAATTATATAGCAGCCGCTGTGTGTCTCTAACCGCTGGAAATTGTTATTGCTTTTCATACAAATTTTGCACAGACAAGTACACCTTGTGTTAGAGAAACAGCATATATAAATGACATTACAAAAGAGTCGAAAACTACTCCAAACCTAAAAGGTAAAGTAATCATAAATTAATCATAAAAAAAGAGTCGTCGGTAGGCAACAATATTCTGCCGGGAAGAGTATCTTTTATGATGTGAGTATAAGCGCATCTTCCGCATCATCAAAAAAGAATTGAAGTTGTTTATTAATATCAAAAAATTTAAAAGAATCCCGACTGGGTATTTGAATATTTGATAAAAAAAAATATACGATGTTATAGATTTACGCAGCGTCTTGTTAAATTCAGTTTAATTCTCCTCCTAAAACACCATTTTCTGCTATTGCCGTCAATATTACTTTTCTTGTTTCTCTCAATCAATTTATTTATGTTAATTGTAATAATAATTCTAAATCTCCTTTTTCATCTTAAGTTAGTTAATATTCTTCTTTTTTGTATTTATTAAATTCAATTTATACAATTTAAGCTTTTAAATTTATACACTTAAAATACGAAACTTGTGTATATGTTTTTGTTTATTTATTAAAAATCAGATAAATTCAAAGATTAAAATGCAAAAATATAATATTCGTAGATACAAATCTTTTTTATTTTAATTTTGGCTTTAGGCAAGAGAAGATAATAAAAAAAGGGCAAACTAACTAACTAAAGAGGCAATAGAATTGCTATTTGCCAATAAATATTCTTTATTTTTTTGTTTAGTTAAAAAAAAAAAAAAAACAATATACAATTGCCATTTTATGTATTTCCAAGCAATTGATTTTTATTAAAAATTGTTTATTTAAGGAATATCGACGTGCTCATATAATGTTTTTGTTGTTTCAGATATTTGTTTTTGAAGCACAATTTATAAATTTTTCATTTGTTTCATCCTAATTTAATTTATTTGTAGCCTCAAATAACAGATACATACACTTATTATTTTACAAACATATTTTTTCTTTTCGTGTTTTAAATTTTTTTTCTATATCATTTACTATATAAAAATTTTGAATTTTGATTAATTTATATTCAAATTTAATAATTTATATATAATTAGCTTTAGTTTTTTAAATTTTTTTTTAGATCTAAACATGTAATGCCAAAAACTTTTGTATAAAACAAATTACTTTTTTTTTATTTAATTTAGGCCAATTCTTAAAATGTTCAAAATAAGTTATGTAAAAAATTTCGTCTATAATTTTTATAATTATAATTTTGATTTTGATTATGTTTGCCTTAATAACATTTGAAACGTTTAGTTCTTTTTAAACTGAGTGTGAATGGATCTGTTTTGCGGTTTTATGTTATTGTATTCCTGTTAAAGAGCATTGGCTTTTGCAAAAATAAACATTAAAATTTTGGTTGTGGAAATTTTTTAAAGTTTCTATGACACTTTGTGAGTTCATTAACTAAAGGGGCGGTAAGCGGATATTCGGAAGGGGGAGTTTTTCCAAGGAAACTAAAATTGGTTTTATTGTACTTTAATGGTACCTTTTATTAATATTTTTAATTCAGTAGATTTCAAAAATCCTCTCTAGAAGTATGCTCTATTGTAAATTTAATATGAAATCTTAATGGCTTTTCGATTAGTAGTTTTCAATTTTGGTTTTTTTTCTTTCTTGGTTTCAGGCTTAAATAAATGCTTGTGCGCAAAAGTGCAGCTGTCAAGAAGAAAATGTATTGCAGTCTGGCCGATTGTAAAGTTGGTTAATTAAGGAGCAAAAACAATTCTTTCAAATGGAAATCATACATATTTTGTACGAGCAAAAAACAAGAGTTTGAGTGCTGACAGCGAATATATTTTAATACTACTGCATTTCAGGAGCAATTTCATATATTGAGATTTTTTTTATTCTAATATTAGTGACTTGTGAAATGAGGGAATTTCTCATTCATACACACAATACGTTCATCATTAAAAGCGCATAATTTTGTGCTCGATTTGCACTACGCATTACAGAGAAAACTCGTACCGTATGTCGAATAAACTACCCGCAGAAGTCTTTGCTGTCACTTTTAACGTAGGAAAATTCAAATCTAATGTCCATAAACACTACTTCATGTACCACTCCTCCTATAACCCTGCATCGCATGTACAGCGGTCATCCCCTGAGCGCCGAGTCCACGAAAAAAATAGTAAACTTTTTTAATTAAATCTTCATAACTAATTTCTTTGCAAAGTTACCTTTAATATTGCTTCGAGCATTTTAACATAATTCGTTAGTCCGACATAATGTGTTTTTTCTCTCTCACCATACACAGAAAAAAATTTTACTTTTTTATTTTTAATCAACTCCTTTAATTTAAAAAATAGATTTTTTCAATTAAAAGTTTAATTAATTCTATTAAAATTTTAATAAATTTTTGGGGTCAGTACGTATAAACTACAAAATACAAAAAATGACAGCTTATTTTTATTAAAATGCTTAACTGATTCATGATTTCATTTGATATGTGCAACAAAGTCAATACAAATAGAAATTAATACACAATAAGTATTCGAATTGAGTACCAATATTTTTTTTGGTATTTAGAATTTATTAGAAAATTTCAAAAAATTTAATTAAAAGTTTAATTTTTTTTATTAAAAATTTAATTGAAAAAAAAACTAAGTCAACAAAAATAATATAATTGATAATATTAATTTCTTTAGAGGTGATTAATTAATTTTTTAATTTAAATTACTAAATATTTAAACAACAATTTGGTTTTATTTTTTTCTGTGTTGTTGAAGTTACACAACATAAAGTTTCTTTAAGTTGAACAGAAAATTATGGAAAGTGGTATATACTTCATCCTTTAGATTTTGTTTCTGTAACTAGAATTTCCATAATTGGTGTGGTGTGCAAAATGGAGCGGACGGGTTGGCCAGGATGTTAGTCAGCACAACCATGGTTGAACCGAAACCATTTTACGGATTTGGATCGAATATGATCTCTGGGGGTGCCGAAGGCGAGTAGTTAGCATGTTGGCTCTGCAACCAGAAGGAGCCGGGTTCGAATCCCAGCCCGGTCAAGTCCAAAACAAGTTTTTTCTGTTTTTTCTGTGTTTTCTATGCTGCAGCACCCACCCTACTTCGTCGCTATTTGAGCAATAAAAAGTCGGCAAAGTAAAATAATAAATAAAATAGCTGGCCTTAGCTTAAAATAAGAATGCGTCACAGTTAGCCTCAGAAAACGCCGCAACTACAGAGTTGTAGGAGAATTAAGCTCTTTCTGCCTACAACTTTCACTAACTCTCTATTCTCTGCACTATCCCTCTATCTTTCTAGTTCCAGTACAATACATTGCATATGCAGGGAACTTCCCCTGAGCACTGGTTCTAGATAAAAAATATACGGATAGTAATCAAGAGTACCAGGGAATACTGCTGTTTCGATCTCCCCGGTCTGAGACTGTCGAAGCTGATGAGTGGGACGTACAACCATAATCGTTTCGAAGATCTCATGTGTTTGAGCAAGAATAATTTGCGAATACTGAGAAAGAACGTTAAAGGACTTCACATTTAGAAAATCAGTTCAGATTTTATGAATATGAGAACAGGATATCCCTGAGCACATTCCGGGCTTTTTTCCATTACGTAAAAGATTTCAAAAACTTACTTTTCACATCGTTTAAAATCCTTAACTTTGGGGTTTTATTTTCTTGAAATTTTTCTTCCTTTATTAATCAAAAAGCCATTATTAAAAAGCATTCCTTGCAGAAATTGAAAATTTGTTATCTGTCCGCCACTAGTGTTTAGTTTTATTTCTCTGCAGCTTTTCAAACGAAGATATAAAATGCATTTTTATAGTTCAAGTCAATGTTTTTTTTTTTTTAATTATTTAAGCAAATTTAAAAAAATATTGTACTATAATACGAATATATCTACTAATTATAGGTATTATTTCTTCTTCTTTTTCATTAAATAAATTTACAAAATCTTATTTTTAATTAGTCATATAAAAATAAACACGCACACATTCACATCACACAAACAATTGTACAAAAGCAGATGTTATGCACACCGCAAGAAAATTATCAAAAAAAAAATTAAAATTGAAATTGAAATAAAATTCTGTAATTGCAATCAGAAAAGAAAAAAAATGTCCATCTCACTCATACTGTGTTGTTGACTTAAGAAAAGTCTTCCGTATTTCAAATCTATTCTATTTTTCATTTGCACTCATTCTACGAATTCTCTTGCACATCATATAATTTAATTAAAATTTAATTACTTTTTATCGTTAAATGGAATTACTATAATTAACATCATAATAATGAAAAATTACTAAAACAAACATAAAATAATTAGACGTGAATAAAAAGGAAAAAATTAATCAGAAGTAAAGGGATGTTTGATGTATAATTAATGAAATTCCTTAGGCAAATATTTGTTATTTGCATGTATGTATGTATGTAAGTATGTATGTATGTAGTCTTAATGTATTTATGCACGTATGTGTGCTTGAGTTTTCTCCTCGTTTTAATCTTAAAAGTCATTTAGTTTATTGTTTGTATTACTTATTGATTTGCTTCATGTAATTAATGTATTTAGTTTGTTTGTCATATTGGATGTATGAAATGCATTGTTTTTTTCTTTCTTTATTAAATTTAAAAAATAATTTATTTTTAAATTTGTTTTTAGTAAAGTATTGTAGTTGGTTTTCCTTTTAGTTAGTTTGTTGCTGGTGTTTGTTTTTCAAATGACTTTTGCACTTTTTCTTTTTTCTGTTTACCTCAAATTACATCATAGTGAGGACTCTATGTTTCCTTTCACTCGTTTTTTTTTTTTTTACTTCTAATATGTATTTTAATTAACTTACACTCTCAATTTATTTCTGGAGCATGTAGCAGGTGATTTGCAGTCGTGTTCGATTCTCTCAATTGTTGTTGTAACTCCTATCGATCTCGACGACGTCATAGACGGTGGAAATGTTATGCCATGAGTATTAAAGTCTTCAGCCATTAGCATGGCTTTATCGCTGGATAATCCGGGTTTTCGCAAAGGACATGCAAAAAATATCAGCAACAACATTAACAATGTAATGCCAGCTGTCATGCCAAATAATAATGGTTTGTGTATGTTGGCCAAAACGGCTAGAATATCAGGGTCGCTTTTATGTAAAGGCTCAATAGCACTGATATCGCTGTTCTTCTTCATGTGCCAATTGAAGACAAAGTTGGTATGTTGTTTTAATGTCTCACCGGATTGTTGATCATCATAAGGAACTACATTTGTATCGATATCAAAGTCTTCAACTGTGTTATCTACTGGGAGCTGTGCTGGTGCAGAGTTTGCAAATGTTGGCGCTGGCTGGGTAGGTGGAACTGTTGTTGTAGTTGGTATTGTTGTTGTTACGAAAAGTGGTATGTTTGTTATATATGATGATATTGCCTGTTTGCGCATGGTTGGTCTCATTTGTGATACTGTTGTATCAATGGCTTTAACAGCCTCTGAAGTATCAATGGTTAGAGGCAATGAACGTGACATTAAACCATTGAGCTGAAAATAAAGTTGGCAAAGGCAAAAAACAAAAACATTTAGTTTTTTGTTTTTAAACAGTGAAACTCAATAAAAATTCTGTTCAAAAAAATTCAAATATTGGTATGCAAAAAATTAATTTTTAAATAAGCGCGTAGCGAGCAAGAATTGTTTAAATTTCGGTTATTTATGAAATTTTTACTTTTCCCAAAATTACTTTTTTCAAATAAAAGTCGATCTCCATAAATAGATAGCTACCAAAAGGTACTTCATAACAAATACCTTTACCAGAAACTTCTCTTCAAAAATTTTATTTTTTTAAATAGATAATTCTTCAAAAAGAGGCTTCTTAATAGGCTTGCCGGATCCCAAAAGCCTAAAAACTGGAAAACGTAAAATGTTCGGACCATTTTTAAAATGCACTTACAATTACTAGTGTTGGACTTAAATATACAATTAGCAAAAAAAAAAAATGACAGTGATGATACTTTATAAATTGTCAGTTATGTACAAAAAATGGTACTAATTGGAGTTAGGAAAAGATATAATATAAACATTTGCAAATATAGTTGTGATTTTATTGTGTTTAGAATGCAATTTTTCTGTACAAAATATTAATTTGATTATAAAAGAGTATAAAATATGAAAAAACTGAACTGCAAACTGGACCAGACAGAAAAAAACTGGAAAATCCACGCGAATCCAGGCCATCTGGCAAGCCTACTTCTTAATGATATTTGGTGTACAATTTGGCCCCATTTCTTGATAAAATTTTGTTGGAGATATAAAAAATGAATTGATAAAAGTTAGTCAACGTGTATAGAATGATTTTTTTTTTCGCAAAATTGTGAGCCTACGATGAAGAAAAGAAATCCTCTATGGGAACAGGTACTTTTTCGAAAAGTACACTCATGGAATATCTAAAAAGTAATCTATTATATGTAATCTATTTACATATATTAAAAAGTATTTCTGTTACCTTTATTTGCAACCACATATCTCCAAGAGTATTGCACATAAATCAAAGTTTTTTTCCGTAATGTTTTCTTCTAGAAAAAATCTCAAATGTGTTTTACAAAATTCGAATATATATGGAGTAAAATTGTAGTTCATTTAAATAGTGCTTATGATGTAAATTGTTTACTATTTCTATATACCCTCATGAATTGAGTATCAAATTAAACGGATATTTGAAGGGAACATAAAATATAATGAAATCTAAGCAAACACAGTATGGCGACTATTTTATATACACCCCGGGATATGGACATCAAATTAAAGAGATTTTTTTAGAAGACAACGCAGAATCAAATATGATCATTATAAACACAATATGGCGGATGACTATTTCTACCTACTTCCATGATATGTGAATCAAATGAAAAAAAAAGTTTGAGAAAAAAACTAAAAATAAACTGGAATGGATACTTTTCGTAAAACTGCCTTCCAAAAAAAGGTACCATTTCGGTACCAGGTACCAGGTCGATGGTATATCTGATGCTATAACAATAAAATTATCGAAATTTGTTACATATGGCTTTCATGGTTATAACAATATCTATAAACCTGGTTCATCTACATAATATATTTGAAACTTTTTCCATATTGTGAAAAAGTTCCAAAACGTTATTTGCAAAGTAAGTTTACAAAGTATCAGATTCCAAAATGCAACTATGCAATTTTTTACAATGTCATCTATACCAAAATGTACCGAAAAAGTAAACGACTCGTATAAAATAAGCAAACTGTTCATCATTTAATTTGATGATGCGTTCATTATTGAAATCCTTTAAAATTCTGTTTTCAACAATAGCCGGCAACGAGACATAAGTTTACTTGTTCTTTTGAAATTGAAATTACTTTGAGACGTTTTTTTCATGAATTCAGAAATATTTAGAAAACAAATATATTTGCTGTGCTGATTGCCATCTTAAAAGCAACTAATTGTACCAAAACGTTGCACAATGTGCAAAGTTTAATCTTTACAAAACAAACTTCGGCATCGCTGTAAAGTATTTTGATATTTTGGAGTTCACCCCAATTCTGTGGACTTTTGATCAAAGATCATAATTCGAAACAAGAAAATATCTGAGTATGTATTTTCATCGTAAAATAATCTTCACAAGATGCTTTCTTTACACTAATCAGCGCCTTTCTACCAATTAAATTAGTTTTAAAGAAATCACACAAGAAAAAAGAAAGAAATAAAGTAATCAATTTATCTGCACTTTATATGAATTTAAATTGTAAGCTTGATTTTAATAGAGATATTCGTTGAAAGTAATATGACGAAAAAGATAAACTGTCCTATACATATTCCTAAAATTATAAACTTCTTAAAAGGTGAACAATAATGTACAAAAAGACGAAACAAAAACGACTAATTAAATAGATTTTTTCACTCAAATACTTTAAAATTTCACTTGTTGTTTTCGTCAAAAGTCCACAGAATTTAATAATTATATAAGTTCACATTATGTCCACTTCACTGTTTGATGTTTTTTTTTCGTTCACTGTTACTTACCTTATTTTTACAAGTAACCTGTACGCGATATTTTGTATCTGGCCACAATGACAGTTGCACATTGAACGATTCTGTCAGTAAGTTACCCATCAAACCACCGCCTGAAACTTCCCAGGTGACCAGACACTGATAAGGTACGCTTAATTGTTCCCAGGCAACATCCACTAGAACCAGAGAATCTTGCTGCACCATCGAAACGGTATGCAATGACCACGTTTCTCGTATAGTTTTACTGATTTTGCCCGGTGGCGGCTTGCTGCATTCCTGCCAACACTAAAATGAACACAAAAGAAAAACAAATAATGAGGAAATATTTTGTATATACATTCATATAAAAAGCATAAATTTTAAAGTTAATTGCAAATTTTGTTGTGCATATATTACGCTTTTGCTCTTTTAGAAAACGTAAATCATTTTTCAAATACTTGGTGGCTTTAAAGCAGTGGTGTTCAAAAATAAAATAAAGATGGATTGGTGAGAGAATTTGCCCAGCAAACATAATGTCAAACGTTTAAAATACGAAAGAAAATGCCAGCTATATACAACTTATAAAATGAATGTAATTTAAATTTTAAGAAAAAGATAAGAGCATCAGGGACCATAAATAGCAGTTATCATTTTTAATAAATAATTTTAGAACACTTATTTGGGGGTCAAAAAAACAAAAATAAATTCATATAAAACAGTTTTTTCGGGCTTAAATATTAGACTAAAAATTGTAACCATCTGTCATTCCTCATTATAATTTTTAAAATCGCTTTGAAAATTTTAAATTAACATTCCATGTGAATACTTGCATGGCAATTGCGAATTAGTAAAATATTTTTTTAAATTCAACGAGGTCAAGAAGTAGTGGAAAAAAATGATAAATATTTTAAATACATTTTTTTGAGCTGGCTACATATTGCAACATCTAAATTTTTCCAAAACTCTAGAGTTCTAATTTTATCGAAATCTTTTACCTCAAATCTAAGTATTATTAGCTCTGATTGAAACGTGTTCATTGCCCGCTTTTAATGTTTTGTAACATAAAAGGCATTGAATGTTTTGAAAAGCATCGTTTACCATAAAATACTTTTCACATTTCATTTCGTGAACTTTTATTATTTTTTAATTTTTTTCGTATTCAATTCTAATTGAATCGCGTGTGTTTATTGTGCTACGTCCAAGAAGAAACAACAACAATGCTTAATAAATTTCTGATAAAAAATGACAACAACCATGCGCATATGTATTCATCGCTTGCTCAACGACGACTGAATGAAAGTTTTTAAAAGAGAATAACAACTGGCTGTGTAAATTTTTCAACAAATGTTGTATGTGGTGAACATCACTGCTTTAAAGCCAGTCTTATTCTTCTTTGTACCCATATTTACATACATACATTTTTATAAATTTAAGTTTTTATTTTAATTTTTTTTTGCTCTCAGCGTGGGGTAATTTTATATTGATTTGTACGTTGAAATAAGAAGAATTTTATAGAGATGATATTTTCTATTTCAAGGTTGAGATTGTTTTTCTTGTTTCTTTTATTTCCAGTACATGTCAAAATTAGTTTCCGGCAATTAATCACGTTCGAACAATAATCACTCGAAATCAGTTGTCTGTGGTTTGTTTTCTTTTTTGCGATTGTTATTTATTTGCTAATTGTATTTTTAGAACTTCATACTTCTTTTTTTTTTAATTTGATATAAATTAATAACAAATGACTGCAAGACAAATGATGGCATTTACAAGACAACTTGAATTATTATATTTGGTTTTGTTTCCGTTTGTCAATAATCTTGTTACCATTATTTGGATCCACATTTATTCCAATGTTCCAGTACAATTTCCACAGCAGTTACACTGCGATATTTTTAAATTTTTTTAAAAAAATTACTGTAAAAAAAAAAAAAGAAACAACGCAGGCGGCATATTTTACTTATTTTTTACTTATTACTTGTTTTTCCTGTTATATAATGTTGTAAATACTGTTCTATCAGTGTTAAATAGTAAAATTATTACTTTAAATAAAATGTCTCTACCCGAGAATACAGCGGTCAGGGTATATAGTAATAACTCTGGAGGGGGAACCAGCACGCCCAGAGAACTTTAATGTAAGAATTCCATTTGGATTCCCGTATGGTTGATATCTGAAATATCTGCTATTAAAAGTACTACGGCGTAAAGATGGCTGGTTATCAGGTGATATCCATATATTTACCGATAACAAGGCGGCCATGCATGCTGTAAATGGGATATGCTTGAAAATTCGGTGAAGTCTCTCTTCGAGATTGTGTCAACGTATAGGGGACATGGATTCCTGAAATGCCGGGGCAACTATATAGCATAGTGAACCTACCGGTGTAGCAACTTCGCGGTTAATCCAGCTAACATATCAGTTAAAAGAATTTCCCTATCATTCGCCTTATCTTGCACAATGAAATATGCGGCAGCCCTTTATTGTATTGTTAGGCAAACATTAGGGTGGGGCGATTAGTATGGAAGGAAAAAAATCTTAATGGGCGCTTCGCGTTTCTGATTCTTGGGATTGTACTAAGCAAAAAAGTCCACTAGACCATACGTCTACGGTAATTCAGACTTGATCAGACTTTTGTCACGTTTTTTTTTGGATATTTTGGCCTATAACAGCCAAACCATTGAGATTTTCGATCCAATACTAAGACAAAAATTGTAGCCAAGACAATAGTTAAGAACTCTCTAGTACATCGCAAAAGCATTGGAACGCTCCTTCAGGCAGTTTTGGCCTTGTGAAAGTGCAAATTTTTCGTGAAAATATTGATAAATTACCATTTTCAGTTGTTCATAGCGCAAAATGATAAAAATGTTCTATTTCTTACTTTTTATTCTATTTATTTTATATCTTATTTTTTATTCTTCTATTGTTTTCAGTTCATTTGATGCATTTTTGTTAGTATATTGTAAAAAAACATTATATTTTTGGATAAAAAAGTGCATTGCCACCATATTGCCGTATCCTACTATATTGTACAATCTGACAATCGTGTGAACATAGCTTTAGGGTTTAATAAGATAGATTGGGAAGGTGGAAGGGATGCATCGCCTTGAACGTCCCTGGTTCAAAGATGACGGAGGAGGCGACTCTTCAAGATCCCACCAGATTGACTGATTGATTGAATCTCGTTCAACGGGCAACCGGTGAACCGCATAGCTCAATATTAAATTAAGGGTTTAATGACTGTTTTACTGTCGATTGGTTAGTGCGTCTTTCGTGTACCGATTATGGGTACTTCCTAAAGTAACGCGGGGAGAATAGTTCTTGATCTGTCCGGGACTATGTGCTGTTGCCATGTCACCGGAGGGCGTCCGGTCTTGTAAGGAAATTAGATTCGGCATTAATGATCGTGGCGTGTGACCTCTGATGAGACAATGGGTTTAGCAAAAAATGCCTTGGCAAGATGTATGTTATATACAGGGATAACTACGATAAAGATTGCAGCCTACGTGGACTTCTTCAGTCACTAGTTGCTTTCTATGTGCTCATAGGCTTGTCTTACGGACTGCACCTTATGTCGCCATTATGCGTAAGGCGTAAGGATCTGAGTATAGCAACGACTATACTATATATAGAAGCTTTAATGGGCCCGGAGACATTTACAACTGTATTGCACTAACTGATGCTCGCAAGAGAAACTTCGGCTTCTATACTTTCGCTGTGTTGGATGATCTTATATGGCTGCAATAGAACTGTCTGTTGAATTCCTAAGGGAATTTGGATGATCATGTAGGGACTGCTCCCGCGGTATAAAAAAGTCGTATTAACAAATCCAAAAGAGTCACCTAACCTCACTTCTTACTTTGCAGAAAGAAAAAAAAAAAAAACTTCATACAAATTTAAGTCTGCTACATAGTGCTGGTATTTTAATAAATTATTTAACGAATCTTCTATTGGACAACAATAATTTGTTAATCAATATATAAAAAAAAAACGTTTGCGTAATGAACTTAGTTATTGTATTTCTACAGTAAAGCAACAATATACATAAATGCGTGTATATACAGGAATTGTTCACGTCAGCCATTCTAATTTCGAAACGAATGTAAGAATGTTTGAATGATGACATATCAATTTGTTTATATAACACTGTCAATAAATTCAATTCAATGAAATAGCCACATAGCAACAGATTATTTTCGCTTGGTTTTTATTATTTCTCAAAAAAAACTTTGCAAAATTTATCAACAACAAGAAGACACCTTTGCGCACATTCTGCGCTCTCCCACCACGTCCACTCATTTGCAATTGTTTTAACGCTAACAAATTTATTTCAGAAACTCTGTCATAAATTTGAATTTTTTCTATTATCTTCGACGTACGAATGCTTAAGCCGCTTTAGGCTCTTCCTTGTAAATATATGTATGCATGGGTAAGCAATAACTTGGTAACTACGTTTGTGTATTGAAAAGGATTGAAGTACAGCGAATGACTGTTTGCACAAGTTACTGGAGTGAAATGTATTTGAGAAGCAGAAAAGCTAATCTTAAATTTGTTTTTGGTAATGACTTATTGCTCGAGGCAAATAAAGCAATCAGAGTCTAAATATTTTTCTGTGTTTCGTCATGTACACAGATACATTTGCATGTAAGTACACACACACACACACAGCCATACTTATCATATATGCATTCAAATATTTAAATTTGTCTTATGAGTAGATATTGTTTTTGTTTTAGCTTAAAGGATTACATTTTTTTTTTCCTTTATAAATTTAAATCCTGCAACATTATTGTTATATTTTCAATTTCAAATATCATGATTATATGGGTTTATTTATTTATTTTTATTCTACTGAGAATAATAATAATATTTTTAGCATCTTTACTTTTTATTTGTTTAGAAGAAAAAATATAATAGCAAGTTAATTTTCCATCAGTATTTTATATCTTTTTTTGAATTGATGATCGAAAACAACACAATTGACACGGACGACAAATTCAGCCCAATGCGGCGTCCTCGCCGAAGAAAATTCGTTGCGTACAGTGTTGTTTTTGTGTTGTTTCGTCACCAAACGTGGCGAGAAAAAATTGTTTCATGCGATGAGAATTTTAGAATTGCGATTGGTGAGATATTTGGCGATATTTAAAATACTTGGCGATATTTTTTGTTATGATTTCGTCTACGAAACTTTATTCATATGTTTTAGATTCATTATGAAAGTATGTACATTGGCGAATGAAAGGACATTTGCTTTCACTCCCGCATTTATATATACCAAACAGAAATTGCTCGTTGGCATACGGCAAATGTATGGGCAAAATGTAAAACTCTTTCAACATTCTTCAACAATATGTTAAATTTGCTGGCAATCTGATTTTGTGTTGCCTCATGTAAAACAAAATTTCTGGCATTGGTAACTATGCAAGAAATAATTATCAATATACATTAGACGGTAACTCAAATAATAAATCGCCGTACAACCTCTAAAATAAAATTATTTTTAGAAGATATATCTTTAGCGTTTAAAATCGGCACGTAAAGTATGATCTGTAAATGTTCTTGAGAAGGCTAATGTTTTGCCAATAAGAGCCGTTCTTGTATTTATTCACCACACAGAAAAAATAATAATTACATTGAAATATATTTATTAAACTCAAGGTCTTTTTTGGTATTTTATTTGGTTGTTAACATCATCAGGAATAATAGGAAATAAATATATTTCAATGTAATAAAAAAGGTCAATTAAGAATAATAATAATAAAGTAATTACATTTTTCCCAATTAAGTCTTTGCTCAGAAAAATAATTTTTTTTTCTTAATTAATAATTTAATTGAATCCACGTTTATTTTAATTGATTTTGGTGTTTTCTGAAGGCAGTGCACTCAAAATGGCCAAATTTTTGCATTTTTTTTTTTTTTTAATTAAAAATGTTAATTGATCTGCGTGATAGTTGAAAGCTGATTATTAATTTAATAGAATCTTCGTTTTTTTTTTTTAATTGAATTTTTAATTTACTTTTTTCTGTGCAGATCTCGGCCTATTGTATCAACATAATGTCAGAAAATTAAAACTCGCAAAATATCAGTACAGTTTTTCTAAGGAAGTAATTCGATAATACTATGTTCCTTCCTTTCATTAACGGTATTGTGTAGCACCGGCGAAGTAAAATAATAATAAAAATGGCTACTAAACCGAAGCTTCAGCACTGCTATAAACAAAGAACATGAAGAGAAAGCAGAGCTGTAAAATAATTAATTAAGCTTCACCTTCTATCGTTGCTCTAACTATCCCTTTCCTATAGTTCCAGCACAATGCATCGCATGTGTAGGGATGATCTCCTGAGTAATGGTGCCAGATAAAAAAAATCTTTATTAAACTTTTTTTTTTTTTTTTTTTGATATATATTTATTAAACCTGAGGTATTTTTTTATTTTATTTTGTTTTTTATTATTCGATATTTCGTTAACAGCTTGTTAACATCATCAGGAATAATGATTATTATATATATATATCAAAAAATAAAATAAAAAAGGTAAATTAATAATATAATTAAAATCTTTATTAATCTTTATAATTTTTATTGAGCAATTTTATTTAGTGTCCTCACATATATTTCACAGCTGGCGAAAAACGACGTTTTGATGTATAATTCTCTGGTCATCTGTTTTTTCTTTTTTGACATTTGGCTTCCCATAGTACAGCATTTTTTCATTTCACTGAACAGACTTCCCAGTAAAAATATGTACTTGTGAGAAGAGTTGCATTTCAAGCTTTACTCATTCAATAACTTAATTTACATTTTCTATGGAATATTGAACTCAATAATGGAATTTAGTGTCAAACTTTGTCTGAACACTGTGTAATTGCTGCAGAAACAATTTAAAATTTAATTATAGAACAATAATTAAAAAAATTAAGATGAAGTAAAATGCTGGAAATTTCAATCAATCAAATTGACTGTATTCTGTATGAGTTTATTAGCTTGTATTACCCTTTGGGAGCGTAAATGCCATTTTTTATACTTTCTGTAAATTCATCATTTTTGGGAAATGTATTTTTTAAAAGGTACCTTTTTTAAAATGTAACTTTTCTTAAAGTACTTTTTTAAATAGAAACTTATTCAAATGTAATTTCTTTAAAAGTACTTTCCTTTAAAAGGTACTATAATTGTTTCATTCAATGGTACTATTCTTAAAAGATATATTTTATAGAAGGTACTATTTTTAAAATATACATTTTGTAAGAGTTACGTTTTTTAAAAGTATGTTTTACAAAATGGGGGGCACTTGTAGTAAATGCATTTAACCGCTAACTTTAATTTATCCAACAATTTTCTGGATTTAAAAATTTTGTTTTTTTGTTTTCAATTGCACCTCAATGATTATATTTTGTTAACGAGGGTGTTCTTATGCATGCATTTACAGTAGAAGCGCAATAGTTCGTAATCTGTTAAGTTGAAAGTTTCAGTAAATCGTGCGAAACTGTTCGTTGCTTGGAAAATCGCATTATCAATCTATCATAATATAATGTCGTAGTGCAATTCCTGAAAAAAATCAATCACATTAATTCCTATTTTTCTTATTTTCACTTAAACAGTAATCAGAACAAGAACGTTGCGCATTGCTTTTTATGCTCTCTTGCACTAACGCTGTAACGCAGCGGTATGTTAGCGATGATAAATACATATTTAATGTTTATTTTTCACTTTTTTCATTTGTTAACGCGCTTTAAAAATCGCATTTTTAAACCCCAAAGCTTTGACGCCACGTAATTATGGTTTGCTTCATATGTGTATATTATATTATATTAGCCTGAGAATTATTGACAGCTTTTGTTTAGATTTGTGGGTTAGATAAACCGAAATCTCCTACAAATTAACATTTGTAATTCGCTTTAAAAAAATGCTGGTCCTTCCTATTACGAATTATTGCAATTGTACTGTATTTTAAGCAGGAGTAGATTCGTGTTTACACCAATGAAATGTCTGAATGTTGGTTTATGGATTTATGTGCACTTGCACGAGCATATATGAATGTAACTATGAATGTATGTATATATGTATGTATGCATGTATGTATCTACGGTGTGTATGTACATACAATACAGCTTACTACTTGTTAGTTTTCTTATGCCTTATGGTTGCGCTCGTAAATCGTCTTTATTTCGCTTGTGTTGGTTTATTGCAATTATTTATAAGATTTGTGGTTTTCTTGTTGTACTTTTACGACGCTTTTAAAATGAATATATGGTTGTTGCTTTTTGCCATGTATAATTTCCATACCGTTTGTTTTGAGAGCATTAAGCCAAAAGGAAGTGAACGTTATTGTACCCTTCCTTAATTTACAAAACCCTGCCAGTCCTCCCTATTTTAAAATACTGACTATTTTCTATATTTTTATGTCTCTTGGTCTCTTGTGGTAGATATTACTCAGGCATAACATTTACTGTTCAAGAAGAATTTCTAGGCAAATTTACTTAATACTCACTTACATGCTTAACAAGGTTATTTTATTATAATTTGTTCTTATTTTAATGTTAAATAGTTTCTTTCCTGTCTTTTTTCTTTATTACCTGCAACAATTTAGTTTTTGTTTAATTTTGAGAGTTTAACACATGACTAATTGACTATTTTTTAGTGGTTTTCTTGTTTAAATAAAATCATTTATTTCTTAAATTTACTTCACTTTTCCAATTATTATTTTAATCTAATAACATACAAATAACAACATTTTACTTTCGAACATCTTCAGTCATATTGATTTAATATATGAGCCTAGTGTAATTAACATTAAATTAACAACGGGGAACATCTTGTTGAATCAAACTTTTATAAAAATAAAACAAAATGATCAAAATCAATATCAAGATTCTATATGATTTTATTCCTAATTTAACATCAAATTAATATTAATATTAAATTAAATGAATTACGATTATTTACTTATGTTTGTTTTATGTTATGCTAGTCTATATGTATATTCCGTCAATGCTAATATCAACTCAACCAAATTCTTGAAAAAACTCAGAAATCTGACATGTATATCGAGCCTTTGGTGCAATACCGTAGTAATTCAAAATTTTAATTTTTTGAGCTGGTGATGCAGAAATGTTCTTTGGGGAAATATATACCTAAAGGAAAAAGATTATGGTTCTATCTCTTACTATTCAGATTTTACAGCTACAAATGTCTTTATTGCCTCCAGCTATTTCCAACAATATTTGTTTGCAATAATGAAATATTTCCTTTATGACAAGAAATTTACAAACAGAAAATATTACAAAACATGCCTCTTTATTTAAAAACTTGTAAAACAAATAACTTTAGTAAACGAAAATAATTAACAAAAAGATGGCTCAAAACTTCAAATGCATTTTTCTCAGTTCACGATTTTTTGAATTACGACGGTATTGCAAATACCAAAAAGTCTTCGAGAAATACCCAGTAGAAAAACAGAAAAAAATTTGTATAGTAATTTCAAGCTGATTTGATTTTTTTTTTTTGATTTAAAATTTGTCATATGTTTATTTAACATTGCTCAATGTTAACTTTGCCTGATTCAATGTTAATATTACATTATTCTATTTTAGTACGAAAATTTTGTATATTGCTGTATTGATTTAGTATATTGCAATATTGCTTTAACATGATAAAACTTTAATTTTAATAAAAAACCGAACTTTATGCGCTTAACATTGTGGAATGTTATTTTTACTGCGAAAAATATTGAATCAATTTGTTTTAACTTAATTTTTTCATTTCAAGTCACATTCAATCAATTTTAATATTAAATTAAGTTAAATTAAATTTTTGGAGAAATTTAACATAATTTTAATCAACATTTAGTCATGTTAATTTTAAATGGGAATATTTTTCTCTATGTAGAGAAGGAAGAAGTTCACACGTTGACTTTACAACACAGCAAAAGCTTTAGATGATCATGGATTGACGAGATTGGTTATAAATTCGTGGAATTTATAACGAATTTTGGTAAACTGGCTGAATATCAGTGCTGTTAATGCCCTGGCATAGCAGGCACTTCTTCGGTTCATCTATTTTGACTTTCACTATCTTCTGGAAAAATTTATCACATTATTTAAAGAAAGATAAAAAAGAATATGAGAAATTATTTTTCTGTTAAAATATGGTTGTCTTTTGTCTTTTAAAAATTTGTTATTTACATTTTTTGTGAATACTTTGTCAGTCAAAAAAAAAAGATTGAAGCAGAAAAAATATCTTGGTTTTAGTTTGCAATTTTATTGAAAGACTTGCAATAGACAATATTTTTTTAAAATAAGTAAGTAATTATTTTTCCAAAAAATCTTTAGAGAAATTTAGAAACTTCATTCCTTCGTTTTGCTACAAGAACTGTATATTTATTTTGTTAATTTTGTCTCACATAATTCTGGCTGCAATGCCAAAATAAATAACAAAATTTTTCAGTTTGCTTTTCTCTTGTTAGAAGAAATCGTTAGCAAATGTTTTTGGCTCTGCTTTAAAACACCACGGGATGCCCAACATCCTACTGAGAACTTTTCGGTTGTTTATTTTGCAATGCATTTGCAGCTGTTTTGAACTTTTGGTTGTGAAATGTACCAGCAGCGAAATACAAGTAACTGCTCACGTAGACAACTGATACTGAGAGGAAAAACTACATGTTACATATAACTTTAATAAACTAAAAATAAATTCCATTTAACTTTGCGTAACGAAACAAAACATTTAAAGCGTATAAAAAAATCACTGCCTGCAAGTTTTATTCTAAAAATCGAAATAAAAGAAACTCTCACCAATGTAACACACAAAAGTTTCCTTGATGGAACTGTTGGCAAAAAAAGGAAATTAAAAGAAATGCTCATTATTGTGTGGGTTGTACCAGGACAAATTTCCCTAATTTATAATACTCATTGTGTTTTTTTGTTTTTCTTTACACTGTTCATGAAAAAAATTGGGAAACTAAAAAAGAATTTGGATCAGGAGTTGTTTTCAATTTTTATTAGCCTATTTTCGTTTTCTACATTTACATTTCTCGGTCACACAGTCCAATTTTAAATTTTTGGTTCGGCCAGATACGATTGTTAAGGTATTCAAAAAATTGTAAAGCGGACATATTGAATGGAATAAAAGAAATAAACTCAAGAGAAGAACATGAAAAGGTTTTTATAACTCCCAACATCACTATATTTCATCACATCAATTGTTTTTCCTGGACAGTGTTCAGGGATGTCTCCTACGTATACAATTTGTTGGACCAGTCAGTTGGAAAGGCATACTATAGAGAAGAGGCTAGAGGTAAAGCGCTAGAATGTAATAAAGCTTAATAACTTGCACAACTCTGCAGTTGCACGTTGTATCTCTGCGTCTCTGCAGAACCTATAATATCATTTTGAAAAGGGAAAATCTATATTTGGTTTTAATATATTCTCTCATATAGAAACAGAAAAATTTAAGTACGAACACAAAATTCCAATTATTCTAATCCAATGGCGGAGGTTTTTAATCTATATATATAAATAGTGTATATATATATAGTGTATATATATATATATATATCTATAACTGGACAGAGCAGTTGAGTTCTGCGTGGAGGTACGACAATTTAAAAATGCCCTAAAAAATCTATATCTTGATTTGGTTAATCTAGTATTTAGCTACCTAGTATTACCTTTCAGTAACGCTGAGGCTGAAAGAATTATTAAAATAAAGCAAAGAAATCGTTATCAAATTAAAATGTGTAATTCTTTATTATTCAGTCGATGCTCTTTACAAAGTTGACAGAAATGTTACCAAGACTTCGTAATTACCGATGATTTAATAAAATTATTAGACTCGTGATATTTATGCCAAAAATTATGATATCTGTTATATGAAAAAATAATAAATGTACTTATAAGTATATAACATAAAATATATATAGTATATATTTCTTTATTTTTTATTTTAAAGACTGATATACAAGTAATATGTATATACCTAAATAATGATACAATTGGTATTGTATCATTCCTAAATACATATGTATATCCTGCTATATATTCGATCCAGTACTAAATTGAACTCGAAAGAAAAACCTGATTTTTATATTATATATTAATTTATTTGTATGTATTTAAAAATATGTAGCTTTATGCGTTTTTTTTATTTATGCACTTTTGCTATTTTGTATGATAACTTTTAACATGTTTTATGCATTTTTCATTAATAGTAAATAAAACATTTATTAACAAAACAATTTTTAGCATTTTTTTTAAGCTTTTTTTAGTGATTTAGCTTTTTCTAGCCTTTTTTTCTACAGCTGCTGGCAGCACCGGTTGCCAACCATTAAAACTTCTTTATCAAAAATTTAAGAAATTTATCACAACGAAACCATGACGAATTGGACCGAAGTGGGCTGGGCTCTTTATTTTCACTGGCTACCTGCGTACTTAACATAACAATTTTATGCTGGATATGTGAAAAATTAATTTTAATTACAATTCCGCAACATTACTTCGTAAAGTTCCAGCTTATTTGCCACTAAATAAAGCTGCTGACAAATTTCAGGCAAAAATAATGGAACCTGGTGCTAACAAATCATTGTAAATGTTTTGTAAATGATTTTTTGGGGACAAAAATTCCCTAACATTGACATCAGTCTGTATTGGTTGTTTCTAGTAAGATGACTCAGTAAGCGTAAATTGCACAACTGACGATGACAATTGGTTAACTAGTCCACCTAGTTTCAAATAACTTTTATTTATTTTTCCAAAGCTTTGTAACACTTTAGCTACTATGACAGGTGTAATTATACCTGGTTTTAGCGTACATAAATTAACTTCTTGCTTCTTCTTTAAACATTTTTCGATTTATGTCATGAATAGAGAACTGTTTATGAAATACAACGTGTTGTTTCGTAAACGCCTTTCTAATTTCACTAAGTGTTGCTTATGTTTCTGGGTAATTAGCTTAACAATGGTATCCACTATAGCACCTGTTTTCCCTCTCTGTCTCTCTATCTCTCTCTCGCTCTGTGTATAACATTTACTTGTGGCTGGATTTATTTAATAAATTTCTGTTTCTTGGTGGTCTCTGTTTAAGTCGAATTACATGTAATTACCGTCATTTTCGGTTTTATTTTCTTCTAGTTTTCGTTTTTTTTTTTCAAATAGGAGAAATATGAAAAATAATTTCGTCTTGTTTAATGCTGCAGCCAACGGTTGTAGGTGTTTACGTTTTGTCTCGTGTTCGTTAGTAATTTTATTTGAAAAGAAGTAGGAAAATATGGTTATAGTAAAACATTTATTGAAAAACTACCGTTTAATTAAATAAATGCTTGTTGCAGCAATAAACATTTTTTTATACATTTAATTATAGGATTAAAGGAAATTAAGTAATTTTTGAATTGGTTTTCTTCTCAAACAACCAAAATTTTATATTATTCTGAAGTGGCAAGTGGAACCTGTTATTGTGTTTCATAACAACTTCATTTATATTTGTGGTTTCAACTTAATGTAATCAGTTGTTTGGTGAAAAGGAAGAGTGGAATGAATTTCAAGTAGCTCCATATTATTTAAATACAGCTTTTGCAAACATTTTTATAGTAATGACTCAATCCAGCAAGTAACCATGTACTTAATTTAATTTACCATTGATATGCATGGTTTCTTCAAAAGAAAAGTAGAATTTTGAATTTTTTTTGGAAAGTATTTATTTATTCATCAAAATACATTTTGTCCCTCAGACTTAATGCACTTAAGCCAGCATTTCTTCAAATCCTCGAAGCAATTCTGAAATGCGCTTTTCGGTATGGGCTTCAGCCCGTTCTTCGATTTTGACTTTAGCTCATCAATTGTGGCAAAACGCTTACCTTTCAGTGGTCTCTTCAGTTTTGCGAATATTTAAAAAGTCGCAGGAAGCCAAATCTTGTGAATAAGGTGGTTGAGGCATGATTAGGGTCTTGTTTTTTGTCCAAAAAATCACGAACAAGCATTGTTGTGTGAGCTGGTGCATTATCGTGATGCAGAATCCTTGATTTTTTTTCCACAACTCCGATGGTTTGAGCCGTATTGCTTCAAATAAACATTTTGTCTTGGAAAAGTTGGAATGTTGCCAGTTATCAACAACTGAATTACTAACATTGTAACTAATACATGTACATATGTACATATATATCGTCACCCAAAATGCAAAAGAGCGTATGATCACTTTTAAAAATTTTACAGGAGCGAAATATTGAATATATTGTGGGTTTAGGACGCTGATAAATATTTATATGTTAAATTGAATTTACAAAAATTGGAATGATGTACATCTTTATGATATAATGTTGCATTAGTAATAGCTCTCTATTTTAGTTGCAAAAAAAAAGACGTGAAATGTATCTGGCAACATTTGCTCAAAATTCATAAAGAAAAAAACACATTTAAGAAATACGTTAGTTAAAAGCTAATTTTTAAAGAAGAAAATGCATTGGAAATTAGAAAAAGTTGAGACGGCTAGAACATTTTTACTTGTCAAATTTACGGCCATTTTCACAATGTCTGATTATTTTACTTTTAACAGAAAATTAACTAATAAGCGGGTTGCTTCACAGGCAGTCTTTAATCGACGGTTAATGTTTTAAGTTTCACCATTCTTCAGTTACTTAACAAAAGCATTCGACAATAAGTATGGCAATATTGTTTGTATTTGTTTACGAAAAATAATATAATGACAGAAAATAGAAAACAAATGGTAAGATTTGTGAAAAAAAAAAACATTGAAGGTGTACTGAAAGGAAATAGCGGAATTTTCATCAGCAACAAATTGTTTCAGGTTGCAAATTCCAAAAAACAACCGAGACAGGAAAAATATTGGTTTATACAAATATTTAGATTTTAAACAGTTTTTTGTAGAACCTCTAATTTTACAGCAAGAGTTCTTTTTTCTGTTTCAAAGTTTTAAAATTATAAACATTTACAGCCATATTCAAAAAAATTTATTATTAGAGGTTTTAACAATGAAATAGCTATCAAAGACTTTTTGCCTAATAAACCAATTTTAAAATTTTGCATTCAAAAACGCTCAATACCTGATGAATAGATATTAAACGTTTTTAGCAATTATGTGTATCTGTATGGCAACTCTCTTCATTTTCAGCTGTCATGTTACTCTTAGTGAAGTTGAAAACTAGGTTATAATGTACTTGGTAGTCAAGTGAAAAAAAACTACAATTATATATTTTGTTAAAAGTAACATTTTCTATATTGATAAAAATGTGTTGTACTGTTAAACGAAAAGAATTTGAGAAAAATATAACAAAATATATGTATGTGCATAATTAAATTCTGGTTTTGCACAATATGAGAAGTATTCGGGTACCGGCCAAGTACCAGGCTTGTGCACGTTTTATTTGCAGACATCACTACCATTGTCTACATTTGTGCGTCTTTTTTCAAATTTTCAAAAATTTTTATAAATAAGAAATAAAATGAGTGATGAAATAAAAATTATGACTCCTGAAGACTTCAGCGTGCAGTACCAGGTACGTATGATATGTATATATTCTGTAGAAATTATTTTTCACGCTGTATGTGGAAATATAATACCCATCATTCCAATTGGAATTATATCCCATAACAGTAGTAGTTCCATAAATAGGGGTGAGTTACTGGGTTTTAAATTAATTCCTTTTTTATTTCAGGATGCAAAAACGAAGAAAAATGTTATAAAAAGACCACGAAGTGAGAATTGGAGTGAAGTTGATAAGGTACACTTTGTTGTAAGCTTTCTTTGTAAATTTTTGGTTGACTTTTAGAAATCCGAGCTATAGTTTCTGTACAAATAGAAATTTTTTATGCCTATCCTGCGAATCGTATTTATTACATCCATAGTTAAATTTTAGCACATATATATACATATATTTAATAATATTAACCAATAAAGATTCAAGAAAATATTCACTTAAGTTAATTTTTTTTGAACAAGCACAAAAATATGTTTTGTATAAAATGTAAACAAGTTGGAAAAAAGAAAATGTCGTAATAAAATATGTATGTATGTATGTATGTGTCTTATTTTTGGTTTAAGGAAGGCTAAAGCTGACAATAAAATGTTTGATTTTAAAAATATGTAGCTTATTGACAGTCTAATAGGCTATTTCGCATTTATGAATACAATTTTAGCCAATTTTCTCTGAAAGCTGCTAATAAGTCCGAAATAAGTTTTTATGCATATGGCTGTTAATAAATATAAATGTTGTTTTTCCATTTTTTTTAATCAATTTTCATATGTTTCATTACATTTTCGTATTTATCAATTACAATTATCTATGCATAAGTAACGATTATATTGGTAACTGCCACATTGTGTTCTTTAAATAGTGTCGGTAAAAAATTAATCATAAATTGTGAAATGGATGTTTACTTAACCGACTGTTAAAATTTCAATTAATCTTGTCTGCTGCGATCATTTAATAAATTTTTTAATTTACCGTTCTATTTACTCCAATTTTCACTAAAAAGTATAATTAATGAATGAATATTTAGTTGCATTTAAGTTCATTGTTTATTTATCACAATAATGTGACGTTTGGTTTTTATTGTGAAAAAAATATTCACAATTTTAATAATTAAAAATTTTCCTCTCTCCTACTTAGAAAACTGATAGGATTCAAATTCAAACCTTTCTAAAACTTCATAGAATTTAAAAGAAAAATAACGATAATCTTTATTTGAATATTTTTATGCAAATTATTTGTAAAATATATTTTATTATTTACAAATTTTATTCAAATCTCGTATAGATTTTGCGGTATTTAAACACCACAAATATTTTATTTAAAATTAGAATTTGTAATTTTCATGCTTGTGCGTTTTGTGCAAATCAATTGCCCAAAGGCTTCAAATAACAATTGATAACTTTGAATTGATAAATTATTATTTATAATTGCCACTAATTTGCCCAAATATACAACTTCTATTGCACACCATATGTAGCTTTCAATACCGTTATTGAAAAATTATTTTCAAATTAAGCACTGTTTTATTAAATTATATACGGAAATGTCTCTATTGCACGTCAATGTTGCAGACAGCCTATTGCCATAGAAAAAAAAAGAAAACAGAAACAGAATGAAAAAAATAACCTCTGCCATTCTTTATTACAATAATGATTATAATACCAACCAACCACTGTGGCAATTAAAAATACAAAATCATTTATTTGCAAAATCTAAAAATATACAAAAAAATTTAACCCATCTAACAACCAATCAATATAAAATGAAAATTAAAAAACTTTCGCGGAATAAGACAGCACAACCATACGAATAAATAAAATAATAATAAACCAAAACGTCTATCATTAAAATTAATTGCAATCAATTGAACGTTTAATGATACAATATTAAGTGAACACAGAATGGAATTACAATCAGTTAACAAAAATTTAATTAAAATTTGAATTCGTATAGAAAAGGAATACAAATGACATACAAATATCAGTTGTTTCTGGTGTCTGGTTAATAATTTTTAATCCACTTTTGATAGTTTTATATTTTAAGATTTACTTTCGTCAGTTTTCATTTATCCTCCACGTTGTTCATATTTGTCCTTCTCGCAGTTGTGTATTATTAACATTAACATGTCTCATGGGAATATTTATGGAAATTTAAAATAGAAAATTCTGCGATTCCGTGAAATGAACAAATACGAAATAATTGGTCTTCAAATTACACTATAATAAATAAATATCAGGAATTCCACAGAAAACTTATTCGTATGATTAAAAAGTATAATTTTAGAGAGAAGCGATATTATGTAAAATATAGTCTCTCGATTTAAAACAACATTTTTCCATGTGAATTTGTAAAAAGAATGGCTGTTTTCGTAGTAGTAATAGTAAAATTTTATGATAAAAATTTAATTTCCTACAGATTATATTATGATAATAAAGATAATAAAGATTTATTATTGAATTATTTTTTCGTTTCCAAAAACAGATATAAAAATTAAAATAAGAACTATGTGTAGCCTGCGTAGGTTGCTATTGATTGATGGTGAATTTTCCTCCCTTGGCAAGCTGTCTCCGTCTTACTGACTAAAAATTTTACGAACTTTAGTCTAGTTTCGATTTAATGATAACCAAAATATGTAAACTGTGGTCCCACGAAAACGCATGATGTTAATTGTAAATAATACAAAAAGTTTAGAGAGATTTGTCTTAATATTTCTTATTACATATGATAGAAAGGTCTATGACAATTTTGTGTAAAACCAAAATTTCGGCCTAATACTCGCCACGGCTTCGGTGGCATAAATCTATCCAATGTGTCGAATTATGTCATCTTCTTGAATTATTATTGGCTTATTAACGTACACTTCATCTTTTAAATATCTCCAAAAGAAAGAAGTCCAACGGTATCAATTCACAGGATCGTGACGGCCAATTAACATTGTAACAACATAAGATAACATGGCCATTAAATTTCCGGCGCAAAAGCCCCATTGTTTCGCTGGCCGTGTGGCAAGTGGCACTATTTCGTTCGAAGCACATATCGTTCAGGTCCATATCCTCAATTTCTGGCCCCAAGAAGTCGGTTATAGTCTCTTCTGTCATACTATTACGAACAGCGGCAATGTTTTCCGCATAACAAACTGTATAAGCATGCATTTTGATTTACATTTCCTAAACCCCAGGTTTGCTGAAATTTGCACACAATTCGCCCGATTGTGGACACATTTGATAGATTATGCTGATCAAAAAAATCACGAAGTGCAGGAAATGCATTTTGATTTCTACGCCCATTTTCGTAAAAGGCTTCAACAATCTTAATGCGCTGCTCAATTGTACACCTCTCCATGGTTGAATTTGTCAAACACTGAAACAAAGAAATGTCCAATTAACTAGGGCAGAAAACTTGACGTTAACGTGTGACTCACAATTAATCACCCTTTAATATTACACTTTTATATTTCAGCTTATTAAAAAAAAAACAAGTTTGTATTACAAAAGTACGGTGCGTGACAAATGTAACATGTGCGTGACGATATTAAAAGTTTCAAAAATATTTTATATATGTTATTTTCCGATAATCAGATAATCGTATAATATGTGAAAGCTTCCAATATCTGTAAAAAAAAATATGAAAATTATATCTGTATTAAATTTGCTGAAATTTTAGACAGAAACTGATATCTTATTTTCAAAGGATAAATTTCATAGCTGGTGCATACGATGCATTTTGGTTGGTATCGCCGACATTAAAAAACGGATTAATAAAACTTTTAATCATTTTGAAAAAAGTTTAGCATTGATTAATTAAAATGAAAATATGTTTCAACAGAAAGTATTTTTCACCAAAGTCAGTTACAATTATTCGTACGCTGCAACAGAGCGTTACATGGATTTCGTGATATATAAAAACTGTGTCAAGAAATCATTTGTTTCTTTAATTCGGGCGCAATGGAAACGTTCGATTTCCATATTAAGCATTATAAGTTACAACAGCAATTTGAAATACATTATGTAATAAAATCTGTAAACAAATATTTTATTAATTTTTTTTTATATAGAGAGAGAGCGAGTTACCATCTATGGGAAATGAATAGTGATAGCCATTTGGTGAAGGGATTGACGGAGGAACAGTTCGTTATCTTTACAATTCTGCTTTTTGAAAGCTTTTGCGTTAATTAAATATACTCGTACTTTTCCTTGTAATAGTAGGCGTTACTGAGGTAAACGGCTTATTTTCTTTTTTTTGCAAAGCTTAAGATTAATTTAATTACATAGCAGAGTTTAAAACACATAATTTGTTCATAGTAACGTGATTTTTTTTTCAAATACTTAAACAGCAGCATATTTGTGGTAGTTGAATCAATGAAATAAACTATTAATAAACATATTTTTTTTAGTTGCAAAGAGTTGTAGTAAAACTAACAAAAATACAAAATGTAATAAAATATAATAGAATTGCTCTTAGACATTTATAACTGGCAAAGTGAAACGTGCCGCATGATTTTATATCCCTCAAATTGCAGTTTATACTTAAAAATACGTGGTAAAGTTTGGATAACTTCGTTTTCCTCTTGATATTACGATTAAACTACTTATAATAGAATATTTGTAGAAATAGTAATAATCGTGGCACTACAGTCAGCGATCAGTTGTAGTAGCACACAGGTGTCAGACATTCATTTTTAGGTTTTTCCTTTGTTGTTGTTTTAGTAAGTTTTTCCATCACGTTGTTACCTCAAAGCGTCAGCTATCATGATTTATGGTAATACGTTTGCCTTTATTCTTCTTTTGGTGCACTTTTTCTCTACTTTACATTTCTGCTCCAGTCATAAATTTTTTGTTGCTTTTCGGTGCTTTTTTCTATTGTCTTTTGCAAGGTGAAAAATTAACCGTTTGTGAAATGAAAGTATCCTTAACCTTTTTTTTAATGTTTGGTGAATTTTTTCAATTTGATAAAAACAATTTTAATTTTTATATTACAATAGTATTAGTAAAATATTTTTTTAATATATTACTGTATTTATTTGCTGAAGAAGCTAGACAAAGTAGCAGCGAAATATCGAGATAAATTTATAAGAAAAATTAAAACAATATAATAGACCTAAAGCTTGAATTTTTTTTTAAATAAAAATAATTATAAAAAATAAACTGGTCGAATAATTTATATTAATATACTTTGCAATAATATCTTCTAATTATTTATTTTTATTTATTTCTTTTTTCAGGTCAGTCAAATGTTATTGAATTATACATTAAAACATATTCAGGTAAATTTGAGAAAAAATACTAATATTGAAATTGCAATAAATAATGCCGTGCTATAAGCTGCATTTTGTGTGCTCTCTAGAGACCACAAAAATTTAGTACAATTCTCTTTAGTAAAATAAATGATGTAAATTTTACGTAATTTTTTAAATGATTAATAGTGCTGTATTAAGCGAAATGTAACTTCCATTAATTTCCGCCTATTTTCAATTAAAATCCATTTTATTTATTATTTTTTTATTAAAAGAAAGTTAGAAGAATGGCCAAGAAACCTTTTTTATAAAATTTAACAGGAACAGAATAAGTAAAGGAATCAGGTCTAGCGTAGGTTTTTTAATAAAATAATTAAGTCAATAAAATAGACAGACTGTTTCTTGCATTCTTGAGCTTTTTCTTCAAATGCTGTTTTACAATCAATGGCAGTCATCAGCCTTCAATGGCCACTCTTTACTGATGCTGCTGTACAAAACTCAATTTAAATTACATTATACCAAAGAAATTGCACTTCTAATTCGTTAATCTGAAAAGAAGTTAAAGCTGAAGTATATTTTGTTTTGCTTACTTCATCAATTGTTTCCTTTGCTTAATATTTTTCCTTTTGTGTGTAATTATAATCTTCACAATAATTTTATCATAATGAACATTTCTATAAATATAATTGCAATTTTAATCATTTCTGTAGCGTTAAAAATGCCAAAGGCTAACAATATGTCAAAATGAAATTTTCATAAATTGGAAATTGCATTGATCTCCGATATGATCTTGCACGTAACTTATGGACGTATAAATTTAATTTTGATAAGTTTGAAATATTTAAATAATTATATTCTGAAAACACAACTGCCAACTAATTGACCTATAAACCAATTAACAATCACCACACTATTATGACGCCAACACTAAACAACAACAAAAGTTCGAAAACAATGTTAATGTATTTTCTATAAAATATTAAATATTTTTGTGTGTTTCAAGCTTTAAGCAAAAACAAATTCATTAGAAATTTATAGCAACAGCAATAGCAAGCAACCTTAGGAAATACTGTAATGAAAAATCAGAAAAAACCATGTACATGCAAAACAACAACTACCCTTCATTTTGCTTAAGAGAGGGTGCCGCTAGGAGAGAAAAACACAAAAAAAAAAAGCTGGTAAAACAACAACATGCAATACTTAAGTGCATTTTGATGTCATTGTACTTTCATAATACTTTATGAAATATTTTACATTACAAAAGCCCACAATCCTGAATATATAAACGATGGTGCATGAAATGCTCACAATACGACATAATATGGAGCACATGCAAGTAATACTGGCAAAAAACAAAACAAAAAAAAAAATTAAGCTAAAATACTGAAAACAACAATAATAACAGCCAACTTAGAAGAAAAGTAACTAGTAACTAGTCGTACTACCACGTTGAACATAGAAACCATCTGCTTCTAAAGATTTCGTTGCGCTGTTTTAATGACAAAAACTTTTACTCCCTCGAATAGTTACACTCAAAGATTTTCCTCAAGAATTGATTGAGTAACAAAATGAAGACTGTTATGACGGTAATAAAATGTATATACAAATTGTTAAGATATTAAAGTAGCTTTGATTTGCTTAACAAAAAAAGAACCCAACACAAAAAAGGAACATTAACTAAATTTTAGTATACAAATTTCTGTTATTTAATAAAACTGTTATTTAATTACCCTACAAGGAATGGATGACCGCAACTAATCACTCACACATTTTTTTCTAATACATTTGCCCGTCATTGTCATTGCTGATGGATAAAATTAATTTTTATGTGAATCCCTGAATAGTTTGTTTTAAGATTTATAAATCCAATGACATATACATATATTTATTTTTTTTTGCTTTTTTTACTTTAAATAAATAAATCGTGTGGTAATACACTACTAATGTTTGCTTAGGGCCAGCAATGCGGACCGAGTCAGCTAGTTTCTAATAATTGTGTGTCGTGTATTATTAATGTGTCCAATTATATTTAGAAAACATTGGATATTTAAGTGAAATTGAAAGATATGTAAGTATATTGCGCTAATTATTTATATAAATTTTTTTAATCATATTGTATTGACAGCTTTCTTCGTCTTATGTATTCTGGTACTTCTGCAGCATGTTCTCGGCCAAGAGGAAGAAACTATCCGCGTCGAAAAGATCGAGCTATACCAGTCGACGTTGAGCCAACGGCAGGCTACCATTGAATTATAACAGGCGCAACTTTCCAGCATGCAGATTATTGAGGCTATTGTAAGTATCTGACTTTTTTAGTTCACAGATGATGGCCCACTACAAGATTCTGATCGCTATTTCTATTTTATATTATATTACATTTTTTTATCTACATATCGAGCCTTTGCTGCAATACCGTCGTAATTCAAAAAATCGTGAACTGAGAAAAATGCATTTGAAGTTATGAGCCATTTTTTTGATAGTATTTTCGTTTACTAAAGTTATTTGTTTTACAAGTTTTTAAATAAAGAGGCATGTTTTGTAATCTTTTCTGTTTATAAATTTCTTGTCATAAAGGAAATATTTCATTATTGCAAATAAATATTGTTGTAAAAAAGCTGGAGGCAATAAAGACATTTGTAGCTGTAGAATCTGAACAGTTAGAGACAGAACCATAATCTTTTTCCTTTAGGTATATATTTCCCCAAAGATCATTTCTGCATACTCAGCTCAAAAAATTAAAATTTTGAATAACTACGGTATTGCAGCAAAGGCTCGATATGTATAGATTATTGTAATAAAATCCATATAAAGAATTGAAAAAAAAATAATGTTTTATTTCAATTGGGATATCCGTCAACAGTAACCGATAAATCCGTCAACGCTGACTATCACACAGAAGTTTCGGTCATATTTCTCATATTGCCCTTAAGAAAATTATAGAAATATAGGGTATATCAGTTAATTTGAGTTTTGCAGTATCTGAAGTATTTGAAATGAAAGTGGAAGTCTAATGTGGTAATGAAAATGGTTTCCATTGTCAAAACCTTGTTGTGATGTTGGTTGAGTAGTTAGCGTGTTGACTCTGCAACGAAAAGATGCGTGGTTATAATCCCCGTCCAGGCCAAAAAATGTTCCAATGTCTGCACTCACAACGCCTTCCTTCATCGGTATTTCAGCAATAACATGTCGGCGAAGTAAAATAATAAACAAAATGGCTCCCCTTAACTTAAAAATAATGCGTTAAAATTAACATCAGAGACTCCGCAAATTTGCTTTATAATTAACACGCAATTGCAGAGCTGTGCAAGAATTAAGCCCTATCTTCCTACCTTTTGCACCCTCTGTCTATTTTCTGCACTATCCCTCTCCCTATCTAGTTCCAGTGCAATTGCATTACATATATAGAGGATTTTCCCTGAGCACTAGTTAAATAAAATAAAAAAAGATTTTTCTTATATGATCAATTCTGTATGAGAAAAAGACCTCATATGATTAACAAGTCTTCGAAATGATTTATTCGTCTTCACAATTTGCATGTCGACGTCAGCGGCAGCTTATTTATATTTTCTTGAGTGTATTTGAACTCAGGCTACTTACAACAATCTAACTACTACCATAGATAACGGTAAAAAAAATTGCAGAAAACGTGAAAGTGTTGGTGTAAGAGGGTTTACGTGTATACCTACACGTACTTATCTACGTATTTGTTTACTTGTTAAATGACACAGAAAATAATATCGCGCAAAAAACATTAGGAGTAACCAGCGAGAATAGTAAACGGGAATGAAAATAAACTAGAAGAAAAAAATTGCATACAAATTAAAAACTAACTCAAATACAACACTCACTCACATACGTATACACTTGCAAGTACCCTGCAGTAAATACTAATCGATACGATATAATGATTTAATATTGACATAGTCACCAGTATTTCTGGCTTATTATATCTCACACAATGTAATTTACTATGGAAATTTAACATGTGCATGTCATTGAAAATCCACTGCCGGTGGGATTATGTAGATTGTTCTGGTAGGATCATATAGGAAAGTGAGACTGTTTAGTACAGTTTTACTTATTTCATTAAACACCTATGAAACGTTTCACTAGATTTCCGCACTAATAAAACTTTTGCACAGGATAAAGCAATTAGTTATATATTTTATGGGAAATTTTATTTTCCATACAGCAGTATCTATTTTTAACACAACAAAATGAGGCAATAAAAAATTGTCTTGCATGTGTCTAAAACGTGCGGTACCCATCAAATCAAAATCAAAGGTTTAGACGACAAGTCAGTTAGTCAGTGTTAGAAAATTTTGAATCAAAAACTTTGTCATCATTCTGCGAAACACCCGATGAGTAACAAAAAAAGCTTAAGTTTTTCTATTTTTTGTAAGTTTATTTTAGTTTTTATATCAACTACCATGTGAAACAGTGAATAATATCATTATTATTGTTTGATTTTTCTCCCGGCACACACTCTCACAAGTTACAGAAATATGCCACAGGCTACTTACAGGGTACTCACTTTCTTCTAAACCCCTGCACTCATACATAGAAATTTTTCTACGACAATAACACCTAATCCTGGCAGTTCAAAAGAAAATCATTCCATCAAACAATTTGTTCAATATATATTTATATAATTTATATTTTTTTTTCACCAAAATTATGTAGAATATAATAATTTTTTCTTTATTATTGGGCTGTTTTTAATCAATGACTTCATGATTTGTGCTACATTCGAATAAAGAACTGACATTCTTCTTAACGTAGGTGTAGTAAATGTGTTAGTTATACAATGTCAGCCCAATTTTTGTGCTATAAATCCAACATAAGAAGCTCACACTTCATACGAGTATGTATGAAGAATATTTCCACAAACTCTCATTTACCCAGCTATTTCTGGCGAACGTTGAATCCGTCGTCGCTAATATAAATTTCTATAAACACAAATCGCAGCATTTATTTTTTTTTTTCATGAAAATCTTACAAAGTGTCAGTGTCTATTTTATCTAAATTTCCCAAATATAATGCAAAAAAATTAGCACTTACACCTACGCTTTTATTCAAATTCAAGTGATTTTTTAATCTCTAAATGTAAAAAAAAAAAAGTTTTTTAATACGAAAGTAAACAGATGTTTTCACAGTTGTAAATATACAAAACGTATTTACAATGGCTTTTCATATTGTATTTAATTTATCAACGTTGTAATATTATTTTTTTATTATTGTACTAAGTTTAAAACATTTTCTTATTATAATACCAACAACGTTAGCAATGCCATTTTACATATGTAAATACAGCTGCTGTCCAAAAAAATAATACTCATTGTATATCAATAAAGTTGATATAGAAACGACAAAGTTTTAAAAAGAAATTTTCAGTTTTTTATTATATTATATTGCTCTCGTTTGCTCGGAAAACTAGGAATTTGCTAGGAAAACTAATGATATTCCAAATTAAATTATATAAAATTTAAATCGAATGATTATGATACGCATTTAATACGGTGTTGACCCGTGCACCTTTATTGAGATTTTTGCAATAAATTAAATATACATATGTCAACTTTAAATTAAATAAATTGCTCAATAAGAATTAAATTATATCTAGTGAGAATACATGTCTGAACAGTATAATTCTGTAAAGAAAAAGTAGTAGCGCAATATATTCATCAACATTTAATGTAGACATAAGGTTTACTTTCATCAAAGGTTTTCTAAATTCTGAATATTTATCTCTTTAGTAGCATTAGTTGCGAATCGCTGTTTCACATCTTCGCGCCATCGAGTTAACTCTCTCTCTCTCTCTCTCTCTCTTTCCGCTGAAAAAAGCTCACCACTATTCAATTTTATTCTTAGGATTTTTTTACCAACTCCTAACACGGTTCATAAATTTTCATTGGTTTTCAAATCTGGATACTTAATAACTTTTGCGTCATTATCATTGGTGCTCTTCTTTGTAGACTTGCTAGTGGAGCGTCAGCTTGTTGGAAGACTTAAAGTAAAGGCATTTCTTCCTCAGCATACATCAACATTATTTCACTTCAAATTTGGACACACAAACGTTGGTCAGGAATTTCCTTTGCGCAGCAATGCCATACAACGTGAAGGCCTCCATGCCATTATGCTGCATTTGTCATGTTTAATAATTGTGCTGGTGTATTTTCATACTTATTCCATGTTAGTTGGTCCAAACAACGTACTAAAAAGTAAAAAACTAATAAAATTTTAGTTTTGTATGCTATTGTTTCTATTGCACAGCTTAAAGTCGGTACTAAAGTTGTAAAGTTGTACTAAATTTAAGTTTTTTCTACTTAATATTAGTCGTACTTTAAAATTCATGTACGAATAGTACTCACATGTATTTAAAGCAAGCAGGAAATGAGATTACTTGAGATCTCGAATCCTGAAAATTTTTAAAATGAGTACAAAATTCTTAAATCATGAAACAATAATAAATTAAGAATTTTTCTATTCTATTATATATTTTTTGAATTCTCAATGATTTTCCCTGATTTTTAATTCTATTTTGTATTTATAAGTGCGGGTAATGGTGTATACCTATTTGTTTTTAGATTTTACGAACTTGGCTGCGACTTGGAAGCTGTTCAATAGCAATGCCTACAAACTTAAAATTTCATTATTTAGCTTTTTCCGGAATTTTTCTAAATTATAATAATAATTTTACGCACTACTTTTCCACAAAATATTTATTATTATTCAGAAAAATGTTTTTACTAAACGAAAATAAGAAAGAAAAGTAAGAAAATGAAAAAAGGGGTTGATTATGGAGTTCTTGTTTCAGCTCTGATTCAGCTCTGATTCAGCTCATTTATTTAAATGAAGGTTTAATATAATACCTCTATTTGTTCTAAGAAAAATTTGGGCAAAGCTTCCCTGATGATCTGCATTAGCAACAGTGAAATGCGCATAGGAACTAGGTGACCCCTCCTAAATCAAACTCAATATATTTTCTTTTAGTGTTATTATTAATGTCTCGTTCCGTTAATCTTTTTAAAACTTTTATTTCATTCGTGCCTTCAATTTAATCTATTCAAAATATTATTTTTGTCCAGAGGGATCTGTATATCCTCGATCCGTCGCCATTAAAACAAGAATTTTTCAAAATCAGTCCATAACAAGTTTGTATTAGTCCGATCATAAAATAAATAGAAGAAAATGTCGACCAGTACTATTATATTTACCGCAACTGTATATATAAGAGTTAAAACCGCTAGTTATAATTATTTACATTCTTATAATTTTTAGAAGATTTTTTTTCAAATATCGAAAGAAGCATTTCAGTGTATAGCACGTGGTGTTGGTCTATTAAAACATTTTCTTGTTTTGTCAGTAAAACGTACCTGACCGCTACCTATGCTGGACAAAGAAACGGAAACTCGTTTAAGGAACGATTTATATAAAACGAATATAATAATTGAGGTGTTTTTTTTCTAATGGTCCAATGGTCGGACGATGTTCCCTGCATTATACCGGACCTAGAAACTTAAAATGGGATTGTGTAGAGAAGAGAAGGGAAGGGAAGGTATAGGAAGGAATACGGCTTAATTCTGTTGCAACTCTGCAGTGGTTCTTTTTCTAAAATAGAGTTGATGCGTCTCTGATATTATGCTCACGCTTTAATTTTATACAACCTAAAGAATGCCAACTTAATATTTTTCGCAAAGAAAATTTTTCGGCCCCAAAATAAAAAATGCGCAAATCTAGCACTTTTTACACATCACATTTTATCACTTTTTTATTTTTTCTTCAATAAAGCTTCATTTTTATTTTGCTGAGTTTCTTTTTCTAGTAAATACGACTTATGAATTATGAATGGAACTGTACTGACAGAACTGACAACTTTTGCCTCGATGTTCATAATTATACTATAAATGTGATAGTCCATTCCTTAAACTGTCTAATTTTACTATAAACATATTGTCCCATTCTTAATCTTAAATCCAGAATTTGAGAGAATGAATTTTTTTTAAATATAAAATTAGTAATAAAATGTCCTTAAAAACATGCAACAACTTAATACACATTCAGTATAGCCTAGAAGGAAATAATGTATGTAATGCTGCTTAAGCTACAAAATAAATGAGGAAGTGTACCCAAAAATTTGTTCAAACAAAAAGTATAAAAAGTTCAAATATGATAAAAAAAAATCGTGCCTTTATGCACCTGACAATGAGCAAAGAAAAGAAATCAAAATTTTTATGCAATAACGATCAATTTTAAATGTATGTGTATGTATTTATGTTCCTGTTCAGTTTGCACAGCTTGTTGCTGCAATTTTTAAAAATTTTGTTTTGAAATTGCTTTATTTATTCATGCATCTATAATGTCAAACTTCAATAGTGCGAATTGCAAAGCAAAAGATAATTGCGTGTCTTTTTTTATATTTAGACATCTTTTCAAACATTTTTAAGCGTTTCCAGTCTCAAAAGTTCGCTTCGCTGAGGGAGAGCCGATTTGATTCATTATTTTACTACTCAAATACGAAGTATTGCGAGTTTAGCATAGACACAAGGAAATGTTTTTGAGCTAATCAGGCACTGAACCCACTATCTTCTGGCTCTACAGTCAATACGCTAACTCTACTTAGCCAGCAGCACGTGCAATATAATGAATTCTTAGCAACTTGTACAGCAAGTGTGATGCTGTGTTAATTGTTTTCCGCTTATTTAAGAGCTTCAGTTTGTATGTTTCATCTATGAAGTAGTGTATCTTGTAAATCGAGGGATATCTGTTTATAACGTTGTCACATTCGCACACAATGATTGCAAATATTATTCGTGGTGTTATTGCTTTTATGCTCCTATGATGTCGTTTTATTGTTGAAGTATAATATTTTAATGACAAGTGGTGGTAGAAGGTGGAGTGCTTTCTAAATATGTACATTATGTATCCTAACGTACATACATACATACATACATACATATGTATATACATGCAAACATACATATGCATAAAGTATAATGTGGAGGTAATGTTGAAGTTATTGTTGGGATTAGTTTGTACGGTCCTAGAGGTTTTCATATGTTAAGTTATAAAAAATAAATGAAAACAAACATAAAATTATCATTAACACTGAAATAAAACGACAACCATAAACTGGCATGCGAGTATAATAATGAAAACAATACTTATTATTTGTCATATAGCAGCAGTAGTTAATGTTACAGCAAATACATGTAGAGGTCGCAGAATTGAATTGAAAACAGCAGATATCAGTTGTGAAAATTCCACAGAGAGTTGAATTGACTTTAATTTTATCAAATCGTTTCTATGTAATCAAATGATGTGTTCATTTTCAAACTGCAAATGAAGCATATTTTCGGTAAGGATTTTAAAAACTACTTGAAATATGTGCTTCTTTAGCTTTAGACAGATACTATATTGTTGGAGTGCAGTTTTTTGTTCTTGTAATCTGACAGCTGCACTTACGGCGAATTCAAAGTACTCAGGGAATTTTTGTTTATAACAATTAATCAGCTAAATATCAACGACATTTGATTCCAACCAAAATACGCAACTTGTCATACAGCGTTGCTAAAAATCGATTTCTTGCAAAAACAATTTGCTGAAAACTTTATTTCGAGAAATGGTCCTGATCACGGGGTCTCTCGTTCGTGATGTACTGGAAGAAGTAGTAAAAAAAAAGTTAACTAAGTGTGCATATTCCTGTCGTGTATTATCATTTCAAATTCTCAGGCAGCTAAAAAATACGCGATATGTGCAGTTGCATTTCAGCTTATCAAGGACTTTTCATTTTAAATGCATTTCTCTCTGCTATTAGTAAAGGTGTTGTCCTTTTGAGTGCATTTCAGAAGATACAAACAAAATTTTGTGTCAATCTAAGAAATTGTCGTAAGGTATGTACACACGGTTTTCATTTACTACATTATAGACAGACAATTTGTTACAAAATGTGCAACAACCGTGTGAACACACAATTTTTGTGTGGCAACATCGTCACAAAATGCATTGTCGGTGCATTGTATGCCAATAATATTGTCACAATTCTGACAATCGTGAGAACACCCTTCATTTCCATTGACACACAATTTACATGTCATTTGTTATTGTCGCATGTGCTTCATTTAGTGAACCGTACAATAACACCATTAACAGATAAATATTTCTGTTGGCAATGCTGCCCACAAATATTTAGATACAATGGTAAAAGTCGCATCTGGCAACGTTTGCCATACAATAATCTGACAACCGTGTGCACAGACAATTATTATTGGCACGAAAATTTATTGTCGTAGAACTGTGTGCCAATGAATTTGTATGGTTTTCTTTCAATAGTGTGAACAGACAAATTACCAGACGGTAACCATTTTACATTGTGAGTTCCATATTATACAATATTGTACAATCCGACAATCGTGTGAACATAGCTTTGTTCTTTTAGAGATGAATTTTATCTCAATTTTAGAAGATTTAAGACATCTTATGTAAATGTTCCACTCTCTGTTTTAGAGATAAACTTCTTGCAAATATAATTTGAAGTGCTGCAAAAATTTATATTATTTATTTGTCTGTATACTAATGAATCATTTAAAAGCATTTTAAATAAATGATTATCTAAAATATCAAATTTAATGTCAAGACATTTCTAAAAACTTAAAATGTTTTTATGCATGCACAAATCCTTTAAATGCATTTTAAATGTATGTACACACTTGCATACCTGCATCACATACATACATTTGTATGTAGTATGTGTGTTAAATTAAATGGGCGTATTTTTAAAGAGACTTGACATTAATTTAAAATGATTTATACGAATATTTCAATATACAGGGTAAGAAAATATCGTTAGACAACAGAAGATATTTTTTTTTTATTTTTAAGTCAGAAGAATATGCGCTTTTGAAACCGTGAAATAAAAATTATTAATTTCAACTTGTCACAATATTTTTTCATAAGAATCAGGTTGTTTATTTCTGAAAAACCCATAATATATTGACGACTATAGTTTGTTAGCAATTATGCTGCCATCAAATATGTGTTATTTCCCGCTTTGTGACTGATGCACAGCAACTAAAAATAAACTAATTGGGCCATTGCGGCTTCCAGTTTGGTCTTAACCGAGTTCGATTATTTCTTTCTAAATTTTTATAAATATTAAATATTAGTTTTTATAAATATTTTTTCCTGTACTGTGCCATACCACAAAATTCAGTTAAAATTTAGACAAATCTTTTTTCAGCATTTTTATTGAATTTATTTAAATTTAAGTTTATTTTTCAGGAGAGCGAAAACAAAATTAAACTTTTACACACACACACAAATAACAAGCACACACCCCCCCAAAATATTTTATATAAAATGCATTTTCATGTATTAAAATTAGAAAAAGAAAAAGTAGAAAAAACACAGAAATAAAAGCACAATTTGATTAACTGCATTAAGTCATCATGTACGATTTTTGTACGTGATGTATTTAAAGTTGTACACAATTGTGCCATTAAAAAAAAGAAAGGAAAACTGAATTAGAACATGATTTTTATTTATTTTTTTTTTCAAAAATATAAAATAAAATGAAATAAAATAAAATATACTTGCATTTGCAAGTTTCTGCCCTAAAGTTATTATATGCTGTTAATTAAAACAATGGCGTAAACATGAAGCATTTTGTTATTTTTTATCTTTCAATACGAATACATGCAGATGGCAAATTTGGTTGAAAAATTTATTGAATAAAAATATATGTAACGATAATTTGTATAAAAATATATTTAAATTTTTGTAGCTGAAGGGCAAAGGCATCATTCTAAATTAAATTTTTGTAGGTTTGAGGGTGTAAAATTTCTAGCAGACTGTTCTTGAAATACACGATTAATGTTGTGAAATATTTTTGAAAAAGTGTTGATTTGATTTGTGCAATCACCGTTAAGAATTTTTATTTCTCAAATAACGATGTATTTCGGTTTGAAGCCACGACTTTCTGTCTTCGTAAGTTTCATTCTACTACAACTAATATCTTATAGTTCACATCAATTGTTAATGCTGATTTTACTAATAAAATTGCAAACTGCTGTGATATACACGGATTTTAGAGTGGCGTTCGATAAAGTTAATCATCATCTTCTGTTACAGAAACTATCACTTAAGCGTTTTTGTGACTTTACACTAAAATAGTTAAAATCTTATCTATCGGAAAGAACCCAACAAGTCAAATTTAGAAGTGATATCTAAAATCATTCAAGTGCATTCAGGTGTTCCTCAAGGCAGTTAAATTTTTTGACGATATTGAAATTTTTCTCTCATTTACGGCCCTTTTCACAATGTCCGATTAAAAGTTAACGTGGACTTTAACGGCAACTTTGGCATACAAAACTTGCTGTTAAAGCTCACGTTAAGTTTTAATCGTACATTGTGAAAAGGGACGTTATTGATATAAATGGACATAATTATCTTCGTGCTGATATTCAAAATTTTGCCCTATGGCGTAGACTCAAATCAGACTGGAATTAAATGTTAACAAATGTAAACCGTTGTCATTTTTCAGACACAACCCGATTGATACTTCCTATTGGAAGTGCATTGGTACTGCTATTTTAGTAAAAGTTCAAACCATATGGAATCTTAGTATACTGTTGGATCACACGCTTACCTTTAGCGATCATGTTTCAATGATGGTGTACAAAGCCAATGGATTACTTGCATACATGAAACGCTGGTCTAAAGAATTTCAAGATCAATACTTTTATTTAATTCACTTGTTCGACAAATTCTTGAATATGGATCTATTATATGAAATCATTGCTATTCCATTCGTTTGAATAGTATTGAATCAGTTCAATAATAATTTTTAATCTTCTCTCCCCGTGGTCTATATTTTCCCGCCGTATCATAGTAGGCTTGCTCTGATTAAATTGCCTACTCTCGACGAAAGTCGACGATCAATAATAATGATTTTTTTCGTCTTCAATAATTCCTACCATATTATTGACTTGTCCGGGACCAATCAAATTGTAGGGATTAATTTAAGTTAATATTTAAATACCTGAATTATTTATATTGTATATAATGCTCTGTGTTTGTAATAATAATTTAAAAATCTATTGCTGGTGTTAAATAAATAAATAAAATAAATAGTCTCAACGCGCTAACTAATCACATTGCACAGACAAAATTTTCTATAATTTTTACAAAATTAATTGAAATTGCTAATAATATAATTCAAACATAAATACCATGAAATATTGCTTTAAATGGCAAATGGCAAATGGCACTAATGCCGTCAGCAGCTGAATGGCTTATTCTGACAGACTCTGCAAATAACTCGAAGAGGAAAACCACAAACGACAACTTTCCTCCTAAATACAATTGGGGTATTCACAAGGCATGCTGTCACGTTTTAATGTATAAATGTTTTATTATTTAGTTTCTGCTCAATTAATATGGATCTTTTATTCGTTCGTAGTAACTAATTTGCTACCGAGAAAATTCACTTTCGCACATTCTGGTTAGTATTTCTGTTTCTTCAATTAATTGCGGCAGTGCATTTTGAAAAAGAAATTCTATTTATTTTTCAATTTGAAATAGTAAACGAAGGGCCTAATTACGAGAAAAATATTTCGATTGCGACTGCGGAGAATTTCAGAGAATTTTCTTACAGCAGTCATATTAATGTTTTATGTTATTATTTTAAAACATATAACTTTATGAGAGTTTCTGGATGCCCCAAATAATTTTAGCATCACTTTTGGTGTTAAAATCAAATAATGATTCGCACTAGTGGTTCTGCTTCATTACAACGGCTGAGAATATATTTTGCTAGACGACTTGTTAAATTAAATTATTATATAAATTGTAAGTGAATTTGTTATATACAGGGTGGCATAAAAGTATCTGCCATGGGTGGGGCAAAGTACAAAAAAAAGAGCAGTGATATTTCGAGCCATCTGCAAAAATAGCAGCCAATTCGATTTACGGCACAACTTTTCTGCTAAACATGGTAGCCACTTCTAAAAATAACACACTACTTTAGTGGCACCCTGTATAATAAATAAATTAAATTTATTTACTTACTTTCTATAGACAAAATATGACGCAAACATCTTGCAGTTTGAGATAAACGAATAAAACTTTTAGCCAAAGTCTAATGAGCTACAAACTGACATTCTGCAAGCAATGGAAGACTTAATATAAACTGACTTTTCTCAAAGAAATTAAGCATAATTTTTTTTTCTTTTCTTAGTTTGCTCTTAACTCAAATTTATTTTAACAAGTTACGTACATAATTTGCGATTATTTAATCAAAGATGTAATAAGAAGAAAAACTTATCGTTTTTTTTTTTTTTTGCGATTACTTATGAAAAGTTTTTAAAAAGGCTTATGTGACTATGCGGAACACAACATCATAAGAGGATACTATAGAAATTTTGGCAGCATAAAAACGAAAAAAAAAAACTAAAACATTTATACTCACAATATGGATGATTGCATTTTAGCATTAAATTGTTGAAGAAAGACAGGGAAAATGAAATTAGAGTAAAATCTAAGTTTTGCACTCGCTTAGTTTATAATTCAGACAAACACACACACAGCCCGTCAAACGTAATGGTTGTTGTTGCTAACAGTAGTAGAAGTAGTAACAGTAGTTCCAGCAATACTAAAGGGGTAGTTAAGTAAATAAATAGTAGTAGCAAAAGCAGCAGTAGTAGTAGTAGTTGCAGTAGTAGTAGTTGTTGTATTGTATAAGAGTAAAATACTTAAAAGTATTAGTAGTTTTCAGTGCAATAAGTCTGCGGTTATTCTTGGCACGTTTCAAAGTCATCGACTTTGTCTTGCTTGTTCTCGCTATACAAACAAATTTACTTACATTTTGTATATGTAAATAAATGTGTGTAATAAAATATTTCTTTTACTTTGCTTGTATTACTTTCTGCAAGTATTAATAGTATATTTGTTATTTTATATAAGCAAGTTAGGAAACAGCGACATCTGCTTCAAACTTCGTCATCACGTCACTTCAACACTGCCAAATAGACACGTTCTATTCCTTCTACTCATACTTCTACTGCTGCGAACTGACTGTTTTCCATGGCCATCGTACAGATCTATAAACCTAACATACATACATACATACATATATTTTTGCTTATCTTTAAAGCTTTTGCGCTAAGACACTCACTTTTTGTTTTTTTTACCACCCACTAAAAGCAACCACACCTTGTTTTTTCCTTCTGCTTGCTTTCGTTGCCAATAGACATTCAACTCGCTGCTTTTCTTAAGAATAATTTTCCATCTGTTAGTTTTTCTATAGACTTTTTTTCTCTTGATGTTTTCATTTTTATTTTATTTCGCATATTTTTTTTCTTTTCTTGTACACAATTTGCATTTCAATGCACAAATTATGGTAATTTTCAGCGTCAATCAATATTGAATTGAATAGTTTATTATATTTTTTTTTTTCGTCTTTATTTTGCACATAAATTATGAGCCATGTTGTCTGTGGTGTTCGAAAAATTTATTTACTTAAAATGAAATTGGATTTTCCCATTTTTGTCAAACAAAATTCTACTAATGATGGAAATAATCCTATTCATAGATGGAACAAATTTAGATAAACATTTAAAAAATATTGCAAAATCGTTTTCCAACACAGAGCGTGCATTGTGCATTGTCGATGCCATAATTTTAATAAAAAAAAAAGATGAAAATAAATTTGTCAAATTGTGGCATGTTTATGTTTTTCGAACGCAATACTGCCGCATTTACGAAAGTGCTAGTAAGAGTTTCATTGAAGTGGCAAAGAACAAGTGGTATAGCCAGTTCGGCGGAAAATTTTAAAATTTTTTTTCTTTTCGACCAGCACTCAGGGGACTAGAAAATGAGGTTATGGGAACGATAATAAGGGAGTAGTGATTTGAATGTTCCCTCGTCAAAAGAGCCAGGAAAGACCTGTGCAGAGAGTTTGTTCCACGTGCGGTCTTTTCGGTCTCTGTAATGCGTAGTGCGAAACCGACCGCAAATCTATGCGCCCTTAATAATGAACGTGTTGTGGTGTTATGCGCAGGAATGAAAGGGTTTCGGGAACAAGTTTCTTGATTTCATTAGAGCACATCCCATTACAGTAGCGATAGAACAACGAAACACCACACCGCACATTGCGACTATTTTGTTTAGAAGTTAAAACGGCACTGCAAGAAATATAGCAGCACTAGAATTCCACATCAAAAACGTTGCTAATATGAGGTAAACCATGCGTCGCCTCTTATTGTAGAAGAACAGTGAGTTTTGAAAAATAACTAAGGACTATCCATTTGAAATTTCCTAGTAAACCTAAATTGGAGTGTCTCTGTATTAAACACTTCGAATACAAAAGCTCCTTGATAACTGAATTTGCTTTTTTTTTTGTGCCAGTGCACAAGAGATGTCCTCATTATACTGGAACTAGTTGAAAAGCGCTATTATTGAGAAGAAACAAATGACGAGGTAGTAAAACGGTATGGAGTTTAATTTGTGCACAACTCTGCAGCTGCCCATTTTTGTCAATGTTGTGGAGCTGAATTGCTGCATCTTTACTGCATTGCTATATTTTATTTATTATTTTATTACTCAAATACTGACGAAGAAGGGCTTTGTTAGATAGATACATGCAACAATTTTGATCTAAACGGAGAAGAATCGACGATATCCTGTTTCTAACTACTAAGCGAACAAAACTTCCAGTCTAAAGAGATGTGATGTTCTTAAATAAATTAGTTTACATAAAATTTTCTTCGCAGGCTCTAAGAGTATTTTATATATAAATATTTAGTTTTAAATAAGAGATGCCACGCCCATTCAAGCATTCCGGCCGGTGTATCACCAATGGCAGATGAAATGTTGTCTTCCAGGGCTGGAATTGTGGATCGCTTGCTCTTGTACACGATAAGTTTCACGTATCTAGTGGGCTAAAATCGCCAATGGACTGCTCAAAATCGTGAAATTAAGTGCCCTCCAAACTCTCCTCTCAATAGATTCATGGTATCGCGTGCCATGTGCCATGTGGCACAGTCCTGTTGAAACTACATATCAACCAAGTCTTTAATTTTGGGCAGTCTGCACGTTGACTACGAATCCAAAAACAGACCTGGGTTCAACCGCAGTTTCAGACTAAAATTTTAAAACAAAAATAAACATCTCGCATTTTTCTGATGTTGCATTAGTGTGTCTTTGTGTGTCAGTTGTTGTCGGAAGGTTTCAGTGGCGAAGGCATAGTCACTGGCCACTGAATAATACCGGCTTCAGCTGATAGCAATCCCACAATCACATCAGAACGCCCTCCTTCGTCGGTATTGTGTAGCACCGGCGAAGTAAAACTAAAATTATAACTAAAATTAGGCTTCAACTCCTGTCGTTTCTCCTATAGTTCCACCACAATGCTTCGCATGAGTAGGAGTCATTTCCTGAGTGCTGGTCCCAGATAAAAAAAAAAAAAAAAAAGAGTCGGTAATCATTGCTAAGTTTTTGCAACGGCGACAAACTGTCTTGTCGCAGATTTCATTGACACTGGTCGATACAGCAGCAATATTTTCCTGTAAAGTAAAACTCTTGCAAAATCTGGTTACAAGCCCTTGACGTAATTTACGAAACATATCTCTCACACAGCATGAATTTTTGATAATAAAATTCAAGGATTTGCAAGCGTCGTTCGTTTGTTCGTTTTGTCATGGTGAAAAGGCACACCTTACTGAACATTTTTGACTTTACCACATGGCACGAATCTTTTTTTAACACTGTAAAGCTTTACAATAAAAAAACAAATAGCAAAAAAAATTACCGGATACATACAGCAGATTTTATGATGACACTCATATTACTATTCGCGCAAATTCAAGTGAATATTTAAAAAAAAAAACACTTAAAATGAAAAAAAAAATAAATTACTTTTAATGAAAAAAAATCCGTTGACCTTTTCAGTATCGAAAGCTTGAAGTTCTCTTTGCCTCTAATGAATGGCAACCGAACTTCAGCCGACAACGAAAAATTTGTGGTTGTCAGAAGCAAATCTACAATTCGCAGTAGTCAAATTTCATAATGTCACTTACACATACGTAAAATTCGGGAACATGCAACTCAACTGATGTCCGGTTGCCGTCCATAATATGCTTAATAGTTTACCAACAATAAGATGTACAATGTACATATTTCATTTCCGCCCATAGTATATAAATTACTACATCAGGTCAAAAGTTTTAGCTCCTTTTCACGAATCACTTTTGTCTTAAAAATTTAAATGTGTTCAAAGCCAGGTGCAGTTGTCTTCTGTTTTAATCCGCTCCCACTTGTCATAATTTATCGTTTTTCGAATAAAAATATAATTTATAGTTTCATAAACATTTTTTTTCCATCAGCCGATTTAAATATTTCTTTTTACTTTTTGTCTCATTTTGTTGTTGGTAAAACCAAAATGCTACTGCAGATTAAATTCTCATGAAAAATTGATTCGAATCGATGTGTCACATTGCTTAAAACAACGAGCAGCTTTTATACAATACGATATACAACAGTGCGGTAAAGTTTTTTTTTTGCTTTAGAGAAAGAAATCTCTAGAAATACTCGATACACACATTTGGCTTAGCGTAGCGACGGCATACATACATACAACCAAAACCTTAAAAACAGAACACCAGAAAATAAAATGTAAAAGATGAAAAAACCTAATAAGAAGTTTGTCAACACAAATTAAACATTTATTTTGTTGATAAAAGAAAAAAGTTAAAAGAAAAATGAAATACAGCAGACACTTCTACAGACAGAAGCCGTAAATAAAATATACAAATAAATTTCCCTGTACGAGAACGCTTCTATTTATTTACTGCAATGTTCGGCATTTCTATTTTAATGTTAATAAAACGTTTGGTAAAGCATTGCAAACAGGAATAACACATTCGTTCTCAGCATCAAGCTGAAAGCAATCTGATGATTTTAAACAGGATTTTATTTCATAGCTCTCTTTTAGGTAAAAAAAGAAAGAAATAAAAATATGCACATTTCTCTGCTTGAAATATGTAAAAGTCATCTACAAATAAGAGAAAACAAATTTACACTTGATTTTATACGAAAATATAAGAAAGAATACCAGCGTAAATATTGATTAACACATCAAAATGATTTGCCGCAATTAAGTAAATGAATAGCAACTAAAATGGAGAAATTAATTTTTGTAACATGTATTTAAATTATCGACAAGTTTAAACTTTAAAGATAAAATAATCTCATGCATTTGCATAACAACAGCACCGCCGCAACAAAGCACTGCACCAGAAGAGTAAAAAAGCACCGTATCAACGCAGAGAAACAGCAGGTCAATATTTGTAGAAAATATTAAATTTAATTATAGGAAAGTTCTGACATACATACATACGAGTGAGTATGCACATATTTACCCATTTACCGAAGTTTGTTCTTCAACAAATAATAGAAACGCATTAATTAATCTCTCAGTATGACATCTTGACAATTTCCGGCGTAATTTAAACACCCAAACACGTATTGCACTAAACATTCCTGCATCACCATTAATTTTTATATATCTTTTTTAAGATGTAGTCAAAATAACTTGTATGTATGTAAATAATTATTTCACAAATAATAGCAGAGTTCACAGTGCTTTCGCTAACTGTTGACTCCTTAAATTGGTAAAGGTTTCCATTTATTTTGTTTTTGTAAAATTACAAAAAGATTTCTTTACGAAGGCAAACTATCTGGAAAATTCGAACAATCCAAGAGGTAAACAGTCACTAAATGAACTCAACTAATATGAATCTAAACTCAGTTTGCAAATATATCTCGAAATCCATGTAACGCACTGTTATAGCATGCGAATAATTTTAACTGATTTTGTTAAGAAAATATTTTTTGTTAAATAAGATTTGCCGTTTTTATTATTAAATTTTGTACTTCTTTCAAAATGTATAAAGGTTTTATTAAATGGATTATTTATTTCGTTGATATTAAGCAAAATGTATCGTATGCACGAGCTACCAAATTTACCCTGAAATTTCAGGGAATTTACTTCAGACAGAATTTTCATATTTTTGCAGCTATTGGAAGCACTCGTAGATTATATAAACAGTTATTTAATAATATTATATATATATATATATATATATATATATATATATAATAATTGTTTAACTTTTGACATCGTCACGCACATACATATGTCACGCACAATTACAACGTACTTCTATAATACAAAGTCGTTTGTTTCGAACATACAAAAAAAAAAAAATAAAATGCTTTAGAAAATGATTAAACTTTGCTCATTTTAGTATATTATTAAATGTAAATTATTAATGGTATAAACATTGAGGAATCAGAAGATCTTAATGTTGTTGGCATGAAAATTCAGTGTGACGTGCGTTGGAAAGACCAAATTTTTCAAGACTATAAAGAAATATGCAAGTATATAGGCTTTTTAAGGCGATGTAAGAAATAGTTCACTACATCTGATCTCCGTATGCAATACGCATTACGGAGGAAATTAGACTTCCCTGCGATATTGGAATGTTAAAGTTAAATGGCCACAAACAATACTCTACATCCGCCTTCCCAAGACCTATTTTCCTAGTTCCATTGCAATGATTTGCATATTAGGGGACATACCCTGAGCACTGGTCCAAGAAAAAAAAAGGAAAAACGTCAATCAATACCAACCGAGGGTGGCGATGGTCGAAGTAGTCTGCACGTTGACTACAAAACGAAAAATTTTCTTGGGTTCAACCCCAGTTTCAGACTCATGAAAACATCCATTTTTTTCTGATGTGCATTTGTGTGTTTTTGTGTCAGTTGTTGTCGCAAGGTTTTAGTGGCGAAGGTCACAGTGCTATAAAAACAAATAACGTGCAAAAAGCAGTGTTGTAAAATAGTGAAGCTTCACCTCCTATCATTTCTCCTACCTATATACCTATACCTTTCCTCTAGTTCCAGCACAATGTACCGCATGTGTATGGGCCATCTCCTGAGTGCTGGTCCATGATAAAAAAACCTATACAGGCTAAACTTATTTCTCATAGTAATTTTTATATCTCTTATTTAAAATTTTGCTGCTACCACTAGGAAAACAACCGTTATTTTTACATATTTACTTTGAAAATTGTTGTTAGAAATTGAGATATTATATTTTACATAATTTCTCTTGTCTCTAAAATTTTACATTTTAACGATACGCATGACTTCTCTGTAGAATTCGTGGTATATATTTTTCAAAAGTCTTGATTATTGAAATGTCAGCGCCTTATACACTAATCACTAAGGACTAATAACGTGATTTAATTAACAAAACTAACATTTTATTACTTGAATTTCGAATATCGAGAGTCGACTGTACAGGTTTTCTGCTGCTAAAATATTTATTTGATTTTGTAATTTCTTACAGTCAATATGTAAAAGAAATCAGCTGCTTTCTTGTTAAAATCGCACATAAAAAAATACAAACCCGTATGATTTACAGAACATCTCAAAATCACACGAATGACTTTAAAACGGCTTGGAATTTTAAAGCGCCTAATTTTCAGAACAAACTTGATAATTTGTATTACAGTATTAATGACCGCGATTATGAAAGGCAACATAACATCAGTTGATTTGCCAGTTGTCGGTCGGCAAATATGCTATGAGGGATGGCAACTCTCAACTGACAATTGTAAATACCAATGCCTTTCGAGTGCTTTTCTGGCAAGCACATATTTTTGACTGCCGTTGTAATTACCCAACTGAAGTTTGGATGCCTTCCATAACCGAGCCTAAAATTAATAAACTATTTACAATATATAAGAAATAAGTAATGAATGGTTTGTTTCACTATTTGCATGCATGTGCGAATAATTCATAAGTGACTGGGTAAAGCGAACCAAAGATTCATCAAAAAATTTTACTCAGTTTTATTTTTTTATTTATTCAATGACAGCTTTACTAAACAAACATTTAAGTTTCCAATTTAAGTTTTATTATTTATTTTATTTTATTCTTTTTGTATTCAACGTGTTTTTCTGTGATCTTAATATACGATTTAGTGTTCCACATTTAATTTTTATTTTTGCAGTGGTCTTTATATTTGACATTTAAGGCGTTTAAAAAAAGCGCAACTCATATATATGAGTTTTTTATATAGTTATATTTGTTATATTTGTTAAGTTTCTTATTTATAATAAAGCTTTGTTTCACAAGTTAAAAGCGTTGCCGCTTTTGGTTTTGTCGAATCTGTTATACTGAAAAATGCAACTAGAAAAAACAGAAGAACTATTTTTATTATTTAACGAAATGAAATGTATTATTGATATATTTTTCATTTGGATGTTATTTTTGGACATTTATAAAAAAAATAATCATAAAAAGGGGAAACCCTCCTTTGCATCTGATGAGTCGTTAGAATATGCACGTATTTTATTTAGACATTTAAGAAGTGCTGATTCTTGAACTGGGTACACACTATGGCATTATTGGATATTGCAAGCAAACATTATCGTGTATACTAGTGTGTACTAGACGTTTGTCATTTCCGATAGGCATTGCACGCACTGCATACAATTCAATAATGGCGTCGCAAAACGACAACAAAAGAATTATTATTTTTCCATGAATTATTATTTAAACATATGCTGCATACTAGCAATGTTACGAATATCATTTATTATTTATACTCGTAATAATGTTATTATATAATGTACGATACAATATTTATTTATTAATTAAAAAAAAAACACTCAAAATTTTAACTCATTTAAATGATAATTTTATTATCCACTTCCGAACAATACGGATAATTGTGGTCTCACTGTATGATTTTAATGATAATTTTTCCCGTACTTAGCAACAAGTAAGAAAAGGTGCAAGAGGAGGCAAAAATGTTTGCTACTGCTGTTACTCAGCTACCACGTTTCAATAACTTTCAATTGTTAAATTGAATTGTATTTATAATGGAATTATTAAAATGTATTTTAAGTGGTCGACCAAGAGTTTATTCATTAATAAAGGTGAAAACCTTAATTAATATTGAGAAGATTTTGTTCAGTTTCAATATGTACGTATGTATAAGTATGTAAGTATGAACATATTTGGAGAGTCATTGAACATTTAAGGGTTTTATATTAATTTTAATATGTTATATTAAATATTTTATGAATGAATTTGAAAAAGTTTATTTATTTATAGTATACGTATGTACAGAACATTAAGCGATTAAATTTTCTGCATAATTAATATTTATCGGCGTGTAGATATAAAATATATATTTTATATCCAGAACTTAAAGATGTGTTCAATTTCTGAAATTGAATTTTTTAAAGCAATTTTATGGAGTACATGTACAATTAAAAAGTACGACGATTCAATTAAAAAAATAATCAAATTTCAACCTATCACGAAGACACTTAACAGTTTTCATTGAAAAAATTTTCATTTTTTTTTTATATGACCATGTTATAGTATTTTTATTAAACTATTTTGAAAGAACAACCGAATCCATTAAAATAGCCGTGGATTCAATTAATATATTAATCAAGAAAAAAAATTTTTCTGAACAAATACTTAATTGGGAAAAACTTTACTATTATTTTTTCTCTGCATAGCAGTGTTGTTTTGAAAATTGAAATCTCTACAGTATCACGTTCTTATGGCTGTGTAAAACCAATCTTATGCAGTTGTCAAATTCGCAACTCTAAGGAAATCGTCTAGACTTTGACGGCAACGTCAGCCATACTTTATTTCAGGGAATCCAGATGCGGTAGGACACTTGAAAACAATCAAGAATAGTGGAAGATTTATTGGCCACAATCGTGGAATGACATCATTATTCATTGCCACAAATAAGTTTATCGCCAAACATTGCGCTGTAAGTCTAAAATTGTCTATAATTTAAAAAACTAATTTTGTTGTCATTTGCTAATTGCCACAATTATGCAGGCTGATCAGCATGTACGCTTAATAATTGTGAAGTCAGATCTATAAAGTTTCTATTAACTAAATTTGCACTAATCGTTATTAAACTTTAACATTTTTTCCAATTTTAAATCAGGATGTTGATTAATAATTTTTAAAAGGAAATCCTACCAAAAAAAACTTTTCGTTACAACTTAATTAGATAGCTGAGGCAAACAAATACTATTAATCGACAACTTGTTTAACGATACGGTGGCATTACCGCTTTAAATAATTGAAAAATCTTTATGGTTTTCGTAGACAATTTTCTTGTACAGTAAAATCCCTCTAATCCGCACAACCGCTAGTCCCGACTATCCAGTAATCAGGGCAAAACGATGTTTTAAACAAACAAACGTTTTACTATTAATAGTTTGTCGTTATTTTAGCTCTAGAAATGATATATATACATTTTTTTTTTTTTTTTATCTAGGACCAGCACTCAGGAGATGACTCCTACACATGCGAAGCATTGTGCTGGAACTATAGGAAAGGGATAGTAGGAGAAACGACAGGAGGTGAAGCTTAATTAATTATTTTTGCAGCTCTGCTTTCGCACGTTCTTTGTTTATACTCGTAGCAGTGCTGAAGCTTCGGTTCATTAGCCATTTTTATTATTGATTTACTTCGCCGGTGCTACACAATACCGACGAAGGAAGGCGTTCTGATGTGATTGTGGATTGCTATCAGCTGAAGCGAGAAAAATGCGAGATGTTTATTTTTATTTTAAAATTTTTGGTCTGAAACTGGGGTTGAACCCAGGTCTGTTTTTGGATTCGTAGTTAACGTGCAGACTACCATCCATCGTGCCATCGTCACCCTCAATTGTGTATAACCAGGAACAAGAGGATGCGAAAATAAATAAAGGCGACAGAAAAAGAAATTTTATTTTTAAAAGAACAGATAAATTGCAAAAAAAAAGTTCTTATTTCACGCAATGAATATTTTGAATCACTTTTACGGTAATTTTCACAATGTCTGAGTATTTTATTTTTAACCGAAAATTAACTAACAATTAACAAAAAAAATTAAGTAACAGGCACTATTTAATGGACGGTTAATGATTCTAGTTCTACAATCCTTCAGTTAAGTATGAATAACAATATTGCGTTTGTGTTTGTTTACAAAAAATACTGTAATGACAGAAAATAGAAAAACATGTAGCATGTTTGTGGAAAAAGCTTTGAAGGTCTACGGAAAGCAAATGGCGGAATTATCAACAGCAAGAAATTGTTGCAGCTTGGAAATTCCAAAAAATAAGCAAGGCAGGTGAACTATTGGTCTATGAAGAAAAATTCAGATATACAGTTGTTAAACAGTTTTTATTAGCGCCTCTAATTTCACAGCAAAAGTTCTTTTTTGCTATTTCAAGGTTTTAAAATTATAAACATTGAAAAAATATAACTGTTGCTTTTACATTTTTTTTTTAAACCATTTTAACATGCGTATATTTTTTGTCATTATCAATTACAATTATCTATGCATAGTTGTCGATTAAATTACTAACTGCCAGACTCTGTTCGGTTAAATTTAACAAACACTTTTTCATTAAATGGTGTCATTTAAATGTTAATCATACATTGTGAAATAGATTTTCACAATGTCCGATTAAAAGTTAACGAGGACTTTAACGGCAACTTTGGCATACAAAACATGCTGTTAAAGCTGACGTTAAATTTTAATCGTACATTGTAAAAAGGACCGTTAATCAGATAATGCCATCAGCGAAAATGGCCGTTAGTATAAGTTTTTACATGTTTTCCGTAAATTAATTCAATGAAGTCTTAAGGCCGTGATTCACTATCCTACATAATCGCACGATCTGTCAAATATGACATGTGTGTGAAAAAATTAAGCTCCTTGTGTACTACAAATGCATCTGTTTGACAGTTTGTTTTGGAAAGTCATGCGATTTGGAAAAGTTTATGAAAATTTTCATATAATGATAAAAAGTTTCTAAGTTTGAGTTTATAAACTATTTTTTAATTGTATAATTCGGACAATCCAGTAATCCGGACAAAAGCTGAAACTATATATGTTCGGATTAACGAGGCTACACTGTACTTGTTTTTAAAGCTTTTAAGAAAAACGTCTATATTAGCTATAAAAATACGCTATAATTTTGAGTAGATACAGAGACTTTGTTTTGAACAGTCTACTCTATTGACATGGCAGGAAACAATTATCTTTTTGTTGCATTACGGCCTCTTTAATATTTTTATTTTTATGTAATACGAGTATTTTGTTTTTTTATATTTAATCCAAAAACTAACATGAGCATGTATGTTAAATGCAACCATAGTAGTCAATGCCTTCATCTAAATAAAAATCAATAGGCTTTGCATTGTAGTTTTGTTTTCAGAAAAACTTTGCTCACTATATTTGCCAGGAAATGAATTCGGAAAATACTTTAAAATTTAAATTTTTTTTCGTAAAAATTTAGTTAATGAGCCGAATGATTTTGTTGCACTGATAAAAAAAATAATTCACTCAGGCTGCATTATATGAATAAAGATTTTTTTCAATTTCCACTTTTCAATTTCCACTTTCCAATTCTTAATTTTTATTGTATTTCTGAAAGAAATGAATTTTATTTTTGATTATTTTTCTTAAATATAAGAAAAAAATTTATATTTTTTGTTGCTTCAATTTCATGCAAAAAATTTTATATTTTTAATTTTCTTTTTTCTCTATGCCTGAAGGCACAATAGCATATTCATATATACAATAAAAAGATGGCATGAATACAACGTAACATTGTTCATACCCACATAAAGTTCGTTATGTTTGTATACTTAATAATTCTCATATGGTTTTTGGAAGTTTTTATATAAACATGCGCGATTTCTTAACTTTAACAAAAACTTGTTTTGGAACTAAAAAAATATATAGGACATTGTGCCCTATAAAAAAAGAAGGGACGGAGCATCACAACAACAATTAATAATACATTAAAACCAAGTGTACTCGATATTCAAAACACTGACAAATCTTTTGAATAAGTGCTTCAAAATTAATGAAATTCCACCGGAAACAAATTATTATTTAACCAAAAGTTCTTGATTTCTAGTTGATCGAATGATTTTGTTAAGTTATTTAGCATTCGCCAATGCCCAATTGGACAAAAAGCATCACTACTTTCACGTTCTTTAAAAAAGTTACAATTTCAACAATTCCTAACACTGCAGTGTCGCATTCCTACCAACAATATAAGAATACCAACTAGATTTATATACATTTGCATATATGTTAATCTTAAAATGACAATTGCTGTCAGTCATTCGCAAAAAATTCACACAGCAATTGCAATGGCAACCGACTTGTATGCAAAGGACCCATCCAACATATTGTTATGCCTCTGACATGTATTAAGTTGCAACATTGTTCACATTATATTGTTCATATTCATAGTGAAGTGTGTAGTGAAATTTTCTGCAAAGGAATTACGACCGTATAAGACTAGACTAAAAAAAAGTATTGACGATAAAAGCTTTATGTTGCTGCATGTCTTATTACAGAAAATATTTCCCAAAAATTATATTTATTTATTAAGACGTGTTTCTGTAGACTTGTTTTTACTTGTTGCCTTCAAACAGCACTAAAATTGTCGTAAGAATTTCAGTTAAAAACAATTGATTGCACATTTTACATTTTCATTATTTTTTTTTTTTTATTAATTGTTTCTATTATATTCATGGCAAAAAGAAGCAACTTTATTGAAATGACTGCTATTAAAAATGTTTTAGACATTTTGCAACAGTACAACGAGTACAATTTAAGAAAACTTAAACTTCCGCCTTTAGTTTACTTTACATTTTCCTTACTATTTCCGTTTAAATTGTAAACTTTTTGAACATTTTTTTTTAGCAAAAAATTTCCCTTGGTCTTTGTTTTAATTTTATTTATATTTTTGTGTTTCATTCAGGGATTCCAACAATAAGGAAATAATAGAGAAGACATTGCATTAGCGAATTGTTGTCTTCTATTCTTAATTTAGCCAAAGACTCCCTATTCGACCCTCCCGGAGTAGTTTCTATTTGTTTTTTGTTGGTTGCGATCGACTATTATTATTTTTTCTAGCATTTTCTTCCTATCAGCTCTGTCTCTGGTACGTACATACGTACACACGAGTACATACTTTGTATTTCATTTGCAAAAACTTGTTGTCTAAAAGACATCTTGTTTATTTTCCCCACCAAAATCAAAATGCTTTATTTTATTGTCTGTGTGTCTGTAGAGGAAGGAAAAGTTGAAATAAGAATCAGCTAAAAGGAACTCCGTTAGAAATCTTCATAAACAGAATAAAATTTTATCTGCACTTACATCTGTGACACGCACACTTGTTAAAGTAAAATTAACCCTTATGTGAATAGCAAGCGGCCCGGGTATCTTTAGCATTTTATGGTTATTTTTTTTTTTAAACAATTCACTTTACGTGTAACGGGTACATATAAGTTTGTCATTCCCTGTGTACTTTCTTTAATATTCATTTCTGAAAAAAAATTTATACAAATCTTTTCAGAAATGTAAAGTGTTGAATAGAATCAGTTCAATAGAAAAAGCAGCACGACCACCTGGGTTTTTTTACTTGAACTTTTAGTGCAAAAACTTACATAACTTCGAAACGGCATATACATACATATACATATACATTTCGAAACTCAATATTTGGTCTGTATAACCGGTTTCGAAAAATAGTCCGAAGTTCGGTACACCTACATAAATGTTGAACTGATGCAATGAAATTTGGAACGCAGGCAGGCAAATATGTGTGACAAAAAAGTTTGTCTGTGTTACCAAACTCGAAAAATAGGTAAAAATCCGATTTCGGTGAAATTTTATTTACACATTGAGTTCGCTATTTGACGTTATATAGTGGTGTAAAAGCTCTGATAAAACAATTAGATAAATATCCGGTACTACTAAACGATTAGTGGGAAATTCAGACGAATTAGGAATATAAGGTGGGCCACAGAAGGGGGTATCTAGCTCTCTCATTTGTTTATAGAAATTGCTGATCCACATACTTGAAACTTCTTGAGAAATACTAACTTTTAATAACTTTGAATTAAATATTGACTTAAATATATTTATTTCTAGATGTGTAGAAAAATATACAAATCGAAATACGATGTATGTATGGATGCGTAAAAAGTAACCCTGCAGAAATTAGTGGATTACATGATCCATATTAGTTAAAAAGGAGTAGTTACAAAATGGTGCCATGTAATGCAAGCATGGACCATGTTATTTTCAAGCAAGAGGTTTTTTGCTGACCAACAAGTGTTCGTATTTTAACGACTGTATGCTTTAAGGCATCGTGTTTAATTCGTGTTTAATTTTCTGCTGATAATGCGCGGAGTAGTGACATAATAGTAGTTTTGCGATTACTCTGCTGTAATGCATGGCTGGAGTATATGGTTCTCACCTAGGACATCGCAATGTTAAAGGGAACACGTTTATTTCATACATTTGGGTTACTTTTGGACTAGTCGTAGTCCCTTATGGAGTATACTTTACAGGCATGTGTGGAGTAGCCTCGATTTCTGCAGGGAAACTCATGAATTTTTACGTTTTTATTTACAAATTTTTTGGTTTTGTATTCGGTATTCAACTGTTAATTCTCGATTGATTAGTTGAATTATGAAAATAAGAATCTTGAATTTTTATTCAGAAATTTCTTCTCATAATCAATTTTATTGAGCTTATTTTTTAAAAAACGGTTCTATGCGTCTTCGAGACCGCTTGCCTCGTCCATGTACAGGGTGTCCGCCGGGAAGGTATACTACTTTGTCTATTTTGTCGCCACTTTGGTAAACAATAGTCTTGACAGTTCATATTTGGCAGTCGTGAAGTAGACACGTGGCAAATTTATTATGGAAAAATATTCGATAAACCAATGTATTTTAATCGGTTAAATATTTTATCAAAATCAACCATCGATTACTGTGACGATGAGAAAGTTACGTGAAATTTTTGGGAGAAACAACTTGCCAATAAAACGCACTATTTCTTGTGTAGTGAATGATTTCATAGAAAGAGTGTCTGTAGGTGATAGTCCCAAGCATTGACCACAATATACTGCAAGATCGGCTGAAAACATTACTGCTGCTCAAGAAAGTGTTCAAAACAATCCATCAAGCTCAATTCGACGCCGTGCTCAGAAGCTTGGTCTTCAAAGAACACCTTCGGCCACAATTTTTAACACCACAACTGCATGCTTTGGGCTTGATTAACATGTGGTATCACAAAGACGATGGCACATCGCATACAGCCAAGATTACAATGGAATTACTGCGAGACCTCTTTCCACAACAAGTTATTTCAGGAAATGGTGATGTTGATTCAACTCCACGGTTGCCTGATTTGACTGCTTCGGACATCTTTTTGTGGGCATATCTGAAAAGCTAGGATTATGCAAACAAACCAGAAACGCTTGAGCAACTCAAACAAAATATTCGTGCTGAAATTAATGAAATACCGCGTGAAATGTGTGAGAATGTAATGAGAAATGTGCCCAAAAGGGCTAACCGAGGTGGACAATTATCTGATATTGTATTCCATACATAATTGCCTACATTAAATAAAACATTTATCTGATAATTTTTCTAGTTTTTTGACCTTTTTTTTATATTAATAACACTAATTATTTGAAGCCTAAATTTTTATTTTTTTTTTTAAATATTTATTTTTTTAATTTTTTTAAATTTTAAATTTTCATTCACAAGAACTTTTCCTATATTGTGAAAAAAAAAAAAAAAAAATTTTTTTTATTATAAACAAAAACCAATTTTCCTGAAGAAGCTACACAAAGGAGTAGCGAAATATTGAAATAAATATAAAATATATAAAAGGACCTTAGGCTTAAAATAATTAGTGTTATTAATAAAACATTTATCTATATAAGAAACATGCTCTTTCATTTAATCAAAAATTATAAACAAACAAAGTAGTATACCTTCCCGGCGGACACCCGGTATTATAGACAAAATTGTTTTTTTGGTAAAAGAAAAATATGAGCTGCTATATTTTAAAGCGGCATAAGTCCATTTTCTCTTGTATTGAGATATGTAAAGGACTTATTCCACTTTCTTTCTTTCTAAAAATGTAACTTGTGATATATAAATATATGTCCATAATTTTTTCAAGCACTGCCATACTAGGTAGATGTTTGCCGAAACAATTTCGAGCACTATTTTTTGCAGATTTTTACTCAAACTTACGTTACTTTTATGGCTAAATAAAAACACATATTAGAGCAAATGTACATGCTGCAAGCTGCTGTATATTCCACATGAAAACAAATCCCTTAGAATTGTTAAGGCATAATTTTTCCAAATATGCATTTATAACAACAACTCCCTCATAATGTACAGAATCAAGTAAAATCTAGATTCAATTAAAAAAGCAGAAGATTATTTTAAAATAATTATTAAATTTCAATCTATCACGAAAAACGCAGGCTAAATTAATTATTTTAATTGAAAAGATTTCAAAATTGTTCTTACCCATTTGACCATTTTAAGGCAATTTGATTGCATTGTTTTGAGAGAACACCAAAATAAATTGAAATAAACGTTGATTCTATTAATTGGGGAAAATTTAAGAAATATTTTTTATGTCTGCCTAGTGAATTGTGTTCTATTGAAAGTATGAATATAAATATGCAGAAAAGGTGTCTATATATTGCTAAAATTACCGTCAACTAATTTTAATGTAAAGTGGACTTATTTCACTTTCACACTTAACAGCTCATATATGGAAAAACTATTGAAAATCGATATCTCGATAACAATAGATTAAAAAATTCCTACAAATGTGCGAGTACGTGTAGTGTAAATCACAGACTTATTCTTTTTTATTTTATGCAGATTTTTGTGCACAAAATTTTGGTCTCCATACATGTGGGCCCCCGGGTACATTGTGATGTACTCAAGTGTTTCTTTTTTTTGCCATTCACTTAAGGGTTAAAAAAATATTTTTTTTGCCTCACTTTTTGTTATCTGAAACATAAACGAAAACGACAAAAAAATATTAAAGAAAATAATGTAAAGAATGAAAGCAACTTATAATTTAGCTTAGGGAATTGTTATAATTTAATTTTCCCATTTTTTCCTTTTAATTTTTTTTTCTTTCCTTCTGCACCAGTTTTCTTTGCCCATCTTTTGGGAATTTTTTTTTTTTTTTTTTTTTTTTGTATTAATTTCGAAATGTTTAAATGAACGTTGAGATAAAACAAGTTCAGCAGTGAGTGTATGTTTGATTGTGTGGGCAAAGGAAAAGAAAGAGAGCGGGTTAATAAATGTAAAACAGTGAGTGGAAAAAATAAGAAACAAGCTGCATTGAAAGAAAGTTCCTAATTGGATTTTTAATTTTCTTAGATGTCAGTAACTTTTCCAAGAGCCTGAATATAATTGAAGATTTTTAGCGTTGCTTGCAACATATTGATGTGATGCTTTGATTAGTTTCTTTTTTTTCAATATTAACGTACCACCAGAAAAATTAAATCAAAATTTAATATTAGAGGAGGATGTCTGGAAGAAATGCCAGTATATAAAAGACAGTTTAGTGCTCACCTTTTATAAGTCTCCGAAATGTGGGTTCAATTCCCACAACATCTTTGAATTGCTATAATTTATGAATTTTTCGACCAGTCGGCAAGGAATTTCCCCTACGTATGCAATGCACTTTATTGGAATTATGAAAATAGTTTTTGAGGTTGTGGATTTTGTAAATATTGTACTTGAATTCTCCAACAACGCAATAGACAGCGAAGACTATTCCACATACGCACAATTTGACTAGAAAAGTATTTCGTCAGTATGAAGTAGTGCTATTCGCTGGTAAATCGAACATAAGGGCAACGTTATCGTACGTATAAACTCAGAGTGTCGGGAACGAAGTCTTTCATATCATCAAAGCTTATTCCATACATTTGTGATCGATTTGGCAGCGACTCGCACTACGCCTTACAGATAAAATTCTGAACAGCACGTATTTGGCATTGACTACACGCAGAGGTTTTTCCTGTCACCTGTGACGTCAGAAAATTCAAATTGAATGTCAATAAAGACTACTCCATCTACCCTTTCTCCGAAAACCTTATTTCCTAGTTCCGGCACAGTGCACCGCATGTGTCGGTGTCATCCCTGAGTGTCGGTTCAAAAAAAGAATAAAAATAATTAACTACAAAACACCGAGACACACCTCACAGGCCAGACGATGGCCTTGTCAATAAAATTTACTACTCTATTGTCTGCGATAAGCCTCTTCGCTCCCTTTTGAACACAGTTGAGAAGCTTCAAAACTTACTTTGAGGCACCGGTCTAAAGTAAGATAATTTGGTAGACGTTTTTTAAATTTTTGGAAATTTTCACTTTGTGAGATTCAGCTGCATGGACGACGTAGTGTGTATATTATTTTAACTGATTTATAAACATACATACATACGTATACAGCCGAGGCTCGTTCAAATATCAGACGCTTTCGTCAAACTACGAAATTTGTTATACCGCGCAAATTACTTTTCGATAAAAACTTGCAGTCATTTGGTTTTAGTTCATTCTTCTTGGCAGTACAGGTAACACTCCCCTACGCTGCCTACGTAGTTACGCGGTAAAAAAGGCTCATAATGTGTTACAACGCGTTAAATGACCCATAAAATTAGAAATTGCCTTTTAGTGATGAAATATACATTATTATTGAGTACATGTGTATGTCTGTATATACTTCGCACAATAAAATAATTATGCAACAAACACATAAATAAACATAGTTGCCAGATTTAGGAAAAAAAAAACTCATCGTGTTTGAGCCGACTTTGTTTTTCTGTACCATTTGTTAAGCAGAGGTTAAAATAAGTTGACCTTTCGTAATATAAGGTGGCTAATGGAAAAATATGCTTATTCGTTATATCGGATTCTCGTTAAAGTGCGTGCTTGTTATACCGATCGACTGCATATATATATATATATATTTTTTTTTTTTTTTTTGAATATATATTTATTAAGCCTGAGGTCTTTTTTTTTTTTTTTTTTTTTATTTTATTTTGTTTTTATTATTCGATATTTCGTTAACAGCTTGTTAACATCATCAGGAATAATAGGAAATTATAATTCTTTTTCTTTTTTTATTTTTTTTATAAATAAAAAAAGACCTCAGGCTTAATAAATATATATCAAAAAATATAATAAAAAAGATCAATTAATAATATAATTAAAATATATATATATATATATATTTTTTTTTTTCTTTAATTTCGTACAAAATTATTCCTGCAGCATCTGTTCCAAACAGAGATTTTTTTAACTTTTCCAAAACCGGCCTTTATTTTTGTATATATATCGCGCTTTTTATTTTCTAATTGCCGAAGAATTATTGATTACTTTATTATATATTTATTACTCACTCGTTTTACTAGGATTTCTATGTAATTCTTTGGAAACACTTACCTAAAAAAGAAAATATAATAAAAATATTAATATTTGTTTAGTAACTGAGAGAACAAAAATAAGTATGTATACATTTATATTAAATAAAATACTGTTTATAAGATTGCTAAAAAATTCTGAAAGATTCATTCTTCCACTCTGCCGTCATTAGAAATGTCAAAAGATGCGTTAAGCAAATGCTTTATACAGTTTAAATTTGCAGCGAAAACATGGAAATATGCTCCTAAAAAATTAGAAGATAAATAAAATAAAATAAAATGAATTATGCGTAGTATATTACACATATGTATATAAATTTTTACACATTTTTACAAATTTTCCTTCAACATCTACAGGTATAATAGGGCACATATGGCATCATATGGCATCATATTCTTGTTGTGCTTTAGTTGAAGCAAATTTAAACTGGAAATAAGATGTGGCAAAACGCTTATAACATGTTTTTGTTGGTGACAATTTGACAAACAAATTAATTTTTTGCTTTCGTTGGGCTAACATTTTAAGTATTAAAATTTATTTTTCAACGAATTATTAAAAACGCTGTAAAAAGGCTCTAAAAGGTAAAATATGTAAAAATATAAAAATATGCAGTACAAAATGAGATGCCTAAACTCATAAAAGTATATCAGCCCAACAAGCAACAGAATGTTTGTCCTTTCTGTAATGCAGCTTCGAGGTTAGCTGAAGGCACTCTGCATAGAGCTACGGATCCTCATTTTCTGCGACCTAAATCGATCAAGAAATTATAATTTTTTTTCTTTTCGAGTTTCTATTATTATTATTATTATTATTATTTCTAATCATGGAACGTTTTTAAATTTTGGATTACACCGCTGTAACATACGATATTCGTTTAAGCGGTGATTTTTGTTTTTCAGTGTAGGGAATAATCGGTGAAAACAGACCACCATTTCTCCTTTTCCAGCCCCTTAATGTCCCAACGATTTTCGATCCATGGCACACCCCTGCAGATCTGTGCAAAACTTAGCATTTGCTCAAGACTCTATTAACCTCTGGTAATCGAGTGTTAATTCTCAACTTCCAACCTCACCACTGAGCTCCTTTAATCTTTAAGTGAAACATATCAGACTCTCTGCTAGGAATTAAACCTAGAACCCCATCAAAAAAAAGTTAAAAAAATTTTTTTTTAAAAACAATATTTGCCGTATATTTAAGAACTTTTTTTTATTTATTAAAAGTTTAGTAGGCAAATTTCAAATTAATCAATATACTTTAAATAAATCCAAACAATTTTCATAAATACAGCAGAACATGATCAATAAAATAGTTTGAATTTTTAAATTTTAAATAATTATGTAGTTATTTTTTTTTTCATATATCCAACGCGAGTGAAAATTAATTGCGATTATTTATTTATTGTAGTTGTTGTTGTTATACGGTTTAGCTGGTCTATATAATATCTATATATTATAAATATTTGAAGCTAATACCAAAATGTTCAGTAGACCTTTAAAAAAAATTCTTGGAAAAAGCTAAGAATTCAGATTTATATATTTTATATTATATTTTTATATTTTATATAGAATAGCCAAAAAAGCTTTGAGATTTACGAAATATACAAATAAAATAAATTAAATAATTTATTCAAAAACTGACGATTTTGGCATTAGCACCAGCTAAACCATATAACAAACATAGACAAATAATCGTAATTTTAAATAATTTGTAGAAAAAGGATTACCAAAATTTTATTTCATTTAGGAAGAATATGAAGGACCATAATATGATGTACAAATTTTAGAGCACGAAAATACACCTGTAGAAATCCTACGTTTTAAATCTGAAATTTTTTTTCCAAATTTACAAATTTATTTCCATTCCTGAAAAAGTTTTTCAAAATTTACAAATTTTATCTCTCTGAATACATTAGACACGTAGGTTTTTAAATTTTTAGTTTTTCAGAAATAAATTATACTGAAACAAAAAAAATATTGAAAAAAAAACATAAACAAAAATATTGAAAAAAAAAACTGAAATAAAAAAAAATAAAAAAAATTGAAAAATATTGAAATATTGAGAAATAAATCATAATTAAAAAACTTTTCATAAAAAAGACCATCGCTCAAAAATAAATATAATTAAGAAACAAAAAAAGTATAGAAGATATCGAAAATCGTCATTTTTGGAGCAAAATTGGGCTAAACGCACTTTTATAATATTGAGAATAAAAATCAGGAAAATACTGATAAATCAACAGATATGGACAGACTACTTTCAAATTACTTTGACAAAACGATGTTTTCACAGCATGACTGATTGTTTCGCTAAAAGACCAAAAAATAGAGTACCTTTAGGTCATAATTTCATTAATAAATATATAAATTCTACAAGTAACTATATTGCTGTGATGTTAATAATAAAATTGCGTTTCTTTTTCTTTTAACATTTAAAGCTTCAGATTAGTTGAACATATGAGCAACTATTATCCTTAATTTCCTTATTTTCATTAATTTTTCTACACAAACTTCCTTCTATTCTATTCCTTCAAGTTATTTGGAAAATGTTAAAATATTTATGACCGAATTTAAGTGATTTCTCAGAATAGATTATTAACATTGTCAATATACATATTTATTTGTATGAATTTATTAATAAAATATTTATATGATTCTAATTGTGCTTTTTTCCCTTAAAAAAATATATGTGAAATTTATTATTACATACTTTATGATATTCTCATAAAGTTTTTTTTTTACAAAAGCAAACTTAAAAATTGAGCAGGAAAGCATATCCATATAGTACTATTTCGCTAATGCTTACTCAGCTCATCAGTGGATTTTTCTTAATTTTTTAATAAAAACCCAAGATCTATATGTTTAAAATTCAACTAATCAATCGAGAATTGTAGTTGAATATCAAACACAAAAACCAAAAAATCTATAAACAAAAACATAACAATCCATGAGTTTACTTTTATAACACACACATTTCTATTTTTAGATTTTTAATAAAAATTTTTTTTTTTTTTTTTTAATATTTTATTTTATTATAATTTATATTATATATATTTAAATATTTTATTTTTAATAAAATATTAATTTGTTGCATTGAAACCTTAAAACGTAAAATTTTTTGTGGAGCACAAAAAAATCGGATTTTACAGGAAATAAAACACAAGTATTTTCCCAAAGAAACGTCGCTTCATAAGTAGTTTTATTTGAGGTAAAAACATGAGACGGTAATCCAACTGACGCTCTACGTTTTCTGATAAAAAAATATATGTAGAAAACGTATTTCCGACGTTTTGAGGCTTACAGCAAATACCTTTTCCTATGTCGATATATTCATGTCATAAATACAGTGGTATGTTTTTATACCGTCTGCAAAAATTGCGATTGGCTTTTTTGCACTCTGCTGGTTAGTTTTACATAAAAAATTTAATTGTACTAAAATCGAAAATGGCATGCAATTAACTAATTTATTCATTCTTTTTTAGTATTTACTGTTCTATATATTCCCTTTCAATTGTTTCCATTATGTTTTCCTGCTGGAAATAAAAATAAATTTTAATACGTAATACATCAGTATATACATAACTTAATTATTTTATTTATTTTTTCTATTTCACTATGTTTAATAATTACTCGTAAACTAGATCAACACTGTAACTATAGTGAATAGTAATACAGGGTGTTTCTGCGTCAAGTTCCTTCTGCAAGTATAAATCAAATACATACTTTTAATGCAAATTTAAAGCTATTATGAATTTGTATAGTAGACGTTGTAATATTAAAGTGACCAGGTATTGGACTCTCGTGCATGTGGCAATGGCTGAAGTAGTCTGCACTTAGGCTGCAGAAATCAAAAATTTCCTGGGGTCAACCCCAGTTTGAGTCTAAATTATAAAAATATCTCGCATGTTTTCTGATGTGCATTAGTGTGTCTTTGTGTCAGTTGTTGTCGGAACGTTTCAACGGCGAAAGCATAGTCACTGGTCACTGAACAGTAACGGCTTCAGCTGTGCTGGTACTGGTCCAAGATAAAAATAAAATTAAAATTGGTCTTAAGCGCTTAAGACAAGCACATATAATGAAATATATGCCAAAAATATGTGTGAAGGAAGCACCAAAACTAAAATTTTCGTATGCAAATGATATGTTCTTTCATACATATTTTCAAAAGTCCGAGCGCTGTTTATCCCTAATAAATTACATGTAGCAAAGAACCGCCTCCGACTTTTCGCAGTTTGTTCCTTTTTAAATTTCGCTAATAATTGCGGCTCTGTCCCTTATCTCAGACAGAATGCTGTGGTTTACGGTTACAATTATTTCAAAGAAAAGTGTCTATATGCAGTAAATCTGTTGATATCAGTGACCAAATTATTTCTAAATTGAGCAAAATTATTCCTAGAAGAAATTTTGTTTTCCCTATAACACTCACCTTCAGGTTGAACCTTGTAAACTGATTGTGGCTGTAGTATTCGCTCAGCATCAATATCAAATATTTTATTTTTAAAACCTCTCAGTTGTTATTGATTGCAATTTATAAGTTGGTGGCCATACCAGTGGTCGGTTAACCTCTTACCTTATTGCATCAACAGAACAACGAAAAGTTTAAGAGGCAAAGTCTTGCATTAAATTTGCAATGTCATGAATGCAAAGAACTACTGGAAGCGTAGTTCGGTACAACAAATTTTTATATTTCTCACTAATTTGCCTAACAGTGGCGATATTTGCAATTGAACTACCCGCTGTTTTTATATTTTTTTTACCGATCTAGTTGATTATTTTTTCTTTTAACAGTCTCAGGGAATACTGTACAATTTTATTTTCACACATCCCCCAATTCCTTAGAATATTTTAATTTCGTGTTACTTTTAGCGTAAAATTCAGGACTTTCTCTCTGCCATTTGACGAAAAAAAAAGAAACAAAGCAACAGACAAAAATGCCAATAGCAAAATAAAATATTGGAAAAGAAACAAGAACTTGATAGACCCTGTACTTACAAATACATTCAGTTACAAACAACTAATACAATTATAAAATGTTACTTCCTTTAGATTGTATTGCACTTTGCATCTGTTATACTCTTCATATTTCCCTTCCTTTAATTTATGTTTGCTTTAAAAAAAAAAAAACAGATACAATAAGCCCTTATTATGCATGAATATGTGGGAGTATCATCTGGTTGTTGCTGTATATGAAAAATGCAAAACAAAAAACTCACTTTAATTAGAATTGTTTTTTCCTCTTTTCCCCATTTATTTTCTGCACACACGCAAGTACATACATTTTACTTGTTAATTTATTTTTTTTAATTTTTTATTTGTTCTATTTTTTCGTGCTCCATACGCTTTGCTTTTGCACACAAGACCCTAAAGGAGGAGAAATAGAAAAAAAATATTGTATATGCAGAAATAAATTAAGTAAAATAATAACAAAACTCAAAGTTGGAAATGTCTGACATTTTTATGAATATTAAAAAATAGAATAATTCAACACAAGTAAGAATAATTTAATTTAGAAATATGCTATTCATTTTAAAGTAATACAATATTTGCTGTCAAACATGTCAAAAAGCAAAGAAAGTTATAAAAATTTTTGAAGTTAAAATATTGCACTAAATGTTTTCGAAAACTTCGTTGCAACATTCATGAAACTTATAACAGTTTGTATGATTTAACTTCTGCATTCATCACATTTAGTAATTTCAAATAAAACAATAGTAATTTATTGAGCGATGGCACGATGGATGGTAGTCTGCACGTTGACTACAAAACCAAAAACAGATCTGGGTTCAACCCCAGTTTCAGAATAAAATTATAAAAAAAAAAAAAAAAAAAAAAAAAAAACCTTTCGCATTTTCTTTTTCGAAGTTGGGCTGCAATTGTTCAATAAAAGCTGCAATTAGTGACTGGACTTAAAAATTTATTTTATAAAATTTAATTACCACAAATGGGAAGATATATCTTATGACATTTATTACAGGCACCTCAATTTTGTAATCAAGAGAGATTTCGAACATTTAGTGCTGTTTGCGCAGTTGACGCCCAATAAAACATAAAATTATTTAAAAATTCATTTAAACTCTTAATCAGTTCTATTCTGCATTTCGATTCGAATCGAAATGAACACCGTTTTGCAACTTTGGTATTCTGTATCCCGTTCCCCGTGGCATTTCGATTCCTTTTTCGATTGTATATATTCTGCATTACGATCGTAGCTACGTTTTTGCATATTGTTTATGTATCAACGGAAAATTTTTAGATTTTTCTTTTTTTGGTTAAAAAAGTGTCCAGTTTCAGACTAAAATTTTAAAATAAAGATAAACATCTCGCATTTTTCTGATGTGCATTAGTGTGTCTTTCTGTGTCAGTTGTTGTCGGAAGGTTTCAGTGGCGAAGGCATAGGCACTGGTCACTGAACAATACCGACTACAGCTGATAGCAATCCACAATCACATCAGAACGCCTTCGTTCGTCGGTATTGTGTAGCAGCGGCAAAGTAAAATAATAATAAAAAAAAATGGCTACTAAACTGAAGCTTCAGCACTGCTACGAGCATAAACAAAGAACGTGCGAAAGCAGAGCTGTAAAATAATTAGTTAAGCTTCACCTTCTGTCGTTGCTCCTACTATCCCGTTCCTAAAGTTCCACCATAATGCTTCGCATGTTTAGGAGTCATCTCTTGAATGCTGGTCCCAGATAAAAAAAAAATTTATTGAGCAAATGTACACTTAGGGTATTCACAAGGTGGTCATAAAAGCATATGTTTTAAAATCATAACACAAAAATATGACTGCTATTTACAACCCGTCGTAATGTAGTGTGCTAATTAAAAAAATTGATACAGCTGTTAAGGGAAAAACACTTATTAATATTTGATTTCAAAATGATAAAATCAAGTGAAGAAACTAAAATAATGCGATCAGTAAATAAGAATTTACATGTAAATCTTGTAATAATTCCATTTTTAATTATCATTATAAAATTGTTCTTCAAAATGTTGTTAAAATAAATATAATCAAAAACAGCTGTTGCCAATGATCTGCGCTATATAATTTTTTGAACGGCGCCCTGTGGATACACCATAAGTGGCTGCCAGACGTGTGAGTTACATAAACAACATTTGCTCACTTGAATATCATTACATCATATCATTACATGATGTGGTTTTTTGTTTCTTTTTTCTTATGAAAATAATTTAATGCAAAGTTATAAAAATGTATAGAATTTCTAAACAATTTTTTAATCTTATATCATTCATAATTAGCGGCAGCTTGGAAATATTATCGCCGGTTCGACTGAAATAACAAAACAATAAACACAGCTCGAAAAGTTTTATTATTTTATAAAATTTTTGGTTGAAACACAACAATTTGTTTATACTATTTTAAAATATTAAGACATTATTAAAATATGACTTAATAACAGGATTGTGAATCCCCCAACACTTTAAATATGTTTCTTTTGTATTGGGTTAGAGAAATGCCAGGGTGTAAAAACAATCACAAGCATTTTTAATAAAACACGAAATCTTCACAGATGTTTCAGAGCAAAAGCCATTAATGCAATAATAACTATAATGATTACACAGGTGAACAAAATCAAATTTTTTTGTGTGGTTTAAGGTTTCATACCATATGTAGCATAGTACATATGGTACTCCAATTCAATGCCTATAAATCACTTTTTTTGGATTGACTCTGGTTCTCGAGATTTGCCGTTATATAGAAAACAGCAGAAGTTGCACCACTTAATTTGCAATACCTCGAGAACTAGCTCTTCGATAGAACTAAGAAAAACACGGAAGCATTCACGGAAGGATAAAAAAACCTTTAAATTTTGTTATTATACATTTTTTGCACATCCTTACAGTTTAGAATATATTCAAAATGTTTTGAGAAAAAATCCATTTTTTCAAAAAAATTTTAAACAAATTTTTTTTAAAAACTTTATTAATAAAAATTTAAAATAAACAAAATCCGAAATGTTGTAATTAATTTTGGTACTCACATATGTTACAAATGAAATGAGCCATATTTCATTAAAATCCATTCATAAATTCCGATTTTATTCACAATTAACTGGTAGCACCTACTTATTTTACAGCAATAAGCAACTTTTCATAGCTCCGTAGGAATAATAAAAAATTAGTTCCAATAATATAAATAACGGCGATTTCTTTTCAACCAAAAGTGTATTGCATTTTTGCGCCTGATTTTACCCTTTCCATTCAAAACAGTTACACTTTATTATTTCATTGCAGAGCCATTTTGAAGCTCTTTAAAAGAGAACTAAAGTGCAAGTATTTCAAACAAATAAAGTGAAAAGTGCTATGCACTTTTTGAGAATCGACATCCCAATAAGAATTAATAAAAAAGTCGATTTACTTAATCATCGGCATCAAAAAAGAGAACTTCCGGCAATGACAACCCTATGTAAAGGATCACAAGCTTAGGATCTTATTCACTACTTTGGAAGCACTTTTCTCACTGGTATTAAGTAAAAATTTTTATTACGCAACAGAATTGAATGAAACTCATTTGCCGTATGAATAATTCCTTAACGACCTATAAATCCTTATAGAATATTTATAAATTCGCCGTCATCCCTTTACAAAATGACTTATTAACTATCTATTTGAATTTTTCAATCAATGGAAATATGGGTTCTTGCGTTTCTATTATTCGTTTGTCAGCCCGCCACTTTATTGAGAAAATCCATTTCCCTACGTGCATTTTTTCTTAGGTATTGTAATAAATATTGCCTTTTCGATGTGTGCCTATGAGTGTGTGCATGTGTGTTTAGTTTTATTATTAATCTAGGTAAATATTTGTCAACCTAATTAATAATGATGTTTAAATGCAGTAGATATAAACAAACACAGTGACAGAGAGACAAAGCTTTACGCCCACCTACCTACTCCTTGTTAAAACGACCACCAATCAGTATTTGAAATAATTTAAATACGAGTAGCTTGTGGAATGTTTGACAAATTGAATTAATTTTAAGCATAGAACTCATTTAAAGAGCTTTAATTAAAACCAAAAAGGTGGGCTTGATTTATTAGTTGCTTTACCGATTTATAATAAAAAAAAATTAATAATAATAAAATCAGTTTATGATGGAAAAATATTTTAAATTTATCTTTATTATGTCTCAGCCGATTATAAATACCGGCGTTATGTTGTTCGCTTTTCTGGTTATTTTCTATTTAACGACAGACTACGGTTCAAACGAACAGACAACCTAACTTTCAACACCTGCTATTTTTAACAATAAGTTCAGACAACGATTCATTTTGGGAATAGAATTACCGCAGTAACAGCGTAGATGTTGCAGACTGATTCAAACATACATATGTTTTAATCGATTTTTTTAGGCGACAAAGGAGGTTCCTGTAGCACAGAAAAAGCAGATACAATTTTTACATTACCGGGCCGTTAATCGAACCTTCTTGTAGCAGAGCAGATATGGAGCCCTCAGCTGCCGCCTTCATTATTATTTATTTAATAATGCATGGCTGTCAAAGTTTTTCAATTGTATGAAGATAAATTTAAATTTAAAAACAATTTATTTTAACAGAGCTTTTTTAAAGTTAACAAAGCACTGTAACTGCACTTAACAACCGTAGTAATTTCGATGAAATTTTTAACCCTAATCCAATTAACATGTGCCTTTCAGACACATCTTTCACTTTGAAGTGTTCTAACTTCTTTAAATTGAAGTCATGGTTCTTGTCATGGTTCTTGAATTCGTACTTTGAATTATTTTATTTCTTTCAAAAAAAAAACTGAGCTCTTCTTTAATTTCTATTTATTTATGTAAAACCACAAATATACTTAATCCTGTCATATTGTGCCTATCAGGCACATATGAATCAACAAATAAAATTACGGGGATTTCCCATTAAAATTTTTATCATTCAATGTAAACTTACACAGTTTATACAATTGTTGGCTAATTTTCAAAGAGAAGAAAATTGTAAAGAAGAAACTTTTTCCCACAATGTCTAAAATATATTTATATGTAGAAATCGAGACAATTATTGAAGATATTGATTTCGAAGAAACTATAAACCAAGATTAAGATTACGACAGTATGCGGATTTTATTCTACAATACAGTACTGCTTTGAAAGAAAAAAAAATGCAAATAAGAGACATAAATTCCCAAATATAATATGCAATGGGTTTATATGTGCCTCTGCAGCACATTTTGGTTGGATTCGTTACAAAGTTTATCTGACCATTCTGGAAGAATAGTGACAGGTAGTCCTCAATAGGAGCTTTTGTGCTCAGCCGATTTATGGACCAATTTATTATTTTTTCGTCTTCTTCACTGTTCAGATATCAAGTTAAATTTTTTTTTGTCTTTTAACCCTAGAAAGGTAACGCACGTCTAACAGATCTATGGTTTTTAACATTTTTATTATTTCTTTCCTATTTACTAATAAGATATTCAGACATGCTTTTTTTTGTTGAGTCAGTATTCAGTTTATTGACATACAAAATTTAGCTAACGCAATAACCATTTGAGAGCTGGAAAAGAAGATTGTTTTCCATTTTGCTTGATTTTATCGACATCTGTCAACAACGTTACCACTTGTCGATAATCATTTGTCAACGTCGTTCCAATTTGTAGATAATTTTGCTTACTAAACACACTTGTGACAGTCTTGTATTTCAAGTTTTACTCAATATTTAGAACAATTTCGTACTTATTGCTCAATAACTTAATTAATATATTTATTGGAATATTGTGCGCAATAATGGCATTTATTGTGTAAATACCTGACGTGCTCAATAATCTCCGTGCGGCAAGTTAATTAGCTTTTGAGAAGTGGTCTCTAAGCATACGTCTGAGGAACGTATACTTTAGCTTTTGTGTGACTTTCAAATTCAAAAGTCAAAAGTCAAACGTTTTTTGTTCTGTTTTAGAAAACGTTACAATAAATAGATACTTATTATATAATTATTAATATTATTATTAATAATAATAGTAAATAATTCATAAAAAATATTTGTATTTTTTTTAATCGCAATTTTTAATTTCTTTGTCTTCTTTTGTAAATATTCGGGCTTTTCATTAAATATTTTTTCTTTTATTTACTTTAGTTTATTTGAATTGATTCTTTAATCGAACAATCTATTTAATTAAGCTTTAAGGTTTTTTTATTTCTTATTTATATATAATCTCGATATTTCGTTAACCTTCGGTTAACATCTTCAGTCAATTTTTATTTTAAAAATTTCAAAATTTAAAAAAGGTTAAAGAACAAGTATTAAGAAAAATTGATTATTTAATTTTATAAGGATTTGCTTTTATAATTTATAGATTTTAAAATCAATTATTTACTATCTCTTTTGCTTTTAATTAATGATATATATTTCTACAGGGAAACAGTTTCCTCCCTGGGGGCATGGGTGGAGGTATTATCAATTTGGTCACTGTGTGAATAGTTACTGATTTTTTCCCAAAATATTATTTCCATTATTCAGAAGGCTTTAAGCTGTAGAAAAGGCATAACATTTATTTTAATGTCTCTAATAACACCATGGAAGGAACAAAGTCGAAATTTTTCCGCAATACCAGTGAAACTGCTCTATCTGTTTCACGCAAAAATGATTGATGTTACAGTGAAGGTATATAAATTCGAAAAAAAGAAAAAGTATAGCAGTTCCTGTCGCTGGAAAATTCGACGAATGACAAAAATAGCATGCGACAAATATGATACAGCTTTATGTGCTGACCACAGAAACTTACCCTGCAACTCTTCCATAAAATGCAAAACAAGTTCATATTTTTTTACAAATATGAATCAATTCACAATTACAAACATTGAAAAGAATTTAAAAACTATGTAAAATTTTTCATAGTTTTTATTCGATTTTTTTAAATACGGTGAATTTGCCGTTCTTTTTATAGACCAATTGAATTTAATTTCTTAATTTAACATTATTATTAATTCCGTATTCATTTGTGTTTAAGTTCAAGCAAATCACTTTTGATTAGAATAAAGGAAAACAGAACACTTCACAACTATGTACCTCTCTGGTGACGCAAAGAGTACTGATGACATGTGTAGTGGTACAGAAAATACGTACATACGTATGCTACTCAACTTGTTGTGGGGATTAATTGTATTTTTTTCCATTATTATAATCAAAATAATTTTCATATTATTGTGATAAATAAACTATGAATACAACAAATTAAACACAATTAAACATTAATTTGTTATTATTCATTTTCATTTAAAAATAATGTCATGCACAAAGAGAAATAATTTCAAATACAAATTTTTTTTAAATTCTTTTCTTTATGTTCTAAAAGGAAAGTGAATACACACACATACATCTCTCAGATGTATCGTCATCTTCACTGTGCGAAAAAATAACGTTATTTATCTGGGGTTAATCTAATTTTGGAGTTTTTGACTAAACAAATAGTTTAATTAATTTAAATTTGGCTTAGTAAAACATAGCATACTGTCGGCTGATTGTTTTCACGCGGCATAACTTTCTGTCAACACCTTTTGCCGCCATAAAAACTGTTTGTGTCAGATGTCATGTCAAAATATAGCACGCTCTAATAGAAATTTTGTGAAATAACTTTTCACACGAGTTTAACATAAGCAATTTTTAAAAAGCTCTAAATGACAAATACATACATATATACTTATTTTACGGTGGAAAACTTGACAAGTCAGATGTACAAGAAAGTCTTCTATTAAGCACTTGAAGTGTCCTTGAAGAAAGAAGCTCATAAAGTAACCTTGGAAATTATATTTCAGTGATCATGTGATCGCAAACTTTATGAGGAAAAAATATTATGCAATGTATCTGTGAAAATATGACCTATTTTCATACAAATTAACTTAGACGGGTTTTCCATGCAAAAAGTGTTTTCACTTCGCATTCCAATTCAAATATAAAAAGTATAGAAATTTTATTGCACATTTTAACCTCCCCTATTTGAGAATAAATTTTGTCATTTAATTTTGTGAAATTAAAAATTAATTCAATCTCAAATTCTGCCTATAAATATCTATACATACGAATGTATGTATGCATATGTATTTTATACTTAAATAAAGCTTTTTAATAAAATTTGCTGATACAAACTAAACAATAAAAATAAAACAAAAACCTTTTATCTCCAATAAATTCGAACCAATAAAAAACAAAACAATATTAAGATCTAAAGAGTACAACAACGAACATGACAAGCCTATAAGTGCTTTCTCTAACTGCACCTAGAAACATTTTACTGTTTTTTTTGTTTTTTTTTTTTTGGGCACCAAAAGATAAATAACTCTTCAGTTGTGAACAGCCATAAAAAGAAGAATGAGGGTAAAAAAAAATTAAATAAGGAAGATGAGTGCCATTTTTTCTTCTACATTTCGTTTGTTCTCGATACTAAATCTGTATGTGTGAGAGGGAGAGTGAGTGCGTTCTTGTCTACTGGTATTTAACCGACCCCAAAAAAGCACACACGGTTTGTTCTGTACAAAGTGAAACATTTTTGGCTATATGCCTAACATGTCAAGGTAAATACGTTTACACATCTTCACACAACTTTTTTAACAAAGTCACACTTGCACACCCCGTGCCATACATATGCCTGTACATACATATGTATGTGTTTCTAAAATCTCCTGCAAAGGAAAGTTCCCATGTTGTAAATAGAGAATAACAAATAAGAAAACATGTATTTAACAAGAAAATCATCAACATATACATACATACAAACGCACACTTACGCGCCCTAGACTAGACGTGCATAGAGAAATCTTCAGAAGGATTTAAGTTAAAATAAGAGCCTTTTATTTCGCGTTTGTTCCAACAATGCTAGGCAGAAAATTAAACCTATGCAATCGCCAAATCTGTCAGGCCTGTTCTGAAAATCACGTGATTTCATACCACATGGCTTTTAAATTCATACGTTTGAATGAGTGCTGTGATCAGTGTTGCCAATTTATTTTCTTTTTTTTAATTTTTATTTCGAACAAAAAAATCTTTTTTTCTCATTAAAAATATTTTTTTTAAGGATTTTATTAAAATCAAATTTAGTTAAAATATTTACATACATGCATTACATTCGCAAATTTTTTTTTGCTCGTAGTAACATTTATACTAAAGTTTATTCTTTTTAGTCATTTCGTTTGATTGTTCAGAATTTGTGCAATTATCATAAAATTTTTTCCTTTAAATACCATACACAATGAATGGTTGGTATATCTACATTTTACATTTCCGTAAAATTGGTTAGTTAGTCAGTTAGGAAACGCGGAAAATGCCCCCTACCTCCACTTCTTACAACAGGAGTGCCCACCATTCTACTCAATTGTAGCTCTTTAGCTATATTAAGTGTGGGTACCCGTATATTGTATTTCATCTCCCTATAATGGGAATAGCACATGCGAAAATGTTGTCAGCCCCGCTGATAAAAATTGCCCGTTTTCATATTTTCCCCATTATTTATTCTCCTGCATATCGAATTTAATCTCTTTAGCTACAATTGAAGACCGTAATGCAAAACAGGCGCCCACTGGTTTTCCTTGTTAAAAATTGTCCTTTTTCGCATTATTTATTATCCCGCATATCGAATTTCAACTCTATAGCAAAATGGAAAACCCCGATGCAAAACAGAGGCCCATTGGTCCCTTGATTAAATTACCCATTTTTATATTTTTGGCATTATTTTCTCCCCAATGCCGACTTGTATGGTGTTTCTTTTCAAACAAAAATATGCGCCATTTCTTAAAAATGTTTAGGCTCTCAAAAATGGTGGTATGAAAAAAGCAAGAATGCTGCTTTGCCAGTGATATAAAATGTAATTGTCGCCGGTGTTAGAAAACTGTTCTCCAGAGTAGAGCTGATTAGAAAAAAATCGTTAAAACTGGGATTCGATAAGTCAGCAATCTAGCACTTTGTTATTTTGTTTTATTTCTGTTTTTTTGAGCTGGAACTAAAGGAAAGTGATTGTGAGAGAGAAAACAAGAGGTGAAGCTTCACTATCTTACAACACTGATTTTGCACGTTCTTTGTTTATAGCAGTGTTGAAGCGCCTCTGATGTCAAGGAGACTTATTAAATTTTGTAGCTTCGTTTTTAGTAGCCAGTTTTAGTAATTATTTTACTTCGCCGATGCTACACAATACCGACGAAGGGGGTACGTTCTGATCTGCCAGTGGATTGGATACAGCTGAAGCCGTAAAGCCGTTCAGTGACCATTTTTATGAAAAAAGCAACTTAAAATATTTGTGAAAATTTTTAATGTAAAATACGGATATTAAAGCAATCTTATCAATTGTGGGATTAACTTCATGATCTGATTTATTATTTATTCCCTATTCATTATTTGATTTATTCAAACAAATTTATTTTTCAGATGTTACGAATATGGTGTCTCACTTTTTCGTAAATTGTTTTTTATTCTTGTCTAATAATGAGTAGCATTATTACAGTGATGGCAAGACATTTTATATATAAGTATATGAAGAAAAGAAATCACCATAACTGTAGTGGAAGCGTACCATCGTCTACATTGATCAAGCCGTTTCTGAGGAGTTTTCTTAGAAACCCTGTGACTCGAGAATTTTATATATTAGAAGATATTCCAGCAAATACATTCCTTCAATATCTGCTACAGTTTCCTGCAAACCAATACACAACAAACAAATACAAACACAATAAAAATGAATTACACCGGAGAGATTCTGGTCTTTTTCCTTCATAGATTTTCGAATAAGAAATAAGAATCGAACTAAAATGTTTAACAATTTTACTAAAAAAAAAATTACCTGTTTATGTTGTTGCTGCTGTTGTTGTTGTTATTGTTGTTCTTTATACATAAACAACGTTGTATGCTGAAGCTAAATTAACTTTTGTGTAGTCTCTAGGGAATACTGACGACGACGACGACAACGGCAAACTTTTCTCTTGTTTTTTTTTTTTTTTGAGTTGACTAGGGGAGGAAAAAGGATTTTTCGTGTGGAAGACGAAGAAAGAAGACCGACCATTGTAGTTCATGATGATTAGGAGTGGGATACGAAAAATCGCTGAGTATAAAATGGAAAAAACTGTATATATATCAGAGCAAGATATTTTCAAAATAAAATTTCTTAATTTTGGGGACTACAAGTTTTCTAAATCGTTCGAACTGGAAAACTGTGTAAAAAAATTTGCTGATTTAAACCGCTAGTTATTAAAAGGAGGAATAAAACTGTAAACCCTAAAAATAATTTTAAAAAAATTTATACACTGCCCTCTTGATAATGTGAACACTGCATTATAATAACACGGCTCAATGATAATATCTTGTTTTTAATTTCTATCACTTGAACAATGAAAATGTTTGGACTATAAATGACATTAAAATGGTTAAGATGCCGTCATGGGCATACCAGTCACCAGAATTAATGCAAATTACGCGGTAGCAGCAATTAATAAAGAAAACTATGTTGTACCTGTGTAAAGATAAATTTCACAATTTACACAAACCAACTGCCTTAACAGAGCTCTGTTAATGTGTTAACAGGCCTCTGTTAAACATGAAAAATCAAGATGTATCTATTCCAAATGGAACTGTGCTTACACTTTTGGACCAAATGGATACAAATTAAAGGAGCAAGTAGTTTATTCAATCCCCATCACAAAAATATAAACTTGTATCCCCAATATATCAAGGAATCCTGTTATTTTTGCAAATAAAAAATGCCTATTTCTTTAGAAGATGCATCATATTCCTGGAAACTGGAGAAAAATGGGCGGATGGAAATTTATGGAATTTATAGCTGTTGTGGCCCTTTATGATATCCCATTGCCAAAACCCCTAACATTAGGTGTTTTCATAAAAAAAATTAATTTTTACTGAAATTTCAAATTTGGAATTTCTCCAGAAGATGAATTTCTGGAGAACGCCTAGAAAAATAGGCTTAGAGACCACCCCACGTCACCTCTTCCTGGGAGATATCTCCATCGTGGCACCGCGTCCACATTACTTCTGTGTAGATCCCACGTTGCTTCAAGAATCATCCATCTGTCTGTGTACAGACCACTGCTGCGTTTAGCTCCCTTCAAAGACACTGTGCGGATTTGCGTTCGCCATTGGGTAGTTATATTGATAAAAACAATAACAATAACAACAATATTGTGAACGATCTATTAGCGGACAGCTCTTATTATCAGACATATACCATAAGAGCTCACCTTGTTTTTAAATTACCTTGGAAAATTATTTAATGTCGCTCCTTTCAGCACACATCCCCACATATTGGACAAAAATTTCACAAACGTGAATATCGCCGGTTTGCATTATTTTATATTATCGAGAGAGTACTATATTTCACACTCTCAATCATTATAAATATAATTATTAGTTTTTTATTTTCTAGAATTGTTTTTTAAACTTTTTTATTTTTCGAAATATGCTCCAATCAAATGCACATGTGCCATGTATACATGTGCTGCACACGCTGACTAGCAAATACCCTGTAAATGAGCAGTTTCGACCTTTGATTTTTCTTCACAAAACTTTATGGTTAAAAAAGTACCAGAAGGCTTTGTGGGATTTCATGATTTTTTTTATTTTTGTGTTTTATGTCTTATAATTATAATTAGTTACGGAAAAAAAAGTACCAGCTGTGGATCGAAAGGGAAGCTTTTTAATCAAACGTTTACAAATATAAAACTTTAAAACCTTCGGGCAATACTTGCCTATGTTCGCCAAGGAGTTAAAAAGCATCGACGTTTAAAGGTTTTGTAGGAGTTAAGTTACTTTTTGGTTTTGTTTGTATATAAATTTAATTTTGCTTTCAAACTAATGCAAAACTTTTTATATTCATTGAGTTTTTTTCTCATAGCTATGAAAGATTTGTGTTTCAACTCATTTGAAAAGGCAAAATAATGATTTGTAACAATAAGACTTTAGAATTTCAACAAGAAAAATGTTTTTCTTAAATCGCATATTTAACATGAATAATATCTGCGTATTGAAAATAACTTAAGAAAATGTGCAAAACATTTAATTTCGTAATATTCAGTTAATAATTTTATTACACATTCTAGATTATTATATCGAGTCAGACCACCAACTTGTGTCCTTAAATCAGAAGCTGTTCTCTTAGTAAAAATTACTTTTTAACATTAAATGACTTTATGGAATAAAATGAATGCAACAGTGCTTGTGCTTAAATTTAAATTGTTTAAGAAAGAGCAAAAACGAAATTGTAAACTAAAAGTTGTGTAAAAATTTTATCACCCAAAGTGAAGCAGAAAATAAGAAAAATATAATATTTCCAGCACTTGCTAGACACAAATGATTAATTGTTCAAACCTTTTTTTTTTTTTTTTAAATTTGTAAAGGAAATAAAAATTTAAAGTTGATCTTGGCAGACTTAATATAGCACTCAATCACTGATTAGGTATAAACATTGGGAAACTTTATTTAAAAGAAAGTTCTACAGACAAGCGGGAATCTGTTATTTTAAGCAGTAACGTACGCATTTTCCAAGAGTAAGTTAAAATATAAATTTGCCGAATAATAATAATGAAATGAAACTCAGGTTTAAATAAAGAAATATTTTTTTTTCATTGCACAATTTCGGCATATCATTAAAACTTTTCATATTTTAACAAAAATATGTTATATTTGTCAAAAAAAAATAATTTTCTGTGGATGCCAGTAAAATTAGATCAGCCACTTTTAGCTAAAGCTAAATCTCTATAGCTAAAACCGCATAAATTTTATTTAGAGTATTCCACACTGTATATGTTCTTGTATTATTCATCAAAGCAGAAAAAATACGTTATAGTATACTGAGAGAAAATTAAATGTGACTTGCGACATCTTTAAAATATTCGCTTTAAGCTAAGAACACAATTGGGACGAATGACGAATTATTAGTTGCGATTTTTCGTCCTCAGAAATAAAACACATTTGTGCATATGAAAATTAGCACAATAACGCCGCCGACGAAATTCGTAGTGCGCAACGAACTCTGGGATAGATTTATTTCTATTTCATACGCCGACGAACGAGTACAGAGTTACCGTTTTTCATTTTAGTTTTCAAATATATTAGTAAATAAAGTAAATTTTTATTTTTATAGTTGTTTAATTTATAAATAAATAATTTAAGTTAAATATACAGAATTATTTACTATAACATTGATTTCTAATTGTTTTCTGTTAATGTTTAATTTTTTCAAGTAATTTTTTTTTCACACGGTAACACAGCCAACAAAGAACTTTGCTGATTATGACAACTGCAATTTTTTCGTCGTTATTGTGTGCCACACTGCGAATTTACGCCACGAACTTTTGGCGACGAATACGCTGAGCACGACGCAAGTCGTCGTTCGTACCAATTGTGTTCCCAGCATTATTTTACTACCATTTCGCCACTTTGAGTGGCGTTTTATTTTCACAGATTAATTGCAATTAGACAATTAAGATGACGAAATTATAACTTAAATTGTTGTTGTAACGTTGTATAGTAGAGGAGAGCCAGTGTTGTGTTAAGGTGGCCTTAATTCTAGCAAAACTCTGCTGTCTCCATACCATCTTACTGTCTTAAGTGGACACATTCATTCTTCAAGTAAGAGGGAGTCATTTTTATATTATTATATTATTTGGAGGATATTTCGACGGCAGAGCGTATTTGGATATTTGTATATTATACCAGTGAAATAAGTGCTTCCAAAGAAGTGAATAAGATCCTGAACTTGTGCTCCAGAAGTAGTGCAAAATCAGATTAGGTCTACTTATTTGTCTTTGCCGCACGTTATATTTTTTAATGCTGAGTGATGCTGAATCAATAATTTTTTTTATCTTTTTTAATCAGAGTAATGGAACTAATTTTTTATTACTCCTACGGGGCTCTGAAAAGTTGCTTATCGCGTTGGTTGAATGTTATTAATAAGAAGCAGGTTATGATAAGTTCAAAATCTTCAAAAATTATAATTTCATTTACATTATTTTTTATTACTTCACTTGTTCACTAATTAATTAAAATTAATTAAAAAAATTAACTAATTAATAAATTAAATAATTAAACAATTAAATAAATAATAAAACCAAATCTTTTATACATATTCGTATGTACAAATACATATATAACTCAGCAAACATAAAGGAATTTCGTAAAATATTAATTAATATATATGTATATAATATAATATAAAAAGGGTCCTCATGAAAACGTGTAAAAGTCTCGTAAACTGCGCAGTGTGCAAGTTTGCGCTCTCTTAAATGAACTGGCAAAATTTTTTTTGAAAATTCTTTTACACAAACCTCGTAAATTTGCCCAACAATTTAGTCTCGTAAACTTGCACAGCTTAATTGTGCATTGAATAAGTCAGCTGCTTTTGTTTACTTTTGTTTAAAGAATGAAATAGTGATGTTATAGTTACAAATTAAGAAAAAAAAGTAATCTAGAATACCTGGCCCAAAATTTTACTTTTTCCAGTCAAAATAGGAGCAAGATCATGCATATTTTATATTTTTCTCTGTTCTCCTTTGTTTATGAAGTTACGGTGTGCAAAACTTTTAACAAAATTACCGTTATCTTAAGAACACATGGTTATAGTGTTGTTTAATGAAAAATGCTCTACGAAGAAAATTTTGGGAAGCCAAGCCAATGTTCGAAGTACCGAAGATGTACTTGGCTTTAAGAAAGCAGTTTTGTAGTCGTGCTTTCTTAAAGCCAATTACATACACAATTATAAACGCTTACTTGACATTGACACGATATTTTTTCAGCATTTTTTTATATAATACTTTATAATATACTAAGATAATCCGGAATCATTTGAAGTAAGTTTTGATCATTAGAAATATGATCTATTAAAAAATATGTTTTCTTTTATTATCTTACAGAAACCTACCGCTCGTTTCCTCCAAAAAAATTCTAATGTTAATAAATCACCAACAACAGCTTCTTCATATAACTTAATTAATTTAATTTTTTGCTTTCTTTAAGCATTTTTAGATGTAAATTTCAAAATTCTTTTATTATGCATTTCTTTCTTTTCAATATATGTACATATTTTTTGTTTTGATATTTCTATCAAATTGAGATTAACTGTTTAAAATTGCACAACAATTGAAAAAGGGTCTTCATGATAAAGGTCTCGCAAACTTGCCCGAGGGTGCTGATGGCGAGTAGTCAGCGTGTTGGCTCTGCAACCAGAAGACCCAGGTTCGATTTCCAGCCGGGTCAAATCGGAAAAAAAAAGTTTTTTCGGAGTTTTCTGTGCTACAGCACCCTCCTTCGTCGGTATTTGAGCAATAAAACGTCGACGAAGTAAAATAATAAATAAAATGGCTCCATTAGCTTAAAAATAATGCGTCAAACGAAACATCAGAGACGCCGCAACTGCAGAGTTATGCAAGAATTAAGCTCTATCTTCCTACCAATTTCACCACCTGTCTATTCTCTACCCTATCCTTCTCTCTAGTTCCAGTGCAATGCATTGCATATGTAGGGGATAGCCCCTGAGCACTGGTCCAAGATAAAAAAAAAAAAAAAAAAAAAAAAAAGGTCTCGCAAACTTGCCCAATTGCACAAATGGCAATTTTAAGCGTTTTCCTGAGTACCCCTATTAACTTTCTAAAGAGCCGAAAATATACAGTTGTTGATATTTCAGAAGTATATTAGTATATAGTAATTCCTAGGGAATGACTTCTAATATTTTTCACTGGAACAGATGGAATAAACATGCACGAAAAAAATACGGAGAACGCTGAAAATGAAGTTAGAGCAGCCTTCGAAAACAGCATGTTGTTCCGTGTTTATCAGTGTGATTTGCAACTTTTGCATTTCAGTTAGTTTGTTACTAAGCCTGCCATATGTAATTTTGACTGCCTGTATGACGATATCGATCACTACCTAATTAAAAACTGGAAAAAATTTAACTAAACTGAGTTTCGAAATAAGACACTTCATATTTAACAATTAATGTACCTGCTTAAGTTCACAATATGCTAATATTCTCAGCAGATTGAAATACAAATTACATTTGAAAATTATTTCGAAATTTTCTATACGCTAAAGAAATATATTATCCGCAAAATCTGCATATTTACGAAGATGATCCTTTATCCTCAGTTACTGTAGAGTGCGTTCTATATTCAAATATAGTCCTTTGCCGGATTCCTGCTTGTGTTCGAGTATAATACAACATTATTTCATTTATCAAAAAGCGTTTACATGTTAAGTACACATGAATAATGTTGTATTTGAATAAACATTGCAAGTATGTACGAATGTATTGTATCTCAGGAATGAAAAAGAAAAAGTTATTTCGCAGACTGATTAATTATGGTGCAAATTATGTTGTGCTCTACTCAGCACTTTAAAAGAAAATCATGTGGGATTTAAAGGGTGCGTCTAAACAATTCACATCACCATTTGTAAAATAAAATAAATGGTATCATTTTTATTTTCGGCACAGCAAGAGCTAATGAAATTTTCTGTAATTGTGTAAACTACTGTTTAGATAAAGTAAAAAAATTTGTAACTGTAAGGGGGAACTCAAGCGAATTTATTTCTTATTTGTTTTAATTTTTCGGTATACGAGTATAAAGAAACATACCATGTTAAGAAATACTCACATTTGTATGTATAAGCAACTTTATTTCAAAGGTATTTTTTTTTGGTTATACCTAAAAGGGCAATATAAATTGGAACTGGTTTCGTTTCATACTTTTTATGCACTCTACGGATCAAGGCGATTCACGCTTTATGCTGTGTAAGATGCAACATATAAGTACACTTATTATACTTTTCTCACAGATGTGTAGCATACGAGAACGCGTGGAATGCGTGGTATAGACTTCCAGCTTTACCTTTAATTGTACTAACACATCTGCAACGAACTACTTATTTTTCATAATGAATATTCGTCGAACGAAATAAAACTCCTTTGTTTGTAAGAAAATTTAGATAATCCAGACGTATCACGAAATTCGTCGTAAGAAACGACCTCAGCGATAGATTTATTTTGACGAACAAGGAAAAATTGGTATAGAGTAACCGTTTAAATTTTCATTTTTTTTTTGTTTTATATTTTTTTATGTAAATAAAGTTATTTATTTTTATTTTATTATTTATTTATATTGATTTTATTTTAAGAATTGTTTCCCTTTATTATTGACAGCATATAAATTCTATAATCATTTGTCATACAGATGAAGAGTTTTTAATGGTTTTTTGTTAACATTACATAATTTTCTAATAGTTTTATTTTAGATGGGACTACGATAAACTGGTACATGAATAATTGCTTGTGTTTAAGTTCATAGTTATTAATAATAATATGAAAAATCACTTTTCATTTTAAAATAAAAGAAAAAGAACAATTAATCTCCAACATCAGTTGAGTAGAATACGTATATACATTTTTTCTATGTCACTATACATGTCATGAGTAGTCTTTGTATCAACAGGGAGGTATTTGTAAAGTCATTAATATCATCTATTTAATTCGACAGAGTTGAAGAAATGTATACGAGAAATGTCATCCACACACTATATATACAAAGTCCGAAAGCTTTGTTCATTCTCTTTCAGTATAAGAAATTTATTTAATTCTATTTTTCTATTCTGTGGTAGACAATGTTATTTCTAGCCATGCTTATAGCCGTACCTGGCGCACAAAAATTAACTGCTCTTCCATGCTGAACATAATTTTTAAAATTTTAAAGATGTGCGCAAGTTTTTTCATGTTTTTCCAATATGTATTTGGTTTTCTTCGTATATGTTTGTATGTAATTTTCAATGAATTGCACATGCCATTAACAGCTGTTGTTCTCGCACTAACTGACAAGTTTGTCGTGCTGTACGAAATTCATCGTTGGTTGCAATTATGTTTATACCATAAACCTATACAATTCAGGTAGTCTCAAGATATGCCATAATATTTTGATATGCACATTAGTATAGAGACAAATGCAAATATTCCTTCAACGTTAGTCAAAATTCATGACGATTATTTATCTATGTTTGTTTAGCTGATCTATATGCGGCAGTTAATTTGCTGCTAATTAAAAAAAATTGATTTTTTTTTAATTTTTTAAAACTGATATTTTTTTTCCGAATTCTTAAATCTTTTTTTAGAGCTCTTGTATAAAAGTGTGAAATTTCTTAGCTTTTTTCTAGAATTTTGTTAAAGGTCTAGTGAAGATTTTGGTATTAGCAGCAAATGGAATGCCGCCTGTAGACCAGCTAAACCATACAACAAACATACATAGATAAATAATTGACAAATGTAAAACAGAAACAATTGTGATGACTGTTCTAGAGTTTAAACCCACTACTATTCGGCTGCAGAGTCTACAATCTACCCAACAGTGGTACTACCCACTCCATGTATAATATTTAGCAAATTAAAAATGTTTTTATTATGTTAATTACACTAATTATTTATTTTAATTTTTTTTAAATTTATTTTATATATTTTTTTTTTTTTAATTATATTTTTTTTTGAGCGATGGTCTTTTTTATGAAAAGTTTTTTAATTATTATTTATTTCTCAATATTTTGCTACCAAATAAGTAGCATCGTCAGGAAATAATAATTTGTATTAACAAAAGTATTTTTTTTAAAAAAATAATTAAAAAACTTTTCATAAAAAAGACCATCGCTCAAAAATAAATATAATTAAAAAAAAAAAAAAAAAAAAAAATTTTAATAAAGGTCAAATAAAAATAGAAGTGATACTAATATTTATTTTATATATGTAATATTAATTTTTATACGACATTTCGCTACTCCTTTGTGTGTGTAAATAATATAAAAAGAGGTCAAAAAACTCGAAGAATTGTTTTTATTATCTTCAATTTTCCTTCAAATTTATTTTTATATGTTTGCATTAATTCGGATAAGTATAAAATCTGTACCTTGATGATGAAATTGTAAAGCTATGAAAAGATTTCTGACACGAAAGATGAACTAAGAACATATTTAATCCAAGTAATAGCTGTCTATATCTGTCTTTCCAAATGATCGTTTTTCATTAATTTCGTATAGAATCTTGCTATTTAGTTGGCGGCTTTAGGCGTCAGTTGCTTTGTATTCCCCAGACGAACAATTACAAAAATATTTATGTAGTACTAGTTTGGCTTACAGTTAAACTAAAAGTTTTTGGAGGGTACATAAATTTCCTTATAATCGAATTTACTACGAAAAAAAAAATTCGTCAAAACTTTTTTCTTGCTGACATATATTTATAATTCCTTCCCCTACCTATTAATATATGCTCACACATATGTACAATCGTACATAAACGTATAATAAGTTATTTTTATACAAGGCTTTGTATCCTACAAACACACATATTTATGTTGTATTTATTTTCAAGCTTGTCATTCTCTCACCTCGTCTAAATTCTGTCATGCATGCATTGCGACTGACATCCATTACAGGATTGTTAAACGTTTTTAGTTAAAATAAATATATTCAATACATATGTATGTATATTTCAAAATACTGTATTTATGTTCTGAGTAGTTCTTATGGAGTCGTGTAAAAAATATATGTACGTATGTATGTATTTTGATTTATACACATGTACAATATTTCAGTAAACTATTTACAAGCTGTAAACAATGAGATGTGCATGTTTGTTGTTTACTTGGCAGGTAGTGCCAATAAAGAATATATTTATTATTTTTTACCCCAAATAGTAAATTGGTTTTGCACATGATATCATATTTTCTGGCGTTTTAAATTATGTTTTTTAGAAGCTCAACAAAAAAAAGGTTCTTTAATCTGTTGAGGGTGGTAGTCTTTTAAAAATGGAATATATTATAAATATATAATAATAATAATATTAAATTAAAACTTGGAGTGACACTGACTAACTGAAATAATCCGGTGGCAATGCTATGCCCCCATTAGACGACATGTTTTTTTCGTCTGAGAGGGTGACGATGATCAAAGTAGTCTGCAAGTTCACTACAAAATTAAAAATTTTTCCTGGGTTCAACTCGCATTTTTCTGATGTGCATTTGTGTTTTTTGTGTATCAGTTGTTGCCGCAAAGTTTCAGTGGCCAAGGCATAGTCAGTGGTCACTGAGCAGTAACGGCTTCAGCTGTGTCCAATCCACAGACACATCAGAACGCCCTCCTTCGTCGGTATTCTGTAGCACCGGCGAAGTAAAATAATTACCAAAAATGGTTACTAAAACGAAGCTTCAATATTTAATACGTCTCCTTTACATCAGAGACGCTACAACACTGCTATAAATCAAAGAACATGCCAAAGCAGAGTTGGAAGATAGTGAAGCTTCACCTCCTGTTATTTCTCCTACTATCCCTTTCTTCAAAGTTTCAGCACAATGCGTTGCATGTGTTGGGGTTTACTTCTGAGTGCTGGTCCCAGATAAAAAAAAAAGCTTTGCTTTTGGAAAAGTCAGACAACAAAGTTTCTATTAAAGCGGGTTCTATTTTCATATGACATACCAACTGATATGAAACCGTACACTGCAATTGTGTTAGTTTCTGAATCCACTTCTTCGACAAACTTTTAGCATTAACCAAATTTAATAAAATTCAACCGTTTTAAAGAAACAATAACTATGTTAGACGTAATAAAACATGTACGTTTGCAAGGAAATATTATAAATTTTCTGTAAAATAGGAATTTCGAGGGGCATGCACAATTATATCAGACCTAAAAAAAACCTATCGTCTAATAAAGGAATTACAAAACATGCTGATCTAAAGTTAAGAAATACTGAAGATCTTAGTCGTGGTACTGAGCAACAATAACCTATTTGATAGGATCACCAATCTGACAGATATTATACAATCCCTGTACCAGTAAAAACTATTTAATAAAGGGAAAAACCTGTTGCGCTATGAAATTATAATTTCCTTAAAAATATATAAAAAATTAAAAAAAAGTTTTCCCCTCCCGTTTGTTGTTAATTTTTAAATCAAGAGACTTTTCAAGCATTTTTTTTTAAAGAAAATATATTCCTACACTTGCAGTGGAACAATTATGTTAACATTTGTCTGAAAAACGATACTGTTGCTAAAAATCCTTGTTTTATGGTCTTAGATTTTCTTGTTCAGACAACGTACAGAAAATATATGGACACGTAAAACACATTCATCAAAATAATAACAACATCCCCAACATAAATACTTGCCACATGCAATCCATACATACGTGCATCAATATGAGTAGAATGAGTGCCACATAACACTTGGCACGCGTGCCTTATCCGTCTTCCTTCGTGTATGACATGCCATGCAACACGCAAACATAATATTTTACAATCAGAATGTTCCTGCTGGATATTCTAATGTGGTTGCTATTGCTGTTGTTGATTTTCTTCCTGCTCCAGCTCCAGTACATTTAGTCTGGTAATCGATTTGTGTAAAATATAACACTTGTCTAGAAAAATTAAATTGCTAATAACAAATAAGAAATAACTAGAACTAAGTCACTCCTCCCCTATAATAGACAAAGAATAATAAATTGAATATTTATTTCATTATGTAGTCATATCACTATTGGTATATTTAAGGATTTTCAGATTGTTTCCATATCAATCATAAAATTGTACAGAAATACGACTATAAAATAAATTATACTAAAATTAGTATATGGAACACTTCCAATTTTTTGGAAAATACTGTTGGGTGTTCTCCTATGGGGTACAATATCCAATAAGAAGAAAAAATATTCTGTTGTGGATGCTAACACAACCCTCCTTTGCCGGTATTTGCGCTATAAAACTTCTACAAAGAAATGAAAAAAAATAATGCGTCAACATATGTAACATTTAAAGACGCAGCAACTCTGCATTTAAAAAAAAAACACAACTGCAGAGTTGTACTACAATTAAATTCTCTACTCATCTCATCACTTCACGAACTGCCGCTTCTATGCACTATTATTTTCCAATTTGTTCCGGTGCAATGCACTACGTACGTAGGGGAGATCCCCTGGTCCAATGCAAAGCAGAAAAATATTAACACTTATTGCGAAAAAGCACTTAGGGCACCTATCACCCACCTAGGTGGTGAACCCATGAGTCTCGGGCTGCAGTTCAGCCAACAAAACTCAGCAATTAATTTAGTTATTTTATGTAGAGAATCATAGTAAAATTCTTCAGCGGCACAAATAAAGCGTTTTCCAATTGGAACATAATAACTTGAAGTTCTATTGAAAATTCTCCATGAAAGCTATCAGTTAACTGTGAGTGCCAAAATAATCAGTAAACATAACATTTTTGTCACAATAAACATAGAACAACGTTTATAACTGATTAAAAATCGTCTGTCAAAATTCTTGTTTAGTGGTCCAGGAGTGCTAATAATTGTCCCAGGCGGTCAGCTGTGTGCGTACTATGTTGGATAAACTTCAGGTCGCATTTCCAATACTGCATGTGAAAATGTCGCAGCCGTGAGTGTATAGATTCAAATTGAGGATGCTGATGGCTGGGTAGTTAACGTATTGGCTCTGCAAGCAGAAGTTTCTAATTTTGGCCCGGTAAAGTAAAAAATTTTTCTGGTGTTCAGCACCATTCTTCGTCGGTATATAAGCAATAAAACATCGGCGATGTAAAATAGTAAAAATAATGCGTCAAAATTAACAACAGAGACTCTGTAACTTTGCTGTATAATTAACGCGCGACTTGAAAAGCTGTGCAAGACTTAAGTTCTATGTTCTTACCACTTTTCCTATTGCCTATGCTCTATACTATCGCTGTATCTATATAGTTGCAGTGCAATGTATTGCATATGCAGGGGATTTCTCCAAGATAAAAAAGTCGATTCCACATCAGGATATTCAGGAAATGAGCATCTCTCGAACAGCGCTGTGAATGATCTAACTGGACTTTAGCCAATGGAACTAAAGCTATTATTATATTATTTTTAATTATTTAAATTTTCTGATGTGCTTTTTTTGACAATTAATAAATGTGGTGGTTTATTAAACCCGACAGAACTTACGAAAGTCTGAGCTGTCAAACGAACTGTGCTGACTCTTTGACATTTATGATTAGTATTCTGAATGAATAGATGACCGATTGCATAATGCTACCAAATTATCCAAATTTACTTTGAAAGTCGGCCATCAATTCGCGCAACTTATAGACAATTCGTTATGTTTACGGTGCACATCGTGCATCTAAGAAACCCATCCGTTGAAATGTGGATTGATGGCAGCAACTCTTTGCAAAAAATATTCAAAAATTTGCTGCACTTGTGGACACAATGAACGAAGAACGAAGAATAACCCAATTTTGCCAAACATTGCTGCTACCGGAGAGTCTATACTCATTTCCAATCTATTTTCCTCTTCTCCGACAAACTCAAGACTTTGCAGAGGAGACTTTCCCCGTCTAGAAGCGCTCCAAGAAAATAACTTGACAATGCAAACTACAGCACAGAGTATGATCATTTACATTGTATCATGAAATCCTGTTATCCTCGACATGGATTACCATTTTGTATTTAATTATTCCGAAATATTTTAGCACGTATGTCTGCATAGAAATATAAGAATATAATTATAAAATTACTTATTTTATAAAGAGCAACTCGAATTATTATATCGTTGTTTGTTATTAAAGCACCTTAAAGTTATTATTGTTATTGTGTTTTTATTTTGTCTACTTTTAATGTTGATGAGTAAGAAGAATACTTTGGGAAATAAAAGAAAATGCCTAAATTAAATCCAGCAATGAAAACCTGCTGTGTATGAGAGTTTCCTTTTCGCTTCTTTTCACTGCTTTTTTATTGCCATCAATTTCATTATAACTAAGAGAATGTACATATACATTCATATATTTTCACTTCCTTACTTCACTTCACTTTATTTTACTTTGGTAAATTAGCATACTATTTTGCATAAAGACCGAATAAAAAGAATTTCTTTTTGTGTGCATAAAAATTAAGAGAAGGTAATAATGAAAATGAAAATGCTGCCGTTGTTTTTATTATCGTTGCCGCTGGTGTTTGCTAAGAAGACGAACGGAAAGCCAAACGGCATAAAGAATAATGACAATTACTTACTATTTGCAGCCAAAGCCAGCCAGCGGAGTAGAAAAGTAAAATAACTTGAAAGAGAGAAAGTTATAGGACAAAGACAAACTACTATACTATACAATATATGAAAAAAAAGAAAAAGAAAAAGAAAAAAATAAGTACAAGTCAATTTTACTAACGTGGCATTAGTGGGTGTTTTAGTAACCATCATTATGGCAATCAAGTGATTGCTATTAGGCCACAGAGGGTGACAAGTGCTCCTTTAATAACACAACTTATTAACCCTATAGCATACAATTTTTTTATTATTGTTAACAAGATTTCGTTTGTAAATGAAAACAGGCGCTAAACGGAGGGCAGAACTTAACAGCGAAGCCATTTAAATTTTCCCCTTGCCAGAGGAGTATGCTAGACATAAAACATTCTGAGTAGGATGAGGTATGCAAAGTATTAAAATTCTTTTTCTTGGCAAATTTTAGCACACCCTTTATAATTTACTTCTTCTTAAATTTAATGTACAGTTTAGTAGCTTTAGTTTTGTAATAAAATTAATACGATCGTATGACTTCAAGAGACAAAGTTTATCTGTTTATGGCTGCATGTGTGTGTATAGATGTAGTTATGTGCATGTAATGAATCTGCATCAGTGTGAGTGCAAATGTTTTAAAACAAAAACCTAATCAAAATTTATTACTCCTACCAGTGAAAGTATAAAAAAGCCATAAATTTAATGCTCATAGATTTACCACAAAAAATATGAGATGGTGTAACAAGAACAATGGGAAAGGGTACTTAAAGCACGAGTAGCATCTACCTTATAAAAACCTCTGTTAAAGCTTCAAGGAGAAACGACAATCGTTTAACATGAAAATTTCAAAAGTATTTTTATTTAATTTTGCTATTTTTAGTCTTTTTTTTTAATTACTACGCGTGCATCCTGTTAATTTGGGTTAACTCTTAATTAGTTTGATAATTTTAGGGTTAACTAATTTAAGTTTAAGTGTTATTATTTTTAGTTCGATAAATTTATGTTTAATCCGATACACAACCATTCTTTTATTAATTCAGAACATAATTCAGTTCAACCTTCCTTCAGTAGTCTATATTCCGACTGATCACTTTTTTCTCTTCTCTCCGTTCTACTTCGTTCCCGTCCGCTCTCAGTCTGCCACAGTGTTGCATCTTGTAGCAACACTGCCAATACACAACAGTGTTGCATAGTCACGTACTACGTTCAGTCCAAGTTCCCACATTAATAATTATACAAAATTTCTGGACCAGATTAATTAACAAAAACGGTTAACAAAATACCTTGATTGCCTTAAGATTATAAACACGTTAATTCAATATTCTATATTTAATGGGAACAGAATTTTTTTTCGGTTTAAAATTCTATAAAATTTTTAACTTTAAAACTCGTAAGATTTTTATTCATTTCAAAACCGCATAAAAGGATTCATTTATGGCAGCAGATTTCCTTTCACTTGCAGATTTTAATGCTACTGATTTCAGTAGTAACAAAAAGCTTAAAATTTCATTAAAATAATGTAATGCGATACACAAAACTTATTTCCATTCTTTCTTCTGTTGTTGTTGTTTGCATTATGGTGGCATTGTATTAATTTATTTGTTCATCTTGTTGTACGATGGCAGGATATGATACTTTTATCTTTAACTTTTCTATTATTTTTTTTCTCTTTTTGTAATACTAATTTAATAGTAAATCTCCTATTTAGTTTCAGGGATTGTGTGTTTTAAAAGACTTATTTATTTCCATAGGCAAAACGATATGATGACAAAATTTTCCATCAAATGTAGCAACTTTAGCCAGTTAAACCTGATTTTAGGAAGACTGTAATTAGAGTGTTTGTTATTGTGACAAGAGTTTGTCTTCTAGGGGCTTAACTTGTTTTTATTTTTTTTTTTTTCATTAAATGTTTACAAGTTACACACTCAAACTCCTTTCCAGTCGAGCACGACTATTTATTGTGGGTGGCATTTTAATTATATTTAGAATCATGGCAGAAGGCCAATGTATAACAAGAGAAATACCAAAGGCATTTGAACAGGAATGAGTCAGTAGTCTATGGCTTTGAAGTCTTCTTTGCAAAACGTAATCAATATTTGTGAATATTTGTGTCCCCAAAAATAAAGCATAATTTTTAATTAGAACTTAGGGAGGCGACTGGCTGTATCAAATGAATTTTATAGCTATTTTTAATTAAATGTCTACTGTTTGTATTACAGTAACGACGTTGGCGTTACTGCTAAGCTTGTTGTCATCATATTCAGACATGGAAAGAAAATTTATGATACAAAATCTTGTTGAATCTTATTTAAGCAGTAATTATTTGAAAGCTGCTATTTCCTTTGCTAATTTATATGGAATTTAATTAGATGGCATTTCGAAAACTAGTTTCCTCTGAAAGTTTAAATGTAGCACATTTTTAATTTTACTTTTTTTCTTCAATGTTAAAATTACAATAGTCCATTAGGCTTAACGCGACTACGGTGCTGATGGCTCTGCTACCTCAGTTCGATATTCAACTACGTCAATTAAAAAAAGTCCTCTCTGTGTTTTCCACACTATCCATGTTTCTATCTAGTTCCAGTGCAATGTATTACATATGTAGGGGATTTCTCCTGAGTTCTGGTTCAAAATAAAAAAAAACAAGACCTGTAATTCTTTGTATCTGCTGGGCATCTCTCCCAAAAACCGCTATACAGAGACACTGTCGGACTAATTACCAATTTACCCTGGCATCCGTAGCGCGCAATTTATTTTTTCGGTCGAATATTAAAATATGTCTTATGCTTCTTATATTTTATTTTCGTTGCACTTAATCAAAACTATAGCATGAATACTTATCCGATCTATGATATTTGTCAAGATTTTTTTTAAAAATATGCACTAGAACTAGAGTAGACAAGATTCGTAATTGTGTGAAATTGATTTCCGCAATAAAGAGATTTTCATGTGTTTGAAGATATTCGCAAACCGATGTCCTGTCTGTACACATTTTATATTTTGTCCTTATTTAATAAATATACTTTTTTTGCTCGCATAAAGCGCACAGCTTTCGCATTCATGATAATTTTATTTTTATGTTTTATGTTGTTTACTTGTGCTAAAAGATGTTTTTCTCTGGGCAATTATTTCTATTTTCATACCGCACATGTTTCAAATAGGGTAGATCAATCAGTTTTAATTTATATATCTTTTGCTCCTACAAGTGTATATCACACGGAAAACAACTTCACCATAAGATTTAACAATTAAGTTTATGTGAATGTAACTGTGACAAAAATGAATGAAATAGAAATACTTGGCACGTGATACTACTTTTCTCTTAAGTATTGTCGATCACAGCAATACTCTGGATTTTAAATCTTCCAAACATCTCCAAAATCTTTAGTGACGGATAAAAGGACGGAAAACCAATAAGAAATATTTTTACAAATGAAACATTAAGATAAAAGACATAGACCACATCAGGCTGCCAATTACAATCTGTCAAAATAAATAGGTTTCATATGAAAATTATTATACGACTACAAGACCACAATTGTAACTATTAAAATTAGAAGTATTAATTGAACTGTTTCTTTTTACAAAATATATATTATTTAGAAAAAGGAATACCAATTTCCAAATTACATTCTTAATTATTTTAAACAAAAAAAAAAAAGTAGTTACTTTTTGGAGAAATAAAATTAATATATAACCAGTTCCAAAAAATACATAATATTTTATTTTAATTTAAGTGAACAAAAAATATTATTCCTTACAGTAAATATTTTAAGAACTATTGGAATCTTTAATTTTAAATAATATTCATTCGAAACACGTTAACAACATAATTTTTTTTTAATTAAGTAAAATATTTACTAGTATTTAAAAATATATAAATATTTATATTCAAAATATGTTTTATTTATATGTATATCTGAAATTAAACTACATATCTCGGTTACAGCTTGAGCATTATGTTTGCAATTCGAATTTATTTCAGGATACTGAAATAGCGGAACTTTTTTAATTCAAAGAAGAAAAAAAGTGATTCCACCAAAATTGATTAATTATAAATTTGAAATTCTTTTTCTGGGTTTCGCTAATTTTAAGCGACAATATGTGAATCTGGTGTTGACAATGCAGTAATAAATGTGAAATAAATCAAAGCTTAAATAATAATATATTTTGCAAAGGGAAAACAACACGATAGGGGTAAAAAGTTCTAAGACAATTGATAAGCTTTAAACAAATCATTTGTGTTTTTTTTGTTATTTAATAAATATAAATCGTGACGAATTGAGTACCAGTTGACCTTATTAGCGCAGCCGATTGTCAACTGTTTGAAGCCAATCTATCAAAATTTATTTACATATGTTCATCACTTGTATAAATAAATTTGGTGCGCGTCATCTATTCATCATAACTGACCCAAAATTATATTAAAATTCTGTCATTTTCCTTCATTTTCATCACTTTTTTCCAATTTCAATTCAAAACAGTGTTAAAAATTATAAAAAAGGAAAGTGACTAAAATAATGGATTAAAATATGGGAACAAATCTATTTTAGTGAAGCTTATCCAAATGGAACAAAATGTCTATACCACGTACTTAAAAATATGAACAATTTACGAGTTATGGACCTCTAAAATTTTTATATAAAAGTCCAAATCTGCATTGAGTTAATAAACAAATCAGCTCAAGTTTCTTTAATAAAATGTATAGATTTATTGAAAAATGTACCGTTTATGATTTTACATTAAATAGTAATTTTTACCCCTTTCAATTTTTGGCGCTTTTTTACATCTATATATTTCAAAAGTGGGATAATTTTTTTTAACAATGAACAGCTGTTCATATTTTTCAATTGTTTCTTTTTTGTTTGGTTTATTGTAATTTGTAAGCACTTTAGTTTTATTTTTGCTTTCCAACAGTACAAATATATTTTTTTCATGTAAAATTGCTAAATTTCTAATTTAAGAAGTGCGTAACAACAAAAATTTTGTAGATTGGGACAACCAAAGTACGAGAATTTGAATCAGTTGCTGTTGCCATCTTCAAAATAATTACGTAGCCGACTACAAGGCAACGAATGCAGCGAACTACATTTGTAGCCTCTGTAGTTCGTAGCCTGCTGTGGCGAATGTGTTTCATGCTTTAGTCGGCAAGGTCAGAGGCATGAAGTTGCCTTACTGAATACTAATTAACCGATCAGCATCATATTCCATTATACTAAATGCTCATATATTCATTATATATTAGTATAAATTAAACTGAATACAATTGTATATCGAAAACAAATATATTCTTTTTAGGCCAATTTACTTAATTATTTCGCTAATAGCAGCCGAGTTTTTAGTTAAAAAGTACACATTTTGCCAGTTTCAATATTCGTATACCCCTTTGCACTATTCAATCTCTCTAGGGTGTTGCAAAGCATGCCTTGACTTTCTTTACGTTTGTTTTTGTAGCCTCTTCTCATGCTTTTTGCACATTCAGTTCGGGTTATTCGTTCGTTTTCAACTACTGTTTTGATGTTTGTGATTGTTGGAAATGTTGAAATTTTTGACAGACAATGTAATTTTTTGTTGTTTTTTTTTCCTGATACATGTGACTGGTGTATAACATGATGATGGAATGAAGATGACGACCATGCTGGCTAGCAATGGGTTTTTCTTACATTTTCATCTTAATAACATACATGCATATGTGTGTATATATACACATGTATGGGTATGTGTCTGTATATAAAATCTATAAGATCTCTAAATAAGGAGCAGTCGGTAGCCACAGTTAGTGCAGAAAATAGCTTCGATGACAGTTTTTCGTAGGTTATAAATCTTGTTTTGTGGAAAAAAAATTGCACAAACGTTTTTATGCGTTAAAATGAGTCTTATTTGCAGTTTTAGTGTGCGTTCTTTTGACATTTCTTATGAAGACTAAGAAAGATAAAAAATAAAAATAAAAGCAACAATTTTTTGATGACAAACAATTATGATCTGTTTATGTTGTATCGTTGGGATTGTGTTAAATGCTTTTCTGTTTTGTTTTAACAAGCAAACCTTGCTTCAGATGTAGTTTAACGCTGTGTGCCTTGGTTTGCTTATTTTTTTATGTCCTTTAAGAAATTTCTTAAATTTATATGTTGCATGTTAAGCATAAATGATAATGACGAGACATTGATATGTTGTTGAGTTTTGAAGTTAAAGTTAAAGTGAAAAAAAAAAATAAATCTTTATTCTTATTTTCGAATTTTTTATATATTTTTGCTTTCGAATGAAATAAATATTTAAAATTTTCAAGTTTCTTATTTTTTTCTTTTATTTCCTTGGGCCTTAAAGAATGAATTTCTTTAGTGGCCACAAAATGTGTCGATGTGGTGCCTTTGTTCGCATTATATTTAACTTGTTATCATTTATTATTAACGCTGGCAGTATATATTTTTACAAAATTTTTTTTGCTCATTAGCTTCATGAAGAAAAAAGGCAAAAATTGTCGGCCGTTGACAAACATTTAACCTTTTTTTGGTGTTCACAGTCTTATTGTTTCATGCATTTGTTTTTTGTCCCATTTGACTGAAAACTTTTCGCCTGTTGATGTTTTTATTATAAAATTATGAAAGGAGTCTTTTCCCCTTTTGTAAATGAATGAATTTTTGCGTAAATATTTACGCATACATCCCAGTATCTGTATCAGTAGCACTCCAAATACCCGTACTGCTGAGTTCAGAATTTTTACTTTTTTTCCATCAACTTCTTGTTTTGTATGGCAATTTTATAAGAATGCCAAAAGAATCCTTTAAGCAGTGTCCAATGTTTACAGAGACATTATAGTTATTATGAATTGTAAAAAAGACAAAGAGCAATAAGAAAAAAAGAGTACATAATAAGGAAAAATTTCTTAGCGTATAAAAATTATGAGTCGAATAATATTTTTTAATTGCTTTATTAAGTTGAGCAGCTTTTTTTTGAACATGCAGCCAATTGCTAATAAAGTCGCACAGATGAATTGACAGCTTCTAAATGCATTATTAATAATTAATTTGTTCTGAATAATAACTACTACAAAAGCCATAAATGTTTTTGGGGAGGAAGTATAAAACCGTACAATGGAACCTGGAGTTACAATATCTGGTAATTTCTAACAACTGGACGAAGTGTAGATACTAGGTTTTCATACTTCCCGCACTGCCCAGAAAAAAATGGACAAATCCTGCGTGACGAAAGCTACATTCGTAAGCTTTGCGTATTAAAATATAAAAATTGTTTCGTCTCTCAAAAGAGATACCTTCAACATATAAACATGTGTTTAGTGTACTTTCGAATGGTTTAAAATATATGTACTCGTAACTTGTTAAGAGGTATTTGTTGCGAAATAATTGATCGCAAAATTTTGTGTCGCACGTTAAAAAAATTACAGTAACTTTGAGATTTCAAGTGTGTTTTAGTAATTTTTAGCGAATTTTATAAAATAAAACACATCAAATCTAATACAGAAATGAAAGAGATTTGTAAAATAACTTATTTCCCACGAAAACATTTATATATTTTTATCAAGAGCCGTGGACCCATTGTGATGGAAATTGGAAATTACTCAAAATTTTTACTTTTTTCCAAAAACTTAAAAAATTATAAATATTCTTTCATTTATTCAACGTTAGCCAGAATTAATTACGATTATTTATCTATGTTTGTTATATGGTTTAGCTTGGATTTATGCACATTTCATTTTCAAAAATTATTTTATACAACAAACATTTCTTTATTCGATTTTAAATTACAGAAATTAAATAGATTTAAAAATAAAAAAAAAAAAAATATAAAAAATAAAAACTTCCTGAAGATGTTAACCGAAGGTTAACGAAATATCAAAAATAAATATAAAAATAATAAATAAAAAGAGAAAAAACCTTAAAGCTTAAAAAAATAGATTGTTAAAATAGATTTAAAATTTAATAAAAAAAACTGTTTGTTGTGTATAATTTGAATGCGTGCGATTAAGTCTGCAAACAGAGTAGAAGTTCGAGTGCTTTTATGGGCAACGAAACACAGGGACATTTCTAGTAGTGTGTATAATATGAATTACTCATAAAAACATCTCGCATTTTTTTCTGATGTGCGCTTGTGTGGCTTTGTGTTAGTTGTTGTCGCAAGGATCCAGTGGCGAAGGCATAGTCCCTGGTCACTGAACAGTAATAGCTTCAGCTGTATCCAATCCACAGGCACATCAGACGGCATTGTGTAGCACCGGCGAAGTAAAATAATTACTAAAATTGGCTACTAAAAACGAAGCTTCAAAACTTAACACGTCTCCTTGACATCAGAGACGCTACAACACTGCTATTAAAACGTGCAAGAAGCATTTTTGTAAGATAGTGAAGCTTCATCTCCTATCATTTCTCCTACAATGCACCGCATGGGTAGGGATCATCTCCTGAGTGCTGGTCCAAGATAAAAAAAGAGTGTGGAACAATAAAGAACAAACTTAGAACTAGAATAGCAGGCCATAAATCAGATCAAAAATACAGACACATTAATACACAAAAAACTGTATCATCTTCATTTTGTGCGAACTTGAATCACTTTCCGAAATTTGATGAAGTAGAAATATTGAATAGAGATGATAATTACAAACGTCGTTATATGTTAGAAATGTTAGAGATAATAAAAGTACCAATAGATAGAAGAATTAATTTTAAGGCAGATATAGATAAAATAGCTCAAAATTTTTGATATTTAGTTAGTAAAAAATAGGGACAATTTATTTCATATAATAGTAATTTTAAGTTTTTCTATTATAATTGTTAATTATTTCGTATGTATTTTGAGTTATTTGAATTTTTATAAAAAAGAAAAGAAATATTTTTTTGCAAAATACTTTTATATAATCGACAGAAAAAAAAATATTTTCTTTTCAAATAATATAAAATATTTTGATTTTATGTTTTTATGTTTGTTAAATAATTTTATTCGAAAAATTTAATTTTCCTGATGGTTATCGAAAATAAATAATTTTAAAACTTTTTATAAAAAAGACCTGCAGTGCTAAATAATTTATTGCATACGAAAAAAAGTGTTTGTTGTGTAAAATAATTTCTGTAAGACCTCCTTAGTTTTTTTTTTTTTGCTCAGTAATTCTCATAGATTTTTTGGAAGTTTTTATACAAATATGTGTTTTTCAATAATTTGGTTGAAGGCGGGGCTGCCCAAAGAAAAAAGAAGATTCTACCAAAAGTTACACAAAACTTACGTTTTCTTATTTTGAACTAAAAACAAATTTCGAACTAAAAGTTCAAAAAGTATACATATAGCAAAATAAATACATTAAAGAATACATAAGTATAAAAAACATATGTGAGTTCCTAAACTTCATTTACAAAGCAACTATACCAAGTATCGCATTCCAAAATGCAATTGTACAGATTTTTACAATGTCACCTGATCGAAAATGTGCCAGAAAAGTAACCGATGAGCATACATAGAAGCAAACTGTACATCGTTTAATTTGGTGATGCATTCATTATTGACATGCTTTAAAATTCTGTGTTTTCAACAATTAAGTAAGTAAATTTATATTTTATAAATTGCTTTGAGATGTTTTTGCAATAATTTCACAAACAAATTTTTAGCTATGCTGATTGCCATCATGAAAGTAACTAATTGTATCAAAACGTCAAACAATGTGCAAAGTTTATTTCTACAAAGTTAACGTAACTTTTCTTAGCTTTGTTTTGTTTTGATACTGCAAAGTATTTTGATGTTTTGAAATTCACCTTATGTGTACATATTACGAGTATACTAAATGTGAATTCCAGAATATCGAAAAAGAATTCCCTCGATTAATTTTCATTTGAAACAAAAACAAATACCAACATTTTGTTTTTATTTTTAATGTAAATTGCACGAACCCAATTTTTGGGAGCTCGATCATGGAGCAATATCTTCGGATGGCGGATGAGAGACGAAACTGGCTGAGCTTAGTAGAGGTCGCACAGTGTAGCCACGTTTCGGCGATAAACACACGAAGTAGATTGTGAATTTGGGTCGAATAAGCATCACACGGCTGGTTGTGGTATTGACGAGCCATTGGCAATCGGCCGAACGTACCGATAAGCTTAGTTTCCCTTAAAACATATTCGGAACGGTATAAGCAGGAGACGGTTTTTGGCATGCTAGGCGAGTGCCCGGCATTGCACATGGTGAGGCACCGGTTTCTGTGCAAACATGTACTGGTCGACCGGAGATATCGCATGTGGGTACAGCTGACCTTATGCGATACCGCAGCGCAACGGGGTGGAATTTGTATCTCTCTTCGATCCAGCGATGGATCTCTTACATCGCCTAGAACTTCGAATGAGTGAGTGATGTCTTCGAATCGGATTCTTGCGACCCCACTAGAGTGCCTGCGGGCAGCCACGAAAATCATTCACAAAAATATACAAACAGAAAAATGCAATCTAAATAATCATAATAGCCCAACTCACAATCTTGTGCATATGGTGTTGCATCATTGCATTTGCAAAAAGGTATAGCATATTTTTGCATTGCTGTGTATTTTGTTACTGTAGAGCAAAAATATGCTATACCTTTTTGCAAATGCAATGATGCAACACCATATGCACAAGATTGTGAGTTGGGCTAATATGTTTTCTCTGTTTTGCTTTTAAAAATAAGCAATGTGCATTAAGCATAACAGTCACTTAAACTGTGTGCAATATTTTAAAGGATTTAAGAGGTTTTGCCTTCAAATTAACAAAATACGTTTGCAAAAAACTTTATATATAAATATGTATATATGTACATATACATACATATATCTATGTATATGTGCATGTGTCAACATTTAAAGCAACTTTTTTTTAGTATTTTGCTTTTTCTGAAAATTGCAATGTAAATATTTAAATGGTTTAAGTAGAAAAATACATCAAATGTACAAATAAGCACATGCAGTTTGTCCTAATGGCAATGCTGAATGCAGCGCAATAGCAATAGCAACAGCAACAGCAACTGCAACTGCAACATATTTACCATAAACAGCCAAACACAGTGAAAGAATTTTAAAAACATCATAACCATCAGATGCATAATATTTGCATGTACTATGTATTTTGCTATGTACGTACGTGTGTTGTATGCGTGTGTGTGCATGTGTGTGTTATGCATGGCGTTCATACGGTTTACTGCTCTTAAAAGAAGGTATAAAAAAAGATTAAATAAAAATGAAGAAAAATAAAAAGAAAATACAAAAAGTGTTACAAGGTAAAGTGATGGCAAAGCTCTTGAAAAATAAATTTATATGGAAGATGAAAAAATAAAAACAACATCAACAACATAAAGAAACACGTAGTAGAATTAAAAACATGCTCTTAAAACAATGCACTACGTACATGACATTAACACACATTCGATATTCGTTCATTTACTTCTTACGCACTTGTCTTTCAACTTGATGAAAAACAACACTGGAAAAAAGTAACGCCTTTAAAATATTAAATTACGTTACTAGACATCGTTTTGCTTGCACAAATTGCTGGAAAGTTGAAGCTGCAAGTTTGTTTGTGCATTGCTTAGGAGTGCATACTCTATACATCTGACGACCAGTGTATACAAATTAGTTCATGTCATCATAGAAAGTGTATAATATTTTCTTCAGTTAATTTTTTTTTTTCGCAAGAAGATTCTTGGGTTTGGTGTTGACATGGTAAGATTGCTTTGCATTTGCTTGGGCATGGAGGGAGTTATGGCCCCTGCCAATCGGATCACCGTAGTTTTTTTAAGGGCACCTTGTACAAATTTTGTATGTTTGTGTTTTTTTTTTTTGTTTAAATATTGAAAAAGTTCTTGGGATATCAACAAATCTGGGGCAGTTTGCTGCCTGAAGCGAAAGCATTAATATACTTTTTCGTACTTTAAAAATAATTTTATAAAAAAAAAGCTCTAAAAAGCATGTTGCTTCTTCCATTTCAATAAACTAACAATAAATTTTAAAAGGCGACACATTATTTAAAATAATTTACTTCCGAAAAAAATACAATCGCAGTAGACGATTTTGGTAATAAAAAAAAAATAAAATAAAAAGTAGAAGTAACAGAAAAAGCCAATAATCAATATATTATCAATAATGACGGCTATGAAAACATTAAACTTAAATTGAGTGTGCAACGTACTTCTTTTTTCTTTTTTTTTTTTTTGTTTTCATTGTCTTTTTGTTATATACTGGGGGTTAATTTTTTCAACATAACTTAATTTATGGCTATGGCACGTACACATACACACTTTTACACATGGTCGTAGGCGGGCCATCATCACACTCTGGAGGGGCTACAGATCATTGTAATTATTTTATGTATATTATTGTTATTATTTATTAAATGCAGATATAAAAGAGCTCGAGCCCGAATTATAACAGATTTTATAATTTTTTAAAATGATAGAAGAAGTGAAAAATAGTAAAATTGAAGTTTTCATATAATTTGTTCTATAAAAGTTAAAATAAATATAAATAATAATTTTATTCTTTAATTTAAGCGCAAAACTTAAATCGAAATAATGAATTGGCTGCCATTTTATTATAAACGAAAAAAATAGAGTTCTTTTTTCATAAAAATTTTATTTAAAACAGTAAAACTGACGATGTTCATTGAAAAAAATTATATCGCTCAAATGACGTACTCTTGAGTTGACGCATAAATGCGGCATTTAAAATTGGCGATTTCTTCTTTAAATTTAACTTTAAAGACTTGCAAGGCCCGTAGATTGTTGTGGTAATCAAGAATTTTAAAAAGCAAGAAGCCGAGTGATGTTAGATCTGGTGATCTGAATTGGCAGTTATAATCCCATAAAACGGGAGATTGCTCAACCTGGAAATTGGTATTTCGAAATCTTTATCGTTGACCGAGCTGTATGAGCGGTAGCTTCGCCCTGTTAAAACCAACGTACAACCAATGCAAAAAGCAAAAATTAGTTATCATCTGCCCGTAACGCTCACCAACTAGAGTTATTGTTGCCATCAGCGTCCTCCAATAACTTTTTACTGCAATTTCCCCCCCAAATAGTGATTTTGAGAGGATACTATGGCTCCTCATGCACTTCATGTTGATTCATTCACTCTGTGTTAAACAGCAGTCTGAAAATTTGTCAAATAAGAGTACTATAAATACGAATATACATTCTTGAGGTGTACATCGCTACATGGCTACTTGACAAGTAGTTCTTTATATAGGGCAGTGGCAAAAAAGGCCGCCAATTCATATTACGACATTATTTTTGCGCAACCCTGTATTAGACAAACTTAATACATTAACAATTTATATAGTCATGGCGGAAATACGGTAAAATATTAGCTCTGTGAGTCGAACTTTTTTTTTTTTTTTCTTGGACCGGCACTCAGGGATGACCCCTACACATGCGATGCATTGTGCTGGAACTAGGAAATTAGGTTATGGGAAGGAGGATAGAGGGAGTAGTGTTTATTGACATTTGATTTAAATCTTCCCAAGCTAAAAGTGAGTTGAACTTGGCTTCCCATCGTACATCTTAGCTTCGCATCTACGCCAGTGGTCTTATTTGTGCAACTCTACAGTTGATGCAACCAACAAACATAAGTTTATGCTTTAATATTTTTATATGTTTCATATATTTTATATGTTTTATATATTTCTTTTCACAAACAAATGATATCAATAATATTTGATTATTGTTTAAGAACCCTAGTGCGAAATACACACACACAAAAATCAAGAGGGTGGCGATGGCACGATGGATGGTAGTCTGCACGTTGACTACAAAACCAAAAACAGACCTGGGTTCAACCCCAGTTACAGACTAAAATTTTAAAATAAAAATAAAGATCACGCATTTTTCTGAAGTGCATTAGTGTGTCTTTGTGTGTCAGTTGTTGTCGGAAGGTTTCAGTGGCGAAGGCATAGTCACTGGTCACTGAACAATATCGGCTTCAGCTGATAGCAATGCACAATCGCATCAGAACGTCCTCCTTCGTCGGTATTGTGTAGCGCCGGCGAAGTAAAATAATAATAAATATGGCTACTAAACCGAAGCTTCAGCACTGCTACGAGTATTAACAAAGAACGTGCAAAAGCAGAGCTGCAAAATAATTAATTAAGCTTCACCTCCTGTCGTTTCTCCTACTATCCCTTTCCTATAGTTCCAGCACAATGCTTCGCATGTGTAGGAGTCATCTCCTGAGTGCTGGTCCCAGATAAAAAAAAAAAAGTTAAAAACGGAAAAAAGGTTGATTTTATACTTGTCGGTGGCGATTTTGCTTCATATGATTTTCATGTTAGTTCAACACGATGTTCTAATAACCTGAACACATATTATTTTTTGCTGTTGGCACAACTTTAATTCCTGCTGATTTAATATGTCAGTGCTGTTGAATCAAAATGAAATTTATGTTGAATTACCATCACAAATCTTGATAATTTTAGGTCATTTCAATTTAGAGTAACGTGTAATATAGCTTGAACCAATCGTATTTGAATTTTCATTCAACATGAAATGGATTAAAAAAAAAAAGAACTTACAATTGCAGTTAAGTTGAATTAACGTATAATGTCCATCAGTAGACATTCCGAATTCTTGAAAAAGCTAAGAAATCATATTTAACACTGCTCAGTGTTCATTTTACCTGATTCTATGTTAATTTTACAATAGTCTATCTGTGTACGAAACTCTTGAATTTTGCTGTATTGATTTTGTACATTGTAACGTTGCTTTAACGTGATATAAATCTGGATTTTACGTATTTAACATCGTGCAACGTTATTTTTATTACAAAAAATATTGAATCATTACCATTTAGTCATGTTAATTTTACATTGGAGTTTTTTTTATTCTGTGCGTAAGAGGCGTGAGCATACGAAATTGATTAAAGTAAGAACTCTTTTTTATATTTTCCAACATAAAAAGAAGTGCTTTTAAACTGTAAACGAAATGTTTGCCTGGTGTAATTCCCACATCAACGTACTTATACAGTGAATTGTTTTTTTACAAGTTTTTTTTTTATATGCTGCCTACACTCGCTTAATGGCAATTTCATTTGACTTTAAGCCCTGTGTGGCATATAGGCAATATCACCATAACCAGCATCATCATAGGAGTCGTCGTACAACGTCAGCATGCCCAAAAGGGTATGACTGAATTGAAAAAAAAAATTAATTCAACCATGCTACCAATGTACTTCAATTGGTTAACAGGAAGAAAATCCATCCATCCATTCAACATACAACAAGAGTGTAGCAGGACACAAAAACCCCAATCCAAAGAGTAAAAAAAGAACTGAATTTTCCTTTATTACATTTCGCATTGTTGAAGTTTAATAAACGTACAATGCAGCATCGTCAGCAGGCAAAAAAATCAGCTCGTACTTCTTATTGTAGTTAAAAAACTTGTGCTACAAATCAATTAAACACTCCATGTGCCAGAAGTGAAAAAAGGCACATGTGAAAGTTAACAGAGGTGGCATCTACAGGCTTTTTTCCATCCATGTTGGCAGTTTTATGTTTAAACATCAGACACTATGATTTTGATTTAGTGTGGAAAGCTTGCAAAATTTTTAAATGTTCTTTTCTGATTCTTTTTATACAAAAACTGTTCGTATTAATTGATGATGTTTTTCATTTTCCTTAATTAAATCTATAGAACCGTGTGTAATGGAATTCAAATTTTCAATTCAAGTATAAATATTATTTATCTATCGAAACAAACCAAATGGCTTCTTTTTCATATAGTTTTCACAACATTTTACGCAAGACAAGTTGTTTAAATTTCTCAAAATAAGAACTTTAAAAAGGAGGAGTTTCTTGGGAAACGCAGAAGCATCTACCGACTAGCTATTAATTGTCATACATTTGAGAACCCTGGAATTCACTCAATGTCCGATATCTGCTGGTTATCGTATTATGGAGCTGCCAACTCTGTAGAAAAATTTCTTGAGCAACGAATTTCTTGCGAACGAATGGAAATTACGAATAATATCGTGATGGTTGAGAATTGTTTAAAACCGAATATTTTAATGATTTTATTATTATTTTTGATAAACTTTTTTTTTGTTAATCGTCATAATTTTATTAATTTTAAAATACTGTTAGCTGATTTGGCTCTGCATTGCCACCATCTCAATGGCCACTGTCCCCTGTACATTAAGTCCATAAATTTCTTTTCACGCCATAAATAGTTTTTTTTTTTATGAAATCTTTGAAAAGTTTTGTATGACTTGATACGGTATACTTGCGGCCAATCCTCCTCACCGTCATTCTGACGAATCATCAATACTTTATATGATATTTTTTTAAGAAATTGCAAATCAATTAATAAATTGAATGAATTTACAAAATAAATACCATTTTTTAGGTTTTTTTCAACTCCTACCAATGCTATTGTGAATAAAATAAATTTGTAAAAAATCTTTATGAAAAGCGTAAAAAAATTCGTTGGATGAACTTATTCGACCAAAGTCATAACACTCAGAGAAGCAACAATAACTTCAATGTTTTAGAATAAAACACATTGTAATTAATTTTTTAACAACAAACATATGGGAGTTAGAGTAAAAAATAAAAATACGCAACTTTTTTTTATCAATCTCCGGTTTTATAAACTCTTTCATAATTTGCAATTCGTTAATTTGAATCTCGCGAAAGTTTTAATTGTTTTCCAGGTCCTTTCAATAAATTGATAAAACAATCCATATAATCTGGTCACTTCGGTAATTTGGAATTATTTTAATTTCATCTTGATCGCCTACGCTCTATATTATTTTAATATGCTGCGTGTTGTGCAAAATATAAAACAGACAGAAAATAATTATTTATTTTAGAGTATATATGCACTGCTCTAAAATATATAGAAATGTCATTTACTGACGGTCTTTTAATAATTTGAAGTTTGGCTTTTTTTCCACACCGTGTGATTTGAACTTATAATGTGATTGAATATGTGAGTTTTAAAAAATTTTAAATTTAATCGTCCTGTTCAGTTTTGCAATACGTTGTTGTTGGAACTTTTCAAATTATCGACAGTCGACTGTATACAGATTATATGAGTTAATAAATCAGGAATTATGAAAGTATCGAATATTTCGGTATTGAGTATTTAATGCAAACCATTTTTTCTGTGCACTCTATAAATAAAAGTAGGAACTCAAGTTTCAGGGTTGTATTTAAAATAAAGTATACTACACCATCCAGTGTACAATACATGGCAACAAAATCACCAACAAAATTTCGGAAGTATGTGTTTAATTTCTTTTTAACTTCCTGTTATAGGATGTTACTGATTTTACCCAAATTTTCGAATACCAAGTTTTTATTATATTTCGACGTTTTGAGGTCCTGGGAGTCCATTCTGACTATTTCGATGATGTCAGTTTGGAAGGATGTATGGATGAGGCTATGTAACACCCAATTTTTTTTTTCTTGGATCGGCACTCAGGGGATGACTCCTATATATCGGTAGCATTGTGCCGGAACTAGGAAATAAGGTTTTGAGAGAAAGGATAGAGGGAGTAGTGTTTATTGACATTTGATTTAGTTTTTTCCCACATCAAAAGTGACAGATGACAGAATGGCAGATGACAGAAAAGTTAGACGATGAATAAAATTCATGAAATTTTTTTTCTGTCAGCGAGCGGGATTTCTGTTTTTCCTGTTATTCAAATTTCTCTTTGTACTCATTTTTACATTGCAAATTAGAAATATCAAAAAATCAACACTGAAATAAAAATATGCTTTAATTATAATTAACGGTATCGAAGTAAGAAGTTTTCGTAAGTTACTTCGAAAGCAATATAGAAAATTCTCACTTAGATGTCGTGAGTTAAAGAACCGATTCGATTTCGAAAAATTTCGAAAATAAAATTTTCGAAAAATTACTTTTTCATAATAAATTTTAAACAACAATACCAATTTTGACAGGCAGTGAAAACTACATGTGATAGTTACTAAGAAACATACTAATTCAAAGACAAAATTGTAAATTACTCTGGCAAACACTAGCAGAACGGAACAACATGGTGTTTTCGAAACTACCAAGCCGCACAATTTTAAAATCAGCTCTTAAGCTCAGGAAGAGGCGTTGATTGCTGCTAATTTGACTAAAATCAGGTGATATCGTTGACGATGTTGTTTTTGTTGTTTTTGTAAATAACCCGAAAAGTGGTTGTCAAATGGCGTTATATATTCACCGATTTTTTTGGACTATTAAAGGATATTAATGTGAAAAATTTTTGAAAAATGTTTATTGTTTTTAATTACTCCGTAATTATAATAATCCTGCAAGGTCAGCGAGGTCTGCACGTTGACTACAAAAAAAAAAAAAAATGTCCTGGGTTCGTACCCAGTTTCAGACTGAATCATAAAAACATCTCGTATTTTTTCTGATGTGCATTAGTTGTTGTCGGAAGTTGTCAGTGGCTAAGGCAATGCAGCTCATGTGTAGGGGTCATATCCTGAGCGCTGGTCCAAGATAAAGAAAAGGTCAACCGATTCCCATATTTTTTTTTTAAATATCGACGATTGATATCATTAATTAAATAAAATTTTTAATTTCTGGAAAATCTTTCGATTATTGAGTCTATACTTAAAAAGTCTTGAGTAGGATCGAATATAAAAAATATTGCTATTTTATAACTCCACTGCAAATAAATAAATAATATTGATAATATTCTTAATGAATCAATAAGCATAATACGTACATATGTTCATTTTTCATTTTCAAGAAAATTTCTTATTGACAATCGAGTACGCAATACTGTGTCGTGTTGGAAAGTTCAAGAGTTCGAACTGTGTGCTTCAACTTCTACTCCACGACTAAAACAGCATTTCTTCAAATTTGAAACAGCTTTTTTAACTTTTGCGAGCTTTATAAGTTCCTAAAAATATTTTGCAGTTATATTTTGAAAAAGATATTTAGCAACTAAAATTTTCACAATCCTGATTGCATTATAATGGAAATTGGTACCTGTAATCTTATTATAATTTCCATTTCTACTTTTCGCCATAGTAGTATGTTATTAAATCCATGGAAAATCTATAAAAGAAAAGTTCATAAGCTTCAGTTGTCATTAATATTGATTCAAATATTAAAACTCTTCTGACTGTATTTAAGTTTTTAATTTTTCTCCCCACTCAAAACTCTTATGTACATACAAATTCAGAACAAAACAAAAAGCCAAGTAGACATTGAAACAAATGTTAGATTCCAGTTAACTGACCATCAATCTGTTCGGTTCTGTAAACAACGTGCTTTTGTACACAAACGTGTTTGCGTTTTGTGGTCTCAGCCCGGTTGTTAAAAGTTGTGTCCATTTAAAAAAAAAAAAACAAAAAGAAATATAAATTTGTATCAGTCTGAATGTTTAAAAAACTAAAAGAAAAAAAGTTTTATTGTATCCTACCGAGTTTCCGCCAACGTTATCAAAATGACTTTGAAAGTCATGAACCCCAATGTTCCCATTTTAAGTTTATTAAGACCAAAACCATTGGTCGCACAACAAAATGAAAAGCTTTAAAAGTCCTCTTGCTTTATACTCGTTATTTATTCCACACGTTTTTAGTTGGGGGAAAAAAAAGGAGACAAAATGAATATGGTGCGTTTTTCTTGTTTCTTTTTTCCAATCCAGGTTTATGGTAAAAATTTATAACATTTGTCTTTTCGCCAAAAAAAAAAGTGTTCCAGTCATCCGTTCGCTTTAAAAATGACACAACAAAAGATACTGGTTTCAATGACATTTCAGAAAAAACTTTAATGAATTTCCATACGAGTGTGTCAGTGGGCAGAACCTCAAAGGAATAATTTAATGCCAATGTTAAAATTCACATTATAAAATGTTAATTTAAATTTTTTTTTTTTTTTTGGACCGGCACTCAGGGGCTGACCCCTACACATGCAATACATTGTGCTGGAACTAGGAAATTAGGTTATGGGAAGGAATTTGAAAACAAAATAAAAATTATGATTTGGCAACACCGTTAGCGTTTTATAAAAATAACATTTCTTTGCATCGTGTTGGACGTGTTGTAGCTACATCTTCCGATGAATATTAATGTTGAATTAGTGTTGATTATTTCATTATTATCACTTGTTATTATGAAAAAAAATTCAATATTTGCAATGTTGTCAAAAATAACGTAGTAAACTATTGCAGCGCTAACACAGTTTCATAATTTTTATTTTTGTTTTCGGTAAAATGTCGTTTTCGTTTTAACGTACGAGTATTTCGTGATTATCATCTGTTTGAAACCAATTTGTAAAAATTTTTAATTTTTGCCCTTGCATACAGATATATATTTGGTGCGAGCCATTTATTGTTTATAACCAACCCAAAATTATAACCAACTCTAAAATTTTTTCAGCAGTTTTAAAATTTTTTTTATCTATCTATTATTCTTACATATGCATTGCATTGCACTCGAGCTAGATAGAGAGAGAGAGAGAGGGAGAGAGATAGTATAGAGAATAGACAGGTGGTGAGAGTGGTAGGATGGTATACATTAATACATACTCTTCAGTTGCGTGTTAAGTTCTAAACACTTAGACGACAGCAGACTTCACAACTTCACAGCTTCCAATGCTGCCAACTTTAAATGCTGCTCTGAAGTCAGATTCATAATTATGTTGAAGACAGCAACAACATAATAATCAGCTGATGTGTACATCAATTTCAAGTTTTCATAAATATTAAAAATTACTTCAAAGTTTAAAAATATAAAAAATGAATGAAGAAAATTTAGTGAATATAATGACAACACTATATTTGTTTATTGCTGCCTGTCAAAATAGAAAATAGCCTAAGTTGGCAGCAGCAGCAAATGCTGTTGTGCAGTCCTGCTGCTGTGCGGCCGTCAAAATAATCGTTTTCATTTAAACACATGGATTTTATTTTTGACATCTATCCAGGGTTAAGGCAACAAAAAATAATTATAACGCTTCTTTTAAAATTTTTAACTAGAATAATGTGTGGGATTGTTGGTATCAATAAAATAGAAAAATAATTCACATAAATATTTCTTGTGTGGTGTGGTTACTGACTCACGTTTTAGCTGCTAGCTGTACAACGTGGCGTTAAAAAGTCCCAATGACTTTTTAAACACGTCTGCACTCGGCGCTGTCACTGTTTATTACTTTTTATTATCCTTCGATCCAGAAGAAGAAATTACGGTATAAAAATTATTAATAATGTATAAAATAAGCGTTCTAAAATCAGTGGGTTTACCATAGCTGGACCTCGTACACCGAAGGTTAACATGTTAAAAGAGACTGCCGTGTAAATGAAATCTTGTCAGTAATAAAATTTTTAAGCTTCCATGCGGCAAGTATATTGCAGTGGAAAATTAGACGTCTCACATGTGTAAAACATGCAGAGTGAAACGATGACCATAATTATGGCATTCGATATTCAAAGAAATTTCAATATGAAAAATTTATTTCAGCCTTAATTGTCCCTTGCAAATGTTTAAGTCTTGAACGAATTTTTTTTTTAATATATATATTACAAACTAAACAATCGAGTGGTTAATAGAGCTGCAGTTAATTTTTAACCGATTAAAATACATGATATTCTTTAACAAGTTAATGAGAATTATAAATAATAATGTTGTAAAATTTATATTTATATATATGTATGTACATATATAACAGCTGAAAAAGTAGGTGAGTAGTAACAAACACATTCAACGAATTAGAATTGTAAGCCCTCTTTAATGAGTTGTGAATTCTTATTAGGCGCCACCTACCATCAGAATTTTTATTTTTTAACACAAAGTCGTGTACCATTTGTAATTTAAATATTTCACGCAACGAAAAGCTTGACATTTTCTTTGACATATTCTGGCAGGTGTTAAACATCAATTTAGGCGTATATTAAGCACTTCAAAATTAAACTTACCGTTAAGCATTCTGAGTTTTTTTCACACAGCGCATGTTTTGTTGTGTACTGTAATTAGAAGTAGGAAAAATATATTTGAATTAAATTCTACATTATTTTATTTGAAAACATACTTAAAAGTAAAGGAGGCCTTCTCGAAACATTTGTGCTTCTTATTTTTATGTTTTTTGTTTAGCTAATTAGAAATGCTAAAATTGTGTTTGTGTATTTCGAAAAATATACATAAATAACAGAACGTGTATTGTCAGTTTCTGGAAATGTGTTTTGTAATTCTTTATCTAAATGAGGTCAATATCTTAAACAGCAGCCCCACAAATTTTTTTCAAAATTGTCTATTTCTGCTTGAAATATAATCTTGAAAACGTATGTCGTTGCAAATGGCCACAAAACACTCACTAAACATATGTTAATAATTCTTGACAGTTTTGGTGACACATTAGGCATTCGTTAGAATTCAAAAAGTACTGGGTAGGGGGAACATAATGCCATAATTGGAATTGGCTGTTATAGGTGGCGCGAAAGAAATGTCACAATTTCAACTAATAATAATAAAAAAATATTTCTTGCATAGGTTCTATTGCAAATGAACTGGTTCAACTTAGCTGAAGAATGCATTATTTTAACGTAGGGGTGTCATGGGCGAGCATGTGTTCACATTATAAAAAAATAATTGTCATTTAAATGAGTGCTTAGAACCAATGAATGTTCCATAATTTGATTACGTGTTAGCATGCAGTTTCTGTAGCACTTTTAAAAATTTATTAGAATTACAACAACGCAGTCTCACTCACTCATGTGAAAAGAGTTTTCCATAAACAGAGTTTTCCACGAAAATACCAATTCATAGGGAACGCATTGACTTTTTTTTGGCGCAATACCGTCGTAATTCAAAAAATCGTAAACTGAGAAAAATGCATTTGAAGTTTTGAGCCATCTTTTTGATAGTATTTTTATCGTTTACTAAAGTTATTTTTTTACAAGTTTTTAAATAAAGAGGCATATTTTGTAATGCTTCCTGTTTGTAAATTTTTTATCATAAAGGAAATATTTCATTATTGCAAATAAATATTGTTGGAAATAGCTGGAGGCAATACAGACATTTGTAGCTGTAGAATCTGAACAGTTAGAGACAGAACCATAATCTTTTTTCCTTTAGACATATATATATTTCCCCAAAGATAATTTCTGCATACCCAGCTCACAAACGTCAAGACAACTTTGCTCTTAACCGTAGTCAACAATAAAGTGTATTTTAAGAATTCTAAACAATACTTTTGTTAAAAGTCAACTTTTGGTCAACTAAGACGAGTAAACTTAAATTGAAAACAAGTTGAAGTTGTTTTTAATCAATATAACAGCACCCGAAATTAGTTCTTCTTTCCAAAAAAATTTTTTTTTGTAAGAAAAATTATTTTCAGGAGTTATTTGTCGTTGTCTATACGAACGAGTGAACTATTACTAAATAAAGTCATTTTGCGCATAATTATGTACATATGTATGTATAAATAAACAGCAAGCAGCAACGGAGTGAAATATCAGTTGTAAAAAAAGTATTTGTTTGCGTGGCTTGTGTCGCAGCTGATTATTTTTCTGTCCTGTTTGTATGTCAACATTTTCTACATTTGACTGTCATCCAGTTAAAGTCGGTTTGAAATAAAACATACTTATTTTTGGACTATGGAATTCAAATAATTAATAATAGTGTTCCAATTTAAACTGATTTTTTTAAAACACCAACTTTAATTTGCGACTATGGTGAGGGACCATTAACATTTGAACCTTGTCTGTAAAAATGGCAGCCAATTTAAATTATGTCATTATTTTTGCGCCACCCTTTATATATGAAAAAAACTATGATCATTTAAAATTCATTATGTATCTTCGAAAGAAAAAGATGCCGTTCTCATTGCTTTTAGTAGTTGACTTCTGTCAAATACAAAAGCAGAATAATTTATGTTTCAGATTAATGAGAGGAGTATTTGATTTTCTAGCAAATTTGTAGCCAGTAAGATTTCTTAAATAAATGTTCTGTAACTTTTTATTTTGAGCTAAATATCTTATTTTTGATAGGAATGAATCTACAACCCCTGCGCTATTAATTTTTATAGTTGAGTTATCACAATTCGCAAGAACCAACATTTTACACGCCTAATTTCTTGCAGTGTCTCGTATTGCAATTCTAAACTGATAACAAATCTTTTTCTTTTGCTCCTCTTCCATTTTTTTCTTTAAATCGTTTCTAAAGGCTTATCTTTTAAATAACAGTCTATATTTTTCAACTTCCAATTCTTCAAATCACTAAGAGAAGCAAAATAAAAACAAAAAGAATTGTAAAAATAATTTTGCATAAATATAGTCTTTTCATATCATGATAATTTTTCCCCTTAGCCATTGTCTTCTCTGCTACAGAAAATATAATGTAACAATATATTTCGAATGATCTGGAAAAAGAGAGGATAAAGTCAGTCAAACGGCAATAACGCAAGAAATAAAAAGTAAAAAAAAAACTATTCAAATTGGACACTAAATGTGTCAGAGGAACTCTCTTAATTGTAAGATTGATTGATTTACGATGAACAGGTCCTTCTTTTGATACGCGTATAAATTGTGGTCACTGACAATTCTGCACAATCAATTGGACGAGTGAATGAGAGAGTTATCCAAACCACATACAACTTGCTAAAATATACAGAGGATGAATAGCCAAGTTGATTTGCCTGCTTAATTTTCTTGTTGCTACTTTAGCGGTGGCAGGTTTTAGAACTCTTTTTTTTTCTCATCATCATCATCATCATCAACATCAGCCATTGTTAAAAATGTTTCTGCTTATTTTTTTTAAATTTCCTTTAAGTCTTTCTCAGTTGCTTTTCTTTTAAAATGCCTGATGTTTGAAAATATATTGCGGAGAAAATGAAAAATGAACTGAATGAAGTTGCTCAAATTGACTTGTGTATGGCGAGTACAGATACTATTTATTATTTTAAATTTTGTTCTTGCATCTTTTGCTATTTTTATTTGATCGTCCGTTTGACAATTGTTGTGGAAAAAAATGTAAAAGGAAATAATTGATTTTAGGTTCAATGAATAGAAAACTTTTATAAAATAAAATAATCATTGCAAATTGCCAAAATGTGGGAAATTAGTTCAAATAAAATATAAAGTTTTACTACGTTTTGCTATTATATTCAAACTTTTGTGGGTTTTTCTTTTTCTTTTATTTAATAAATCACGATGGAAAAAAAAGAAAATCTTAGTATATTCTTCTTTATTTATTAAATAAAAAAATACTAATGTTGGCAAAGTTTACCTGCCATTTATACTTTTCTAGTTGGTATCTTTTGCATAGCATTATAAATATGCTCATCTATATAAATATAATAAATTTTACTTGTAGTCACATACATACATACATGAGCGACAAAGTAACTACATGCAAGTTTAAGAATATACATACATATGTATAAGCCACTCCTTTATTTTGACACTTATACCCAGTTTTTGACTTGGTATTTAAATACGTCTTTAGATAATTTTCATTTAAATTTAAATTGTATTTAAGTACAGCTTCAGTTTTTCAGTGATAATTAAATGTTGGTATTCAAATACGATAAAAGTATGGCACCACTATGAAATTATGAGTAGTTTTTCAATACAATACTGTCTATCAATGGCATCATGTAATACAGAAACATTTTAAAAGTAATAAAAAACAGTTTTTAAGTGAAAAAGTTAACAAAAACGTTTTCATTATTTATACTACTTTTATATTGTAATAAATGTACACTTTTATGTATGTATGTATATAAATTAAAAAACCTTTTTACCTCACCACATGATGTTTGTGCAAAACTTCGCTTATAGGTACTACATGGACGTAAAAAAATTTTTTTAAAAAATTATTAATTGCGGCAACACTCTCCCCAATCCAAAATATAAAAAAAATTAACTAAAACGAACATACAAACGTACAAGTTGACGGCCAATAAGTTGATCTTCTAAACAGTACCTACATCCACTTACTTTAATTTGACATTTGCCTTCCTTCCTCCACACTATGTATGTATTTGTATTTCCAACAAACCCATTCGTTTTAATTTTAGTCTTCTACTGCACATCATTTTCATCAACCAGGAATTTGTCTTAAAAAACTACGCAAACGAAGTCAAAAGAGTAAAGCCGAATATATTCAAACTTTACAAAATAGAAAAAAGATAAATTTTCAGCACCAATTGCAAAAACAGCAGTCGCAGGCAAATACGTTGATCTTTCTTTGTTACACTTGTTTTGCGGTACATAACACCATAATCATACACATTTTTCAAAACGGTTTTAAGCGAATGCTACACGATCAATGTTGAGCTTCAATAAAACCTCAAAACCTTTTTATACTGCAGAATAAGCAGGTTCAGATTAAAATGTTTTAGAATATAACTAATTTGGAATAAATAACCTAGTGTAGGGTCCTCTGGTAGTCTATTAAAGTAGAGCGCAAATATTCAGTTTGTGGATTAAAATAAGTATGTATGTATGTATGTATAAACGATGGTATGATACGTTGAAACATGCAAATGGAGGTTGACAAAGTGATGATTGACCCAATGAAGTTGAGTAGTTTGCGCTCTTTTGTTGTGTTACTTTTGTTTTGCGTCTTCTTGGGCATGCAAAAAGTTAAAAAATCCGACGTTCTTGTGTTTAAAGGGTGTCTCAATATGAGGATATAATATTATTTTATCGCTATTATAGCAGTTACAAAACAAAATATTGACCGATGTGGGTTTATGATACATAGTGTTTTTATAATCGTATGACATTTCATAAATATGGAAATAGACTACCGGCTACAATACAGCATTACAAAATTTTGTGTAAATTTTGGGACATATATATATTTACATATGAATTTATATAAAATGAATTTAGTTAAGTAGGTTTTTGCCTTTGTTTATATACTTTTAAGTCTACATAGATTTTTCTATTCCAGTACTTCACATTATATCAGTTACGTTTAAATTGGATTTATAATCAATGGATAAATCAAACGAACCGCTATATAGTATGTAAGTACATGCCTTCGTTAGCGCAACCTCGGTAAACGCAACTCCTTGATAATCGGAACACCCAAATTCTTTACAGTGGTGACTCTGTTAACATAACTTTTTGAAAAACAAAAACTCAATGAACGCAACTTTGGCAATAAAGTTACGTTTTATTTTTTAATTTAGGTTTTTATAAATAAAAACTAAATATGTCATCTCAAAAATAAAGCAGTCGAAAATTGCACTTTTTTCCGTTAAAAACATGAATCTTTAATTGATAACAACCATCTGTACAAATTGTGTTTTTTTATTTATCCTAAATACATTTTTGTTTTTAATGTGTTTTTATTTTAATTAAATACATTTGTTTTAAAAGTTGAACCTTGTCTTTTTAAATAAACCTTTTATTTGGTTTAAAATAACATTTTTAATCGAAAAACAGGCATAGACATTTTTGTCTATTAGAGATGTGAATAGCCGTTGTTTCTACACCCTTTATTCTTGAAAGCCCATCACCACAAAATATGCCCTTCACAGTTCTAACGCAGCCGTTTGAATTCTTGTGCAGAAAACAAGAACAACAATGACAAACAGCGCTGCCTTGAGCAAAAAAATTTAACCTAAAAGAGTTACCAAATGAGAACAAAAATAACCAAATTTTTAAATTTAATTTTTTATTTAAAATTTGTTTTTTAATCTTTAAATGGTTAAATAAAAAAAAATAAAAGAAAAGAAAATGTAATTTGATTACAATTTGTTACACTTTTGTCATTAAAATCTTTGTGCCATCTTCTAATATGACATACACTTTAGCGATATTAGGGCTTATTTCTGATTTAAGAAAGAACGCTTTCATTCGCATTCTATGAGAAAGAACATTGATTTCGATTTCTCTACACACTTTCTATGCGAACAGTGACTCGATCTAGAACTCGAATGAAAACGTAAGTGTTTTCATATAAAATCCGATTTCTCTGTTAAGAACGTGTGAGAATGAAATGTCAAAATCACTCACTTTTGGTTTTGCTTTCGTATTGAGAATTTACATATGAGTATACATACTTGTAAATAAAAAAAGAAGAATAAAAAATCTAAGTACAATAAAAAAGTATTTACAAATGGATAACAAGTGGTAAGTATAAACTATTCATATGATATACATATGAATGTATGTATTTAACAATTGTTTTTTCAGTTTAAAGAAGTCAACAATGCAGCAACTGAAACACTTTTATAAAATTAAAACAAAAAACACAAAATTTACAAATATTTTTTTAAATTTTCTCACCCTTTTATTTATTGATACTTTCCACCAGCTGATCACACTTACACGCAGTTGTATTAGCTTTAGAATAACTTCGTAGTATTTTTTAATACTTTTAACAGAAATATAATAATTTATGATCTGGCATTGCTTCTACTTATTAAAACGTAAGATACCAAAATTGACATACGTAACTTACTGCGAAAGAAAGTGAGTGCCAATGAGAAATCCAAATTGATTCGAATTCGAGCGAGTGCTTTTCGTTCGCTTAAGTTATCTTTCTTAGCTCAGAAATAGGCTGTTATTGTGCAATACGATAAATTGCACATTGAAAAGGGTTTTCTAAAAAAAAATAACCAAAAGCAAACAACAATTCACATCTACACATTGGAAAATAAAAGAACCAAAAACGGCAGCCCTGACTATAAACAAACACATCGCAACTCAAACGAGTCTAAAGAGCAATACAGAAGAGAGAATAAAATAATTCCAATTGCACAAGCAACATGAGTTACGAACATTCAACTTCTTTTATGCAGTATTAGGTAAATATTGTAGATTTGCATAAGTGTTACCATTTATTTTTTAATAACAACTTTTTATTTAAAACAAATTTAATTTTTCAACAAAAAACTTTTTCTCCCAAAAATACCCAAATAAGGAAAAAAATATACCATTTGAATTTATTTTTAATTGAAAATAAGGTAAACAAACAAAAAAAAAATGAAAGAACAACAAACTTATTCTGATACATCCAACGATTTTGATTAGTCCCCATTTTTGTCAGCTTTTGTTGGAGCCTCCGATGTTTTTGTAACATATTCTACGCTATTTTCTCCACTTGCATTGCTTTTTAAAACTAAAAATATTCCATTATTCTTACCTTTTCTCTTTAAATATTTACTCATGCTTTTTTGAAATCGAAAACTTTTTAGAAAAAAAAAAAACAGGCATAAAAACTGTAATACGAATTGTATATATTAACTAATGAGAATGATTTTTTTTACAATTTTTTTTGTTGACATAAAATTTCAAATTCACATTGTCTCCTTCAAAGTAACTACCTTGGGAAACCACATAGCGCTAGGGACGATTCTTTCGTTCCTATTAGTATCAATACCTATTTAATACAGATGTGCCGTATTAATAATATTATAGTTTTTTATGTCTTTTTTTTTTCTTCTAAAAAGTGCTCTATTCCAAAAAAGCATTGATAATTATTTAAAGAAAAAAAAGACGGATATTTTTAGTCTTAAATTGTCCTTTTCGTGTTATTAGTTTTTAACAGCAAAGTAAGTCAAAATCGTAAGAAGAATATAAATTAGTTTGCTGTTTTTGTTTAAACTTTTTTTTGTGTGTGTTTTTATCTTATTTTGAACAAAAATTAATACAAAATATTTTTTATTATTTTTAATTATTTTTGTGCTTTTTTTCTGTATTTGGACACTTTTGTGTGATAAAGTTTTTTGTTGGAAAATTAAGTTTTTTTTTAAATAAAAAGTTACCTTTTAAAAATATATGGTAACGTTGTGCTCGAATTAAAATCGAAAATCAAAACATAGGTATAGCGCATTCCACACGCATCAGTATTCAGCTCCAATATTTGGCTTTAGGTTAGTATATATATTGAACCCTATGACACACTACGTCAACATTTCTCATCAATATTAATTTTTTTGTGTTTTTTCAAGTGTAAGCATATAGACGTTACCGTCGGCAAAATATGTTTTGAAGTTACCGTCGGTAAAATATATATCTATTTATTTCTTTATTTATAAAAAAAACATTGATGAAATTTTTTTCGTTTTTGTCAATATATTTTTTAATTTTCAAGTTCCAAAAAGCCATTAATGAGCAATATACTTCAATTAATTCGATTACAAAAATTTTGTACTCTATTTGTAATCCATCACAAGTACGATGTGCACGATGTGTACCAGATAAAATTGCCAATATTACACAGAGCGTATATGTGTGACTATTTTTCGCAACAATAATATATATTGAAGCATTGATCGTGTATCATGCGCTTATGTAAATATGTATGATTGTGCGTATTTGCATGAAAGTAAAAGTGCGAACTCCGACCAACTACATTAAACCATACAATAAAATTCTTTTAGGCAAGAACAACCTGCTTGAGTTGTCAAAAAATTCAGTTCTCTCCGTGTTTGCAATTAAAGTCGTCGTTTAAAGTGTTCGTATTGTGATGCGCTATAATTAATTACTGTATAATATTTATTGCAATTAAGAAAAGAGTGAAATAATATCAATACATATTAATATAATTGAAAAGCTGAAAATTAAACATTAGAAATAAATTGTTTAATTGTAGTTTTCGAAGAACTTATTAGTGAGAAAAGATTTGTGTGTGGGAATGTATGTAAAAACTTGTATGTATACCATAATAACGTTATTTTTGGTTCTTGAAGATTTTTGTCTGTTCTTCTTTCTTGCACCTTTTTTAAACGTGTGTATAAAAGTTTGTGTATGATTATTGTGTTTTGTACCCCAAAACTAGTGTAACAAAGAAAGATCAACGTATTTGCCTTCGACTGTTTTTTTTGCACTTGGCTCAGATAATTTTTTTTACTTTTCTATTTAGTGAAGTTCCAACATATTCGACTTTACTCTTTTGATTTCCTTTGCGTAGTTTTTTAATATTCAAAATGATGTTGAAGTAGAAGACTAAAATTAAAATGAATGCTTTTGTAAGAAATGAAATACACATACTTATGGAAGGGAGAAAAATTTCAAAATAAAGAAAGTGGTGTAGGTACCGTAGGTAGGTTGGCCGTCAGCTTGTATGTTTGTGTTTTCGTTTTAGTTAGTTTTTTTTATTTTTTAGATTGGGGAGACTGTTGTCCCAATTAATAATTTTTTAAGAATTTTTTTTACGTACTACATGTAGAATATGGGATGGTTCATAAGCAAGTGGTACTTACGCGCGTTATTACTAGAAGTATATTTAAAGTGCATACCAACAATAATGCAATTATGGATACATAGGTACATACATACTTATGTACATGTGTGTTAAAAATTTATGAAACAGTCATCGGTACGCGCGTTTTAATTAAAAAATATAATTTCGAACAATGTTGGTTATTTTTAAAGGTGAGTTGTTCAAAGAAAATATTTTAATTAATAATAAACAAAAATAAGCTTTATTTCAAAATAGAATGCAGTTAAACTGATAAACTGTTTATATCTATGTACATACATACATACATATGCAATATATACATATGTACATACATACATATAAATGGTGGTTAAATTTCAAGGGCCGATGTTGATTTTGAATAAAACACAAACTATTTAGGAAATTATTGTAATTTTATTTTATTATGATATATTGGTATTACTCAATTATGTATGGAACAAAATATCGGCCAAATGGGCGCCGCGACCACGGCAACAGTGGATGATCAATTTTCGAAGAAAATCATCTTCAGTGATGAGGCACATTTTCACCTCAGTGGATTCGTCAATAAACAGAATTGCCGCATTTGGGCGAATGAGAATCCAAGAGTGATTGTCGAAAAACCAATGCACCCACAAAGAGTGACTGTTTGGTGCGGTTTATGGGCTGGCGGCATCATCGGGCCGTATTTTTTCCAAAATGAGGCCGGTCAGGCAGTTACTGTGAATGGTGTTCGCTATTGTGAGATGATAACGAACTTTTTATGGCCCGAATTGGAAGATATGGATGTGGACGATATGTGGTTTCAGCAGGACGGTGCCACTTGCCACACAGCTAACGAAACAATGGCTCTTTTGCGCAACAAATTCAATGGACGTGTTATCTCACGTAATGGCGATGTCAATTGGCCGCCAAGATCATGTGATTTGACACCGTTGGACTTTTTTCTTTGGGGTTATTTGAAAGAAAAGGTGTACGTCGATAAGCCAGCAACAATTCAAGAGCTAAAGGATGAGATAATTCGGCACATTAACGGCATAGAACCTCCATTATGCCTCAGGGTCATCGAAAATTTGGACCATCGGATGGAGGTGTGCCGCCGTGGTCGCGGCGCCCATTTGGCCGATATTTTGTTCCATACATAATTGAGTAATACCAATATATCATAATAAAATAAAATTACAATAATTTCCTAAATAGTTTGTGTTTTATTCAAAATCAACATGGGCCCTTGAAATTTAACCACCCTTTACATATGTATATTTATTTTATAAAAATTTTATATGGAAGCATCGATCTTCATACGTTTCAACATTTTCCAATTAAGCTTTTTTTCTTAATTCAAAGGTAAATAATTAAAGAAAAACGCCAAAAATTTATTATGAAAAAAAAAAAAAAAAAAAATAATAATAAGAAAAGGCTAGGAAGAAAAAAAAAAATAGCTGGACCTTCCGGCTAGATAAATTCTATCCTTTTTTTAATAGCAAAATGAGAACACACTGCTGGATCTTGAAATGCTTTATTTTCAATTGTTATTTCCGAGTTTACATCACTTTCAAAAATTGGTGTTAAATCTTAGAGCGAGAAGTTAAAAATTAGGATACTACCAAGAATTAGGCAAAAGTACTATTTATTAATTAATCATGCAAAAGATGTACTATCAGAAAAGTAATGGCAAACTTTTGCAAGCAATAGTTTTAAGTCCTGCAGTTATTGCCATTTCTTCTTGCTTTGGAGAGTGTAACAAGTTAAGCTACCAAATTTAAAAATTTCTAGCAGTACTTTGATTAAGAAGCTGCTAATCGCCATTAATTTTAATTTTGCAAAAATAAGAATTGCTGTCGTCCTGTTTTATTGTACAAAAGATACAGTGACTCAATGTTATAATGGGACAAGCTGTTTATCCAATAACTTTCAAATTATTTTTTTGAACTTATTGGTTTAAGAAGAAAATAAAATTATATTTATACTTTTATTTTTATTATTTATTAAGAACATAAATAAAAAATACATTGACTACCGTCACTGGGATATAAAAACAAAAAAACTAAAACAACACAGAAAATCCTGTCAAAGTAATAATGGGACAATGTAATAAAGTAACAAGTTAAGTATTAAATATATAATGTTTAATATTTAGTTGGAAGGCCTTTTTTCTCTATTACAGCCTTCAATCGATACGGCATAGATTTCACAAGTTTTTGACAGAATTATGGGGTTATTCTACCCCATTCCTCTTTCAGAGCACTAATTAGGTCCGATTTGCAACTTATTTGGTAATTTCTTAATTTTTCTTCTAAATAGGCCCATACGTGCTCTATCGGATTGAGATCGGGTGATTGCGGAGGCATTTCGAGCACATTTGGGCAATTGTAAAGCAACCAACACCTTACATTGTGAGCCTTATGCTTGGGGTCATTGTCTTGGTAGAAGTAATAATCATTCGCCAGTCCCAATTTCTCTGCTGTTATTGCACCCCACACCATAACTGACCCCAAGCCATGTTTAACAGTAGGTCTCAAATTTTTTTCTGACAGTTCTTCATTTGGTCTTCTCCAAACGAATGACCTTCCATCCGATCTGAATATGTTATATTTGCTTTCGTCAGTGAATATTACCTTATTCCAGAATGATAAATCCTTGTTTCTGTGGTCTTTAGCAAAGCGCACTCGTTTAAGCTTATTAACCTTATTAATAAAAGGTTTTCTCCTAGCTACCCGGCCATTATAATTGTGTTTCCTTAGCACATTTCTTACCGTTTCGGGATTAGCTTTCTTTGCTAGATGTATTTCCGCTTCAGCAGCAAGTCTGGGAGCGCTTAAGTAGGGTTTTTGTTTGATTTGTCGCATAAGCCATCGTTCATCCGCGTCGGAAAATATTTTTCTTTTGCTTGGTTTTGCTACATTTTGAAAAGTTTCTGTACCTCCATATCGTTTTATGATGTTAAACACTGTAGATTTTGGTTTATTTACTATTTCCGCAATATTTCTCACGGTTTTTCCTGATTTCGAATGTTCTAATATCAGTTTTCTGATTTGAGGCGATGTTTGTGAACCCCGTGGCGCCATATTTTAATTTTCTTTAAAAACTTATCAAAAATTAATCTGTAATACACTCTAGCAACTTTTAAACAAAAAATTTTTGCAAAATGTTCCGTTATAAAGCCTAGGTTATATAGTGATGCCACCTGTCCCATTATTACTTTGTACTGCATTTTTAACTTATTGTGAATAATTATTTATAAATTAATTTTGACAAACTTAAGAATCATAATCTTTTGAGATGGCAATTAGCACAGTGTTAGCTACACAAAAGCATGAAAATTTTGCATTAAAATCAGTTAACATAGTGCTTAATTATCTCCACATAAATCATTTTAGCTTTGTCCCAATATTACTTTGACTCACTGTATATGTATGTACGTTTGAAATTAAACGTCAGGAATTTTCTACGCAGTACGTCTTTTTGCAAAATATGTACATTGTACACATAGTTTTCATTTCTTTTGTATTTCCTTTTCTTCCCCATCGCTTGACTTCTGTAATAACTTTTAGTTTGATCACAAATTTCGCTTAAACTATCTCATTAAAAACAATACAAAAAAACAACGAATAATAAGTTTTTTTTCTTTATAGATATCATCAATTTTGAATTATTGCTACAACTTGGTTATTTATGATGTCGTGAATCGTAGTCAATATAAAACTCAATTTCAAATTCTTTCATGACATGTTGTTTTGCATTTTATGTACCCAAATTTGCACATAGAAACTCTTCCCATCTCTCATGGGATTTTCCACACGGACATATAGCGCGTGTGTGGACTCCAGTTAAGGTTAATTAAACCATTCGCGTACTGTCAATTTTCGCATTGTCCATTTGTGGGGCATATGCTATATCTTCGGATTTACTGAATATCGCAACATATGTTTGCAAATGTTACTGGCCGTTATTTTTTGTTATATGGCTCATACAAGAAAATGTACAGGGACACTTATAAAAGCAAACCCTAATTTAACATAACCTTTACTACGGAAGCTACCGGCTTGTCCCAATGATTGAAAAATAAAATAAAACTTGGTGACGGTATATGACGTCCTGTACGGCATATGCCGTCTTGTCCGTGAATGTGTTAAATGTGTATTGCCTAATACTGATTTTTAATGTTGAAATAAGCAGGTCCACGATTGTGCATGTAATTATTACAAAAAACAGTTAGTTTAGTTATTTAGTTTTTTAATAACTAAATCAGCAAATATTTTCGAATACTTTAAAGCTACAAGAAGGGCATAGAATTATTGCATCCGTATCACGCGAATTAATAGCCTCACAAAGCTGCTTTCGGAGAAGTACGGTCGCTATAGGTTATTCATATCACGGTCGTTCTTATATAGTACTACATTCTTGTGATGCCACATATTTGCGATTTTTCGAGGTACAAGTGTTATCGGTCTAGTTAAGACCACCTATTTCTCTCTTTAATCTTATATAATAAGTTTTCGTAGCACTTTTAGTGTCTAGAAAGAATATAAATTTTACAATAAACAGGGGAATTGTTATACATGTGTAAGAACGTAAACAAAAATCATGTTTAATCATGTCGTGCACAAGTTCAATAAATAGCGGCAGGCAATGAACTCAGTTTCTATAATTAGCCAGGGAGGCACAATTTTAAAAAACAGTTCTTTTCATTGATTTGGGAATTAAAAAGATAGATATAATGGATCTTTGCTTGACATTTTTAAATACAGAACTTACTGAAGCTCAAAGTAATAAAATTATTATTTTTCCTATCAATATTATTATTCCTATCGATATTGTAAATATGTTTCATATTTGAGTGCAGACATCATAAACACATATGCAAACATACATATATTTTTTTTAATTTCCTGAGCTATATTTTCACAAAATTAAATATTGGTTTTTTTTTTTGTATTTTCTGTGTGTTTAAACATCACACACTAGGCGTCTTTGTATTAAATTTTTTAGATTGCTGTATTTGTTACACGGGCCCATTATACCGTGTGCATGTATGTGTGTTCATATATAAGTGTTTTCATAAATCGTTATGCTTTGTATTCCATTCAATTGATTGTTTTTGTGCTGCTTTCAATAAAGAAATATATCAAATTTAATCAAATTATGGTTATTGTATTTTTATATACTCAGTCTCAACAGGATAAAGTCATCATTCTTTATTGTTGTTCAGTTCACTTTGTTCATTGCTTTCTATTGCTATTTAAAATACAGTTGAGGAAATATTGCTCATATTGGAAACAAGATTTCTTTTTGCAATTTATCTAATATTGGAAAACATTTATTAAAGAAAAAATTGATGGCGTGTAAGTGACCAATCCAAATTATTCGAATTAAAGCACCCATCTCTATATATTTTAAGATTTATTGATCGATTTAAAACTGTTATTAGGCGTAGAATTCATATACATTTTTAGTCTTGCTAGGCCTATATTTTAATTTTACTTCGTTTAGTGTAGTAAATTGACGATTATCAGAATGAATTTTTGGTGAAAGTTTTGTTATTTGTTGGGGAACTAAAGACAGATTTTTCAAATCTTAATGTAACCATAGGCACCATCAATGTTATATTTTATTTATATATATTTTTACACAGTGTTTGCAGCCCTTTTGGTAATTGAATTATTTGGCTTAAATTAAGTTTAAGAGGCCTTACAAGAAAAGAAAATAAAAATATCCCAGTCGATATAAAATTAAAAATTAGGAAGAAAAAATTAAAGCTTCCTATTTATGGGCCCTTAAATTCAAAGTTTGTGGCTAAAAGATATATTTACCAAGGAATGTGGTCAGTGTGCACAGAAAAAAATATGACTTTTTTATTTTAATTAACATCTTTAATTACAATCGTATAATTTTCCCGTTAAAACTGTAATAAATTCAATTAAATTTTTAATTAATTATCTACGGGTTATATGTATTTATTTAAACGGTTATCTGATTATTTTATTTCAATTATTTGACTGTCTTTATATAAATATGTTATTACCCAAAAATAGATTATTACTAATTAATACACAATAAGCATTCGAATTGAATCCAAATATTTTTTTTTTTATTATTAAAATATTTTTTGGTAATTGCTGAAATATTTCATTAAATTTTTAATTATTATTAATTGAAAACTAATTCAATTAAGTCCTTAATAATAAATTAATTGATACTATCAATTTATTTACGGGTGAAAATCGAATTAATTTTTTAATTGATATGAGAAAAATTTTCAATTAAATTTTAGTTCTTTTTTTCCTTTGTAGCATTTTAACTTTTGATGAAGTCTTTGGAAATTTTTTTCTGTTCTGTTTTTATTTTACAGCGATATTTTAGTGAAATTTTTGTTTTTCTTACTAAAGATTTTATGCACAGCCGTCTTACGGAATTTCTCTACCATGGTATTTCCTAAAACTGCGCTACCTACTAAAGATTTTCTGCAAGCAGGTTTACTGGCACTGACGTAATAATTTTCTGATAGCAAAAGAAAGACAAATACTGGGTGGCACAAAATTAATCACCCTATCGTAAGATGCAATAGCTTTTGCAAATGGCGTTTTACGTCAATCATATTTGACATTTGTGAACTAGACAGCAGCATAATACAAACAGAAAAACAATGGAGCGTTATACTCCGCAAGAGCGTGTTATAATTGAGTCGACTTTTTTAACCAATAATCGGTCGGTGGTGTTAGCTCATTGTGAATTTCGTCGTATATTTCCTAATCGCCAACTGGACAAACAGTAAGACGCTTAGCAGCTCGACTGGAACCACAAAAGATCTTTAAAGGCGTGTCATCAACTAGACGACGTATCACCTTTTGGGCGTCACCAGGCGGACCATACAGCGAATTTTAGTGAAAGACTTACAAATGTTCCCATACAAAGTACAAAGAGTGCATCAGTGAATGCATGCTCACCATCAGTCGCGTGTGAATTACTGTCCCTTTTTTGGGCGTGGTCAGCTAGATCGCCCGATTTAACCATCCCACACTTCTTTCTTTGGGGCTACTTGAAGTCGCAGGTTTATTTCGCTGCCCCTAAGGAGAATATTCGACTGGAATGCGAACAGTGACTACACGTAGACTACAAAACGAAAAATTTTTCCTATGGTTTCAGACTCATAAACACATTCCGCAATTTTCTGTTGTGCATTTGTGTGTCTTTGTGTCAATTGTTGTCGGAAGGTTTCAGTGGCGAAAGCATAGCCACTGGTTACTGAACAGTAACGGCTTCAGCTGTATCCAATCCACAGGCACATCAGAACGCCATCCTTCGTCGGTATTGTGTAGCATCGGCGAAGTAAAATAATTAAAATGGCTACTAAAAATGAAGCTGCAACACTGCTATAAACAGAGAACGTGCAAAAGCAGAGCTGTAAAATAATTAATTAAGCTTCACCTCCTGTCATTTCTCTAACTATCCCTTTCCTCTAGTTCCATCACAATGCAACTCATGTGCAGGGGTCATCTCCTGAGTGCTGGTCTACGATAAAAAAAAAAAACCGGAAATATTGTAGAAAGTTATGGAAAATGCGATAAAACGGGCACAAATTTGTATCAAAATTGGCGACAGCCACTTGACTGATATCATATTTTCCAACTAACAGAAAAAGTTGTACGGGTCCGCCGCATAAAGATTTCCACCACTCAAAATAATTTTTTGTTTGTTTAATTAAAAAGTTATTCAAAAACAAAATTGGATGAATAATTTTGCGCCACCTGTTATGAACATTATTTGAAAAAGAATTTTATTTTCAGTGTCATGATATGAATTTGGAGTTTTTCGCAAAGAAAACTATTAAGTGATCTTATTATTTCCGCCCGTACCTAATATGTACGAGTAACTAAACAAAAATTTTATTTAAATTATGTGGATCATAAGTATGTATATATGTAGGTATGAAAACATGTAAATGTCTTGTTGGTAATAATTGGCAATATATATTAAACATTTTTTAACAGAAATTCAAGTTACATAAACACTTACACACCAATATATTCATGAATGGTATTTGTAATGTACAATGTATGTGCCGTAAGAAATTTGTGAAAAATTTATAAAGATATTTATTGAACAATTGTTATTGGCCAGGCCTTTTTAAGGACTTATTTATTGTTGATAAACAAAAGTGTGTACTCTTGTTGAAAATTTGTTGCTGCCATTCACTTGTCTGTTGACCAAAATTGTGTTATTGCAAACTTAAATGCTCAGGCATTTTGAAATTGTACAAGTTCTATGGTTTCATTACATAATTTATAATTTAAATTTTTACTGTAAAAATAAATACTCAATTGTGGAAGAAATAATTTTGTTAAAAACTTTTCAAAAAAATTACGAGTATTTTTGTTTTATAAAAGTGTTACATATTCAATACCTACCAAAATTCATTTTATAAATCAAAAATATTTTCCAAAGTTTACGCATTATATTGAAATGAACTACAATTCTTCTACATTCCGTAATTATTATGCACTTTTTCTAAAAAAGTATTGGTCACTACAGAAGAATTTCCTTATTTAATGGAATGAAACGTGAAGTGCATTTCACATTGCTGACATTTCAATTCTTTTAATATTCTGTGTTTTTGTTTACAAACTTGACATAAAACTAACAATGAGTAATTTTCCAATTACAACTGCAGTTAGTTTTTCAAATGTATTGAAATTATCTGGCAGCTGTCTGTCTAACTGACCGATTTTATTGTATTATACGGCACAAGAAATTTAAATTTGTTAAGATAGATGTTAATTTGAATGCCTGCATCGTTGTAGTTTTAGTAATCAGCAGAAATAACAAAAACATACTTCATTCATTCACAGTATGAAACTTCGTTCAAATGCAACAATTCACTTCATCTTCACTTTTTAACCTCTTCTTCGCCTATTAGTTAATTTTATTTAAACTAACATTATTATTATACACATATAGTTGTTGTTGTTGTTGTTGTTGCTATTTTTGTTGTTGTGTGTATTGAGTACTGCATAAAACATATTGTAGAAACTTAACTGGCAGGCAAATTTTAGTCTGTAGTGCAGCTAAACGATCTGCGCTGCAACACAAAACAACTCCAAACAGCCTTAAGCCCAAAGGTGAGCGAGAAAAGAAGAAAAAGTGCAGTAACTACAAAGAAAAACTTTAAGCATGATTACAATGCAAGTATACATTGTAGATGCTTGTACGTAGTACATACGTATGTATAGAAATATGGTTGTATGAACAGTTTAGTATTTGATTACAAAAAAAAAAAACAACTCCCAATATTGCAAAAAGATGATTCAATTGATGGAAAAATATGCCTAATAGTTGAAATTGTAATGCGATAAAGAGTACAGATATTTATTTGCAGTTAATTGTTATGTGGAAATAATTTTTATGCAAATTTAATACAAATGGAATGTAGCATAAATACTAGCATGAGCGTAAAAGTAGTATGTATTTTGTCATATTGCATCAGTGGTCAGATGATACCACCTACGTAGGTTTCGGGTAAAGTTGGAAAGAGGGGCCGATCTATGTATATTTATATTTGACTTAAAACTTCCAACACTGCAGCTGAGAGAAAGTCAACCACACATATGCATACTCTCTCGATAACCACCTTATTCTACTTAAAAATGTGAAAATTTTGGAAACCAGTTCCCTGATATCATAGACCATCTTCCGTTGCAGTAGGTTTCGTATAAAAATATATATTTGGTTACTTTACTGTCGCCGATAACCCTAGTCGTCCTCTGGTGTGCTCGGTGTAATAGATTCAAAATAGACTTTGAAGGCTCGGCTCAAACATGAAAGTTTTGTTCCATTTTCAGTCGGGTATATGGAAATTGATAGTTTTCAGTATTTCTTACACTATGAAATATTTGTTAAATTATGGCAAAAGTTTCAATGTTTTTTTTTTTTTTTTTTTTGGTGCTAAGAGAAAATATATTTTAAATGTTTTCTTATTATTTTCAACATTAACAGTTGGAGGAAATTTTCATTTGTACTTAAAGAGACTGGGCGATGAATTGCAGCTGAAGCAAAACGTCTCAGCTTTGTAGCGACAATAAAAAAAAAGAGATTGTTGTCTCTTTTTCCTCCTGTTCTGTCTGAAACAAAATTGCTGTTATTGTTAAAGATGAAGCTGGGGGGAGTCCCACCAATTACTTAAATAATTTTTTTTTTGAATTTAACAATACACATTAGTTTCATATAAATATTATTCTTGAAAAATATCTTCATCTAGTGTATGACAATAATATACTTCTACTTCAACTAAATTATACATCACTTCATATTTCTTTGTATACGTAACTGCGACAACAAGAAACGACGAAGAATTTTACAATTCGAAAGTTTAAGAAAAAAATTTATAGTAAAAGGCATTATTTTCATTTGAGAGATCGTCTAAAGTCTGGTACTCTGTTCTAAGTTATGAAGAATGTACAGCAACATTTATCATTGACATTCTACAAATAAAATTTGTATTGCGATTTAGCAAAAATTTTTTTTATTAATTTCTTTTAAACACAATTTTATTTTTGTTAGTAAATTAATTCGCATGAAAACCAGTTTTACTTTTTAATTAACAACTTTAATTAGAATAATATATTTTTTTAATTAAAAATTTAGTAAATTCATTTAAATGGATGTTTTATGTTTTATTTTTTTTTGACAGCATTTCGCCGGATATATTTTACAGCGTATCAAGTCTTAAGCTATGTTCACACGATTGTCAGATTGTAAAATATTGTAGGATATGGCGATATGGTGGCAATGCACTCACAATGAAAAATTATTACTATCTGGTAATTGTGCTGTTCACACTATTGAAAGAAAACCATACAATTTCTGCCAATAATAATTGTCTGTTCACACGGTTGTCCGATTATTGTATGGCAAACGTTGCCAGATCCGACTTTTAACATTTTATCTAAATATTTATGGGCAGCAATGCCAACAGAAATATTTATCTGCCAATGGTGTTATTGTACGGTGCACTAAATGAAGCACATGCAACAATAACAAATAACTGTAAATTGTGTGTCAATGGAAATGATGGGTGTTCTAACGATTGTCAGAATTGTGACAATATTATTGGCATACAATGCACCGAAATACATTTTGTGACCATGTTGCCACACAAAAATTGTGTCTTCACACGGTTGTTGCACATTTTGTAACAAATTTTCAGTCAATATTGTAGCAAATGACAATCGTGTGTACATACCTTTAATAGAAAATTACACTTGTAGTAGTTGCACCTACAAATTTTGTTTTAAAATTTTTACATGTCCACAAATATAAAATAAAGCAATTTAAAAAGCCTTCTAGATTACAATCATTTAATTGATATAGAAAGTTATAAGTTTAAAGACAAGAATTAGCTACTTAATTTGCACTTATATATATCCCATAATTGGGACGAAAAGAGAGTATGTATAGTAACTGGACACATTGATCGTTCCACTGAATACTTCATATTTTATAAGTGTAATTGTAGAACTAACTTTTCCTATATTGTTGTATTAAATATAATTTCAGAAAAACGTATCACTTACAACTTTTAATGTTGTGGTGTAACTACAGGTAAGTTGACGCTGACAAAAACGAATGCTATTTAATACCAGAGACAAATAAAATGAATAGAAAAACAAATCCAACAATTTGTTGTAGAAAAATTAAAATAGAAAATCAACCTCATTTCAAGATTATTTACATTTCCTGTGAGTACGGAGACATTGAGTGATTTAACAATGTTGTGAAGCAGCCACAGCCTCAGTAGCAACACTAGCAACATCAGCAGCAGCACCATATCAGCAACGACTAACAATTACGCTACTTAAGACGATTTTAGCTCAAATGTTATTGAAAACAGAATAAAATAATAGTTTATATAACGTTGTTATCTAAACCTGTTACAGTTCTTCGGATTTGTTTGTTGGATTATATTTGATGTTTTTGATTTTTGTAGGAGTCATTGCCACGCTTATTTTGTTTCTTTTTTTAGTTGGTGCCTGGCTATTTTGTATGCTGACAAAATTGATTGCTGTTTGATATGGCTTTTTGTTTTAGTTTCTGTTGCAGTTACACTAGCCCGATAAGGAAAACGTGTTTGTTAAATAGCAAATCTTTCCTCGTTAATGTTTAAAGGTTTATTTCTTTTAGTGATACGGTAGCGCTACGGGGGTTAATGAGAATATTTTGCTGGTTATAATTATTTGGTACGGGAATCAAGAATTTTATATGCGTGTTAAATACAAATACTGAGACATTTCTCGCATCGCTAATATAAATTTAATGACCCCAACGTTAAAAATTAAATATGCTTCAAGAGCAGCGCTGCTTCTTATGCAAATATAAAGAAAATCTTTATTTATACCACTGCTAATAACCAACATGGAATCATTTTGATGGTTTTCGACAAAAACACATGTTGTTTTTATGTATTTTGATTAAATTTAATTCAAAACTACTTATATATTTATCACGTTACGCGTCTTCAATAGCTATGTTACTTCTAATATTTACACAAAGGTTGACATTTACTTTGTGGAGCTGTCGTCTTTTATATTATTTCCAAGAGTTACCTCGAAAGATTCAAACGGCTGCGAAAAGAATTATTTTTATTATTATTATTATTATTGCAATTATTTTTCCAATTTAAAACTCAACCTGCTACCTACAATTGTGATTGATATTATCTGGCCTTAATACGTACACCGACCCAAGTAAATCATGAAATAAAAGTAAAAAAAAAAGATAAAAACTACAAAGTCATTGCTAAAGTTCAGAATCTTTCAAGCAACCAAATTGCCACAAAATTATTTAAAAAAAAAACATTAAAAGAACATGTTTTTGCATACCAAATTATGGCGTATTATTTCATTTTGTTTCTGTTATTTTGTTTTTATTCATGGCAACAGCAAGTTCAAAAATATGATCATGTACAGCAAATATTTTTATAAAAACATAAAAACGATGCTTATAACCGTTATTAAATACACAGATCTTTATTACTGCCAACATTAATTTTAGAATGATACATATATTGGCATAGACATTAATGTGCTGGTTGACTGGTTGGTTGCTGCTGCCGAGGATGATTATAACTGGAATGCAAAATACTTGCTCGTACGAATATATTATCAAGAAAAAAAAAAATGAAACATAAAGTACCATGTTGTCTTCGCATTAAATTGCAAGATGTCATGTTACAAGTCATCAGTAACATAATAATCATTGACAACACTGTTCTTTCCTTTCGCTTTATTTAATTGCTTGTTTTGGTTGCAGTCGAAACTAAATGTAATAATAACTACACGCATTTGTCAGGCGGTAGTGAGTAGTAAATGAAACTCAGGACTGTCATAACTGGCAGCCGACTTCATGTTGCTTTCATATGCATCAAGTTACTTGCATTAGCAACATGTTTCAGACAACTTCAATCTCTCTCTCCCTCTCTCTCTCTCTCCCTCACTCTATGAAAATATAGCATTCCTTTTCAAACTCCCTGTGTAAATATATCGCACGCTGTATCAAATACAGTCACAATCAGCGTTACCATATATTTTTTAAGAAAAACTTTTTATTTAAAAAAAAAATTAATTTTTCAACAAAAAACTTTTTCCCACTAAGTGTCCAAATAATGAAAAAAAGCACAAAAATATACGCATACATATATTGAATTTATTTTTATTCAATATAAGATAAACAAAACAAACAAAAAAAATTTAACAAACTTGTTCTTCCCACGATTTTGAGCAGATCCCCATTTTTTTTAGCTCTTGTTGGACCCTCCGATGTGTTTGTAGCGTATTTTAATCTATTTTCTCCACTTGCATTGCTGCTTAAAACTAATAACGCCAAAAACTAAAAATATTCCTTTATTCTTACCGTTTCCCTTTAAATATTTATCCATGCTTTTTTGATATAGAAAACCTTTTAGAAAACAAAAAAACCAGCCATGAAAAACTATAATATTATAAATACGGTACAGTTGTATTAAAAGAAGAATAGACACATTTAATACTGTTGCAGTAATACAAGTGAACAATTATCAGATCGTTCACATTACATGGCAACTTCAGTTATACTGTAAATTAAAAATTTAAATTTAAATGAATTCCAAAAAAATTTATTTTTGATGCTAAAAACTTGAAAACTTTTCAGATTTCAAACACCTTGAAAAATAAAGGAAAATTTGAAAAATGGTAACGCTGGTCACAATTCACATTTAATATTAAAGTTTTTTTCATTATACTTTTACGACCGCTAAACTTTCTTTTTCAAAAACACTTCTCTAATTGGAAAATACCGTTATGTATGTTTTTATGTTAGTTTCGTCGCTGGTATAGCACCTACAGCTTTAAAATTTTTTTAGTTGAGACTGTTTTTGAATTAGTGCGCGATATGCTTCTAAATTTATGGATTTATTTCAAGGCAATTCAAGAGAATATATCAAAGGTATATTCAATCCAGGGGAATTCGTACCTGGTAAACTTACTAGTACACCAACAGACAAATATCATTGTACGTTATCAAAATAATTCATACAATTCACATCAAACAGTGAGAAATAGTGGGCCAGCTGGGTTAGTGAGTTCAGCTGTTATAAATTTGCCTTGCATTCAATCTACATTTTAAACAAAAATTTACATTGTTTGCCTCTGAAAATTAGTCTGATAAGCATTATTTTTAGAAAAAGGAGTTTCATTTGAAAAGAAAACAAAGATTTTGATTGATTTATTCCGAAGATGAAATACAACTCTCCTGTATGGGCCGATGCTTCGTGTACAGGAGAGAGCGGAGAGAGAAAATCATTGAGGTTGTTAGTATAGCCAACTCTATTGAAGCCCTTGAGCATCGTCGCAATGTGGGCTGTGTTTCATTGTTCTATCGATATTATAATGGGATGTGCAAGGAAATTGTTCCTGCGCACAACGCGAGCGCATCCATTTGTGTCGAGAGAAAACTAAATGCTCGGCCGTAGAGCACGTATGTGGCATAAACTCTCTGAAGAGGTATTTCCTGTCACTTTCGTCGTGGGAAAATTCAAATCAAATGTTCGACTATTCTCTCTACTTCCCATCCCACAACTTAATTTCCTACTTCCAGCACAATGTATTGCATGTGCTGGGGTCATCAATTGCGTGTCGGTCTAGTAATTATAATCAAATTTGATTGCAATAAAAAATTAATATATGAAATGATTTAAAAAAATGTATTCAATCTTTTGTGCCACATTCATTTCAGAATTTCAAATTTATATCATAAAATCAATTTAAGATTTTGATTACACATTTTAAAAATTTTCAATCATTAATGCGAAATCATGCGATTGCTTTTTAATGGATTGAATGGAATGGCGATTAAATGGATTGGAATCTTCTACAGCTCGGTGAAATATCTTTTATTTTGGACTTATTTTATTGCTTATTATTTTTGGACTATTTTAAACTTTTTAAACATTGTGATTTTAAAGGTTTTAATTAGAATATTTCCAGAACAAGAACAAAAATAATAAAACTATACGAAGGGAGAATGTATGTTGGCAGGATCTTGCCATAATTTTAAAAACATAATTCCAAATCTATTTGAAGCACAGAACGTATATGTATGAATTTAGGAGTATCTATCTAATGTAATAGATCAGTGTAGTACTATAGACATCAAAAATGTTTCATTTAAGTTTCATCGTTGGGTAAATCTTTCGAAATTTTATTCTTATGACACTGCAGTTCTATTTATTAGTTTTACAAATTTTCTGCTGTGATATGATCTGATCTGATCTGATTTAAAGAAATATTTTGATCTGCGCAAATATACAGCAAGTGCGTATAGTCTTTAAAATTTTAGTGCCGTATTCATACAAATTTTTTCCGATTCATGACCGGTTTAATAAACAAATTTCCATACAAAAGAAAACGAAAATAATTTTTGTACGCTTTCGAAATTCGTTTTAAACGCTTTTTAATTCATCCTTGCAGATCCTTACTCGCTCATTGCATGATTATTAAATTTGTATTTGTACAAGTGAAACTGCGTTTGCGTTTGAGTTTTCGCAACTGATTGTGATTGTGAGTTGTTGTTTACTTTCTTTGAATGGCTTTCACGAATTGCTTTCGAGAATGGCCAGAACTGTAATTACTTGAGTTTTTGTGTTTTTTCTTCCTTTTGCGTGCCAGAGACATTAAGTGTTTTCATAGGATTTACAACCGAAAAAATTAAATAACAACATCAACACAAATACTGTTCTTTCCACATTTGCCATCAGCGTCGTCAACAACTGCATGCAGTTAGTTACTCACAGTCAGTCAGTCAGTCAGTCATTCAGTTGTTAAGGCTATAACAATTCAGTAGATTTTAAGAGAAATGTACACATAAATACACGAATTTTATTGAGTTGTTCATATTTACTTACTGTTGGGGGCTATTTGTTCTTTGAGGTCATTTAACGTCATAATAAACTCCTTAATTTTACAATTTTGCTTTCAATTTTTTTTTTTGTTTTGTTTTTGTTGCAGACTCCCCCCAGAATCGCCCAACCATAAAAGCAAAAAATTAATTTCAACCAATTCAGACAAAGACAAGCTTAAAGGCTTTTTTTTTGGGTATTATTTATGGTATGGAAAAGTTTCTTTGAAGCACAGCAATTTATTTGCAATTTTAAATTGTTTAAACTATACTGGAAATAAAACAACATCTGACAGTAACATCAGCAATTATGTGATGTTTTTTTATTTTGCATATGGTTGCTGCTATTGAAGTTGGGCTTCAATTGTGCAATAAAAGCTGCAATTAGTGACTGGCCTTAAAATTTATTTTATAAAATTTAATTACCACAAATGGGAAGATATTTTTTATGACATTTATTACGGGCACCTCAATTTTGTAATCAAGAGAGATTTCGAACATTTAGTGTTGTTTGCGCAGTTGACGCCCAATAACATATAAAATTATTAAAAAATTCATTAAAACTCTTAATCACTTCTATTCTGCATTTCGATTCGAATCGAAATTAACTCCGTTTTGCAACTTTGGTATTCTGTGTTACGTTCCCCGTGGCATTTCGATTCCTTTTTCGATTGTATATATTCTGCATTACGATCGTAGCTACGTTTTTGCATATTGTTTATGTATCAACGGAAAATTTTTAGATTTTTCTTTTTTTGGTTAAAAAAGTGTCCAATTAAATAAAATGTTATAAATTTATTTTGTAATAGTTTTTTTTTTTTTTTTTTTTTTTTTTAATTTTAAAGGTATATTATTAATTTATAGCAGGTAGAAAGGCAATACACCTGAGCTATAAGGAAAGCTGCAATTTTAATGTGTCTAATGCAGAATTAAGCGCATCTTTATTTAGGCGTAAGTTGTTTTGAAATCTATAAATAAACTAATTATTTCACACACGTTGAAAACAAATATCTTACAATTTATCACTCATCATGAAAGGATTGCAACTGTCTCTCATTTTCGCCTTTTAATACTTTACTCTGGTTTCTGGATCAAGCTGTACTCCTTTTCCAACAAAAAGGCCACTGCTGTCGATTCCATTTCTTTTCGAAATTAAAATAAACTTTGTTTTGATGTATAGAAAATGAAAACATCGCCTTCGGCGCTACAGGATTCTTCACACTAAAAATTTCGGAGACAAATAACTCCTAATTATGTTATGGCTTTTTTTATCTTTCCCTAATTATATTGTGTGTTTATTTAATAAACTTTGTTACAGTAACGTAGCTTTATTTATTTTATTTATAACATGCGCCGCGACAGGATTCCGCACACTGGAATAGTTTGGCCACAAATACCTTAACTGCACTTAACTGATGTTTTTATTTAATTACACATACAAAGCTACCAGTTTAGTTCGTATTTAGTTTTTATATATTTATCATTGTTTTATTTTCGCTAAATTTAACTTTTTATAATTTAACAATTACAATGTTTAAAAAATTGTTATTTTTTCTGTTCCTATTTCACACGTTCCATAACAAAGCTGCCGGTTTAAACATACTCTTCTGTTCTTGTTTTTCCTTCGATTAAGTTTTGTTGCAGAACACCTTTTTTCGATACGTGCGTAACTGAATGCGGGAACGTAATCGAACCGCACAATAACAGCGAATATCACTATATTTTTGGTTATTATTAAAACTAAATCAGGGTAAAGTTCGTAACGGAAATTGGTGATGGCAAATTTTAACTTTACAAATAAAGTTGGCAATAGTTGTGTGTTTCGTGAAAGAATTTGTATATTCGTATACATACATATACATATATATATACAGGGTGTGTCACTGAATATTTTCGAAAGTGAGAATTTACACATTGTTTAAAACGTACCGATTTTGTGTTGGTTCTTCGTTTTCATAAATACGAAAAAAATAAAGCATTATTCTTCATTACTTTTAAAAAACAAAGATACCATACAATGTCACCATTGTTGCTTGTTAACTTAATTGCACAATTGTTACTTCGCAGAAGGCCCAACCAAACAAAACCAAATACGATTGAAATTTAAAAAAAAAATTAATTTCTTCTCATATGTTTTTATAAATAATTTTATTATTTTTGTTAATACTGTCATTACATATAAATTCAGTTAATTAAATGTTGAAATAGGCATGGAATTTGTAATATTAATTAATTTATCAATTAATATTTAATTAATTTAATTTAATTATTGTTACAAAAAAAATTATTATTATTTTTTTTTGCAGAAAAATAAATTATTTCGAAGCATAATTATTTTATTAATTATATTTATTTTTTAGCGATGGTGTTTTTTATGAAACGTTTTTTTTCAATTATTTATTTTCAATATTTCGCTACCAAATACAAATTATTATTTCCTGACGATGCACTATTTGGTAGCGAAATATTGAAAATAAATAATTGAAAAAAACGTTTCATAAAAAAGACCATCGCTGAAAAATAAATATAATTAAAAAAATTTAATAAAGTTAAAAAAAAATAGAAGTGAGATTAATATAATTATTTTATGTGTTTTTTTTTTTTGTAAAAGCCACAGTCCAAACTCATTAAAACCCAAAGAATTGCAGAAGAAAATATTCAATATCCATAAATTTGCATGCCTCACAACCGGACAATCAAAACAGTATGATGGACTAACGAAAAGTTACTAAATATTATGGACTTGCCAAAGCAAGATGATGTTGAGTCAATATATCGATCAAATATTTAAACGTGCACTGCCCTCTGGACAAATCTAACGTTCAGCGAATCATCAATATCATCATCTCATATCTTTGTCATAATTAGCGAACAGTACTAAAACTGTAGAACTAAATAATGAAAGGGATTTGGAAAAGGTTACGTACGTAGTAGATGTTTCCTTAAGCTACGGCTAACTTCATACAACTGGCAGATATAATTGCGAAATATGAAAAATAATAAAATCTTGAACGTATTTCTGTACATAAACACAACAAATTAAGCCAATAAAAAAAAAACATATTCACAATAATAATCAAGCAGCAGTAAAATAATAAAAAAATAAATTAAAGAACAGCACAGCAGAAAAAAAAATCCAAGAAAATTAACAAATAAAGTAAGAAGCAAAACAGCAGCTACATGCAATTAAATCTTTTATGGCAAAACACTTAGAGAAATTCCCATGAAATTTGAAGACACCAAAAATACATGATAATCTAGGTCATCCTAAATATAATTTGGGACTGTGTGCCGCCGGCTAAAACAGACATTGTTAATCGCACAGTTGAAGAATTGCTATAAATAGTTCACGCAGAACATCAAACTGCATGAGTTTAATCAAGAAGCATCCAAGCAAAAACTACTGCATCGCAGTAAGTAGGTTCATCAAAGAATATTGAAGTAGCATTCGCTTACTAACCTTCTTACGTATGGCATGATATTTGTTCGCAATGTCCCACTTTGGAGTATTTCCTTTAAATACTTTTTTTCTGGCCAGGGAATATGTGGTGAAATCATGGAATCTAAAAGCATTCATTCGAATTCGTTTCGCCGCTTCATTACATTCGCTGCACTTTATTAAAATTGATCATTGTATCATTGCCTTACAGTAGTGCTTTTTAGTATGCACTAAAGTAAGAGGTTGTAGTGAACATTAAAATATTCAAGAATATGGTAATCACCGACCTATAGCGTTCGCCGTTGAAAATTAGGGTCTAGGTCAACGTCGTTCTTTAAGGAATGTGGACCGATGACGCCGCTAGCAAAAATCCACACCAAACAGTTAGTTTTTAGGAATACATTGGGCCCTTTTGGATCTCATGTGCATTGGTATCGTTCCAAATTCGATAATTTTGTTTGGTCACGTAGCCATTCATCTAGAAAAAGTCCGCATCATAAATATGATTTTTCGCGCGGTATATAAATGACAACTTAATTGACAAATGTGAAAGTTCAAAAGTCCCTGTTAGAAGACCCTTTATTTACGACACTCATATTTTTACACATTAGACGAATAACTAATTAAACCGATTTCAAGGTCCAGAATTCCAAATCGAAATCAAAAAATAAATGAGCTATTTAGAGACTGTGACAGCGTATTTTCAAAAATTTCTCCAAGTGCTTCTCGAAATAACAAAATTAAGAAAAAAAAAATCATTATACCCTCGTATAGTTGGTTTGCTGGTTGGAAGTATGAATGGATGGATGGATGGATGGATCTACATGTACATATGTATGATGATTCTGAACGTCGACGAGTACGAGTATATGCATCTACATAAGGGATATGCGTGATCTTTTTGAAGATGACGATGAAACGTGATGAGTTTTGTATTAGCACAAGCACATACCGAAAAGACGGACACGCCAATGGATGACTGTGGAAATAATCTCCTGGACTAAATTCCGCTTTTGTGTTTTATTTTATTTTGATTTTAGTGGCGGTGTTGTTGTTTTTCTGTTTTCATTATTTGTTTTGTTTACTTTTCACCTTATGAAAGTTGCTTACCAGCTTTTCATCACAAATGGCAGAGGCAAGATTTAATACCGGTAACACAGAAAAAATAAATAAAAATAAAAACTAAAACTAAAACACTACGTTTTGCCTTAATCATTTTTTCTTCTCCAAATGATTTAATAATGATCTCCTTGATGCTGCTGCAGTGTTCAACATCTTGGACATCATCTCATCATCGTTATTAGAAGGTTTAAATCTGCAGTTTTAAATTTTAATTTTTTTTTTGTTGTTCTTATACTGCATGGATTGGAGTTTTTATTCATCTCTTAGCTGGTTTTTATATTAGAACACAAAGAATGCGTGTTACACTCGTCATCATCAGTCTGTGTTTTAAGGTTTTTGTTGAATTTTTTTCTGTTTTCTTTTTTTTTTTTTGTTAATAAGAATTGCATGGATGGTATGAATGTCTAGAATGCATGTTCATGCTTTTAATAGTTAGACAAGGGAGTCAAGAGACAAAGAGAAGCTCCAATACACCAAAGGAACATATATGGATCTTTAGCGGGACAGACATACTTGCATACTCGTACATGTGTTTAACATTCGTTTATTATGAAAATATTACATGATTGTTGCATGGTTGGCCTGTATACTACTATTCTTGATACGCCGCTTTATATTCTTTATTTTGTTTTATTTTTTGCTACGTAATTTTGAATTTATTGTTTAACAAAACTCGAGAGAAGGAAAACGCCAGCTTAAGAAAAACTTTTTAATGCAACAGTGTTTCTTTATTGGTTTTTGATTTGGATTTATTGCTGCAATGAAAGTAACCGTGGAAAATTATTATGATTATATTTGATATTGTTGCAGTTGCTGCACAGACAGACATAATGATGATTGTGGTCAACTAATGGTGGTTGTTCATTTGTGGCAGGCTTTTGTAGGAAAAACTCTTGGTCATAGGATTTAAGCATTTAAGATAAAGCAACAAACACAAAATCATGACAGAGTATTCTATTACTACTGCTTTATATAATTTTTTGTTATTAAATTTAAAATTTTTATTTATTTTTTTGCTCCTCAGTTTGAGTCAATTAAATAAGTTGCTGTCGTATTTGAAAATATTTTTTATGAAGGCATGACAGAGTATTCTATTCTATTATTATATTTTTGGTATTTTTTTTTCATTGAAGTTAATTGCATTTGCTGCATTTTATGCTTGTAATGCCATAATTATGATGCAGAGTGGAATTTAGTTTCTTTGCAAGTTTTTACAACGCATTAAAAATCTTTGCATAACTTCTCTTTTGAAAATTTTTTAAAAATTCTGCTGACTTGCTTCTCGAGAGTAATGTTGGGAGTTGCGGAAAATATTGACCGATATGAAAGTGACGTCTTAAGCTCAAGTTCGTTACTGTAATCCTTTCTGGTTGACGATCTAATACAGACCCTAAACATGAAAAGTTACAAAACAATTAGTTGTATATGTGATATCTCTGTAATAATGATGGGCAAGTGTGAAAGGATCATCGGGGAATTGCTGCTTAATGCCTTAAAAATCATCTCGGAATGGTATGGGAAAGAAAGAAACGAAAAGAATCAAAAAACAACATTGTTCCCTTCACAAGAAAAATGGTGATAGATTTTCCATGGCTAGGATTTTTTTTTATTGGACCAGCCAGTGCTCTACGTACCCAACAAAATCTTTGCTGGCAAAGTAATGAGTTAAAGTACTAATTGTCATATTTTTGACTACTTCCACTTTGGCTTTTTAACTAATTAGTTTCACATGGTGCTGCCATTGGAGGCAAGTATTTACAACTCTCGCTTATGCATAACAAACATTACAAACAAGTTATTGCTTTTTTAAATACTTTTTTCTGGAAAATAATATTCAGCAACAGGTACTTTGTATTTGTAATTCATAATTGACAACAACATTATAAATAAAATTTTCAAAACAACAAAACTATAGCACGAAGTGTAAAATGTTGCGTACTCTTTGATACACATTCATACAAACACTTATTACATCTATGTATGTACCTCTGATTGACATGTGTACCAGAGAGAGAGACAATAACAAAAAGCAATGTTGTTTTTGCAAATTTGTAGTTGTAATATGTAATTGAAAGCGTTGAAAAGTAAATAATTAATGTTAAATATTATTTTACAAATTCTTTTTAACCGTCTTAAAAAAAGGAGGAGGTTGTCAATTTAACTGTATTTGTTTTATGTGTGTTATTTACACAACTCTTTATTGAGGGGACCGATTTTGATGATTCCTTTCTCACTGGAAAACTCGTCGCTCCTGTGTGTAATAAGATGATTTTTTAAAGCATTCGTTTATTTGTAATAATTTTTTTTTATAAATTAATTAATAAAATTTCTATTTCGTAAGAAAAGTTTGAACATACACGAGTTTAAGCTTTTTTATATCAAAATAGTTTTAAACTTGAGAAACATCTAAGTTTTTAATGCGGCATAAAAAGTTACCTACCTGAAATTAATTCTTTAGGATATGAAAATAACATGCTATACTACCGAAAGTAGTTAAAAATATGAGAAAAATTAAAAAAAAAAATGGGAATCATTTGAACTTTGACACTGCCACTTTGGCTAAGGTTAAGCCACACGAAATCTAAGCGAGCTCAATGCCTTTAGAATGCGCCATATTTAGTTCACACCGGCCAAGCCATTCTTATTTCCTGATTTCGATTTCGACTCTCAAAAAGTGCATTGTACTTTTCTCATTATTTATTAAAAATGTGTGCACGGCTTTACTATAAAGTGTAAATGTTTAAAAATGGGTATTAAATGTAACACATTTTCATGCCATTGCGATTCAATTATACGTAATACATCAGACTTTGCATAAAAATCGATATGTCGCGATGTTTCAGGTTCATTCAATCTGCATTTTCAAACAGTAGAGATTTTTTTACAATAATAAATAGTTCTGTATTGAGTGATAATCACTACATAGCTGCTTCTAAGTTATGCGGACGGTATGTAGTATGTAGTAGCTGTAACACATTCTCTACCTTTTGGTGGGATATTTAACACTTAATATTAAGTTATCGGTTGTATAGGAAAAATAACCGCGAGAACTGGAGCACCAGACAGGTATGGTATATGGATGGGGCGGCAATCAACGACCCCCATTCCATTCCGATGGCTGTATTCCCAACAGATTCCCAGGCACAAGTTCACATCAATGGAATATGTGTGGTCGAGTGTGTCCGTAGGAGCATGAGGGGCCCACATCCACATCCACATCCACATCCATTATTAGATAGTCAAGCGGCACTTAGGGGCGTTCAGTAGACCATGATAACCTCACGAATGGTTCGCGAATGCTTGGACCTTCTCAACGATTTGGGGAACTTTAACGCCCTTACATTGGGTTGGGTTCCTGGACATGAGGGTAATGAAATGGCGGCCTATCTGGCGAAACGGGGTCAAATTTGCCCCTAATTGGTCCCGACACATTCTGTGTACTTACGAAAAGCTATATGATTTAAATTCTTATAAACTTGGACGAAAGGAAGATCAGTGCTCACTGGCTTAATTGTGCCGGCCAGTTTCACTCGAAGTATTTTCCTTTTCTAAAATTTTCAATCGTGAAGAAATTCTCCTTGAATTCTCCGTCAAAATAAAATTCCCCCTATCGCGAATGATTTTTTCACATGAATTTTTTCACTTTAATTTATTCACTTAATTTTTACTGGCAATTGCATACAAAATGTAAGTAAATTCTACCATTATTTATATATTTTGATAAACATAATTTTTTTTTATATAAAGATCAGCTATTAAGTGCTAACATATATAAATAATAAATAAATTGCAAACCAACAGATTAATTGAGTGTGTTCTTTGGAGTTCTCTTACGGAATAACTTAAACTGCTAGTACATCATAGTTCTAAGGCTAAACATTTAAATTTTTGGAGTACTCTTATTGTTATTTATTTTATTTTTAAATTCTTTAATTTTCACACTTTTGTTAATTATTTCATACAGGTAGTTTTATTGTTCAAATGCAATACAATAACAATGCGGGTTACTAATTAACTGGACCTTGAATTTTAATTAATTTGTATGTTTTTGAAATCTTCTTCCTTTTCTACATTCACTGAGAATGATAACGCGAAAAAAAGCCACGTGAAATTCTTGATACCAATTTTCACCTCGAGGGGAATGAAAATTTTACGTGAAAAAATAATTTCACTTTTTATTCTCCGATAGCGGTGAAAAATAATGCAAAAATAACACTGCGACATATTTCCTCCTAGAAATATAAAAAACATACACAATGAGTTTGTAAACAAAATTTTACAATTTTTTCAAATGAGTTTGTGTGGTATGAATGACTTATTGATTTGTCTTGGGTACAACTTTTCTAATGTTTTATTATAATTTAACAGATTTACTTTTTTAAGAGTTTTAAGTGCAAAATTTTAACTTAATTAATGACTTCTCTTGAAGTTAACAATTCGTTTCATTTTCCAATTTAGATTTACAGGTTTTTATGGTAAAAATTTAAAGTGCAAATCTTAGTAGTATCGCACAAAAAATAGAAAATACGAAATGAACACAACTTAGTTGTATTAAGCTTAAACTAAAAATTATATATGAAAATGGCGCTACTCTTTACATATTTTATTGAACAATTGATGGAAAAAATTAATTAATTTTTCTTATGTTTTAGAACTTTTCATATACATACGAATCTATTATTTTATTTATTTTTTTTTTCGTTTGACTGTAATTATACTAAAACAACACCTGCAATGTCACACAACATTTTTCAACTGCACTTGCAGCAACAAATGCCAAAAACGAAATAACAATAACAATTGCAACACGAACAGCAAAAATTATATCTGTCAAGGTAAACCTGTACCGTTAACAGTATCTTTGCATGGGGAGCAAGTTGCATTTATGTTTGAAATACTGAAAAAAAAAAACATACTTGGGGGCAATAAAAAAATCAACTACCAATTGAACGGGTACATAACATTTTATTAGCAACAAAATAAGTAATTGCCATTGATGGCTGGCTTTTTTATTGTTTAATTTTGTTGTTCTTGCCAGAGCTGGCGGTGATGCTGTCGAGAGTAGCACTCAAAGACAGCAACAGCAAAAGCCATAATAACACAGTGATGAAATGCAACGGACGATATAAAAATGCAGTCAACATTAGTTGTCCGTCTGTAATAATTCTGTATTAGTTTTATGCTGCTTTGATTTTTAGTTGCAGGTTGCACCAATTTCACTTTAGCTGTGTCTATGACAGCTTCATGCAACAGAAATCATGTTTATTTGATGTTGCTGCCTCGATTTTTGGTTTATTATTATATTTTGTGTGTGTGTGTGTGTGTGTGTGTTTTTTTTCTTTATTGTGGAACTTACAATACAAAAAGTTCTCCTTTTTTTTTTTTTTAAAGATATTTTTCGTTGTTGATTTTCATCTACTATGGAGGTCGTCGCTATTTTGTTGGCGTTACCAAAATGTCCAGGTAGATAAAAGTTTTTAAGAAAATCTTGCACAAATATATCGAAAGAGGTCGTTGCAAAATAAGAAGCATAAAAATATATATAAGGAAAACTCAAATGTTATTTGCAGTTTGTGCTTTATTGTTCATCTTGTGGCACAATTGGCAACAGCAATTTTTTCTTCTCATATTTTTTTTAAGTGTAATCAAGTAAATTCAGTTTACGTTTTATTTGAGCCCTCAAGCTGTTGTCGTACTATTGCACAATCTTATAAAAAAAGTTATACAAAGACATGGACTCTCCTCGCTAGCTGGCAGGAAAACACTCTCACTTAGCAACTCATGTAGGCCTGGCACCTCACCATACAGGAAGAAACGAACCGTACCCTCAGACCTAATGAAATAGTGATTTAATGGAACCAGCTAGCAGGCATCAGTTACAAATGTAAGCAAGTAATTAGCATGGTGACTATGCAACCATAAGATGCTGGGTTCAGTTTTTCAAATTTGCCAATTCACAAACGTTCGAGGCAAATAATGGTTCGACGGCTTTAATTCTTGAACGAGTTGTACTTTATAAGCGTGAAGATGAAGATCATTATGCAAAATGTTGCGCAAAGTGCAACTGGTGATCTCCAATTGTTGCGAAAGTCGACGAGTGGATGTTACAGGCTTATTCTCAACACTTTCCTGTACAGCGGCTAAGTTTGCTTCATTTTTACGGCTATTACAAGCGTATTGCTTTGGCCTATTGTCAGCAACAGTACAGTGAGACTCAAATTTAGCGATTAACTTTCATACAACGATCTCAGAAAGATTCTGATCACGAGGAAAAGCTGCTCTAATTTTACGAAATGATACAAACTAATTTTCACCATTTTGATAGTACATTTTCGCAATTAAAATTCTTTGTTCGAGAGTGCACTAAAAAAAAGTCAAATGACAGCTCAAGTTTTAACATTTCATCATGTAACTGTACATAATTAAACAAAATTAATGCGGGTACCTGCCCACACTAACATACCACTCTGTGAAGATGTTTCACTGGGCAAATGAAAATGAATACGCCATCACTGTCAGCCAAAATCATCCTTAATTGACTCATTTTGGGATATGAGACATATTTGAGTTTGTTAAAATTGTCGATTTATTCGTGTGATTTAACGACGGCGAGATATTACCCAAAAATCATATTTCACTATCAATTTTATACGGAAGCAAAATATTTCATAAAATCAGATTTACATGAGAAAAAACTAGAAATAAGAAACATTGCTCGTCGACAAAATTTGAGATAAAAAAAAATAAACAAATTAAGAATTTGACAATAAACTCTCAAAATTTAGATATTATTTTATATATTTTGCATGTCAATAAAATATTGTTGGTCACGTTTAATAACTCCATGAGCACAATTAATCGTTTTTTTAAGCAAAATGTTAAAAATACTTAAAAAAAAAAATTATAAGAAAAACAATCTTGAAAGGAACATAATACTGCGACACAACTAAACGTGCCAAAAACATGACTTCAGAAGAAAAAAAACAACAAAACCGCCTGACTGTTTATAGTTTCTTTGGCTTTGGCTTTTGCTTGGCAGTTTGGCTGGCTGGCTGGCTGGATGGCTGACTGTTTGTTTGGCTTGTTTGGTTAAGCTTGGTGCACTGGACTGGGTTGGTTTCGTTTGAATTTTTCAATGTTCAATGTGTTTATGTTTGTTGGCTGATCGCACGTCTCCTCCTCCTTGAGGCAATTAGGAATTTATTGCTTAACTTTAAAATTCACTTGATTAGTGGAATTAAAGTCACAATGATATACAAAACATATTTTGTAATGGTCCAAAAAAGCCATCAGCCGCAGTAGTATTCGTGGTAGTAGTAGTAGATGCCACACCAATAAACCGGCAAGAAAGAAAATATGCAGAAACTGAGGAAACCAAATGTTAACCAACCAACCAGTCATATAATAAGTTCATCATGTCATTTTAACTACAGGGTTGCATTCGAAAGCACCGAACGAAAAATGTGAAAAAATTAAGACTCATCTCAAATTATGATGATATAAAAACGACAGCATGAAAGATAAAAAAAGATAACTGTATTCTCATTGATGATAACCTTAAGATATCAAACAACTTGCTGATGATGTAGTTTGTGTGGCAAATGATGAGCCCAGGAGTTGATGCAAGTCAATGTCCAAAAGTATTTCTCTTTAATTTTTTTTTTCTTCACTTTTCAGTTTTAATGATTTCAATTTCTTCGTTACTTTTCTACTTCCTTTTACATCATCTAAGTTGCATAGTGATGTGAAAGAAATATATATATATTTTTTTTTATTATCGCTGGTAAAAATCAAAGTCTGTAATAATAGAGCATGTACCAGCATACAATTTCACTGCAATCTCTCAAAACGAAGTTATGCATCTGCGTTTGCTTAATATTTTTTTTTCGTTTTTTTTTCATATATATTTTTTTTTTTTTTTTTTGGTTTTCGCCGAGGTTTATTATAAGTTTGCAGATATAAATTTTTTCTGACAAATATCAAGATTCCGAAAAAAGAAAAAAAAAAGCAAAAAAAAATTAAAATCCTACACGCTGTAATCTGCAATTATTTCTAGCTGTTGTTAATATATTTTTTAGCTTCGTTGCTGGCTTCATTTTGCAATGTGTCTTTGTGCAACAGAACAACTCCAAAAAAAAAAAAAAAAATGGTAAAATAATAAAAAGAAACAGTAGTTGTTCTCAGAGATGAAAATCTTTGAGGTTCTAACCATGATCTTTGAATATGCGTTTGGTGCACGGCTTTCATTCTTTCCGTTTTTTTTTTTTTTATTGCAAATCGTATACAAGTGGCATTTCAATGTTAACATTTTCAAATAGACAGATGAATAGATGAAATGTTGCTGCAGCGAAAAACAAAAATAGTAATAAAAGTACGTGCGTACATGTTGCTGCTACGAGTAAAGTTTTTGTTATCCTGTTGTTACTTGTATAGCGATTAAAGCGTACAGCAGCAAAAGCTTTTTACGTTGTTTTCTTTTTGCTTTTTATTTAACCACAACTCTGGCCATTTTACTAATTATAAACCGTAAGAAAACGTTTTACTTTACAATTGTGTCATACATAACGCATTCATCTTATTTTTGTCTGCCACAAAGCTCACAAAGATCGGGAGTGCATGTTGCAGTAAAAGCCGAAGCAGCAGCAACAGCAATAGCAATGCAGTTAAAAGCCACCTGAAGGTGCACCAACACGTACATGAACTATACAGTGAAATTGTTGGGAAGTTCTTAAATAAATGGTGTGCTGCTCATCGGTTAGGCACAGCTACCTTTAGCTACTTGTTTAGCAAAAATATTTACTTATTTTCAATATATTGCTGTTTTGCCTTCTTGGTTTTTTTTTTTATTTATTTATTTATTTATTTATTATCTTTGCTAGTCAAGCAAACGTCTATTCATCTGATTACAATAGTGATTGGCTGCTTTTCAATAGAATAGAATTCAATAGTAGCAAACGGACGAAAGTAAAATATACAGATTGACTGACTGACTGCTGACAGTATGTTAGATTTCCATGTTTCAGTCTATCCATCACATACAGCGCTTAATTTTTTTCTTCGATGCTTGGCACATGAAAATCGTTAATATAACTGGTAGCCCAACTGAAGGTTATTAAACTAATATAAATATCGACTGAACTAATCATCTATTATGCACTGAGGAACATGTATGTAGGTGTAAGATATAGCTTTTGATCGTTTCACAGAAAATTACAAGGCAGTAGCAAGTGCTTGTTAAATTTAAATTTTTAATTATGGCAAACCATTATTGTGTTGCGCTTAGTATTCTGCTTGTGAAGGAGCTAATTTATTTTGGGAACAAAAGTTCTATGTTTTGGTGTTTCAAAATGCTGTCGAATGGTAAACACAATTGCGAATTACACAAAACAGAACGCAACATTTACCTGTTAAAAATATCTCATATATACTGTGTCATATGTACGAGGTCTGTTCAAAAGAAAAGGTGAATTTTGAATTTTTTGTTTGTCCTCTTCAAAGTAATGCCCCCCAGATATAATACATTTATGGCAGCGCTTCTTTCAATCCTCGCAGCACTTCTGCGATGCGCTATTTGGTATGGTCATCAGCTCATTCTTCGATTTTGACTTTATTTCATCAATTGTGGCAAAACGATTTCCTTTCATTAGTCTGTTCAGTTTTGGGAAAAGGAAAAAGTCGCAAAAGTAGCAGGCAGCCGTGGACCGTAATATTAAATAGACCATGTTGCCTTCAAACATTTTTGTTTTAGTCTTGGACTAGTCCTAGTCCTCTGTGGTGGACTACACTATACATGCATGTGTGGACTGGCCACTTTATTTGCAGGCCGTTCATTTTAAAATAACTCAACTTTATGTAATTTGTTTTAGTCCTTGTTGAAAATTTCAATATAAGAAAACGCATTCGAAAGGAAAATACTGACTCAAAAAACTATTCTTTTGTTCAAAAAGCATATTTTCCTTGTTTATTTAATTAGAAAAATTTTACATTCAAATTATATTTTCTAACTATATACAGTAGAAGCTTATATAAACGGATACAATCCGTCGTCGAAATTTTTGTACGTTAAATGAACAGGTCCTAAAAGTCCTGGGTTCGAGTAATAAAAACATTTCGCATTTTTTCTTATGTGCATTAGTGTTCCTTTTGTGTCAGTTGTTATCGGAATGTTTCAGTGGCGAAGGCATAGTTACTGGTTACTGAATAGTACCGGCTTCAGCTGATACTAATCCACAGGCACAGCAGAGAGCCTTCCTTTGTCGCTTTTGTGTAGCAACAGCGAAGTAAAATAATTATTAAAAATGGCTACTAAATCGAATCTTCAAAAATTTAGAACGTCTCCCTGATATCAGAGAAGCTGTAAGACTGTTATAAATAAAAGACGTGCAAAAGAAGGGGTTTTATGGCAGTGAAGCTTCACCACTTGTCATCTCTTTCACTATCCCTTTTCAGCCTGAGTGCTGCTCCAAAGTAAAAAAAACACAATATGAATGCCTATAAAATCTTTCATCGAAAGATTTCAAAAATATTGAAAGAAAGACTGAATTATGGAATAATGACAGCTATAATTTTTTGATCGTAATTGTTCGCCACTTTGCGAATTTACGCAACGAACGTTTAGCGACGAATTCGTTGTTCTCGACGAAAATCGTGGTTTATACCAATTGTGTTCCCAGCATAACGCTTCAAATAATATCAAGAACAATCTAGCACAACAGGACTGCTTTTGTTGGGGATAATGGAAATCTCTGAAAACAACTCTCAGCACGTTGTTAGTAACGGCCTTCTCTAGTCCAAACACAGAACGAAAGGTTTACTTTTCGATATGGCTTCCTGCGAGGCATAGGGCGTGGTCACATCCCGTAAATTATATTCAAATGAAAATGCTAAATAATTTTATTTTATTTATTTATTTTTTTTTTTTTATCTGGGACCAGCACTCAGGAGATGACTCCTACACATGCGAAGCATTGTGCTGGAACTATAGGAAAGGGATAGTAGAAGAAACGACAGGAGGTGAAGCTTAATTAATTATTTTGCAGCTTTGCTTTTGCACGTTCTTTGTTTTTATACTCGTAGCAGTGCTGAAGCTTCGGTTTAGTAGCCATTTTTATTATTATTTTACTACGCCGGTGCTACACAATACCGACGAAGGAGGGCGTTCTGATGCGATTGTGGATTGCTATCAGCTGACAGTGCTCATTAAATTTATATTGCTTTTGTTGCTGGTAAATAATTTTGATTTTAATTTTTATTTACTGAATAAACAGTTAAGTTACTTTAAATATTTGGCGAATTAAATTAAATTATGATTTTTTAAAACTCTTAAGAGTAACATGCTGCCAAAAGTCGAAAATAGTTCAGTTATTTAGATGCAAAAAGAAAACATATCGAATAGATGACCATTTTAACGATACTTCAAAGTTGAATTGAATATATTGATGAAAAAAAAAAGAGAAATCTCTATGGCTGACCATTTGTATTTCATCCGCCATCATCATCATCATCATCATCATCATCATGTAAATACACTTATGGAAAATTAAATTTTTCCCTACTGCTTGTTATTCATACACAAAAATAATTTTCTTTTTATATTATTTAACGACATTTTTGCCAATCTAATTTTATATATTTTATTCAATGACCTGTACCACCGACTGACAGACGACGTATACGACAAATTCTTTTAAATTTTTTCTTTTTTCGTACGTAACTTTTGTGCGGCGTTTTGTGAATAGAAGGGAATGTCAGTGATTTGCCGACGGCCGTTTAAGCTTTAAACACACAAATATACCAGTCAGTGGCCACTTTATTTAAGAAATTATTTGTAATAATTTTTTTTTGCTATTCAGAAGTTTTACACATTTTATTTCCGTCTAAAAATTATAAAATTCGTAAAATATGTCTGCGTTTTACGGCAAAAACACAAAAATAGTCATATAAATCTATGTAAAATACTTGACATTTATATGGAATTTTTTAATTCTTGGAATCAAACAGCAAGTTGTTTGTTTTCATAGTCCCCTGAAGGGCAGAGAACTAAGAAGCTTTCAACGGAAAGGTGATTGTGAGAAAAATCCTTGCTTTGTTTGTTAATTTATTTGCCCATATTACATACGAGTATATAAATACATACACACATCAGACGTTGACATTTTGATCATAAAATGTCTTTTATTTAAGTTCAATTCATAACTTGTTTTTTACTTTTCTTTCCTGTGCAATTAAAACAAGTGGTAAATTCAAATTGAATGTAATTTAATCAAAATTTATATTAAATTGTTTATACATATTTCAACAAGTATCTGTGCAATAAATTATTTCTCACTTATTTGCTTCACCTCATACGACAGTAGTTTTTCTTTGGAAACAAAAAAAATAATAATACGTATTTCGAAATGAGATTTACAATTTATTGTTGAAGTTTTCTTTTTGGCATTGAAATGAAACCTTTTCTCTGGAAAACTTTCAACTCCTTTTGCACAAAACTTTTAACTGTACACAAATGATGTAGTAGAATAGGGTTGGTTGGTTGCTTTAAGTAGCTTTAATATTAAGTTATTAAAATATTAAAAGCACATGAATAATATAGATTTATTTTTCTCTTTCAGTTGTAAATATTTGAATTCTGTTCATCAAATGAAATTTGGTAAGTAATTAAAAAAAAGTAGCAAAATTAAAAAATATAAATATTTACATTCGTATTAATTTTTATATGCTTATTTAACGCCAGTCGAAAAAAAGAATTACGATTTATAAGGATACTTTGCATGATTGCATAATAATAATTCTCATTTAGTTTTTGAAAGTTTTTATATAAAGACACTAAAAACAGTCAAAACTGTAAATAATTAAAGCTTTCGGAGAGGTTGAAAAACCGGGATAACGCTTCCAGTTAGAGAAATATTCAAGTTAAAAAAAATAATAACCATGCTGATAACTTTTGAGTTGTGACTGTTTTTCATTTAAGGTGCGATATGAATCTTCTGTACTTTTGCATTAACCAAAACAGCAAATATAATTTAAGAATTATACATTCTTACCCATTTAAATATTACGCTTTCGTATTGACTTTTCACCGTTTATACTTTTAATACATAGACCACATTAGGCTACCGACTACAGTGTGTCTAACAATAATATACATAAAGACAAATAGTTTTTGGATGACAGCAAAGCTACGTAGCTACACGACTACTATTCTAGCTGTCGCCCACTTACATATGTGCTATTCACACTATCAAATTTAAACATGTTCAGACTTAAAATTTTTAAAAATTCTGCTTTAAAATGGCTTTAGTGTGCACGAAATTTGTAGTTTGCAATTTTTTTATTTCTTAAGGTATGAACACACGATTGTCATTTACTACGATATTGACAGAAGAATTGTTAGAAAATGTACAACAACCGTGCGAACTCACAAGTTTTGTGTGGCAACATCGTCACAAAATGTATTGTCGGTGCATTGTATGCCAATAATATTGTCACAATTTTGACAATCGTGAGAACACCCTTCATTACCATTGACATACAATTTACAGTCATCTGTTATTGTCGCATATGCTTCATTTAGTGCACCGTACAATAACAGCATTGGCAGATAAATATTTATGCTGGCAATGCGGTCCATAAATATTTAGACACAAAGTGAAAAGTCGGATCTGGCAACGTTTGCCATACAATAATCTGACAACCGTGTGAACAGACAATTATTATTGGCAGAAAAATTTATTGTCCCAGAACTGTGTGCCAATGAAATTGTATGGTTTCATTTCAATAGTGCGAACAGACAAATTAGCAAATGGTAACAATTTTACTTTATATATACATTTTACATAATATAGCTTTATGCCTTTCTCTCACTCTCACACTCAAGAATTCCTGCAACATAAATTGCAAGCGTGCATTTGGACTGGGTAATGTTTTGAAAAGATGTATGTATAATACGTAGTACTCAAACTGCTATTATTGTGGTCATATCGCCAGATGCTTAAACAGCTGATTGAAAATTAAAATTACAAAAGTTTATATTTAAGAAAATAATTTTATAATAATTAATTATTAAAATATCACGTATCATGTATGAATGTGCTGCGAACAAATTTCTACTAGTAATTCTTTTTTTCTTGCACTGCCCATTCCTTTTTTTCTGTGTCTCAATCGAAGAACACATTTTCAAATTGACTTGATAAATCTAAGCAAATGAAATACAATTTTTTATTGCCGCCATTAACAACCACGTTCAGTGAAGCATTATAATAAAAAAAAGAACTGAACACACCCTGTTTACATGTTTGAGAAAATATTTCATTTTTAAACACGTGTTCTGCAAACAACTCAATGCATGAGAAAACATCTAAAAATTCTATTGTATTTCTCTAAAACACCTGAAACTTGTTTATTTTTCTTAGCAACAACTTTGACCAAGTAAGATTTATCAACAAGATGTGCAATTTCACAAGGAAAGTAAAAGTTTCAATATAGACAAAATCATCGCACTAAAGTAAATAATATATTGCGCATACCGAACTGATAGCCCTGGCAGCTTTCCCCGTTAAATGTAATTTTAAGCTTAGAAATTATTCGTAAGATTAAACTTCTTAATAATACAGTAGGGTCTCATAAAAGTTAAGCCAAATGTCGGAAGATTTTTTAATAATAATTTTGTTTTTATCTTGGACCAGCACTCAGGAGATGACCCCTACACATGCGATGTATTGTGTTGGAACTATAGGAAAGGGTTTGTAGGAGAATAATCACTGTCCAACACTGCTTTTTGCACGTTATTTGTTATTTTACAGCAGTGTTGTAGCGTCTCTGATGTCAAGGAGACGTATTAAATTTTGAAGTTTCGTTTTTAGTAGCCATTTTTAGTAGTTATTTTACTTCGCCGATACTACACAATACCGACGAAGGAGTGCGTTCTGATGTGCCTTTGGATTGGGTACAGCTGAAGCCGTCACTGTTCAGGGGCCAGTGATTATGCCTTCGCCACTGAAACCTTCCGACAACAACAGACACAAAGACACACAAATGCTCATCAGAAAAAATGCGAGATGTTTTTATGAGTCTGAAACTGGGGTTGAACTCAGGAAAATTTTTCGTTATGTAGTCAACGTGCAGACTACTACGACCATCGCCACCCTGAATATAATAGAAATTTTTTTAACTTTTTCGTATTATTAACTCTTTTAAACGGACTTTAAGGCATAGATTTTTCGGAAATAATACTCTAAATTATTATTAATGCCTTTGTTTTCATCATCAGCACAAAGAAAATTCAGATTTAATAGTCACTCTTGACCATTCTTCATTATCGTATTTATCATTATACGATTTTGTTTCACGCTTTTATAACTACAGCACGGAAAAGTTAACTGAAAAGTGGAAGCGGCACGTTGGAGGCGATCGATTAACTTTTACACGGGAAAACTTTTTCGAGAGATTCTACTGTAATAATTAGTTATAGCTCAAAATATTTTAATTCATTTAAGAGAAGAGAACATGTTAAAGAATTGTAAATCAATTATTGTATATGTAAGTATATGGTGTAAGCAAATCGATAAGAACGATCTCAGATTACTGGCGATATAGTATTCCGAAAACAATCAGTATATAGTAGGGAGTTTTTAACAGGATTATTCCTAAGAAAGGCTCAGAGGTTTCAAAAAGCATGGCAGTAAGGCTTTTTGTTTTGCACAGAAGTGAGATTAGTACCGATTCAATAGGAAGTATGATGAGATATTAGAACATTGTACTGACAGAGTACGGCACAATATAATTGTATCTTCACACGCCCAGCCATCAAATATTTTTTGAAATATTTTTGAAAAATATGTACTCTTCGTAAAAAGTACTATTTCCTATAGCCTCTGATACATACTTAAACGGAATAACTTTTTTTTAAAGGCACTGAGAGAGAAAATTAACTAAAATTGATATCTTTTAATATAGACTGCCACTGCCACTGCCACGTTTATAATAAGAATATTTCCGAGAAGTAACTAATTTTACAAGTAAATATCTTAAGCTATTAAAGAAAATTAAATTAAATTTAATGTTTATTTTCAACTTCCTCTTTGTTGGATTCCTTCTTTAAAGTTTCTTAAAGTAAAAAGTTTCTATTCAAAAGAACACGTCATTCATTTTGAAATTTAGTTTACTTTTTACTTTTTACTTGTTCCTTGTTGCTCATTTCTTTGCTCGCTTTTTACTTCTTTCTTGCCTTTGAAAGCATTATGCAGCACTCTTGTCTTCATTCAGAAAATAAGAGTTTAATTTGTCATTTGCTGAAAAGCGCACTGTCATTATTACAAACTAGTTTTAGACAATTCAAACTATACCAGCCAGCATTTTACTTTTGAGAAGGGAAAAAAGCAAAATTAAATAACTAAACATTTTCCAAAGTATGAACATTTTTTCGTTTCAATGTTGTCAGCAAAATTTCAAGTCCCAAAAAAACACAACATCCATTAGAGGAGACACATACATACAGTTGTTCACTTTTAATCGGTTGTTTTTCTTTTCTTTTTAAGGACTTTTCCCAATTTTTCCTTTAATTCTATTTTACGTTTCAATGAACAAGAAACTTTATACACACGTGAAGGCAATAATAGCAATGGTTGTAAATATTACAAAATTCGTTAAGTCTTCTAACTTTTCATGTAAAATTAAGGATGCAAATAGACAGCTGTTTTCTTTATGTTTAACAATGTCATTGCTGTTATGGTTGTTTATCCTTAATGTCATTAGGGTTTCCAATTATGCTTTCTACAAATGTGTGTGTGAGTAAAGCATGTCGTAGCTAAACATGCCAGTGTGTCCTTTTTCAAACACCTATTGCACACATACATACGTGTAAGTATAACAAGTAATCTGCAAGTCCTTTTATTCCAAGTAAGAGGATAAAGTTCTTCAGTTTTTACAATACATTTTGTTGTTGTCTGTAGCAATTGTCACTTGTCCTTTATGCTTTTAATCTAAAACTTTTCTTGTTGTGTGTGTTTAGAAAAATTGTTCATGCATTTGTTTTTTACTCGTAAAATATGTAAATTGAGCCAGTTTGTGCTTTATTACAACAGGCACTATTTTACTTTTAGTTCAAAAGATACTGGTCTGACGATTGGGGAAACCTTTTCTAATCATTAATTTGGAATTGTTGAGAAGTTGTGAAAAATATAGATTTGCGCATCATTCAAATATACTTCAAGTATATGATGTTTAACTTAGGGAAGGGAAAGCTTTCTCATAAATGAAACAATTGCACCAGTCCTATGTGGAACTAAAAATAGCTTCATTCAGATAATTAAAACTCTGGCAATTAGGATGCCAAGATGGATATTCTAGCGAGTTTTTAGACAACTTTGCTTTTGGGCGTTTGTGGGTGTTGAGTAGACATATTAATTTATTAAGCTTAAGTACAGTCATTTTGTTTATTTTATTTCGCCAACTTTTCATACTTCAAATACTGAGGAAGGACTTTGAAAAAAGACTTTAAAGCACATCAGAAAAATTCGTGATTACTGGCATAGGATTTGAACAGAGTACTTGAGACGCAGTTGAGGAGTGTTGCGAAAAGCGTACCACAATTGTGAATATTAAATACACACACACCTTCTTAATTTCTGACTTAATTTACAAGCCAACGAGTCAGTGGCGAATGAGCATGTGCTCGCATGTTGCTTAATTTTAATTATTTGTTTGGCGTCCACTGCACAATATTAAGGCCCGCTCAAGTCAAAATTTTGTTTCTGATTTTTCTGTGCTACGCAATAAAACGTACGCGAAAATAAAATAAAAAATAAAATGACTCCTCTTAGTTTAAAAAATAGTGTTCCAAAATTAACATCAGAGACGCTGCAAATTTGCTTTATTGAGATTTTCGCGATAAATTCCCTTATTGAGCTCAATCCATACAAAATTTTAATTAAGTTATTGGGCAATAAGTACGAAATTGTTATAAATATTGATTAAAACTTGAAATGCAACATTTCTTACAAGTATTGTTACTGGCAAGTCAGTTGTTCAGTAAAAGGAAAAAAACTCTGTACAATGGCGAGCCAAATGTCAAAATAGTAAATAAATAAAAAAAAAACAAAAAAGGAAAAGCAGATAACCAGCAAATTATAGCTCAAAATGTTGATTTTCTTCCAGGTGTGAAATGTTAATTGCATTGACTAAATTAAATTGCATAAATTATTTCAATTTCAAGAATGTCTAAGTCTGAACATACGACTGGCATAACTCGCAATTGCAGAGTTGTGCAAAAACTATGCTCTATCTTCCTACCATTTTTTAACACCTGTATATTCTCTACACTATACCTCTTCCTAGCTGGTTCCAGTGCATTGCATATGGTCCAAAAAAATTGTTAAAATTTTTAAATATTTTATAGGAAAAAAACGACTGTGTTATTTAATTTAAAACCTAAACGTCTATAATATTAATGAAATAATTAAATTTTCTTTAGAATTACTGATTTTTATTTGAACTAAAAAAATTGCTATTTAAATGCAAGAAGAAATCGTCCACTTGTCTATTTGAACAAGTTTTTTTCTTAATCTAAAATTGCTCTGCTTAAAAGAATGATACAGATTATTCAATAATAAATTCGGTAGATTTAAAAATATTATGATCACACGGAATAGCAACAGAAGCATTCAATTGGAAGAGAACACCGTATTGATTTACAACAATATAAAATACATTATTTCTTTAATATGTTTTCACTTCAATTTTAATTAAATAACTTGTGCACAAAACAAATTGGTTTTTATTATTAACATGTAACAGCAGGCACTTCTTTTAAATTTCATAACTTTTTTCTCACAGTGCAATCTTTTTTATTTTGCTGTATTAAGTATTTCAGTTATCAGCGCACCCCTATTAACTTTTTCCTTATCGTTAGTATTGCTATGATTTTTAAATGCTTGTATTGCCTTCTACAAGCTTTGAGCTTTTAAGCACAAAATATTCATATGTATATACTAATTTAAAACCAATTCGTCTATGATATTAATGAAATAAATAAATTTTCTTTAGAATTAGTAATTTTTATTTAATATTAACTGAATTTATTTTGGGAATATCTATATATGATACTAATTTTAAAATTGTGCTTTTTCCCGAAAAAATATGTGAAATGTATTAGCGAATAATACTAATAAATTAGCGAAATAGTACTACTATATGGATATGCTTTCCTCCTCAGTTATTGAAATTGCTTTTATAAAAAAACAAATTCTGTATGAGAATATCAAAAGGTATGTAAAGGGTCTGCCAACATGAACGCAAGATTTACAGCCTATTTCTGAGCTAAGAAAGATAACTTAAGCGAACGAAAAGCACTCGCTCGAATTCGAATCAATTTGGATTTCTCATTGGCACTCACTTTCTTTCGCAGTAAGTTACGTATGTCAATTTTGGTATCTTACGTTTTAATAAGTAGAAGCAATGCCAGTTCATAAATTATTATATTTCTGTTAAAAGTATTAAAAAATACTACGAAGTTATTCTAAAGCTAATACAACTGCGTGTAAGTGTGATCAGCTGGTGGAAAGTATCAATAAATAAAAGGGTGAGAAAATTTAAAAAAATATTTGTAAATTTTGTGTTTTTTGTTTTAATTTTATAAAAGTGTTTCAGTTGCTGCATTGTTGACTTCTTTAAACTGAAAAAACAATTGTTAAATACATACATTCATATGTATATCATATGAATAGTTTATACTTACCACTTGTTATCCATTTGTAAATACTTTTTTATTGTACTTAGATTTTTTATTCTTCTTTTTTTATTTACAAGTATGTATACTCATATGTAAATTCTCAATACGAAAGGAAAACCAAAAGTGAGTGATTTTGACATTTCATTCTCACACGTTCTTAACAGAGAAATCGGATTTTATATGAAAACACTTACGTTTTCATTCGAGTTCTAGATCGAGTCACTGTTCGCATAGAAAGTGTGTAGAGAAATCGAAATCAATGTTCTTTCTCATAGAATGCGAATGAAAGCGTTCTTTCTTAAATCAGAAATAAGCCCTTAAATTTGGCGCCATTCGAAGTGTCATTGTTTGACATGTGAACAATTGTTATTGTTTGCTAGAAGAAGGTACGAGGTTAGTAAAAATGGAGCGAAGGGAGTTCGTTAATTGGGTATTGGAGAGACAACATGAAAATGCTGATTTTGCCGAACCTTTTTTTTTTTATGAAAATGAGGCAGGTCAAGCGCAAACAGTCAATGGTGTTCGGTATCGTGAAATGATAACCAGTTTTTTCGTGCCTAGAATTGTAGAAATGAATTTGGAGGGCATGTGGTGCCCCCCGTAGTCTAGTGCATGAGCATTAGTCTTATCAATATGGAGGTGCGGGTTCGACTCCCGTTTAGACCCTGGGTGTTTCTACAGACAAGCTTAAGAGCTTCGTAGAGTTTGTATTGTCTTAAAAAAAAAAAAAAAACAAGACGGCGCCACATGTCATACAGCCAGAGAAACAATTCAATTGCTGCATTTAAAATTTAAATCTTGCGTTCTTGTTGGGACACCCTTTATTAATACATTTCTCATATTTTTTCGGGAAAAAGCACAATTTTAAAATTCGAATCAGAGTTTTATTTAAACTAAAATTGTTAAAAATGAATGAATGAATGAATATTTGGTCGTGTTTAAGTTCATAGTTAATTCATCTTAATAATGTGAAAATTACTTTTTATTAGAATAAAGGAAAAAAGAACAATTAATCTCCAATACCAGTTGAGTGGAACACGTACCTGGAAGATTTTTAAGAATACGGGAATTCCTATTATTATCCGCATGCTAGATCGACAAAGACTCAAAGCTGTTGTTTTTTCTGTTTTAGTATAGGCTAGAATCCACATAATCCACAAAAGCTCAAAGCTTTGCCTTTAGTACAATTGGTGTTCTAGATTTACGTCAGCACCTGCCCATGGGGCTTAATCTGACGGTGGTCTTAACACCGAGTAAATTTTTGTAACGATTCACTAGCGCATCCAGAGCACTGATAAGCAAATGAGCCCGTAGGCCACCTACTTCCAGAGTTGGGTAGCAAATCATGTATAGTTATCCCTGATTCTATAATGCACCTTGTTGGGGTGTTCGAGCTGTCATGACTCTTGTCACATCAGAATGTTTTTACGTCAAGACCCAGTAATACTGTTGGTTCGAAACACATTCCGGTGACTACTGTCGAATGGCAACAGCACCTAGTAGAGTAAAAGTCATATTATTAATAAGTGTGTTACGACTCACACATATTTCCGATTAGGCCAAAAACTCCACTCCCCGCGTAACTTTGGGTTACAACCACAGCCACTACGAGTCCTTACCCATACCAGCACACACTATCCAACTTTCGGGGTAGACACGAAATACTCGCAAGGAGTATATCAGTCCTTAAACCCGTACTTATTGTTGGAAGTGCGGGGCCAAGCTGGTCCCGTAGTGCTAGATTCGTAGGTTCCGAAAAACAAGATTCACAAGTCTCCAGAACCCCCCTGCGGAATGCCTTTAGTACAGGTGAGAATTGTATTAGATTTACAACTTTTTTGTTTTTAACTGGCATTCCTTATTAATTATCTGTCCTCCATATTTTCTTCTTCTGCTGAGAGTAATTTTTTTTTTTTTATGAAATTATATATTCGCCAATAATTGTAAAAAATTATCTCACGGATCTTTAGAGGCAAAATACTGGCATTATGTTAAAGGCACAGCGAATATTTCTTATTTTTATTATTATTATTAACGTATGAAAATAAATTGCAAATGTAACTTAAACACGTGCTTCACAGCATTAAATATTGATTTTATTTTCCAATTTAAATTCTATAAATTTAATTTCCCTTATACACAAATTGAATTTAAAATTAATAAAATTGCTTTTAGCATTTTAAATTTTCTGCATTTTTTTATCACCGTTTTCTCCTTCAACTTGTATATTTGTACTTGAATGTTTTTAAATCCAACCATAAAACTGTTAAATTTTTTCTAATAACGTTCTACAGTTTGAAAGGATTAAATGTGAACCCTGCTTCATCATCTCTTCTTCTTATATTGTAACTCAAACTGAAAAATAAACACGTTAAACACCAACAGGCAGCAGCAGCAGGAATAAAAACTGTATAGTGTTTTACACTAATGCTTTTAGAAGAAATACATACATACACACTTGAATTATAAACCGTACCAATACCATAAGGATTGTAGCAGGCAACAAAAAAAAAAACCCACCCCTGCCACTAGCATTAAATTCACATTAGATTCCTTTAGAAACGGCATTCATTAAGTGTTTGTGTGTAAGTTTCTGTTTTTTTTCTCTATATCCTTCACGAATGCATATGCATGTAAGTTCTTGTATATTTTATTCCCTTCTTTTTTTGCAATAACAAAATCACACTTCTACTTTTAAACGAATATTTATGTGTGTGTGTGTGTGTGGGTTTGTGTGTTTGTTAATGTTTGCAGGATCTACATATGTTTATAAATAAAACAACAAGCATCCCATCCATCCATATGTTACATTGTTTATGTGTGTCCGTAAATTTTGTAATTTATGTGTGTTTGTGCTGATGTTGTTGCTTGTCTTATTTATCATTCATGTTGCTGCTGCTTCTATTTGTTGTGTATTTAGAAAATTAATCTATTTCTTTATTTGATGCATACAGTTTGCTTTCCCCTCAGTCTTAACGAAGACCCCTTGACCCTCATTTATATTTTTGTTGCTTTATTTATTTCACTCATTCGTTTAAGCTTAAAATAAACTTAATCACATCCACTTTCTTCCCTGATATTGTTGTTCTTGTTCTTGTTGTTATGTTTGTTATAAACATGTTCAAATGCAGTTGCTGGCAAATATTAAGGAATGTATTCTTTTATCCGCTGAGCATAATGCTACACATTTTGCAATAAAACTTTATCTGTTTATTGTATACTGTATGTTTGGCTATAAATTAATTTAAGCAGCCACAATTTATGATTATGAGCATAACAACGTTTTTTTTTTTTTTGCAGCATTAACACAAGCCTTCTTTATTTCCTGCCTTGTTTGACAATTAAGAAACTTTAGAAAAGAAGTAAAAGAAAAGCTATTAATTCGTTAATCGGTAAACAAAATATTTGTTATACATATTTTTAAATTATTTTCCATAGTCAACTTGATTATGAAAATCTGTGATATATTACCAATTAAATGTGGGAATAAAACCTTAATAGCCTACGAAAAATTTAACACTTTCTGAATTTCGTTAATCCATGCTCAATTCACAAGTTCAGATATATGGTTTATCGTTTAAAAAATACGATATATGTTTATGTACTTGTGAACAGGCAAATTTGTAGTATCGTTTTTTCTTCGTATTCTTATTTTTGTTTTTTTTATTTATATTTTTTTCTTTAAAAAGAATATATGACATTCATGTCATTTTATTCTATGAAATTAAACCAGGTATGAACATTTCAATTCCATACGAATGAGTTTTTAATTGCCGCTTTACCTACATCTCCTCTTAAGTTCAGTTCGTACAGTTGTATTTGTATTAAAAACAATTTTTTGGACTTTGTTCTTGTTTTAATACATAGTATATATTACGATCGGATAGAATGTGGGGATATCGGTAAACCGGCAGTAAGTTTTTAATACGATAAGAAATTTTAATTGAAATAGTTGGAAAATTTAATTGAAATTAATTAAATATAGATTTGTCAATAGGAGGAATTTACTTTCTGGTATTAATTATCACATAAATGAAAGATTTTTACAAAATTAATAAAAAAAAATCTATATTCCGACACTTGGCCTCGATCTATACTATAATCAGATACCTATAATCTGTATACCAACAACCTACAATAAAATCACAATACTGTATAATGAGACGAATACGAGCTTGTCGTGGCGATGGCACAATGAATTATAGTCTGCACGTTGACTACGAATCCAAAAACAGACCTGGGTTCAAACACAGTTTCAGACTAAAATTTTAAAAAAATAAAAATAAACATCTCGCATTTTTCTGATGTGTATTAGTGTGTCTTTGTGTGTCAGTTGTTGTCGGAAGGTTTCAGTGGCGAAGGCAAAGTCACTGGTCACTGAACAATACCGGCTACACAATACCTTCGTCGGTATTGTGTAGCACCGGCCAAGTAAAATAATAATAATTATGGCTACTAAACCGAAGCTACAGCACTGCTACTAGTATAAAACAAAGAACGTGCGAAAGCAGAGCTGCAAAATAATTAATTAAGCTTCACCTCCTGTCGTTTCTCCTACTGTCCCTTTGCTATAGTTCCAGCACAATGCTTTGCATGCGTAGGAGTCCGCTACGGAGTGCTGGTCCCAGATAAAAAAAAAAATATTTTATATTTCAGCCCATAAAGTATTCAACCCAGCAACTCTTAACAGTTTAAAAGAATAATTCTTGGTCGATTAATTAGACGGCTAATTTGGAATTGACTAACGATGTGTTTAGACAAAATTCATCCCTAAAACATTACTTTAGAAGACATGTGCAGGAAAACCTGCCATAACAGGACACGGGCAGGAAATTAAATAAGTTTTGTTTTTCAAATTTTTACGGAAGTGTAGAAAAATACTAACATACGATTAGTTGTAGTAATTGATTAGCTACTTTATTAGCAATATTTTTATTAATGCCAAAGAAATTTCTTGAATCCGCAAAGTGTTGAGCAAACCGACTACACTGACTGACTAAAATTCTACAATTCATATATTAAATAAAACCGTCTGAAGATTCTGTTAACTAACAGTATGTAACATTGCATGATTCCATAAATTTTATATGATGAAGCCGATTAAACACGTTTGAAGGCGAAACTCAACACCTGAGTCAACCGGTCAACCGGTCAACATTACAAAATAAAATATTTAAAGTAATAGAAACATAAGCTCTATTAATCGAACCAAAATACTGCCATGGTGAGTCTCCGGGTTTTTCTATATACATATTTTTGAACTAACCATTGAACGCCATAGAAGTGCCTCCCTCATGCACTTGCAAAATAATGCAAGAATTTTTAATAATTGTCGAGTTGCTATAATAATTTGTTCTTTTTTTTTTTTAATAAATTATGAAAATAGTAAATAATTTATGTATTTTCTTTTATGAAATTTTCCTATAGCTCCCATAAGCGGACACTTAAGTTCGATAAAAATTTTTGGCCGTTAAGTAGAATAAAAGTGTCTCTATTGTTACTTCAATCTAATAAACCTTATTATCAGTGACGTTGTCATGAGGAAACCGGTAAAATGTGGCAATACGTGCCATATGTTTTATATTGGCTTGGCGTAAATACGACTACGACAACGACACTCGTAATAAGGGCAAATATAAAAAATTATCTCCGTTGAGATGAGACGTTCGCTTTTTTTTTTTTCTTGAACCAGTGTTCAGGCGATATACCTGACATATATAATGCATTGCAGTGGAACTACATAGAGAGAGGAATAGTGCAGTTAATTGGCAGGTGGTGAAAATAGTAGGAAGATAGAGCTTAATTGATGCACAACTCTGCAGTCGCGTGTTAATTATAAAGCAACGGTGGAGGGTCTCTGATGTTATTTTGGACGCATTATTTTTACGTTAAGAGGAGCCATTTTATTTATTATTTTACTTCGCCGACATCTAATTGCTCAAATACCGACGAAGAAGTGTGCTGTTTTCATGGACACAGCAGAAAAATTGGCCTGACCGGAACTGGAAGCGCAGAGTCAACACGCTTTAACTACTCAGCCAACAGTGGTTTTTAGTAAGATCGAGTCTATATTTAGAGTCTGTGAAAGCCATATGTTTATTGTAGTCTTTATGAAATCTGTGTTTTGTTTTGTCACTGATGTCGAATCACCACTAATGACAAATGTAAAATCCTAGAGCAAATTTCCCCATTGAGCACAATATAAATTTACAAAAGCTTTAATGGCTGACCGAGTATTGTCGAAATTCATTCATGCTACTCATTTAAGAGCCTGTAAATAGCCGTTTCTCCCTAAATAATTTTGAGTGGTCAATGTGATTACACCTGAGACGCACCAATACTGCTTGCCAAATTCTCAAAAAGAGTAAAACAAATTTTAGTGTTGTTCTATACAATATCAGGGATAGATATTGGAAATGTTTTTAAAGTAATTTTTTCGTTTGTGCATGGATTTTGGATTTTGATTAATATATTTTGCGTAATGTGTACCTTCTCTTTTCAAGAATAATAATGCAGCAATTCTCAGTGTTAGTAACATTTAACTAAAGATTCAATATATAACTTGAAAAAAAATTTTTTTTCTTTAACCATTAAGATCGTCTACAGACGGTTATCGAACAAAACGTATCTTATACAAATTCTGCGCTTCCCGCACTAAAACGGTTTAAGATTATTTTATTTAACATACATTTGTTAATAAACAGTGTCCATTTGAACACCGTCATTGAGTTTGTGTAATCATTTCCAATAAGATTTCGGTGAGGACACAAACGAATAATAAAATATTGTATTGTAATTTAATTTAAATTGCCATCTAAGTTTTATAAAATGAAAATTCATACGAAATGTACATATCGAGCCTGTGGTGCAATACCGTAGTAATTAAAAATTTGAATTTTTTGAGCTGGGTATGCAGAAATGATCTTTGGGGAAATATATATCTAAAGGAAAAAAGATAATGGTTCTATCTGTAACTGTTCAGATTCTGCAGCTGCAAATGTCTTTATTGCCTCCAGCTATTTCCAACAATATTTATTTACAATAATGAAATATTTTCTTTATGACAAGAAATTTGCAAACAGAAAATATTACCAAACATGCCCCTTTATTTAGAAACTTGTACAAAAAAATAACTTTAGTAAACGAAAATGCTATCAAAAAACATGGCTCAAAACTTTTTCTCAGTTCACGATTTTTTGAATTACGACGGTATTGCACCAAAGGCTCGATATATTGAGCGATGATTTAATAACTGCTGCTTTACACGAGCGAAGAAAGAGGAATAGGAAAAAGGTGCAACCAGAGCTGCTACATTTGACAATTTGAGTTTAAATGATTTTGGTATTGAAGATACCAAAATTATAATTCGACGATTTTTGCTTAAAAATTAAGATTTTTAAATATAAATAAATATTGAAAATTTGTGCATGTTATGCTGTACTACGGAATAACCAACAGGTACTAACGAACTTTGGCAATTGATAACGGCCATCGTGTTACAGCTACATCTGTCGAATTAGTTGTGATATATTCAGTCTGTTTTGCCAAATCACCATGGACGGATATAACATAAAACAACACGTGGAAATAGTATAATTGTTTTGTCCAATTGGTTCTTCTGTTCTGTTATAATTTTCATAAAAAAATCGTCGCACAAAGACAACATGACGGATGGCATCAGTCAAATTCAGCCTGATTATTTATGCTGCAGAGTCATGGAAAATTGGCCATTTCGGATGCGCTTCACCCAGAGAAGCCGTGCAGAACATTTGAACGATGTTATATACCACACATAATGGCATCAGTAGGTGTTTCAAACGAATAAAAAATTTAGATATTATCTGACACGCACTTTGTTTTATTTAAATTCAAAGATAAAAAGCCCTTAATGAAAGATCATATATGTATGTCTTATTGCACAAGCACGATATCTGTACATATACAGCCTCAATTAAAAGAAATGTGCATAATGTTATTTTTTGATTGTTCCTCCATAAATATTATGACAAACATACATTTCCTGCTGCCCGATTTTTTGACGATTTTTCTAAAGTGATTTTAGTATTTTTTTTTATATTTTATCAAGATTTTGACGATTTTTCAACAATTTTATCTCCCACTTTGTGTAGAACATGTATATTTAGTGAAAATTCGTTTTGTTCCGGCATTTCTACAAAAAGAGAAAAAAATATCCTGAAGTTTAAATCAAAATTATTTCTAGTTTTTTGAAAAATATATTGAAATTGATTAAGAATAAGTTTGCAGGCGCATTTCACATTGGAAATTAGCGAATCATTGACAATTTCGAATTTGACGAGTAACTTTGTGAGACAAAAAGTTGAGGAAGATTAGATACAGAATTTTGAAGGTGTTTGTATAAGTTTTCAGAAAATTGTCAACAGTAAAACACTAAAAGCTGAAAGATCGTTTCTAAAGTGCAAACAAAAAAGTTAATCACAAAAGTAATTTTCACTCTGCTATGAAAAATACCCTTGTTAAACATTGTTAATCTTCTAAATATTATACACAACAACAAACTGTGTTAAAATGAAATTTTGTACAATGTTGTTGAACTACAATAATAAAAATCCGTTGAAAATACCAAGCCGAATTGAGTAGTGGGTGACCTTATCGCTACAACAATAAAACAGTACTGTACTGAAATATCAAAAATGTCAAATGTCAAGGAATGATCGGTTATAAACAATAGATGAAGCGCTCCAAATTTATGCATACAAGTGATAAAAATAAATAAAAGCTTCAAACAGATGAGAATCTCACCTGTGCTACAAAGGCTAGCTGATACTCAATTCTCCTCTGTATTTACAAATGTAAAATAATCATCTGTTTTTAAGTGATGAAAACATCTAAATAATTGCGTAATAAAAGATTTTTTAGAACTTTTTTTTGCGTTAATATAAATACAAAAATCTGTCAAATTAAAACAAAAGTGTTACCGCTACTAGTTTTTTTAATTTTCTTCTATTTAGATCAAATAGGCCCTCACGATTTGTAGCTAAAAAAAAAAAACATTGTAGATCTTGTAATATCAAAATATGGCATCTTGTGTAGAGTGTATTTTATTTGATTTAATCGTGCGATATAAAATAATAATTTTAAATAATTTTGTAAGTAACAACGCATTACAAAATACATAATTATTACATCTGTTGACTTTTGACCAGAGATCATACGACGGGTATTTTAATCGTAAAGTAAACTTCACAAGACCCTTTGTTTACACTAATCAGCGTCTTTCTATGAACTATATAATATTTTTGGATATCATACAAAAAGTAATCAACTTATGTGGACTTGTTGTTGATTTAATTTATAAGCTTGATTTTAATACAGATTTTAGTGGAAAGTCAAATTACAAAAACATTAGCTCGTAGCTTATATTATTAAATTTATAAAAATTTTAAAAGTCAAACAATAACGTAAAAACCAAGTAAAAACGACTAATTAAATAGTTTTTTTGCTCTCCTGAATAATTTTTAAATTTCACTTATGATGTTCTGTCAAAACTCCAGAAAAAAAAACATATACATCTGTATATGTATGTATGTGCATTTAATATCAAAAACAAGAGGAAAAAATTTTGTATTTAATAAATCAACAAAAATAATGGCTCAAAAAGTTCTCACTATACATATTTCTGAAGGAGTTATTTTCTTCGAAAGACGGCATATACACAATACTACATACATATATATTTTCTTTCAATCGCTTAGTATAAATTTATAAAGCTAATCTTAATTTAACCTGAAGTCGGCCAAGACAGCTACTTCATTCACATTTATTTTGTAATTAAATAAAAACGAAAAGAATTCTCAATGCTCTTGGTATTAATTAAAAATACATTTAAAATCTTCTTTGGTTTTAATTTGTGCAGAGGGTGTGGCAGGAGTAATTCATTGCTATTTTATATAAAAATTCTTCACGAATACATTCCTTAATTCTTCTGCTCGCATATGTATTTATGTTAAAATATAAAATATTTTTATACATACATATATGTATGAATAGCATGTTTATACGTGTGCACTTGAATGCACACATACACACACATACACATACACATATGTAAATACACACATGTAGTACCCACAGATGTTAGAAGCAATAACAACAACAAGAACAAAATAATTTGCATTTGAATTAAAAACATTTTTCAATTTGTTTAAATACCTTTTCTAAGCATCCCTCGCGGCATTGCTGGACACGTATCGTTGTGGCTTGCTGCTGCTGCTGCTGTTGTTGTTGTTGTTTTGGCTGCTGTTGTGTGGGACTACTTGATGTGAATGTTGCACATAAGGCAATGACCATTATAAGAAGGGTTAAAATTTGTTGATTTGTTATGAACATTTTCGAACTTAATTTAAAGCTTCTTGTTTTCGTAAACCGTTTCATATTTCTTGATATATATAATTGCAATAGAGCTATATAATTTGTGAAAATGAGGAGACTATTTTTAATCAATTGTTATAATTATTATTATATTAATATATTATTATTTATGAAAATAATTCAAGTTTTTGTTAATTTTTATTATCATTATTTTTGAGCACAGCACAACAAATAACTTTTCATTCAAAGAAAAATTAATTTAAAATAAATTTCTTAAAACGTTATTTGCTTGTAAGATTATTTTGTTTTGATTTACAGCTTCATTTACTCTCAAAAGTAAAAAAAAAAACATAAAAAAAGCAAAAACAATAATTTTTTTCCAGCGATCTATTTTAATAATATTGGCCCAAAAAACATTTACTAGCTTCGGGCATATTTTTTATGTTATTTCTAATAAATTTTTATGGTTGACAAAAATACACATCTATAAATTTTTATAAAAAAATCAATTTTATTTATTTTTTTTTATACTTGTAGTAGTGTTATACCGACGGAGTTTTAAATATCTTATACACACGCACAGTTTAAAAACAACCGAAACCTCAGGGAGTCTACACTAAACTGTGTTTTGCAGGAAATTTCTACATAAACTCATAAAAAGAGACCAATTTCATTAGAGCATTACTGAACAACCAACATACACAGCATGCACACACACAAAAAACATTCATCCAGCCATTCATTTACTCAGTCACAGAGTCAGCCAGCCAATCCGTCGTATAGTCGGAAAGCCAGTTGTGCTTGCAGCCAGCTACCCATTCACAGAATGTTACCAACAAAAGATACGTTTTTCCATTCCGGGCATGCGACATAACAATACGACGAAAGCCTTTTTTCCCAAAAAAAAAAAAAAAAAATATGAAATAAAATAAAATCACAACAAAAATGAAACGAAAACATAAGAAAAGACTCTCGGTCAGGTGTAAAAAACCCAGCTACTCTTATTGGATTATGCTGGGAGAGACCAACATAGCACAGCAATGTACAAATCCAAACATTCATGAAGATTGGAGACTTGCAGGCATTAAGAGCGAGCATTCCAACGAGAGCACAAGAGACGTAAAATAACCTTCGCTGAGGTTAACTGAAGTTAGTATTTGTATTTGTTTTAGCCCTTATTGAAAAATAGGCCTGCATTGTCTATTCCAGATACAGTTTAATGAGATAGACATCTGCAAATGGCTACAGATGTTTATCCCACAGAAAACAGTGTACAGACTGGCTTGACTGCAAAAGCCAACAAAGCGCACACGCCAATACAACTTCAACAAGTTGCAGGGGTAACACAACCTACTGCGGCAGTGCATTTACGAACAAGAATTATCAGGCAAGTTTGTTCCAACTACCCCTGACTAATTCGAATACAACAGGCTACAACTAACTGCGGTTGTGTTCAAACAGTGGGACTAATTCGAATGCAACTGGTAGGACAAGCCAAAAACAAGCTGTAGTTGGTATAGAACATGATGCTTCTGTAGTTCCATCAAACTCCGCTATTTCGAAGGCGCCACTATACACAACAACTCAAAAGATTTTACCATTTTCCAATTGCCATTCATCATCATAGATACGTTGGTAAGAAGGGGCATTTGCCGGTTCTTTCTTAATCATGTTGTAAACATGGAATTTCCTTAACGTTCTTTAGGCATTTGTTTGGCCAAGCAAATGTTTTGCCCACTCGTGACTAGAGGGCATTAAATAACAGCCGGAAAAAAATAATAATTTTCATATTCTTTTACAATTGTCGTCATTGCTAGCTGATTGCAGGGAAGCCAAGATATGGATAATTTAGCCAAGCTTTTTCTCCTTGGCCACAATTTTACTCAGCGAACCGACTCCTTTAGTTGCATGTGTGCTTGTGTGTATTTGACATTTTGCTTGGTAATAATATTTGTACAGAATATTGTCGATCCCTGTTTTTTTTTTTTTGTGCAGTCGTTGTTAAACATTTTGTAGTATTTTGCCTCATTATCTACCACTTGACTTTCTTTATCTCTCGTTAAGCAAAATTGAAAACAAAACCAAAAGAAAAAATAAAAATAAAAATAGTAGTAACCAGGAAAAAAGCTGGAAGTAAATTTATGACTTGTGTTTTGTCTTCAACTGGTTAAGATGTAAATTCCGTTTGTTTGGGTTTTATTTCGTGTCGCTTTTGTTATTTCTTATTCTTTATTTTACAACTGGGTTTACACGTGTGCAGGAATTTCAATGTTTACAATCTTTAAAATTTACATATTATCTAAAGTATGAAAGTTTATAACTTAAGTGGGAGAAAACAGCACTAATAGAAAAATGGAATAGAGGAAAAAATAATTTAAATTCTAGAAATTCTTATCTCCACTAATAGAAGATATTACCTTTTGAATTTTTGCTCTACATAAACACAGGAATGCAGCTGACATTGTCAGTAGGGTATTCAAGCGATTAGCTACTGAATGAATATCTTTGGGCGTAGATCGATTAAGTAATGTAAATTGGACTATTTTCGTTTAACAGTTACATCGCTTTATTTGGCTCCGTTAACTGATTAAGCGATTAAATGCAATTACAGTAATACTTTCTATAACACGGGAGATAAGTTCCGCGTTATTGGAAAACGGATTGTATGACTTCGTTTAGCGCGAGTTACATCCCAGATGACAACATTTTGTATATTTCAAATTAAGGCCTTAAGTTATGTTCACACGATTGTCAGATTGTACAATATTGCAGGATACGGCAATATGGTGGCAATGCACTCACAATGAAAAATTGTTACCATCTGGCAATTTGTCTGTTCACACTATTGAAAGAAAACCATAGAATTTCATTGGCACACAGTTCTGCGGCAATAAATTTTTCTGCCAATAATAATTGTGTATAATTGTATGGCAAACGTTGCCAGATCCGACTTTTAACATTGTATCGAAATATTTATGGGCAGCATTGCCAACAGAAATATATATCTGCCAATGGTGTTATTGTACGGTGCACTAAATGAAGCACATGCGACAATAACAAATGACTGTAAATTGTGTGTCAATGGAAATGAAGGGTGTTCTCACGAATGTTAGAGTTGTGACAATATTATTGGCATACAATGCACCAACAATACATTTTGTGACAATGTTGCCACACAAAAATTGTGTGTTCACACGTTTGTTGCACCATTTGTAACAATTTTTCTGTCAATATTATAGTAAATGACAATCGTGTGTACATACCTTTAGTTATTAAATTTTCTTATACTCGTAAACATGTATTACGTTTGTTTGCATTTTTTGTTTGTTGGCATCACTTTTTTCGTTACTTAAAGTTTGAAAACCAGCCTTAAGATTAATTTGAAATAACAAGGGACAGATTAACGTTATATCCAACAATGTTATACCGACAAATATCTATTATTCGAGGGAAATGAAAAGCGTAATATGAAAACGCGTTATAACTACACCGTGTTATAGGGGAATTATTGTATATTTTTATTATTTATATTTAAATAGATACATGTTTTTATTATTATTTTATATATAATATAATATTCTTAACTTTAAAGTAAGAATGTTTAGTTTTTCTAGAACAAGCTGGGACATGGGGTCTCACAGACTTCCATATATTGACAGCAAATAAAATTAGTTAAACTTTGAAACAACGACTATTAAAGGGTGGTTAAATTTTAAGGGCCGATGTTGATTTTGAATAAAACACAAACTATTTAGGAAATTATTGTAATTTTATTTTATTATGATATATTGGTATTACTCAATTATGTATGGAACAAAATATCGGCCAAATGGGCGCCGCGACCACGGCGGCACACCTCCATCCGATGGTCCAAATTTTCGATGACGCTGAGGCATAATTGAGTTTCTATGCCATTAATGTGCCGAATTATCTCATCCTTTAGGTCTTGAATTGTTGCTGGCTTATCGACGTACACCTTTTCTTTCAAATAACCCCAAAGAAAAAAGTCCAACGGTGTCAAATCACATGATCTTGGCGGCCAATTGACATCGCCATTACGTGAGATAACACGGCCATTGAATTTGTTGCGCAAAAGAGCCATTGTTTCGTTAGCTGTGTGGCAAGTGGCACCGTCCTGCTGAAACCACATATCGTCCACATCCATATCTTCCAATTCCGGCCATAAAAAGTTCGTTATCATCTCACGATAGCGAACACCATTCACAGTAACTGCCTGACCGGCCTCATTTTGGAAAAAATACGGCCCGATGATGCCGCCAGCCCATAAACCGCACCAAACAGTCACTCTTTGTGGGTGCATTGGTTTTTCGACAATCACTCTTGGATTCTCATTCGCCCAAATGCGGCAATTCTGTTTATTGACGAATCCACTGAGGTGAAAATGTGCCTCATCATTGAAGATGATTTTCTTCGAAAATTGATCATCCACTGTTGCCGTGGTCACGGCGCCCATTTGGCCGATATTTTGTTCCATACATAATTGAGTAATACCAATATATCATAATAAAATAAAATTACAATAATTTCCTAAATAGTTTGTGTTTTATTCAAAATCAACATCGGCCCTTGAAATTTAACCACCCTTTATATGGTTAAATAGGTCTTAAGTTAAACTAATAATATTAACGAAACGTAACATTATTCTTTAGTTTTAATAATAATAATATAATTTAAAAACAAAATAGATCCTCTAAAGTATAAGAAAAAAAAACTGACAAACAGTCGATATCAAAAAAAAAAATTATTGACAATCTTTAAAGATGTAATTGGAGCAATGCAGACGTATTGGCTTATCGCTTGTCACACACGTATACGCTGTCTTCTGTTGCAGTGCATGATTTTCTTTGATTCTGTCCAGATTCTTGAAATTGTGTTCTTCTGTATCTGCACCGTCACCCAAAAATGCGCATAATGTGTACTGCAGCTCTCTTGACAACGTATGTTTTTCTTTGTAGCGTCTGCTTTAAAGCAAAACTAGCGGGCGGTTTAATTTTTCTTAAAAATAAGTCCATGCTCGACTTTTGACGTTTATCATTTCTAACACAACTTTGGATTGTTTAATAGTTTAATAGCCACTTGCTCTTCTACTGCTCACAGAAACGTTTGATTTCATTAATAGCATTATAATTATAAAAAGGTAAAAGTAGAGATTATTTTAGACATTCCCATTATCTGCAGTTTTATTTTTTTTTGCCATGTAAAGGGTGGTCGAACCAAAACGCACGTTGTTTATTGTTTTCAGAGCATTATCTTAATATTTTTTACTGCAATAGAAGGATCTGTGACAATATCTAGGAAAATATCGGCCAAATGCTCGCCACAGCTTCTGTGTCTTACATCTATGTGATGGTTATTATTTTCAATGATTCTGAGGTTCAATTGAGTCTCCTATTGACGTACCCTTTTTCTTTTAAAGACCAACGGTGTCAAATCACATGACCGTGACGGCCAATTAACTTCGCCACGACGTGAGATAACACGGCCATTGAATTTCTGGCGCAAAAGCGCCATTGTTTCATTGGCATTGCGCCAAGTGGCACCATCCTGTTGGAATCACATATCGTCCAGGTCAATATCAGCAATTTTTGGCCTCAAGAAGTTCGTTATCACCTCGCCATTCACGGTAACTCTTTGGCCGACCTTATTTTCGAAGAAGTACGGACCGATCACGCTGCCAGACCATGACCGCACCGGGCGAGAATGAACAGGTTTGCTGAAATATGCGCAAGATTCTCCCGATTGTGGATATATTTGGTCGATTCTGCTGACCAAAAAAATCACGACGTGCACGAAATGCATTTTGATTTGAACGCACATTTTCGTAAAAGGCTTCAACAATTGTGTGCCTTTCCATGGTTGAATTTGTCAAACACTGAAACAAAGAATAGTCAAATTAAGTTGGGCAAAAAAATAAGGTGTTTATTATTATGGTTGGACCACCCTTTAGTTCCTGCTGGATAGGGATAGGACGCATACTGCACGATCCATAAGGGGTGTATTTCTCTGTCACCTAATATATTGTTTTAATGAATTCCACTGGCCTGCAACATCGCCCGATTTAACCGCTCTAGATTCCTTTCTTTGTGACTATTTGAAGATGGAAGTTTATGCCAACAACTCCCCGACAATAGCACTTCTTAAGGTGAGTGTTCGACAGGAATGTAAATAGTTATCACCGAAAATATTACGGAAAATCCTGGATAAAACGGATACATGTGTGTATCAACACTAAAGGCAGCCGCTTGATGGAAATGGTCTCTCCTCACAAAAAATTTAAAAGTTCAAATAAAGAGTTCCAACACTCGAAATAATTTTCTTTTATTTAATAAAAAAAAACTATTCAAAAACGAAATTGGAAGATTAATTTTGCGCCATCTTGTTTCCTTAAGAAATATTTTTTTGATTTTACTTAAAGTTTTCAATTCTTTTCTGTCGATTTTTTTTTTGCAATCAAATCTTTAAGCTTTACAAAAAATTTAAAAATAAATTGATTATTTTATTCATTTATTTACTTGGTTTTAAAATTATATAAATATAATATTAATATTTTTTATATATATTAGTCTCACTTTTATTTTTATTTTGACCTTTATTAAAACTTTTTAATTATATTTATTTTTCATAAAAAAGATCATCGCTCAAAAATAAATATAATTAAAAAATTTTTTATATATAAATATATTTTATATTTTAATTATTTAAATATACTATTACATATATTTTTTTTTTTTTAACGATGGTCTTTTTTATGAAAAGTTTTTAACAATTATTTATTTTTCAAAATTTCGCTACCAAATAATAATTTGTATTAACAAAAAAAAATTTTTTTTTTTTTTTTTGTTTTTAATAAGAAAAAGAAAATATTTTTGAAAGGAAATGAAAATTTTTTTTTGTCATTGATATTAAAAATATTGTTTATACACATGTATAAATGTGTGTACATGTATATACATATTAATTTTAAATAAACATATTTTCAAAATTATTTTCTTTTATACATACATTTCTACAATGTAATAATAGCATATAACTATAACAATAGAACATAATTATTAAAAATAATTTAATAAATAACCTATGACTATCTATTATTATTAACTCTATTTTTTGCATAATATTCTGCTTCCAACAAAATATTTGTCAAATCTTCCATTTATTGTGGTGTATTATTGTGTTTTCCCTTATCCTTATCCATATGTTAAGATTTGCTCGTCTTTTTTCATTAGTCTCATTCCTATTTTTATTTTGATCTTTATTAAAAAAATTTTTTTTTTTTTTTGAAAAACTTTTATTGAAAAATAAATAATTGTTAAAAAATTTTCATAAAAAAAGACCATCGCTCAAAAATAAATATAATTAAAAAAAAAAAAAAAAAAAAAAAAAATTTTTAATAAAGGTCAAAATAAAAATAGAAGTGAGACTAATATACTATTACTATATATTTATTGATAGCATTGGCTGCTAAGGCCATCGGCAAATATTTATTACTCGTATACATAAATTATTATTACCATTTTCATTATTGTTATTAGCCGAACATAACCACCCGACTGATACATGTAGGTAACTGCATTTCTCAAGACATGCAAAAGCAATTATTATTTTTTTTTCTTATTAGAATTATAATTATTTTTATAACTTTTATAATTATAATTATTATTATTATTGACATTTCAGTTTCTAAAGTGATTTTCTAATATTAAATGCTAAACAAAATAATCAATATCAATGCAAATTATTTGGTTCCTTCACAGGGTAAAGTTGGCACCTGCAGCAATAAATGTGCGCCATCGCTGTTGCCATAGAGGTTATGCTAAACAAGCATTTGAATTTGTTTTGTTTTCCGAATCCAAACAGATTAATCTGTTTCACGTTGTTAAAGATTTATGATCAATAGTTTTGCATATTTAATTTTTTTAATCAGAATTTGGTTTCTTATATTATTTATATGCCATAAATAAAAAGAAACAGAAACAGAAACTAAACTATTGTTTTTATTATAAATGTTTAAATATCTGCATTACAATTAATATAAACGTTTTGCTATGCAAAGTTTTTTTTATACAAATATTGAGAGGTTTTAAATTTGAAATTCGCAATTCACGAACTAAGGCAAGTAACTACCAAGTTGTTTCCTTTTGTCTGCTCAATAATAAATAAATTTTAAAACTTTTATTGCCTGCTTAAATGTTTCTTTGTCATATAGTCTTCTTGAAATATCTGTGTTTTTTTTTTTTTTTTGTTTATAGAAAAAATACATTTCTTTATTCAGTGATTAATTGTTCATAATTAAATGTTCAACTTAAACCGTCGATAACTTTATAACTTTTAAAGTTTGTATGTTGTGCCTGTATTTTTTTTAATAAAGAACCTCTTTAAAAGGCATTAAAAAAAATTAGCTTAAAAATATGTTGATAGGAAAATAAAACAACAACAACAACGACCGCTACTACCAAATGTTGCTTTTCATCTTTTTGTGTTGCTCATTTAATATACAAATGTACTCGTACATAAGTATGTATGTATGTGTTTCTGATTTTCATCTATCGGAAAATTTGTGAATTTCTTTTTATTACAACTTGTATTCGTTTTTATTTTTTTATGTTAAAATTTTTATATGTTTTAGGTCATAAATTAATCAACTGATATCAATAAAAAAGAAGCAGTTTCGATTCGTTTTTACGATTTATTTACTAACGAGATTCGTGTTGTACTACTGTTTTATTTTTAATCTGTTGAAATTACCGCATTTGGACACACTCAGTTATTTAGGCATATCAAAAGGTGATGCACGAGGAGGTGAATTTTTCGCATACAAAAAAATATACTCAGTGGAATCGTACATACAGGGTGGCACAAAAGAGCTATATGGTTTTAAATTCTTTATAACTTTTTTAATTATTAATTATATTATTAATTGACATTTTTTAATATATTTTTTGATATATATTTATTAAGCCTGAGGTCTTTTTTTATTTTATTTTGTTTTTTATTATTCGATATTTCGTTAACAGCTTGTTAACATTAATTGTAATTATTCCTGATGATGTTAACAAGCTGTTAACGAAATATCGAATAATAAAAAACAAAAAATAAAAAAAGACCTCAGGCTTAATAAATATATATCAAAAAATATTTTTTAATTATTATTTTTTCTTCGTTTTTTTTTTAGAGTTTTGTGAAGAAGACTTGGGGAATTAATTATGAAACATCCGAAATGAAATCATGACCATTACACACGAAATTTTGCGAAAAGTTATGGAAAATATGCTAAAAAGAGCACGTATGTGCGAAGCATTAAATGAACATCACTTACAGGATATCATTTTTCAAAGCTAATTGCAAAAAATTCCCCAATAATATACTGTAATTAAAACAAAAGAAAAAATTATAATAATCGCATAAATAAAAAAGTTATAAACCATTTAAACCATATAGATTATTCTGCGCCACCCTGTATAAGTACAAAAGTCGTAGTGTTCATAATTAACAAATTGAATTTAAGAATTTTTCCTGTATAAGGAAGTATTTTCTACTAAAAATACCAAATGTTTCAATAAATAATAAGAAATGTAATTTCATTAGCATTTTGATCTGGTCATAATTTTGTGTATTGAAAGGTTTTGAGAACCATTCAAGAAATAATAAAACTTAAAAAAGCGCAATGTTCATTATTATAATATTTTAAAATATGGTGTATGCAACAATGTAAATAGCAAGTTTCGTAATGTATTGAACGTTACACGATGCGCTTCGCTACCAACACACCCACTTATGTAGTTGGCCGCCATTTCATTTGACTAGGAGTTCCCTTCATAAAAATTCCTTTCATATTCCTTTCATTGATATGGGTATCAATATCAGGGGGTGTATACACAATAGTGGTCCGCCATTGTATTTTAAATCGATGTAATTGTGCATGATAAATGTAACAGGTGCGCGACGAAGTTAAAAGTTAAAAAAAAATATCTCTATATCTGACATCCATCACTAACTGCGAAAACGGGTCGACCGATTTCTAACAAAATTTCAGTGTACTTTGTGGATGGTGTGCAGATGGTTTATGTATGAAATCGGCCCAGTGGTTCCTGAGATATGGCATTTATATTTCATTTATATATTTATATCATATCAACACGATGCATGCCCTCCATTTTCTATATTATGATTTTTTTTTTTCACTTATTGTCAGAAAAGTTGAAAAAAAACCATATATCGTCTTATGTGTACAATGACATTCAGTCTTTCTAATTGATATGTTGAGCTGAATATTTTCAGTCGTTGTCTCGGTCGTCATTTTATTTGTGCACTGATGCCAAATGTGGAAATTTTTGTTTTTATTTTTAACGGATTCTTTTGAAATTTTGCATACAAATTGGATCCCGTATCCAGTTATAGAAAAATTTTTTCATTAAGTTCACAACAGTATTGCCAAGTGCGGGGGTTTTTTTTAAATGATTTTTTGATTATCAAACCGATTTGCATAAAATTTAAAACTAAAGTAGATCAGAGTCTAAAACAACACGTAGGGAATACATTCTTTAACAAATAGTACCATGAGGGGACTTATGAGGCAATATCTGCCTCTACCAAACTATCTGAACGATTTTTATGAAATTGAAAACATGGATATATCTGAGTCGAAAATAACTCATGGGATATATGTACATAAAAAAAGGACCAGAAGAAGACGTAGGGTTCCATAACTGTTTCTGGATATTGTTTGAAATATTTTGAGAATGGGAAGGAAAAGTTGGGTGTTAGCAAAGCTGCAGGTAAATGCTAGCTTTGTGTATATACTTTTTTCAGATAAAATAACTATTTATATAATCTACGAAAGTTTTATGAAAATTCCATCCAAGTAAATTCGCTGAAATTTTATACAGAAACTGAAACCTAATTTTCAAAACTTAAATTTCGTAACGCATGTGCACGATGTATTTTGCTTTATATCAATAGCCCAACTCACAATCTTGTGCATATGGTGTTGCATCATTGCATTTGCAAATGTATTGTGCATTGCTGTGTATTTAATGCTATACCTTTTTGCAAATGCAATGATGCAACACCATATGCACAAGATTGTGAGTTGGGCTAATGAAATTAAAATGCAATTAATAAAACCTATACACATTTTTAAAAGAGTATAAAATGGAAAATTAAAAAAAAATTTAAACCTGTTTTCAGAACAATATTTTCTCAACAAAATCAGTTACCATTATTCGCACGATGTAACAGTGCGTTACATGGATTTCGTTATGTTTCCTTTATACAAAAATACAAAACCCGATAAAATTACATAAAATTTAACTGAAACAAAAAACAAAAAAATAAGTTCCCCATAATGAAAGAGGCTCTCAAACGCAGATAATATACAATGCACTGCCATAGAAATTCCTAAAGTGCATATTTTATTTTCGATATTGGTCTTAATTAATAAATCAATAAGTGTTCGATTTGCATGTGTATAACTGTTTTATTTTCATTTATTAGTATCTTGCATAGTCACCCATGACTTTAACTTGTTTTTATTTTTTAAAGTTTTAGTAACTTTGGCCTGCCGTCATTAAGCATTTCCTAATAATTTCGGTAGAAACAGTTTAGTTTTCCGACATTTAATTAATTAATAATAAATTTAATTTATACAAAACCGTTGGTAATAAGTTGTGAATGGCATTTGGATATAATAAATTTGTCTTGTTTGTTGTTTAATGTGTTCACTTTAGAAGTAATAAACTGGAAAATTTAAATAAAAGATTTCCACTATGATTATACTTAATTTAACTTAACTTTTATTTAAATACTAATATTGGGAATAAGAAAACAAATTTGTACTGGTTTTCAGATTCTTAGTTTTTAAAATATTTAAGATAATAAAAAAAACGATTTTATGTGCATTTTTTACTAATTATTTTATAAAATACTCAGCAGTGTAAAATAAAAATTGGAAAAATACTGAAAATCAGTTTCATTTTAAATTTCCATGAAAATGGCCAACAAAGTTTGTTGGTAAAGCGCGAAACACTTGGCACAAATTCTAATAACTGTCTTATGTGTCAGGGCAAGTATCGTCTTGACACTAAAAATATTGAGAGTGACGTTGGCTGAAGTAGTCTGCACGTTGACCACAAAACCAAAAATTTCCTGGGTTCAACTCCGGTTGCAGTTTAAAATCATAAAAACATATCGCATTTTTTCTGATGTGCATTAGTGGATCTTTGTGTCAATTGTTGTTGGAATGTTTTAGTGGCGAAGGCATAGTCACTGGTCACTGAAAAGTACCGGCTTCAGCTGATAGCAATCCACAATCGCATCAGAACGACCTCCTTCGTCGGTAGTGTATAGCACCGGCGAAGTAAAATAATAATAAAAATGGCTACTGAACCGAAGCTTAAGCACTGCTACGAGTATAAACAAAGAACGTGCAAAAGCAGGGCTGCAAAATAATTAATTAAGCTTCACCTCCTGTCGTTTTTCCTACTATCCCTTTCCTATAGTTCCAGCACAAAAATACAATACGGGCTGCAGCGCTGCTATAAATAAAATGAAAAACAAACGAGCACAAGCAGAGTTGCAGGATAGTGGAGCTTCACCTCCTGCCAATTCTCTAACTATCGCTCTCCTCTTGTTCCAGCAAGAATGCATCGCATGTGTAGGGACCATCTCCTGAGTGCTGGTTCAAGATAAAAAAATAAAAAAATTTAGTGACGCTTTTCCACATGCAAAATGAATTTGAAAATTAGTCCATAAATGGCAAAGTTAATTGATAATCTATTTTTATGGCGGGCAAAAAAATAAGCAATTGTGTATTCAGGTTAGGAAATCTTCTACTTACATCCCTTCGTCCCCAGCTACTTAAACCTACCAAAAATTGCATTTCCACACCCCTGTCTAAGTTTTATAATTTTGCTCACTCTTTCCTTTCTAAAACGATAATAAATAAATAATAAATCCAAAGAATTTTAAATTCCAGTTCATTTTATTTGTTTAATCCCAAAACAAAAAAAAATTCTTCAAAAATTTTATAAAAAATTTATAATTCACCTTTTTCATTTAAGTAAAAATTGCATTACAAGTATTTACAGAAGCATATCGTAACACTTGACACATGCATTTATGCAAATAAAATTTATTTACATTTTTTATTTTTGTATTTTGTTTGTATTTAGTTGCGCATAAATAAAAAAAAAACTCAAAGTTCAAGTGTGTACGAGTATTTAGAGTAGAAATAAAAATAACTAAAAATTTGTACTGAGATCAACCTGACAATAAAAAGTTTAATTCGTTACGATATTCTGCAGACACCAACACAATCGAATTCTCTTCAGCAATGGAACTGCCCCCTGTTTAAATGAACAGCAACTAGGTTGCACAGATTCGGATTCTTTGGGTGTGTGTTTTTTTATTTTATTTATTTTATTTATTTTTATTTTTGAACTGAATTAAAAACAGGTGGGAATTCTATCGGTGCAGGTGACATGCGATTGTGTAACTAAAATAAAGAATTTGTAGCAAATGATGAGGGTGAATGGCAAAAACCGTCTAAGAAAAAAGTAAAAAAAATAAAAAAAAAATAAACAAAAAATATCTGTATGTACATAGAAAAAACTTTAACTTTCAACTTTTTCAATTAACACCTTTAATTAGAATATTATTATTATTATTATTATTAACAAAATAATTACAAATTATATGTTAATATTTAACGAGCAATGACATCGTAGGCCTACAGCTCGGTAATAGTGTAATAAAATAATAATGACTGGGGTAAAATATTGAAATCGGCGGATAGTACATTCATTTGGGTATATATATAGATATATGATATAGATTTACTTAAATAAAATACATAAAGATACCATCAAATTTTTCCATATAGGCCTATTTTCCTGAGATATTGTGAGATTAGCGATATATATAATTTGGAGATGGATTCGACAGGTAGGATTTTGGGCAGGAATTGTGGAAAACTTGATTGCGTATTCTATTGAATTTCGGACACTCCACAAGGAAGTGAAGTGATTTACCCTGGGGTATATTACAGTCACAGTAAGATGGTGTGTCAATATTAATCAGGTGTCCGTGGGAAATTCTGGTATGGCCGAGTCTATTATTATGTGATGGCGTTAGGTCGTCTATAGTAGTGCAACCACTATTGATTGATCTATACCATGAAGATGTCCTACTAAAAGTCTGTGTCCTATCAGGTAGAGAATAATGAGAGCGAATGAATCCATCAATGTCGTCGCGATTAGCGTTCACATAGCTGTAGAGTGGTGATATAATGGCGGACTTAGCTGATTCGTCAGCAAACTCATTGCCCACAATGCTCCTGTGTCCGGGTACCCAAAGAAGGAGGATATCCGGATATTTCTCAATGAAAACATATATATTAAATTACATTTTTAATTAATTTTTCAACTTATTGGGTATATAAATAAATAATAAATTTTTTTGCAATAAAATACTCAAAATAGTGGCTTTTCTTTACTTAAATGCTCATCTGATTGTTTTATTTCATATATCCAACAACCAACAAAATAAATAAATAAAAAAATGAATTAATTAATTAATTATTTAATATAAATTAATACCCAATAAGCATTCGAATTGAGTACAAATATTTTTTTTTGCTATTAAGAATTTGATCGACATTTACAAAATATTTCATTAAAATTTTAATTATTATTATTAAAAATTCAAGTGAAAATGAATTCAATTAACAATAATTTTATTGATATTTCTTTTATTTACTGCTGAAAATCAAATTAACTTTTTAATTGATTTTAAGAAATTTTTAATTGATATTTAGTTTTATTGTTTTCTGTGTAGTATGGATATTTATTCTCTTTTCGACAGGATTTCGTTTCAAGGATTTACGTTTCCTTGTTTTTGATGATGTCGCTGATGATTTTGTTACAATTAGCACGTGTGGTTATACGTTGTCTTCACTATTTTATGTAACAGCGAGTAAATACGAGGGAAGTTTGAGTTACTTTGATATCATATCTTTAGAGCACCTAACTTCGAGTGCTTGAGGCACAAGAATTACAAACAAATAAACAAAAATTCACAAGATATACTAAGTATTTCGGAGGGAAAAATCCTTCAATAACAGCAAAAATAAACTTAAGAAAAGGATGTGACCAAATGAGAACAGAAATAACAAAAAAAGCTCAACTTCTGCACTACTTTTATTTTTTATCATGTTACTTATTGTACTGCATTCTATTGAGAACAACAAAATGTTGTAATTTGGTAAATAACAATGTCAATAACACGCTCAGCCCTAAACATACTCGTATGTAGAGTCAACAACATATAAAAATCGAAGACAGTCATAATATGTAATTTTTATTTTGTTGTAACAACAAAAAAATCTTTTTGTTAACATTTTTGTTGTTATTATTATGTTGCGAACATTTCTTTTGTATGTTTTGCAGGAATTGCTAGAAGAAAAAATCTTGTATTAACGAAAGTAACATCTGCAAAAAATGTTCGTTGCATTTATAGTTAATAAAGAGGAGATGTTTAAAGTGTATGTACGTACAGGGTGTCCCAAAAAGAGCGAAAGTGTTTGAATTCCCTATAATTTTTTATTATAATTTTTTGTTTTTATTTTTGGTTTTCAGTATTTTGTAACGTAGACGTGGGGAATTTTAAATGGCACAGTACACTCTTGAACAACGTACCAAAATCGTTGAACTTTATTTCAGAAGAAAATCATGATTTTATTCATAATTTAATTATGAGCGACGAAGCCCATATCCAATTGAATGGGTTGGTTAATAAGCAAAAAGGGTTACGAAAAATCGAACTACACCCACTTAATTGTACCGCTTGGTGCGGCATTTTGTCCGACAGGATAATTGGCCCATATTTTTTTGAAAATGCACACGGTGTCGCCGTTTCCATCACTGGTTCCAGAGCCGAGGAAAACCATCCGCAAGTATGGTTCCAACAAGATGGAGCCACAGCGTACACTGCGAGGGACACAATTGCTTTTTTACGCTACATCTTTGGTGAACGACTTATGTAACGTGCAAGCCTTTAAATTTTCGGCTCCGCGTTCACTGTATTTAACTGCTTCAGAATGTTTCCTGTGGGCTTTAAAGGAAATATCTATATTAATAAGCCCAGAACCAGACAGCAATTAAAAAATAATATACGCAATAAAATCAACAACATAACACCTGAAGTTTTGCGAAATGTTATGGAAAATGTTTTGAAAAGTGCACTAATATGCGAAGCAGAAAATGACCATCACTAATTTTTCATAATTAAATTAAAACTATTCTCCATTAAAATCCTTTTTTTTTTTTTTTTTAAAAACGTCATGCCAGCATTGTCTAATGAAAAGGTTAATATTTTTTTTTTATCTAGGACCAGCACTCAAGAGGTGACTCCTAAATATGCGGTGCATTGTGCTGGAACTAGAGGACAATTATAGCAGCACAAATGACGGAAGGAAAAGCTTCACTATCTTACAACACTGCTTTTTGCACGTTATTTGATGTCAAAGAGACGTATGAAATTTTGAAGGTTCGTTTTTAGTAGCCATTTTTAGTAATTATCTTACTTCGTCGGTGCTACACAATATCGACGATGGAGGGCATTCTGATATGCCTGTGGATTGCATACAGCTGAAACCGTTACTGTTCACTGACCAGTGACTATGGCTTCGCCACTGAAACCTTCCGACAACAACTGGCACACAAAGATACACAAATGCACACCATAAAAATGCGAGATGTTTTTATGCGTCTGAAACTGGGGTTGAACCGAGGAATAGGCTTGTACTGTAGTTTTATACTGTCTTTAAAATAAAAAAAAGTTAATAATAACGCTTTAAATAAAAAGTAAAAATTAACTCAAATTTCTTCGGTAATTTTGGGCCACTCTGTACATATGAGTCTATAAGATATTTTATAGAAATGTGTATAGTTATGTTTGAAATTGTTATTACTAATACATATCATACGTTTCTAATTACAGCACTCTTGGAAACAATATTACTCAGAGCAATTCTGGTAATATCAATATTTCTGACAGCCCCGTAGCTCTGATGTGTTATTTAATTTGAAATTTTCCAACCGCACTTTTCTTGGATTAAATGTTACATATCCTGGGGTTTTTATAGGATCATAGGCTTGATTTTTGTGATCACATTATCTTAACTGTCAATAAAGCTAATGGAGTTCTTGGTTTTATGAAACAATGGTCTAAATAATTGTCGGACCCCCATATATCACAACATATAATTCTTTACTGCTGCCTATTCTTGGACATGGATTTATCGTATGGGATTCTATTACTCCATTCATATGAACAGTATGGAAAAGAAATCCAATTTTGATTTTTTCTGTACTACGCCTTGAATGGAAAGCATATGTTCTACTTTCATATGTTCATAGACTAGTCTTTATTAAACTTCGCACTTTAAAAAGCCCTCGTGTAATACTGAGTATCTCTTTTTTTATTTCGATTGATTTGGTGTGAATGTGAGTCTGAGTTCCTGTCTTCTAAAATTAAATGTGTTCTAATTGGGCCCACTAGAAACTTATAGCGGATCAATCTAAATTGCTACAGATCTGTTTATGATAACAATGACTTCTTTCCCCGCATTTGCGAAAATTTCAATAAATTGTATCATATTATAGATATCAGACAGAGCAAGGTTGTGAGAAAACGAAGAGTTATTTTGTATTTGTGTGCACTTTGTATGACCTCTGTAAGGATTTATATGTTGTAGACTTAAATAAAATAAAAACAACTCCTCTAATATATCACTTAAATTAATTAAAATTTTGCTTTATTTTTAAATTTTCACATTAATATAAAAAGTGTAGAAAAATACTAACATGCGAGTAGTTGTAGTAATTGATTAGCTACTTTATTAGCAATATTTTTATTAATGCCAATGAAATTTGTTGAATCCGCAATGTGTTGAGCGAACCGACTACCTGACTGACTAAAATTCTACAATTCATATATTAAATAAAACCGCCTGAAGATTCTCTTGACTAACAGTATGTAACATTGCATGATTCCATAAATTCTTATGATGAAACATTAAACCCGTTTTTTTAAATTTTTTTTTCTGGTACCGGTACTCAGGAGATGATCTCTATACATGCGATGCATTGTGCTGGAACTATAGGAAAGGGTAGTTAAGTATTTTAAAGCTCTGCTTTTTGCACGTTCTTTGTTCAAGGTTTAGTAGACATTTTTTTTATCATTATTTTACTTCGCCGGTGCTACACAATACCGACGAAGGAGGGCATTCTGATATGATTCTAGATTGCTATCAGCTGAAGCCGGTATTGTTCAGTGACCAGTGACTATGCCTTCGCCACTGAAACCTTCCGACAACAACTGGCACACAAAGACACACACAAATGCACATCAGAAAAATGCTAGATGTTTTTTTTTTAAGATTTTAGTCTGAAACTTGAGGTTGAACCCACGGCTGATTTTGGTTTTGTAGTCAACGTGCAGACTACTTCAGCTTTCGGAGATTGTGAGAGATATAGAGTGCGTTCAGAAAAGGATCGCTTCACCGCATATGATAAATTTGTTCAAATGCGTGGAAACAAAATCTGCTAAAATGTTAATAGCAAAATCGTGTCATACGACTAGTAGGAGGACAAAGTATGGCAACCAACACTTATTTCGTTTCTTCAAAGTATCAAACTTGGTATTAAATTGGAATCGGCTTGGCACTGATGAGTTTAACACAACTTGTAGGGCCTTTTATTAGTCTATATTAGTTTCCTTGAAGTTGTAAAAGCACTGAAATTGTAAAATTTTAATTTCTATTGCGTTGGCAGCTTTCAAATGGCAAGCTTGTTTACTCTGCAATCAGAGGAACTCGGATTTGATTCCCGGGCCGGTTACATAAACAATTTGTTCGTCGGTAGCAATAAAACGTGGTCGAATAAAATGGCTTCCCATAGCTAAAAAATAATGCATCAATTTTAACAACAGGCACGGTGTAACTTTGCTTTATAATTAACACGCTAATTGAAAAGTTGAGCAATAATTAATCTTTATCTTCCCAATACTTTCACCACCTGTTTATTCTTACTCCGTCCCCCCCTATCTCTCTCGCTCTCTCTTCATCTAGTTTCAGCACAATCCCTTGCCTACGTAGGTGATATCTCCTAAGCACTGGTCCAAGAAAAACAATCCTTTGGAAAAACTTTAGTCGATTTCTAATTCTACTTCTTCTATTTGCAAGTCGCCAAATAGTAAATGCTTTTTTATACATACACATCTTGAAATGCATTCTTTACTTCGAGCCATTAAAAGAATTTAGAAAATTACTTTTATAATTTTTATATCTTTTATTTTCTCTGTGATGTCTCTATTTTTATTGACAAACGAAATGACTGAAAAATTGTGCTAGAGAATTCATTTCAATATTGTAATTGATCTTTGACGTTACAACAAAATTGAAATTTGCACATGCTTGTCTATATGTACCAACGTGTATGCATGTGTATTGATTACATAAGCGTGTATGTACAAATGTGTAATGACAAACAAATTGTTACTTGTTGTCAGTACAAAAGCAAGGCAAAAGTTTCAAGCCAGGATGTTATTTCTGTGATGTGATATGATTTGACTTGGCGTTGTTCCCATTTAAGAAAATATTTTTATTTTATTTCTTTTCATTATTCCATTCCAGTTTCTTGCTTCGATGCGTTTGTAGTTCGTTTTTATTTATTCTTCCCCACTGCTGTCTTCTATTCTTTCCTATTTTTATTTTTGTAATATTTTTTCACTTCTTTTTTTATTTGTCTATTTTTCATTTTATTGACAGTATCATCAGTAATCAACCACATTTTTTTGTTTCTTGTTATTTTTTTTTACAAGAAAATAAAAAAAAGAGTATCACTTATGCATAATCAACAACAACAGCTTCAACAACAATATCGTCGTCATCATCATCACCATCACCACCATCATCATCAGCAACATCTAGTGCATGTTTGCTTTAGTATTGTGATAAAAGCAGAGTTGTATGCCAGTGAAATGCAGATTGTTCAAAGAATTGAAACTCAACAGAATTTGAAACGATTTGAAGTGATTTTAAGTATTTGTGTCTGTTTCTTAGAAATGTCCCTGTTCGCTACAAGTGATAATTTTAATTGAATAACGGAAAACATGTTTTGTCTGCTAGAGGTTGAAGAGTACTTGTACATCAGGCAATGCGATTTCAATACTCAAGAATATTAGTTTAGTTTATATTTTATATTATTAAATTCCTTTGGTATAAGAGTACTTAAAGAAATGTCGAGACGGACGAGTTACAAAACATAAATATGACAATTTGTCTCATTAGAGCAAAGACTACTCTCTTACCGTATGTTTAGATCGAGTTCAAAATCGGAAGCACAGCTACAACTTTTAGAGGTGGGAGCGATGTATGGTTCGACGTATACTTTAACGATGGAGTTCACACCACAAAGTCGTAGGACTCGTACAGATCTAAGGCCAACCCTGTTAGCGGTTTTCCTAGTACTCGGTGAAATGCCCAAAAAAACCGACATAGAAGTTCATATCACATGAATGAAGAACTCAGCTTTACAAATTATCAAAATCACGCAACTGCAATGATAAGAAAGTAATTTTTGCAGCCAATAAAACGCATTCATTAAATATTCTGAATTATATTAATAAATATTTCACTGCATCCAAGGTTCCTTTGAATTTACACTTTTCTCAAAATTCTTAATGTTTGAAAATCTTTACATTATCTAAATGAAGTTTTTTTTTTGCAAATATATGAAAAGATTTTATTCTTTTTTTTTTGCTTTATGTACTTAATAATTTGCCACCTAAAAATGTAATGTCTCTTAATTCTCTATTCCGGAAAAGCAGTATAGCATATTCACAAGTGTCCTGAATACAATGTAACATTATTTATATCGATATAAAAACAAATAACTTACATGCGTGTGACTTTGAATGTTTTCGTTATGTTTGTATACTAAAATTCTCAAATGGTTTTTGGAAATTTTTATATAAACATTTGAGATTTCTTAGCTTTTGAAGGTTTACACAGACGAGTTGGCAGATTGATGCACATGATGAGGTTGGCGATGGCTCAAGTAGTCTGCATGTTGACTGCAAAACCAAAAAAAGTCTTGTGTTCGACCCCAGTTTGAGACAGAATTATAAAAACAACTAACATTTTTTCTGATTCGTATATGTGTCGGTTGTTGTCGGAAGGTTTCAGTGGGGAAGACATACCCCCTGTTCTGTAAACCAAATCGATTTAAAAACAAGTGATTTCTCAACACCAATTCTATTTAAATATCAATGCGTATTTAAATGTCGATTCACATTTTCATCTAGATATACTCATTGAATATTTAAATACTGTTTAAGTAGCCAGCATTCTGCATTTAAATATTGATTTTGCAACAGCATAAAACAGCTTTAAAACAGCTTTTTTAAAAAACTGTAAGTTAGTTGACGCTATCATATTAAATATCAGAGCGTTACCATATTTTCTTGTGTTTCATTATTCCAGTTGGTGAAAATAAAATTTTTTTAAACATACTTTAAATAAAGATCATTAATTAAATTAAATTGTGCTTAAATATGTTTGGAGACCTTAAGTATGTGTAAAAACGAAAAATTTATGCGGATTCGGTTTACAAAACATACCCGATAGTCACTGACACTGAATAGTACCGACTTCACAGGCATATCAGAACGCCTTCCTCCGTCGGTATTGTGTAGCACCGGCGAAGTGAAATAATTACTAACAATTGCAACTAAAACGAAGCTTCAAAACTTAATACGTCTCTTTGACATCAGAGGCGCTTCAATACTGCTATAAAAAAGATAGTGTAGCTTCACCTCCTGTCATTTCTCCTACTATCCCTTTCCTCTAGTTCCAGCACAATACGTCGCATATATAGGGATCATAGTCTGAGTGCTGACCCAAGATAAAAAAGGAACACTTCGTTAGCTTGCTTACAATGACAAATTTCATTGATGCAATGAAGAAATTCTTTGCCAGAATGAAATGTTTTGTATCAGTGTGCAGAGTTCTGCCGATATTAGGCCTCTATACCTCTTACTACTTCAACTGCTGTCTCTTCTCTACTTTCCAGCTAGTTCTGGTATAATGCATTGCATACATAGGGGACATCCCGTCAAAAAAACGCATATTGATGCTGTTATTTGAGAATGCCATTGAAGCGATGGAACTAGATGCTAGACAGCGAAATGCTTAACGTGCTAATAAAATTGCTCTGTAACATTGAAAATTGCAATTCGATATTAATATTTCATATGCCTTTCAGAGAATTATTTGTCAACTAAAGCTGGATATTGCCATTGATTTTCTACATAAAAGATATCGCTCTTTGCAGTTCTGTTCTGTTTTAACATTCTCATTCTGCCTCTTTTTATTGAAGTTTATTTTGTTTTATAAATTCTTTTTATTCATATTTAAATTTTCTTCAAAAACTAAAAGCAGAAAAAATTGAAACAAATCTAAAAAATTGAAATTTATGTCGGATGGTTGATGTTAAACAAATGAGGAATTATTTTGTAGTTGTTACTTGCACTATTTCCTTTACACGGCATTAACATTCTATTTTGCCACTGGTTTTCATTACTTATTACTTTGTTGCATATTGGGATTATGTAGGATAATAATACATGCATGCAATGTTTTCCGTACGACCTTGTTTTTTATATGCCGTTTGCATTTAGAATATTAAAAAACTAAAATACTGGCAACAATTTTGAAACAAATTGTAAATGTTGTTTGTTGGATTAAAATACAGATCTACAACCAAACACTGCGGGAAAACATTTTTTAATAAAGAAATAAAGCACAGAAAATAAAATAAAGAATTTTAACTCACTGAATATTTAAGAATACATATGAAGTATTTGAAAGAACCAAAAACTTTTTTTGATTTTTTTTCTATATTTGTGATGTATTTTTTTAAATAAAATAAATTAAAAAATTTATTTACAAAGAATTTTATATTTTGATTTAATTTAGATTAGGAACAACAAACAATATCGGTTAGCAAGTTTTTTTTCTTTGTCAAAAAAAAAGAAAATACTATAATAATAAAAATAAAATAAGAACGGTGTTAGTGCGAAATAATAACATTAGTGCATTAAAGCAATCATTTTCTTGGAACAATGGTCAGGGGATGTATCCTACCTGTACAATGTGTTACAGCGGAACTAGTAGGAAAGAGAAAGAGTGATAGAAGGATAGAGAGCGTAATTCTTGCACAATCATGCAGTTGCGATTTTCGTTTGCTAAGAAATCTCTGAACTAGAAACAGAACTTATGCTTTAGTTTTTAAGATAACTACTGATGGAAAAATCATTCATTCAGTCAATGAAACGCTTTCATTCAGCCGTTTCAGAGAATTAACTTCCGTTCGGAAACGGAGTTCAATTCCTATTTTGGTGCTTCAGAAAATGAAAAACTAAAAAATTTTTCGGAATGAAATCACTCTTAAATTCCTGAACGGAATTGGCGGTTTCTGTTTCTTAAAGTACAAACAACTTTTTAAAACTTCTCTTTATTGGAGCCTATTTTTATTTATATTTACACGAAAGTTTATTTTGTGTAATTTTTAAAACTATTTTAAAAAACTTCTGTAAGAAAGCAAAATTATCGCAATTGATTTATGGAGGAGTATTTGGCCTGAAAAGCTGGTCAAAATTATTAAACGTGTTTTTTGAAAAAAAAAAATTTTTCTTGCAAAATTCGCCAAATTTTTTGTTTTCAAAATGCAATAAAAAAAATATAAGAACCAAAAAGTTTAAATTTTTAAAAATCTTGTGTAAACTTGTTCCTGCGTGCCCATGTATTTTTTATGTACCTATATATTAATTTTTTGTAATCTTATTTTTGTGATTAATGCTTTTAAAAATTATTCTTATTAGGTACGTACATTAATTTTTTTAACAAATAATGTTTTATAGAGCAGGTATATAAAAATCTCTTTTATGGGGATGTGTGGAACATTCCCTTATAACTATTATCGATAATAAAGAATATTTCAAATTTATAATTATAGGCAGGTATTCACATTGTGAAGTGTTAAAAGTGATGTGAATAACAGTTGAAATCAATAATTCATAATTTTTTTTTTTTTTTTTTTTTTTTTTTTTTTTTTTTTTTTTTTTGTTAGCTTCTGAACGAATTGTTTCAACATGAATATTGAACATATTTTTAATTTTTTTTTTTTAAATAGCTGTTGATCAAAACTTTCAGAAAAAAAAATCATTGTTAAACCTTTATTAGCCGCAAAAAAAAAATATCATATAAAGATCTAGAAACCGAAAAAAACATTTAAATCTCATATAATTTTCTTCACTTTCCTGACTTTAGCAGGGTCTCAGAGCTACAAATCGCAACTAAAAGTCTTCAAAATTTACAATATAATGTAAAATATTGTTGTCTATCGAGCTACGTACTTAGTTCTTAATATTTCTTTAAATTCAGTTTTGCCTTTTTGGCCAGCTTTTTGGGTGAAATACTCCTCTGTGCGGCAGCAAATAAAAAAAAGAAAAATTAAAGTGAAAATTTCAAACAGTCATTTTAAGTTTCTTAATTTTGATTTTTTTTTTTTGCTAATTTTTCTTTGTAAAGTGCTGTTTGGTGTTTTGCTAATTATTATGTTGTATTTATATAAAACCCGTATTAAACAATTTTTCGGAATGACAAAAGCGATCGGAATGTGTGACAGCAAAAACCAATTTGAGCGGAATGGTAAACACGGAATAACAATCAATTCGGCATAAGAATGGATATAAATAATATTTTTAAATTAATAAATTTTTTTTCTATCTTTTATTCTCGTTGATTGTTGTTTGAACTCAAAAATATATTAAGCCTTGGGATATTTTGGCTAAAATGGTTTCATTTCGCTGTGTATTATTTTCGATTTTGATGAAAAAACAATTAGAAGAAAATGGAGAAATCTATAAATAAAGCAAACAACATTTTTAGCAATCCACAAATTAATTCGAATAGAAACAAAAGCCATTGAACCAACACTTAATTGACTAAACTTGATATTCTTAGTACAGTCGACTCTAAATAAAATGAAACTCCTCAATTCGAATGTCTTTTAATATCAACTCTTTTCTATGACCTTTGAAAAACATTGGATAAATCGACAAAATTCCAAGCAGTTTGGTACGCCGAGAATTTAAAATCATTGGACTGGCATCTTAATGGGCTAGGCTCTGTAACTACAATTTTTCATCTCTACGCTTAATAATTTGAACCACTTTAACATGTTGTGCCGTATTTGAAAAAAAAAAAAGAAAAACGCGAAGATGGAATCCTCTAAATTTACCCAAAAGCGTGCCAGCAATTATTAACAATTTTTGTACAATTTTGAAATAAAATTAGAGAGAAAAATTTTTAATTTTCAGTAAAAAGTTGGACGAACTTTTTCTTTGGGGAAGTTCGGTATAGAATTAAATTAAAAGCTGTTTTTTATTTATATATGATACTAAGAAGTTAATCAGAAAATTTGCAAAGAAACGACAAAAGTTTTTAATTTAAAAATTTAAAAAAGAAGATTTTTTAAATAAATTTCAAAATGTAAGTACATATTTTCGTTCATATTTATCACTTTATTTAATAAAAAATGGCTTTTACTTTTTTTTTCAATTTATTTTCGTCCACATTTTACAGCCGTTACCAACGATGCAAATCTTTTTGTTATGCACGTGGAACAGACCTATTTTGTGCTAAATTTTATTTTTTTGCGTTTTCTTACTTTTGTACATTTTGGTCTCTTATTGAGATAAATTATAGCTTACTCTCATTTTACCGAACTTTACCAGAAAAGTAAACGAACATTATATTTGAGCATTTATGTACATTTCACATACTTATACGTTTATACAGGGTGGCGCAAAAATAATCATCCGCGACAAAAGTAATTACCCGATGCTCTTTTGATGCAATTATTTTTTCTTAATGCAAAACTGTGGTTCTGGATGTGATATCGGCCAAACGGCCGCCGCCAGAGTTGATGATCATACAAGCAGAACCAAAGTTTTTCATTAAAAATATTACAGCAAAATAACATTGGCGGGTATGTTCTGCAAATCACTTTGAAGTAAAAGTAATTTGAAATCACTTTAATTTGAATGTTTAGTGTTCTACATTAACTGAATATTTCTTGTAGTTTTTTTTCCATTGGTCACCGACGTTGTATAATTTAAGGTTGGCTACTGGATTCTTTAATTTATTGTCTTCTTGAATCAGTGCTGAGGAGATCTTCACTAAATTTCCAATACTTGTACTAAAACTGGTTGGAAAGCAATAGTTTAGTGAAGAGAGAGGTGCTGAAGTGTTAGAAATATGTAGATCTTAAATTATTGCACAATTCTGCAGTTACGCGTTTTTGTTGGGAAATTTTCAATGCATAGTTGCTGCGTCTCTGTCGTTATGTTGAGACATTAATTTTTCAGCTAGAGGAGGGCCATGTTATTTTACTTTGCCGACGTTTTAAAAATCAACTCAATTTTAACATTTTTGATATAATCGGGTATCGAAACGATTGCAGAGCCAACGTTGTATGTATTCCTGTGTATGTATTTCTATTTAAATATAAAATTAAACCGTTTGGTTTAGTCCGTGCACGACAAGTGCGATAATGGCTTTTCGCAATAATAATTATCGCAGTTGAATTTGAAAGGAATTACTTTGTCTAACTCTTCATGAGATTTAACCAAAGAATATTCATAAGAAAGGCGAAACTCTTAAGTGAAAGCACTAAAATGCTGGCAGGAATTTAAAAAGGGAAACAAATACAGAAGCAAAGAAGCAATGTTCTGCTCTGGTTGTAGGTGCTCCTTTATGACTGTATCCAGCGGCGAATATTGCATGCTACATTACATCCCTTTAACACTGTGTGTTTAATGAGTATAAGCAAACAAAGTGTACGACGGTAGTGGATGGAATTCACAAAATGAATTTGTTCATCTTTTGCATTCATGTAGTATGTATTCGAAATTGTATTCGAGCTGTATACTATCAACTTAGAAAGTATGCTGGGCAGTAATGAGCCTATATGTTCAATTGATAAACACTTCACTATATCGCTTATTTTGTCTACAACTGAAAGGCTTTTTTCACTCCCCAATTGCGGCAATGCATTTGGAAGCGTCTACTACGTTCTTATATGTAATAGTGTATATTACAGTCGCTTCTGTAAACGTCGTTGGGTATCTACCTAAAAATGCATAATAAAAAATTATATTTACGATTTAGAATACGATTTTAATACGGTTTTAATAATAAAACAACCACAGATTCTTTTGTGTATGAGGTGAGCATGCTAAGCAAAATCTTTACTATTTAAACTTTTTTCTGGTCTCTTGCGTTTCAAATTATCGAGAGTCGACTGTATTTATTATTTCATTATTTTGCTTTCGACTTTAATATTCTCAGCTCTCCCTCTCGTTCTTAGGCAGCTTTAAGGAATATAATTTTAAGGAAATCTATAAAAATAATTCCTAAACAAGGTTACTTTTTGGTTAATTTCGTTTCTGATTTTTTTTTTACGCATCAAATTAACATTTTCAGTCACAGTTGTTTATGGGATTTTCGTAATTAAGCATTGACGATGTTGTTTGTTGGAATGTGTATGTGGTTAAATGCCATTTTAGTTTTAATCACCGCATCTTATTTAAGTACAAGTAGTTATTTTTTTTCTCCACACGAAAGTTAAAACTTTTTTTTTGCATTTAAATACATGGCCATAAATTACTTGAGCTATCAGTCCATAATCCAACCATCCATCCATCCATCCATCCATCTCTCTTTCTTTTCATCTTGCGCAGTTTTTCGTCTTTTCTTTGTTTCCACATTCATTAAAGAGCTTTGATGGAACGAAACGGCTTAGCATAAAATATTCAGATATTTTTAAACAAAAACTATATTTTGCTTTTGATACTTTTGTTTTAAATCAAAGCTAAGGAGTAGTTAATAAAATTTTATTCGCTTTTGGTATTAAGAAATATAAATCTTTTAATGTTATTCATTTCATTAACTTTTTTCCATTATGGAATGATTGTTTTAAATGGCGAAAAACACAAAATTTATGATAGTTGTAAAAAGATTTGATAAGTATTGTATGTAATGATAATGTTTTTAGACGCTTTTAAGAAAATGATTTCCTATGGTCTTTGGTTACGATGTTACGAGTAGATGATTCACTGAGATTTTTCTCACATTTCATTCGAAAAGCCCATTAAAATCAGTTTAATATTTTCAAACAATTTCCCAAAAATTAGTTTTATATGAATGGGTTATTGTATTTATGTACATGAAGGAAGATGACTGAGAAAGGTAGTGAATTTTTTTTATAAAATTTTTCCAACGTAAAAATAAGTTCGTTATCAGTGCTATTTGTAATTGTAAAATATGTAATTATTTACCATATATTTTCAAATTTAACTAAATCTTTTTTTATCTTGGACCAGTGCTCAGGGGAAATCCCCTACATATGCAATGCTGTGCACTTGCACTAGATAGAGAGAGAGAGATAGAGAGAGGGATAGTGTAGATAATAGAAACAGGTGCTGCAATTGGTAGGAAGATAGAGTTAGTTTTGTTAATTATAAAGCAAAGTTGCGGCATCCGTGATGTTAATTTTACTTAGTCCCCGTCCATATTGTGAAGCATATGCTGCAAAACTTTTGAGTTTGTTGATGAGAAGGGGAAGAGGAGTGGAAGTATGTACGCTGTTTCATGTACATGCAGTTTTTGTTGAATTTCTTATTTGCATCTTTTGACATGAGGTGTATTTGACGTTTCATTTTATTTCTTTTCGTTTGGTATACTGTTAACATCTATCATAATAATAACTACCCTGTTTTATTGTTAATTTTTTGTGAAATATAATCAAAAATTAAAAAAAAAAATATAAAATTATATAAAAATTATTATATAATTTTTCTTCTTAGCGTCCATTTTGCTTCAAATTATACCTTGTGCTTCAAATGTGTATCCAAAAAAAATATTCACACCTTCTATCACAGGGTAGTTATTTTATATTTACATTCGGTATTGAGAAATGTCCAAAAAAATTAAAGAAAGAAGATAGAAGGGAGGAATAAAAAATACTAAACATGAAGCAAAAGATTCATGTATGGACACTGCTGAAGCTTCAAAAGAGAATTCAAAAAAGTTTTGCAGCATATGCTTCACAATATGGACGGGGACTTAGCTGACGTTTTATTGCTCAAATACCGATGAAGGAAGGTGCTGTAGGAGAGAAAACTCAGAGCTTGTACTTGTTCAGTAACATTTAGCGCTTCGATTGAAAAGTTTCATATTCAACAAATTAAACCTATTTTTGTCTATTGAAAACTATTGTTAGGTGAAAAAAAATCTTATTTGAAAAAATTTTATAGGAATTATTTTGTACTATAAATTTGTTTATAAAAAGCTGGTATGGAAAAGGTTATTGTGCATTGCATATCTAGTCCAATTTGGCCTTATTCATTTAAAACATTTGCATTTCTTTGTCTGCTATTTTACAGCACTTAGAAAAAGAAAAATAAAGTGAAAATAAATTTCATACACAAAAGGAAGAGTGCAACGCACTTTTCCGAGAACATACATATTTTTCCGCAATTGAAGTAAATTTTTACTCTTATAGATAAAGTCTCAAATTTTCTATAAAAATATATATAAAAAAATTAATAAATAATGAAATAAAGAATTTTTTAAAACATAATTCCTTTTAATTTTAAGCCACAAAGCCCAAATGAAAACTATGAACAATTTTACTAAAAGAAAAATAAAAGAAAAATAATTCAAATTTGAGTTTTAAGTGGTGTAGAATATATGTGATATATCGGTCACTGCTGATCGGTCAGCGTTGATGGATATATTGGTCACTGCTGACTAGTCAGCGTTGACGGTTATATCGGTCACGGATGACGGAGATCCCAGTTGAAATGAAACACAATTTATTTCGGCTTTATAATGACATCAGAACGCCCTCCTTGGTCGGTATTGTGTCGCACCGGCGAAGTAAAATAATAATAAAAATGGCTACTAAACCGAAGATTCAGCACTGCTACGAGTATAAACAAAGAATGTGCGAAAGCAAAGCTGTAGAATAATTAATTAATTTTCTCCTTTCGTTTCTCCTACTATCCCTTTCCTATAGTTCCAGCACAATGCTTCGCATGTGTAGCAGCCATCTCCTGAGTGTTGGTCCCAGATAAAAAAAAATTATTTATGTTGATTTTATTTCAATATTCTAATATACGAATATATGTATGTACATATGTATATAAAAAAGAAAAGTAATATAATATGAATTCGAAATATCCATCAGAACCTTGGTGTGGGCCATCATCTGTGAACTAAAAAAAGTCAGATACTTAAAATAGCCTCGATCGCCTGCATGCTGGCAAGTTGCGTCTGTTATAATTCAATAGTAGCCTGCCCTTGGCTCAACGTCGACTGGTATTGCTCGATTCTTTCGACGCAGGTGGTTTCCTCCTTTTGGCCGAGAAGCTGCTGCACAAGTACCAGAATACATAAAACGAAAAAAGTTGTCAATGTCATTATGATTAAAAATATATATACATATATACATATATCTAAATAATTAACGCAATATACTAATCTTTCAATTTCGCTTAAATAACCATGTTTTTTTATTGCACAAATTATTATTTCACGACACACATAAAAATTTATTTTATACATCAGCAATAATAATCATATGTTGGGGTCAATATAATTTCTCTGTAAATGTATTAGAAATAAAAATGTGTGTGTGTATTAGTTTCGGTCATCCATTTCTTGTAGGTGGATTCAATTAAATTATTAATTGAGAAAAAAAAAATTTCTGAACACAAACTTATTATAATTTTTTCAGTGTACACAATGCCGTCGAAGGAGGGTGCTCTTAAAGTGCTGAAGCCGGTACTGTTCAGTGAACAGTGACTATGCCAACTTGGCAACTCAGAGCTAGTTTTAAATATTATTGTCTTTGGTATATCCGTAATATTTAAGACGCGAGTGCTGTGAGAGGTTCATCGTCATCGCTACGCCATATATCTAAAACGTTGGCAGTACGTTTCTTACGTTACATCAACTTCTATATTACCGGGAACATCTTGATATAATTTATATCCATAAAAGCCGTCGTCTGCAACTTCCTCTCTATCGGGTGGCATTCGCTGGCAGCATAAATACGTCGTAAGTTGAATAATCGTCACTATCTTGGGTAATAATTTCATGTATTGCTTCTTCGCACCCAAAAAAATCATTTTTGTTGTGTGTAAAAGTATATCGGTTCACCATTTTATACCTTTTGGAGTAATTTTTTCGGAATTTAAATAAGAGGAAAATAATTGGGAAAAAAAAGAAGGAAAAACCTCTGCTCGGAAGCATAGTACTACTTTATCTTACCTCAAGCGAATAATGTACTGACGATAGTACACCACTTCTTTAGTTATACCACAAAGAACTTTATACGAATTACACCGTTTTACGTATATTTTAATAAAATGATATGTTATAGAGTAAAAATAATACTTTTGAACACTTTCTAACGCCAAATCTTGTAAAATAAAAAATTTGGCTGTACAATTTCGTTTTGAATTTTTGCTCCTCAATTTTCTTGGCATAAAATATTTTTCTTCACTACTTTACGTTTTCTTTTGAAATTTTCACAAAATACCGTTTGTTAGTTTCCCAAAATAGTTGTTTACCCGCAGTGTGGAAATAATTAAACGAGTCAGCATATTAATTGCCTGCCAAATACATGTATGCAGTGCCTCATCATTTCGAAGCACAGCTTCAGCAATTAGTTAAAATTTTTCAATTTTAAATAGGTCAGTCAAAATTACATGTGATAATTACTACGAATGGAACTAAAAGAAAGACAAAATTGTAAATCACATTGACAAACCCAAACAGAAGGGAACAACATACTGCCGCACAATGAAGGCTGCTGCACCTTCATCTTCAGGGTTCTTCGTGTTTTGTGCACTGTGTGTGGTTGTCACTACATATATATTTATAATATATTTATTATTTTCTCTCTATATAGATTACGAGAAATTATTCTCCGTTAGTTTTTCCACTTCTAATGAAGCTCTAAATTTACCATCTATAATTAGAAAATGTCCTTGTCATTTCTTCAGTATTTATTACAGGCAATCTTTTTCCTGGTCGGTAGTTTCTGTACAACAAACCAACCAAAACCAAAATTACCAAAAAATTTCCATAATAAAATTAAACGTTCCAGAGTGATCAATAAAATTATTTATAGTAAAAAAAAAAATACAAAAAATTTTTGATTTAATACTGTCTGTTGTTGTTTTTTCAAATGTTTGTCTTGCATGAAACGGATATGAAGGCATTTTGCATCGATCGATTTTTGGCCATCATTCTCGTTCAGTATTTATGACCACTGCTCTAAACATTTGTGTAAAACTGACAACAAATGTTATAAAAACAGCAAGATCGCTGCAAAGTTTTAGCGGTTATAACTTATGAGAAAACAACGAAAATGGAATTTCTTTGCCTGCTGTTTAGGCAAAACAATGAAAAGATCAGAGGGACGAATAAACGATCATCAATAAAATGTAGCAAAAAATGACCATAAAAAATAACAGAAATTTAAAGCGTTACGCATATTGAAGTAAAAGGCCTTCGGAATCTTGGCAAATTACTTTGGTCATGTATCTTTTATATGCATGTTCTTCTTGCTGTCTTGTCGTATAAAATTTAAGGTTATAAAATCGTTATATTTATGATGATGTTTAACATGTCAAAAACGTTTATGATAACCAAAAATTAAAACATTTTAAATACACTCGACTGACTGTATGCATTTGTTGTTTTAACGTTTAACGTTTCGCTCTTCGATTAGGGTTCCTAGAAATTTGTATTTTTTATATTTTTATTTATATTATTATTTTATTTCTCTGAAGAATTAGCAATTATATTATGTTAAATGATGGAAGTTTTGATTGGTACAGTTAGCGAGAAGGCCATACAGTGAACCCAAATAAGGAGAAATGTTGTTAATCGGTAACATCGCTTTCAAAACGAATTTTTGCTGCAGCAATTTTTATATAATTGTGATATGAAAGATTCAAAATCATTCAATAAACTTTACAACTACAGTGAAAAATTTACTCATAAATAGCTGCTATAAGCGGTGGGTCTTCTCTCAGAGATAAAACTTCTTATCTTAAATGGGAAGTAGGAAGTTATTTCACCGCGTTATAGAAGGACATCTCCAAGTAGCGGCCAAGAATTTAGTCGAACTTAAGTGTCTACTAATGTGAGATTTCACGGTAAATACAGTGTAAAAATATTAGAAATAAAACAATCCGTCTTATTCTACCATTTCTTCTACTATCCATTTCCTGTAGTTCCAGCACAATGCATCGCATGTGTATAGGGGACATCTCCTGAGTGCCGGTCCAAGATAAAAAAAATACAAGACAACGCCGTTTTTTTTTTTTTTTTTTTTTTTTTGGACCGGCACACAGGGGACGACCCCTATACACATGCGATGCATTGTGCTGGAACTAGGAAATTAGGTTATGGGAAGGAGGATACAGGGAGTAATGTCTATGGACATTTGATTTTAATTTTCCCACGTCAAAAGTGAGATTAAAGACCTCGGCAGGGAGTTTGTTCCACATACGCGATGTATGTAATGCGTAGTACGAGTCGCCGCCAAATCGACCACAAATGGCTGCCCTCTTAATGATGATCGCGTCGTGCGCGCGTATGACCGCGTTTCGGGAACAAGTTCCCTGATTTCATTAGAACACATCCCATTATAGTAACGATAAAACAACGAAACGCAGCCCACGTTGCGACGATGCTCAAGAGAGTCAATAGAGTTGGCTACCTTACTGTCTCTAATGAGTGTGCTCACCCTTTCTTGTCCGTCCCATACATGAGAGTTGTATTCCATTTTTTTGCAAATCCGTATTCCAGTTGTCGATATTGTCATTTATCTATGACTATCAACGTATGTTTTTTTGTATTCTGTAAGATAATGTGACATTGATGTTGTCTTTAATTTTGTCGTCCAGGTTTTTGATATTGTATTCTGATGTGCTGAAAGAAAAATATGCCAAAGAAGCTTTAATACAAAATAGGAAAAAAATTTAATTTTTCTTAATATTTGGAGGACCTTGAAATACAGCGTAAAATGAAAAATTATAGTAAATAAAATAGAGTATAGCCTACTGCTGGTGCTGTATTTGTTCTAACAAAAAGAGCAATAGTATTTGGAACATTATTTTTATTCGCAGTTAAGTTTAGGAGTAACACAGAGTAACACTAAATGATATAAGAAATTCCTAGTTCTCTAAATGTAAATTTATCATCTGTTCGAAAGGGGCAGCTTAAAGTCACGGAATTGGGACGATCAAGGGAATTGTCATTAACAATGTTTCATTAGTTTTAATAAACAAACAATTTATAGTATTTGTTCACTTCTATATATTTTTTCTCTATATTTAGATGAAAATGTATGTAATATTTGTATAAAACAAAATTTTAATAAATAAAAAAGTATTTTATTGTTCTTTGAGCTTGAATACCATAAAGTCTAAATGCAGCATTTGATAATTTCAATGGAATCATTGTCTAAGGTTTCCATAAAGATAGTAAACAGACATCACAGCACCAATATTCTCCAAGAATGCAGGAGTGGTTTTTCTCTCAACCATTTTCAAAGAATAAATTCATTTATATTTGAAAACAAAAATCATATATTAGGCAGCTGGCATCAAAATTTAGTTTTTAATTTTTTTCTCCTGAAGTTTAGAAATTTTTTCACGAGAAAAGTATTTTCATGAGAATTAAATATAATTCCTCTAGTTTTGTGACCTCTTTTTATATTAATTACACTAATTATTTAAGCTGTAGGTCTCTTTTATATATGTAATATTTATTTTTGGTTTTTTTTTTTTTATATCGAAGAAAAATAAATATTTTTTTTTTTTATCCTGACCAGCACTCAGGAGGTGACTCCTACACATGCGAGGCATTGTGCTGGGAACTATAGCTTAATTAAGTATTTTGCAGCTCTACTTTCGCACGTTGTTTTTTTTTTATACTCGTAGCAGTGCTGAAGCTTCGGTTTAGTAGCCATTTTTTTTTTTTATTATTATTTTACTTCACCGGTGCTACACAATACCGACTAAGGAGGGCGTTCTGATGTGATTATGGATTGCTATCAGCTGAAGCCGGTTTTGTTCAGTGACCAGTGACTATGCCTTCGCCACTGAAAGCTTCCGACAACAACTGACATCAATGCACATCAGAAAAATGCGAGATGTTTATTTTTATTTTTTTTCAAAATTTTTTGTCTGAAACTGGGGTTGAACCCAGGTCTTTTTTTTTTTTTTTTTTTTGGTTGTGTAGTCAACGTGCAGACTACCATCCATCGTGCCATCGCCACCCTCCTATTACATATATAAAAAGGACCGACAGCTTAAATAATTTGTGTAATTGAGAATTAAATATCTAATTTCTAAATCTCCTTTCGTCAGCTCCACTGTGACTGCATTAGAGGTAGTTGAGAAAAGATACACCTTGAAGTGTATGGCTGACTGTTGTTATTGTTTTAGAATTCTGAAAAAAAACATTTTGAAACTTAAATTGCTTTAACTGTTCTCCTTTAAAGAAGTACACACATGCTTTTACAAACTAAAAAATTAATCAAACAATTATAATAATTGGCATAAAAACTCTCAAATTATTTTTATAAATTATTAAAAAGAAATACTGTAACCCTGAAAATAATTTGTATTAAGGTTTAAAGATACAAACGTATTATTAGATGCAACACTCGTGATTAAGCAGTTTATTTCTAAGACATATTAGCTCCACCGCTTTCGATTTAAGATTTCTGTATATAATAATCATTTAGATAGGTGTAGATCTACAAAAAAATCTCCAGCTTCAATACAGTATTTGATGGAAAAAAATAAAAAATGAAAAATAAAAAATAAAAAAATGTGAAGAGAATTGCAATTCATGGCCAGCAATAATGCTGCGCACGCTAGAGACCACCAACATGATATTAAATTTTTTTTTTTTTTTTTTAATTGTACAGTGAAATAAAATATAAAATTAAAAGAACAAAATCCGGTCTGTCGGCAAATATTAATAAATAAAAAATCAAGCAAGAACCAGCTAAATACGTAAATACTTATACACCTGAGGACTTTTCGTTTTTAAGTTATTGATGACAATGACGTTGTCGCGGCGAATGTCGTCCGTGGATGGTGACGATGACAATGATTCCAAAGAGAAAACACTATCAAACTTATGTCGACCAACACCTCAAAGTGTGTTGTATTCATTTTTACAAATTCACTTGACACCTTTTTTTCGCTCAAATCTCACAATCCTTAAATGTTTGTCTTGGCGTTCTTTCTTCCTTTTTTTTTTTTTTTTTGTTTTTTATATTTATGCCAATACTTTAACTAAAAAAAATATTTATATACATACTTATAAAAATTAAAAATACCACCAAACCAAGGAAAACACATGACATAAATTCTTTTTTTTTTTTTTTTTTTTTTTTTTGTGTTTAACATCGTGGAACCATAAGAACACGTAAACAGAGAAAAAGAATCATGTCATTCTATAGCAAATGATAAATTTTACAATATCATAAGAATTAAATTCCTTATAATGATGGTAATGATGATGGTTATTTATAAAAGAAAATATAAAGAGGTTATGGCATTAAAAGGTGCCTTTAATTGAAAGGAAACATTCTTGAGCTTTTATAGGTGAACTTAAGAATACCCTAAAGCGTAGACAAGGCACATCTCAAATAAATAAGCAAAACTAACTATGAATTCGAAGTACTGAACTAATTTATGGTGCGTTAGGTGAGCAAAGACTTGCAGTGAGATGAAGAATCAACTAAAATTTTTATTATAATTGAAAGCTCGTGGGACTGGATTGCGTAACGATGTATTTTGTTTTATTGGTGAGCACTAAAAGTGAAATTCACCCCCAGACGTAGTGTTTACACATTTCATTGATATGCATATTTGGCTGAAGCTTTCAATTTCTATATTGCAATTCCATATTGTAATGTCGGAAATATGAGGATATATAAAAAATACCCTAAATTATTTATGGCGTAAACAGCAATTTTTGGGTGTGCTATTGAGTTAACTCTGTAACCAGTAGATTAGCAGGGTTTAAATCCTCGTCAGACTAGAAAAAGTTTACTGACATGTTTATACTAACAGCGCCCTCCTGCGTCGATATTTCAGCAATAAATCGACGTAGAAGTTAATAAATAAAACGGCCGTCCTCTACGATTAAAATTAGTACGTCAACATAACATAAAAGACACAGAAATTCTGCTTTCAAAATGTTCAAAACACGCAACTGCAGAGTTGTGTAAGAATTATGGTATAAACAGAACTGGCTCGAACTATGAATTTTTCGTAACGAACATTCGTCGAAGGATAAAAAACTCACTTGTTTGTATGAGAATTCATCCAATCAGAACGTATAACGAAATTCGTCGTGCATAACAACCTTTGCGAGAAGTCGATCCAGCGATGAACGACAAATAATTTGTATAGAGTGACCGTAGTTATTTTTCTGGTTTTATATTGTTTATGTAAGGAAATATATTATTTTTTTCTAAAGGTATGTAAAGCGTGTCCCAACAAGAACGCAAGATTTAAATTTTGGCGCCATTCGAAGTGTCATTGTTTGACATGTGAACAATTGTTATTGTTTGCTAGTAGAAGGTACGAGGTTAGTAAAAATGGAGCGCTACACAAATGAACAACGCATTCTCATTGTGAAATTGTTTTACCAAAATGGTGAAAGTTTTGCGGCTACAGTTCGCAAATTGCGATCAATTTGGAATCACACTGTAAAGAGATTAATGGATAAATTTGCCGAAACTGGGTCTGTTAGTGATGTAAAGACAACAACGCGCCTTCGACCAGGTCGATCGACCGACTGTACGTGATGATGTCGCTCAAACTCCATCCACCTCAATTCGACACCGAGCTCAGCAAATTGGTGTCTCCGAATCCACTATGCAGCGAATTTTGACGAAAGATTTGCATCTTCATGCATTCAAAGTTCAATTGACTCAGGAAAAGAAGCCAGCTGACCATGCACAGCGAAGGGAGTTCGTTAATTTGGTATTGGAGAGACAACATGAAAATGCTGATTTTGCCGATAAAATCATCTTCAGTGACGAGGCCCATTTCCATCTTGATGGCTTCGTCAATAGGCAGATTTGTCGCATTTGGGGTGAGGAAAATCCTCGAGTGATTCACGAGAAGCAAATGCATCTTCAACGTGTCACTGTGTGGTGTGGATTTTGGGCTGGAGGAATCATTGGACCTTTTTTTTATGAAAATGAGGCAGATCAAGCGCAAACACTCAATGGTGTTCGGTATCGTGAAATGATAACCAGTTTTTTCGTGCCTAGAATTGAAGAAATGAATGTGGAGGGCATGTGGTTTCAACAAGACGGCGCCACATGTCATACAGCCAGAGAAACAATTCAATTGCTGCATCAGTCATTTCCCGTTCGTGTTATTTCGCGTTTTGGAGACCAGAATTAGCCGCCTAGATCATGCGATTTAACACCATTAGACTTTTTTTCTTTGGGGTTTTTTGAAGTCGATGGTTTACGTGAATAAGCCGACGACGACTCAAGCCTTAAAAGAGGAAATTGGACGCTGCATTAATGAAATACCGCAGCATTTATGCAAAACGGTCATTGAAAATTTCATTAAAAGATCGCGTTTGTGCCAGCAAAGCCGCGGCGGCCATCTGCCCGATATGTTGTTCCATACATAACCTCATTCTGTCTACTTTACGATGTAATAAAGTTTCACGATTTTTTTTTAAATATCTGTGTTTTATGTAAAATTTCTTGTTCTTGTTGGGACACCCTTTATATACGATTGCCATTTACTACAATAATGACAGACAAATTGTTACAAAATGCCAACAACAACCGTGTGAAGACACAATTTTTGTGTGGCAACATCGTCACAAAATGTTTTGTCGATGCATTGTATGCCAATAATATTGTCACAATTCTGACAATCGTGAGAAATACCCTTCATTTCCATTGACACACTATTTACAGTCATTTGTTATTGACAAATGTGCTTCATTTAGTGCACCGTACAATAACACCATTGTTAGAAAAATATTTCTGTTGGCAACGCTGCCCATAAATATTTAAATACATTGTTAAACATCGGATTTGGCAACTTTTGCCATTCAATAATCTAACAACCGTGAGAACTGTCAATTATTATTGGCAGAAAAATTTATTGTCGCAGAACTGTGTGCCAATGAAATTGTATGGTTTTCTTTCAATAGTGTAAACAGACAAATTATCAGATGGTAACAATTTTTCATTGCCACCATATTGCCACCATATTGCCGTATCCTACAATATTGTACAATCTGACAATCGTGTGATAATAGCTTAAGAATAGTTTTCTTCTTTTATTTACAGCATATAAATTTAATAATCACTTGTTTTATATATAAAAAAGTTTTTAATCGTTTTTTGTTAACATCACATCATTTTCTATTTCTATTTAAGATTTTTTTTGTTAGATGGTCACACTATAACCTGCTACATGAAAATATAAATTTATTTAGCCATTTGAAGCCATGATTACAGGCCGCATCAATGCTGTCGCACAAAAATTAAGTCGCCTATCATGTTGAATATGATGGAAACGAGGCGCAAATATGTATTTTTTCAATATCGCTCTTAATCAACAAAATTTCACTTTTTTCAAGGCATCGAAAAAGAACATTAATATCTAACTACTGTAAAAATTTCATGTTAGTCAGTTTACTTTTTCATGAAGCACAGGGTGCGCCAAAAGTCACGCCTGCGTGTTAAAATTTGAATAACTTTTTTGTTTATTATTATTTTTTATTACTTTTTTGTTAATTATTATTTTTTTAATACTTTTTGTAGATTTTATTCATCGAACATCATATTTTTACACGCAGGCCTGATTTTTGGCCCACCCTGTATTTAGATTTTCTAATACAATTCCAATACAATTCAAAGAAAATTAGTTTTTGCCTTGTACAGAAAATTTTAAAATTTTTTTGCTTGTTAATATCCTCTTGTTGATCAAGTGCGATATGTACTACGAGTATTATATAATTATTAAATATTTTTACATGACATTAAAGGCCATGTCACATAGAACTTTGCCGCTTTGCGTGACGTTTCTAACTTTGACAGAAAAGCGTAAGCGTAAAAAGGTGTATGACACAATAAACGCTTTGACAACACTCACGAATTGTTTATTTACCAAAGAAAAGTGTTTGATAATTGTGCTATTTATTTTTTTATTACAAAAATAAAAGTCAATAATGTTATTTGACGATATACAATTACAATCTTCTTCTGTTCTGAAAACGAAAAGAAGAGAAAGGAAGACACGAATAAAGAAAATTATTCAAACTTTGACAAATCAGACAATCAGCACGCAAAAAGATAAAAGATGCCCAACTTTTCGCTTTGCGCTGCTTTAAGAATACTTTATGTGACATGTTTCATATAAACGTGTACATTTCATCTTAAATGTCAAAGCGAAACTGCAACGCCAAGCGAAGCAAAAGTTCTATGTGACATGGCCTTAACAGCTGATTATGTCTTATTCGACAAATTATGCAACGAATTCTTGTCAACGAGTTCATCATGCTGTCCGAATTTCGTCGTTCTTTCAAATTGTGTTTATTACCATTAAGCTCTATCTATACTTTTATTCACTCTACTAACTGCCTCTTCCCTACACTATCCCTTTCCAACTAGTTCCGGTGCAGGCCTTGCATACGTAGGAGACATTTCCCGAACCCTGGTTTAAGAAAAAATTAATAAAATCGAACTTTTAATTAAACTTTTATATTCTCTACTTTATTTGTGTTAGATAAGTAAACCTTTCATAAGTTGTTTATTTAAAAATTTTAAAAATGTTGCAAATGCTTTTATAAACTTAGCACACCGTCAATCTTAGACTTTAGATGGTGTGTGCGTGTGTGTGTGTGTGTGTGTAAGTGCACAAAAAAATTAAATATTTATGTATATCAAGACTTGTTTAATGTTGTTAAAAAAAATAAGGTATTTTGTCAAGTCCTTTTGTTTAGTAATATCGAGGAAACTACAATGAATTATTATTTTTTACTTCTTCTACATTTTTATTTGCTGATTTTGTTTTTTTTTTTACTTTGATTTAACAGACGACCGGACTGGACAAGCATCAACAAGAAGTCGGTCCTATTGCATTTATCATTTAACAAATGCTCATTATCACTGTTTAAATGATGTCTAAAATATTGCTGACACATTGACAATCCCGGCCACCGTCAAAGATTTTTCATGATATATTTTTGTAAATGGAATTGTACGAATACCATCTAACAAACAAGCAAATATGAACAACAATGAGCAAGTAAAAGCAAAAAAAAAATCCATTTTGATTTTCTCAGTTTTATTTCACTGCAGGTTTCAAAATATCTGTGTTTCGATATAATTTTTAATATAGACATACAACATACCAACAGAATATTTGTTTATATGTATGTATGTATGTATGTATGTATGTATGCAAGTATTCTACCTTTTTCTCAGCTACTTTTTTTAACTACTTAATGATACGAGCATGTATTAACTTGGTCCTTACTATACTTAGTTGCTCAGTTCGTTCCTTTGCAGTATCACATTTGTTGTGCAATTATTGTTTAAACATTTGGTATGCGTGGCATGTTCTCCAACAGAAGTGTCGTACATTACTTGTTTTATTAATTATCAATTTATTAACAAAAAACCCTCGGCAAGTCGAATGAAGAGTTGAAAACGATTATATTTGTTTGAAAACTTTTTGTATTTTATTAATTTTTTTTTTTTTTTTTTTTGTTTAGTCTGCTTTCCAAATAGTGTCGTTACCTGCCTTTGTTAATATACATTTAGTCTGCTAAACATAAGTGTTTTATTTATTTATTTATTTTTTTGGTTTGTAGTTTTTAAAAAAAACATAAAAGAGTACGTAAGCAAGTGATTTTTATGTTTAGCACAACCATAACCATTTTTAGTATTTTGTATAAAAGAGTAATAGTACCAACAACAGCATAAACTCATTGACGTTTTCGTTATTGTCGTTTGTCAACCCATCGAAACATCCGTCCACCAAACGTCATCCAGCCATCCATCTTGTTTCTTACCTCATGTGATGTGTGTTTGATGTAAAACAACTAACTTTAACAAAAAAAAAGTGTTGATGTTGTTTACCATCTTAACGGACAACACTTATTTACTAATTCCAGGCTTTAAAGGAGTAACGATTTAATATAACTAAAATAAATTAATGTAGCTATTGTTTCATTTATTTAACGTTAGTCAAAATTAATTACGATTGTTTATCTATTTTTTTTTTGTTTTATCTGGGACCAGCACTCAGGAGAAGACTCCTACACATGCGAAGCATTGTACTGGAACTATAGGAAAAGGATAGTAGGAGAAACGACAGGAGGTGAAGCTTAATTAATTATTTTTGCAGCTCTGCTTTTGCACGTTCTTTGTTTATACTCGTAACAGTGCTACACAATACCAACGAAGGGGGGCGTTCTGATGCGATTGTGAATTGCTATCAGCTGAAGCGGGCATTGTTCAGTGACCAGTGACTATACATTCGCCACTGAAACCTTCCGACAACAACTGATAAACACAAAGACCCACTAATGCACATCAGAAAAATGCGAGATGTTTATTTTTATTTAAAAATTTTTTTCCCAAACTGGGGTTGAAACCAGGTCTGTGTTTTTGGTTTCGTAGTCAACGTGCAGACTAACATCCATCGTGCCATCGCCAGTTGTTGTTGTTAGGTTTCAGTGGCGAAGGCATAATCACTAGTTACTGAACAGTACCGGCTTTACCTGATACCAATCTACTGGCATATCAGAGCGCCCTCCTTCTTCGGTATTGTGTAGCACCGGCGAAGTAAAATAATTACTAAAAATGGCTACTAAAGCTAAGCATGAATACATTATCTTGACATCGGAGTCGTGTTGAAGCGATAAAACAAAGAACGTGCATAATCAGAGTTATAAGATAATGAAACTCACCCTCCTGTTATTTCTAAAACAATCCCCTTTCCACTAATTCCAGAACAATGCATCACATGTTTGTCTCCTGAATGTTGGTCCTAGATAAAAAAAAGCAGTATAAATAGTATGTGGTCCTTTCGTGAGCTTCAATTTTGGAAAACTTTTCTCAGCATTTCGGTCGGTATATCACCAATAGCAGATGTAATATTGTCTTGCAAGGCAGAAATTGTGACTGACTTTGCCGTGTACGAAAGAGACTTCATGTATCTCCACAAAAATAGCTTATTGGGGTCAAATCACACGGCGGCCAATAGACTACTGAAAACGTGAGATGAATTTCTCACCAAACTCGTCTAACAATAGGTTCATGGTATGTCGTGCGTATGGCATGCAGCACCGTCTTGTGGAAATCACAAGTCAACCAAGTTCTATTCTTCCATTTTTGACCACAAAAAGTATGTAATAATCGCACGGTACCTAGACGACGGCGACAATTTGGCATATTGCGTTGTTCATTTACAGTTGCCGATACAGAAGCAATATTTTCCTCCGTACGCAAACTTTGCATACGGCTTGGTGGATTAATGTCCAATAAAGTGAAACTGGCACGATGATTTTTCACAAAAGTTTGAAGAGCCTGGTCGATTATGACAAGAATAAAATGGAACTGATTTACGAAACACATTTCTAATACAGCCCGAATTTTGTTATTAACATTCAAAGATTTGCACAACGTTGTTCGTTTGTTAGGTTTTTCAAAAAGGAAATGGTAACCTTAACGTGCAGTTTTGTCATGGCGACATCACTTATCTTCTTTTTACACTGAGCAATCAAATAATAAAAAAAACATTTGATGTTTATGTAGACGCAAATGGGAATCGCCTTATGATCAGTAATACTGTATTGAAAAATGTGATAATGGGAGCAGAGGATTTATTTTGAGGACGACATTAACCCTGAGAAGACAATTGAAAACATATAAGTACATAATTGAATTTTAAACCGTTTTCACTTATTTCACTCTTTTAAAAGCCTGCCTTACGCCTTCTTGTCCTTTCTTTTATTATTGATTAAAGAAATACCACAACTAAATGAAAATTTTTCGTTTTAGAATTGTGACATTTTTTTTATTTACTTTTATTACGATTATATTTGTTTAAGTTGCTCTTGTGCTTCTACTATTTTTTTTGTTTTTTTGTTGTTCGTTCCCTTGGCGTCAGCATCATCATAGCGCGCGCTTAGAGACTTAATGATGGACAGACATTGTTGATCGTTTTAGATGGCGTTATGTTAAAATGTTTAACAAAAGTTTAATAAGGTTTTAATGTCAACCAACAACAACAGTCAACACAGGCAACAGCAATTCAAACTCCATCACTCATCATCAGACACCATACAGATATACACGTACACACATACACATGAATATGTATGTACATATGTATGTATAAAAATATAAAATTGGTGGTTGTTCGATTAAAGGATTTTTTTCTAGATACGATAAATATTTCAAACGAAACGCTTGACAATCTATAAAATAAAATTGCATGTACGAATTTTTGTTTTAATTACCAACTTCCTTATCTATGGGGTGTAGTGTGTACATGTTTTGACAGCCATCTGTTTTAAATAAAATCGTTTTTATACTTGTACAAGTCATTCTTTATCAAAAATCTTTCAACATTTTGCATTTCACGTTCTCGCTGTGTCTGTAACGGATTAAAATATTTTAATCTGATTTTAATTAACGCATTCTTTTGTGTCTTTTGAAAGTGAATTGAAAAAGTGTGTATGTTTAAAGGCTAAAGCTGTGCGACTTTGTGAATAAATGAAAATGAAAATAAAAATTAAAATTATAGTTTGTTTTTCTTTTGACGTTTAAGATCGAATATCTGCACATGGCTAAAGTCTCGTCACTGTTTTTCCATTTATTAACAAAAATACAGCTCAAAATTTTGAATTTCACTTTTTAAAATTGATTCCATATATGTTGTGAGAAATTATACAAGACTCCATCCCGTTTTAATGGTTCATAGTGAAATAATATTCTAGACTTTTTAGGTATTCTAGCGTTAGTATAGGGCAGCGCCCTACGTATGTACTGCATTATATCGGAACTAGTTGGAAAAGGATATTGTGTGATAGAAACGGGTAGTGAACTGATAGAGTGCAACAATTCATGATTAACTTTACTGAAAGCAACAGTTACGGGTAAAATCATTAGGAGCGGAAAAAAATTATAATAAATATTTAAATTAATAACACTAATAATTTTAAGCCTAAGGTCTTTTTATATATTTTATATTTATTTCAATATTTCGCTACTCCTTTGTGTAGCTTCTTCAGGAAAATTGGTTTTTTTTTTTTTTTTTTTTTTTTTTTAATATTTAAATCTAATAATTTACATGTTGTTCCGTTCTGCTAGTGTTTGTCAGTATAATTAACAATTTTATGTATGATTTAGTTTGTTTCTTAACTATCACATGTAATTTTGACTATCTGTATGTTATCGTTCTCTAGCCTATTTAAAATTAAAAAATTAAAAAAACTAAGGCATAAACAAAAAATGGTAGCAACTATTTGCTTACATTACTATTGGAAAAGTCCTCACACATTGCAATTAATCGTAATAAAAATTAAAAAGGGCGTTCAATTTACCGCAATCCGTAAAAACTGTTAACTAAACAAACAACACATTTATCCAGGCACATAAATAAAAAAGAAAAAAAAAATAAAATATATATTTATATTCCGAAGGTAATTATATGAAAAATCCAAGTAGATTTATTAATTAAAGCTGTATTCACATTATATGTATTTGTCATATGGAATATAACTGTTTTAATGGTAAATTGGTACATACATCTGATGTCAGATCAGATGTTTTGCTACTGTGTTTATGGTTCAGCAAATATATATAAAAATCTATTTATTTAAGCATATTGTCAAAAGAACACAAAATTATTAAATAAATTAAATACATTTAAATCTTAATAGAAATATACATCAGTATATAATTTGCATGAGGGTGGCAATGGCTGAAGTAGTCTGAACGTTGACTACAAAACCAAAAAGTCCTGGGTCGACTTCAGTTTCAGACTAAGGTTTAAAATGATCTCGTATATTTTCTGATGTGTATTAGTGTGTATTTTTGTGTATGTTGTTGTCGGAAGAATTCAGTGGCGAATAGTCATTAGTCACTGAACTCAAACGGCTTCACGTGTAACCAATCCACACGCTCATCAGAATGCCCTATTTGGTTGGTATTGACAGTAAAGCTTCACCACTTGTCATCTCTCTCACTATCGCTTTTCTCAAGTTCCAGCGCAATGCATCGCATGCATCCCCTGAGTGCTGGTCCAAGATAAAAGAATTACTATAAAGTTGCGAACTATTATCAGTTATGTCACATGTACATACGTCTCATACTAATGTATGAACATAAAAAGTTTAAACGATTTTTAAAACGCAGTCTTTGACGTTATCGTACACCGAATCATTTTCGTATAAAACCACGACATGTTTTTTTTTTTTTTTTTTCTTAGACCGGCACACAGGGGACGACACCTACACATGCGATGCATTGTGCTGGAACTAGGAAATTAGGTTATGGGAAGAAGGATAGAGGGAATATTGTTTGTTGACATTTGATTTAAATTTTTCCACGTTAAAAGTGACAGGAAACACCTCCGCGGGAAGTTCATTGCACATACGTGCTGTTCGGCCAAAAAATTAATTCTCTCTGTAATGCGTAGTGCGAGTCGCCGCCAAATCGAACACAAATGGATGCGCTCTTAATGATGATCGTGTCGCGCGCGCGAATGACCGGATTTCGGGAACAAGCTCCCTGATTTCATTAGAACACCTCCCATTATAGTAACGATAGAACAACGAAACGCACTCCACGTTGTGACGATGCTCAAGAGAGTCAATAGAGTTGGCTACCCTACTGTCTCCTATGAGTGTGCTCACCCTTTCTTGTACACGGTCGAGTAACTTCAAAATAGTCTTTGAAGCACCGGCCCATACATGAGAGTTGTATTCCATTTTCGGTCGGATGTAGGCTGTATATAATGTGAATACAGCTTAATAACGCAACCCATATTTAAGTTTTTTATTTCATTTTAATACATATGAAGTTATTTAATAAATGTCAATATAAGAAAAATAACTTGCAAATTTTACAATAAAAAATGTATAATTTTAAATGGAGAATTTAAAAAAAAACTTTTTATGCTGTGCGCTTCAATACCCCGTTTCAAATAAAATAAATATTGTTTCCTTATAAAAATTAAATTTTTACTCTTAATTTGTGCCAAAAACTTTATTTGCTCTTACCATGCTCCTTAGAGAATTCCACGTTACAAGCAAAAAAAAATGCACAGTACGCTCTCAAATATAAAGTATTTTTGCAAAGCGACGGAAGGTAGAGGTCGCTTTTTAAACTTAACAAAGCCGTAATGATTTTTTTTTCGAGCTTTATTTGTGGTTTCTCTATAACAACTAGTACTTGTCTGGGCAAAATTTATATGAAAATCAATTACAATTTTTACTGGTTTTCATATATAGAGATCTGGTCGATATATACTAGAAGGGGATACTTGAATGGCCCACAGTGCAAAACATTGGTCTCCTCGAGACGAAATTATTGATACATAATACTATAAAACGAAAAGTTGAAAAAGGTGACCCCTACCTTCAACGAAAAAAAGGAATTTGTATATTATATAATGTATGGATAATTTTTTATGAGGTACGGTCTAATGCTCACTTATCTACCTTTCGACAGATGTTCAGTATTTATAAAAAAGATATATGTATCAAAATTGTACCCTTTTGCTGCTACCGTTCTCTAAATATGCATAAATATTATTTCTCTATATTATGTAGAGGTTACGTACGCATGCTCCTCCAATCCAGTACTAGTTTTGTCAGTTTTGTGTTGTAGACAACCAATAGCTTAGGAGTCTCTAAGGAACAAATAAAGAAAAACGGGCAATTTCAGTTTTTTTATCTGTTCGGCCGAAAAATTAGTTCTATCTGTAAAGCTTAGTACGATTCGCTGCCAAATCGACCACAAATGGATTCAGCCTTAATGATGCACGCAATGTGCGCAGGAATGAACTGGTTTGGATAACAAATTTCCTGATTTCATTAGAGCACATCCCATTGTAGTAGCGGTAGAATAACGAAACACACCCCACATTATATAGTACATACTCTAGAGATAGCAATGCCGCACCTAGTAAAATTTTTTTAACTAATCTTAATTTTTAATTTAAATTTTTAATTTATTAATGACCAAATTTATATTCTTTTTCATTTCAGGGTCTAATATTGCAAGTAAGTCCCGTACACATATTCCATCCGATTTCAATTCCTTATTAATATAAATGTACATTCTTGGTTTTCAACTTTAAACTTTATGCCTTAAACTTAATTTATGCTTGTAAATATATAAACCTTCGAACAAAAAAGAGCAAATCGAATACCTGCAATTCACCAAAAAGTAATCTCATTCATTTTAAAGCAAAAATCCTAAAAAATGCCTCTTAGTAAGTTTTGTTTTTGCCTTTATATGTTGTTGTTGTTGTTTTTTTTTCATTGTCATATGTATAACACCCGAGACACTTGGATTTCTGGTGCAACAGATTTTTCAATGCGTTGATTTTGTTGCAACAAACAAAATGCATCATGTTGCGTGACATCGGTCCATTAGTTTTGTTCATGACTTTTAGAAAGAATCACTGAAATAAATTCATTTGTACACTTACAGAGGCAGCAGGAACAGCAATAACAACAACGACAACAACAACAATAACAATAACAATAAGAGCTTCAGCAGTAAACGGACTGTAAAACGACAACAACTAGAATCGTAGGATTGGTAGACGAAAATTAAACATAGACAAAATTACAAAACAGTATTAAAAAGTCCACAACATGATTTGACCTGATCATGGTTGAGTTTAAGTTAAATGTTTTTCTCTTCTCTTCGTTTTGTTTAATAAGAATAAAACTTTAACATGTTTAAAATAAAAATTTATTTAAAACATTGAAATAAACTAAAACAACAAGATTTTCTTAAATGAATACGACTATACAAAATGCAAACAGCACATTTGCCATAAAAAGACACAATCAAACGAAACAAACAGCAGCAACCTCAGTGGCAATATTAACTACGAATGAAAATACTTGCAATTTAGAAAAGGAAAAAAGAAGAGGAGAATATGTTTTCTTCTCATTTTTAACTTCTTTCCTTAGTGGCAAAAGATTTGTATCAGGTGTGCAATTCCTTAAGGTGGCGATTCGTTGATGTACTTTGAAGAACATGTTAAATCGAAAGCCGAATGCAACGGCGATTATGCAGTATGGATCAACCGGCGAAAGAATATTTCAAAGTTTTTTTTTTTTTCGTGTTCATTTTGCTTCTGTGTAGCATTTTAAGCTTCAGAAAAAATACAAAACGCTGAATTAGTCAAGCAGGTTTAAAAATTTAAAGCAATCGTAGTCGTTAAAAAAATACATTACCTTCGGGTTTGTTAAAAAGAAGGCTACATTAAATGCAAATATTTAAAACATTCTTAGAGGAGAATTTTCATTAAGAATTTATAGGGGCAGGGCAGTATTATCCTTAAGTTCTAAATTTATATAATAACAAAAGAATAAACTATCAATTAAAGTTCTCAGCAATTACGGTGAAATATGTATCTGAGTGCACCACAAATATTACGGATGGAATTTTTTTGGCTTTTGACACATCGATTTTAGAGAAGAAAAATATGTTGCACTAGTCTTAAGAAAAAAGTTTTCTACCAAATTTTCATATTAATTTTAATTTTAAAATGATTAACATCACTATTTTTATCGAATGGTATTTGGTATATATGAGTTTTTGCTTTCAAATTAACGATTTTTCAATTCATATTTAATGTTTTTTGAAAGCAAATAATACGTGGAGGCGCAAAATTAATCACCCTATCGAAAAATTTAATAACTTTTGCAAATGGCGTTTTACGTCAATCATATTTGACATTTGTGAACTAGACAGCTGCAGATTCCAAACAGACAAGCAAAGGAGCACTATAATCCGCAAGAGCGTGGAATGATTGTGTCAATATTTTTAATCAATAATCGGTCGGTGGTGTTAGCTCAGCGTGAATTTCGTCACAGATTTCCTGTTGTTGCTGAGAACAAAGAAACATCAAACAGACGACATGCCAGGCGGACCCCACAGCAAATTTTAGTGAAAAACTTACACATGTTCCCACACAAAGTAGAAACAGTGCATCAGTTAATGCCTGCTGACCGTCAGTCGCGTGTGAATTACTGTCTCGTTTTGGCGATTTCGCATGGCCAGCAATGTTATAGAAAATGCGATAAAACCGCTACAAATATGTATCAACACTGCCTGCAGCCACTTGGCTGATATCACATTTTCTAATTAACAGACAAATTTGTACAAGTCCAAATAAAGATTTGCACCACTCAAAATATTTTTTTTTTATTTATTAAAAAAGTTATTCAAAAACAAATTTTGAATGATTAATTTTACGCCAGCTTGTATATTGTTATTAAATATAAATTTTTTTTTTTCTTAATACTTTTTTTAACCTTTTTTATTATTTTAACAATCTATTTTTTTAAGCTTTAAGGTTTTTTCTCTTTTTATTTATTATTTTTATATTTATTTTCGATATTTCGTTAACCTTCGGTTAACATCTTCAGGAAGTTTTTAAAATTTTTTTCCCTTTTTTTTTTTTTCAAATTCGGTTTTTTTCATTCTAAATAAAGTTTATTTAAATTTTACGAGCACATTGTTTAGTGTTTGTGAAACAACTTTTTATTGGGTTTAGCACTGCGGAATCCAAAGGAAGAAAAAATTTATTTATGCCTGTGCTCAGCAATTTCATATCTCACCAATTTCGTTTTGTGTATATTAGCATTCTGAAGAATTAGGCAAGCACCTTGGATGTTGGATTTATATAATTTATTGAACAATTCTTCAGGGAAATATATGATTTCTTTTCTGGGACCAGTTCCCAGGAAATGTGTTCTTTGTTTTTTTATCTTGGACCAGTACTCTGGAGATGACCTCTGCACATTCGGTGCATTGTGCTGGAACTAGAGAAAAGGGATAGTTAGAGAAATGGCAGAAGCTGAAACTTCACTATGTTACAACTCTGCTTATAGCAGTGATGCAGTGCCTTTGATGTCATGAAGATGACTTTGTTACTGTAGTGAATTTTAGTAATTTTTTTTACTTCGGCGGTGCTACACAATACCGACGAAATAGGGCGCTCTGATATGCCTGTGCCTTGCTGTCAGCTGGAGCCGGTACTGTTCAGTGAGCAGTGTCTATGCCTTCACCACTGAAACTTTCCGCTAACCAATTGTCACAAAGCCCCACTAATGCCCTTCAGAAGATATGAGACACGTTTTTATGATTGAGTCTGAAACTGGGGTCGAAACCAGATTTTTTTTTTTGGTATTATAGTCAACGCTCTGACTACTTCAGCCATCGACATCCTCACGTATGAAATTCATGCACCGCAGCAAATAATAGATGACAGGAGAGGAAAGCTTAATTTTTTTACAACTCTGCTTTTTGCACGTTTTTTTTTAGCGTCTCTGCTTTCAAGGAGACGAATTTATATTTTGAAGCTGTTTTTCCGGCAGCAACTGGCACAAAGGCACATAATGCACATCAGAAAAATTCGAAAATGTTTTCATGATAGTCGCATACTGGATTCGAACCCTTGACCTTGGGTTTTGTGGTCAACATGCTAACTACATCATCCATCGTTTCGCACGCGATTTGAAGAAAAATTTATTTGAGTTGAAAATAAATTTATTAAAAAAAATATTTTTATTTATTGATATTTTTTTGTTTCTTTTGTTTTGTTTCATTTTTTAATTTTTTCATTTGATTCAAAATTAGTTATCAAAGTTAGTTATGCTGGCCGATGGCGAGCCTAGTGTAGATGAGAATAAAAAACTAAAAATAGAAATGTGTGAGTGTTATAAAAGTAAACTCATGGATTGTTATGTTTTTGTTTATAGATTTTTTGGTTTGTATGTTTAATATTCAAGCAATTCTCGTTTGATTAATTGAATTTTAAACATATAGATCTTGGGTTTGTATTCAGAAATTAGGAAAATCCACTGATGAGCTTAGTAAGCGTTAGCGAAATAGTACTATATCGATATGCTTTCCTCCTCAATTATTTAGTTACTTTTGTAATAAAATGCTTTATGATATTTTTCATACTGTATGAGAATATCATAGGGTATGTAATAATAAATTTCACATATAGTATAAAGGGAAAAAGCACAATTAGAATCATATTTATAAATTTATTAGTTTCGAATGAAATTTAATTTGTGTTTTGAAAAAGACAAAATTTAGTCGATTTGTAAAAACTTTATTTTGATGCGAAAAATAGTCAGTTTAAGGTGATAATATTGGCTGATAATTTTCTATTTCAGTTTTTCCTCAAAACAACGGACGCTCTCGTTTTTTTTTTTTGTCTGGGACCTGCAATCAGGAGATGACTCCTACACATGCGACGAAGGAGGGCGTTCTGATGTGATTGTGGATTGCTATCAGCTGAAGCCGGTATTGTTCAGTGACCAGTGACTATACATTCGCCACTGAAACCTTCCGACAACAACTGACAAAAGACACACTAATGCACATCAGAAAAATGCGATATGTGTATTTTTATTTTAAAATTTTAGTCTGAAACTGGGGTTGAACACAGGTCTGTTTTTGGATTTGTAGTCAACGTGCAGGCTACCATCCATCGTGCCATCGTCAGCCTCGTTAGTATTTCCACAGTGGATTGTAGATAAAGTGTAATAGTTAGCTGCTAAAATATTTACAAAACTTCTTCCAACTGTTGTTCTAATCACGAAAAGGTAACACACATTTAATTAATTTGAAAGTCTGAGTGTTAGTTCTCTAGAAAGAAAAATACATTCCTCATCACTGTTCGTAAAGTTATCACAATTGAAATTATAAAACTTTCGGTATTTATACTTTGACATCTCTACTCGTATTTGAAGAAAACTTTAATTGGTGGCTTTCTCTTTGCAAATATTTCGTTTGAAAGTTACGTTTCAAGTATAAATCTTTGCATTGTTCAAACCCTTATTGCCGATGGACAGTCAGTCAATCGTAGGGTACAAGATTTAAAGTCGTTACAAAAATCTAAGCAAGAGTCTGCCGTTTGATTAGTGTTTCATTTGAAACAAACGAATTTTTCAACGTGCTTGTTTTTAATTTTTTTTTTAATGTACCTTTGGCTTTGGGCGCTGATGTGGCAAATTAAAATTCGTAGGTATGTGTTACTAAGTTTCTTCTTCATAAGGACAGTTTGTCCGTCTGGAAGTCGCCTGGTATATAATTTAGTGGCAGGCTATTCGTTGGTATTTCTGTGTGCGTGTGTTAACAGATTTTTTAGTTTTTAGATTTTTAATTTACTTCCACTTGCAACACAAATTGCACAGACATACATGGCTGCAACAAGGTATGCTTTTTCATCTTAGTCTTCTTTATGGATCTTAATGTGTTTGTTGAGGTTGCATTGCTGTTTGTGTTATACAGCATGTTGTTGTTGTCGTTGTTGTTGTTGTGTTTTCTTTTTTTTTTGCTGGCATTTGTGAAGCAATCTTTTAGAGTGTGTATAGTAAATCTTAATGTTGAGCAACATTTAATAGTTTGTTTCTATTTTGTTGTGGCTGCTGTTGATGTTTTTGGTGCGCTGCAATTTAATGCCGAAGCAGCCATTGTTGAAGTGATAAACAATTGACTGTTGAAAATAGTCACACAATTGTGCTCAAGTTTATTTAATTTTCTTGATATTTTGTTGATTTTGCTGGTAGTTTCTTTCGCAACTGATTTGTTTCTTGTTTATTTCGCCTTTTGTTTGTTTATTTAATTTTATTTCGTATTAACGTATATAAAACGGTCTTAATATATACGAAGTCGGAATAAAATGTTACTTTGGTCTAATTTATTTTCTACAACGACGACCGATTATTAAAAATAAAATCTAAAAGTCTAAAACATTAAATATATAGACTACAGCGGGCTACAAAACTACACGGCTACAAATGTTTACATCGAAATATATTTTTTGAAAGAGAAATTGCTTCAGGAATATATACCAGGTACTTTTAAAAAAATATTTCTTCAATCAGCTTTTTTCACCAATTTAAAAAAGCGTGTAATTAGGAATTATTAATGGTGGTATTTATTTTCTTCTATATTGGGGAGAAACTTTAAACCAAAATTTAAATGGATGCTCCAATTGTAAGCATTTGTTGCACGATTACAATTAAGAACTAATGAGAAAAAAAGAATGGATGCATTAGTTCCGTTATTCTTTTTATTTTTTCGCAAAGATCAATAAGTTTCAAGAAAGGCATTAAATGGTTCAAGGAGACTGATTGCAGTTCTCCGGACCGTATCGTTATGGATAGTAAACCGGTTGTCAGGCCCTTAATGGAGCAGGAGCTGAGATTCCAAAACGTCAATGTAAATTCGTACGAATACTGTGACAATATGTGAATAATGTGGATACCTGCACATCACGGTATATTATGTAAAGAAGAGGCTGACAAGCTTTCCAATATGGGATCAACTTTGGATAGCATCACACTGCAGAATGTCAGACCTTTTCAGAGGCTCAATACCGAACTTAGGCATTGGGTGAAATGGGGAACAAGGGAGGGTTTAGCAGAATACTAACGTGGGTAGAGTGAACCGACTACTTTTTGCGAACCGAATTAGGAGAAGTCTGACTAAAGACGCCAAACAATCAGGCGACCGGTGGGTAAAAGAACCCCTCACATAGAGACGAGGTCACAAATGGCACTCATGCGAATGAAATGGACACTACATGCTGCACAGTGGAGGAAGAGGACAAGGCACTGCAACACTACCTCTGTCCACTGTCCAGCGTTTAGTCGAATTAAGGGATGGATTTTCCGAATGATTTACATACCGGACCCGGAACGTGTGAGTGATTCGAAGTGGAGACACTTAAGAGGGTGTATAGAGTGAGTTGGAGGTACCCCGACCTTTGGTAGAGGGCCCCAACATGTCTATTTTGGGCATAGTTGTAATTCCTAATGGGATTCGGACCACGTAGTTGCCTTTTCTCTTCAAACACAGCTGTAGCTGTAGACTTGGAGTCGGATACTTATTTATTTTGAAGACGACACCTTTTCAGTGTTTGTATTACTGTTTCATATTATTACAACTACAGTATTCATGCTGTACATATTTGGCATTATGAAGTCAACTTTCCACGCATTTTTTTAGGATTTATTAATTTAGTACAAAATTGAAACTTTTTAACAGAAAATGTCCGTACAAATTTTCCTTAAAATTAGGGTGCATATAACGAACTATTTCGGAAACGAAAAATTCACAAAGAGCCCTTTAGAAACGATTACATGCAGACCACTTTGCAGTTAAGTAGGATAATAAAACGCTATCAGACAAACAACTTTCATAATTTTTCAACTCTTTTAAATAGGTGAGGTTAGGTGGCGGACACTTCGCCGAAGGAGAACGCTCCACTGAGGCCAGGGCGTAGGCCCATTGGGATACCACAAGAAATACCCAGGGTTTAGGCGGAATTCGAACGCGCACCTCCAGATTGATAAGACTAATTGCTCATGCACGTGGCTACGGAGGCATCTTTAAGTAGCTATCTGGCAATAAAGATGTCTACCAAAAAAAAGTAATATTGTGTGTTCTGTTATTTTTGGAAAGGAATAGTGCAGAGAAGACTTTAGGGCCATTTTGATTAATATTTTAGGCACATCGGAAAAATGACTAGAAAATGGTTTGAAGCCTAGACTTTCGATCCGTAAAGTCTATGCTCTATCTACGCAGCCAGCAGCAATGTGCAGTTGCCGTTCTTCTTCTTGTCTTTTTTAATTTTCTAAAAAAAATTAAATAAATAATAGAGAAATAAGAACGGCCGTCTGGCGTTGAGCAATTCGTCGGATATTTACGAGTAACTATTGTTGATTTCACTTTCTTAGTTTTCTTTTAGAAAATGTGTTCTTTAAGGCAATTTAGTTTCTAACCTCAAATTTGCGCTGAGATGAATTTTTCTTATACTTCCTATGATGCTTGTTATTTAACATGCTCATGCGATTTATTGGAAGTCTCACGCAGTGGTACTTTAAACAAAATTTATTTTTTAAATGTCCTCTTTACTCGACAGTAGTAAGATAGCAGTGAACTTGCCACTGTTGTGACATTTTAGCCAAGTATGTTTGTGTTGTGTACCTTTTTGTGTGGAATATGTTGGCTACGAGTATCACGTTCATTTCTATTCCATACTGTTGTATGAGTGTGATTCTCTTAATTAAAACAACTGAAACGTTGTTTGTTTAAATTTAAGCGTAGTTTGGTTGCGTTGTTGTTTTTTCTTCATTATTTCAGTTTTCAGTAGAATTCTGCGTTCTGGATTTGTGAAAATATTTGTTCAAGGATGTGTGAGTGTGTGTGTGTGTTTATTTAATGTGTAGCTTGTTTTCCGAAAATTCCTCTTAAAAGTCGTTTGTGTGTGGGTCCCAAAATAATGTTGATTTTAATGTGAATTTTTGCAAATTTAATTGCTCCTTGTTTTTTCTCTTCCCATTTTGTTTCTTTTGTATAATCATTTGCTTCTTTTTGAATTTAATTTTTATGTGTTTGATATTCTGGGAAGTGAATTTTTTTTTTCTCGTACACAAAGGAATTTTTTTCTTTATGCATGATTTATTACTCTTGAAGTTTGTTTTTTCGTCAACTTGCTTTGCAATATTTTTGGAGATACTTTTTTTTTTCTTCTTAATATTGAGATACATGCACATATTATATGCAAATATATTTAATTTAAATTCTTTAAATCTACATAATTTTGATTGATTTGCATTGAATATGGCGATTAATAATTTATAAAGTGTTAGGCAAAGTATGTAGTTATTTCGAGCTTATGCTGACCATGGTGGGCTACCATCGTACATTAACGTAAACCTTTTAAGGACGTGTAAAATTCTGTTAGTCCATTGCAGTATCAAATGGTGAGCAATTGTAAAGGGGGACTAGTCCTCTATTCTGGCTTCACATTACGCTCAACCTCAGCCACCGTATTGGATTACGTGAAATTATTCTTTCAGCAAAAGTTTCTTTGAGTAAAACAATTATAGCGCGCTGTGTGCCATGTAGCTCTGTCCTGTTGGAACCACATGTTAGCAGGATTAATGCCAGCTAATTGTGGTATGAAAAAATTTCTAATCATGGCCCTACACCGTTCACATATAACAGTAACGTTCTAATCATCATCGTTTTCGAAGAAATATGGACCAATGACTTTGCTAGCCCATAAAGAGCACCACACAGAAATTTTCTGCGGACGGAAGCTTGTGGATTATCATCACTCTAAATCAGTGATGTTCGCCACATACAACATTTGTTGAAAAATTTACACAGACAGTTGTTATTCTCTTTTAAAAACTTTCATTCAGTCGTCGTTGAGCAAGCGGATGGTTATTGTCATTTTTTTCAGAAATTTATTAAGCATTGTTGTTGTTTCTTGTTGGACGTAACACAATAAACACACGGGATTCAATTAGAATTGAATACGAAAAAAATTAAAAAATAATAAAAGTTCACGAAATGAAATGTGAAAAGTATTTTATGGTAAACGATGCTTTTCAAAACATTCAATGCCTTTTATGTTACAAAACATTAAAAGCGGGTAATGAACACGTTTCAATCAGAGCTAATAATACTTAGATTTGAGGTAAAAGATTTCGATAAAATTAGAACTCTAGAGTTTTGGAAAAATGTAGATGTTGCGATATGTCCCCAGCTCAAAAAAATTCATTTTTCCACTACTTACTTATGCGAACAAATATTTTCAGACATGAAAAACGTTTGTTCCAAGCAGCGAAATAAAATGACCTCGTTGAATTTAAAAAATATTTTACTAATTCGCAATTGCCATGCAAGTATTAACATGGAATGTTTAATTTAAAATTTTCAAAGCGATTTTAAAAATTATAATGAGGAATGACAGATGGTTAAACTTTTTAGTCTAATATTTAATCCCGAAAAAACTGTTTTATATGAATTTATTTTGTGTTTTTTCCCCCCAAATAAGTGTTCTAAAATTATTTATTAAAATTGATAACTGCTATTTATTATAGTTGTATATAGCTGGCATTTTCTTTCTTATTTTAAACGTTTGACATTATGTTTGCTGGGCAAATTCTCTCACCAATACATCTTCATTTTATTTTTGAACACCAGTGCTCTAAATGCGATAATTCTGCTTATTTATGTACTCATTCAACCAAAAATGGGCTGCACCAAAGTTTTGAATGAAATTTCAATACATAACAATTTTTACGAACGGAAGACATGGTTTTTCTATTGAAAAAAAAAAATTCAACAGTTTGCACAGCGTTGCTCTGATATGTGAATAAGTCTATCCATAATGAAATGTCAAACCAAACTAAATAAAAAGAAACTATCAGGGTTACGAAATAAAGCAGTGTTGCTTTTGTGAACGTCCAAAAAATTTGAGTCAGAAGGCAAAAAACTAATTGTATTGCAACGTCAAAGAACTCTCCATATGCGTTTACAAATAGACAAGTAAAGAAAACTGAAAGTTTTGAACAACTGGTAACTCTTTGCAAAACTTAGAAGTATTTTCCTGCGTTAATAAGTCGTGATAATATTATGACAATGCTTTTATTATTATTTGCAAATAAGTCGCACGTATAAACGTATTATTGGCACTCTATAAACAATAGTTAGGCTGTTAAAAACGACAGAACTCAATAGCTAAGAGTATCTTCTTGACAACACTGTTTCTTTTAAACTTTTTCACCATCAACTACATTTCACTCAGCACATTAAAGCGCATTTCAAAAGGTCGTACGGTCAACGGAAATTCTTGCGAACTACATGTCAGAGAGAAAAAATTAGCACTTAAAATTCCATCCTTTCAATTGTGATCAATCGGATTTTCGAACTTTAAGTGTCACTCGCAGACATAAAATTTGTAAATGTTTTCTTTGTGATCAGCTTTTTTGCATCACATTTTTTATGAAAATATAAAATCGTTAAGAAAAATTTGTCTCCCAGTGATAGTGTAGGCCTTGTATTGCGATTATTTGTCTACACTTATTTATTCGTTTAAATGGTGATATAATTTTTTTTTTCTTTCTTTCGTTTGTTTTATTTACAATGAATTGAAGCATTTTGTGAAGAGACGATGCGTATCGAGAACAAAAATAAACAATCCACGTTGCAACTGAATGAGTTTGATTTCTGTAAAAAATAAACAACAGGAGGAAGCGAAGGGAACAAAAATATTGCGCGACATCAGTAGTTTGTGATTCATTTAGTTTGTCTTGAATTATGGCTTCGTTTGTACATGGAGAGTTGTATTTGTTTGTATTAGTTTAAGGATTTAGCTGTTTCGCTTCCATTCATATATTATCGATACGATGATAAGGATTATGTCTCAAAGGAAATTTAGTTTAAAAAAACATTTGATAGTACAAGAAATTCTGTAGTTTTTGAAGTACTTTCGCCCAAGAATATCAAACAAAGTTTGTATATGTTTTGACATAATTTTGCGACTCAAAATATTGGTGATGGGGCAGGTCCATATGATTATAATAAATATATATATATATTTTTTTTTTCTTGGACCGGCACTCATATATGCGGTGCATTGCGCCGGAACTAGGAAATCTTTTCCATTTCACTAAATTTTAGCCGTGAGTAACTTTTCTCTCAAAATCTTTTACTTGTTTTTAGTAATTCATTCGAGTATATGACAAAATGTTCACATTCAAAAAAATTTCTGTTATCATCAACCGAAATAGTTTCAGTTTTACCTCTGCTTTATTAACCTGGTTTTTGCTGGTGATGTATGTAATAATGAATTGAAAGTTTAGAAAAAGAATGTTTTGCTACAAAATCGGTTAATGAAGTACAGAGTAACATACTTTTCGATAAAACATAAACCAAAGACTTGCTAACCAAGTTTTGGGACCAGATCTCTTACTGATGAGCGAACCTTATAAGCATTCTAATAAAATGGCCTATGCTATTTCGATTTATTTGACATTTTTAATTTTTTTAGTTTTCAAAGTTTAATTAATTCTTTCATTCGGGTTCTTTTTTTTTGTGTCAATTGCTTTAATAGAATGCATAAAAACATAATTTTTTAATTAAAATTAAAAAAATGTTATTTCTTAATTTTTTAATTTTATAAATCTTTTTGCCTTTTCAATATTCACTGATAACATAATTGATAACTGAAACATAATTTCACATGAACTTCACTATGCCAATTTTTAGCTCGATCCGAATGAAAATTTACTTTTTAGTCACAGAATGATAATAATTTTTTCGATTCGAAATATTCTCACGTACTCGTACGTTCTAGAAACCAAGCACAGGTTTCGGATAATTTCATTCAAGCGATGCCTGTACTTAGAGAAATTGACATAAAAAAGAAAACTATAAGTGATGTTCCCCGATCAAACACATAAGTATAGCAGCCTTTCTAAAAAGTAATAGACAGTGCGTCTTGAGGGGTTGTGAACAGACAGTAGAATATCTAACTCAGGTGAAAACTACAAAAACAATGTAGAATATTTTTTTCTAACAAATTCAGGTACAGTGCGTAACATGGATTAATTTAACGGAAATTAGAGATTAATTTTACAAATTAATTTGGAAACAATTGTGCAACCAACAACTCCCGTATTCATTTTCCTCAAAAAATTTCTATATATACGGGCATGTTCTGAAAATCACAAGATTTCAAATCATTTTGTGATTTCGAAATCGCACTTGTGATTTCATGGTGTTCAGAAAAACACATTATTTTTTACTTTCCGATGTGTTTTTTGATTTTCGAAAACCCAAGAATGCATTGAAAAATAATTAATGTTTTTTTAATAAAATATTTCGTGAAAATAAAACAAAATTTAAATTTTTGAAATAAAACTGAAATCATTAAAATCCCTGAAGTTTTGTTGTTACCGATTCTTGAGTTAAACAGAAAACAATTAAGAAACTCTAAATTAAGAAATCAAACCAGAAGTTGCCACAGGTAGTATTTACTTATTATTGCCATTTGCTTTATGAGTTATTATTTTACAAATTAGGCAACACAGGACATTTTTTTGGTTTTGTAGTCAACGTGCAGACTACTTCAGCCATTGCCACCATCGATGCTAACACTTCTCACAAGTAACAGAAACGAGCCACTGTTTTCTCTTAGTGACAGCTTTCTACGGATTTTCTCTTAGTGACAGTTTCTTCGGATTTCGAACTTAAAATTACTTCTATAAAAATAGTGCAGCAAGTACAAAGAACACCGAATCCGGATAAAATCCCAGAAAGAATAATGCATGAGTAGGTATGTATGTATGTTTGTTCGTGTTTTAACGAAATTAGTTTTTCTTCGATCCAATACTTTCTTTGTCATCTTTGTACAGTTTTGTACATCGCGCTGTGTAAATGCATTAAAAGCTACATTTCTGATTTCTTTCGTGAGATTAAGACATTTTAAATTTTAATGAATGAAATAATTTTTGTTTATTGTTTTTTTTTTTTGTATTTTAATTTCATTGCTCCCATTTTTTTTTTTTTTTTTTTTATTTAATATTGTGCAAACATTTATAACGTGATGCTACTGTGGCCGTGCTAGAAAGAGGGGGGATTTTAAAAGCACCATCATCCATCCGTTGCTGTATAAACACACCAAACAGTATGGCTGCTGCTTGTAGAATGCATGAAAAAGGGGTGTTGGATGGATGCTTTTGTTTTAGGCTTCTTATTTTTGGGATGATTTTTGTTTCTTTCTTTTCCTTTGTCGCGTCTTATTGTGCGATTTTAATTTTGCAAGAGACTCATTATGTCTGATTTTAATTTTAGTGTCTTTTTTGATGTTCGTCGTCGAGTACCATACAATATTGAAATGTGCTTTTTTCCTTATTGCATGACGTTACTGTTGTTGTATTCGTAACTTTTGTTTTTGTTTTTGTTTTTTTGTTTTCGTTTCTTATGGATGAGAATGTTAAATTTTATTTTGGCTGCTGTTGTAGCTGCCGATTTTGTTCGCTTCTTGTCTTATTTGTTGTATTGTTGCGCAGACTGTGTTGGATTTTTGTTCGTTTTTGTTGTGAATGCTTATGTTTTCTGGCAATTGAAACTAATTTGTACGAAATGGAATGTGATTATTGTGCATTATTTAAGACTGTTGAGTAATGGGAGCACATGTGTGCAACAAAATTCTTTTTTATTATTTAATACTTTTTTTTTATTGCGTCAAGTGTGTATGTTTTTAATTCAATGTGCTTTTGTTTGATATTCTACAGAGTGTTACAAAATGATGAATATTTCAACTTGACTCATTAAGTGTATTCATAATAATTTTATGAAAGCTTAATTAGAGGTACTCCTTCAGCTGCAATCAATTGTCAAAATTTGGAAATACAATTTTATAATCATCTGTTTGATGATATTTTGATGTGTTGCAAAAAAGTGATTCATTTATCTTGTGCCACCCAGTTGCGTTCTTCTATTTCTAATACAGTGTTCATTTGTTTCTGTATTTTTCAAATTTTAACATTTGATATTGTTATTGTTGTTCTACTTGTTAATTCATTTTCTACTTGGCTGTTGTTGCTTTCAAATTTGCTAATGCTTCATGCACAGTGTTTTTTAAAAATCGTATAACTGTCAACATAAAAATTCGTTGCACAATATCCACTTACACTTGGTTGGCTCTAAAAGTCAACATGCAACTTAGAATTATTGATTTTATATCTTTCATATTTAAGATGTACGTGGGTATCTATTTGCCTCAACGGCTTAACTCCATGATGGTAATTACAACTTTAGATCGAAATGGATCCAATCTTTGTGCGGAATTGTCTGCAGATGCACGAAGGACTTGAAACCTTCAAACATTTTTCTGATGTGCTTTAGTGTCTATGCCAATGGAAATCATAGCACACTCCTTGCGCGATATTGAAGTAAAATTATATATAAAATAGCTCTCTTTAATCTGGAAAATCTAATGCATTTACTTCACTCCAGAGATGCTGCAAGTATGGTTTAAGAATTAATAAAACGCGCCATAACACAGTTCTGTTAGACTTTAGACTTTAAGACTGAGTGCTTCTACACATTTTTTAATTTTAATATTGTAATAAAAATTCTGAACACTAGGAAGGTCTCATATATAAAATGATTAAAAATGTTTTTTAATAGTCATTCACTATGATTATTCAAGTTCTAGTAAAAGCAATGAATATATGAAGAAGACTTAATTTATTTTTTTTTTGTAAATATTTCTTAGGGAAAAAATTTTATATCGTTCCACTGTATATTGCAACTTCTGTTATTGCTGTATGTTTGTCTTTTAAATGAGCCAAAATTTAATTGAATAAATTATGCACATGTAAAACTTGTAATGGTTTTATTTTCATACTTAATTTCTTGCACTTTTGTCGTACGTACACGTTTTCAGCTACAACTAACTCACTCATTCACTCACACCTCTTTTTCGACAACATTTAAATTATTAGAAAATTTAAATTAATTTCAAAAGCCAACTAAAAATAATATTTGTGACAAAGTTATGCAGTATTTTCTTAGACGAAAGAAACGATGTAAAATAAAATTTTCATAAAATCTTCTAGAACAGCAACTGGACATTTTATTTTTAAAGTTGACTTTTTTGCATTGCCACGTGCAATTAATATTCAAGCAGAAAACTAAATAGTACCAATCAGTGATGTTAACCTCCCAACCGTATGCAAGTAATTTCTAACTTTGAATGGAAACTGTAAAATATTTTAATTTGCAAGTGTGAACTCCAACCATATAAATAGAAACCGTCTTATTAACTATTTAAATTATATAATCAAAAAATATGTTACTTTTATATCAAACCGACTTTAACGGGGTGACGACTCAAATGTAGAAAATGTTTACTTACAATCTGCAGAAAAATAATATCCAGTGGCATATCTGACCATCTGAGACACAACTCAAGTAAACAAATACTTTGTTACAAATGATATTTTCGTTCTTGCGCACACTTCTCCCATCCCTCCCAGTTTTTGACGGATTATTTTTTTACCTACAACGTCATTTGGACTATATTCAGAAACTTTCACTTCTCAAGCGTTCTCAAGATATACAAAAATAAATATGTATTTTGTATGAGAGTGTCAACGCCCTTTTGGAATTTTTGAAATTTATATAGCCTATAGTTCCTTTCAGATATACAGAGAGATACTGTGAAAATTTCAAGAAAATCGCTTCTGCCGTTTACCTGATAAAACGTCACTCTTAAACATCTCAAATATAGTGTCAACGGTTGTGTTTAGTTATTAAAACACTTTGTATTAGACGAAATTTATAATGGATAAATCGAAATCACTATATGTATAAAATTATTTTCAAATTATTCTTACTTCTGGCAAAATTCTTTGTAACAGAATAAAATTAATATCTTTATTTTTTGTTAGAAATAGTTTCGTTTAAAGTTTTATGTGGCTTTTTTTTTAATTAGTGCTACATTGATCAATTCTTTTTTTCATGAAATTTTAGGAAATCGAAATAGAAAAGTTAACATCACTGGTTCCAATTGTGTTTTCTAATTTAAAACAACAATTATTTATTACGAATTATTGTTGCTTTATGCCTCAATCCAAAAATAACTCTTTTTGGAATTAATGTTTATTAGTTACTTGTCTGGTTTTCATGGTTTTAAAGCATGTACTCGTACATCCATCCGTTTATTCATTTAAATTTCATCAATAACAAATGATGTAAATACATTATTTATTAATCAAGGCAAACAAACAACTACATTGTGTAAGCAAGACCAACAACGTGACTTCAAGAAAAATAACAGCAATTAAATCAACATCAAATATTCTTATTTTCCTCCTTTTTGTTTAATTGTTAAAAACAATGTAATGGAATGTAAAATAAATGAAATGCCAACAACAACAATAATATTATGGGTATAAAGAGCGACATACATACATACATATTTTAATTTTAAAAACTTTTATTTGCACATCTTTTGAGGAACTTTAACATTTACTGGAATTGTTAATTACAATTTGTTGAGCTGGTCACAAATTTGTTGGCAAATATTTCAATTTAATTGCTCAACTAAAAAGTCATTTATGTAACGTGCTCACTCTGTTCAACTACACTTTCGTTTGAATTATTTCTCACGAACGAAAACTGTTTTTTACAGTATCCATTGAATTTCTAATAACCAAGCGAAAAAAAGACTGTTGCGGCATAAATATTTATATTTGTATGTAGTTCCGTTGGAATCTGTTAAAATTAAAATTAATATATAAAGGGCGCGGCAGTGGTCAATAGTAAGAAATATCACAGTACGAATTTGGCAGTTTTTTTTCTTGGACCAGAGGGTATATCCTCTCTATGCAATACATTGCACTGTAATTAAGCAGAGAGAGAATACGCAGGTGTGAAAAGTGGTCGGAAGATAGGATATAGCTTAATTATTGCCCAAATCCGCAGTTGCTTGGTAATTATAAAGCAAACATGTGGCGTCTCTGATGTTAATTTTGACGCATTATTTTTAGACTAAGGGGAACAGTTTTATTTATTACTTTACTTCGCTGACGATTTATTGCTCAAATACCGACGAAGGAGGGTGCTGTTGCACAGACAAATTTTTTTACTTGACCGATACAGTAATCGAACACGGGTATTTCTGGTTGCAGAACAAAGACGCTAACAAGTCATCCATTTGGCGATGGCACGATGGATGGTAGTCTGCACGTTGACTACGAATCCAAAAACAGACTTGGGTTCAACCCCAATTTCAGACTAAAAAATTTTAAAATAAAAAAAACATCTCCCATTTTTCTGATGTGCATTAGTGTGTCTTTGTGTGTCAGTTGTTGTCGTAAGGTTTCAGTGGCGAAGGCATAGTCACTGGTCACTGAACAATACCTGCTTCAGCTGATAGCAATCCACAATCACATCAGAACGCCCTCCTTCGTCGGTATTGTGTAGCACCGGCGAAGTAAAATAATAATAAAAATGGCTACTAAACCGAAGCTTCAGCACTGCTACGAATATAAACAAAGAACGTGCGAAAGCAGAGCTGCAAAAAAAAAAAAAATAATTAATTAAGCTTCATCTCCTGTCGTTTCTCCTACTATCCCCTTCCAATAGTTCCAGCACAATGCTTCGCATGTGTAGGAGTCATCTCCTGAGTGCTGGTCCCAGATAAAAAAAAAAAAAAAAAAGTATCACTTCCGTAGAAATTCAGAAAATATTTTATTAAATTGTTAATCGTTCTTATGATATGATGATAGGGTAGCAAGACCTTTAGATTAGATTTGGCAAGATAAGATGTGCTCCACGACCGGCACCGCAACACCTTATGGATCTTTTGTTCCTCTGCAAACTCTCTGCAAAACTCTCCTAATTGAAGTTTGTACAGAGAAGAAGGTGAAGCCCGCCTAATGTCATTCGAACACAAAACTTCAGAATGAAAGACCCATCTCGTAATATGTACCGTGCAGAACGCCACATTCACAAGGCACAAGCAATATAGAGGATCCAGTGCACAGAAAAAATCTAAATTGAGCTCCAATTAAAAATTTAATACTAAATTTTTCTTTCAATTTAAATGTTTACCAATTTTTAGACTTCGAACAAATTGATCACATCAATTAACACAATTGTATCCAAGATGTTTTTAAAAATTTAAAAGTCTGTTAAAATGATATATATATATATATATATATATATATATATATATATATATAAATTTATATATTCATATACAACATATGAACACATAAAAATTTAAAATTTTTTCAACTAATCAATATAATTAGTGCGATTAAGAGATTGTTTGAAGAAATATTGGAGATAATTTTCTTTATTTGAATTCATTCACGCGAAGTTTTTTTTGTGTAAATAAGTACTTGTTTCTCATCGATTGCAACGTTAGCAAGGCCCTAGTGAGTTTGCAAAGTTTTTTTTATTATTTTTTTATTTCTATTGATGATAATGTATAGTGCTTTGAACTTCTTTAAATATATATCTAGGAATTAAGTAATCTGTTGTGTCTAGTAGCGTATATTTGAAATTATTATATTCCCTCCTGTTCTGCAAACCGAGTCGATTTAAAAACGCGTGATTTCTCAAAACCGAATAATTCCAACATTCGAACTTGCTTTCGAATAAGATTTTTTAAACGTCAAAACGTCAATAAAGCTACTGAAAATTTTTGTGCAAAATAATATTTATTCTTATTTAAAAGTGATTTTTTTAATGATATATCTAATGAATTTAGTGAAAATGCGCTTTTATTCATGCATCTACTTTATCTGCAGACTTTAACAAGAACATGAAGAAATATTTGAGTGTTTTTTAAATTGATTATTTTGTATTAAAATCTATTACAGAGTATATAATTTGACTTAATTTAATAACAGAAAGACTTCAAGTATGAATTGGTAATTTTTTTTTTATGTTTCATCAGTTATTTATTCGACTTTTTTTCGTTCGGACTTATCTACTCGATTTTAAACCTAGTAAAATTATGCGAATTCGGTTTAAAAACTTCTGTATTCGTTTTAAAAACGAAAAATTTTTGCGGATTCGTTTTACAGAACATACTCGATTATCCCTAGATTTGTTTGATGGAGAAGCAATGCGGCCAACTGCATTCCAAAGTCGTGAGTTCATTGGCTATATCATTCGCAAATTATTTGCCTACGTATTACAAGTTCGATTAAATTAAAAAATTTTTTCTTAATACTTTTTTTAACCTTTTTTATTATTTTAACAATCTATTTTTTTAAGCTTTAAGGTTTTTTCTCTTTTTATTTATTATTTTTTTTTTTTTTTTTTTTTTTTTTTTTTCCGATATTTCGTTAACCTTCGGTTAACAACTTCAGGAAGTTTTTATTTTTAAAATTTTTTTCCCTTTTTTGAAGTTTATATATATAAAAATTTTTTTTTTTTTTTTTTTTTAACATAACATGTCTCATAAAAATTGTGAAAAGAATATGATTCAAAATATTTTAAAATTTTTTTGACAATATTAACAAAATGTATAAAATTCAAAAATATTTTACAATATTAAAAAATATTATAAATATTAAAATAAGAAAATAAATATAAAAATAATAAATAAAAAGAGAAAAAACCTTAAAGCTTAAAAAAATAGATTGTTAAATTAAAAAAAATTTTTTTTCCCGAAGTTGGATCTTAAAAAATGTGTTTTCACTGTTTTTGTTTGCACTAAGTGTTTCGTTGATTTCAAGTATCCCGTTCTAGTGTTTATCCACCAGATCAGTGTTTCTACCACCAACATGCGCACTACCCTAATGCCAGAAAATTAAAGTTCGCAAAAAACCAATACACTTTTGCTAAGGACGTAACTCTATAGTTCCTGGAGAACAGTCGAGATTTGTAGCGACCCCTATCTTCGGCTAAAAAAAATTCTTTTTTTTTTAATTTCCTTGCAAAAACCCTTTATATTATGTTTGGGGGTTTCTTTAGGTACGGTTTTTTACTCGTACTTTACCTGCGAACGATGAGGAACTACTTCAATATTGATTCAAATTGTTGGACATTTCTGTCAAACGGTTGAATGAATTATCTTCGAAGACAGTTTATTTTGGGCGTGTTCCAATTTTCTACATTTAATATTAAATACTGTGTTTGAAAATTTTTTTTTAAACGTCATTCAACAATCATACGCATTGTCATATACATATGTATGTAATGGACAGTATTTGTTAACAAGATGTAAACTGCAATCACTTTAATTAAACATATTTCAAATATACTTATTTTAATATTAAATTCCCTTTAATGTCTTATAACCCAGCTAAGAAATAAAAATTGTCTTAATTATAATATGAGGGCTGTCAAAGAAGCTTAACAGGCGAAAAACAAAAAGGAACAAGTGTTTTAATATTATGCAAACTTATCAAAAATTACTTCCATTTTGTTTTTATCTTGTATTTAGCATTAATTTTAAGAAGCTTATGACATTGTCTGTTCACATTCTCCAAGGCACTACAGTTTCATATCTTAAACATACACATTCGCAATCTATGCTCTTGCTATGATGTGCTAAGATTCCCATAATAGCAAAAACTAAAGGAATCTGTCTCTTTGCCCTTACAATCATTACCACAAAATTCTTTGGTGAGAAATTTTAAGCCACAACTTCACCTGTCTATTAGTTGGTTTGTATACCTTGTCTGTCCGACTATACATCTGTGTGTCTGTAAGCCTGCACATGGATTAGAACTTTGAAAGGGTCTGTCCGGTGTTCCTTGGAAATATTGTCTGTCGACAACAAAACGTACATTTTTTCTTCTCAAAGCAAATATTTGATTATTGCAAAAAAAAAAAAAAAATATTTTTGGAAGGCAAAAGAAAGTTCTTTACCACACACCTTTGTTTGCCGTTGGTGCATATTTTAAGGTTAAAATATTAAATTTGAATGGTTGTAGTAGCTGCTGTTGCTGCTGATGTTTGGTGTTTCGATGTAACATAGTTTTGGCATGCAACATCAACATTTGGCGACACTTTTATTTAAATTAATATACGAGTACAAATTTTGGTAAAAGATAAAGTTTGCTCTTAATTTGTGTGTGTGTGATTTCTCTGCTTTTGGATCTTCAGCAGCGCTTTAAATTGATTGGTTTTTGAGTGAGACAACACAATAGATTATGCGTTTAAATTTTTTTTCTAAGAAAATAATTTGAAATTAAAATAAAATATTAGTGTTATTTCCGAAAAAGATCCAAATAATTAAATTAATTACAAAAAAAAATTTAAGCAAAATTTGCGCTTGCTACTGTTGCCATTTTGTTTAATATTCCGTTAGAATTCTTACAACTATTGCAATCACTTTACATTACAAAGCCTTCTAGCAGTTAAATAAACAATGCATTCTTTTTAAGTCCTGTTATAGTAAATTGTTACTATTTCCGAATTCATTGTGTTGTTGTGATTGCCGTTGTCCTTGTTATCTACCATTCTTATATGTACATTGTTTTTCTTTCTTTCTGTTCTCCATATTTTAGTGATTGTGGTTGTTACTGTGCTTCTGTGCCAACAAAGCGTTAAATTGTCCTCTCCTCCTGCTACTTTTTTTTTATCACACAAAGCATGTTCAAGAGTAAAGCTTTCAAAAAGTAAATTAAATCTCAAGCTCTAAATAACTTTTGCGCAACGGTAATGTTGGAAACGAGGACATGGCAGGTGTTACTGAAATGTTTTCCATAAAAGACGACAAAAAAAGAAATCAAAATTATATTTAACACGAATGCAAATTTCTTTGTAAAACAAAAAAAAAAGAGGAATGAAGACTCTAAATTAAACAAAATTTTATCTTGATATCAGAGTAGAAATGTGCGCATCATGAGAATAAGATTTTTTTTCCCCGTAAAAAACACTTTTTTTAAAAAAGTATTCGTATAAAAAATTAGTTCTTAAAAGGACTTCCTAGAAGAAGTTTCTGCTATAGGGAGATGTCAGCATTTTTGATACCCAATTGTCAGTAAAGTTTTTGAGTTTTCCAAAAATTAAGAAAAATAAAAATAACAAAATCTAAAGGAGGGTTAACAATTGACACTAAAGTATGATTATCACGAACTGTTAATCGACATTATGTCCATCGTGGTATGAGCTGTATCTCCGTTTTGCTGGAACTATATGACAGGGTTATTGAGAACTACTGGACGTAAAAAATGTTCCGATATATCCCGCATAAGATTACTAATTCCCCAACAATGTTTTCGAAAAAAAAATATAGACCGAAACCAAACAGTTCATCACTGATGATGTACTGCTCTAGAATTTTGAGTATCCCAATTCGTCTAAATGTGGCTTGGCTAATTTTGAAATGTTCAAAAAGGTGAAATTTCCTCTCGCAATCAATCTCGCGAATAATTTTTACACGTCCTTTCGCTGAATATGATGACACTATAAAATTTTATTAAATTTATTACAATTTAGTGATTGTACGATTGCAACATCGGGAATTTTTATTTGTACTCATGTTTTCATTCCAAGTAGTGATTTCCACTTAAACCGTTCACTGCAAAAAAAATTAAATGTGAGTTAATATTTTTTAAAATTAAAAAACTATTCTTATTTTAAGTGGAAAATAAATTAGAAATTATTATTCGTAAGTTTATAAAAATACGTACATGTCGTGTGATATACATATTTAAAGCATTTCTATTGTGAAAGTCAGACGATAAAGTCAGATGACAAAATTTCAATTAATGTGTGTTCTTTTTTGATCTGACAGACAGTCTGATATCAGCTGTTTTTAGTAGATTTTGCCGGAAATCAATAGCTTGAAGAAATAGACAACGATGGTTGAAAATTTACCGGAACATTACAATTTATGAATATTCTTCTAGTTTTTTTTATAAATTGTAGGAGCAACGTCAGGAGGTGAAGCTTAATTATTTTACGGTTCTGCTTTTGCACGTTCTTTGTTTATAATCGTAGCAGTGCTGAAGCTTCGGTTAGTAGCCATTTTCATTATTATTTTACTTCGCCGGTGCTAAACAATACCGACGAAGGAGGGCGTTCTGATGTGATTGTGGATTGCTATCAGCTGAAGCCGGTATTGTTCAGTGACCAGTGACTAGGCCTTCGCCACTGAAACCTTCCGACAACAACTGACACACAAAGGCACACTAATGCACACTAATGCACATCAGAAAAATGCGAGATGTTTTTTTTTTATTATAATTTTAGTCTGCAACTGGAGTTGAACCCAGATCTGTTTTTGGTTTTGCAGTCAACGTGCAGACTACCATCCATCGTGCCATCGCCACCCTCGTTTTTTGTGATGTTTGTGGGACCAAAAGCTATAGATCTATATTTCCGACTTGTTTAAAAATAAAACTTCAGTACACAATTCTTTTCGTTGCATAGTTTCTTAATTTAAAATTTATTTTTTTTTATTGTCCTATCTATAGAGCAGATGGAATATTCATAAAAAATTTTTAAAAAAATAAAATTAATAAAACCTATATGTAAGAAAATTTGTTTATTAAATCTTTTGTAAATCCAAAACCGAAATAATTATGAATTATACTTTATCACTTTTTTGTGCGTCATAAGTGATACTATTTTTCTTTTTGTTTTTTGTTTTTTTTTGTGTTTCCTTACCAAACCAAATGAGAATTTTATCACTTTCATCTGAAGCAGGTTTCGAGATGGAAATTAGGCAGCCATAAACTTTTACTTTTTATTTGTTCTGCTCTTTTGGTCACAATTATGGAAATTTTTTTTTTTTTTTTTTATTAATTTCAGTTGTTACACATTTTGTTACTTAAATGTTGTCATAAGAAGGCATAACTTTTCTATATTATTGCTTACAAATTCTTATTAAGAGATGCTGAATGATGCAAAAATTTTAATTTCGGCTTTGTCATCATAACTCCAGTAATATAATTCTAATATTATTGCATTTCAATGTACGCAGACGCTTATGGGAGGACAACAACAAAAATTTCAAACAAACATTTAGACGACAATTTTCTTAATGCACAAATAAAATTGAAGTTTTTCTTTTCTTATTTTCTTTGTTAATTTTTTTCGTAATTGTTTCTATAACATTTCCCACAAGTTCGCCTTTTTTATGCAATATTTACACATCGTTGTCGGAAGCTAGTTAAAGGCTGTAACTAACTGTACGATGCCAAAAATTGCCAGCATGCTCAAATAGTATGATTGTATGTTTCGAAATTACTTATGCATGCCCGATTTGTTAACAGATCTGTTCGATTTGCTAACTCAGTGTAAAATTTTTGAAGTCATCATCAAAACGCATTTGACTTTTTATTAGTTTCGAAATGTACGAGCAAGTATTTGCATTTTATATATTGCACTGTGTAATTATCTATGCAATCGAAGTATTATAAAATTAGTTTTATTACAACAACTATTCATGTTTACAATTAAATAATTATTTAATAAATCTATTTGGTCTGCTTCGTTTGAATAGTATTTTGCTAATAATAATTTTCTTTATAATTCTTTTAGTTTTTTGACCTCTTTTTATATTAATAACACTAATTATTTAAGCTGTAGGTCTTTTTTTAATATATGTAATATTTATTTTGATTCGATATTTCGCAACTCCTTTGTGTAGCTTCTTCGGGAAAATTGGTTTTTGTTTATAATGAAAAAATATTCTTAGATTAAATCACTATCCAAACTTTGAAAATGTATCAGTATTGGACACAGAAAATAATTATAAACGTAGATATCAGGCATGTTCCAGAAAAGTAGTGGAATGAAAGTAAAATACGTTTTGAAAAGTAAACTTTTCATTTTTGGTGTTCTGCAAAAGAAGTGGTTTGGTGTTACATTTTCTCATTTGAAATGAAGTTCGAAAACTGAAATAGTAACAGCTGATTTTAAAAATAAAATTTTACTTTATACATAATTAAATTATTGAATGTTTTTTCGCATAAAAGTTAAAGAATTCGTAAAAAAATATTCAGGAATAATTAATAATTAAACAATGAATGTGATATTAGTGTCCATGGTGCTTCAAAACAATGAATTCGCGGCAGCAAAAGTGCAGAGGAGGATTCTGCGAGACCACTCAAATCCTTTGGATATAAATGACGCCATGCATACATGATGTGTATATTTTCAATGAAAATTTTAAATTATAATTATATATGTATTTAGGTTTTTACAGTATTAACGCATTAACAAGAATGCTTTTCATCTTCTTTTAAATTCTATAAAATGTAGGCTGCCTGTTTCTTCCATACCGGCACAAATACAGCTTGCTGCTACATTAAGATTTTTAGCTGAAGGCGGATTTCAACGAGGTGTTGGAAAAGACAGCGATATGGCTTTAGCCCGAAGTACCACGTGCAAAATTTTAAATCGCGTGCTTATCATTTTAGAAAGGCACATTTTGTGCTAGATGGATCACATTGATCATGAGCGACGATGAGCTTAATTTGTCCAAGCGTCATTTTATGCAAAAGTTTGGTATATATATTAAGAAATGAAATTCATGACAATGATTGGAATGAATTAATAACTGATTCCGTAGCCACTTCAATAAGAGATGATATCGCCAACCGACTTTAGTTAATAAGATATACATCTTTGATTTTTTTATATGAATTTTATTATTTAATAAATCTTAAAGTATGTTTTTTATAAAAAAAAATAAAAATTTAAACTAAAAATATAGCGAGATCAATGAAAATTCAGTGCTGATATTAAAAAAGGAACCGTCTCAAAAAAATATTTTTAAACCACTTCTTTTCAAATTAAAGTAGTTTATAGAACATGGCAATTCACTACAAATTAATGTTCGAAAACAAAAAGTAAATGAATTGCCAAAAGTAGAATGTAGAACACTAAACATTCAAATTGAATTGATTTCAAATTACTTTTACTTCAAAGTGATTTGCAGAACATACCCGTATATGTTAGAAATGTTCCATATAATTAATACACCAATTACCAACTGAATTAATTTTAAAGCAGACACAGCAAATGTTGCTTAAAATTATTGGCATTTAGTTAATAAGATATTGAATATATTATAATTGTATTTGTAGTTTTTATTCTTATGCATAGAATTACATTTAGAGGCGGAACAAAAATTGTTAGAACTATATAGAACATATAGTTAATTATTTAAAAAGATATAGAAAAAAGATTTTTATTATTATTTTTATTATTATTATTATTATTATTATTATTATTATTATTATTGTAATTATTGTTTTTAAATATTTTATTATGTATACATATGATTCTAATTGTGCTTTTTCCCTTATAAACTATATGTGAAATTTATTATTACATACCCTATGATATTCTCATACAGTATGAAAAATATCATAAAGCATTTTATTACAAAAGTAACTCAAAAATTGAGGAGGAAAGCATATCCATATAGTACTATTTCGCTAACGCTTACTTAGCTCATCAGTGGATTTTTCCCAACGTCTGAATATAAACCCAAGATCTATATGTTTAAAATTCAATTAATCAAACGAGAATTGTTTGAATATTTAACATACAAACCAAAAATTTATAAACAAAAACATAGCAATCCATGAGTTTACTTTTATAACATACTCACATTTCTATTTTTAGTTTTTTATTCTCATCTACACTAGGCTTGCCATCGGCCAGCATAACTAATGTACTTTGAATCAAATGAAAAAATTAAAAAATGAAACAAAACAAAAGAATATCAAAATTCAATACCGTGCACATGTAGTATTTTATATTAACTGAATTTATTTTGGGAATATTTATTTATACATATACATAAGGGAAAAAGCACAATTAGAATCATATGTATAAATAAATATTCCCAAAATAAATTCAGTTAATATAATATATTTTATTATGTTGTAATATATTCGTAAAAATGTATTTTGGATTTGGTTCAGAAACAAATTTCGATACAAAATCGAATATTTATAACTATTTCAAATCCAGAATATATTTTTATGAATATGTCTGTTAATATTTTAATTTTTTATTTTTTGAATTTTCATAGACAAGAACTTTTTCTGTATTGTAAATTTAAAAAAAAAATATATATTTTCATTATAAATAAAAACCAATTTTCCTAAAGAAGCTACACAAAGGAGTAGCGAAATATCGAATCAAAATAAATATTACATACATATATTAAAAAGACCTACAGCTTAATTAATTAGTGTTATTAATTTTCTTTATAGATTTCAAAGTCAATATTCATATAATATAGAAACGTAAATCTTAGATTCAACATAGTATATTTAAATAAAGTACATAAAAATAAATATAACACTGGGTGTTTTCGCGTTACAGCTGAGCAGAAAATTCGTAAGCCATTTTTTTGTTATATTGTACAGACGCATACAATTTATGTGACAGTTTGACAATCAAAAACATATTTTTTGCTATCTTCTCAATAGAACAGTATTCTATTGTATACATATGTATATTATATATTATATTATATATTATGGGGCCTGAAGCACAGCGACCAAAAATATCTATTGTTCATTGTCCTTCATATTGGACCCCATAATAAGGCTTCTAAGGAATACAAGCACTATTTGGGGTGTGGTGTGCCACACGTTGTGTGAAGGCGCCACATTTCCACCCTGGTAGAGAAATCTCTGTATGTCGAGTGTAGGACAATATATCACTTGCACAAAATCGACGGAATTTGGTCTTGTATGATTCGGAGTTGTGCTGCTAAAGCGGTGTCGCCTCATAGCAAGCTTCCTTACTTCCTATCTGAAAGTATTTATCCGCTTTTTAGCGGCCCTACTGGGTCGAAGACTCTCGTCCTCAGTTCCTGAATCAATTTTTTTTTTTCATGTTATTTTAATTTTGGATCTTTCAATATGAAATTTACAAAATGTGTTCAAACCTTAATCTAAAAAAAAAAAAAAAATAGTTTCTATTGCCAATGCAATTTCAACCCGATGGTGACACAGAATTTTCATCCCATTAGATCAAACGTTTGGGTCCTTTGAGTCTTCTGTGACCCTCGAAAACCAGCAAGTCTCTAGCAAGTGGATTGGGATGCACCGCGATCTTCGTATTATACAGCGTACAGACTTTTTTTATTTCATCTTTAATGGAAGGAATTTTTAGGTCATGTACCATGGAGCACCTGTGATTATTCGTAAAATTTTCGACTGTCTTCTTTGTAATTTTGCAACATTTGATGCGGCAACAGTTCCCCACAGCTGAACGCCATATAGTCATATGGGCTTTAAAATCGCCTTATACAACAGCACCCTCATATCTAGGCCTAGTGCAGAGTGTCGTCCTATAAGCCAGTAGAGCTGAGCAGATTTCAACTTCAGTTGAGTGATTTTGGCCGCTATGTGACTAGTCCACGTAAGACGTCTATCGAGATGAATACCAAGATATTTTACGTGGTTGCCCTCAGGCATTGTAACACAGTTTATCGTGATGGGAGGACAATTGTCCCTTCTCAGAGTAAACGTAATGTGTGGACGCACTTAGAAGCATTTACTTTTATCTTCCACTTTGATAACAGGAAAGGTGAGAAGTTCATATCTTCACCTCTTCTGTGGTGATGTTGGAGGCTTCATCGGGACATAACTCCACAAGAATCTCCATTTCCGCTGGTTCGCTGGTCACTTGCGAGAATGTTGTTTTCCGTGAGGCACTGCTGCCTTCTTTATTCTATTTCCTTCGTTTTGCTTGCCATAAGGGAAATAAGGGGACGAGCCGCAACAGTGCACCGCTGTCACGATAAGGCTGATTACAACCAGAGGGCGCCCATTATCTGGAGGTCACCGTTAGAAGACACACTCACGTAGTGTCATTCATACCATAGGCACTGTACGAATAACAGCTGTGATTACAGCTGCTGTGCACTAGTTTGTCTTTGTGTCAGTTGTGGTTGGAAGTGGCGGAGGCAAAGTCGCTGGTCACTGAACAGTACCGGCTTTCAGCTGATAGCAGTTCACAATCAAATTATAGTGTTCTCCTTCTTTGGTATTGTGTAAAATAACTACTAAAATTGTATATTAAAGGAAAGCTTTAAATTTTCATACGTTTCCTTGACATCAGAGGCGGTGCAAAACTGCTATAAACAAATATATACACTAGTGGCACAAACTAAAGCAACTTACCTGGTGTTATACTATTTTCATTGCAATATTGTAAAAAACGAACTTAAGGATTTTTAAGGATTACTATTATAAATCTTTAGGGTTATATTAATTTATTAAAAAAATTTTTTTGAAAAGAAAAATATTTTGTAAAAAGGAAATAAAAGAAACATAAAAATACTTCATATTTAGATGGCAAAAACTAAAGCAACTCTTACAAAATTTTTTAAATTTTGCCACATATCTTAATAATTAATCGCATATCCATTGTTTTGCAAAACAGCGGCACATCTGCGAGGCATTGAAGTGATTAATTTACCGATTTCGTTTTCTGAAATGCTTTCCCATGCTTCTTTTATTTGGAGGCAAAAATTTCGTTTATTATTCTGTTTTATTTTTCTGTCCACCATGTCTCACAAGTTTTCTATGGGATTTAAATCGGGTGACTGGGCGGGCCATTTAAGTAAATTAATATTTTCATCTTGAATCCAGGACTTAACATGTTTCGATGTATGTTTTGGATCATTATCGTGCTGAAAGATCCATCCAGCAGGCATTTCCTTTATTGCAAATGGCAACATGACAGTTTCCAAAATATTTTTTAGAGGTAGCGGTAGCGGTCCATAGTTTCGCTTATTTCATACCGAGGTCCGACTCCATTGAGTGAAAAACATCCCCACACCATTACATTACCACCGCCATGCTTAACAGTTCCCTTACAATACCTCGGATCTAACCGCTTATTTACAGGTCTTCAAACACTTATTTTTTTTGAATCAGATCCTTTCAGGTTAAATTTAGATTCATCGGAAAACAATATTTTTCGCCATTCTTCAACACTCCAGTGTAAATGTGTCTTAGCAAATTCGATTCTCGCCTTACGATTCTTTGGTGAAATAAACGGCTTTTTTGCAACTTTTCTAGAACGCATTCCTGCTTTTAAAGCTCTGTCTCGCACTGTTCTTGCTGTAATATTTAAATCTAATTTGTTAGCAATATTTTGCGATTAGACAAACGGATCATTTTTGATTTTTCGGATGATCCTCGTGAGCTGACGTTTTACGAGGTCTCCACTGAACCAGTTGATACAAATTTTTTAATAAGACGACAAATAACCGATTTATTTATGTTGAATCTTTCTGAGAGGCTTTTTTGTGTAATTCCACTATTATATTGTTTTATTATTTAATTTTTAATATACATACGAATTGTATTTATTTCTCGCCATTTTTGAAAATATTTCTTCAGCAGCTTCTTTGTCTTTTTTTAGCTTTAAAATTCAAAAATTTTATATTTTTTTTAAAATTTGCACAAACTTCTAAAGCAAAAACAAAGAACTGCATAAAATAACGGGAGAAAAATTAGATATGATTAAAATAGTATTAATTTTTATGAAAGTTTTAAGAACAGTTGCTTTAGTTTTTGTTAAAATGTTTTTTTTTTAAAGTTATTTGTTTAATTAATATAGTCCTAACACCTCGTAATAGCAATCCTTAAAAATTCCTAAGTTCCCAATTTATAATATAACTTTGAAAATGGTATAATATTAGTTCAGTTGCTTTAGTTTGTGCCACTAGTGTATATATAAATATCGCTCACTATCCCTTCCCTCTAATTTCAGGATAATGCATCACATGTGTAGGGGTCCAAGATGAATAAAACTAAGAACGTTTTGCATCTAATAGAATTTTTATTAGTTATAGTGTACCCGATAAAGATGGTACTTCTGCTTTTAAGTTTGTGCAGAGCTTCCTTGATGGCAAAGCCCCAGTTAAAATTCTGCTGCTAGTCAATGCATTTACATATAAATGTTTATGTATGCAAGTTTATTATTATTATGTATAAACAATTATTGGTTTAAGAAATGCACACTCTAAAACTATTCTCAATTCATCGGAAATTAATACAATAGTGCCGTCTGTTTGCTTCGTTACAAACCAAATATTAGAATAAAAAACATCTTTACGCAACATTATTATCACATCATACATAATAACATTAAAAGTAATGTTAAATAAACTTTTTAATTGTACATAGAATAGATGTAATTACAAAATTTCCAAGTTTAGTTTGATAAATTTAGTAAAATGTTTTCAAATCTCTAGGCAATACTATGTACATACATTAATAATAACAAAAAAAAAATAGCAGCAATAAAACACTGTCTTTAAGTATACAATTTCTAAAGAAATTGACAAACTTGCAACAACAAACATACAAACATTTAATCAAATACTCCATCCTCCGACATGCACGCATATCAACATTTTATTTCTTTCAGTGGGTTGCCTTTTAAAAACCTATCAAAATTTTTCATTCATACATGTAATTGCATTTTGTAATGCACACACATATACGCATACACACACGCAAGCAACTTTGAAGACAGTTTTGTCAGAGAGCATAATAATAAAAGGAAAAGGAAGTCACATCAAATGCAACCAATAAAAACATGTAGAGTACGTGTTTAAAATGATGTAACACAAGAATTCTACAAGAATATACTGTGGTTAAAGATTTTCTTCTTGCATTCATGTTGTGGAATTCAGCAACGTATAAGAAATATGCATGCATGGATGTACACACATTCATGCATGTTTAGAAGTGTGGTATGTGTATGTATGTGTTACGTTTCCTAGTCTGGAAAAATCAAAATTTTACAATAGTGTGATATTTATTGAAGTGGGTGGCAAATATGCTCGTCATATGCACTTTTCTTATGTGGTTTTGGGAAATTCATGTGTACATGTGCATGTACATATGTGTTGTGTTTTAGAAATTTTTCCTTTTTTTTTTATTATTTTCTATACATAGACAATTTTTTTTCTATTTTCTTCTCTTTATTTTTTGGGTTGTCATTGTGGCATGTGAACAACAGCATAGTAAACTTAATTAAGTTTTCTAATACCACCAAAGGGAAAACTATACAAGAACATAAAAGAAAAATGACAACATAAAGTAGTAGATTGAGAATTACACTTATTAAATACACTTAAAAACATTACAATCATTATTCTACTCGTGCTTAAAATTTCGTTATGTCTGTAGTTTACGGGTTTGCTTGTCGAAATACCTTTCAAGTAGATAATTTAATTAAAATTTCTATTAATTGAATTTCTTAACAGCAAAAAAAAATACCTCTTCACGAGCTCAACTTTCTAAATGTTTGCTTACCATATCGCATTATATTCAGCATAAGGTAAAATAAAATTTAATAAAAAATGTCATTTCAATATGTGTGGATATTTAATTTGTTTGTTTTTTTTAAGGGCAATATTGGTAAACGATGAAACTTTAATTACAGCAGCTCTCCTTGAATAAAAAAAATACAAAAAAACACTGCTCACTTACATGTATACCCAGTGAACTTTTTGCTACATACGTCTTCGATTTGAGACCAATGACAATGTAAGCAAGACCCATCCAATGTCTGTATACAATTTCTATTTACATTTACACAGCGTCTGTAAGATTTATCCAACACAATATACATTGTAAGCGAATGTTGGATGGGTCCAACTATTATGGTGAATTCGGAGTGCAATAAGATGTATCTGAATGCCATTGATCTTGGAATGAATTTTAACTATTGCATAATTAAATTAGGAACTTAATTTTTTTCAATATTTTGTAATTTCGGAATTTTGTTTCAAACGTTTACTTTCTATTTTCTTTAGTCTTCTTAAATTTCTTTTACTAAATCCAATCATTTTATTCTTTACAACAAATAAAAATACAAAACATACGTACATATGTATATAAATTAACACATAAATAAAAATAAAACAGTCACTTACCTTTTTTAATTATTTTTATTTAATAATTTATAACAATATTACCACAAAAAATGCCGCCAACACTTCACTTTTAAAAACATTTATGAACTTGATACAAATTTTACTTTGGAAAAATAATAAAAATGAAAAAGAAAGAATAACGGAAAAATTACTTCAGAAAAAAGAACAAAATTCATAATTAAAACGAAATGACAATATGATACATTACAAAGCCATCCAAATCAGATGGTAATGCGATGCAAAATTTTTATTTCAGTTTGTTTTGATCTTCATTTCTAATAAACATTTAACTTTACAATTGGATGGGAAAAAGACAAATCCGAATCAGATGCGAGTTGTAAGGACTTAACTATTTTCGTTTTATTTGCCCTATTGGCATAATATTATACAATCGGATGGCTGTCAGTTTGTAATGAGTAACCGCACTGCTGGGTATTTGTAAGGAAGAAAAAGTTAGAGAACATCTTATTGAAACGCTAAATGAATACTCTACATGTCTCAATACTATTTAAGTGTCGACCCAATAATACTCGATAATCGTACCGTTTTTTTGAAAATTATAACGTAATTTTCTTTCTTGAAATTCATATTTATGAACTATTTAATTTTTCTTAATACTTTTTTTAACCTTTTTTGTTATTTTAACAATCTATTTTTTTAAGCTTTAAGGTTTTTTTTCTTTTTATTTATTATTTTTATATTTCGATATTTCGTTAACCTTCGGTTAACATCTTCAGGAAGTTTTTATTTTTAAAATTTTTTTTTTCGGTGAACTATTTAATTTTTAATAATATGTTTTCATATATGTTTTGCGATTTTTGGGAGATAAGTGAACAGGACCACTTCTGGAAATAAAGTTGCCACCAAATTGACCAATAAATCGATTCTTAAGTGCGCTTGCGTATGGCGCTGATGGTTAGCAGATTAATTTTTGGAAATAAAAATACAGTCAGGATGGCTGGATAGCCTTTCTGCATAACGGCATTTCGGTGTAATCTGCAATACTTCCCGCGGTACGCACATTGCTTTGTCTTGTTGCTGGTTTTTGAATCGTGAAGAGTAAAATTAGTGGAAAAACGTATTGACCGTTAAATGGACAAAATACTCTATGAACTTCGCGAAGAGATTTATTTTATTCAAAGAAAATTTGCACAATTTTGAAGGCTTCTTCTGCCGTTAAACGATTCATGATGACTTGCCAAATCTTACTGACCAAATTGTCAGCACATGTTGACATTCTCAGATATTATCGATATCGATAGTTCTCATGCAGCTCAAATAAAAAAAAAAAACACCCGATATTGCAATTTCTTTAAACATAATTAATTTAAGTTCAATAGAAATGTTGCTGTTGAGTCCTTCATTGATAAAATTATATTCTTTAAAGGAGGCATGTGTGAAGATTATTCTAGTTACTGAATTTTTCAATTCGCTTCATCAGTTAAGGTTTCTGTTTTGATTTTTACATAAAAACGAAACGATAGACTTATCTACAAGGTGGGCCAAAAGAAATCACCCCATTGGAAGATGCTCTTATTTTTTTGCAAATGGCGGCCAATGTCAAATCTGTTTTGACATTTGTGAACTAGACAGATGTAGAATACAAGTGAACAAGTGCGTGACCTACGCCCAAGCCATCCTCAATCACGAGGACGAAGTGGACGATTTTTCGACCAAAAACATAATGAGCGATGAGGCTCATTTCCACCTCAGCAAAACTATCGCTTCTGGGGCACCGAAAATCCACGAGTGATGCATGAGGAGCCATTACACCCGCTCAAAGTGACTGTATGGTGCGCTGTTCACGCTGGAGGAGTCATCGGTCCATTTTTTTTCGAGAACGCCGCTGGTCAAACGACAACAGTGGGCGGTGCGCGCTATAAGGCCATGTTAAACGAGTTTTTCTGCCGCAATTGCGAGAATCTGTCGCCCGAAGTTCTCGCCGAAGTGAAGAAAAATGCCATCAAATGAGCCCCTATTGTGACGGCGCCCATTTTGCCGATATCATCTTTTGGACTTGACCAATAAAATTCTAAAGGTTCAGATAAACATAATCAAAAAACAGAATCGAAGAAAAAATGAGAGCCAAACAACATCGGATGACTTCTTTGGGCCCACCTTGTACAATAGTAAGTTCGCTTTTGGAATTCGTATTTGGAAATTCAAACCATTTCTTTAATATGCGGGCACGTAATAGAAAGCACTTGAAGAGTCTATTTCATTTGTCTAGACAAATAAGCCAATTTTAAACTTGTTATTTGTTTGCTGCGTTTTCTCCATTTAATTTCAAATTCTAAAGAATAAATTGCTTAAAAGAAAAAGAGAAGAAGAAAATCATCATTAGAAAAAGTTTATCATCAAAAATTACTGGCCGAAAGGGATGTATAATATTATGTGAAGTTTCTGTTGTTCTTATTCTTATTATTTTGATTTTTAACTTTTTAACAATGTTATCATATTTCTTTTGCTCTTTATTATTGCCAGACTTATTCTCTATCCTAAGAAAAAAAAATATTGTTATTTTTTTTTTTTTTTTTTTTTTTTATAAATTAAACAGCAAGTGTAGGAAGTGAAAAGTTTCTCAATCTTTTCATTCTCTGATTGCTCATACAACAGAAGCAAAATAGTAAAAGTTCTAAAACGAAAAATTAAATTAAGTTACATACAAGTATCTGCTATTATTGTCTATAAAAATAAACAAAGATGAGACTTTTATGGAAGAGCAAACAGCAAGAAGAACTATATCGTACTGTCCAAATATACGGAAATATTAGTACAGATGTGTAATTTGTAAAAAAAAACGGCAATAGTTATATGAACAAACCACTATACAGTGGAACGAGTTCTTCTAACGGGGCTAGTTTTTTTCGGCATCCGTTTTCAATATTTCAAAAAAAATTCGATTCTGGTGAAAGAGTGCCTTCAGTGAAAGTTAGTTCAGTAAGGTGTGAAAATATCGAGCCTTTGGTGCAATGCCGTCGTAATTATTCCCCAGAATATGGTTTATGCATCCCAGAATTGCATGGTGTATCTCTCTAAACCAGTTTATCCAAAAATCAAGGCTAATATTTACAATGAACCAGCCATTATTTCTCACAAATCTTTTCTCCAGAAGTTAATTCAAAAACTATTCTATCGAATAATAAAAGCCTAGCGTCAGTCTTCCATCCTCCTTGCACATGCACCATCCAATCCCTGCTTCACTAGATTTAAGTTCTAATTTTAAGGAAGTTTCCTTCCAATCAATGTGTTGGAAAAAGTCAAAGCATACTATGATAGTAACACTTTTGTGATACCTGCTGTAGGCTTATTAATAAAACAGCAGCTCCTAAAAGTTAGATAGATCTAAGACAGTGGAGAATTTAATACTGAATACAATAGAGAACTTATGGAGAAGTTTCGCTGTAGCCTTCTGTATATATTATACAGCACTCATAAGTTAGATATAAGTTAGTGTTTGCACTAATGAGAATTAGGACTGATGCAATTGAACCTATGCAATTGATGCAATTGAACATGTTAAGTCACGTTTAGCTTGGGAAGATTTAAATCAAATGTCAATAAACACTACTCCCTCAATCCTCCTTCCCATAACCTAATTTCCTAGTTCCAGCACAATGCATCGCACGTGTAGGGATCATCCCCTGAGTGCCGGTCCAAGACAAAAAAAAAAAAATTAAAGAAATCGTGCACTGAGAAAAATGCATTAGAAGTTTTGAGCCATCTTTTTGATAGTATTTTCGTTTACTAAAGTTATTTTTTTTTACAAGTTTTTAAATAAAGAGGCATGTTTTGTAATGTTTTCTGTTTGTAAATTTCTTGTCATAAAGGAAATATTTCATTATTGCAAATAAATATTTTTGGAAATATCTGGAGGCAATAAACCCATTTGTAGCTGTAGAATCTGAACAGTTACAGATATAACCATGATCTTTTTTCCTTTAGATATATATTTCCCCAAAGATCATTTCTGCATACCCAGCTCAAAAAAAAATTCAAATTTTGAATTACTACGGTATCGCACCAAAGGCTCGATATTAAGTAGAATTTTATTAGGTTAAGTTAGGTAAGGTCGGCAGGTAAAGAAAGGTCCCAGCCTACTTATGTCCAAATTATTATGGTCTTATTGTGATATCTGTTGTGAAAAAACTCCCACGTGTTGTAGTGTAATACAGACCAGAGTCTCTGCAAGGAATCGAACCTAGACCGCCCCACTGATAAACTACTAACACACTACTCACTGGATTACCGGGGCACCCATGAATTTTATTAATTTTTAATTAAATTCAGTTTTATGTCTTGTTCAGTGCAGTTCTGCAGAATACTGCAATTTTTCTGGCAATAGAGTGATTACATACATACATACAAATGAAGACACATACGAACAGCATGTGAAAAGTCAGAATAAATCTTCTCAAATGTATATGTGCGATTTTTTTTTAAATATTTTCATTATTGTTTAATAAAAAACATTTTTATCGAGGTCTACTTTACGCGATGTAATTTTCATAAATTAAATTACTCACCTATTCATGGAATTCAACGCTATTTTAAACAAACGGAAGTTAAAATATATAAATTCAAATTATTTTCTTTTGCAAATATATTTTTTTTTTTTTATCTACGACCAGCACTCAGGAGATGACTCCTACACATGCGAAGCATTGTGCTGGGAACTATAGGAAAGGGATAGTAGGAGAAACGACAGGAGGTGAAGCTTAATTAATTATTTTGCAACTCTGCTTTCGCACGTTCTTTTTGCTTTTATACTCGTAGCAGTGCTGAAGCTTGGGTTTAGTAGCCATTTATATTTTATTTTTATTTTAATTCGCCGGTGCTACACAATACCGACGAAGGAGAAGGAGGGTGTTCTGATGTGATTGTGGATTGCTATCAGCTCAAGCCGGTATTGTTCAGTGACCAGTGACTATGCCTTCGCCACTGAAACCTTCCGACAACAACTGACACACAAAGACACACTAATACACATCAGAAATTTGCGAGATGTTTATTTTTATTTTAAAATTTTTTTTGTCTGAAACTGGGGTTGAACCCAGGTCTGTTTTTTGGTTGTCTAGTCAACGTGCAGACTACCATCCATCGTGCCATCGCCACCCTCTAATAAAACTTTGAAAATATCCCTACAAATTACAAAATTTGCTTACTTGTTATAAATTGAACTTCATTCTTATTTAAATGCTGGACATTTTCTGTGTCCTGCAGCAGCAGGTTCTATATGAATTTTTCTCAAATGTTCTTGGACGAAACCAGATTTTCACTGCTCAATGCTACTTTTCTTCTAAAGGGTGTCTGGTAGCAGATTTATATTTTCAAACTTAAATAAAAAACGTAAGAATTGACACAAAATTTGTTGAAGAACATTGAATGATAGAATGGAAATGCGGATTTTATTTTTTAAAGAGTATGTCATCCAGATTCTTCAGAACCTTTTTACAATTTCATGAATAATCGCGGATTTTCATGTAAACTGCTTTCAACCAGTTCAATGATTTCGGGAGTCCTTGAAGAACGATCGTGCGGCATTCATAACCGAAGCAGTTACGCGGAATCTCTGCACCCACGAACGAATTAAATTTACACTAGGTCCATCATTTATTCGCCGAATACCGAACTTTGAACGAAATTGTCGACCAGCAATTACGTAAGAATCATTACTATTAAAAAATTTCTCGACAGCGAACGCGCGATGCTCACTGGACGACTGCGATATCGTGACTGACAAATCCGCACAATCGATAATTCCAACGGCGGCAGCCTCCCTGCGCACCGTGAAATAATCGTATTTAAAAATATAAATTTCCCACCAGACAGCTTGTATAAAACATTTCGATCAGGGGGCATATTACGGCAGTCAATTCGAACCGAAATTTCAACCAAAATTTTATTAAAATTTATAAGATTGTTTGTTCGATATTAATTTTTACTCAGCCGGTGTTTCTGCTTCTTTATGCAATTTTAACACCTGATTCCTTTATTTTTAAAATGTATTTATTTAAAATGTATTATTTATTTTTTAAATGTATTAAATAACAAAACAAATTAAATTTTTCACAGCAGAAAAGTTGTCAATAATTTTCTTCCTTTTAAATTGTTTTTGTAATAAAACAAACAATTCTCTAAAACATATTGTTGTGTAATTTATATAAATATTTTATTATAAAGTTCACCTGCAAAAGCAACCAAGTGGTTTGAAAACCTTACGGACGTAGCTGAACCTTTTAAAATCACAAAATTATATTCTGTGCATAAATACATCTCTTTGCGGTTTGAAAATACTTTAAGGAAATATTTTTGTTTTTTTAATCAACCCCACCGTGCACTATAGGTTTAAAGGCGAAATGTATTTTGCAAAAATAAAATCCTTACATTTCAAATACAAAACGTAATACGGTAAAAACTTATCTTAATTGAAAATCGACTAAGCATGAATTCTGACAGATGTGGTTATTATTTTGTTGTTGGTCTTATTATTATTTTGCCTTATCTTTATGGACATACAGATGACGGTAACCAAAATTTCAGCGATTCTTAAATAAAAAAAATTCAAATCTCCTGAATATTCAGGTTAAAACAAATTCTATTCTTTATTTGAGGACTTATTATTGTCATAAAAAATGCATATATGTGTTATAGTGTGAGGGTAGCGATGGTTGAGGTAGTTAGCACGTTGACTATAGAACGAAAATTCTTGGGTTCGAGCCCATTTTGTGTATAAAAATGTATTCGCTTCAATACTAGTTTAATTTTTCAGTTACTTCACATTTTTGGTATTGAAAACTCTAACGTGGGTCATGAAAAATAGTGGGAGAAATGAGAGGGAATGTATCCCCGATTATTTTCCAATATGTATAAGAAACATATTTGTATTTGTATTATATTTCATTTAAATAACCATTTATATATTATCTTTGAAGCTTAAGGGTTTGTTTTTATTTTTATTTGTTTTACTTCGATATTTCGTTACCCATCGGTTAACATCTTCAGGAAATTCTTTAGTTTTAATTTAAAATTTTAAAATTTTTTTAGTTTTATTTGAATAAATACAACTGCAGAATTCATAAAGCATTTTTATTGATTTATGAAAGGCTTAATAAACAAATTTCCATACAAAATTCAAATACCAGTGAAAAAATCTGAGATTCGGCACAGCCGAATGTGGAACTCTTACTTGTTTTTTATACCCTTCATTTTAAGGTAAAGGTATACAAGTTTGTCATTCCGTCTAAAATTTTTTTATATTCCTTTCTGAAGAAAAATTTATATATTTTGAGAAATGTTATGAAAGAGAAGTTTATGGAGCCATGTCCGTTTGTCTGTGTGTCCGTTGAAATGCCATTTTTGCCAGAATTAATCATCACTTAAAATTCGTTTTGGAGTCAATCGGTCAGTAGTAGACCTAAATGTCTGGTTATTTAAATTCAGACAAATCGGTTGAATAGTTTCCGAGCTACAGTCGAAGAACCACGACCACCTCGTTTTTTACTTGAAATTTTAGTACAAAAACTTCCATAACTTCGAAACGGTTGGAACGATTTTAATGAAATTTTATGTAACTAGGTAGACTGCTTACTTTAAATACCAAAAAATACGGCATTTTATTATTGGATTTTAATCTACGTAATCTTTCTAAAGTTATTTACAATTAGATATATAACAATTAAATAATAAAATGTTGTGGAAGCTTTTTGTTTTATTTTTTTTATATACATAAGTAAATTAAAAATTGCCAAAAAAAATTCATAAATACCGCAAAGCATAAAAATGATCTTACAAAAGAATTCCCCGGTCTCTAAACTAAATTAGGGATAAATCGCCTAATCTGACAATACTGAGATATAATGCACATTGCGACTAAGCTGGGGCGGGTCAGTACTATTCTACCGTTATCGATAAACAGCTTCCCTATTTCTTGTAAGCGGTCGCATATCTGCAAAATAGACTTTCAAGTGCCGGCCCATATACATTAAAGTTCAAAGCAATTTGTGGTCTGGTTTATGTGGTATCGATAGTAAGATCATATTTCTTACGTACGTTTTCGGTAGAGACTTGAAAAATATGAAGGAACCTCACAATGGATGATCATGCCAAGATTTTCATATTCTTTGCATTTATTTCGTAGAAAATTTTCCCAATTTGGGATTTGAAGTTGCTGGAAAATTCTTTAAAATATTCGTGACAACTTGTGATTGTTTTTATGGCCAAAACATGGTATTGCGTGAAATACATTTTTTTTTGATACACCGGTCAATGGCCAAAAACTTCCTACCAAATGATATCTATTGTCTTATATAAAATAATGTTTGGGAATCACGCCCCATTTGTATGGCATAACATTAACTTAATATCCGGTAGTTATTTTGTTGCTTTAGATTCGTATCATCTTTATACGTCTTAATTCTTCTTTGAATTTTGTTTCACTTTTATGTATTTCGTGAGTTCTGTTCTCGTTTGTAATTCCCAGTATAAATGCGAAAATAACTTCAATGTTGTCTTTTAATAATTTATTTAATTTCGTATTATTTACTTTAGATTTTATGTTTTTCTTTTACGCGAGGGCGAATGAGTACTGCTCGCAGCCAAATTGATATAAAAAAAAAATTAAAATATCCTTGAACATATAAAAAAAATTTTTGTGTTTTTAAATCAACTTTGAAGAGGCATCATCATCACCAGCACAGGTAAGAGTAGAGACCAATAGAAAAAGTTTGTCTTAAACTTTTTAAATGTAATTTACCTTTTTGCTGTCTCATTGCCAACTCTTCTTCTATTGTTAAAAAAAAAAAATAAATAAATATAAAAATATTTTATTTTGTTTTTAGAAATGCATTCAATGCTAACCGGCTTATTTTTTGGAAAAAGGAAAGTTTTAATATTTTTAAAATTTTTTCTTTTTATAGTTCTGCCCTGTTTTCGAATGCCAACACTGTTTGTTGCTTTTTGTCGTTAACGTTGGCGTCATCATAGTCGTCGTCATCTTTATAAATATCTAATGAAATGGTGTATATTTTTTTTTTTGTAGGGTGGTACTCGTACAACGTGTTGCAATATCACAATTTAAGTGGAGATCATTGGTTTTTTTTAAGTATGTTCGGGGGTGTATGCATATTGTAGTCATAGTCAGTTAGTGGTTGTTTGTTTATTTATAAAAACTTTTATGCTGACTTTGTCGTGGTGAATAAAAGGGTGTGTTCAATTAAAAATTGAATTCTTCAGCGAATATACAGTGTTCCATATTGTTAAATTATGGAAGGAAATCATATTTGAAGTTTCATGCCATAATTGCACAACATCCTGTGAGTGCGAGAGAAATGTATAATATAATTATTCGACCAGCTGTGAAATGCCCATTTTTAAACGTCAAAAAGTGAATTTTTATACACTGTAATTTTTTTAACCCGAAGTCTATGATTGCACTAGAGCAGGAGCTCTAACTAACAGACAAATTCATTCTTCTATTGTTTAATAATCCATTTATTACAATTTAATACGTTATTAGCATTAATTTATAGATAAGTGCGAAAGTCGACTTAAGATACATCATCTTTTTTCTTCTTCTCCTGTCCATGGTAAACCTGGAAACAAATGAAATCAAATTTATGAGTTTTGCGCCCTTAAAGAGCACGTTCAGTGCAATACGAAAATTAAAAAGGAACTGCACAAACCCCGTGAGACTATCTGACCCTTGATTTTTACTTGTTTTCCAAACAGTTTTATTTTTAAACGCGTTTCGACAGAAGCTAATCAATGTATGGAAAAACAATGTTTAGAGATTCCAGCTCTTAAGAGTAAACAAATAACTAAGAAACATTTTTAGATAAAAAGGAATAGATAAAATAATAGATAAATAGATAAAAGATCTCAAAACTGGAGATTTTAAAGTTTTTCTTAAAACAATAACACAGGAGATTTTTTTTTTTTTTATTTTTATTTTTATAAAAAATTTTATTTTTCAATATAAAAATATTGAAAATCAATTTATTTCTTATATAAATTCTTATTTTATAGAAAATTCATTATCATTAAATAAATTATATAATTATCCAATAAATATATTAACAATTTTATTAATAAATTATTTATTAATTACATTAATTGTCGTAGTAAAAATTACTAATTTATTTAAGGGTCCTTTACGACCTATATTTAATTAATGAATAAACCTTTACGAATTAAACTTTTAATATTATTAATAGTGCATTAATTGATTTACCGGCACCTGAGATTCCGTGGTCTGTTTAGGTTTGTGGAACGCTTGGCTGGTAAATTTCACATGATCAAAAGTTAAAGTTGATTGTGTGGGTTTCTTTATACGAGAATTGTAAAATATTTCAGCAAGAAACATATGTTTTTCTTGGAATAGTGCTCAGGTAATGTACACTGTGTATGCAATTCATTGTTACAGAACTACTTAGAAGGGGATAGTGTAGACAACAGACTGGCTGTAATGACAGGCTGAAATGATAGAGTGGAATACAAGTTAATTATTGCACAACTGTGCAATTGTGCATTTTTGTGAATTTTAAAGCAGAGTTTAAAGCATTAGATTTTAAACTAAATGATAGCCGCTTTATTTATTATATTGTTTCACCGATGTTTTTTTTTTTTTTTTTATTATTGATACGACAAGGGATTGAAACAACGATGGGCAACGTACAAAATACGCACTCCCCTTAGGAAATTCCCATGAAGAAATGTTGTGTTCTTACCTATTTGTACCGAAACATAAAATATAACTATTCTTTTTTTTTTTTTTCTTTATAATCCCATATACTGGTCACTTTTATACAAAGTAAAAAGATTTCCTATTATGCTCTTGATTTGATTATATCTCACATTTGCAAAATTACAATGGAAATCCAACCAGCCTTGAGTTCGAAATCTTTCAGATCCAATCAAGATGCACACAAATTTTTAATTAGTGCTTTTAGTTACCAAGTTTTGAATGAAAAAATTCGGTAAAAATTTATTTATATTCATACCTTTTCCCAAATGTTGCGTACATCCTGTTTGCCACAATATCCTTGTTATAATAATATGTTGAATATTTGATGAGCTTTGGCAAATGGATGCCAAAACATATTCGCAATTCTTTTTGCTTTCACTCTTTTTTTTTTTTTTTTTTTTTGCTTTTTCTAATTTTATGATTCAAAGTACAAAACGGAATTAAAATGAAAATGATTGCAAGTAGTACACTTTTCATTTGAAACAAGTGTATGTGCTTATGTTTATACGTGCATATGTGCGAATGTGTAAGTTAAAAAGTACTCGTAATGTACGAAACTCTTGCCGGTTGGTAGTTTCTTACGCTTCGTGTATCTCTCACCTAACATATGGAGGTGGTTTTCAGTTAATATGCAACATTTCCGCTTTAATACTTTGCAAACATACCACACACCACACACACACTCACATACACACAAATCTTGTCCTATCGCATTCACTACTAAAAGCTGAATCCGAAATATGTTTAAGAATACTACAAACTTATAGTGAGTGCGAGTTAAGGGCGGACTGTATGCGGAGGAAAATGAACTTTAAACATTCGTATGTTAGTGCTCTTTGATGCCGAAAGGATAATTAATTTTCAGTTATTGAATTATTAATAATGAATAACTTTTTTTTTCAACATTTTATATCCCTGTAGATGTTTTCTTGTTCCCAAGTGAACACGGGAAACTGCATAAAGCCAAGAGAATGGAATAGGGATTAAAAATCCAGCATTATGATTTGAATGGGAAATTATTTTACATCTTTATTTTGAATTTACTACACGCGCTTTGAACTTTCAAATTTAAATATTTTCTTTTGATCAATTATAACGGGTGTTTTGTTAGCTGCATGCGAACTATCGATATCGATAACTATGGTTTGACAGCTGAGAATGTCAAACTTTGTTGATATTTCTGATCATTAAGGTTTGCCAAAAATTAATCCACTAAACTTCAACGACATTTGGTTCTAACAAGATGGCGATACTTGCCATACTGTTCCCTAAATAACCGATTTACTGTTAAATGGATTTGGTGACAACTTTGCATATTTTTTTGGAAGAAGTAGTCAAAAATTGGACTGATCGATGGACTATGTAACTGGTAGGTGAGGCGTACATATGCCGGAAATAATATTAAAAAAAATAAATGAGATGAAATTAACTACCAGGATTTTATTTGAACAATATTTTCGTGTTGTATTATAATTTTTAGATTTTTAGATGCTACAGGTTAAATATTATTTATTAGATGCTTTTATGTATTTAATAAATTTGAATAACAATAATAATTATCTAAAAAATCACCCGATTCCTTGTTATCTTGAGTTTCTCTGCAACACAACGTACGTTGTTTTAGCTAAAAATTATGAAATTGTGTCCAATATTTGAAGGTTAATTAGAGATAATATATTGTAGGCAAGTGAAGCAAGAAACTTAATATTTCCCCAGTCATCCTTGGGAGTAAATAAGGAGTCTTCCAACCATAATGTTTCAGTATTTGACAAATTCAATTGTGCAGTGTGTTAAGATTGTTGAAGCCTTTTACGAAAATGGGCGTTCAAATCGAAATGTTTTTCGTGAATTTTTTGGTCAGCGATAATCTACCAAATGTGTCCACAATCGGGAGAATTGTGCGCAAATTTCAGCGCAAACATGGTCTGTAGGTTATGGGCAAACAGCTGTGATTCAAGAGCCTACTGACCATTTAAAGCGTCGTCAATATGCCGAATGGTTGGTTGAACAGACAGATGTAAATGGTGAATTTACAAAGAAAATCATCTTCAGTGATGAGGCCGACTTTCAAAGCAGTGGATTCGCTAACAAGCAGAATTGCCGCATTGGGGCAACTGGGAATTCACGAGTTGAAAAGTCGATGCATCCACAAAGAGTGACTGTTTGGTACGATTTAAGATCTAGCAGCGACATCGTGGCGTACTTCTTCGAAAATGAGGTCGGCCAAGCAGTAAATGGTACTCGGTATCGCCAGATAACAACGGACTTCTTGTGGACCTGAGCGATATGTGGTTCCAACAGAATGGTGCCACTTGCCACACGGCCAACCAAACAATGGCTCTTTTGCGCGAGAAATTGAATGCGCGTGTTATCTCACGTCGTGGCGATGTTAATTCGTCGTCACGATCATGTGATTTGACACCGTTGGACATCTTTTTTTGAAGATATTTAAAAGAAGAAGTGTAATAAGCCACGAATAATTCAAGAGCTAAAGGTTGAGATAATTCGGCATATTAACGATATTCAACCCCAATTGAGTCCTAGAGTTATTGACCATCGGATAGGGCTATAATACCAAAGCCGGGCGAGCATTTGGCCGATGTTTTGTATCACACATAATTGTTTATCTTAATAAAGGGTGCTTTACATTGTCCCACAAGTCGTACGACATGCCAAATTTTTGTGTAGAAGAGCACAAGTCTCAAGATCGTCTAAACGTAATATGTAATGAAACTATACGATTTTGAGAGAAAATACGTATGAAAATTTGACTGTCGTATGGCTCTCTTGATTTTTAAAAATTTTTCAAAAACCAGCGCACACCATTAGATCAGGGATGAATTTTTATGTAAACAAATGTGAGAAAGCCAGGGAGGGAAAACTGCTTTCATAAATTTATACCAATTATAAAATCAAAATGTATATTTTAGACCACGAGCGCACAATTTTATAAAAATATACGTATGTATATTTTCCAATAGTACACTAAAAATTTTGACCAGTATTAAAAATATTTTTCAAGGTTATTAAAAAAAAATTCAATTGCACAAGAACTCCATGCCTGGGGAGAACAAGCAAACAGCTGTAGTTAAATTAAATGAAAATGTTTTCATCTTACTTGTTTTTATCCATACAAATGGTGTAAAGCCCAGAAAACAACCGTCCGATTTTTTACTCTCTTTTTTTGACATACGGATGGAATTTCATTTTATTTTCTCTCACATTTTACGTACGACAAATCTTATCGTTTGAAGCGGCCTTAAGAAATATCAAGCTAATTCTTTTAAAACTTTTTGATTTATTTATAATTAACAACGTGATCCCCCTTTCAATATAAAAATTTTAAAAATTTATAATAAAAAAGAATCTCTTTTTTTTTTTTTTTCTTATCTGGGACCAGCACTCAGCGATTGTAGAGCATATCAGATTTATTTTAAAAGAATTGTTATAGAGCATTTGTAATAATATAGTTATCATACGAGTACAATATGTTTTAGTTGCATTAAGTGGTTCTCGTATTCCTACCAAATATAACCCTCATCATTTTAAAATTTATGTATATTTTTATAGAATATTTCACAAATGTAAGTTAATTCCTTGGAGATTTATGTGTATATTACCATGCCAATAAACAGTTTTTACTTTGAAAAAAAAAAAAAAAAAAAAATATTGTCATACAGAACAAAAACATAAATCCTTTTTTAATACTGAATATGCACAGAATGGTAAAAAATGGAAATTATATTATAAAATTTTAAAATGATTTTTTTCACGAATAGTTTTTGCATAACCTTTCTGCTTTTGAATATTTTATAAATTTGCATTAAAAGTATCATTGCGTTGAGAATTTTGTTCAATACCAAAAAACATGTTGTAAAGTTCAGCATTTATAAAACGCAATTTATTTTTTTTGTTTAAGAAAACAATATATAATATTTAAGTTAAAATTGAAAGAAATAATTGCAGGTAATTTGAGGGTGGCGATGGTTGAAGTAGTCTGCAAGTTGACTCCAAAACCAAAAATTTCCTGTGCTCGGCTCCCAGTTTCAAGCTAAAATCATAAAAATGTTTCGCATTTTTTCTAATGTTGTTGTCGAAAGGTTTCAGTGGCGAAGGTGTAGTCAGTGGTCACTAAATCACTACCTACTTCATGTGATAGCATTGCACATTCACATTAAAACGCCCAATTAATAATAATTGCAAATTTAATTAAAAATTTTAAAAATTGTGAAAAGGTGTTGAATATTTCATAGCAAAAAAAAAAAAATTTTTATAATTTAATTATTTAATTATTAACCCTAAACATTAATTGAATTGATTAAACTTCGAATTAAAAAAATATATTATTCTAATTAAAGGTGTTGATTAAAAATAAAAATTTTACATTTTTTTCTGTGCACAATAGTGACGGTCAGCCTTGATACCTTATTTTTCAGTTATCCCTTGTTTCACTTGCAGCACACATTGTATGTTCTAATGTTTTTTCCTGACATTAAAATATATAAATAAATCAATTCATGCTATAAGATATTATTGTGTATGTATTTTTATCCACCCCTTTCCAGGAATAATTAAATTGTGAACAAACCAATTTATTTCGAAAAGAAAGGCTTTACTTGCACAATAACAACACGAATCCAATTGTGGTTGTTCATTACTTACTCAAGCTTGACCTACTTTAATGTTCTGCTAGTTTTCATGATTTAAAGTGTCAATCAAAAAACAACTTTGGTGGTCTTTGATGGTTCTCATTGGCTGATTTTTCCTTTGTGTCTGTATCAATTCCTACTTATTTTCCTTTTGCTACTAGCAAATAGAAAAACTCTTTTTAGAAAAATAAAAAATAACGGCAAATAAAAATAAAACTAAGCAAAAAATTCTATAATGATTATAACTCCAGCCTTAGGGATATTATTGTACACAATATTGAGTCTAAATTTGCTGCCATTAACGAAAGAAAATATCATATCTACCTCCTTCGTAGAATCTCATCCTCCACTTTGGTAGCTATGAACATCTCTCACTGTTTCACTCTCCTTAAGCTTTGGCCCAAGCAACAGACGCTGGAAGGCCAAAGATAGAAAAAAGTGCTGTTGATATTGTTGACGCACATTAGCTTTGACGTTGATTGCATTAGAGATAAAACAGTATCGCGGGCAATAAGAAATTGTATAAAAATCTTTGACATTAGCAACTGAAAATAAGAAAATAAATGATAAAAGTAAAAAGCCAACAAAAAAAAAAATATACCCAGAATTATAAAAAAGCCAACTAATGTCAGTCAATAACTACTAAGTAAGATCGAGAGGAACTTGAAAAAATACTCCCATACCCCTTTAGACATCAACTGATTTAATGTTTCTCTACTACTGCACATAAATGCCAATATTGTTGCAGCAGCCGCAGCTGCAGCAGCAGTAGTTGCTGAATAATGTTGGCATGTTTAATATTCAAATTGTTATTACTCAGTGGAAAATTGTTATAACGGCAACACATCAATATTTTCTTCCTTTTTTCTATATGCAAGTGAGCCAGCGAGTCATGTAGTCAGCCAGCCAGCCAGCCAAACAGCCATGAAACCACTTGAGTTTGTTGGCTGCACGGCTCTATAGTTGCAGAAGCACGTTGCAACCCAAATAGATTGAAGGCAAAGATTAAGCTTAATAATAGACAATTTAGCTTAAAACTAGGATTAAGCGCATGTGCGCCTGGACGGACGTGAAAGCAGACTAAAAAATACTACAAAATAAAAAAACCGAGAAAAATTATTCATTGCGATAAACGTAAGTTGGCAAAAACGATTGCGGTTGCACTCTCTAAACAAAATTTACAATAGATTTTGAATTTTTTGCAATAATATGTAGAGGAAGCAGTGACAATGTAGAGACCATATTTCAACACTCAGAAATAAAAATAAAAATATTACACTTCTTCCCGCGTTTTTAGTTCAATGCGTTCGATTTTGTCATTCATCTAGAAATACACAAATTTTCATTCCCAGAATACACACTTCTCTCCTGGATAAGTCTTTCCTCGTAAGTACAGCTCGTGTATGGAATCGCTTGCCAGCTGTTTTAAGATCTTTTCAGTTCCCCCCAAGACCTACCGAAGATTGCTCATTGTTCATTTTAATTTTGTTGGCAATATGACATAGTTTGTTTATATGCGACTCTCAGGAAGTTGGTGTGATATCGCAGCCATCGGGCTTACAATTTTTCGCTTACTTTTTTTTTTGATAAATTATTATACTTTTAACAAATTGATGCCGTATTATGATCTTTACCTTTTAAATTCTATGCTGATATTAAAACGATTGTTATCTAGTTATAAATTTAGGGTTACTTTTAATGTTTTAAGAATCTATGTTTTAAATCTATTGTAATATTCTTTTGGCCAGATGAGGGCTTTTATTATTACAAAATTCTGAAATAAATAAATAAAAATAATAAAATTTCATGTCTCCCAAATTCGTTGTTTTGAATTTTCGATTACAGAACTATTCAAAGGAAGCACTGAGTTGATAAAAAAAATATTCTAAACGTTTTATATTAAAAAAAAATATTAATATTTTTATGAATATGGCTGTTAATATTTTTATTTTGAATTTTCATTGACAAGAACTTTTCCTATATTGTGAATTTTTTAAAAAAAAAAAAAAAATTTTTTTATTATAAACAAAAACCAATTTTCCTGAAGAAGCTACACAAAGGAGTAGCGAAATATTGAAATAAATATAAAATATATAAAAAGACCTTAGGCTTAAAATAATTAGTGTTATTAATATAAAAAAAAAACGTCAAAAAACTAGAAAAATTAAAAAAAAAAAAGTTTTCATTCGATGGCTGAACTAATTGTAGCTGAAAATTTCCTCGTGTTTGTTTTAAAATATTGAATTGAAATAGTTAAAGAAATATAACTTTAATGATTCAGCATGATGTCGAGCACATGTCTCCGGGTCAAATCGAAGCACACTTGCAAGCCGAAATGGTATGCGTGTCTTTGATCTCGTTACTATTTATAACGTAAAGAGATTACGACTCTACTGGATTGTCGAGTGCCTCAAAGTCGATTTTGCAGCTATATCGGAAGTGTGCACAGAATAGGGTCAAGAAAATATGCTGGTTTCATTTCTACTTCACAATTAATTTAACCATTAAATAAAAGACTCTTCTCGCTTATGAGAACCTTAATTAGTTTTAAAGTACCTAGCACATGTTGCAGAAATTATACATGTATGGACTGAAAGGCAAAGAACTCAGTTGGTTTAAAAGTTATTTAACGGATAGAAAGCAAAAAACTAAAGTAAATAATACAATATCGGGTATATTAAACAATGAATCCGGTGTGCCACAGGGATATATTCTGGGTGCATTATTATTTATTATATACTAGCTGACCCGGTCCGCGTTGCTGCCCCGAAGCAAACATTAGTGTTGTGTGGTAATACAAATTAAATTAAAATAGAAAAAAGCAAAAAAAAAAATAAATAAAGGGTGGTTAAATTTCAAGGGCCGATGTTGATTTTGAATAAAACACAAACTATTTAGGAAATTATTGTAATTTTATTTTATTATGATATATTGGTATTACTCAATTATGTATGGAACAAAATATCGGCCAAATGGGCGCCGCGACCACAGCGGCACACCTCCATCCGATGGTCCAAATTTTCGATGACCCTGAGGCATAATGGAGGTTCTATGCCGTTAATGTGCCGAATTATCTCATCCATTAGCTCTTGAATTGTTGCTGGCTTATCGACGTACACCTTTTCTTTCAAATAACCCCAAAGAAAAAAGTCCAACATCGCCATTACATATGTATATGTCATTGGTGAAGCAATATGAAAATTGGATTTTGAGACGCCCCTCCGCCCGCAGACCGAAAATCAAAAATCAGACTTCACAGTGTCACCCGCCTGAATATTCTGAAGATTCCCTGGAAATTTCACCAAACCGGGCCAGCCGTTTTCGAGTCCATACGTTACATACATACACACATGCTATTTTATATATATATAGAAGATTATATATATTAACGATATGGCAAATATAGTGAGAAAATGCGAGACAGTATTATACGCGGATGATACGTTGATTTTTAATGAGGCAAAGAGTGGAATACAATGTCAGGAAAACATAATGTATGATCTGACGGGGATAAATGAGTGGCTTAAAATGAATTAATTAAAACTGAATGAAAATAAAACAAAATTAATGGAAATTAACATGAATAGTGATTTAGTAAAACAAATTAACGACACAGTAATAGAAAAGGTAAATAATATAAAATATCTGGGTTTTATCATAGACAAAAATTTAAAATTCAAAAAACAGATAGAATACATATGCAAAAAGGTCGGTAAAAAAAATTGGATTTTTTAAACGTTTAAATAATAAAGTTTCAATAATGACCGCAATTAATATATATAATAAAATAATAAAACCACATTTCGAGTTTGGTTCGACAATTCTAAATATATGCTGCACAAATCCACAAATAGAAAGACTCCAAAAGTTACAAAATAAATCAATGAGAGCAATTTTGAAATGAAAAATAAATATACACCAATTCAATTTATGCTTGATGCAATGAAATGGTTAAATATACAACAATGAATACAATTGAACACAATCAGATTTATTAGAAAAATAAAAACAGCAGATGCACCCCAATAATTATGTGACCAAATAGAATATGTTGGAGAAGTACAACCAGATAGTCTTAGAAATTCACAAAACTTTAGAATTCAGAGAGAGAGAATTCAACCGCAATGCAGATATCATTATTCTACAAGGGTTTAAACCTGTATAATATGCTACCAAATGATGCAATAAATGAAAGACATTTTAATATTTTTAATAGAAAAGTTATATCATTTGTGAGAAATATTTCAACAGAGAGCTTGTATAAATGTAAACTTTTATATTATGTAATTAATACAATTTATAATGAGAATCGAAAGTATTCTTTTGATACTACAAAATAAATGAATAATAATAATAATAAAAAAATCGTAAAAATACTGACAATTACTTCCTTAATGCTGCAAGCAGACACACCAGCTAAAACTACCTACTATTTTTATTAATTTTCAACTTACTCAATTCTATCATATAATTTACGAATCTGTCTATATGTATGTATGTCCGCATCTTCATGGCCAAAGAAATGATTTTGAATATTTCGATATATAATTTAAAAATCATGGCAATCTCTGTCAATGCGTTGTTATGCTTGTTTATTTTAGGATTTGATTTACTTTTTCCCGTGTACATATTGTTACACAAAACTATGTACTTTGCCTATCTGCTCGAACTCAAACAAACAACTAAACAAAGATGTGCCGTGTACTATCCGTATGCAATATTATCGGTTCCGCCCAATTCATGGTTTTTCTTAATTAGTTTTGATTTTTCTTTTGGTACAAAAAAAATCTCTATTGAATCTTTTATGATGAAGTTATATTAACCCTTCAATAGTTACGAAAATAATTTTACATAATTTAAAAACTAATTTTTTAGTTAATAACAAAAAAATAAATATTGAAAGATTTCAAAGATTAAAAATACGATTATAATTCAGATATAATTTCAAATGTCTTGCCAATGTAAATATTCACAAATTAGACAAAAATGTTACATATTTAACTTACAGCTGCTTTCCACATGTATCCAAATGTATCCGATCAGATGTTATTAAATTTTTTAACTTCATACACGGAAAGCTTTTTTCAGCAAGTTTAGGAAAAGGTCTGTGGAATATTGCAGACAACAAAAGAAAACAATAAAATTGGCTACCGCTGGCAATCAGTTAATTTTCTCAAATTTCGTTTTTTCATAAAAGAGAAAACACATCAGCTGTCTTTTTAACAACACTGTTTTTTATGAAAACTAAAACTCCGTCAATTAATATGACACTGTGTGTTGAAGTCATAGAGTATTTTTGAATCGTATACAACTCTGCTATTTTTTATTCCTTTTGTTCATTTAGAAAGCACAGTTTCAGAGTTGTCCTTGAAGTAAAATAATTAAAAAAAATTAAAGCGTCAACATAATACAAGAGACCCAAAATCTCTACTTTACAGCAGCATGTAACACACAGGGAACGACAGAGTGGGCCCAAGTGGTCTGATTGCTATGATTTCTTACTTCCCCGACGACCTGAATAACCTAACCTAAACTTAAGCAGCAGCTGCGGTATCCTTGATGTTTTTTTTTTTTTTATCTTGGACCAACACTCAGGAGTTATTCCCTACACATGCGGTGCATTGTGCTGGAACTGATGTTGAGTAGACGATTTAATTTTTTCAATTAAGAGAGTGTTATTATTATTGTTTTACTTCGCCGATAGTTGCATTGCTCAAGTATCGACGAAGGATGGTACTCCGATATTCTTTAGCATAGACAGTATTTGCAGAAAAATATTTGATGATGGCTTGAGAACCCACCATTTACACGACATATAGCCAAGGCTCTCATTCTCTCTCACTCTGTAGCCAAAAGTACTCAAGAGTTTCCTAAAATCTTCATTATTTATATATAAGAATTCAATGTTAATATCTTATATTTGGGAAGAAATAAATATATTTAGCCTTTCAGGTCCCTTGAAAACATTCAATAAATTGAAAAAAAACCGTATAATTTAATCTCCTCGCTAATTTGACATTATTTGAATGACATCTTGATTACTGATGCGATATAATTTGAATTTTTCCGGCTCTACGCTCTATAATTTGAATTATTTTAATGTTCTGTATGTTATGGAAAATATAAAATTAAGAAAACATAATCATTTATTTTAGTTTATATGCATTGCTCTATACAATATATAAATGTCATCTTGATCGCGCACGTTTTATAATTTGATGTTTGGCTTTTCTACACTCCACAATTTGAAATTGTAATTTGAAGCAATCAAAAAATTAAATTTTAATTGTATTACTGTATTATTATTCTATTATTATCCAACTATGTTCGTTATATGGCTTAGCATTTACATTTCATATTGCATATACTTTTTTTTCGGGAAAAAACACAATTTTGAAATTAGAATCATATATATGTATATATGTATATACTAGATGACCGTGCCGGCTTCGCACGGAATCTGTTTACTAATGAGAAAAAAATAAGTTTTGCTGTTTTTAGCTGACCCGGCAAACCTTGTTTTGCCATGTATATTATTCCTAGGAAAAATTTTTTTAGTTCAATAAAAATAACTATCTACTATAAGTGAGCGGGGATTTACTTATAATCGAAAGCGTTGTAGACAATGAAAGTATGCTTTATTTAGGTTAATATTTTTAATCTTTATCAAAGTAACAAATATGTCTTAAATTACAATTCTCGATAGCCATCTAAATATTAAAAATCATTATTAATATTTTTACTATCAACTGTATAGTGAGTGAGACAGGAGACCGGCTTCGTTCTTATCCCTTTAGGGTCAGTCGCCATATTGAACTTAGGTTGATGATAAACTTTTTAAAATATCCTCATCATACCCTTTCATTTGATACCCATATTGCAAATAAGCATTAAAAATAGGTTTTTGTAGTTTTAGGGTCCGTCGCCATATTGGATTTAGGTTGATGATACACTCTTCAAAATCTCCTCATCATTCCCTTTCATTTGATACCCATATTGCAAAAAAGGAAAAAGTAGGTAAATAAATAGTGGGAGTAAAGTGGGCGTGGGTAATTTTAGCGGGATGAAAAATAGATGTTGTCCGATTCTCGAGCCTTTTCGGAGGAGTTTAACTACAAACACCGCGACACGATAATTTTATATATTAGATAAACACATGTAGTTCCAAAATAAATTCATTTAATATATTACTATTATTATTATTGTTATTATTATTATTATTATAATTATTATTATTATTATTATTATAATTATTATACACAATTATTGATTTCAAATATTGGCGCAGATAGCGCCATAAAAAGGGTTAAAAGATCATAAGAATTTTTTCTTTCTTAATAAAACAGAAAAAAGAAACTTGAGAATTATTATTTCTACATATTAATGTCTAGTTTAACGTCTGTCTATCGATCTAACTGTCCGTCCATCTGCTATCCATCTGTATTTATGCCTGTCGGTACGTTTTCATTTACATGCAAAATATGGTTTAATAAACAATTTTGACTTCCTTATTATTTAATGGCTGGAAAAAAGTTAAAATAAAAAACTTGGAAAATTGTAACAATTATTATATGTAGTTGCTTTGCCGTCCTTTTAAATGCTCGCTCTCTCTCTCTCTCTCTCTTTGTCTATTGCAGCTTAAATCATGGGAAAATAAAATGTGTGTGTGTGTGTACATATTGACTTGGACTGTAAATAGTGTCTTCTAAATGAACTATAATTATTAGAAAATTGATAACGGTTAGTCTGCTGCAACGACAGTTTGCCATAGATCAATGTTTGAACACATGCATACGTACATACATTCATACGCGTAGATATGCACATACATGCATATTTATGTAGGTCCGTTCATTTGCGTGTGAGCGTCTTGTTTCTTTTTCAATTTTATATTAAAAATAAATTAAATTTTGTCTCTACATTCATAAATTTTTTTAAAGTTTTTGCTGTTGCTTGTTGCATTGTTCTTCTAGTGACGCATGTGCAGCCACTTAGCCTGTCACATAGGCAACAGTGAAACGTCAACTAAAATTTAAACAAAATAAATGGCTGATATTTTACTATAATCAAAAGTTGTTGAAAGGCAACAGTAAAATAAGTAAATAATTTTTTTTTCGCTAAACTAGAATAAAGTACGTGGGTAGGTTCATAATTTAAGAAATTTTTTTTTTTAAATGTTTCTTTGGTAGAAATTACTTAAAACTATAAATAAACAAGCAGTACATATATGTAATCTTATTATGCACTGCCCCATATTCGAGGTCATCAGGAGATGACCCCCACACATGCGGTGCATTATACTGGATCTAGAAGAAAGGTATAGTCGGAGAAATGACAGGAGGTGAAGCTTCACTATCTTACAACACTGATTTTTGCACGTTATTTGTTTCATAGCGGTGTTGTAGCGTCGCTGATATCCAGGAAACATATTAAATTTTGAAGCTTCGGGTTTAGTAGCCTTTTTAGTAATTATTTTACTTCGTCGATGCGACACAATACCGACGAAGGAGGGCATTCTGATGTGCCTGTGGATTGGATACAGCTGAAGCCGTTACTGGTCAGTGACCAGTGACTATGCCTTCGCTACTGAAACGTTGCGACAACAACTGACACAAAGTCTCACACAAATGCACATCAGAAAAAATGCAAGATGTTTTTATTAGTCTGAAATGGGGTTGAACCCAAGAAATTTTTGGTTTTGTAGTTAACGTGCAGACTACTCCGACCATCGCCACCTTCAAATTTCTTATATGCATTTGTATTTTTAATATACAGTATGTTTTTCTACATAGATTTTTATGTGTAAATATATTTATTATGTAATTAAGAAATTTCCAAAGATGACCATATAACTCGGAAAATATGCGTTGCCGAAGGTTTTTGCACTAAACTTTTTTTCAGATAATTAACTTTTTTTTAAATTCGGAGCGGCTTCACTAAACTAGATTTAAACCAAAATTTTTTTCAATTAAAACTGTTAATTGATTCTGCGTTTTTCATTTCATTTTATTTATTAATTCTTTTCAAAAAGACCTAGCCTAATAGGCCATAATCGGTCCCACTATTCTACTCATGATTTTTCGTGATAGAATATGAAATCTAATTATTGTTTTAATTGAGTCTTCGTATTTTTTAATTGAACGTTGATTTTACTTTTTTTATGTGATTTATTGCCTTATAAAGTTTTGTTTACTTTTCGAGTCGACTCTAACGTTTTGAAACCACCCTTCTACTTTCCATAATAAGTCCACATGCATAAATAACATACATATATACGTACATACACACATACTTCCACCATTGATATGACCATTCATGCTACTCAACACATTTCAGTTAAAAAAAATTCAAGTTCGCGTAAATCTTCAACAACATTTAATAAAACACTGAACCAGAAGATCAAGCGGAATATGAAAACGAAACGTAGAAGCAAATTGAACCCTGTAACCAATCAAGCAGGCGGCAGCAGTACCATCGCCAGAAAGTTTATTTGCACATGCGCAACCACTATGCATTTTCTTTTTTATCGTAACTTTGAGTGCTTGTTCGCTGGTGCAGTTTCGATTTATTTGACCTTTACTGAAGACCTTTTACAGAAACAAACAGCGATCTTGGCTACATTCATACAAAATGCGGCTGCAAGACTGGATGACTGACTGACAACGACAAGGCTAATGAAAACTTATATATCACTTGGTTGAATAATGCACATTAAGGATAATAAAGTACTTTTGTTTGTTTAACAAACTTCGTGGCCTTCCTGTGATGGCAAATGAAGCAACAACTACACAACAACGCCGTTGAAGACAACGGCAACGACAATCTATATAAATGCATGCAGGCGGTATTGTGCCACAGCGCACTCGGTGTGTTCATCTTCCTTTATGTACTTTTAAATGATTATTTATAGTTTAGCAGTTCAAACTTCATGTTGTTGTTGATATCGTTGTCAAAAAAAAAAACACCATAAAAGAACTCAAATCTCATTACATTAATGAAAGCCACTCTTTTTTTTTGTTAGTTTAGTTGAAAATCCATTTAATAATTACAAATGTGATAAGCAGCTTAATATGCCCGCTCCTCCATTCATAGTATGCAATAATTTCAAATTGTGTGTTTCATTCACACAATTACACAAGACAGCCAGACCGTGTATTCAAAGCCAAGGTCGCAGAGCATCATCATCAAACAGTCTCAAATTTCATTGAGATCCATTGTTGCTTTATGCAACCGATAGCTTTATTGCAGTTGTGGCAATAAAGACTGGGAATAAAAGTGCCCATACAGCATCAGCAACTACAATAACAACAACAACAACAACAACATTAGCAAAACCAACTGAAAGGGCTGCAATATGATTCTTATGCACGAGTGATCAATCACGTGAGTGCAATTACCACAATTTATAATAAGAAAAACAGAGAACGTTCAAGATTTCTTGCAGTCCATAAGAGTGTGTGTCAGCTGGATTATACTATAAGCATTTTTAAAAGAGGACGTGGGTGCCGCCTAGACGCAAGCAATCAACTTCCCTGGTCAACTACACAAAGCAATAAAAGTCTTGCAGGATATCATAAAAATTAGTTTGCACAAGACTTGTACTTCAAAAGAACAGCAAAATAAAATCACACAAACAATCGCAAAAGTCTTTGCGTACAAAAATTGCTTAAAAGTTTACTACGTACATACGTTCATAAATGAAGATCCACACCTTAGGCTTTCTGTCTTGCATTCTTTATACTCCGCCATCGTTTTCTCTGCGTCTGACACAAAGTGACAAGGCATTGTCTGGCAGTATTTTAATCACGCCAACAGTCAAAATAGTTTGGACCGAACGGTCGACCAAACCCTAATGTCTTTAAGTAAAATTGCTCAATTTATGAACTTGCCTTGATAAAGCTAATGGAGCTACAAAAGATGTACAACCATTCAGCAGTTGAACAGTTCTTTCGAATAGTCAATTCAATGCCACAAAGTGGAAGTATTTTTTTTTCGAAAATTTAATTTCTATAAGTAGACCGCAATGATCTTATAAACACAGTGTGTCAGCGCAATAAATTATGACATCGAGTCGACTGTCGAGCTTTCTTTTTACGATACTAAAATTATATAAATTCCTCAAATCACAAAAAATTATTAAAGAACGAATACGATATCATCATCAACATAAGATTTCAAATATTCTCTTATAATATAATAAGGGCTGAGTAGTTAACAACCAAAAAGATCAGATTCCCGGACGGAGAAATCAAATCAAAGTAACTTTTCCTTGGTTTAAAAATAATGCGTCAAAATCGACATCAGAGACGCCGCAACTTTGCTTTGTTGCTACTGCAGAGTTGTGCAAGAATTAAGCTCCGTATTCCAACCACTTCACACTCTCTTCTCTTAACGCTCTCTCTCTATCTAGTTCCCGTGCAATGTATTGCATATATGTTCCCTTGAGCGCTGGTCAGAAAAAAAATACAATTGGTGTAGTGAATGGCTTATCATCAATTAAATATAATGATATTTCGCATGTTCGAAATTATAAATTTCTCGCTTTAGCGAATATTTCCTTTCGGGGTCGTGGTCGTACGATATACGTTGATCAAGAGTTGTTGTATCTCTCGTGTATTATAAATGCATTAATTTGACGGCTAGAAGAGAGCCTTTGTGATCATTACTTTACTTCAGAGTCGTTTTTCATTGCTAAAATAGTGGCCAATGACGGCGCTGCGAAAAATTCTCAAAAAACCGTAACTGCTGAGTAATGCCAGAATCCTTCTGTATCCTTACCACATCTCTGCTCTACACTCTCCCATTATATTTAGTTATGGTGCATGCATTGATTACGTAGGGGACAATTTGCATAGATACACAGTTAAACGAAATAGTCGCTCTGATTGCCAATAAACAAATTGTAACGATGTAGTTTACTGAATAAACTTCTAAAATTACCAATCAAAAATGTAAGAAATGGAAATAATGACGGCAATCGTTTAAAAAAAATGAGTATAAAGTTTTGTTTTCTCAGACCGGCAATCTCTGGACGACTTCTAAGCATGCATTGCATTCATCTCTATAGCAAACAAGAGGTGAAATTTTGTTCGTATGAAATTTTTATTCCAATCAAGGAAAAAAATGGTATTGTAAAGTTCATGTTGAATTTTCTTCTTGTTATCACTTTTCAGTGAATTTAGAAAAGGGAGGAAGGTTTGAAAAACTAAACATGAAAAAAAAACCATTTTAAGTTTAATACAGATATAAAACGTTGTCAGTTTATAAGTCTTTAAGGCGCAAATTCACAGTCATTAGTTAACTATTAGTAAACTAAAATGATAACTATTGTTTAGCTGATACTTCATATTCCCAGTGTACTAACATTCGCAGTATAACCAAAGAATGGTAACCCTAACAATCTTTTAATTTTCAATATTGGTAGCACTGTTATAGCATATGGTTTTTGTCTAAATTTCTTAAAAATGTATAAAACAAGCGCGCACTCATCAAAATTTTCCCCGCAAGATTGCTGAAATTGGTTCGGGAAAATCAAAATATCATCGAAAATGAAAAACTGATTATATTATATACATATACATGCATATATATATTATATTATGGTGGATGATATCAAAACAAAAATACTAATAATAACACTGGAAAACAGCATGTCTGTTGCATAAATCTGAATAGTTTTTCCACGCTGATTTCAAAAATATATGCCGTTTTCATGTAGCAGCTCTAGTTTTGGAGTTATGAAGTGACAGGATTTTTCATTGAAAATGCACATAGTTTAAGTTTAAAGAATTTATTAAATATATTAATAACACTAATTATTTTAAGCCTAAGGTCTTTTTATATATTTAATATTTATTTCAATATTTCGCTACTCCTTTGTGGAGCTTCTTCAGGAAAATTGGTTTTTGTTTATAATAAAAATTTTTTTTTTTTTTTTTTTTTTTTTTTAAATTCACAATATAGGAAATGTTCTTGTTCTTGTTCCTATATTGTGAATTAAAAAAAAAAAAAAAAAAAAAAAAATTTTTATTATAAACAAAAACCAATTTTCCTGAAGAAGCTCCACAAAGGAGTAGCGAAATATTGAAATAAATATTAAATATATAAAAAGACCTTAGGCTTAAAATAATTAGTGTTACTAATATAAAAAAAAAAAAAAGGTCAAAAAACTAGGAAAATTTATTAAATATATTTATTATGAATAACAGTCGTCATGATGGTTGGTTGGTTCACGCCAAATCATAGGAGCTTTGTACTTAAAAGTGGGTTTTTTTTGTTTGCCCACAGTCGCAAAGATTCAACACGTGTTTTACATACCAAACTTGGTATCCAAGGTTTAGCGTTTGACGGCAACGCAAACCAAAAGTAGTCCAAGTATGCCTTTTTCACAAAGTCCGAGACATTTAAACGAAATTTTTGGAACGTATATTCTCCACAAATAATACAAAAACAATCAGGATTATTTAAACACGTCCTTTTTGCGGAAGACATACTGAAATTTATAAAGGAACTCGTTAAGTTATACCGCTACTGAAAGAAACTATCGACTACTTATGTAAATTTAAGACGGTACCTGTATCTCACTAACTAGAGCTGCTACAAAAGTAGATTTGAAATCAGCGCACCCAAATTAGTAAACAACAGTAGAAAAACTTTATGCAACAAAAAAGAAGTTTTATTTTGTTTTTCTGTGTAATTTACTAATCAGCTGTAGTCTAACTATTTGTTAACTAATGACATTTGGTGTTTTAATTCAACAGCCACTTTTAAATTAATACGTTTTTACAAAAAAAAAAATACCTGATTGCACGAATTAACAATAATTTGAAAATTAAATAATTTAAAAAACAAAATAAATAAAAATCTGTAAAAATATATTTCCAAAACTTCATATAAAATCTTTGGACTTAGAATTATAATGTGCTAGCAGGCAGTATTAAGTTATCAGTAAGAGAATGGACGGAATGTTTTGTGACAAAACCATAGTTAATTGGTCTGTTGCATTGCAATTTGTTCATTAGTGTGTATGTATGTTCTATAATAACTGATTTAGATCCAAAAAAAAAACTTATTTTTATCAAAATACCCAACTTGAAGAAGAATTTACTTACATTTTGTGTGCAATTTCCCAGCAAAAATCAAGCGAAAAAATTCGAGGGGAAAATTGTTCAGGATTGTTCAGGGGAATACAGTGACTACTGTTTGCATTTTCTCGCGTCAAATATGACAGCAGAGACTTTTGCAAGGAGTTTACTCCAAGACATGCTATTAGTCCAAGAAATTAATTCTCTCTACAATGCGTAATGCATTTCGCTGCCATGCATTTGACTGATTTTATTAGAGCGCATCCCGTTAGAGAATCATTAAGACAACGACACTGGAATTAATTTTAATTTAGGAAAAACAGCTGGTTTATTGTTGGACAAACGAACTACAGTACTAACATGCATGACACTGTACAGAGCAACGTCACGTAGTAAAAGCGAATGAAACCTAAATGTCAGTTAATATACAATTAAAATAACGTTCTTTGTTCTTTTCTTTCTCTTTCTGATGGGGATGCATAAATAGTAATACTTTCATTAAGAAAACATTCCTTTAAATTCCTTCTAAGTTCTGGTTTTTTTTTTATTTCTGTTAATAGAATCACAATCTGAGACATTCAGCCAGCTTTTGGCAGGGTTTCAGTTCTATCTATTTTTATTATTTCAAACTTTTGTTTTATTAATTTTATTACCACAACATTTAAATGCATGTTTAAAGAAACAAAACTGCATTATGGTGTTGTATACATGGGACAGTTGGTTTTGGTTTTGAGAATGTTTTAGAAAATGTTATCGTTAATCTATTTGCTAGTGCTTAAGAAAATGTCTTCTAAACCACAGTGAATTGTCTACATTCCGTACGATGTACATAAATATGAAAGGGAGAATAGTAAATTTGGGTTTTCAAAGATTCTCAAAAATTTCATATAACAATTGATTAGAATGCTTCTCCTGAAACCAACTGTAGTTCATTTAAAATATAATTTAATTCTCCCAGGGATGTATTTATGCGTATTTAACACTTCTGCTGTTAATGTTTTTTTTTTTTTTTTTATTTAGGACCAGCACTCAGGAGATGACTCGTACACATGCGAATCATTTCGCTGGGAACTATAGGAAAGGAATAGTAGGAGAAACGACAGGAGGAGAAGCTTAATTAATTATTTTGCAACTCTGCTTTCGCACGTTCTTTTTTTTTTTTGTTTTTTTTTTTTTTTTTTTTTGAACCCAGGTCTGTTTTTTGGTTGTCTAGTCAACGTGCAGACTACCATCCATCGTGCCATCGCCACGTGTATAAGAACAGCATTAAAAATACGTGTCAAGTTATTACGGCCCTTAGTTGGCCCTTTGATATTCTCTTTCGTTTATTTGTAACTTCACTGTAGCACTGTTGTATTTTTACTAAAAATTAAAATTTTTACTTTATAGTATGTCATAAAGAGCCAGATACAATGATTGTTTCTAAGATTGTTTTTCTTTTTTAATGTTATAAACAGTAAAAAGTAGAGAAGACAAATAATGTGTGTTGTATTAATGAATGAATGAATGAATAATACTAGTGCTTTCCATTTCATTTTGAAGCTTTTTTTTAATTCTTATTATTAACATCACGCAACATCCTCGTAAGTGGGCTACGAACCAGCGGAAATGGGGTTTGCTGTGGACCTAGGGGTCTGATGAAGACTCCTCACCTCTCCTGTTTATGGCTCAGTAATTCTGAACGAGAAGGTTCGACTCAGTAAAGCCGCTAAAAAAACGGTTAGAATACTTTCTGGCTTGCAGTTAGCTGCTAAGAAGCGACAAGGCTCTAGCAGCACAACTCCAAATCATACGAGACCGAGGTCTGTCGATATTGTGAAAGTGACACATTGCCCTGCACTCGGCAGACAGAGGTTCCTAATATTAAGGACTTTGCACAATATATATGTATTTTTGGTCGCGGTGCTTCGGACCCAAGAATAATTATACTAATATCTGACTAGTACCCTCCACAATCCATCTTCGCGTGGTATTCTCACTACAATCCCGAAGAGGCTCTGCTAATGCAGTCTTGTCATACTGAAAACACTTCGATCATCTACTTTTGGGGAGATGAGTATACTTGTACCTGTAGCGATATGACACATCTCCTGTGTCTCTGTCTCGGACTAAATAATCATCGCCTTCATTGTCTGTGTAGTGGGTGCTTATTTTTTTTGTATCGCAACGCATATATTGCATTTGCCTTTTTTGGTAGTCGAACCGATGACTTTTATAAGAAGTAAATTTCCAATCATAAACAAATAAACCTTTTCAGCTAAAAATGTTTTTAAGTTTTTTAATTTTTCTTTAAAGTTTATACCGTTTGTATAAAGAATCGCACAAATTTCCGAAATGCGTAAATCGGTCACAAACTTTTCAATGAATAATTAAAAGTCCTTTTAATATTATGCAGCCCTAAGCCACTCTGAGTGCATTTCATTTATAGATTTTAAATTTCTGCCAGCTATTTGAAGAAATGAGTGCTGTGTGGTGCACTACAAAAATACAAAATTACCTTAAATTGTTCATTTCCCCCAAAATAAAAGCAAATCATCTCATTCTTAAAAAGAAGAAGGAGAGAAGCAGAAAAACGAACCAGAAACTGGTATTAAGATATCAGATTCAAATATACTTTGTATCTTTGGAAAAATAATAGAGAAACGAATTCGAAACATGATGACTAGAAGACTGCACAATGTGACTTAATGGAATCTTATCCTCAATTGCTTTAAAATCAAAAACTTTTCCCATGTTGCACAAATAATGATTAATCAAAATGCTTCCTTTCGATATGCTATTATGCGTTAAGAAAATTTACTACAAAATCAAGTTGCACATGAAAATTATAAATTGTAGCTGCAGTAGCTGGCTGAACTATCAGCGCTGATGTTGCAACGTCGTTAATTCAAAATCACCGCTATCTCCTTGGTATAGTTTTGTTGTTATTATTCCTTCTTCTGCGGATTCCCAGCGCAAATATTAAAATTTTTGCTGTTGCATTGCATGTCCATCATCACGATCTAATGCGTGAGTAAATGTTTTTCACTGTTGTTTGTTTTTTTTTTGCTTGAAACTGTTTAAATAAGTATATGGATCAGTAGCTCGACAAGAGCTTTCTTTACTTATAAAAAGTCTTTAATTTTCTGTTGGTGATGAGTTGAACATGTTGCAAACATTGAGGTTTGTGTTTTATTTTCATTGCTGTTGCACCCACCAGAATGCAACAACAGGTAAATAAATGAAGACAAGTTTCCAAGATTTTCTGTTTAACACTGCACCTGTTCTCTGCCATAGAGGTGGGAACAACTGCCACTGATGGCTCCAGTTTAGTTCAAAATTTTAAATATCTTTATAATTTATAAGAAGTTGTTAATCATTTTAGAAAACTTGTGAAGAGTCTCCTCCTAAAAAAAAATATGGAAGAATTTTTTTTGTTATTGTTGAGTTTATTTGATTGTTTGAACTTTTTATGATCCTTTGCACAGCGTTTGTTTGCATGTAACAAACTAATAAAATGTTTGGCACGCATTTTGCTACTGTGTGCATACGGGGGTATTAAAAAAGAAAATTTGCTTTTAAAAGAGCAGCTTTGGTGCAAAATTAATGAGTTGCGCGCGCGCCTAAAACATTAAAAAATATAAATATGAAAATTTTGTTAATTTTTTTGTTTGTTTTTGTACTTTGTGCGCGTACCAAATGGTAGGTGTGGTAGTACGCTCCGATCAATATGACACTCTTTCGCTTAAGAAGATTGTATTGTGTCATTCGTGTGTGTGTGTGTGTGTGTGTGCGCGCTGTCACTGTTAACTCAACTCTTTGCACGCCGTCTAATATATCAATCATTGTAGACTAAGGCATAGACCAAGATAAAGTTAATAAATTTACATGAATATGGGCGGAGTTAAAGGGGAAGTCATTTGTCATGAATATACAAAAATTTAATTAATAATATTGTACAAAAGCGACGATAAGGATTTTAATACTTTTGCCATCATCTCAAGAAAACAAAAACAAAAAAAAAACAAGAAACTGCTTTCGGAAAGAGGGGATTGGTTGCTTACTTGCCTCTTATTAACTTCAAGTTACAAGACCTGATCATAAGTTTTGCATTTATAATTTATGAACGAAAATTAGTAGCTAAAGACCAGCAATTAAACTGTCAATAGGGCCTGCTATTTATTTGTGGAAAGAAGAAAAGAGGAAACAGCAATTTATGTACAAAAGTCAACATTAAGGTGGTTCATAGTCGTAAAAAATGATTTCAAAATCTACATGAAATTTTACATTTTATAAGATTTTTTAACTATTTAGGCCTTTATGCTTTTGAAAACGAATGAAAGCCTTAATTGCTGAATTCACTGTTTTTTCGGTCATTAACACACACACACGCACACGTGCACTAACGTACATGGGTACAAGAAATTTCGAAACAAGTAATTGTTTTTTTTTTTATTATTATCTGAAAATAACAACTGTTTTGTTGAGTTTATTGCAACGCAACTTTTCTCAGCCACCTTTTTGCGAAATTTTGCCCAGATATGCAGGTATGTGCACTGCACACACATGTTTAATGCAAAAATACCATCGCTGCAGATGCAAGTTAATATTGTTTTATTTCCATTCTGCCATACAACCGCCGCCCGTCTTAAGACTTATGACACATGCTTCATTTTAACACAAATTGCGTCATTTTCTTATTTACAAGTCAAGCATAATTCAACGTTTCACAAAGTTCGTTTCATTTTATTCATATGCGTCGTTCGTTTTCACCGCTTTGTCGTCATCATCTGTATTTATTTTTAACCGAGTTTAAACATTGTGGCTCAGCGGTGGGTATTATATACTCCATCATGACATCTTAAACCACAAGCAAAGATCTAAATAAGAATTCTATAGTGTGTCTTAAATTCATATGCCTTTCTTTTACTCATATTCATGTTTTATATACGAAGACAGCAGGACTGGACGCAGTGCGAATAGTGTACTAATTTCTCAGTTATTTGACAGCTTTTGCCTCTTAACAACGGTATTGTCGGGGATGATAGCAAACCAAAATTTGCTAAATTTTTTCTGGGTTTTGAAACAGCATTTGTAAACGCCACTGGTCTGTGCGCTCTAATAACCAAATTATAATTGAACTGGTTTTTCAAAAGGAGCTATTTTTAATTGAAATTTAAAAGTTGTCATTTTAGTTTTTGGATAAAAATAATGACTTTCTCGATGTAGGAAACGTCCTTAACAAGAATATGACATTAACAGCAATCAAATTTTTTTTCCTAAATAATATTTAAATTAAATCTTTAGAATTACTGATATTTAATTGAAATACAATTATTATAAATGTATGAATGAATATTCAGTTGTGTTTAAGTTTATTGTTAATTCATCACAATAATATGAAAAACTACTGTTGATTGGAATAAAGGAAAAACTACGGTTGTGTAGAACAAAACACACGTCATCAGTACTCCTTTTGTCACTAGAGATGTAGTTTTAAAGTTTTCAGTATCATCGATTCAACCCGACAAAGCTTTATACACAGGGCGGCGCGAAATGGTTTAGATATTTTATAACTTTTTTATTTATGCGATTATTATAATTTTTTTTTAAATACAGTATATTATTGAGGAATTTTTTGCAATTAGCTTTGAAAAATGATATCGTGTAAGGGATGTTCACTTTCTGCTTCGCACATACGACCTCTTTTTAGCATATTTTCCATAACTTTCCGCAAAATTTCTGGCGTAATCACAAAATTTCGGGTGTAATGGCCATGATTTCAAATCGAATGTTGGTTTATAATTGGAGTATGGTTCTTGGTTTGTTAACGTACACTCATTCTTTCAAATATCCCCAAAGAAAACTGTCAGGAGCTGTTAAATCTGGTGTGGGTGCAATGCGCACAATAAAATGAAGACAATATGCACACTAGACAAGCACATATTGACTGTTGGTTTGAAAAATATAATGCAATTATTTTTGTACGTTGTTCGATCGTGTAATGATTCATAATTAATCCCCAAGTCTTCTCAAAATGCTGAAAAAAAAACCAAAAAAAATAATAATTAAAAAAGCTTGAGGTCTTTTCTATTTTATTTGGTTTAATTATTCCATAGTTCGTTAACAGCTTGTTAACATCATCATCCTGATTATGACCTCAAGCTTAATAAATATATTTCAAAAAATATAATAAAAAAAAGGTCAAAAGGTTCATTAATAATTAAAAAAGTTATAAAGAATTTAAACCATATAGATCATTCTGTGTCACCCTGTACGTATTATTTTAATAAAAAAAGAATATGGAAATAGAGAGTTTATAGATTTGGTTTGTAGGGAATGCACCAAGCCATAAGAACATATAAAAACTCTATTTAAAGTTTTTTTTTCCGGCTCATTTTTCAATACAGTAAAAATTTCTTTTGGTACAGTCCAGTATCAGGCGACACATATTCGGCATTTGGTTTCAACTATTGTATGTACCTACGTGTCTATGATTAACGTGAGAACTTGCTTCTGTACCGCCACCAAAGGCACAAAGAAATGACAGTTTTCAACCATTGACAAGTTGACAAGTTCCCAGCTATCTAATCTCACTTAAGGCCGCTTGAAACGATAAGATTTATCGTACATAATATGTGAGAGAAAATAAAATGAAATTCCATCCGTATTTCAAAAAAGAGAATAAAAATCGAACGGTTGTTTTCTGGCGTTTACAACATTGGTATGGATAAAAACAAGTAAGATGAAAACATTTTCATTTAATTTAACTACAGCTGTTTGATGTTTTCCCCAGGGATGGAGTTCTTGTGCAATTGAATTTTTTTTTTTAATAATCTTGAAAAATATTTTTATAACTTTGGAATATGTTATTTTCGTGGTAAACATTTTTAGTGTACTTTTGGAAAATATACATATATTTTTATAATGGCTTTCTCACATTTGTTTACATAAAAATGCATCACTGATCTAATGGTGTGCGCTGGTTTTTGAAAAATTTTAAAAAATCAAGAGAGCCATACGACTGTCAAATTTTTATCCGTATTTTCTCTCAAAATCGTATAGTTTCATGACATATTACGTTTAGACGATCCAACTTGTGCTCTTCTACACAAAAATTTGTCATGTCGTACGACTTGTGGGACAATGTAAAGCACCCTTTATGAGTTTTTGTTCTTATAACTAAATATCTACCATTTCGGAGTTGTTCGGCTGCCCAAAAAAAAATTTCGGTCGAATGCCCGCAGCAGCTAGGGAAGTATCAAAGTCATATCAAAAACATTTTGCAGTACATTTGCTTGGATATTGCTAAAATAAATGTGATTTAAAAATTTTCAGCAAGCAGCACGCTAAAAGTAAAAGTTTTACGCGATTTTAATTTATCTCTCTCCTTATTTTACATTTAAATATTTCTCGTTTTTTTATGGTCTGATTTTAACAGCTTCGCATTACTCATTTACGCCTTGATGATGATGTTTTTGATGATGAGAATGACGATGATGACGACAACATTTAAGTTTTGTTCTTTCTGTTGTTTATGTTCCAAAAAGAGACATAGTGAGGTGGTAAATCGAAGTTGAAAGACTAACGATTGGTGTTGATGGTCGTAAAACCCTTTGGTTGCATAACGTGCGAAAGTAAAGAGGTTTTTTTTTTGAATAAAATGTGTCCTCGCATGTATTTTTGATGGGATTGTAAGTACATTTGTAAATGTATTTGTGATATGAGTAGGTAATTGTATTGTAAGATGTACATAAAGTACATGCATGCATTCTTATATGTGTATGTGTGAATATCCGTTGGTGTACTCGTATCTTTAAAGTTGCTTTAGCTGCCATATAAATATAGTTTATTTTGCTTATGGGGTTGTAATGTTAAGTGTATTAAATTTTTGTTGTTTTTATTACTGATGTGGTGTCATAAAGTTCAGCATGTTAACAGTGACTGCTTTTTATTGTCCTCTATATGAATGCAAATTTGGCAAAGATTTTCTCTTTGTTTTCAATTTTGTTTTTTTTTTTTTTATTTTTATCTTATAAATATCAGATATTCTTATGCGTAATAGAATCTTAAAGATTTGAATTTTATGCCATCTCCAGGGGATAAAAGAACATACTAAATTGTAATGATTTTTGACTTTGTTTAAAATTTCACACTGTTACGATATTTAAATTTTTTGTTTTGGAAGCTCTTTGAATAAACCTACAGGCGAGGAAAAAAATATTATGAGAGCAACAACAAAAAATTACTTTTTTTTGATTCAGTTCAAAAAATCTACAAAACACTTTTTAATTTTATTTGCATTTGAAAAATTTGACATTTGACTACCGATGTAAAATAAACTGCTGACAAATTTTACTCTACATTTATCCATGATTTGTTTGAAAACAATTTGAATGCAGATGATGAATTTTACCACCTTCTCTTGTCGTTATTTGAGCAACTAAACGTCGGTGATGTAAAATAATTAATAAAGTAGCTAGAATTTAATTTTAAACTTTTAATGTGTCAAATATTTGACGGCGGCGATGGTCGAAGTAGTGTGACTATAAACTGAAAAATTTTCCTGGGTTCAACCCCAGTTTCAGACTCATAAAAACATTTCGCATTTTTTCTGATGCGCATTTGTGTCTTTGTATCAGTTGTTGTCGCAAGGTTTCAGTGGCGAAGGCATGTTTACTGATCACTGAGCAGTAACGGCTTCAGCTGTAGCCAATTTATAGGCACATCAGAAAGCCCTCCTTCGTCGGTATTGTTTAGCAGCGGCGAAGTAAAATAATTACTAAAAATGGCTACTAAAAACGAAGCTTCAAAATTGAATACGTCTCTTTGACATCAGAGACGCTACTACAACACTGCTATAAAAACAAATGATGTACAAAAAGTAGTGTTGTAGGATAGTGAAGTTTTACCTTCTATTATTTCTCCTACTGTTCCTTTCCTCTAATTCCATCATAATGCACCGCATATGTAAGGCTCATCTCCTGAGTGCTGGTCCAAGATAAAAAAAAAAGAAATAACATCGGAGAGACAGTAACTCCCATCTTCAAATCTTGAAGCGTTCCTTCGTGGGTGTGGCTCTCAGCGCTTCTGTAGCCACGGGCCATCTGTTGAAAGATCGCTTCCAGTGTTCTGCTATCTATGTGATCTATGCTGTAAAACTACAAAGTTTTTATTTCAAATCAAGAGTTCATAAAAAATTTTTTTTCATTGTCAATTCGTGTAAAGCCAAGAAGAATAAATTTTAATAAAATTTAAAAACATTTCAGAAATGCCTTATAACTTCTTTTGTCTTAATAGTCTTATTCATTCAACAAAATTTCCATTTGTAATTGTCATCAATTTCCTCAATCTACATGACTTTCTATACAAATATTAATTCACATCCCCTACCATATCCTGTGTAAAGTAAACTCTTTCTTTTCATGGTTGTAATCTTGTTTTGTTTTTGCTTATTATGTTATTATTGTTGTTGTTCATCAAATGTAAAATATTAAATAAAATTACACATTTCACGAAACAAAGAAAAAAGGCAACAACAACAACAACAAAAAAAATGATTTGCTTTATTTTGCCTACGTGCGTTTCCAAAAGGGCGCCATTAAATTGCCATTGACATCCACTTTATGTAAAGTGACTAAAGTAGAGTGTACTTTTTTCATACTTAACGATTTGACGCATACAACTAAAAAAACACACATGTCTACATATTTACATACATTTTTTCATATTTGTAGAGTTTCATACATATGCATGCATGTATGTGTACTCTCATGAACACGCCAGTATGTCAAGTTGTATTTATTTTTAAGTGGTAGGAGTGAGTATATACTAACTTTTTGTTTCATTTTGCTGAGTTAAGCAAAGACCGTAATCTCTCTAGAGTGGTAAAATGCGTAAAATCGTAAAAAGAATAAGAACTCATTTTAATAGCGGAACAAAAACCAAACAAATGCCACTGTGAAAAAGAATGAAATCATTATGGAATCTAGTGAGCTTAAGGTACTTGATTTCTATAATTAATTATGAGCTTTTCAATCTTCTTGGCACCGATTGCAAAGAACTGTCTACCTACATGTTGTTTTTAGCCAAATTCTTATGTCATTTTAAAAGTTTCGTAAACTTTGTGGAATCTCTTCTTTTTTTTCTTGGACCGGCACTCAGGGGATGACCCCTACACATGCGATGCATTGTGCTGGAACTAGGAAATTAGGTTATGGGAAGGAGGATAGAGGGAGCAGTGTTAATTGACATTTGATTTAAATCTTCCCAAGCTAAAAGTGACAGGAAACACCTCTGCGGGTAGTCTATTCCACATAAGTGCCGTTCGGCCAAAAAACGATTTTTCCCTTTAATGCGTAGTGCGAGTCGCCGCCAAATCGACCACAAATGGATGCGCTCTTGATGATGATCGCGTCGTGCGCGCGAATGATCGGGTTTCGGGTACACCTCCCATTATAGTATCGATAGAACAACGAAACGCACCCCACGTTGCGACGATGCTCAAGAGAGTCAATAGAGTTGGCTATCCTACTCTCCCCTATGAGTTTCTGCGCCCTTTCTTGTACACGGTCGAGTAACTACAAATAGTCTTTGAAGCACCGACCCATACATGAGAGTTGTATTTCATTTTCGGTCGGATGTAGGCGATATAAATAGTGAGGAGATCAGATGGGGTGAAGTATGTCTTACACCGCCTTAAAAAGCCTAGATTTTCTTTTCAGCGATTATTAGTAATTAATCCTTTAATTATTTTTTTTTGCTGAGCTCTGAAGTAATATTCTCAATATCAATAAAAACTATTTGACTCTTCTAACTGCAAACTTTTCTGTATGAAATTTTTGACGAACATAAAATTATCCACAATATGTAATCCAAGTCACAGAGTAGTTGACTAATCTGTGAATACAGTTTTTGAGTTATGAATTTGTTAGAGCACTACATAAGAGTAGTTTATATGAGAGAGCTATTCGTTGAGTAGTCAGCGTGTTGAGTCTACAGATTCGTCTAAGATTAACGTGGGTACCTGTCGATGTGGCCTTGCCGTACGGTGGTCTTAATACCGAGTAACTACCACCTCCATGGGCATATAGGAAAGACCTAGTGACTTACAAAACTATCCTCATCATAGTTATACCTGACTATGGTAAACACCTTGTTGAGGTGTTTTGGGTGTTCTATACCCGTGTCATATCAGAAGGCTTAGCACCCGTCGGCTTAAGATAAAAGACTTTCATCAACCAAAAAAATTACTCTATCCGAATGTAGAGCTCCATGGAGACTTTTTTTGCATGCATGTCATAAAGATAATGATATTTTCCATTTTGGCACAAAAACCACTTAACTTTAGATGGTAATCACAGCCACCATGAATCCAAACCCATACCCTATAAATTAATTAACTCATGAGTCATCAGGCTGTAGGGTAGCTGGAAAGTCCTGGTCTGCTAGGCTCAAGTCGATGCCGGCGGCAGCACATCAGCCATTACACCTGCACTATGGAAAAAACGTGAGAGCTACCGCTTTCCCTTGGCATCAGATTGAGTCTACAGCATGATCGCGAAGATCAATCTACTGACATCTCTGTAATCTTCGAACTCAGGGAAGTTGCAGGCGATGCATTAACTTAACCAGCCTTTTCTTATCTTCGATCAGCACTCTGGAGACGTATTCAATTTTGAAACTTTGTTTTGATAGCAATTTTTAGTATTTAATTAACATCGTTGGTGCTATACAATACCGACACAGGAGTTCACTCAGATGTGCCTGTTGATTGGTATCAGCTGAAGCCGGTACTGTTGAGTGACCAGTGGCTATGCCTTCGCCACTGAAACCTTCCGACAAAAACTGACACAAAGACACACTAATGCACACCAGAAAAAATGCGAAATGTTTTTATGACTTAGTGCAAAACTGGGCTCAAATCCAGGACTTTTTGGTTTTGTGGTCAACGTGTGGACTACTTCAGCCGTCGCCACAATCCTTTCCGGTCTTAATATTTCAACGACGCCTTTACATTGGTATTTCAGAGATTGTGTTGCGACATATCTTTCAATGTAGAAGTATAATGTACTGACTGGAAATTCCTCATACCAATCAAAGAATAGCGCTTCCAAATATCCTTCCTTCTAAACATAATCCATCCCCGCTACTCTGATACCAGAGTTTTGTTTGCTCAGGATTGCCATACCCGCAGATGTCTCTTAGTAGGCAGCCACTTTAAGACGTTGACTCTGCAATCAGAAGATCGTCGATTCAGTCCCCTTAGGCCGTAAATTTTTTTTCTGAAAATAAAATGTCCCTCCTCTGTGTTTAAAATAATATCTAACATGGTCCTATAGTAACAAAGAAAAAATTAATTAAGCCTGTTGGGTAAAAAAGAACTTGTGAAGATTATGTATGGAACATTTTGTTCCACCGTGTGTTTTTTAACCATAAATTCTCTAAAATATATTATATTTACTTTGTACAATAATCTGCAAACAAATAGAGTTTCATACTTAAATTACAGCATAATTTTGTGATTCTGTAGCATCCACGACCGGTATTCTAAAAATGCTATCGGGTAAAAAACGATGGAGTTGGTGTTGCCCAAATATAAGTACGGTGACAAGTCCATAATATGTTGGCAAATTTGTATGAAAATTACGAAGAAAAGTAATTTGCTCAGCTTTTACTAAGAGATTTGTTCTGTGAATTTCGCTCATAAGAATAAATCCGGACGGACCAAAGTGATCACGGTTTTAAGATTACTAACTCTATTATAACTGACTATATTTTTTTATCTTCGTTTACATCATTGGGTGCCTCGGCAGCCGACTGCATGAGCTAATGCTAATGCCTATCAATCTAAAGGCTGAATATGTTTCTGCAGACAAGCTAAGAGCTTCCCAGAATGTGTGATATTTAATAGAAAAAAGAAGATAATTAATAATTTTTACATATGTAGGTTAGGTTTACAGTCCGCCAAATCTAAAAGGCATCAGCTCACATACATATGTAATTAATTAAAATAGTTTAACGAAAACATACAGTCATGCAGTCAAACCTACATGTGATAATTGCTAAGAAATAAAATGAAAGACAAAAATTGTACGTCACACACAAAAGTAGAACAGAACAACATGCTGTTTTTGAAGGCTGCTACACCTTCATCTTTAGCGTTGTTCGTGTGTTGTCCACTGGGTTTTGTTATCAATATACTTATGTAAATTATTAACTTTATACTCGTATATTTATTATTTCTTATTTATAGAATACGAAAGATTTATTGGATGTTATTTTTTTCCACTTGTGCTTGGTATTTTTTTCGTTATGTTTTCATTACTAAAGATTTCGTAAGAATAATAAAAAGAATAAAATTAATAAAATCGTTAAAACGTAACTGTATTGATATACTTCCCGTTTTCTTTATTTTTAATCAATGCAAAAAAAAACTGCAATCAAGTTTTAATCATAAAAATATTTCTTTGCACGTTGTTTTTTGCATTCTTTTAAACTTTTATTTTTATTGTCTTCTTGCCGAACCATTTAAAATAATATTTCGCGATAATTGTCAAACAAAGTATCTTGAATCCAAAAAAATAACTCCGAAACTCGTGCATAGACACCTGGAGTATTTGGCAGAGCACAGTCATGACCCCAAGAGACTATGCCAATTTGCAAGTTATTGAATACCAAAGGACTACCAGAATCAAAATTGCAAGCATCTACTGTACCATTGTAAAAGCCAGCGCATAGCATGCGTTCCGTAATTTTGTCATTCAGGAGACGATTGCAAGTGGCTTGTTCTATAACTGGAACATTTGCCATCATTAACTGGTCAGCTAAAGTTCCATTATTTGTTATGCCCCATCCCATTATAGTAGCATAACTGTCTTCCTCTACATAATTTCCAGGTGCTGCTAATATTATGGGTTCAATGTTGGCACCAAATGTAAAGTCATTCATAGTTCTTATTAAGCCGACGTCATAATCACATGTGGTACTGTTAAACTTTTCATGAACATAAATAGTTTTTACTTCGTGAACTTCTCCCTCTTGCAGCTCCAGAGTCTTGTCGCCGACATGAACTTTTAAGTTGGCCGGTATTAGATCAGTTAAACAATGGGCTGCTGTTAGAACTGTGCGTTCATTAATAATAGAACCACCGCATTTATGGCTACTTCCTTTTTCGCCTTGTACTAATATAGAAGCCATAAATGGATAATTGTCATCCGCCACTGTACCACCAATAATTCTTGGTTCTATTTGGAAACTTTGTATTGCAGGGAATAAAATACTACTGAGAAGTAGATAAACGTTTTTCAACAGCGATACGTGGTACATAATGATTTAACATCAACTGAATATCAAATGGAAAATATATCGTACTTTTATATAAAAAAAGCAACAGGCGTTTAAGCGGACGGCAGTCATTTTCATTAACAATAAATTAACAGATACGAAACTATTCGACAGAAACTAAATTAAATTAAAGTAAAATAGTCATAATTTTTTTAAACATTATTGGGGCTTAGTTATCAGTAAAGAGAAGAAAATATTGGGAAGTTTTTTACACGAGACTGACTACTGCCTTTGCTTTAAGTTTTAAAATTTCTTCTAAATTGAGTTATAAATAAAATTTTATTTTTATGAGAACGTCGATAACATCATTGACATTTTCAATTCTAAAGCTGAAAGAAAAATATTTCAGATAATACAGCAATCTTTTTTAATTACCTCTTAGCAGTAGCAATTAGTTCTAAGCGTAGAAATGTTTCGTGGCTGATTACATTTGGAACTGGCTAACAGTTTCATTTATGGAGACCACAATAGATTCCCTTGACCGCAAAAAGTCGAGAAATGAAGAAAACTCGATTTTCGAAAATCCTTCCAGCCGAATGTTAAGAAATCAATTGCATACTCACAGCAGGGGTTCGATTTTCGTTCAATGATAATGTGAAGTGAAACCTTTTTTCATATTTTAATAACGCTTCTGATTTGCGTTCAGTGAAGAATGAAAAAAAAACATTCAAATGTTTTTATATAGACAAAACGAATGGAATAAAAAGAAGTGCAAACAAGTGATATAAACTTTTCAAGTGAAACATTTTTTTTTCACTTCCCATTTATTGGTGAAAATCAAGCAAATGACCTGAAAAGAAAAATATATTGTAATCACTTTATTACTTGCTTAGTTGTGTTGAAAAGAATTTAATTTTTGCATAAAGTTCAAACTCCGCACTAGTGCAGTGGTTGAGGTAGTTCCCACGTTGACCACTGGTACATCAGAGCACCCTCCTTTGTCGGTTTTTTGTGTGGCACCATCAAAGTAAAATAATTACTAAAAATCGCTACTAAAAAGACGAAACTTCAAAATTTACTTCATAAGCGATGTAACACTGCTATAAAAACAAAAGCGTACAAAAGCAGTGTTGTAAAAATAATGAAGAATGTTTTGTAAAAATAACAACTTCTGTAGGGGTGCACGAAACGCCTGAAGTAGAGTTCGAAATTTCGTCTATGTTTGGTGAAATTTATGACGTTTGTGAGCAATCTGACATTATTGTGGTCGACACGTCGTTCCCCAACTATAGCAGAAGATGCTGAAACGGCATCAAGTTACTTATCAACTGCTGCAAATGCATTTACTTCTGCGACAACTGGAAGCGGTGAAGCCCTACAATTTGAAAAGTTTCTCAAAAGTGAGGCGAGCAAATTGCTATTTTAAGAAAGCAGAAAAAGCTTCAAGGAATCAAACGGCAGCGATTACAGCTTATACACAGGCCAAAGAAAAATCTTGTTGTGAAGCTGCAACTGCTAATTGAAATATTGAGGTATGTGATGAAAATCGTTTTCGGCGTTAAAACGTTTTGAAATCGACAAATAGTGTAATGAATTTGTATGTGACGTTTTTAACATGTGACGCATTTCGATAATGCCAGTTTAAATTCGTTTTCAAATCGTTTAGTTTTACTTGAATATTATTAATATTAATATTAATACAGTACGAGCTCGGTATGCGCAACCGAAAGGAAATCGGGGTTGTTGCTTTTACCGAAAAGTTGCAATAACCGACCACTAAAAATTTAATATAAAAACACACCATTATTTAACTTAAATTCATTCATTTTTATTACTTTAACATAAATTAAGCATAAAATTAATGTTTTATACATAAGTACATACTTAAATAAAAAGCAAAACAAAAAATAAAAATGAACTTCATATTTTATACGTTTTAACCTTTTGGGAAATCGCAGCTTCCTTCATTTCTTGAAGAGCAATTAATTTTTCATAAGGAATATCATTTTCTGTTGCCCACTCCATACAAATGTCAAGGGCTTTAATGGCATCATCTAATTTAACTTTTTGTGTTTTTTCAATTTGTACATTCTCTGCAATTTCTTCGTCTGAAAGATCTATAGCTTCGGGCTCATCTGTATAGTCTTCTCTGATCCATTCACCGATTTCACCATCTGTCAAGTTCATATCCGGTAAAATATACTGTAACAAATTCGAAATACATGGTGTAATTGAAGTCAGTTCGTATCGCAAGCTCATTTTTTTTGATTCTGCTGACTGTGGACTTGTTAACTTTGTAATCAGTACAAATCCTTTTAAAAGATTCACCATTTTGCAATTTGCTCAAAATTTCTAATTTTTGTTTAATTGTTAGCTTAATCACTTTTTTTACTACTCCCATATTTTTTAAAATGATGTGTACTTAACAATGATCTTCACTTAACTCATGTAAAACTTTAAACGTGCAACGCATTGCAAAGATTGAGATTATGAAAACTGTTTAAGCGCCGCTCCTGCGTGAGCACAAAAAAGTAAAGAGCATAAAATAAATAAAAAAAAAGTACCACCACTGACAAGTGGAAAACATTTTTAAGAAGGGTTCTTTGCTGATATCTTAAGTACTTGTTAAAACTACGTTTCTGAAGAAATAAATTCAGAGAGAAAAACGCTTAAAATTTAATAAAACAGAAAAAGTTGCACTTATCGAGACTGTTTTTTGAAAAAAGTTGCACTTATAAAGACTGTAATGTAAAAAAATTGCCTGTTGCGCTAATCGGGGTGTTGCGATAATCGGTGGTTGCACAAATCGAGCTCGCACTGTATTAATATAGAAGTGAAATTTAAAAATTTAAATACCCACATTTTATCTGGCAAATTTAAAGGATCCGATTTATCTTTTAAACGTTTTCTTAGAATATTTTCGCTATTCATCCTATTAGTTTTCTTCCAAGAGAATTAGCGAAACCGCAGCAAAAAAATAGGCATTTTATAAATAAAAATGATAAAATATGTTGATACAAATTTTATTTTGTTATTTTGTTTAAATATATTTAACAAACTTCACTTACATACACATATGTTTACAGTTGTATTATTAGATTTAATACAGTTGTATTTAGAGAAGATATGTGGAAACGAAACAAATATGAAATATGAAATCGATCGAAAATCATCACACTACTGTCGATTTGAAAAGACGATTTACTTTTCAAATCGATCGATTTCCATCACATACCTGATTGGTAAAAAAACGTATTCCGAATTTCGTCTGATAAATCTATTAAAACAATTAATTTTCTATTTTTATTTATGTGAATTTATATTATTTTTCTATTTATTCGTATTTTATTTTATTTTGTTATTTAAAGTTGAATGACATAAATACAAAAGTTTCACGGCTGCAACTGGAATAAAACATTTTTTCATTACTTAAACGGGAATCGCAATCTGTGTAATTATGAGAAATCATTTGTCCCGTTCAATGCCCGATGTAGGGGCTGTAGGGAAGATTCGGAGAGAGATACTGTTGTGCATTTTCTCTGTGAGTGTCTCAGTCTGGCTATGTTGAGGCTGAGATGCCTTTGGGGTGCCTTTCTTGGACAACTTGGGGCTGTGGTCTCGGCTGGATCTGACGGACTTAATGAAGTAGCTGAACGGCACGGGGTGGCTGTGATGTGCTCTGGTGTCTACGGAGCTAAGATAACAAAACGGCACCCACTTGCTACGGTGCTACTTGAGTCTCCTCGTTTTGCTCGGCTGCCTTCCAATCTAACCTAGTCTATCTTATTGTGAAAAGTGCTTATTCAGACGAAAATGAAAGCTTTCTTTTCATTTCACATTATCACGAAATTGGAACCGACTCATTGGTTTTAGACTGGATCGGCAGGTTGCTGGATGGTAAGGTAAATATAGGTTCCACAGCACTTGGGTCCAATTTTATTATGCTCCCATTATGATACCTGTTATGATAAAACTTTCACGTATTGTAGTGATACAAGAGTATATAGGTCTCTGCTTGTAACCGGAACCGAACCTCGAATCCCAACTTATTAACTACCGCACTACTCACTAGTTCAGCGGGGCACCCACCCACAGGTCTTACCAGCCCTCAATTTTTCACTGTGGATGTCCCTCGTTTTTTTTTTTTATTCTTTTCATAAGAATTAATTCTTTTAAAAAAGTGTCTAAAGCAAATTCTCAGTATGTAAAACTACTGGAATGTAACAACTTATACAAACGAATATATAAGTATGTATGTATTTGCAAGTTCCTAAGAATTACGAAGAGTCTGTTTGTAATGTGGGGACTCAAAGGATTTATGACAATTGTCAAGCGTTTACCTTTAACTAGTTGACAGGGAACCAGTTAAATTTGTCTTTTACTTCATTTTCTTTTACGATTTGCTACTTACTTACAACTCATACCATGTCTGAATGCATATGTATTTGTGTGTATGTCAGCAAACATTCACCCTTGGGCAAATTTATCCCAATCTGTGAAGAACAAAAGAATCCCTTGTCGACTGAACTGCCATAAATTCCCAAGAACAGAAGCAGCACTCTAATCTTTGCAACAGTCACATTTTATATTTCGCGTTCACATGTTATTGTTGTCAAATTGTCTCCGTACGAGAGCATCATTCGCTTACATGTCTATTTGCTGTCTTGCGGCTTCTGGTCTGTGTTGCAACTTCTTTTAGTGTTTTATATACAAAACGCGTAATTAGATTAAATCTGTTATGCGTATATGAATATAAAATACACGTAAAATCTCATTCTATGAAATCTATTCAAAGAAATATTTACTTAAATGTAACTGGCAATACCGTAGAACAAGATTAAATAAATAATTTACCCTAAAGGATTCGTTGATTTTAACTACAGCTCTTTTAGCGACATGTTCCAGAGCGAGCTATATTCCATATATTTATATGTACAGTGGCCAAAAAAACTATTCGACATAGGCCGTAAACTTTATATATTTATCAATAATAAAATATGGAATGTTGTTTTTAACAAAATAAACTTATAAAAGTCTTTATTAAGGAACACAAAGTTATATTCAGTAAAAAAAATGAGATCTCAAAGTAAAAAAAGCAAAAAACACATGAATTAAAATATTAATAACAAAAAACACTCAAAAAAAGTATTCGACATTGGTAACAATTTTAAAATACATGAATTAAAATACAAGCTTATTTCTACTTCAGTAGCGAGTTGCTTTTCCTTGCCTACGTATAACCTCTTTTAAACGATCTGGCATAGATTTTACCAACGTTTTGGTATATTCTGGATCAATTTGGCTCCATTCCTCCTGCAGGAGAACTTTCATCTGGTGTTTGTGCGTAAATTCACGTTTTCTGATTTTTTTTTTCCAAGTGACCTCAAAGATGTTCAATTGGGTTAAAGTCTGGGGACTGTGGCGGCGTTTTTATTAATTTTGGACAATTATATAAAAGCCAAAGCTTTGTATTAGTGGCACAATGTTTGGGATCATTATCTTGATAAAACTGAAATCTATTAGCCAGACCCAATTTTTCAGCACTTGACCTCAAATTTTGCTTTAGGAGATCAATGTACTTTCGGTGATCCATAATCCCATCAATAAACCCAATATTACCCACGCCTGATGCCGCCATACATTCCCATACCATAACACCACCGCCACCATGTTTAACAGTTGGTACCATATTCGTTTCATCCAATTCTGTGTTAGGCCTGCGATGTACCAGAACTTTTCCATCACATCGAAAAAGGCTATATTTACTTTCGTCAGCAAAAATAAAATACATCCAGAACTCCATTGGCTTATTTACATGCTCTTTCGCAACATCTAATCTCAACTTTCTATTTTTCTTAGTAATGTGTGACTTCTTCCTGGCTGATCGTGCATTCAAATCGTGCTTTTTTAAGACGTTTCTTATTGTTTGAGGTGTAACGGATATACCTAAGTGTTCCTCAGTGTTTTTAGCTAAAGTGTTAGCAGTAATTTTTGGATTTTTTCTTACTTCACGCACGATTCGCCGTTCATCTGAATCTGTAAGTTTGCAAGGTCGCCCAATCCTTACCTTGTTTATCACAGTTTTACTTGATTTGAACTTTTTTATAATGTAATATACAGTAGTTCTTGACCTTTAAACGGATTCTGATATAGTCTTTTCCGTTTTTCCTAATTTAAAAGGATGTATTATTAAATTTCTTACATCAACAGAAGTTTCTTTCCCTTTACGTCCCATCGTCGCGATCACTTGCACAGAAATAAGAAAAAAGTTCTTGTAAATGATAATCAAGAAACATAGCGATATTTTTACCAACAATGACATGAAGTAATGAGAAATTCACAATCAGAATAAGGGAAAAACAATGCCAGTCGAATACTTTTTTTGCTTTGCAATTTTTGTTTTTTCGTTCAAACAGATGGATGAGTTAAAAAATGTGCAATTTTTATTATTTTTAGGACCATAAATTATTAAATACATATAATACAATGTGATCTCACGTTTATACATATAAAAAACAAAAGGATACTAGCATTTTCAATGAAATTTAAGAAAATAATTGCAATGTCGAATAGTTTTTTTGGCCACTGTATGTATGTACGTTTGTTATTTTTCTGATAACAATGTCTGTATCTGCGATGTTAGACGATGAGCAAATCTTTTAGAACTTGACATTCTCGCCTGAGTACGTAAATACATAAAAAGAAAGTAGCTAAACGTAGTGATTTTGTTAAATAAATATTTAAGATTATTGTAGCCCAGGGGTTTAGAAATGAAAAATATAAAAAAATCAAAATGCGTTTTAAAAATATAAAACAAGTACGTTTAAAAATGATGCTGAGACAAGTCATGTTCATGACAACATTTGGAAGGCAAAATATTCTTACTTAAGCGCAAAGAGGGTCCAATATACAACAGCCACCAAACCACTGCATGCATACATACATACATATTGAATTGCTGAGCTTCGTATCAAAAAATTGATTGGAATATGTCAACCATATTTTACTTGCTTCAAACTGTCACATTAAAAAATAGTTTAGTCAACTGAATTTCCACTGAAAAAGCTTCAGCTTCATGTGCCCCCTCAAATTCTCTTTTCTAGTCGCCTGTTAATCATTGTGTTGACAATTGTCTTAATTATTGTTGTCTGTCGCTCAGTTTTTATTTGTTCCACCAACAACAAAACATTAACCACAAAAACCTAACGCCCAGAAATCAAATTTCATTCATTCGTTTTATTACAAAAAAAATGTGCGTTGCTGTTGTTTGTATACAAACTTACATACATACATACATATATATTTTCGATTTCTGTGTGAAGGAAAACGCTCTAGTAAATAATTGATTTGAACAGATGCTCACACAGTTGGTCGACTTGTCGTTGCTGTTGTTAACTGTCAACAAATTTTGTGACAGCTACAAACATATTTATGGATTAGTGCTACAGCTGTAGAGTAAAAACGTTTCAGTTCCACATATTGTTACTGCCCAGGCAATGGAATTTCATTTGATACACTGCTCAACATGAAAGTGGAAAAAATTGCTTTAAACCAAAAAAAAAAAAAAAATTCTGTCAATATGAATTCTCTATACAAAAAGTTTTAGTAAGAGAAATTTTCATTATACTCGTACATGTAAATAATTATAATTCAGTCTAAATCGCGTTAAATAAATATAAAAAGATGATAAAAAAAAACCAATTTATAAAAATCTTAAATATTCAGAATAGAATTTAATCGAACTACAGTTATTACATATTAATGGAATTTTCTGTCGTGTCCAATTTCGCAGTTAATTTATCACAATATTGTGACGAAATTACTTTTTTTGATTAGAGTAAGGGGAAAAAAGAAAAGTTAATCTCCAACACCAGTTGAGTATAATACGTATTTTCTATACCACTACGCTTGCCATCAGTACTCTTTTAGTCAACAGGGAGTTAGTTATATAGTCATTAATATCGTCTATTTAAACCGTCAGAGCTTAGGAAAACGCATACGAGAATAATCGTTACTGTCTACATACTATTAACAAAGGTTGCCAGTTTTGTTGTCTTCTATGTTCTAATAAAGGTCATACTTCATATATTCCCTTTCATTGAATAGTTAACAAACATTTTTTCCCTTATTCTAATCAAAAAAGTAATTTCTTCACAATATTGTGATAAATTAGCTGTGAACTCGAACACGACAGAAATTTGCATTAAAATATGTAATAACTGCAGTTCGATTAAATTCTATTCTGAATATTCAAAAAGCAAGTGTACGTGCAAATAATGTTAGTTAACCTTTCAATGAAAGGACAGAATAACTATCACGTGGTTTTTCATTGCCATCCCCGATAGAGGCCTAATTTCTAATAATTGTAGTTCAAATTAATATAAAAGAAAAATAATTTTTCTAGTTTTTTTTTTTTTTTTTTTCTAAAAGAAAAATATTCAATATTGGAAAATATGATAAAAATTATTACAACTATAAAAATTTGAGATTACACAATTATTAGCATAGGAAGAATATTTTGCGAAAAACCTATGAAATGCAAAACAGCAGTGTTTTTTTTTCGACATATAAAATCAGAACAACTAACCATCAATGTCCTTAAAATGTCACGGCGGATGTGTTATGTACACTTTGTAGCAGAAAATCGTGGAGTATTTGCTAAAATTGGAATTCTGCTCTGAGCTGTTGTTTCCGCTGTTATTTTTTTTTTGCGAAATGGAAAAACTTTTAGTAACGAACATTTTTTATTCAAGACCAATTATTCTCAAATTGTTAACACAAAATGCTAAGAAAGCAAAAAACCAACTAAACAAATAAATAAGTAAAAAAACAAATTATTTTATTTACTTCCCATAAAGAATTAAGTTAGAGAAACAGAAAACACTTTCTGTTGCCCTGTGTTAGATGTGGCACTAAACAACGAAATTAATTTTTCAAGTTTCGAGTTACAAGTCTTCGAACTTAAAATAAAAAAGAACACAAATATTTATTAATGAATCTAAAATATTTGTGTATCTGATGTTGTTGGTTTTAGGTTGCGTGTTTTATTTTTCATTTTCCCATACACGATTTAGTGTAAAGTGTGGCATATGTAAACTTTTTTTCAAAAACAGAGTTTTGAAAATTGTTTCAAAAATTGCTTTGTATTTCTAAAATTATATTTGAGTAATGAAAACTTAATTGCTAAGAAGTGGACAAATTCAAACACAATTATTAAAAGTAGCATGAGGTCTTCAAAAATCTTTTAAAATACTAATCGGGAATAAATTCTTATATTTACCGATTGTGTAAAAGATGTAAAATGGTCGGCATTAAGCACAGTATTTCTTATATTTATTGATTGTGTAGAAGATGTAAAACAGTTTGAATCGTTTGAAAGTAAGAAAAATATTATTTTCATGTTGAATAACGAAACCATTTTAAAAATAAAATCTCACAAACTACTCAAATACGAGATCTTTCAGTAAAATTTATTTCACGTCACGTCACGTTGAGCCATATTATGATCGCATGTGATAATATTATGGCCAGCAAAAAAAAAAAAAAGACGTACAAAAGAAATAGTTTATTCATGCGTTCTATTGCAAATGAAGTGGTTCAATGTAGCTGAAGAATGCATGATTTTAACATAGGGATGTCATTTGCGGTATTGTTCACTTCTTGTTTTTTTTTGCTGGGTAATTACGTTTCATTGTAATGCGTGTATATTTCACTTATTATTTACATGGTGATAACGAATCTCGTCCCAATAGGTTTTACTTACATACATACATGCATAATTGCAACAGCAATTAATATCCGGAAATAAGAATCCTTACAATTAAAGTTACAAGTTAAAAAGTTAAAAAGGCGTAGGCGTGATGCAATCAACGTGAACAGAATTGGCTTGATGCAGACAATAATGTCAAATTATTTAAATTTTTTTTTATCTGGGACCAGCACTCAGGAGATGACTCCTACACATGCGAAGCATTGTGCTCGAACTATAAAGGGAAAGGGATAGTAGGAGAAACGACAGGAGGTGAAGCTTAATTAATTATTTTTGCAGCTCTGCTTTCGCACCTTCTTTGTTTATACTCGTATCAGTGCTGAAGCTTCGGTTCAGTAGCCATTTTTTTTATTATTATTTTTACTTCGCCGGTGCTACACAATACCGACAAAGGAGGGCGTTCTGATGCGATTGTGGATTGCTATCAGCTGAAGCCGGTATTGTTAAGTGACCAGTGGCTATGCGTTCGCCACTGAAACCTTCCGACAACAACTGACACACAAAGACACACTAATGTTTATTTTTATTTTAAAATTTTAGTCTGAAACTGGGGTTGAACCCAGGTCTGTTTTTGGATTTGTAGTCAACGTGCAGACTACCATCCATCGTGCCATCGCCACCCTCACAGAGCTAATAAAATTTATTTGAAATTGACAACCTGTATGAATTCGAAATATTATGAGTAAAACGAAGCATGAGCGATGATTTCTCGGAAATAAACATTCGCTAAATTGTCAAACATTAACGTTTTTTTTTCCAATCAATTTGTAAATTGCAGTTCGGTTCCCGCCTGATGAGATCCTGGGTGTGTCTTAGAGCAGAAAATTAAAAAAAAAACAATCTGCATGATGAGAAGAAAGTAGAATTTTAACAAGGTTCATTTTCGATATTGCTTAAGATTTCCTATTAATATACAACCGAACATTCGAGAACGAAACATTTGCTGCCACAAACTGAGTGACGGGTGAACTCTACGAGTTCTTTTTTTTCACTAACAACAGTCGTTCTTGAATGTTTTATCCTAGAAACTAATTGCTGCTAATTGTTTGATGGCGATGTTACTTTCGTGTGCAGTGGTCAAGCGCGTATTAACATCATTCCACAAGAATTCGAGATTCTCGTCAAGCTTAAACATATTTTTTATTTGAGTGTAGGAAAAGTATTGCACTACGCATTAATAAAACGTATACTTGTATCGCGATTTTTTTTTAAACAAATATTAATATGAAATAACGGTAAATCTTCCCTAATTGTGAATTATTATTGCGTACATTAAATATTTTGTTGTCTAAAAGTACGAGTATTTAAAACGCAGGAAACATTTTTCCAACGTAACGCACCAATTTTATATTTTGCCTAAAAGCACTTAATGTGAAATTGTTGAGTTGTTGGTGAAGCAGAAACAAGTCAAAAACTAAGTTTTTACGAAAAAAAAAATAAAACACAGCACAATAATTTAATAAAATTTTGCTCAAGTTGTATTTAATTTTGCGAAATTAAGTGAAAAACAAAGATAATGGAAAGTTTTCAAACACGAAAAAAATTCAAAAGAAAAATTATACGTGGAAAGTTACATAAGTTAAAATTAAATTAGTTTTAAATACTTTATGTTTTCTCGTTGATTAAAAATGTTGTAAAAATATTTCAGATTTATTTCTTTTGATCATCTGTAGCTTCTAAAGCAACTCCATAATTTTTTTTTATTGTTTTTTTGTGCCATATTTAAATTCTTTTTGTTTAAGAACTTCTTCCTTAATCTGTATTAAATAATGCTGGTCATGTCCAACATACAATTAAATACATTTAACTTACGGGTAGTAAAAAAAATTTATATGAATGCATTCGTACATTTAACTGAAACTTCAAATTAATTTTAGATTCCTATTCCTTTTATGGCAGTGATGGTTTAGCGTAGTGTTTGCTGCTGTTTAGTCTGTCTCAATTCATTTTTAATATAAATTTTTTGAGGAAATTATAATGTTTTTTTTTCTATATTTTATTTTCAATTAAAAACAACAAAATAGATAAAATAGAAATATGTGTCTATTATAAAAAAGTAAACTCATGGATTGTTATGTTTTTGTTTAAAGATTTTTGGTTTGTGTTTGGTTTTCAACTTCAACTCTCTTGGGTTTGTATTCAAAAATTAGGAAAAATCCACTGATGAGCTAAGTACGCATTAGCGAAATAGTCCTAAAGGGTGGTTAAATTTCAAGGGCCGATGTTGATTTTGAATAAAACACAAACTATTTAGGAAATTATTGTAATTTTATTTTATTATGATATATTGGTATTACTCAATTATGTATGGAACAAAATATCGGCCAAATGGGCGCCGCGACCACGGCAACAGTGGATGATCAATTTTCGAAGAAAATCATCTTCAATGATGAGGCACATTTTCACCTCAGTGGATTCGTCAATAAACAGAATTGCCGCATTTGGGCGAATGAGAATCCAAGAGTGATTGTCGAAAAACCAATGCACCCACAAAGAGTGACTGTTTGGTGCGGTTTATGGGCTGGCGGCATCATCGGGCCGTATTTATATATTTTTTTTTCGGGAAAAAGCACAATTTTAAAATTAGAATCATATATAAAGAGATATTCCCAAAATAAATTCCGTTAACATACAAAAATTTAATTTATTTAATTAGCTAATACAGCAATTTTGAAATATCACCTTACTTAATTGCCGATTTATGGTCATATTATGTCATTTACCACGAATTCTATAGAAAAGTCATCCATGTCTTGAAAAAGTCACATTGTAGAGTGAGGAAACACTATGTAAATAATAAATTTTCGATTTATAACAACATTTTTTTATAGTGGTTGTTTTCCTCGTAGTAGTTGTAAAATTTTACAAAAAAATATTTCATTTTTTACCAATCTCATGGAAATCTGATGTAGTATCGGCAAAATGTTACGATAAAAAAATTTGTGGAATTAAATTTTTTTCGTTTCAAATAAGACAAACAATAATTAAAATAAGAAATACGATTAGCCTGCGCATGGTGCTATAGATTGACGTTGACTTTTCCTTTGTTCCCTTGGAATGCTATATCGTGTCAAATTCTTTCAGAGAAACTTTAGCCTAATTTGGATATAATAATAATTATAATATTTGTCCGCAATCAGTAAAATTCTGGAAAAAATAATCAAAGTCAAATTAGTTAATTTTATCGAGACAAACAACATTATTCCACCTGAACAGTTCGGGGATTTCGCAGGGAACATAACACTTCCCATCCACTGATTAGAATTAGAAACTTAGTTATAGGAAACTTTAATCAACAAAAGTCAACGGGTATGGTCTTATTAGACGTCAAAGCTGTCTTTGACTCGGTGTGGCACGACGAGCTAATTTTTAAAATGCTTAACTATGGTTTTCCAACACAACTTATAAAAATAATTCAAAACTTGCATACACTACGTTCCTTCCGAGTACATATTGGTTCATCATCGTCTCACACTTTCATCATTACAGCAGGTTGCCCTCAAGGTTCCTGTTTATCTCCTATTCTCTATTCTCTATAACCTATGTACCTGCGTTTTCCCACATTTAAGTTACTGCACTATGTCGATATTTGCAGACGACACAGCTGTCCTCAGCTCTGAAGTATTATCGATGGACAATATATCAAACCTTCAAAGAGCCCTAACTGAGCCCTACATTTATATTTTAATAAATGGAAAATAAAATTTAACTCTGAAAAGACACGGGCAATTTACTTTTCAAGAAAGCGCAAAGCATGTTTTCTTCCACAAAATAACTTTGTTTTTGACAATCGTTCTATCCAATGGGAGCAAACAATTAAATACCTCGGGGTTATAATGGATCCAAAAATGAAGTTCAGAGATCTTATTTCATACATTGTGAACAAAGTAAATGTACTAACAAGAATACTATACTCATTAATCAACAGGAATTCTAAACAATAAAAAGCTAATACTAAAAACAATTTTTCATGCTGTTATTTTTTACGCAGCACCTGTTTGGTCGACCGCTGCCAACTATCATTTAGTAAAATTACAAATATCCCAAAACAAATTGCTGAAACTAATTTATAACCTTCCTAGGTTTTTCTCGACTGAGCGGCTGCACACACTTGCCGGCATAGAATTAATTAAATATAAACTTAACAGGATTAGCAAAAATTTTAACACCGTATATCTAAATTCGGGTTATGAACGTATCAATGATCTGGCTCATCGTAGGTAGGTTGGTTAGTTTTAGGATTAGTCGTTTTAATATAAAAAATAAAAATATTTAAATAGGTTTTGCTAAATTTTGCCTCCATTTAGAAATATTGTAAATATGGATCCATAACATATATTATAATATAATTTATAAAAGTAAACTCATGGATTGTTATGTTTGTGTTTATAGATTTTTTGGTTTGTAGGTTTAATATTCAAACAATTCTCGTTTGATTAATTGAATTTTAAACATATAGATTTTGGGTTTGTATTCAGAAACTAGGAAAATCCACTGATGAGCTAAGTAAGCGTTAGCGAAATAGTACTATATGGATATGCTTTCCTCCTCAATTATTGAGTTGCTTTTGTAATAAAATGCTTTATGATATTTTTCATACTGTGTGAGAATATCATAAAGTATGTAAAAATAAATTTCACATATAGTTTATAAGGGAAAAAGCACAATTAGAATCATATATATAAATGAATATTCGCAAAATAAATTCAGTTAATATGGATCCATAACTTTATAAAACAACTTACATTATAATTACGTAGAAAAAGATACAAATCTTAAACACTTCAAATATAAAAATTTAAGACTAAGTAAAATGTATATATATTATATAACAAGAATAAAAAATTGAATTGAATTGAATGACAAAAATAACTATAATATATATATAAAAATAAGAAAAGTTTAATAATTTTCGATTGTATTTTATTTCTTAGCACCTTCGAAACTAATGAGTTTGAACGGTGTAATTGTGCGTGACAAATGTAACACGTGCTTGACGGTTTTAGATTTTTAAAAATTACACATACTTATGTATACATCCAACCATAACGCACGATGTTAATTGTAAATAAAACAGAAAGTTATCTTAATATTTCTTATTTTAATAGAAGGATCTATAACAATTATGTGGGAAATAAAATATCGGTCAAATGCACGCCACGACTTCGGTCGCATACCTCTATCCAATGGTCGCTATTTTCAATGACTCTGAGATATAATTGAGGTTCAATATAGTTAATGTGCCGAATTATCTGATCCTTTAGCTCTTGAAATGTTCTTGAATTATTGAGGTACACTTTTTCTTTTAAATATCTTTTGCTTTGAATATATCCCAAAGAGCACATTATCGTGACAGCCAGTTAATATAGCCACAACGTGAGATAACATGGCCATAGAATTTCTCACGCAAAAGAGCCATTGTTTGGTTGGCTGTGTGGCAAGTGGCACTATCCTGTTGAAACCACATATCATCCAGCCCCATATACTGAGTTTGTGGCCACAAGAAGTCCGTTATCATCTCGCGATAGCGAATACCATTCACGGTAACTAGTTGGCCAACATCAGTCTCGAAGTACGGACCGATGACGCCGATGCGCTAAACGGATTTATAAAAATTTACATCTGAAACTCTTTCTACAGCCGTTTTAAAGTTTTATACTTCTGTGTGAAACCGGCATAGAAATTCTGTTGATAATTACGTTTTTGGTAAACGATATGTTCAGAAGATATATTCTGAACATTACAACGAAGATTTTGTTGTTACATGTTAACCCTCTACCTCTATCTGACAACGGGTACTACTTTTGTCATTTTTTTTTTTTAAGGAAAACATTAACTTTAAAACAGCAATGGAATTAGTTGAAATGTTTTACGAAAATGTCTATCATAAAATTGTAGTACAAGTGTCCGAATACAGTTGAAATCAGGTCTAGGTTTAATTTTCTTTAATATCATACAAAAAGAAATTGCTTTTACCTAGAGGTAAGATAAATATTTAACATAACATAATGCTGAAGCTATTTAATGTCCCACAATAAACTGGGATTTCTACATATTTTACTTTTTGGTAACAAGTAGCTGATTCCAAAATTGTCTTTTGACCAACAGTTTTTGCACTTTCTTTTGCATATTTATTAAACAACCAGGGCAAAAATGAGCGTAATTCATATTCACTAAAGAACCTGCAATTAGGAATACTTGAAAACTATAATGTACGCACTCTTTATATGCATTTGCCAGTTTTCAAAATGTTTTTTTTTGTTTTTTAACGAAATAATGCCACACACAAAGTTGTTACTGTTAAATGCTTTTGCTGCCATCACGTACGTATGCCAGCTCTTTTTTTATTTATCAATATAAAACTCTACTAACATCTGGTCTCTCGACCAAATCAATGTGGATGATGATGGTGATGCACGTTTCCTACCTGCCGACTGCGCCACCTCTAGTCTTTTGATAAAAGCTTTAAATTGTACAGTGGGCGTGGCAGTTATGCTAGTAGTTCTACTAGTCAGCTTCATACAAGAAAATCGTTCCTTATGCGCTGTAGAAGAGTAAGAAGCACTACATTTAGCCACGCAAAGTCATAAAACTGTCAGTGTGATTATGATGTGTACTTGCACTCGTACTTGTGCCGTAGATGTGTGTTTTTTTTTGTTTTGCTTCTTAGTTTTATTTTTGGTATTTCAGTTTTTTTTTTTTTTTTGCTCCGTGTGTGCCCCAGACAGTTATCGAGAACAAGTTTTCATAAAATATTTTTAACTTGTCTTTCGAAAGAAAAACTTAAAGATTTAGCAGGATATTTATTTTTCCAGCAGGATAACATCATAATTTACAGATGTGCCTGTCTAGATAATTAGTTCTATTATTTATTAATTACTCACGACAGTAGTTATCTCTTTTTCTTTTTTTTTTTTGGTTTTCGTTATTAATTAATTTCAACTATTTTTATAATTGCTTGGAATGGCCGTCGTAGGGATGTAGGCAAGTTAATAAGTGGCCAAAGTAAGTTAACAGGAAAAAATCTTGACAATTTTTAAAACTTATAAAAGGCAATAAAAAAATATTATTTTTCTTGGCATAATGGAATCATTATTTAAAATTGTGTAGTGTACTTTCTTCATGATTTTTTTGTGCATGTGGGCTTATTGAGTTATATAACTGAGAAGTTATTCAGTTATATAGTGGAATCGAAACATTAAAAAGTTTGTGTTTGCATATTCGGAAATAACTTTTCGTACTTTTTACAAATCTTCACCAAATGTCAACTTACATGCCTCTTAATGTTTCACGACTTCTTAAATTATATTTGAAATTGTTGAAAGTGCATCACAACACCTTAAACATTTTATGGTTGATTTTCAAATCCATAATAAGAAATAGAAAAAGCCTCAGAAGAAACGTTGTAAATAGATATAATTCTTAAGAGCCTTGTAGACGATCTCATAAACAACGCTTTAAGTGTGCGCGTGTGTCGTGCTTATTCGTGCTTCGCATAGTCATGGATTGAAATCAAAAAATTCTTTCTTTTTTTTTTAATTTGACGAATTATTATTGGATCGTCTCCATATATGAAAGACAATATTAATTTGTGTTTCATTGAACAGCAGCAATGCTTACCGTGTTTGAAAAACGCAGTAATCGCGACGAGGAAAGAAGTATTATGAAATATTATTTTAATTTAATTTAATTTCTTGAATTAATTTCGTATGTAATTAATTAATTTCCGTATGTAAAACTTCTTATTTAATCTTTCACAATCCTTCAATGATAACGAAAGTACACAAATATGTGACAACTTTTATAAGATAATTGAGAGATAAAGAAAAATAACTATCAGCCCATTAAGATACCACCAACCAACATTGTGTAATATTTGACATTGTCAGCTAAAAGGTGAATTGTATTATTAATTTAATTCTGTTATTGTAACCTCTGATAATAATGTCTTAAGCTGTTTTATTAAACTGATACCAAATATTTAAAGAGACAGATTTATATTTTCAAACATAAAAAAAAAACTTTTCTTAATACTTTTTTTTAACCTTTTTTATTATTTTAACAATCTATTTTTTAAAGCTTTAAGGTTTTTTCTCTTTTTATTTATTATTTTTATATATCTTTTCGATATTTCGTTATTTTTTTTAAAATAAAAATTTTTTAAAATAAAAACTTCCTGAAGATGTTAACCGAAGGTTAACGAAATATCGAAAATAAATATAAAAATAATAAATAAAAAGAGAAAAAACCTTAAAGCTTAAAAAAATAGATTGTTAAAATAAAAAAAAAACTTAATAATTGACGCAAAATTTTTTTTTAGAGCATTGAACGATAGAATGGATAAGCGGATTTTATTTTTTAAAGAGTATGTCATCCACATCCTTCAGATCCTTTTTTAAAATTTCGTGAAGTCCCAGTGAGGCTGCTGTTTTCCCTATTGAAAGTCGCGGATTTTCACGTAAACTGCTTTCAACCAGTTCAATGTTTTCGGGAGTCCTTGAAGATCGACTGGGCCCCGGTCGTGGGGCATTCATAGCCGGAGCAGTTGCGCGGAATCTCTGCACCCACGAAAGAATTAAATTTTATACTCGGTCCATCACTTATTCGCCGAATACCGAATTTTGAACAAAATTGTCGACGAGCAATTACGTAAGAATCATTACTCTTAAAAAATGTCTCCGCAGTGAACGCGCGATGCTCAATCGACCACTGCGACATCGTGACTGACAAATCCAAATTCCAACGGCGCCACCCTCCCTCCGCACCGATTATTACTTAAAAGAATCTTCAAATCTTTTTCTTTTAATAAAAATAATTTTACAATCAAAAGTATTTTCTTTCTTTTTTTATCTAGTTAAATTGATTGAATGAATATAATTATGACATGAAAAATATTACAAATCATTTTTATTTTTTTTATTTTTTTATAACAAGTTGAAAATATAGTGTCCAACATACTTTTTGAAATAATCGTATTTAAAAATATAAATTTGCCACCAAACACCCTATACATACATACATACATATAACTCAATTAAAAAGCAATTAAAAATATCAAGTTTAACTTCATTTTTTTACGAACAGAAAAATTAAAAAATTATATACTTTTAGAAAATCAAGTTGACTAAAATATCTTCGTGTAGGCACTCTTTCTTCTCGACGTTGAGTGAGGTCTTGAGAGGGTAACTAGCGTGGGTGGGCAAACGACTGCGGTCTCAGGCTCAATCCGGGCAAGTCTGAGCTAGTATTCTTTACAAGGAGTACAAGCCCGCTACTTTCAGCCTTTCTCGCTTTGGAGAACAGATCCTCCAGCAATCATCGAGTATTAGATATTTGGGGGTGATCCTACACTCCAGACTAAACTGGAGGGAGCTCATTGAAGAGCGTGTAAGAAAGGCTTGTGTAGCCTTATACGCCTGAAAGGGTACGTTCGGCAGGAGGGCGCGTCTTAAGTCTAAAATCGCCCTCTGGACATACAGTGCTGTGGATAGACCGATATTATCCTATGGTTGCCTTGTCTGGTGGGGGCCCTCGATAGGGCCAACAATCTAACCAGGCTGGGTAGGATTCAGCGATCTGTGTGTACTGGGGTTACCGGGGCATGCAGAACGTGCCCCGCTATTATTGCTATTTGGCTAAGGGAAGCCGGGTTCCTCAGGGAATACGTGTTTAGCCATAACTGCATTCTGCGAATCCTTCCGAGCTTCATTACAGACTTCCCGCTGAATATCTCCACTCGAAGATGAAATACAAATAAATCTATCGCAGAGCTCGTGACGCACGACGGATTTCGTTTGACGGCGGTGTTGTGTTAATAAGCATATGAATAAATGTGTTTTATTGCTGATGTCCCAATTGTTTTCCCAGCATTAACCTTGTCATTTTATAGGAATATCTTCTGAGTTGAATTTAAGAGAACAGATTCATGTTTATTTCATTTGAAAATAATATTCGGGTATGTTCTGTAAACCGAATCCTGAAAAATTTTTCGTTTTTTAAACGAATACACATACTTAGGTATTGAGATATCACTCGTTTTTAAATCGACTCTGTTTACAGAACCGGGGGTTGTCTAAATATACACAGTGAAAACTCAACTCGCGGACACCTCCTATAAGCGGACATTTCTCATAGAGCGGACAAAATTTCTCATTTTTGATTAAAATTAACGACTTGGCTCTTTTTAACGGAATCATGACATTTAGTTTTTGCACTGCTCTCTCGAAAGTAAATAAATGACAAAAAAATAATAAGGCCATGCTCTAAAATTTAAAGTTTAAACGTAAATATATTTTTAAAGCTACGATATGTAAACATTTAGGAGTAAGAAAATCACATGATTAGTTAATCGTACCGTGTAGTTAATAGACCCTGTACACTAACCTATGTTTAGATACACAAGAAGGTAAAGGTTTCAGGGCCACTATAGATCTACGTGTGAAATAGACCTGTTGTGCTTGAAGAGTTACGTAAGCTTAACGGATCCGACAGCATCAGGAAATGTCGTAGAAGTTTATATACGCGAATCTAGCAGTCAGCATATTCACTGCCTGGTGGTCCTTCTCCCTTATATGGCAAAGATTTTGTTTCTATAAAAATAATATTTCTATACAAGAGATAATAAACAATTTCAAATATAACGACAACTTATGGCAGAAAACTGAAATAAAATTAACCCTCTTTAAGTTACCTTCATTCTGAATTTTCGTTCTTTTTTTTTAAATTTGGCAGCATAATTGCAATGGAAATTACGGGTAAATTAAATTTGCTGAATAAACAAAAAGAGAGCAATTATATTGTTTCAGAATATTGCCGCGTCCTCCTGTTGTATTCTGAAGCTTAAGTTTAATGAAATTGGGATGGCAGACTCTTCCACAAATAAGAATGAGTGTGTTCATTTAACCATGGATTTAATTGAGTTATTATGTTTTGCATTACATTTCTTCTTTTCACTTCTCCTTCCTTTTTGCGCTCAGCACTTGCATCAAACGAACAAACAAACGAACAAACAAACAAACAAACGATCATCATCATCAACGAGTGCACAGGGCATAATAATCATTTTACTGCAAGATTGCGATCTGGGTGGCTTCTGATGTTTGTTTATTCCCCTGAAATTGTTTATTTTTATTATTTTTTTTCTTCTTCTTTTGATTGCAGCGCGATACTTGAGAAAGAAGAAAAAGAGGCAACTAACATATGTTTCCGTAGGAAAATTACAATTTAAAAGCTCGTAAAGAACAGAGATAACAGTGAGTTTTAAAACATGCGTAAAATTATTTATCAAGACCGCGAAATAAAAACATTTGCGCCGCCACTGCATATACAAAAGCAAATAAATGAGGTGTCTTCAGTTGGTACGAGTTAATTGCGTTTTTGCTTTTAATATGCTGGTCATTACATTAAAATTCAACTTAAATTAATTGAAAATGGCTAAACAACGTAATATATCATTTAGAAGAATATTATTACTTGGAAAACTTTCATGAAATGTATAAATATTTTGATATGTTGCAAGCCTTGAGTCGTCTCCAGGCGCCCAGCTGCAGAAATAAAACCGCGTGTAATTTTGCAAATGACTTTAACCCTCCTTAACTTTTGACAGTAAATGTCTTTTTTTTTTCTTTGTTTCTTTCTTTCTTTCGCATACGCCTCATATGATCAGAGTGTGCCTCTATCTTGTGGAAAGCTTTATATCTTGCAACAATGTTTCACTGTACACAAAAACTCACAACCAACAACTTTAATAATGATTTCAATTTAGGTTTCTGCTCATACCAACAATCAACAATAATTGACTTTGAATTTGTAACTAAATCTTGTAAAATTTTTGCCATATTTCAGATCATACTTGATTTCCATCGTTGATCACTTAATTAGACTCAATCATTTAAATTGACTTTATAAAATATTTAAATTGACTACACTTGAATGAATACTATTCATTCGTGAAAAAAAAACAGCTTTAATAGTGGACGAAAGAAGGAGGAGTATAACCAAACCACGTTGATCAACTGTCATTATATGTACGAGTTTGACTTTGTATGATCAAAATATGCATAAATACCACATGTGGAATGCCAGAGTCGCCAGCCAAATACATTCAACAAGATTTACATAGCGATCAATTGTTCATTGTTACGCGATGAGATGAGGACCCACAAAAAATAAACTGGCTGTCTGTCTGGCCGGTTGGTTGGTTGACTTTATGAAATGACCAGTGGTCTGTTATGGTCTAGCCTTGAATTATTCATAGGTTTCAGTTGCTGGAGTGATCGTGACAAAGTGAAGTTGTGATTGACAGATTGACACGAATTCAACGCATACTTGTTGCATTTTTATCAAAAGCAAAAGCATTTTTTCGTTTTCGTATTCATTCAATTTGAACACAAATGAAAACATGAGGCACAAAAGCCCTACAAAAAACAACAACAACAACAACAACAACAACAACAACAACAACAAAATGTAAATCCTCTGGAGAGGCTGTATGCATTTTTTAGCCTTAACCATTTACCATTTTTTTCTGTTGTTGCGAACAGCCAACATCTGTAGGTACTTGTAGCATGTGATGATACCTTAAATTTTTCGTGCCCTTTTTTCTCATGTAGCAGCCTAAAGATCATCTTCATGTGGTGTGCTTGATTTTGCATTGACAAATGATAAATAAACTTGACATTTTATTTAATGATTTTTTTCCAAAGCGTATTTCCATTGCGCTCCAGCCCCAGAAACACATCCTTCATTATACGATAATATATTTTTCTGTGGAGTCCTTAAACATAGTCAAAGCAGTGGCTGCTTTACCATAAGTTTGACATTCTTTTCGCGATCACCCGGGTAGATCAAGGACAAGCAGAAAAAGTTCTGTATCTACATTCACACATACAAACATACTTGCACGTATAGATTTTAAACATACGTTTTTTATTTTTTTATATTGGGAATGTTTTTTTCTTAGTGCGAGTGCGATGCAACTTAATAGAACTACAAAAAATTTAAAAAAATTCACAGGGAATTTATTTGAAGCAGTACAAGAGAGTCAAGGGCAAATGAAATTTCCGGCAAATTAAAAATAAAGTTTCAGAAGAACAAAATTAAATTTCTGTGTAACTGATGAAATGTTATGTTCACACCAATGGTTTTAAACGCGTTTAAGCGAAATATTAAAAAATTTAAACCCAGCCATTCACATTATATTTGAGATGTTTCAGTTGGCTTTTCATCACCTGACGTATTGTGAGGCAATAAATAATAATTTTTATATCTTAATATCATGGCGCGTAAAGAAAATAATTTTTTTTTATTATTAAAAGTGAACTTTTTAACTTTATAAGTCTTTTTCACCAATAATTTATTACAAATGGCGTTTTTGTTTGTCAATTTGTCAATGTGTAGCCGGTGCTACATAATTATTTTAATAGAGTGTGTTCAATGAAATCTTCGTGCTTAAAGTGATGTTTAAAAATAAAACTTGTCAATTTCAACTGTTTTACAAAACAATCCAATAATGGTTGGTAAAACATCTCATTTGAAAAAATTTTATTTACAAAAATTCCCATATTTTGCAAATCATTAGAAAATTTCTAGACCATATTTAGCAATTTTTTTCATAATTCCTGAAAGACCACAGATGTGTTCAAGATTTGTGTGGACACCTACGCATAGCGTCTTATTCCACGGTGCTCTCAACACTGAGTGAAATTAAGACGATCACTACCGCCCCCATGGGCACTCGGAAATACAAAATTCTGTACCACTACCAGTGCACACAGGTTGCAATCCAAATTTATAGTTATCGCTGGTCTATAAATTGGACCTTGCTAAGGTGTTTCGAGTTGTCCAAACTCTGTGTCACATCAGAATGTATTTGAGTCAAGAACGCTTATCAGCTTTGAAACAAAACCTTATTTTTGTCACCACCCAAAAAAGGGCGATTTTTTGCACTGACGCCCAAAATCACTTGCAAAAATAGAACAGATAAAATCTCTTTTAGTTCTCTAAATACGAAAACCAATAAACTTGGTTACGTTATTCTTGTCTTGTTAATTTAAGAAAAAACCGTTGTATGTACCATATTACCCGGACCTAGGCTGTCTTCCTAAACATTTGTATGCAATGTCAAATTGCTGTTTATGTAAAGCAGTAATATTTAACCAACCTTGCACATCATGCATTGTCATTTTAAACTCTGTAACACCGTCGACGTTTAGAAACACCTGTTTGCTTTGCATTATAAACAATAATGTCTGCGAAGAACTTAATTTTGGAAAGCAATTAATAAGAATAATAATAAAATTTTTAATTAAAATTAAACATTAATTTCATTGAAATTTTGCACATTGTATAAAAAAAGCATTGTCAATCTAAATGATGCTTTTGTTGCGTTTATTTGCTCATGAACTGTGCATCTTATGACTTTAAGAACGTCATGCTTCGTCAACGTTTGCACGGTTGCGTTTAAGGGTGCTTTAGACCATAAGATTTGTCGTACGTAAAATGAGCGAGAAAATAAAATGAAATTGCATCCGTATTTCAAAAAAAAGAGAGTAAAAATCGAATGGTTGTTTTCTGGCTTTTACACCATTGGTATGGATAAAATCAAGTAAGATGAAAACATTCTCATTTAATTTAACTACGTCTGTTTGCTTGTTTTCCCAGGGATGGGGTTCTTGTGCAAATGAATGTTTTTTTTAATAACCTTGAAAAATATTTTTATAACTTTGGAATATGTTATTTTCGTGGTAAACATTTTTAGTGTACTTTTGGAAAATGTACGTATATTTTTATAAAATTGTGCTGTCGTGGTCTAAAATGTACATTTCGATTTTATAATTGGTATAAATTTAAGAAACCTGTTTTCCCTCCCTGGCTTTCTCACATTTGTTTACATAAAAATGCTTCCCTGATCTAATGGTGTGTGTTGGTTTTTGAAAAATTTCAAAAAATCAAGAGAGCCATACGACTGTCAAATTTTCATCCGTATTTTCTCTCAAAATCTTATAGTTTCATTACATATTACGTTTAGACGATCCGACTTGTGCTCTTCTACACAAAAATTTGACATGTCGTACGACAGATCTTATGGTCTAAAGCACCCTTTAGGAACATGTAACATTGTCACACTGCAAAGCAGCTGACGTTTAGGAAGGCAGTCTCTCTCTTTAAATTTGTTGTTTACTGAAATCAAATTCTATATAAAATGCTGTAGATTTAAATTTGGTGTTTTTTAGTGAACAGAAGTTTGTTTGTAAAATTCACATTAAGTTGCGGCTGTAATCATTTTGATGACCACTAAAATTTTGACAATACAGTTTTTTGTTGCTTTGCTGCGAACTTTTGGTAGGAAAAAATTTGCAAGAAAAACGCCTAAACTGTTTCACTTAACCAATAATTACCATACAACTTGAAATAATGCATGCACTTTTTTGTCATATACAGAAGAAGACATGATATGAAACTGCGGAATATGCAAACACATGCATATTCAATGAACTGCGATATAACGCTGCTGTTATACTATCGTGTTGTTTTATTACGATTTGATTCATCTTCTCCATCATCTTTTCTTTGCAGCTGATGTTGTAGATTTTTGAATATCATTATTCAGATAAGAACGGACTGCAAGAATTTTTTTTCTTTCCTCTTTTGCTCTGTCCATGTCATTTTTATATTTTCTAAGCATTAATGTTCGGTTTTTTTGCCATTGTGATTGCTGATGTTTGTATATGCTCAACTACAATTAGTTTTATTACTGTTTGTAGTTGCAGCTTTAGTTGTAGCTGAAATCAGTCCATTGTCTTTGTCGTCATCATATACGACGAGTCCATACAGCATCACAGTGTCATTATCAGAACGATCATCTTCAACATCATCATCAACATTTCAATTGTCGTTGTGGTATCTTATCGGGTTTTTTGTTCGTACCACTTCATCTGTCGCCGCAATATCGTTCTTTAATGCAAGATTATGATGGACTTTTGTCATATAGAAATTTATCAAGGTAATCACGGTGATCTCTTGCAGCGTTAATGAATATCATTAAATTTATAAACGCCAGTCTGACTATTATGCCAAAGATTAATTTTTTTTTTACAAATTTCTTTTGTTAGTTTTCCTTTTTACTCCTTTGTTTTTGGATTTTTTTAATTTTCTGTATGTTCGGTTAATGCTTTTTTATTTCTTCTTATTCTTCTTAATGATGTTTTGAAGTTTTGCGACATGATCTTAACATGTTTATGTATAAGATGGGGTTATTAAATTTAAATGATTTCCTTTGAGACACTTGATGTAGTGCAACGATTAAAACAGTGTTTTTAATGCTCGAAAGTATTGCATCATTTTGTTTGTTGTTGTTGTTAATATTTCTTTTTAAGGAATGCACAATTAAAGCGTAAATAATTATTTTTAATGGGCAGCGAGCGTTACGCAGATTTTTATAGTATGCTACGGTGTACAGTCTGATAACTAACAAACAATAAAAACATTTATTTTGAAAAAATTACGAGTATGCAGATTGAAAACAAACACACAGAATTACCATCTATTCTTTTAAATCTTCAAAAATTTTTCCAATGGAGAGTCTTCGTTAATGTACACCATAGCGCCTTTCTTTGTGTCTTTGGATCGACTTCATCTTCAAAATTAAGGCTTTCAGTTAACAACAGATATGCTACAACTCTGCTTTTCAAACAAACAGAAGGCGCAATAGAAGTGACCCGACCTTTATCACTACACCAGCTGTCTATACTATTCCTTTCCATATACATACATATATATTGTAATTCCATGCGAGATCTATTCAAAAGAAAAGTTGAATTTTGAATTTTTTTGAAAAGTATTTATTTATTCATCAATATCCGTTTTTTGTACCCTTCAAAGTAATCCCCCTCAGATATAACGCACTTATGCCAGCGCTTCTTCTAATCCGTGAAACACTTCTGAAATGCGTTTTTCGGTATGGCCATCAGCTCGTTCTTCGATTTTGACTTTATCTCATAAACTGTGGTAAAACGTTGTTCTTTCATTAGTTTTTTCAGTTTTGGGAATAGGAAAAAGTGGCAGTGAGCCAAATCTGGTGAATAAGGTGGTTGAGGCATGATTATGGCGTAGTTTTTGGCCAAAAAATCACGAACAAGCATTGATGTGTGAGGTGGTGCATTATTTTTTTTTCCACAATTTCGATCGCTTGAGCCGCAAACATTGCATAACTTCCTTGTGGTATTCCTTATTAACCGTACGACCTGTTGGCAAGAACTCATGATGCACCACGCCATTGTATTCGAAGAAAATAAAATTCTCATTTCTTTTGATCTCGTATATGTATGTATGTTTCAATAATTTTTTATATATTTTTTTCTTCTTTGCTACTTTAATCCCCTTTCCAAAAAATATATATGTAAATATGGGATTCATAGCGACTTTATTTTAAGTCGCCAATGCACATACTCGTTCTTTCTTAATCAAGTCGTCAGACTTTTATTTCTTATCGCGAGGTATTCCAAATATCGCCCACTATCTCCGCAATTGCAATTCTAAAATTTTCTTCCCCAAAAGTAATTTTGTATCGTCATGTTTGGCGACAAAACGCCATAACTGTCAAAACTGTGCACAATTAATAATGAAAACCAAAAACTGCCAAGGCAAATTGTGAGTTATAGATGATAGATTTAGTGCTTCATTATTAGAAGAGGAAAATTATCGGGTAAAAGAATGCTCTATTCTCTACTCTATTAATAAAAATAATATACAGTGCCAGCTCACTAATCCGAATTAATGATTGCAGGCCGGATTCGGATTAACGAGATATTCGGATTACTGGATGTGCAGTTATTATGTAATATAATTCACTATAATGAAAAAATTAAAGATCATAAATATTATTATTATTTTTTAACGCAATTTGTGATGTTCGTTTGCTGCTCTCTCCGTGCACATGCTTCCAAAGCTTTGTTTCGCAATACCTCGTACATTTGCCTAATCTATTGAAGTATTTAAGGCCTGCACAGTTTCACGATTTTTAACGTGTTTCATAATTATAGGCTCTGGTTCTATATTTTCTGCGTCTTATTCTGAACTACTATACGAAGTATTGTCAGAGTTAATAATCCAGCTAAGAATTTCCTCTTCAGAAATTCGCACGTCATTATTGCGGTAAAATAAATTAGTTTTTTTGCAAAATTCTCTGTTTCTTCAACACAATGATTCTCAGGCAAGTCTTGTTGTAACAATGATAGTGGGATGTTATCCTCTGAAGCCCACCTCTGAGAATTAATATGCGACTAATACCATTCAACAACTAAACTATTTGCAACAAGACATAAAACATACATATGTACTTATAAATATTATATATGTATGTATGTACAATATCAATCATAGAATATTAATTTGTATCTCAATGATGTCCTGTTAGTTAAATTCCATACATGGTGTTGTAAAGAACATACACAATAATAAAAAAGCAGAGAATAAAAAAAAAGAAAAATTCGGTTTAGCGAGCTTGCAACTAATGCGGACTCTAGAGTATGTAATACGTCATAAATTCAATTCGGATTACTGGATATTCGGATTACAAATCTTCGGATCAGCGAGCTGACACTGTAAATAAAAAGCTAATAATTTACATCTATTGTTAACCATACACAGTGAACCATAGACCATGAGGGAGGCGCTGGTCGAAGTATTGTGCTCGTTGACTAAAAAGCGAAAAACTGTTCCTTGATTCAACCCCAGTTTCAGACTCATGAAAACATCTAAAATTTTTCTGTTGAGCAATTGTGTGTCTTTGTATCAGTTGTTGTCGCAAGGTTTTAGTGGCGAAGGCATATTCACGGGTCACTGAACACTAACGACTTCAGCTGTATACAATCAACAGGCACATCAGAACGCCCTCCTTCGTCGGTATTGTGTGGCATCGGCGAAGTAAAATAATTCCTAAAATTAGCTACTAGAAACGAAGCTCCAAAATTTAATACGTCTCCTTGACATCAGAGACGTTACAACACTGCTACAAAACTAAAGAACGTGCAAAAAGCAGTGTTGTACGATAGTGAAGCTTCACTTCCTATCATTTCTCCTACAATCCCATTCCTCTAGTTCCAGCAAAATGCACCGGATATGTGTAGGGGTCATCTCCTGAGTGCTGGTCCAAGATATAAATAAAAAAAAAACACAAAGAAAACCGAAGATAAAGGTATAGCAGCCTTCGAAAACAGCATGTTGTTCCGTTGTGCCAGTCTTTCTCAGTGTGATGTACAATTTTTGTATTGTTTGTGTTTTAGTAATTATCATATATGACTTTCACTGCCTCGATGTTATCGATCATTGTATTAAAAAGTAAAAAAATAAAATTTTAAGCCCTGTTTTTTGCAATCCTCCAAAATTGTGAATAACGGCAAACATTTAAAATTTGGTGATAGATTGCTGCGAAATTGCATTGGTGTATTAATAAGTACTTATTTGTAAACATTTTAGCTATTTGTAGTTCGTATCAATTGATTTCAAATGCTATAGGTCATTTGTGAAAGTGTGTATTTGAAGTGGCAAAATATTTCTAAACTATGGGACCTCTTAAATATTTGTTTGGCATCTAAACTAGCTATAAAAGACTTAATAAAAGTAAATAAAAAGCATATATAAGTCTGCAATTAGAAATTCCTAACAAATTTATTCACGCCGAATAAATGTAGAAGTGATATCGTCCGACCTCCACCTCACTTCACTCAACCATTGCCAGATTAGTGAGTCTTCTTAAATCCAGCAATGACTGCTGTTAGCGAATGTTTGTCATTTTTCGTGCGTGTTTGTTAGATTCCTTTAAAACTGACAACAACAACGTACAAAGAAAGCCAAGCTCTGTAAAGCTTGTCCACAGCTTACAACTAATGAGTTAAGTTCTTCAACAAATAAAAAAAAAAAGAGAAGCAAATTAACCAAAACCAGCATATTGGTAAAACCATGAAGTACGAGCAAGTACCAACTATATTGAGTTGGTGTTTTAAGTACCATGAATAGATAAAAGTTGTAAGCTTTTTTGACTTTTTTGTTCTTAATGATTTTTAACACAGTCACTCTAACTAAGATTGCCAAATGCCGCTGTAAAATGATTTGTTTTTTTCTTTAAAACAAGAAAAGACTAGTAAATGAAAATGGTTGAACAGTTTTAAAGTGCATTTGAAATCCAATTGTTGCTCTTTTACGTTGTTGGATTCGGTTTGTAGACAATCAAACATATATTGCTCTAGCAGCTGCAGTACATATTCACTCACGAACATGTTCATTTTTACTTACATTTTGCTGTACACTGCAACATAACACCGTGACAATTGCCAGCCAACAAAGCGTGCACACATAACGCCTTGGTGTCAAAGTAAATTCCTCCTTTTATGGTAACAATTGAAGTAGCCGACTGAATGTTTGCTGTTGGTTTTTTTTTTCTTGATACCCTACAGGAAGTCCTGCTGAAATCTGTTGTATTAAAATTAATGTAGCTTTATTGACCACATTTCTTATATCAAAATAAACTTAAAATTTATAAGACCCCATAAAGTTATGAGGGCTTGGGCAATATCAAAATCTGTTGATATTGACAATCACGTGCCAGAGTTTGGTTAATCCACCATTTGTAAAATGGCTGGCTCACTGTAACAACAACATATGTAAAAGCAGCCTTTTGTTTTACACTTGCTGATTGAGGATAAAAAAACTTCAAATTAGTGACTTTCAAATTAAGATTGAAATCTGACTGTCTGATAGTTTAAATGGTACGCAGCCTAATGCTATGTTGAGACATTCATTCTTGATTCAGATAATTTAAACAATTTAATTTTTGACGGCGAGGCTCATTCCCTGCGTGAAAGTATGGATTCGGAGGAAATTTGGGGAAGTTAACTACTTCCTGACACAATTCCTATCGGGCCACGGATACTTCCGAAAGTACCTGTACCGGATGGGCAGGGCAGATGGTCCCGACTGCATTTCTGTGGTATTACGGATGATGATGCAGAACACACATTCTTCGACTGCTCCAGGTGGCATACTGAGAGAGGTGCAATGGCGCAGCGGGTTGGCGTGTTCGCTCCTGCCACCGTGATAGGGAGGATGCTCGATTGTGAGGACAATTGGGACGCTGTGGCACAGTACGTGGGATACGTTCTGCGGAGGAAGAAGAGGGACCTCGATGCGCTGCTGCATAGCGGGGCCCCCTCTGACGGGGACCAGGCGATACGGGCAATGGCGCCGGCTGCGGACTTGGCGGACCCAGACGTGGGTGAGTGAGAGTGGTTCTGATTGGGACGTGGCTCTGGGCCTTCCCGAAGTAATGCGGAAAGCGGTCCCGGGGAGGAATCTACCCAGAGGAGGAGGAGGGAATTTTTTAGTGGCAACACTACTCGACGCAGAAGACGACGGTCTCTGTAAGTGCGAAGGCATTTTCAACCCTACCTCACACGCCAAAAAAAAAACAATTTAATTTAGTGTTCACACATATTTAATTTAGTCAATTTACCTTAGACAATCAGCATTTCACAGCTGGAAATACAAAAATATTATCCGCTCTTTTTGATTTTTTGTTTTCTGTTTTGACATTTGGCTTGTCATTGCACAGCAGGTTTTCTTTTCACTGAACAGACTTCCTAGAAAAAATACTTGTGAGAAGGGTTGCATTTCAGATTTTAGTCAATATTTATAACATTTTCGTTCTTAAAGCGCAATAACTTAATTTACATTTTGTGTGTAATATTGAGGTCAACAATGGCATTTATTGCAAAAATCTCAATAAAAATGCATGTCTGAACACCGTATAATAGTGCTCTCACAACTTAAGTGAAAATCTGATTCCAATACTAAAATGTTGAACAGCTGATTTTGCGTTCATGTATAAGTTTAATCAAATTCGGTTTTAATAAATTTGTTCTTCATAAAATCTACTTATAACTAGTTCAAAAACAGGCTTTAAGTTGATTTAAGGAATATTATTCCGTATAATAAAAACTGGTTTTAACATTAAAACGAATTTAACTTTATGTATGAAAACAATATTATGCGTTGATTAAGAAAAATTTTCCTTACTACGAGTATCTGTGATCTGTCTGAAGAAACCGCACCAAGAAATCGTCTACAACATGGATTCGATAATACTCTGGTTTTATTTATCCTTCCTGCGGTAAACACAACAACACCAAGTGCCCAAAATAAAACATATTTTATTTTGTAACCAAAAGTTTATGAAAAATCTACAGTGATTTTTTTTGTTTTTCTTCTTTCCTCCTCTTTTTCTATTCCTTTTGTAAGTTCTCATTTTAACACAATCAAAAGAATTTCACATCTCACTGCCTAAACTATGGAAGTTCCTTAAGTCTAAGTATTTCACGGAATCACAAATACAATACGACGCCAAACACAAAATTGTTGCGACTAAAAACGTTTAGCAACAGAAGATTTAACAACTTTTTTTTTTCTACAACCATAATCTTAAAGTCATTGACACTTTAACAAATATGGTATTTTAAAAAATTTTTATTATAAATTCTCTGTCAATTCCCAAAGGACATGTTGTCAGGCAAAGATGACATAGCAAAAATAAAAATCAGCAAAAATTTTAGTACCTGTTTGTTGGAATCTTTTAATTTCATTTATACGAAAAATATTAAATGTACAAGCGAAAAGTTCCTTTAATCTTGTTAAAAGAACAAACGCCGTACGACAGTACAAACAGTTCAATCTTTTTATGGTGGAAAATTGAATAAATTGTAATTGACCGTGTCATTAAATAAAGGTTTCAATTGTTAAAATTGATAAGTTTTGAGTGACATTTTTTTTTTCCAAAAGCTCATCTTTTTGGTTATAAATTTGTTGGGTTGTTTAGAGAGAAAATGCGAATTTATCGTATTTGCAGTTGGCTGTGTTCATGTTAGTTTTTGGGGCTGGAGGCCGCCTGAAGGTATTCGGTTTGAGATAATAATGAATTTTACATTGTATTGTTAATATGTTTAGGGTATCAATCGGTATATATTCGCTAGATGTATCGGTAGGTTAGATGGTCGCTAACAAACATTTTATTGCGACCGAATATTTTTGTAAATTAATTTAAGAAAGAAATAAAAATTAAGTAACTTTTAGTGACAATATTTTCCAATGATATTATATTCAGAACTCTGCTTTGGCACATACATACATACATACATACATACATACATACATACATACACATATTTGCCTTAATACCGTACCGTTACCGTACTTTAATCAATCCTCAATGGTGTCAAAAGTTTGTAAGTACGGATTTTCTTTAAACAAGCACCGAATACTTAATTCACATATGGGCTTTTCAAACGCAAACTTTTCATACTTCTAGCCATATTTCATCCCGAAATAAGCCAAAAACTAGATCGATTTAAGAAAAACCAAGATCAAATCAATTCTAAAATCTGCTTGATTCAAGAATTTGTAATTAGTGTATTGGGTTAAGAAACTTTGTTTATTTTTTTAAATAAAATTAAAGTTAAAATCGTTTGTTGTTTGAACAGGCTAGTCTATATATACATTTCGTTGGTCCTTATACACCAACTCATCAGTAATCCTTCAACTAAGTTTTGAAAAACTAAAAAAATATCTTTCACTTTATACGAAAACTCCCAACAAATCTTTGAGAATTACAGAAAAACAAAATACAATTCCGTACTTAATTTAAGATTCTTTTTCTTGATTTAAGAATTTTGTACTCATTTTAAAAATTTTCAAGATGTGATTTCTCAAGTGCTATTCGTAATTGACGACTCGTTCTAATATTAAGTAGAAAATTTATTATGAGATTTTTTTTTCTGTGTACAGACACTTATCTGTTATCAGGCAACAAATATTTGTTTTTGTTTTGTCTTACACCAGTGCTCAGAGGATGTTCCCTTGGTAGGAATGAATGCATTGCATCGGAACTATAAAAATATATTTTGTAAAGTTTGTAAAGAAAGGAGGATAGAGGGAGTATTGTTTGTGGACATTGTACCTGAACTCTCCAAAATCGCAGTTAACAGCGAATACTTCTGCAAAGAACGAATTTCCTTCGATTCCACGGAAGATTAGCCATAAATGGATATCCACTCGTTAATGACCTTGTCGTCTGTAAAACGATACAAGTTTCGGGAAGGAGGTCTTTATCGGATTGTATTAGAATAGCTATAAAATAACGAAATACACCCCACGTAGCGCTGATGGTCCAGTGAATCAATGTGTTTGTGCTGCTATAGACATTAATTAAAGAGATCAGATGCAGTGAAGCATTTTTCACACCGTCTTAAAATAGCTTGAATGCTCCTGTCTCGAACAGAATAAGGATGTCGATCCAACGATCGTACAGAAATCTTCAGATTCCTTAATATCATTGCCATTTATACTGCATTTTAAATCACGCGTTTTCGCATGACTATGTTCCGAAATCGTTTCCAGATTACGATAGACTTGCCGAAAGTTGCCGAATTATGTTAAAAGATTGATAGAGACGAACGTATAAGTTCTGAACAACTGCAAACCGTAACTTCAACCTGCGCTATTCGGCCATACACTTTCTTTAAGTATTTTTGTATTTATTATTAGCTGGCTTAAAATCTATTTGTATATATAAAAAGAATCATGATACTGGTACATCATGAGCAGTACTTAATGTGTATAAATATATAAGTATGTATATATTTCTTTCTTTAGTTTTATTTAGTTTCACTACTTGATGAATTGTGCGGATGTGTTTTATTTTACTACTGCTGCTATTGCTATGGTTGGTGTTTGGTACTTTTTAAGATGGACAGAGTACGAATGTAATCGATACTTTTAGCATTAAAGAAAACAAAACAAAACAACAACTAAAGCTTTTTAGGCCCGTTGACATCTCAAGACTTGTGTAGCATTTGCTTTTGTTTTGTGTCCGTTTTCAATAAAACATGTTAAAGGAGAATAAAAAAAAAAATTAAAACAAATCGAGAAATAAGCGAATAGTGACTGAATAAAACAGAAGATGATGATATGACAGCAAATTACTGTGGTTGTGTGTTTGCCGCAATAACTTGACAGTTCTTTTCATTTGTTAGCAAGACTGTCAAAACCTCAAGTCGACAACAATATGAGATCGCTACGCAATATGTATGAATGTGTATATGTATGTATAATGTCTGTTGAACGTGAAGTTGTGATTGTTGTGAGTGAAGTGTCTGTTTTCAAGTTGGAAACAGAATTTTTCATCTGCTTACTGCTACGTATAATATTTATTATTGCGTGTAGTTTGTTTTAGATCTGGTGTTTTTGATGTGTCTAAGCTAGAGAATCATTTCTAGCAGACTATTGCAAAAATCATCACTGCAGTCCTCATCATCTGCATTGTCGTCATCGTCGTCTTTGCGCTTTATTCATCGTTTACAAATGTCCCTGATCCTGTCACAATGGCCATTGTCATTTTAAAAGGAACGCTGAGACGACGATGTATTTGTCGGTGAGTCAATAAGACTTTTTCGTTTCATTTTCTTCATCATTTAGGGATCTCGTTCTTCTCTCAGTTAGAATTGTATGTACAATTTTACTAACCGCAAATGCCAATAATACATTTAATACGTACATACATTAAATTTTTATTTTTGTTTTGTTTTCAAATGAAATCTCAGAAAGAAATGGAAAGGAATTCATTTATTTTACTTCTTATTAAAGCCATTCATATTTCATATTCAATTTCTTATATTTGTGGAATACATCCCCAGCAAAAAAGGAATGCCAAAGAAATAGTTAAGGCATGAATAACGCATGAATTTAACATAGCGGAGCATGTGTTCACATTTAACAAAACCACTCGTCATTTAAATGAGTACTTAGAACCAATGAATGTTCCATGATTTGTTTACGTTTTAAAACGTGTTCATATTGAGATAAACAGCTCGTCATGCATACAACTCAAGGTACACAAACTAAATTACAACTGGGCATTTGTGCTTAAAAAGTCATGAAAATAGCAAATCATAGTGAACGCATTCGTTTTTTTTTTGTGTGTCTGTATAACACTTCTAATGATGATTCACAAAAGTAGTATACTGACGATTATTGCAACACAGGATGCACAAATATATGACATTAATGCAAGATGAGCGTTATGCATTGTTGGAGGGTATGGTATGCTATTCATCAGACAATACTAATGGAATCAGTATCAGAATAATCTCCGAGAGATAATTTGTTCAGGGAACCGTAAATACTCGTAGCATCAAAGATCCTTAGGAAAAATCACAACGCCCTGACGAAGATGGCCACTCATAAGCTTGGACTAAGTAGCAGGACATAAGTTATGAAGGAACGAAAAGGCAGACTTTTTGGAGCAGTAAGTGGCTGAGTTGTAGTTTACCGAACCACTTTCCACATTCAGCTTCAATCAGAATGATTTGAAACTAATAGTAGTGACCCAAATTGAATCTTACATATGGAAATTCTGGAACTGCCAATACAAAAACTTTCTCAGAGCTTCAATGCAAAAATCGTTCTCAGCCAATAATGATGCACAGAAGGGGATGTGGATCTACAGGCACTCCCACGGAAGGCGCTGATACAATTCCTAGGGATACTTGTCACATGGACGCAAACAGGAGAGCACAATATATATCCTTTTGGCGTTGGCCCAAAAAAAGAAAATTTTGTTTTACTGATTATCTACGAAAGAACAATGAATTTACTAACTAGAAAAATTCTCATTAATTTGATTTTTGTTTGGAAATCAACTATTGTTAAATCATAGTGGCACTATGGAAGATAGCTTATCCCTTAATTGTATTTTATATTTATTGCATTTATTTACCGACGTCTTTGTTTATAAAAATGACCTTTTTGTTACAAAAAAACTAGCGATTTAAATTTTAATTTATTAATCCTTCTTTAATTAGTGCAATTGTAAGCGTTGGTTGGTGACAGAATACCGATTTTTTTAACAATTATCTATATGGAATTATAAATACACGAGAAGCGATTTTGTTGAGTAATTAATCTAATATTTTGGAGCAGTATATTGGCTGCCAACATCATGTGATTTGACCCCACTAGACGATTTTTGGTGCGATACGTGAAGTCTCTCGTATACAGGGAAAGCGAGCCACAATTCCAGCTTGAAAGACGACGTTACAGCTGCCATTGGTGAGATATAGTCCGATATGCTGGAAAAAATATTCCAAAATTGGAACTCGCGGAAGGATCACTTACGGCATAGCCGCTTCCAATATTTAAACAATCTTTAAAAAGAATAAATGGGAGGCATGTATATATCGACGCAAATAGATGTTGCATTAACTTTTGCAAATTTTCAAAACCCAAACGATTTAAAAATCTTCTTTTATAATATTACAATATTTTTTAGGAATGTATTGACACACTCGTGTGCAACACTTCATCTGTGCACTGCATATAAGGACCTGACACAGTGCAAACCTTTTTCAAATTAAAGATTTTTCTATATTAATTCAACCAGCGTTTCCAGTTATTGTTATATTGTGCATATAACTAACAAAGGAAGGTTTAATAAAAAAAATTACGAAAATTACGCAGCAAAAATTCCGCTCGTAAAAAAATTAGAACTTCAACAAAAATTTTGAAACTATTTATTGTCAGCCCATAATTTTTTTTTTTTTTTTTTTTTTATTTGAACTTTATTTACAATCTATCAATTAAAGATAATAAGTAAATTTTATGAAGTCGCTAATATTAACAATTACTGCTGATACAAAGGATACAAAAAAAAAATTAAAATTCTATATATATCTATATATATAGTATATATACTATGTATTTACAATTATACATATATTATACAATTAGACAATACAAATTTCTACGCATACATATATGTACATACATACATATATGCATATACATATATAGTCATTTCCGAAATGCAAATCTAGTACGTGATTTCTATTCAGTCTACGAACTTCATTGGTATCATCTAGCAATGTAATTGCCTATACGTTGCTGTGATTAAATAACCTCTCCAAGTAATTTCTGCTAAAATTCCGAATTTCGTCTTTCACCGTCAAAATTGATAAGTCATCATGAATGGCTTTGTTTGATATAAACCAAGGAGCATTAATGATACAACGCAATGTTTTAGATTGAAACCTTTGTAATTTAATATTAAAAAATTCGTCGCATATATGTATGTAGAACGTGGAATGATGCTCATAATAATTTAATCATTAATATTTCATTCAAGTTTAACTAAACTAATCTTAATCTTCAAGTTAAAAATGGCACTAAAAGTATTTTTTGGTGTGTCCAAATTATTGCTTTAGTAGTTTTTTTTTTTTATAAATTTTTATTATTTTTTTAGTTTTTGTACCATCATGAATTTGATCTTTTCCAACTCTGCCTTTGTTTATTTCTTTAATCTTTTTTTCTGCTTTTGTTTTTTGGTTAAAGAACGTTTTTTTTTCTTTTGTTTCTTAACTCATTTCGTTTTACCTCTCGTTTATGTTGTGTTCAGTTCTGGCTGGATTGTCATGTTAATATGTGCTGACAGATTTAATGGTTATTTGTATGCTCTCTAGTTTCTTAAAACGCATATAAACATGTACTTTTTCGTCTTCAACGCTGTTGCGGATGGCTGACGAGGATGATGATGATGATAATGATGATGACAATGACGATGACGATAATGATGCTGGTGATCACAATTGTAGTAGGTTGAATAATGGACTTGGAGTTCAAGTTGCAGTTGTTGTTAAATTTAGCAAACAGTAAAAATGTAATTTTTTGGTTACATAAATCTAGATTTAATTAAATAGTTATTTATGCATATATTTCGTTCTTGTATGACTGTGTTGATTTTAAACAAGTTTGGGTGTTTTTTGTTTTGCAATTGTCAGCCGTTTATTTAAAAGTTATTTCAACTGCGGCTACCTGCCTTGTAAGTTGAGGATTAAGAGTTTTTTTTTTTTGAAAGACGGCAATATTATCTTTTTGTTTTTCTTAAATTTATTGCTGATAATAACATCAGCCCTAATTTTGAATAGTTATAATTAATGGGTTTCTTGTTGAAATCAAGCATATAAATTGATTTATAACATTTAAAAATAAATCATGATGTCATCATTTACAGAGGAGCACAGAAGCCGTTTTTGATTGCAACAAGATTAATTTTAATGAGAGGCCTGTATGCAATAATTTTGTCAGGTACATAAATATTGCTAATTAGTAAAATTTTATATTGTACAGCAAAAAGTTATTATTATACGGCAGTATATTTGTAGTTTTAAAATACATTTATGTGCACGAAGCGTGCAAAATGTTGTAAATAATTTGTGTATACAGGGTTTATTTTTTTTACAGATGTGGAGGGCACTTTTTATATTATACACTGTGTTACACAATCTACGACTTAGCAAAAAAAAATTTCTAAATAAATTTTTTTTGATCTAGTATATTTTATAAACATAACGTTACGTTCAATCGAAAAGCAACTAAGACCACATTTTTTTTAAAATTCAGTTTTTGATGCAGTGCAATTGAGTAAAAAAAATGCATCGTTTGTGGAAAAAAATACGAATAATTCTTTTCTAGTCGTTGTTTTGCAATGTAAAAGTATTAAGTCCAATAATATTAAAGAAAAAGTACTGAGAACTTTGAAATATGAAATTTTATGTTTTATAAATTAGCCAATTTATATATGTACATATATATAAAACCATGTGAGTTACTTTTATATTGTAAATAATAAGAAAAAACCTAATAATTCGTTCATTATATAAATCTGACAAAGCATTTAAAAAACTTATCTAGCAAAAATACAATCAAAGACGGAAGGGCATCATTTAATCGACTATTGTAAAATAATATTTTAGCAACTTATTGTGATTTCTGTTCTCAATAGCACTATGCTAATTTTATTTATTTAAAATTTTTTCTGTTTTTAGAGTTCAACTGAACACTAAGGAACTATGGTTTTAAGTCAATAAGGGAAAATTGCTCAATAACTGATATTAATTTTTGGTTAAAAGAAAATCATCAATAATAGGATTGAATTGCTGAGTTTTTAAATGAGTATTAAATAATTTTGCAATAAGAATATTCGCGGTTTGGGGATTTGAAAAAAAAATTTTCCAAAAAAAATATTTTAGTCTTCTCGTAATCTTCCATTTGATATACATATCGTGGTAGTGCATAAATATAATTTGTCTGACATTTTGTAGCGACCTTATTTTGGTTTTCGCATTCTGTTCAGGAAACTCTGCTTTGGAAATGAAAACTTGCTTTGCCCTCTCAGTGAATATTTAGGTTTTCGAAATCTTATCGACAAACCTTTCATTTGATACTCATACCACTGTAAAAGTGCAAAAAAAAATTTTGTGCATTTTTTTATTGCTCATATAAAAAAGAGTTTGCCTGCTCAATTATGTCTCCGGAGAACCCTTTTTTTATTAAGTTCCGGCTATATGAGTTTACAGAAATAATTAAACAGAAAAAAAACAATTAAAAAATTTATCAGATTTTCACCTGTAAAGAAATTAATAGTGTCAATTAAATTATTATTGTTAATTTATTTGAATTGATTTGCAATTAAATGTTTAATAATAGTAATTAAAAATTTAATTAAATATGTATATTGAAAATTTCAAACAAACAAAAAAAAAATTTGAATTCAATTCGAATGCTTGTTTTGGTATTAACTTCTCTTTGTATCAGGAGTGTTGTTTATATGGAATCAAATTTAATTTAATTAATGAAACTTTTAATTGAAAAAATTTGTTATTCTAATTAAATGTGTTAATTAAAAATAAAATAGTAACAGTTTTTTTAAATCAAGTTTTCATCATTTCTCGCCATTTCGAGGTCCTGTGAGTCGAGTCCAAAAATCTGAAAAATTGCTTGAAAGATATGATGTCAAAAAGTGTTTAGCTTTTAATCACGCCGTAATTTTTGGTGAAATCGATTTGCAGGGCACATTAAATATTTCGGACCCAAAAGTTGTGTCGAATATACAAAATTTACGTCGAATAAGTTATACTTAGGGGAAAGTCTCATTGATTGGCGCAATGAATTGATTACAATTTTTTTGCGGTAAATCTGCTAGTAATTAACTCGTTAACCGCTTAATAGTTAATCGATTAAATACCCTAATACTTGCATATATACATACATAAATAAAAGAGTATGAGGAAAATCTGATTATTTGCAAACTTGTGAAATGGAATTTGTGTAGGATTGGTTTTGCGTGTACATTAACTACTATTGTAAAATTGTCTTACTTCAGTATTGTTAACATATTTCAACATAATTTATTTGCAATGTATTATATTTGACAAAGTATGTTCAATCAATTCAAATAAAATTTATAGAAATCAAAATATTCAAATAAGAAAAACATTTCAAAGTTAAAAGAGCCCATCCTACACACAGCAGTGTTAAGTCTCATCTGCCACGTAAAAATATCGTTTTTTCCAGCAGCTTCAATGCTGCTGTAGTGCTCTGCTCGTCTTGTAACTCGAAACTTCTTATAGCAGCAAATTTATGGCACAAGTAAAGTAAAGTCTCGTTTTTATATCCAAAACCGAAACATAAGTCGTGTTTTGTTGAAAATTAAATAAGAAAAATTGAAACAAAATATTGCAAAATAAAAGCAGTAAAGAATTTTACGAATTGGGGAAAAATCTTGTTTTTTGTAACGTATTTAGAACTGAAAAGTATCCTATTTCTAAGTGATGGCGACAAAAGGCATAACAAATGTTGAATCTGCTCTATTTAATTTCATTTGCTCTCCACAATACACACACACACACACAGAGTTATTTGCGGTTTATCTATAAGTTTTAACCGTCATTGTACACATTTGTTGTTGCCAATTGAATTCGATAGTATAAATTTATATTTTTGCGTTTTCTTTTCTTTCTCTGTAACAAGAAACTGGTCTCTGTTTTCGTTATTACCACAGATTATTAATTGCAAATGTTAGATTTGTAACATAACTGACCAACAAAACTTAAGCATGCAATTGCCTCCAAACATTTAACAAAAAAACCAATAAGAAAAATTAATTCAGCCGAGAAAACAAATCTCTTTGCCAAGCGAGAGAAAGATGTGTAATTTAAACTACGATGGCAAAATATTTCTTATTTTCCATTTGGCTTATTTCCTTCTTTAAAGTGTCTTGCCTTCAAGTATGTGTTATTACGAGCAACCATTGCTTCCTTGGTTTTTCAACTATCGCAAAAACTCATTAAATGTTAAACACTTACAAATGTTGGGAACATGTTCAAGGAAAAGTCTAACTTATTTATTACTGAGAAAAAGAAAACAAATACTTACAGAAAATGGTTGTATAAATCGACTTTCGTTTGTGCTACAAGCTGAAGTATTTAAATAATTTAGAAACGCAGTGCAAATTTCAACTTCTTGTCAATGCTGATCCAATGTCATCTTCAGGGGACTTTTAGCGGAAGGGTACCTTAAAGTATTCAAATTTAAAAAGCCTTTTTTATCACTATTAATACATTCAATTAATTTATTTATTAAATGTTTAAACTATAAATTTTAATATATAAAATAAGTTTTTAAATGTAAAAATAGACATTACGCTTAAATTAAATTTATTCATAACGATAATAATAATTAATAGAAAAGTAACATTCAGGCAGCGGTTTCCTACTATGAAAACTTCAAAGTGTTTTTTTTATGCCTAGGCTCGACTCCAGGAGCTTTAGTTGCGTAGTTAACACGGCAACTACTTTAGTTATCGCCACCCTCTTTCTGCCAGATTTATAAAAATATGTTGTACTAAAAAGTGTTTAATTTTGTATAGAAATTTGTTTCATAAAACATATAATCTATAGGTTTTTATTTATTATTTTTAATTATTATTCAATTATCTTCAGGTAAAAAGAAATACTCAAGTAGGGCATCATCTTAAAGTGCAGTTTAAATAAAAAAAAACTCTGTGGTTTGAAAACGCCAAATATTTGCGTTTTCGTTTGTCACAATAACTGTTTTTTATCTTGGACAGCACTCAGGTGATGATCCCTACATATGTAATGCATTGTGCTTACACTAGGAAATAAGGCTTTGGGAGTGGATTGGCGGAAGTTGAAAGTACCAGAAAAAATTCTGCAGGGTGTTTATTCGACATACGTGCTATTAAGTCGAAACATTAGTTTCATCTATAATGCTGCTCTCTTTCGCTTCAAAAACGACCACAAATTAATGCGCTCTTAAAAATGAACGCATTGGGCGTAGAAATGAGCGGGTTTAGAGAACAAGTTCACTGATTTCATTAGAGCACATCCCATTATAGTTGCGATAGAACAACAAAACGCACTCCACTTTGCGACGATGCTCAATTTATTTGGTTACACTAATGAGTTTGTTCGCACCATAAATGAGAGTTTTATTGCCTTTTCAGGTGGGATATAAGCGGTATAAGTAGCAGGGAGATTAGTTGACGTAGTCAAATAAAAAATGCGAATCTTAAGCAACTCCCACCTAATTAGAATGATCATTTGCAAATCAAGGGTGATCACGTGGCCTTCTTCTAAAAGTTTGTCCTACTAAAACGCACGATGTTAATTGTAAATAAGACAAAAAGTTTTCACAGAATTTTCTTAATATTTTTTTATTATGATAGAAGGATCTATGACAATAATAAATGAAATAAATAAATAAAAAAAATAAAAATAAATAAATAAAAATAAATAAATGAAATAAAATATCGGCCAAATGCTGGCCACGGCTTCGGTGGCATAACTTTATCCGATGCTCGATATTTTCAATTACTCTGAGAAATACTCGTAATTGAAGTTCAATATCGTTAAGTGGCCGAATTATCTCATCGCTTAGCTCTTGTATTGTTTTTGCTCTTTTTACGTAAAATTTTTCCTTTAAATATTCCCAAAGAAAGAAGTCAACGGTGTGAAATCACATGGCTTTCTTCCACGTGAGACGAATATTATGCTACAGCACGGTTCAGCAGAGAGTGCCGATATTGAACAGATTAAGATTAGCTTCGATGTCTGCCGTAAAATTTTGAATAGCGTCGAATAGAAACATATAGTTGCATAATGTCAAAGAGAGAGTAAAGCACTAAGGAGGATCTTATACTTTTGTTTCCTATGGGGACACATTGGAGTGGAACGATAAATCCATAGAAAGAAAAGAAGCAAATAAGAGCAGTATTTCTTATGTAATTCAAATATCTCTTTTCAAATCACCATAATTGTATTAAAAGTGTGCTTATGGTTTTATTTGTAATATAGAAAACACTCGGCAAATGTGATGTTTTGCACTGAACTTTTAATATCAGTTATTATAACTAAAACGAAGCGAATTTTCGTTAATGCCATATTAAACATGTGCATTTATATAAAATAATTTATTTAAAAATTTAAGTAAAGAACAGATTATATATGGACACAAGAAAGATGGAAAATTCATTTAAATTTAAGATAAAACATTTGTTTTTAAGACTCTACCGTCTTAGCCTAAGAATTCTCCATGCAATCCATACAAAATTTGTAAATACACATTTGGAAAGATTGAACTGCAACAATCAGTTGTGCCCATATTCATGTATGTATGTGATTTTTGATTTTTTGTTTTGCTGTTTTTAATTCTTTGTGCAGCAACCCAACAAACATAGGTGAGTGACATATGCCGATGACATTGCAGTGATGGTACCATTTCACAGCGTAAGAGGGAGACGCTGAGGACCATCAGTATGCAGAGTATTGAAAGTGGCCTCAGCGTATATCCGCAGAAGGTGGACCTGGTACAAGGGAAATTCTTTTCAGCTTCCATCCCTAGACGACGTGGTACTTGGCCTATCGGAAGGTGCATACTAGCTGGATCCCAAACTGTCATGGCTGCTGAACCTTCAGCTGCTTCAACTACATGAACAGTGCAGCGTAGTTATCGGTCTGATCGCGCAGACCACAAAGTTGCAGTCACTTAAATAATAATAACACATCGAGAATATTGAATGAATTAAATCACTTCCATATAATTATTATCAAATATTTCGAGTTTTTAGGCCATTCTCTGTATATATAAAAATTTCGGGAGCTAGAATTAGCTTGTGTCAAATATTAAATTAGAAGAGCACTGATTCGCCGAAAGATATCCAAAGCGAATTCTCGAAAAGCTCAAGTCTGGAACCCAGAAATGACTGGCAAAATATTTTACACATGCACCTTACAACAAGATGTATTTTTTTATGGTCGAAAAGATATCACGATAATATTCTTTTGATTACATCCGCAAATGAGAATGATATTTGTTAGCGAATATCCAGAATAATTTTTATTTCTTTAAGAATTTACAAAACTCTTACGATATGAAATCGACAAAAATCAAGGAACATTTATATTTTCTTTTATTTATGGTAGTAATTTATTGGAAAAATTGTAAAAGAAAATTTTATCCCTATAGGATTCTGCGCAAGTATGTGGTATGATTTTTAAACTACTACGCTTATTGGTCAACTTTATTTACGAAATTCATTGAAGAAGGATATCGTTTTACTTAAACGAAGTGGAACATCGCAACTAGAGCACATCCACAGAGTTCTTCTCTGGTGTCACGTCTTGCTAAACTGTGGACAGCTTCGTAGTGTGGTTCTCACTGGTTGGTGGCATGACAAGGCTCGTATGCTTTCATCTATAAAAGGTTTAACATTTTTTTTAGCCGAATAGTGGTTTTATTACTGGTTTTGCAGAAGTCACTGATGTACCTGAGTAACTTCGAACCTTGAAATTATATTCAGCTTAAAATATTTTCGTGGTAACTTATACCCAGTATTTTTAGCAATATATAAGCATTGACGACTGCCATATGAAGAAAATTGAAAAAATTACTAGTTTTCCATAACTTCTGTAAGCCCTAGTTTCATGTCAGTAAATGCAATTGCACTCTAATTTGGTGGAATGAATACCACGAGGCTGTTTAAATTAGATATACGAATATCGTCATCGCTATCAAATCGCTACCTTCACCTTCATGCAATGATGCGAGCAAAAAGTTCCTGGATTTGGTTCTGTTTATTGAGGTTCTCAACGTCATCGACAATTGAATAAGTATCTGATGGAATCTCTTCAAAAGCAAGTTCATCCTCGATTGTTTCCATGCGGCGTGGTATTATTTTTATACCATCAAGTTTAACGTCCACTACCTCAATGTTTTTATATATTTTTGGTGTTACTGTATTCCATCACATTGCTCACTATGTTATTTATCAAAAACTACTCGTATATATATAAGTAAGAAATCTAACGCATGTTTTTTTGAGAAATTTACTAAATATAGGGAATCACCTTCAACACTTGATTGATGGTACTCAAGTTTAGTTCAAAATATATATAGTATATCTATCTCTTTTAAACACTTGATATATATATTTTTTTTTATAAATATAAGCTTAAATCTACATATAAAAGTGGTTTGTAAAACATACCATTAAACACAGAATGTAGGAAAGTTAATTAGATAAGTGGTACAGTTTCCATACCACCGCGCCACAAAGACTTAAATTCAATTCCATGTGTTTGCTGGGTACTCACACTCATTCATTTACGCAAAGGCAACCAACCAACCAACGAAATGAGAATAAATTTAACTACAACAACAACAACAACAGATTTATATTTAATACAACAAATGCAGTGCCGTGCATTATCGCATAGATAATTTTCTGTATGAACGTGTGCGTTTGGAGTTGTAATCGTTCGCATGAACGTGTATGTACGAGGGCTACCCAATATAATTTATGAATTGATTTTCAGTTAATTAAGTTGATTTATTGCAGCACTTTATTGCTTTGCTAAATTCTGTTGCGCATGTGTTTTGTTTTTTTTTTTTTATTTTATTTTGCAACTTTACTTTGTATATTTGTCGATCTGTGTTCTGTTTTGTCTGTTTGATTTGTATGTTGTATCTGACTGTTTTGCGTTATCAATTGTATCCAATAATATATTTCTTATATAGGTATGTAGTAGATACATATACATACATATATATTTTTTTCATTTGCTCAATGTTGTTTGCCTTAAGGGGTTTAGCGATACGTATTGCAAATTTAACCATTCAAAATTGTATTCGAATTTGAATTCAAATTGAAATTGTTTATTTGTCGGGGCACTCACTGAGATATTCCTGCTGCAATTGTTTTTGTTGTTGTCATTTTGTTTAGTTAATATTTGTGCATCCTCTGTCTGTGGTTAGGTGAAGGCACATGGGCTAGAGAGTAGATTCGTTTAATTCTGTGGATTTTTTCAATGTTTGCATTTTTTCATTCTTTGTTTCAGTTTGTAGACTTAATATTTACTTAATAATCAATGGATTATAATGCTGCTCCATTCGTTTCTTTTTTTTTTCTTCTTTTCAGCTTCAGCATTATTTGCTTGTTTGTTGTTGCAGTTACATGAACATGAATGATTTTTTATTATCACCATCTTAATGAGAATCATATTATTTATGACTTATACACTGTAACAATTGTAAATTCAAAAACTATTAGGAAGAATTATTTCTTAATTTAAGTCCAATGAATAGAGGAAGGGAGAATGAGAATTTCTTAGAATTAATTTTAAAAGTATTTTCAAAAAATATTTGATTTTGGCAAATGAGCTTTCAGATGTCTTGATTCTCAGGTGATCCCAAGCTTATGAAAATATAGGGTGGGCCAAAAGTAATCTCGGGGGGCATAAGTAATCACCCGATGTTCTTTTGCTGTAATTTTCTTTTTTAAGACAAATTTTGGCACTGCTTATGATATGGGCTAAGTGACCGCCGCCAGAGTTGATGACCATACATGCAGATCCAAAAATTTTTATTAAATAAAATTACAGCAAAAAGTCATCGGGTGATTACTTTTGGCCCAGCGTGTAGAAAGTTGTTTAGAAAGACATTTCTTAAGTGAATTGCAAAAATACTGAACCTCTAACTTTTAGATATTTTCTGTAGAAAAAATGCCAAATAAAGAGAACATCTGTACATTTTGATGCAACCAAGTTCTGTTTAATTTCATAGTTAAGTTATCCCAATAAAGATTAATAGGAAAAAAATTAATTAATTTTCGAATCCAGTTGAGTATAGCACGTTTATATGCTCATACTTCCTATGTCACTACACACGTCATCAGTAGTCTTTGTATCACCTGAGCAATAGTTATAAATTCATCAATATCATCTATTTAGAACGTCAAAGTTTAAGAAATGTATACGAGAAGCCTTTTTATTTGTTTTTTAGTTTTGTTTCCTGTTTTATTGCAATCCTATTCGAATGTTAAAATTTTTATGGCTTTTAAATAAATTGTGGTTAACATATCGCCAGCGAAAAAAAATGAAGTGATTTGTTAGAGAATGTCATGGTATGATAAAAGAATGACGTTCAGACTACATATAGGTGAAGCGTATTACAGGCGGAGATATCGGACAGTGGCAGCGCGGCGAACTGGATACCTTATATCACGGGGTATACGGTGATGGAATTCAGATTTGTACTGACAATTCAGACTGGTCTATGAATTTCGGGTAATTCTTAACGATAGTTACTTGAGACTGCGGATGATGGCGACGGTTTGCCTATCGAGTGACGTAAAGGGACCAGTCTTTAGACAAAGTATCTGACAACCAGTGTTACCTACCTACCTCGAGAATGACATATTCAAAGCTTCTAAAATAAATTATGTACATTTGCTCTACGGATTACAATATTAGAATAAAGGAGTTCTTTGGAAGTTCTTTTTTGCTGAGTTTTGACAATCAATATGCATTGTTTTTTGTTTCTTTAAGTTCAAAAATTGTAATTGAAGTTGATATTTTCATCTGTATTTAGTAAATGGAATATATTTTTATAGTCAAAACATAATTTTAGTTCTGATCGAAAACAAACAATTTTGATTTAAATTGGCATCACGCGCGATAATCGTACGTTTTTAGAATCATTTATGAAGCGAACCCAAAACATTAGTAAAATATTATATACATATTTATATTCTTATTTAAATTCTTTTTTTTTTTTGTAGTTAAAATGTTTCGGTGCACGTACGATAGCGGAGGCATAACGTGTGTTTCAATCAAACTTTTAATTTTCTATAGGCTGATATTTGCCATGATTCATTTGATTTATTTCTCACTATTAACCGATGCTTAATGATTTCGTATGGCCTGACTTAAAATATAAAATGTAGATGACTTTTATAATTAACAATTCGTTACTATATTCCAGAAAAGTAACGCTGCCATCGCTATCGTATTTCTGTGATTTGGCGATCATAATTGGCCACGGAGATCTTATCATTTAACACTTTTAAAATTCTTCCTCGAAGATTGGAATTCGGTAATATACACCCGTAAATGTATGAATTGGTCAGGTATAATTTCATGCGAAAAATATGGTGCTGCAAGCGTAGCGTGGCTAGTTTCACTAAAGTTTTAAACAGTTTTTTAATTTCACATTTGAGATGAAATTTTTTAGCTGAATAAAAACAAATTTTGAAGCAAAGTCACTTCGATTCAAATTATTTCTTTACGAAAAAATTCCACCAATATATCGTACGTTTACCAGTCTTTTTTTCTCTGTGTAGTTGCAAGAATATATCTTTACTCATTTATATATATACATATGTATGTATGTATATTTAATCGCAACCCAAATATTAAGGAATTATTTGCTATCGGTCACCGTAGATTTTTCTGTTAAAATGCCCTTATGATTTTTATTTTGTACAATGTCTTGAAATTCTGTTTCAGTGGTATAAAAAATTTTTTACTTATCTACATGCTCTCTGAATACACTGAAAATATTGTACTAATCTGGACATTTTTTTTTTGTATTTCGGAACTAAGCAAAATGTTGATAAAAAAAAAGCTGCAGTTGCTTACAGTTTGAATTTTTTTCTAAATGTAATCGAAAAGTCCATTATACATATTTTGTTATATATTTAAAATAATTTTGTATTTGAAAACGGTTTAAACAAAAATAATGCAATTCTGTTTCTGTACATGCTGTTTTATTCAGTGCAATTAGTCAAGTTCCACCCTACTTTGTAATCGATCGTTAATGCTCATTGGGTAATGTAATATTGCTGTGTGCACATAAGCTCCTTGCAAAGCGTACAAAAAAAAATGTTATTAGTATTCGATTGAAAGTTAATTTAATATCTTAATTAACAAACATTAAGCCGTTTCAAATCCAATAACAAACAGTCTGCAATGGAAAAGCCCAACGTCGAATACAAACATAAAATAAATAGAATTAAAATATTCTACACTAAACTGACTTCTATCTTCTATTTTAATTTAAATCTTACCAACCTTCATAGACTTTTATTTATATCTTTTAAGTGGCGAAGTTATAAGGTGGAAGTAGTAAGTTTGGCGTTTGTTGGCCAAAGTGGTTAGTGGTATAAGGACCATGCAATAAACTAAAGATTGTTACTTTTAAAAGTGTGTTCGTTGTTGGCATTCCAAGTTCAGCATTATAGTTGGTGGATGTAGTTATGTGGATAACAGATATGGCAGTAAACTGTTGTTGGCAACATTGTTGCAAATGTTTATTTTGAGCAAAGCAACGTGTCGCTTTTAAATGCCAACCAGAATGAAAACAAACTTCCGGTACAATACTGTGCAAATATGGTTTTTAGCAATGGGAATATAAAAAAATTTACCAATGCCTATCGTTCGTATTCATCCTGCTACATTTAAGAAAAATAATGATAATTTTTCATGTTTGTTCTGTTTCATTTAAGTTAATGTAAACGTTAATTTTTTCAATATTAAAAGCTTTTAAAATATTAATACTATTTAGCCGATGGACTTAGCAGCCAGTACTATCAATAAATATTATATTTATATAATTTTAATATTAAGTAAATAATAAAAATATTAATCCTAACAATGAGGTGCGTTAAATCTGAAAACTATTGTAATCACTTGTTGGCCTTGTTAGATTGTGTTCTAAGTAAACCTTAAAAATATATCTGACACACACTCTTCATTCGGTTTGGCTTATTACGATCAAGATTTCGATATTAAATTATTCCACTTCACTTTATTTTCGTATACCTCAAAATCAAGTACGAAAAGGCTTAACACGTGAAAGTCTATTAATATTTACGGTTGATATAAGAAATTATTTGCATGCATTTGACACATTGACCACCATCATAAACGTGCTGAACATACCCCACGTACACCATATCTCTTGATGGATAATAGACATTTTCTGTCTAATACTTATCCACAATATTTACTTAGCACGCTTGAAGTTTTTTTTTTTATATATACAGTCTACTCTTTATAACTTGAATCTTGTTAATTTGAATTTTTTTTTATTGAATTGTTTCCTAATTTCATTGATAAACTTTCAATAAATTTAGAAAAATCCATTTAATTTGGTCCTCTCGCTAATTTGAAATTATTTAAAAGTCCGAAGCGCTATAATTTGAATTTTTCAGCTCTACGGCTCTATAATTTGAAATATTTTATACAAGAAAAAAATAATAAAATATATATGATTCTAATTGTGTTTTTTTCCCTTAAAAATTATATGTGAAATTTATTATTACATACTTTATGATATTCTCATAAAGTATTTTATTACAAAATCAACTCAATAACTGAGGAGGAAAGCATATCTATATAGTACTATTTCGCTAATGCTTACTTAGCCCATCAGTGGATTTTTCCTAATTTTTGAATACAAACCCAAGACCTATATATGTTTAAAATTCAACTAATCAATCGAGAATTGATGTTGAATATCAAACATAAAAACCAAAAAATCTATAAACAAAAACATAACAATCCATGAGTTTACTTTTATAACACACACACATTTCTAGGCTTGCCATCGGTCAGCATAACTAATGTATTTTGAATCAAATGAAAAATTAGAAAATTAAACAAAAAAAAAATAAATTCAGTTAATATAAAATAATAAAATATTTTATCATATATTTTAGTTCATTTTAGTTGATATGCGAAAAAGGGAAAATTGTAGCTTTTTTGGAAACTGGGATGAGTTTTAGGGAAATCGGGCGAAAAACCAATAGATCGGACAAAGTTATCAGAAATTTTGCAAAAAAATCAAAATGGATATGGAAAAAGAAAACTGGAGGTCCCAAAAATAAGCTATCGGAGAGAGAAAAGGGTAGAATCATCAGTATTGCTAGAAATTCATTGGAAAGACGTTCAAACATTGCTAATGTGTGTGAACAATAAAGAGTCTGGAAAACTGAAAAGGCAAAAACTTATGACAATGCTAAAACTCTTACCTCGCCACAAACTGGCCCGCTTGGACTTTGCAAAGAAAAATTTGCAAACCATTTGGACAAGCTTAAGAGCTTCGTAGAGTTTGTATTGTCTTTTAAAAAAAAAGGAAAGGGAAAGTTAATGATCATTTGGTTACTTCTGGTAAGAAGATTTTTTAAATACTTTAGGTGATTTTTTCTGATGAGAAAAAGTTTAACCTCGATGGTCCAGATGGTTTCAATAGCTATTGGCGAGACCTGCGTAAGGAACCACGATATTTCTCAAAACGAAATTTCGGTGGCGATTCATTAATGGTCTGGGGAGCATTTTGTAGCAATGGTATACTTGATTTGGCGTTTCCCAGCTCTCGAATGAATCGGCTGGAGTAGACAAATATTTTGGAAGACAAACTGATCATATTTTGGGAAGGCTACAACAGCGCATACTTTGTTTTCCAACAAGATAACGCTCCAGTTCATAAAAATCGACATACGCAAGAATGGCTGCGCTCCAGAAATATTGAAACTATTGACTGGCGCGCGTGTTCGCCTGAGCGAAACCCAGTCGAAAACATTTGTGGAATACTAACTCGCCGTATTTATGCTGAAAATCGCCAATGCAAAAGTACTTTTGATATTAAAGAATCCATTATCGAAGAATGGAAATCAATCAATCAAGAATTGAGAAATAAATTAGTAGGCTGTATGACCGATCGAATTTGTGAACTTATTCAAAATAAGGGGTCCAACACATTATTAAATAGCTCTATTTTACATATAATTTGTTTTCAGCAGAATATTATGATCGTTTTTAAAAATTGCGTCTATAGTTGTGAAACAGGGAAAATAGTGAAAGTGAAAATATTATGAATTAATAAATAATTTGTTTTAAAATACTTTACTACCTGACTATTCTCTTAACCAAAAAAATAATATAGGTTAAAATTTATACCAAATCCGCTCATTGGCCAAAAAAACTAGCGGCTATAATTATGATGCGCAGTGTATATATAAATGTCATCTTTCTCGCTGACGTTGTGTTATTTCAAATTTGACTTTCCTAAACTCTTGGGTTATTCTCAAGGTAGTCATAAAGTCATATGTTTGAAAATAATAACACGAAAAAATATGACTGCAATAACATTCATTCAGCTAATAAGGAAACAACACTTATTAATGTTTGATATCAAAATGCTAAAAACTAGTGAAGACACTAAAATAATTCGCTTTTCAATATAGTAAATAAGCATTTACTTGTAAATCTTGTAATAATTCGATTTTTAGTTAGATTTATAAAATTGTTCTCTTGGCACACAAAATTGTTGGAATAAATACTGTCAGCTGTTGTCAGTGATATGAGCTGAATAATTTTTTGGCTAGTGGATAAACATTAAGTGGCTGCCATTCAGATGAGTTACACAAACAAAATTATCTCACTTGTATATCATTACTTATTGTGGTTTTTTCATTCTTTCTTCTTATAAAAATGTAATTAAATGTAAAGGTATAAAACCACGAGCAATTTTAAAACAATTTTCTATTCTTATATCATTTTTAAGTAGCGGCGGCTTGTATATGTTATCGCCGGCTCGACTAAAGAGTTTCAGTGTACGACTCAGATTTCTACTGTTATTTTATGACAAAACAATAAACACAGCGCGAAAAGTTTTATTATTTTATGAATTTTTTGTTTGAAGCACAACAACAATTTGTTTAAACTATTTTAAAATAATAAGACTTTATGACTTAATAGCAGACATTGTGAATCGCCCATCTATAATTTTTTTGAAACAAAAAAAAAAAAAAAAATTAGAATCGTTGCTTTAGTTTCTATGCCATGCTTTTTTATCATACGGCACAATTTTGACAGTTGCTTTTACCATAACTGGCGTAGTTAAATTCAGAAATAATATTTATTTGCTTTTTCTCCTTTCCGGAATTTAGTGCTTCCCACAAAAAGTTTTCCAAAGATGGAAATGCAATTTTAATTAAACTCTTGTTAATTTGAAATTTTTTCTACCCCCCCGCCCTCTTGATAATTTGAACTTGTGTTAATATGAACTCTCGATTATTTAAACTGTTTTCCTGGTCCCTTGAATTTCAAATTATCGCGAGACGACTGTATCAATAAATTTGAGTGCGATGATGATTGTGCAAGTGGAAGTGTATTAAAGAAGATAATGATTATTTCTTAACCGTAGCTTTTGGCTTCAAGTGCCACTTGAGGGGTTTCCTTCATTCTTATAAACATCACAATATAAGTATGCTAGAGTTGTTGTTTTTGGTATTCGAATGTGATTTTATTTGCTCAATGTATGACTTTTGTTGTGCTTTATTTGGCTTTTGCTCTTATTTATACCTTTAACATCTTTTTGGCCTTCGTATACATTTTTCATTTTTTTTTTCATTCACTTAAAAAAACATTGTATTATTTGTGAGTCCAAGAGTGTCGAATGCTGCAAAGATCAACATCATCAGGGCTTAAGAATTGAAATTGACATCTTGGAATGAGAACATCAAAAAAAAAAATCATTTTCTTATAATATATAAAGTTACATATGTACATAGATACTATACATATAAAGCAAATATCACTGTGCTAAATAAATAACACACACCTTGAAAAGTTAAAGGGGGTTATCAGGAATAGGTTTCTACATATTGGTTTTATTAGGTGCATATTAACCCTTTGGGATGTTAGTCGTTAGAAAGATGAAGAATAAATATAATTTTAAATATAAATTTTGTTAAAGGCCCGTTCAGACTATTATACTTGTCAAAAATTCAAATAATACGTGCAAGTGCGATAGTGTGAACGCAAAATGTTATGAAAACCATAAGTATTACGATAAAAAATTGACATCCCATAATACATTCTCATTTTTTGAAAATTTTCTAAACGATAATACTTTTCATCTGATTAAAATTCACAAGCCAACTGTTCCGCCGCCGGTGGCGTGCCGTCCATTTTCTCTAATTTTTTTCTTCATATAAAGGCCCAACATTTTTAAAATTTTAATCGCATAGAAATATATTTCGTCTTAAAAGCTTTTTTAATATTATTCATTTGATTTATTTCCTTTATCTAAATCGAATATTTTAACCGCTGCATTATATCAAGAGCCGGCACGTTTGCCATCTGCGTAAAAAAACCTGCCGCCGTTAGCCAATAATAATAATTGTTTTTTTTTTTTTTTTATTTTTATTTTTTTTAATACTTGACTTTTCCTTTTTTTAAATTTAAAACACTTTTGTTTATTAAAAATTGTTTTCTCAACTTCTGTTTTTTTTTTGTATTTTCTCTCTATTTCAAGTGTGATGATGTGAATACAAAATGTCAGTTTACGTTAGATTTTTTGACAGTCGCATTAAATGTATTTAGATTTCTGTATCGTAAAATGTGATGAAAGTCTTAATACTTGTATAATAGTCTGAATGGCCCTTTAGTAACAAATTCTAATAAAGGGTGGTTAAATTTCAAGGGCCGATGTTGATTTTGAATAAAACACAAACTATTTAGGAAATTATTGTAATTTTATTTTATTATGATATATTGGTATTACTCAATTATGTATGGAACAAAATATCGGCCAAATGGGCGCCGCGACCACGGCAACAGTGGATGATCAATTTTCGAAGAAAATCATCTTCAATGATGAGGCACATTTTCACCTCAGTGGATTCGTCAATAAACAGAATTGCCGCATTTGGGCGAATGAGAATCCAAGAGTGATTGTCGAAAAACCAATGCACCCACAAAGAGTGACTGTTTGGTGCGGTTTATGGGCTGGCGGCATCATCGGGCCGTATTTTTTCCAAAATGAGGCCGGTCAGGCAGTTACTGTGAATGGTGTTCGCTATCGTGAGATGATAACGAACTTTTTATGGCCCGAATTGGAAGATATGGATGTGGACGATATGTGGTTTCAGCAGGACGGTGCCACTTGCCACACAGCTAACGAAACAATGGCTCTTTTGCGCAACAAATTCAATGGCCGTGTTATCTCACGTAATGGCGATGTCAATTGGCCGCCAAGATCATGTGATTTGACACCGTTGGACTTTTTTCTTTGGGGTTATTTGAAAGAAAAGGTGTACGTCGATAAGCCAGCAACAATTCAAGAGCTAAAGGATGAGATAATTCGGCACATTAACGGCATAGAACCTCCATTATGCCTCAGGGTCATCGAAAATTTGGACCATCGGATGGAGGTGTGCCGCCGTGGTCGCGGCGCCCATTTGGCCGATATTTTGTTCCATACATAATTGAGTAATACCAATATATCATAATAAAATAAAATTACAATAATTTCCTAAATAGTTTGTGTTTTATTCAAAATCAACATCGGCCCTTGAAATTTAACCACCCTTTATTAAGGGATTTGATTGCCAAGTTTTGAAATCCTTTTTTAAGAGGCAACTCAAAGGTCTAAAAATAGTGGTGATATTGTATCACTTTATGGGGTATAAAATAATTAAGTAGAGCTTGATTATTACACAATTCTGCAGTTTGTACAGCATCCCTGGTCTTTTATAGACGCGTTAATATTTGTTTATTATTTTGTCTGGCCAAGGGTTTTTATTGCTCAAATAACTTTTGTAGAACTGGATAACGCTGATAATGCCACCAACCGTTCCTATAGATAATTGTTTACGCTCTGATAAGATCTATTAAGCAGGCAAAAATTCGAAAATTTTTGTTAGAACATAAATTATTTTAAATGATTGAATTGATTCATTGAATTTCAATGCAGTTTCTGCTGTTCTGATCAATTTGCGCTTAGTTTTCATATCGCACGCTAGATCATAAACAGTCGTCACAAGTCAAAATTCACAAATGTCCAGAAGAGGCAAAAAAACTGTTTTCAAAAACATGCTTATAATTTTATATGTAAGTAAAGAAAACCGTCTTATACCATTTTCTTTTCTAAATAATAAACTGCATTTATTATTTTTTGCATTACTTTATGTTCTTTTCTGGAAAGTATATGTTATTTTAAAAATGTAGGATATTCCCCTTAAAAAAATGCTACATGTTCAGCACTTATTTTAATTAGAGGAGCATTAGGGCTGCACTATAAGTGCTGGATTTTTTTTTTAAAAAATTAATTATTTTTTAGTTAGTCTCTCCTGCCTGATATTTGTATAAGTCGTGTTTGTATTTTTATTGTTATGGATGTATTTTATTATTTTATTTTGTGATGAAAAATATCCAACACTTCTTCTAAATCAGGTGAGCACTTAAAAATGTTACCAAATCACATGTAACACTTTTGATGATTTCTTTTAAGAAAAGAAAACACCATTGGAAGAAAGTTTAAATATATATTTTTAAAAATTTGCACTCTAATTTTTGAAATAAGTGGTCATTTTGAGTTGTGACTCTGCTGTCGAAATTTGTTCATCTCTCAATGATGATGCTCTACAAAACTTAACACTTTTCTTCATTGATAGCGTCACAACTCCAATTAATACTATTTACATATATGAAAGAAAACTACTTAAATACTCCATGGGGCTCAGGGAGCTGAATGAATGCCCATCGGTGGCAGCGGCTGATTGTCCCGCTAGCACCGCCACACTCAGCGGACGTTCGGTTTCCTCGGTTCCTACTGAACTCTTCGCCCTCTATCGCATCCCCGTCCAGTGATGCATCTCTCTTATTCTAACCTATTCTATCATCTACTCTACTCTATCCCCTTGCCTTCTTTTTCCCAGGTATCACAACGGAACCATGCTGAATTGGACCCAAGTGGGCTATGCTCTTTATTTTCATCGGCGACCGGCCTACCTAACCTAACCTACCCTACCCTACCACAGAGCCACTTCGTTAAGGGGTTAAAAAGTCAACGTAAAATACTCAATGTTATCTCTTACGTTATGTTATGTACGTATTGCATATATGGCCCCATTTTCATTTGAAACTTAAATGTTTATTTCAATACTAAAATAACGAACATTTAAAATGCTTTTGTATTTCCCTGGAATACTTCTTGAGTTGTAAAGCTTAAAAAAATGAAATAAAAATAAAACTTTTAGTCAAGCATTGTCCAACATACCGCAAAACACTTGAGAGATATCCACTTCTGTTTTGTGGATTTGACACCCGCTCTCCTGCACCACCTCAGCATGTTGACTTTAACAGTAACCCAGCCACGTACATTTGCTTCACTGTTTAGTTTAGTGTTCATCTTAAAAATCGTATGTGTTGGTTTATTTATTCCTTTTCTGTTTGTAAAATATTGAAGATTTTATGTTTAATTTGTTGTTTTATATTTTCGTAGTATTTCTCAATGATATCGGTACTATTGAAAACAAAATAAGACTTTGTTGTCATTGACACAGTGGTCGTTGTATTCTTTTTAATGTTGTTTACAAGTGTTTTGCTTTACTACAACAACAAGTCATTTAAGATTTTCATTCGAACAGAATCCTTCGAAAGCAGACGAAGATTTATATTCTTTTAACTTTTTGTATTCTTTTACATATTTCCTATAGTTGCTGTTGCTGTTTCTGTTGCTGTATTGTTGAACATAATGCTGAATATCCTTTTTCCTTTTTTCATTCTGGTAGTTTTATGGAATTGATTACAAAGCAGTAAGTTTTGTTAGTGATTTGTTGTTTTAGTATTAGGGATTTTCTTATTATTATTTTATATTCTTTGATTTATTTGACAAAGTGAAAAATTTTTATTTATTTACTTTTTTCTCAAATGTGAAACTTATTTTGATAACATAAGGAATGCAATCTACAAACATGTGAGGTTATGTGAACTCAACAGTGAAATATGCACTCAAACGTTGATGTTCAGGGCGGTCATATAAGTTTTTTTTTTCTTTTTTAAAAGAATAAACCCAAGAAATTAAAGCTTGGTAAACAATAAACGTAGAGAAGGTCATATACTAGCTGCCGTATAAATAAACATTGTCTGGATTTATAAAAAATATAATAGTTGAACTTTGTATGCAAATTTGTTTATGAAACTTTTTTTTATAAAAAAAAAAGTTGTTATGAAAACGACAGTATGTATTCAAATGTAACTCACCTATAGCGCAATTTTTAGAGCTGTCTTGTAGCGAATATGTTGTTGGGCGGAAGGCATGCATTTTTGTGTGTAAGTGACTTTAATGCCACACACACCATGAACAACAACGTGATACATGACACGTATTTGAATTAAACTACTCAACAGAATTTTCAAGTTTTTATTGCATCTGAAGTTGCATAATCATTATTCCTTGCCATGGATATACATAATAAGAACATGCGAATAATCAGTATCTAAGACATCTCAATTTTAAAAAAAAATTCTTTATCAGAAAACTTTTCAGTGTTAATTGAAATGGCATGACAGATTTTCAGTGACTGTATTTCTTATTCTACTGAGATGCAAGAGAAGATCTAATCTTCAACAATATTCGGCACAACAGGCTCCCATCTAGCAATTCATATACATTCCATAGTTGCAATCAAGTCAATAATTGATTAATTAATTAATTAAAGTGGCTATGGTCGAAGTAGTCTGCATTTTGCCTACAAAACGAAATATATTTCCTGGGTTCAACACCAGTTTCAGACTCATGAAAACATCTCGGATTTTTTCTGATGTTCATTTGTATGTGACTTTGTGTCAGTTGTTGTCGCAAGGTTTCAGTGGCGAAGGCGAAGTGGTCACTGAATAGTAACGGCTTCAGCTGTATCCACAGGTATATCAGAACGATAATCGTCGATATTCAAACACAATGTGTAGCGCCGTCTCAGCCTCTTCCTGGCACAGTCTACAGATATCATCCTTTATGATTCTAATCCACCTCAGATGATACCATATCTATACCTATTGCCTGTTGAAATCCCTCTGACTGCTTTATAAATATTAAAGATTTCGTTTCCACTCTTATTTGAAATAAAATAATTCATTATCTCAACAAGCCACTGAAAACTTCTGACAACAACTGAGACAAATGCACATCAGAAAAAATGCGAGATATTTTTATGATTTAGTCTGAAACTGTGGTTGAACCCAGGCAATTTTTGGTTATGTAGTCAACGTGCAGACTACTTAAGCCATCGCCGACCTTTTTAAAATAAATTATTTTTTTTTTTAATTATATTTATTTTTGAGCGATGGTCTTTTTTATGAAAACTTTTTTAACATTTATATATTTATTTTTCAATATTTCGCTACCAAAGAGGTAGAGCATCGTCAGGAAATAATAATTTGTATTAACAAAAATATTTTTTTTTTTAAATAAGGAAAAGAAAATATTTTTGAAAGGAAATGAACATTTTTTGCCATTGATATTTAAAATATTCTTTATACACATGCATAAATGTGTGTACATGTATGTATGTATATACATAAATAAACATGTTTTCAATATTATTTTCTTTAGTACATACATATATACATGTATGTAAAATAACATATGTCTACAATGTAATAATAACATATAACTATAACAATATAACATAATTATTAAAAATAATTTAATAAATGACCTATGACTATCTATTATTAACTCTATTTTTTCCATAAAAATATATATTTATAATACATAATCTAAATCTAAATTGTATTATCTAAATATCTATAATTTTGTGCTAAATTATCTACATCTGATTTATAGTTTATTCTATTGTCCGCAGGTATTTTAATTATCTGTAACATTTCCAACAAAAAACGTCGTTTATAATTAATTTCTTTCTCTAATATAGTTGTGTCCTCAAATTATGTCCAAAATTTTAATAAAGGTCAAAATAAAAATAGAAGTGAGAATAATAAATTATCTATCACGAAATGGCTCGTTAAGTCGTAATAACAATTTTTACTACACAATTTTATTAAAAAAAAACAAGTTAAATTCTGCATTCAAAAAAAAAGTAATAAACTTTGCTTCGATTAACTTTCTTTACTTTTCTTATATTCTTTAATAAACAAAAATCAAGCCACTTAAATTTGATTGCAAATGCCTTGAACAAAATTAAGCAAAATATTCTGATTTATTTTTTCCTTTTTATAAATTACAAATTTTTCACTCTCACTTTCAATGGCATGCAAATGGTTGGCAAATATTTTTATGTCAATAATTTCTGTCATTCATCCATCAACAATTCTGTGATCTCTTTGCTTCATTTCTCCCTCCTTTTTGCAATTAAATTTCATTTAATCGCAAATGCTGTGATGCTTCAATTATCATCAATGAGTGAAAAAATCATTACATTTAACAATGCATAAAATCAATTTGAAAAACTGTCAATATTTCAATTTCATTTGAACTAGATTTCTGTATGGCTCATTTAGTATTTATGGCGGTGTTGTCTGTACTCACTATGCTATTGCAGTCATAATCGTCGTCGTCTCATCATATTGTCAGCAGTAAAACCGTCATCTCATTATTGGTTCTAAGAACCACAACGAACGCATTTCTCCACCAAGTGTTCTAATGTGTTTTCATATTTCTTCTTTAGACTTGTTGTAGTAATGGCGATGGCAGATAGCCAACTCCAGAGAGTTGGGAAAAAGAATTAAGAAGAAAAGAATGATTTTTAATGTCACTTGTCTTTCGTAGCCCCTCATCATAAACTCAGAAATATAATCTTAAATAATTGCATATGTCTGAAATGACATAAAACAACAAATAGTTCAAAATTTACAGGGTACAGTTAGCATATGCGCAACAATATTTTCCATCTGACTGTAAATCCAAGCGCGAGTGTACTCACCCATATATTCGTTTTTTTTTCTTCTTTCCATATGGGTGGTCTACAGTAGAAACTTTAGAAGACAGCTGAGGTCTACCTTTAGCTGAAGAGTTTTTCTCCAAAGTGAAAGACAGGGTGACAGTCTAGTATTCTTGCATTTTGACAAGTGTATGCGATTATATAAATATAAATGTCGTTTTTTAGTATTGGTTCTCCATAAAATGTGTTTCCTTTGCTTTTTAAAATATTAACCAAACCAAAATAAAAAAAAATAAAAAGCAACAGAATGAACGATTGGCTGACAAATTTCTAAAACTGTAACAGCAACATTCATATGAGTAAGAAAGAAAACAAAATGTGGCATAGAGTTCCCACGTTTTTCATTTGTGGCTGTTGCTGTCAGCCTTTCGTACTAAACAATCTGAGACATCCAACCAGCCTGCCTGCCTACACACACAAAATTATTTTTAATAATTTCATCCATTATTATAGAGAATTCTGTTGCAGCGCGCCCATACGCGTCTCCGTCATCACGTCGACCTAATGACTTTATGCTACAAAGATCCAATTATACAACATTATCGCACTGGCATGTAAATTTGCTACAATGACTGCATTTATAATGAAATGTTTCTTCATCTACACGTTGCAGTTTTTGTTGCAAACTAGCAAGTTCATCGTTTTTTTTTTTGTTCACTACTTTTTGCTGGTGCATAAATTTCAGAATGCCTGTTGTGATCACAGCATTAAATTGGAATATTGTGCAACGAAATGTGTTGTCGTCATCTGTACGAACTTGAAGGCAACAAGTGCGTTCGTTATTGCTGTTGCATTTATATTTTGTGCTCAACGAACCTTCTTCTAATGCTTATTGTCACATCATATTTGTTATGCTTTATTTTGAAAAGCATTTCTTTCCTTTTGTTTTAGAGCAGAAATTATGAAATGGAAAAAAAAGTATTTTATAAAATATACGGTTTGAGAAGTAAAGAAAAATTGTTGTTCGTGTAATATTTGCACATTTCAGCCCGGGATAATTTTTTGATGGGAGAATTTATTTTTCTCACAAACAGAAATAACAAAAAAGAAAAGAAAATAATAAAACAAAATTATGATAATGTTAGTGCACTTTTTAAACTCTTTCATATTTGATTTGTTTAAAATTGTTTAATAAAACATAAAATATGATAAATGATGAATGTGTCTCCAGAATAGTCAACAAATGTAAGTAAAAGAATTTCGTTTTTGAAAAATATAATGAAGTAAATAAAAATTCGTGTGGTGAGTAGACAATATGCCCAAGTTTTTAAATTAAAATTAAATTTTTTTTATGTGAATGACATAAAAAGACATATGCTTTCGCATATAGGACATGATATCATTATTAAGGCCCAATTCATACGATGCCTTTTTCGCTTTTGAATTTGCTACCAAAAATCAATGGTATTCATACGAACGTTTTAAGTTCCACCTATTTTATTTCAATATTAATACTTGTTAACTGCTAGGGTTCATTATAAATCACATACAGAGATGAACAAAAAAATAGCACACTTTATACTTGTAATATATTGGTTTAGTAACAATTAATTTTTATAATTTCTTAAAAATATAAATAGTAATACTAAGTATAGCTTGCCGACAGATATCAGAGTGACATAATAATTGCTTTTTGACCCACTGTACTTAGTATAAAGGGAATTGTTCATTATTGTTAGCTGATTTATTCTTTACAAATGCAATAAATGCATTTACTTTCAGAAATGCAATAATAATAATTCAGAAATTTTTTTTAAGTTCTATTATTTAGAAATATGTATGTGCATTTTAAATAAATCATCAGAAATCATCTTGCAACAATACTACAGTACTAATGAGAATAAATTCAAACGTAAAATTGTTGCAACGGTTTTTTATTAATCATTTCATTTATTTCATGACTATCAATAATTAAAATTCTGTGGTCACTGAACAGTACCGGCTTTAGCTGATAGTAATACCACAATCAAAGCGCTCTCCTTCGTCGGTAAAATGGTTACTAAAACGAAGCTTAAAAATTTAATACGTCTGCTTGACATCAGAGACACTACAACAATGCTATAAAAACATATAACGTGCTATAAGCAGTGTTGTGAGATAGTGAAGCTTCACTTCCTCTCATTTCATTTTTCAAGCAGAATGCACCGCATGTGTAGGGAACATCTCCTGAGTGCTGATCCAAGATAAAAAAAATCTACACAGGGTAAACTTATTTCTTATTTTAATATATGTATTTATTATTGGAAATGAAAAACAAAAATTAATTCAAGAAGCTTTAATGAAACTTTGGGTGCCTCCGTAGCCTAGTGCAAGAGCAATTAATCTTATCAATTTAGAGGTGCGGATTCGAATTCCGCCTAAACCCTTGGTGTTTCTTGTGGTATCACAATGGGCTTAAGCTCTAGCTAAAGTGGGGCGCTCTCCTCCGGGAAGGTCCGTCACCTAACGTAACTTGAGCTAATAAAACTTTATTATTGTAAACTTTTTCCGATACTACTCGTACATCAGATTTGCCAGGTGATTGGTAGGAAACTAAATCATTGTAAAATTGTTTTACTAGTACTACTAAGAAAACGACCTTTATTTTTACAAAATACTTTAAATACTTTAAGAAATATCGAGATATTGTAAATCGAGAGAGTGTATTTTTTCCATAATTTCTCTTCTCTTTGAAATTAGATTTTTTAACCACACGGATGACTTTTCTGCGGAATTCATGATATTTATAACATATCGACCCCTGTGCGCGAAATTATCGTATGTTACACTTTTTTCGAAATCGACTTTTTTATGCAAAATGATTCTAAATCCATTAATTCATCTGCAGATAAAGTATTATAGCGATAATTGTTATAGTTATGGAGATAACACTATGTACATTTTATCGTATGTGACAGTTACTGCTGTCAGGCAAATAAAAAAAAAGACGAATAAAAACGCTCTCCTGTGAAATTTAGTTTTTGTAACATACGATAATTTCGCGCACAGGGGTCGATATACTTGTAAATGTGAATGAATGTTTTCTGTTTTAAAATAAACACGCTTCTTATACGAGGGTGGCGATGGTCGAAGTTGATTACAAAACGAAAAATTTTTCTTGGGTTCAATCCCAGTTTCAGACTCATAAAAACATCTCGCATTTTATTGTTGTGCATTTGTGTGTCTTTGCGTCAGTTGTTGTCGGAAGATTTCAGTGGCGAAGGCATAGACACTGGTCACTCAACAGTAACTGCTTCAGCTGTATCCAAGCCACAAGCACATCAGAACGCCCTCCTTCGTCGGTATTGTGTAGCACCGGCGAACTAAAATAATTACTAAAAATGGCTACTAAAATCGAAGCTTGAAAATGTCTCCTTGACATCGGAGACGCTATAACACTGCTATAAAAACAAATAACGTGCATTCTCATTTCTCTTACAAGCCCTTTCCTATAGTTCCAGCGCAATGCACCGCATGTATAAGGGTCTTCTCCTGAGTGCTGGTTGAAGATAAAAAAAAATGGATTACCTTAAACATTTTCCTAACGCCAATTGTAGAGATAATTTTCTTCATTAATTAAAACGTATAACGAAAAAAATTAATAAGAGAAGTAACACTTAACAGTGATTTTCCAACGTGGTTATTAAGACTGCTTTTAGGTATCATTATTCCACCTCTTCATCTTTAGGTATCATTATGACTTTTACGAAACATTATTCATTAAGTGAAATGGAGGAAAATAAGCTCGTTTTTAGTTGATAACTTAATAAAGAAACATAACAAATTGCTTGAATGCCAAATGCACATGCTTCTTCTATTGACACGATCTTTTATGTACATACATTTCTATTATATACATATAAATGTACATACATATATTTTATTACTTTTTCGTTTGTAGTTTTAACTAGTAAAAGATATTTATTTCACCTTTTTGTGGCTTTGCATGTTTCGCAATTACTGTTAATGTTGCTGTTGAGTACAGCCACAGCTTTATATCTGTATCTGTATCTATGTACTCCTTACCAGAAAGCGACTTTACTGTCTTCCACATTAAAAACATTCTAATGCATTTGCACCTTAATGCCCTTTGCAAAATTAATTTCATGTTTTTAAGTATTTTGTTGTTTTTTCTTTGCTTTTTTCCTTTGGTTTTTACGGATGCATTTCACTTGTCAAGTAACATCAACACTTTATTTCGTGCCCAAGAAACCAAAATTTATTTTTAAAATCTGAAAAACTTTACACTAGTTCGTAACGGTTGGTGCACACCACAGACAAGGTGTACACCCACCAAGGTGAAAATTGCCTTTAAACGATAGCAAATCTTTAAGTGTAAGATGGGGGCGGGAGAGGGTTTAGTTTTAGAAACAGGAGAGCCTCAGAAGAGAACAAAGTTGTGCGACATTTACACCATAAATAAAACAACAAGAATACATTATGTTGATTCAGATGGTTTTACTTAAAATCACGAATTTTCTTTCTTTCTTGCTGAAGAAGATTTAGCGTAATGTTACGCTTGAAAAACGGGACATTTATGGATGTTTGAAGGTAAAGCGCACATAAAGTTAAACCAGAGGGTCCTAATTTAATAAAATTGCATGAACAAAACTGCAGAAAATCAAGTTCAGGTGTTGCTGAGTTTGTATTTTAGTTGTTTTTTGTTTTTGTTTGTTTGCTATAAAAGTAAGACTTAAAAGTTTGCCTGCTCAGTTTGAGCTCAAAGTTTAATTAGTTAACGAATTTTAGATACAGTTAAAGCTGACTGCTGAAATATGTTGCTAAACTTATAACACTTTACAGCAGAGATACTTTAAACCTGGTTCGTGCACTTGTTGCAACAAGTAAAATTTTTTTTCCACTGCAAACAGCAAAGAAAAAAAAATTCAAGTAACAGCTTTAAAAAACTACGCCCATATCCGTTCATAAAATCTCATTAAATCCTATAAATATTTTTTGGGGGAATTTGGTTTTTTCTTTTGTTAATTCGGAGCTGTAATTTCTTTTTTATGTCTGGCTTTTTATTGTACTTGTGCGATTCTCAATCAGATGTAATGTTCGGTTAGTTTTTTTCTTCTCTTTGTTGTTGCTTTTAGATGCCCCAGCCGTAAGCACTTTATTTCACGAATTGCACTTTACACATTATCAGGTGGTGGTGGTAACTTACAAGTGGCAAATTTCAAGTGTGTCTAACCGTTCGCATGCAGCATTATTCAGTAGGTGCAACTTTTTTTTTCTCCATTATTGGTTGAAAGCGTGAATGCTTAAATGTAATGCTTAAAAATAATGATTATTGTTCATTTGGTATCAGTCTATTTTCTTTTCTGTACTTCGTTTTTGTTTAGAGCTCATAAAATAATTGGTAACAGTCAGTGCCTTCCTTTAGTAAGAGGTGTTGGCTGTATGCAAAAATTTATGATAAGATGCTATTTTTAGGCGGTAGATACTTATTAAATGGAGCAAAAGTTTAGCACGCAATAAGAAATAGTTTAAATAATTCTACCACAATTTACCACAAATGCTCTGATAATAAAATAAAGTGTTTATTTTATCTTTTTTACAGCAAGCAACTCTTTTGCACATTCCAGAATGTTGTTATAATTTCTGGCTGGTATTTTTGTAGCTCTGATGTCTAAAACAGCCGAAAATAAACAAAATGAAACGGAATAGTTGCAAGAATTTTGACGTTATTGTTTTTTTTTTTTAATTAAATCTACATGAAAGTTTAGCAGAAAATGTTCTTTAAAATTTGAACTTGTCGCCAAAAATTTTTTTTCGTTTTCCAGAAACACATTTGCTTTACGAAATTATAGTTTTATTTTAAATTAATTATTGAAAGAGAATAGTTATATCATGTAAGTAAGTCGATATTGATCGGCAATTTATAGAAGATGGCGTAAAGGTGATTTTGAACTGGATGCCATATTGTTACAAATGAAAAGGCAGAGTTTTGTTTACATAAAAAGTTTATTTAAAAGCATTAAAATTTATGACATTATTTCGATGAAAATACTTCGCTCAAATGGGCAACATCCGAGTAATTCTGCAGTTGCTGATTTATTTTTCAAGTTTATTTTTCAAAGTTCGTGATTTTTAGTGGTAAAGTCCAGATTTGAAAAACTGGCCATCAAAACCGCCAGTTCTAATCTTCAAAACCGGAGAGAACTCTAGCTGGAAATTGGTATCGCGAAATCTCCATTGTTGCCTGAGGTATGTGAGCGGTTGATGCGTCCTGTTAAATTAATCATTCATGATATATAACCAATGCAGCAATTTGCGGCACAAAAAATTCATTTAGTATCTGCCTCTAACGCACACCAGTTACGATTACGGTGCATCTAAAAAAAATATATATTTATAAGGGGCAATCACTTTTTCACTGCAAATGCCGCACCAAGAATTACAAGGCTTTTCATGCATTTCATTTCTACGATTTCACGACAATGAGAAAAATGTCGATGGAATTCATTTTGCGTTGAAACAAAAAAACTTTTTGATAAAAAAAAAACATTTTGACAGTAAGCAGTAACAATAATAATTCCGCATTCTTGAACTGTGTATCGCTTCATTACTGGTTTACAACTAATTCTCTATATGACATTTGGCAACAACTGCAAAAATGGCAAATAATACAAATTATGACATTAAGTTTGTGCCATCTTGATTTATTTATTTTTTTTTGCAATTCATGTGGCGAAGCTCTGTGAAGGTACGGATGTTTGCGACCACGCGGTTAATCCAGCAAATGATAGAGCATTGCAATGCATTGCCTGGAATTTCTTGCAATTTCAAATGTACTTTGTACTTACTCGTTTTTGACTTTAACTTTACTTGAGGCGTTTCCGAAATGTAATCAGAGACTTTAACTGCGGTGTTATGGGGGTCGTAACAGCCACACTAGTAAAATCGTTTAGGGTGTACTGGTGCCCATAATGGCTTTTGGTTTAAAACCTAAAATTGCTGGGAGATTGAACTTTTCGTTATTTTAAGGCCTTATGGCACGAATTGGCTGGAAGGCTTATTGTACGTGATACTTGTAACATGCTTGTACAATAATGTTGGTGTATTTTTCCCTAAACCAAAACTGGTGTTGCATTACAACATAAATTATTGACCATAAAATAAAAGTTGGAATTATTAAAAACTAGCTTTTTTACACTTGGGTAAGTAATGACTTATCAAATAAAATCCCATTATATTTCAAACCCCCTGCGCAGAGACACATGTCCTCCTATTCTGATCAACAACCAGTTAATACCTCAACGTTTGGAGGTCAAGTATCTAGGGATGCACATTGATAGACGGCTAACATGGAAACAGCACATCGATGCAAAATTAACTCAAATGAAATTAAAAGCAACCCCACTAAATTGGCTTATTGGTCGAAATTCTGTGCTAAAACTGGACTGTAAACTTTTGCTTTACAAATCAATTTTAAAACCAATATGGAGCTATGGTATCCAGCTATGGGGAACTGCCTCAGCTTCCAATATAGAAAAAATTCAAAGGTGTCAAAACAAAATACTGAGAATGATAACAGATGCGCCGTGGTATATAAAAAATTCTAACATACACAAGGATTTAAATATTCCGACAGTCAAACAAGAGGTAATAACGTCGTAGTAGACGCGGAAATAAAACTATACGAGCAATAAATAATTTTGTACAGCTAGGCTAGGCAATTAGTTCTTAAGATTTGAATACTTATTGTTAGTTCAATTGATTTTGAAGATTCAATAAATAATATATATTGTGTAAAAAAAAAAAAAAAAAAAAAATATTTCAAACCGACTTCTGCAAGGTATTGTGTCTGTCTTACTAAATGACTGACCCAATAGTTAGTTCTTCTACCTCTAAGTTGGCAACATTGCATAGTACAAATTCACACGAACAATCAGATTCATTTTAAAACAATTATCACGATCTTTTATCAATTTTTACCCAATGATTAGTATTCTATATTTAAAGTTTTAAAGTTGGATCATAAACTATGCGTTTACCAAATTTCATAAAAAACTGTCCAGCGGTTTAAGCGGTATAGTGGAACAAACATTCAAATATTCACATCTATAATATTAATAGAATTATAAAATAGTGTCAATATCAGGGATTTGGTCTGCCTAAACCCCTCAGCAAAGCGGTTCATGATGCCGAGAGATTCTGTACATGTTTGCAACTTATTATACATGTCTTTCATTCTTAGCTGTCATGAGGGCGGTGTTGAATGTTTGATTATTCTCCTGATGTTGGAACCAACGTGGGGTTAAGCCATATGCGCAGTTACCCACATTAATCTTGAACACAATCTTTACATTGTTGTTGTATCTTAGTGTAGTTTATGCCCAAATTCACAGTCATTAGTTAGCTAATAGCAATAGTTTAACCAATAATATTTGATTCACAGCTTTTTCTTTACTATTAGTTAAACCGCCAAATGTCATTGGTTAACAAATAGTTAGACAACAGCTGATTGGTAAATTATTATTAGTATTTTTGTTTTGATATCGTCTATCATAATATCATAAAGTTAAAGTTAAGAAATAATACAACAAATGTAAACAAAAACCATATGCTATAACAATGCTACCAATATTGAAAATTAAAATATTGTTAGGGTTACCATTCTTTGGTTATACTAAAAATGTGAATATAAAGTATTAGTTAAACAATAGTTATCATTTTAGTTTACTAATAGTTAACTAATGACTCCGAATTTGGGCCTAAGAGTCTCATGAAAGTAAAATTTAATTTCTATTCGGAAATATTATTTGTAAATTAAAGACAAAAAGAATTATAGTGCATTAAAAAAATTACAATTAAATTAAATGAATTAGTAAAAATTTACATTTTAAATTAAGCTCCCCAGTGTGAATTATTTCTGAAGTATTCTTATTCAATGTACTCTTCGTTTCATAAACTAAAACTTGAGTATAAACTTAAAAAAAAAAGGCTGCTTATTTCAATTTCGATTTAAATTTCAATTCTAATTCAAATTCACTTTCAATTTCATTTCAATCTATAGCAAGTGGTTGTCTTCTAATTCACTTTAAGGAAATTACATTAAATTCCCTATAAATGCTTTATGAAAAATATTTTAATTCAGAAGTGAAATAATTAAAAAATATTACATATTTTCCATACATTATGGAGAGTTTTGCTATATAAAGAAATTCACTGAACAATATCGGCTTCAGCTGATAGCAATCCACAATCACAACAGAACGCCCTCCTTCGTCGGTATTGTGTAGCACCGGCGAAGTAAAATAATAATAAAAATGGCTACTAAACCGAAGCTTCAGCACTGCTACGAGTATAAACAAAGAACGTGCAACAGCAGAGCTGTAAAATAATTAATTAAGCTTCACCTCCTGTCGTTTCTCCTACTAACCCTTTCCTATAGTTCGATCACAATGCTTCGCTTGTGTAGGAGTCATCTCCTGAGTGCTGGTCCCAGATAAAAATAAAAATATATCCCCCTAAATTTGATTATCATCCATAAAACCCAAGCCAAAATTTATTTCATTATCAATCATTTATTTGTATTAAATTTTGTATATTAAAAGTAAATTTAATGGATAAAAATTTAAATTTTTTTTATTTTGGTGACGTTTTTTGTGTGGCACCCTATGAGGTTGCTTATGTCGCCATTAACTTATATGTCTTAATAAATTTAAGGTTTAAATTACAAAAAACAGAAATGACATATGAAAGATATTTATGTAAATTCAATTAAAAGTTGCATGATACTCGCAATACGATAACAATAAATGTACAAAACTAATTCAACCGTGCTGCATTCTTCAAGTCGCGACATTTAGACGGTTTTTTTTATACTCAAAACTTTTTCTCATTTCTAACTTTTTCTTATTTTTTTTTTTTTTGCACCATTTCGTTATGTCAAGTACAAACTAATGCGAATGGCAGACAATTGAAACTTAAGCAAAAACGTCAACATTGGAAAAAATCTTAGATATTAAGCTTATACTATGTACGAGTACAGACTTATAAACGTATGTTTATATGCATATACATACGTATGTATGTATGTGTACCAAAACATATTTATGTGTCTGTAAGGCAAACTTCCTAGCAAACAATAAGAAGATTATTGATATTGAAAGTGTCACCTTAGTTTCTTCTAGAATATTGTAGGAAGAGTATTTGTAATTACAATTTAGAAGTTAAAAGCTTAAGCGATGTCGAGATATATAATTTCAAAATGCTTTTCTTTCAAGAGAAATATCGGTCACTGACACAGCACATTTTTATCGGAAAATTATGGTCAAGTGAAACTGATATTGCACGATTTTTTCATTTATTTCAAGCAGATAAAAGTAAAATAATTTTTTTTAAGCCGGATTTATTTCATTTTTGTCAACAGCAATGAAATATTACTGATATAACTTTTATATAAAAACAAACATAATAAAAAATTAAAAAAATCAATGAAATTGAGAGTAAATATTTTCAGTCCACATTTAAAATAGAAAATCGAAAAGACCAAATGTGGTAAATTCAAAAAGAGTCTATAATTCTGCAAAAGTTTTATTTTAGAATTGTACGATTATTTGTATTCAGACAGTATGAAATAAAGAAAAGAAAACTAAGTTCAAAGATTAAATAAAAATTAACCGAAAAAAATTAGGCAGTTTTTTGTCCCTCCGCAAAAATAAAAAAAAACGGACTAAGAATATTTGCCGATGAAGCCAACGATATTCTATTTTAAATGCAAACTCAGCGCGTCACTAAACTCGGAAGTTTTTGAATTGTTCTTATGCAGTTTTTAATACTTTCTGCTATTAAATTTGTTACTTTGCATTTGAGTGATTTTCCTTGATTCATCATTATTGGGGTGCCACCGTAGTCTAGTGCATGAGCATTAGTCTTATTAATATGGAGGTGCGGGTTCGATTCCCGCTTAGACCCTGTGTGTTTCTACAGACAAGCTTTAAGAGCTTCGTAGAGTTTGTATTGTCTTAAAAAAAAAAAAAATTATAAAATTTGCAAATATGGCATTCTGCTCTGCAATAACTTTTTTGACATATTCGACATGGAAAAAAAAGAAAAAATGTAGGATCCTTATATGAATGGTCGGAGCTGAAATCTATAAGGTACCATATTATTTAAATTAATTAGGTACCATGGGTACAGTTCGTGCGCTAAAATTCATAAAAATCTAGCTGCAAGTAAGTTTTTATTATTATAAAGTTCTGTACAAATTTCCTATATGTAGTTCGCTATATAATTAAACATTAAGACTTGTTCAAGCATTATTGCAACTAATGAAGCTAATGAAGTATATGAGAATAACGTAACTGGCTGACAGACCCATCATCGCCAAGCACAAACGGCTAAAGCTAGAAGGTGTGGACTCCTCTTTGGATATTTAGATCCACTAAAAAGGAATTTTTGATATTGCATTGCTTAGGGGTGAAAAGAGGGTAAAAACGGGTAAAATCGAATATCTAATATCTCAGAAAATAAGACAGATAGAATAAAAACAAAGGCATATAATACTGCTGAGAAGTGGGCGGAAACGTGTTTGATACTTTTTCCATATATGTACTTTTAGTGGAAAAAACGGTCAAAAATTTAATTTCGGTACCTGACTTTGCAACCATCTCCAAAAAGCTTTTTTCTGCTATCTTTTCTTCTAGGCAGAATCTTGAATGTGTTTTTTTACTTCTTTGAAATTCGAACATTTCTATATATGGGGTAAATTTGTACTTTTACGCCGTTTAAATAGTCCTTATGATTTATATTTATACAACCCCATAATATGAGTATCAAATTAAACAAATTTTTGGAGGGTGCATAAAATATAATGAAATCTATGCAAATACAATATGCCGAATGCCCCAAAATAGCGGACCAATACTTTACCTACACCCTGTAATAGGGGCATCAAATTTAAATGATTTTTGAGAACTAAAAACTATTTGGGAAAACCATTTTTGAAAAACGTACCTTTTGTTATTTTTTGGAAAAGGTACTTTTTGTTATCAGATGGGTTAATCTGTAATTCGAAACGAAAAGGATATTCCTGTATTTTATTAACGTTGGAAAATGAATACATTTTTGTTGGATTTGAATTACAGAGTAACGTCTCTGGTCTTTTGTATATCTTTTGATATAACAATAAAAGTACTCATATTTGTAGCATCGTAACTATATCTATACAAAACTGGGCGAGATTACATGAGTTGGTGTAGGGTAGCGAAGCACAACGGGTTCATCTAGTTTATTAAAAAATATATTTACTTTTATTAGCGACGTTCATGACAGCGATTTATGATTTAATTTTTTATTTATTTATTTGGTAATTCAGGACTGCCAACTGTAAATATAACTAGTGTTTGACATTATGCAATAACATCTTTGAAAAACTAATAAATTTAACTATACTAAATTAATTATATTAATCTATTGCGCCAAATGCCACATTCCCATTCACTCATAATATCACACACTAAAAATATTTAGTGAAAAAAGAGAATGTGCATCTTGGATACTTTGACAAAGCACTTTTTGGAAAATCTTAATTATTGGATTCTTGATCAATGGCACTTGACCCGTTTCTGTTAGACTGAGGCATTCAACATTTTGCCACAATATGTGTCACACCCAATGCAGGGTTTCGTTTGCTTGAATTTGAAAAAATTGCATTTTTCATATTGTATAGTTTGATGTGTTAGAGACGATACCGTTTTTTTAAACGATACGGCAGAGCTTGTGAATTGAGCAAATGTTTGCTATGTTTGTATTTCACTAAATATACTATTGCCCAGCCAGCATTTGGAAGATTGTTTTGGCAGAAATCACCAAACTGAGTCTTTTAAGACTACCTCAGATGACTAAAATCGGATTAATCAGTTGTTCGCTTAAAAAAAGACCCGAAAATGAATCCGACAAATGCTTGGAAAGCGACTTATTTAAAAAACGCAAACAATATGTATAGAATGTGCGCATTCATAAATTCATCATGTAGATGCCCGAAATGTGACTTTATTAAGAATTTTTATTTTTATTTTGGAGTCATATTTAGCGCATCTTGACGATGAAAAATTGTTTCTTATGGTTTTTGCTACTGTTTATAACGAGACAAATTTTCTTACTGATTTTGAAAGAAATGAAATAAAAGTTGATTAAATTTGTGACTTTAAATAAAAATTAAAATAGAAAGGTAATGTCAGCCAAACAACTCAGAAAACTGGCTAAAAAAGAAACGGAAAAACTATTATGTTCCATAAGTAAAGAAACAGATTGCCAAGAAAATTGTCTTAATGATATAGAATCCGGGCAAACAAGCAACGAAAATAGTTCTCATCATAATTGTCAAAGTTCTTTTTATGGGGAAAGTGAAATTTCCTTTGATAGTGACAGTGATGGGGAAGAAAGTAAACCTGATTTGTGTGATGAATTGGATAAATGGGGTATCAAGTTTGAAATAAGTTTTATCGCAATTAATGCACTTTTAGAATTGTGAAACTGTGTGAGAGAATTTTTGTATTTTGAATTACTTTAATGTTAAATTAAAAATAATACTAATTATTTTAAGCCTAAGGTCTTTTTATATATTTTATATTTATTTCAATATTTCGTTGATTAAATTTGTTTATAAATTTTTTAATTTTTAAATGTTATAGTTTATAAATTAATAAACAAAAACCAATTTTCCTGAAGAAGCTACACAAAGGAGTAGCGAAATATTGAAATAAATATAAAATATATAAAAAGACCTTAGGCTTAAAATAATTAGTATTATTAATATAAAAAAAAGGTCAAAAAACTAGAAAAATTATTAAATTAAAAATTGTACGAAAAGAGTATTAAATAAATAATGAAAAAAATAAAAGAATATACTTTCTTTATGTTATACCAAATAAAAGAAGGCTCACTAACGGCTAGTAATATGACTGTAAAATGGCTTGAAAAAGTGTCGTAATTGATTGTAAGTACTATTGCAAACTGCCTCGAAAATGAGTCAGAAACGCGAGTCATAAAAGACTCGTTTTGAAGAGTCGTATCTAGGGTACCATTTTCTCCCGATAAAACAGTCGTTTTCGATTCAGAAACGTGCGCATAAATGATTAATTTAATTGCGAAGAAGAATAAAAAAGACTCGAATATGATCAATAATTAATTAAAATGCTGACTGGGTGTATATACATACATACTTACATATGTATGTATGTATACTTTTATTTTTACCAATATAAACCTTATGCATACACACACACACAGTTGTCTATTATGCAAGTAAATACATATCCATATGTACTTTTTGTGAATAATTCTACTGTTTATAGACAGGATATTTTTATAGAAGACTTTTTCATTTAACACAAAAGCTTAAGAAAAACTGCAAATAGTTTTACTTTATTTTTATGTAACATAGTTAGTTGTTTGACTTATGTCGAATATGTATGTAAACAGGGACAAAGTTAAGTGATTTAAGAGCCTTTAATATTAAAATATTTCTTTATGTGTAAAAAACCGCAAACATTTTTGTAGAAAAGAATATGGGGATCTTAGATAGGTTCCAAACTCATACTAAATAATGAAAATTGTTATATTTTTCTTTTCGGAAGAAAAGCTTTGCAAAAAATACCTTTATCTGCTATAGGTCAGTTTTAACCATTATGGTACACAGAAAAAATTAAAGTGGCGATGTGGCAAAGAGGGTGGCACGTTGACTACAAAACGAAAAAAATGCCTGGGTTCAACCTCAGTTTCAGACTCATAAAAACATCTCGCATTTGTGTGGATTTGTAACAGTTGTTGTCGGAAGCTTTCACTGGTCACTGAACATCAGAAAGCCCTCCTTCGACGGTATTGTGTAGTGGCGAAGTAAAAATATTACTGAAAATGGCTACTAAAAACGAAGGTACAAAATTGAATACGTTTCCTTGACATCAGAAACACTACAACACCGCTGTAAAATAACCAATAACGTGCAAAAAACACTGTTGTAAGATAGTGAAACTTCACCTCCTATCATTTCTCCTACAATCCCTCTCCATTAGTTCCAGCGCAATGTACCACATGTGTAGGGGTCATCTCCTGAGTGCTGGTCCAAGATAGAAAAAAAAATTATTTTAAAAATCTATAAACAAAAACATAACAATCCATGAGTTTACTTTTATAACACACACACACATTTCTATTTTTAGTTGTTTTTTTTATTTTTTATTATTATTTTTTTTTTTTTCATGGATTGTTATGTTTTTGTTTATAGATTTTTTGGTTTTTATGTTTGATATTCAACATAATTCTCGATTGATTAGTTGAATTTTAAACATATAGATCTTGGGTTTGTATTCAAAAATTAGGAAAAATCCACTGATGAGCTAAGTAAGCATTAGCGAAATAGTACTATATGGATATGCTTTCCTCCTCAGTTATTGAGTTGCTTTTGTAATAAAATGCTTTATGATATTTTCATACTGTGTAAGGTATGTAATAATAAATTTCACATATAATTTTTAAGGGGAAAAAGCCCAATTAGAATCATATATATAAAGAGATATTCCCAAAATAAATTCAGTTAATATAAAATAATAATTTAATTTCACACAAATCATTAGGAGCAAAAAAAAATTTGGATTCAATTCTAATGCTTATTGGCTATTAATTTCGTTTTGTATAAATATCGTTGCATATATGTAATACAACAATCAGATTTAAATAAAAGTAATTTTATTTCATAACAAAGTAAAAACTAATTATTAATTTATATAAGTATTGAGCGCAAAACTTTAATCTAATTGATTAAACTTTTAATTGAGAAATATATATTCTTCTAATTAAAGGTGTTAATTAAAAATAAAAAAGTAAAATTTTTTTCTGTGTAAGATATATATTTTTTTCGCCACTTTTAACCAATATAAATGAGAAATATTTTTTTTGGTAATGAATAATTATTATAGCAACCAATAAATTGCTTTGGTTGTCAATGATCTTACCTAGAGTAATTTTATATTTTGGTTGCTCGACGGTAAACAATTTCAAAATAAGGCACTGCGTACATACTTATGCATGTATTTAACAATTTTTTTTTTAGTCGTAAACTTTTCCTACACTGATAGAAAAACCTTCATAACTATGATGTAATCCTATGTCAAGTGTTTTCGTTTTTGGCCACATGACACTTTTCATCATTGTTAATATTAACGAATTTGACATCTCAGTGACATCCCGACATCAGAGACTTATTTGCACACTACTAGGTATTAAACATACAAATGAACATCAGAAAAAATGCAATTTAATATTGACATACAATATATCGACCGCTGTGCGCGAAATTATCGTATGTTACAAAAACTAAATTTCACAGGAGAGCGTTTTTATTAGTCTTTTTCTTATTTGCCTGACAGCAGTAACTGTCACATACGATAAAATGTACATAGTGTTATCTCCATAACTATAACAATTATCGCTATAATACTTTATGTGCAGATGAATTAATGGATTTGAACCATTTTGCATAAAAAAGTCGATTACGAAAAAAGTCTAACATACGATAATTTCGCGCACAGGGGTCGATATGTCTGAAAAATAAGACTGCTTTGAATTGGCCAAAAGATTCGAATTAAAAAAACTTATATATACATGTACGTATGTATATGTATCTAAATTAATAAAAATTAATATACAATAATTTAAGTATGAAAAATTAGATCGGTTTTTAAGAATAATAATAAAATAATCACTCCTATATTTTCAGAAAATCTGGTAGTATTTTTTTTTAATAATACAAACAATACAAACTCTACGAAGCTCTTAAAGCTTGTCAAGGGGATATCGAACCACAAAAGCTAAAAACCAAATTTTTCAGGGGCAGGTTTTTCATGTAGACTTTGGTTCAGAATTGTACATATCGAGCCTTTGGTGCAATACCGTAGTAACTCAAAATTTTAATTCTTTGAGCTGGGTATGCAGAAATGATCTTTGGGGAAATATATATCTAAACGAAAAAAATGTTATGGTTCTATCTCTAACTGTTCAGATTCTACAGCTACAAATGTCTTTATTGCCACCAGCTAGTTCCAGCAATAATGAAATATTTCCTTTATGACAAGAAATTTACACACAGAAAACATTACAAAACATGCCTCTTTATTTAAAAACTTGTAAAGAAAATAACTTTAGTAAACGAAAAAACTATCAAAAAGATGGCTCGAAACTTCAAATGCATTTTTCTCAGTTCACGATTTTTTGAATTACATCGGTATTGCACCAAAGGCTCGATATATGTATGCACCCCTGAACTGATTTTGTTGTAAGATCGAAACGGAATATTCGACCGCCATGATATAGGATATGGCGACTGATTGAAGGCTATTGATTTTTAACAAAAAAAAAAAAAAAAAAAAAAAAAACAGCAATGTTCATGACGCTTTCGGCTTTTTGGCAGTTTTTGCTCTTACGTTAGCACTATTATCAGAACGTTTGTTAAATTCCATATGCAAATAACAACGACTGATTTTAATGAAACATTACCCTCGTTACGTTCCTTGAGCGAATTCTACTACAAAGGACTTTTTTATTACCATTATTACTTTAAATGCAGACAAAAGAGATTTTTTAGTCATTTGTTTTGCTACTGTTGTTATTTGGATTATTTAGTCGTGCATTATCTGACATTCCAAATTTCGTTTTTTTACTACAAGCAGAATGTTGCGTGTTCTACATTCTATGATGTTTAAAGGCAACAAAAACGAGGCAACTTGCAGTACTTGTGTGTGTAAGTTTTTTTTTTTCTATTATGAATTATGATTTCGAGCCACATATAGAAAAACATGCATATGAGAATACACTAATAAAAATTCATGTAAATATAACATTTTCCGGTATCGATTTTGCTTCATCATGGGTGCATCATGTTAAATAAATATCTTTAAGTCATGTTCATTTCATATATCAGCAGAGTCCATTTAATAGTAAATTTTAGTTTGAAACAACGTTACACATACTGTTGAATCAAACTTTTATAAAACTAATGCAAAATGATCATGACCAAATTAATATTAATATTAAATTTAACGCCAGTCAGAATAAATTACGATTATTTAATTATATTTGTTAGATATTTATGTAATCTATATGTACATTTCGTGGATGGTATTGTCAACTCATCATCTGTAGATTCTTGAAAAAGCTAAGAAATCTTACATCTTTATATAAAAACAACCGAACTGTATACAAATTGAAAAAAACTTCTTAAAGTAGTTTCAAGCTGATTTATGTTAGATTTAAGATTTGTCATTTGTTTATTTAACATTGGCCAATGTTCAATTTATCTCATTCAACATTAATTTTACATTGATTTAGTAAATGTAAAGCGATAAAACTTTTATTTTCGTTTCAAATGTTCAATGTTAAATTTAAATCTGGTCTTCATTTTTTCACAAATTTAATATGATTTTAATCAACATTTCGTCATGTTAATTTTACATTAGGATTTTTTTCGCTGTGTACATATGTATGTACGAGTATCCATATAAACTCAGACACAAAGTCATATTAACTCCTTAATTTTTTGCAGTTCTTAAAAAATTCCAACATTTAACAGCATATTGTGACACGAAACTGCTAAAAAAAAATGTTGAAGTGTAGGAAACAAGTTACTAAATTTTATAAAAAAATATTGAAATTCAAGTTAAACTAAAAAGTATTCACTTTTAACAACAAAGAAATATGTTTTATAAATCTAAATTAAAGAAGGTTCACAAAGTCAAACCGTTTAAATTTGCAATGTAAATTTACGAATATCTTAAAATAAATATTTAAAATTGTATTTACAGTGTAAGGGAAAAATATTGATAAAAGCCTTGTAGAAATTACAAGAAATTTTAGAGATTAGTGGATCTTTTGTCAGGTGTTGTGGGAAGGTTTCAGTGGTGAAGGCTGTAACGATTCACTGTCTCGGTTGTATAATTTTTTTTTATTATTTCGGGAACTAACATTGGCTAAGCTCGTCGTTGGGAGGGGTGTGCTAGTTACCATTCATTGATATAAAAAAAAAAACATGTGGAATCATTATCATAAAGATTTTAAATTTAGGTAGCTAAGAAACAAAATGTCAAGATACAATATATACATACCGTAAATAAAAAGAAAAGGAACAGGTAATGACAATGTTGTGTAGCTTAAGATGTCATCCGCTACACAAATTCTTAACCCACCCACCTTGCTAACAAAATATCAGATGATGTTGTTAGCCCTTTTAAAATTTAAGTTAAAATTAACATTCTAATTATTCCATACTACCAGCTTCACCTTTCATAATATAATATATAATTTAATATAATATAATATAATATAATATAATATAATATAATATTTAACTTCCCATATTTAATGGTAATATTCAAAAAGTTTTAAGTATTTATTTATTTATTTTTTTTTTATAAAAATTGATTTTCTTTTCTAACTATTTATTCACCATTCAAATCAAATACATTATAAAAAAAATTAAACAAAAATAATAATTTTGTAAGAAATTGAATTCGTAACACTAAAATAATTAAGTATTAGTGAAAATTTTTATATAGATTTAATAATGTAACATTTAATTATATGCATATGTATATATACATATGTATATATATGTATATACATTTTTTTTTTTTTATTTATTTATTTTTAATTTTGTTGTTTTTTTAAATTGCAAAAGATTTTAAATATTTATCACATAATAATAATGTTCTTTACTTACTTTAAATTGTCCAACTAAGTGATCAGGCCCCGGATTACACTGTTGACTTGCTATGCGTAGAATATTGAGTTCTATGATTTTTTTATGTGCATCATATAAATTAAATAATATCTTCGCTATATAAGTATTATTTTTTTGTTTATAATTGTTTGTGTAGTGTGTCTATTTAGGCATAGTATAGGAGCGTTGAATTGATTATTCTTCAAAATTTATTTGGATTCTTCAGGAATCGAACTTAGATGACCAAAAGTTCTGCCAGGGTACGTTTTCTTGTACAATATGATTTAAAATTTGCTTCCTAGTCAGTACAATGGCAAAAATTACCAATTATTCAATTATATAAACTTCAAACGAATCGGTGCACTGTTGTTAACAAATTGATTATCCTGTTTCATCAATCGTCTTCAATACTGCCACCAGGTTCAATATATGAATATTAAAAATGTTAATTTTTCTTTCCAGACAAATCTTTGCAAGTCGTAAAAATCTTTCTTAATGTTTATTTGCGTATATATCCTCTTAGTAAACATATTCAGCAGGGATTAATAAAAATTCTATTTTTAAAATTTAAATTGTCAACTCACACCAAAAAATTAGAATTTTAAAATGAAAATTATAAATTTGGAAAAAAAAATCAAATAAAAATTTCTAAAGCAAAATTCAAAGTTAACTAAAAAAATTTAACATACGTATATTTTTGATCAAGTATTTTTCTATTTTCCCCCAAATTTTCATATACGATGTTGTAGGTGTTATAATTTCAAACTAAAGTTTGCCACAAGGCATAGTCACTGGGCACTGACCAGTGCCGCCTTCAGCTGATACAATCCAGGCACATCGGAGCGGCCTCCTTCGTTGGTATTGTGTAGCAGCAGGGAAATAAAATAATTACTAAATAAGGCTACTAAAACGAAGCTTTAAAATTCAATACGTCTCTTTGAAATCAGAGGCACTGCAACACTGCTATAAACAAAAAACTTGCGAAAGCTGAGTTGTAATACAGTGAACCTGTCGTAGTTCCAGCATAATGCATCCCATGTGTAGTAGAGGTCATCCTTTGAGTGCTGGTCCTAGATAAAAAGAACGATTTCCCTTACAATGTTTTTAGAAAATCTAAGCAAAAAAAAGAAATCGTGTATACATCGTTGAAGACTGTGTCCTCTAGGACGATTTTGTCAACTTCGTATGGATTTATATAGCAACATCGTACAGTTATTTGTAATAGTTTTGACGTTTTTAAATATTTAATAGATGTATTAATTACTTAAATTTTTTGCTAACATGATGGTATAACGAGGGGTGATGCGCAGTCATAATGCCATTTACAGTGGAAAGATATTTGTAGGTTCCCTGCAGCTTCTTTGTTATGTTTTGGAATAGTTAGCGTATGGAATTATGAGGAGTAATGTACTTTATATTTATATATAAGTACTTCAATTTTACCAACACCCATTCTGCGAAGCTCTAAGCTCAACTGCAGAAATCGTACGCCCAACCTCCAGATGGATAGGCTAGTGCCCATGCAATAGAGTACGGTACCACCCTATGAAAATTGTTACATACATTAGTATGTGCATTTTTTACAATAATCGTTATCAGTCGGTCGTCGTTTACTAAAAATAATGCAAATAAATATGTAATGTGTTCAAACAAAATTTTTTTAATCATGTCAAAAATAAAATTTGAAGCAAATTCCTTTATGAAATTAATTGGAATTCCCTGTATTAATATTGCCTGGAAACCATGAGCATATTTTTGTTTGTCATTTTACTCATATGCATATATATTTTGCTGAAGGAAGAAGCTAGTAAATTCATTCAGTATTTTAATAATAAAAATATGAAAATTTTATAATTAAAATAATTTGCTATAAAATAATATTGTCACAATGTCTTGTTAATTTTTTAATAGTTTATTAAAATTTTTGTTTTTGTTCAACTCATATTGTCACAACAGTCATACTTATTCAAAATGTTCCAGCAGTCATATTTGTACATGTTGTTATTTTAAAACTTATTACTCTTTTGAATCCCCAAATTCATATCATAGCATATGCTGGTTTCATTAAATTCAAATTATTCTACTATGAGAACAAATAAAATCAGAGAATAATCTTGGCAGTAAAGAAACTAAAACTAAAAAATATATTATTAATAGGATGTACACATACATAGGTTGAACCGAAGATGGTTGGGGTTTTATTAATAAATGTAGATTTCAAGTAAGTTGGTACAGGGAACTCGCGATATCGCGAACTAATTTTTACCAACAATGTTCACGTTTTCAATTTTGTTCATATGTTCGAAAGTGAATATTTTAGAACAAAAACGCACGGTTTACTTCTTCATATTAGGTTGTGTTTGGTTAGGTTAGAAGAACGCCCTACTTAGGACAGATCCTTTGCCCATTGCGATACCAAAAGAAACACCCAGGGCCTCGATGGGAATCGAACCCGCACCTCCAGATTGATAAGACTAATGATCATGCACTAGCCTACGGAAAAAAAATTTTACTGAAAGATGTAAGCAATTCCAACAAATAAAATGTGTAAAATTCCATTACATGGCAGTCCAACTTACAATCTTGGGTATTTGAAATGTCAAATTTATAAAATTGTACAAATTTCGTAACAGTAGCATTTATAGCAGACCTTTTGCTAATGCCGAAATTCACAGTCATTAGTTAGCTAATAGCAATAGTTTAACCGATAATATTTGATTCACAGATTTTTGTTTACTATTAGTTAAACCGCCAAATGTCATTGGTTAATCAATAGTTAGATAACAGCTGATTAGTATATTATTATTAGTATTTGTTTTGATATCTTCTGTCATAATATAATATATATATATATATATATATATATTACTATAATTTTTTTTTATTTTCGATAATATTTTGGTTTTCCCGAAGCAATTCCAGCAGCAATTTAATATCTTGCGCCATAAAGTTCGATGAGCGATCGCGCCCTTGTTTTATCTATTTTTAAGAAATAATATAACAAATGTAAACAAAAACCAATAATAGTGCTGCCAAATTAAACGATTATTAAGGTTACCATTCTTTGGTTATACTGTGGAATGTTAGTTAAACAATACACTGTGAATATGAAGTATTAGTTAAACAATAGTTATCATTTTAGTTTACTAATAATTAACTAATGACTGTGAATTTGGGCCTAAGAAACTCCCTTCTTCCGTATCTTCTTGAAGTTTTAACATTTTTGGGCAATTTTTAACTTTTTATAATTTTTTTTTTAATTTTGATTTTCCATATTTATTTATTTTTCTTTTTATTTTTATTATTGATTACTGTCACATTTTCACACGTGTTGAAAACGTATAGAAAATAAAAACTATGGTTATCACTGTGGTTTATAGTCTGAAAATGCATACCTGCTTATTTTGTTAGTGTATAGTAAAAATTTACTACAAAACTTTGCAAATGCAATGCTTCAAGACCATTTGCAGAGGATCGTGAGTTAGACTAGTGTGTATTTAAATTCCAAAAAAAATACGAAACAATTTAAATTTCTGTAATTGTAAACAAGTGAATAATAATTTTCAAAAATACAAAACTAGCACACAATAAAATTAATTCAACAAATTATAGGTCGTACGTGAAACTAAATTAAAACTGCTACTCAATTCCCTTAATGGGAAGGCATTTTTCACTAAATAGTTTTGTTCCGTCATCTTTAGTATAGTCTTCAATTTTAGATTTTATATTGATTTTCATATCAAAATGTATATCGTTAGTTGAAATCCAAAACCATGTAACTCACATTTTTTACTTCTTTACAGGAGGAAGAAAAAACCTTTTCATATAATGCACGTATTTGTAGTTACATTCTTTTGATTCTCGCTTATGGTTTTTTCAAAATTGATTTGCATTTCAACAGAAGATATACATTTATTTTTTTAAAGCAGTCTATGCTGCGATTCTCCAAATTAAAAAATATAATGAAAACACTGCGGGAATTTTTATCACGTTTTAGAGTTGTCGCTGTAAAAATAAAAGTGCTTAGCATAGCTTTTAAATCTGCAAATAGCTTTTGAAAAACAAATACAATTTAAATAAAAGTTAATAATAAAAATAAAAAAAATGTGTCCCAAAAAAAGGTGAACTGAAAACTATTTTCGAACAGATAAGTTATTTTCGATAAAAATATTTAAAAAAAAACACATATTAATTATAAATATTTAATATATACACATGTGTGTACATAAACGTACATATATACATATATGCATACATACATAGATACACATATTTATACAAACATACTTACAGACATTTCTACAGAGAAGAAGAATTTAATTAAATTACACACATTATTACTGTTCCTAAAACAAAAACCAAAGCATGCAGGAATATTTTTAATTCAGTAAAACGAAGTAAATATATCGCCATATGGATATAAACACCCTGTTTCCGGCAAATGAATTTTGCATTTACATTTGTGAAAAAAAAAAACTCGCAATGATAAACGAGAAACATCCCCTCAAGCTTAAACTCTTTGTACTAATCACGAAATAATTTCAAACGTTTTACGATCATTTTGTGGTAATACCCTAGAGTAATTGAACACATCAAAGTAATGTGGAGAAAAATACTGCCAAAAGGCAGGATGCTATCAAAACATACACCCACAGTACGAGTAAGACGAAAAATTGAATAATTCTAATTCCAAAAATCAAATAACCTGTAGGGCTAGAATATAGAAAAAAAAGAAAAATGAAAATGGCAATTAAATTAAATACGTGCAACAAGGGTGGGTGATGTGGAATGTGCTTGAGAAAATTGTTTTTAATTTCATTCTAGTTTTCCATTCGTACGTACATTTTTATAAAATTTTTAAAAAGGATATTTCTTGGCCGATGCATTTTTTATGGATGTAAAAAGTGTAGTTGGAATATGTTACAACATGTTGGATTTTTCTTCTCTTTTTTAAGGGATGAGTATGAGCTGTTCATGTACAAATTGTGTACCAAATGCTAAAAATTTTGGTAAATTCACTGGGCAATACGCTGTAATAAATAGCTCGGGTTCTCAGATTATTTTCAAAATTCGTTCATATCTATGTAATTAAATAACAACTGTCAATGTGACAGCAAAGTTTTCCAATTTCTTTCGTTAAGTATCTGATGCAAAAAAAAAAAAGAATTCATTTAAGAACCCATTCCATTCGTTTTGTCATGACTTTTACAATGCGTGTATATACATATACATACATATATACGTTTGGATGTTCGTGCTTATAAGATGAAAATGCTTGCAACATGCTGCTCTTGCATATTTCTAATTAAATTTATATTAAAAATCACAAATGTCTCTGTCACTAGCCAAAGGCAAAATATTATACAAAGTATAGCACAAAAGCAAAAATATAAAAATAAGCAAACCCCACATCATCAAAACCTATTAATTCAGCAGAAGAACGAATACGATAATAATGTACGTATGAAAGTATGTATGTATGTATGTATGTATGTTTGTATGATTTATGTATATATATCCAATAGTATACTTGTAGTATGCAGTACAACTTTTTTCCTAGCTTGCAATGTGATGTCTAATAAATTCATTTAATTTCCATGATGTCAGGACACTTTTTTTTTGTAAAATAAAAAAATTGGAAAAGAAATAATTCTAATAAAACAAACATAATATTTTTTGCCTGCAATATTCAATGTGCACTTTATTGAAGCCGCCGCCTTCTTCGCATTGTTTGTGTTTTAATATTATTTTCATTTTGCTACACAAAAACAGCAAGTGTCATGCAAATGTCAAACATTGACATTTGACTGTCAACTATATTTTTGCATAATACTGTCATTTTGCTACTGTTCACACCACAGCCGGTATTGTATGTTATTGTAGTATAGTTCTTTTTTTTTTTGAGTAAACGTTGAGGCGTTTATTATATTTTACATTGACTGACTGCAGGAAAAACATTTTACTTTTTTCAGGTGGAATTTGCACTTTTTCTCTATGCAGACGTTGTTTAATTTGTTTAACTGTCATTTCAAATGAATGTATATTTCTAAAGTTTTTTTTTCATGTTAATAAAAGAAAAAGTATGTAAAGTTTTATAAGCTTCGCTGCGGAATTATTTCCTGTGATATTGAAAATGTTTAGGTATCATTTGATAAAAGTAGCTGAATATATTTTTGGGAATGCTTTCTATATTTTTAAAAATGTTGCTCTTATTTGAAGTATTTTAAAAATCTGTTCGGAACCACGTACCATTTTGAAGTTCATTGAAAACTCCCAGCTGTTAGAACAGATTTTCAAATTATTTAATTCGTTTTTATTCTGTTAATGTTTTTTTTATGAGTGTATATTTTTAGTAGTTCTTGATGTTTTTTTGGTGTCCTTCATAGTCTCATAATATTAACAATATTTCGACATGAACATCAGATAACAAATTTTACATTAAAAGTTCATTGTGTATCGAACTGTTATACTTTTTTTTTAGCCTTTGTCACCCAAAACATAACGTTTTCCCATTGATGTTCCAAAACGAAAATTACAGGATGTTCAAATAATTGCTGTAGAGTTTTTTATATCTTCGGGAAAATTTTAAAATATAATGACTTATAAATAGATTTTAGCTGACGATATGATTGTGATAATACAATTTGTTTTCAAAAGAAATCTATTTTCTTTTCACTTCTTAGAAGGTATTTTTTTTTTCATTATTTTAAAAAAGAAAAGTGTCGATCTAAAGGCGAAAGCGTGAAGGAAGCACGATTTGCATTTCTAGTTGATCCAAGAAGTCTTAAATAATATTCAGAACTCTTAAGAAATTTCGTCAAATAATGGAAATAGCATGGCCTTTAGAAGCACACATTAATTTGTCTTCTACTTGGTAATATTGGAGAAAATAATTCTTAACCATCTGGTGCTCAAGTAATCAAATGAAGAATCACATTTGTTCTGTACATTTTAAAAATATAAATATGAACTTTATATGGTCATGCATTTAATTTTTTTTAAAAAGTTAGTACAACTATACAAAATATTGTGGAAGTCATTAACCCTTTCATTTCTTCTTTTATTACTTTTTCTTAGGCATTTGAAATATGTATGGTTGAGTGGTTGTTAAAGAAAAAAACTAATTCGAGGCAATGAAACATCAATTTAGCAGTCTCTGGCCCAGAGAATTTTTTTTTATTCAAGTGCTCAATGAATTGACAGTTTTGTGTATGCACTTCCTTTTTAATTTTATTTGAAAATGACTAATTCTAATGTACCTCTTCCTTTTCTCTGTTTTGTCAAATGTAAAATTGTTTGAAAATAATGATGGTCATCATTCGTGAGGAACAAAATTAAAATAAATAATTAGTGAGAAAATGTAATGATAAACATTCACATATACATACATACATATGGCCAAGTACATATATGCATTTCAAATTGGAATTATTAATGAAACTAAAACAAAAATATAGAATGTTTATTTATTTAATTTATTGCTACTGTTCACTTAATTACAAGTATCATGAATACTCTATGTGTTTTTAAAATAAAATGATTCAATGCTGTATAAAGGTTTAAAGGCTTGATCTTCTGAAGTTGGTTTCAAGGTGGTCATCATTTTTATTCGGAAAGTCCCGTTGCATATCGAGCCATAACCGCCAGAAAGACGTGGATGCCAAAAGAGGAAGGTTTGTTCTTTCAATATTTACATACATATATAATCTACATACATATGTATATGTACGTCGAATTTTTTTTCGTTTTAAATCATAAGAGCAGATTTCACAGCGAGATGAGGAGTCTGATTGATTTTTATCAAAAAAAAAAAAAAAACAAAAATTTCTAATCATGGCTCTTATGGCTCGATATGTCCATGTTTAAACACAGCTTCGAACTTTTTCTTGTAAAAAAACACATGTGAGAGTTAGAGTGACTCAGATGATAAAGGCATTTCATTGCAAATCTTAACAGGGATTCTTTAACTAAGTTTTAGTAAATAAATTATTTACGTTTGAAAGAAAGCTTATTACCGCATAATTAGGTGTACAAATTTGTAGCAGCAACTTTTATTTTTACTTCTAAATATTGTAAAATCAATCCCTCTTTAGAAAATTAGTTAATTAATTCTTTGTACGAAAACAAATGTTTCACTGGCCACTTAATTGAGTTTAGCAAACACACACACAAAGCCAATAACAACGTTACCAGCAACATTTAAAGCATTAAAAAAAAAAGTACATGGAAGGCACAAACTTAACGTAATTATTATAAATTCAATTTGCATTAATTTCTAATTAGAGATTTCTCTTTCTAAACGGACAAGCAGCAGCAGGCACATTATAAGCCTCACTATTGGCTTAATGCTACGTCCATATAAATTCACACATACAAATAGTACAAACAAACACACACACAGTGATACACAACAGTGTTACGCCATAAAATGCAAAATATAAATATTGGTTTGGAAACCTATAAACGCGTAATTTTGATAATGAACTAATTAACATAACACGAAAATTGTTGTTATTTCACTTGCCTATGGAGTTGTTTTTGTTGTTGCTGTTTCGTCACAAACACAATTTGTAAAACGTGTTAAATACGAAATGTGTTCAAAAGTAAACTGCGAATACCCATTAAAGTGCATGACGATGAGGTGTTCTCAAAAATTATACTTACGACAAACTTGAAATTTAAACCGCTGCTGCTGCTTATATCAATTCAAATCAGTCATGGTGTTAGAGAAAATTTTTTCGTACTACTTAGATGTATAAAAGGAATTTATGCAATAATTTTTTAATATTAAAATAATTACAGGGAAATCACAGTTTTAAAATTTTCTATTTTATCCTTCGGATCAGCTTGTGGCGTTTCAGACCAAAACACTTCGCGAGACATTTTTGACGAGTTTTCAATTTATTATTGTTAAAATTGCATTTATTTAAAATCCGCAAATTTTGCAAAACGAATTCATCACCCAAATATTTACGTAGCCACTTGATATGAAAATTAGGACAATTTCAGAAATTTCTCATTTAATGTAAAAAAAAAAATAATATATTAATTCTTCTTTTTATTTGACGTACTATTTTTACTGTTTGTAATAATATTACATAGCAATGCAGGTCTTTTTTATAAAAAAGTTTTTTAAATTATTTATTTTTTCGATATTTCGCTAACCCTTGATTAGCATCTTCAGGAAAAATAATATAAATTAAAACAACCTAAAATATTTATACGGTTGAAATGTAGATGGAATCGTAAATGTAATGTGGACTTTTCATACTGACAGTACCAATTTTACTTCTTCTCATAAATATAATTATTTGAGGAGGTTGTTGTAAAATTCGACAACTGTGAACCCGACAGTACAAGCAACATTCGCTCTTCTTTTTCATTTCGATTCGAGTCGAAATTTCCTATGCTTTTCAAATTTGGTATTCTGCACTCCGCTTCGGGTCGATTTCTTTTCGATTGTATGTGCTGCATTACAATCGCACTTAAATTCGTTTTTCTAAGTTGGAAATTTAATGACGGCACGTCTTTAAAATGTTCTTTTTTACCACAAAAACGGTGTAATTTAAAAAAAAATTTAATTATGAAATTCAATAAATTAAATTTAAATGGATCCAAATTCGAAAATTATACTAACTGCTTTATTACACGCAATACAATCACATTTTAAATTTAGTTTTCCTTTCCATTATATTTAATTTTTAGTATTTTTTTTGCATTTAATTAAAATTTTTAATAGAATGTTTACTTCTTTTTTTTTTTTCTTTTCTGAATACGTACCTGAATACGAAAACGTAATCGAAATACCAGGTCCACAATATAGAAAAAAATTTTTCATTCGTTCAACTACATGTAAAACCAAAAGAATATTTTAGAATTTATTCTACTTTAAAAGGATTTGTACGAATGAAAAAATTCTTTCAACATCGTGGGCAGGCAGTAAATTTGTAAATATTTTTTGTAATTTTATTATAATTCATTTCGAACAAAGTTGAAGTATACCTGAGCTTATTTCTACCGAATACTGGATTCTATTCTGTTAATTTTAAACATAAATTTGTGTTATTGGTCTCTATGCTGCATTTCGTTGGTGTTAAAGTCAACTTATCAGTAGATTTTCAAACAAATTCTGAAACTATATATTTCATATTAGAAAATGAATAAAAATATCACAAAAAATAATTCAGAATAAACGGAAAAGCTTAGTATATTTTTGCAAAAAATACACAATTCAGCCTAGGTAAACACCCAATTATACTAACAACAAAACATTGGTCAAATAAAGAAAAAACTAACATACACAATTTATTTTGAATCAAATGATGTTTTCTTTTCAACTTAAAGTGCATTGCATTTCTTGCCCAGTTTTGCTCTATGCATTTATAACATTTGTACTTTATTGTTCCGCTATAAAACCATTTTATAGTACTTTAAAATAAGAACAATAAAAAGTAAATATTCTCAGTGAATAACTTACCGGAAACTTGGAAAAACATTCCTTTAATGTCAGACTAAAAGAAAAATAGAGAACTTTTGATTGATAATATTAAAAAGCTTCTCATGTATGAAAACAGGATTAGAACAATTTAAATGTTGCTCTAATTTTATTATATACTCATATGTATATGTGTATATTATGCAAAAAATATATTAAAAATTAAATACTTTATATAATCACTATGCCAATTGGCCCCAACAATGTCCAGAGGACGTTGCGGCAACAAAAATTATTGATGTTTTAATACGTAATTGTTATATTTGTAATAATAAATATATAAATTTAAAGTGAAAATCACTAAATAAAAATATATTGTGTGGTAATAATTCTCCTTGTTATTTGTCCTTCAAAATATATTAATTTTAAAATTGTTTGTTAATTTTTTCTAAAAGTTTCATTTAATTTTAAGATATTTTGCTGACTTTAGAAATTTCTATTGTATAAAAATCATTTATTAAATAATTTTTTACGCAACCATAGGTTGCAAAACATCAAAAAAAAATAAATTGTTTTATAAAAAATAATCTAATGCTTAATAACATATGAGTATTTATGGTATTAACAAGAAGTAAATTAATAAATAGAGAAAGAATTGAAGGACCAGACGGTTGGACACTTACTATGTCACTGTCTGCCTATCGTCATCAAACGTGCGTCTGCGATGGGTTAACCATTTCTACCCATTGCCGCGCAGGCAATACAACGCCACCCAGAAGGACTCATGTGGACTGATTCTCTGAAATGTTAATTTCTCGACTTCCGGCATATTTATTTACTATTCGAAACTTTCAGCAATCTGACTCTTTTTAAGTTCATTTATATTTTGCATTGTACTGACAAAACGCTGTACCCGGCTGATTTCTTAACAATGGCCTTTCAAATGTATTTCGAAATCTCTATGTATATATTTTTGTACGTATGAAAAACGGTGTCCGAAAAATTTGAATAAAATATTTTATTCAGCAATATTTTAAGCAACGGAATCATTTAATATTTTTATAACATTTTTGTGTGAACGAATTATTGTTCCATAATCGCAGCACCACCCCTCATCCTGCCAACAAAAAATATTTCTATTAAATTAAAAATCGAAGTCTATCAAGTATAATTGAAAAATATTGTTCAACGATAACTATTTTTTAATAACAAACACAAAGAACATGCAAATCCCTATAGACTTGACAAATCAAAAGTTTTTTTTTAGCTACAAAATTTCCTATTGTTTTTGTTATCCTTGCAAAAAAAGACAATTCGTTTCTGCACGTCTTTTTAAATTTGAAATAAATCTACATAAATTATCCTTCCATGTACCTGACACGAATCAATTTGTATTATTTGAAATGTCATTCATTTGTCGGGATGTGTTGCAGCCAAAAATCGATGAAACGCACTTTGTGTGCATTTGATTGCATCTGAAAAGTGCTACTACATCACGTAACGCGGTCATTAAATTGCTGACAGCAACATTATTGTCTTTGATGGTATTTTTGTAATTCTCATCTTCATCTTCAACCCCATTATCATCATCGTCATCGTCATCATTGTCACTGTGGTCATTATAATTTCACAAACTTTGGTTTAATTTCAGGGGTTTTTAGTTTAATTCCTTTTTTTTTATTAGACTTTTGAGCAAATTAGTACACGGAACATTGTAAATTGATGTTGCATATACACGTGTTAAAATATATTTGCAGATTCAAGAATTGCCTTTTAAATTCTGCTAAGAAATCAGATTTCTTTTGTGAGTATAATTGCTTAGCTTAAGCCATCGCTCTGCTTTAAGTCAATAGTATAGCATGATACCAGAAAGCAACTAAATTTCGTCAAACATTTTTTTTCTTCATTCAAATAATATGCAATTTGTTCAATCAATATTTTTTAACATCTATGTAGGAGTTAATAGAGAGTATATATATGGGGGTGCTGATGGCGAGTAGTCAGCGTGTTGGCTCTGCAACCAGAAAGACCCAGGTTCGATTCCCAGCCGGGTCAAATCAGAAAAAAAAATTTTTCTGAGTTTTCTGTGCTACAGCACCCTCCTTCGTCGGTATTTGAGCAATAAAACGTCGGCGAAGTAAAATAATAAATAAAATGGCTCCATTAGCTTAAAAATAATGCGTCAAAAAAACATCAGAGACGCCGCAACTTTGCTTTATAATTTACACGCAACTGCAGAGTTGTGCAAGAATTAAGCTCTATCTACCTACCACTTTCACACCTGTCTATTTCTTCCCTATCCTTCTCTCTAGTTCCAGTGCAATGCATTGCATATGTAGGGGATAGCCCCTGAGCACTGGTCAAAGATTAAAAAAAAAAAAAAAAAAAAAAAAAATATCTCGCTTTATTGAAAATCCAATATTATGAACATCCACATTTTTAAATTAACAACTTTATATAGCCAATGCTATATTAACTTTATACTGGATATGACGAATGGTTCAAAACAAAATGGAATAAAAAATTGTGTCGAATTTGGGAAAACACCAAAAATGGTAGTAAAAAGCCACCTTTAAATCTTCTATCTTTGAGGATGGCGATGACTTAATTAGTCTGTACATTGACTACAAAACCAAAAAAGTACTGATTTCGACCCCAGTTTCAGACTCAGAATCATAAAAACATCTCGTAATTTTTCTGATGTGCATTAGTGTGTCTTTGTGTCAGTTTTTGTTGGAAGTCATAATCACTGGTCACTGCACAAAAAGGCTACTAAAACGAAGCTTCAAAATTTAATACGTCGCCTTGACATCAGAGGCTCTTCAATACTGTTATAAAGAAAGAACGGGCAAAAGCACTGTTGTATTTTTGGGAAGCTTTACCTCCTCAATTCTCTAAGTATCTCTTCTGTCTAGTTCCAGTACAAGATAAAAAAATGGCAAGTACGTCAGTATCTTGCAAGAACTACATGACTGGTTGTTTAGAGTTCTGAAGTTATGTGGAGACTGCGGCAAACCTTAAGTATTTGTTGAAGTTCTATTGCCTTTTCTGGAAAATATTAATCTATCAGGCCTGTTCTGCCAACCACGTGATTTGAAATCACGAACCGTTTTGAAACCAAGCCGACGATTTGAAGCTGTTCGGTAAATCACGCGATTTTACATTTTTCGGCGTGGTTTTATTTTTTGGAAAACACGAGAAAACAGCTGATGTTTTAATTTGTTTATATTTTTGCATTGTGAATTAAAATAATAGATGAACTAAAGAATATAAAAATGTCAGGAGCTAGTTTATTGTCAATAATTGCTTTAAGAAAGCATCATTTAAAAAAAGACCGTGAAGCTTTACAAACCAAAAATTTTTTATTAGCACAACAAAATACCTACATGTCGGTATGTATGTATAATTGTAAAGTTGCCAGTGTTTTCATTAACGAAATTTACTCAAATTTTGCATTTATTTATTTATAAATTTGCACAAAAATGATTTAATTATTGGGCATATTGATTTTTTATACATAAATATATAAAATTTGTCTTAAATAAAGAACATGATGGTAAAATATCTAGTATATATTTACATGACTTCTAAAGACTGTGTTACTTTGGCAACCTCAAAAACATGTTGGAAAAAATTAACCAGCTGACTGCTAAAAAGTAAATGTAAACAGCGACATTGCTAAACAAAGCAAAACAATTATTTACAAAAAAAGCAGTGTTCTTACAAATTTGCTCATATTTAAGTCTTTATATGTAGCAAATCCAATTTTATTACAAAAATAAATCGAATAGATATATTATAGCATTTTTTTTAAATTCTAAACGAAATACATAGCAAAAATAAGCAAGTGATTTCAAATCGTCAGTCGTTTAGCTGACGATTTCAAATCACGAGATTATTAAAATTTTTGTGTGCAGAACACCATTTCCGTGATTTCAAATCACTTTGACAAAAAGTGGTTTGCAGAACGGGCCTGTATGCAACAGATTTTATAACAAACCTGCACTGCAATGTTAGTGATCTTTTTCAGAAAATGTATAAGTTTGTTTAGCTATTTTAATTCGCTCATATCTGCTAAACTACATATGCATTGTATGTATAACTTTTTTTTCTAATTAAAAAGAAGGTGCTATATTTGAATAAAAACGGCATTTATATGTTTGCAGCATGTTAGAAAATGTAAAATATTGATACGCATAAGACATTGAATCGCATAAAAATTTTCATCAGTTTTCATAGTGAAATATTTTAGTAAATTTACCAGATTTTTTCTTGCAGAAAGTGCGACTTTATACAAAAAACAATTATGTATTTTTCTTAGTGAAACAGTTCTCTATAGTACTGTATCATTCGATTTTTTAAAAAATGGTAGTAGAAAAATTGATTTTTTGCCAAGAAAATAATATTGTCCGCCCATTTCAAAGTTTCTAAATTAGCTCCAAATTTTTATCAATAGTTTATTTATCAAACAATTGGTATTTTTGGAGAATTGCGAAGTAGAAAATATAATGTAAATTTCTGAATATCGTGTGAAAGACAGTAAAAAAATTTGGTAAAAAATATTTGGTTATCAAAACTTAATATCTGCTAAATAAGAGGTCGGAATGGACAAGTGGCCGTGGTACAAAGACAGAATATTTAATATTTTAACACAAATAAAAATAAAGCTTTTTATAACAAAAAATACTTATTTTATTTCAGTAGGTCCAGCGAAGTGTAGCCGCGTTAACATAGTAAAATATAATTTTAAATTAAAAGTTCAGTTAACCGTAATAAGAAAATATATTTGAGAACTATGCTGTGCATCAAAATACTTATGCCAGCACACTTCAAATATTTAAGTATTTCGATGGGAGATGGCGAGACTTGAAATTTAACACAAATTGTATATATTTATTCATGCAGGCGCATACACATATAAATACATATTTACATGCATATGCATATAAGTATATATAATTGTATGCATATGCCATTCGAAGTATTTTTGTGCCAAAATCAGTGAGTTAGTGAGTGAGTGGAGTGCATGTGCGTTATATTGTGCTTGTTTAGCTAAACCGAAATACAAATGACGGAAATCCAACTGCAGACACAAAATTGTAAATTAGTTTAGTTTACATCTTATAAACGCATAAAATTATTTTGAAACGACAGCTACAGCGAAAGGGTTATGGTTTTCACTCACTCATACACACACTCTTTCTCATCCTGTCATGTACATGTCATCACATTTATTGTCACTACAACTACATACATCGTACATCTAAAGCGCAACGCTTAGGGTTGGGCTAAGAACTCAAAACTAACGAAAACATTAACAAAGCAATGCGAAACTATCATTTTAACCACCATATAAATTCGCAACAACATGACACAAGGTGCAACACGTAGTAAAATTTTAACTTGTAGTAATTATCTTTAATAATGTTCATTTAAAATGACAAAAACACAAAACAAAAATTATAACATTAAGCCAAGTATGAGACATGTGATGATGTCTTTGTAGATGACAATGACATTGATAATGTCACTGGGAGGCATATGGTGATTATCGCTTTACATTCATAGGACGGAGACATTGTAAATTTTGTCAATTCAAATATTCTTTTACATAATAAATACTATAAAAAGTACTATTCTAAAGATATATTCGATATCAAATAAATGTAATTTAATTTCTCGTCTGTGAAAAATGGGTTTAAGTTGTTTAATTAAAAATATAAGGGATATCGTAGTTTCGGTAAGAAGAATTCATAAATTCATTTTTCTCACATAATGAATGGTAAGAATCGGGTGTCGACAGTTACAAAAATTTTAACTTTCATTTAAATTTGTGACACTGTCGAATAAGTTTAATGTTATAACAACGCGAAAAACGTATTGTTTATACGAGTAACAAAATGTTTAAATGCTTTTATTTAATTTTTTTTATTTTTAGTTTAATCTTGTTTAATTGATTCATGGTTTCTCTGCAATGCATTGCATATGTCGGGGACAGCGCCTGAGCAGTGGTCCAAGAAAAAAAAACACAAATGATAAAACTAAAGATTATGACATTACACAGACAAAATAAAACTTCTCAGCGCATGTTGGGGCCTGATTTTGCACAATGTGTTTTCTGATTGGCTAATACTTTCTGACTTATTTTTTGCTGCTGCTTTCTTTGCATTGTTCAGTGCAAATAGTCTCTTCAATAGTATATTTTCAAGTAGACTCAACTAATACGGTGACTTCTTTTCCTCCTTTATGTAAAACACAACGTGAAAGTTAAAATTTGTTTACATTTTATGCGCGCCAATATCATTTTTACTCATTTGTTTAATTTGAGAGAGCGTACAAATAACATTTTTACTCATTTCTTCATTGCAAAAGCAATTTTTCTTGCTTTTGTAGCCTGTGCGTATTTTGAGAGAGCTTTGCAAAAACAATTAATCCAATTTTCAATGTGTTTTATACAAACAAAATGCCTGTTGTTTCTATTATTGTTGTTTTTTTTTTGTAGAGTTGCGACTATTTGATATATATAATTTGATCTCTTAAGCGCATGCTACACGCATCTGTATTCAGCTTCAATATTTGTGTTTGTGCTGGTATATATGTATATTGAAGCCTACACTACGTCAAAATTTCTTATCATTATTAATTTTTTTGGGTCTTTTCAGGTGTAAACATATAGAAGTTACCGTCGGCAAAATACATATCTATTTCTTTAAAAAAAAGCACTGATGAAATTTTTTTTTTGGTTGATGTCACTATATTTTTTAATTTGCCCGTCCCTAAAAGCCATTAATGAGCGATATATGTACTTCAATTAATTCGATTACAAAAATTGTTTACTCTATTTGTAATGCGTCACAACTACGATGTGCACTCAAAGTTACCAGAAATAAAATGAATATTGACAAAAACGATGCCACCCTACATCAAACTGCTTCAATATTGTGATGAATATTAAAACCATTTCGATATTCGTCAATATTACACAGAGCATGTATGTATGTGTGACTATTTTTCTAACAAAAGTGCAAATATTGAATCTGAACATTGATCGTGCAGCATCCGCTATATATTTTCTGGTTATTTTGCTTTCTTCTGCAAAGAAAAAATTTGTAATATATTTTGGTGAACAATCCAACAGATTAATTGCAGGGTTGCCAACTTTCACAGAATATATGAATTTTTTTATAAGAAATTATAAAATTCACATATAAAACAGACTTGGTAACCCATACAAAGGGACAACTACGTCTTCGAACGGGAAATCGTTCGCATGGTCCAATCTATATTTCATTCATTCTTGATGTAGACGCATTAATTTTTTTATGTAAATGAGAGAGTTTTTAAATTATTTAATTTAATTTAATTTAATTGAATTTAATTTATTTTTAATTTGTCGATGTGTTATTGTTGTAATATCGTTAGAGGAACATAGACCCATCAGGAATTTTTTTTAGATTTGAAGGGAATTGAACCCGCGATCGCACACACACATTACCTTATATAAATATATTTATGTTATTTATATTAGATCTGAAACACATTTTTAATTAATTTGGTGTTAAACAATTTCTTTTTGTCAATATTTTTTAACAGATATGACGTATGTGAATGTTGTGAATAAACATCTGGACATGTAAGTCTTTTCAGATACCCTCTGTGGGACCCATGTTTCCTTTATAAGTCGCACTTATTTGGCAATTATTTAAATTTACATTTTCAAGCACTATGCTTATTATTTAATCGCAAATTTACAAAGACTACACAGAATAAAATGATTTAGATATTTAAGTACGAAAATCATTGATTCATTAAAAAAATGTTCTTGAATTTTCTGTGATGACGATTTTTGTATATTTGATAAACAAAATTGTAGGGTCCTTTATTGAAATTATCTCCATTTTAATACAATAAAGAATTATTTAAAAACCAAACAAAAAAATTGTTGATTTAAATTAAATTACCAACAACGATTTTTGTAGTTGTAAACAGTTTTAATTAAAAGTTGTGTGGATATCAAATACAACTTTTGTTGATTCAACTAGAAATGAATTCTATTTTCCGCCTTTTTTAAGTTGCAATTTTGATAAACATTTTCTTTGAATGAAATACTAAGTGTTGTTGACTTATTGTGACATATTCAACAACACAGATCTTTGAAAAAAATGTTAGTATATTTTTTTCTGTGTATGACGTGACTACAGATTTAGTTTGAATTTAAAATTTAGATGCTGCCATTTAATTGCCTCTGAACTTTAAATAATTTTCAATTACATTGCTTTAGAGAATGATACTAAAGTTTCTTCTTCCATATCCTATTTAGTTTCTTTAAGCTCCCAGTTTAATATTTGATCACGAATTTATTTTAATTTATGTTTGCGCTTTAATTTGTTTAAAATTAAAATTTGCACTTGTTACCTGTGTTTTCTCACCTTTAATGAGGACAAGATTTTTACGCTCTGCATACAATGTTGAAATGCATTTCTTAACGAACTAAACAGCGTTACACCTTTGCAACTGTTTGTTGAAGTGTGTACGTGAATGTAGGTATAGTATGGCAAATCCAAGACCTTATTCAACGGGCACAATGCATCTTCGTAGTACTCTGCTTACCTACCGAACTACCGGTGTGCTTGCTACTACTGTACGTTGACTGCCAATGACATGCATGTTTCTAAAACGTACATCTTGTGTGTATTGTTGTCAGGTTTACTTACTTACGTTCTTTACTTTTCTTTTTTTTTTTTTAATTTCATTTTTATTTAATTTTTTCATTTTATTTATTCAAAGAAAAGATGAAGAATCGAGAGCATTTAATTAGCACTTTTGAGTTAAAAAACATGCACATTCACATCACATATACACACTTAGTTGTATGTTGCATGTGTAATCTAAACTGGAAACTAAGAATTTAAGCTGCAACAACACTTAAAGTAACAACGACATGATGTTTTCGCTGGCTGCTTAGTTACTCATTGGCAATGACACTTCCTTAAAGCTTTTGTAATGCGTACTTGAACTTAAAACCTGCATTTATTAGTACGTATGTATGTAAGTACGTTTATCCGTACTTACTAACTTGCCTGTTCCTTTTTCAATGTTATACTTATTCACAATCAACCTTATAAACGCTAGTTTCTAAACTTTGTTAAGAACGGATATACGTGTGTGTGTGTGTGTGTGTTCTCATTGTGTTAACATTACAACGTCACTAGCTGCTTAGAGAATTAATTGCGTGTCGCCCAAAGAGTATGCTGGCTATACTATGGGCTTCAAATAGTAAGAATGTGATCAAAATGTAAATAGAAGCATTGTATGTTATTCGATTTTTACTCATAAACATACATATATAAATTTTAAAAATGTCTTATATACGGAAAATGTATTTACTTAAATATTTATGAATTTAGTAATTGAATACGAATTTTATTTTTTTCTGTGTGTTAACTTTTATCGATTTGAATCTGTTAGATTGCGCCGATTAATCGATTAATTAATATAATTTCACACTTCTGATATTTGAAAATATCTCTTTTTTTTTTTCTACATGTAATTATAACATCAGAGGGATGAATACTTAGTTAATATTACATTTCAAAGAAATGGTATACCGATGTATTTTCACTACTCGGTAGTCTAGGCGCAAGTATAGCTTCACACTGAACAATTCACAATATTGGAAACAGCGAAAACACTGCAGAATAGGAACTGTATGAGAGTACGAATCTGGATACCCTAACATAGTTAGTCAGTCTTTAGAACTTTGAACAGTTATACATATAAGTCAATAAACTCCCGGAGTCCACACACATCTCACGCAATAACCTGGCATACAATATCAGTATTTTACTACTTTGGATACCAGGACATTAGGGTTTTGACAACAACGCATGCGAAAATCGAAACAGAAGAGGAGGTCCTTGGACAAATATTTGATTTCGCAGGCAACAATGTGAAAAAGATGGGGAAACTAAAAAGTTAATTATATTACTATTATTTCAATTATTCAACGTTAGTCAAAATGTATTGCTATTATTTAATTTTTTAATTAATTATCAAATATTTTTTGTATTAGTAACAAGTAATCGTAATGAATTTTGGCTAACATTGAATAAGTGAAAGAATAGTTTTTTTTTTTTAACTTGAACCAGCACTCAGGAGATGACCCCTATACATGCGATGCATTGTGCTGGAAGCAGAGGAAAGGTATAGTAAGAGAAATGACAAAGGCTGAACCCTCACTATCTTACAAGCCTGCTTTTGCACGTGTTTCTATTTTATAGCACTGTTTTAGTGCCTCTCATGCCAAGAAATCTTCGTTTTTTTAGTAATTTTTTCAGCATTTTTTTTAGAAATTATTTTATTTCGCCGAAGAAGCTACGCAATACCGACGAAGGAGGGATTGGTTGCAAGGTGAAGTCGTTACTGTTCAGTGACCAGTGACTATGCCTTTGCTAGTGAAACCTTCCGACAACAACTGGCCCAAAACCACACTAATGCACATAGTTTTGTAACAAACGTGCACACTACTTCAGCCATCGCCACCCATAATTTTATAGGAAAATGAAATTTTTCATTTTGCCTTTTAAATACAATCATTGTCAACCAGTGTCTACTAATTGTAGGAAAGATTTAGAAAAATTAAATAGATTTAAATCAAATAAGAAAACGTATGTTGTATAAAGAAAATTTTTAAAGAAGCTATTTGGTTTGTTTTGTTCTTATATTTCGTAATTCTCAAATATTTTTTGGGTGCCTTTGTTTAACATGTCAAATTTCTTAGCATTTTTCAAGAATTTGGTCAAAGATCTGCCGAGGATTTTGGTATTAGCACCAATCAGACAAAAATATAAATAAACTAAAATATTATTTTTCTCTCCAAAATTGCAATACTTGGGCCATAGTGCCTAAAGAATATATTCCTGTTTCCCCTAATGAAATTTTTTGACTTGCATTTTTGTTATTTTTTCTATTATTTTAAGTTTGTGATGTTTTTTGTTTTTTGTATGTTGCACGTATAATTATTGCATGGATAAATTTGTTGTTAAACCTAAAATCACACTTCTTCAGTTGCTTTAGTTCTCAGTATACCTGTTAACAACACTGACTGCATGCAGGCATGCAAAAAATAGACTTAAATGATTTTAATGAATTGTAAACAAAAATCTCGTAGAAATGGGAATAAAAGAAGAAATGCACAGTCGCACTCCTACTGTTACAATAGCGGAACTCGCTCTTCGTTGCAAACTGCCAGTATAAACTTTGCACTCGTATATTCTGCAATAGCACAACAACAATGCACGTTACTATTAAGAGCAAACGTGTGCAACGAAAGCAGATGATTGCTTTTTTACAATTGAAGCAAATAAGAAGTCCGTGTTTAAAAGATTATACAGAGGGAGAGGCCGTACCGAAAACTTATAACGCTGAATTTTAAGCGGCACGCAAGTTTCGAGCAATTTTATTTCTCAAACGTCATCGTCAAAAAAGCAGCAACAAAAATCTCCATACGAACAATTGTCAGCTTGAATTTGAAAGCAAATTCCCATCAATATTTAAAAGTACGAATGTATTAAGAAAAATCTTATCGTGTAAGCACTAAGTTAATTGTAGCTAAAACAATGTAGAAAATAGTATTTAAAATATAAAAGTCAAAATTTTGAACAATACTCAAAAAAATTAATTAATTTTTTATTAAATAATCGCAAAAATTAGGTCTCAATTCATATAAAAGTATAGTTAAAAACCAAAAAAAAAAATTAAAGAAAATAACAACCAAACACCAAGCGGTAGCAAATAAAAAATATTTATCATCTGCTGGAATTTTTTTTTTTTTTTTTTTTAATCTTGGACCGTCACTCAGGAGATGACCCCTACACATGCGATGCATTGAGCTAGAACTATAGGAAAGGGGCAGTAGGAGAAATGGTAGGAGGTGAAGCTTCACTATCTTACAACACTGCTTTTTGCATGTTATTTGTTTTTACAGCAGTGTTGTAGTGTCTCTGATGTCAAGAGACGTATTAAATATTGAAGCTTGTTTTTAGTAGTCATTTTTTAGTAATTGTTTTACTTCGCCGGTGCTACACAATACCGACGAAGGAGGGCGTTCTGATGTGCCTGTAGATTGGATACAGCTGAAGCCGTCACTGTTCAGTGACCAGTGACTATGCCTTCGCCACTGAAATCTTCCGACAAAAAACTGACACAAAGACTCAGAAATGCACATCAGAAAAAATGCAAGATGTTTTTATGAGTCTGAAACTGGAGTTGAACTCAGGAAAATTTTTCGTTTTGTAGTCAACGTGCAGACTACTTCGATCAAAGATAGATTTATTGTGAGTGGTCCTGATTGGGACGTGGCTCTGAGCCTTCCCGAAGTAATGTGGAAAGCGGTCCCGGGGAGGAATCTATCCAGAGGAGGAGGATGGAATTTTTTAGTGGCAACACCACTCGACGCAGAAGACGACGGTCTCTGTAAGTGCGAAGGCATTGTCAACCCTACCTCACACGCCAAAAAAAAAAAAAAAAAAAAAAGATTTATTGATTTCGTTTGGAAATAAATAAATTATAAATTATTATAAATTTCGGAAACAATTAAAAAGTAGACACTCACGACTTGTTGCAGAATACCATTGTAAATATGCTAAGTTTGTAGCTGTGCTGCAAAAAGTGAGTTACGCTAATATTTTTGCAAACTCTTCTAGACCCTACAACGATACACATGTAGACTTGCTGAAGCTGTTGCTTTTTGCCTTTGCACACGCACACAGACGACGGTATGTAATAATCATAAATAACTTATATTCATTACAAACTATTTCATTTCAGTTAACTTTATTTGCTAACATTGTTTTATGAAAATCATGGTCGTTTTTTATTATTAAATAACAAACCCAAAGGATCTATAAATTCATACAACTTTTTCATGGCGCTATACAAAATTTTGTACGACGCTGTACCCATATTGAATGTGTGTTTGTGTGTATAAATAGTTTTTAGTTTCATTAGCTTGGTCGTACGAGCAATATTTTATTGTAGAATTAAAATTTAATTGTGCCCATAATTATTTCAGTTTCCTCTGCTTAAGCCGGTATTAATATTGTCATGTTTTAAAAACTTAAACGTTGGCGGTTACCTAACGAAAGTGGGCTGGAGAAATTAATTGCAAATTATAAATTGCAAATATTCCCAAGAAGATGAAAATTTATGCTTTCGAAGGTTTTTAATAAATTTTCATTACTAACTTGTTCGAATTTAAAGAGCGAGTCGGAAAAAAACATTTATTTATGCTCATGGCAGCGTTTCCATATGTCAAGATTTATCTAATTTCGAAGTTTTTTGAGTTGTCGATACGATTGAAAGTTTTTTTGAGCTTAAGAAAAGATTTTTAAAAATATGATATTTAGTACTTTCAGATTTTATTGAAGTTCCTGTTCATTAAACATGCTGATAAAAGTTTTTCTCAATCAGCGAAATCCTTTCAAATGTCATTGATCTGAATAATATTCAACAAATTGATGACGAATTGCCATTGAATTAAATTGAAGAAAATATTGTAATGTTTTAGAATATCATTTTGAATGGAAATCGCTTCGATTGCTTCTGAAACTTTTCGTTGTTTAAAAAATAGCTTCTGCAATATCCCAATACTTACATTACAGCTAACAGTCGAAAGAATTTTTTATGTACAAAATCAGAAACTAATTAGGTACCGCAAACATTCATTTTTAGACACATTTTATAATTTTTAACAATAGAAAGAAGTCAATAAAAAGTTCTATAAACAAATCGTTACCTTCATTTGAAGAAAAACAAAAAAAAAACTTAATAAATTTTACAGGCGAGGAAAAAATTTTTTTTACAGTTTTTATATTTTAAATTTCTTACTACTTGATTTTTAAAATTATTGGACTTGGTACTTTTACATATCATCTCAAAACAACAACTTGAAAATAAATATTAATGCCCTGCATTGAAAACTGTATTTTCGAAAGATGTGGACTTCACTCCTTTACGACTGAAGTTAAGAAATTATATAATGTTACTCTGATTATAAATAAATAAAATATTATAAATGTGATGTATGTAAATAAATATTTTAACTGAATTTGATTTAAAAAAAAATTAATTAAAAAAAAGGTTTTCAAGAGAAAAATAATATTGATTGGTGGATAAGAAAAAAAAAATTGGCAACACTGGCTCATGGCATTAAATATTGTTTAGATGGCAGTCAGTAAGTAGCAGAAGAGCAAATAGTGAATTTATATATAAAGGCTGTCTGGTAGCAGATTTATATTTCCAAACTTAAATAAAAAAACGTAATAATTGACACAAAGTTTTATTAAGAGCATTGAACGATAGAATGGAAATGCGGATTTTATTTTTTAAAAAATATGTCATCCAGATACTTTCTTAAAAATTTCATGAATAATCGCTCTTGGAAGTGAGGCTGCTCTGAGCCCTGGCCGTGTGGCATTCATAGCCGAAGCAGTTGCGCGGAAACTCTCCACCCACGAACGAATTAAATTTACACTCGGTCCATCACTTATTCTTTGAATACCGAACTCCGAACAAAATTGTCGACGAGCAATTACGTAAGAATTATTACTCTTAAAAAATGACTCCACAGCGAATGCGCGATGCACACTCGACCACTGCGACATCATGACTGACAAATCCGCACAATCGATAATTCCAACGGCGCCACCCTACCTCCGCAACGTTTATTACTTTTTGAAATAATCGTATTTAAAAATATAAATTTGCCACCAGACACCCTGTATTTGTATATGTTACACCTTGATATTGATGATATTGTTTAATTGATGCCTTTGTATTTTGTGAATGTGAAACAATTAATTCAAGTTTACCCTTTAAGAAAGTATCAACTTTGAGAAGGAAAATTCTTGAAGAGATCTGCATCTTAAATCAAAATTACACAAAATTTTATTAATTTTATTTTATTGCAAAAAAAAAAAAATTATGTTTTGCCGCTTCAAAATAACTCGTTGCGGTAACCGATGGCATATTTCGTTCTCAGCCAATAATCCCACATTCATACTTTCTTTCAACCAATAAATGCATTGCAAAATTTTATTTATAAAGACATTTTTACATTCTATTTGCTCTCTTTACAAAAATGTGAAAATATTATTATAGGGCTATAATTCAGACAACTTTTATGCAGTTAAAGCAAAAACTTTTACATTAATTAAGACCATAAATACTCATAGTTTTCTCTCATTCTTCTTCCGTTTTGCTGCTTTTGCCCTGATTCATTGTGTCGCTTTAATGTCCTCTTGCTGCACTAAGTAGAAATATTATGTTTGAATGTGCTTGCTGCACTTGAATTATATTTTAAATCATGTCATTGTAAAATTATTGCCAAAATATTGCACTGTGCTCTGAGAATTTTGCGATTCGATGCAAAATTATATTTGCACATTTATCGAAACACTAAGACTCATTTGTATTTGTTATAAATTAAACATATTTAACATTTAACTAGCGCATTCATAAAAATGTTCTCTAGAATAATTGAATTTTTATGGAAATTTCTTAATTAAACTTTTGTCATGAATACGGGTGTAAATATTTCCTTTTTTTACATCATGATTTTAATAATCAGTGGAATTTTACTATGTACTTGTAGTTATAAATAAATTTAATTTACTAGAGAAAGTAATGTTAAAATTTTTATTTCTAATAATTCAATCAAGATATTTTATTCACATGGTAGCCCGAATATGTTCCATCACTGAATAGCAATTTTTAGTTAATTTTTAATTAAATTCATATACAGAATGCAATGTTACATAAAGTTGTTATTAAAAGAACTTTGTACAAGTCATATTTGTAAAAATAAATTTCTAGTACACTAGACGTTTTTTCGCCCTGCGTACAAAAAAAAAATTTAATTAATTTATTAACACATTTTGTACAGCTGTTTGGTATAAAAAATTAAACATGTTTGATAGACAGTAATTTTGCTTTTCTTATACAAATTTTATAATGGGTGCACATTTAGCCTAATGAGTATTGCGCTAGGTTATCGGTGTGGGAGTTCTATGCTCGATTTCTAGCTTAAACTAGAATGTTTCACTGCTATTCGTTACCCCAGCAAAAACATTGCTGGCAAAGTAACGAATAAAATACTAATTACCATACTTTTCACTACTTTCACTTTGGATTTTTAACTAATTATTTTAAAATGTCATTGCAGACGAGGCAAGAAGGTAGTACCACTCTCGCTTACGAAATGTCGATTCGTCGTCGTTCTCAACTTGTTGTTTTCTTTACAAAAATGTTTATTATCATTTGTAATAGAATAAACATTAGCGACCTTTGGTTCCAACAAGATGGCACAACTTGCCGCACAACACCGCGCTTAACAATCGATTTATTGCCAAGTCACATTTGGAGATAAATTTATTTCCAGAAGTGGTTCTGTTCACTGATTTCATCGTTCGTGCGATTTATCGCCTATAGATTACTTTTTATGGGGCTAAGTTACCCAGTTAAGTTAAGTTACCCAGCAAATCTTGAAGCATTCAAGCCACCATTGACTCCATACATCGATATTTATTGGAAAAAGTAGTCAAAAATTGGTGTGGTTAAATAAACCCGTAGCTACGGTGGATATACTGATATGAAAAAATATATGACATAAAAATATCTGCCAGATTATAATGAGAAAATCCCAACAATATTTTTGTCTTCTATTATAATTTTAAGTTATTGTGTAACTGAAAAACAACCGATAAAAGAATAAAATTGGATTTGCTAATCGCTATTTTTAAAAGATGAATTTATGATAAAATTATAGTGATTTCGATTCTCAAAAATTGCATTGTACTTTTCTGTTTATTTATTGAAAATGCTTACAGTTTACTGATCTCTTATGAAATCATCCGTCTGGTGTTATCTTGCCGGTCAGAAACCCGCTGAAAGGGGGAAGTTTTCTAGTAAAGGGGGCAAACATTATCGTGAGTAAATTAAATGCGTTTCTCCAGCAGCACCGGAGGTTGTTTGCAGGTCTGATAAATTGAAGCATATAAAAAGCATTCTCAACGAAACGACACAATTAATAGGAAATGGACTGGATAATATGGCACAGATCATTGGACGTCGAACAAGGACAAGATTTGGTTTATGGAAATTAATTATTGCTCTAAGCTCGTTCTCTGGAGTAGCATTCTCTCATATGTGCTAAACTAAATAAAAATCTCTTTTAAAATGGTTTCATAGTGGAACAATAAAGTTGAAATATGTTAAATGAATAAAGAAACATCGGGCATGAAATGCAATAATGTTCTTTTGGTTAAAAAGAAAGCACCGATATAACAAGCAGAACCAAAAGTTTTCAATAAAAACAGAAAATTACAGCAAAAGAACATTCGGTGATAACTTTTGCCCCGTATGATTTTTTGTTGCGCCACCTGTATTAATAAAGGGTAATTGAACTTATTTTTTATGTGAAAACCCACGAAGTTGTTAAGTATATTATCCTGTATAAGTAACCAATATTCTATGAAGTTTTCAATTTCAGTACTTCAAAGTCTTTATTTCTGTACAATAAAAAAATGTATTTTTACTTATTCTGCTTGCCGCATAGTATGGAAAAACATCCGCTCACTTACCAAACTGTTAAGGTTGTTTAACATTTCTCTAAGTGAATAACTTACTAACGCCCAATAATAACATCCAGCTTTAGATACTTCTATTTAATAGAGAAACAAATACAATTTTAAGTTAATGTGTGTAAGTAATTGTCCTTAATGCTTTTTGGGGGAGTTTACAATGATCTGCTTTTATTACGAAGGAAATCTTTTATGCGAAATTCGCGTTTGTGCATTAAGTGAAATATCTACTTGTAAAAATAGAAAAGATTTTTTGTTTTTTTAAAATCTTCGTCTTACGGAACGAACATCAAATGTAATGGTGTTTTTTTTCAATTACAGTCGACGACGGGTATAGCAAACACGCGCTTAAATGCAAGTTCGATATAACGATACGTTTATTTTTCCATTAGTTATCGTATATATTAAATGATTAAGTTATTTTACAGCCTGTTTAATGAATGATATAGAAAAAAAATAAAAGCAAAGGCCTTACAATACTGTTAGTTTCTGTTTTAATCTTCTAAATGATCATAAATATATCCAAGGGCCATGTTAATGGCATTTAAACCGAAGCATTTCTATACAGCATGCTTGCGCAAGCTATACGAGTACACACATGTAAATATTAATAATATTTATTTCATATTGTGAAATTATCATTAAAACACCATTTCCCTTTCTTATCTACTTTTTGATTCATATGACGCGTTTTAGATATGTGACTTTTTTTGAAACGTAACTACCGCTGTCTAGGAATTAAAACTAGATGAAAAATTAGCCAGAAATATAAAGGGTGGTTAAATTTCAAGGGCCGATGTTGATTTTGAATAAAACACAAACTATTTAGGAAATTATTGTAATTTTATTTTATTATGATATATTGGTATTACTCAATTATGTATGGAACAAAATATCGGCCAAATGGGCGCCGCGACCACGGCAACAGTGGATGATCAATTTTCGAAGAAAATCATCTTCAGTGATGAGGCACATTTTCACCTCAGTGGATTCGTCAATAAACAGAATTGCCGCATTTGGGCGAATGAGAATCCAAGAGTGATTGTCGAAAAACCAATGCACCCACAAAGAGTGACTGTTTGGTGCGGTTTATGGGCTGGCGGCATCATCGGGCCGTATTTTTTCCAAAATGAGGCCGGTCAGGCAGTTACTGTGAATGGTGTTCGCTATCGTGAGATGATAACGAACTTTTTATGGCCCGAATTGGAAGATATGGATGTGGACGATATGTGGTTTCAGCAGGACGGTGCCACTTGCCAGACAGCTAACGAAACAATGGCTCTTTTGCGCAACAAATTCAATGGCCGTGTTATCTCACGTAATGGCGATGTCAATTGGCCGCCAAGATCATGTGATTTGACACCGTTGGACTTTTTTTCTTTGGGGTTATTTGAAAGAAAAGGTGTACGTCGATAAGCCAGCAACAATTCAAGAGCTAAAGGATGAGATAATTCGGCACATTAACGGCATAGAACCTCCATTATGCCTCAGGGTCATCGAAAATTTGGACCATCGGATGGAGGTGTACCGCCGTGGTCGCGGCGCCCATTTGGCCGATATTTTGTTCCATACATAATTGAGTAATACCAATATAACATAATAAAATAAAATTACAATAATTTCCTAAATAGTTTGTGTTTTATTCAAAATCAACATCGGCCCTTGAAATTTAACCACCCTTTATTAATTTAAGTAACTCTAGTTTTTATCTCAAACAAATAATTTGTTCGGTATAACGAAATAAAATCACAGTTTAACGAAAACGTTTAACATTATTAGTCATTCGTTATACCGAATTTCGAGTGTAAACCAAAAATAAGAAGCCATGTTGTACTATAATCTTTGCGAAGAGTGTGTCTCTCAAGGACATTGAAATGTTAAAAAGAAACCCCATGGGATGTAGATGGATAGCAAGAAATTCCTGAACAATTTTTTTTAGGGTCTTCTCGTTACGTTCAATGATTATTACCGCAATATTAAGAATTTTGGTGCAATCATTAGATCGCCACTTGAATTCAATTAAACTCCATTAAGAAAAAATTATAGGCTCGGATATGGGAATTTGGGAAGATTTTTGGATTAAATTCATCTCACAAAAAATGGAATCGTTTTATCTCTCTTGATGTGAAAGGTTTTGCAAGAAAGCTGTTGGTATCACCCTGTGATTAACCTATACAATCCAGTCACATTATTTCATACTTACATATATAAAAGTACATATAAGTGTCACTGCTGTTAGCTAAAGTAAATCTTAAGCATTACATATTATATTCCTTAGTTCAATAAACGTCTTATATAAAAGTTCGTCTTTTGTCTCGTGTACTTTGTTAGACTCATCCACATATAAACTCAAAACCCTCAGAAAAGCCTTATGTTTAATTATTTTTTTCTATAATCGAACCCTCTTGCGCTTGCTGAGTTTAACTTCCATTTCATCTGGTTGTGTGAAAAGCAGTAAAAATTATTAAAAATAGTAATAGATATACCACTTCTAAATAAACAATTCTATTGAAAATAGAAGAAAAATTTTAGAAAAGATAAGAAAAAAATATCGTACAAAAGCTTGTTAAGCAAAATATTTTACAAGAGTCATATAAAGTTAATTACCTAGAAAATATTTCAAATTAGAAATTTTCAAAGTAACAAATATTTGTTTCCCTAAGTATTATTGTGAAAATGCGTTCAATATTACTTTTTATTTTACATTTTGGAAATAATTATAGGCAAAATAATATTAGTCATGCCAATTGGTACCAGAAATTGCTTCGACAGAATATTTCCTTTTAGCAATATTTTTTTTTGAAAACGCCTAGGTAAAAAATTTGGCATTAAGTTCTATTAATTTTAATACAATATTTATCGTTTGAAACCAACATACACATTCGTACTAAATTCACAATAAAACGAATAGCATCATCGTTAGTAGCAGAAACACTCACGCCTCCTACTTACAGGAACACATTTTATACCTTCGCAAACACAGAATGCCAACTGTGTTACAAACAGACGTAGACACACGTACACACACCCCAAACCATGGCAATGTAGGTGAAGGCATTTCTTTTATAATAAATATGCTTTTTACAAAACATTAAATTTAGATTAAAAGCCAGGATAAGCTCAAGCACCTTAGACATTTCAATTTCTTTCCATTTATCCACAGGGTGAGAGTTAAGAAGCAGAAGTTGAAATCAACCTCGCATAAACTTTAATTTGCTTTTAAAACGAGTAGCCGATTAAATAACGAGAATGAGCTACGCGACTCCCTTAAAGAAACGGATCCCTTTTTACATGAGTTCGCAGTAGATAGACGTTGTTGATGTTAAATAATCTTACGAATACGCAACTGAACAAAGCACATGAAAAGGGAAATTTTGAAAATGAAAATTTATTATACTCGTATTGGTACTGTAGGTTAGTAATACGTTTTATGCTGCTGTCTTTATCCACATGCGTGTATCTTCAAAGATTTGCTTATTTCATATATGAAACCCATGCGGAGAGAACAAGAAGTAGAAGTATAGTTTTCTTCTCTTTAAATAATAAGTAAGAAGAAGAAGAAGGAGTAGTATAGGTTTTATGGGGTTACCACCTTAAATACTTGTCAAGACAAACAAGATACTTCCTTGCAGATAAATAATTCATTTCATTTCACTTTTTTTATCTCTGTACTCATATCAAGCATTTTCCTATTGCTTTTCTTTTTCCAATGTTGAAGTGAAAGCCAACGTCTTTTCTTCCATCGTTGATTTTCTTTGGTTTTAATAATGGAATTGTGTCTTCAAACGCCAACCAAAACAATTTAAATTAAAAATTAAGGCCAGAAGGAAAAAAAGTGTAGCAAAACGAATTTAGAACATAGTTTAGGAAGACATTTGAAGTAGTTAAAAATTCGAACTAAAATTTATTTCTGTACCCTATACAATACTCGTAAGTGCATTACAACTTTTGGATAAAAAACTTAATTATATTTCAGTATTTATGTTTATTTAATTTTACGAATAGTGGCGATCTAATTTAAGTTAATTTTAATTTTAACTTTAAAATAAATTTTTTCAACTACAGTTAAGCTTCGGTATAACAAACTTCCATATAATGCTGTTAAACCGTTTTATTGCCAGTTTTTTACACAAAAATACAACATTCGAAGAAATTCTGGGCAAAGAAGCCTCTCTCTATATAAGTGACTGGACCACGATATCACACAGTCTCCTTCGGTTGTTGAATTATATTAAAAACAAAAACAACATTTCAAGTTTTAATGATTGCAGATTGTCGTTCAAAATCGAGATAAAAAAAAATTTATATTAATAACACTAATTATTTAATCTGTAGGTCTTTTTAATATATATAATATTTATTTTGATTCGATATTTCGCTACTCCTTTGTGTAGCTTCTTCAGGAAAATTGGTTTTTGTTTTTTTTTTTCAATATTCCTGAAGAAGCTACACAAAGTAGTAGCGAAATATCGAATCAAAATAAATATTACATATATTAAAAAGACCTACAGCTTAAATAATTAGTATTATTAATATAAAAAGAGGTCAAAAAACTAGAAGAATTAAAAAATATTTATAATAAAAATAATTCTTTCCGTTTAGGTTTAATTGGCTTTTTGTAAATTAGCTACACTAATTGTAAATATTTTTATATTTCTTTCGTTTTGCTCACAATACTTCACAATAACATGATGAAGGATAATCGATAACGTCGTCAACATCATCAGCACAACCGTCATATGTTGTTGTAGTTTCGTCTTACTTCAACTATAGTAAGGTTTGCTTTAAAGTTCGCCTCTACATTTCTCACATAAAAGGTTTCCTCTATAGAGTAAATAAAGAAAGAATTTAGTATGTCCCTTCTATCGAGTAGTTCCCTCAATACTACGTATCTCTCAACTCTAGTTTTTTTGTTAATATATACATATAGTATAATAAATCAAAAAAGTGTTTCATGTTTTATATACTTCTTGAATAGTGAATTTCTTCAAATAGAGCCAAGGTTTCAATGATACATATGTACGAATCAATAGCTATAACGAAGTATTTTTCGATCCCATTCAAAGTTTCACTGTGTTTATTTTTTGTTGTGGGGTTGGATAATCTATTCGCATCTGATTCATGACAGTCATATTCGTATGAGGCAAATTCAAGCAAATACTTTGCGAATTGGTTGCAAAAAATTAAAAAAACATCAAATGAAACTAAACTATTTATTTAAAAAAAATTTTATCTTATATATTAACTGAATTTATTTGGGGAATATATTTTTATATATATAATTCTAACTAACCATTAGAGAAATTGTACTATTTGGATATGTTTTCCTCGTCAATTATTGAGTTTGCTTTAATTAAAAATACTTTATGAGAATATGAGTATGTAATAATTCATTTCATACATTTTTTTTATCGGGAAAAAACACAATTTTGAAATTAGATTCATCCAAATTTTTATCTTAATTTAGTAGAGCAAAATAAACAAACTAAATATATTACACACCCGGAATTGAAACGATAAAAATAGCCGCTTTGAAGTATTTTGTGTCTCAAACATATTGCGATACGGTATGTAATATAATCACCGCACCATTAAACATTCACTCGCTCGGAGCACTCTTTGCTTGTGCCAGTAGATATTGTATGGCTATAGGAGAAAGAAACTCGTATTTTTCATTATTTATAGTTTTTCGAATTAAATGATGAGCAGAAGCTTGGAAACTAAGCATAGAAATACTAAGCATTGGCATTCATGTGGGAAGTTGATAATCTCAAATTCATCCCTCTGAATGCCATTGTTATTGATGCAAAGTGGAATTTTTTTTAAATGAATATTCCTATTCGTTTTCGGCGAATATTAAAAACTGCTATTCGTGACAAAACTGGTCATGATATCCATGTTCACGTTAAAGGCATTCGATACTTTAAATACAAGAACATGCATTTAAAACATACAAAACTGAAGTGAATTAAAAAAATTATGTATTTCTAATTCAAAAATTAAACCAGAAGAACTTTTATATTACAATCAAATAATTTGCTATATTTTTATAATATTATTGGGTCAATTATAATGTTTTTTTTTTTTATAAAGAAGCAGAAAAGCACAATAAAAAAAATTGACATTATGAATAAAATGGCCACTGGAGCTGCCAAGACTACTAACTACATAGTTGTGAATTTGCCGTGGTTGTTTCACTGAAAAACATGCATAATGTCAAAAAAAAAATTCAAATAAATATTTTTAAATAATTCCTGTATAAGAGGCTGCCTTCCTAAACGTCAACTGCTGTGCAGTGTGACAATGTGTCGTGCTCCTAAACGCAACCGTGCAAGCTTTGACGATGCATTGCATTCTTAAAGTCATCAGATGCACAGTTGATGCGCAAATAAACTCAACAAAAGCATCATTTGCCTTGACAATGCCTTTTATACATAATGGCGACTAAAGCAGAAAGGTACAAAATTTCAATGAAATAAATACTTAATTTCAAAAAAAAATTAAATTTTTTTATTAAAAAATAATTATAATTCATATTAATTGCTTTCGAAAATTATTTTTTCGCGGGCATTGTTTTTTTTAATGCAAAGCAAACAGATGTTTCTAAACGTCGACGGTGTTGCAATGTTTAAAATGACAATGCATGATTTGCGAGGTTGGTAAAATATTACTGCATGCAGATGTTTAGGAAGGCAGCCAGACACTACGTATACGTTATACAACATTGTGCAGTGTGAAGGTGCTCATTATTTTGCATTGCGTATACGCAATGTGTTTTTAGCACTATTTTCAGTTTTTTTTTTTTAATTTTTTGTCGCGAAAGAACTATGTACAGGGTGTCCGCCGGGAAGGTATACTACTTTGTTTGTTTATAATTTTTGATTAAGTGAAAGAGAATGGATCTTATATTGATAAATGTTTTATTTAATGTTGGCAATTATGTATGGAATACAATATCAGATAAATGTCAGAATTTCTTTTCCAATTATGGTATTATGGTTGGAAGATGACGAGACTACAGCCGTATCTAAATCAGTGCGTCAAGCATAATTTTACTCTTAAAAATTCTCATGCCCTCAATTTCGCCATTACCTTAAAATAGCCAAAATGACGGCTTATTTTTATTTAAATGCTTATCCGATTGTGTTTTGTGTTAATATTATTTATTATTATAACAATTTTATATCTTATCTTTTAAGCTTAAAGGTTTGTTTTTATTTTTCTTTTTCGATATATTGTTAACCAGCGGTTAACATCTTCAGGAAATTTTTTATTATTTTTTAATTAATTTAATTAATTTCCTGTAGATGTTAACCGATGGTTAACGAAATATCGAAATCGAAAAATAAAAATAAAAACAAACCTTTAAGCTAAAAATAAATTATTATTAAAAGAAATAAGGTTAAAAAAAGGATTAAAAATTGATTATTATATTTGCAATACATTTAAAAATGCTTTTGAAATTTTTGAAATATTAATTCAATAGAGTCAACAATAATAAATTTAATTGATTGCATTAATTTCTTTACAGGTGAAAATTTAATTAATTTTTTAATTGATATTACGAAATTTTTAACCAATATTGCATTTAATATTTTTCCAAAACTTTAGTATACGCTTGATTTTCTAACACTTCTGATCTGTACATTGTCTCTTAGTCCGCCAGTTTACATTTCATCTTGTACATTTACGACTTCCACCGTTTTCCTTAGTAGCGTAACATTCAGTCTGTGTACGAGTTTAAACCGCCTAATTGAAAATTAAGATTATTTTTTTTTTTGAATTTTCTTCTTCGTTTTGTGTAACAAATTTAACATTCTTACACAAGCAAACAATATCAGATGACATGACATAGTCATCTAAAGAATTTTAAACAATGCCAGTTCTCTCGCTTTTCTTTATTTATTTCTTTCTAACTGTACACCACAAAGACGGAAAATGGGTGACGCATTTTAAAAGGAAAGTTTTTCTTTATATTTATCTTTCATATGAGAATCAAGCAGATAAAATATTTTAAGGTGTACTACTTAATTTGAGGAAAATTACAGTGATGCGTCAGATAACCAGAAAACCAAATGCAAATTTAAATTTTTAATACAGAAGTCACATTGTACATAAGTATGCATTTATCAGAGGAGATTTTAAGAAGATTGAAATTAAATTTTTTAAGATGTTAATTTAACAAAAAAGTTTTTTTATGCATAAAGTATTGACTCCGCATACCTATTAAATCTCTGATAGTGACGAAAAACTTTCATGAGGAAAACAGTTAAAACTTTCTGTTAGTTGTGCTTTTACTGTTGGTAGGTTTTATTTTCTGTTTTTTTAAGGGCACATGCACTAAAATACTCCTAACAACTTGCATCATGTACATTGTCTATAGGGTTCTACACCAATGTCATGTAAATTTATTAAATAATTCCTTTATATTAATTTAAAGTAACATTGCAGTTAGGTTAGGTAGGCAGGTTGCTGTTGAAAATAAAAGCCCAGCCCACTTGGGTCCAATTCATCATAGTGATACCTGTGTTGAAGAAGGGAAGAAGAATAAGAGGGATGTTACACAATAGAATAGATTAGGAAGGATGCACCGCTGGTCGAAGATGCGACGGAGTAGAACGAAGACCCCTCACTCAAGTTCCTGAGCCCCATCACCAACAGCTCCTATAGGCTGCCGAACAAAATGGCCCGTCGCACACGAAGGGCAGCTCAGCTAGTGCAGGGCAGCCGCAGACGAAATGAGCGACACTCTGCTTCTCGTCTTTGCACCCATAACAGAAATCATTGAACGACACCCCCATGCGCTTGTCATGGGTCCCAGTAGACCAATGGCTATCGTGGCGGTAGCGCTCCGCAGCCTCGGAAACTTCAGCTACTGCGCAGAAAATAACAATTAAAATATATAATTTTAAATCATATCTGTTTTCTAGATGTTGCCATAAATGGATTGTGCTGGAACTAGAGGAAAGGGATAATGGGAGAGATGACAGGAGGTGAAGCTTCGCTATCATGCAACTCTGCTTTTGTACCTTCTTGTTTATAGCAGTGTGGCACTGCCTTTAATATCAAGGAGACGTAACAATTTTGAAACTGTTTTATTAGCCATTTTGTGTAAAAGGAGGCCTGCTGATGTGCCTGTGGATCGTTCAGTGACTGTGCCGGTACTGTTCAGTGACTATGCCTTTGCTACTGAAACCTTCCAACAACAACTGAAACAAAGACTCACTAATGTACATCCAAAAAAGTGCGAGATGTTTTTATGATTTAATCTGAAACTTGGGTCGAACCCAAGAGATCTTTAATTTTGTACTCATTGTACTATTAGGGAAAAAAACGTTGGGTACAATAATTGATTTTGGTTAAAAATTTTTTATTTTTGTTCGTACCTCCGTATGTGTAGTGCATGATCAAAAATAAATTAAATAAAATTAATTTGAGCAGACATATATAAAATGAACATTCCATCTGCAAACTTGTTGTATTTCATTATAATCATCAATATTGGCAAACCCTCTACACGTTTACCTGCAACAGATATAAGAATGTTTTTTCAATGTGAATCTTTTCGTCTTTTGCATAAGTTTTTCAAGATGAGTATGTGAAAATAGATCTCATTATAGATAACAAGATACTCGTTCAGCACAAATACCAAACAGGCAACATCTTGTCAACATTAAGGTGGCAAAACTTTTAATTTTCCTTATATGAAAAAAAATTTACCTTCTTTTGAAAAAAAAAAAAAAATATATAAAATAAAATACATATATTTCATGTATGCAAACAACAGCTAAAATGAACTACTTAGAAACAAAATAAAAAAAATAAAAACATGTTTCGTCAACATTGCAAAGAACTGATTATCCGCACCATCTCAGCTAAACTTTCACTGTCGTATTCTTAAAAAATGTGTTTCGCTTTATAAAAGATTTAAACAACAAATTTCCAATGAAATTTAAGTTGGAAAAAAATTTCAAGCTTAAAATATTCTTATGAGTACGGCTGTTAGTTTGGTGATTTTCTATCTTATGAGATCAATTTAAAAAGAATTATTAATTTATATCTTTCTTTTAATAAAAACTTAAAATATTTTTACTTAACGCTTTTCTGAACTTACTGATTTTCATAAAAACATTTTAAGACATGAAACTTTTTTCAATATTTGCGTTTGACCTCAATTTGCGGTCTTTTATGTCAGTATTTATAATTATCTTTTTTTTTATTATATTTTACTGTTTTTTATATCGTTGGTTTCAGTTTATCTTTCAATCATTGTTAAAAACATTAATTTTCTGCTTATTGAACTGATAAGTGAAATTTTTTGTTAAAAAACTTAATGCGTCTCAACGGTTTAAATTTTGTGCACAGTGATTAAAAATCAGTTTTTTCATATTATCAATATTTTTTTTTATAAAAATATAATATAAAATAAAAAAATGGAAGACGTCGATTTTTAGAGAAGTCGGTATATTTCTATCGGTGTAATTCAGATTTATCTGATTAATGTAATAGAGAATACATTATATCAATTTAGGAGTATAAATTAATTCGTCTCGACTTTTCTATTCTTTTTACTTAATCAAGAGCATCAGATCTGTTCTGTAAATCTTGTGAATTAAAAAGATGTTATTTGGAAACCATTAATTGTAATCAAATTCGTGTTTTAGAAATCCTATAATTTAAATACATATTTAAATAACTTGATTTATAGTATAGGTGTTTGCATATGGGCATTTCCATGATGTCGAACGTGACACATGTCGGGCACATTTAAAGTGCAAAAAAGTTAAAATAAACTGTGAGTAAATTATACCATATATTATATATTAATTAGGCCTATACTTGGTATTAAGGTTGATTGTGGGCAATTTTTTGTTTTGAAGATAATTTCAAAAAGCCCAGGCATTCGAACGTGACAAAAACAAAAGTGGTTTTTAAAGCGAAAATTCAAACGCCGCTTTCAGGGCAACCTCAAGCAATATTTCAAAGAAAATCATTTTAGAATGTTTTACATTGAGATTTGTTAAAAATGGTTTTAAGTTTACTCCAAAAGTGTTTATAGTTTTTTTAATTTAATTTTTATCTCTGTCGAACGGGATATCATGATATTTATATTGTTTCTGTTGCTATTTTTATGAAATTATATACTGGTATAAAGATGCTTTAGATGTATTCAATAATAGAAAAAACCAGCAAATACATGCAGTAAGAATAAAGTATTCTAAATAAAATAAACAAAAATAAATTTAAATGAAAGTAGTTTCAGGAATATCGTACACAGTTTTTTTTTCAGAATAGGCACTCCCAGCTGTTATTCGGTCTTGACCATTGCAACAAAATAAGTGCAGCTTTGCAATTCCTGGAATGCTTTTTACTGCTTTCCATGTTTTCTCTGAATTGTATACGAAGGAATGCTCCTCATCCGATCAGATGGCATAAACAACAATTTAAGTCCATTTATATCAAATCATAAAATGAAATAAGCCCGTTTAATATTAATTTCGAAGTGCTGAATGACATTTTTTGTTTTATTGTGGGCTCCAAAAATTTCAATATTGTCAAAAGCAATATTAAAAAAAATAACATTAGAAGAAAAAAACTAACGAAACATTTTTATTTATATTAATTTTCAGTAACTTTATTTTTACATCTGTTCTTTAAATAATAAATAAATAGAATAAAAGGTTTGTTCGTTATATAAGACACTCAGTAGAAAACATTTGGGTGTTCTTTAAATGCGATGTTCATTAAATCGAATGTTAGTAAATTTAAAAGTAATTTTTATAATTAAATTTTAAATTTTTGTTATTTTTGTAATGCTATACATATTATTAAATTATATTAACTATATTTTTCTTTTAATTTTACACTTACTATGTCGCATGCGACCAACTTTATGCAAGGACCAAGATCACAAATCCTAATTTTACCTTCAGATTTTTTATTTTATTTTAATTGTATAAAATATCTCTCTTTGTACTTTATATTTAATAAGCGTTCTACATGTACTTTCGACACGCTCATAATAAACGTGGTTTTTCAATGTCGAACGTGACATCAAAATATGTTACTTTTCAAAGCAAAAACTTACAGTTATTTGTAGTTGCGTAGTTTCTTCTGCATTGTATATTGACATCTTGTAACGTCCAATAAATTTTAGAGCGTAAAACTCAATGGAGAATGACGCTCTTTAAGAACATTTATCAAAATAAACCGTTTAAGACTTAAAAATAATAAAAATAATTCAAATAAAAAAACTATGTTCAATAACTTTTTATTCGATTATCATTAAATATGTAATGTAAAATTGTAAAATTTTTTTTTCCATTAAATTACGCATTTAGCTGTCGCATAGTCAAAAGAAAAGTTTTGCGATTTTAGAACTGGTGCCATGTTAGTTTTTCCTTGGTATATTGAACGAAAACTATTTTTTTTATTTAAATAATAGAGCGCTTTCTCCTACCCCATGTCTTATATTTCTTAATGACCTCCTCTCTCAAACTTCCAACCCTATCCTCTCTATTGCAAATGAAAGCGGCATTATTATCACTCATATTAATTTAATCGTAGACCGACATCGACTGTGATCGCGGCGGTGAGACAGAATATGAATGATTCGTTGCATAGTGATTTAATAAAAAGATTGCAACAGTCAAAAGACCCAATACTGCATGCGTACACACCCACGTATTCGCGATCACGCTTCTTTACCTGATATAAATATTGAGCAATCGAAAGTTCTTGATGTTATTAGCATGAAGATTCAGTGTGATGTTCGATATACTGACCACCACATCTTACAGGTCTCAAAAGAAGCATTCAAGTGCCTCGGTTTTTGAGACTGTACAAGACATACTTCACCACATCTGATCCCTTAACAATTTTTACCGCTTATATCTGACCGGATAAGGAATACAATTCTCATGGGCCGGTGCTTCAAAGACCATTTTAAAGATACTACCAGGAGAGGGCGAAGAAATTCATTGGTGACGGTAGGGTAGTCAATTCTATTGTCTCGCTCGAGCATCGTCACACTGTGGAGTATCGTTCGTTGTTCTATAGTTGCTATAATCGAATGTGCTCTAATGAAATCAGGGAACATATTTTAACAAACTAAAACCTTTAACCAATGCTAATATATAATTTAATTATATAATAAAAATATTTTTCCATAACTTAAATACATCTTAGAAAGGAGGAAAAAAATCACAAAGTTTTACTGTGTATCGTCACAGTCAATGCCATAAAAATTCTGTTGAAAACTATTCGCGCGTAAGCAATTAAAATCGTTGAATTGTGCAATAATGTGTATTTTTACTATGAGTAGTTTGTTCAAAGGATGAGAAAACAGTTAAACTGCTGCTATTGCTGCTAGTGGTGGCCAAGCACATCAAACTTTAACTAAATGTCACACAGAGGAATATTCATTCAATATGAAACAAATAGTGCAGAAACAAACAGCCAGTGAATATAGTGCGGAGCAAAAAGCTGCAGGAGTAAACTGCACTGGACTTTTCGACCATTTAAATTAATGGCAGAAACGCATTGAAAACCAAATAAAATAAAACAATGTACAAAACTTTGAACGGGGGTAAAAAAAAAAGAATGTCTGAATCATAAAGGATTGCGGAAATAATTTCCTCTTGCACATTTTTGCTTGTTTTTATTTTTGCGTTCTTTTAAATATCCAATCCAAAGCAAATGGTTAGTTGTTGGACCAACCACAATCACAAGCCACGAACTATTTTTCTGAAAACAGAAAAAAGCTGAAAAAAATACCTGCGTGCAAAGTTCACAACTGGATAAAATGCACAGGAACATGTTTGTACATACAATTTAATAATGTATTTGCATTTAATTTTCTTCTTGTAATAATGATTTCAAAAACTCTTTAAATACAAAAATTAATACACGATGTGCCACGTCTTTAAAATGTACTTTTCCCGCTTACATGAATTTCAAGTGTAGAGATCTCTCTTCAAGTGCTTTTCTTAATAATTTTTATATTTTAACATGTGTCGAAAATTGTTTATTTAATGCAGCCTAATATTTAAATTGTTCTTCAAATAAATGCTGTCTTGTAGGTTGTCTGATCTAAAATTGGTCACTCTGCCATAGTAATAAATTACAAGGGTTTTTTACGTAACACACTGTTTGAATAGGAATTAAACTACAAGTGAAATACGCTACCACGAGGGCTATTCTACCAGATAAGTAAAGGTATTCTGGGGAGCAGGAGCAGGTCAAATTAATCTCGTGCACAGGACGTGAACGCATTATTCTTGTTACGTCAATTAATAAAAATAACAAATAAATAACAATCTTTATTAACATACTTTAGAGAGAAAATTTTATAGAACCTTTTTCAATAGTCTTGCCAAAAAACAAAATTCACATCTTATATTATTTATGCGTAGTGTAACAGTTGTGTGTGTGTGTATGTTCCCAACATATCAGTTGCTATGAAGTATTTTTTGTACAAGTCGGCACTCCTTGCATACCATTTCTAGTTTCTTCTTCTTCTGGGTGCAGAAGTGCGTTTTAATGGCACTTGACTTTACATTTATTAAGAATAGTAACACTATTCTCAAGAGCCACTTGTTGGTTCTTTTCGTTGTGAATTGTCGTCACTTGGGAATGTCATAATATTTGAAATGTGTACTTAACATTGAGAAGTGATTAAAAGCTGGATTTAAAGATTAACTGCCGATCTAAAAAAGAAAATGTTTTTGATTCACAATAACTTTAATAAACAATAAACAATAAACACACTTTTCATAAAAGAATTTATTTTTTAAACATTTTGAATAATAGAATAATGTGAACAAAAAAAAAAAACCCACTGCTTAAAATTATAAATTCATTTCATGTTGTATACCCTGTCACACAGAAATTTCTATCAACGCGATGTCTCTGCTGCTATCAGATTTTTGTACCGAAAACTTTGTCAATTTCTCTGGCTTAGTCCTGTTAAAATAATTGATTGCATAAAAATTTAAATAATTTAATGGAAACATGATCGATCAATTAAAAGCCAACACATATGCACGTTTATATTTACATATACACAAACACATATGCATACGTACGCACAAAAAATTAAAATATTTACCAAAAGAATAACAACACAGCTTAAACGATTAATAATAAATTCAAATAAATTTAATTAGCTGTAAAATGTAATTTAATTAAAACATTTACACAATTGTGTATAAGATAAATTACATAAAAACTGGAGATTGAAAAAATTACAAAAAAAAACCCCAACAAACAAACACCAAACCATAAAACTTATTTTATTCACACACACACACACAGAAATGTATAACGAAAAAAAGGATATATGTACATATGTATGTGTGTACGTTTGTATTAATAAAATGGTATCAACATTATAAAAAATTTATAGTTCAAAATTGTTTATATGTACTGAAGCCTTTTAACTATTTAACCAACAATGCAGCAGCGTTACGCACAAAAAACCAAATATTTTTCATACAAAAAGGATATTAGACCCAAAACACATACAAACATATTGCATGCTTTCAGTGAATCATACCTAACAGATGTGAAAAATTGTTAATTAAGGCAAAGGCGATTATAAATTGTACTATAAATTATTGTATTGTATGACCAAGAATGTCCAACCGATATTCAGCGCATAAGCAAAATGTACAGGGTGGGCTACCTGCGACTGACTGATTCTCGCCAAAACGCTCTGCGGTATCAGTTGTAGCTTCATTTTGCTGGAACCATATGTCAGGATTATTGATCATATACCGCTCCCGAAACGGTTTCTGATTTCCCAGCACTATTTTCGAAAAAAAAAATATGGACCGTTAACTCTATCAGCCATAACTTCACACCATGTTATACATACACATATACAGCATATTATTTTCATTGTAAAAAAAATTTAAATTATCCCTCGCAACCAATCTTGCAAACAACTTTTACACTTTCTTGCATTGCATATGAATATTAAAATTTTATTCAATTGTTGTTTTTACCTGCCAAAAGAAATAAAATAACAAACTGTAAAACTCATAAAGTTAATAAGTATTTCAAATTAGTCAGTCAACGTTGGCCCACCCTGTATTTTAAAAAATTAATAAAATTGCAATTTATTAATTTTTAAACTCCAAACTCTAATTTTGAAATATAAATTAATTTGTTTAATTCATAATTAAATACTATGATATTTGAGGAGGTCCATAACAAAACGCAATAATTCCACTTTTTAAGTTTTTTGTGTTTCTGACTGAATCTAATTCTATATATTAAAATCTGTGTATCCATTGTTATACAACATACCTCACGTCAATAATTGTGCAAAACGTAATGGTTCAGACCAAAATGAAATATTTCCATATTTATGCAATCCGAGGTCATAGTTTTTTGCCAGCTGACAGAGTTTTTGGACGTATTGAAAAAGATATTCGCAAAAATACTACAATTTTTGTTAAAGAAGATTATCACAAAATTTATTCTTCTCATGGCAAAGTTAAGGTTTTAGAAAGGGATTGGCAACTTAGGGATTTAAAAATGATGACAGAATATTACCGTCCCATAAACGGCATACAGAATATGAAAAGAATATATTTTAAACTATCCTCAAATAAGATAAACAACAATGTTTAGTCAAAACTTTTGAAACCTACTAAGTTGAAGGCAAAGAAAAATTTACTAGCTATCTTAAAAGAGTCAAAAAACCTCCGCGTTTGCTAGATGAAATTCCTCTTGGTAAAGCAATTAATACACAAAAGAAAAAAGATGTTGTTAAACTCTTGGAAAAACACTATGGCCGAGAGTGGTCAAACATTTCGGAGTTAGGATATTATATAAAGATATTAATAGACCAACAAGGAAATAGTGCCAACGACACAAATGATATAACCTTATGTGATTGTTTGTAGGAGGACACTGGAATGAGAGTATAACACAATGTTTATTTTTGGTAATAAATGTAAAGTAAGGATTTCACTGTAATAAATATATACATATAATGATAGAGTTTGCAATTTTCGTACAAAAATTATGCAATTAAAATCAGAAAGACCGGGGGGTTTTTTAATTTGGTTGGTTGTGACAGGCATAACGACTACTATCTTCTTCTTTATTACCCTGTGCATATTTTTATCGTTCTTATCATTTTCCCTTTCCTTTTCTCTCTTGCTCGTCTGCCTACTCATTTCGTCCTTCTATTTCCAACAAAAAAAACAGTAGCTAGATGGGTGAACGCTAAACAAAGTAGTGTTTGCCCGAACACTAATAACTCTAGCACGGTTGCTGCCATTTTCACAGATATTAGCACAGATACATAACTTTATCCAACAATATATAGGCTATATTGATTTCAAAAATTCCTATTGTTGTATACCACTCCAATAAAAAATAAATACTTATTACTTTATACCTCAAAAACGATTCTCTGAGTTTATCCAGATTGCGTAAAAGCCAATGTAAATCATTGGTCAAAAAGAAGGCGAAATTGCATAAGTAGGCATGGTACCTCCCATACAAAGTTAATATAAATTTTTGTATCTTGAGAATGGGAAAAATATGAAAACTGGCAATTTTATTAGCGGAACTAGAGTGACTTTTGTGTACTTTCTTATATCTTTTTGTTACTTTCATAAAATCATAAATAAAGTTTAGTTAATATGGGACATTACATTCAGTAAATGTTGGGGGGAACGAAGTTCGCCGAATCAGCCCCCGCTTACGGAAATAAAAATTAAGAAACTTGCGCAGAAACTAACAAAATTTCCGAAAACTTAAGGACTATTATCCAGTTTTGAGTTTGTATTTAAGAAGTGTTATCCTTCGATCGCTTACTTTCAAAACTATAAAAGTTTTACATACTGTTAACTGCAGTCCTTCCCTGCAGTATTTTTAAAATGATATTTATGTACTTAATTAAGTGTATTGTATTATTTCTTTTTACCTTACTCGTTTGCTCAGTACATACTCTTCAAATTGCGATATACATATTCACGTATATACTACATGCAATTTATTTACATACGTAATTTGTCAAGTAACTGTAATAAATTCTTTGAATTCTTTGTATTCTTCTTATCAATATCTTTGAATATCTTTAAGCCTAGTATGAAAAATAAAGCAAAGAAACAAGTCGCAGTTCTGGAGCGTTTTTTCATATTACTCTTTTTTTTGGAAAATAGTTTGTAAAAATCATTGCAAACTCATAACACATACTAAACTGTTAGCCAATCTAGAGTTGGGCAAACACGAAGATTGCCGGGTGCTCTAGTTCACATATGAAAAAAATTAATAAATATTTAATTCCTAAGATATGTAGTATTGTGAGAACTGCTGAAATTTAAACATAATTACACAATAAATATTTGCAAGGATTCAGTATTGAAAAGATAATAGTACCTGTTGTAGCCTGCACGAAAAGCATAAAATAGATTTTTGTGTTACACTAAAAACTTCACAAAGAAATACCACTGTTAGTTACGACATTCGTTCAAAATGATGATGCTTTCACAGAATGTGTATTTTTATGTTGCTGTTGGGCCTTTTTTCTGGTCTATTGTTTTTGTTAGTGTTTTTTTTTTTTTTTTTTTTTTTGGCAACATTGTGTAAAACATACAAAATTAAAATGGTTAACATGCGTAACTTTTATTAAAGCATTCCAAATATGACCAATCTATGTTGTACATAAATATGAATGTACGTATGTAAATATATGAGTGTGTGTGTGGCTTGTTGTCTATTTAATTTGTCATACATTTTTCTTTACCATCACTTTGCGCTAGAGTTTTTTTTTTAATACTTTTTAAAGGCTATTTAAGGGCACTTAGAACTTACAGCTTATTAGAGTTTGCAATAAATAGTTGTAATTCTAAATATATGAGCCATTTGTTACTTGTATTAAGAAGAAAGCGATATTAATTTTAATGTATAAAAAATAAATTAAAACGCCATGTGTATATATGTACTTTATATGCTGGCATATTTTGTTATAGTTATTAAATTTGAAAATTAAACAAGCCACAAAAAATATACTAACAACAAGAACGTTAAAGCCTTCTGACGTTTGCGCTTTAAGAATATAACAACCCTTCACTGACCGTGATGTTGAACAATTTTGGAGTTGTTGCAGGATTCTCTACATTTAAAAAACTATCCAAAGTTTCGGGTTTGCTAAACTTTATTTTTAATATGCCTTCGTAATGTTTCCTCACTACTGCTACGAGTATGAAAAGATATTGTTAACAATTTAAAGATAAACCCTGCACCCTCATAATTTAAATCCCACCAGCAATTAATATTTAGTTTTCTCTACGTTTTATAGTAGAGTAGCTACAGCAGGCATGCTTAAAAGGAAATTGTGTTTATTCATTAGTGAAATATTAAAATAAATTTAAAACAATAAAAAATCAAGAATCATCTTCCTAGCCCAGGTCGTACACCTACACGTCGAAATGAGTAGGTAGTCAGAGTTTCTATCATAAGGACAGAATATGAGGACTGAAATGATTTAAACAAGTAATTGCTTACGAAAACTATTTTTGCAAATTTTTAGAAACAAAACAAAGCAAACTTTTGGACAAAACAAAAAATAACTTATATGAAGAGTTATCTTGGGTAACTGATAGGTATGTCTTATAAACATATTTCCAGATACGTATAGTGGCTGCAAAGTACTATCGAGCATGGGCAATTTTCCAAAGCATTCTGTTAATTTCAATAATGTCTACTTAAACACCGTCATCCATTCCATAGAATTAAGGTCGGAAGGGAAAGCTGATAACCCACATTCTAAAATTTCAATCATTTTGTATTGTATTTTATATTTTAGCGTGGTCGATACAAAAGTGTAATTATTATTATAAAAGTACGGTGTAATTGTGCGTGATAAATGTAACATGTTAAAAGCGATGTTAAATGTTAAAAAAAAACAATTTTTGCAGATAACACCTTCGCCTTCCCTTAGCTTAAAAATAATGTGCCAAAAATGACATCACAGACGCCGCAACTTTGCTTTATAATTAACATGCAACTGCAGAGTTCTGCAAAATTTAAGCTTTATCTTCCTAAAACCTTTCACCAACTGTCTCTTGTCTACACTATGCCTTTTTCTATAATAGTCATCATTTTTAATGCTGCAGCAATAATAATGCACTACCGTCAAAAAAAAAAAAAATTGCGCAGTAGTTTTTTGTTGCTCTTATTATTAATTTTTTTATGTTCTTTCAGAAGGCATCAGTAGATGTTTTGTATCTTTTGTGCGAGTTACACTAAATCCTTGGGAAAGACAATCAACAATAATTTTTCACTGCCCCTATTCATTGCGGTGCATTGTGCCGGAACTAGGAAATAAGGTTTTGGGAGACAGGGTAAAGGGAGTAGTCTTTATTGACATGCGACTCACGTCAAAAGTAACAGGAACGAACTCTGCGGTTAGTATATTCCACATACGAGTTGTTCGGGCAAAAATTGAATTTTCTCTGTAATGCGTAGCTAGATTCGCTATCAAATTGATCACAAATGGATGTGCGCTGACTGCTAAACGCGTTGTGCGCCTGAATGACCCGGTTTCGGGAACAAATTCCTTGATTTCATTACAACACATACCATTACAGTAACGACAGAACACATCCCACGTTGCGGCGATGCTCAAGATAGTCAATAAAGTTGGCTGGCTACCTACTGTCTCCAATGCGTTTCTTCGACCTTTTCTGTAAACGATCGAGTACCTTCAAAATAGACTTCGAAGCACCGGCGCATACATGAGAGTTATATTCCATTTTCATTAATTTACAAAAAAACAAATATAAACTTTAATAAAGAAATTAAAAATTTGTTCTTTCTTTCTGCTATTTTTACCACCAATTATTCAACTCCAAGTACCGTAGAACAGCTTATTTTTACTTTGATTTTATATATCAACTGTCGAATCAATAAATAATATATAAGCGTAAGAATATTTCTGTCAATTATTAAATTAAATTTTTCAAAAAGCTAAAAAATTTCACATTTTTTTATAAAAATTTCCCTGAACTATTTGAGAATAACTAAATATTTTACTAAAAACAAACCTCAAGTTCCGTAAAAATAATTGGTTACCTGATTTAAAGCCATAAAAAAGTTTTCCTCTTTTTATATTATTTATTCTACAGTACCAAAAACTTATAATATAAACAAGGGTAAATTTTGAAAGCAACCAAAATTTAATGTGTCGGTAGTTTTTTAAATGAAAGTCAGAATCAGTTAAAAAATAAAAATGGTTCGAATTTTAAAGGTTGATTCATTTAAAAATTACCCAACGGTGTACTTTTTCAATGAACTACAGTCCGTTAGTGCAATGACACTCGCATTTAAATTTTTTTCCGGCAAAACTTGGTGCTGTATCAGATGAACATGGTGAAAGGTTTCACCAAGATACTCGTATGTTATGGCGAGCCATCAGAAGGAATGCTTGCAGATTTTTGTTGCTCGATTTGGCGAGAAACTGCAAATGACAATATAAAAAAATAAAAAAAGAAATGTTATTTAAAAAAAACTAAGCTACTTTTTATTTTAACAATGTTTCTGAAATAAAAATTATAATTTACTAACAAAAAAAATTTGTGTCATTTTAAGCAGAAAAATTACATTGGCTGTAAAAATTTGAGTTATTCATTGTATTTTAAAAAATATTTAATTGATGTATAAATCCAAAGCAGCTGAAAAAATTTGATAAATTACAAAGAAATTTTTAATTCCAAGAACCATACAAAACACCCTTGTCCTTTATTTCCATTACCTGCCTGCTAAGCTGACGCAATCCTATCGCCATATGTAAGGTTGACTGCACACATATTCCTTCAATATTGGGTACCGGCAGTAAATTGAGAATAAAATCCGCATTATTTGTTAATCGATTTTCATGATTAATACTTTATTTTAAATATCTCAGCTCTCAGAAAAATGTACAAAATATAAAATATTTGCTTTTTTTTATTGCATTTTTAAACTGGAAAAATAGAAGAATTTTGTAAGAAAAAAAATTTTTCCCGTCTCAATTTTTAAATAATTCCAAAACGATATAATATAGAAAAAAATTATATTATATTATATTATAAAAATTAAATTAAATATAATTTTGTTACGCATCTTTTGGTGTTTTGTTTATGAAAATCGGATGAGTCGTTCTCGAGTTGGTCTAAAATATGTCTTCGTACCTGACTAATTTAAGGGAAAATTGTGCCACGCCCATCCAAAAAAAACCCCACGTGATGGAGAAAAACCGAAAACGGATTTGAGTTTAACACATCAAAAACCATATAGTCCACAAAGTTTTATTTAAATAAGAGCCAAAAAGTAATTTTTTGGAGAGCAGTGTAGTTTTGTAAGTGTATTTATGTACTTATATGTGTGTATATACTTATACATATATTAGTTCCTTCTGGTCCCTGTAGAGAGCTAAGGTCTTCAACAAAATTTATTCAATCATTTCTTCTTGATGGTAGAGTAATGAACGTTCGTCTTAACATCTTAAAGAACCTATAGTCGGGTAATACTAACAATATGCTGTTTGATCCTGTTTTTTTTTTCTCATAACGACCATATACGGGCATATATTTTAATTGTATGGTTTTGCTGTCCGTTAGAATAAACAATAGAATAACCAAATATTCCACTTTCATAAGAATTAAATAAAAAGGGAGTCTGTAATAAACAGATTCTGTAAAAATATGATTATTGTCCAAGAGAGGACAAAACCCCCCTTTGCCCGATTGTTGCCAGTCTATCGACGGCTCCCGCAGTCCTCTACTTGCTAGAAGTTGTAATATAAAATCTGCAACGTGTACATTACAGAATTGAAAAATGGCTTCAGCTGTTTCCTGCTCTCTTCCCTATTTAACCGTCTGCACCAAGTGTGGACAGTTTGCCCCTTCTTCTGCTACCATTAAATATTATATAATTATAATTATATTATTAATTGTGCTTTTTTATTATATTTTTTGATATATATTTATTAAGCCTGATTTATTTCCTATTATTCCTGATGATGTTAACAAGCTGTTAACGAAATATCGAATAATAAAAAACAAAATAAGATAAAAAAAGACCTCAGGCTTAATAAATATATATCAAAAAATATTATATAATTAAGTATTAAATAATTCGCTAGAAAATTATTATATAAAAAGCATTTATAACCTATTTTATAACTCCTTTACTAAGTTGATTTACAATATTTCATAATTAATCTAGATCATATTGACATATAGCAAATGTGTCTAAATAATAATTAATAGAAAAACAAATCTTTTTAATTAGCTGAATAATAGAAAATTCTTTTATTTACCGATTTCCTTCTAATTTCCTACTCTCAAGTTTGCGTGGTCTCATTCCTTCTTAGCTTTTGAAATAATTTGAGTTATTTTATATACGCACATTTTAAATACTGAATGGTTTCGTATTTGTTAATTATTTATATATGTATGTATGTATATACGCACGTATGTACATACTATATCCGGACTTAATGAATTTACCATAAATTTTGCATTAAATGTACAAACAATGTCCCCACATTCATTCCAAGCCCCATCTCCTTCGTTTCACCGATTTCACTGTTGCAATGTTTTTTTTTTAAATTAATATCTCCGGTGTTGTAGTTTAGCAGCCGTTACATTGGTTAACCAAATACACTCACATCTGAGCCAATTTAAATTCTTATTAATCCAGCCAGTCAGTCACCCAACCAGCCAGCAGGCAGTCGTTTCAGTTCTTTTTTGCAACTTTTTTCTTCATATGCGTGTGCGAATATTTAATTAAAAAACACCACAAATTTTATTTTAACGTGCGAATTAAAACAAAATGTAAATTCATTTCCATTTTATTTCATTTCATTTCTGTACGCTTGTCACCAAAAATTATTTTACATGTGGACGTGTAAGTTTTACATATATGTAAACAAATATCCGTATGTACTTATACTGTAAATTGAATAAAAAGTATTAATGGAAATAAAAGTGCAGGCAGAGACACATACATACATACTAGTATGTATGTAGATACTTGCATACAATATATATTGTATATATGTAATACTTTCAGAATAGCAAAAATACAATAAAAATATCATTCTTTGACTTGACATTATGGCAAAATAATGCGGAAACAATAATAAAAACAACTCTTCATCAGTAACGCATGTCGCTGCAAAACTAAATACTCGTTTGAGTATACATACATGGGAATCCTTCATGATCGGACGCAATAGGTACCGCGAAAATGTGAACGTTCAAGAGAATTGAAATGCAAAATGTAACATTGCCGAGACCAATGAACAGTACCCACAGTTTCCACACAAAGGCTGTGTTGCTTAGCGATTTGTCCGTTATGAGAGATTCTACTGTGTAGAATTTTATTACTTATAGTTTTTTTGTACTTATTATTATTGCAAAAAATAAAAACAAACAGGAAAAATTTCATGGTAGAAGTTAAATTTTTTTCGAATTGTTACTGTGGTTGTTGGTGGAAGCAACCAAGTGTGCAACAGAGTAGATATGTGTGCTATAGGTAGAATACGCTTGAGTAGCAACATGTTGTAAATATGTGAGACTGCAATTTTTTTTACCATTATGTGGGCAACTCACGCAATCATACACCCCGTGTTTATCGCACCTGCAGGGGTCTATTTTGCAATATTGTTACTACTGTCTACATTCGCTCTAACGTCGCCTGTCAGGGGTAGCACTTTAGAGTGACAAACCCAAAAAGCAATGGGCAATATGGTGAAAAAGAACCCAATGATACTGCCACTTGGATAAATGATTTTATAAATTTTCATATTCACTTTTTGGTATGCGAAAATTGTAAATAATTTTGGTTTAAAAAGTACTTTTAATCGAAAAAGAGAACAAATTATACCAAAATAAATTTTCCTTTGTACTAACAAGAATTCCAATAATTTTATCAAAAATGTTACTTATTTTCGTGATTCATACACAGTTAAAATAAAGGAGTCAGTTGTTAAAAAAAATATGTTATACAGTCGAACTTCTCTATAACGTAGCAGTTGGGGACCGTCAAATTTCTACGTTATAGAGAAACTGCAGAAAATTTTGACTACATTTTTTTATGTAGAAAATATATTTATTAAGAAAAAAAAATTGTTTTTACATGAACACATTAATTTTTTTTTTATTAATACATACACATATGTGACTAAATTGTAGCAAAAAATCGATTGCTAAAAACTTCGCAATAGAGAGATTATTTTGTGTGAAAAATTCTATTTAGGTCTTAAAAAATTGTACGTTACAGAGAGAACTTCGTTATAGGGAAGTTCGTTATAGGGAGATCAAAATGTATGAAAATACTCACAAAAATGTTGTGTTCACGAATTTTATATGTTATAGAGAAGATTTCGTTATAGAGAAGTTCGCTATAGAGAAGTTCGACTGTATACTAAATGAATTTACTTGGCGAATATTTTTATATACACGGTGGGCCAAAAGTAATCAGCCGGGTTTTTGCAGTAATTTTATTTAATAAAAACCTTTGGATCTGCCTGTATGCCATTCTTCCCGCAGGGGGGTTCTGGAAACTTGTGAATCAAGTATTCCGGAACCTACGGGTGTTGAGCGACCCCGCGGTGCCTAGCTCAAGGTTCAGCATTACCTTGTTCCTCCCTGAGGTTCGAAAATGACAGAAGAGGCGACTCTTCGAAATCTCACTAGAGATTGATGAAGGACTGGTTAATACCAGTTTGATTCGAATCTAGCACTACGGGACCAGCTTGGCCCCACACTTCCAACAATAAGTACGGGTTTAAGGACTGATATACTCCTTGCGAGTATTTCGTGTCTACCCCGAAAGTTGGATAGTGTGTGCTGGTATGGGTAAGGACTCGTAGTGGATTTGGTTGTAACCCAAAGTTACGCGGGGAGTGGAGTTTTTGGTCTAATCGGAAATATGTGTGAGTCGTAACACACTTATTAATGATATGACTTTTACTCTACTAGGTGCTGTTGCCATTCGACAGTAGTCACCGGAATGTGTTTCGAACCAACAGTATTACTGTTAAATGGGTCTTGACGTAAAAACATTCTGATGTGACAAGAGTCATGACAGCTCGAACACCCCAACAAGGTGCATTATAGAATCAGGGATAACTATACATGATTTGCTACCCAATTCTGGAAGTAGGTGGCCTACGGGCTCATTAGCTTATCAGTGCTCTGGGGGCGCTAGTGAATCGTTACAAAAATTTACTCGGTGTTAAGACCACCGTCAGATTAAGCCCTATGGGCAGGTGCTGACGTAAATCTAGAACACCAATTGTATGCCATTCTATTTTTTTATTTATTCTAAAATATTTTATTTCTTATTTTTTATTCTTCTATTGTTTTCAGTTCATTTGATGCATTTTTGTTAGTTTATTGTAAAAAGAACATTATATTTTTGGATAAAAAAAGTGGAAAAAGTAAGAAATAGAACATTTTTATGATTTTGCGCTATGAACAACTGAAAATGGTATATTATCAATATTTTCACGAAAAATTTGCACTTTCACAAGGCCAAAACTGCCTGAAGGAGCGTTCCAATGCTTTTGCGATGTACTAGCGAGTTCTTAACTATTGTCTTGGCTACAATTTTTGTCTTAGTATTGGATCAAAAATTTAAATGGTTTGGCTGTTATAGGCCAAAATATCCAAAAAAAAACGTGACAAAAGTCTGATCAAGTCAAAATGCGCCAGCTCGATTTTCACCGTAGACGTATGGTCTAGTGGACTTTTTTGCTTAGTACAATCCCAAGAATCAGAAACGCGAAGCGCCCATTAAGATTTTTTTCCTTCCATACTAATCGCCCCACCTTAATGTATAGTCATCAACTCTGGCGGCGGTCACTTAGCCCATATCATAATAAGTGCCAAAATTTGTCTTAAAAAAAAAAATACACCAAAAAAACATCGGGTGATTACTTTTGGTCCACCCTGTAGATATATGTATGTATATGATTCGTATTTTAAAATGTTGCCATTTTCCGAAAATAAATATATGAAATGACATATTTTAAGATATTTTCATAAAGTAATTTCTAAAAAATAAACCAATAAAATTCATTATTCGGGAAACATTAATTAGCGAAATAGTAATATATGGATAAGCTTTCATCCTCAATTATCAATTTTATTGAGTTTAGTTTTTTTTTTTTATTAAAGCACCTAAAGTTAGGTATTTTGGGCATTGGATTATCATAAAGGGCCACACAACAGCTATAAATTCCATAAATTTGCATCCGCCCATATTTCTCCAGTTTCATGGAATATGATGCGTCTGCTAAAGAAATAGGCATTTTTATTTGTAAAAGTAACAAGACTCCTGGACATATTGGGGATACTAGTTTATATTTGTGTGAAGAGGATTAAATAAACTACATGCTCCTTCAATTTGTATCCATTTGGTCCAAAAATGTAATAACAGTTCCATTTGGAATAGGTACATCTCGATTTTTCATGTTTAACAGAGTCCTGTTCACACGTTAACAGAGCTCTGTTAAGGCAGTTGGTGTGTTTAAATTTAAAAATTTTTCTTCACACAGGTAAATATGTCATAACACATTGCAAATATATTTTTCGGGAAAAAGCACAATTTTGAAATTAAAATCGTATACATATATAAAATATTTTATATAAAAATATATTTCGTTTAAAAAAATGTTGTTGTTAATGCACAAAATAAAGCTATCTTTTGCAATTGCAATTCAAATAATCTTTTTCGTCAATAATTTTTCAATATAAAATGTTTTCTGCAAGGAAAGTTGATAAACCTGCTGAAATTTTACTATATTAATTGTTGCTAAGAGAGCTGTGTTCTACTTCAATTATAGTAAATGCAATTCACATTAAAAGATATCATTTAATAATAAAATTTTAAATTGAATTCGTTGCACACGATTGCTTCTCCGCCTACACTGTAATTCAATATGAACTTTTTTACATTTGCGATACATTTAAAAGTCTGGCTATATGTATGTTTGTATGCAAATGACTTGCTTTATAAAATATAGTCTTAACATGCTTTTATAAAAGACTTTATTACAGTAAACGGAAAAAGAATTTCTTATAAAAAAATATCGTTTTCAATATATTTACTGACTTTATTGAAATAAAAATCTCATTTAAATAAATACCTTAAAAGTTAAAATGTAAGTAGTTTTATCCTATAAAGCTATAATTTTTACGCTTTAAACCAGGCAAACAAAAAGAATTTTATTCTTTTATAAAAGTGGTATAAACATTTTTTCTACCTTTCCCCACCCATCACGTCAATTTCAGTGCATCAAAAGGATTTAATGTGGTTTTTATATAAACTTTTGGCAAATGTTTTTTCAAATATTTAATTTAATGTTAAAAGATGCACACAAAATTAAAAACAAGAAACTTTCATATGAAACGCACACAAAAGTATTCATACAAAAACGAACAACTGCATGCGTATCATTTAAAACATATTTAAATTTTTGTGCACTCAACTTTGTGCCCCCACTATAATGTGGTGACATGATGCTGAAAATTAAAATAATTATAAAACAAATGATGGCCCCGTAAAGCTCCTGCGGTCACAAGGCTCGCTTATTATTGGCAAAATCACGCATACTTTGCGTGTAAGCATTTTTTTTAAGGAAGAAAAAAAGTTACGATTATCACTAGAAATAATTGCAGTAAAGCGTTGTAAAAATGTGTGTAAGTGTGTGTGTGTGTGTGTGTGTGTGTGTGTGTGAAGGATGTATTGAAGAAGCATTAAAATACGAAGAAAAGATAGGTTTTGGGCGTATTGCCGTTAAACTGTTATGCAAAAATCGAGGCATTTTAAAACATTTCAAACGAAAATAAGAATTAAGTTATAACTGCGAGAGAAAAGATAAAAAGTATGGTTGGACGTATAGAGATGGTAAAGGGAAATTAATTGAATATTGAACGATGAAGGTAAACATTTTCAAATTGTAAGGAAAGTGAGAATGGCGTTGGCTGAAGTAGTCTGCACGTTGACTATAAAGCCATAAAAAGTCTTGGGGTCGATACCAGTTTCTGAAACTAAGTTATAAAAACATTTCGCATTTTTTCTGATGGGGCATTATTGTGTCTTTGGGCCAGTTGTTGGTGGAAAGTTTCAGTGGCGAAGGCATAGTCAGTTACTGCTCACTGAACAGTACCGGCTTCAGCTGATACCAATCGACAAGCACGACATAGCGCCCTCCTTCGTCGGTGTTGTGTAGGACCAGCGAAGTAAAATAATTACTAAAAGAGGCATCTGAAAACAAAGCTTGAAATTGAATACGTTTCCTTAGGGCCGCTTCAAAACGGCTATAAACAAAAAACGTGCAAAAGCAGAGTTGTAAGATAGTGAAGCTTCACCTTTTGTTATCTCTCTCTCTCACTATCCCCGTTTTCTTTATTTTCAGCACAATGCATTGCATCCTCCGTGCTGGTCCAACATAAAAAAAATATGTTTTGAACTACACATGAATACCTGAAAGAAGAACTAGTTCGACCCATCAACGAAGGAATTTTTACTTCATGTCCTATTTTATTTATTAAAAACATTTTAACTTCATTGTTCGCTTTTAAATTTCTAAAAAATGGCTTTAAAGTCGAGAAATAAAGTGCAAATGTCTGATATGAATATTGCATTGATATGGACAATGCAATGCACTTTTTTAGCAATAAAGAAAACACTATGAGAGTGTGTATGTGTGTGTGTGAGAGAGAAAATCACTGATGAAAAAATTTTGAAAAAAGCGAGACTATCCTATTCCGTCTACCTGTTGGTAAGTGCAACTACAATATAAGGAAACACCGGAAAGAATTTGGAGTCAAGTCAGGCTCTAATACTAACATGGCAAACAAGTAAATTGTAAAATATTTGGGCATTCACCTTGATAAATTTCTATATTTCAACAAGCACATAGACTTACAAATTACAAAAGCTAGAAAAGCTTTTTTTCTGCACAAACAATTATTCTATTCCAAATATATATGCCCTTCAATTAAAATAATGCTATATCAATCCTTAATTAGACCAATATTAATATATGGATGTCAAATTTAGTTCAATATTGCACCATCATAATAATGGAGAAAATGAGAGTTTTTGAGCGAAAATGTCTTAGAGCTTGCACATCTCTCTTTAGATCACCTAATAGCGACTTTAAGAAATACATCTCCAATGGCAGACTATATGATACTGCAAAAATATGTAGAATAGATAATTTCATTATTCATTTGATAAGAAATCACATTTTAAAGACATTCGAGTGCGATGCGAATAACCCAGTCATGGCCCCTATTATGTTAATGATGAATATATCGAAACTACTCGTGAAAATGGGTATGTGCCTCCGGAGGCATTTTTGTACCTGGATTGTCAAGGATATATTCAAAACGGTATGGGCATCCCGGTGTTATACCATATTTATAGGCGAGCCAATGTTAAGGCAATAACTTGCTAACAGATTACAAATGTTAACAAGAGATATGATAGAAGCCTCTATTTGAGGGATAAGAACATGTTGCCAAACTTGAATACTAGGAAATACTGGTGGCTAGACCGATATCGTAGCTAAAAAATTTCTCTTTTACTCTTTGTCTACTTTCACTTTTATTGTCCCAATATTAAGGTGGTTTTTCTCAGTTGTTTTTCCTACATTAGAAATTGAAATTATCTATGTACATTCATACTATAGTACGACATTAATTAATTACCAATATTCTCAAAAAGAACATATATTTTCTAAATGTGAATGTACTAGAGTGCTCGAATATGAGACAGCGTACGATATACTAAGTAAACTACTGTTTGTTTATTTATAGTGTAATTTGTTTTAATAATATTGGTTAAATAAACGTTTAAAAAAAAAAAAAAAAAAAAAAAAAAATTTGAGTTTGATGTTGTAAGAAGAGAGACGAATGAGTCTAATTATTTCACACTGAAGACGAGGTTTTATTTTTCTCATTTTTACTTCAGACTTATGCATGTTTTGAAAATTATATTTAGTGAAATTTATTTGAATACTTGAAACGTTCAGTAAAGTCTGCAACATTTTCAAATAACATGATTATATTTGAGACTAAATTACTCAATGTGTTCTTTATTAATTTTCTTCAAAAATAAAAAAGTCACCTGTTTTCACCGAGTTAAAATTATTCGAAACAAAACAAAAATCGTGTGATATATATAGAACAGCACAAAATTACTAGAGTGATTTGAAAATTGTGTGTGATTTGAAATCGCGTGATTTTCAGAACATACCTGATAGCTGTGATTTTTCCGTTCTTATTTTCGTTCTGAATGTCTTCGACTTTTCTGCTGCATCTCATAAGTTTTGCACGAAATTATTCATAGTGTGGACGGACTCAAATGCCAAATAAAAAATCTAGTAACTAAATCATATATATTCATTTGTATCTTTTCGAAAAAGCTGAACCAGGGCATGAAAGTACAAAATATCTTTCATTGTGGAAGCAAATCTAATTTTTAACGCACTTACTCATCTCCCTTAAGGACACTGGCATACTGAATAGCCCAGCATGTTGAACTTAAAGTTGTCGTTAATGACACTCTTGTTGCTGACAAATATAAACCAATACACGTTGCCTTAGTAAAATGAAGAGTAGAAAGAGTAAAAAAAGTAGTAGAAAACTGAGTGAATTTGCGTTGCAAAGAAAAAAGAAAAGTTCGTTATTTTTCCGTTATAATGATTCCCACAGCGCAATTAAGTAACGAATATTAAAACGAAAATAAAAGAGCCAACATCATGGCAATAAAGGACAACATGTTCTTTTCCTGTTCTGGTGCTGCTACAAACAAAGACTGTTTTTGTTTTTTACTAAAGTTTACATGAATATTCTTTATATGCAATTGTATGCAATTGTATACGTTTGTTTGTAGGAACATAAGAATGTATTGCTTTTGTAGTCTATATTATGTTCGTGTATTTGTGCCGTAATAAATGTCATTTAAAATTAATAACTTTTATATGAAAATGTAAAAATAACAAAACTTGCGAGAAGCAAAAAGGGGCAAATGTAAAATTTAAACTCCCACTTGCACACACACACACACACGCTATGCAGCAGCCAGCTTTCATATTGTTGCATTTTTTGGTTCACATCCTTTCTTTTTGTTACACAGTTCACATACATATATATATATATATATATATTCATGTATGTGCGTTTGGGTAGTATGTATGTATATTCATACATATACATTAACATATAACCTGCCATTGAGTATATATGCAAATTGAGGCCTTGGCCACAAACATGCGAGCATAAAAATGTAAAAAAGGCTTGAAAATGCTCACAAATACGAATATGAAATGAAAAAAGATGTTCAAAAAGAACATTTCTGGACGGACAAAACGTATGCTTTGCTCTGGGCTTACGCATAAATATTTGAGAAAAACACAATTCGAAAAAGAAAACAAACTACACACACACACACACACAGATTTCTACGTCAAAAAATACAAGTGGAGAGAAAGCGAAAATTTTTTATTTTCTTGTTGCTTGCTTAACTTTTCTCGTTGTCCTTCATTTTAACCCTTTTCAAGTTAAATGTACCGCTAAAAGGCATTATGAAATTTGTGTTCGCAGGAAATGTATGTCATTTACGGAGCAGAACGAAATATTTTGTTAATTTGAGGGTCAACTTAAATATTTCATTTTAGGGCAGAAAAATTTACATAAATTTTGCAGAATTAGTGCCAATTGCACGTTTCGGATTGCCAAACCGGCTTCCGAAATTTTTTTATTTCAGTTAGTCTATGATCCTTACAAACCATTTTGAACTTGTCTCTTTAAAACGTCTCAACATCTCACTTCAAGTTGTCTTATCTAAAGCAAAATATCCATGAAGTTTTATTGAATAATTTCAAGTTGTTTCGCCACAGTGACCTCACCCACAAACATTAAGAAATTATTTCTCAATTTATATGGGATAATTAAGGAACAATAATAGAAGTAGGCTTCGTGATTTGAGTTGCAGTCTAGACCGCTTTTGAATCACATTTGTAACCACGCAGCATTGTGGTAGATCATGAAATATTTATAGCCTTTAAGGATGTTAATGTCGTGACTCAACATGTAACTTGACTTGACAGCTGACAAGTAAAAATTAAACGATATATATACGTGTCAATAATGTGGTGAATTTATTAAAATTCACAGTTCGTAAAACTAAAGCATTTTGGGTCATCGTGAAGCGCCTTCTCCGCCAGCAATTTTAAAGATCAGTTAATACATGAACGCACGACTTCCGACCATCAACAAAGAATATTTACGCGCCGTGTGATTTGTCAAAGAAGCGCTCGCCATTGAACATTTTTACGGCCAGTTTTTACCATGTCAATGAAGCTCAGTTTAATTTTAGTTTTATTAAACTCAAGTAAAATATAAACTGTTCTTGATTTACCAAGATGATGGTATTTATACCACTAGAAGTCATCCCGTAAAGACTTTAAAATGGAACACTCGAAACTGTTTTAGTTTTTCGTGGAAAATTTCATTATAGTTGTTTTTTTTATCTTTTTTACATTCACTACTCATTTCATTATACGTCACACTGCACTCCATCTGATGACTGAAGTGGGGATACAAAAATTGATTCGAGTGTTTCACTATAAAAAAAAAAATATTTCACTAATGGCGCACAGCACATAACAGCAACCTTAAACATACAAAATCTTGACTAATCTGATGGTAGGTAAGTGTTCTTCAAGTGCTGTTAGTGTTGCAGTTGCTCTTGCAAATGTGCAGAGAACAAAACAAATATTGTAAATTGTACTCATTGTCGCCAACTAAATACCAATTTGACAATTATGTAGAAATGTGCACTTGTGTGCTCTAATCGTTTGTAGCATTATTTTTAAAGTCAAGTTAGCGCCTCGTATTATAATAATGTGTTTGATTTGCTCTTCTGAGAAAAGGCTGGCAATATAAATTTTTTGCTGTTTATGGGCATGTTCCCAAATACATATATTTGTGTGAGGCTGAGTTTATTTAATAAACTAATTACACTTTGCGACAAAATCGAAAATATTTATGATACTTTTGCAAAGACCTATTGTAGGTTTTGGGCGTACATGAGAAGATAATTTTATATTTTTTTTTTGAAGCTACACTCCGGGGATGACTCTTACACCAGCGATGCATTGAAATAAGGTTTTCGCAGCTAGGGTAGAAGGAGTAGTGTTTATGGACATCCGCGTTAACCTTTCTCACGTCAAATATGACAGGAAAAACCTTTTAATTGGTGCTAATAACACTGCTCTGCAAAAAATTACTTTGTGGCTCTTCTTTAAATAAAACTATGGAGACTATATGGTTTTTGATGTGCTAAACTCAAATCCGTTTTCAGTTTTTCTCCATTACGTAGGTTTTTTTTTTTTGGATGGGCGTGGAAAAATTTTCCCTTAAATTAGGTACGAAGACATATTTCAGCCTAACTCAAGAACGACTCATCCAAAACACTAAAAGATGCGTAACAAAATTATATTTAATTTAATTCCACATAATTTTTTTCTATAATCTAAACTAATTATTTAACCTGTAGATCTTTTTTATATATGTAATATTTTATTTTTTTAATAACACTAATTATTTTAAGCCTAAGGTCTTTATATATATTTTATATTTATTTCAATATTTCGCTACTCCTTTGTGTAGCTTAAAAAAAAAAAAAAAAAAAAAAATTTTTTTTTGTTATAAACAAAAACCAATTTTCCTGAAGAAGCTACACAAAGGAGTAGCGAAATATTGAAATAAATATAAAATATATATAAAGACCCTAGGCTTCAAAGAATTAGTGTTATTAATATAAAAAAAAAGGTCAAAAAACTAGAAAAATTATTTTATTTTTTTATTTTTATTCGATATTTCGCTACTCCTTTGTGTAGCTTCTTCAGGAAAATTGGATTTTTTTTTTTATAATGAAAAATTTTTTTTTTAAAATTCACAATGCAGAAAAAGTTCTTGTCAATGAAAATTCAAAATAAAAATATTAACAGCCGTATTCATAAAAATATATTCTGGATATATATATATTCGTTTTGGAATTATTTAAAAATTTAAGAGGGGAAATATTTTTTTTCTAATTTTTTCAGTTTAAAAATGCAATAAAAAAAAATGGTAATATTTTATATTTTGCACATTTTTCTGAGAGCTAAATATCTCAAAAATAAAATAAGATATAAATCATGAAAAGCGATTAACAAATGCGGATTTTATTCTCAATTTACCGCAGGTACCCAATATTGAAGGAATATGTGTGCAGTCAACCTTACATACGAAAATACGAAACTTTCACGTCTTTATGCACCAATTAAATTTGCTAATTTATTCAGATCAGTTTAATTCTTTAATATCTTCATACCTGATTAATTTAAGGGAAATTTTTGCCACGCCCATCCAACAAAAAAACCTACGTAATGGAGAAAAACTGAAAACGGATTTGAGTTTAGCACATCAAAAACACCATATGTGGACTATAGTTTTATTTAAAGGAGGATTTTGCTGCTGAGCAGTGTAATATGTCTTCTGATGATTTTGGTATTAGCACCAAATGAATTGTACATATAGACCAGCTAATTCATATAACAAACATATATAAATAACTAATGGTGATTTCTTTTCTGAACAAAAAGGGCAACATTCCTTTCGATGGATAACATTTTCTACAGTTTGCCCACACCTTTAAAAAGTGATACATTTTCTACTGCCACAATGGTACAAAATATTTGAGATTTAACATTAATGTATACTTAGCGATTCACTGTTTCTACGGTTTTTGGCACCATTTTATCAATAAAAATCGTCAGCAACATTGTTTTCTAATCATCTGCTATTACCTAGAACAAACTGCAAAAACTTTAAACAAAAAATTTATCAAAAAAGTTTACATTAAAATGAATAATAAATTAAACAGAATCTTCTTCTAACAAAAATTCGGACGGACTCTAGTCAAAGTGAAGAGTATATTGATTTTCATAATTCTTATTTGTATAAAAAAGTACTTAACAAAGATGTAAAAAAGGTTAGTATATCACGCCGACTTGAGAGTAGAGGGTCAAATATGTTGCATATTTTGCCAGTTATTTGTGCAACATATTTAGAAAGAAACGAAATAGCTTTTTTTAATGTTACATATTTTTTAGAATCGAACAGAAACAGAACAGCGAAATGTAGCATATATGTAACATTTTTGTCAGAAAAGAAAATACCATTAAAGTTATTAAATTGTTATCACAATTGAAATTTTAAATAACAAATTAAAAAATTTTAATTAAATCTTCAAATAATCTACATAACTCGATTACTTTTTGCGTTCTCTTTACGATTAAAATATTTCGTCAAAAGAAATATTTTTTTTTTTGTTTTACACAATATATATTATTTATTGAATCTTCAAAATCAATTGAACTAACAATAAGTATTCAAATCTTAAGAACTAATTGCTAATTATTATGAAGTACAGCCTAGCTGTACAAAATTATTTATTGCTCGTATAGTTTTATTTCCGCGTCTACTACGTTCGGGCTAGGGAAAGAGTATCCCTTCTTTTCAGTCGAATGAACCCTCTTTCGCTTAAAATATTTCGGGCTAGTATATTTGGATGATCTTGGAGTTTGGTTAGGTATGACGTTGCGTATGTTGTTATCTCTTGTTTGACTGTCGGAATATTTAAATCCTTGTGTATGTCAAAAGAAATATGTTTTTAAAATTTGTCGTATTTTTTTGCTATTGCATAAGTTTTTTTTTAATCACACTATTTCTACGCAAATCGACGGCATTTCACTTTAAAGTTCGAACCATTAGAATAACCAAAATTTTTCTGAATCAAATTATTCTCCTCTTTTTCCTGTACTGTATAAGTGAAAAAAAATATTCTGTTGTTGCAATTAAAGAATATTTTGCTCTTTTTGGAAGCATATATTTTATGTTACGTTTTCGAGAACGACCAAACTAAGCTGCATGTACATGTCCTTTAATTACCCACTAACAACCATATTGAAAGCCAATAACGTTTCTTTTTGCCACATAAAGACATGCCATAAAAACTATGGGCAAACATTGAAAACACCAACCTTTTAAGGGATATTGTCACCTTTAAACCATTTGAAGTTTAACTACCGCAATGGAAAGAAACACAAAAAATTAAAAGAAACACTTTTTTCAATACTTTTGTTTTATCTTGTGTGATTAGCAAGTATTGTTTTACCTTTATCTTGACTGTGTTTTTTTTTTATAGTGTCTTCTACTACTTTTTCTAACCAAAACAAGGTAAAGTAAGAAATTTAAAACGTAACAAAAATACTTAAAAGGACTTGCATGATGTATGTATGTGGCCTGGAACAACAGCTACAACATTACACTTATATTGTCATCTTTACGAATTTCACACATTCACAACGCGTTAAAGAAGATGAAGTTGAAATTAAATTAAACACAAAAACTAAATAGCCACATTTTACTTTTTCAGTTGGTTTGCTGTTCGGTAGTGTTGCTGGTTAGTTAGTTTGGTTAATTGTAATCACTACAACATGACAATGACATGCCATAACATAAAACCGAGGTTTTCAACATTTATTATCTTATAGAAAATACTACTCCTAGTTGCTTGTAATCGCACTAATGTAGTCTTTTTCGCAACAGCCACTAAACTATTCATTACTTCAAGCCTAACGAATAGTTCAAATGAACAGACTTGAAAAAAAGTGGATAATAAAAACTAAAATCGGTCGATGATTTTTTTCTGCACATTTAATAGTTCTTTTTTTGTTTTAGTATTAAACTAACTAAATGCGTCGTATTAATTTATCAAATAAAGTGGGTGCATTTAAAATGATTTTTTTGTTTTGTAAAATATGTGAGGCATTTCTTAATAGGCCAATTTATTAATGACTTTTTTTTAAGGACTCAGTAATCAAATTTTTATGATACTCTTTTCCATTCTCCATTCTCTTGTTTTAGTGTAAAAAAATTATATTACAGAAAGTTTTGCTGTAGTTAAAAAAGTACAGCGGAGTTCGGTAATAACGAACCATAAATTTCCGTGCATTTATGGAACTTAATTCGTTATAAGCGAAAATTCACTTTAACCGGAGTTTTTTATAACCGTACTAATTTGTATGAAATATTAATGCAAAACTGTTGGGATCGGAGAGTTTGTTCGTTGTAAGCGCAAATTCGCAATAACCGGTGTTCGGTATAACCGAACTCCACTGTAGTTTCAAGTAAATACCCTGTACTGATTTGCTACTGACTTAGTCATCAGTACTAGTTAGTTGTTATACCACAAGCAAAATGTAATTTACTATAGACATTTAATATGTGCGTGTCATTGAAAATCTACTACTGACGATGGTCCTATGTAGTCAATAGGGTAGGTGGGAAAGTAAGAGCAATCACAGCTATTTTCAGCGCAACAAAATGAGACAATGAAAATACGTTTTGCAGCTGTAAAGAGAAAGATACTTTCGACTTTTTATCGATCGCCTACAAAGACCTGGTTGAATATGGCCTCTAATTGAACAACTACTTGTTGGTTTTTTGATATGAAAAAGCTTGACATTTTCACTTAATTCTCTCACGTTTCTTTTATCAAAATTTATTGTACATGCAACTGTATTATGAAAAATCGCGCGTACATAATGCATTTCTAACGAAAACAACTGATACACGTGAAACAGTTCATTACGAAGGCGCAGAAGCGCTCCAAAATAAAAAATTTTATGAAATAAAGAAATGCGAACTTTCTAATCGATTTAAGTATTGAAGATCGCATCACTGGCTTTTGGGGCAATTAAAAATTTTATCAATGAACCCACGAACGAAACCACTTATTCCTGATCAAATTCTACGGCGAACAAACTGCTCACACTCATTCACATACTTATTGTCGCTAATATGTGCACAGGTACATGTAAGTGTGAACATAATTTAACTATTTTCGCTATTACAAATAATGTATGACTGTTAAACTATCTGTCTGTATGTCAGTCTGTCTAACTATGTGTTTGCTACACACATACAAGTGGGCAACCGTAACTTTGGCACCAAGTCCAATTAAAGCATTTGTCGTTTGTTGTTTATTTTAGCAACTTTGTTCTACAAGAAAATAAGCACAAAAAGGCTAATGAAAATCCGTAGAAAAGTTTTCATTACTCATACAATTGAACCAGTCAGTGCACATACTCATTTAAATTTTCAAACTTATATGGAATTGAGAGTGTGTACACCAGAGATGGACGCTGTTGATATGAAGGGGGTGATTGTTTTCTAATTTCAGATTTAATTAGATTTAAAATATTACTATAGCCGTGACCGTTGTCATGTGCCTGTCATCGATTAGTCGTATCATAGCAATCATAGAATACCTAGAAGTGTCAGCTAGGGGTCTGAAAAAATTTAAATCAGCTTTTCTTCAAATAGGTGGAGAGAGAGACAAATATACAATTTCACGAAAGATGAAAAGTAAACAAAAGAAAAATGTAAACATAAGCCATAATTTGTGCATAAGAACAAACTTATAATTTCTTGTGGTTTTATTGGTTTTAATTGTGTTTTGTGTTAATATTATAGGTAAAAACATAGTGAAGCTTGTTTTAATAGTGTTTTGTGTTAATATAGCAAAAAAAACATAGCGAAGCTAAAAAATTACCAAAAAGAAATTTGTTGTGCATAAGCCAATAAAATAACATTTTAGTGATCTTGTGATTTTTTCGTATCTATTTGTTTTAATAAATGAAATTAATTTTCATAGTACATAATTTTCATAACACAAAACATCACATTGTAACCTATGTTTGTAACATTGTCGTGTTAAAAATTGCGAAATTGTGACCATAAAGTAGATAAAAAATACGGCTAATTTTCACATCTAGAAAATAAAAATCAAAACAAAACAACAATATTGAGGAATTTAGAAGAAAAAGGAATCACCGAACAGAGTTAGGGGGTAAAAGAGACAGCAAATCTCTTGATGATGTCTCTTTCTCTGCTCGTTCGCTGCTTTGAGCTGACGCTTCTGTATACTTTGTGATAGCAATGAAGACGAGCTGTTGTGTTTTGTTCATTATTTCAAAAGTCAGAATAGAATATGCGTAGCTAAGTCAGCTGTTAAATAAGGTTAGGTCCATGATGCATTACTAAGGTGACAGCATTAAAACTTTCACAGGTTGTGTTTGTGCTTTTCGACATAAATGCCCCTATCATGATTCACAACTCAAGTAAATGTTTAATATTTAAGCACAAATAACATATTTTGTTTAAACAATATACCGATTTTTTTTTTTTTTTATCTAGGACCAGCACTCAGGAGATGACTCCTACACATGCGAAGCATTGTGCTGGAACTATAGGAAAGGGATAGTAGGAGAAACGACAGGAGGTGAAGCTTAATTAATTATTTTTGCAGCTCTGCTTTCGCACGTTCTTTTGTTTATACTCGTAGCAGTGCTGAAGCTTCTTTAGTAGCCATTTTTATTATTATTTTACTTCGCCGGTGGTACACAATACCGACGAAGGAGGGCGTTCTGATGTGATTGTGGATTGCTATCAGCTGAAGCCGGTATTGTTCAGTGACCAGTGACTATGCCTTCGCCACTGAAACCTTCCCACCACAACTGACACACAAAGACACACTAATGCAACATCAGAAAAATGCGAGATGTTTATTTTTATTTTAAAATTTTTGGTCTGAAACTGGGGTTGAACCCAGGTCTGTTTTTGGATTCGTAGTCAACGTGCAGACTACCATCCATCGTGCCATCGCCACCATTGCAATAAAACTACGCAAATTAAATTGCTTATCACTTTTGCTTAACAAAAAATAAAAACTGTTCAACAAATGCGTTTGTATAGAATTTTAACATTTTATGTCGCTAACTTGAACAGAGAAAAAAATAATCAGCGATGCCACCTGGTTTAGTTACATTATGGTTAGACAATGTCGAAAACAGTGCTGCCCTTAAGGTTCGTTAGAACAGCTGTTTTACGTGGTTGCGGTTACTTGTCTTTCTTAATTTCGCACAAGAGACGTGAATATAACTCAAAGAACACATGTTTTCAATGTATATGAAACTCAAAGAAGAAATAAAATTGTTGCTGCTTTTCATAGGAATTTTGTAGAGAAGGATACCACTTGTGTTAGGGAAACAGGGCCTAAGAAACTGTTTGAATTCTGATTTTTTGACCTCAAATAGAAGGCGACATGACAAACTATTTTGCGTTAGTAACTCAAAAATTACGTTTTTGGAGTAAATAAACAAATGTAAATTATTAATAACAAACACCAGGCGGGAATATGTTCGGTTTTGTCTGGAATTCAAACCACAATGGCCGAAATACTACAAATTTGTATCGTATGTATGCTTTAAATTGTCCAGAAATCATCCATTTTCAGCAAAATCTATACAGTCACATAAATTTTAAAGACCCACTATATCCGTATTTATTATGAAATTTTAAAAAGAAACCGTTTAATTGGAAATATATTGAACATTTTGTCACCATGCCGTCTCTAGTGGACATGAGTATCACAACGAATGGAAGTATGTACGGACGTATGATGCATAAGTATTTAAGAAGTGTATTGTATTGTATTATTGGTATGTATGTTTTGTTGCTATGCTAGTTTTGCTGTTGTCATCATCGTTATAGGTTGTTGCTGGTGCAGTTGTCATTGTTTATTCGCGCCTTTGTAAAGCACCAACTAATTAAAGGTGGTCGTGTTCAATTCTACTAGCTTTTAACTCTTCTTATTGTCAGCAGCTAGCCCCCTCCCCCCAAAGGTATTTAATGGCTCTTAGAAAACCATACCATACCATGTTATGCTATGCTGGAGTATTATAACTGCCATTTCGTTTTGTATACTACTCAAGTGCTTAAATCTTGTTCATGTTCATTTAAGAAATTTGCATTCATTTTGTTGTTGCAATTTTTTTTCAGTTTGGCTCTTTTTTTTTTACTAAAAGGTTTCTTAATTTTATGCTTGAAATCGTGTTGATAACAAATCCATAATGTATTGCAGTTTATGGAAAAAGTGTTACATGTACTATTAGCCAAAATTAAAAGAACGCTTTAATTTTCGAACACCTTTAAGTGGTTGGCATGATTTTTTTACTCATAAAAACTTTTAATATGTGCCAGTCGAGATAATTGTTAAGGTGCGATTTTTGGGATGCAAGATATAGGCAAAGTATTTTAGATCTACATAAATTAAGAACCCTAAGCAAATCATCAATAGTCAATGGCCAATTCTCGTGAGCTTACTTTAGGTTAGGGGGTGAAGTATCGTAGTGCCTCCCATGTGAGAGCAGTACATACAGAGGCATGCGGCGGTATTCATCAATTGCCTAAAGGCCGATCTTTATGGTTATTTGCCACTCCTGTTCGCGAAGCCCATGCTTTCGACTGCGGATGTTGAGAGGAAAACTCGATAAAACCTATAATACCAGGTGTCATTCGTATGGGATGAATGACACTATTGTAGTGCGTCTTCTAACGGTGACCTCCAGCTACTGGGCGCCCTCTGATTACCGTGACACCGGGGCACTGTCCTGTGTCGATCAAACCCGTCCCCTTACTTCTCTTGTGGAAAGACAAATGAAAATCGGACAATTTTATAAATTTACTAGTAAAAAGTTAACAGTTAAAAGAGGGTTTGCGTTATTCTTGCTTATGTTAAAAAATAACATTAAACATATTAACACCGTAAAGAATAAAATAGATCTGAAATGTATGTATTTGAAATAAATTTCTTTATTTGCTGAAAATTCTAAATGATTTTCGTTATTTATAAAAAATTTAGTAGACAAATTTCCATGCAAAATTCAATGAACATACATAAATTCTATAAATCCAAATTTGTATGAATACGGCAGTAAATCTATATGATGTTTTATGAATTGTATAAGTATTATATGAGTTGTATAAGAGTATACGTTTTGTACAGAACTCTGCTTTTTTCTTTATTAAATTTTTAGCCTATGAAGTAATTTCTTACAGGCTTAAGCATAAATTAAATTCCAAAATATTAATAATAAATATAACAATAATAATAATATTTTAATTATATTATTAATTGACCTTTTGTTTTTTTTTTTTTTTTTTTTTTTTTTTTTGTAAAAAAAGACCTCAGGCTTAATAAATATATATCAAAAAATAATAATAATATTAAATTATAAATATAAATATAAAAATATAACATTAAAATAAAAGATGCGTATGCAATTATTAATAAAATGCATGTAAGTGCCTTAAAATAAGGTTTTTTAGAGTATTAGAATCAATCGAAAAATCAATGGAAGAATATAGATCATTAAATTCAGCGTACAGTATACGGAATGCATCGAAATTGGCATAGTTGGAGCGGAAATATTGAAGTTTTATAGGAACATAATATCTTGTTGGACGATTTGGTATTGTAAATTCAATGTGACGGAGTAAGAACGCTGAGTCAATAACGCCATTTATTAGATTCCGTACAAATGATACATTCATGTATATTCTCCTACTTTTCAAAGTAGGAAGCTTAATAAGTGCAAGGCGACTTTCATATGATGCGAGATTAAGATCACGATTCCAAGGAAGTCCACACAGACAAAATAAAAGAAATTGTTTTTGAACTGATTCAATTTTCTTTATGTGGATCCCAAATAATACAGACGTATTCATGAATGGGTCTCACCAGCGACGTAAACAAAAGCTCATTAAATTCCTTACCCGAATATTTTATGAATTCCAAAATTCCTTTGGCTTTATTCACTGATTGGGAAATGTGTAAATTAAAACTAAATTTTCTGTCGAGTAGGACACCAAGATCAAGGAATGTTTCAACTTCCTCAAGAGTATAATCATTAATATAATAATTATAAGATAGATGGCTTCCTCTATAGAACAGCATAAATTTTTATGTTTTTAAGTTGAGGTCCATTAAATTGATATCACACCGTGGACTGAAATTATTTAGGTCAGATTGCAGTAATGAACACAGGTGAGGATTATTCAAACTTAGAAAAAGTTTTACATCGTCGGCGTACATTAATAATTTAGAATATCTGATACAAGATGGTAAATCATTGATGAATAGTAAAAATAAAAGCGGACCTGGCTGGCTACCTTGAGAAACTCCATATGGAACAGAAATATATTCAATCACAGTTAAAAGTGTTCGCATCTTTCACTGAGTATTCGTTGCTTTTGACAAGCCCAGTGAATATTTACATGGAGCAAACAATGCACGCAATAAAATTCGTCGCACTCATCTCTTTCAATTGTGATATGTATTGTTTTTTCAAATGTTGTGGATTTTTCGGATTGTATTCCAAACAACAAATTAATGCATCCAATATTTTACCTTCAAGGTAACTCCTAGTAGTTGGCAATCAGTGCATGGAGTGTTACTTCTTTTAAAAAACTCATTTGGTTTATCATCTCCGTATTTTCCGGAATATATGACTTTTTTCTTACTTTTAGTTTTCAATGTCGATGAACTAGACTTACCCTTTTTTGTTTTATGTTTTATGTTGAAACTAAATGCCAGAATATTTTTAAATTTTAACTGTTTAATTTAAACAACACCACTGAATTTTCCGCAATTTTTTTTTGTCTAATCTCTATTACAAATTTCAATAATTAAATAAAATTAATGATTAAGTTTAATCTATGACATAAATTGTGAATTTAATAAACTAGACAATAAATTGCATAAAATATACATTAAACAAATAAACCAAAACCATACAAATTCGAAATTCTGCTACACAAACAATGTATTAAATACATTTTGTGGATTTATTCAAAAAACCACAATATTAAAATCCATTAAAATAGTTTGAACAAAAAAAAAAACTTTCTTTACAATAACAACAATGTTTGTTGTAGAAAGGTCAATTCTCTTATTAATAAATTAACTAAAAAAAAATATAAAATAAATTGGAAAATTTGTTGCAAAAACACATTCACGCAAATATTTAAATAGTTTATAATTATTGTTATTTAAACTCATTTGAATTGTATAAATTTACTTATTTAGACGATTATTAAATCGTACTTTACGTACAGCAATAACTTTACGTACAACTAATCTGTATTTCTAACGTTCTTTGTAAATCGATTATATATATAAAAAAAAATCTCTGTGATCAATGACACATTTGCAAGACAAAAAAAAAGTGTAGTTCTGACGCCACCATTTAAGAGTTTCCTTATAGCTAAATTCTAAGGTAATACGAACATATGAGTATATGTATGTGTCCACTGCAGACATTATTAACTATTCACTAAGCAAAATTTTTGCTTGGTTTGGATTATACACTCAATATGAAATTTATTCTATTTAATAAATAATTACGACTTTAACCATATAAAACTCCACAAAATGTTTGTTTTACAAAATTAACATTCAGAGCAACGCCTAAAATTGCAAATAAGCGTATTTCAAGTTTTTTCCACTATTTTATTTAAATAAAATAGAATAATAAACGTCTCCTCTGATTTAGTGTAAAATATTTAATTTTCATTATTATTACTATAGTAACCAACAACTAATCCTTTTTCAATTATTATTTTCTATTTATTCGCTCATTGCGGTATGATAATGCAGGATGTTCATTTGTTCTCGACAATTAAGTCTAAAGGTATTAATAAATTTATTTATTCATTTGCTGAAAATTAGCATTTAATACCATTTTGAAACTAAAATAAAAATGAATAGAATTACTTCTACAATTTATTTTCATAGCAGTGATGAAGCGTCTCAGGGGTTAAGGAGACGTTCTCATATTTTTGAGCTGTGTTTGGTAGCCATTTCAGTAATTATTTTACTTCGTCGATGATGCTACAGAATGCCGGCGTAGGGGGCGCTCTGATATTACTTCTGCATTAGCATCAGCTGAAGCCGGTAGTGTTCAGTGACTATGCCTTCGCCACTGAAACCGTCCGACAGCAACTGACACAAATGCACATCAGAAAAATGGGAAAATCTTTTTATGACACTTGGATGCCGGGCTCGATTTTGTCATCACCACCTTCCGGAACATGTGTATGTAATGTGTGATCCATTTCGAAGTTCGCTACTTTTTTAAAGAAAAAAAAACCCAGAAAATTCAAATTTAATGGAGAATGTTTATTATCATTTGAAACAGCATTCTTTGGCATTTATTTTTTGAAGATTATGTCTATCAAATGTTGGCCGTTGCTATGTCGCAGATGGTCCATCCGTTGAGTCCAATTTTCGATGAATCGTTCGAGCATTTCGACTGGTAACAGGCGAATGACACGTGTGATGTTTTCCTCCAAGTCCTGAATCGAAGCGGGTTTGCCGGCATAAACTTTAGACTTTACATATCCCCACAGGAAAAAGTATAATGGTGTGATATCACACGATTTTGGTTACCAATCGACCGGCCCAAAACGTGAAATTATGTGCTCACCGAAATTTTCTCTCAATAAATCCATTGATTGATGCAATGTGTGGGAAGTGGCGCCATCTTGCAGAAACCAAATGTCGCCGAGATCAGGAGCTTCAATTTCAGGCATCAAATAGTCGGTTATCATGGCACGATAACGGTCGCCATTGATGGTTACGTTCGCACCGGCATAATTTTTAAAGAAATATGGACCGATGATTCCACCGGCCCACAAACCACACTAAACCGGTCGAACATTATCCAATAATGAATGCTGGGTCTCAAAATGGGTGATGGTCTTGCGAATAGTACCCTCAGTAGGCCGATTATGTTGACCATAAGTTGAGCGAAGTGCACGAAACACATTCCTCACAGAACGTCAATTTTCGTAATAACGTTGAACGATTTGTAAACGTTGTTCAGTCGTAAGTCTTTCCATTATGAAATGCCAAACAATACTAAACAAAAATAACATGACAGCATGACACGACTCACACGTGATCTGTCAAAAAAAGGCTATTGAAAAAAGTATCTCTACTTGAATCACCCATTATGTAATAATGGTGTATTTTATGGCGTTTTATGGCAGTGAAAACCCTTGCTAGTTCATCCGGCAGATCATTGAATTTCCTATGTGCTGGAACCCAGATGAAAGTATCACAGGTCTCAATCATTTTCCGTCCCTAAAAGCGTGAACTGAAAATTCACAAATTCTCAGTAGTTGAAAAAATGTGTTTTTTTTTTATATATGTATGTATATACTGTTATATCACAAAGAGGGATGCAACTGTAATACGATATAAGATTGATATAAGATTTTTAATGCGGCTGGATATGTGACCACAGCATATTGTTTTCTTGCAAAAACTGACCTGTCAAGATTTTGTCTACCAATGTTTAAGCCATGAATTTAGATTTCCACACAAAAATGTTTGCTATGTTCAATTTTTAAATTGCTAAAAATTCATAATGTTTAAAATATTCTAATATAAATTTTTTCGATATAAATAAATTGTATGTTCCCTAATAATCCTAATTCCAGCTTATTTACGTCAGTTTAGTGTCAATTTATTTTCAATATCATATTCGTTGTCGTGTTGTTAAGAGAGCCAAGGACACAAATGCTGAATTCAATATGCGAACTAAAAATAAGAACATGTTACATTAAATTACGCCATCCTACGACTACTACCAAATCCGACACAGAAAGGTGTCAAATTTTTCAATTTCTATAATTGAAGAAATAATAATAGAAGACAAACGCAAACAAAAAAAATAGATTTCTAATATAAGAAGTGTGTTCTATGAAATATAATCTGAAGGACAATTTATTGAACAAAATTGCGTGTGAAAGAAGAAGAAATATTTAATCTGGTTTTAATTCACAACACACAAACAAACACAAAAAAAGGAAAAAATAAATATTCTGATAGTGCGTAATATTGTGTTCATTTCTTTTATGGTAATGTGCTTCGTTTGCAAGAGGACACCTTTGGAACAAAAATCTTATATTAATTGTGCGCAACAGTAATGAATACTTAGATTTTACAAACACCTTTACGTTTTCGATAAAACTAAACGAAACAACCGCAAAAAAATTAAAACAGTTGTATTGTTAGAATTGGCAGAATTGTCAAATAATTAAATCTTACTTCTGCTGGATTTTAATTAAGAAGTTTAAACATAAAGTATTGCAATAGCTGGAAACAAGAATATGCTTATGTATAATGAATTTCAAAATTATTACAGCGGACTGTCGTTTATTGCAGAAGTACTCCGTTAAGCAATTTTTAAATCAACCTCTAAACCTCTAAAATTCTAAGCAATTTTATTTTTTTGATGTGTAAACATCTATACGCTAGGGCGTAAAAATCTATTTCACGATACAATCACAAAGTTTGAGTAACCCTGCAGAAATTAGTGGATTACATGATCCATATTAGTTAAAAAGGAGTAGTTACAAAATGGTGCCATGTAATGCAAGCATGGACCATGTTATTTTCAAGCAAGAGCCTATTGCTGACCAATAAGTGTTCGTATTTTAACGACTGTATGCTTTAAGGCATCGTGTTTAATTCGTGTTTAATTTTCTGCTGATAATGCGCGGAGTAGTGACATAAGAGTAGTTTTGGGATTACTCTGCTGTAATGCATGGCTGGAGTATATGGTCCTCACTTAGGACATCGCAATGTTAAAGGGAACACGTTTATTTCATACATTTGGGTTACTTTTGGACTAGTCGTAGTCCCTTATGGAGTATACTTTACAGGCGTGTGTGGAGTAGCCGCGATTTCTGCAGGGTACGGACAAAAAGAAGTACACAGAAACTTAACAGCTGCATAGAAATACACTAACACCATCTAGTGCGCAATAGTAGTAGTAGTAGCTACTAATTTTCACTAATTGTCGTACATTATGTTATCGTAGGCAAATAAAAACAAATAAATAAACTGAATACAAAAACATTTAATTTTAATAACATTTAAAAAGATTTTTTGCACTTTTAATAAGCAATTTATTAAAAAAAAAAAAAAAATTTCATTACTAGATGTTTACAGATCTCGTCTGTGATCGGACTCACATTTTTTTTATTACTGATTCTGACATTCATTTAAAATACTAAGTGCACGTTAATACGCATTTTCGGTTGCTTTCAAAAGTGTCCTTTGTAATGATTCCCAAAATAAGGATAACAGCGTAATTTTTTTGGAGAGTTCATATTGATGAACTAGATTGGGACCTCGATGTTTGATTAATACATAATTTTAAGTCTGCACTTTTTATACACGGTTGGCCAAAAGTAATCACCCGTGGCATAAGTAATCAACCGATGTTCTTTTGCTGTAATTTTTTTTTAAATAAAAACCTTTGGATCTGCACGTATGGTCATCAACTCTGGCGGCGATCACTTAAAAAAAATTACAGCAAAAGAACATCGGGTGATTACTTATGCCCCGCGTGATTACTTTTTGCCCACCGTGTATTATATTAAATGCTTAAATTTTAACGTTGATATAGTAAATTCAAGGGAAAAACCAAGTTTAAATAAGTCATTACGGAACTTGTGTTTTGTTTTTGGTACTGCAAAATATTTCGTTATTCCCAAATAGTTTAGGGGAATTTTTATACACGCGTGCAGTTTTTTAGGTTTTTGGAAAATTTTTTTCAAGTCATTTCACATTTGACCATTAAAAAGTAAATGAACTTTTCGTTAAATTTAAACGAAAAATAAATAGACCGGTTTTTAATTATTTTATGTATAGAATATTTTGAGTGTATTGCGTCATCATGACTGCTTCCAAATATCTGAACTAATTTGTCATTTGCCTTATTTACTTTTTCTTAATGAAGTTTCTCACTATTTGTTATAATTTTTTACTATTTTAGAATACACCATTTGGTTGAAAAACAACAATCGAACGTGATCAGTCTGATAAACGGGTAATCACACAAATCGGTGAGTACATTTTAAAAAAGCCACACATTTTTAAAAACTCAAAAATTAGATCAAAAAAGAAAAATTATGTTTTAATATTTATTTGATATGTGCATATGTACGACATATCGAAAAAGGAAAACGTAAATGCTGTGAACATCAAAAAACCGTGAATACGTTTTTTACTGGGTCTCATTTTTTTACGACGGAAACAAGTCACTTACGCCGTACGTTTTTTGAAGCATACTAAGCTTTGAAACAGGGGTTTACGTCATAAGATGAAACTTAAAATGCAAATTAGATGTTAACACGCTCTGCTTGGATTTATTGGATGAAACCTCTGCACAGAGTTTATTCTACATAGGCGCTGTTGGCCCGAAAAATTTGGTTTCTCTGTAATGCGAAGTGCTATTCGCTGTTAATTCGATCGCTCTTAAAGACGAACGCGTTGTGTGCAGGAATGAGTGGTTTTCGGGAAAAAATTGTCCGATTTCACTCCCATGCACATCCCAAAGAACAACGAAACAGACCCACATTGCGATGATGCTTAACCCTAGAATGGTAAACACCGCCTGTGAGGCAAAGATTTTTTTTTTTGCAATATTTCCTGATCGTTCACTCGTATTAAAGCGTGCGCTCGTGCCAACTCAGATGAGTGTTGTACGAGCTTGGGCACAGACGTGTTTTGTTTTGCTGCGTTGCGTTGTGATGCTTATATATAGATACGTGTGTCGCCTCTGAGGCGAAGTTTACCAATAAAGGTAATTTTTTTGTTGGTGATAATACTGATGATGATACAGACAAACCAAGTATAAAAAAGTGCAAAAGATCAATGTGCGATTTCTGTCCTCTAAAATGGAAGCGTATGAGCGTATATTTCTGCGCAAAATGCAAGAAAACTTATTGCTTAGAGCATAGATCACCAAATTGTTGGCAAGGTGATGTAAAAAAGTAGGTGGAAAAACCACAAACTTTATTTTGTCTTGCACAATTTTTTTTAAGTTTTATGATTTATATTATTTTTTAATATGTTAATTAGATATAAGGTCTACAAGATTCTGAAGTTTATTTTTTGATCTCAAACGGATTTTTTATTTTTTTTGTAAAAGATCTATTCATACTACTGATAAAATATGTGATCTATATTTGTTGCCAGTAATATATTTAAGATATTTAAAAAATTAATTGTTTTTGGTTATTTTTATTACTAAGCATGTAATAAATACGTTTTGTTTTTTATTTAATAAATTTTTGTTTTTTTAAGGGTAAAATGTGGTTTTTTTTATAAAAGTCGCCTCAAAAGCGAAGATTACAATTAAAGAGAAAAAAAAATATGTTTACCATTCTAGGGTTAAGAGAGTCAATAAACTTGTCTATCCTGCCGTGCCCAATGTATACGATCAAGTAACTTCAAATAGTCCGTGAAGCACCGGCCCATACATGCGAGTTGTATTTCATTTTCGGTTGAACCTATAGAGCATATTACAGAAAACCGAGCTATTAATGGAGTTCGATGCACATCATTCTACGATTTTCTACAACTATTTATTGTCTAATACAAGAAATACCATTAAAACTTTTGTACAAAAATTAAAATAAAAATGTTGCTTCCCAATCCATTCTTTCAAAGTATGTGAGTGATTCTGCAGAAAAAAATCTAGGATTTATGTCTTCTTCCGAAGGGTATTAGTGGAAACAATAAGGCACAGAAGCAAAGCAAAGCAAAAAAACTGTTCGAAATATAAAACAAAATCTTCAATAAATTTGTTGAAATTTAAAACTACACGTCCACCAGTACAATAAACAAGATTTTTTGTGTCACTGCAAGGTTTTACCAATTCGTTTTTTTTTCGCAATTTTCCCTTAGAATCTTATTTATTTTTCTGCTTGTTTGCATTCTATTACTTACAATTTCTTTCTTTTTTTTGCCTTGATATTTCTCAGAATATTTTGTTCTTTTTGTTGTAATGACGAAGTTTAAGGTGCGATTACACTTTCCATGCGATTTGTTTTATTCTTCTTTTTCTAATATTTTCAGCAGCTCTTGTTGTGTATTTTACGTTGCAGTTTGTTCTATAACTTTTCAAGCAGAAATAAAAACCTTAAAGAAAAAAAAATATATAAAAAGCTAAAATTTATATCTGTGGGGATTCTCAAAAGGCAGTGGTTCTCAAAATGTAAACGAATATTTTAAGGGGTGTGAGTATAAAGCAGTGCTGTCCTTCAGTTATTCAAAAATAACATATGACTCTGTTCAAATTACACATTTGAGCAAAAATTGCAGATGATATTTTTTTTTTTGTTTATATAAACATAAATAACTCTTAAACATAAAATATATACCAGTGGTAAAACAGGCTGACGAACAGCTCTCGCGTCATTGTAGTTATTTTTTACTCGTGTTTCAAGCTTGATTGATTGATTTTCCACAAATATTTGGATTTTTAAATTAACTCTCTTCGTGATTTTAAAAATTTAAGGACATAATTTTAAAATTTTTTACTCGGGTTTGAAAAAGCATTCCATAATGCATGGGGAGATAATGCCGTAAGTATCTGCAGTTTGCTGCTTTTGTGCAATTTTTTCCAATACCTTATCTTTTATTAAATTCGTTTTGGAAATCTACTAATGAGTGACATATGGTTTTGTTTATAAAAAATCTTTCAAATATTAAAAATAATTTCCCAAAGAAAGAAAAGGAAAAAAAGCACAAAAAGTTGAAAACACCTTCACATTTCTTAAATTCAAAAGCATTTATTAGGATTCTGCGTTCTTTTTGAAGTATTGTACAGGGTAATGTCATTAACTTGTCCAATTTGGTTTGAAAAAAATCAGGTCTCAAATTAAAATTGCACTCAGATTACACATGAAACTAATGAAACACTTGCGCTACACATGCAAGTAAAAAATTACACACAACTTGACAACACTGGTATAAAGATTATTTATAAAATTTTGCGAGATCAAAGATATAATTGTTATAGCCAATATTTAATTAAGGGTTTTTTTTTTCTTTTTGGACCGGCACTCAGGGGATGACCCCTACACATGCGATGCATTGTGCTGGAACTAGGAAATTATGTTAAGGGCAGGAGGATAGAGGGTGTAATGTCTATGGACATTTGATTTGAATTTTCCCACGTCAAAAGTGACAACTGGTGTTCTAGATTTACGTCAGCACCTGCCCATAGGGCCTTATCTGACGGTGGTCTTAACACCGAGTAAATTTCTGTAACGATTCACTAGCGCCCCCAGAGCACTGATAAGCAAATGAGCCCGTAGGCCACCTACTTCCAGAGTTGGGTAGCAAATCATGTATAGTTATCTCTGAATTCTATAATGCACCTTGTTGAGGTGTTCGAGCGGTCTAAACTCTTGTCACATCAGAATGTTTTTATGTCAAGACCCATTTAACAGTAATACTGTTGGTTCGAAACACATTCCGGTGACTACTGTCGAATGGCAACAGCACCTAGTAGAGTAAAAGTCATATCATTAATATGCGTGTTACGACTTTCACATATTTACGATTAGACCAAAAACTCCACTCCCTGCGTAACTTTAGGTAGGAACCACAGCCACTACGAATCCAAACCCATACCAGCGCACACCAGCCAACCCTTCGGGGTAGACACGAAGTCCTCGACTCGAAGTACCCCTATAATACTTACAAGGAAGACATCAGTCCTTAAACCCGTACTTTCGTCGGCAGTGTGGGGCCAAGCTGGTCCCGTAGTACTAGATTAGAATCTAACTGGTGTTAAGCAGTCCTTCATCAATCTCTAGTGAGATTTCGAAAAGTCACCTCCTCTATCATTTTCGAACCTCAGAGAGGAACAAGGTAATGCTGCACCTTGAGCTCGGGACCGCGGGCTCGCTCAGACCACCCGTAGGTTCCGGAATACTTGAATTCACAAGTTTCCAGAACCCCCTGCGGGTAAAGCAACGTCAAAAATGATAGGGAAGATCTCGGCAGGGAGTTTGTTCTACATACGTGATGTTCGGCCGAAAAATGAAAAAATGAGTTCTTCCTGTAATGCGTAGTGCGAGTCGCCGCCAAATCGACCACAAGTGGATGCGCTCTTGATGAACGCGTCGTGCGCGCGAATGACCGGCTTTCGGGAACATGTTCCCCGATTTCATTAAAACACATAACAATAGAACAACGAGACGCACCCATTCGTATTGACATTCCATTAGTTGTTGAACACCTTGTAAATATACGTGATTTCTCAGAATATAGAATTTAATCGAACTACAGTTAGTACAAATTAATGTAAATTTTCTGTTGTCGTGTTCACAGTTCACAGTTAATTTATTACAATATTTTGAAGAAATTACATTTTTGATTAGAATAAGGGAAAAAAGAACAATTAATCTCCAACTCACAAAAAATTATAAAAGTAATAATAAGGCTGTAATTGCTACTGATCAAACAAATAAAGGTATTCGATCAAAAGTAATACCAACAGAACGCATATTAATAACAGTTGTAATAAAATTTACAGCCCCTAAAATAGAAGAAATTCCAGCTAAATGTAAAGAAAAAATTGTTAAATCTACAGAAGCTCCAGTATGAATAATATTCGAAGATAATGGAGGATAAACTGTTCAACCTGTTCCAGCTCTTGTATCTGTTATACTTCCTAATAAAAGTAAAGTTAATGCAGGTACTAATAATCAAAAACTTGTATTATTTATTCGAGGAAATGCTATATCTGGAGCTCCTAATATTAATGGAATTAATCAATTACCAAATCCTCCAATTATAATAGGTATAACTATAAAAAAAATTATAATAAAAGCATGAGCTGTAACAATTACATTATAAATTTGATCATCACCAATTAATGAACCAGGATGACTTAATTCTGTTCGAATTAAAATTCTTAATGATGTACCAATTATTCCAGATCAAGCACCAAAAATAAAATATAAAATTCCAATATCTTTATGATTGGATTGAAAATAATCATTGTTGCAATTAAATGGCTGAAATTTAGGCAATAGATTGTAAATTTATTTATGAGTTAACTCTTTAATTAAGCTTTATAGTCAAAAATGACATTAGACTGCAATTCTGAAGGAGTAAAATTACTAAGGCTTAAAAGATTATTCTTATATTAATAACTTTGAAGGTTATAAGTTTTTTTAACTTAAATCCTTAAAATATTAAATATAAAGTAAAACTTAAAAATAAACTATCAAGTAGTTATTTTGTCCTTTCATTGAAAGGCTAAGTAACATTTGTCGCGCGCACACTTGCCTTTTGAATGTTCAGAATATTTAGCAGTTAATACAATTTAGCAGTTATTACAAATTAATAATAATTTTCTGTCGTATTCTAGTTCACATTTAATTTATCACAATATTGTGAAGAAATTACATTTCCCTTATTCTAATCAAAAATGCAATTTCTTCACAATATTGTGATAAATTAACTGTCAATTAGAACACGACAGAAAATTTTCATTATTTCGTGATTTCTTTAGAAAATAACGAAAATTTTTTATATTTCGGCCGTTTGGAGAGAGATTGTCGAAAATTTTTTAAACTATGTTGGCTTATATGCTCCTGAAGAATGAAATAATTTTCAGCTGTTTTCGTTGTTTACTTTGTTTGTGGTAGAAGATACGTTTATACTGGTTTTTACGATCTAGGAGTTCATATGTTAAAACCTAAACTGGCGTATTCATAAAAATTTTGTGGTTTTAACAGTTGAATTTTTTATTTAAATTTGTTTATTAAACCATTTATATATAAAACAGGAAATTGTATAAATACGGCAGTTAGTTTATTGTTTTATTTACTGAACAGAGAGTTAGTTGAAATTTGGTTCTTTTCATTATAACTTATCAATTTGTAAGAAACTAATAGAGCTGTTTGGAGTGTCCAATTTGAGAATTAAGAAACACTGTCGATATTGCAAATAACTAACCTACTTTTGCCGTATTTTTTAAATATTCTTAATAAATTTGACTCAGTGCTTGTTACCAGCATTTACATTTTAAATATTTCACTGTTACTTGCAGTTGTGTTGGCTTCTGCCAAACACCCGGCCAAATGTGAGTTGGGGTTTTTGTGGTATATTTGCCCTTTTTAAATGAAACAAATGAGAAGGAAAAGCAAAGCAATTTTACAAAATACTACATACAAAGTATTTTTCACATTTTTTATTTTCTTTCATTTTTTTTTCTTTTGCCCGTTTGTCAGTATAAAAAAAAGACAACTCTGATCGTCCATCAAAAAAAAAAAAAAAAATAGTCTTAAATTTATTAAATTTCTTTTTCGTCCTGTTTAATATTTACTTAAGGAGCGTAAAATCAGTCAGTCAACAATGACAAAAAGGTGTAGGCGTTTTGCTTAGGTAAAATAAGGAAATTGTGCTTATTCCGTACTTGTCCTGTTTATTTTGTTTTTTACCCTCCATTTTTTCTTTTCCTATTTATTCAGTGTGTTTGTGTTTACTTTGAATGCGAGAAATAAATTCATCGCTTCATTTGCGTTATCAACGAACTAGAAGAATTTAATAGAGATATACTTTTTAATAATTTATATATGTACTTATAGTAACCTTTTCATACTTCTTAGAATCAAAGAAATACTATATAATTATTGCATTTATTATTTATTAAAGCAATTCACTGAAATGCTGGTACGTGAATAGTTTTTTCAAACTTTTTGGACGATAACATTTTTTTTATAAAGTTTAATTTATAGAAATGTAATACAAAAAACAATCAAAACAATCAAAATTGTGCTGGAATTATGCTTTCTATCGTTTTAGCTCTTCAACATATGTCTACCCTCTGCACTACAACCTTTCGTACTACTGCAAGTGCATACTCCTGAGCTCTGTAGCAAGCAAAAAAAGCCAATTTGTCTATTTTGTCTATTCGAGTTTTACAAGTTTTTATTTTCAATATTCTAGATTTAGCTAGTAATTCTACAAATATACGACAGGTGAAAAGCAAACTCAGCTGATGAACTTGTTTCTGAACATCCGATTTCAAAGTATAAATCACAAGTAAATAAGCCAGAAAGTTCGAAAAGCACCCTTAAAAGCGATAAATGACATTGATTACATTACAATAAGACCACAATTGTTTGCAATTGAAATTGTTGAAAAATGTACGCAAAAGAAAATGCACGTGGGTAAAAATTGTGACAATTTAGTTAAAATTTTTTTATTCACACCATACTTTTTCACTTCGAGAGGAGTGTTTTGATAATGATAATCCTATACAACTCTCACTTTAACTACATTTCTTATGCAACATATCATATTATATATCAAAATGATCTACAGAGGGCATTTTGTCTTGTATCTAGAAAATTGAACCAACGCCAGACGTAGAAAAACACACCGAAATCATCAAAGTCCCCCGTGTATTTGACGATCTCTATTGTGTACTTTCGGGTCAAAATCTCTATTGGAATGTGAATGTACAACGATTTTCCATCTGAGTTTAGCTAGTTATAAGGTTGTAAGCATACAAACACAACTGCGAGTTAAAGTCCTTTTGGGGAGTTAAAAAAATCAAGATTGGAACGAATCAATGTACAAGTAAAGGAGGTAATGTGGGTTAAACTTCAGGAAACTTGGTACTTCATTTCCTGCGATATCTGAGCTAATCTTTCGCATTCCATAAGGCGACGATGGTCGGAAGTAATTAACGTGAAAGTAAAAAATAAAAACATATTTTAGAATATATAGAAAATTATACGTTTTCTTATTAATTCGTCCACTAGCGTGTAAGCATTTTTTTTAAGAAAAGATGCACCAGTCAGTTTGATTGCTTGCCGTAGAAATATTTATACTTCCTTCGCCGCTATATCTAGTGTTAAACATGTTGTAGCTGTTAAAAAAAACTACTAAAGGCGAATAATTAACAGGAGTTCCGCCGTTGTTGGTTTTGCCAAATCTTGCATACATTCACACAAGAAACAGAAGGCATATTTTAGCAGAGAACGGACAACACTAGAAATGGTTAAAAGTTTTCCTTTTTTTTAATTTCAAACTTTTTATAAGAATCTTGCACTTTTACTAAAAATGTTATGCAAATTAGCTACCATTTTGTTTTAAAACTCCTAAATAAAACACTTAGTAACCAGTGCATTTATATTTATTTCACTCTTCAGCTTTTGCTTTTTTCCAAGTGCAAGAAACAGAAAGTTATTTTCATATTGCAGGCAGTGGTAGTCTCTCATTTGGAGAGTGTTCGATGAAAAAAAAGATGGAGATAGAGGGCAGTATTTTTTTTGAGAATTAACAAGAGGGTTAAAATCTTTAACCCAACAAGTAGCACAGAGTTCTGAGATGTACTTCTTGCTATTACAGCCTATTGAACATTTCTTGATAAAACAATGTAATCTGGGCCCATATTATGAGATGCGATATGGAACGTAATTCGTATATACGTATATTGATTGAAATTTCGATTCTAATCGAATGCCCTAATTTGACAACTTGAATACTTGCGGATGGTTTTCCACGGCTGGCCTTGAAAAATTTTTCAACACCAGTATTGGAAACGGCGACACAATGAATACGTCATTTTCAAAGGTGGATATGGTCGCAATAGTCTGCACGTTGACTAAAAAATGAATAATTTTCCTGGGTTCAACCCCAGTTTCAGACTCATAAAAACATCTCGCATTTCTTCTGATGTGCATTTGTGTCAGTTGTTGTCGTAAGGTTTCAGTGGAAAAAGCATAGTCAGTGGTCACTGAACAATAACGGCTTCAGCTGTATCCACTACACATTCACATCAGAGCATTCTCCTTCGTCGGTAGTGTTCAGCTCCAGCCAAGTAAAACAATTACTAAAAATGGCTATTAAAACAAAGCCTTAAAATTGAATACGTCTGCTTGACATCAGAGACGCTGCAACATTGATGGAAACAAAAAACCTGCAAAGCAGAGTTGTATGACAGTGGAGCTGTACCAGCTGTCAGCTTTCTTACTATCCCTACATCTAGTGCCAGCACAATGGTTCGCATGTCTTTCCCTGACTGCTGGTCCAAGATAAAAAAAAATTACTGGACTAGTTGCACGTTATAGGCGAACAAGTCTAATGTCTGCGATTGCCCTTGTGTCTCCTTGTTTATGTGCTGGCACTATGCTGTACGCTCTCCCATATACGTATAATAATCTCAGCACTGTTTACGGTCAGTGGACTTCCGGCACCAAATGGTTTTTTATTGACGCTGTGAGTGCAACTCGCACATTAATATGGTTGAAACAACACAATGAAAAATAAAATGCAATTGATTTAATACGTTGTTCGATTGTGTGGTTTTTCATAAGCTGTCAGCTACTGAAAACTGATATTTAAGAGCTCAAGTTTGAAAATACTTAAAATAGTTTATATAAGTATATATAAAATTCGTCGTAATTCCACTATGGTGCTCGTGTGAACAGTATCTTATTTACCTGAGATCATCGCAACTTGCTTTTTCCAACACTTAAAGTATTTGTTTTCTTAAGGCTATTTTTCCTGACATACATACATTTAGGTGCAAAATTAACTGCATAAATATTGCTGCAGCAATTTCCACCAAAGCTGTTGTAATTTTACACTAGAAAAAATATTTCAAAAGTTTAAATCAAATGTATAGAAGAAAGTTTTTTTCATAAAATTTTTAAAAATATTTTATATTAACTGAATTTATTTTGGGAATATTCATTTATATATATGATTCTAATTGTGCTTTTTCCCTTATAAACTATATGTGAAATTTATTATAACAAATGCACAATTAGAATCATATATATTTTTAAAAATAACATTTTAACTTCTTATACAATATTTATGAGCTATACATATGTATATATATATAGTATTATGAAAAATTTTAATTTTTGATCGATTGAAAAATTCACAAAAAATCGGCAATTGTATGTATCCCATTTTAAAAAATTTTGGTTCTTCTCCACTATTAAGTTTAGAACAGTAGCAAATGTGACATTATGAACAAATGATGTGGGCTCATATGGGTATATAGTCAGTAATATGTTAGTTAATCGATATTTATTTTTTTAGATAGTCATTGATTTATTCATTATTCAATAAAAAAGTGCCCCATTCCATTTAAAGCAGTTTGCTCGCATGCCATTCACTAAAACAGGTCTTGAAATTTTTCTCAGTGTACAATACATTTAGAAAAAAACTAAACAATATTTATTTTTATAGTTGCTTTCCTTTTTTTTTTTTTTGTATTTACGTATTTCGCAAATGTGCAACTACTGAAGTCTTATAATCTTTTACTAGTGCTTGTTACAGCGGTTGTATTGCCTAATTTATATTAACAACAAATTGCAAAACTATTTAGCCACTTGTGTTTGGTGTTTAAGTCACGTTCTTTCCATGCATTCAACCATAATTGTTTCTGGTTTTATTGGGACACAAAACACAACAATGTCCGTCAATTGTTATCGTGCCGTCGTCGTTGGCTGAAGCCAATATTTGAACAATTGATTTTGTTTTAAACGTTTCGAAGGCTTTTTATTAAATCACTTAATCGTTTTGTGCCTATTTATGTACATATTTATGATTGTTTATTTATTTATTTTTTTCTTTTTCTGAAACTTAAATACCAGTTCCGTTTCAATCGATGTAACAGGAGTGAGTTTATTTTATTATTTTTTTTAATATTAATCAAAGTTGGTCTAAAATTTGCAAAATTGTTATAATTTAATTTTTGTATTGCGGGCTGTGTGCCATTATTTTGATGGACACTATTTAACATTAATAATTTTATTTACACCTTTGAAGTAAATTTGTTCAATGTGTGAAGTTTAAATTGTTTTTAAAAGTAATACAGTGCTTCAGCTTTGCATATTGTTAGAGAAATGAGTTAAGTTCCATAGATTTCAAGTGCAAATGAGACAAACAATGAATCTGTATGTAGTGGTAATAGTATTGTTATGTTTTAATTAATTATGGCATAAATCGAACTGTTGGAAAATCTATCAGGAATCCAATAGCAACTAATAAATTTTTAAACTTTTCAATGCGATCTATTCTGTGACACCTCTGTCCGAACTAAATGTCTTGCCCCTATTCAAATATATAAGACTGCCTGCAATACATTTTTATACGTGTACTATTTGGCCGTTCTTTACCATTCGTATGTCCATACGAACATACAATATGTATGTAATATTTATAAATCCTATAAATTAATGTGCACATGTGCATGTGTAAGAATGTGTACATGTCTATTGCTATACAAATGCATCAACACTATAGAAGCGCATTTGTATCTTATTGTAAATATTCATGTAAATGCAAATTTCTCACGCGATTCTCACATCAAATATTTGGCTGCCTGTAGTTGTTGCTGTATTGTATTTGTCTATTAACAAGGATCTTGTTTGCCACCTTTTGCAAAGTTTTTTTTATTCCATTTTGTTCGTTTAGGTCTTTTATCGCAGCAGTTTGAACACAGATACAGTAATCACAATTGTTGTTGGCCATTAAAAAGCATTTAATTACTAATTAGAATAGCCTGAAAATAAACGATTTTACTTAGTTCTTTTATGGGAATTTTCATACCATTAAATTTTTTTTAACCGACTTAAAAGCGAATTTTTCTTTCAAATGAATATTGTAGAGTTTTTGTTCGTTTATTGCTGACTATATGACATTAAATACTAATGAGAAATAAAATGGATGTTGTTTAATTTTTTATTTCAATAGAAAAAAATAAAAATAATAACGATAATTGTGTTTGATTTTTTCGTTTTTGTTTTCAATTCCAGTCAGTGTCGTGAGTTATTCTTCGTTCAAAATGAAAAATTGCAAATTGTTAGCTGGAAAAAATATAACCCAAAGATATTATTTGGTTGTAGCGGTACTAGTACGTGGATATTTTTTTCCAATAGGGAAAGAAAAAAAAAATTCTAATACACTGAAAAAATTTATTAGTAGAAACGAAAAATTTTCTAACAAACTTTGGCGATTGCAGTTATTAAATTTTTTTAATGGAAATGTTGTCGTTTCCACAGATATTGTTATACAGTGCACCATATCTAATAAAAAAAGTTGATTTTGAATACCGAAAATTTTAGTGATAAATGAATGGAGTTCGCTGCAGAAATATCTTATTATTTTGCAGATGACAGCGGCCTTTGGAATGCAACTTTCAGAAAGGGTCGGTGCTTCAAAGTCTATTTTGAAGCGCGTATGTGGAATAAACTGCCCGCAGAGGCCTTTCCTGTCACTTTTACCGTGGAAAAAGTCAAATCGAATGCCAACAAACACTACTCCATCTACCCTTCCTCCCATAAACTAATTTCCTAGTTCCACTGCAATGCCTAGCATTTGTAGGCGTCATCCTCTGAGTGTCGCTCCAAAAAAAAAAAATTATTTAATATTTTGCAAAGTTTTCATCTGGACAAAATATTTAATATCGATGGAACAATAAAGTAATTTTGAAGTAAGTGATGATTTTTTTATTGAAAAATTTTTTTACAGATATATGCACTGCATCAAAATTATTTATCAGGCGTGTATTTAACTAAAAGAAATTTCGGTGAAGTCAGTCTCGTACTTTGGGGAGGGACAGCTAAAGCTTAACAGTTTTGGTTAATAAAGTCTCGTATTTAATAAAAGTGAAACTGGTGCTATAATTATGAAAAAGAAAAAAAATCTTCATCTTGATGATAAAGAAAATATATAAAAATATTATTTTTTCTTCTACGTCAACTCTACATATTATGTTTTTTTATCTAGGGCCAACACAGCGCAAATGAACCCTACATATGCAATGCATTATGCTGGAGCTAAAATACATATGTTACGGTTGGCGGGATAGAAGAAGTTGTGTTTATGGACATTTGATTTAAATTCGTCCACGACAAAAGGGACAGGAAAATAGACCTCTGCAGGGAGTTTATTCCACATACGTGCTATTCAGTCGAAAATGTTGCGTAGTTGTTATAATAGAAGTCGTTTTCTAAAAATACAAAATTGACACATTCCCAGCAAAAAGAATACATGCAAAAGAAATAGTTAATGCATGGAAATGAGCTGGTTCAACTTAACTGAAGCGAACATACATATGTTCACATTTAACAAAACAGCTCGTCATTTAAATGTGTGCAATAAATGGTGCATTATTTGGTTACCCTGCACCATGTGTTAAAGAGTATCTGCAGCGCAATTTAAAAATGTATTTATGGTTATAATTACAACTGCCCAGTTCATATGAATTAATTGCCAAAGTTGAATGAGTTTTCCAGGAGATCAAATGTGATAATCTTCTTAACGTTGAAGATGGGATTAAAAATGAATTTAGGTAAAGCATTGCTTAAGAATTCATGAAACATTCATAGTGAACGCATGCACTGGGCAGTCATCAACATCAAAAAGAAAGAGAGTACAAAAAAGGTAGCGTCGTCTGAAATAGTTAGCGCCTTGTCCGCAAAACCAATCTCAGTACCGAGTTCGAGACAGATATCCGAATAAGTAATAAAAGACTTCGATTTTTAGGCCCCTACACATGCGTTGCATTGTGCTGTAACTAGAGGAAAATTATAGTCGGAGAAATGACAGGAGATAAAGCTTCACTATCTTTGAACTCTGTTTTTGCACGTTCTTTCTTAGTATAGCAGTGTTGAAACGGCTCTGATGTCAAGGAGATGTAATAAATTTTCAAGCTTCGTTTTAGTAGCCCCTTTTTTGTAATTGCATTACTTCGAAGCTGCTACACAATACCGACGAAGAAAGGCATACTGATGTGCCTGTGGATTGCTAACAGCTGAAGCCGGACTTTTCGCCAGTGAAACCTTCCGAAAACAACTGACACAAATGCACAGAAAATATGCGATATGTTTTTATGATTTAATCTGAAAGTCGGACCGAACGCACAAAATTTTTGGGGCCAAAAACGATGACACTTGACATTCAATTAATGCCAAATTACATCATCGTTGAGACGGTTTTTCTAATAGTGTATAAAGTACTTGTAGCAAACGTGTACATTTTATGGTTTTTTTCTTCTTTTAAAGACATATAAAATTTTACTACCAACCAGATTTAAATTCTCTTTGTTCATATTTTACAATTGTCTATATTGTGGATGGGAATGCATATATCAAATGATCTGTTTTTGAAATGGTCAACACAAATGTACTAATAAATAAAAACTTATAGGCTTTGCCGGTAGTCTAGTGAGCAGTGCGCTAGTCTATTATTGTGGTGGATATAGTTTCTATTCCCAGCAGGGATTCTGATCTGGGCCCAAATCGTCGTATTCCTGATCGAATGAATTTGATCGACATGTAAAAACTAAGCGTTTCTAATCTGTGCAGATATATATTATTTTATTTGAATATAAACGAAAAAACTGCACTAGGTACCCTGGTTATGGACTCCCGTTCATCCAGCTGTTTATGGACCGTAGGGTTCATTATGCACAATCTTACAAAATTAACTATGAAGGAAAATTAATAATTATTTCCAAATGAACAATCTTTTGCCTGTAGGGTATTTAAAGTCCATAAATGCTGCACGGTTTTAAAACAAACAAACAAAGAAACAAACAAATAAACCGAATGATGGTGTGAGTTCTTATGATGTTATTTGAGGATTAATTAAAAATGAAAAGAGCCATAATTTGCATTTAAATTGATTTGCACTTTTTTGCATGCATGCAGATTACACGCGAAGCGAACTCCTTGATAAATCTAAAAAAAAAAAAAACACATAAAGACCAAGCCCTTCTTTGAGCTGTGTTTCTTCAAGTTTTGTTTTTCCTTTTTGTGCTTTCGTTGAATATTTGTGGTATAGAGGGGTATGTGTAGTTAGTGAGGCAGTTAGCTGCATATGTTTGGCTGCAATGAACGGCTGGTTGGTGGTATTTTGTTGGTTAATGGTTATAGGTATCATAAGCATCCTCCACACATTTTATTTTATTTTTTTTTCTTATTATTTTGCATCTTGTGTAATTTAAATATTGTTATTTTTCTCAGGTGTATGCACTCGAGTTGTTGGTCTGTATGTGGCTGCAGCCAACATCTTTTTGTATCTTATTAAGGCTTAAGCATTTATTTATTTCTTTGCGAGATAATCATTAAATTGGATCTGGAAATCGCAGCTTGATTGTTTAATCGGCGACTAATCTGCATCGCTTATGTTTTGTCGCGTTGATTGCGCAGTATAAATTAAATTAAATTGTGCCTTAATACAATTTTCACAACCCGCGCAAATGCAATTTTTAGCCAAGTCCTCTTTTGATTGCTGCAGTTCATTTTGTTTTTTTTTTTTCTACTCCTTTTACATCTGAAATTTTCAATTGTTCCTTTTTTAGTGTGAAACTTTTTTAACCTTAAGCTGGATGTTGGCAGGCAGCTGCTTTGTCGTTGGTGTGTAGTTAAAAAGAATTATGGGTTCTCGGGCTGACTAGCTGCTATGAGTCAACGTGGTCAGAAGGTGTATAGACAATGTGTCGTCAGTTCCTTCAATCTCAATCAGTGTGCCGGTGTGTGGTTAGTTCACTTCAATTTATTTACCTTTTTTTTTTGTATTTTTAGTAAACAAAATAAAAGAGAAATCGAATTCATTTGCATTTTCTCGGCATTAAAAGACATTAAATTACCTAAAAATAATGTGGGGAGAATTGCAATTTCACTCATACTCAAATACTGGAGAGTTTTGTATATTCTAATTGTTTTTAAATTATTGGTAGGAAAAAAGTGTTCTTCGTATTAATGTGTAGGAGTATTTAACTTTAACATTTTTCTTATGATTAATGTTCGGTGTTATTGTCAGTTGTCTTTCTAGAAAGTTCTAAATCTTTAACCATTAGAAAATTAGCTAATGGCTAATTAACGTTTTTAAAACTTTAGGAGTTCCTGATTGCTGATTTTCTGCACAACGTGATGGCTTACATGGCTTAATAATTATTTCTTTTCCTATCCGAAAGAAAGAATTTTTCTAAATTAATTTTTCCAATTAATATTTCCGATTTTTGTGTAATATTTTTGCTCAAAATTTTGCAATTTTGGAACAAACTTCGCTGCCACACGTTTCAAGTCCAAAACATTCGAGAAAATTCCATGCCATGAGTTTTTTCACTGTTTCAATGTTGACGCTCATCGTCATCAACATCTTCTCGTCCTTCTGTAAAGCGCTTCTGCCACTAATAAACACTTTTTAGACTCGCCGAATTCAACATGCCTTGGAGCACTTTATTCCGTTTTTAACGCCTAATTTAATGCATTTGATTGATAAATTTTTTTTAAAAAGTCAAAGCAGAACACACACAAACGGGGCTAACCTTTTCAGTTGTCAACAACAAACTACTAATTCAAATTGGCTGATAATGCCAACATATGACTAACACATGTGTACAAACAACAACAAAAAATAATTTCGATAATCGAATGTATTCACCTTTTCTCTCGAACAAACCTCGTAAGTCTATATACTAAGTCTATGTATTTAAGAAGCTGCTTAAAACAGTCCAAATAACGAGTTGTATTGCGACAACGACTGCATAATGTTAATTTTCAAGGAAAAAAGCTTTTCTACGTAGCAATGCGTAATGCGTAACACTAAGTAAAAAGTTTTCAATCCGAGTTATACACCTGCATCATCGTAAATATCTTTTTTACAGTTGGGAGCGTCATATTCTTACAGCTTGAAAGCAGAATTTTAAATAGCAAATTTATCATAAGGGGCATATATAATGCTCAATGTTTCGCTGTTGTTCGAAGAACAGAATTTCAGTTGTTACTGATACCATCAATTTTGGACAAGAAAGCAATAGATAATAAAAATAATTTCTTAACGTTTGTAGCACAAATAATAAATTAAGTTGTTGTATAAAACATGATGATATAGGACTGCTCACTGTTTTCTAAGATTTTCTTTCATTGTACCTTTAATTCCCAGCCATTATACTGGTACAAACATACATAAATACTCACAGCAATACATCGATCACTTTTAATTAGTATTAAGCGAAATTTATCGATTGTTGTCGTAACATAAAATGGAACCAATAATTTTTGCGGATAAAATGTCTGCTGGGAAAATTATGATCGTTATTGTGACACAAACTAAATTGAAAACAAACTATGTACTTTCAAAATCGAAAACACAAAAATCATGAAGCTTTAAATTGTTTTTTTTTTTTACTTTGTTTCAGATATTTTCTTAGATTTAGACACAAAAAAATTCATTTTTTTTTTCTTATTTTAATTCATAGTTTTGCTACTGTTATTGAAAATATCGTTGGACAGTAAATGGGTTTTTGTTCGCTTGTTTAGTTGCGCAGTGTTTTGTGCCGCTAATGTTTTTGTTGCTGATAAATGATAATGGTTATGAGCATAAATCTCTAGACTAATTTCCTACTATTTTACGGGTTAAATATGTTCACTAGCGTTCAAGTTAATAACTACTTTATTTTACAACAACATGTCCAACAGTATGAGTACAAGAATTCTTTTGTAGGCAATAAAAGACGACAAGCATTTTGCTTTTCCTTCGATGATGTCTGCTTGACTTACTGCCAACCAAATAAATAGTCAAACAGTCAACCAACCAAACAATCAACCAGCCATTAAAGCAACCAGCATGTCTCTAACTACTTGCTTGGCTGCTCAAGATGATGATGCCGATGATGCCGATGATGATGATGGCCTTCTTGGACTTTAATGTTGGTAGTATTGTTGTTGTTGTTGTTGTTGTTGCTATGTACACGCTGCACATGTCAATCACGATTGTTGTTGATGAATTTTTATTGTTATTGCTACAAAAGGCTTTAGCTAAAACAAAAATCAAATTGTAACTAGTTACTGCTGCGGCTACTGTATGTAATTTTGGTTTTTTCAGCAAAGCAATATGTATGTATGTGTGTATTTAACTTAAATTTTTCTTTTTATAAAATATATAATTTTTTTTGTTTGCACTCAGTTTATTTTTCGGCTTTTGATTTTTCTATTTTTAAATGTTTCTCTACCACATCATCATCAGCAATGTCATCATTTTCAGAGTCTTTTGTTAAGTGTTCATCTGGAGGTAGAAAAAAAAAACTCAGCCTACCAGCTTCAAAGTTTGAGCTACTGATTATCTCTTGTGATTTATTTGATTTTCTGCCAAATTTAGGGATTTTGTGCTGAAAACTAACAAGCATTTTTTCGTCTTTTGGTTACTGACGGACACGGCATACATATTTTTCCTTGGTTTTTTTTATTTCTTGTTTTTTTTTTAAACCATAATCTACCAGCAATTGTTATTAATATTGCTTGTGCCTGCATCGGCAACATATGGATGTTTGTGATTTTTTCTTCTTTTTCAGAAATATAAAACAAAAGAAAAATAAAATTAAAAATTTATTACATTTACTTTAACTGCAAATTACATAGAATTTCAAACAAAGCGTGTAATTAAAGTTTAAACCAACGTTAACACAATGAAAAACGTCTATCGCTACTTAAACTGTGAAATGTTAAAAGTCATATTCAATAAACAATGAACTTAATATGATCAATTTAAAAATTTCAAATAATTTAATTTATAAAAAAGTGTACGGTCATAAGTTACCCAAAAATACATATTTGTTTAATTCACATGCTCGAATTAACGTCATATGCATTGGCTAATCGTTTTACTCGTATTATACAGTGTTGTATTTTTGCTATCGGCAATTTTCACACAATAACATGTTCTGATTATAGAAATGAATTTTATATGTTATTGAAATAGTTGTATAGAGGCCAGGTCTGGGAATATTAAATGTTCTTAATTAATTTTGCAAAAATCTTTTAAATATGTGTTTTTTTTTTTTTAACTGGGACCAGCACTCAGGAGATGACTCCTACACATGCGTGTGATAACTAAAAGCAGAATTTAAATTCTTCGTAATGGCTGGTTTAATTTCATGCAATAAAATGCGAAGAATATAAAATTTAATTTTCGAAGAAGAAAATATAAATAAAAACAAAAATAAAAATACGATGTATAATGATATGTACTACAAAATTGCCTGTTCACAAGCACATAAAGATATATCGTATTTTTTTAAAGGCTGAAACATACCACTGTGCTTGAGAATTTTCTTCTCTTGGAAACATGTTATCATTTACAATTTGTTTATTTGCGTTTGTTTGAAGTCAAAGGAAATAGTAGAGATAAATTCTTACACTACCTGTTTTTGATATTTTATTAAACGGAGTTGCTCTTCTGATGTACATAGGTTAACGCAAGCATATTTTTATCTTGTACTAGCGATCAGGAGATGACCCCTATACATGGAACTAGAGGAAATAGCTAGTAAAAGGGATGATACGAGGTGAAGTTTCGCTGTCTTACAACTATGCTTTGGCACGTTTTTTATTTACAGCAGTGCTGCGTCTCTGGTGTTAAGAAGACGTATTCAATTTTTGAATTTTTCAATTTAGTAGCCATTTTTAGTAATTATTTTACTTTGCTGCTGCTTTACAATAGCTAAGAAGGAGGGCTGTCTGATGTGCCTATGGATTGGTATCATTTGAAGTTGCTACTCTTCAGTGACCAGTGTCTATGCCTTCGCCACTGAAACCTTCCGACAACAACTGACACAAAGACACACTATTTTTCATTTATGCCATTTTATATATTATTTTATTGCTGAAATAAAGACGAGCAGTGTGCTATTAACATAGACAGATGAGATAAATTTTTGGTCTGAAACCAAAATCTTCTGGCAGCACAATTCGTTCGGTAAAATTGTACTCTGATTTGAAAAGGCTGTACATTTATAAATTTATACTGAATAATTTAATTACATCCAAAACATTTGATTTAAGAAAAATTTACGAAAGTTAATAAATGCTGCCTTAACAAAATGTTGTACAATTATGTTCCAAATTAGAATTACTTTTTTGCAGCTTAGAGAAAAAATTGCCACACAAACAGCCATGTGGCACTGCAATCAAAAATACCCGTACCATTACAAAAAAAAACGAAAACAAAAACAAAAACAAAAACTTAAGCACCTGTCGAAAACTTTGTTCCAGTTTGTATGGCTGTGCTGCTCTGTTACTTTGTTGAAATGCCTCAGGCCTTGAATAATTAGTTTTAAATACATTGGAAAAAAAATAAATAACAACGAGAAGCTGCCTCATAACTGAGAACCAACCACATCATTAACATGCCTCATCACGAGTTATATCTTTGTTTTGAGAACATTTACAACAACGACATTATTATTAAATATAAAAGACAAAAGTTTTATCTCAACATAAAACAAAAAGAAGAAATAACCACAAAAGACATAAACAAAACCAGCCAGAAGCAAATTTAAGCTCAAAGTACCACATCCAACAACAATTATAAATTAAACAAACTTTTATTTATAAATGTGCTTTGCTTTTCTCATTTTTTTTTTTTTTTTTTTTTTTTTTTGCTTTTGTAAACCGGAACTGTTCGCTACATAAACCGATTTCCGCTTATTTTCTTCAAAGCGAAACGCAAAATGCACATAAAATTCTAATTTGCGGATAACAATGGATTTTAACTAAAAGTTGGGATGATTTTCTTCTCTTTTGATTTTTCTTTTTGTAAACGTTGCTCGCAAGAGCAATCCAACCGCATAAAATATTGAAACTAAATAAGCTTTTTGCCGTAAATAATGAGATTGTGCCCAGTTTCAGATATGACAGCACCAACAATTTTGTCCTTGTTTTTGATATTCGAATCCTTGAAGCAATATTGTCAACTAACAAATTATAAGAACTGGAAATTTTCTCTTGTTGTTATTTTCATTCTTGTTTTTTTTTTTTTTTGCATTGTTTTGTCATTGTCACAAGGACAAAACGACGCATAGAAAATAAATTTCTGTGTTTTTTAATCTTGTGAATTGCGGCTGACAGTACTGCAAAACGAACGACCATAATTTTTAATGAAAAACATCCTTAAATATTGTTTGAAATGCTTTGCGTTGATTTTTATATTACGACAGCGATATTACTATCAACTGAGGATTAACAAATAGAATAATTCTATTGAAATATTCATTTTGTTGTATAAAGCAAAGTATGTTTGTAATTAAAAATTTTCAGAGATTTAAGGTATTCATGGGTTCTGATGAATGAATCTTTTACAATATAAAATGGGATATGTTGCACAATCGAGCTTGGTACTTTAATAACTCCATATTTTTGCAGTTTATACAATAACAATATATTGAAAATAATAAATTAATTAGTAATACATTTTACTTTCCTACATAAATAATGAAAATTTTGCTTTTCTCTCAAAGACATTTCAAATGTAAATCAACCAGTCGTTCGGTTATCTTCGCTATTGACTCATTTGCCGATATTTTGTAAAGAGTATGCCAACGTACAATTAAAAGATTTATGGTCTTAAAAAAGAACCTTCCATCATTTTTTCAATCTTTGCTGAAAGTCATCGTGTCTGACTTATAAAGTAAGAAATCATATTTCGAATACACTTTTGTGCATGAAACCAGATAACCAACATTCAATAGTTATTATTTTTTATACGAATGTTTATTTCAATACTGAGTAGTTTCAAATACTCCTTCAGTAATCGAAAAATGTTATACGTACGTAGAATTGATCACTGCTATTGATCACTAGTATTGATTACTTCGTCCTGTTTTGTTGGCATTCGAGCAATTAAAAGGTGTGCAGAGGAAAATAACAAACAATATGGCTCTCCTTTAGCTTAAAAAATTAACCCTAGAGATGTTTGGGCTCTGCTTTATAAATTAACTAAACGCGTTATAGGAGAGTTTTGTGTTATTCTATCACTTCATAACGTGTCTCTGCTCTCACATCATCCGTTCCCAAAAAAATATATTACAAACAATTTCGCTATTGTTGGTAAATATTGCAATTGGCTGGGTATTACTACTTTTGCTGACAAAATGTCAGCGTATGTAATTAACAAAGTAAGAGAGTGAGACAACAGGTTGATTATGGCGTTCTTGTTTTAGTTCTGATATTGCTTAAACTTCTCATTTATTTAAATGAGAGTTTAATATAATATCTATAGTTGTTCTAAGAAAAATAAGTGGGAAAGGTTCCCTGAAGTTCTGCATTAGCAACAGTGAAAAGCGCATAGGAACGATCTAACCCCTCCTAAATCAATTTCAATGTATTTTCTTTTAGTAAATATTTTGGGAAAAGTAGTGCGTAAGATTATTATATTTTAGAAAAATTTTCCAAAAAAAACACTAAAAAAATTATTACCATGAAGGCACGTGGCCAAAAATAATTGCATGGCAACACTCGATTGAGGGTATAGCGGTTGTTGTATTTCACTTATTAAAATATAATTACTTATTACAAAAACATTTACAGCTGAAAAAAGTAAGAAAATGAGAAAACATTACTTTTCAGTGACAAGTGACTATGCCTTTGCCACTGAAACCTTCCGACAACAACTGACACAAAGACATTGCTATTGCTTAAAGTTCCAATTTTTTTAAATGAAAATTTAACATAATATCTCTAGTTGTTCTAATAATGCAAAGGTTCCCTGTAAATCTGCATTAGGAAATCAAATTCAATGTATTTCCTTTTAGTAAACATTTTACTGGGAAAAGTAGTGAGCGAAATTATTATAAAAATTTCTTTCGTTGGACAATGGAATGCTATTATTTGGACATTATTATTTGCGATTTTTATTCTTCCAATTAAAATACCTTGAAGTGGTAAATGACAACTCTTAGCTACGAAGAAAAGTAACTTCTAATTGTGTTTATATATCCTAAAACCACCTCCCAGTGAAAAAAGGTCTAAAGCAGTCAATAAGAACTTTTGATTCGGAATAGTGCAAAATTGAATTAATTCTACTTCTTTTCTTTCTTGATGCCGATTCATTGAATTCGAATATAATCAGAGCAATGGAACTAATTTTTGAAAGACTTGATAATTTAAACATATGTTTTACACAATCACTTTAATATTACTTTTCCGGACATTGTTCTTAATAGCTTCCTGAGAAGACGAAGATATACAATTATTGATATTTCGAAAGTAGATCAGTAGCATGAATTAAAGCAAAAATTTTTAAGTACACCCTGCAAAAAAAAAACATGGAAAAAATACTTCATGCATGGACTCTATTGGAAATTAACTGATGCAACTTAGCTGAATAATGCATACTTTTAATACAGGCGTTTCATTAGAGAGCACCCGTTCACATTTTACAATACCGGTCGGCATTTAAATTAGATCCCATGAATGTTCCATGATTTGGTTACGTTTTACCATTTGTTTACATTTAACAAAACAACTCGTCATTTAAATGAGTACTTAGAGCCAATGCATATTCCATTATTTGCTTATGTTTTAACATGTTTTCACATTTAACGAAACATCTCGTCATGAATACAACCCAAAGTTCAAATATTAAATAAAAATGGGCAGTTTTTCATATGAATTAGTCGGCAGATGTAAATGCATTTTCCATGAGTTGAAAAGTGGTAATCTTGTTAACATTGAAGATGGGATTAAAAATTAATTCAAATAAAGAAGTGCTTCGGAAGTCATGAAAATACAAATTCACAGTGAAAGCATTCATCTTTTTTGCTGGGAAAATAAGTAATAATAAAGTAGAGATTCACGTTTTGTAGCTACAAAGCGTTTTAGACATTCTAAATAGAGAAGCCAAGATGAAAGCCTCTATTATTGTTATTTATATTTTTCCCAGAATTATTATCTGACAAGTACGTGGCGTAAGTTCTGCGCAATATTATTAGAAGTTGGCAAATACGAAGCAATTGGATGACATAAATTTCGTTGCAATAACAGCTGTATTTTGTTGAAACATCTGTTTTTTTTTTTATTACAACTTTTTATTCAATACAATATTTATTTTTCTCTTTCATGTAATTATAATCCCTCTCATTAAGTCGGCCAAATAAAAACAGTTTTTCGAATTATGATGATGATTGATCAAACAAAGTATAAATCCCAAACAGCTGGCCAAAGAGATTTTGTGTAGAGAACAACAAACGAAAAATTTTATTTATGTAGCAATTTGTCGAAAATCCGAAATGTAATCAAATGAAACAATAGCATTGTGAATGAAATTTCTAACAAAAATTTTATTTTATTATTGTTACCAAAACAAACAAATTGACTGGCAGCTAACCAGACCGACAAAAAGATGCACACCAAAACAAAAAACAGCAAAACACAAAAAAAGAGAAAATCTAATCAACAAAGTAACCAGGTCTAAACCATTAATGAAGAGTTGATGAAAATAGCATTGAACTTGGGATCAAAGTGCACTTTTAAAGATCAATCAAATTTAATCTTTTGCTGTAATCTGTACCAGTATGTAAAGTTTAAGAGACATTTTAAAAATTTGTCACACACAATTTGCTTTTCTTTCCATTCAGTAAATACTCACATACATATATCCTGCACACTTTGTTGCAAAAAGTGTACGAAAATTTATTCTTACCTGAAAATCCTTTCAATCTTTGTATTTTCATGTATGTATGTATGTAGCTGTGATGTGCTCCTTTTGTCTGCATATTCTGGCAGTTTGTAATGATGCAGAGGTTGTATATAAAAACTCAGCTGGACATATAAAAGCAATGTTTAAATATCCGCAATTAATGCAGACAATTGAACAGTTTTGTGTTCTTTAGGAAAGAAATTGATTTTGTGACATCAATTTAAGAAAACAATAAATAATAAATTTCTAAGATGTCAGACGTTTAGTACATTGATACATCCATTAATGCTTAAGATGAAAAGAAAAGTAAAAATTAATTCTTTTTCATATTTTTCTGAATATGACATATCACACATGCTTTGTTCCTTAAAAAAGATTTATACACCACCAGCAATAATGAAATAGATACTTCCTGATACATCACTTTTTTTTTGCTGTAGTTTTTTTTCTATCCATCTTAAACTTGCTTCTTTGTTTACAGCGTGAATTTTTCTCGAAACGATTTGCCGGTTATTTTAAATATTGTTAAAGCACACTTTATATACATTTTCCTATTTTTTCTTAATTTGATTTAGTCTGTTTGTAAAACAATAGAAACAACTCTTGCTCTTCATTATTCTTAACTTGCATTATATACTTTTCACTATAAAAATCTCAGTCGTCTGTTATGCTATAAACACAACTGGGACGAACGACGAATTTTTCGTAACGAATATTCGTCGTTGTAAATAAAACACATTTGTGTAAATGAAAATACACACAATATGTACATTGGACGAAATACGTCGTGCACAACGAACTTTGCGATAGGTTTATTTCTATTTCTTACGCCGACGAATGACGAATAAATTGGTGCAGAGTGGCCGTTTTCCTTTTACATTTTTTAGTGTATAGTAAATAAATTAACTTTTTGCTTTAAGAATTGTTTTCTTTTTTATTTACAGGACATAAATTCAATAACCACTTTTTTAATTATATAAAGTATTGTTTTAATTCGTTTTTGTTATTATTTTATCTTCTCATATCAATGTTTTTTTTTTGTTGAAATATGGTCACACTGTCACCTGCTAAATGTAAACAACAATGTATTAGAAAATTCATTAATTAATGAAAATTGGTGGAATTTGATTGAAATAAAAGTTTCTACCATCATGAACATGATGTTTATAATTTTAATAAGGAGCTCAAAACGTAAAATGTTTTTGTTCATGTTTTAACAATTTTTATTTATTTATGTATCTAAATAACATATAATTTTAAATGACATTAACAGCTGTTATTTTCACTCTAATTGTGTCTTATTCGACGAATTTACGCAACGAGTTCTTGATGATAAGTACGTCGTGCTGTGCGAAGTTCGTCATTCGTCACAATTGTATTTATACCATTAATGTTTGATAAATACTCTTTAATTTGGATTCTCCTTTTAAAGCTGTTAAAAACCCAAACGATTATCAAAGAAGCAACATCAAAACCAATTAGTGTTTTTCAAATTGGTCACAGAGTCATCAAATATATATTAAAAATGTTCAAATGTTGGTTGGATGAGTTTCTCAAAGATGGAAAAAAATTTCTGATCGAAGTGGTTTTTTCAAAATGAAGACAACACAAATTTAAAATTAAAAAGTAAATTCAATTAAAATATAACTTTTTATTATAAATCCTAATCAATTTAAGGATTTTTTGCCTGGCTCTCTGGTTCGGGCCACGAATTCGTGTTAATGTAATTTTACCATTGCCATCGTAAATTCGTACGATTTGAATTTGTTGCTGAAGAGCACTTAATAAAAATAAATAATCTGTAAAAAGCGATGGAGGACTACTCACTTTCGCAATTCTCGTGAAACATCTTATAAATGGACTATTATTATGATGTTCTTGTTCCAACGAAAAGTGGAATTGCATTTCTTGTCCGATTTTGATTTTTTTCATTTTAACTATTTGCATGATATTGTTCCGTTATAAAGCTATTCTACAGCACTTTATAAAGATAAGAGAACAATTATGTGCAATGCACTTTTTGATAATAGAAATAACTGTGAGCGTTAGATTTTTATGTAATTTCTCTTACAGCCATACAAGCGCGGAAGGCGGAACGTTTTTTTCCGCTTTCCAAATAAAAGCGGCTACGCTATGTCAAAAAAATAAATATAACAACCCTGATTATTTTAACAATAAAGTTTATCGGTGTTTTCGATTTTTAAATAAGCATTTTACAAAAAAAAAGTTTAAACAATGAGTTAGTTATATGGACGATTTAACGGATTTACTTACCTCCATTTTCTAATAACAAATATTTTTTTATGTTTATTTCTTTCACTTTCTTTATTTGCAACTTACTTCACTATTAAACGCACTGTCAAAATCGGATTTTCCAATTGCAAAATGTTGCCGCCGCGGTATTTCGGTATGCTCCATACAAATTGTATGAGCATGAGAATTTTTGACACATAGAAAATGCCTTCCGCGCTTGTTTAGGTATGGCTGTAAAGAATTTCACAGGTTTTGGATGATTTACTTTGTTGTATGATGATCACACAATATACGAGTATTACACTTTATTCGCAGTCAGATCATCTTGTATAGAATCTTTATTTTTCCTTTTTAGGATTACAAAGTTTTCATACAAAATTCAATCCATACACCTTCCAAAAACAATTGTATGAAAACAACAGTTAGTTTTTATATTTTACTAGTTTTAACCACCGTCTGCACTCATTTGTTATCCCCATAAGCGTATAGTTACTATTTTTTACTTAATTTAGCTCTTGTGTTTGCCTCTAGATTTAGATTTAACTACGTTTTAAATTTTATTGAAATCTGTTGGATAGTTTCGGAGAGAGATAAATCGAAGTAGCCTACCACCAATAAGGGTCCCGTTTTTCGGCTCCATCGTAACCCAATGGTTGGCGGTTAACCTAACTAGTGGCAAACTTATCAGCGCTAATCTCTGCGTTTGCTCTAGACTGTTTTGACTTCTTTCAGTCGAGTGGTATTTCTCATACTGAGTACCTAGTTATCGGTACCATCTCCCTGGACTAATTTCATTTCAACCAAAAATGTATTGCTTTTTTTTAATCCAATTTTGTTCTATTAATTTGACACATCTGCACTATAAAGAAATTTTACAGGACTTTAGAAGACAACAATAAAGTGTAAATATTTTTAATAAATAAATGAAAAAATACAATTTATGCCGCCGTCTCAGTCTCCTAGATGCATAGTCAGTCTGAAATCATCACCTCTGACGGCAATCTTCCTCAGATGGTACCTGAAGTTCCTATGTCCCGTTACTAGCTCCGTGATTACGATCAAGTTACTTCAGTCATAAATATATAAATATGTTTTACATTTAAAATCCGCTAAACTCATTCACCCACCAGATCCATCTTGCATTTCCCCATTAGGCATCCTCGGAATATTTCAAAGAATTAACAAATATGTTTAGATATGTTTAAAATATGTACAACACCGCATTTCGGTTTTGCGGAATGGTTAATCGTTTGAGTAGTATGGCGAACACAGGCGTCAGAAATTTCACAGTTTCACAAAAATTTTACAAAATATTTTCTCAAGAATTTAAACGTGTTATTTGAGATTGTTTTCTTTTTTTAATTAAAGGAAAATATATTTAACAATTCTTTCCATACTAATAAAAATATTTTAATAATAATAGTTGTACAGTTCATGTATATTTAATTTATTTTTTTTAACCCTAGACCGTCATCCTTATTTTTTGTACAGTACCGTCATCCTTCGTTATTTTGACTATGACATAATTTAACTGATTATAAAATACGCCACGAGCAAAAATATGTAGCAAAATAAATTTTTTATTTATATTTAGTTATTTTTTTTTTATTAATATTTAAAGAAAATCTTTTATATGATTTTTAATCTTTAACGAAACATTAACATTTCATAGCTTTCCTTTAATAGGCATGGTTTTGTAAACAGTTAATAATAAAACATGTAAAAATATAACATATTTGCCAATTTTTCCAATTCAGTCTTTCAGTTTCTTATAACATAGATATTAAATTAAAAAAGGAAAATGAGTTTCGAGGTAAATTATTTTGTATAAAGAACGAGGCACAAACTTGCATTTTATGCTCGCCACTCAGCTTTTTTTGGTACTTTCCACAAAAAACATTCTTCCTTTTTCTATTTTGAGTTTCTGAAGGTACATTCTCGGAAACTGTGGGGTTATTAATTTGCAGTTGATCTTGAATATCATTTCTGACATCCCGAAAAAATATTTTTCATGGATTTAACGTTATTTATAGGTTTTTGGCAGGTTTAAGCATATTGTGTGTGTACATTACATATGAATTAATAAATGTCATGTTTAAAATTCCGAAAAATTGACATAACATATAAATATACTCATAACACTGCACATCTGATCGAATGTGCCAACTCCTCCTTTGCTACACCATGCTAGGTTTATTTGTTTTGGGATTTATATTGCCTTATTCGTGGCACGATGACAAAAGCTAAAATATTTTGTTTTATTTTGGCTTATTGCCGTAGCAAAATATGGCCGTCCACACTTTGCAACGAACTCGTCTTGATCAACTTCTGTGTCAGAACTTATTTCACTAAAATCGCTTTCTAAGTCATCGTTGTTGTTAGTTCGGGATAGGAACTGTTCAATATTTGTTCATCTGTTAGAGATCACTGATTAGTCATCTTAGGAAACAACAAAATTTTTCGTCCCAGAAAAAATCCTAAAAATTACACAAATGTAATCTTTCGTCATTTTGACTACGGTGAAAAACTAAATTCGAAAAAACAAACACTTACAATGTACACAGTTCGCTGCAAGTCTTGATCTAACCACAGCTTGCAATCAACTATCGCTATACAAAAAAATTAGATCAAAACACAAAGAAAAAATAAGTTTTAACTTAAAAATAAAATCTCGTGTCGTCATTTTGACGAAGGCTGACGGTGCAGGGTTAATAACAAGATTCTGCCAACTGGACAATGTTTGATAACAGCATAACACTGCCTAGAGGTAATCGAAAAATGTTTAAAATAAATGCTTTGGTACTCACCTTTCTTCTTTTACTTTATGCAGTAGATATGTTCTTCATATCTATTGTATGACATTTAATAATATTAACCCTACCCTACCCGCATTTTCAGTTTTCGCTTAGTTTTGGTTTTAAAGTTGAATTTTGTAGTGTTTTCGTGTGTTGTTATAGGATTTTCTTTTATTTATTAATTTAACACATTAAGCAAAAAGGATAGTTAAAGTTAATGTAGGCTGGAAGTACGATTATTGTATGGGAAAATCGGTTTTAACAAACACGTTAACTTTAATAATCGCTTTTGCGTAAGTTGGTGCGTCAATGGAATGAAACAATTATATACGAGTAGATTACATATGTTTAGCGAAATTTTACATTTAACAATTAAATTATTAATTGTCTATAATACTTTGAAGTCCTCTTTGTTCTTTCGCTCTCCCACACTCTGAACATTTATGCCAAACAACATGAAGTTTGCTTAGTTGAAGTTCGTGATTTGATTTCTCTCAATAATTTTTTACAATCGTCGAAAATTGCTTCATTTAAAAATTTTACTTGGCTGAAGAAAACAACATTTACCATAATAACTTTGTAAACATGATTTTTGAACTTAAACAAAATAAAAGATGCTTGACAGAACGTGTTTACATGCCATTTACAACGTTTATTTATTTAAATGTAAAAAAAAAAATAAATAAATTAACCCTCATTTAAGTACCACCAAAACCAAAAGAAAAAAAACCAAAAAAATAAGAAAGTTCTCATGTAAATCGAAAAATAAAGCTTCTCTTGCCGTTTGTCGTTAAGAAATTAAAAATATTTTTTAAGCATTTTGCTCCCACTTTTAAATTAAATGCTCCAGTAGACAACAAATACTCGTACACATTATACACATGAAATTGTACTGGCTGTACTTTGCTGAAATTCAATTAAATTTTTATTTATTTCAACATGTTTATTTATTTACACATTTAAACATAAATTCCGTCTTTATTTTTATGTGTATCTTTCATTGTTTGTTTAATTTTTTAAATTTATTTTTCTTTATTTTAATAAACCCGCATCAGTTTGTTACTTTTAAATAAGAGATAAATGCTTTAAATCTCAGTCTTATTTAACTGCTTGCAATTAAGATTGACAGAGTTGAGGCAGGAAAATGAACATGTTAGTCAGTATTCCTCTACTCATACAAACCTGCACATTTTTCGCTGTGAAACCAGTGAATATTAAAATTATATTCTAAATTGATTTTATGAGATTCATGTAACAAAATAATTAAAATCGAATGGTGGGTGAAAAGTTATCTTTAATAAATTTAAATTAGATCAATGAACACATGTTCGTTTCGGTTATGAAAAGTACACGCAATTTATAATTAAATGTAGATTTAATAATTTAAATTAATAGAGATGCAGAATAAGAGAACACAGTGGACTAGTGCTTCAGAAACTATTTCGAAGTTATTCGACCGCGTACAGGTGAGGACGAAGAAATTCATTGGGGCCAGTAGGATAGCGAACTCTATTGATTCTCTGAAGCATCGTCGCAATGTGGGGTGTGATTCGTTGTTCTATCGTTACTTTAATGGAATGTTTTGCAATAAATTCAGGGTCCTTTTTACAAAACCTGGTGACCATTTCTGCGCTAAATGCTTTCATTCTTAAGGGCGCGACCATTTGTGGTCGATTTAGAAGTGAGACGCAATATGGTTGTTTATTTCTCGGCAAAACAGCCGAAATTTCCTGCAGAGTCTTTCTTGTCACTTTTGAATTGGGAAGCTCCTATAAATACAAAAAAAATAATACAAATAATAAAATTACACGATATTGGTGACAAAAATAATTGGACCATCATAAGTTTCTTTGTGTGGCATGTGGCTTCATCCCTTTTGGCGTCAGATGTCAACAAGATTAATGCCAGCTATTTGAGGTACGAAAAATTTCAAATCATGACACCGTAGCGTTCACCATTGATCATCTTCGTTTTTGAAGACATATTGGCCAATGACACCGCCACCTCATAAAACGCACCAAACATCTTACTAACGTACCCAAAAATTAACTTCATCGTGCAATAAAATTTTGAATTTTGAAATTCAATATAAAGTTTGTCGAATAGTTTGACCAATATTTTGATAAAAAAAATTCAACAAATAGCAGGCATTACAGTGATTTCATTTCACTAAACTAAACAAAAAGCAACTGTTAAACGGGGTATCTAATAAAACAGTGTTGCTGACTCAAAGTTATGCACCTAAAAAAAAAAACATTAAATTTCACGTCAAAGGAGATACATTTTGTTTATCGTGTTACTTCTACGAAACTTTTCTTGCTAAAATTCCGACGCTGTGGCCGCTGTGGTGTACATTAAAATATATATCACATCATCTGTCTGTAAATGATATTTCTTTGTTCCATGTGGTCGCTACCTCAAAACCAAAAATGTCCTGGGTTCAACACCAGATTCAGACTCATAAATACATCTTGTTTTCGGAAGGTTTCACTGGCAAAAGCATAGTCACTGGTCACTCAGCAGTAACGGCTTCAGCTGTAACCAATCCACAGGCACATCAGAAATCCCTACTTCGTCGGTATTGTGTAGCACCGGCAAGTGTAAAAAATTTACTAAAAATGGCTACTAAAAACGAAGCTTGAATTTTTAATACGTCTCCTTGACATCAGAGGTGGCACAACACTGCTATAAAAAACAGTGCATCCCATGTGTAGGGGTAATCTCCTGAGTGGTGGTCTAAAAAAAAAAAAAATAATTAAAAATATAATTTTCAGATTTTTTGTGATTGTTGCAGCTCGTGATTTAAAATTTAATATGTCCTGCTAAATTTAACTGTCTGCTTTAATAAATTTTATATTGTAATTTACCATAATAATGAACAGAAACTCTTTTCGTTGCAAATCGTAGAGAAACCTTGATCTTTCTAAAATAATTCATTTTTGAGCGTTAAATATCAATATAGCAATAACATATTCTGAAGTAGAGGTTATTAAATTGCTAGCTTGACCATTCTAGTAAAGTGCTACTTTTAAAAACTACAAAAAGGATGAATGCAACTTCTTTAATAATTTCTTCATGTCTTTAAAATATTTTTCAAAGAAAAAATGTCTGTGAATTACTCCCTTATTAAAGCGTATATACAGGGTGTCTGGTGGCAAATTTATATTTTTCAATACGATTATTTCAAAAAGTAATAAATGGTGGTGATGTGTCAGTCACGATGTCGCTGTGGTCGAGTGAGCATCGCGCGTACGCTGTGGAGACAGTTTTTAAGAGTAATGATTCTTACATAATTGCACAATTTTGTTCAAAGTTCGGTATTCGGCGAATAATTAATGGACCGAATGTTAATTGAATTCGTTCGTGGGTGCAGAGATTCCGCGTAACTGCTTCGGCTATGAATGCCCCACGGCCAGAGCCCAGTCGATCCGAAAACATAGAACTGGTCAAAATCCGCGACTTTCAATACGGAAAAGAGCAGCCTCACTGAGATTTCCAAGAGCGATTATTCATGAAATTTTAAAAAAGGATCTGAAGGATCTGGACGACATACTCTTTAAAAAATAAAATCCCCATTTCCATTCTATCGTACAATGCTCTTAATATCAATTTTTACGTTTTTGATTTAATTTTTTTTTTTTTTTTTTTAACGAAATATCGAATAATAAAAAAACAAAATAAGATAAAAAAAGACCTCAGGCTTAATAAATATATATCAAAAAATATAATAAAAAAGGTCAATTAATAATATAATTAAAGTTTTTTATTTAAGTTTGAAATTGTAAATCCAGTACCAGACACCCTTTATTTGTAAAACGTTTTGAACAAATTTATATTAAATTCTTGCCATCATCATCAACTTAACATTTTTTTTTTGTTCTTGTGAATAACATTTTTGAAAAACACTACAGATTAATGTGGAAATAAATGAAAGGATTATCTTGTTAAATACACGCCCGCATCACAAATAATTTGCATTAAGTAGAATTTCCTGAGAAATACAAAAGAGTAGACAACAAATAAACACACAAACGCACACGAACACAATAAACAGACATGAAATGCTAATTAAAGGATAAGAAGAAATGCACCTGCTTTTTGATAAATCCTGCTATTTTCGCACTCATTTTACACAAAAACACATTTAGTGGAAAAAGCGTCTGACTTGTCTATGAAAAGAATAAAAAAAAAAAAATAGGGGCAGAATTCTTAAACCTAATTAAAACAAATTGCAATTAATTTAATCCCAAAGAAAATGTGCCAGCATATATCCTCATTAGCATGAATTTAGTAAAAGAAAATTTTAAAATCAGTACGGAAAAAAATGAGAGAAAGAAAAAGGCGGAAGAATGAAGGCAATGTGTGAAATTTTCCAAGTATTGAACGAAACGTTTGTAAAAAACAAAAGGAAGGGACATTTCCTACTACTGTCTGTCCATGACGAATGTTTGCTATTGTTTGAAATACCACACATTCGTATAAGTCAAAAAATGAACTGTAATTGTTACCAAAATATCTTTTAAATAAAACATTTTTTTGTTTTTTTAATTTTCTGGGTAAATCTTAAAAAAATTATAAATCTATGCCAGTCTCCAGCAGAGTTTTTGTATGAAATATGTGAGAAAATTCACGCATTTCTCAGTGGGCGAACAAAATAAGTTGCATTAAAGCAAATTTCGGCAAAACAAAAGTAAAATTTCTTTACTGTTCGAGTTTTATTTTCAATAGTTTTTTTTAGTTCTGCTGGCAGAGCTGTAGGTACAATATATAGACAAATCATTTAAATTTAAATATATAACCGTTGAAAATCAACTACAAAATTCGGTTTTCATTGATCCACCAATTTCACTCGCCGATCGGTGAAACTCTGTTAGATAATTGCGAATAATTTTAGTCATTATGATTGTACAAAAGAAGGTGGTATAAACGTTTAATCGATAAATTGGAGTATTTTGGTACGGTACTCCTGAAAATATGCCTCTAAAGTAATGCTGATGAAGGAAATTTGTCAGTTAATTATATGTATATAGACTATATAGGGTTTCAATAAATCGAGAAAATAAATATACTTACTCCAGCAAAGAATAATTTCGTGAAATTCTGAAAAATTTGATGCGAATATTTCCAAGATTTTATACAAATAATCCAGAATGCTCTGAATACTTGAAAACACTATTCGTTATAAAATTTTCAAGGTACAGACTTGTTAGGAAAATCACATAATTTTTTTTTTTTTTCTTGGACCAGTGCTCAGGGGCTATCCGCTACATATGCAATGCATTGCACTGGAACTAGAGAGAAGGATAGGGAAGAAATAGACAGGTGGTGAAAGTGGTAGGAAGATAGAGCTTAATTCTTGCACAACTCTGCAGTTGCGTGCAAATTATAAAGCAAAGTTGCGGCGTCTCTGATGTTTTTTGACGCATTATTTTTAAGCTAATAGAGCCATTTTATTTATTATTTTACTTCACCGACGTTTTATTGCTCAAATGCCGACGAAGGAGGGTGCTGTAGCACAGAAAACTCAGAAAAATTTTTTTTCTGATTTGACCCGGCTGGGAAGTACGGGCCATTTTAAAATCACACACTTGATTTCATGCTGTTATTAAATGGTTTTTCTGTTGTTCGGTGTTGTTTTAACTTGACGGAAAATTGCTCATTTCTTTATTTTGAATGAGAGAAATTAGAAAAGCAAATACAATATTTAACAGCTTCTGTCTCTAGTTTTTTAAATTCTAAATTAATAATAAACATATTGATTAAGTTATTGAAATAATTTAGTATAAAGTTTGCCGCAAAATAGTAGCAAAAATAAGGGATTTGTAATTGTTAGATGAGCGTCTTAAATTCACAAAACCTGTTTTTTTGTTTCATATCACTTTGACGAAATGTGATTTTCAGATTGTGATAAAGCCACAATAATATGAAAAATTTAACCAATAGAACCAACATGTAAGAAAATCGTGCAATCCACTGTATGTAATTTGACCGGAAAGCTTGACCAAAAATTATTTTTTGCACTAAAAATAATAATGTTTTTGTTAATGACGTTCAAAGTAAATAGCTGCAGATTTCGTTTTTGTAAAAGAGAAATATCAGCTGATTTATTGGCAGTCGAAGTTGACATTTGCGAGCAACGTGCCCAGCTTGACATAAAAATTGCAATTTTGATATAAATTAAACGATTTTTTTTATTAGTTATTAAAGAAAAAGAAGGAAATCGTGCAGAATATGCAGCAGATGGGGGTTAGTAAGTAATTAAAACGCAACAAAATATTTTGGTGGACGTTATTGATTTTGTTAAGAAAACGTGTAACCTCAATTAAATGAGTTTTTCCATAAATATAAACTTTTGAGAATGTTCGCCCATGGCCATGCCGTCTTTTTCCCTGATGAAAAGTCTTAAGAAAGGAATTCTGAATTGTTTTTTTTTTCTTTTTCATTTCGGTTTTTTTTTTTAGGTTTTTGATTTATATAATTTTTTTTGCAGATAATCTCAATATAGTGAACTTTTTAATGTGTGGATTTCTAAAAAAAATAAAAATAAAATGAGTGAAATTGATTTAAATAATGTTTCAAAACAAAGTTTCGCTTCGTAATAATTGTTAGATACTTAAATATGTATACAGTGTCATATTTCGAGCCCATTTTTATGCGTCAGTTAAAATTCTTAAACATACTGCAGTCAAAATTACATGTGACATGTTACTAAGAAACAAACTAGTAAGACAAAATTGCAAATTTCACTGAAACACACTTGCAGAAGGGAACAACATGCAGTTTACGAAAGCTGCTAAACTTTTTTGTTTTTTTTTTGATGTTCAAATTACAATTTATTTATACCCATTATTTTTTTTCATCATCAGCTTTCTTCGTGTTTTTTCGTTAAGGTGGCACAAGGCCCAAGGAAAAGTTAACGAATTTTCCAAGCAAAACCAAAAAAAAAAAAAACCCCAGCTGTGCGTGTTCATAGAGAAACTCTTATATTTCAAATTTCAGCCATGTCGGTCCAAAAATTTGGCTGAAATTATTTTTGGCCTAAAAAGTAGCTTAAATTACCCACTGTGCAATCTAGGGATAATTGCCAATAGTCATTTGTCACAAATATGCAAAACCCCTAGCGCATACATTAGAAAATATCCATTAAAAATGTGTATAGAAATTTTGTTTAAGAGAGAAACGCCAACTTGAAAGACTCTGTACAAATCAATTTTAAGCGCAATTCTTCTATTAATTTGCGCAATCATTAAAGTGCCTACAATGCAGAACTTTTTCACACAAGAAAGTAATGCTAAACAAATTTCAACATCCGGTTAATACTTTCAAACGTTTACTTGAGTTTTATTTAAACACTGCGACATTGTACATTGTTGAAAGCTCAGAATTGCATTGCATAAGCAACGATTATCTAATTTTTTTTCTTCTATAATATGTGTTACGTAAAATTTTACGCCGTTAAACTTAGGCTTCTTTCTTTTTCATTACCTTGTGTTACATCTTAAGCCCCACCTTGTTTATAAGATTTCAAAAATATATATGTAAGTGTTCTTCCTGTTATTTTAATGCAGCCAGATATACCTACATATGCACACACACACACATGCACGTACACAATAAAAAACAAAAAATTTTGATTTATGAGTTGTGCAACTAAATAGCAGTGTATCGCCTAAACCCAACCATGCACTTGGGTGCTCTCTCATTAAAACGTTTGTGTTCATACCGTAAATTTTTTTTTTTTTTAGAAAATCTTGATTGTATTGTATTTGTATTTCGTAAAAGCATTCCACATTTAACACCAGCACGATTATTACCAAGTACGAGTACGAGTACGAGCATGGATTGCGATAATGTTCCTACCTTAAAAACCCCCAAAACAAAACCGATACAATCACCCACAATTGCTACCATACAATATATCTTCAGAGTGTAAAATGTGTCTTATCAGTGTCACCAATCAACCATAACCGCCATAAATTAAATATTTTGAAGCCATAAAACATTAGCCACTACAACTGACACCGCTACACTCACCATAATGTAAATATGCCAACCATCAGATAGATATACAGACAATAGTGAAGAAGAATAGAAAAAATAAAAAGTCATACGAAATCTTTTCGGCAACGATGACACTTTCTATCATAAATCCATGGTATCATATTTAAATTTTATAAATTCAGTTAATGAACATTTAAAGAATGAATTCGAAAGTTAATTACTTTTTTTTCTAAGTACAGGGTGGTTAAATTTCAAGGGCCGATGTTGATTTTGAATAAAACACAAACTATTTAGGAAATTATTGTAATTTTATTTTATTATGATATATTGGTATTACTCAATTATGTATGGAACAAAATATCGGCCAAATGGGCGCCGCGACCACGGCAACAGTGGATGATCAATTTTCGAAGAAAATCATCTTCAGTGATGAGGCACATTTTCACCTCAGTGGATTCGTCAATAAACAGAATTGCCGCATTTGGGCGAATGAGAATCCAAGAGTGATTGTCGAAAAACCAATGCACCCACAAAGAGTGACTGTTTGGTGCGGTTTATGGGCTGGCGGCATCATCGGGCCGTATTTTTTCCAAAATGAGGCCGGTAAGGCAGTTACTGTGAATGGTGTTCGCTATCGTGAGATGATAACGAACTTTTTATGGCCCGAATTGGAAGATATGGATGTGGACGATATGTGGTTTCAGCAGAACGGTGCCACTTGTCACACAGCTAACGAAACAATGGCTCTTTTGCGCAACAAATTCAATGGCCGTGTTATCTCAAGATCATGTGATTTGACACCGTTGAACTTTTTTCTTTGGGGTTATGTGAAAGAAAAGGTGTACGTCGATAAGCCAGCAACAATTCAAGAGCTAAAGGATGAGATAATTCGGCACATTAACGGCATAGAACCTCCATTATGCCTCAGGGTCATCGAAAATTTGGACCATCGGATGGAGGTGTGCCGCCGTGGTCGCGGCGCCCATTTGGCCGATATTTTGTTCCATACATAATTGAGTAATACCAATATATCATAATAAAATAAAATTACAATAATTTCCTAAATAGTTTGTGTTTTATTCAAAATCAACATCGGCCCTTGAAATTTAACCACCCTTTATATTCTTTTAATTTAAGCAGAAAAAATGTTCGCTTTAAAATTAACTAAAAGTTACACAACCATGAACAGACATGCCTGATCCGGTCCTATTCGGTTTGTCTCATGTAACTGCGGTGGAAGGAAACTATTTTCATATTATTATACATGAAAAGTTCAGTGAAAGCTCCGATGAGAGACGTCCGCCTTTAGGTGTTGGATGCTAGTACAGATCTCACTGTATTTAATTATTTTTTTATTACCTCAATTTTGTTGTGTATGTAGCATAATCACATCAGATATTTGACACACATTCATAATATTAGTGTTGGAATAACTAACAATGAGCAATTTTCCTTTTTTTTTTTTTTTTTTTTTTTTATCTTGAACCAGTGCTCAGGGGTTATCCCCTACATATGCAATGCATTGCACTGGAACTAGAGAGAAGGATAGGGAAGAAACAGACAGGTGGTGAAAGTGGTAGAAAGATAGAGCTTAATTCTTGCACAACTTTGCAGTTGCGTGTAAATTATAAAGCAAAGTTGCGGCGTCTGTGATCTTTTTTGACGCATTATTTTTAAGCTAATGGAGCCATTTTATTTATTATTTTACTTCGCCGACGTTTTATTGCTCAAATACCGACGAAGGAGGGTGCTGTAGCACAGAAAACCCAGAAAAAACTTTTTTCTGATTTGACCCGGCTGGGAATCGAACCTGGGTCTTTCTGGTTGCAGAGCCAACACGCTGACTACTCGCCATCAGCACCCCCTTGTTTTCGTGGGAGATAGACTGCACAGCAAAGTGTGTGATGTGTATAAAAATCTTGCACATAAATCTAGACTTTATAAACATCTTTATGCAGAGTAACGATTTCATGGTTCAATTCAATTCTAGTTTAAAAAAAACATGCTCAAGCATTTAGATTGATCTACCCAGTCGCAAATTTTTTACTCTGATGTTTTCTTTCAAACAAGTTGGAGGAGAGCAAACAAAATTCGGAGATGAATAAAGTTAAATTGTCTACCTAGCTGTTGCATTTAGTTGCAGTTTCCTACGAAAGGATTAATTATATTTTAATAACTAAAGAATTCAATATGTTTACTCAAAAATTTTATAGAAAGAATGCATTTGAAGATACATACGAGTACATAAAATTTTTAGAATGAACCTTAGGATCGTTAAAAGTTTTTTCTGATTTTAAAGTGAAAAGACAAATTGTTCTCTTGAAAAGTCTGGAAACACACAATAACTAATTAAATTATACTTCCTCTACTCTTCAAATAATTACGTTCTTACCACATAAACAACATATATGAACATAATTTTAAATATACTACGAGTAGATACATAATAATACTTCCTCCAGTACTTGTATGTATTTAGAACGAAAAGCATGTAGTGGGCTACGCACCTCTGGCAATATAAGCAATTAGAATTCATAACTCATAAAATTGTTGCTGGCACTGCATGTTGTGTTGCAAATTGCAAAGCAAACAAAAAGGACAGAATAGACAGACACACACGCATTTGTTGTCGTTAAATTTTTACGAGCGATTTGCTTTTCGTGATGAGCATAATTGACTTTTATGATTGTTCAAGTTAATTGTCAATCTGTCTGATGAGTTCATTTTGTGCATGTTGCTTGTTGTTGCAACTGCTGTTGCTTGTTAAAAATTCACCACGCCTTGTGGGCGTTCACCGTAGATGCAACAATTCAATCATAACTTTTTTTTATGACGACGGTGTTACGCAAAATGTAAAATAGAAAAATTATTAATAGAAAATATTATTTGTTTGAAAAACCAAATTGTTAATTTTTTGTAATTTTTATTACCCACCATTGAGTTTTAATAGTTGTGGCGCTTTCAATTTTTATGATTCCAAAGGAAACGATGCGAAATAATTACGATTTGTAAAAGGGTGGTTTTAAATAAATAAGAAAATTCTTTAGCAGTTTATTTAAAAAATTACATTTCAGTTCAGCTATAACACCAAACTGATGCAGGGGCGGTAAATACCCGACAATTTTCACAAAAAAAATATCACTCTTTGGTTCAGCTTAGTTTGTTATATTTTCTTTTCAGCATCAATTAAAACAATATTTGGTTATATATGTAAATTTGCCGGCATCGTTCTTGTCTGCACTATTTCACCGAAATTTGTCATTTAAAAAATCAGCAGTTAAGAAAGACCACCAAAATTATGTGCAGTATATTGTTTTTTTTTCTTTCAATTTAAATAATTTTTTTTTAATGCTCCTTAAATTTTCTTTTTTAAAAAATTCATTTATATTTTATTGAATAGAAAAATCTGTTGTTGTTCAGTTTTTTTAATTGAATGTCAGATTAAAATCGCTGGTTATCCCTTTAAAATCAATTGATAGATATAGAAAATAAATCTTTTTTTTTTGAATTTTATAATTCATTTAAGAACAAGTTGTTCCATTCTGTAGTATGCTACAACATATTTAACCATTGTAGTGTTTGGCAGAACAGAATATCTACGTAATTACAAAAAAGTATCCATAAATTAGAAAATTTTACACAATAATTTTACAACGTTTTGCGTTTCCATACAAATTCACATTGAATTTCCGTTTTGCTGACATGCCTAAGCATATTCTTTATATATGTATGTATATACATACATATATCTTTTTAAACTGATCAGACTTATTCAATACCAGCTAACATTGTAGCATTTTGCTTTATAACTTATTGTTCTGTGTAGCAAGATTTTTATTTATAGCCCTCCATTGTATATCATTTTTATATCTGCTAATGGGCGAAAGTTAATTAAACAGCGCAAAATATCTTTAGTAATAAAATATTTCAAGAAAATTAAAATCGGATACTGTGGTGTTGGTCACCAAAGGGTTATTCGTATATATTGCAAGTTTTTTTTTTTATTTTATTAAACAAGAACAAAAAGCTTGAAAGAAACAAAAAGCAGCTACTGGGTATTGAAAATATTGTTTTACAATAAAATCGTGGTGTGTTGTGACATTTATTTTTCCATTCATATCCAAGGAATATTGGAAAGCATTAGTTTTTTGTGAATGGTTTCTTTTTCGTATTTGAAATTTGAAATGATTATAAAAAATTAAAAAAAAAAATGCTGAATATAATTCAATTTTAAAAAATAACTTGCTCTCCTACAAAAACTAAAAATAAAAAAGAAATCAATTCAATCCCCGATTAAATATTTGCAACTATTTTTTTTTTTTGTATCAGTTTTATAGTCACACTTATGTATGTATGTATGTATGTATGTGTATGACAGACGGCTATTGAAGCCTGTGATGCTGCAATATTGTCGTTGAAGATAAATTTTATACTGTCCACACTTTTAACATTTTCCTTTAGCTATGAACTATTGCTTTTTTTCTTACAAAATTTGTTGGTGGGCCTTCTTTATCGTTGGATATTATTTGTGGGTAATTTTTAAAGCTTTGCTTAGTGAAATGGAAATTCTTTTTTATACACAGTAGATTTGTCTTTTGTTCCATGCTGCTGCTGCTGATGGTGCTGGTGCTATTGGTGCTGCAAGAGTCTTAAATTATTGCAGTGGTTATTTTTCATCATCTTGGGTTTTTCTTATTACTTTTGTTTTTCTTAATAATATTTATTTATTGTTTCTTTATTCATTGTTCATTAGTTTTTCTGGACCAGTTGAACACTATTTCAAACCAGTATGTTAGTTGTCATATTTGTAACTTTTAAAAATGGAAAAGTAACTAGAAATTATTGACAGTGAATGTGAATCTATATTAATGAAGACTACTAATTTTTTTTTTTTTTTATTTAATAGAAATAATTTTAAAATAAATTTCTCTTCGATGGCGTAATATTCGTAATAATTCGGTACAGATCGAATTTTATATAGCTTTTAAAATGGCTTATTTAAAATAATATTGAAATTTAATTGGAAACGAATTTTTGTAGCATTTTACTTTTCCAAAGTAATTTTTAAAATTAATATTTAGCAAATACTATTCCAAAAAGTTTATTTTCTAGTACTTTTCTAAAAATATATAATTATCCTGCCGATCTTCATCTTGGGCTGGCGATGACTGAATTAGTTAGCACATTGACTACAAAATAAAAGCTCCTCTGTTCGGGTACAGTATTCAATCAAGTAATAAAAACATTTCGCATTTTTTTGCCTTTGTTGCGGTTGTTGTTGTTGTCGAAATATTTCAGTGGCGAAGGCCTTGCCACTGGTCAGTAAATAGTATCGGCTAGAGCTGTTACTAATTCACGAGTAACATTAGAGCGCCCTCCTTCTTCGTCGGCATTCTGTAGCATCATCGGCGAAGTAAAAAAATTAATAAAATGGCTACCAAACAAAGCTTAAAAAATTGAATGCGGCTGCTCAAGGTTTATTAATATGAATGAATTTAATTAATTTGCCTTGCGTCTGATTGACAAAGGTTAAGACGCTGCAAAACTGCTATAAAAAGAAAGGAACAAAAGCAGAGTTGCAAAAATAAAGAAGTTTGACTCTATATCTGTCTTCACCACCTGTCATATCTATTACTTGAAAAGTTCTTTCTCGAGAAATATCTCGTCATCATTGAAATACAGTTAAAATAGTAATAATATTTCCTAATAAAAATAATATTGTTCTATATTGATGAAATATTTTTACTAAACCAGTAACTATTGTTATTACTCCAATTGAACCAATTAATGGTCAAGGTCTATAATCGACTAAATGAAAAGAATGATTTGAATGTGTTAACATTAATTTACTTCTCTAGAATATAAAGTTATTAAAACAGTAAAAACATATGATTGAATTATAGCTACAGCTGATTCTAAAATTAATAAAGCAATTTGAGTAATAATTAAAAAATTTAAAAGAATTATTGATATTGAAGAACCAGTATTTCCTAATAAAGTTAATAATAAATGTCCAGCAATTATATTAGCTGTTAATCGAACAGCTAAAGTTCCAGGTCGAATTAAATTTCTAATAGTTTCAATACATACTATAAAAGGTATTAAAATAAAAGGTGTTCCTTGTGGAACTAAATGAGCAAATATATGCTGTGTATTATTAATTCATCCAAATATTATAAAACTTAATCATAGAAGTTAAAAGGCAGAAAAAGTTATGTTTTTAAAGAAGTAAAGCAGTAAATATCAAACTGGAACAAAATTTAGCTTTTCAAAAAAAAAATTAATTCTTGTACTGTATTATATTCTATAGTTCATTTCGATAAAGTATCACTTTGTAAATGTAACCTTTAAAACAAGTATCCGTTTTATATCAACCTTTTAACTGTCATTAATATTGGTTATTTATAAATTTAACTTTTATTAAAAATTTATTTGTACAAAATTAAAATTTAAAATTTTTATAAATTTTATTTTATTTTTTATTTTAAAAATACAGCACATTAAATAAGTAAAGGACATCGCTCCTAGAAGAAATATTAAAAAAAGTTTGTAAAGCTTAAAAATCGTACAAATTGAACTTTTCTAAAGAAATTACCATTTTTTGTTTCCAATTAAATATTTTTAAATGTAAAGCTGTATTCTAAAATATTCTGCTGCGTTTGTGTGTGCCAGATATTTATAGAAGACCACCGCATGATTTAAAGAGAAAATGGAAAAAAAGTGATTATCATATTTGAATGATCACTTGGATATGAAAAAGCTCTCCTCAGGGTGGAAGTAACAAAAGCAATTGTGTGACAATTGTGCAGCAGTATTTGGTGGTGTTCAACCACAATATTCACTTTTTGCCACTTTCTCCTCAAATCACTGCTATCCATGACTGTCAAACACGAACTAAACGACACCGCTTTTAAAAACTAACTGCCCGATGCCTCTGGACAGGAGCAATATTACGCTTTCAGTCGGGATAATATGTTTAAAATTTCTTTTAGCAAGACTCGTCTTTTTATCTGCAGAGTAATTGGAGTAAAATAGAATACTTTAAAAAATAATTTATAACGATTATTACGTGTTCATGTTAAACCCATTAGAAGTAACATTTTAATTAAATTAATTAAATTGTTACACTGCCGATGCAAGTAATTGGTTTGAAGTAGTTACCCTTTTTATAACAGACCAATTTAATTAAGGCAATACAACAAACAAACTACTCTCTGACATGGAAATACATTAAATTTACTTCATTTCTTAATAAATCATCTTACTGTCCTCCACTTATTAAATTCAAAATTAATACGCAACCCTTAAATGCAAATTATTCAAACATAATCGTGTTTACTGGTGTGTGTTTATTGTTACCATTTTAAGGTGCATTGTGGTCGTTATTTATCTAGTTAAGTTCTGTTTTTACTGCTGTTGTATAGTGATAAATTATAATTCCTTTATTATTTGTCAATTTTGTCAATATCGAAAGAAATATTAAAAATATCATAATAATGAAAAAACCATAAACAATAAACCCAGTCTCTGGCTACACAAATGCATTGTTAAAATGCAGTGATGGAAAGAGGAAAAAAAAATTCAAGTTATATTTCTTTCTGAGTTTTTGTTTTGAAAGCTATTGCTGGAGTTATAAGAAAAAAAGAAATTCCAGCGACTTATTACAGATTATCTTTCATCATTCCACTGAACCCATGTCAGGTTGTTGGGGTTTTAGTTAAAAAAAAAAAAAACCCAACAATATCTGCCATTCTTCGAATGCATTTTCATACCTTTGGCTGCTACCAGTGCCACAATTACACACACCCATCATTCATCGATTGGTCCCATTATTAGTTTAATGAGATTAAGAGTGCGGTGAATAGTGGCAAAAGAATAATGGTGGGACTGTTTGTCTTTATTTTCTGTTTTATCAAGTTACTGGTTACTGACTGAAGGACAGCCTCACTGGTGGCGGGCCTGAGGAAAATAAACTATAAAACTTTATTTGCCACATTTATTTAGATTATTTATTTTTTAGTTACTTTTTCTTCTTTAGGAACTTTATACAGACTTATGACGCAAATGGTGGTCGTTATTAATATTCATATGAAAAACTATCAGATTATTTGTGAATAAAACGAAATTGTTTTTGCTCGGGACATAATGTTGTTTGTGTAATTTTTTAAGCTGATCAATTAAGAGTACTGCAGCAAGTTTGGTAATACGAATTGATTTTTATATCAACAAAAGGTGCCAGTAACCATTATATATGCCAATTGGATAATGCATTGGATTTTATAAACCAAAAAGACTGTCTGTAAGTTTTTAGCACGAAGTGCGAATGATATCTTCTTAAGACATACACGACGTCTAAATTAGCGAATCTGAGTCCGGCTCACCGTTGCAGAGTGCAAAGATTTGTCATGTATGTGATAGGGAAGTTATTTCGAAAATTATTTTCAAACGTAAACGCAAATTTATATGGTTTTTCAAAATATTTTCTTATATAAAATGTTGCTAAAATATTCTTGCAAAAATTTTAATTTTAAATCAGGTTTAGTTGTAAAACTAGTACTCCCAAGAAGACCTTTTTAAGAAGCAAAATTTAAAAATTTGTTTATTTATAAGCATTTCTTAATTTTTTTTTAACAGTTTTGAAGACGTTATTCCTATACGTTTTCTTAGAGTTTTTTTTTAGTTTACTTGTAGAAAATACTTCGTTCATGTATATAGATATAATTATATTAATTTGTTCAGCATAACAAAACTTTTTTTTTAACGAACTATATTTTTTTTATAACAGGTGCCGGCAGGTAAATTTCACCGTCTGCATTGTAATCGCATTAAAATGTTAAAAGAAAATTTCCAATAATCTCAAAATATCAACGCATTTATTGTTGCAATCTTCTTAAGATAGTATCTTGATTGATTTTGGCTCCAGTCACCCACTGTTCCTAATGATAGGGGTTCATTTGTACTAAAAACGGCAAATAAAACTGCATTTCTGTCATCTAATGCACTTGAATTTTTTTTTTTTTTAGCAAATTTTGAGATAAATCTTAAGTGGAATAAGAATACGTCTAGCAGATTATACATTTGTGTGTTTGCATTAATGTACATATGTACTACATAACTACTTTTGCCGCCAACAAAATGTGTGCTACATTAATTAATTGAAATACACAACATTTTAAAATAACATTTATTTAACTGCAAGTGTATATTGTGTATTTTTTATATCAAGCTGTTTAATTATCAGTTTAGTAGTTTATAAAACAATATAATGACATATGCACTTATAAGATATGTATCCCTTAATACGTTTAAATTTCTTATCGCTCAAACGAAAGTGGACAGCTGCTGACGAAAGAGATCTCTAAAAGCATAAAATCTTTTTCAGTAAATAAATTGCAACACTTGTTTGGCAATTAAAATGTTTTTTTTTTTGTTCATTTTTCTTAATTCCTTTTTCAAATTCTGCAATGATATATAAAAATGTATTTTAGATTTCCATCATAGCCGGAGCATCTAAAGAGTTGATGCGTGTTTTGTTTGCTGCATGTAGTACATAATTTTAATAGTTGCAACACGTTTCACTTGTGCATTTATTTTCCATTTGCAAGATAAGCTTATTATTTGTTTTCTCTGCATGTGCATGACTCACTTTGCACATGTTTTATTATAAGAATTTTTCTCTTTTTTCATTTTTCTGCTCATTTTCCTATGACCTTATTTTTTTTATATTGTCTCTTTGTTTTCCGATGACCATAATGCAAATAAAATCTCCATCTGGTGCATTTGTTGCACAAAAAATTCTTTTTTAATTTGGTATGCAAACGCACGCATAACACTACGTCCATATTTTTTAATTTCTAAAGTAAGAAATAAAAAATGTTTCATTTTATCGTTTAAAAATAAAAATAAATACTTTTACATTTTATTGAATTCGTCTAACTGACACTGTACACGAGGGATGCCAACAAGGCAAATTCATTACCAGATTACCAGGTTCATAACTCGTTAGCTATTTCGTCCACCAGCTGACGCAACGGATTTTAACGTATTTGGACGCCAAACGTCATAGTTTGTTTACTTTTGTGGAAAAATTAAGAAATGTGGTTGTGAATAATATTATAATTATAATATTTTATGTAACTATTCTTTCAATTATTCAACGTTAGTCAAAATCCATTAGGATTATTTATCTATGTTTGATATATGGTTCAGTTAGTCCATATGCAGCATTTCATTTGGTGCTAATATAATAATTATATAATACCAAAAACTTGTATAAAGTTATTATTATTAGGTTCAAGTTTTCCTGAAGTAGTTACCTGCTATTGCGTAATGTTATTAGAACGTCAAATTTAGCACTGATAATAAATTTTTCTGATACGCTTTAAGTTTATGCGTACACCTTCGTAGGTATTTGACCCATGAACATTTTGTCAGAGTAAACTTTACATTTATGTAAAACAAGAGTTCGCTTAGAGTGTTTACTTTACAACCTGAACAACTGCGCCTCAAATCACCTATCAGACCAATACCTATGCTGTTGTATCTGGCCCAAGAACGCCCTATTTACTCTTACACTTTTTCAAGAGCACTACGAAATTTTATTTAAAACAAATCAAAGAACAGAAATCCTTAGCTTGAAATATAGAAAAAAGTTTTAATATGAAATTTTGCACCATAATCAGACGTGACTCTAGTTGTTTAGAGGTCTAGTTCCAGTATCCCCAAAATTATTCTATTTTCAAAGTCGTCTTTTATATTTTATGAATAATAATTTTCACAAATTTTTCAATATTTTTTTAATTTTTTTTTCCAATTAATTAACAATATTTATTTTGCTTACACGAAAAGACATTCAGCCGGAAATATTGTCTAAAATTATTATAAATAGAAATGTTTTTAAGAGACAGTTTTGTAAAAAAAAATTAATACTACATTTAAAAATCAGAACCATGATTTTCACTGTGTAGAGGCAATATGTTTTATAAATTACTCAGTAATTTAGAAACTTTTTTTCTGTCTCGGTACAGTCCTCAGAGATGTAACCAATATATGCGCATTGCACCGGATTTATATATTAAATCTGTGCGCTTTTTCCCTTTCGTTGGTTTTGAAATCTTTTTTTTTTTAATGATTGAAACTGAAAACAAAGAATTAATTGTTTTTACAATAAAAAATCAAAATAATAAACAACGGCCTTTAATTTTTATTTTATTTATGTGTTTGTTTTGTTCCGTTTATGTTTGTGTTGGTTGAGCAAATACATTCATAAATAGTTTTCCTTTTTTTCTTCTTTATTTATTTGTATGCTTTGAAGGACAACTGCACAATAATAAATAAACTTTTAAATACAACACAAAGAAATGCAATGCCATGAAGTAGAAAAAAGGATGTAAACACGAGAATGCAGTAAAAAATGCGTTTATTTGTATCTGTAAATAAATAAAAAAAAAACATTTTTTTACACCTATCAAATACATAGGAACATGAACACACATCCTCATGCAGATATCCTCATGTACCACAGCAGTAAATAAATGCAAACAAATGTTTGTTGGAGGAAAGAAAAACTAAAATAAAATGAAATAAGCAGAGAAATATCGCATTCGTACGTGAAAATTTTATGATTAATGTATGTGTTAAATAGTTTCAGTTTTTGGTGGAAAGGTGTTACCTCAATAACAAACCGTAATATGAAATGCATTTAATTCGTTTATATTAAGTAAAATGTTTTCATTGTATTTTTTTATTGTAGTAAAAACACGGAATGACCTTGGAAATGAGTTGAAGTTGCCAGCAAAACAGTTTTCATTTTATTTACCAACATACCATTGTTTCATGGGTTGTATTGCAAATGAACTGGTTCAACCAGGGTGACAAACGCATGATTTTAATAGAGGGACGTCATTGGCGAACATGTCTTCACAATTCACAAAACAACCTGTCATTTAAATGTGTCCTTAGAATGAATTAGTATTCCTGATTTGGTTACGTTTTAGCATGGGTTAATAAGTTCCTGCACAGTTGTTCATATGAATAAATCGGCAGAGTTTTCCACGAGTTCAAAAGTGATAATGTTTTTAAGATGGCATTTAATATGAATACAAATAAAGTAGTATTTAAGACGTCATGAAAATACCAATTCATAGTGAACGAATTCAGTTTTTTTGCTGGATATATATGTATTTGTTGCTAAGTTAAGTTACGTTTGGGAATTACGAAAATAAAAAGGAATAATAGGGTGCCTCCGTAGTCCAGTCTTATCAATATGGAGGTGCGGGTTCGATTCCCGCTTATACCCTGGGTGTTTCTATAGACAAGCAGTTAGAGCTTCGTAGAGTTTGTATTGTCTTTAAAAACAAACAAAAATAAACTAAGTAGCCTTTGCAAAAATTATTTTATACAAGTGTTTTCTTATTCGATTTACATTTACTCAATTTTTTAAACCATAGCTCTACTCACAATCTTGTGTATTTGATATTGTAAATATATGCAATAGCAAATTTGTGCTATCAACTGTGAATGACATTTTTAATTTATTATGCACTACTCATTGCAAGAACAAAATTCACAGCTGATTGAAAAAACAAACAAATTTTCCAAAAAAAAATATGTCAAATAAAAGTTAATGCATCGCACTGCTGGTTTTTTTGGAGGAAAATAAGCAGCGGCAAGTATGCGGCGATTACGGTTTGATTGGCTTGGATTATTGTTAGTCAGCTGTTTATTTGCAATTAGGTGTTGCATACTCATAGCAAATAAATCCTATTGGTTTTAAGTGTTGCATATAAATTTAAATCTAGCATGTGCATTGCTGTGTATTTTGTTACTGTAGAGGAAAAATATGCTATATCTTTTTGTAAATGCAATGCTGCAACACCATATGCACAAGATTGTGAGTTGGGCTCTTGTATTGCAATACAATTAGTGTATACGTCGGTTGAAAATGTTTGTATATGAAAGGCAATGAAAAATTAATCTTCTGTCCAAGTGAAATTCATTATTTTTTATATTTATTACATGCGAGTCAGAAGGATTTACGATTATTTAGATATACTTGTTGTATGGTTAAGCTAGTCTATATGTAGATTTCGTTGCTGCTGATGCCAACTCATCAGCAGACCTTCAACCATATTTCTATCTCTAATCTCACATGTTTATACAAAAACTTTCAAAATATATTTGATAATTAGGAAAATAAAAACAAAATAAACTAAATAAATTTTATTTTAGCAAAATATGCGACGGTTCAGTGCGAAAGACGTTCAATTCCTGAAAACGACGTGGTATCGACAGATTATGGTCATACCGCCTGCGGTACGGGATTTCTTTGGCAAAGAAACATATATGAGGCGAAAAATGTATACTCATATAGTGCGCACAGATTGTGGGCGTAGGACGATTCGTACGGTCCCAATTTGACAGCTCTTTAATAAAAATATTATTCTTCTATACATTCCTATATATGTATGAGTACATATGTACATACATGGCTGCGTTATATATAATATATTTATATACACCTAAGTACATACATATATAGTATATATACTTACATTTCTATGTACGGATTTCATTACATAGAAAATATATTCCAACGTTTTACACCAAAGGTTGGCTTAGTATTTCTTCTTTTGCTTTTAGTTTTTCTTTTTTTTTCTAATGACAATATTTTGCATTTGTTCAGAAGCCGAAAGACATAAAAGATCAAAATTCTCTGATTCACATAGCACAGAAAATATTCGTAGCTTCATTTATCAATTTTAAGCCTGTCTTTAAATTATGTTTTCATTTTTTAATCCTAAACACGGGTTCCGGTTGTGAATATGTTTGTGTATGTATCAGCGAAGGCTAAGTATAGAAATAATTTATATCTGTGTGTATATTAAGAGAGACAAATATAAATTATTTTTTATTGTTCTTTATGTTTCATTAAACACTCACAGATTTATTGTCTCCTTGTTTTATTTGTTTAAAATTTAAGCGAAGGAAACTATGGAATGGAAAGTAGAAAGAGTATAAGTATGTGTTTTTTTGTTTGTTTTCAATTTCCTAAGCAGGCGCAACAAATAACGCGGTTAGTTAGAGAATAAGAACTTTGCAGTAACAACAATAGTTTGTATCCTCTTTCAAATGCCACACAACTATATGCGCTGACACTAACTGACAGGACCCCACACTGTGTGTTTGTGTAGGAATGTTTTATTTTGTTCACAAAATGTCAGTTACTTGTTCTGGTAAAAATGTAGCCGTGCATCAGTGTGTGTTGTAGCTGTAGTTGATTTTGTAGTTGATGGCCCTAGTAATGACAGTGACGGCCGTTTTTGTTCAATTTTAGGGTTTTGTACGTGATTTTTTCAAAACACACACATGATTTATTACAATTTCATTATTATTTATACCTACTTCTACTATATAAATATGTAAATATGTACATATTTTAATAGATTTCCTCTTTATATGTTTTTTATTTTTTTATTTTGTAAGTATGACAGGTTATTTTTATCTCTATCGAAATCAGGGATATGCTCGTGAGTATACTTTTCCAGATGATGCTAAGACTTTTTATATATTAAACTGCAATATTTGTATACCTATACTAGAAAAACTTTTTATAATGGTAATATTTTTTGTGAACACATCACTTGAATTCTTCCACAATGAACATAATAATAAAAAGGGAGTCTGTAGAGAATTTGTTAAAATTCTTGATTGATTAAATGCCTAATACTACTCCCTAGAATACTCTCTTTTTAATGAAACGGGAAGAATTTCTTACTTTATTTATTGCGAATTCAATTGCTTTGCTTTACATATGTATTTACGAAACTTTGAACCGTATACAGGTGCTGTAAAGAGAACTTAATCGATTGCCTTGGAGTGTACCTCGAACGAAGTAGTTTTTTATGTTTATAAATAAATTATATAAACATTTATCTAATGCTCTTGCAAGTCATTAGTTATTTTAGTCACTTATTTCTCACTTATACATATAATTGCGAACAGACAGCAACATCCGCTCATCTCCAGTAAGATTCCAAATTTTTTTGTTTTTTTCTTCGTTCTTCTTAAACTTACAGTCAGTCATTTATTTGATCCTAAGATAATATTGTGTAAACAAGAAAAGGTGTAAAACATAAATATTTAGTGATTTAAATATTTAAATAAAAACTGTAGTATTCAAACAAATGATTTCGTGGTAAAAACACTTTTGTTTCGGTACCTTAGAAAGGTGTGAAGTGCAAATATTTGTATTTCAGAACGAATCGTGATAATTAGATATTCTTTTTTTATAGCGGTTTGTTATTCATAGTGGGAGAACCTAAAAAGATATTTTAATGATAATAATTTTATTTAATGGCTGAATATTAAAGATCTTGATGCGATATTATGAAGGAGCGTGAACACCGAGATCATATTCTAGCATATGTAAATGGTAATTGTTGTTTTTCATAAGAAAAAAATTACCTTAGTAGTAGGTATAATTGCAGTATTTTATATATTGTTGGAATACTGATTTCCAAATTTTTCCATAATGTGCAAATGTTTCATAGTGTGAACGAGACCTAACACTATTATTTTATTATGTTTTTTATTAATAATAATAGTTTTTTCTTGTCTTTTACCTGTCAACATTATCTTTCTAAAATTTTCTATGTAAATACGTGTGCTCTAGTTTGCATTCAGCTTTAAACACAAGTACCGCGACGTACATATAATTCAATTAAATTCAATTAAATCCATTCTTCCTTCATTTGAAATTTTCCGTGAATTTGAATTATTTGTGAAAGATTCGTTTTCAATAATTTTCGTATATCCGATCCACTCAGCATATTTGTGGATTTGTAATCCAGTTATTGAGTGAAAAATGGGAATTTTTGCGATTTTTTAGCAGAAAATGCGTATGGCCATTAAATTATTAATGCAGCCAACTTGGTGGTGATGGCTCGATGGATGGTAGTCTGCACGTTGACTACAAAACCAAAAACAGACCTGGGTTTAACCCGAGTTTCAGACTAGAATTATATATAAAAAAAAAAACATCTCGCATTTTTCTCATGTGCATTAGGGTGTCTTTGTGTGTCCGTTGTTCTCGGAAGGTTTCAGTAGTCACTGATAACTGAACAATACCGGCTGCAGCTTATAGCAATCCACAATCACATCAGAATGCCCTCCTTCGTCGGTATAAGGTAGCACCGGCGAAGTAAAATAATAAAAATGGATACTTAACCGAAGCTTCAGCACTACTACGAGTATAAACGAAAAACGTGCAAAAGCAGAGCTGTAAAATAATTAATTAAGCTTCACCTCCTGTCGTTTCTCCTACTATACCTTTCCTATAGTTTCAGCACAATGGTTCGCATATGTAGGAGTCATCTCCTGAGTGCTGGTCCCAGAAAAAAAAAATCTCAGAATTGAGTCCCAAAATCATGTGTTGTACTGTGATACCATCAGACGACAACGGTTTCAATTAAATAGAAAAGACGAATCTGTACACAATAAAACTCATGGATAGTTTTTCTAAGTACAACTCGTTTTATTATTTTTTCCTTATACCTGTGCTCAGGGGATAGTTTCGCTACGGATGTAATAGAGTGTCCCAGAAATGGTTAGATAGATAAAGTTTGGTAAATGAGAGCGCAACTCTATAGTCAGTTAACTTGTAAAGCAGAGCTACGGCGTCTCTTGTTTTAAGTGGATGCTAAATGAGATCTATTTCATTCATTATTTTACTTCGCCCACTTTTTATTGTTCCAACACCCCTATACAGACACATCAGGCACGAGTTTCTGCCACTCAGCCAACAGCACCACCTTCTGTTATACCGTTTTGAATGCTCCTAATACAAGGCAGCAAGTTTTCATAAACTTTACTATCCGTATCTGACGCAGCTTGTTTCTTCCACATTTTGACCACGGTCACGAATACATAACATAAACAAATTATTATTATATTTCGTTTTGAGGCATCATTTCTTGACACACAAACAATATATGTATGTATGTAGATATTTATTAGTATATTTATCCATTAATTCATTCTTAGTTTGGCTCATGCCATGCACAGTGGAAGGAGAATATTCAGGCAACAAACGAAAAACTATGAACTCTGAAAGTATATCGCAGCCAAGTAGTAAAATTTGTTTTATTGCTCAAGACACCTTCCAAATATAGAAAAATATTTATATCCGAATACATAGAGACAATTTAAAAGCTATAAATTATCAAGATATCATAAAAAAAATAGAAATAAATATCTGTATAAAAATACAAATAAATGCATGGCAATATATTTTATTTATTTTATTATTGTTTTAAGTTCAAATAAAAAAAAATTTCAAAGTAAAAAAAAATTATTTAATATTTTAGTCAAACAACGAGCCAGTCAGTCAGTATTCTACGATGTCACCACCATTTGCTCGCATTCAGTATTTATGACCCCACTGAGGTAATAAATTTTCAACAATTTTTTTCATTTCAAATGGAAAACAATAAAAATCTAAATTTAAATGTAATAAAACGAAATCAAATGTCGAACAAATGTCAGGCCGGTTTAAGGAAAGTGAAACCTTTTAACTAAGATATCCTTTTCAAAATAATAGTCTGAATGATTTTAATTTAACAATAAAACCAGACAAAACTTTTAACAATAAAAACAATTTTTTTTGTTAGAATCTCTCACAGTGGAATGCTTTTATTGGGGAATTTTATTACTGTATTTTTAAAAGTGGCTTCTATTACTCGACAAAATATATTAAACCATGCTCAAATTGTTGATAAACTAAATAAAATCTTGAAGCAGCGGTGGTATATTATCTTTCAAATATTTTTAAGTATAGAACTTTATATTTATTTAGAAATATTGAATATTATTTCCTTTTTGTTGGTGGCGTAATATTTTCATTCTCGCATAAACCTTGGCTAAAACTGACAGACACAAGTGCTACTTTAAACTAAATTTAAATTTAAATTTTACTAAATTCATATTTATAACTTTGTGTTTGTCATTTCTTAAGATTACAAACAATTCCATTCTAAATTATACACAAAATGTTTACAGGCATATCGCGCTATAACAATCGATATAATTCCAGGCCTATTTCTAATACCAAAAAATTTGTTATAACGCGAAGTTTTATTAAAGTTTTATTTTTATTATTGTATTATAGATGAACAAAAAATTTCTTTAGAATTACTGATGTTTATTTGAACTAAAATAATTACAAATTAATGAATGAATATTTAGTTGTGTTTAAGTTCATAGTTAATTTACCACAATAATGTAAAATAGGATAAAGGAAAAAAAAAAACAATTAATCGCGTATAATTTGAATAAGGAAAGACAGTTAAAAGTTGCAAAGCTAATTCATTCTCACGTGTCCTAACAAACAAAGCTTTCTGCTTTTGGAAATATGTTGATTATCTCCTATAATAAAACAGAAAAAACAAGAGCCATAGTCAATATAGTATGTGGATATTGATGCGTATTGCTCGTATACATTTCTTAAATTTGGCGGGTTAAATATGATATTAAAGACTGTACAACTACTTCTCTCTTGACCCAAAGAGCCCTAATGACGTGTGTAGTGGCATAGAAAATATGTATTCAACTCAACTGTGGTTTGAGATTAATTGTTATTTTTTACTTTATTCTAATGAAAACTAAAGTTCACTTCATTGTGGTAAATTAACTGTGACCTTTAAGACATCTAAGACATCTTGGGACCGTTGCTATTCAAAATTTATGTAAACGATTTGAAAAACATCAACTTTTATGGTAATTAATTATGTTTGCAGACAATTTTTGGCTTTTTTATAAATATAAACATGAAAAGTTATTGCAAATTGAAATAGAATATGAAGCTGCAATATTGGCGGAGTTCACCCGATTCAGTAAATTGGTTCTTAACTCAGCGAAAACAAAATTTATCAGATTTAGGTCATATGTTGAAAGACACGGTGAAGAAACGGTTTTCCATGTGGATGGTGCTGCTATTTCAGAATCGAAAGTGGTTACATATTTGGAAATGCAGTTAAGTCACAATTTGCTATGGGACACACATATTGCTAAAGTTAAGGCCAAGATATCATCACCAACCGGAATCTTGAACAAATTTAAAAATAAATGAAAAACCGAAGCTAAACTAGTGATATATCAATCACTCATTCACTCGCACTTAACATACTTACCATTAATATATGGATGTCGAATAACAGATTCATTAAGGAGCTTGCAATCAGCACAGAACAAGGCGCATAAACAGTTTTTAATCTAATATTCTACTATAGATTTATATAAAACCAAAGCTAAAAATATTTTGCCAGTTTGTGGATTATACTAACAACAGATACTATTATATATATTTAAGTCGGTGAGAGAATCCAATCCAAAGGCAATAAAATTTGATAAAAATATTATCAGAACGGCGAGACATGATCTACAATTGCAACGATGTCGCATAGATATGACCAAACAGTGACCATTTTACTTATGCTGGACCAAGAGAATGCAATACTTTACCAGGTAGACTTAAAAATATGACTCTTATATCATCATTCAAACATCATTTAAAATTATATATGTTGAATAATCTGGAAGCACTTTTAATTTAGATATACATATATTTATTACTGTTTAACTTACATAAATTATTGTATATTGTAATGCCAGGCTACAGCCTCTACAAAGCCTATAAGACGCTCAGGCAAAAAAAAATTAAAAGATGGAAAAACAATTTTAATAGTGATAAAAAAAAATTAAAAAAAAAAAAATATTCACTCATTCATTTGAAAATAAAACTCAGTTCATACAATTTATAAAAATAAAATTTTTAATTTTAATTTTAAAAACAGAAAAAAAAACAAAACATACTTATATATATATGAGGGTGGCGATGGTCGAAGTAGTCTGCACGTTGACTAAAAAACGAAAAATTTTTCCTGGGTTCAACCCCAGTTTCAGACTCATAAAAACATCTCACATTTTCCTGTTGTGCATTTGTGTGTCTTTGTGTCAGTTGTTGTCGGAGGGTTTCAGTGGCGAATGCATAGTCACTGGTCACTGAACAGTAACGGCTGCAGCTGTATCCAATTCACAAGCACATCAGAAAGCCCTCCTTCGTCGGTATTGTATAGCACCGGCGAAATAAAATAATTACTAAAAATGGTTACTAAAAACGAAGCTTCAAAACTTAATACGTCTCCTTGACATCAGAGACGTTACAACACTGCTACAAAAAACAAATAACCTGCAAAAATCAGTGTTATAAGATAGTGAAGCTTCATCTCCCTATCATTTCTCCTACAATCCCTCTCCTCTAGGTCCAGCACAATGCACCGCATGTGTAGAGGTCATCTCCTTAGTGCTGGTCCAAGATAACCAAAAAAAAAATATATAAAAATTTTAAAGTTAAAAGCTAATCCTGCAGGAAAAATTCGATTTAATGTTTGTGTTTGGGTACTGAAATTCTGAAAATACTCGTAACATTACGAGTTAAATTTTTTCTGTAATTTTACTTTAAACGGATTCACCAAATCAGATCTGGACGTTAACTTTTCTCAACATAAATCTCAGCAGTCTAATGCCGTAACGTGTTTTTTGATGCCAAATAACCAACCATCAATTGCTTAGAAATCACCATTATACATTTTTTTTTATGTATTTGTCTTGCTTTATTTAACCGAATTCCATTTCTTGGCAAATATTTTTTTTTTAATCGAGAATCCAGTCATATAGGTCCTCTTCAATACTGATGTGCGATTTTTTAACTATAGCTCTTGTTCATTTCATCCTAATTGTACACAGTTTTTGATTCCATTTTATTTCTTATAGTGCGTTGTTTATTTCCCATTTGTTATATCCAGCATAAAATGAATTTAGCATTCGCTAAAGGTTGTTAATGTAAAATATTTGGAGGTTCGTTATAGCGGATTTTCCAGTATTGAAAATATTACTTAATTGCTAAACATTAATTTCGAAATTTAGGAAATTTTTTCTCAAATTGTCAAGATCATAATAAAGAGAAACGCTACGTACATTTGCATCTATGTAGTATTGTGGGAAGTTTGTTATGACAGCAATTTAGCATGAATGGATTTATAAATTGTTATGAAAAAACACACTTTAAAAATATGCTGCAGACTGTTGGACAGACGAACAAACTTGTTTATAATTTCTAAGAGCAGGAAGAGATGTTTGATCAATCGATTTGAATATTAAAAAAAATACTAGTTGAATTCTTGTGCACTACCACGCTTTTAACCAAACGTAGACACTACTAAATATTGTATTAGTAAAAATACAACTGACGCCCATTTTTACCACATGTATGTAAATTAATTAATCTTCTTCGTGTTTAAGCTACAGCTTCGCTACTCTTGTCTAACCCATTCAATAGCATACTATCCAATGACAATTGAATAGATCTATGAATGAATGAACAAGCAGCCAAAATATACGTATCAACAAATAAATGATTGATTGCTTGATTGGCCATGTACTGTGTTTTAATGCCTCAAGGCGATAAAATAAAAACAAAAAGAAAGATTTTGTACGGTAACCAAAAATACTACAAATAAGAGATATTTTGTTTAAAACATGGCCCAAAGTCATACAGCAGTTTATAAGGATATAGAATTCCTTAGAGTTACAGGAAACAATTTAAAAACAATTCTCACGTAAATATCAAAATTCTCCCCCCGTTTCATAAAATGTAAAAGAACTTCGGGTACTGTGAAACCACATGCGATATGGTAATACTAAATTAAAACGAACATCACATATATGCATAATTCTATTGTTGGTGCGAGTGGTCAGTGAAGTGTAGAGAGTAAAACTGATAACAGGTGATGAAGAGATACATATATAGAGAAAAGCTTCACTATTTTTAACTCTGCTTTTGCACATTTTTTGGTTATTGCAGCATCTCTGGTGTAAAGGAGACTACCACTTTCACCACCTGACTTTTCTCTACCCTATCCCTATCTCTACTTACAGTGCAATACTATAAAATAGTACGCGACAGTGAAGAAATAATAAGTTTACAAAGCGAAAAATCAATTTAAATTATGTACGTATTTAGTTTTATTACAAACTACAAATGAAAAGCATTTGAAAACAACTTCAGAATGTAAATTGAGAATAAAAGAGTTACTCAATTTGAAATAAATTCCAATAAATTTTTTAATTTATTTTTGGGCTCAATATTTAAATAAATAAATTTTTTTTTTTATATTAAATAAACAAAATGACGGTTTATTTTTTTGAAATGGTTATTGGATTGCCTTATTTCATTAATGCAATACTTTTTATACAAATAGAAATTAAAGCCCAATAAGCATTGGAATTGTATTCTAATATTTAATTTTTTCATTAAATATTTGTTTAAAATTTTCAAAATATTTATTTAAATATCTAATTAATTTTTTAATTGATATAGAAAAATTTTGTATTGAAATGTTGGTTTATTTTTTTCTGTATTTGAGAAAATCACTCTCAATTTGAAATCAAGCCTTCGTGTTTGTTGGGAGTGTACTCACAAATCAATTAATCAAAGTACAAATAATTTCAGTAAAGTTAAAATTATATAACAACAAAAAAATCGAACACATAAACCAATACACAACTGAACGGTCGGAGCAGAAAAAAAAAATTTTTTATATCCAATTCGTTAAAACAATAGTTACTTGTACGAGTATGCTCTTTTTCTACAAAATTTAATCTAAAAATCGTGTTATTATTTGTTGAATATCCGAAAGAAGGCTAATTTTATTAAAGTGTATTTAATAGTCAGTCTGTCGATTAATCCCACGCATTTCTACCATACATCATCACTTTAACAAAGATGGAACGTTAGGTCACCGATGGAGGTCATTTAATGAAACATGTTTTGCTGCGAGAGAAAAGGAGAGAGTGTTTCATGTTGAATAAATGACTGAACCAAAAGTGCCAATTAAAAATAAAAATTGAAAAAACAAACTTTTTAGGTACTTGTAATTTGACTTTTTCTTATATGCTCGTTCGTACACATACAGGAATGTGTTAAGATTGATTTTTTTTTTTTTTTTGTTAAGGAAATGCGTGTTTCAAATCGACCTGTGTAGCACAAACTAACAAGTTTAAATAATTTTTAATTTGTAGATGTCAGATTTGTAAAAAGAATCATAAGTTTGAGTTATTACAAATTAAAATTAATTATAGAGTTTCAGATGAGAAGAATGAGATATTTTTTTTCTTATTGGAAATTTTTACGCAAATTGACAAATAATGTCACCATTGTTGGTCAGCATATTAATTCCCTGATCATTACTTCTTTTAAAAAAATAAGTTTTCAAATATATTTCTGTAATTAAACTTATTTAAATTATTGTACTTCACATTCCTTCTTATTCAAAATTGTTGTTCATGTGTTTGTTCGCTTCTTTTATGTTCCATAACTTTATTCAAATGCCGTATATTAAGCAAACTTTAAGTTTTAATATATGATCCCATAAAAGTTATATTTACACAATTTAATTGTATCACATTTTATATAAAATAGAAAGGATGCCATAAGCTATCATCCTCCGTTTAGAATGTCAATTCAACAATATGAACAATGGCCATTATATTTTCCTCCTAAAATGCCTGTAAACTTTTTGTAAATGGAAACCTTAATTTATAAAAAAAAAATCCAACAATTAAAGCCTTCATGAAATCCTCAAACAATATGAAATGGTTTTCAGTAGAAATTATAAGACCACTTAAACATACATATGGGAACTTAGTTACTACACCTTCCTTAGGATGGATTAGCAAATGTAAACATAAATCACCTTAAAACTTCAATTAACTTTAAGCCTGGCCATCCGTACAACACATTTATATTAAGGTTTATTTATATATGTATGAGTATGAATCCATGTATGTGTATATATCGTCATATTAAACCAAAAAAGCCCAAAGTTCCAGAAACAACCAAGTCGACTTTTTGTTTGACTATAATGAGGCGGCGATCTGTAGAGGTTTACTTGCAATTATTGCAAATAAAAAACAATTTTATTAATCTTATCAAAAAAATTCTAAATGCTCAGAAATTTGTAGTTGGAGGGTTTTTGATCTTCCTGTTAAATTTTTTAAAGTAATTTTGGTCTTTTTGATTTCATATGACGTCATGTTTGTTTGTGAATTATATATACTTATTTATTCATGTAAATGAATTTTTTCTGTTAGAATGAATGTGTATTGTGTGTTGGCATTTATGCTCACATTATAATTTAGTTTTTGTGTCTACTTTCTTTTTACTTTGTTTTAAGCTTCACAGTAATCGACTTATGAAAATCTCATAGTTTTTGGAATATTATTGCTGAAATAAATATCCTATACACATATGTATGTACATTCCTAAAGGGTTTCACGAAATTCAGACAGGATTTGAATTGCCGTGCGTTCGGTACTGCTGTAAATTCTTGTAACTCTGCAGCAATTTTCCTAAGATGTGTTGCGTACATGCAATCTGTGGTTTCCAAGGATTGCAAGTAAACAATTTATTACAAAATTATATATAATTATTATATACTGTAATAATCTCAGTAGTAAAACTAACAACTTTCTCGGCACTTGTAATAAAACGTAATAAAGGAAGAGTACTCGTATATTTCATATATTTATATCAGCAATCCTTTGACGTTAATAGTGCTGTTAGCGTTGTATTTTTATATTATACTTTTATTATGTATTACTGAATTTACGAACAAACCCTTTGTCATCAGAAACATATTTCATATAATAAGTTGTACTTAAAAAAATAACAACTGTTGAGCTGCGCAATCTTTAATTGATCTACAATATATTCGAGAACTGTAAGGGTATTTTAGAAATTCAGCGACTGAATGCACTGCAGAGATACTTATGAGAATTTTCTTTATGCTACTGATTATGTAACACAAGGCGGAGTAGTAAACCTATTGTGTTTTTATTTTTCATTACTTGTTTTTTTTGTAAATAATTTAAGTCCTTCCAAAATTTTCAGACTCCCTCTAAATGCTGACACAAGTGTTGTAGTTTTTGTTTGCAATTATGTCTAAGAAAACTCCCTCTCTTTCATAGAACATCCTTTTTCATTGTTCATATGATATTTTGTCGCAGAAAAGAAATACAATTTTTCATCAGACTTTACGAACACAGATTTTGTTGTTAAGAAACGTCCTTTACTTTTGGTTAACCTTTATATTACAATTACAAATTTATGGATCAAAATGAATATGTGTTGGATTTTGTAATGTATTTTTTTTTAATAAAAACGAATTAAATATTTTAACATAAAACGTATATGTCGATTAAATTAAAAAAAACTGCATAAATATTTTCTTAACTTAAGTTAAGAAGTTTTACTTCTAAAGATATAAATTATATTACTTTTTACTGAGTGTGCAGATTAATATGTCCCGTTAAATATGTTTCGACGTAACGTCCCACGATGTTTTAATGTGACACCTATTATTTAATTTTGGCATACATATATACTTAATTTATATGTGTCAAAACTACGCATATGCATGACCCCAGTTGAACCTTAAAATTTGATTAAAATTTACTCAAATATAATTCGGGATTCTAAATACAGTTTTTAATAGGAAACGATTTACGCAGTTGCATTTAAAAAAACTTGTTAAAAGAATCTCAATTCGAAGATTCCAAGCACAGCTTCTAATAGCAAACGCTCCAATTATTAAGACATGCATGCCAATACCCAGTTTATAAATTTTTGAAAAATTTCGTTAACAGGTGATTAAAAATCCATTCAGCGTTTTGAAAACACTTTTGTCAAAGTTGTTTGTGTTAAAACATATTTAACTTAATATGCTGCATGTTAAGACGCCACGGCAAAACTTATTTGGCTTTAGTTAAATAAAGCCGGCATCTGAGACCGCGAAGATATTATAGCCTCGATTTGAGGGCAGGGAGGAGTTTCCGGGGCTGCGACTGCCTTATTGCCATGATAACCGGACATTGGCTTATTGGGACTAATGCCAGGGTCTGCCATTCAATAAGTTTTTCTCAATCATGAGGAGGAGAAGGAGACTGTGGCTTACTTTCTCTGCGAATGCCCGGCCCTTGCGAACCCGTGCCTCAGCATATTGGGGACTGCGTCATTCGGCAGCCTATCGGAGTTGTTGAAGGTTAGAGCTAAGGAAGGTGGCCCATTTTATCAGGGAGAGCAGCTAATTGTCATGTTAGCTCTGTCGCCTTCGTCGGACCATCGGTCTCATCATTTCATAGTGTTTTCTACTCTATCGTGTCCTCGGTTAAACCTAAATCTATTTATCTACCTCTCTATCCCTTTTTTTCTTCCTTTCCTCTCTTTTCAGCTAACGCAACGGGACCGTGATGAATTGGACCCAAGTAGGCTGCGCTCTGTTTTCAATTTCACCGGCGACCTTCCGACATAACCTAATCTAACCTAAATAAATACATTAATGACAGAATCTGAGCACTGTGCTACAAATTTTAGTTTGAAATTAGAATACCTACATCGTATATTAAAATCTGGGGGAGAATAAGTAACACTTGATCAAAAATATACTTACGCTAATTTTTTGTAGTTACTTTAAATTTTGTTTTAAAAATTTTATAGAATTTTTTTTTTCCAAATTTATTTTCATTATTTAAAATTTAATTTTTTTGGTGTGTGCCGACATTTTTAGTAAAATAAAAATTTAATTTTTATTAATCCTCGCTGAATATTTTTTCTGAGGGTATTAAACATTAAGAAAGGTGAGGATAGATTGTGGCAAAAAATCTAATTTCTAAATTTTAGTTCATTGAAATGATATGTTTTAAGATTTTTACGATTTGCCAATATTTAATATAATAATAATATTTAATATTCATGTACATATATATATTGATCATGATGGCAGTATTGAAGAAAATGGATCAAACAGGACAATAAATTTGTTAATAGTAGATGGCCAATTAGTTTGAAGTTTAAATAATCATATAATTGGACATTTTTATGGTTGTACTGACTGGGAAGCAACTTTTAAATCGTATAATACAAGAAATCGTACCATGGCAGAACTCTTGTTCACCTAAGTTATATTCCTTTATAATCCAATAAATTTTTAAGATATTAATTTAAACGCTTCTATCATACGAGTATCCATACATATAGTATATAAAAAATATTAAATCAACGTCAATTAGACAAACTACATCCACTAAAAGAAATTATAAACACATACATACAAACACATATGCACATCAATTCACATAAATACACAACACAAACAATTTTAAAAAAAATTATACTTATATAGCGAAAATCTATAAATTAAATAAGATATTACCATACAAATAATATTGGACTATGTGGTCCATTTTAGCTGAAATGGACGGCATTGAAAACAGCAGCTTATTGTTATACGACAAGTGTTCGTGTTTTTCTTCGTATTTAAAAGTTACTCTGTCGCATTAAAATTACTCTCTGAGATGCTGCATGGAGTGGTTACATGGAGTAGTTTTTGGCTTAGGCCGATGTGTTATATGGTCCAACCCTAGGACATCGTAATGTTAAATAAACCATGTTTTGTCCATACATTTGGGCTAGTCTTGGACTAGTCCTAGTCCTCTGTGGACTACACTATACATGCATGTGTGGACTAGTCACTATTATTTGCAGGATATATATACATGTTACCTAATTAAATCCATATAAAAACTTTTACTAATCCATACATTTTTGTTATTGCTACGAATTCAAATTCATACAAAATTATAATTTTTTATTTCCGTTTAATTATATAATAATGTATTTCATTTCAATGGTGACTAAATAATTAGAAAATAAAAGAAAAATAATATTTATAAAAAGAAAATTAATACTTAAAACTTCTGGAATATTAACATTAAATATGGGTACTTAAAGCCAATGTTATTAGGCAGCACAGTTCCACAGTTATACCACCGAGACAGTGAATCGTTACAGCGGCTTAACGAAAATAAATACATATACTTATATATATATTTGTAAGATAATTAATTAATCAATTAAGACATAATTTACTACGAAATAGCTGAGTTATTTTCCGTTCATGGCCAGTTATATTTTGAGTCAGTTTTGTGTTAAATTTTTAATATCACATATACACACATATGTATGCACATAACTTCCACTATTTAAGACTGATCAGCCCAGCCTAGTATGTAAATTGCAAGTCTTACATGTTCTATTATTTTTCTTTTTTATGTATAGGAATTTCTTTTTTTGGCAGTTGCCAATATAAATTGTTATTGTGTTTTTAAATTTGGGCCTGACCTGCGTGGTTAAGATATTTCAAGTGGATCTTCAACATTTGTACTGCCCAATACTGTAATAAATTTTGCTATAGGCCGATACTGCTTATGTTTCTGGATCCTTTAGATATTGTTCTTTTAAAAATACAGACATTTCCTTTCGTGTATACTGCGATCCTATACAACCGCACATACACTAGTCGGCATAAGTATTTTGACGAAACATTTTTCTGACTGTTGAACCTAGTTTAGCTTAGTGTCGTCAAATAACGGTGTAAAAATGATGCGCAAAACAAAGAATTTTTATTTTTAGCTGTTTTCATGGGAAATTTTATATTGTTTCCCTTTTGTTGCATTCTCTTTCTGCTGATAATAATGCATGGAGACAACAAATTTTTGCGTGGCATAAGTATTTTGACGGAGTCTTTGTGGCTTTTTGTTTGCATTTTTGAGCCCGTTAAAGCGGAACAACTTCTGTATTTAAGTTTAATTGTTATTAAACGTTTATAAAAAAATGAAAATTTAATAAAAGTCGTTATAAACCATGGATAAAACGGCAGAGTTGAGTTTGGTTAGCAGATCTTCGATCGTAGCAAAGTTTAACGCTGGCACGGCAGTAAAAGACATTGCAAAAGAGTTCAATGTGTCTGGTCAAACAGTGCACTATCAAATTAATAAGTTTAAAAAGCATAACGACGTAAAAAACTTAACGAGATCAGGTGCAAAACGTAAAACAACGCACACTCAAGACCGAGTCCATCTACGAGAATTTAAAAAAAATTGTTTTCTGAAGTCTCGATCTGCTGCAGATAAATGGAATTTGACGGCCAAGAACCCAGTCAGTGAGCGCACTGGAGATTTTAAGACAATTAAAGCTAAGGACGTGCCGTACATAACAAAGTCAAAAAAACTTAAGCAAAGGAACATCTGCACAAGCCAAAGGAGTTCTGGAGAAGCGTTCTATGGACAGATGAAAGCTCCTTTGAGTATAACTCATCCAAAAACACATTTTTTATAAGATTGCAAACGTAGTACGTCAAAAGAAACGACCAGCGTGTCAAAAAGTGAGCCATGGTGGAGGCTCTGTCATATGCTGGGGATGTGTTGCGTATAATGGGCTGGGTCACTTGGTTCCTTTCACCGGCTCGATGGACCAAAACCAATATTTGATTACGCTAAATGAAAATACCCTTCCTTCTGGTGAAAAGCTTATTGGGGAATCTTTTATCCTGCAACAGGATAATGCACCGTGCCACAAAGCCCGGATGATTACTAAGTTTTTGAAGGATGTTGGTGTTATTACTTTAGACTGGCCACCTCAAAGTCCAGATTTAAATATTATAGAAAACGTCTGGTCTCTTTTGAAATGTAAAAGAACAGTTTCGTTAAATAAAACCATAGAGGAGAGAATTTCAGCGGTCACTTCCCTATGGGAAGAGATATCTCCAGAGATTCTTAAAAATTTAGTGGATTCAGTACCAAGACGCCTTCAAAAAGTTATGGAAGCCAAAGGGGGATATATATTCTACTAACTTCTACTTCTTTTCTTTACTTTTGTTAAGTTTAAACACTGTTTTCTTGGTATTACATTCTTGTCAAAATACTTATGTACGCCAATACATGAAATTGCAAATTAACTTACATATTTTTAAGTTTCTATGAAATAATATTTGTTTGCTTATTTTTAAGTTTGTATAAGTTATAAATAAAAAGGAAAAAATAAACAAGAATTTTTAACAAAACCGTTTAAAAATCAAACGAAAAAAAGCACGATTAACATTTCGTCAAAATACTTATGCCGACTAGTGTACATACGAGTACATATTTCATAAAATACCAGTATGTGCACAATAATAAATTTACACATTGCACCTGCAATGTTATGAGAAAAACTTAAATAAATTAAATTAGCTGTATATTATAATAAATAAGCAATTTTACACAAATTCAACAAAAGGCCGTAAGCATTATCCTTTTATCTCGTCTTTTGTTAAGCTTAAAAATTGATGTCAACATTGATAATGCATTTGAAGATTCATCGCAGGGTAGGCATTTTTTGGCATTTTAATAGCTTGTCGCTTATTGCAGGCGTTAACATTACTGTCACACCCAAAAACAACAACTAAAACAATATAATAATTATATGCACGTACATTTTTATGTTTATAGAAATCAGCGGATGTTAACGAAATGTTTTGTCCGACTAACTGACGTCACACAGTGCTTTGTTCCCATATAACGATGCCACAAAAATAGAAGGAGCTAACGCAAAGTTATGAAGTTTGGTACAGTATTTACATTTACCTGTGATTAAAAAAAATACCTTTTTGGAAATGATTATGTATATTGTTATCTACGGCACAACATAACTTTTATTACAATATAAGATATGATTATTTTTTCGCATTTTTGTCTATGGTACAAAGCACTGTGCGTCGTGTTTTCATACATGAACGTGCATATATCTATACAGACAAACGAGCGTTCCTAAATTAGATGTGTATGGTTGTGTGGTTTACAAATATATTGACGTATGGGGAGACCTGAACTGTTTATGTTTCTTAATCTATAACAGGACATCGACATTTATCCAGCCATAACGACTGAAGCAAACGAATAATCTACAACAAAAACAATATCATAAGTTAACAGATACAAAAAAGAAAGAAATTTTTTGATCAAAATCTTCGCCAGTCAATAATCGTTTCGTAATGTATTTCATTGTTTTCTACAGTGGAACGAGAAAGTTAAGTGAGGGAAATACAATGATTCAATATACATATGCACAAGGTAGTCATTAAGTTATATGTTTTTAAATAATAACACGAAAAAATATGACTATTACGAACAAACCGTCATAATTTAGTGTGCTATTTCAAAAAATTCAATCAGCTGTTAATAAAAAGACACTTTCAATGTTTGATATCAAAATGCTAAAAACAAGTGAAGAAACTAAAATAATTAGATTTTTAATATAGTAAATAAGCATTGTATAATTCTGTTTTTAATTAAAATTATATAATTGGGAACTGGTGTTCCCAGTGATATGCGCTGAATAATTTTTTGCATGGTGGCTAGTGGATAAACGTTAAGTGACAGCCAGCCAGATGAGTTACGCAAGCAAAATTTGCTGAATTGTCTATCATTATATATTGTGGCCTTTTATTTCTTTCTGCTTATAAAAATAATTTAATATAAAGTTATAAAAATGTGAACCATTTCTAAACAATTTTTTATCTTATATCATTTATAAGTAGCGGCGGCTAGTAAATATTATCGCCGGCTCCACTGAACAGTTTTAGTATACGTTTCAGATTCCACTGTTATTTTATGACAGAACAATAAACATAGCTCGAAAGGTTTTATTATTTTATGACTTTTTTGTTTGAAGAACAACAACAATTTGTTTAAACTGCATTAAAATATGAAGACATTATAACAAATATTGTGAATATCCCAATTGAGTTTTAATATCATGTTTTTTGCGGCGCATTCTTTGCGGAAAAATATTGCTTTAAAAACACTTTGTTGATATTACGATGGTAGAAGTAATTTTGTTTAGTATGTTTAAACAAATTGTGATGTATTTAACTTTCTTTTAGCCGCTTTTTAGCGGCTGATCCATGAACAGTGTGTTCAAAATTTATGTCAGCACCTGCCCGTGGGCCTTAATCTGACGGTGGTCTTAACACCGAGTGAATTGGCAACGACTCACTAACGCTCCCAGAGCACGGTAGAGCAAGATTTTCTACGAAAGCCACTTGCCCACACGAGATGGGTAGCAAATCAGTATAGTTATCCCAGTTCTATAATGCACCTTGTTGAGGTGTTCGAGCGGTCTAAACTCTGTGTCACATCAGAATGTTTTTCCGTCAAGAACTATTTAACAGTAGTATTGTCAGTTCGAGACACATTCCGGTGACTACTGTTGAATGACAACAGCACCTAGTAAAGTAAAAGTCGTATCGAGATATATGTGTGCACCTCACATATTCTCGAATAAACCAAAGACTCCACTCCTTGCGTAACTTTAAGTTTTAACCACAGTCCTTACGAATCCTTTCCCAAACCAGCTCACACGTTCCAACTTTTCAGGGTGGACACGAAGTACTAACAAAGAGTACATCAGTCATTAAACCCTTACTTGGCGCTGGAGGTGTGGGGCTCAGCTGGTCCCGTAGTGCTAGATGCGAATTGAACTGGATTTAATCAGTCCTCATCAATCTCTAGTGAGATTTTGAAGAGTCACCTCTCTGTCATTTTCGATCTTCTGGGAAGACCAAGGTAATGCTACACCTTAAGCTAGGTACCGCGGGGTCGCTCAGACACCCGTAGGTTTAGAAACAAATTCCCAAACCCCCTTGCGGGAGGCTGATCCATGAACAGGAAGGGTGAAGATTTCATCCTCCTCTTCTGCAGTGATGTTGGAGGCTTCACTTGCGAGAATATTGTTTTCCGAGAGGCACTGTGCCTCCTTATCATTTTTATTACGTTTTCCTTTCAATAAGGGAAGTAAGCGAACGGAGTTGGTAGAGCCGCGACAGTGCCCCGGTGTCATGGTAAGGCTGAGTACAACAAGAGAGCGCCTAGTATGTGGATCTCACCATTAGAAGACACACTCGCGTAGCGTCATTCATGCCATAGGCAGGGTACGATAACACCTGGGATTACGGGTTTTATTGAGTTTTTTTCTCTATATCCGTCATTTTCAGTCGAAAGCAGGGGCAATTAGCGATTACCGGCTATTGTCTCTGTATCTTCTACCCCTACCTGGAGGCACTACGATACTTTACCCCCAAAATTCGACTTACTGGATCCAACGAGTATTCAGATTATTGTTTCTAGGGTAACCTGACCAGATATCCATATTAAGCGGGTTATTTCACTTTCAGAGGTCGATCCCGCCTGTATTTTTATCCCGCTTTGTCCCGATGTGTATCGTTAAGAAATTTCTAATATTTCATCCGATTTGTTTTCAAATATTTTCATTTAAATGTAGTTATTTCTTAATTATCTACTTTCTTATTTTAATACAAACTGTCAAAATACATAGTTTTTTTTTTATTGTGTTTTTATATGTGGATACTGGACCAAAGTATATCAATTATAAAGTATGTATATGCAAGAGATCATCTGACTTTTTATGCTCATGTTTTTTGTTGAATTCCATATGGTTCCAGCAAGATGGAGCTACAGCTCATACCGCGAGAGACACAATGCGATTCTGCGAGAATTGCTCAGTTGAAGATGGCCCACCGGTATTTCCTAAGTACATACGAAACTGTGCATGTGCATAAAACACATCCCGCTTTCTACAAAATATTTTTTTATAATCCCGTTTTTTTGCAATACTGCAAAATCTCGTTTTTGATCATATTCCGCCTTTTTAAAAAACCTTCTGATCACTTTGTCTAGGGTGATGATAAGAAAGTCAATCTGCCAGTCATATTTATTTTATTTATAATTAAAAAATCAGATCGAATCGAAGTGACAAAGCAGTACAGAATGTAATCTAATTCGGAATTATCCTAAAATTCGATTGCATTATATTGATGATCAGTTCACTAAGAGATTTATTTTTTTGAGAATAACCAAAAAATTGTCTATCTCGAAAATATGTGCAAACAAAATATTTTGCCTGATATTTTAAAATTTCCTTCAGAAAATAAATGTAATTTGATCTGTAAGCCACTTTTAGCTCAAACTATTTAGGAAATAATTAGTCTATTTAAAAGAAAAACGTAGGCCAACGCAAGCCCCACTGTCTTTAATCATTTTCACCATCTGTACATGTATCTGAAAATCACAAGGGATTGTCTCTCTTGTAAAATAATTGACTTTTGTATCGACGACGTTTGTCGTTCATTGCTTTCCCATTGTAAATTTAGTTTTCTTATTTTCGATTTATTATTTTGCTGACCTTTGCTTTACTTGCTCTATCGTATTTCTCTTTTATATTTATATCTTTCATAGATGCGAAAATAACAATGGTATTGCGAAAGGAAAAAGAAATTGAATTAAAAAATGAGGTCGACACAAATTGTCACCCTGCTAATGTGACACTTTTGTTTTCGCAAATATCTTTTCAATTTCAAGTGAAAGTTTTAGTAATAAATTTTTAGGAAAACTCAGCAAATTGAAGCAGAAAAATATATGAATTTACATGTTGAAAAAAACTTTACAGAAGTTACTTAAAATTTCCAAATCTTACAAAAAACAAAAGTAACTTTTATGGGAGAGAGATCTGAAGTCATTAATAAGACAGTGCTAAATTTATAACCCAATTTGATGTGTCACATCAAAAATAAGAACATATTGTAAACCGTCTGTCCATCTGTTTATCTGTCTGCCCGTCTATCTGCCTTGTTTTCTCTTTCTGTGTGTTTAAATTTCAAGAAAACCCTTCTCAGTATAATAAGTGTCAATAGAGTTTCTTTCAGTATTTTTTTTTTAATTTGTCTCGCATGTTTTCAGATCGTAAACTGATTTAAGGTAACAAAATAAAATACGACAACAACAAAATGAAAAAAAAAATCAAGACTGAAAAATCGGTAACTTGTTGTGTATTTCTTAGAAAATTTCAAAATTAATTAACACTCCTTTATTATGGCATCGTGTATGTATTTGGAATTAAACATCGTATTCGTACATGAGCAAAGATCAATACTGATATTTTTCATTTAGTTTTTTTTTCATCTTCTTTCTTCATCTTATTTATTTTTACTGATGGTTTGTTGCAGATATCGATTGTATATGGTCCATTATAGTTAAGTTGACGATTATCATTGATAAGATTAACGTTTTTCCTTTTTAGTACTAAATCTAGTATGGACAAACGAATCAAAATGTTAATAATATTGTGCCTATTTAAAATTTAAAAATAAACAATGATGGTTGATTTTATTTCTTTAAAATGTAGATTATTTTGTTTATTAGAAACGAACGGTATGACTGGGTTAATGAAACATTTGATAACTATGTTCAATATACATATACATATATTTAATTAAATAATATATTAATTTTTTTTCTGAATGCGCTTTGTGTCAGTTCTTGTCGCAGGGTTTCAGTGGCAAAGGCATGGTCACTGGTCACTCAAAGGCTTCAGCTGTATGTAATCCACAGGGACATCAGAACGCCTTCCTTCATCGGTATTGTATAGCATCGGCGTATTAAAATAATTACTAAATATGGCTACTAAAAACGAAGCTTCAAAATTTAATACGTCTCCTTGGCATCAGAGATGCTATAACACTGCTATAAAAAACAAATAATCCAAAAATATTACAGTTATTGTTTAATTAACTTCTTTTATCTTAATCTATTATTATAAATTTTTTATTCTTAAAGGTGAATTCCAATCGTTTTACTCGAACCTTCCATACACTGCTTTAATATACTTTGAAACTAGACTTCTTTTTTATATAAGTTTTTGAGTCTTTGAAATATTGTATTACCGCCGTTTCGTACCAGTTCAATGAGAACTGTTATTTACTTTACAGCAGGCTTTTACGATAAAGCTCTGATAATATGCATTTATTTAAATCAATTATTTCCAAAACGTCATTTGTAAAGCAACTAGACAAAGTAACGCATTCCAAAATGCAACTGTGAAGATGTCTACAATGCCATCTGTCCCAAAATGTACCAAAAAGGTAAACGATGGCCAATCAATAACACTGGTCAACAAAACTTTATTGGCCTGAGTTTTCTTAGTCAATTTGAATACATATGGTATTCGTACCAATTGTTTTTTTTTTGGATTGACTCTGGTTCTCAAGATTTAGCGTTATATAGAAAAAAGAGTAGGTAGCAATTTGCAATAACTTGAGAACTAGTTCTTCGATAGAACTAAGAGAAAAATGGAAGTATCGAGTATAAAATAACATTTAATCTATGTTTTATACGTTTTTTCTAAATTCTTGTTTTATAGGAGATATTCAGCATGTTTTGAAAAAAAAACTTTTTTTTTAAGAAAATTAAAAAAAAATGTTTTATAAAAAGTTTATTAAAAATATAAAATAAACAAAATCGGAAATGTTGTTACTAATTTTGGTACTCGCCTATGTTACAAATAAAATTAGCTATATTTTATTAACATCAACTAATAAATTCTGATTTTATTTACAAAAAAAAAAATTTTTCTGGTTTCTTTTTTATATATAAGAAGGAAATTTTTACAGTAATTTAAAAAAAAATGTTTTTTGAACGAAGGTAGCAGTCGATTTTTTAAACTTTTCTTTATATCTTTGGCATTTGCAGTCGGATTTTAAAGAATGATATATCAATGTTTTTGTCTCGAGAATACCATTATTCTGCATCAATAGCCATTGACTTCCTATTATTCATTGTAGCATTTATCCACCAGATCTCTCTTTTTACAATAGATATTTGCTAAATTCCTCATGATACTACATTTTTTCTGCATTGTTAAAATTTTGGAGAAGAGCGCAAATATATTATGCTGAGACAATTAATCAGGCGCAAAGAGTACAACCGTATTAAGATAAATGCAAAAATGTCATATCGTTCACTAATGTTATCGAGAAAAAATGAGTAACAGTCAAAAAAAAAAAATGTAAAAAGTTTGAACTTAAAATTGACGTTTGGAACTTAAAATCTTTTGCTTAGTTTTCAACAAAAAATGTTTCTTTAGCGTTTTTTTAAATGAAAATAAGGAGGCAAAGCTTAAAAATGTAAATATTATATTGTATTTGTTTCTTTCTGCCTGTTGCTGCCCCTTTCTATCAATTTTATGTTAATTAATGCAAAATAAATATGGTGTTATACGGGGTTAAGGAAGTAATTCGATAATTATTGCTTCTCCAAAGAAAACCATTGATTTATCATTCTTTAAGATCCGACTGCAATTGCCACAAACTAGTTTCTTTTTGCCTGTAAGATGGTACGGTCTAATGCTCATCTTTTATTTCTTCTACGATTTAAAAGTAGAAAATATTTACTTTGAATTAAGTATTGTTTTAACATTTCAAATAATTCCTTCCCGCTATAAGCAATTAATGATTTCAGCCCAATTTTCGAAAATCGAGTTTTCTTTATATTACGACGCTTTGAGGTTCTCGAAGTCGATTCATGCATGTAAACATTTTATAACACGTCTACAGATAGGAACAAAATGTGTCGCATTCGAAAAATATTGAGCTCACTTAGATGTCTTGAGATAATCAAGCGATTTAGTTTAGTAGAGTTCAAAAAATATCGAAAATAAAATTTTCGTAAAATTGCTTTGCCGAAAAAAATGTTAAACTACTAAGACGATCTAGTTCAAAATCTAGTCAGCTCTTTGGATTGCTGCTAATTGGACTACAATCTGGTGATTCGTTCGAGAGATATTGTTGAAAGATATCCAGACTCCAAAAGTCTTCTTGACGAAGTTACATATTCGCCGATTTTTATAGATTTAAAAAAAGTAACGAATGTCGCAAATTTGACAAAAATCTGTGAAGTGGTTCGAAAGATATTAATGTCGAATGCTGCAAATGAAGGAATTAAACTTAGCGGGAGCTCTCAGAGACGGCCTGCAAGGTCAACCGATACCCATATTTTTTTTTATAAATAACTACAATTGCTTTTAGTATACACATATACATATACACCATTGTTATATTACTGAAATGTATAAATGTAGCCAATTATTAAAATAATTATTTGTTATCTTTACAAAAAATGTAAAAATATATTGTCTATATATTTATTTTAATTGTCTTGTCATCATCAATGAAAATTGACTGAACATTTCATTGCTTTAACTAACAACAGACGCAGCATCATTGCAACAGGTCAAAGTTGAATACATTTTAACGATATGGCGAATTGCTGCAACCAGACAACCAACATTGTTAATCAACCAATAGACTCACAATATTATTACAGTAACAGACTGCAGTTTATTATAAAAGTTGTACGGAATACATAAATGGAGGAACTTTAAAAATTCTAAGTAATTTTATTTTTAACTGATTCTAATATTGCAGGTACACTTAATACGAATTTGCGTTTGCAGTTCAAAGTTTTTCTTTAATTTCTAAATTCCGTTAACATTAATTGAACATTTGGTTAAATTGAAATGAATAACTAGACCAGTTCTTCTTAAGTCAAGTTTCATTTAAATTACTATTCGTGTTAGTTTTACTTATCGAATATTTTGAGTGTAGTGTGTTGGTATTCAACACACTGAACATTTTCAATTTATATTTTGTAAGACAGAGAAATATTAAATTCAATAAAAAATATTTTGTGTTTTTAAGTTTGTAAAATTTTTATTTTTATGAAGTAACAATTTCTATTGTTGTTTGAATTGTCGTTTTTTTTTTTAGTGTTTCAGTTGTTGGCATTATTATTTTTGTTGCATAGATTGTGGGCTATAACGTCCACGCACCACAGGAGGTGCCAAACAACCACGCTTTGTTTTTTACTTATTTTTTTATTTAATAAATATTCAGAGTCTGGTCACTGTCTGTTTGTCCATCTGAGTGTACAATTATTTAAGGGAAGTATGTGAAGGCATAAATCGTGTTGTTAGACCAGCGCCTCGTTTGACACAGTTGGAGTTCATGAATTTTTTAAATATCGCATGCGTAGCAATTGCCTCCCTCACTTTGTATTTTACATTTTTATCAAAAAATTTTCAGCATAGTTTTATTGCTTTTGTTTTTGAAGTTTGTAACAATTACAAAAAAATATCTTGTTGTTTATTTTTTAGATAAAGTTCTATACACTGAGAATAATTGATAATTGATAAATTTTCCAAAAAAAAAGAAATTTTTTTTGAACAAAACTTTTCAACTTCACCGCGTACCCTCCTTCGAGTTTATATATGTCACGTAACAATAGTTTTTTTGCACAGCTATTGTTTTCATACCGAAAATTACATTGTACATTGTACATATGTGTAGTAACATAATTTATTATTAACATTTTAAGCCTACTAATAATAGGCATGACATGAACTTTATATTACAATTTTACCTCCAGATAATAGGCGGCCTCTCGTTGTAATCAGCTTTACCGTGACACCATTGCACTTATGCGGCTCGACGATTTTATTGTTGTGTTGTTGTAGAGCCGCATAGACCTAATAATTGGATCATGATACGAATGAAAAATTCTCTCGACATCGTGGGCCCGGCAAGAAGTTTTTTAAATTTAATTTACAAATGCTTGTTTTTGTGGTGATAATTTTCATATTTCATAAAAAATAGCTCGCCTTTGAAGATCGGTAAAATATAAAAATCTAGAACTTTTTTCTCTTTTTCCATTTTTTTGTAGCACATTAATGGGATTTTATCGATTTTTTATTGCTTGACGAAAGGGACAGAATTTTTAAATTGATTTGGACTGCATTTAGAAATATTAAAAAACCTGCGAATTAGAGATTTCTGAAAAGTTATTCACCGAAAGAAATTTTAAGAACTGAAATGGAAATTTATATAAATTTTAGTTTTGATAAAAATTCATATGAACGAAATGAATTTCATGCCATCTGTGGACTTTTGACAAAAGAACTTATGCCTGATTTAATCCTCGCTCTGGCATGAATTTTTGTCTGCGAATCTGGCGGCACTATTTACATTTATAAATACGTTTAATTTCATACATTTTTCGTTAGTTAATTTTCAATTTTTATTTTTATATTATAATGTGTATAAGTATAACTTTAAAATGGGCAACACACACGTGATTTGTTCGATATTATATAGTAACGCACGGTCGTGAGTAAGATCACCCCTTAGATCACGTGAGCGGTGCATTAACATCCATATAAAAATTTTTGGCTTCAGAACACATGCGCAGAATTTTGCGTGGTGTTTCATTTCTGAAATGTATATTATTATTAAAGAAAAGCCCTAAAAATTCTGAAATACAGATAAAAATTGTGCACTACTGGTCGCCTGTTTATGGTGGTAATCAATAAATGAAGTAGACCAAGAATCTCACTGACCGCAACGTTCGCCTATATTCGGATATGGTGAAAATAAGACTATTTCTTCCTATGTTCCCAAAAAGATCAAAGCGGTCGTTTTGCCTTTGACAATGTCATGTTACGACATAATTTCTGACGTAAAAAAAGTCCAATCAAAATATTGTTTTAGTACCGTACAGAAGTAGGCGTTGATGCGATGGACCGTATGCTAAAACAATATACGATGAAACGCATGTCAAATTGATATCGTCATGGTCTTTTATAGAAAAAGGTAATTATATTTTATAATATTCCCCATAGAAAGATTAGGTATTATATTTAGTAATTGTGTAAGCCAATGATTTTGGAGGGTGCACAAATTACCCGCAATGAAGAATGAAATCGAATGCATAATGCGTTTTTCTGCCGAAGCACTGAGGATTGAAAATTTACCTATGAAATAATAAGAAATCTGTAAAATATTCTTAAGTCGATTTAAGTTCTTTTGTCAAAAGACCACAGATATATGTTTTTGATAAACTAATTGCTTTTCTTTTCAACGCAAAAAGTGTTGCATTTCGTGCCCCATTTTGTTCTATTTAAAACATTTGCACTTTATTGTTGCACTATAATTTAATTTTAGAGTGCACTTGGAGGTTGATACCCTGTTGAGTTTACTATATATTTCGAATCTTTCCGTACTAAATTTACCCTTCAAGATGCTCTAAAAAAAATTAAAGACTTTTTATATTGAATTTATATCTAAAAAGCTTGCTACTGGAATATTTTTTTTTCAAAGTGTATTATGAATTATACATTCTAACGCAACTTAAATATATATGTATGGAAGTATTTTCTTGAATTGGTAGTTACAGTTTTTTCAACAGTCATTCATGTTTATTCAGACAAACACAGCTTTTGTTGATGCCAAGTCATTCTAACGTTTGTATATTCTTTACGCAAAATTTTACACAGTTTTTATTAAACTATTCATTATATCTAAATCGTGTATCTAGGTAAGCTTAATGCGATTTTTTCTATTTTTATTACTATTTTTTTTATTTATTTTTTTCTTAATCATTAAAGACCTCATTCCTTATTCTTGTACAATTTAATTTAAATTTTTTTTGTTTTTGTTTTTGTTTCGTTTCTCTTTGTTATTCATTTCCAAAAGATTTATGAAATTAATCATAAGTCGTTATGTGGCGCGTGATCTTGTCAGTCACAGCGTTTCGAATTAAGTTATGCCTTCTTTGCTTAAAAAGAGATCGATATCGAATAAAAAAATTAACCCAGCAGTAGGTCAGTCAACTAACAAACCTCATCTAACAAAAAATTTCAAATTAAATAATACAAATGAAAAATAACAGAAGATTTCTTGCGCCTTTTTATAATCCTCCAAGGTGCTGACCATAACTACTGACTTAACGGCAAAAATACTCGTATGTAAAGAACCTTCACTCACTCCAATCAATAGCTTTTGTTAAATTCTAATGCAATCTGACTGACAGCCACCCTCTACTGTAACAATTGCAACAAAAAAGCTCAATAATAAACAATTTACAGTGAAGCTAAAGTCATTACCTAAATAAGATCTAGTTCCTCTTAAGCCGACAAGAATGTAATAAATGGTTCGAACATTATTTAAATCTACCATCAAAAATAAATCCACAGTTAAGGCAGGACAGGAGTTAGTGCGTCTGTTACGTTCAATGTTGTTCATCAACTGTCAGTCATCTATTGATTCAATTTTATTTTATAAGAACAATGTACATACATACGTACGTTTTCTTTTCTGGCATTCTTTCTTTTGGTTTTTTTAAGTCATTGTCAATTCGGTCTTTATTTGTAAATGTGTGTGTGTATCGTAGGATTGTTCTGAACTGTAGTTTCAAATTCAAATGTGCGGTTAAACGTTTAAGGAAACCACAAATTCATCATTTTAATACGTTTCTCTCTTGTTGTTGATTCTTTGCTGCTGTTCGAATAAATTTATTTATTGTGGTTGATTTAAAACTTCATATATTTTTCGTTAACAATTGGGCGCGGTAGAAAATTATTTAATGGATGTCTACTCTACTCGTACCCACAACATTAATCAATTGATCGCAGCTTCAGTAACCCAATGAGCAAATTGATTGAGTATTTTGTGACATTTTATTGAAATGATTAATTTAATTTCAATAATGTTTTATATTTCTACAAAATGATTTTATTAAGCATGTTTTCTGGGAATTCAAAATACATCTTTCAGTTGTCAACAGTTTTTGTTTTTGTCTGATAAACCCTTCTACAGCTGACAGTGGTTTATTAGTCTTTAATGAAATAATGGATACAGCAGACGTCTAAAGTAACGCGAGGAACTTGATGAAGTTTTTTTTTTAATAATGACAAGCAATGTTATGTTGAGTGTTTGGTGGGATTTAATTGCCTACAATGTGGTGGAACGTTCAGTTCTAATCTCTACTGCTCACAAATCGACCGTATGAAAAAAGCAATAAAGAAAGTACGTCCATAACTGGCCAACTGAAAAGGTTATGCGTTTCATCGAGTCAATGTAAGGCTAAACTTCTGTCAGCTCTGCATACTAAAAAAGATCCGATATTTCGCTCCGCGTTTAAAAAATTTCCCCTACAAAAATCCCAACTCATTTTAGTCATTAAATGTAAGAAAAAACAAAAGAATATTAAAGCTTTAATAATAAAAAGAATTAATAAAACTAAAATTAATTGTAAATAGTACTTTTATTTGAATGCTATTAAAAGATTAAAATTTAAAACTTGTTTAGTCTTTTTTTTTTGAGTTTTACTAAAAATATAATAGTTTTGGGCACTACTAGTCCCAACATTTTATACTTATTCAATAAAATGTTTCCTAAAAGAAAATGCATTGATTTTAGGGTTAGGGTTGATTTAGGAGGGTTAGCTAGTTCTTATGCGCATTTCACTGTTGCTAATGCAGATCTTCAGAGAACCCTCACCCAAAATTTTCTTCGAACAACTACTGAATAAGTAAAATATCTTGCAAAAAGTAGTTCCAACGATTTTTAATTAAATTTTCAAAAGATAATTGTAACTAAATTCTGGTACAAGAAGAACATGTCATTTTATAATTCTGCTTTTGAACACAATTTCCTAAAATGGCCATTAGTACATTCGAAATTAATGCAATCTTTTCTACTGTTTTGCACAAATTATCTTATAGTACAAATTGAGCTTAAAATTGTATGGCTTATGCTGGTAACACAATTGGGACAAACGACAAATTTCGTCTTGAGCAACGAATTCTTCGCCAAAAATTATTGCGTAAATTCGCTTGAAATACTTGAAAAAATCAAACATTAACAACAACAACAATTAAATAATTGAGTATATTTAACTTAATTAATTTTATTAAATTAAACAGTTATTGAAATTAATATTATTTAATAGCTTATTTGAAAAATTAAAATAAAAATGAAAAAATGTTATTCTTTTTCTTCGGCGTTCATCGGCGTATGAAATAGAAATAAATCTATCGCAGATTTTGTCATGCACGAAGAATTTCATCCGACGGCTTAATTTTCATATCCACAAATGTGTTTTATTTCTGATGACAAAAGTTCGCAACGAATCAATCGACGTGAAAAATTTAACTTTATTTAAAAAAAATTCATATAAAAAACTATAATCATATAAGCCATTCTTATTTCGCAATTTCGATTCTCGAAAAGTGCACTGTATTTTTCACATTGTTTATTAAAAATGTGAGAACCTTATTGCTCTCTTTCAAAGTGATGTAAATTCGCTTTATGTCGGCTTTAATATAAAGTGCAAATGTTTAAAAAATGTGTACTAAATGCAAAAGAAATTATACTCAATTGCGATTCAGTTATACGTAATACATCGGAATTTACAAAAAAAATCGACACGTCTCAATGTTTATCCTGAATACGGAAATATGGTTATTAGAAGTATTTCTGAATTTATCATCACTAGAGATTTTTTTTACAATAATAAGGACTTCTAATCAACTGATAATCAAGACACTACAGAACTGATTCTAAGCAATGCAGGCAGTATGTACAGGGTGTCTGGTAGCAGATTTATATTTTCAAACTTAAATAAAAAAATTAATAATGAAGTTTTATTAAGATCATTGAACGATAGAATGGAAATGCGGATTTTATTTTTTAAAGAGTATGTCATCCAGATACTTTTTTAAATTTTCGTGGAAGTCCCAGTGAGGCTGCTCCTTTCTGTATTGAAAGTCTCGAATTTTCACGTAAACTGCTTTCAACCTGTTCAGTATTTTCGGGAGTCCTTGAAGATCGACTGGGCCCTGTCCGTGGGGCACTCAAAGCCAAAGCAGTTGCGCGGAAAAAATTGTCTCCACAGCGAACGCGCTATGCACACTCGACCACTGCGACATCGTGACTGATAAATCCGCACAATCCGCACTGTTTATTAATTTTTTAAATAATCGTATTTAAAAAATAAATGTAGCCACCAGACACCCTGTAGTATATGGTGGAAAAGTATTCTGTTCGGTAGCTGTAAAGCATTCGATTGTTCTCCATTCGTGCATGAGATATTTTTGAAACTTACGTTAAATTGTTCAGACTCATAAGCACAATATCATTTCTTGAAATATTGAATTTAATTGAAGTTTATTTTTTGATTCCTGAAGTGCCGTTAAACAAAAATCTAGACAATTAGAATTAATTTCATATATTTTCCTGCAGGCAGTTTTTTTAAAGTTCCTCCTTTGCTAACCTGGTTAAAATTCACTGTACTTGATTGGTTACAAAAGCCAGCGAGAACTAAATAAGATAAATGTAATGAAAACTTTTATATTTCGTCTAAGAGTGCACTCTTTCTTTTTTAAAAAACGCTAAGCAAAAAAAAAGTTGGATGATTAAACTGAAAATCGCAAAATGTTTGCACAATCCGCTAAGTGAGCAACATATAAAGATTTTAAATTGGAAACGTCAACTTTAAGTAGAAAATTTATAAATTTTTTATTGACATTTACTCATGTTTTTTATCGATAACACTAGTGAAAGGTTTGACGTTTGTATATTTATCTTAATGTAGTTGAACGCTTTGCACTTGGTAAAATTTTCTATTGGAATATATTTGTGCTGTTCTTAACATTTTGAACAATGCAAGAAAACTGCAGTGCCATAAAGGCTTTAAGGTGGGCGCTATAACATGCCACTTTTGGTGAATAGAGTGCGGTTTGACCCACGCATTTTGGTGGAGTGTAGAGTTAACACGCACTCTCAACACAAAATGGTAAAAGTAGGAAGATATGAATGCCAAATATGAATTTTTGAGTAACATTAATTAAAATACGGTGATACTTTTCGTCATCAGAGTTTTACTTAAAATACAGTTAATTTAAACAAATTATATTTTATCGATAAATTGTTGAAAAATAAACACAATAGTAATTATTATTGTATTTATATTAGTATTTAAATTATTGCTTCATTTTATGGAATTAACAAGAAAATGTCATAAAAATGAATAGTCGACAGAAATCGATACTTTCGAGAATGTTATTTATGCGTTATTTGAAAGAAGTATTCAACACTTTAGTAAAATGGGTTCTTTTTAATCTTTTATTTTTAATTTTAATAAAGAATTTAGAAACTTTCACTCCTAATTTGTTTTTATTCATTAAAAAAAAAGTATCAATTTCACAATTGATTACCAAAAATTCAACTTAAATTTAAACTGAACTTTCCACAAACATAATAGACGAAAACTTTTTATTTACAAACAAATTTTCTCTACCCATTTGTAAACTGGGAATCTTGCACTAAAATCTAATTTCTTATAACTCCAGAATCTAATATATTCAATGGACCTTAAAAAATGTAACATTGCTGATGTCTGTCATGTGGTCACATGTGTAAATACTATAACAATAGTTTTATTTCTTCTTTTCGATGGTATTTTAAAGTTATTATTTTTTATATTTTCTTTGTAAAATTCATAATACCCATTATAGAAAGTATGTAAAAAAAAACTTCTAAAGTTTCAAAAGGCGAAATTGGTTATTTTGTGGTTTTTATGAATATTTTTACCGCTGCACAAAGCACTTGAACTAAAACCTTTTAGAAATACTCAAGAAAAAAAAAAAAGAAAGAAACAATCACTTGAACATACTCGTATGCTGATAATTAACAACAGAATGTTTAGTTATAAAAATTATCAATAAATTACTACGGGTATTTAAATAAGAAATACACAAAATAGTTCAATGCAGCAATACGAGAATTCTTTACAGTTTCAATTCCCAGACATGTAAAAACAACGTGAATTAAATTTTCCGAAATTTTATCTATTTAAGTTCAATTGTTCGAAAGTTGTTAAACGAAAAACTGAATATACGAGTAAATTCCATCGAAAATTGCGGGGATACAATTATTAATCACATTTGCGTAGCAACAATCTAAACCCACGGATTTTGTCATTTAAAATTTTAAAAATTAAAAATTATTTCCAACTTTTGCAAAATAGAAATACTGGTAGGTGATCCAGCACTCATGTTGATCATGACACATTGCACAATTGTACAAAATATGTACAAGACCAGTATTTGTACTCTAAAAGACATTATTTACGTACATGCTGTTACATTTTGCATGTAACACTATTTGAATTAGTTACACAAAACAAACAAGCCTGCTTTTGCACTCTTAAAATTTGCGTGTGAATTCTATATTTTTATTTTCAATTAAAACTCATACCAACAGATTTTGTGTTTTAACTTTTTTCTACATTCTACTCGTACTTCGACGTTTTATAAAATATGCGATCCGTATAGGCCACTTTGAAATGATTTACGATGTACATGCATTATTGAAAAATTTAGGTATCGTTATTTTATATTTTCACATTTGTCCTCTTAAACCAGCAGCTATAGATTTTTTCTTAATGAAATCTATATTATTCACGGAACCTGTTGTATGAAGTACACTGTCGTAAACTATTAAATTTTGTTTTGAAGGTAAAAAAAATCAAGTAAAATGCAAAGTTTAGCTAAAACTGAATACTTGTAGTGCTTTTGTATAAACATTTGTATCAAAAACTTGATCATTAATTTATGCCACAGAACAAAACAAAAAAAGAAAAATAGCAACAAAATTTAAATCACTTTTAACGAAGTGAACGCAATGTATCACTTCAGGCATTTAATTTTGTTTTTGTTTTTGTTTAACGAAAATATAGCCTGTTCAATTTATTATTAAAATCAACATTAATTTTCGTTTTAAATAGTGGCAATAATTAATAAGAATGTTTAAATTTGTATTATATGTTTCTTCTTCTTTAAAGCAAATTTAATAAATTTAAATAGTCTAATATATCGCAAGTAATTTATTATGTTTCAGATTAGATTTATAAAACAAAAAAAATCTAAAAGTAAAAAATGCCAAAAGTACACAATTGTTTTAGAAAAAGCCATACAGTAAAATACTGTGGTAATTCTCACTCTTATCATGTGTTAATTTTTTTCCAATTAAGTTCCAATTAAGTTCAGAAAATGCAGATGTATGGGTTGTCGGTTAGTTGGTTTGGGTCTAAATGTACAGGTAAGTGCATTTAAAGTAACAGCATTTTTGACTTATGGTGGGAACATAATAGGGACGAACGATGAATTTCGTCTAGCACAACGAATTCGTCACTAAAAGTTCTTTTCGTAAATTCGCAGTATGGCCCACAATTACAACGAAAAAAATTACAGCTGTTATAATCCCATATTCCAGACATTCTTTCAATATTTTTCTCATTTTTTGCATTCATATTTTTCGATTTCTTCAATTATCACTTTACTTGTATCCATATTATTAATTTTGTTATTAAAATTTAGTTATCATTTAACAGCTCACAGTATAACCATTATTTGAAAAAATTAAACATTATCAAGAAATAATCAAAAAGCAATTTTATGGTAAATAATTGCGAATATTTCATATTAAATGAATAATAAATTAAAGAATTATTAAAACAAAAATTAACTTAATTTATTAATATATTTGAAAACTGCAATGAAAAACGGTGACTTTGTACTAATTTGTTCGTCGTTCCTCGGCGTATGAATTAGAAATAACTCTATTGTAGACTTTGTCACCTACGACGAATTTCGTTCGATGGCCGTGTTATGTTAATTTTCATATCGAAAAAGGTTGCCAGCGCAAAATTCGTCGTTCTTTCCAGTCGTGTTGCCAGCATTGGCCGCACATAAAATCAAAATTACATATCGGACGGACAGTAAATGTAAAGCAAGAGTAGTGCTGAACTTGGCTGCAACAGTTGTTTAGAGAGCACTTCGAAAATCAAGTATATCTGAGAAATAAGAAGTTTTCAAATTAATTACAATTCATATTATAAAGAAGGGTCACATTTTAATTAACAGGAAATTGATTAAAAGCAAACCCAAACTGGTTTTTTTTTATTAATTGCAAAGGTAAAAAATTTAATTAAAAAGTCACTAGCGGTAGCATAATAAATGCAGCTAATCATTTCCGTTCTGCCAATGATATAAAAAATATTGTTGCTTGAAAATGTTTAGTATAACGTTTGCAAATAAATAACTAATTAAAAAGTTTTTTATATTGTTTATTTGAATAAATTTTCTACGAAGGTCATTCAAATGACACATACTTATTTACTTTAATTTTGCATTGTCAAATATTTTAAATGACAGTTGACTGGACTGGCCAAGAACTGGGGAACTGTGACAGCTATCGAAGAATAAATTGCAAAAACATAGGAAACATCAAATATATTTACTGGCCTATTGATATAAACTATTAAACATTTTTGTATCAAACAATGGCCAATTATGTAACCAAGATATTGTGTGCGCTCAGTCGTTTAATGCGAATATATGGCCACGACTTACCAGCATCAATAAACAGTGGCATATAGAACTACTTGTCTACAACTGATTACTTAAATGTTTAAAAGTGACATACAGTTTGCTGCAAAACGAAAATGTATTTTTACTGTTTCCCAGTCAAAAAGATTTCGAATTGCCTGCTTTAACATAAAAGCAGGCAAATACAAAATTGACTGATTTCGTTATATTAAAGCAAATATTAATAAAATAAAAATATGGACATCGTATTCAAGTTGCCTATGAACCGCCACAACTCCTGCTGGTACTGCTGTCTGCGTTCAACGACATTTTCTTGCAAAATCCATTGATAGTCAATTAATAAATGTTGGCGAAGGTAAAGTTAATAAATTGTATAATTGTATTCACATATACATAACTGACAAGAAATGTCACAAATCTAGCCAAACAACTCCCTAAAATTGTGTGTTTCAAATGTGATTGAACAACAATGTAAATACCGCATGACATACACAATGTAGCGTTAATTAAAGATCACATGTCATTTGGAAATATAAAGCGCAGCAATAAAAAAAATTGCATTAATCGAAATAAATATTGTCGTAAATACGAGTACATAGCCGTAATACTACTTTTGATTAAATGAAAATAATTTTGAATAAATTCGTATTTAAGAATATAACTGATGCATTGATAGTATTGTTACGGCGGTGTTTAAGACCGTTGTTGTTTCGTTTAAGCCAACTCTCGTTTAGGTCTATAAGCTGCATGATGTCTTACGAACAGCAAAAGTTATACACACACATACATACTACAGGCCTACAATTATAAGTTGCCCACAATGTGTTATAAAAGATATCGAGACCAAATTGTTTGCGACACAAATTAAAATTGAAATGGCATATAAATTGCCAACATTATTATTAACAATGACAGCACAAATGACAACTTGTATAAAGAATGCAAAAATTTTATAACAGCTAAAACAGCAACAATATTTACCAAATTGTATATGCACTCGTTTATAAATATTAGTTGGCGGAACAAATAATTTCCGATGGAATACTAAACGTGCAAATACAATAAAAGCAACTCTAATATTTTGAAATTCGATGAAATAATTATTGTTTCAAAATATTTAGAAAATTTTAGATAAATTAAATTTTTATTTGGTAGGAATTAATTGCTTTATGTTACATCTTCTTCAGATAACTTTGAAAATATATATGTGCTATTCACAAGGTAGTCATAAAGTCATATGTTTTAAAATAATAACACGTAAAAATATGACTGCTAAGAACAACTCGTCAAAATTAGTGTACTATTTCAAAAAACTCATTCTGCTGAATAAGAGAAAAAAACACTTATTCAAGTTTGATATCAATATTCTAAAAACAAGTGAAGAAACTAAAATATTAAGAATTCCCTTAAAAGTTGTAATAATTCCATTTTCAATTAACATTATAGAATTGTTCTTTTGGCATACAAAATTGTTGAAAGAAATATAATCGTAAACAGCTGTTTCCAGGGATATAAGCTGAATAATCTTTCGGACGGCGGCTAGTGGATTAAGTAGCTGCCATTCGTAAATTATTAGATGTCGTGATTTTTTCTTTCTTACTTACTTTTAATTAATTTAAAAAAATTATATTAATGTAATTTTATGTAAAGGCATAAAAATGTTAACAATTTGAAAAGAAATTATATTCTTATCATTGGATTGTAAATATTATGGGGCTTGTAATATCATCGCCGGGTCGACTGAAGGATTTCAATGCACATCTGAGTCTATTCTTCTTTTATGATAAAACAATAAGCATAGGTTTATTATTTTATGACTTTCTTGTTTGAAGCACAAGAACAATTAGTGTAAACTATTTTAAAATATTAAGACATTATGACGTAATAACAGACATTGTGAATTCCCCAATTTAAGTTTTAATTCTACTCCAAATTTACACAAATATCTGTATCACAAATATTGTTTCATTTAACATTTTTATTTTAATTAACCTAAATACAATTCAATGAGATAAATAAATTTAAAGCGATTATGTATCATTTATAAATCAGAAATCTGGATTCAGTATAAATAATAGGTTGCTAATTTTAAAATTCGTATGTTAGTCCATACCATTTTATGCTGCTCCTGCATTGTATGATATCTCATTGTCATCTGAGGCATCTGCAAGTGATGCAAAATAAACTTTTGAAAAAGACCAGTAATTTGCAGCCTCATTTTTCTACATCACGTAAAACGCTCTACCTAACACAAGTGATATTGAAAATAATATGCAAACTTAAAACGTTTTACTTCAATCAAAAACAAACTCCTCGTACAGGGTGGGATAATCACCCGATGTTCTTTTGCTGTAATTTTGTTTTTGTAAGACAAATTTTGGCACTGCTTATGATATGGGCTAAGTGACCGCCGCCAGAGTTGATGACCATACTTGTAGATCCAAAGGTTTTTATTAAATAAAATTACAGCAAAAGCACATCGGCTGATTACTTGTCCTCGGCTGAATATTTTTGGCCCACCGTGTATTATAAAAGGAAACTTCAGGTCCAACATTGAGCAATTTATAGCAAAATTAATCACGACTTTATTATAATAATTCATAATTATTTCATAATAATTTCATTTAATCACGATAATTACTTTTAACGCGATTATCGTAAATTATTTAAAAAAGTAATTCACATTATTATATAATTCGATGGTTGGATTTACCAAAACAAAAATTTTGTGCTGACAAACGCTTACTTTCTTTATATATGTACAAAAATATAACAATTGAATACAAATACTTGGTAGTGGGTTGGTTATACGGAAATAGAATGCGACTCAACTCACTCACTTTTTTGAGAGCAAAATTCACAACAAGCAAATAAACTTGCCCTTCGAAGTGGCTAATTTAATTTAAATCTCCTCGAAAAAAATCTTCTCACAAGTTCATCATCTAAATCACGAGTAACTTCTTGGTTATGAATCAGTTAAATTTAAATGAAATAAAGTGTGTGTAAGATAACATCGAAATTTTTTATTCGTTTGAAAAACTTATTGTTAACATTATGTGTGGAATATAACATCATTCAAATGTTCTGCTCTGGCTAGAGTGCATACGACATGTCCAATTGTCTGTGTCTGGTGCATAAATCTCAACTGAATTTTACCGATGGCGGCATGGGTATGTTGTCTTTGAGGATCGCTATGGTTTGTGGGTTATTCGCATATACCTGCGACTTTAGAAAACCACACAAGAAATATTTTAACAGTGTCAAGTCGCATGATTTCGATGGTCAATTGACATCACCTGCACCATGCCCTCAAATCGCTTGTGCAGAATATCCAATGTGGCAGGAGCTGTGCGGCACGTAGCGCCGTCCTTTTGAAACCAAATGCCATTGGTATCTAGAGCTACCAATTTAGGAAAAAATATCCAAACCAAACAGTGCATTTTTTGCGATGCTTTGGACGCTCTTGGATAATTTGGAAAATTTTGTCTGTTGACGTACCCATTCGTCCAGAAAGAGACCTCATCGCCGAAGATTGTTCTTATCGCGGTACGTGAGACAAACAAAAACACCCATTTTGATGAAACAATTTCATTATTGGCATGCGTGGTTAATGCTACATCCATCCATGGTGATTTGGCAAAACATACTGAATAAATGACAACTAAGTTGACAGATGTAGCTTTAACAATATGCCGTTCTCACTTGTCAAAGTTCATAAGTCCCTGTTGGAAGACCCTTTAGATAGATATATGTAAATAAAAAATAATGTATGATTCTAATTTTAAAATTGTGCTTTTTCCCTTAAAAAATATATGTCAAATTTATTATTACATACTTTATGATATTCTCATAAAGTATTTTTTTTTTTACAAAAGTAAACTCAATAACTGAGGAGGAAAGCATATCCATATAGTACTATTTCGCTAATGCTTACTTAGCTTATCAGTGGATTTTTCCTAATTTTTGAATACAAACCCAAGATCTATAAATAATATATATAAATAAGATCCCATAATAAGTTCAGTTAATATAAATAAATAATCTGTACATGTTCTGTAAGATTTTCTTGTATCCATATGCTGAATTGAATAAATAAATAAAAAATGGTTTGAGCAAAAAGCCCTAAGCGACATAACTTTTAACCTATTACATACATTACAAGAATGCCCATCTAAACTTTTCAAAATACAAAATTTACTAATTAATTCTGGTTTGTTAAGTCCAAATAAGTCACGTCGCAATATTAAAATTTTTTCCAGAAATAAATATTGTTGATCTTTTTACTTATATTTTAATATTTCGTGGTAATTGTTAAAATAATTTTTATGCAAACAATTTTTTTTTTCGCTTCTTCGTTAAAGTTTTTAAAATGGTAGATAAAACCTCTTGCACTTTCTCTGACGATATATGTATATGAGTACAAACATTTCGTATAGAAATTAATCCCGTCAAGGGTTTTTTATTATATTTGAGGAATTTGCAATGAAAACCACAATATTTTTGCTTTTAATATATGTGTTCCTTCTCCTGTAAAATTATGTTAATTAGCGCGTTTTACGTTTTAAGTATCGATATTTATATATATTTTTTCTTTTTTTCCCCTATCTTTTGTGTAAACACGGATATTATTTTTTGACAATAAAATGAATTGAATTGAAATAGTAATTCAATTTTTCCTACATCCAATTGAGCTAATTTCTTTCTACCAACTGCAACCAACATACAACATTCCTATAACAGCATTCAGAACGAATGTCTTAAAGAAAAATAAAATATTTAATATATGCAGCAGTGCTGTTGGTGCCTTGGTGTTGGGACTAGTGATTGGCGGCAATCGCCAATAACAACAATCAACTGCTGAGAAGATCATTTGTATATTTTTTATTTCTTTCTGCGTTCTTTATGTCATGAATGTTACCTATGACTTGTGAAATGTGATATGTGTATAAGACTGGTTAGTATGGCTGCTCCGGCCCACTAGACCACTACATTATTTGTTTTATTTTCTTTATTTATTTTCCTTTTTTTTTCCATCTCAACTTGTATGCCGTTTGTTTCAATCTCAGTCTTTCCCATCATATTGGTGTCTATAAAATATATAGTGGCTGTTCGTTCATTCGTTCGTTTTGTTAGTTGGCATCTAACATTGCCAAGCAATTGTCCACCTACACAACAGCAACAACATCAAAGACGTACGCTGTAAACAACATTATGGACGTTTGCCATTGTTAGATGAAAAAAAAGGGAGAATACAAAAATCATTTGGCTGGCAGATCATGGAAATTCATATTGATGTTGTGTTGTGGTTTGCTTAACAACATTGTAGTCGTACTCTTTCCCTTACCACGCTGTCAATCAATGCTACTTAGAGACATTTATTATGTCCAGTAAGAGAATCAAAACTTTGTGTTATGCTGTATAGGAAAAAAAATTTAATGAGATTTAATGTTGGCGATAAAATTTAAGAGATGAAAAATTGTACATGGCAAATTTATGAAACGATTTCATTTAACCCTAGAAAGATAACATTATTTTGTCGCACAGTGTAGTTAACGATACGTCTAAGAGACATATGTCTATTCACTTCCCTTTGAGGACTTAAAGAAAAGGCCTTTTTACATTTTTTTTATATTTAAAATAAGGAATAAATTTCAGGAAGTCTATAAGAAGAACGCCAAAATAACAGTGTTTAAAAAAATTAATCAGTTTTATAATGTTAATGAAAACTAAAACATAAAGTTTTTATATTTCATTTAAATTTTTCCTCTAGAATTAATCATATTTGCAAAAAAAAATTCAGATTGTTGTGCATTTTCAAAGTGTTTGTGGTCCTCACATATGTAACACATTGACACATGTCATTTTTGACATTCCTCGATTTTTCGGTGGGCAGTATCTTTTTTTTTGGAAATTATTGACCTTCACTGTTATTGCAATAATTTTTACATGATACAGGTATAGTAGTTTCACTAATTGCGGAAACTTTTCGATAAACTGGGTATTTGAAACTTTGTTCCGTTCATTGTGTTATCAGAGATAATAAAGTAGATTTCTTGTTTTACCCAATGCCTCCGAATAATCGAAATAATATTTTGAAAATGCATCAGTAATATTATGGGAATAAAGACAGAGTTAACATAATCATTAGAAAGTCACACAAACGTATAATTCACACAAATATAAATCCCCCAGACGTATAATTTAAACACTTTTTAAAAAACTAATTAACTTAACACACGAAAGCATCCACCACCCGCTAGCTGTTTCCGACAACGGAGAATATTGACGACACCAGCTGTTTTTCTTAGGAAATAAGAAAGAAACAAGAAAAATTTAAAAAGGCATACTACGTCTGTTAGGTGAACGTCATCTTTCTAGGGTTAATTTCTATTACGTGTTATTTGAATTTGTGTTTCAGTACATTTACTTGAGTAACGTCATAATTCTAAAAATTAGATTTTTGATTTAATAATTCAGAATAATTCGTCAAATCCATTCAAATATCTCCTGCACTCACACTCTTGAGCAAAAAAAAAAAAAAAACTTAATTTCATCACTGAGTTGTATGTAACACTAGCTTTTATGACTTATGACGTTTTTGAAGTAAATGAGCGGTATGTTTACCAAACAAATCATTTTCGATTTAGTTGCTCATATTTTGGTAAGATCTCTCCTATGGTTTTTATAATTTTTTTATAGTTTTGCTTAAAGCGTAAAATATAGATTTTAAATAATGGCAGATTTCACATAAAATAATATAAAAAGCGGAAGACTGTGAAATTTGGAAGCTCTTATATCGTTATTAAATTATGTATTTATAGTGCAAACTAAATTTTTTTTTTTTTTTGATTTATTTGATATTGTTGATTTTCATTTTTATTACGGTTTACGAAATACTTTTTTTTCTAAATTGCTTACTTATTTTGTTTACTTCGGTCGGCTGAACTTTTCCAAAAATTTTTTAAAACTAAAACTAATGGTTAATGATTAAATAAAATGCCACCTCGAATAATATTTTTTTGGCATAATGTTAAAAAATGTTCTCACTTAAAAGAAAACAAAATTTTCACCTAAATGTTTTTTTTTTCTTGAAAATGAATGCGGGAAGATACACATTCCACACTTTAAATTTTTGGCCACTTTCTCCAGCATTATTAGCCTCCAAGGCCTCAACTGTTTATCAGCGTAAAGCAATGACTTCATGCTGCCCACAGGAAACAAATTTGAATTTTTAGAGATAATTTGTATAATTTTGTATCGTTGTTCAAGCGTCAATCTATTGATGAAGATTTGCCAGAGTATACTGATCACAAATGTTAAAGCATTGAAAACACCGTTTACAAATCACAAGATTTTTAAATGAAAAACAAAACAACTGTACGCGTTATCAATGTAAAAACTAAATAACAAAACAAACAACAAATTCAACAACTACCGCTTCAGTGTGAACTCAATTTGTGACGTTTCGTTGTTTTATCGTTACTATAACGGAATGTGTTGTAATGAAAGCAGGGAACTTGTTCATTCATATGCCCAACGCGTTCATCATTAAGAGCGCATCCATTTCTGATCCATTTGGCGGCGAATCGCACTACGTATTACACGTATTACAAAGAAAACTTGTTTTTTGGCCGTACGGGACGTATGTGTAATAAACTACCCGCAGACGTCTTCTTTATCTCTTTTGACACTTTTGAATGGAAGCCTGTATTTAAAGCAGTGGTGTTCAAAAATAAAATGAAGATATATTGGTGAGAGAATTTGCCCAGCAAACATAATGTCAAACGTTTAAAATAAGAAAGAAAATGCCAGCTATATACAACTTATTAAATGAATGTAATTTAAATTTTAAGAAAAAGATAAGAGCATCAGGGACCATAAATAGCAGTTATCAATTTCAATAAATAATTTTAGAACACTTATTTGAGGGGAAAAAACACATAAATAAATTCATATAAAACAGTTTTTTTGGGATTAAAAATATTAGACTAAAAAGTTTAACCATCTGTCATTCCTCATTATAATTTTTAAAATCACTTTGAAAATTTTAAATTAAACATTCCATGTTAATACTTGCATGGCAATTGCGAATTAGTAAAATATTTTTTAAATTCAACGAGGTAATTTTATTTCTGAAAATATTTGTTCGCATAAGTAAGTAGTGGAAAAATCCATTTTTTTGATCTGGGACATATCGCAACATCTAAATTTTTCCAAATCTCTAGAGTTCTAATTTTATCGAAATCTTTTACATCAGATCTAAGTATTATTAGCTCTGATTGAAACGTGTTCATTACCCGCTTTTAATGTTTTGTAACATAAAAGGCCTTGAATGTTTTGATCGTTTATCATAAAATACTTTTCACATTTCATTTCGTAAACTTTTATTATATTTTAATTTTTTTCGTATTCAATTCTAATTGAATCGCGTGTGTTTATTGTACTTCGTCCAATAAGAAACAACAACAATGCTTAATAAATTTCTGGTAAAAAAATTACAATATCCATCCGCATGTGCATTCATCGCTTGCTCAACGACGACTGAATGAAAGTTTTTAAAAGCGAATAACAAATGTCTGTGTAAATTTTTTCAACAAATGTTGTATGTGGCGAACATCACTGATTTAAAGATCATGTCATTAAAATTTCTGATGTGATAACTGGGTTAGACAGCCCCAAATTATGATTATTCCATTGCAACTTATGTGCACTTAGTCAGGCACTAATTTTCTACTTTCAGTATCATCAGCCAGCAACATATGTCACTTACATCGGCATAAAAATAAAACCAAACTTTTCCACAAAGTAATACATTTTTCAGTCAAATTATTCCGTGCCGGTTCGGGTGAAAAATTACAAAAAAAAAAACATTAAAAATTATTAATCTTTATTTCTCTATACTTTGGTCGCTTTAAAACTTTTTTCAGCACCCTTAACTTTCTACTACAAAACCTCATGAATTCGATAATTGTCTGAACAATATTAATAGTTAAATATGACCTTAGAACATTTGTTTGATTAATATTTCCTTTTTGATATTCATATGTATGTATGTATTATACACACACACACACACATATATTAGTATGTATTATGTATATTGATGAAATTGGGAAGCGTGAAAGTGTTACATTTTACTTTTAGAAAATTTTTTCTTGAAATTAATGATCATTTACTGTCTCACCACATTCACGCATGCCACAAGGCATTATTATTTTTTGTCTTAATTTCGTTGTTTTCTTTTACGGTTTGAACACTAAAGTTTTAATATAATGCAATTAACAAAAGTCTTCATGCTTTTTTGCGCTAAAAAGTTAAAGTTCAGTTTAACCACAATGGCTGGCTACTGTTACGGGCATTTCTTTAACTTTAGAAAAAAATTCAGAAATTTTGATTGCTTGAACAAAAAATAAATAACACTCACATACAATTTAGTTTAACATCATCAGATTTTCTGTTTATTTGTTTTCTTTTTTAATTTTGTTAAAATGTTGATTCAACATTTCTATGGGTTGTCTTCCTGCTGAATTTATTTCTTAAAGTAGAGCCATCATTATCACCATCACCTGCCTTGAAAATGTTACAAGAACGAGACCTGTGTGTAGTGTACATGTATTTTGATAACAACTGTTCAAAAAAATTTCCTTGCTTAAATGAAAAGTCTATCATCATCATCTTAAGAGTATAACAACAGAAACTGCATACTGCAGTTTATAAAATACTGAGAACAAAAATTAAGTGTTTTTGAAAGAAAAATATTCAATATTTTCTGTGCATAATAATTGTTTTTTTTATATTATTTCTCTAAAAGAATATAAAAAGTTTTCTCAACAAAATTGTTTTAAAATTATTAACATTTGTCGGAAATCTACTCAGAACATGAAATTTATTGGCTTTGCAACCATAACTGCCCGGGTTCGATTCCCACCCAGCCCGGTCAAGTCAGATAAAGTTTTTTCTTACTTTTGTGAGCAATTAAACGTCGGGGAAGTAAAATAACAAATAAAATGGCTCCCCTCAGCTATGCCGCACTTTGCTTTATAATTAACACGCAACTGCAGAGTTGTCCACGAAGCAAGCTCTATTTTCCACCCACTTTCACGACCTGCCTGTACTCTACACTATCCACCGCTCTGTCTATTTCCGGAGGGAGTAATGCATTGCATATGTAGGGGATTTCCCCTGAGCACTGCTCCAAAAAATTTTAAAGTTGTCCTGGTATAAAATGTTGGCAATAGTGAAGACCTGAAGTTTAAAACTCCATATGGAGAAGGAAATAATATATGTTTAACGTTTAAGACAGTGTTATAGCATATATTTTTTTTTTTTAAAGACAATACAAACTCTACGAAGCTCTTACAGCTTGTCTGTAGAAACACCCAGGGTCTAAGCGGGAATCGAACCCGCACCTCCATATTGATAAGACTAATGCTCATGCACTAGACTACGGAGGCACCCAGCACTCAGGAGATGACCCCTACACATGCGATGCATTCTTCTGGAACTAGCGGAAAGGGATATTTAGAGAAATGACAGGAGGTGAAGCTTCACCATTTTACACCTCTGTTTTGGACGTACAAAATTTTTCATTTTTAGTACGCATTTTATTTTGCTGATGCTACACAATACCGACGAAGGAGGGCGTTCGGAAGTGCCTGTGGATTGGTTACAGCTGAAGTCGATACTGTTCAGTGACCAGTGGCTATGAAACCTCAACAACTGACACAAAAACACACTAATGCACATGAGAGAAAATGATTTATGATTTGTCTATAACTTAGTCTGAAACTGGGGTCGAACCCAGGATATATTTGGTTTCATAGTCAACGTGCAGACTACTTCAACCATAATTTCCAGCAATTTCATGATAACTCAAGATATTTGTTTTTTGCCTCCATCAATAATATTATGTTACTACTTTATTTCTTTAGGTGTAAAGAATGCTAATGGTTAACGAAGCACCAAACACCGATTTTTTTTTACTTCCCTTATTCAACTAAAATCAACAACAATCGTGTTGTGCTGATTAGGAAACAAACAGTGATGGCGACTTAGCAAATTGCGTCTGTTATTCATCTTAACAAAAATAGTGACTTTCAAAACAACAAAAATCAAGTAGATTACTAAATGACATGACAAAAAAAGAAGAAGAAAAAATACAAAATAACATTACAAACGTTCGAAGCCAGCCGTAGAAAAAGAAGAAAAGTAAAGAATCACATCTGTTATTGATTCTAATTTGCAGGCTGTCAAGTGTCGCTTGACTGTGGCAATGGCTATAACGTCATAACAATAGTTGCCGCTGAAATTGTCTCCAAATGCAATGACGGTGCTGTTGTGCGGGTAAACAGTAGCAATGTATGCATTTCTTCATCACCTGTTAATTTGACTTGTATGCTGTTGTTGCTGTTGTGCTGCTGCTTTGTTACAATTCATGTCTGCATTTTTTCGTATGATCATGTTTAGTGGTTCTGTCAATATTGACATTAACACTTTGATGCTTTCATTGTCTACACCGTTTGTCTTCTACTCATGTTTGAATTTCATTGAATTCTAATGCAATGCACCAAACAAAACGACAGATAAGAATCGTAAAAATATCAAAACATAAGTCAACATACATAAAATTGTGTGTGTGTGCTTTCACACTTAACTTTCATAACTGCAAGAGCTGTCATCATTTTATGGCATTAAAATCATAGGAAACTAACGACAAAAATTAATAAAAAGAAACAAATCATAAGCTCTCACCTCGAGAAATGTTTATCATCTGTTTAAAAAAAAATATATAATTGCAGTAAGTGTTAAAACAGTGTTGTAAACTGAACTAGCTGGCAGCTAACGAGTGGAAAATTCAATCTCATGAAAATGAATTTTCATTGTTTTTACATCTCGATGGAAGCACTATGTGTCCCAATAGCTTTTCTCAACCTACAGGGAAGTAAACACGTCATGTGCTTTACTTCTTAAGTTTATTAAATATTGAGTTCAAAACGGCATTCGATTCGAAATTTTAAACATTCTATTAAAATGTATTAAAATTTCATTCGAAATCGAATAGAGTTATTTGGGCTCTGATAAAAAGTATATAAAATATGTTGCCCCACTTCGTCTGGTTTATTTTTTAACTTGAGATACAGAAAAAATAGCACATTCTATACCCACATGCTTGTGCATTTGGGTTCTTCGTTTCTATAGTGATACGACTAACCTTTCCATTATGTATATTAAGTGTACGCGGCTACATGACATGATATAAAATCAAGCTCATCTTGTAAACATGGTCCGCTTCAAGTTTGCAACGTGGTCAAGAGGAGACTATATTACAAATAACAGAGCGTTAAAAGTAAGAAAATAAAGAAATACCGTTTGCGAGTTATTTCTTCCAGAGCTTCAGTACATGCAACAAATTATTATGATTAGATAGATTGTGACGGAACCTCAAATGATTGCAAAATATTCCAACACAGAATTGTTAAATATAATTCATTCAGATAATAATTTTATGAAATTTGAGCAACTGTTTGCTCTCATACTCAACCAGTAGAAAGTTATGTTAAACTTGTCACTAAAGCTTCCATATCTGTTTATAGATCAGAAGCAAGATATACTTTTCGCCAGAAATAATATACCATGGTTTGAGACGAAATATCATTTCTCGTAACAATTAAAATTAACAGAAATCAATTTTTCTTTTCTAAATTATACTAATTTATATTAAATCATGTTATTAAAATCATGTTTCTACCATTGCCATAGAGCAAACGGCAAACAAGTAATATTTATAAATATAATTGAAAATTGAAAAAAGAAAAATTATAAAAAGACCAACATAGTGTAGTTTGGCCCTTTTTACGTAACAGGCCAGCAAAAAAAATTATTGCATGGATTCTATTGCAAATGAACTGGTTCAACTTAGCTGCAGAGCGCTAACATTGGCGATCCGATGTTCACATTTAACAAAACAACTCGGCATTTGAATGAGTACTTAGAACCCATGAATGTTCTATAATTTGGTTACGTTTTAGCATGGCGTACTAAGTTCCTGTAACACATTTAAAAATTTATTTTAATTATAAGTACAGCTACGCAGCTGTTGAAATGAATTAATTGTCAGTTTTGAATGTGTTTTCCATGAGTTCAAAAGTGATAATCTTTCTAGGAATTCACGTAAAAAAATGATTAAAAAGTCATGAAAATACCAATTCATAGTGAACGCATTCATTTGTTTTGCTGGGAATGGTTGTTGAAATTGGCAGTTTGGCCCCTTATGCTTTCATATTCTTACCCAAATATGAAAAATGTTCGCCCAATGTTTGCATATAATAGGGAGCAAATTACCACCTACTTGCTTATTTATAAAAAAAAATATTTTTTAGAGAAAAACTACATTGAAATAAAATGCTATTTAATGCTTTAAAAATCAAAATAATAAATAGTATAGCAATTGACATTTCGGTTTCTTCTCAGGAGATCCATCGTCTTCTTCTTTGTTCCTCTTCATCTTCGTCAGGCTCTGCCAATGCATCGCGAACTGTTGTTTGGGTTGGTGGCGATGACTGAAGTAGTCTGAATGTTGACTACAAAACCTAAAAGTCCTGAGTTGGACCACAGTTTCAGATTAAGTTATAATCGCATTTTTTCTGATGTGCATTAATGTGTTTTTCGTTGGTATTGTGTAAAACCAGCGAAGTAAAATAATTACTAAAACAAAGCTGAATGCGTCTCCTTGACAACAGAAGCGCTCCACACTGCTATAAAACCAAAAAAAGTTGTGCAATAGCAGATTTCTATGATAGTTAAGCTTCACTACCTGTCATCTCTGCCACTACCCAGTAGTTCTAGCACAATGCTTCGCATGTGTTGGAGTCATACTCTGAGTGCTGGTCCAAGATAAAAAAAAAATTGAAAAAAAATAGTTTTAGCTCCACCCCAATGTATGTATGACGTATATAATAAATTTTATAAAATTATTTGTCTATGAATAAAACTGAAGTTCCTATTTTTCCGCCATTGGGCCCCCCTAATATTTATTGACTGTATTTACAATAATTTTGCGATTTTGTTACCTTTTACTGCGATTTTAGTTTAAACAAAGTCGTACATTTAATATAGTGGGCGTCAATGAATGATATTTGTTCAACGTAAGTATATTTATATACTTTACTGCCAACAACTGACTGTTGTGCTCTTTTATTGTTGCAGATTGCGTTGGGTTTGTTGCTGTTTTTGCTTCCTCTTCCTTCCTTGGAGCAGGCGATGGCGATGACTGTGCTACAATTTCATATGGAAATAATAATAATAATAATAAAGAAAACAAGTCTTTATATTATATGGTTGTCATTATTTTGCGATAAGAAATGGTTTTGTTGGAATCTTTTAAACAGCAAAAGTATCATCCACATCATACGCAATGGCATTCAACAGCAGGATCAGCAGCAGCAGCAGCAAGTGTTTTGCAAAACCATTTGGGGTTTTTATTTTCAACTCTTTTTCTGTTTGTTGTTTCGTTAATGCACATTTGGTGCTTTGCTTGAAATAAAGTTTGCAGCTTCTGTGGCATTTAAATATTTTAATTTTCTCTTAAAATACATTTGTCATTCTTTCGCTTATCTTAAAAATGCCAAAATTATCAAAAGAACAATTTTAAATTACGCAAAAGCTGTCGATTAAAAGAATTCAATTGGCCAGTAATAACACCATTAGCAGCTAAACTGCCGGCGGCCAGCAAAAGGCCAGAGCTCAACTAATCCACGTTAAAGATGAGAAATAAAATAAGTTATTAAATACTCGTACTGGAATTGCCAGTTTGTATATACTCACGTGACTGTGCGGCTGGAGCCTAAGCAAAATGAAGTTGATAGGGAATTACAAGAGAATTTCTGAAATATCTTTATTTCAAATTTCCCTGGACGTGCTGGAGCTGTATGCCAGCCAACTACTGCCATCAAGATTGGCGTACTGGGACAAAGAAACGCAAATGCGTTGCTGGTGTAACAAAAAAAATATATCTGGCGTTAATTAGGAAAATATAAAATACTACTCTTCCCATCAGAGGAAACCTGAATGCTGTTGGTAGTTGCGATGTTTCGTGTTTGTTTTATTATTTGTTTTACTTACGATTACAACACACTTTGAATTTATTTCTTTTTTTTTCTGCTTATTTTGTTCATTTCATTTATTTAGTTTTTCTTAGCAATTTTAGCATTATTTTAATTAAGTAAGTGCAGTCAATGTTAAAATCTTGATTTCTTTCTAAATGCATCTTCTCACACACAATGCCAATGCGAATGGAGCTCTACGTGTATTTAAAATCGTATATTCAGTTTGGCTTGATGTTGGTCACGAACAAACACAGACAAATACTGATTAAAGACGTATTGTATTTAATTTGCAACATTCAGTTTTATGAAATGTCAAATAAAAATATTAAAACTAGTACTAGTTGTTTGTTTTGGGTGCAAACCGAAAACTTATTGCCACAATCCCCATGAAAGCTTTATATGAAAAGCTTTTAATTTTTTTTATCGATAAGTTAAATGCTTTCATTTCGTTGTCTTCCAAGGGTCCTCTTCGGAGGCTATCGTATATCTTGAACTATAATATGCCGAAAGAGTCTTTAATTGATTTCGAGCTCTTACAAGGACCTTAAAATCAGCTACTGAGGGGGTTACTCTAAAAGACTTAATTAGTCGTAGAAGATTTGAGTTGTCAATGGACGTTGTGGGTTTTTGTGTTTTAGATTTTATTTATAAATATATTTATTAATATAAACTATGCAACCTTTTTTATTTTTTATAATTATTTTTATTTAAAAAATTGTTTAAGCTTTAGATCTATTACAGGTTCTTTAATTTTTATTTTAGAAATTTATCGATACTTCACTGCAACTTTGTGTAGCTTCTTCAGGAAATAAATATAATAAAGCTTAAATAGTTTTTTAAATCAAAATAATTATAAAAAAAATTATTAAATTTTTTTGATATATATTTATTAAGCCTGGGGTCTTTTTTTATTTTATTTTGTTTTTTATTATTCGATATTTCGTTAACAGCTTGTTAACATTATCAGGAATAATAGGAAATTATAATTCTTTTAATTAATTTTTTTTTTTTAATTTAATTTTTTTATTGAATTTTTTTTTAATTTATTTAATTTTGTTTTTTAATTTTTTATTTAATTTTTTTTTTTTTAATTTAATTAAATTTTAATTAATTATAATTTAAAATTATAATTTCCTATTATTCCTGATGATGTTAACAAGCTGTTAACGAAATATCGAATAATAAAAAACAAAATAAAATAAAAAAAGACCTCAGGCTTATTAAATATATATCAAAAAATATAATAAAAAAGGTCAATTAATAATATAATTAAAAATTATTAAATATATTCTAATCTAGGCACATCACATTCAACAGAACCATATTCTGGTCAACATATCGACCAAACCAAAAAACTGTATACACAAAGGAACTTGAACAGTATCAGATATTAGATTAGAAGTCTGGCCCCCTCAGCAAAGGCTGTTAATTGTTCAACGATAGAAACATGACCCAGATTGCAACTTATAAGACAGATCAGTTTCACGCAGGTATGGCGTTAGCAAAAATGCTAAAATTTTCTGCGTTTTCAGACCCGTGCCCAGGTTAATCGGGAACACGATATGTACTTCCAAGAAATTATTCTCGCATAGTGCGGTTGCGAAAAGCCTAAAAATGTAAGTGCACTTTATATTTCGACTAGGTTTGCCCTTTGGCAAATACCTTACAGATTTCTGTATTGTTTGTGTTGTTAATTTCTTTATTTATTTATTTAAGCATAGTTTTTTTCCTAAGCTATTTGGCGCTATGTCATCCGTGGCCTGCGAAATGCCGCGATAAGGATTCGATTCCTCCAAAATGTCTGCTATGTAAATTGTGCGAACCCAGTAATCACAGTCATGCATTTTACTTACGATAAGCTCAAGCAAAAAGCGCAGCAGCATCTTCTTTTTGATTGTTGTTTTTCTTTGTAGTTCCTTTTTTTCTTTTATGGGATCTTTAAGTATTTTCTTTCTATTTGGTTTTTCTCTTCTACTGCAAATGTTTTAAGCCTTTTATTTTGTTTTTTTTTTGCTGTCTGAATGTGTGTGTCATCTTTGGCATTGGCACGCAACATTTACGATATAAAGCTGTCAAGGCGCGCATTTAAATTTAAAGTAACTTTGATAGAGTTTTGCTCAAAATGCTTTATGGTCTTATCATTTTACTGTCTTAATTTTAGCCATAAAATGTAAGCAAAACTGCGTCTGATTTATACACTCAATATTGTTTTTTTTTTTTTTTTAGTTATTTCGTGTTATTTCCTTTTAACTGTTTTATCACATTCACGAAATTACGTTTTTTTTTTAATATATGGAAAGGTAATTCTTGTGGACACAACAAATTGAAAATATTCGTTAAATAAATGCACATGTATACATCGTTTTTAATTAAGTGGTTTTTGTAAAAACAGATTTTTGTTTTACCTTTTATTCGCTTTAAGCTACTATGGCGTGTGTTAGTGAGCAATAACAGTTGGTTGCTGAATTCATATGGAAATTGAAATGGTTTCATATGAAATAAATTTAGAAAAGTATTTATTTTCTTAGTATACTTTTAATTAATTTCAAAATGAGTTTTGGAAATTATCATTTTAATTTGTATATAGAATGGAAGCGAGGGCCACAAAATCCTCGTGGACGAATATACATACAAATGGTCAAATGATATCATACCTTATGGACTACAACGGACTACAACAATGACCAGATAGCCCGAGGTACAGAGTGCTTGTGCATCACAGGGGCTATGAGAGCGGGCATGGATGCACTGCTCAATCCAAAGGTTATTTCAGCAGCCCTTTAGAACTATCGGCGGTGGGCTTAAGCACCAACTGTCCTTCATTAAGTTAAGCGGATGACTCTGACCTTTCGATTCAGCTCGACAAATATCTCTCTTTTCTTCTCTCTCTCTCTCTATCTATCTTGCGAATCTGTATAACATTGATAACCAAAACTCTCAATAAATGAAATGCGTCTGTATTGGATAAGATAATATTGCCCAGCAAACACAAAACTAAGCATTGCAAATGTAATGAATTTTACTTTTAAAAGCAAAATGGAAATGAAGTTTAGAAAAAGTTAATAAAATTAAATACAAAATATGCCTCAGTTTTTACAGAATTAGGCAATTTTTTTCACACGTATTTGATTTGTAGAGTTTAATTTACAATTAAAACTTAAAAAACTAAGTGTATTTAGGCATTATAAATTAAGTTTTCCAAATTTAAGATTTTGTAACAATTTCTTATTAACAAAATATGTTTTAAATTTGAAGAACTTAATTTATTTCTCTGCTTGGAACAAATAAATTTTAAGTCGCAAAAAATTTGTTCGCAGCAATATGTAGAAGGAAAAAGGTATAACAATTTCAATGCATTTCTTTTTAACTCTGGAAAATCGAAATCATTTAGATTTTTCCAGAATTCTATTCCCATTTTTCCCGGAGCATGGACTTCAAGAAAAAACATTTTTCTTTTTTCCTCTTTTTTTATTTCTTTGTGAAAAAGGTCAAAATACCTTTTAATTGAAAATGTTTTTTTTGTTTTAAATGTTTGGTAACATAAAATGCATTGCTTGTTACCAAAAGCATTTTTAATGACAAAACAAAAATTTCTCTCTTCCATTATACTATTTTGTTTGCTGGTTTATTTTGAAATTAAATCAAAGCTGAAAAAACAATAAAGCTGAAAAAAAAGCAGAAAGCATCCGCACATGTGCACTCGTTAACAGTCAATTAACGACTGAAATCAAACTGAAATAGAAGAGAAAAAGCGTCGGTGTGACTTTTTTTTATTGTTTTTGTAGCACAATTGTGCACAGAAAATGAATATTTGGATTACACTGATCTATATATGTATGTTCTATTTATGTATCTCTAAAAGCGTAACTTTGACGACCCAGCGTACAGCGTTGTTCTATCTGCTTAAAACACGTTCATCGTTAAGGGCACAAATGGATGCGATTTGGCAGCGAATCGCACTACGCATTACAGAGAATTTATTTTTCGGCCGAACAGCGCGTATGTGGATTGGACTACCCGCCGAGGTCTTTCCCATCACTTTTGACGTGGAATTATTCAAATCAAATGACCATAAAACTACATCCTCTATCCTCCTTCCCAAAACCCCATTTCAATGTTCCAGCACAATACATCGCATGTGTAAGAGTTCATTCCACGAGTGCTGCTGCAAGATAGCAAATAAAAAGAGTCAAATGTATGCACTTGAAAACTTTCGAAATTAAAAACCGATTAACAAACACGATGGGTTATACACAATAATAAATTTCAGCCAGTACTGTATCAAAGTCAATTTCATATCACCAATCCTCGATTAATTCATTGAATCGACTGAATAAAAATTGTATAACTCACTTTGAACCAGTGTTGTACTCGTATCAATGAAATACTCTCTGCTTTTCCTACTTCCGTAGTATTGCAGAGCTTAACTGCCAACAATACATTAATGTATGGATGTGTGTGACTATACATCCGACTTACCAGAAAAATTTATTAAAAGAAACGATGATGAAAAAATTCGTAAAATTCTCACAGTATAATTATAAATCCATTAATGTTGTCTGAATAAAAGAAACCAATTGAAACAAAAGCCACTAAATTATTATTACCTTTGCGTATACATAAATATAAAAATAAGTATTAGTGTAATTTGCTGGTATCTGCAAAAGCTCTACAAACGGTTTAGCCCTTAGAAGGGTACATTTTTCCATATGGCGCAGTGGGCACAATACATTGAAACATGCTTCGAATTACAAATCATTATGCTTTTTTAAACCAAAACCAAAATGAAAACCGAAATGAAAATGTGAAAAAGAAACGTAAAATATGAACAGTATCAAATTCCTTAAAGTGTCGTTATTATTCGTCTGAATAATTTTTAAGCGTGTTTTAAGCAAACACTTTTTTACTTACAGATTTATTTTTTTGTGTTTTATTTTAAGATGAAAATAAAATCAAAATAAAATCCACTTGATGAGACACCACTTTAGTACTCGTATTTAAATTTGAACATGTGTGCCTGAGATATTTTTGGTCAATTGAAGTGCGTTAAGTACTTGATTTGAGAAGATTATGTCAACATGCTTTATTGTTCGGTTCAATTTGGCACAGTCGGAGCAATGTATCGTATTTCATTAAGGGTGTGGCTTTAGTGTCAGCAACACCAGTTCTGCCATACGCACCATAAATATGTTGCATAAACATAAGACTTTACCAAGAAGCAACATTACTTAAGAAAGTTAATGTATTTGGAAAAGTAAAAATATACTGTATGTATGTATGTATGAATGTACCAAGAAGGAAAAATTAAATCAAATTGACAACGTACACGGATATTGAACGGATGTTTACACACAAAATTGAGGACACGCGTTGAAAGATGAAGATTGAAATAAAGACGATTTTCGTGTTTACGTGTTTGTGTATATTTATCATGTTGGAATTTTATAGCTTGAATTTTAACAAGAAAATTAAAATATGTGAAGAATAAACTACAATAATTTAATGAAGAAAATATATACCTATACAAAGTATAGTGTAAATAAGTATATTTTAAGCAGAATATCTGTTCACACTTACCACGTGTTTTATATACCATATTGCAGTGGTCCTTTCAAATCTGTAAGGAATAAATGGCAAAATTGAAAATTGTTAAGAGTTTTGTTTTAAACAAAAAGAATATGACGATATGATTTCAAGAAATTCGAAATTTTTAATATATTATGAAGCACAGTATCAAAATTGCTGCGAAATTTTGCACGTCTGCAATTAGAAATAACATTCTCATCAACAAATCAACATCGGAAATGCCTAAGTGCACGCGTATAAATTAGTTTGACAGTCTTTTTTCCCCTGTAAAATTTTTTCAATGTAACTTAGGACTTTTGTGTATCCCTATGGCGAAATGTAAATTCGAAACTGTATCATTACCGCCACCAAGAAGATCTATTGTGCAAAGCCCCTCATATTAGACCTCCATCTTAAGGCATCTAAGGAATCTAAGCACTAGTTGTGGTCTGGTGCACCACAGACCGTTTGGAGGCACTGTAATTTCACTCAGATGGTGAAACCTCTGTTTGCCGACTGTAGGACAGTCGCTTACAACGTGTTCAGAGTTCTCAGTGCCACTTTCACAAAATGACCTGTGAAGTATCCCGTTAAAAGGATCAAGGCCGCGCTATTCAGCGAAAGTAACGTATTTGAGATTGCCCTATTCGGGATCAGGAAGCCTTTGGCCTCACACTGACCGGCACTATTATGCCAGTGAGCAATACAACGGCGTTAAAGTTCCTCAACTTATTGAGAAGGTCCAGACACCACCATTTAAGATGTTATCTTGGTAGACTGAAGGCCCCTGCCTATCTGATGTGGACCCTCGTCATGTTCTTACGGAGGCACTCTCCAACACATGTTCCGAAGCATAAATTTCCAGCTGGAGAACTATATGGTATACACCGAACAGGTAAGCAACAACCCAGTGAAAATTATCCAAATTTAGAAGCACTAAAAGCTGTCGGAAGCAATTTTAATCAGAAATGCTGCCGAAATGCACTAAAGTGAGTGAATACACTCTTTACAGCAGTATAAATACTTTAAAAAGGTGCATTCTTATGCGTTTATTTGTTTTTGCTTCTAACCGGCTCATTGCGTGTTGTAACATAGTGAAGCTTCACCTTCTGTTATTTCTCCTACAATCCCTTTCCTATAGTTCCAGCGCAATGCATCGCATGTGTAGGGGTCATCTCCTGAGTGTTGGTCCGAGATAAAAAAAAATCACGCATTATAAAAGCACAATTGCAAGTGATTCCATTATGCTGTGTGCCTTAGAAAACTACTTCCAGGACAGCACAAATTTTTTATGAAAATATATATTTTCTAATTTTACTTAATATATGAGGAAACCTGATATATGTATGTATGTGTTTATATATATTTATAACAAAATTTATAAATTATAAAAAATTATATTTTAGGATAACTTAGCAAATGTCACTTAATATTTAATGGATAAAATTTCATTTATAGTAAAAGAACCGATTAATGGAACAGAAATTAATCGGTTTACTGATAAATGGAGTACCCTAGTTAAAACGTTTCTAACAAATTTTAAACATCGTTCATAGAATTCTCTAATACTTTTTGTTCATTCAGATTAGTTATTTTCGAAAATGTTTTCCATTTCTATTTCTATTTCATTTTTTTCTTCTCTTATTAAAAAATGACTTCCGTTAATGCTTTCACATCATACATCATAGTGTTAATTAGACAAAAGGTAATTTAAGCCAAGAAACATTTTATTCATCTACGAGTATAATGAGTGTTAGTGAGTGCGTCCCAATATGTCACAACTGTTTTCATTAATATGTGAATGTTGTGTAGCGCTAGAAACGTACAATTTAATGCTCAGTTAGTCTAACGAATATTTTAAAAACATGACTGACAACAAGATCAAATTAATGAGCCAACTGTCATTGCTGTACATTTGTGTTGTGGTACTATTAAGTCATGGTTTTCCTGTTGAGTTTTCCTTTGACAAAAAATGCATAGAAATACAACCAGAAATTTTTTTGGCACATACACACACATATTCAAAATAAATTTCACAGTAGAGTTTAAATACCAATGCATTTTAGATTAGAATTAAAACCCTTCTATTCATTATATGTGTTTCCATAAAGGAAGAAATGGCGAAGATCTGTCAGAAAGCAAATATTTTGCAATATCGTTTGCTTAAAACCGTAATAAAATTTTTGCATTTCACTCACGAAAATAATTTTAAAAAGTTTAGTTCATCAAAGATGATAACAAAAAAAAATTTAAAACGTCCAGGGTGCAAATTATGGCTTTCGATTCGAAATTTTAAATAAAATTCTATTGAAATTTCGTTCGATATCGAATGCGGTCACTTGGGTCTGACATTATATTTGGCTGAGGTGATCACATTTCTGGGTTTTTTAATATTTTGGAAAGGTATACGGCATTGCAAACTACAGTTTGTATATAAATTCAATAAAATTCGTAAAATTTCCGGGGCTTTGACTTGCAAAAGTTTGGGGGTTTAATGAAGTATCTGGCCGAAAAAAATAACTGGTCTATGTGTCGTCGCTATTTGAGCAAAATACCTCTAGCGAAATGAAAAATAATGAATAAAATGGCTCATCTTTAGCTAAAAATTAATGTCTCAATATAACATTAGAGATGCATAAACTCTACTTTTACAAAGCAACAGCAACGCAGAGTTGTACAAAAATCAACACCATTATCCTGAATACACAATTTCTTTCCTTTTTTACTAGTAAATTAAAAGTGTAAATATTATTAAACATGAAGATGATTTTAAAAAGAGAAATAATTATAAAAAATTACTACTAAAATACATGTTCAAAATTGAATTCATCTCTTTGACATAAGAGGCGCTTCAACACTCCTATAAAAAAAAAAGTGAAGCTTTCCTCTATCTATCCCTTCATCGCCTGTCATATCTTTCACTATCACTTTCCTATGGAAGGCAATACCTTGTAGTAGGCCATCGTTGCTGGCGTGTTACTTCTCCAAAGAAAAATATTTAAAGAAAAATAAAAATTGTTAAAATCTTTTTTTACGCCGATTTATTAAAGAGGAATCAAATTTGTAAAATTTATCTGCGGCTATTAAGCAAAGGTTCTACGGAACGGACAAATTTGTGCGCGCGCTTCCGAGAGAAAATAATAATTTGTAAAATCTAAGCAAAACAGGAACAAACACATAAATATTAGACAAAGAAAAATATAAATCCTGCTAACGATTGTAAGAGAAGTGAACACAGAAAAAAAACAATATTTGTTGTACCTACAAGATATTTAAATTAATTAAAAAGTCAGAAATTTTGAATTGGGAAGATTTTCCTTTAATTTCAATGGGGCTGTTCTGTATTCCTCGTGAAATCAAACGGTTGAAATATCACTGTTGTTGCAAATAAATATCCATAACAACAATTCGTTTATAATTTCGAGTAGATTGATTTCTCGTGGAATACAGAACACAGGCGCAAATCTTGGTGGTGTATTTGAAAAATCTCTAAGATCGTTGCAATATAAAGAAAAAGCTTTTAATTTTCTTATAGCTAAGTAAGTATAATTAATTTTGTTAATTGCAAGTTCTTCTTTAGACGACCTTTTCATATGAAGCAATTAATATTTCAGATTAGTTTAGGTGATCTTACATTTCTAACTCGCGACCACTAAGTTTTTAATTTTAACGAGTTTCAAAGACATTTACTTTGTCTTTGGCCTGGCGAGCCAAAATGTATTTATTTACGACAATAAGCTGTTTGTATTAAGGATATTCCCTGCATGAACACGCACGTATTATATAATAATCAACAGCTGTGCACATGTGGAAAAGTGTAAACGATAAAATTGTTTTACAGTGTAATATGGTGTTTGATATTGTGGGACAAACTTCATTATTTTTGTAGAAAAATATCTACGCGTCCGATTATGGGAGGGTTACATGCTCAAGAATGTGAAAATGTGCAGAATCCTTGTGAATTTTTAGTACTAAAAGAACTGTGTGTTTACGTCAGGTGACCGCTTAAGGGAATTGTCCCTTAAGAGAGATAGAACACGGTATATTACATTTATGAATTGTATGATAATTTTGTTGCTACATGCTATACTGCAAACTTATATACCTACCTACATATATATGCTTCATAGAAATATCCTTTTAATAACAGGAACTATTTTACCACTTAGTGTCAAATTACCATCAATACTAACAAAGAAAAATTTACAATTTTCTTTTATCAATTTGTCGGAAATAATTATGATTTTGAGGAAAGGTTAACAAAAAGAAAGAGGATCTTCCGCACGATAAAGAGGCACATAAAACAAACCGCCTGTGTTAAAGGCTACTGGTTAAGCAAACTACTGCTACTTCTACCACATTTTTTATAAATGCGGTTATGTATGTATGTATGTACATATATTATATTATGTACAAAAACTATACATATGTTAAGAATGTTTTTAGGGCGTGTTACTTGCGGTAACAACCTTTCATCCATAAAAGATACATTTGTACAGGCATGCATACCCATCACTGTTCTTATGTATCAAAAATAGTATATTTTTTAATTGTGCTACACTTAACGTGGCATTAAATTGCTGAAAACGGTTAGTTTTCAGACAAAAACACTACGCTTTACAAAATATTTAATCGCATTTTCCAATGATGGCGTCAATGAATGACTGAATGACTGAATGACTGCTGAACACAATAGTTTTATATTTTTGTGTCTTCTTATTTGGTGTCGTCATTAAGTGCACATCATTGGCACTTTTAGAACTTCACCGCCACCATCACCATAAATGAAGCAAAAGAGCAAACTGAAAAATACTGACAGTAAATATAGTAGTGCCACCATATGTCCATTTGTAGCCTGGCATTCATTGACAATACGAAAATGATGGAAGAAATACAAAAAGTATTAAACACTTGTTCAAAGCGACAACTCTCTAAATGGTGGATGATACTTTTTATATATGTTTTCGCTGCTTTCATTTTTGTTCTTGATGGATACGTTGTGTATCGCATTAGTTCATGGTTTGGTGGTCTCCTTGCTTAGAAACAAACTTCGTATACAATTTTTTTTTTTTGCTAAAATTTCCATAAAGTTTCTAAATGTGGTAGGCATTTTTTCGTTATTGTTTTCCTTAACAATTACGTTAGCAATTTCTTTTTATTTTAAGAAATATTTTTTTTTTAATTTTGGTATTATTATTTTTGCCTGCATATTTTCATGTTAACACTATCGATCTATCAATTTGATCAGATATACGTTGCGTTGCCGTACAACATTTATTTTTTCCTTGTGTCGTTTTCGCTCCTTTTTTTTTATTTTGTTTTCACTTTGCACTGTCAAATTGAAATGATTATAGATGTTGCATCCTGACTTGCAGTCACTTTCCTTTTTTTTAAGACTTGTCTGTTTGCCGCCTGCAAAAAATGAACTGTTGTGTAGATTATCAGAGACGATTGTGGTAGGCGCGCCTATAGAATCAGGTGTTTTAAGAGCGTAAAATTTTTAGTTTGCAGAAAAGTGAAAATAACATTACTGCATTAGTTTTAACATTAGCATTAAATTAACTCCAAGTCATTTTTATAATTATTTTTGATAACAATATTTGGGAAATGTGTATCTGAAATACAGAAATGTGCAGGACAAAAGTAACAATGGAGGGTGGGAACGTTAAATTCAATGTATTTGATTCAGTTGCAGGGTAAAAATAATGAAGCTTTCTTTTAACTAGCCCTTCATCACCTATAATCTCTATCACTCTGCCTCTATCAATAATTGCCTGAGTGTTACTTCTCTTTAAAAAAAAAAAACTGCAATGATTTTTATATTTTTTTCGACAATTTTTCAGACATTTTTTAATTAACTATACTTGCAATTCCAAATGTATTGTATTTCTAATTGCAATTTACACATTTTTAATTTAATCAATTAAAATTTATCAATTACAATTACATTTTACATTCAAAAAGATTTACATTTTCAAGTAATTATAGTGGAAAAAGTCTCAACAAAACCAACTAATTAGAAAAATAATTCCGAAATAACGTTATTACAGGAGCCTTACGTAGTAATTAATTGTTTTTATTTATTACAAAAGTATTCAATTACAAATGATAATAAACTTGGGAAAAAATCTTATCTTCTTGGCTGTAGCATCCATTTTATTTACTTAACTACATATTTCCAATTAGAATTACAATTACAATTGGGGGCTTTCAATTAAAATTATATTTTGAATCTAATTTAAAAAAAGCTCAAGTGCAATTATGTATATGTTACTGTAATTGAAGTTAAATGTACAATCGAATTTTGAAAAATATATTAAAGCATTCACTACGAATTGGTATTTTTATGCCTTCCAAAGCACATATTTATCTGAATTAAATTTTAATGACATCATAAATGTTAACAATATTATCGCTTTTGAAGTCTTGGAAAACGCATTCAAGTCTGTCTATTAATTCATATGTAATTTCATTTTTGTCCTTTGCGGGTATGAAGACATGTTAAAACGTAATTAAAGCATTGATTCTAAGTACTCATTTAACCCAAGAACCATAACGATATTTTATAATACGTTAATACCAACGATACGTAAATTGTACGTATATATACATTTCGTTTGATAAATTTCAATAAATGACAAATCTTCGGTAGCATTTCATTTCAATTGGTTTTTTTTTAATTCATTAGAAATATATATTGAAATTACATTCTTATACAAAGTAAAATAATTTGCAAATATGTAAATTTTTCTCTAAATAATCCCTCATAGTGCATTGATGACAGCAATAACACGTTTTTATTTTTCATCGGCATAAAAGAGACTAACGTCATGTTTTCATCATGAACACAGCGCGATGATCCACAGTGCTGCAAACCGAGTAGCTCGGGAACTATCCCAGCCTTGTTCATTCGTAGTGTGCTAACGTTACGAAAAAATTGCAACGTGCAAGAATTTAACCTTTATTACCAACGATACGTAAGTTTTACGTACAGTCTCTAAGTGCGCATACTGTAAATTCCTATGAAACATTAAATATGTGTTGCTTTAACACTTGTAAGCATAGCAGCACAATTGATGAGAGCATAGCTAAAATGAATTGGCGTTAGAATGCCGATCACTTCTTTTATATACATGTGAAAACAAAAAAATGTACGTAAAATTTACGTACATTATGGTTCTAGGGTCAAATGACGAGTTATTTTGTTAAATGTAAACACGTGTTCGCCGATGACACCCCTGTGCTAAAATCATGCATTCTTCAGCTAAGTTGAACCAGTCATTAACCATGCATTAACTATTTCAATTGCATCTCTTTTTTTGCGTGATGAAAACTAAGTCAATGTATAAAAAATTAACATTCATATCTAACAAAAAGGATCTTTTTTTATTTTCTTTATTTTTTTATATGATTCTAATTTCAAAATTTTTCCCGGTAAATATATATGAAATGTATTATTTATAAAAGCAAACTGAAAAATTGAGGAGAAAATATATCCATATATGTAGTACTATTTTGCTAATGCTTACTAAGCTGATCAGTGGATTTTTCCTAATTTCTGACTACAATTCAAGATTCTCATGTTCAAACTGATGAGCTTAATAAGCATTACCGAAATAGTACTATATGGATATGCTTTCCTCCTCAATTTTTGAGTTTGCTTTTATAAAATATACATTATGAGAATATTATAAAGTACGTAATATTAAATTTCATATATTTTTATCGGGAAAAAGCACAATTTTGAAATTAGAATCATATATGTATATAAATAGATGTTCCGAAAATAAATTCAGTAATTTATTTTTTTTTCTTTTTTTTTTTTTTGAAGATGTTGACCGAAGGTTAACGAAATATCGAAAATAAATATAAAAATAATAAATAAAAAGAGAGAATAAATAAGGAGAGAAAAAACCTTAAAGCTTAAAAAAATAGATTGTTAAAATATTTTTTTTTCTCTTAAAAAAACGCTTAGAAAAGTTAAAAGTTCGAAAAATTTAATAGCCCTGGGAACATTTCGTTTAACTTTTTTGAGCTTCTACTGTAATTGTCAAAATAGGGTAGGTTAAGTCGGTAGTTTGCTGGATGTAAAAGTAAAGAACCGTTCCAGCCAACTTGGTTCCAATTTTAATATGGTTCCATTGTGATATCTGTTGTGAAAAAACGTGCACATGTTGTAGTGAGAGTCTCTGCTAGGAATCGAACCTACAACACCAAACTGATAAACTTGCGCACAAGTGTTAATATAATAAAACGGAACATTATTTGGTCAAATGTTTGCCATTAGTTTAAATTTGTCTAAATATATTTACATACATATGCCCAGTTTTTAATTTGATATTTAAATACGTATTTAGCTAATTTTCATTTAAATTTAAGTTATATTAAATACAGCTTCGGTTAAAAATACGATAAAAGTATGGTAGCACTATGAAATTATGGGTAGTTTTTCAATACAACACTGTTTATCAATGGCATCCATCATGTGGTACAGAAACATTTTAAAAGTATGTAATAAAAAACACTTTTTAAGTGAAAAAATTAACAAAAACCTTTTCATTGTTTATATTACTTTTATATTGTAATAAAAGTAAATTTTTACGTGCATATATATATAAATTAAACAAAAATAACACTTTTGCCCGACCACATGATGTTTGTGCAAAACAAAAACAAAAAGTGGAAATCATATGATAACTTGAACAGAATTTATATACGCGACATTGGCTATTTAAGTGCTATTTAAATATCATATGATTTCCACTTTTTGTTGTAAATACTATAATGGCGCATTATTGTAATTATAATTATTAAATATGCAAATAAAAATCTCGAGCTAAAGCTTGGCTCCTAATGTCTAAGCGTTTAAGTATATGGAGTTCTTCGAACTTACTCTTCCACATGTAAATACTAATTAACTTTGATATTCATAAAACCTGTTTTTAGTTAACAACGACTTTAATAGAAAAATCGCATACAAAATTTATATTTTAAAAATGGCCTCATTTAAAGATGTGCTCTAAATTCTATAAGAGTAAAAAATTTTTTGATATTTTGCTGAATAAATTTTTCTATTTACACACATTGGAAATACATATTTAAACCGAAATCGTCACTTATAAAAACGACTGAAAATATTTGAAGTGTCTTTCTTTCTTTGTTATAAATACAACTGCACATTGAAAATTGAACTTCAAACTTAATGAATTTGAGTGATTTTTTATTTCCAGTTTTCTTTTTTTCTTTTGTTATTCTACAAACTGATAGCTAAACTCATTTTCAAACTTTGAAAAACTCATTAATTTGTTAATTGTTTCATTGTTGTATGTTGTAGATAACGGTAGAAAATGTTGTAAGTAGTTTCGTGCCGGCAAGTTTCATTACGAAAACAAATATTGGGTGGCGTTTACAAATATACAAAAACATTCGTTTGAAAATTAAAAGTTTATATCATTTAAAGAGTATAATTAAATTATACATGTACAATAAAGATTCCCAATAAAGATATCAAATATTTTAGGTGCTTAAAGTGAATAAATTTGTTGTGACTTTACCGTCGAACACAAATAAATTGTCTTTATAAGAAAAAAATACTGTATTTGTAGAACAATTCTGACATTTAAGTTAGACTTTACGATTTGATAAGAAGTGGAATTATGGAAATATTTTCAAAACAATAGATTCTCATGCAGGGCTACCGAAAGATTTAAATCTAATCATTATATGGAACTATATAACAGTTTTAAATTTTATTATTGTTTAAGAATAAATTGTATACAAAAATTAATGATAAATCATTAGAATTTATTATATTGTATTTTCTTTACGAAAATAAGAAATAAGAAACTGGACATTAGACATTATGGCACAGTGGAACGAAATAAGAAATTTTGTGATCATCAAAAAAAATGTCTTTCGATAAGTGCTGGGTTTAGTTAAAAATTTTGTTAAGACGGCGCTACACATGTCTTTACTTTTAACAAACAATATTTACAAATCTTTTAATTGGAAATTTTAATTGGAATCCGAAGGCGTTTTCGATGTTCCTCAAATCAGGAAACTGTTCCTAAGCACTACAAAGTAATTTATTTCGACTATTTGCTTCTATCTTTCTAGGAAGCAATTGCAGTCCACATTCGTAATTTTCTTGAAAATTAAGAAATCGGTAAATATTTTTTTTTGTATACTCATTTCTAGTTATATGTGTAAAAGTGCCACTAAAGTTGCATTAGTGCCGTAAGCGATGTGTCGAACGATATCAGGGACTATGCAAATAAAATATGATTTTCTTTGGTTTCTTAAAATAGAATCGGATAATGAAAATCATAGAAGACAAAATAAATGTCGAAATAATTTTTAGATCATGCTTGGTTAATCTTATTTACTAAAAATATAACTATTTGTTAACTTTATTTATTAAAGTAAGCCTATTACACACAACACATTTCAACTGTTGCTGGAATTTCCGAGAAAAATTTTTGTTTTTTTGTCAAAACTAGTTACTTTCACTTTATAAGGAATAAAATAAGTATATACCGATAAATTATCATGAATTATAGTTAATATAATTTTATTATATGCAACTTTATTAATAATAAATAAAAAACAAAACTGGTAAGTAAGTGCGGCTTTCTATTTTTTATGAATTTTTAGCAATCAAAAATTTCTTAACTTAAAAAAAATATTACTTATCAATAACTCTAATAATGGCTTTAGTAAAAAATTATTTTAGAATAACGTAAAGCTGGCATAATTTAAAGTTTTGTGACATATTGCCCCTTCAAAAATATATAGTCCAAATATATATATTATCCAAGTTCAGAAAATAATTTTCAATTTATTGTATATTGTTGGTTAGGTTAAAATTTAGAATTCAATCAATATGACTTTTTATTTATTTACTCCGCAACGGTTGTAATATTTTCGATTAGTACTGCTAAAAGAATATTGACATTAGCTATAGAAGTCTATTCTATTGGCACTTCATGCTTTGCAAAGTGTATTAGATCTACATATGTATTTCCATATGAAAAGATTACCAGGAGAAGTAGAAAATTCTGCGTTTACACTGGAGGTTCTTCGAATATTTGTTGATATACACGTTGTTTTAAATTGTAAGAGTGTATAATTTGGCAGGTACATGTGATTTGATGCACTGTATTAAAATCAAAATACTTGGAAGTGTTGATAATGTTTTTTGTTTTCTTCTAACAATATAAACTCGAAAAATTTCGTATTAAAAATATGTTTGTGCTTCCTTACTAATTGTCGTCCTCTGATAATTATACTTATTAATAAATAATTAATTGTATTTAAATGAAAGTTGAACTGTCAATTCGAAATATTATTCAGAAGATGTACAATGGGATGTTGAATTTGTTGTGTAAGGAAGAACAAGTACAGTTCAATTTTATAACGATTTCCTTATCCTGTTTTCTATTTGATAATTCTTCGTATTTATTTTTAAATTTTATTGCTACTCATTTCTTTTAATGCCTTTATTATATTTAACTTAATGAGCCTTCTTATCATTTTGTTGTACTTCGTATATTTTATGTTGCGTTGTTTTTCCTCATAACATAATACGCTGTAAAATGTGTAACAAGTAAAAGTAATTAAAAAAATAATTGTCGTTGTTAAAAATTCACTACGCAACATAAACCCGCAAGGGAATAGAAAATGGAAATAGGAAACTCAAGTATGAATTTATGTCGCCTAATTTAGTGCCACGAAAACGCAATTGAATGAAATAACACGTTTGTGACTGAGGGGCTTCAGAGTAGAAAAGCAAACAGAAGAAAGGAAAACTTAAAACAAAATTATTGAAAATTGAAACTTACATTGTAATATGAACACCATTTTTCATACATAAAAATTCTGAAATAAATGTTTTAAGAAATTTGTCATTTCCACAGTTTTCCGCTCCCTTGGAATGTTACACATAATTAACTGTTGTTAAATAATTTTCCTCTAGAAATTTTAAATAACAAAAAGAATTTCTCATATTACCCACAGTCATCATAATTAAAATGAATGATAAGCTGGTACGGAAATTATTCTCTTCTTGAAATAAATCCAAAACTTACTGTTACTGTAACATTTCTGCTTCTTGTCAATTTGGTTGCATTTGTAATGTACAGTAGTAGTTGTTGCTTTATTCTCATTTAATATTTTTTTAAATATGTAAAAAGTAAATTCATGTATTTTTTTTTACGTTTTCCTATTATTTAGATAACAATGCACTTTTGATGTCAAAAGAAGCCAGTTAGAAGGTGTTCTTAAAAGAACTTTTGTCAAAAAAAATAGTTGAAATAATACACGAAAATTCTTAGACCATGAACGAAATAAACAATGGTTTCATTCACACCATCATCCTGTTTTGACTTTTTCTCTGATTGTATTTGATTTTGTTCGAAAATTTCATAAATTGCAAAATAAAGAGTTTTCATAAATATTTGTATATACATACATATACAGATGTATATGTATGTTTTTTACCCTACTTTATTGCTTTGTATGATGGGTTTTGGTTACCAATAAAATCTATAAGCATGTCTGAGATTTTCATGAAAATGCAATTTTAATGAATAAACCGAAATCTTTTATGATATATTTTACAAATTTTCTAAACATTTCGCAATGTCTTTCTATTCTAAGCGTTCTGACATTTTTATATATATAAATTTCACTAAGCGAAAATTTTGCTGAGGCACACGGTATATTCTGCAAACTGACAAAATGATTCGGATACACATAATTAAGTGTTGAGAAATCACACGTTTTTAAATCGCCTCGGTTTACAAAACAGGGGGATAGAATATGTCATATGTTATACGTAGCCTTTTTCAACTGGCAATTAAAGGTATGCACATACGATTGTCATATAGTACAATATCGAGAGAAAAATTGTAATAAAATGTTCAACAACCGTGTGAACTCACAATTTTTGTGGGCAACATTGTCACAAAACGTATAGTGCGTGCATTGTATGACAACCAAATTGTCACAATTCTGGCAATCGTGAGAACACCCTTAATTTTACATTTGTTATTGTCACATGTGCTTAATTTACTGCACCGTACAATAACAATATTGGCAGATATATATTTCTGTTGGCAACGCTGAGCATAAATATTTACTTACAATGTTAAACACAGGATATGGCAACTTTTGCATTATGAGCAGTGTTGCAAATTTTTTTTTCCAAAATCTTCATATCGACGAAAAAAATCTTATTTTCTTTTTCCTATTAAATATCCTTTTTTATTGAAATAAATATTTTTCTTAATACATACATACATTGCATTTGTAAATGTTTTATACGCGGAGTAACATTATACATTTCGTTACCTTCAGTTGTAAAGCAGCTAAGTCCACATTTTGGAAAATGCAGAATTTGATACAGGGCAATGGACAAAAAAATACATCGTTTGCTGAAAACAAATTCCTAATATTTGTTTTCTAAAAAAAAATGTTTTTTCCCTCTCCGGTAAAATTTATTAAATTAAACTTGACTGCATTGCGAAGGTAGCGATTTTTTTATTAAACTTTTTATTGATTTGTTTTTGTTCTTGAAAATTTCTGCATTTACAATGAGATTAAAATGTATTTAAAATATTTAAATTACCTGAAGCATCTAGTTAGTTTGTTCATATTGATTAAAAATTCTTTCAAATTTGTATTGGCATATTGCATAAACTATTCTTTAAGCAATGAAAAATTTCGGAAGAAATCGAAAGGATTTGCATTCAAAATGATATCTTGAAATATTTCAATGTTTGTTCACCTAACTTGTATTCTTTAAAATTGACATTTTAAAAAATTTCGCTGATTAAGAAATATTTTTATCAGCAGGTTTAATGAATAGGAAATTCAATTGATGTGTAAAAGTACTAAATATAATATTTTTAAAAATCTCTTTTGAAGCTAAAAAAAAACTTTTAATCTTTTTGACATCTCAGAAAATAATAAAAATAAGATATGTATGTATATCTTCACTTTTGATGACACTGATTATGAGCTTTGTCACATCAGTGCCTCTACTTCAACGCAAAGTACTAGATTTGATAAACTTTTACCTAAGGCGAATTCATAACAAGTGAACTCAATAGGCCAGCTGTCCAACTATTTATCACTGTTTTATGTTAAATTGTACGTACGTTGCTATTTTGACAACTATGAGCAGCGTTGCCGTTTTTCGTTATTTTGTATATATTTTTTTCAGTGTGGATGGAGATGTAAATATTTTTTTCATTTTGAGTACTTTTTTCACACTAAATAAAACTACGCTTGTACATTTGTTATATTTTACTTGGTAAGTTTTAAAATCAATTTTATTTAAATTTCATAAAATACACCTTTATATCGCGTTTGTTGCAACTGTCAATGAACTTTTGTTTTATTGAAAAATCGGTTCTGTCGCAATAAAAAATCAAAGTATCCGTTAGCGGAAGCGAACAAAAAATATAACAGTATTTAAATCCATAATTATTTGCGAGGTTTGGTTTGATTTAAATTTAAGGGGTGTACGTACAAGATTTTTCTTCCAAAATTATTTTATAAAATCTCTGGCTAGTGCAGAAGAAGAAATTGAAGAACTATAACATAGTCTGGCATTTTATTTATTTTGATACTTTTTGAAAAAATTTTTGATGCAAAAATTTGTTGTTGTTTTTATTATGCCTTTTATGTTGCGATAGAAAAAAAGCTTCTTTAATATCTGTGAGCAAAGTACTCATTGTGTCAACCTCATATGTCGTTGCATCAATGTCAGTGGAAAAAGACGACTTATAACGTATCACGGATTCGATGTGCCTCGGCCTTAAGAGTGAATTTTTGTAATTTTTAATATGTATTAATTTTTAAGCTAAAGGGGATCCATTTTATTTGCTTTACTTCGACTACGTTTTATTGCTTATGTACTGACGAAGGAGGACACATCAGCAAAAAAAAAATACGATCTACGAGTACCTGATTGTCGAGTCGAGCGTTAACTACTCACCCAATAGCAGGAAAAAATATATGAGTAAATTTCCAAAACCACACAATTTTTAACCCATTCAATGTAGAAGGGTATGCTTACAACGACTTTAATGAAATAAAAATATATTTCAGTTTGTTCCCGTTCTCTTTTAAATTTAATCATACAAATATCTGTCTATTTGTGTGTTTGTCTACTCTTTTAATGGATTGCAATAGTAAACCTCATGTGACATTAAAGCATAAACAAACATGATACAGTGCAATGAATTGAACAAAAAGAAAAATTCTAAAGCAAAAGCACCAAAAAAAAGTTGAGACATGTCTTTGTATGTCTGTACATTGTTTTTACATTTATAAGAAACGTTACCCATAGTGATATTGTTTCTTACAAGGAACTTTACTAACAAAAAAGTAGTTTGCTTTTTGAACTTTTTGGCTTTAATATTGTCTCTTTAACAGTTCAAACATTTACGACAATGTTATTGTAATGTTTGTATTTTGTTGTTTCTGTTTGTTTGTTTGTTCTTGTTTTATTTTGCATTTAATAACGAGTGAGCGTGATATACGCCACTTAGTTAAATATTCGTTGAACCGTAGTAAAACATTTTTTTTAACTTCTATTTTCCTAAGTTATTTGATTTTTCGAAATCCAGTAAAGTTAGCACCTGCCTGTAGCACCTCAACGTAACAAGAGTTGTTATATTATTGGGATGTTGTATTAACCCCAAAAAATAACAACTGCTGTTGTTAACGATAACAAAGAGAAGTTCTAAAAGAATAATATCTTAGTAGACTAATAATTTGCAAGTTTTATGGATAATAACCCGAACTTAAAAAATGTGTACTCAGTACAAATGAAAAATATGAGGACATATAAAAAATAATTTTAGTGCCTCTACTTTTTACCTTTGGATATTAATTCATTTAGTAAAACGTACATTTCTGCAATTTTTATCTTTAGTAGTTCAAACTGAAAATATTGTTATAAGCACAGCTTTGTAAATTTTTCATTATTCAAAATAGGACAACACCGTTCCAAAATTATGTAAAATAGTTCCAAAGCTGACACAAAATATAGTCCCAAATTGCAAAATTACCAAAAATGTTTACATGCAATTTCACCTGAAAAGAATGTTTTTCTTCAAAATGAAGGAAGTGCAGTGGCATGTAGTCCACACGATGTAAAATGAAATTTCATGATCGGGTATACCTGTAGAAGAAAATCTTCAAGTATGTTCGGTTAAGCACCAGATCTTTAATTTTGTGGAATGAAAACATTTGATCCTGTTGGCGATATATTTAATTTTGGAATATTTAAAACAATCTGCAAAATAAATTTTGAAAAAAGTGCCAACAAATTTGCAATAACGCCCCAAAAAATTTAATTTTTTTTAAATAAATTTGTACAGAAATGCAATTGAAACAATAATTGGGGACACGTTGGCAAGGATTAAACTACACTGTACAAAAAGATGTAATTTAGATTGTTATAAACAGTTGGATTTTGCAGAGTAAAGCAATGTACATACGTTTGCCAGATTTTACAATATTGTAAGATATGGCAATATGGTGGCAATGCACTCGCAATGAAAAATTGTCACCGAGGTGCAAATTGTCTGTTCAGACTATTGTAAGAAAACCGTACAATTTCATGGTCACACAATAAATTTATCTGTCAACAAAATTTGTCTGTGCACACGGTTGTCAGATTATTGTATGGCAAAAGTTGCCAGATCCGATTTGTAACAATGTATTTAAATATTTAGGATCAGTGTTGCCAACAGAAATATCTATCTGCTATCTGCTTGTACTATTATGCGGTGCACTAAATTAAGCACATACGACAATAACAAATGTAAAATGAGTGGCAATTACGTGTCAATGGAAGTGAAGGCTGTTTTCACGTTTGTCAGAATTGTAACAATATTATTGTCATACAATGCACGAGCAATACGTTTTGTGACAATGTTGCCACACAAAAATTGTGAGTTCACACGGCTTTTGAATGTTTTATTACAATTTTTCTGTCAATATTGTACTATATGACAATCGTCTATAAGAGTACATACCGTAATTCTAAAGTTACATTAACTAAAAAGTTAATTTTGAAACATTTTTGTGTAAATTAATTACACATTTTATAGAGTTTTTCTGTATTGACTTTGGGGCTACTGGGAATGATCAGAAGGAACTTAAGGGTTCTGATATGGGGCTTTCACAGGGCACTGCTCGATCGCGGTGATGATCAGCAGGTGGTAAAGGGTGCCACCGATCTTTGCAAACTATGCGAGGAGCAAGAGGAGACGTTAGTCTTCTGTCACTGCCCCGGTTTGCAATGCGACAGGCTAAGGTGGTTGGGCAGCAGATTTCTGCTGGATCTGGGGAATATCGGTCATATCAGGGGCTCCTTTGTAGGCTGGCTATGTGGGCGGGATCTATCCATCTTCGTCTTGTCTTTTTTTCTCTTTTTTATTCTTATTTTTGTCTTTACTTCTCTCTACTTCTGACGGGGCACCAGCCTTCCTTTCATTTTCTATTTCGGGCTCTGGTGCCTTATTTCAGAGCGCCTTTAAAAAGACCTCCTTTAAAGACACTTCTTATTTGCTTCAAAAAACAAACATCCCTTTTCAAAAAAGTAACTTCTCCAAGATCTCAGATATGTATGTATAAATGCCTATAGTTATTTTCTTTGCCATTTTATTGCAATATTAAATTCTATATATTCTACTTCAGCCTGCACATGTAAGTGACTACTTGCAACTAGCAAGTACGTATTATCATCGAAATTTTAAAATAAAATTTTAAGTTTTAAAATACTATAGGATGGTTTTACATCGGATCTATAAAGTGCACATGTTTTAGGGGGAAATTCGGCAATAAATGTAAAGCTCTTTTGGTTGAAAAGAACACATCATACATTTCATTTTATATTATGTTACTCGTATTATTTAGTCAGGGAGCAAAAAGCGATTGTCATGATTGAGGAATATAAGAAATAGAACGGTGCTAAGAACAATTGGTGATCATATGGCGAAAATTCGAGATGAGTGTAGTGAAATAGTCAACAATTTAAATTAAATCGATTAAATTAAAATATTTTATTATATTAATCATACATGTGATCACATATATCCAGTAATGGATTAGCAATAGAGGACGAGGATCATTCAGTCCCCCTTCCTAATTCTTATATAAAGTTAAAAAAAAAAACAAAAAGAAAAACAGAAATACGACATCACTCCTTCATATACCTGTTTCGAGATAATTCAACAATTTAAACATTTGCCTTTGCTTAAGCAACTGTCTTGCTATTCCCCTTGACTCAACTACTATTTTATATGAAAATCAATTTGCAAACAGTTCAACCATGAAATTTTATGACAATTGTGATTTTGCTTCTTGATGTCTTACCCCCATCTAAAATTCTTGCTTAGTTTAACAAAAAAAAATAAATAAAAAATATAGCATGAAATAATTCGGTATCAAATGGCAATTGTCATGAAATACAAATACACATAACAATTGGGTTGGCTGAGATTTAAATTCATTCATAATTTAAATGTGCTCTAGTTAGGTTAGTACTATAACACAGCTGGGAAGGTGAACGGAAATCTATGTACATAGAATTGTGTACATAGACATCAACTGAAATGCAACGTCTATCGCTGGTGGTCATAATTGTAATTCTAATTTATATTCCATCAGGTGCCACAACTTCAGCAATAACTAATGTTAAGTATTGCAATACGTAGAAATGACTTTTTAAATACAAACAAATGTGAAATATTTGTGGGGGAAAAAAACGAAATCGTAAACAGAACTAAAAACACACAGGTTGTGGTAACGTTAGTGCCAAGACAAATCCTTGTAGAATTTTTTTTACAGGGTTTGTCATACATTTTGTGGCAAGGCTGTGCTGCTGCACTGGCAAAAATTTATAAAACAACTAAACTAACAATAAGTAACAAATAACTTCCGGTACAAATAATTTACACCAAAAAAAGAAAAAGAGCATAAATAAAATTATACACAATAATATTGTTCTAGGAAAATTTATTGATATTGTGTGTCTTTGATGTCTGCCTTCCGGTACTGTTAAGCAAACATTTCGTTTCGACAATTGTATTTTACTAAGCATTTGCAAAGCAACGCTATGACCCTGACATTGCTTGAAATATAGACAAATTGTGTAATTAAAGAAAATAAACTATATATTATAGCAGGAATAACAGAGGCACAAGTGTACATGTGTTAGATGTCTTTGCAACAATGATGAATTCATCGGATAATTTGAAAGGATTTTTCTTTTCTAAGAGAGTTATACATGGGAAAAATCAGATTTTCTTTTATTTAAAGAAATGACACAACATCCTTAATATATTGACGTTGCAGATTTGCACCTGGAATTGCTGTACAATCAAATACTTTAATTTTCTATTTTTCCTTCTGATTATAAATAATCCTTCAGATTGTGATTTTCACTGTCATTGATAAAAATCAAAAGTATTATGAATATTGATTGGAAAACATTTGTCTTTATTTTTCAATTGAAAGCACCTGTTTTGTTACTTTCTACTTCATTGAAGATTATGGTAGATTTATAGTGATAGAGTATATTGGAATATAAGCCTTAGAAACAAACAAAAAAAAAATTATACTTTTGAACACTTGCTGTGTATAAGAGTAGAAAGAAAATTAATTTTAAAATATTATTCTTGGCAATGATACATTAAGTTGTCCTTAAAGGCAATACTTTTCATATAAGAGAAATTTTTTTTATATATATTTTTTTTTTATCTTGGACCAACCAGTGCTCAAAGGCTAGCCCCTACATATTCAATGCATTGCAATGGAACTAGAGACAGGTATAGGGTAGAGAATAGACAGGTGGTGAAAGTGGTAGGAAGATAGAGCTTAATTCTTGCACAACTCTGCAGTTGTTAATTTTAAAGCAATATTTTTAAGCCAATGAAGCCATTTTATTTATTATTTTACTTCGCCGACGTGTTCTTGCTCAAATACAGACGAAGGAGGGTGCTGTAGCATAGAAAACTCAGAAAAAAAATTTTTCCGATTTGACCTGGCTGAGAATCGAACCTGGATCTTTCTGGTTGCATAGCCAACACGCTGACTACTCGCCATCGGCACTCCCACCTTTGTATGTTTTTATTTTATTTATTTATTTTTTTAATGCTACAAGCTAAAGAGACTACAAATGTAGTTGGCTGCATTCGTTGCCATTCGGCTATTTAATTACTTTGATGGTAGCTACCCCGTTACCGCCAGAAAACTATTACATTTTAAGGTTTGCGATATTATAATATTTTACATTATTAACAATAAAATAAATTAATTTATTTGTTTAAAACTTTTTGGTTATTAAAATATTCACTGTGTCTAACTTTTGTAGTGGACTTTCCTCACTAACAAAATAAAATATTTATATGCGCTCATTTATTTAATATTTCTTGTTAAATTGGTAGCACAAAATCTGTGTATGTCGTTCATAAAAAAAGAAATTAGTTTAATTTGACTACAAGGAAAATATTAGCCGTGTTGGCCTTGTTCTCATATAAACGTGTGTATTTTATTATAGAAATATTGAACTCGGTATCCTGCTGAGTTGTGGTGTGTTTAAATCAAAAAAAATTAAAGACTACATAGTTTTGAGGGTGTGAACGGGCTACTTTAGAAACTTGTAGTTTTTTTTTTAATGCTTGAAACATTTTTTAGTTTGTTATATTTCTTCAAGTTTTTGGTAGAAAAAAGCCACTTTAAAATACAAAAGTGCTATAATTTGTCAAATAATATATGTATAGCCAAACTTTCAAAGATTATTAGTCGAACAGGAACATACTATTCAGAGATAAAAAGATAACTTTGTTTCGCATATGCATTAGAAGAAATGCATACATACGTGTATGTACAACTAACATATCGAGCCTTTGGTGCAATACCGTAGTAATTCAAAATTTGAATTTTTTGAGCTGGATATACAGAAATGATCTTTGGGGAAATATATATCTAAAGGAAAAAGATTATGGTTCTATCTATAACTATTCAGATTTTACAGCTACAAATGTCTTTATTGCCTCCAGCTATTTCCAACAATATTTATTTCCAATAATGAAATATTTCCTTTATGACAAGAAATTTACAAACAGAAAACATTACAAAATATGCCTCTTTATTTAAAAACTTGTAAAAGAATAAATTTAGTAAACGAAAAAACTATCAAAAAGATGGCTCAAAACTTCAAATGCATTTTCCTCAGTTTACGATTTTTTGAATTACGATGGTATTGCACCAAAGGCTCGATATATCAACTATCAAATTATGTATGTACTGAAAATGACAGAAAATGACAATAGTAAAACTGTAATGATTTGTAATTGGTATAGTCACCAGTATTAGTGCCTTATTATACCCTAGAAATCGTAATTTTATATTTATATAGACATTTAACATGTGCGGGTCATTGACAATCTATTGACGTTGGTGCTATTTAGTTTATTTTAGTAACATTTAGTTCTCGGAGTACCATACTGAGTCTCTTTAGCACATTTTAGTAATCTTATTCAACACCTATCAAACGTTTTGCTAGATTTCCACATTAGTAATACTTGCTGCAGGATAAAGCAATTAATTACATTTTATAAGAAAAATTCATTTTCCGTGCATTCGCAACTATTTTCAACACAACAAAATAAAATGGTAACGATAATAAAATGGGGTTTCAACTTTCAAAACCCACCAAAGGCAAAATACCCTTCAAAGGCAAAATAGAAAGTGTAGACGATTCCCTGACATAACTGTTGAGCTCAACTGCTCCCAAACTGTTGGCAAGTGTTGCACTCAGCAGTTACGTCTTAGAAACGGCTTGATGATGAACAAATATAATAGTTAAAAATCAGACTAAAAACCATAAGCAATGAATATTCTGTGATGAAAACTATTTTAGGAAATTTTTAAATTTTTAGTTTCCTTTTTAATTTTTAATCGATCAGTTGTTTCGGCTAAGCACAACATATGGAGTCAATGTAGCGATAGTATTTTATGTTGGATTAAATGTCATAAATTACTTAACTGTTGAGCTGAGCGGAATACGCAACTATGCGTTTCTAAGTCAAACACTCAAAAGTTGCGCAAAAGTTACGTTTTATGAACGCGCCCAATTTAATCAAAAACTCACAAACTCATAAATATATATTTTTATATTTTTTTTAATGATTTGTTTTGTCTGCTTTGTTGACATCTTTCCTAAATATATTACTTTTTTAAATAAAACTGGATACAGCAAGTTTAGGGTAGACCTTGGGTAAATTTCTTTTTGGTTGCGGAAGCCCTGAGTGGAAATTACATATATCCCGTATCCTCTGTTAACAATGTACATTCCACACACTGTTTACAAAAAATAAATTAAAAAATACTAAATTATTAATATCATTTTTATTAAAGTCATGTTTTTAAAAAAATTATTTAAATGTAGCATCACGTTTTAGAGCTCAATATGGCAATTTTGAGGCTATATACTGTTTGTAATCTAATAGTGTAAGGATTATATAACTGCCTTTGCTATATTCCATTGGTCTTCAGTGGTTACGCTACAGCAGTTTCATTGAAAAGAAAATTTTTTTAAAATAACAAATTGAAGTGTTTTTTAAGCTTTTTATTAAAACAGAAATTTAACAACTTAGTTTTCTTGAAAAGAAAAATGATTATTAAATTTAGCTTCTTAACACTATGTGGAATGGATATAACAACAGCATGGCATACATTCCTCCACAATTTTATAATTTGCACTCCATAGCAAACTGGTATTTCTTTGATGTTTTGCTAGTGAGTTTTTGTATCTTTTAAAATAAAAATCTCTTATAGTCTGCTCATTTTTAATAAAAATCTTAACAATTTCTCTCAAACATTTCTTAACACATGATTAATTTATCTTAAATATATAACCACTTCCTCCCCATACAAGTTAAAATTTTCCTTTTTCCCAATATAATACGCTTGGTATTGGTTTTGGTTGAAATGAGTTTTTTTTATTTTCTTGCTTTTATTAAAGAGTATCCGTCAATAAAGTTTTTAATTAAATTCTTCCCAAAAAAACATTTGAAGGATGCAAGTTTTGGCTTGCAATGTATACGAGGGGTGTTAAAGCATAGTTGGATAATTTCGCCTTGCAGATTCACGTGGAAGAGACCTACAATTCTAGGTAAGAAAAGTAGAAATAAATTCATGAGAGTGGCATATGTATGCACATACGAGTATGGATACGCTTCTATAAATATACCACAGTAATTTCCCAGAAAAAAATAAATATGTACGACATGATTTTTTTTAAACATTAACATCGTTACGGAGTAAGTACAAGTTAACCTATTAGTTCAAATTGAGATATTTAAGTTAATGAACTATTCAGTGAAATTCTGCCACACTTATACGCAAGAACGACGCAAGCAATTCATATCGCCAAATCGAGAAACCAATGGTCACCATCTATACCAATCAGGGGAAAAAGAACTTCGTCAATTCACATGTACGAATACGTAACAACAACGGCAACAATATTTTTTACTAAAAAATTTGCTTCAGTAGCCTAAGAAATTTCATCAAAGCAAGTTAGTGTCATCTTTAAGAAATAAAAGCTCAGAAAATATGAACTTCTTTCCAGCTGTACACTGTAATTATTTGGAAGAAAAAGAGCACAAATAATATTAGACCAAATATTATGCACATTTTTATTGTACATAATGTTATTCATAATTATCTTTTATAAATATGTACGTAGACGTTTGTTTTTGTTTAATTTAAATTATTTAAATGAACCGGGGTGTTTTCTATGAAACAAAAAAATTAAAAGAATAATTTTTCTTAATACTTTTTTTTAACCTTTTTTATTATTTTAACAATCTATTTTTTTAAGCTTTAAGGTTTTTTCTCTTTTTATTTATTCTCTCTTTTTATTTATTATTTTTATATTTATTTTCGATATTTCGTTAACCTTCGGTTAACATCTTCAGGAAGTTTTTTTAGAAAATAAATATAAAAATAATAAATAAAAAGAGAGAATAAATAAAAAGAGAAAAAACCTCAAAGCTTAAAAAAATAGATTGTTAAAAGAATAATTATTTGTTTACTGTGGGAATATGGAATTTGTATTTTATTTATTTATGTATTAAATTTTAATTTTATTTTTTTCACAATGCATAATTCATTATTATTTAGTACAAGCAAATAAAAAAGATATCATAAAATCTATATCGCAGTGTAATTGCACTAATGCATTCACATTCTCTTTTTGTGCCGAACACTGAGATACAGCCGTGTTTGCTCATTTCTACTATTTAAAGCAGCTGCATGATGGAAGTTATGCATATGCTTTTAGTCATTCTATAGTGATATGTATTTTTAATACTGATATTTGCAATATTTTCTTTTCTATAATCGATGCCATAAAGTATATAAAGTATATAAATATATTCACTCAACCCTCGTTATAATCATTCGTTACTAGTTCACCCCTTATATTTAAATCGAATTTTTGTTAAAAGTTTATTTTTCTCATTAGAATTTGAGTCAGTATATTTTTAAGTGGATGTTCTCTCCTTACTTACGTACAACTTCAAAATTAAGTTAAAAATTAGGGGTTTTCTTAGCACACAGTAAATTTCAGAAATGTTTAATAAAAAATTCGATGTGTAAATGGAATAATAAACTGCAGACAGTATGTGTAAATTTGAGGATGTGCAACAAGTTGAAAATTAGTACTTATAATGCCTCGACATTTGCTTGGTATAAATAATGGTGAAAGAATTTTATTTGCAAAAACTAAATGTCACAAAAACAGAGAAAAAGCAGTGCATAATTTGTGAGAATAACAAATTTAAATATTGCGACTATGCGCGTTGACTCTACAGCCAAATGATCATGAAGACCGTGCAGCCAAAAATTATAGACCCTCAGATCTATGGAAAGAGCTGTATTTAGCAATAAAAATTTATAATGAAATGGTTCTCCTTTATAATGTTTTCATACTGACTAGTTTTAAAGCAAAAGTTGGTTTTACGTTAAAACCAACTATTAAAATCTAGACAAATATTTTCTTAAAACCATCTTAAAAGCTTTGCTGAACTGGTTTAAGGTGATTTAATGAATTACAACCTTGCTTTTCATGTGCTAAAGGCAGTGCTACCCAGTTAAAAAGTTTAAAACAGCTGGAAATTTAAATGGCGCTCAATGATTATAAAAAAATAAAAAAAAATTTGAGAAATGAAGTCACTACATCAAAACAATAAACGCAGCAGCAACAATAATAAGAAAGAGCAAAAGAAAAAGAAAAAGAAAAAGAAGATATTGGGTAGAGCATAATTAAAATGCTCTCATCTAGTTGTGGAAGGAGAAAGTAAATGAAATTTTATTATAAAAACTGTGCGTTGAAACCTGATTTAATTAAACTTATAGTGAGAACGCAAAATCAGCTGTTTTTGGCTTTAACGTTAAAATCATGTTTTAACTTTTGGTGTGAAAACACCGATAACATCGTTCCTCTAAATTATTATTATTAATTTTTTTTTGTAATTTGAAAAAAGTGAATTGAAGCAGGTTGTTGGTGTTTGAAGACATTTAAAATTTAAAGCAAAAAAAAAGCATGAAAACAACAAGAGCAATTTTTCGTTACTTGGTTCGGAACCGGAGCAGAAATGGTCATTTGTATTATTTCCGTATAAAATTTCTCACACAATCATTTTAAAAACAAAAATTTTACAGCAGGAAAAGAAAAATATAATCAATTTACAATAAATTGGAATGTTGTTGTAATAGAATACGAAATGTGTACTATGTTGGCGATTTAGAAAAATTCTACAACAAACAAATAATAAAAATTGCTATAAAAATTTTATTCCATAACAAGTATTCGCGTCCCTTCAGCCAATACACATAAACGAAATAATAATGACTTGTTTTGGTGAAGTGCCACATACCAAATCCGATCAGCAAACATTAAAGCAGCAAGAACCCCCCCTTTGTGAAGACAATTTTATAATTGGCTCATGGTGTCTGCAAAAGAAAACAAGAATATGAAAAGTAAAATAGGAGGTGTCTTGTTTGCCGCACTGACAACAACAACGCAGCTATTTTAAAAACGCTTCTGCAGCCAAATAAACTTATACATTCACCCGTTAATACAAGTCACAATATTTTTATGTGTAAAATAGCAAGTTTGCAGTTGACAATGCTCATTAAATATATTCTTGCATTTTAATCAGAATACAAAATGTCAATGTGAATGTGAATGTGAATACGAATAGAAATATAAAATTGTAAATTGTTCATTTTCATTAACATTAACATTAATATTATCATAAACATATGGCAGATATCAGTTTACACTTAATAGTCAGCCATTTTTATTACAACGAGTAATGCGAGCACAATAATTTTTCTTTTCTCTTCTACCTTGATGTCTGTTTCGCTATGGCTGTGTAAAATTTATAAAGTTTCATTCCCCTTGTTAGTTAGTTTTGTTTTAATAAACGCGATACCATCCATTCGTTAACACAGGTATGCATTATTCAGGTGATTGAAATGAGTACCACATGAATGCAAGTAACTTTACCATTTTTTTTTTTCTTGTCAATCACGTTATTATAATCATTCTATTTTTAATCCAAAATTATTAGTTAATTATGATTCTCCTAACGCGTAACTAATATTTTTTTTAATGTTCTTCCACCTTCGCACACTGTTTAGAATTTTGGAAGGTCTTTCCATAAATATTTCTCTCAGAGCACAGCTCTGTCGCATTGACAATTTCATAGTATTTGGAACCATGCACTTAAAATCACACAATGTTATGAAAATAATTTAATTATGAGTCCATACTATGTTAACAACGTATATACATATATATATGAAACTTTATAAAAATGGATACGTACCACCTGAGGCCTTTGTATACCTCGATAGTAATGGATATACTCAAAATAGAATCGCTACTCCTATACTTTATCACATATTTATGCATGCCAAGAACAAAACAATAAAAGGCAAGGAACTAACAAGCACTAATAGCAGATTCGACACAAGTGTTTATCTCTATTATGCAAAAATATGTTTCCAAACTTAAATATGAAAAAATTTTGCTGGCTCTCTGAATGATTATTACTTTTTAATTCTTGACCTTTGCTGTTTTTAAACTTGTAAAAACCTAAAGTAAGTTTTTTTTTTAAATTTTTTGCTTATAATATAATAAATATATTTACACATAAAAATCTATGTAGAAATACATATAGTATATTAAAAATACAAATGCATATAAGAAATTTCTAATATACTAATATGTAGACCTCGAATATGGGGCAGTGTACAATAAGATTACATATAGTATGTACTATTTGTTTATTTATAGTTTGAAGTTGACAAATTTCTTCCAAATAAACATTTAAAAAGAAAAGAAATGTAATAAAGTTGAAGAATACTTTTACATAAACTAACATTATCCAAAATCGTCAAGTATATTACTTAAGTAGATACACATACCATATGTCAATATGTATGTAGGCGGGAAATCAACAAATAGAGCCTGTTCGAACTCAGCATTACGCTGTATAAAATACGCATGGCGTTAGAAAAATCATGAGTAAACAACACTACAAATATCATGTGAAATAAACATCAAACATGAATCAGAAAATGTACTGTTGCAGCGGATGAGAAGGAATTCTTTCTGTCTGTGCAACAAATATATTTCGGCATTACATATTCGGCGATTTATATGAACAGATTAGTGATAAATTATTCCCCAGAATATGGTTTATGCATCCCAGAATTGCATGGTGTATCTCTCTAAACCAGTTTATCCAAAAATCAAGGCTAATATTTACAATGAACCAACCATTATTTCTCACAAATCTTTTCTCTGAAGTTAATTCAAAAACTATTCTATCGAATAATAATAGCCTAGCGTCAGTCTTCCATCCTCCTTGCACATGCACCATCCAATCCCTGCTTCACTAGATTTAAGTTCTAATTTTAAGGAAGTTCCCAATCAATGTGTTGGAAAAAGTCAAAGCATACTATGATAGTAACACTTTTGTGATACTTGCTGTAGGCTTATTAATGAAACAGCAGCTCCTAAAAGTTAGATAGATCTAAGACAGTGGAGAATTTAATACTGAATACAATAGAGAACTTATGGAGAAGTTTCGCTGTAGCCTTCTGTATATATTATACAGCACTCATAAGTTAGATATAAGTTAGTGTTTGCAATAATGAGAATTAAGACTGATGCAATTGAACATGTTAAGTCACTTTTAGCTTGGGAAGATTTAAATCAAATGTCAATAAACACTACTCCCTCTATCCTCCTTCCCATAACCTAATTTCCTAGTTCCAGCACAATGCATCGCACGTGTAGGGCTCATCCCCTGAGTGTCGGTCCAAGACAAAAAAAACAAAAAAAAAAAATTTGGTCTATAAGTGAAAAATAGCTATAAGTTTCTGAATCTTATGCTCCACATATAAGCGTCGACCGCACAGACTGTATATAATTTGAAGAATCAAACGACTAAATTTACAGTGTAGTGTATGATAATTACAGTGTATTCCTAATCAGTTACCAAAATATTGACATTAAATATTAACAATTTATTTTATTAATTTAGCTGCAAGTTTGTTTGCTTTCAACCACCATTCATTGCAGCGATCTAAAACCAACTCACTTTCCCATCCCTTTTAACTAACCTGCATTCGTTTGCTGCATTATGATAGCAAAAGTTTCATTTAAAATGGCAATTTTTTATTACTCATTACGTGGTTATAAATGAATGCAGCTATAAAAGTGTTTTAAAAATTTTGTAATTTTACTTTTGCAAATGGTAGTGTCATATTTTATTTCAAAAACTGTATGTTAGCTTCATAAAATTTTTAATAAACAGTTTTTTTTATGAAAAATAATACTCCCATGTTAGGAAATAAATAAAAATTTCAAGAGTCCTTCATCTTTAAATTGTGAGAAATATTTAAATTTTTTATTTAATTTAAATTTAATTTTTTATCTATTTTATGCAAAAATTTAATGCGTGAAAACCTTTGGCTGATTATTTAGCGCGTAAGATTATATAACCAGATGATTATGGGTTCAATCCGTAGTTCAGCTATAAAAAATGTTCTCATGTGCATTAGGATCTTCGGTATTTAGGGCTTTCGGTCTTTCATCGATTTTTTAGCGGCGGCGAAGTAAAATTAATGTATCAACGAGTTAACTCTGCTTTGCAATAAAACGCTCAACAGCAAAGTTAACTAAGAGTAAAGATCTACTCACTCACTGCCATTTTCGTCATTCTATTCGCTACCTATTTCTAACTATTAACAAAAAGGTAACGTTGAAGACCCAAGTGGGCCGAACGTTATGTGTTCTTAATTCCCCGGTGATCTGACATATCTAACTTAACCTAATTGATGGTTTACAAATTATGTGAGAGATCTTAATATTTTTTGTTCATACCTTCAGCAAATATATGTGTAAACAAATGGTGGTAAAAAGTTTTAGGAACTTCACTTAATACCTAAATAATCATTTATTCTAATAGGAAATTGAACGGGACCGCTATATTATTTGCTGCTGTTCTAAATAAGTAAATAAAAGGTTTCTTAAACAATTAAAGTAATATAGATCGGTTCGAAGATCTTTTAAAATTTTTTTGGACAAGAACTTGGTACTTATTGCATTCTGTACAGTTCAACCAAAGGAATACAGAATGGACGCCGTGAATAACATTAAAGTGGACTTTTATAAGAACTTTTCTAACCGTAATTTAGTTGCTCAGTCACGATGTGAATAATTGTCGGACCGCAAAATATCTCTCTTCAGACTACGACAAAATCAATTAACAAACCGATCTCTATGCTCTAAGCAATGTATCGACATTTATACAAACTCTATAGAGAAAATTGCATAAAAATGGAGAAAGGAAAAGAGATTATAAATTTTTATTTTTCTAAGCAAAAAATAAGGTCAGCCTTATTTCGCTTCATATAAAATTATCGATGTTTAAGCGGAGTAAGTAGCAACCTCTTAGTCTTCTGCTAAAATTCAAAGAAAGTTAAAAATATTATGGGTAAAAAATTAAAAAGGCAGTTTAGAATCAGGAACCAAAAGTTTAAATTTTAGAAAAAAAAAATTAACCATCTCTGCTTGAACTCAGTCCCTCCCAATCATCAAAAAATGTATTTTACATTCAGTGTTTATAATATTACTGGTAGCAATAAAAATTCATTTATAAACAAAGAAAGAGTAATATTTGAGTAATTTCTGTTCCCATCATTTAATGTTTTTATTTCGTTTTTTAACTTTACAAAAGTAGGAAGAAATCTAATAAAATGTAGAGAAACACCAAATCAAATGAGTGCGTCAAGCGTATTCTTGTTCTCAAAAATTCTCATTCCCATAAAAATTTTTTTTATTATAAAGCACTTTAATTTGTAACGATGTCGCACTAAAATCTTTATTTGTGTATATGGGAAAATTTACTACAAAAAAGTCTTAAAAAAAGATTCACACAAAAATTTAGATATGCCTTTTTTAAATTAAATCAGAAAATTACGTATCGTTGTAATTTTCTAATACTTTGAAATTGAAAATTGTTTAATGACCAGATTCAATAAAAGTAGTAATAAAACGCAATGAGTATTGTTAACAGTGTTGTCAACTTTAAAATTTGCAAACGCACCAAAAACGAGAAAGAACCCGTATTTTTGGAAAGAAAGCACTAATTTTAAAATAATTAGTTGTATTGGAAATTTATAAGACATTAATTTTATAATGTTGTTTTTATAACAAAACACTTAATTAAAAGAAAATTTATAATAAAACATGTCAACAGTCTTTGCCAAAAATCTAATACAGAATTAATATTAGACACAAGCCCACCCATTTTCAATAATACATCAAATATCGACATTGAACTCAAATTATGTAACTAATAACTACAAAATTGGACGGCAATCTGCCCCCTTATCTCAAGTAATTTTATTGCAAATTCCTCAAATCGGTAACCCAAAAAAAACACGTATTCTTGTGATTTGCTAATTTCACCTGTTAAAATAATTGTGTACAAAAACATTTTTGAAGACTTTCAGGTATTTCGTTCTATAACGACACCTTGGTGCACCGAAAATAAAGAAAATCACCAAAAAATTAAAAATAAAAGCACCGATCATTGAAGCACTAAAAAAAAAGCACGCTTATAATAAACCAATGCTAATTTGGAGTAAAGAGACTTTTTATTGATACATACGTGCAAAATAATTTTTTAATTAAAATACTAGGTCAGATTTGTTGTTCGATTTCTACGCCGCATAATTGTAGTGTCATGTAGGGTGTGTCTGCTGTTCATATAGAAAATAAAAACACTGTATAAATTGATTCAAGCGTAACATGTCTCAATTTTGAGATGTATTATGTGTTTTCTTTGTTTTATATTTTTTTTTTAACAGAAAAACGGAAATGAATTTGCAAATAATTTTTTTTCTTTTTTTGCTTTTACGAACAATTTCATGGCGACATGCAATTTTATAACTTTAAAATGCAACAATACCTTTGGAAAATAAAAAGGAGTATGCATAACCACGCCTCTTGACTACTTACGATTCTAAATTGCACATTTCTATGTGCCCCTTTGCAAATACAAATACATATACATATGTACATATTAACTTGCAAACAAATCAATCAGCAAAAAAAAAAAAAATGTTTCTTTAAAACAACCGCACCAATCCATAAATAGGGAGTTTCGAGTTTCATTAATACAAAAAGAAAAAACACAAAAATAAAAAGAGCGCAAGAAAGAAAAAAGAGTTACGACTTTTGAAAGTTGTTTTTAATTCAAGGAAACTATATCCCTACTAAAATGTCTTCTGTCATAATTTGCCCTTATTAATGTCACCAGAGCCTTATTTGTACCATTTGTATTATTTGCTTGCATAAAAAAGAACGCAGGGAACGAATGAATTACTACTATCCACAATATATACATACAATATATACATTCATATTGCTTAATTATAAATGTTGTTGTTGTTTTACTTTTTGGTTTTTTTTTTGTATTTTTACCCAAGAGTTATTGAAAGTACCAAAGGAAGTTAATGTAACCAGCCATATTTAGGGGTTAAATTAAAATGGCAGAATACTAATAAATAACAAGACAAAGAAACACAGCCAAAGAAAAAATTAAATCAACTCACAGACAAAGCAAAGTAATAAGAGGGAATAATTAATTGGTTTGTGAATTTCCAAAAATAAAAATAAATAAATAAAATAAATTCTCTCCCAGCGGCAAACGTGAGAAAAAAAAATACGAATTTTATTAAAAAGGCCATATTTAGGTCTCGTAGATTAGAAATTCCAATTTTACGATCTCTGTTATGCAAGTTCTGCAAATTTCTCTTATTTGTCTAATTATGTGTGAATTAAGGAGGAAACGCAGTAGCTAACTATTTTTTCATTTATTCCACGCCATTCAAAATTAATTAAATGCCTAATACCAAAATCGTCAGCAGACCAATAAACAATTTCTGGAAAAAAGCTAAGAAATTTCATATGTTTATACAAGACCTCACATTTTTTATATCCCTTTTCCATGTTCCGTAATTCTCAAAGAATTTTTGGAAAAAGGAGCCTGTAAAAAAAGTGCACGCATAAAATTCAATAAGAACCTGAACATGTGATCCGGAAGTAGTGCACAATCGGATTAGTTGTACTTCTTTTTACATAAGGTTGTCATTGTCGGACGTTTTATTTATTGATGGCGTTTCATTGTATCCGAAGTAATGCTCGTGATGCTGAATAAATGTATTTTTTAATCAGTGCAATGGAATAAATTTTTCATTATTTTAGTTATTTATGAAAAGTTGCTTATCGCTTTGCTTAAGTTCTATAAATAAGAAGCAGCTTATGATAAGTTTAAAATCTACAAAACTTCTAATTTAATTTATTTTATCAGAATGCAATAGAATTGTTTTTTTAGAGGTTTAGCACTTCCGATATAGATAAATGTCAAACTAGCTGTTGTGCGAATAAAGCGCGTTTGACTTTTTTTCCAATAGACTTTGGGAAAGTCACGTTTACAAATCGTGAAAATGTATTTCCAAAATTCGCGCTCTCTTCCCCCAACTTACAGTCAATTTTACGGTGCGCTAAATCGCCAAACGGAGCAGCTAATACGCAATACTATGGATTTATTCTTGACCAAATTTACTCTCTTGGATAATATTCATCCTAATCGAGCGCGTACCGCCAGTATAGTAGAAGTCATCGAAGAAATGGTGCAAAATTGGGCCGACACGATGCCGTTCATAAGGCGCTATCGCGGAAATTATTTTTAAATATTAAACCCCATGAAATTGTGAGCTAACAAAGCCAACATTTTAGTCTTCCAATTGAATTTGTTGTGTTTTGTTTTTAAAAAAAGTTCTATGCCGCTAAAAACAACATTTTATATTTTGTATTACTTCATTTTTTTAGAATTAAATAAGTAATAAATTCATATATTTTATACATATGTATAAGCAAATATAAATTTTTTAAAATAAAATCACTTTCATCTTAATTTTCTATATTTTGTTCTTAATAACTTCCTTGGAGGTCGACAATCTGCAGTTATTGATACTGCATAGCATAAGTAGTTTTTAAAGAATGAATTCTAATATTTTTCGCTGCGTATTATTTTCCTAATTATATTTTTTTATAATTTCAAGCAAATAAGTCTGCGTTTACTAATGTCAGCAATAAAGTGGTGCTCGAACTGATGCGCTAAGGGCTGCGTTTATAATACTTGTCGATGACATGTTGCCTTGCAAAATGTTTTTACCACGACATTATGAAAAACTACACTTTGTTCTCATAAAAAGCAATTGACGTTTTGGTAGTCAGGCATACAGTATGATATCGATAATACTGCATTTGAAAAAAAACAGTTGCAATAATTGCCCCATTAAAAATTTTCTTTTTTCGTATTTTTTTTGGAATTTCCCTATTTTTTACTTCAATAATGACTTACACTTTGGCTAAAATATATCTTAAACAAAGTCAAGGACAAAAAAAGGAAATAGCAGTGTAACAGTAAATAAACCATCCTTCTGTTGCCATCTTTCAAAATTACTGTGCTTTTTTTTATTTATATAAATTCTTTTAAATTATGCCTCTTTATGTAAAAAGCAAAGAATAAGCTAAGAAAAAATAACATTTATTTAGAGAAGTGTGTGACATGGGTAAATTTTACCTAAAAAGCTATTCCTTCGTTCCATTTATAACGCAGTTTTTTTTCCCATCAGGTGGACAGCTCAGTCCGTCCGAATATATCAAAGGTCTACTTTCTTTGACAGTACCGCATTCGATTGTCATCGACGAAGGGAATTAAGTTCAGTTGCCGGTGGATTTATATTCGTAACACGGCTACATACGATGCTTGAAAATATGTACTTCTTTGTCGGCTGTTCACGTACCGATATAAAAAGCACGAGTGAAGTTCCTCGTCGGGCCAGTCGCGATTCTATGTAATCCGACGGACCTCGGACTTCAGTCGGCTAACTGCAATATATTTATAAATAAGGCAAACTACGATATCACATGCAACTAATACTACGACTACAAGAAAGAATTTTATTTCAATTCGAGTCTCCCCTTTCTGTGCAGAAACCTGGATCTCTTACGTCAAATGAAATATCAACCAGATGAGAATAACTGTATGTATGTTGTTGTTATTGTTTTCGTATGTTGGCTGTGGGTATCAGTAGTTTTTTTGGATGTTTATCGAATTAAATATAGATGGTAATTATATACGAATATTAGGTTGGGGAAAATATAACGTGACGTGACGAACAATGTTTTGCGGAGTCGGAAATCAAAGGAACAATGTAATGTTCTGGTATTTTAAAAATGATGTTCCAATAACATATATTTGCATATATTCGGACTTAATACGTGTTTTGTATATCAATTAAAATTACAACTTTATAAATTTATTGAACTGCTCATTAAAACACTCATTGCTCTATTTCCTTATAAATTTTGTCAATAACCCATTTTGTTAACTTAACTTTGTTTTAAATATTTATTACATGCCATTTTATTCTGCATAAAACCAAATTTATATTGAATATTTATTATTTGATAACACATGTACAATTATCCTGATTTTCGTAATCAACTTTGGCTAGACAAAATAAACTTTAGTTGGCAAAAATGTTCATCACGATATTTACTTTAATTTTATTTAAAATACAAAACGATTTGGCCACAACTATACAACATTAAAAACAAGTAAACGTTCACATATGTATGTACATTCCTACAAATTTAATTAACCTGATCAGAATCCTGTGAAATAAATGTTTTTTTTTTTTTAATTTATTTAACGTTTACTCAGGTGCGTTACTGGATGGCATTTATAAATAAAACAATTTCATTTATCGACATATATAGCACACATAAATACATACATACATATGTATCTAGGTATGAGTGTACACTGATTTATATTATAATGCATATGAAGAAGAAAAAATGCAATTAATTAATCGCATAAATCTGCTTATTATCCATTTTACTAACAAACGTAATTATGCTCAATAAACTATTGTACAATTATGCACTTACAAAAATACAGTACATGAAATCGGCATGTATATTCAAGTGCACGTATGTATGGATCTATATTTGCATCTCTGTATGACTGCATAAAATAATGCTTATAGAATTTTAATATCTCACAAATCATAATTAATTAATAAGATTGCAAAAAAAAAAAGAATTAAAATTTAACCGAAAAAAACCAAAACAGCGAATAAATAATATTTCTGAATGTATAAAAGTTTATTTATTTTATTGTATATATTCCATGTTTAAAATCATTTAGACATTGAAATTTAATTGCATTAAATAAAAGCGGCAAAAAAATCAACCAAAAAAATACAAGCAGATCGATAATGATTAATGCTCAAAATAATGTAACCAGCTAAACTTAAATTATTTTAGAGAAACAATCAACAATCAAATTGCTTATGCATTTTGCCAATATATCATCAGACACCTATTATGATATGATATTTAAAAACTTTTCAATACAAATATTATTAGGAGTTGGATTTTTGGATGTAACACTGGCCGTCGGCATGTCCAACTGACAAAATTTCTCGAGAACTGCTTTAAAATTCTTATGCATTGCAGTCGAATGAAACTTAAACAATAAATACTATTGTAAAATTAGTTAAGTGTTAGAAAGCATCAGAAATGCCATTAAAATTCAAACATATACAGAAAAAATAATAGTTAAATTTTCTTTTAATTAAGTCTTTGCTCAGTAAATTTTTTTTCTTAGTTTTTTTAATTGATTTGAATGTTCTATAAAAACAGTGCAATCATTGTCAAAAGTGCCATAGAATTGTGAAAAGTTGTGAAATTTTTTCAATTAAAACTGTTAATTAATCCTGCAATTTTCCTAACATATTGAAATTTAATTATCATTTTAATTGAATTGAATCTAACGTTTTTAATTGAATTTTGATACTTTACTTTTGTCTGTGTCTGACGGTGATGTTGGTTGAGCGTCGGCGAAGTAAAATAGTAAACAAAATCGATCTCCAAGTAAGAGTAAGAATTCCGTTACTTCACAACCTGTGTCCTTTACAGCTACCTCCCATGCCACCATGCCTTGTATTCGTAGGACACATATCTGAAGTACTGGTTCACTCTTTCGCAGGATCGCGGCGCTGAAACAGAATATGAATGATGCATTGAACACGAAACTATCGCAAAGGAGTTATATGAACAGGGTCAATTTCAACGCTCAAAAGACCCAATGCTTCATGCTTAGAGCGACGCACGTCCGACGTAGGAAAATTCAAATCAAGTATTCATAAACACTACTCCTTCTATCCCCCTTCCTATAACATAATTTCCTAGTTGCTGCACAATTCATCGCATGTGAGGTGGCCATCTCCTATGTGCTGGTCCAAGATAACAAATATTACAATTTAGTAACCTAATTATAGTGTGCCGATTGTTAATTAAATGAAAGAGTTTTGCAATTTCGTCAAAGAATTTCTATATATTTATAAGTAGTTGCAAAACTACTTACAATCACAGCCACCTAACTAGTGGTGAAATGTATGAAATACACAAACATAACGGATGATGGAAGTTTGCCGACTTCCGAAAACGAGTACTGTTTAGTCTATGTAGGCTGATATTGCTTCACGTTGACTTTTACTTTGTTCCCTTGGAATGTTGTCTCATGTCTATTTCTTTTTGACTAAAAGCGTTACGAACTTTACTTCGAAATTATCAAGAATGGTAGTGATCAAATACAGGAATAAATGCATTGATTGCCGATTTGGAACTACACTGTAGAGTTGGTCATATAGTTGTTTCGTTCCATTTACTCAATAGAAATTTTGTTCCTTTTCCTCGCGTATTTGATAGTTTTGAGAGTGTTGTGCTTTTTAATCTCCTCTTGTTATTTGAACAGAAATATAAATTTAAAATTAATACGATTTGATGCATAAAGTGTGTGTGTGTGTGTGTGTGTGTGTGTGTGTGTGTGTGTGTGTGTGTGTTGTGGTATGTTCTTAATTACCAATATTGGCTGAAAAAAAAAGACAACAAAAAACACACGTTTTAAAAACAAAGTGCAGTTATGAAATACACGCAAGAAAAAAATATCGAAACATAACAAAAGGCCCAGCAGAAGAACAAAGAAAAAATTTCAATATCAAATCCCTCCACTGTGGTCATATTTTAATAAATTTATGCAAAGTGGAATCAACTTTAAATCATTTCGCTGTTGTTAGTTGTTGGTTGTTGGTGCGGCTGCTATTGTTGTTGTCATTGTGTTTGTGGCTGTTAAATATATGGGGAATACAGATTAATCATGCCACCAAGAGTGAGAAATATTGCTTACAATAGCACAATCATAATGGAAGCCTCTACCACTGGCAGGTACGTACGAGAACACATCCACATATATGTATGTACGTACGTTCATGCCACTATATCATACTCATTGCACTATCAGCATCACTTGCACATTGGCTTACAGTGCGAGTTGGTTGAACGGCAGCTTTATGTGTATTTATATTTGTTACCTGTGTTGCTGCTGTTGTAGTATTATAATTTTTAATTCACAGTAAAAACTTAATTCTGCTACATAATCCGTTTGGAATTAATGTAATGTTTCAAAAATGAAATAAACTAATTCTCATTTTAATAAATTGCCTCTGCATATGAAAATCAACAGTCAGCGTTTCTGTTGTACATACGTACATATTCACACTGAATATGTATTCGTATCTACTGCTTGCTGGTCTTATCGAAGAAAGCTGTTTAAATAATACATAAATTGATGGCTTTTTCCTCCTCTACGTAAATGTTTATAAATGCAAATACCTGAAAATCAATTTAAATCGCCTGTATAATACATCACAGATGTGTTGTTCTAATACAACAATAATTATTCGAAATCACTGTTGGTTGCAGTTAACAAAAAAAATGGAAAATAGAAAAACAAAAAATAGAAAAACTTTAGCTGGGAATGCCAGTCGACAAGATATTTAACCTAAATCGCATTCATTTTTTACAGTCAAACATCTAATCAAATCAATTGAGGACTGCACACGTATGCAATTCGTTACACATATCAGAACATTCCTTGTGCGTACGTTTCTAACTTAAACCGTTTCCATTTGTTACGCATGTATGGCAAGAGCGTGCTTTATTGTGCACTCCTCGTATGCCTACATTTTTTCTCCTGCAGTTAAATTTCGTTAAACGATTTTATTTTTTTTTTTTTTTGTTCGACATCTCTTTCACATCTTCGTTTGTGTTGTGTTTGTGAATATTAATCTTACAAAATATTAGCTACAATTTACCCAGACAATTTGTTTTTCAAACATTTCGCATTATTAGAAGTCTAATTTAAATTTGTCACAGCACATATTTCGACAAATTTATAGGACATTTAAGTGAACGGCTAAGGTATTCGACTAACATTTCTATTTTGCAAACAGCACAGTCTATGGTGGAGAGCATTAGAAAAACTTGGTAAATCAATTCGTAACGCTGCAAATGCTGAAAAAAAATGTTAACTAAAGTTTGCTGTGCAGTCGCGCTGATAGATTATTTTTGTAGGACGTTAATTTTGTGTATGACTAATTATATTTTTTTACATAGATCACAAACCAATTATGGTATCACAAAAAAATCTGTGAGCTGTAACGGGATGAATGAATTTTAGGGGAAAAAATTTATTTCTTTATAAAATTACGGAATTTTTTTATATTATATTTTGTCGAATTGGTTTGTGATACTGAGTTGTTAATTTCATTTCTAATTTAAATAAACATCACTGCAATTTTACGAAAATAGTTCTGGCATCAGTGGCCAATATTGCTGATATTGGTAATGCAAAGTTTTTTGTTCCAATAAAATTACTGTACGGCCTTCTACATATATACAGGGTGCGAGTAAAGTAACTATATGATTTATTTTTAAATAAATATTGAATGGAATGAAAAAAAAAACAAAAAATTTAATGATGAAAATAAAGTTTATTTTGTTATTTTTTTACATTAATTGTGAAAAATAATGTCAATTACTTGAGAACTGTTTTCTCTACGCAAAATAATGATCTTTTTAACAGCATTTTTGTTGAGTTTTTCTTGGAATATATGATCAATTTATTCGTGAACGTTGTCCTATCTATAGTTGCTGCTTACTCACACAAACTTTGTCTTTACGATAGCCCCACAAGAAAAAGTCTGTTCCAGGCAAATCAAGCGATCATTAACAAGCCATCTAAAACTAGTGTTGCATATTCCAGGCGCAATGCGAAGTCCTCAGGATTTAGTTTTTGGCCTAGTCGTGTTTAAAAATTCGCCGAAGAGGGCGATCAGAAAGCTGCAAGTGGGCAGATCGTCTTCTCGTTGATGTCTCCCGATTTTCTACGACGCTCTGTCTCATGGCATCAATATTTTTGGCTAATCTGCCAGTTCAAGGTCTATTCGAGGTCTACTCGAATATTCGACAGTCCCAAATTCAGCAAAATTATCCACCAACGAACGAATGTTTCGACCCGTTGGAACAGTTCTTACACCCTAAAATCTTCTGTATGCACGTTGAGTATTATTTATCGAACGATTATATTCAAGGCATAGAAAAACAATCTTAGTTCTTTGTGCAATTGTATAGCGTTCCATTTTTATATCTTCTCCGTCGTTTAATTCCTGTGAGATAAAAAAAAATATGGAATATTCACAAGCAAAGAAGTTATAATTTTTTTACATCGCATAGTTACTTTAGCCACATCCTGTAGTATTATCGTGATAAGAAATTAACGTATATTGCCTTCAGTCGTAGAGAAAATTTTACAAGAGAGTGGAAAAAATTGCTCAAATCTTCTTATTTTAAATATGGAATTGCGGTTTTGATTTGTTGTTGACTCTTTTTATCTATAAAGATGTTTTCCTTCGCATGCAAAATTTTTTTAAATAGGACTTAGTTCGCTTCTTTACGACTGAAGGTGTTTTAACCCGTGTAAAGGTTACATATGCTCGATATTTGCACATATTTTTATACCGAAGTATCCTGTGCGAAGTTTTTGCATTGGTATTCTTAACAAGTTTCGTTCCTGAACTGTTTAGAACTCTAAAAGAAAGAAACTTTATAATCATTTAATATAAAATGGGTAGAGATTAAATAGAGATTTTTTTTCCTGAACAATATCAATACCAGAAGATGTCCCCTACGTATGTAATGTATTGTATCGGAACTAGATGTATTGTAGATAAAGTAAAGGCGGCGAAGTAATAAAGTATTCTTACATATTTTTAAACTTGCTTTAAAATTTCTTAATAAGTGTTTGGTCAACATATCTTAGGTTAGGTTAGGTGGCGGACCCTCCCCGAAGGAGAAGGCTCCACTTAGGCCCATTATTATATCACAAGCCCTTCACATCCGCGGATGAGACATTGGCTACCCAAACCCACCTCGGTTCCAAGACAAATCCCGCTATTGCGGAAATTCTCACACGAGTTCAGTCAATGATAATAAGAAATGTGAGGCGAAGAATCTCCGCCGTTCCATTTCAAGAGCTGGGGCCTGGCACATGATTGGAGCAGCCGTCTCCTCCTCATCCTCAGAACGGTAACTCATGCAAAATTGCGAGAAGGAATGCCGACTCTCTCGGCATGCCTTCCAATGAGGCAATGACCCGTGTGAACCGCGACAGTGCGATTTGTCAACATAACTGCCAGTCGTATTAATATAGTCCACTAACTTTACTTTGCTTATGTTAAGCGAACATTTGCTATTATATTACATTTCTGTTTTAAATTTTATTTAAACTTTTGCTAATTCTGTTTCATAATTTAACATTTTTAAAAGAATTGATATCAAAAGTTACTTTCTAATTTGCTGATGCAAGTGATTTTTTTAATACTTTTTTATTTATATTTTATTGGGCCAGTGCTCATGGGATATGCCATACGTGTGCAGTTCAGTGCACTCAAAATTAAATAGAAAGAGGGATAGTGTAGAGAGTACACAATTGGTGAAAGTGGTAGGAAGATAGAGCTTACTTCTTGCACAACTCTGCACTTGCATGTTCATTATAAAGTTTCCCAAACTCTAATGTTAATTTCGATGCATTATTTTCAAACTAGGGGAGGTATTTTATTTCACCGACAATAAATAAAAAGATACTTCCTTTAATCGGACAACAATTTTTCAATGAAGTGACGAAGATCAGAAATCAAAATAATTACCCGATCAGCACATCACTACAATCATATAAATAAATGTCGTTATTAAAAATTAGTATAAATAAAAAAAGAATTCCAGTGAAAATACTACATAAAATTAATTATATTCCATAATACGAGTACAATCGAAGCAATTGCGAAAGAAAAAACAAAAAATGTAAGAACTTTACGTAAAAAAGATCAACATAATAAATTCCTTGAATTTGACTGTCAGTGATTACAATAAAACTGATATGGCTTAATGAGTATCATTCTACTGCCTTTGCAAGCAATAGAATCTATATGTCTGCTGTTGAGGAAGCAGGTAGTTTCATTTTTTCTTATTTTTTTTTTTGTAAAAGTGCCTTTAGGTTTTATTTTACCATACTTAGTGGGTTTTTTTTTTGTTCTGTCAGTTCTAGTTTTCAGTTGATGAATTTGAAAAAAAGGAACAGCTCTAGAAACGCCTTGTTTGGCTTTATTCTCCTAAGAAAAATAAAATAAAAACAATTGCATAAAATTGTTATTTTTTTTTCATTATTATTGTTTTTACAACTGTTAGAGACGCCAAAAAAAAAATATAGTAGAAACACAGAAAAACTGTCTAACATATGTACATGTTTTCCAAAAATAATATACCCAGTATGTATATGTATGAATGTGCGTTAGTATTCATCTATGGATATTTCTTCCTGCTGTCTTTCTGTGTGTTTTTGTATCTATTGTTTTTCAAATGTATAACGTTAAGCATTGTAGAGGTTTTGAAATACAGTTTTTTTTTAGTTTATTTATTTTTTTGTCACAAATATTTACTTTGGCACAAGGTTATATCTGCTTATTTTATAAGTAGCCGCCTGATCGCCTTTTGGTCATACCATAGCTGAAGAATTGTTAGAAATTTTACTGATTTCAATGACCTTCAAACAATATGAAACATTTTTAACATTAGTGATAAAAACTTTCATACTTTTATAGAATTGAATGCGAACTTGTTTGGAAATATTGAAAAAGTTTGTTAAAAATGAAGTTCTATTAAAATTTCCCCTTTTCAAAACAAATTCGAAATTGTAAATTTTGGTTTGATAGCAACATGCAGGAATAGGCAATGGTTTTTGAGTTGTACGATTGGATTAGCTTTGTATGCATCAGTTGGATGGTATCTTAGGGATAGTTATTAAATAAAATGAACATTGTTGTGTTGAATATACTGTGACAACTTGTTGTATATCTACAAGATACATTTAAATTGTTTGAAGATCTTGTTGTTAGTTTGAATGTTGTGTGTGAACAATATACTTAATGTTTGATTATAACATGTTGTGGGCTTACATTAAATACATGTTTGGTGTTGTTTAGCAGACATTAAAATTTTTTTAACACAACAAATACTTGATTTTTGTTCATTTCTTGTTGAATTCTTTTGTTTTAGGTGCTTCTAATTACTTCCATCTTGAAAATTGTTCTATTTACATTTTCTAACGCTTGCGTATTACTTAAAATTCATGTACAATTACACGTGCTTTATTTTTTATATTTATTATAAAAAAAAAACAACTTTAAAGCAACCCCAAATGCAACATGTTATAACGTTGAATTTAAAAAAAATGACAATTTAAGCAAAATTACTGCAAAAATTTTAAACATTATGATTGCATTCATAAGTTGTACGTTGAATAATATGTAGACATATTACGTACATATGTATGTATGTACATACATATAATATGTAGACATATTCGCAATTAAATTTATTACTTTTGTGGTTTGTACTGCTAAGAAGAATACATATTTTTAATTTCAATACAGGTATGAACTCGGGCACTTGCAACTAATGAAAATAAATTATACCGCTTATTGCGGCTTTCAGGGTATATACATACATACTATCTGCCGTATTCACAAAAATTTTTGAATTTGTAAAAGGTATAATAACTGAAATTTATATGGAAATTTGTCTATTAAACCTACCTATTGAGTAAAAATTTTATAATTCTTAAAATTTTTTCTATTACATATTTTGTTAATTATGTTTTAAAACAAAATCTTTCTTTAACCTTCTTAAATGCCCTTCCTGTTTTAGAATCTAAAACTAAATCCAAACGAAATTTTATTTCTGCATTTGTTTTGTATGTATTGTGTAAAGTATTTACAGTAAGTCCTTTATAATGCGGATAATTGCTTGTAGACCCTATTCATGATTAACAGAATTTTCGGATTAGCGAATTAAATTTTAAACACATTTTTTTCAGTTAAAATTGCTTTTAAACAATTATCGAATGATATAAAATATCTATTAATCATTTTAATAATTATTACATTTAAAAATAATAGAAATATGAATGTATGTATGTATAGATATGTACATACTTACATAGCATATGTACATAAGTATTTATATTTTATAAAAAAGTTTTGTAACGGTACTTTTCTATGTGCATATTACGCAAAGTTCGTAGTGCTCAACGAATTCTTCGGTAAAAGTTCGTTGAGTAAATTCGCAGTAAATTGCAGTTGTCATAATCAGCAAAATTTTTTGTAGTCTGTGTTACCGTATAAAAAAATATTACTTGAAAAAATTAAACATTAACAGAAAACATTTAGAAACCTATTTTATGGTAAATAACTTAAATTAAACTTGAATTATTTATTTATAAATTAAACAACTATTAAAATAAAAATTAACTTCATTTACTAATATATTTGAAAACTAAAATGAAAACCGGTAACTCTGTACTATTTTGTTCATCGTTGTTGGTCGTATAAATCTATCTCAGACTTCGTTCCGTACGACGAATTTCGTCGGCGGCGGTATTTTGTTAATTTTCATATACACAAATGCCTTTTAAGAGGACGAAAGTTCGGAACGCATAATTCGTCGTTTGTCCAATTGCATTCCTTGCATTATGCGTAGCATGATGGTTTGTTCTTTGCAGTAAAAAAGAGAGAAAACGAAAAACAGTTTGTATGCAATCCGGATTATAGAATTGCAGTCTCTCCGGATTATAGAATACACAGTGCAGTGCAAAATGACGTCCGGATTAATAAAAAATACGGATTAGCGGCGTACGGATTATCAAGGGCTTACTGTATACACTTCTAAATACATATGGATTAATATTTTGAATATACCATGGGGTTCAACTACACAAGAACGTCTCCTTATAATGTGTTCCATGTGTTCTTGCAATAATTTACTATCAAGAAATAAATAAACTTTCTTTCTGTAATTTTATTGCAAAAATATTATATCGTATAAATTTGTTTTAAATTAACTTATAGCATGTCATGAAATTAATTATTGCCTTAAATTTAAAGTTTAATTTCGTTTTTTAAAGTTAAACGTTCACTTTAGCAAGTTTCATTGCATTGCAGTGTAGTTTCCTTATTTCCGAGCGCTTCAAACTCTTTACGATACACGTTCGAACGGACGAATTACTAATCTATCTTATGGATTGTGCTAAATAAAATCAGTTAAATAAACTGTTTTCCTTTTTTTTATATGATTTTTGCAGATAGGCATAATTGCTTTTATGCTTAAGAGAATATAATTCATTTGGTTGCAACAAACTTACTGGCAACCTTTTTCTGTATCTCAAACACGGTTAGGTTCAAACACAAATGTGTATCTTTTTGTAAATTTCTTTCAATACTGTACCTTCCTCTGAGCAATTGCAGAGAATTTTGTGATGATTTTGTTTGTGTTGCAGATAGTTTGACGTTGTGTGTACTTTAAACAGGTTCGATGTTGGCGCTATAAAAATATTTGTTAATATTTTAAAGAAAACGAGAACGTTAAAATGTTTTGTCGTAACGATACAAAAATTTAGTATTCAATTAGGCTTTGCGGGTAAATGTCGTGTGAGCGGTAGTGGAAAACCTTTTTGTTTATTGATTGCCAGAAAACGAAAATTTAACAAAATAATTTGTGATAAAAGAAATATTGGCGTGAGTTAAACTGACAACAGCTTTCAGAAAATATTTAATATACCAAAATTAAACCCATAAATACAAAACAAAGTGAAAGGCAAAACTTATGAAAATAAAAAAAAGAAATTATAAAATTTTGATTACAAAAAAAGGAAAAAAAGATTAAATTTGTATTTAGTCCATAAATATTTTTATTATATAAATTAAAAGAAGAATTTTATCTAAAACTCATAAAAAATAAACAAAATGTTGTCTAGTAAAAATATCAATAACCATCTTATGGCTTTTACCGCCATTGCTTTATTTGGATTTATATCTGCTCAAGCAGTCGGATCGAAGGATCTGTTTAGATGCCGCCAAAGTTGCTATCAAAAGGTAGGTCTTCCCAAACTGAATATAAGTATGCTGCACGTGAACCTATGGATGCATACAAACAAACATCCATACATGCATACATACATCCATACATACATACATCCATACATGCATCCATTGCTGGGTAGACAAAAGACTTTGACATTTGAATAGAAGGATTAAAAATGTCTTCCGTTGCTGCACAAGATTTATCAAGTTGAGAGAAAAAACGGAATAATAAATTTTTAAAGAGTTTTTCTTTTTTTTTTTGTTTGAGATAGAAAAAAAAGAAGTAAAAGTAAAACTGAATCTTGAGGGCACAAAATGTTTCAAATTAACAATAATGCAAGCATATGTATGTAGGGAAAAACTCACACAGCCATTTGACTACTAACACATACATAAATGTGCTTGTTTAAATTACAAAATATGTATAAAAAAACAAAAACATATATTTATGAAGCATGTACAATGTTTGTTGTATGAACATGTAAAAGATTATGATCTGCACGTGACTTTAGCAACGTTTTTGGTTTATAACTACCATCATAAAAATCGACATAATAATGACTACGAAAATGTATTTGTACTACATAAAACGACAAAGTTTTATATATGTATTTTTAAAAACAGTTGAACGAAGAAGACTGACGACGGACACATTTTAACTAAAGGAACAATGGTATCGCAAAAAATTTTAAAATAACGATGTCACTGATATTGTTTTGTGTTTATTTAACTTTTTATTTTATGGTACAATTAGAATTTTGCATCAACGTTTTCGTGGCCAATTCAAGTTTGATACACAAATGCTCATTAGCAACTTTGTTAATGAAATAGGCGCCGGAACATTGTTATAACCAACGATCTTTATGTTTTGTGTTTTTAGTGAAAAATAGAGTTTGAACGTTCGTTATTTAGCTGCAGTGGAAATTAAAAATTCTTTAAACAGAAGTGAAAAATCGAACAGGCCGTTTATTCGCTTAAAATAATTATGTAAAAGTGGATTAATAAGGGGAAACGTTATTCGGAAGCTCTGCACGGAATAGCTACCAGCAAATGCTCTCATTAAATTGTACCGGAAATATGTTTTATACCACAACGAATTACTTATCGCTACAGAAAAATGTTAATCTTTATGAATTTGTTGATGTAAAAATGCGCCGGTGTAATATGTTTCTTTAAGGTCGACAATACTTTGAATAAAAATTACACGAGAGAAATGAAAAAAATGTTTTATTAACAAATTAGTAATTATATTGGATTACGACAACCAAAGTAGTTCTTGTCCGACAATTTGTAATAATAAAATTTTCGTCTAGAATGATACGTGAATGATATCACAGCGGCAACCGACGATTGAAAGTATTGCTAAGATGTGAATATTGATAATTTTCCTCTGATAGTTATGCCCCATAAAAACAATAGTGTTATTACATTTAGTTTATGATAGAAAAAATAAATATTTTCTGTTCTAATACGAACAAACATTTATGTGTGTACATTAGGATGCGGTCAATGTGTTTGGGTGGGACGAAACGCATGGCAAAAATCGTATGCGCAAAATTTAATTTTATTAATTTTAAGAATGTTCTTTCTTTTTGTTACAAATTTTCTTTCTAATGCATGTTCATCCAAAGATTTGATTTCAATATATTTATATAAAATAGTACGAATTTTTATGCCTCTCGGCAAGAAGTGGCTTTGATTAGTTTTTTTGCAGAATTTTTCTTAGAATTCTTCCAAGATTACGTTTTTTGTTATACGCCTTAAGACAAAACTAATTGACCCACCCTAATTTATGTACATTTTCAACAGGTTAATACTCGTAGTCCAACGCAGACACTAAATGCTATATGCATAAAATTTTTTTATTTACAAAAAGTTTATTAGACAAATTTTCATACAAAATGCAATCCATATACCTTCTATAAATCCGAAAATTTTTTTCCAACACGGTAGTTAGTATTAGCTAACAGCCCATTTGAACTGTGGACTCGTTGAATCAAAATCTCTAATAACAATTATTTTCGTTTTTAATAACAAAAATCCCTGTATCCAATTATAATTTTTTTTTTTTCAAATTACCTGTGATAAAAATTTTTGGAGAACTTAACTTTAAAACAAATAATTTTTATAAACTCAATAATAATACATAAATATAATAAAGATCTTATTGCAAGTTGAAAAATAGTTGATAACAATTACAGTGGGACCTTCATTATCCGTGATTCGATTAACCGGCAACATCAATTATTCGGGAAAGAAAATGAAAACAGTTTCGCAGAGATTTAAATTTTTTGCTTCGTATAATTATTTTTCGCTTATTTTAAAACTAGCAAACGTGATTTCTATAAAACGTAAAAGGAGATTAATGTTTAATTTAACAATGTCGTCTTTATCCTTAAGAAGTGTTCACTGTGTTCACTATTTAAATTATTATTTTTCTTATATTCTTGCAACATGTACATAAAATTCTTGAATACAACAATAATCATTTATTAATTATTAAAAATACATATTAGAAAATAATCCAAAATTGGTACTCAATTAACCTGGAAAATTGGTTATCCAAAACTGTCCCGTTCCGAGCATTTCGGATAACTGTTGTTAAAAATTTATAAAGCGTTTAGTAAATGTTTATTAATTCAATGACTGAGTTTATTAAATATGCATAAATATTTAATAAACTATTTATTAGTTACTATTTCAAATATTGCAGTCTCGATAAACATTTTATTAATTTAATAAGAAATTTTATTGAAATTAATTTTTGTCCTTAACAACAAGACTTTTTCAATTAAAATTCATGTTTAATTTTTTTTACAGCATGCATGTATAGCACAAGTTAAGTAAATAATAATTAAAATTTACGATTAAAGGGTTAATTTATAAATATGAAATTTGTTGAAATGAGAAAAGTTAAAAAAATAGAAATCAAATAATTATTAATTTATGTTTGTTGTTTGGTTAAAGTATTGGTCTATGTATTTGTTAAATTTTGTGTCTGAAATTCTCAAAACTTTTTCAAAGTTTTGTTTGAACGTAATTCTTTTTGACTTGGCGTTGAATAAATAAAAAGAAATTCATATTATTTAAAAATTAGTATTTTACACTGAACAAGTCTCAGGTTGCGGCAGCACAGCGAAAAAAGCATTAATTATAGAATATCAATACTTTGTATCAAGGGTTGTATCACATTCGACAAAGACTTCAGTACTACTAAATATGAGAATTCTTATCAAATACTAAATAAATTTTATATTCATACATACATATTTATATAAAAATATATTTATGTACATAATTATTTGAGAAGCCATAATATTTTTATGTTCCTGCTTTTAGTACATAATAAATAATCATCATATAAATAAAACAAAATAAGAAAAAAAAATTCGATTTTTGTATACAATAACTAACGATAATTGTCAATTGTATCTGGTATTTCGACAATGACTTTTAATAGCGTTTAAATGGTTAATTACAATTTTTTTTTTTGTAATTTGTTTAATTTTTACCAGTTCTGTTACGTGAAACTTAAAATATCATGTTGATATACTATTTATTTATGTTGGCTTCAATCAAATAAATATTTACAATCATAAACAATAGGCACACCAACCAGCTCATTCCACAAACTGTGAGCGTATTTTCAAATCAACTATTTTTTTTTTTTTTTTTTGTTAGAATTTTATATTTAGGTTGTCATCAAATATGGGTCTATTTATTTATTTTAGTCAGCAGTTTTCCATGTATAGGGAAAATTTGCTACGAAACTAACCAAATATATCAATCATAAAACGTGTATGAGTTTCAGTAGTTTTTAATCGTTCATTGTTTGTTAAACAAATATTGACTTGAAGTTTTCGTATTATTTGTTTGCTTGTTCTTTTTTTTTGTGGTTCATGTTTCATATCGATGTTTAAAACTAGAAAAATTTAAATTCAAATTATATGTATTTTGTTATTGATGACAGGAAGAAAAGTGGCCAATACAATAAAGGCGAAAAGTCAATACATTCTTGTTTAGTTAAATATTTTCACAGTTTATCACAGTTTTTTATAGGCTTTTGCAATTTGTTTGTCCTTGTTGTAATTAATAGAATGTGTACATAGTGTCAGCACTTTCGTACGGTAACGACGTTTTTCTTTGTGAAAATAATTGAATAAAATTTTAAAAATAATATATTGTGGAAAATATAAAATAATAATTCACAATTTTCTACTGTCAGTTTTATTAAAAACTCACAAAACATGAGGTGATAACTTAAAGAAGGCAGAAGTGTTATAAAATAATACTAATAATGATAACAATAATAATAACTAATCGATCTCTGCAAAATTTCTTACTATATTTACTCGCATATACATAAATATATTTTATTCTAATTGACATTTGCATAATAATTTTCGCATCATATTTAAGTAATGTTAACTTTCAAGTGTTGTTTTAGCAGTGTTGCTTTCAAGTCTTGATTTTTATTTTTAAATACAAAATGCTCAAATGATTTTGGTTAATGAAATATAAATGCCGTGTTGTTACTTCGAAGAGCGTCTAAAAAATTTTGTGTTACCATATGTGAAAAATTATTTTATTTTCGAAGTTTTTTTTAGATGTGAAAAAGATTAAAAGATTTTTTTTTAGCTTAAAAAAGACTGTTAATTAAAGTGCTTGTTAAGTTAGGTGGCGGACCCTCCCCGAAGGAGAACTCCCCACTTAGGCCACTGCTTCGGCCCATTGTGATATGATAAGAAACACCCAGGGCGTAGGCGGGAATCGAATACGCACCTCCAGATTGATAAGACGTATGCTCATACACTAAGCTACCCAAGTGCCTGTTAACTATATCTGGACATAAAAGTATTTTCCAATTGTCATTGCTTCATATTAATATTCAATATTCAATTAATGTATAACAAATATAATTTAGAGACTGAAAAAAATATTGAATTGTTCTTGGAAATCATTTTGAATGAAAAAGTTTCCTTGTAAAAGAAATTGTTTATACCGTTTTGCCAATACCAATAGCAACAGCTAACGCTGAAAGAATTTTTTCATAAACTAATATCAATAAGAAGAAAACAAGAACCAAATTCGATATACCAACATTATGTGGTATTTTTAAGCTCCACTAACATATTGAAAAAACATGATCGTAATTGCACATGAAGCACGCGTAGGAAGCAAATATTTTAGGCAATTTAATGTTGCATTCAAATAAACGTATAATGCATCAAAATATCACCTAAGACGCAGCAACTCTGCTTTACAAATCACGTAAATGGCAAAGTTGTGCTACAATTAAGTTTCCTATCAATGTTATGTTCGCACAATTGTCAGATTGTACAATATTTTAGGATACGGAAATATGGTGGCAATGCACTCACAATGAAATATTGTTACCATCTGGTAATTTGTCTGTTCACACTATAGAAAGAAAACCATACAATTTCATTGGCACACAGTTCTGCGACAATAACTTTTTCTGCCAATAATAATTGTCTGTTCACACGGTTGCCAGATTATTGAATGGCAAACTTTAACAGATCCGACTTTAAACATTGTATCTAAATATTTATGGGCAGCATTGCCAACAGAAATATTTATCTGCCAATGGTGTTATTGTACGGTGCACTAAATGAAGCACATGCGACAATAACAAATGACTGTAAATTATGTGTCAATGGAAATGAAGGGTGTTCTCACGATTGTCAGAATCATTGGCATACAATGCACCGACAATACATTTTGTGACGATGTTGCCACAAAAAAATCGTGTGTTCACACAGTTTTTACATATTTTGTAACAATTTTTCTGTCAATATTGTAGTAAATGACAATCGTGTGTACATACCTTTACTATCTCTTCGCCAAATGTATCTTCTCTACACTGTTCATTTGCAACTATTTCCGTTGCATGCATAACACACGTAAGCGACATTCCCTGAGCACTGGTCCAAAACAGAAAGTGGCAGAAAATCATTTTTTTTTCATTCATTTTGGCAGAAGAAGAATATTATTGACATTGTACAGTCGTGGCTACTCTCAAAATAAAAAAATTAATACAGCCGTACTAAAATCAATACCAAGCGTTGTGAAAAGTACGATTTTTAAATCAAGTACAGAATACTTAATTCAAGTACGGATTCTTCAAGCAGTAAATACTTATTTACTTTTAGCCATATTTAATTCCAAATGCGTACTTGAAAGAAGCCAAAAATGAAAATAAACAAAAATAGGAAAAACCGAGATCGAATTAAGTCTAAAAGTTGCCGTATTCAAGAAGGTATTGTATAAAAAAAACGTATTTAATTTTTTAATTATGTTCTTTTATGGTTAAGCGAGTTAAGCTAAAAAATCGTTCATAAAAACTCCCAAAAAGCCTTTGAGAATAACAAAAGTACAGAATTCCGTACTTAATTTAAGAATTTTATCTTGATTTACGAATTTTGTACTCATTTCAAGAATTTCCAGAATTGGATCTCTCAAGTATTTTTATTTTCTGGTTGTTTTAAATACATGTGACCATGTAATGATTTGCGGTGGTCTTTATTTTAGATTATAATTTTAATTGGTTTTTATTAGGTGAAGGCCCTGCCTAAGATTTTTGCCCAGCCCTTAAAAACGCTATACGGGCAAGTTTATATGACAGGTGGAAAAAAAAAGATATTAGCAGGTGGATGCCATATAATTAAAACAGCCGGTTGTGAGGCTAAGTAAAGATTGTTGTATAAACGATTCGTATTTGAATTTTTAAGTACGATTCGTGCGAATATTAAGCAGAAAAAACTTAAATTTAGTACCAGCGTTTTCTTTATGTGTACTTACTACGTTTCCTTTCTTACAATTAATCACGGCAAAGGCCTTAATATACATCCTTAGATATGTTTATATCCAATAATATATAAATACATAAGAGTATAAATACATAAGAGAGAGAATAAAAAAATCTTATTAAGAATTTAGATTTAAATGAAAACGAAAAATATCTGTAAAAAGATATTTTTAAACAGTGGAGGTTGTTCCATATTCGAAATCGCATCAAATCCTTCGAAATAGCCATAGTATTTGTTTTGGAAATAAACTTTTATAATTCCGAGTGTATTGATTTCAGATAGAATACAGAATAGGAGCAAATAGCAATTTTTATATGCAACATGACATATCCTTTCTATGTCTTTCTATCACTCTTTGAGTAGCAACAGAGCTAAAAGTGATTAAAAATTGCAGTTATTAAAATAATTAATAGAAATAGAATAGGGAAATACAATTTCAACATATCGTACTCTGTGATAAGTATTTTATTATCGCAGTTAGAGCGGGAGCTCTACGGCGCTGCGCAAACTGGGTGCTCGAATGAGACCACCTGCTCGATGTCTAGCATGACATGGCTTCGATAGGACTCTGGTAGGAGTGCCAGACTTGTGAACTGCCGAGGAGCCGCCAACGGATGACAATGGCGGTACTGACGGGCCATTGTAACATTGGTCTGCACGCCAGGAGATTGGGTCTGCTGTATAATGACTTCTGCTATCATGATGCTGTGTCACTGTCGCGCTCTCGCCGTTGGCCGTGCGTCTGCGATGGGGTTCCCCTTCCTGCAAGACCTTGCAGTGGTGACGGGACGCGATGTGAGGGAAATAAGTTTGTTAATCAGGAACTCGGGAAGGTTTGAGACCGATGGGTTCGGATTAGGACTCAACCCGCTCAAGTAACACAATTGAACCCAGGAAGACCCAATGTGAGCTTATGCCCTTTGGATTTGGCGGCCTGCGAACCTAACCTATGATTAATTTTCCACCACATTAACCCATTGTTGCACATTCGTTTTTGCTTTCTCAAGGCATTACATATTTTTTAATTACTTTAATCGAAATAAGTTCCCATCATAATTCCTAATTTATTCTGTCTTTTAGTTGCTTATTATCTTCAAAGTATTTAGAAAAACTTGAAAACTTGAAGTAAACCTAAGAAATTAATAACATATAGATTTCCTAAGAATTTTAATCTTTTATATCTTGTTTCATTCTCTGCCTGCAGTTCTAACATTGTTGATTCTAATTTAAAATTCCTTATAAGTCGTTTATTTACGATCAATATGTTTTCTGCATGTGGCTTTTCTGTCTTGTTGCATATTCTGTTTTTGTTTTATTTAAAAAATTATGATTGACATTTCCTTTCTTTTTATTTTCATTTTTGTAAAATTTTGCCAGAGAAATATACAAAAAATAAATAAATAAACTAAAAATTCTCATATTGTGCATAAAATTGACATTGCCAACAAGAAACCATAACGAATCATTATCATCATGCCCCAATCCTTACGCGTTTTGCATATTTAATAATCTAAGAATACAAGAATAAAAAAAACTACAACCAGAAGACTTCAGCAAACAAATTAAAATTAATTTAACTGCAAATAATGAAATATTTTTACTAGGAAATCTACAAACATGAGCTATACAAAGTCTTATAATTTGATGTCTTTTTTTTAATACAACGTCATTTAAAAGCTTAAACATATGTAAGAATGAACTGAATATCAACTTCTAAAATTGAAATGATCCAACATTTCATCACTGTGGGAGTCTGAAGATCTAGTTTATCAAAATGCAAAACAAAAAAAAATAGCAAAGAAATAATTGTTTTTATTCGTATGTTTTTTTGCTCTTCCAATTTGGAATTATTCCGACTGCCAGTTTCTAGCCGTATGCTGCCATGGTAAGAGATGCGGACATGTGAATTAAATAAAATTACAAAAAGCAAAAAAATTAATAAAAATGCGTGCAATTAAAAGTTTTGTTATTGAGCCACAAAATAGGAATTGAAATTAAATTGCTTTTCTAGCCACTAAAAAATTAAAACTCTATTCGGGTTATTGGCTTTAAGCTTTAGTTCAGTCTGTTATTTGCTTACAAATAAGTAAATGAAATGCATATAAATTTCGTAAGTAACATGCGTGCCGTGCCGTGTGGTTGTTGTAAGAAAAATGAAAATCACTTGATTTTGTGTTTCATACACAAAAGTGGAGTAGGGAGTTAAATTTAATATCAGACCAGCAACTCACGAATGCAATTTTCCTCTCCACTGGTGATCATTTTATACCAGTTCTTTTTTGCCTTGTACGAGTATAGTTTGTAGTTGGTTATTTTTTTTCTTCTTGGCGGTTTTTTGTTTTTTTATAATTTTTATATTTTTTTTCTTATTTTTTGCTTTCAAGCTAAAACAAATACTTTGACTTGATCTTTTAAAATGTTTTTCTAGCCTAAAGTTTTTCGTTATTAAGACAGGTGATGGCCCGTTGAAAGAGGACGTAAATAAATTTGAATAATTTTTTTTTGTATAGAAATCAAAGGATCAATCACACAAAATTTTACAATTTTATTTAAAAAAAAGATGAAGATAATCTATTTATTTCTTTAGTTTTTTTCTCTATCAAACTGAAGTGAAATAAGCAGAAATAATATCCTGAATATGTAGTAAGTAAGTAAGGCAAAAAAACATTTCTTTCATTAAAAGGTCACTGAACAATACTGGCTTCAGCTGGTAGCAATCCACAATCGCATGAGAACGCCCTCCTTCGTCGGTATTGTGTAGCACAGGTAAAGTAAAATAATAATAAAAATTGCTACTAAACCGAAGCTTTAACACTGCTATAACCAAAGAACGAGCAAAAGCACAGCTGTAAAATAATTAATTAAGCTTCATCTCCTGTCGTTTTTCTAACTATCCCTTTCCTATAGTTCCAGCACAATGCATTGCAAGTGTGGGGGTCATCTCCCGAGTGCTGGTCCCGGGTAAAAAAAAAATTATAAAGTCCATGCTACTGGTAGATTGTAATTTTTCTTTCTCTATTGCTCGGTAAGTGATGGAAAGAATAGTCTCGTGTAGGGTTAGTCATAATTACTTTTTGGCTGATTTTAAAATTAACATGGATCGGCTTAGAAAGGGGGAAGAGGTGTACAGAAATAAAAAGGGGGTTTTACCACCATTACCCCAGCCAGCACTTTCCCTTATAATTTGACTATCCTTAACAATCGTTCACAGAGCCGTAGGATTTCTTATAGCTGGGTGTGAATAGACCATTGCATCACTAATCCTGCTGTATGGTATGAAATTATCAGCACATAAACAACATTGCTTTATATTCTGTCTGTTCTAATGAAAAACGCTTAAGAAAAAAGCGGAATTTCTGAAATATACTGGAATATGTTTTTTTTATTTGTCCAGCGGACTTAGAGTAATTGATTTTTGTCATTTAACTGAGACTGCTGGAAAAATTCTTTACGACCCTGTATAATTAGTTCTAGAATATTTATATATATGTACGGGTATATGGATATTTCTGTCGGAGTTCCTTTCAATCTGTGCCATCCCTTTAACACTTTAGAAAACTTCAACAACATAAGAAAATGTTACGGGTTTTAAGTTACTTGATTATAGTTTGTTGGTTTCTTATAAAAACAAGAGAGAAAAATAATACAGAACAACTCCCTCCAACAAAATGGGATAAAAAAAAGAAATGAAAAAATGCATAGACAAAACATAAAATTGTACAACATTTATTTAATTGATTTGTCAGTATCTATTTTACTTTAATTTTAGCTTTAAGCTACAAGCATTATAATTTGTCTGTAATTTAGACTCTTTGCTGTTCGTGTGTGTGTGTGTGGCTATGTTTGGCTGGTTGTCTTTTATGGTTGGTTTTTTTGTTAGTTGCCTGGTGTAACCACCATATGTTGCTCTAGATGAAATTGTCTACAGATAATGGTCATTTTGCGTTTTTCTATACTCGTACAATAAATAATTTGTTGCTTGATTGAATTTTAATAATTTTTTTTTTTGTATCTGGAAATAGTATTGAGTTGATATAAAGTTAATAACAAAAAAAAGATCACTTGTTTACAAAAGCACTGTTAAAGTAACAGGAAATGAGTGGTCTTTTTAGTTTGAGCTCTATTCCAAATATTAACAAGTTAATTAAAAATAGAAAGATTTATTTATAATATTACTTCTGGAATGTTTACACATATAGAACAAAATTTAGCGCTTTATCAAAGCAATCGTTAATGAGTGAGTGTGAAGATTTTGAGTGACCTTATTATGTTTTCATCGTATATGCTGAATATGTCATTCAATAACAAGCCGTGATACACTGGGAATACCTAAATGCCTTCTAATAACGTGTCGTTAATATTACTCTATTAGAAGTTTAATAAATACTGTCTTTAAATGAGCAATCTTTCTACATATCAGCAGCTTAATTATTTAAAAAAATCCATTCCTGATACAAAAAACATACAGCAGGTGTGAAGTTGATTTAATTTTTATATTAAACAAATTTCATACGAATTGTATATGTTGAAAATATATTTAAGTTACATATTTTAATTTTTTAATATTGGTATTTTGAAGGCATAATTTTTAGGAGTAAGCGCCAGCAATATCAAGGAAGAATGAAGAAATTAAGAATATTCAATCACTAAACGATGCAAAGTCTCGCCAGAAGAATCTGAAATCCATTAATTTTTAAGCTTTATCCAGTGGAAATGGTATAACTTGCAATTTCGCTTTTATAATGCATAATTTTTATTCGTGATGAGTTGCTAAAGGGTGCTTTACATTGTCCCACAAGTCGTACGACATGTCAAATTTTTGTGTAGCAGAGCACAAGTCGGATCGTCTAAACGTAATATGTAATGAAACTATAAGATTTTGAGAGAAAGTACGGATGAAAATTTGACAGTCGTATGGCTCTCTTGATTTTTTAAAATTTTTCAAAAACCAACGCACACCATTAAATCAGGGATGCATTTTTATGTAAACAAATGTGAGAAAGCCAGGGAGGGAAAACTGGTTTCATAAATTTATACCAATTATAAAATCAAAATGTACATTTTAGACCACGACAGCACAATTTTATAAAAATATACGTATATTTTTCCAATAGTACACTAAAAATTTTGACCACGAAAATAACATATTCCAAAGTTATAAAAATATTTTTCAAGGTTATTAAAAAAAAAATTCAATTGCACAAGAACTCCATCCCTGGAGAAAACAAGCAAACAGCTGTAGTTAAATTAAATGAGAATGTTTTCATCTTACTTGATTTTATCCATTCAAATGGTGTAAACGCCAGAAAACAACCATCCGATTTTTACTCTCTTTTTTGAAATACGGATGGAATTTCATTTTATTTTCTCTCACATATTATGTACGACAAATCTTATCGTTTCAAGCGGCCTTTAGAAGCATTACCTTATGTATCCAAAAAGACAGAGGCACCCGAATGCACTTTTTAAGCATTTATACTGCTATAAACAGTGTATTCCCTCAATTTAGTGCATTGCGGCAGCAATTTTGTAAGCCTTTTGTTCTTAAATATGCCATGTATTGCTTCCGACAGCTTTTAGTGCTTCTATATTTCGATAATTTTTTTTTGCTGGGTAGTTTAAAGTGAAATACACAACCGGCGACTACGGAAGGTATGCTCATTCAAAACTCACCACAACACCTTTTAGCAGCTTTGTATTTTAATATACGTGATATAACTTGCAGTAACCGCAATAGCAAGTTTTTCGCCGGATTTAATATGTGCATACTTTTGTTTTAAGTTAACCTACATATTTTATTTGCCGGTTGGAAAGTTATATTTTCGGTAAAATAATTTTTATTTTGTTTTATTTTTCTTACGTGCATTTTATACGCATTTTATATTAATATAGTATTTTTGTTGCATGCATTCATTTATTTAAACGTGAGGGCCAAAAACGAAAATAAAAGGAAACATAGAAAACATGAACAAAAGGAAATTAGTTTTCCACTGACAATAAAGAAACTGCCATATGCAAAAATAATTATTTCTTACATACTTATGTATGGGAAGATGTTTGAACACTGGCGAGCAAAACTGCCTCATATATAAATATTAATATTATAAATTTAATAGGATATTTAATAAGTATATATGTACGTTGTTACATTGCTAATTTATGCTACAGACAAAAATTGGTTTCAAATTTTATTTTCTCTGTATTTTTTATTAAGTTAAATTAGGCCGATTCAAACACTTTTGCAGGTGCGTCAGCATAATGCAACGCATGTGTAAGGGTCCAAAAAAAAAACAAGTTATATTCCGCAACGAATTGCACGGATGCCATATCGTATCAAAAATCGTTGATGAAAAAATATAAGGAACCAATTTTTTTTAATGCGTCAAAAACTGTTCGAAACGACTTTTTTGAATAAAAATCTAAAATTATAAACCAATTTTTGTTTGTAAGATACTATAGCAATAGAACGAAGAAGCAAATCGTGCAAATATAGTGACGATACCCATTTATTAAATATTCTATAACCTCTATCAAGTTCAAAATACCTTTGCTCGGCAGTGTAAATGAACGTTCATAGAAGTATGTATGTATATACGAGTATTATACAATTTTTAACTTTGCAATACACCTTAAAATGCATGCCTTTGTATGAAATAAAAATGAGGTCACACGGTGTGCATTTGTCATTTGTTATGTCTTAAAATAATTTTCCACAAGCAAACTTTTTTGAAAATAGAACAGCAATAGAAATACACAAGTAATTTTTCAAATAGTTCATATGGTTTTCCTCCAATTTTTTTATAGAGAAAAAACTTCTTGTAACGAATACATATCGTGTGAATTCATCTAAAGTAAAGCGCTCGCAAATCTTATTAAGTTTTTCTCTTTGGGCTGGAGAAATGAGAAAAAGATATAATTAAAAAAAAATATTTGGCATTTACATACACATGGAAAAAACATGCACATAAATTTACTGAATGTGTGGTTCGTCGGTTGACTGACTCTAAAGTTGGTTGAATCTATGGTTTGCCTGAGTCGTTAGGCTGTTGTATTCCTGGCACTAACAATAAACGACACAAAATGGAAAAGAGCTTTTTTTTCTAGAAACTTTAACTGTACCAGAGGTTGGCTTAGAAGTGCATTATTTATTTATAATTTTTTTTTTTGAAAATTGTTTATACCGTAATGTTTGTGTTACAAAAATAGTGTGCATTACGTTTTTGTTTAGTTTAGTATGTCATTCTATTGTTGGAATGACACATGGGACTTTTCATTTCTAATTCTGTCTCTGAGTAAATGATTTGGATTTAAATTTTACCACTTTTAGAGTAAAGCAATTTCTCTAAATGTGGTTTAAATAGTTTTTAGCTTTTTTATTTGACTCTGGTTACGTTCCACTTCAATTTCGTTGTTGGTAAAAGTAAAATTAATTTTCTTTTAAATGTTTACAATTGTTAAAAATCTATAATCAGAAAATTCAGTGGAAATCTTTAGCTCTTACGAAATTTCGTCTAAATGATCTAAATGAGTTTGACTAGATTTCACATAGAAAATAAAATCTAACTCATCTCTAGACGAAGTCTACTAAAACTCTAGGAGCACTTAGATATGCAACTACGGGTTTTTTAAAAAGTGCATTAAACATTATGTCATACACAATGATATTAATGTGAGTGTAGTTGGTACTTGCGCTTTCTTAGAGCTAAATATCCAAATTTGCTGTTTATTTCGTTGTAGGAAGCTTGACAAAGAGAAAACTTTTCTTATTACTTGGTTTGTGCAATGGAATAAAACGCGAATGCAATACATTTGGTAAATTAATTTTTTTCTTCATATTTCAAACAGAAGTTTCTGTCGTAGAAGTGAAATCTAGATAATTGTCAAAAAGGTTAAGTGTAAACGTTATAGATTGCTAAATAAATATCACGTGAAGTATTATAGTTTTTAGCACAATGTAGTCAAAATCTTTTTGAAAATTAAGTAAAGATATTTTCGAAGATATTAAGATAATATCCTAATGATATTCGTTTTATTTAATGTCTGTCCCATTTGGGGACCGCTGTAGTTTCTGGCTTATTCGCATACAATTCCAACTTAAGAAAACCGCACAAACAAAGTCGACGGGGTGAAATTGCAGGATCTCGGTGGCGAATTCACATCACATCCACGTACGATGACCATATCCTCAAATCGCTCGCGCGGAATATCCTACATGGCATGAGTTCTGTGGCACGTAACGCCATCCAGTTCAAACCACAGGTCGTTAGTGTCCAGATCATCCAATCAAGGTCAAAAGAAGTTGTTAATCATCGGCCTGTCGAACGTCATTCTCAAAACAATATGGGGCGATAACGCCACCACCCCAAAATCCTCATCAAACAGTGATCTCATATGAATTGGTGTAGTCCGAAATTCGAAAATTTGGTTGTTTATGTACACATTCATCCCGAAATGGACTTAATCGCTGAAGATGAAGAGGGCCGCTTCAGCGAATACAAGTCGTAGTGTATGATCGCTTACCTATAGTTCCTGTGTCAGTTGAATTGTGTACGGGTGGAACCCCAAGTCACGACGCAAAATTCGCCAAGTAGTCGTCTGCGAAAGGCCGAGTTCTTGTGAGCGACGGGAAATCACATGCCTCGGATTCTCCTGCACACTTTTACGGACAGCAATGATGTTATTGGCAGATCTTACATTTCGTGGGTTGTTGGTTGATGGCTTACTGAACTAGTTAACTCAAATTTATCCACCATATTGCGAATAGTCCTCTCGGTAGGACGATTATGTCGACCGTGAAATGGACAAAGCGCGCCACGTCGAACGAACAGAATACCCAATTGAGATAAAAAAATTTCATTATTTGCACGTATTGTTGAAAGCTACAGGGAGGCACAAAAGGAGCTACTTGTTTTAAATTCTTTATAACTTTTTTAATTATTATTTTTTATGTTTTTTTTTCGCATTTTGTGAAGAAGACTTGGGGAATTAATTATGAAGCATTCGAAATGAAATCATGGCCATTACACCTGAAATTTTGCGAAAAGTTATGGAAAATATGCTGAAAAGAGCATCATCACAAGATATAATTTTTCAAAGCTAATTGAAGAAAAATTCCCCAATAATATACTGTATTTAAAAAAAAATTATAATTATCGCATAAATAAAATAGTTATAAACCATTTAAACCATATAGCTCCTTTTGTGCTGCCTGTATATCCGTAGATGGTGATTTGGCAAAACAAACTGAATAAATGACAAACAAACAGCAAAAACAGTTCGTCCGAATGGAAGAAATTCAACTTCCCAGCAGTCCGGTTACTCATTACAAACTGAAAGCCATCCGATTGTATAATATTATGTCAATAGGGAAAATAAAACGAAAATAGTTAAGCCCTTACAACTCGCATCTGATTCGGATTTGTCTTTTTCTCATCCAATTGTAAAGTTAAATGTTTATTAGAAATGAAGATCAAAACAAACACAAATAAAAATTTTGCATCGCATTACCATCTGATTTGGATGGCTTTGTAATGTATCATATTGCCATTTCGTTTTAATTATGAATTTTGTTCTTTTTTCTGAAGTAATTTTTCCGTTATTCTTTCTTTTTAATTTTTATTATTATTCCAAAGTAAAATTTTTATCAAGTCCATAAGTGTTTTTAAAAGTGAAGTGTTGGCGGCATTTTTTGTGGTAATATTATTATAAATTATTAAATAAAAATATTTAAAAAATGTAATGTTTAGTATAATTTGAATTTTCAACATTTTGTTCTATTTACAACAATTATTTTAATATATATTAATAATATATATAACAATAAAAAATTTAAATATTGAAAAAAATAAAGTTCCTAATTTAATTATGCAATAGTTAAAATTCATTCCAATATCAATGGCATTCAGATACATCTTATTGCACTCCGAATTCACCATAATAGTTGGACCCATCCAACATTCGCTTACAATGTATATTGTGTTGGACCCATCCAACCTTCGCTTACAATGTATATTGTGTTGGATAAATCTTACAGTCTAGGCCATCGCTGTGTAAATGTAAATAGAAATTGTATACAGACATTGGATGGGTCTTGCTTACATTGTCATTGGTCTCAAATCGAAGATGTATGTAGCAAAAAGTTCACTGGGTTATTAAAAAAAAACTTGATGACGATCTTATTAATTGTGGCACTAAAAATCATAACAATGTAACTTAAATCGTCTTAGGTACTGGGTATTAAAGTTTGATACTCAGTTGATTCTTTATTGATAACTTCAATGATGATTAAATCCGGTTCAGCCTTTGACGCAAATTGGAAAAGTTAAATTTTATATTTGTACTTTTAAATGAACAGGAAGGACAACAGATGTAAATTATGCATTTTGCCACTATATTTGGCTGGAGCCATAGGAGCACATCTTTGTTGTTAAAAAAAACAGAAAACTGAATGTTGCAGTGACATAAAGCCTTTGATTGATCTTCTCATTTATTTATATGCGAGTAATTGTATTCTTTTGTTCCTTTTTGGTAAAATAAATTGCTTAAACATATTACTTCTGTGCCTGTAAATCAAATACTTTTCATAATCTTGTAGCCATCACGTAAACGATTCGTTTCCTATTTCCTCTGTAGTGTTGTTTTTTTTTTTTAACAATTTCTGTATTTTGAATACACAGCTTCTTTCGAAATTCTCAAATATGAGTAAAGAGAAAATGAAACGAAATGGGCTTCACATGCTTCGGTTTTTAGTTGTAAAACCCTTTTTGTTTAATTGCTTGCGAATGTCAAATATTTAAATTCTTGTTCTTCACAAATACAAAAAAAAACCGAGAAGAAAGGAAATCATGTTACGCTTTTCTTTTAATATTCTGCTTTTAATTTATAAGATTATAGTATGATACCTTTAAGGTGGCACAAATATTTTTGTGTTTGTACATACGGCTTTTTTTATAACAAATGTGATGCTTTCATGTGAATACTTGTACCATCACATGCATCCAGACATTAACCCCAAACAAATTGCATTCGTTATGCTCTTCTGTTTGCGTTACGAAAAAAAAAAAAAATTTTAAAAAATTTAGATTTAAGAATTTCATCGGCGAAAAGGTGAAATTATAAGAAAAAAACACCACACTGAATTAAAATTTATTAAAAAGAAACCGTATCACCCCAATCTGAAGAAGCAATACCACGCAACAAAATGTGTTGAAGTTCTTTTTATTAACGAACGCATAAATTCTATATCTTGTGCGTTTGTGTAGAGCGAAAGATTGTTTCATTAGTTATGCAAATCTTTAAATGAAAGCATTAATACACAGACAACCATTTTTTTTTTCTTTTCACAATTTATTTCTTGAACACCAAAAATTCTTGAACAAATTGTTTAAAGAATTTGCATTTAATTTTAGTGTTTTGCTTCTTTTCTATTTTTGAAATTAAAATTCTTGAAATAATTCTCTACTTGTTTCATAAAATAGAAGAAGTATCAGGGATGTTTTTTATTTTGTCCTGTTCAAAAATGGCAAAAAATATATTTAATTGTGGTAGTTTTAACAGCGGCATTTAAGCTGCTTATTCGTTCCAATCTTGTTTTGAGTTCTCATCTTTCCAATACGAGCTTCTAAACTATAGACTATAGACTTTGTCAACGTATTTCTTTTTTAACGTTGCCTATTATGGCTTTTTGTTATTAATTTTCGTATTATAGCATTTATTTGCAAACAAAGTGTGTTGAAAATACAACAATATTTTATAAAAAAAGAAAAATACATATTCCGTACATCCATACATACATATTTATATATGGCACACTATATAAAAGAGAAAAAAAAAAGTCAGTTTAACAGGCGGTGCTTGACTTCCTGTGTTTGTATGCAAACAACGGAAATAAGGGAAATTTTAATGCCAGAGAACTTATTTATAATAAAAATTTAAAAAAAAGACAAAAAAGAACGTTATACTATTACTACTTTATAATACACTCGTTTTTATAATAATGGGTTGCACATTACAGAACGTGCTGCTTTTTTTGTATTATTTTAATATGCAAGTGTGTTTAGAGAGCGAGTTTATTTGAAACTTATTTGTATTTGTGTATTTTTTGCACAATCTAACATTTCCCTTGGAATAAGCATAGAACATAGTTAGTCGAAGAAGAAGGTTAGAAAGGGTGTTGCAAACAAACAAATAAAAATAGAACAGCATGTGCTAAACAGTGTTAACATTAATAATTACTGCTGCAATGCTTTTTGTTCCCTGTGATTACAAATATTTATACTCGTACTCACATACTATTAGTACTTGCAAAATATTGGATGGAGAAATGTGTTTCTATTATTTGATGGTATTTTTTAATCGGTATGGAATTTGATTCGTTTCAGAACCCAGCAGAGAATAAAAATGTTTTACACAGGGTGGGCAAAAGTTACGCCTGCGTGTAAAAATTTAATAACTTTTTTTGTTTATTATTATTTTTCATTTTTTTTTAAATATAATATTAGCTTTGTACGATCTAAATTTTAATTATGAAAAATAATATCAGATAGATGACCACCATTTTCATCGATGCACAGTTGGGCTGTTAAACAGGCGTTTTGCAAAACTGCACGCAAAGTTTCAGGCTCTATTGCCCTGATCGCTGATGAACGTGCTGGCCAATTGAATTCTGAATTTCTTTAAACAGAAGAGTGTTGCCCAAATTCGTCCTTGATGGTAGTCAACTGGTAAAAGTTGTTGCGCCAATTGGACGTGATAAAATGCGTCCAAGTGATGTTCCAGAGATGATGTTCCCAGTTGTCCAGAACGTCTTCGCGTTGAAGTTTCTGGATATTCTTTAACACTGTCCCGTACACGATCAAAGTTCACTTGGTTCTGTACTATTCTCGGTCTTCGTGATCGTGGCAACTGCACCTTGTTGTCGGAACCGTGCAATTAAACGATTAATTGCGGTGTGATTAGGTGCATTTCTGGTGAAATTGAATGCCCAGAAAAATTATACCACTTTGGTTCGTTGCTTGATCGTTAAATTTTGCATGGTGGTGTAACACGGTTCGATGAATAAAATCTAAGAAAACAATAATACAGTTATATTGCTTATTCTTAGCAAAGATCTATCATCCTGTCATGTCTGTTCTCAACAAGGTAGTCTGACATTTGCCTAACAGTCTACAAAAACCCTCTATACCCATTGGGTTCCTTCTCTTCAACACCTAGTTTCCTTTTTCGTGGAACCTCTAACAACGTCTTCCTCTATACCTGCTTTGGTCCACCTCTGGATCAGTAATTCTGCCCACTGAGAATCGAAATCATCTTCATTGTATATACTTATACAGTTACTATTCCGGTTAGTGCCAACAGACAAGGGTCAGGGTAATATGGTATAACCTTCATCTCAATATACTTTTTCATTGCTCCAGTATAAGGAATATTGGATGCTATGCTCCTTAGATATTTATCGATTCCATCGCATTATACTCCTGAGTTTCTTTTAAACCTGTGTTGGTACTTCTAAAGCAATCTAGACTGAATCTCCATAGTAAATTCATACTCAGTGAATGTTTCTGAAATAATTTTTGATTCAACATCTTTTCAGATCTTAGGTGATTTTAACAAGTTATGGATTTCAAATTTATCTATTGATTTCTTAGAAAATAATTATATAATTTACAAGAAAAAAAATTTTTTTTTTCAAATAATATAAAATATTTAGATTTTATGTTTGTTCAATAATTTTATTCAAAAAAATTAATTTTCCTGATGATGCTAACGAAATGCTAGCGAAATGTCGAAGAAAAATATTATTAAAAAATTAAAAATTTTATAAAAATAAGACCTGCATTGCTAAATAATTTATTGCATAAAATAAAAAATAATAATAAACAAAAAAACTTTTTTAAATTTTATACGCAGGCGTGACTTTTGGCCTACCCTGTATAATTTTATGACGAATTGACGCTAGCATAACGACCAAAGGAATTATTAAAATAAAATAAAATAAAATATTGAAAGTGCAAATAGGGTATACTACTATTGCCCTCACCTAACACCATTCAAAATATGAAAAGAAATTATTTGTATTTTTATTCATATGTATGTATGTATGTATTTGTTAATATATCATGACATTATAATTCTAAGCACGTACTACTTAAAAGATATGAAAACAATACCATACAGTACCATCATTATTTTCTATACGATTATACTATTTTTAAATATTTTCTGTAGTAAAAAGCAAACAACAAGAACAAAATATGATTATTATTATTATTATTATTATGATTATTATTATATTGTGGTATATAGTATGCTTGTTTATATAAAGTTTGTACAGCGTTAGCTGTCCATCTAGCCAATCAGTTTATTAATGGGTGTGTGTATGTATGCATGTGTATGTAAATATCTGGTTAAATAAACAGAACACTATTTTCAGAAGAATATCATTGTTATTATTATTATCTATCAGAATATTATTGTGTTGACTTCACTTGTATTTGTTTAAGTCTATCCGAGATCTCAAAATGACAAGCATAAAATATACATTTATAAAAAAAAAAACCCCTTTCCAATTAAAATTTTCTAATGTTTATGTTATGTGATATCGTTTCAATTTGATGTTCAAAAAAACAACACATTTTTATGTATAAATCTAATGATTATTATTATTGGTAACACAAGGAAAATATTAATGCAATTCTATGAGACTTTAAAAAGGAAAGAGTATCTATGTCTGTATACGGTCAAGATCTAATAATGACAGAAGTTCGTACAGAGAAAATTAAGGAAAATTCTTAAACGTGAAAACTGGAATTATAACTTATAATCAGTGTTTTTTTCTTATCTGGGACCAGCACTCAGGAGATGACTCTTACACATGCGAAGCATTGTGCTGGAACTATAGGAAATTGATAGTAGGAGAAACGACAGAAGGTGAAGCTTAATTAATTATTTTACAGCTCTGCTTTCGCACGTTCTTTGTTTTTATACTCATAGCAGTGCTGAAGCTTCGGTTTAGTAGCCATTTTTATTATTATTTTACTTCGCCGGTGCTACACAATACCGATGAAGGAGAGCGTTCTGATGTGATTGTGGATTGCTATTAGCTGAAGCCGGTATTGTTCAGTGACCAGTGACTATGCCTTCGATAGATGAAACCTTCTGACAACAGCTGACACACAAAGACACACTAATGCACAGCAGAAAAATGCGAGTTGTATTTTTTTTTATAATTTTAGTCTGAAACTGGAGTTGAACACAGGTCTGTTTTTGGTTTTGTAGTCAACGTGCAGACTACCATCCATCGTGCCATCGCCACTCACCCATCGTCGCCAGCAGCTGGAGAAAAAAAAGCTAAATCGGCTTTTTAAAAAGGCTAGAAAAAGCAAAATCGCCCAAAATAAAAAAGCTAAACATAGGCTAACATAAAACATGTTAAAAGTTATTATGCAAAATACGCACTACAAGTGCATAAAAAAAACGAATAAAGCTACATATTTACACCTTACGCTTTACTTTGAATATTTAAATCAACATAAGAAAAATTATGAAATATAAAAAATAATAAAAAGGTCAATTAATAATATAATTAAAAAATTATGAAAGGTAGGAATACATAACACGCATTACTGCGCGCGCACTAACTTGGGCTGTTTTTTTATTTTTAGAGCAGCTGCACTAAACTGCATTTGTTCCGAAAAGGCTTCTATAAAGCGTATTACTTAACTTGTAGTAAATCACGCGGTAAAGTTTCTAAACGCATGACAATCGTCGATGAATGAACGCGTGTAATGCATTTCTACGTTAAAGCGCATGCTAGTCCTGGTAACTTGCTAAAGTGACATTAACTTGTTATTGTATTAAAGTTTCTATTGTTAATGCCGTAAAGCTAAAATGTAAATTTCGTATCTAAAAGACGTAAAATGCTAAATACCGGTTAATCACAGTTTAGAATATTAAGCCAATATTTGCAACGTTTCCGGAAAAAAGTTTCCGGTAATTTTTGACATGGAATTTGTGACATGAAATATTTTATTGGGTAATAAAAGCAAATTTTTTAGCGCATGAATTTCAATTTTATATTGGTGAAATCATTTCTATCCTGATAATATTTATTTTCTATGCAAAACTTTATGCAGTTAAAAGAAATCCATGCAGCATGATTTTTATTCTATTTTACAACACTTTTAAATGAAGTAAATCACTCAGAGGTACACATACATAATTATATAAATTTGGTGCATAGTTCTGATCACACAAACCAAATATTCTACCAGAAAATGCCTCATACAACAATTGTATTATTTTAACGGCCTCTATTGGATATCGCATAGTCTTGTTTAAAACAAAGGACGCTGCCATCAAACATTATTATGTACAGCAGACTCTTGATAAGTTTAAACTCGTTAATTAGAATCTCGCGATAATTTGAATTGCTTTCAGGTTCCTTGAAATAATAAATTGAAAAAAAGCCATGTAATTTTGTGCCCTCGCAAATTTTAAATTATTTGCATGACATCTTGTTTGCTGACTTATGCAAAAAAAGTGAATGCATTCTGAATTAATTTTTAATGCCATTTTAAATGTTAAAAAGATTATAATTTTTAAACTATTGGAAAATACATTCAACTATGCCGATTGATTCATATGAACAACTGCGCAGTTCTAATTTAATTTTTATACTTTGCGTTGTATCCATGACGAGCTGTTTTGTAAATGTTGAAACGTAACCAAATGGGACCATTCATGGGTTCTAAGCACTCATTTAAGAGACGAGTTGTTTTGTGAAATGTGAACACATGCTCCCCAATGACACCCCAATGTTTAAACCATGTGTTCGTCAACTAAGTTGAACCAGTTCATATGTAATTGAACTCATCCATTAACTATTTCTTTTGCATGTCTTTTTTTGCTGTACATATTTAATTTATTTGCCAAATGTTAAAGCCTTTGAGCTTTTTTTTATAATCTGTATAATGATGGTATTTTATATGTTGTGAATTATTTCATTTTAATTTTCTATAATTTGTTTCTGTTTTTCATCTGGATGGTTCAAATGTATGTTGAATAGTCATTTTCAGAACACATCGTATAAAATTTATGACCGCAAAATTTACGATTGTTAATTAGCCAACCAAAAAATAAAAAAAAGATCTCAACAGTCTCAAAGATTGAAATGAAAAAAAAAAACAAACTTTTCTTTATGTTTTTAACAAATTAAACACAATAAAAAATAGATAATTTATCCGTTAAATAGTCAAGTGTCTAAGTTCCCATGTGTTAATACTTTAGTCACTTCCAGTGCTACATTTTCTTCTACGAAGAGATTATTGAAATAAAATCCACGCCACAACGACAAAGTGACCTTATAGATTTTCCTCACAGTATAAATTGTAGAACTTTTAAAAATAAAAAGGAAAATTTTTGATCATCATATTCAATATTTTTTGTTTAGTATACCAAGTTTTGTGTTTGAGATGAAGGCAGCTGTGTATCATAAAATATAAATTATACAACAGAATGGACACATTTATATTTAGAATTTTCAAGAGTTTTCTATTTTTATAGCCGAAATTTTTCTTATTTGATGCGAACAAATAAATAATAATAAATAAATTTACGCCAACTATAAAATAAGTTTTTTCTCTGCGCTCTTTGGCAGATTGTAAACATTTAGCGTGCCTTAAATTATGAAAAATTATTATTGTTTATTTTATATGCGTATTATACTTAACTTAACACACACATATACACGTATATGGAATAGAGAAACTTTTTAATTTGATTTAATTTTACATAGAAAAAGGAATTATTAATTCTGCATTATTTAAATTATTTTTGTGGAAATTTCGATTCGTTAGTGTCTCCATTGTCTAGGGTATGAGCATTAGCGTATCAATCTGGAGGTGCGGGTTCGGTTGCCGCATTGCTCCTGGGTGTTGCTACTCACAAGCTAAAAAAAACTTCGTAGAGTTTGTCTTTGTGTTGGTAAAGAAAACTGCTCTCCAAAAAAAATAATAACAATTATTATTGATTTGTTATGAAAACCAGTGACTCAATTTCAACAATTAATTTATGAATTTTATAATAGTGCAAATAAAACTTGTACTTACATATGGAGGAAGTAAAGCTGATATTTCAAAATTTCCAAAAATGCTTTAATGTTCTATTTCCACAGTCTGACGTAATATTTTCACAGTTGTACATAGTCAGTCAACTCTTGATAATTCGAATCTCGCTATAATTTCCACGTCCCTTGAAAAACATTCAATAAATTGAAAAAAAAAAATTCATGTACTTTATCCCCTCGACAATTTAAGATTATTTTAACGTATCATGATTGCCGACTCGCTTTAATTTAAATTTTGTTGCTTCAACGCTCTATAATTTGAAGTTTGGATTTTCTACGCTCTACGAGGTAAAATAACTACTTTAGTATCACGAAGCAATTTGCTTTCTATTGAACTCTTTTTAATTATTTCAATTTTGCCAATTCCAAATTATAGAAAGTAAGCTGTATATAGTACATCTAATGATTATTCTACTTGTGAGATTAAAGCTCGGCTTTGCTAACACAAAACCTATACAATAACTTCAAATTATTTCTAGTTTTCAACAACAAAGTTGTAAATTCCTAGTGGTTCTTCGAACCAAGTTATCATGCCCTTCATTACCGATTATTTAATAAATGTAAAATCTTTTGATTGTTTTAAATGCATAGATATGTATGCGAAAACTTCAATTAATGTACATAATCATATTTTCAATTTAAATAGGCTGAAACTGATAATTGAAAGGTATCAATCAGTCAATGAAAATTACATGTGTGTTTTATTAGTATGATTTACATTTTTGTCTTTGATTTAGTTTGTTTTATAGTATGTAACCATCACATGTAATTTTCATTGCCTGTAAAGGTATCAATTATCACTCTCAGACTATTTAAATTGTAAAAAGTAAAATCTTTTAATTTAAATATAATAATAGAAGCCCTTTTTCGATGCTATTCCTATACAACTAAATAAAATGTCAAATAAATTACAATACTTATACCCCTTCCCTAATTGCCAGCCAATTAACCGTAAAATTTAGCAATAAAATTCATTTAAGTTGTTCTTCTTGTTTAAATGACTGCAGTAAATGTTATAGATTTTTAATAAAATTTTCGAAAATAAACAGAAAATATCTCATGGATATTTTATTAGTTAAGCATCAATTGAACTCAGTAAAAAAAGAAGCAACAAGCAATTGATGTTAATAATTTTTAATTTATGAATATACAGCAAATTAACATTCAATGACTCCACATAAAACGGTTCAACTAGATGAACAAAAAATTTTATTCAAGAAAATTATGCATGAGAGGGAAATATAACATTTTAGGAATTTTTTATTTTTTTTTTTTAAGAAAAGAGAAAACTTATAAATAAGACCAGGGAGTATGACAAGACACTATAAACGAACATCAAAATGTATGAGGAACTCGCAATAGAGTTGAATATGGACGAGTACGATATGCATGTGCTATTAATTGTTGTTGTGTTGCATCTTGTATGGAACAATGTCAACGTTTATGTACAATTATAACTTGAAACATGTTTGACCACTTGAATATGATAATAAGTGCGAGAGTTGTCATAAAAAGCCTACATACCCAACGCACATACATATGTACATACATATGTACATACATATATTTTTTAATGTACAATCATTTTTGATGTAAAATTCTGTGGCATGGCTCATTTTACTTGGTGACCATAAAGAACTGCTTCCAGCCATTAAACGAGTTTGACATTACACTGTTACTGAACTGAAATGTATACGAGTACGAGAAATTATGATTAATTTGTTCAAAAAAGAAACAAATTTACTTAACATTTATATATGTACATGCATATGTATGTATGTATGTACATTCTACACACTCGTTCGTGCATTCATAAATGATATTTCAACAAAATTTTTTCTTTGTTTAAAATTTTTTTAATTTTCATTTATTTATTTTGTTTTGTTTTTAACTGATGATGGTTATTTGTCAATTTGTTTTTTTTTTTCATAATTTGCCTTTTTTTGGACAATTTACTTGACTAAGCCCCCGGTTATTATTTTTAATATCTATTAGGAATAATATGGTAAACATAAATATAAAAAAATCATAATGAAACAATGATATATAAAAGAAAAAATTGACACATTAAGACTTATCAAGCCATTAATTACAAAAGGCATATTTTTGTAAAGAGAAGTGAACATTAAAAAAATATTATTTATCCTCTTGTAAAGCGAAAAATGAACGACTGCCATGGCACAAGAAATGATTAATTTTATGTGCAAAAAATTTTTTAAATTTTGCAGTAGAATTTCGCTTTAGGGTTGGTCATTACATTTGTTCAGCTTATTAAAAATAAACAAATGATGTTAAATTCACATGAAATCCCTTCAGTTAAATATAAAATATTTATCATGAATTTTATTTCAAATGATTAAGACAATATTTTACTATTAATTGTTTCGGAAAAAGTGTCACCTTTTTCGTAATTCTGAATATTCCGAAAATATTTTCAAGAAAATCAGGATGCAATATAGTTTAAACTGCTCTCCATTTTTATTATCAACTACCTGATATTCTTTTGTTGCAATTGTTCATTCAACCGCTCATACTTTCATTCATTTCTCCCTAAATTTATGCCACTGTGAAGACACACCAAGCATGTATGTAGTTTAGTAAATGGCAGTTTAGCCAGCTACTGCAGTTAGTTGCAGCACAACTACTCACTGTCAAAGTATAAACAAGCCAATGGTGTCCTTTTGTTGAAAATTGTATGAAATAAAGAATATGGCACATACATACATACATACATACATATCTATATGCATACATGCGTACATACATATGCAGATACATATATGGAGAGCTTGTGTGTATCTTGCTGTATTGCAGAGCTGTAAATAAATCATTCTTTTTTGATTTTAATTCGTTACGAATTAGCTAAATTTGGAATTAATTCTTTTCACAACAATAAAGAACTGAATGAAATTTGAATCAATTCAAACGAATTTGTAGAATGAGTTGCAATTCGTTTTCAATTTAAATGAATCTGTAAAATGAATTGCAACTCGTTTTCGACACAAATGAATTTGTTAAGTGAATTGCAATTAATTTCCAATTCGACTGAAATGAATTGATTTTGAATTCATTCAAATGAATTGCAATTCAAATGAATGAAAACAAAAATGAGTTGCAATCAATCACATTGAAAAGCAGATCTAGAAGCAAAGGAAAATGTTAATTTTTCTTACCAAAATGAAAATATTCAGTAGAAAAATTTAAAAGTCTTGTCCTGGATCCGCACTTGATTAAAGAAAACTTGGTGTTTGTTTGGAGTTTGTTTCTTGAAGAAGAACTGGTTTTTATCTTGAAATACGCTGAACGACAAAAGACATTTAATATTCCAGAAGCAATTAATAATTTTTGAAATTTTGTGACCCACGACCACCCACCGACAAACTTGTTAGAAATATTTACGATACCTGACAATTCCAGTATCATCAATGGAATTTCAAACATAAGAATTTTTTATCTTCGGACTACACTAGGTGATATACAAAACGAGAGTAATGCTTGCTGTGTTTTACTTCAAAAATTAATTGAATAACAAAACGACAGTGATGCTTACTGCATATTTACTTACATAATCAATTCATCCTTCAATTTAAATAGACTGAAACTGATAATTGATACCTCTACAGGCAATGAAAATTACATGTGATAGTTACATACTAAGAAACAAACTAAATCAACAGAACAAAATTGTAAATTACACTTACAACAATCAAAAATATTCAATAAATTCAATTCAAATGAGTTGGTAATGAATTGCACTTTTTTCAAAATCAAATTCAATTCATTTGAATTGAAAATGAATGACAATTAATTTTTACCAAATTTATTTACTAAAATTTCATTAAATTCCTTTTTTTTTGTATGAGGACAATTAATTTAAATTTGCCAATTCATTGCATGCGTGATTCGCGAATTAATTAAAAAATAAATGATTCATTTGCAGCTCTGTATAGGCATTTCAAACATTATTAAATACAACAATAAATTCAATTGGCTAAAAGCAGACCATGCAGTAGCAAATGGAACGGAATTACGTGACAATAAATTAAGAATAATGAAACAGCAACTTTCCTTAGGAAAAATATTCATGGCTTATTCTTAAATACCACGACCTACCGCACATAATCCAAAATAAATTTTCTTTTTTTAATTTTTTATTTTATTGTCAAAAAAAAGTGTCACTTTCTTTAAATGGAAGAATTAATGAAATCCAACTTTAAAAAAATTGTTCTTTTGTTTGAATTTTTTTAGTTTTGAAAAAATAAATGTAACAAAAAGTAAACGATGCAACCCTTCGTAACTCAACAAATGTATATTTTAATTTATTCAAAAACAATTTTTCCCTAATTCTGTTTCTAATTCTTTTTTTAGAATAACAGAATGGAGCATTTCTCATTTCATATGTTATGATAATTATAGGGTTCGAAGAATGAAATAAATAAATAGTTAAAAAAAATTTACGGTAATGAATTCGAATGAACCTATGACAGCCCAATTTAATATTGTATAGTAGCGGCTGGTAAATCTTAGCTACCGGGTGTCGAAGGTTATCTTTATAAGGAGTATTCGTTTTTCGTGCTTTGATAATTACACACAAAAGATTGTACTTTCTTTCAAATGTATTGCTTGCTGAATCTATTAATGAAAAAATTGTGAATAAGAGGTGGTGGCATATATGCATGTATCACAAATATATTGAAGAAGAAGAATATTTACATATCGTCATATGAAATCAAAAAATCCCTTAATTATATACCGGGTGTCTGGTGGCAAATTTATAATTTTAAACAAGATTATTTCAAATAATAATGAACGGTGCGGAGGGAGGGTGTCGGCGTTGGAATTATCGATTGTGCGGATTTGTCAGTCACGATGTCTCAGTGGTCGATTGAGCATCGCGCGTTCGCTGTGGAGACATTTTTTAAGAGTAATGATTCTTACGTAATTGCTCGTCGACAATTTTGTTTTAGTTCGGTATTCGGCGAATAAGTGATGGACTGAGTGTAAATTTAATTCGTTCGTGGGTGCAGAGATTCCGCGCAACTGCTTCGGCTATGAATGCCACACATAATTTCTTATATAAATAATGAAATTTAGTTTTAGTTTGTGTTTTCAAAACATTTAGTCTAACATGTACAAAAGTCTTTTTACAATTTTAAAGATAATAAACTTTTGAGCCGCATTTAATATTATTTTGTAAAATATATGGTTTTGAATGTTGATTTGTCATAAAAATTTTTTGGGTGTATGAATTAGTACTGGTTAGGGCTCGCAAACATGTTAAATATCATTTGTGAAAAAAATATGGTAATCGGTTGACATTTCCACCTCTGAAAGTGCCCGCTAAGTTTAAGTCATTCAAAACAAATCTATAGCATTCGGGTTTTATGTCCCGAAAAATTAATGCATATCGAAAATAGATTTGGCAAGAAATTACGGAGTAATTAAAAATTAAAATGATTTCGAAAATTTTCCACAGCTATATCTTTCGAAAATCTTTACAGAATTTTGTTAAATTTGCGGCATTCTATACATTTTTTTTAACAATCTGTGAATATATAAATCCGATTTGAGGAAGACTTTTGGAATTGTTAGAAAAAAAGAATTTTTTCGAAAATTTTCGTCAACGATATCTCTGGAACGAATAGTAAAATTTTAGTCAAGTTAGCGGAAATGGACGCCACTTTCTGAGGTTAAGTTAGGTCGGCAAGTTGCTGGATGTAAATGTAAAGAAAAGTCCCCGCCCACTTGGGTCCAATTTATTATTGTCCCATTGTGATACCTTAGGTTAAGAACCAATTAAATTTTGTACTTGATCGTTTTAGTGGTTTGAATGTTATGTCGAAATGTTATGTATTTTTCGAAAATTTTTTCTCGGAAATCTGGCGCACCGAATCGCTTCATTGTCCCACGACATCTGAGTTTGCTCAATATCTTTCGAATGCGGTTCCCTTACTTTGTCGCGTACTTAAGTTATGAGATGTTTACATACATATGCCCACATATATATGTACATATCGTCATCTGAAATGCAAAAGGGCGTAATAAAAACGCAATATTGAGTTTTTAATAAATATTCGTGTAGCGCATAAAACACACGCCTTGACAAATTTTTTAAAAATAACGTCTTCATTAAAAAAACTCCAAAGGCAGTTTTGACTAAGATTTCAAAATCAATCTTTTTGTGACATAATTTTTAACGTTGTAATTGTGTTTGTACTTTTTGAACTGTTCATGTTTGAAAAAATCATATTTGTAACCATAACACTTCGTTTTTTTAAATTTTTTGTCTCTCCTGTAAAATTTTTAAGTGATGTAGACCCTTTCGCATTTTAGGTGACGATATATACATACATACATCCCTATTGACATCATCGCGAAAATAGTCATAATCGACTCCCAGAACTTCAAAACGTCGAAATATAATGAAAATTCGATTACAATTTTCAGCAACCAAACACAGCATTTATATTGAACACTGGAATTGAACCAGTCAACCGAAAAATTTAGTTTTTTTTTGTTCATATACATACATACATAAATATGTAAGTGCAACTAACAATATCCATCCCAGCTAGCGTTTGGAATATAACTTTTTCAAAAATCACCTTAATGAGTCTTCTGCGAGTACTTATGGCGATCAAAAACTAATAAATTACTTACACGTTTAAAAAGGACTGGAACACGACTCGCGCTTATTATTTAAAACTGTGCGATTTTAAATGCAATAACCAACTGTTACAAAGACTATAAATAGCATTAGAGAAGACTCTAACATGACTCGAAACTAAACAGGAAAGGAATCATTAGTGACTCCTCAAGAAGGGTCGGTGGTAGGGTACCATTTCCTCCCGACAAATGTGTCTTTTATGATCAGAAAATTAGCGCATATTTTACCCTTCTAATCATCCAAAAAATAAAAAAACACAAATTTTATTAATAATTTAAAAAAATTTGGGTGGGATATGACATCTGATAATGAGATAGTTGCAAGTTTTGCAGTTAAAAATATTATTTCTGACTCCTTAAATTACAGCAGCTTAAAACAAAATATGAAATAAGAAATTAGTTGTAAAAAGACGTATCATGAATATTTCTTTTGTTTAACTAAACTGCAATACTACATGTATGGATAATTTATAAGTGCCGTATTGCAATAAATTTTATAAATTTATAAATTGTATAATAATTGAATTTTTTTTATGGAAATTTGTCTATTAAATCTTTTATAAATCAAAAATAATTTTTATCGAACAGGCTATAAGTGTTACAAAAACAATTTATGTAAATTTTTATTAACGAGAACTACATGTCAAGTATTTTAAAAGGGCTTAATATTTATTTTTTCTACTTGTTCGAACACATTGACATACATATTTAAGATCTACATAATTTTTTTTTGTTTATTTCTCTTTTACTTTATGCATTTTCTTAAAAAAAAAAAAACAAAAACAATCTTATGAAATTAAACCCCCGTAATTTCTCTTTTTTGCTTTTTTATGGAACATAAAATTTTTTTTATTTGTCTTACTGGATGTTTCTAATAAATAATGTCATCTGGTGGTGTTTATGATGACACTGGAGCTGCTGTTAATGATGATGTTCTTTGCAGGTCTTAACTAAATGAAGGTGGTTTTAGCATTTCTATTTTACACCCATCAACTGCATAATACCCTATTATTTCTAAAACTAGCTAAATCAAAAAATTATAAAAAGGCTGAAAAGAACAAATTATAGGCACTTAAAACATTTGGAGCATGCATTTTTGTTTTTATTTATTTAATTTTTTTTTTTTTTTGTTTTACAAAGAACATGTAGGGTGGCATTATCAACGCTGAAATAAAAACGCTGTTTTGCTCTCAACCAATTAAAAGGCTAAATAATCACCACATTAACGTAGCCATAAAAACACACAAAAAACAACTTTAAATATAAATAAAATATTATGGATTCATTTCGGTTACAAAATACGAATTTATATTTTTGTTTCAAATTAATGGGGGGACTGGGTGGTAGACACACAGCCGCACATGCTGAAATTATTTCAAACATAAACATGCATACACATATGCACATACACATTGTACATGTGTACTATATGAAGATATTTCAGATTAAATATTTAGGTATGTACATATCGTTGGTATCATGCAGAAGGTCCCCAACTCAATTTTTTTTATATTGACTTTTTTTAGTCATTCCTAGTCATTTCACACACAAATTCACTTTATATCGAAAATTTGCCACATGGCCACAGTCTCAAAAATAACAAGTATTTATGTTTTGATAAAGGCATTGTAATAATAACAGTTTCTATTATGTTTTTTCCTTCTCCTGTAACGTTACAATTATGTTAGTTAGGGCCTTTCTACATGAGACCAACGATATTTGCTTTAAAACAAGAAATTATTATTATTGTGTTCTAGTTTTTATCTCTAGTCTTTTGCTAAAATTACAATAGCAATAATAAAATTATTTATTTTGTAATGATTTATGCTGTAATATTTATAACATAATGTTCATTAAAATGTGTATGCTATATGGGAAAACCAGTTGGTCTTACAGTAGTTGTTGAATGGATAAGTTCCAACTAATTGTAGTTTCTTCGTACTGGTCGGCTCTATTAGGCTCACATTCATTTGAAGTTCGATTTAGACATTCTAGTTTTCTAGTTAATGTTTCAATATATCAATTTTGTGGCATAATGGAAAATGTTAAGCATAAATTAATCATTATGATAATAAAGAACTTAATATTATGGGGAAAAGTTTTTAAACCATCATACATGCATATACATACATGCATACACACTTCCATAAATATTTATACGGATATATATGCTAAATAAGATTTATGGCATGTAAACATTTAAGTGTTTGAGTTATTGGTCTCAGATATTTTCATTAAAAATTGTTAAGAATTAATGGAAGGAATTTAAAGTTAATTAAATTATCTGATTATTAATTGAAACTTATTGCAGACAATTATAAAAACATTATTATAATGTTAATGGATAAACTTAGTGTGTTTAATTCAAATTACAGTTACAGGGTACGAGACCGAATTTATTTCTTCGTAGGTACATATATGGTTCTAAAGTTTACATTTTTTAGTTAAGTTATTATTGCGAAAGTGGCATATGGTTGTAAGTATAGATAAATATAATGTGCAAAAATTAGAAGAAAAAAAGTTACTTTCAAAATAACGAAATTCTATATTAAATTATTTTACTGCAAAAGATTAACGTTTAATTTCGACTTTGTGTTGATTCTTTTTATTTGCAGTTCGTGCAAGATTGGCATCACTGTATGGACTTCGAAGATTGCAAAAATGTGAGTACAATTTGAATTTATTTAAATACATTAAATATGTATTACTTGATTTTAGTTTTTATATAGATTTAATTTTATATACATAAGTATTTTCCTCACTGCATTATTAAAGTAAAATATGTCCCTTAAATATTAGCATGACATATTGTATCTTTAATGTTGAATGTTAGTTTTACTCCAAAATACTCCTTGAAGCACAAAATGTTTTCGCGTTCTCCAAAAAAAAAAATATTAAAAATAAGTATTACAATGGAAAAGAAATAATATTTGCGAAGAATTGAAACAATATGAAATTTTGTGAATAGATTTTATCTATCTGGAACTCAAAACGAAATATTTATACACAATATCGGAAAATTTATTTTTTATGATGTTATTGTTAGTTTAATTTCTTCTAGAAACTTTCTGATGGTTTGTTTTTCTTATCCGATATCAATTTAAAATTTCCAAAAAATTACTTTTCCAAACTATTTGGCACTTTTTATTATTTTTAAACTTTTGCCCTTATTTTTTTCCACACACCTTTAAATTTATTGATGTAATGATATCCATGCTAAACACATACATACATGCACATAAAATCATAAATCCCCTTATAACAATTGCATGCCTACCAAAAAAAAAATTCCTTAGAACACATTTCCTTTTTTGAAAAATTTAAGCAACAAAGTTAAAACATTCATTTGTGAATGATCAAACAAGACCACCGACTAGATACAATAAATATATTTGCAACTGCACTCATTCTGTTTTCTTTTTCTTCGTTTGTGGCAACAATAATAAACTGAATGTTTTTCATATATATAACGAGTACCAATAAGTGGCAGCAGTGAGTTTAAATGAAATGTTTGAATGCATTTGAAGCTGAAATCATTGTCTCTTTTTATAATACTTGTTTTTTACATGCATACATATTACATACATACATACACATGGATATTGAAATGCAATAATAGCAAAAGTATATTTACAATCGCGTTACCAAAAAGCCGCTCATTGAAATTGCCATTGCGAAATTTTTGTCGAAGACACAATAAAAAATATGGTTTTGTTGCAAAACTATAATAAGAAAGCAAGGAAAAAAAAAGAAACAAATAACTACGTACATTTTTAGAAAATAATAAAAATATATGTATGTACGTATTGTGCCATGCAGAATTGGGTCAATTGAAAATTTATCGATAAAACCGAAAATAAAAAGCAAACAATCAAACGTAGGGCTGCTTTTCAGCCTTAAATTTTTACATGCAAACTTAGCAAAAATCCCAATAAAAAACAGAAAAATATATATTCGAGATGACTTTGCCATGCACAAAGGCATAACAGGAAGGCCTTTTCTTTTCCTCTTGCTCATAAAAAGGAAGCTATAAAACACAAAATATTTCTGTTAGTTTTTATTCGAGCACCATGCCCCGTTTGCTATGTAGAGCAAATGGAAAAGACAAACAAAAAAATAAAATAAAACAAAGTTTAACCAACAAATTCAGCACAGTAACAAAAAAAATGTTTATTCTATAGTTTGTTACTGCGACAAAAGGACTCTTATCAGGTCAAAAATAGAAAAAAAGAAGGAATATGATTCTTTCAACAAGATATTTTATCAAGTCGTTTTTCTTTTTGTTTCACGAAAATAACAAAATTGAAATTTAATTTATTAAAATGTGACAGGCGCTACTATGTCCTTAATCCGAACGTTACATTCAAGGCGTGTTTTTTTAGAGGCATAGATTTATTTTAAAAATAAAACACAACACATTCAATGTTATGACTAAAATTTTGGCTTTATTTTGGCTCACAAATTACGTGGCATTTAATGTTTAAAAATAATTTCTGCACTTTTGCAGAGCATACTCGGTCTTATTTCGTCAATTTCGCGTCGAATGTTGATTTCTAAACCATCAATCATTCCTGCTTTATCAGCATAGACCGGACTTGAGAGACGTAACCTTTTAAAAAGTAGTCCAAATGTGTCTAATCACATGACAGATGGGACCAATGTCCATAGTATGACAGTTATCTGAATCGGAAATACTATACCTCTAAAAAAAACCCCCCTTTACATACGTAAATACATATGTATGAATATGTGTATTTACGTTTTTAATAAAAGAAAAGTAAGAGAAACCTTAAACTAAAGGAACATTATTATCTAAACTACCGTCTAAACTGCACTACCCGTCATTTCTCAAACTGTTGGCTTAGTAGTAGCGTGAGACCAGAAGGGAGACAGTTCGAATACCCGATCAGAGTAAAAAATGTTCGCTGTGTCTGCGATAACAGTACGCTCCTTTGTCGGTACTTTAGCAATAAAACGTCAGCGAAGTAAAATAATAAATAAAATGGCGTAAAAATGAATGGGTTGACGCCACGGACGCAGCTCCTCCTCCTGGATCCTAATAACGGACACACATTTTTGCCGACCCTCAGTGTTGGTTTACAGGAGCTTCCACTGTATATAGCATATATTTTCGGAAAGTCATTGAGGTTTTTATAACCATGAGGGAAATAAATTTGTTTGTCTGTTTTTATTTGCGCGTTATATAGACACCTTAAAAAAAGTGTTGTAGGACAAAATTATCGACAAGGGAGCTTTTAAGGAAAATATATTTTGTTTCGTGGCTAAACGAAGCAACTAATAATGTGGCTGTTTGTATTGTCAACCTCCATAGTCGAAAATCATAACCAGATAAAATGATATGCATATTATCGCAGGCGAGTGATTTCTTTACAGACGAGATTACTTTCTGGTGCTTTCCTTTAGATGTTAGATTCTAAAAAAAAATTTCAAAATATACAAAAAAATCACTAATTTTGTTTTCTTTTCATCCAAAAGTGCATATCATTTCTTGCCCAATGTTTTTCTATTCTTTTCAAATATGTCCACTTATTGTTCCCTTTAAAAGCCATTTCAATCACTCTAAAAGAAAACATCTTTTACCACCGCAATTAAGCCATTAATATGCCAAAACTAATTGAAATTACTGACTATTCAATCTCGAATTTGGAAATATTTTCATGTAAAAGCTTTCAAATTAACACCGATAAATGATTATATACAGTAATTTATTTCATTCAAACATATATACATATGTATGTATGTATGAATATATACTTTTATGCAGATGTGGTTTTTGATTCAATAAAAACCAAATTTTGTTTCATATTTTTTATGTGCCAATATGCAGAAGTAGCTTAAATTGGCTTAAACACTTAAATTATGTAAAAAAGAATTGTAATATGTAATTGATTCATTGAAATTTGTAAACAGTCTGTGCTCTAAAGAGACAAGTAGTCTGCAGAAAAACAAAGTTAAATTAAAAACATTTATTTTTTCATGTTTAAAAGTGGATATTTTGCAATTTGGATCGATTAGACTTAAAATAGTCTTCCATAGTGACACAGAATTGTTTGAAGACTAACTGCCGTATGCATAAAATTTTTTGGGATTTATTGAAGGTATATTGATTGAATTTTGTAAGGAAATTTGTCTATTAAACCTTTCAGCTAAAAAAATTTCAAGAATTTTATGAAGAAAGTTTTTTTCTTCAGCATTTTATTTTGTAAATTATTCATACTCGTATATACATATCTAAAGGATTCTTTATCATAGAAATGGTTCTAAGCACATTTTCTTCGGAATTCGAAAGAAAATTTCTTTCGACAAATCCACTGAAAAACAATACCAATTTTTAATTTTTAGTTATTGATCTCAATTCGTTCGAATTTCGAGGAACAGGTAGTACATTTTTCAATTACAAGCCAACTGTTATTCAATTTATTATATGCCTATACCTGCGATTACATACATAAATGTTACAAACGCATCAAGGCAAAACTTAGATTACAGTCTCATAACTTGAACTCTTAGATTCCGCGAAACTAATAAGAATCTCTACATAAGTATATTAAATTTTATACATTCATTAACACAGAAGGTATCGTATAACTTGTGTTTCAGTTGAATTGATATTTTCAACAAACTGATATTTGTTGAACATAGTTAGGCATACCCTAAGCTTTTAAATTAGTAACTACAAAAAAAATTTCCTTTATGAATAAACTATGCCAAACACATGTCTCTATCTGCTATCTGATATCTGATTTTAATAATCTCTGAGAGCCAACATTCTTTACATTAGAAATACAACATACACTCTGATAATGATAAAATGAAAAACAAAAAAGAAAACAAATCTATAGTGTAGTTGTTAATTTTATTCAACTCTTGAAATCTAATTTCTGCCTTTTTTGTTGTTGTAATATACGTATTTATTAAAAATACTGACGCGTGACTTTCTGCACAGAAAATTGATTTTGTTTGAAATACTTTCCCCATTGTTGTTATTATCGGTTCAATCTTTTTGTATGTATTATTCTCTCTTTTTCGACAAAAGGCTTATAAGCGTAAAAGGTATAGTTCACTATACTATACGTTTGATCACATTTAGCAAATATTTGCATTAAATTTAACCAATAAAACTACTCTTACCTCTGTGGAACATTAAGAGTGGACAAATGCATGTTGTTGCATGCACTTTCTGTATGTGTAAATAAACATTTAAAATAAAATAATAAAATAAAACACTAATATAAAATATGACATGAAAACAGCTCGAATTAAAAAGGTCGATTCGTTTTAGGGAGCAAAAAGTTTGAAAAAAAAAAACGTTCAGCTGAATGTGTGATTTTGTTTATGTTGTTACTCTTGGAAAATATTCGAGCCTCAAATGAACATTCGATTCGCGACTCGCTGCTGTTTTTATATGCAGTATCCATTTGTCAATAGCAGGAACACACACACACACACACACCAATTTGGCTACTTCCTCCCACAAACCACACACTAATGCGTTGCTGACATTTATTGCTTTCACAACATTTCAAATATTTCCTACAACAATTTTCCATATTTTTCTTTTACATATTGCTAGAATTTTGTATGTATTTACTTAATTTACGAACATGCGTTCGTGTATGCGTGTGGCATTAAATAAACACTTGGATACTATAATGTCTGACAGGAATAAATATTTCATATGGGCGGATGAAAAAAAGTACATACACAAACCCGTTTACATTTTCATAAGCAATTTTAACTGACAAAATATCATGTCAATATTTGCATTCAATGGCTGATGATATGAATGAATGAATCAATGATTGTTTACTTTTAGCCCTTTTTCGTAATAAAATTTCTAATACGAAAAACGAAATTGATTTGTTTCTTTTTGTTTTTTCTTGATAGCCCAACATATCCATCATCAGTTGTTATAATTATCAATATTGAAGAAAATTTTCACACTTGAAAAACTATTAAATAATAGTATAAACAATATCGGAAAACAGCATGGAAAGTGTTTAACAAGTACTGGGTAAACAAAATATCTTTGGGATTTCTGTCTGTGCTTGCCGTTTCTCCATTTGAACCAAATTAGAGAATTACTAGCTGCGTTTTAATATAAATATTTTAATACTTTCCAAATTACTAGCCTTAGTGTTGATGGGGAAATGCATTAAGATATTTAGTAGTGGAACAGAGTTTGGTGTCACAAATATTTAAGGAGCCCAACATAACAAATAGTATATTGAATTTTTTTCTAGGAATTTTTAAACAACTCTTTTATTTATTAAATATCATATTCAAGTGTTATATGTATGTTTGTTTAAGTAAGTGGGGAATCTCCCCAGTTTTGTAATTGTTTGTAATCGACAAGAATGTTTGTGAAATTTATGGGTTCTGTAGACAAGGGGGTAAAATATTCCAAATTCAAGGCATTAACATTTGTTCATTGGAAATCATTAAATTAAAAAAAAAATACCATGGAGATTTGTAATGGAATGAAAGTATTGAAAAACAACAATCTTGCAATGTGCGTGCATGTTTGATATATCTTCCGTTCACATTGAAAAATGAAAATCTTAATGAGCTTTTAAATGTTATTTGAGGGTTTCTTTTTTAATATGAAGATGTCTGTCAGTCTTGAGTTATAATTACGTGAACTTATTAACCTTAGACAACAGTGATCCGAAACAGATAACCCAACAACATGTCTATCAAACGTCTGTATTTCATTCCATTTGTTTTTTTCTTTTTTAACAAAAATGAAAGTAAATAATTTTTTGAGTAAAATTAAAAAAAAAATATTTTTGTAACATGTGGTTTCTTTCTCTTGAAATAAGTAATGTTTTCTTTCTTTAATTAGGATCCTTTAGTTGTTTTTTTTTTATAATCCAACATTTGGTGTAATTAAATTTTCATGTTTTGTAAGTGCTCCTACACATGTTGGTTTTTCTATTAATTTGAAAAATAACCGAAAAGATGAACACAAAATTTTTGTGTACATAAAATGACAAATTGATTTGTACATGCATGCAGATGTTGTCATCTTTTGCTTATATCCTTGTATGTCATAAAATATTTAGTAGACAAATTCGTACAAGTGTGCGTATTTGTGTCTATTCGCCCTTTATGTTTCACATTGGTTTGAATATATAGTTTGACAAATTGTTTAATATGACTTTGGCCAGAGCATATGTAATAATTTTTGTTTGGTTTTTGGTACGAAACTTGTCCTTTTCAGATTTTTCTATGTGTATGCATATTTTGTATCACAAATACTTAAAACATATTTAAGAATATTAAGATGATTCTTGGTTGATATGTTCATAATTTCTAAGGCCATAATAGCAAATTAAGGAATTTATTATTTAAGTTGAAAATTATTTTCAATGATTTTTTTTATATGCCCGAATAAAAGCGAACGAAAACTTGACCACCTCCATAAACTTGCGTATGCAACGTAAAAGCATTTTTTAAATCCAGCAATTATACTTCACAACATTGAAAATCAAATGCACTGTCATTTCAAACTTTACAACTCTGTTGGCGACACTTCCTTCGTCATTAAAATAACAATGGCAGCGAGAAAATTTATTTTGAAGTTTTGAATTTGTGTGGTCATATCAGTAATAGTGTTTTGATTAGAAAACGAAAGCATATATCTTTTTCTGGCAGTGTCAATTTAAATAATGCCCTACTTGCGTTTATTTGCATATTGTTTACGAATGCCATAATTTGTCATAGTTTGCGCGGTAACATTTGGGAATACGTAACATTGTTGCACTGCAAAGCAACATGCGTTCAGTAAGGCAACCTTTCTTTTGTATATTTCTATTGAAGACAATAACAGCAAAATAAAATTGTAGCAACAAAATAACATTTGGTTTTGTTTTCATAATAAAAGCACAAACGAAATTTTCTTTTGCATTTAGTGGGACAGACAGATATTATTTTGACACATTTTTGAAATTGAACTTTTGTTAATTTATGTTAATATTTTTTTAAATGCATTAAATATTGTAACCCATTTCAGATTGTAGTTCATTTATTTTATTCACATAATTTTTGATGAAAACTAAAATTTTTTTCTGCTTTATTTTGCATATTTAGTTTGTTAATTAACCAATTAAATGGTGTAATAAACAATATTTGTATAAATTATAAATACACGACCAACATGAACACATGCTCCTCTACCAATTTGTATGTTAATATTATGCGCAACATCTCTAATAACAAATAGTTGTTGGCTGGCCTCAAAATCAATATGCGTAATTATTTGACCAGCTGTTCTCTATTGATGCTGCTTTAGTACTCGTAGTTGAATAAAAAAAAATTAAATTATATGTGTATAATAAACAAATAAAACAACTTTGTTAATTATTAGAAATGCAATCAAATCCTAATCAAATTTGCATAAATTATGAACTACAACCCGTACATAATCAAATTGTATACCAAATATGACTTGTTTTAAAATGTACATATATCAAATTAAAACCCAAAAATAAAAAATGCTGTAGTTCGTGTTTTTTTTTTTTATTTTTGTTTCCACACTGTTACGAATTGAATTTTTATTATTAGTATTTTTTTTTTGTATATAATTATATATTTTAGTCCAGATATTTTGTAACTAACAAATTATCATCATTCAGACCTCCTCCAATTGGAGCATGATGTTCCATTTAGTTTGTAAGTCAAACTAATTTGAGTGCATTAAAAATATTCTCGCGCTTTGTATCTCTTTTTTCTTGATTTGCATAACTTTTTTAAATAAACCAACTTGCTGACATGTTATACAAGCCATAACATTTTATAAGTTTCATCAAGCAGCATATTTAAATTTTTTTATTCAAATTGTGAGTTAAAGAGCTTAAAGCGTAACATAATTTATTGTTTTAAGGCAAACCATGTTACTTTGGATTTTAATAGATTTTTTATTTAAAATGTTAAGATATTCAAACTTGTTTTGTATTTGAAATTTATTTGTCCACCTGAAGTTTTAAATATTTTTGATAATTTGTGACCGTTAATAACATGTTCAGTTGCATCATGTCAGCGTCAAATTCATGTGTGAAGGCTTCATATTCCTTTTACCGAAATCATCCCAATGACATATTGAGATACTGTTTTGAGTTTCTGTTATCTTTTGTTGGTAGATAATGCAATCAAATGCATTTAATTTCTTTTATAGATGTATTAGAAATGTTTTAGAAAATCTAATTATTTTATGTCATAATTTTTAATTGCATATTATTTATTTTGGACCAGCACTGAAGGGAAGACCCCTACAAATGCGATGCATTGTTCTGGAACTAGAGGAAAGGGATAGTGATATAGATCACAAGTGGTGAAGCTGAACTATCTTTCAACACTGTTGATTAGTATCAGATGAACCCGGTACTCTGCTGTGCCTAGTGACTATGACTTCGCCACTGAAACTTTCCGACATCAACTGACACAAAGACACACTAAATCACTTCAGAAAAAATGTGAATGTTTTTATGACATAGTGCAAAACTGTGCCCGAAGGAACTCACTCTTTTAATTGATTTGAAAAATATATCATTGTAGTCTTTACTATAATTGCTGATTTTTAACAGTTATTATACCCACTTTAACATACAGTTTGTAAAAAAAGTCTTTTCAAAACTTAGAAAAATTAAAAAGTTTAAGAGAAACTCTTATTTGCAAGTAAATTATACAACTTTTATTAAATTTTTTTCTTCATGTATTCAATTGAAGATGTTTATAAACACTTTGCACAAAAAAAAACAAAATTAATTAAAATAACAAAATAATAATCGTATGTTAAAAAATACTTCCAGTTTCTACGCTGTAAAATAAATGTTTTCAAAATTGTGTTAAATTTAATTAAATTTATTCTAAATGGTAAAAAGAAAAGATTTTAGGGTGATAATACTTGGTGTGCCCTCCTTTAGCTTTAATTACAACTTCTAAGCGTCTAGACATTGAATGGATAAGCTTTGGTATATCATAATTTTCAGGTATTTTTTCCCACTCTTCTTTAATAAATGTTATTTGTTTTTGGTGACCTTTTTCCGAATTTTTTCTTTGGGTGGACCCATGAATTTTCTATAGGGTTTAAATCTGGGCTTTGTGCTGGGTTATCGACCACTTTTCTACAATTATATAACAACCAGGATTTACAAATATATGCCTTATGCTTCGGTTCATTATCCTGCTAAAATTTATACTTGAGCGTTTCTGGGTCAACAAAACCGAATTTCCGAGCACTTGCACTCAATTCCTTTTTTAAAATGTTTAGATAGACTTCCTTGGTCATTATATCCTCTAATATTCTTATTTCGCCAACACCCTTGCTCGAAATACAACCCCACACCATAAAGAATAGTTTACCGAACTTTACAGTGGGTATTATATTTTTATTTTTTAAAGCCGCCAGGGGTTTTCGCCAAACTTTTTGAGGTCCATCATGGTAGTAAAGCATCACTTTCGTTTCGTCACAAAAAATAACATCATCCCAGTGCTCCGGAGGTAAAGAAAGGGGTTCAATGGCAAACTTATACCTTTTTCAATATTTACCGCGGATAGCAAAGGTTTTTTCTTCGTAACTCTTGAAGAGTATTTATGGTTTTGTAGCACATTTCTAACAGTCTGAAAGGGATACTTACTCCACATTCATTACTGATGCTAAGTGCAATTCCTATAGTACTGAAATGTGGATTCTCATCAATCAATTTCAAAATTTTCTTTTCAATTCGCCGAGTTACTTTTTTTGGTCTGCCTGGTGTTTGTTTTGGTTCCAGTTTTCCTTCTTTTTCAGCACTGTTAATAACATTATATACCGTCCTTAGGTTAAGAGAGAACATTTCAGCAATTTCTCTGTGAGATTTTCCTTTATAGTAATTAAAATACACCAGTTGGGTAATGTCTTTGTTCAGTCGCTTTCCTGGCATAGTTCATAAGTATATAATTGGGTAATCATTTGTTTATTCTATGAGCTTAATTTAATGAATAAAAGACAACTGTTACTCTTAGCGTCCATATAAAACTATTATACGCAATACATATGCAAAAAACTAACGGTTCCTTCTTGTCTTTGCATTTTTGAAAACACTTTTTTTACACTGTTTAAAGTATGCAAAATTATTTTGTAGCGTTGTTGTTGTAATATGTTCATAAATTTGTCAAAGTTTCGATGCCTGCTTGTCGACAACATACAAAACAACAGTTGTAAAAAAAAAATTCACAAATATAATGATATTGTTGTTGTAAATATTTATTTAAATTTAAATTCGTAAAAAATTTTTGTTTTGAAAACATTTTTTTACAAACTGTATGTAAATATGAGAAGCATAATCGTAACAACGATATAAATATTGGCTATGGCCAGATACTTGTATCTACCGAATTCATACGTTCTGCGATTAGGGTATAGAAATATACTCTCTTCCGATATTCGTTATGCCTCTTTCCATGTACATATACTGAATGAACAGTAAAATATAGAATCAAAAGCTGTAGTTGTATTTGGCTGTGTAGAATACATTTAAATTGTTATTGAAAAGTTCTTTATTTTACCTTAGATATTGCACTTCCATTTACGTTTATTAGTCTACCCCAAAATGGAAAAAAAAGTATATACGAGGAACAAGTTGATGCTACAATAGATTTATCCCATTGAATTAATATTAATATTTTTATAGAAAATACATGTTTTTTTTTAAGTTTTTATTTTTTCAATTCCATCTTACAATTCATTCAATTTGTTTAGATTTTTCGTATTATTGCATGTCTTTATTTGTGTTAAATGTATATTTTTTTGTCGTTATTATTGTATATTTATATATCATTTTAATTGCAAACCCCCTTATATCTCCTGCACTTAACTTACTGCCTTTAGTTAATTATTTTAATTTTATCTTTGTTGAATTCTTAAATTTGCCACTACTTTTGCAATGAATTTTTCTTCATATAAAATCTGTTTTTTTCCTCTTTCTTTTTGTTGTTATTGTATCATGCATATCATTCTACATAATAATTTGTTGATGTGTTATTTAAATTTAACTATGAAAATAATAATATTAAATAAGCATAATTTCAATTCAAAGACAAAAACATCTTCTCTTTTACGTTACAGATGTGCATCACGCCACCTAATATCAATAGTTATATCCCAGAAGCATTCAGTTTTCTGGTGAGTGTCAATAATAACCCAAAACAATTAAAAGCTTTAAACTTCCGAAATTCTTTGCTAAAAGAGATGAATATCAATATCCGGTTTTTTGTTAATATCCTTATTTTCCTTATATCCTTCGTAATCCTTATACCAGATCATCCTGTTACATCTTAACAACTGCTGCTTTATTTTATTTTTTTTATTTTATTTGTTTCTTGACTTTGGGACTGGTTTTATTTACTTATGCTGATAGTATATGTATTTTGTATTATTCAATTAACGAAATTTATGGAATTACAAAATTTTATTTTAATTTCTACATACAACTTATATTATTCTTTTTTGAAAAATCTCATTAATTCTTTCTTCCAACATTATTTCAATTTAAACTTAGGCACTTTGGCACAGATAATCAGTTCATCTAGAGAGTTTTTTCATATCTGCGACATCAGCTTGAGTCGATTTAAGCACTTAAGTTATGTTAATGTGAATAATAAATTTTAATAAATAATTTATTAAAAAGTACAATAAAATATTATTCTATTAGGAAGGTCTCTAAGGAAAATAATAAAAGGCTGCAGAATATTAGAAATATAAATGTATAAAAATCTATTATTTTAAGTTGACAAGTGGGTACGTAATTACATTTCATTTACTCTTTATTTTTTTAAATGATTTCTATGAATATTTTGACGACGAATCAACACTTTAACGGTGGGTTTTTTCAATCTAAATCTTTACTTCGCCAAAGAGGCTTAAAGCTACCGTTTCAGCCAATAAATTTCACGAAGAATTTCAAAACAGTCTATTTAGAAGATGTGAAATTTATAATTCTGAAAATAGAATATAAATGAGAAGCACCAAATTTGTTCCCCATATTACGGTTCACAACTTTCAAGACAGTTTCGTTGCCCTTGCTAAATTCGCATTTCCATTCTCCACTAAACTCACGATTAAAATTTTAGTTTTGTTTTTGGTATTGTCGGTGTGTAGCCACAAATGCTGATTTGTAGTTGAGTTCTTTTCAGTTGAAAAGTCGTAAATAGAAAAATTTGTTATACTTAGTAACAAAAGTTTTTAGCATTTCATATGCACTTTTTGAAAAGAACCAGAATTTCGGGGCAGCTTTTTCTTCTTCACTCATTTCTATTTGAATCCATTTGCTACATACTCGTATGCTATGCTCTATTACATATAATAATTCTTTAAGGACAATTAGCATTATGGTGTAATATATTGAGGTTGTTGCCACTACACTCCTGTTACATTCCGCCAGGAAATAGACAGCAGTCACACGTACAGATTTGCTTAAATAAAATTTTATGTCATCCAACAAATAACAAAACGTTTCTTTACTTAGCCGGAAACAAATAACAAACCCGCATAACTTATGGCGATGGTCGAAGTAGTATGCACGTTGGCTACAAAACGAAAAATTTTCCTGCGTTTAACCCCAGTTTTATACTCATAAAAACATCTCGCATTTTTTCTAATATGCATTTGTGTGCCTTTGTGTCAGTTGTTGTCGCAAAGTTTCAGTGGCGAAGGCATAGTCACTGGTCACTGAACAGTAACGGCTTCAGCTGTATCTACATTAGGTACATTAGAACGGCTTCCTTCGTTGGTATTGTGTAGCCCCGGCGAAGTAAAATAATAATAAAAATGGCTACTAAACCGAAGCTTCAGCTCTGCTACGAGTATGAAAAAAAGAACGTGCAAAAGCAGAGCTGTAAAATAAATAATTAAGCTTCACACCCTGTCATTTCTTCTACTATCCCTTTCCTATAGTTCCAGCACAATGCCTCGCATGTGTAAGAGTCATCTCTTGAGTGTTGGTCACAGATAAAAAAAAAAAAATCGTTCGCCATTTGTATTGAAAACAAACACAATTTTAGTTTTTTTATTGTTGTTTTCAATATAAATGCCAAACGATTATTTTCATTCGGCTTCAATGAACAGGCCGTAAATAATTTTGCGTAGACGTTCTTACATTTCTTACAAATAAAGAAAAAATTGCGGCATTAACAACACTTTTTCTATTTAATAATTTTTCTATTTCTAATGTTAATACGTTCAAAAGTTCTTTAATTATAAATTCCATTTATACGTCTGTTCGTATTATAATTACTTTGGCTGAATTAACTTTTTATTGCATATTATCATGTCACATCGCTTTAACGACTAAAATGTCTTCATTATATTTCTGAACTATTTTATTTCATTATTCATTCTCCATATGACGATGTTTTTAAAACAAAAAGAATGTCTGAAATACATTTTGTTTTTATAGAATATGATAAGAGTAAATATTATAAAACATCTTTATGGCTGATGTTGCATACAAATTCTTTTAGTTTATTTAAATAGAATACTTTTATGCATATGAACATGCTTTTAATAGAATAAGCAAACAAAAAATAGAAGCTTACAATTGAATTTTAAAGTAATCGCAGTCCTAATGGTGTCATAAAAAATAACGACTATGACGGATAAAAGATGCATACTTTTCACACAACTTTGTTGTACAGCACACAATATACTCATACATATTTACATGCACATAAATATTTGAACATTATTTTTGCTCTTTTGAAGGTAACAACTAAAACATTTACGAGTGAAGCAGAAATAAGTCTTGTTACAATTTTTTTTTAGGAAATGGCGCCATTTATGAAGTGCAAGGATATTTTTTTTTATTCATTAAAAATTAAATTTTAGCTGCTTATAAAGCTGCGAGCGATAGGGACATTGTGTATTATAGCATGTTATTATGGCGGTACCCTAAGATATCTATTGTCGCATTCTAAGTTTTAAAAAATTCTACACTGGAAAAAAAGAAGCCATTCAACATTCGGAAGATCCTTCCCTGCATTATATATCGTTAATTATGTACACTCGACTTTCAATAATTTGAAACTAATTTGAATCTTTTAATAAAAAGTGCAGTGTTTGGGTCATTAGAAAAGAAAACCACTTGGTAATTTCAAATTATTTGAATGGCATCTTCATCGCCGATAGACTTTAATTTGAATTATTTCAGGTCTTAACTCTATAATTTTAATTTTAATTATTTTAATGCCAAATATTTTATTTTAAAAAATAAATAAACAAAATAATCATTTACTGTAGTCTATACCCATTGCTCTATACGAAGTGATGCATTTCCGAACAGGTACTATGTTTTACAAATGTACATGTTACGTACATGTGACACTGATACTGATGGCATATTTTATACTGATTTATATTTGTATTCACTTTTAATTGTACTTAATTTAATTAAAAATTTAGTTCTTCAAACGATGATGCATAAATAAATAGATTTTAATATATATTTGCCGACCCACAAACACAATTCACTTGCAAAACAGCTGATGTCACTTGAAAACAGTGCACGCTTGAAATCTATTATTAAGAGATGTTCAGACTCTATATACATTTTTACCATGTTCAAAGTGTCATTCCGTATGACAAATACATATAATGCGAATACAGATTAAGCCAGCTGACAAGTGGTGAAATGTATAAAATGAAAAAAGAAATGATAGAAGTTTCACGACCTCCAAAAAAGCCTTCTGCTGAAGTTGGTATTTATTGATGTTGTGGTTTTTTTTCCATGTAATGCTGTCTCATGCCTAATTCTTTCTGACTAAAAACTCTTTCGAACTTTAGCCTGATTTGGATTTAATAATAAACAAAAAATTAACTAATATTCAGAAAAATATTTGAAATAAATATTACATTACATGATGAATTTTGCTACATTAAGAAACTTTTTTTTAATGCAAGTAATTTATTCGATCTTTTGAAAGCCCATTGAATTAGTCTTAAAGATAATTAAAATTGAATGCCAACCCTTCTCGTTGATTTCAGGTGTGACATCTTAGCAAAAAGTTGTTCTTTACTGCGCGCAAAGTTAAAGCTGGAATTGCAAATATTGTCGATCGAATTGATTATTTTAGTGCATCCACTTTTGTCAGTTGAGATTTGTATACCACCTTCCACAAAAAAAAGTCCGGTGGAGTTAAGTCAGGCGACTTTGGGTCCAATGGAAGCTTAAGTTTCTTGAGTTCAATCTGTTGTTAGTTGAACCAAAACTACAGACTACATTGCGTATTGGCGCCGAAACTATCAGAATCTCAGTTTTCCATTTTTATTAAATCTAATGATCAATCTACAAAAGCAAAATAAAAAATTCAGATTACTTAGATAGAAAAAAACGTATCAAGGTTTCTTTTGGTAACGGTTTTCATTAGAAACCCTGTATTTTCTTAAAAAAAAGCGTTTGAGAACACAAATATTGTTTATTTATTTATTTTTTTAATACAAAAACTAAAGACATAAAAACTAACACTTTCTTTGCATTTAGTTTTTGTTGCAAATGTTTTTTTCTTAACAACTTTGCCATTTTTCTAACAAACTTCGTTAACATTCATTTTGTCTAGCAAAAAAAAAAAAAAAAAAAAAGGAGAGAGAAATTTGTTTGAAACAATTTTGCCATTTTTTAGACAAAAATATTTTCATTTAATTTATTTTTTTTAATTTTATATTACTCTGTAATCTTCATGGCATGGGGTTTCAAGAGCCTTCCATTTCTGTTTTCAAACATGCATACTCGTGCTTCAATGTACGCCAAAAACAATTCATTTCAAGCAGCCTGCCTATTCCTACAACACATTGTTTTATAATTTAAATTTTTTTCATGAAAATTTTTTCTTTTTCACACATTTGCAAACTCATGGAATATTAAATTTTTAATGCAACATATGAACTCCGACAGACAAAAGTGTAAATGCAACTACATACATGAGAAAAACTTAATCCTCTCAAGTTTGTTTCTCTTCTTTTGTATGAAAAAGCGGCCTTAAACTTTAGCAAATTTTCGCAAGTAAAGTGTTTTCATTTTCCCTTAAATTTCACCCATACTTCGTCACGAGATATTATTTCAGATACGATTTTGTGTGCCACTTGCCTCCTTTTCTTTTTTGTTAGTGAAATTTAACCGAATGTTTTTTTTTTTGTTCATTTAAAATTATGTGCATTTAAAATGATGACATTTTCTTTTGTTCACATCTTTATATGGCAAATAATTATCTTAATACGTGCTTGTATGTGTTTAAATGAAAAAAAAACAAACTTTTCCGCCACCACAAAACTCTTGCAGACAAATTATTTGAAAGCGCAAAAACTATGGTTTTCAAGTTAGTTTTCCAAATAGCAAAAACATAAAACTTTTATTTCTTGAGCTGATAATTATGATTTGATTGTAAACTTGTTTGCTCTTTGTGTGCAAAAGATTTAATTAAATACAAATCTCTGAAATATGAAAATATTTTTGTATGAAATCTTTTAATGCAGTTGTTAATCCTTTTTTCAAAATTAACAATCACTTAATTTGTTTTTGCAATAATTGTTTAATTTGTTCTCTTATTAAATTTTCTTTTCTAGTGTTGGAATAATTGTGATCAACAATTGGGTCCATTTCCCTTAAATATCAATTCAGCTTTACGCCAAGGATCTTTGGTGATAACAGACATTGCTTGGGATCAAGCCATCACGAATGCATCGAAGCAATGTTTAGTTACTTGGGAGGTCTCTGGAGGCGGTCTAATGGGCAACCTATTGACTGATAGTTCTACTGTTGAATTATCCCTCTGGTCAGACACAGAATATCACGTACAAGTTACGTGCAAGCATAAGGTGAGTTTTCAGCAAAGAAGAAAAAAGCAAAATTAAAACAACAAACCAAAATTTCATTATTTAACCATACAAACAGTTGAAGTGAAACAGTGAAGGCAAATTAACAATGATCTCGGCTGCAACGTAAATTAAAAGAAAGACTAAAAACATTCATTTTGGCCACAAATATACATACATGCACATGCATACGTACTTCTGTATGTTCACAAGTCCATATGCATGTACTTGCCTTTACTGTACGAGTAGAACCACGAATTTGGTTAAGCGCCATCATGGTGATGATGAAGATGACGATGATGCTGCTGCTGCTGCTGCTACTGATGACAATCTGACCTTGACCAACTCTTTAGTTTATTTGTTGATTATTTGGGGTGATGGCGGTTGCTTTAGTGTTAAATCATCTTCTTATTCTTTTGAATTTATGGCTTATTTCTATAAAGTTATAAAAATATTATTTAGCAAATATGTTCGTCCAGTTTACAAGCCACAATCAAGTTGTATAGTAACGCCAAGGTATCAGGAACATCTGGCGTTTTGTGTTTAAATATTTCATAGCCAACAGTGGAAATAATCCACAAGCATAGCAAACCACTGAATTATATTGTATGAATTCTGTATGTTTTCAGTTTATAAAATTCTTCTTAAAAGATGATCGTGATCATCATAATTTTTCAAAAAAAAAAAAAAAAGTGAAATCTTTTTTCATTTTTCTTAACTCGCTACGAAAACATGATCAAGTTTGCAGCAGTGGAGATGGTTGTTAAAATAATAATTCCCATTGTTAAATTTTTATTTTTAGTAAAACTTGCACAAGACCACCAATTGTTTGTTGACTGTGTGTGTGTGTATATGCGTTGGTATGTTTGTACGTAAATTTAGTTTTCATATTGACCATGTATGCATGCAGTTGGTCTTAAGCCCATAACTGGAGGCTTTCCATGCTGTGGTGTGAAAGCCATAGTAATTGGCTAATTACATCAATGTTTTTCTAGCTGTTGACAATTTTGTTACAAACTTTAGACATGATTTTTGCGACAACTACACACACACACACACACACACACACACAGAGAAACGCACACACACATGCACACTCATAACCATCGCCACACAGCCAAACAGAAATTAAGCTTTTGCCATAAAATGTTGCATGTTGTCTAAAGTCATTGTCGTCGTTACGTCCTCTTTATAGCGTGGCAGTTTCCCAGATGATGGCATGCAATCATCATACTCGCTCGTATTGTAACCAAAATCAAATATTCAATATTGTAGCACTCTCTTTAATAGTTTATTTTTTCAGTCTTTGTTTATTTATTTATTTATTTTTTTTTTTTATTGAAATTTTTTTCTCTTGTTTTGTTTTTTGTCGTTCATTTGGATTTCAAATGAAATTTATTGTGGCAATTTTTTTCAGATGCATGTGTCTGTTTTTATCAATATCGTTAAACGTACATACATACATACATACATACATACAAACATATAGACATTTTGCGTGTCTAAGATTATTGGAGCCTACGTTTTTGACATTAACACGCAACAATTTATAAAATAATTTACTAACAGCAACTGAAGTTGCTTTAAAAGAAACTCTTTAAATCCCTGTTATTAATGATATTTTTTATTGTCTTCATACTCAAGTGCTTTCTGGGTATTTAGTATTTGCAAGTTAATAAAAAATAAACAAAAACTAAAGAAAAACACGAACTCCAGATACATTAAGATTGCAGGTGGTTTGTTAAACGTGTATTGACATTTGATGATAATAACAAGAACCGATCAATTGATCTTGTTAGCTTTCAATTGATATGTTAGCGATACTACATACTTATATAGAATTCGAAGTAAATGAATAATGCACAGTAGGACGTCGATGAGGGCAGAAGCTGTGATGAACCAGTTTATAAAAATTTTTAAATTTTAAACATCGTGATACTCGTAATTTTTGTTTGCATTTTATAACTTAAAAAAAACAACACTTTGTATTTATTGTTTCTTAACTCCAAAAACCATTTTTCTTACTTAATTTCAGGAAACCGGTGGCATGCGTAGATCTTTCAAATTGATTGTAGATACACACAAACTAGGCGACAGTTCAGCTACTGGCATGCAAGCCATTGCTCTGGATACAACATTCGGTAGCAAAAATCTACCGCAAATTTATGGTGCCGAAACTGTTCCAACTTCGTCGGGCGAATCTGACTCGAGAATGCGTATTTTGAAGGATAGTTCCAAAGATTTCTTAACACCTTACAATCCCAATATAAATATCAAATCACCCTCCTCGTCCTCCTCATCCTCTACCACATCGTCGTCTTTCTCCTCCAGTCAAACTAGCTCCAGTACAGTATCTACAAACAGCGTTAAATCACGTAATGTCGCAGAAAATGAAATACTACCCAGTTTAAATGTTAAACGTACACAACTTATTGGCCTTCCAGCGTCAACTGGCTCTACTAGTAGTAGTTTTCTAAACCAATCTATAGTGTTTGCTGTTGTTGGCTCAACAGTTTTGTTTTTCGGCATCATTGTTTTGTACCTTATTATGCGTCCAACACGCAAACAAATTTCCATCATCGATAAGCAGGTGTTAATACAAACGGAAGTGCTGCCCAGCCAACTGTCCTTAAATCTTGCATCGTCTGAGCAGAGTTCATCGAAAACGTTAACACTCAATGAGCAACGTACCACATTGCATGTATAAATTTAGTTATAATTTCGAAAGTCATTTGTATAAATGTGTAAATAAATTAGGATTTTCCCCTCTCAATATTCTTGAGTGTATGTGATCGTGTAAATACCACTTAATAGAAAATTAAGAATTAAGTAAGTTTAGTTTTATCACACAGTGTAAATATTTATTTTGCTTAATTTCTGGGATTTAAATCTCACGTGGGTGTGTGTGTGTGTAAGTAAGTGCGTGAATGTGTGAGTGCATGTACGTGTGAAACTGAAGTTTTGTATTCAAGTTAAAACAAACAGAAGAAACAATGATTTGGCCACATTTACCTGAGAGTGTTAATTTATTTGCTTAAAATTTAAAAAGCTTTTTGTTGATTTATTTCTTAAGTCTAAATAAATAAAGTTAAGTCTTAAACAAGGTCAGGTCGTAGCATAAACATTTGAAGAAACCAACAAACAGATCAAATATTAATAAAATAAATAAAAACGCTTCAGTTAACTGATGGTAAGCCAGCTTATGTTTATTACTCAAAAAAAAAAAAAAAAAAAAAACAAAAAACTTCACACTACAATAAAACTTAAAAAGATTTTAACTTAAAGTGAATGAGATTTACGAAATATGCTGAATCACTAGCATGTAAGATGTCTAGTCCTTTTTGTGTAAGAAATACCGAAAGTAAAAGTATGAGTGTCTAAATGATTTTTAAGTTTAAATTAATGTTTTCTTTTGTTTTTTTTTTTTAGCTAAAAAAAATTATTGACATCTGATCTTAAATTGTATTTAAGTAATTTTCGGTCTGCTTAGTACCTACCTACCTACCCTACTTTTTAATAAAGTAGCTAAACGTTTTTCATTTGAATTGTGTATATAAATTTAATAAGAAATCGTGAAAAAAATCAAAAATATCTTCCAGTGAAAAAAAATTTAATTGAAGCATATTGTATAATAAAATAAGCCAACTGTCTAGAGATATCAAATAAAAAATAACAAAAGAAACAAACGAATCAGATTAGTATAAAATTTATAGCGGTTTATAAGTATTTAATTTAATATTCAATAAAATTTAAGGATAATTAATTTTAAATCATGTAAATATCAGCCATACAAAACAAACGGTAAAATGCAACTCTTTTGTAACAAAAAATACAAATTAGCATAAAAAATTAAATTATTAATTAACAAGCTAAAGGAAAGTATAATGAAAAAAAATAAATAAAACAACATTAATTTAAATAATGTCTGCGTGTGTTTCACAGTCAAGCAATCATCAACAAAAACGAACCGAAAGGAAAAACTTAACAAAATATGAATTCATAAAAAAAATAATAATAATAATAAAATCTAAAATTTAAAAAACTGTTATTTCATACGCTTAAAATCCTTTTCCATTCATTTTGTTTCATTTCCACAAGGAGGCACACGTTCTAAGACTGATATCCTTAACAATTCATTTGTAACCATTGATGATTTCGTATACAAGCTTTTAATTTTTGTTTCCCATGACTTGTTAATTTCTTTTACAAAATTGTTTAAGATCAATTATGTTATTGAATTATGTTATATTTTGCTGTCTTTCTTTTTTTTTTTAGCTTTTTGGGCTAACATAGGCTTCTATTAACAAATAAATAAAATTAATAAATGAAAAAAAAAAATTAACATAAATCCTTCTACATTCTCTTTCAAGCTTAAAGGTTTGTTTATATTTGTTATTTTTTCTGTTTTTTCGATATCTCAACCATCGGTTAATATCTTCAGGAAATTTAATGTTAACCGATGGATGGTTGACGAAATATTCGAAGAAAGAAGAAAAAATAAGAAATATAAACAAATCTTTAAGCTTGAAAGAGAATATAGAAATATTTATTATAAGAATTAAGATTAAAGAATAAGAATTAAAAAATTAACATAAATCATTATCCATGTTTCATCACAAAACCAAGTAAAAAACGAAACAATTGTAATTAGTAGTTATAATATAAATATATATAAAAAAAAATAACAAAATTAAAAACAAAAATAAATAAAAGGAGACAAAATAAAGCAAAATTTTAAAAATTAAATTGAAGGGTATTTGTTTTCTTTAACACAAGTTCAAAAAACAAAAATATATGTACAACAAGTGAGTAATTATTTATTTTATGTATTTATGTCTAAAATATTCGTCTTTCTTAGCACTATGTGTCCTATTTCAGTTTTAGTGGAATAAATTCAAATTTTCAACTTTCGTTTTTAGAAACAAAAGAATATATCCACAAATCAAATCATTTTAAATATGAACAGGTGTTAATGTTTACATTTTTTAAATTAGGTTTTCACACTATTGGGTGGTAAGTAAGAATTTGCATTGGGAGGCGATGATTGAAATAGTCGGCACGTTGACTACAAAACGAAAGTTTTTCCTGGCTTCACTTTCAGTTGAGTTTCAGACTCATAAAAACATCTCGCATTTTTCGCGAAGTAAAATAATTACTAAAAAATTACTACTAAAAACGAAGCATCAAAATTTAATACGTCTCCTTGACATCAGAGACGTTACAACACTGCTATAAAAACAAATAACGTGCAAAAAGCAGTGCTGTAAGATAATGAATGAGTCACCTTCTATCATTTATCCTGCAATCCCTTTACTATAGTTCCATCACAAAGCACCGCATCTCCTGAATGCTGGTCCAAGGTAAAAAAATTTTTTTAAAATTTCACCAAAAGAGATTACAAACTGGCGCTGTCTAATTAAAAACAAGATAAAAATATTTTACTAAATGTTGGTATTATGTCTCAAATTTCATGTTTTTATTAGTTCACGTTTTTTGTGAAGTTGCGAAAAAGGTGTTTGTCTTCTACGCTGTTTGCATTTGTTTAGGATTTTATATATGTATACGAGTACATATCCAGCCTTTGGTGCAATACCGTAGTAACTCAAAATTTGAATTTATTGATCTGGGTATGCAGAAAAGATCTTTGGGGAAATATATATCTAAAGGAATGGTTCTATCTCTAACATTTCAGATTCTACAGCTACAAATGTCTGTATTGACTCCAACTATTTTCAACAATATTTATTTGAAGTAAGGAAATATTTCCTTTATGACAAGAAATTTACAAACACAAAACATTACAAAATATGCCTCTTTATTTAAAAACTTGTAAAAAAATAACTTTAGCAACCGAAAAGGCAAAAAGCAACCGGAGAGGCAAGCAACCCTGAAAATTATCGCCCAATCGCAATATGCTCTACCATTTCTAAAGTAATGGAGAGTATGCTAAATTTCCATCTTATGAAATATCTGGAGTCCAATAGCTTACTTAACGACCGGCAATATGGCTTCCGTGGAGGACGTTCCACGGGTGATTTATTAGCCTTCCTCTCGGAAAAATGGTGTCGATCCATCCACCATTTTGGCGAAAGTAAGGTAGTGGCTCTAGATATTTTAAAAGCATTCGACAGAGTGTGGCATGGAGCACTCTTGTCCAAACTTATTGCTTTTGGTGTCGGCGATATCTTCTCTCGATTTATATCGAGCTTTCTCAGGGATCGCGCTATAAGAGTTGTTATAGACGGGATCTCATCAAACGAGTTCAAGATCAATTCAGGGGTACTACAAGGCTTCATTCTTTCTCCTACCCTATTTCTTATTTTTCTTAATGCCCTCCTATTCATACTTCAAACCCGATCCACTCTTTCGCAGATGACAGCAGTATCTGCCATTCATATTCACGATCACGCTGCCTCATCTGTCAAAATGGGTGGCATAAACATTGAGGAATCAGAAGCTCTTGATGTTCTTGGTATGAAAATTCAGTGTGATGTCCGATGGACTGAGCACATTTTTCAGGTCTCAAAGGAAGCATTCAAGTGCCTAGGCTTTTTAAGGCGGTGTAAGACATACTTCACCCCATCTGATCTCCTTACTATTTATACCGCCTACATCCGACCGAAAATGGAATACAACTCTCATGTTTGGGCCGGTGCTTCAAAGACTATTTTGAAGTGGGAAGTGGGAAGCTCAGGTTCCATATCCTACTGTAATTTTTTGCAGCCACTTGCAGCGGAGCAAATAATTTTCTTTTTTCTGTACTTTGCGTCATATTCATGACGAGCTGTTTTGTTAAATGTGAACACATTTTAAAACGTAACCAAATCATTCAACATTCATGGGTTCAAAGCATTAATTTCAATATCGAGCTGTTTTCGTTCTCGCCGATGACACCCCTATGTTAAACACATGCGTTCTTCAGCTTCAGTTTAACTAGTCAATTTGCAATAGAATCCATGCATTAATTATTTATTGAAGCTTAAAAATTGCGAATTCCAAAGACATATAAAATACTCAAAATACCAAGCCGGAAACCGCAAGAAAACGTGGCGAGTGGTCTATCCGTTTGCAGAAATGCTATTTATTGAAATTATTGCCATGCAAATAAAAATTTTAAATATTTTATGAGTGAGGGGAAGTGAGTTTACCACAAAATTGCAGCTGGGCAGCATTATTTTCAAATGCTTAGTTTAGTAACAGCGACCTGTGTGTTATTTTCAACGTATTTTTAAACAGGGACCTGTGCACTAAGTTTTATGATTTTAACTCACTTGGAAATAATTTTTGACGCAATTTCGGTGGTAGATCAATTTATATTTAACGACACTCGAGTTAATTTATTTCAGTACTGTGTACATAAATGAATATTCCCATATTTGAATGGGCGTTCGGCTAAACCAAAGCATTTCTTTCGTTTTAGTGTGTTTTCTTTTCTTTGTCCCACATATAAATAGTAAATTTGTTAAGAGTAAGACAAAAGTCTTTAGCAAACCGAACCCACAACTCACATTTAATTTTTGATTTGACAATTACATCAGCACCAAATTATTGTTAAAAGTGAATCTGTTAAAATTCAAAAAATTATGCTTTCAAATATAATCAACAATTTTTTAAATTCCTAAAAATCAATCAATCACCGTGCGTAAAATAGCAAATCAAAAAAAAATTTATTGTTTGTTATAGTGGTTCTTTTCTTCAATACTTTTTGTTTGTAAATCGTTATATGCCTTCTATAGAAATTAAAAAAAATTGGGTCAGACCCAATAAAAACAGGTATGAGAAAAATTCAACTTCTTATGGAACTAAATATTTGAGGCGACGGATGACAAAAGTTTAAATAGGAAAACACTTCTCTTTTAACTTGGATGCATTGTGCTGGAGCAGTGTTGAAGCGCCACTGATGTCAGGGAGATATATAAACTTTTGATGAGTCGTTTTAGTAGCCACTTTTTAGTAATTATTTTGATTCGCCGGTGCTACACAACATCGACACGCTGGATGGCGTTGTTATGTGCCTGTGGACTGGTATCAGCTAAAGCGGATACTGTTCAGTGACCAGTGCCTATGCCTTCGCACCTGAGCATTCCGATAACAACTAACACACAAACACACTAATGCTCACCAGCAAAAATGCGAGAAGTTTTTCTATGATTTATCTGAAACACAAGAAATTTTTGGTTTTGTGGTCAACATGCAGAATACTTCAGCCATCGCCACCCTCAACATAATAAGAGAATAAATAGTCTTGGAAAAGCTTCGATATTGCAGTCACAAAAAATATTTCATATAAAAAAACACAATCGAATATTTAACTGTTTTTTTTCTTTAAAAACATGAATCTTTAATTTAATTTTAGTTTAATTATTTTGGACCGTCAGTTATAATCATTGTCGTCTTTTTTTTTTATAAAAATTATGGCCATATAATTACACAGCAAAAAAAAAGGAAATGCAAAATAAATAGGTAATGAATTGGTTATATTTCAAATGAACTGACTGAACTTAAATGAAGACCTCATGACTTTAATATAGGGGTACCATCGGCGAACAAGTGTTCAAATTTAAGAAAACAGCTCGTTATTAAAATGAGTGCTTAGAACCCATGAATGTTCCATGATTTGTTTACGTTTTAGCATGGCTTAATGAGTTCCTGTAACATGTTTAAAAATTTATTTAAATTATAATTACAACTGCGCAGTTGTTCATATGCATTTGTCGGTAGAATTGAATGTGTTTTTCAAAACATCAAAAGTAATAAATTTGTTAATATTTAAGATGGCGTTAAAAATCTAGTTCATAGAAAATACTAATTCATAGTGAACGCATTAAATGTCTGTATGATTAAAATTGATGGATTACTTTTATTAAGTTTAGTTTTTGAAAAATGTTTTATGAAAATATCACAATGTTTTACAGAATACATTCCACATATTTTTTCCGGAAATAGCAGCATTTTGCAATAAGAATCATATATAACGATATTTCCAAAATAAATTCATTCAATATAATATAAATATTCTTTTTATTAAAAGCATTAAAATAACTTTAAAAAGTCACATTAACATCTATTTACGATATGCAACTTTTCATAGCTCCATTACGTGGCTTAAAAGAATCTTTAGCATCACGAGCATTACTGCGGATTCAATGAATCGGCATTAAAAAAGACAACTACCGGCAATGACAACCCTATGTAAAATGAAGTAGAGCAGCTTCTCCGATATAATGAAAACTCCAATTTTCGAAAATTAGAGTAAAATCAGTCACTTTCTTTAGCGGGAAGTTAATAAAAATGCTCCAAATATTTTTGCACTTAATTGATTTTACTAAATAATAGTTGACTCTTTTACGAAATGTTTATTTTCTTCGACAGGGCCTGCATAACATGCAAAAATTTTCTTTATTGGAATTATGGAAAGAAATGTTTGAATTTTTCGTAAAAAATCGTTAAATCATCATTATGGCATGTTCGATACTTCGTCAAATTTCAATAAATTTTTAAATCTGGCAGACGTGTGTATAACCATTTTTATTATATAAAATTTTTGAAGAGAGGTATAGTGCCATAACATAGTGGCTACTGGTGGCCTCTTACGTACTTACATATGTATGTATTGTGGTATTTCGGTAAAGACTAATGAATTAAAATCGCTTTGAATAAAGACACTGCCGTTTATACAAAAATGGAGTGTTAACGTAGAAACCAATCAGATTCGAATCAGAATCGAATCGAATCGAACAACAGATTCAATAATAAATTGCAACAATTTATGGCATCGCTGCTTCCTATAAAATTTCACTTCCAGGAATCTTCGGGCATTGCGCTGTATTAAATTATTAAAAAAAAGAATTTTTTTCACCATTTAAATAACTTTGTAAAGCTCAAATAGCGAAAAATAATAATAAAAAAAATTTTATTCAACAAATAAATGCTTCATTTAATAAAAAAAAAATTACCACATTCGTTGCCTTCAGTCACCATTAATTTTACTTTTTATAGCCACCAGCAAATATAGAGAGAATTGCAACAGCCTCCAACCAAGCAGCTGTTGCCAATGAATCTCATTGTCTCTGTCTCTGGTACTGTCTCTACACAGTCATATCGTTATGCATGTATGTATGTACGTTATGATGGTGTTATTTGTTATAATCAAAATCGCAAAGTAGCGGAATCGCAGCCATTAAAACCTCTTCACAACGCAATAAAAAGCTTCTAAAAACAATTTACGCAATTGCATTAACAAATACACGAGAAACAACAGATAAAGAGAAAAAGTATCACAAAAAAATTATTTAATAAAATACAATTTTTAAAACGGACGAGCTAAATAACAACGAGAGGGTAGGATTTTGTGCGGTGTGCAATATTTGCGTGTTTGTCATCATCATTCCAAATTGTTTATACTCAGCTTCAATCAAATTGTATAAAAATATATTTTTAAGCTACTGGCTGTGTAATGCTCATACAACTTGCTCGCATAGTTATCGTTGACATTACCGAGGCTAATGTTTATAGTATTTCGAGAATATATTTTACTGTTGTTGCTGTTGTACACTGCTGCTTCTGCTGCTATTGCTGATGATAATATTGCTGCTGTTGCAAGTGCGTGGGAGTTTGAGGACTATTTTTCTTTAATTTAAATTTGTTTTTATTATTTGTTTTTGTGAAACACTTCAACACTCCAACATTCGTTGTACCGTTAATGTTTTTGTAAACCTCCAAACCATCATCAACAAAAGCGACTAACAAACATTGAGAAGAAAAAAATTATATAAATATATACTCGTACATACTTTCACAAATTCGACGATGGTGCGGATTGTGTCAGGGGATTCATCCGTTTATTTAGTCGGTTTTATGCTCTTCTACAATCATCGGTTTAGACGTGTATTTCAACACTAGCCCTTGAGGGATTTTCCAGGATTTTGCATTTGAATAAATCGACAAGGCACATCCTGGAACAATACAACAAATAAAATATGCATAAACAGCAACTAATAGGAAAACGTATAGCTGTTGCAGGGAAGCATTAGCCTGCCTACAGAAATAAATATTTCAAATTGAAAAAAGCATTAATTCCAACCGCAACAACCTCAATCCCATGGAATATGCCGTCCCTATTACTTCCTCCATTATTGTTGCTGTTATGCCACCAAATGAAAACAAGTACGAAAATTTAAAAAAAGATAACAAAAAGCTTTAGAGGGGAAAAAATTAAAATAAATAAATGACGAAACGAAAACAATTTGCCCATTGTGTCATTTGGGTAAATGAAAAAATAACAATTGTTTCCAGGTCCTGTATTAGGCAACATATGAATACGGCCGCAAAAACTACGAGCATACGTATGTATGTGAGTGTCGCCTGCATTCACTCACACAAACAGACATTTTTATGTTCACACGCAATTTAGGCAAACTAACAAAAACACAATAGCAAAATGTAGCCTGTTGACGGTTGATAAGAACCAGAAACTCCAAATGTAACAACAAAGTCATATGACGTGCAACAACTAGCTTGTGTGTATGTTATGTTGGTTTTTTTTTTAAATCGATATGTAAAATCTCTAATATGCGCGAATTTTTAACAGCGTAGCAGAAGCTTCAAAATTTCAAATTCTATTTTCGTTCGCCAACCTACAGCGTGTGTTGATTTTGATAGGAAATTTACATGAATTGTACCAAATTTAGCACAAAGTATCTGAGAGATTTTTAGTAAAAAGTATTCTCTAAAACCAGATATCAAACATTTTGTTGCTAACAAATTGGTAGATTTTGAAAAAAAAAAAAGCTAATAAACGCGCATCATTGTACATTTGTGTGGCAATATTTGCTTACGACGGAGGAATAGGCACTGCTGCTTTGTTTATCACGTAACATACATAGTTTTCGAAATGGATCGGCGAATTAACAATTCTACGACTTGCATACCCATTTTCTTTGGGCCGATATCAAGCGGTGTCTTGTATAAGTCAGTTGTATTTGGAATTTCTATATCCGTGTGGAGGCTGGTAGGAATTTTTTACGCTTATCAATTTCTCCACGACAGATAGACTTTCATTTCTATTTCCTTTGGTGATAATAATCAAACATCTTTTCTATTACTAGTTTTATAATTTCTCAGGTCATACTGTACAACACTGCAGTCGTCTGTTTGAATCATATATAATATTTCGCCACTAAGAACAGAATTTGTTTCATATAAAATTCATTGCCTGACTATCCAAATATACAGTAGTAGCTGCATGATACTTATTACTTTCAACAGCCCTCAACGTTGCTGTTACTGAAAACATAACACAGTTTCACATTGACAACTGTACGTCCTGCATACGCCGAATACTTTCTGTGCGACAATGTAATGTAGTAACACTATTGTTTAGTGTTACTATCGCCTTCTAGAACTACATTGTGTTGTTGTGGCATCACACACATTTTAGATATTGAACGGTTTGGAAGAATTAATTTGCATTTCCGATTGGTATTGTAAAATGTATATACGAGTGTCAGAACATTTATAATTTTTTCTTAAATAAAAAAGAAGACAAGATTAAGATTAAAGAGGAGACCGTTTCCGTGACCGTGAGCCTACACACTTCTTCCTGGATTTTGATTGTCACATGAAGTGTCAGCGATGGTTGTGGAGAATTCCAAAAATTGTTCCTAGACAATTGTCTGGGTACACTAGCATGGGCAGTTAGCGTGTTGACACTGCATCCAGGGGATTCATGATAGAAATCACTACTTGAACAAACATTTTTTGGATGTACATACATATATATATGATCTTCAGAAATCGAACAATAAAACTTTGGGGATGTAAAATAATAAATAAAAATGCTCTTCTTTATTAGTATCACTTCTATTTTTATTTGACCTTTATTAAAATTTTTTAATTATATTTATTTTTGAGCGATGGTCTTTTTTATGAAAAGTTTTTTAATTATTATTTATTTCTCAATATTTCGCTACCAAATAGGTAGCATTTTTTTTTTATTTTTTTTTTTAATTTTAAAAAAAATATTTTTGTTAATACAAATTATTATTTCCTGACGATGCTACCTATTTGGTAGCGAAATATAGAGAAATAAATAATAATTAAAAAACTTTTCATAAAAAAGACCACCGCTCAAAAATAAATATAATTAAAAAATGCTCTTCTTTAGTTTAAAAATTAATGACATAACACTGCACGTGCTTCTTCCCTAAACTTTCTGTAGCAAACATCTGGTGAACACTGATCCAAGAAAGAACAATTTACTGAGTGAACTAACTACAAGCGGTAGGGTAGGAATTTGAACTTTTATCTTACGTATTGTCTCATATTTACATATAAAAAAATACGACAGATATAGAATTTTACTGTTTTCGAAATTAAATTTCCCTTCCTTCACGTATTCCAATTATTGTTATATTTTCCAATACAAAATCGCTTTACCTTTTTTATAGAAATTTTTAAATCTATTCCAATGCCAGTTAAATTTTTTGAAGTAACGTCCTTTTTAAAAAGCGCTTGAAACAAGTAAATGGTACTTTAAATTTCTTTAGTTAAAAGTTGTATTAGAAAGGTACAACTGAAGTTCTGATGGTACTAATATTGATACAACTGTACCATAAATGCCAAATTTTTTTACAATTTCCCAACAAGTGCGGCAAATAAAAAGAAGATTATGTACATGCTAAAATCTATGTACGTACGTATGTGTGCAACCAATTTAATTTTTTTTACAGCTTTTGTTAACTAATACAACCAAAAAAAAACTTTTAACGAATTCTAAAAATTTTCAAAGAATTGGTTTTTGTCAATCGCACAAAAGTGGACAATTGCAAATTGTATCTACTTCGATAAGAGTATTAATCATAAAACCCAAAAAAAAAAAAAAAAAAATTTAAGTGCTAAAACAAGGGTGTACAAGCACATGAAATGGCTTAAAGTGAAAAACAAATTTCAATTTGAATACAAACCTTATTTCAGCTGCAACAACAATTTTAAATCTCGTAACAGATATAAAATAATGAAAACACTGCAATTTAATTTGAAATTATATAGGAAGAAGAAAAAAATAAATAAATATTAAACCAAAGAAAACAATAACAGAACTTAAGTTTAAAATTGTGCTACAAAGAAAACAATAGCTGCTTCTGATTTTCTCTAAAGAAACAGTGTCTAGCTGAAAAACACAAGTTCTAGAAGTCAATTTTCTATACCGAAGCCATCACATATTTTCTGTAGATATACGTTAGACCGTACTTAAAATTAAACCCCCGTATACCACCTAATATAACGCATTAACGCAGTAATAAAAAAAAAATATAAGTCTGCATGACTTGGTATTCTATTTTTAATTTTTTTTTTCTATCTTGGACCAGCACTCAGGGGATGACCCCTACACATGCGATGTATTGTGCTGGAACTAGGAAATCAGGTTATGGGAAGGAGGATAGAGGGAGTAGTGTGAATGGACATTTGATTTGAATTTTCCCACGCCATAAGTGACAGGAAAGACCTCGGCAGGGACTTTGTTCCACATACGCGATGTTCGGCCGAAAAATGAGTTCTCCCTGTAATGCGTAGTGCGGTTCGCTGCCAAGTTGACCACAAATGGATGTGCTCTTAATGATGAACGCGTCGTGCGTGTGAATGATCGGGTTTCGGGAACAAGTTCCCTGATTTCATCAGAACACATACCATTATAGTAACGATAGAACAACGAAACGCACCCCACGTTGCGACGATGCTCAAGAGAGTCAATAGAGTTGGCTACCCTACTGTCTCCAATGAGTTTCTTCGCTCTCTCCTGGACCCGGTCGAGTAACTTCAAAATAGTCTTTGAAGCACCGGCCCAAACATGAGAGTTGTATTCCATTTTCGGTCGGATGTAGGCGGTATAAATAGTAAGGAGATCAGATGGTGTGAAGTATGTCTTGCACCGTCTTAAAAAACCGAGGCATTTGAATGCTTCTTTGGAGAATTGAAAAATGTGCTCAGTCCATCGAACATCGCACTGAATTTTCATGCCAAGAACATCAAGAGCTTGAATTTTATGCAAATCAGCAGTCGAAAAGCGGGCGGGATTGGACATGTCCGCATGGTACCGCCCATATAAAGAAAATGTTGATTTTTTATATTTTGAGAACGTAAATAATGGTAAAAAGTGGCAACTTTTTTAATTGCCATTCCCATTGTGGGATTATATTTGGAAGGCTTATTGCAACAACATCATAAGCTAACCAAGTTGAAGACCTCCGTTTACGTGCTTTTAATATTGACTATAACCGTCCCAATATTATTGCAAAAAAAAACTTATAATTTTTTTTTTATATATTTTCAGACAGTGCCAATTTGTTCACCCAGAAATTTAAAATCTACCACAGAAATTCCATTAAATAAAAAATTTTGTAAATTTAATTTTTTATTTGTAAACTCTTTATTCTAAAATCTTTTAAGTTAAATAAAAAAAATATGTACATAATATTGTAATATTCTTTAGTATGTGTGTTTTCATTAGTTGCTTCACATTATGTTATGTTGTAATTGCGATAGATAGTTATGACGTGTTACATTGCAATTTATTTGAATAAAACAAAATATTGAAACTAAGGAAGATGATGATGAGCTTCAAACGATGAAAACGTATTAAATTTTATTAATAATTACAAATAATAATAAACTTCGTGTTATCTTCCAGCTAAAGCATAAATTTTATTTATTTAACTAATTAAAAAGTGCTTTAATGCCATATCTTACGATTTATATCAATTGAGCAAGACATAGATAGGTCTGCGTCCAGATGGACACATAGACTGTATATTTTTTTAAAGATAAGACCACAACGGGTGGTAGAGAGCAATTTCCGCGTTTACGAAACTAAATAACCGATTTTAATTACACATAAGACATATATATTTTTTTAAATAAAAATATTATAAAAGCTACAGGAACGCGTGCCGAGGTCAAGTCGTTCATATATAAAATCTTATACAAAATCACACAACGTAATTCCTATAACACAGAACATCAAATTTGACAACATACCAACGTTTAGTAAAATATTTTGCACTTTTTTTAAGCTTCAGTATTGTATTCCATTTTGGTAAAATTTTAATTATAACAAATTTAAAAAAAAATCATATTTTCTTTATTGCAATTTTTTAACACTCAACAGTTCGAAAAATTAATTAAAAAAAAATTTTAACATTCACAGCTGTTTATATTATAGAGGATGAGCGATGGCACAATGGCTAGCAGTCTGCACGTTGACTACAAAACCAAAAACAGACCTGGGTTCAACTCCATTTTCAGACTAAAATTATAAAAAAAAAAAAAAGACATCTCGCATATTTCTGATGTGCATTAGTGTGTCTTTGTGTCAGTCAGTTGTTGTCGGAAGGTTTCAGTGTCGAAGGCATAGTCACTGGTCACTGAACAATACCGGCTTCAGTTGATAGCAATCCACAATCACATCAGAACGCCCTTCTTTGTCGGTATTGTGCAGCACCGGCGAAGTAAAACAATAATAAATATGGGTACTGAACAGAAGCTTCAGCACTGCTACGAGTATAAAAACAAAGAACGTGCGAAAGCAGAGCTGTAAAATAATTAATTAAGCTTCACCTCCTGTCGTTTCTCCTGCTATCCATTTCCTATAGTGTCAGCACAATGCTTCGCATGTGTAGGAGTCATCTCCTGAGTGCTGGTCCCAGAAAACAAAATTAGTTGCCAAGTTTTTTTTTATCTGGGACCATTGCATTGTCCTGGAACTATAGAAAAGGGATTGTAGGAGAAATGATGAGGTGAAGACGTATTAAATTTTGAAGCTTCGTTTTAGTACAAATTATTTTACTGCGCCGGTGTTACACAATACCGACGAAGGAGGGCGTTCTAATGTGCCTTTGGATTGGATACAGCTGAAGCCACTGAAACCTTCCGACACAAAGTCACACAAATGCACATCACAAAAAATGCGAGATATTTTTATGAGTCTGAAACTGGTGTTGAATACAGGAAAATTTTCCGTTTTGTTGTCAACGTGCAGACTACTTCGACCATTGCATATATGTCGTATAAGTACCCTGTTATGGTCTATGTGTTTAATGCTTTATGTAGTTAGAGGCATACAAGGATATACAACTACATATGCCTACTAAGCTTTAATTTTTATTTATATTCATTGTAATAAATTTTTATAATCATAAATCAAATTAATGATGTCTTCCATAAATTCTACAGATCACACCATCCCAATTAACTCCACCAACACAATGGTTCATTGAAATAAAAACGAATAAAAAAAAAACTATTGCCAACATTAGCAGCAAAACAGCACAAACAATCATTTAATGAAAATAAAAGCTGACATTGCGTTTTAGGAACAATAAATAGTATTTTAAATATTTTAGAACAAACTGAAATTACGAAAAGAAAAACTTAATGCAATCGTTGTGTTAACATGTTCTAAATATTATACATTTACTAATTCATACATACATACATACATATTTACTCGTACATAGTCGTACATATTCTGCTTAGGACTTGACGTGATTTAAACAGTTCAACTGGCGATTCCCCTTTCTTTAATTTAATTGGTTGTAAATTGTCGTAAACTAAATTATGACAAATTGCTATTTTAACAGAATGTATACGGAGGAAGATATTGTGTTGTGCCCGCACGACCGTCTTCCGTATTTACGTATGGATGTATGTGTGTGTGACTCTTTCTGTAATATTTCTTGTGTGTTGTTTATTATGAGGTTGTCCTGTCGACAAAATTGGTTGGTTGGTCAGTAGAATCAAGAAAAGCTTTGTTGGCATGTTTTGTTGTGCTGTGCTGTGCTGTGCTGTGTTGTCTTGTGTTGTGTTAGTTTAGAAAATGAACTTTCCGTTTCCGGTTGATAAATGGAAATAGAATTATGTGCATCGTTTTTTTTTCTAACTTCATTACAATGATACAAAATAAAAGTACCAACCATAAATAAAAACGAAATTGTTAATTTTCTGCTTTGGTATGTAAGACCAGTGACGTAGAAAGGAGTAAGTGAAGAGTAAATGCAGTGTAAAACTTATATTTTTTTTAATTTATTTTTTTTAATTTTTCAATTTATTTATTGAAATTTATTTATTTATTAAAAATTAATTTTTACATTGTCATGAGTGATGAAATAAATAATAGTTTCGAAAAAAGAATCATAAATATGCATTTTTCTTAGAGAAATGGTCCAATCAAAAAGCTCGTTTTAACATCGTATGCATTGTGTGATCATTATTGTTTTATATTTTAGTTGTTGGTAATTTTCATACAAAAGTATGTTAATGATTCAGTTGAATTCACCCGAAATGTGGAGTGTGTTTCGCTATTGTAATGCAGTGGAATGTGGTCTGGTGATATCAGAGAGCATATTTCTGAAACCATGCCGTTTTTTGCTTTTAAAAAATGTCGTCCTGGATGACGAACGCATTAGTGTGCTGTCGATTTTTCAGCGTAGCTTTTCATAGGCTAACCGTTAGAAGAATACTTCCCTTTCTACTGCGATTGTGTGAGACGTTCAACTCGAATGCAAATTCTTATTGGCTGTGCAATGCAATGCTGCTGAGCAAGATAACAAAAAAAAAAAACAATTTAAATTATACGAATTTCTAACTTTTAACCGAGATCTATAACATAATACAATTGCGTTATATTTCAGCGTCCTGATTCACTCTTCTGATTGAAGCAATTACAATTACAAAATAAAGATGTTGTTACAGTCATAGACTGATATAATCCAGATAAACCTTTTGCAATATATTTTGCTTTTTTTTTAGAAACTAATAAAGAGAACTTGTATATGTGTAAGTTTAAATCCGAAGAGTTAAGGAAATTCAATTTACGGTCAGCAACTGTAATTATACTCTTGAAAAATGATCAGACATTTTAGAGATCTTCTGTCTAATCAAAATGTGGCAAGAAAAATGTAACTTGAAAGAACCAAATTATTATTTTTATTGCTGTTTCTTCATCAAATTCGTATAGCAATAATTGGTGTGACAGTAAGACTTTATACATACGCTTCTGTGTAGTACCCACTTTCTTTAAAGATGGGAAATAACGTTTTACAATCTTCTTCGAAATTGAAATGAAATGTTTCTTGCTTTTAGAGACTATTAACGCAAATGAATATAAATTTCAAATCCTTCCGATTTAGTTAAAATGTGATTTTCTTTTTCTTCCTTCAAGATAAATTGTGAGGTTAAGTAAATGTTGTATTTAAAGTGGCACAACCCCTTTCATTTCATAATTTCACTTGTTAAATAAATTTACATTTTCACTATAATATATTTAAAATACCGCAAACGATAATAAATTGCTTTATACAAACATGTTTCTGTGTGGAAGCAATGTGAACGGGTTGGTAAAGACTAGTGAGGCGGGGGGCTGAAAGAAATGAGGGATTGATGTTGATTTAAATAAAAAAGAAAATTCGTTTTTACTCTTTTAAGCATAACTAAATGCTTTTGAAATGCTTTTTGCCTGTTATAAAGTAAAAATATCTTTTCTCAGGTATATTGCACCCTGCAATCAATCGAGTAGACCGTAACTGAGGGAAGCGAAGTACACCATTTTCAGCAGAAGAAAGATTTCATGGAAATTTTTGTTGTGCGTATTAAGACAAAGTTAGTCTTTACTTTCTGTTCTATTAGGAATCAGCTGATTACTATTCCTAAATACATGGTGGCCCAAAATGACCGAAGGGGTCTGAGTTCACATAGCCAATTTTTCCTCCCAGTATGCGCTGTGGCTCCATCCTGTTGGAACCATATTTGCGGATGGTTTTCCATGGCTGGCCTTAAAACATTTTCCAACACATTCCAACATTTTCCTATATCTAATACACCGTGTTAATTTTCGAAAAAATATGGCCCAATTATCCTTTGCGAGAAACATCGCACCAAACGGTACACTTAAGTGCGTGCATTTCTCGCTCTTGAACTACTCATGGATTTTCCGTAGCCCTTTTTGCCTATTAACGAACGCATTCAATTGGAAATGGGCTTCGTGGCTCATAATTATATTATGAATAAAAATATGATTTTCTTCTGAAACAAAAAGTTCAATGATTTTGGTATGTTGTTCAATTGTCTACTGTACCATTTTACAAAATACTGAAAACAAAAAAAAAATTATAATAAAAAAGTTATGAGAAATTCAAACAACTTCGCTTCTTTTGGGCCACCTTGTACAAAAGTTGTACAAGTCGTTACTTTTTCTATACTTTTCTGTTGCGGTTCCATCTGTTAGTTCCCGTCCATTCTTGCAATTTTTGTTGCATAAATTATGCCTGCTACAGTTGCATATCTAAACAGTCCGAACTCGCACAAATAAATCGTAATCCGTTACACATAACAATTTTTGTGCAATTTTGAGAGAAAATGAGAGAGTAAAATTTTTAATTTCCTGAAGAAAGTTGCAGCAACATTTTTTTTATTTGGGTATGTTCGGGCTAGAATTAAATTATCAGCTGTTGTTTATTTTTATAACCAACAAATTAAAATTGCAAGATTAGTTTAATAATGTGCAGAGTAATGCAATTCCAAAGTAGAATTTTTAAAAATTGCAACTTTGGACAGGAATTAATTGTAACTGATATCTGATATAAATTGTTTACAAAATCATATTGAAATCTGTGATTGTGGTTTAAGAATGTTTGCAACTAAATTATACAACATAGACATTAGTGCAACACTAAATAGAAGATAAATGCATCTTCAACATCTGAATCAAATTAAGAATATGATCCGAATTTAATATCTAGTGTCGTGAATTTTTTTATATGCATTTAAGAAACGTTGCCCTGTAGGAAGCCTGGAACCAAGTGTCTCTAATTCGAATGTCGAACGTATGTATCTTTCTCTTTACAACTGAAAATCCATTTTGTATTGCTTCCCTACTAGAATTACCTACTACACTATCGATAACTATGACGACTAAGTGAGTAATAAATCAGTGCAGTTTGCAGTATAAAAAAAGTTGAAATTTAGCCACTGAGCTGCACAGAACGGAATAGCAAGAGGATAATGACTAATGACTATTTTTTTTTTAGACCAGTTCTCAGGCGACTGGCGACGTATACAATGAAGAATACAGGTGGTGAAGTTATAGAACGATAAAAAGTTTAATTCTTGCACAACTCTGCAGTTATGCAGAGTTACTTGGTCTCTCGTCTTATGTCGACGCAATAAGTTTTAGCTTATTTTACTTCTTATTTTTTATTTTTTTACCTTGGACCAGCACTCAGGGTTGGAACCATACAGCTGCGATGCATTGTGGTGGAAGTAAGAAATTACATTATATAAAAAAGGATAGCGGTAGTGGTGTTAAAAGTGACAGGAAAGACTTCTGTATGGAGTTTATTCCACATACGTGCTGTTCGACCGAAAAATGAGTTCTCTCTGTAACGCTTAGGGTATGTACAGAGCGAGAACCAATGCGAGAAAACTGATTCTATACACATTAGTACAAACGAGCGCGAAGCGGTCATAGTGGGCGCCGAGCTGGTCAGAGCGCAAAGCTGATTGAATGCGAGAAAATAGTTTCAAAGCGTATTTCAGCGCCGATAACATTGTTTATGTTATGTTGTTATGATTTCAGATTGTTTGGAAAACATAAAAAAAATTAAAAACAAAAATTTAAGAAAAAGTAAATAAAATATGCAATCAAAAAATCAAAAAAGTAATAAAAATTAAAAAGAAAATAAAAATTAAAAAATAAAATAAAAATTAAAGAAAAAAATAACAACAAATCCAAATGCACACAAACATATGTACATAAAACATAAATAATAGATAAAATATCAGCGCTGATTCTCGCATTCACTATGAACACTCAAACTTGTTTATCGCATGAACAATTCTCGCAATAAGCGTCAACCAGCTCGGCTCGGCACCAAGCTGCCACTCTGTACATACCCTTAGTGCGATTCGCTGCCAAATCTACCACAAATGAATACGCTTTTAATGATGTTTAAATATCGATGAAGAAGAGTGATAGTAGCGCAGATACAATAGGAGAAGTTTTTGCATCTTCTTAAATATTTAAAATAATTCAAAACTTTTTTAGAGTTCGCCTAAATGGATTGCTGCCAGGCTCCCATGTTTGTGTGGCGAACAATACGACTATTAATTAATGTTCCACGATGTAAAAAATTATCTTTTGAACAAGTGAAGAAATGTGCTGTCGTTTTCTTTTTGCTAACATAATTAATCGAGCTATAAGTAAAATTATTTATAATCCTCAGTTTTACTTTGTATTTGTTCTTCAAAGAAATATGAATCCATGTTTCATGGAATTAAATTTTGTTAAGGCTCTACAACTCAACTTTGATAAATTTTTAAATATTTTACTGGTGATTAATTAAGTAACGATTTTCGAACGGGATCCATATTCACTTGAGAAAATTTGCTACCTTTAACACCGGCAAACCTTTCGGAAATTGGAGTGGTTCTTTTCTATTCTCCTGAATATGATTTACTTCGCTACTATATAAATTCAAATTGGGTAGCTTATTATTCATACACAAACTAACAAAATACAACAAAAAAAAATTTTTTTAAATTATACTTAAAATGTATGGATGTGTTTGTGAATATTGAAAGAAATAAAGATGTTGCCTTATTCTTTATTCTACATTCTCCCATGACCTATGCTATTCTTTACATTCCTATGAATATCCTACTATATATTAACCTTTAGCATTTAAATGTTTCGTGAAAATAAAAATTAATATGTTATATTCATATCAAAGCGCTACTTTATTCTACGAAATTTAAAAGAATTTTCATTTTTCTAAAATTATATTTTTATACATAGAAATTATTATAGTAGGATATGGAAATAGTGTTAGAAATCGAAATTATTGACACAAAAAAATAAGTCTGAGATTTACAATGAGGGAGGCAATGGCTGAAGTAGTCTGCACGTTGGCTGCAAAGGCAAAAAAAGTTCTGCGATCGACGCCAATTTCAGACTAAATCACAAAAATATCTCGGAGTTTTTCTGATGTTCAGCTTATGTCAGTTGTTGTCTGATGTATGCCTTCAGTGGCGAAGGCATAGTCACTGGTCACTGAACAGTACGGGCTTCAGATGTAACCAATTTCACAGGCACGTCAGAGCGCTCTCCTTAGCCGGTATTGTTTAGCACCGGCGAAGTAAAATTATTGTTGAAAATGGCTACTAAAACGAAGCTTCAAAATATAAAATTTCTCTTTGACATCAGAAGTGCTTCAACACTGCCATAAAACAAATTACGGTCAAAAGCAGAGTTGTACAAAAAAGTGAAGCTTCACCGCCTGTTATTTTTCTAACTATCTGTTTCATCTAGTTCTAGCAGAATGCATCGCATGCGTAGGGGTTATCTCCCGCGTGCTGATAAAAGATAAATTGAAAAAAAATTACCTCTATATTTGAAGTAAACTTTGAACTTGTTATTGCCGATATTTTGATTTCCCATAGTTTTTCCTTGCAATGCTCTATACGGTGTTTTTCTTTGGCCATTCACAAAGAGGTAAATTAAGTTTGTGTTCGTTTTCTTCCACCAAATAAATATTTCAGTCTGACAGTTTCAAATCACTTTCGTCTTTTTTCGTTTTTTCATATGAATTGTACGAAAATATACCCAGGTACTTTACCATATTGTAAAGTAAAGTGTGAACTAAATTGGTCTGCCATGTCTATTCAAAATATTTCCTTGCCTCAAAGTCTGTATTTATTGAAAACTTATTAAAAGTTGGCAGTTCTCGAGAAATTTTAAGTATGTGGATCACTAAATTCTTAAAAAAAAAATTAAGCCTAAAACGTTAAAATTACCCGCGTAATGGTTAAAATATTCGAATTGTTTAAAATAAAAAAAGGACAAATTTCATAACGAGACACACCAAAAATTTTTAGTTTATGCTTCACTAGAAATGGTGTTCCCAAAACGCCATTATTTTAGTTGTCAAAATTTTGTAACACTTTTTCAAAATTTACTTGAGATTCCTAACGTGTGTCGCTCATTTCCGCTGGCATTTTCATATTATGAATACAAAATTGCCTTAAAAGTGTCCAAAGTTTTTTCTTATTATTTCTCATTTTACAACAAAAGAAAACCTCATCATCTAAAGCGTTGAGGAATATGGCCAGAAAAAAACGAAAGCACAATAAACATAATCTTGACAATGTAATACCAACCAAATTGCATCGAAACCCACACAAACTATCAAGAAGCAAATGGAAGAGGATAAAAATAAAGAACAACCGGAAACCAGTCATGTCTCCTTAATATATGCAACAAAATATCATCTTAGTATTCATACCAGAAAGCGAAAAACGAAAAAATCTATACATTCTACTCCTATTTCTACTTCTCAAAGAATAAGAAGAATAAAGTACACGCGAAATGATAAATGGCCATACTTCGTTCATGTGCTTTGTTTTTTTTTTCTTCCTTTCCAAGTATTTTTATGTGATAATAACGCAGAGGACATTAAGGCAACATACTCAGGATAATGTCAAAAAAGAGATTTCTGATTTCTTTCCTTCTTTTTAAAAACACAACATAAGTCAGTTAGTATAACAAAATAGTATTTGATATGAATTTAGAGCAAAAAAATATTAAAATATATTCATTTTCATACTTCTGCTTGATATTTTATACTTTTTTTTATAATGTCTGAAATATTTTGTCCTTCTGTTCTTCGGTTTTTTAAGAAACTAAGCGAATGAATACATGTTTGACATAAAAACCGCATCAAATTCCAGCACAATAAAAATTTTGTTAAGATGAACAGGGCACAACCAAAAAAAGAAATTATAATAAAATAAATAAAATTGCCGAAATATTCCTTTGCTTACATAATGAAGCCCTATATTTGTTAGTACATATTTATTTTTATCTTTCTGTTCAATAAAGAACCTGTTTAGAAATTCTATCAGCAATCATATATTTAAACGATTTTTCATCTTAAAAGAGTGGGCGTAATTGCTTCATTCGCTGTGTTGACAAATTACGAACGGGTTTTAAATGCTGCCGAAGCAATATCTTCCGTTCAAAATTCTGATTGCGAACACAGGCATCTTTGAAACAAAAATTAATTTTTTTTATATTTTGCATATAAAGGGATTTACTTTTAATACTCGTATATCTTGCCATTGCTATATCTAGAATTTTATTGAAGATATTTTTTCATACCCAATAATTCCAAAAAATTCCCTTTAGGTGTGTGAATGAATGAATAGAAGAAAATAATCCTTGCACGCCTGACTAATTGCTCCAATTTACAGAATTTTATGAGCAACATTTTTATGTTTATTTTACGAGTATATGCTGTCGGCTGAACCGGCTTTCATTTACTTAATATTCCCAGCAATACAAAAAAACTTTTTTCCACGTCAGTGAAGAAGATCTTAAAAAGATCTTATTCTGTGATATAGTGAATCGAAAGTAGTGCAAAGATGTGCATCATTTTCAATGCATTTCATATAGGTCTCCAAAGCGGTGTTTAACTTGTCAAAAACATTTATTCTGGTAAAGCTCCCTTTAGTGAAATTCGTTGCATCTGTGGTGGTGTGAAAATATGTCTAGTTGATTCGGAATCTAAGGGAGCTTAATAATTTCTTCAGAGTAAGCTTCAGAATTTATTAATATTGATCAGAAGCAGTGTAAAATTAGCCTTTAAAAAATAAACCCTTTAAAAGCTCTAGAAATTGCTTTAATTTTTTTTCTGTATGGCACATTGTCCCGGATCTAGTTTTAAAGAGGTATTGTTGAGAAAAGGCGGTTAATGAAATAATAGTGCATGGGCATAATTCTTATACAAGGGGCTGGAAATGTGTGATGTAGACTGCACGTTGACTAAAAAACCAAAAAGTCCTAGGTTCGCACCCAGTTTTAGATATAGTATTAAAAACATCTGACACCAATTCACAGGCACATCAGAGCGACCTCCTTCGTTGGGGTTATGTAGCATCATCGGCGAAGTAAAATAATTAACAACATGGCTACTAAAATAAAGCTTCAAAGTTAAATACGTCACCCTCAACATCAGAGGCGCTGCAAATGAAATTTTCTGACAAGTAGAAAATTGCGCCAGTTAAGATTTACACCTCTTGCATTGGTATGCTGACACGAAATTTCCTACTTTTAATGACAGCTTGTAGCTGTATAAAATAATAACAGTTGCTTTTTTTTTGGACAAAACGTAGAGTTATTGCTCGGACTGCTGAAATTATATGCACGTACTACATACAAAAAATATATTTAAGTATTATAATGTGTGTGTATACGTATAGAAATACTTGCTCATGCTTAAATATTTGTACATAAAAAAAGACGGTGGATAAAATAATTCATTTTTGTTCCAACAAATTAAATTAATCAGCTGTATTGTCTTGAGGGATAAATGAAAAGGATCAAAGAATGCGTAAGTGACTGACTGCAATATACAAAATTGATTTTATTAAGCACGTTTGTCTAACATGTCATGTTGAATTAAGTTACTCTTTCATATATATAAATTTTCCATTTTTTTTCTAAGTAAAATTAATTCCCCAGCTGAACACATATTTTGATTTCGATTAAACTTTTCTACTCCCCTGATGGTGTTTGAGATCAAGTTTTTCTACACAACAGCAATTGTCGAGGGTGAAAGAAGACATTTGTAAAATACTTATACGAGTATTATCTAAAATATTATGGAATACTTGAGCACCAGCTTATGAAAGGAATAAATTTACTATGGAATTATTTTTAAGACACTTTAAAGGTGGTTGATAGGCCACTAGAGTATGGTTAATTTTTGCCCATAACAATAACAATCCGCATTAAAGCCATTGCAATTTTTTCCTTCATTATTACTCTACTCGCTATTTTGAAGCTTCAATGTTTTTCCTTTCTATTTCCAGTTAAAACAACCCTATAAATTTCATATACGTATAAAAAAAAATTTTCTTTTCTTTTTTATTAGCCTAGAGATTTTGCTCATTTAATTTTTGGTGTTGATAATGCGAATTTTCACGTTTAAGTTCCTTCTGACATTTTGATTTATGATGCAGTAGCTTCATTATCTACTTCACAATAATTTTCGGATAATAAATATGTACGTATATATAGTATTTGTGTTCATATTTTACAGAGCCAATTATAAGTTTAAAGTAAATAATACAAATCAGAACAAGGTTTAGAAACACCAAACAATTGCACCATGGGCTGAAAATTAAGTATAATGATGAAAAACAAACAACATCGCATTTAAAATAAATGGAAGTATTTCTGTTGCAATATTTTCTTAAAAATCGGCCTGTAAAAGAATTTAAAAAATTTATCAACACATTTACATTTAAAGAAAATAAAGTGTGTGTGAATTGACAAAATTTTTTTTATTCATTTGAAGGCTTATTAATGCCTTTATATGAATTATTTCGAGGAAATGTTTGGCTGGCAGGCATGTGTTAACTTTGAGGGGCGCTGTGGATGGCAGCTTAGTTGCATAGATACAAGAATACGTATAAAAGGGATGAAAACGCGCGAACTCAATGTCCAATTAACATTACCTCCATGTGAGAATCTTCAATTTGTTGTGTGGCATGCAGCATCATTATGTTGAAATTACATGTCGTTGGCATCTCTATCTGTCTCTAATGTCTACTATCCCTTTCCAACTAGTTACTATGCAATGCATTGCATACGTAGGAGACATACCATGAGCACTAGTCCAAGTGAACAAAGCGCGCAACACTGACCGAACAGAATAACTATTTTGATAAACGATTTTGTTCTTTCCACGTGTGGTTGAACGCTGATGATTTGACAGAAATAACAACCAATTCGTTAGATGTAACTTCAACAATATGGCCGCTGAAAGTTTGCAAAATATTTTTCTTAATTTGCGGTTTATTAATAAATAAAACCCCATCGCCCAAAAAGCAGAAATGAAGAATTACCCAAAAAAATATGAACAATAGCTCAAAGTGCAAAATGGTAGAAAATTATGGGCGATAACTCGCTTTGGAAAGTCACACAAGATCACCAAAAACACAATCGCTCAAAATTAAGAATCGGCTAAAAATAGTTGTAAAAAATTTTGATCAATTGTTTATTGGCTTTGGGTGATTTAACATTTTCAAAGATTTTTGTAAAAATAAGGTTTTTACTATTTTTTTTTCTTAAAAATGTAAATAATTTTGTTATAGAATAGTTTCCTCTAATTATTTTATTGATCAAAAGCTCCAATTTTCGTCCTTTGCTTCTTCACTTTCTAGCATTTTGACAAACTTAAAGAGTTTATTGGCATGACCGCTCTTCGGCCGGGCACAATTTTTCCTCTTCTGTTATATAACGAACACTGGCTTCGTGAAATAATGCTTCCTTGGTAGAACAAATATCCGCTTCGCAAAATAATTACCGGCCTTCGATGTGTCCAACTTTTTTGTTTAAGATTTTGGGGAAATATTTCTTAAATTTTGGACGATTTTTCATAAAAGATATTGGGGTAATTTTTCATAATAATTTTTGCTGGGGTCTTATTTCGCAGCGCCCGCCTGAGGTAGTAAAATGAAAATTCTTTTCGCGCGATTCTTCATTCGCATTTTGTTTAATTTTTCTTAATGATTAACCGCGCATAATTTTAGGCCATTGTTCATTTTCCACTTTGGGCTGTTGTTCATATTTTTTTGGGTGATTTGGTAGTATTTTTGCGTGATTTTTCAATGTGATGGTTCACCCAACAATTTTGGGCGATTCTTCATTTCTGCTTTTCAGGCGATGAGTTTTTGATGTTGATTATTCCTACAGCCTCAAACTCCAAAATCAACAATAGGCAAAAAAAATTGTTTGGAATGATTTCACACTTCTTTAAAATTAACAAAGACCCAAATATTCCAAAATGTTAATTCGCCCAAAGCCAATGAATTGTACACGACAATTTTTGAGCGATTATTGTACAGCACATCACGCCATAGTGCATAGACAATAAACAAAATACGAACAATTTAATATATACATAAATTCATATAACGAGAGGAGATGCAAAAAGGACTATTTTCTCTTTAGTTTTATTTACAAAGTTTTTGTGCCTCCTTAAAGTTGAATGAAGCATACAATAAAGTCAATCTCTGTTTGTCTAAAAACATATTTCTTTTCTGTTAACCCAAACAAACTTTCCACTCCATGGTATTTAAGTATATTTGTAAATTTAGCATAAAAGTGCTTTCTGAAAAGGAAGCTTTATGTGACCAAAGTATAACACAGACGACCCTTATATTTTACACTACAGCTTTTTAACAACCAACTCATATAAAATGAAAAATATTTAATAAATGAACTAGGTTCAAAAACTAACTGACAAGTAAATTATAAGGCACTTTTGGCAGTTAGTTAAAGTATGTTTTTCTTTGCTTTTTGTCTGTCCAAATAAGATTTTCTTTCAAACATGATTAATTAACTCAGCTGTGTAGAAAATGAACTTTAGTCCACGTTCATAATAATAATGATGAAAGAGGCGATGGTGTGCGGACTTGTAACATTATTAGAAAGACAAAATCAGCACATAGAAAAAAGTGGTGAGTGGCGAAAGTATTTTGTCATTAAGAAGATTTAAAATTTTTGATTTATGATCATGGCAACATAACTGAAATATTATTTATGTGTTCACTTATTTGTAAAATTTCAACATAAACTAATCAAGGAGTAAATTTTAAATTAATTTAATTGATTAGTTTTAAATGTGACAACCCAGTAGCAAATTTACTCATATGATAAGCGATAATTCTTTTTCTTTTTTTTTGAAAAGGACATGACTAGATTGAGTATAAAAATATGAGTTCCGTTTTAATGAGATGGATACGTTACTGGAAAATTCGCGAGAAAAAAGATTAATTATCCTTATAGGATGAGCGAATTCCTTCCACGTACACAATAAATATCAGATATATTTTATTTTAACCAACAGCAATAGAAAAAACCGCTCACTGAGAAAAAAGAATGACAAAAATCGCAAAACAAACAAAAAAAAAATAAAAACAAAGGATAAAATAGTTTATTTAGCAAAAGAACTGATAATTATTGCATTGACAAAAAAGTAATAATTACCGTTTATTAAATACAGAAATGTTCATATGCAAATATTTTTCTAATTATTAGATATGATAACATATAAAAAGAACTGATTGCTTGCGCTTGCTTGCACATGAACTTACTTAAAATAAACAATGTTCCATGTTTTGATTATGCTGAGTTTTTAGTACCATCCAATTTGCAGTGCACAACTATGTATGTACTTTATTGAAAGTACTCCAAATCTGATATAATCATACGTGTTTCTAATAAATATGCATAGTGTTTAGACCATGTTAAATCAAATGAAAACGTGTTAAAACAGAATGAAATATTTTTAGGAACTTTGTTCAAACAAAATAGCGTAAAAAATTGCTTTAAAACAGAATTATGTGTATAAAAATATTTCAGTTTTTTAATAACACTATAAATAAAAAAAATATTGCAACTAGAACGATCTACTATATTAGTCCTCACCAAAAATTTAATTGATTAAAATTATTTTAAAATTTCTAATTGAAAACAAATTAATTTTTTAATAGTTTATGGTGCAAGCCTTTCCATTTATTAATATTATTTATTTTTACACAAAAATATGTATAGAATAAGTTCTATCTGCAAGCAACAGTATCTTCTTTACGTCGCCAAAGAAGGTGACGCACATTGTCAGCATTGTTGATATGATATTTAAATTCCATTAAAATTACTTTTACCCGTTTCATATTGATATATGCAGATATTGCAGTCTTAAAGAGGTCAACTTATAGTTTACGATAGTTCAAGAATTTTTGTGAAGAAAGTCTTAGAACATTTGAGGATAATGAATTGTATTATTACATTCCTTCCCTTAGAAAACAGATCTCATTATAAATCTAGAGTACCTTGTAGAACGACGTTTTGCAGTGATAAGTTCTCATCTCAAGCAATTTATCTGTACAAACCACAACAGCGCGTCGAGGTTGAAAAATCTGGAAAAGCGTGTCACCAAATGTCAGAGAAAGTGAAAAAATATATCTATGCATAAGTGAAAAAAAATACATATGTCTATATATTTATCAACATTGACACCACACAACAAGTGCAGGAAGGACAAAGCACATATAATTGAAAATTTTATTTATTGAATTTTCTCTGAACACATTTTTTTAAAATTTTTTAAAAAGTTTAATTTATATGTGAATTTGAAAAATATTTTCAGTATATATACAGAATTCAAGAAAAAGTTTAGTAATTAAAATCTTATTTTTAAATAAAAATTTACATAAATTGTTTAGCCAAATAATTAACTCGGTGCGCTTCGACACCCCACACTAATTTACATAATTTTACCCACTTTAGTATAGATATTGTTACTATAACCCACCCAGCCAACTGTACAGATATTTTATACTTTTGTTATCTCACAAGATATATAAAAGAGCAGATATACAAAAAGCCACTTTTCCAAAAAATAAAAAGGTAACTTTTTAAAAACGCAGTTTTTCCACTTCATTTTGAGTTTTCCTCTCAAAATTTCCTTTCATTTTATAACCATATCGAGCAATTCGTGCAATACCGTAGTAATTCAAAAAATCGTGAACTGAGAAAAATGCATTTGAATTTTTGAGCCATCTTTTTGATAGTACTTTCGTTGACTAAAGTTATTTTTTTACAAGTTTTGAACTAAAGTGGCATGTTTTGTAATGTTTTCTGTTTGTAAATTTCTTGTCATAAAGGAAATATTTCATTATTGCAAATAAATATTGTTGGAAATAGCTGGAGGCAATCAAGACATTTGGAGCTGTAGAATCTGAACAGTTAGAGATAGAACCATAATCTTTTTTCTTTTAGATATATATATTTCCCCAAAGATCATTTCTGCATACCCAGTTCAAAAAATTCAAATTTTGAATTACTACGGTATTGCACCAAAGGCTGGATATTATGGAAGAGGGCAATTTTGGGGCGTCCGCTATATTTTGATGCAAAGAATTCTTTATAATTATATTTGTTTTTACGTTCTCTTCTCCCTTTTGATGCCCATATCATGGGCTGAATTATTGCTCGTCTACTTTAGGGCGTTCTACATATTGTGATACTTTAGATTTCACTATATTTTATGCTGCCTTCAAAAATCGCTTTAATTTGATACCCATAAAAATAATAAATAAATAATGGATGTGCTTTCCTCCTCAATTATTGAGTTCGATTTTTATAAAAAAATACTTTTTGAGAATATCATAAAGTGGTTAATAATAAATTTCCTATATTCTTTTTTTCGGGGAAAACACAATTTTGAAATTAGAATCATATACAAATTAGAAATAAATTTAAATGCCATTAAAGTGCAATTTTACTCATTTAGTATATACGAATTTCGAAAAAGTAAGAAAATACATTCGACATTTCCTCTAAAAGAAAAGAATGCGAAAAAAATCTTTGTTCTATATGCAATACTTTTGGATATTTATAAGCTTTTGTAATTTTTATTCTATTGGAATATCCACAAACCCCTTCTTAGTGGATCTAAACATCGAAAGAGGAGTCTACATACAGATTGTCAATAATCTAGCTTTAGCCATTTTGGCTGGGAAATGATGAGTTTGTGAGTGAAACTTATATAAATTTATCGCATGCAATAAAAAAATTTCATTTTAATTCGAATATTTTTTAGTTTTTTTTTTAATTAACACAGACTCTAATTCCTTTGATATTATGTGCTGGGTGTCTTCGAAGCAACGGAGCCATTAGAATGAATAAATTTAAAGTTGATTATTTGCTCGTATTGTAATATTTGTAATTGATATTTATTTCATTGGAATGAAGAGAAAATATTGCATTTTTTTCATAGACTGTGTACAAGTGCAGAAATATCTCATGGTTACGGTTGACTCCTTCTTTTCTTTGAACTATTGTAAATTATTGCCATAGTTAAGGCTTAAGATTTGCCTCCTACTTCTTCATATTGTTGTAAAACATGTTTTGTGGTTTAATAAGTTGTGGTTTTATCGGCTAGGATTACAGATAATATGTCGTGTGGTATTTTGTGAACATTTAATGTTATGGAGCGAAATACTAAACTGTTGATGATGAAATGCACTTGTTCACTGCAGCCCATTGCAATCTATTTTTAAGAAATTTATTCTATGCATCCAGTGGCATTTATAATTTTCTTGTGCCTTAAGGGAAAATATTTTAATTGACTTATGAATAAGCAATATTGTCCAATTTAACATTTAATTCCATGTTCTTGCTTGGGCATTGTATTACTCGTATATAAATAGAATGGAATGGCTTGAAATAATCATATATAACATACATACAACGTACATAGACGATTACTTAGTAAGAGTTTCTGTTTAATTATAGAAATTAATCAATATCAAAGTTTCGAAAGCGAAATTATAAATCTCCAGATACAAATATAATTGTGCGTATAACAAGTGTACTTGAAATGGAATATAAAATATATGTATTTTTGCCTGTAAACTGACTGTATCAACATACTTTTGCATTGCATTGGCATAAATGCATGGATGGACACAATCGTTATAGACTACGGTGCTAAAATGTAGACTAGTATAATAATAATTTGTTATTGTATGGTTTGCAATCGCCGAAATACATTGTATACCGAATGCGGGTACACTGCCAAACCAATTCATACTGCCTACCAATGTGTAAGATTAAAGTTTATGGCATTGTTAGCCTGTTTGTTTTATGAAAGGCCTTAAGGTTAAAAAGCGCAAATTGCAAATTGTTACCCAAAAATTGTTTCTATTCTATATTGAAGCAGTTGTGCGAGTAAAAAATAAAATATATTCTAGATACCTCATTTTAATGTACTCTAAAATGTGTTTGTATGTGCAGAAGGATAAATAGTTTCAAATGTATTTCTAATCTTTAATTTATGAGTCATAAGTGGTTTAGTGCAGTATTTACATATGAAATTGTTCACCAATAATGCATATTGGATGCATAACTGGCCTGAAGGAAGTCTGGGGTGAAATATCTCCAAGTTACCACTTTGGTCGCATAAATTCATGACATTATCGACAAACCGTCTACACTTTTAATCTGCCGTTTGTGTGTAGAGAAACTTTTGACAGCTGAAAACCTCTGTTTCTGCTTTTTGGATTTTTCCATTGTTTCGTTTTGGTGAAAATAAATGTGTTACGCGTAGAATTAAAGTTTTTTATTAAAAAATTTAATTTTGTATACAAATAGAAATAATGAGAATGATTAAATAAATTTCAGTGAAAGTTAAAACTTTAGAGATTTTGTACAGTCGTTCGAAGATTTTGTCTTCTACAAAATTTACTTTGAGGGAAAAATTCTAAAAATTGTATATTGAAACTGCAGTTTTAAAAATTTCTTTGAAAACGCTGCTGGCTATACTGCTTGCGGAAGGTATGGAGTTACTGCTTTCAGCAGCAGTTTTATTGGACAAAAAGCAACCAGTATCAATCAGAAAATTTTCTCCGGGAAAAATTGTTACATAGCCATAAAAACTCAGCTGAAGAAAGCAGAAGAAATTTTTTAAAAGTTCGCGAAAACTCAGAAAATGTTTTCTGAAGGAATTGTCAATATTAAATAGTACTAGTGAATATCTGGTTTCAATATGTACAATGTACATATGTCCCCAGCTGGGTTACACAGTCAGTAGTACGTACAGTAGTAGTGCTTTCTCAATAACACGCATGTATTAAATGTCTATAGCACAGAACATTGTAAAGGGTGCAATAAGTAAATAGTTCCAATGTCAGTACATTGCCCAAAGGAAGAGGGTGGCGAAGGCTGAAATAGTCTGCACGTTGACTACACTACCATAAAGTCCTGGGTTAGAACACAGTTTCAGACTCAGCCATAAAAACATATCGCATTTTTTCGGATGTGCATTTGTGTCAGTTGTTGTCGGAAGGTTTCAGTGGCGAAGGCATAGTCGGCTTCAGTAGTAACCATTCAACAGGCACATCCAGAGCACCCTCCTTCGTCGATATTGTGTAGCACGAGCGAAATAAAATAAAGGGTGGTTAAATTTCAAGGGCCGATGTTGATTTTGAATAAAACGCAAACTATTTAGGAAATTATTGTAATTTTATTTTATTATGATATATTGGTATTACTCAATTATGTATGGAACAAAATATCGGCCAAATGGGCGCCGCTACCACGGCAACAGTGGATGATAAATTTTCGAAGAAAATCATCTTCAGTGATGAGGCACATTTTCACCTCAGTGGATTCGTCAATAAACAGAATTGCCGCATTTGGGCGAATGAGAATCCAAGAGTGATTATCGAAAAACCAATGCACCCACAAAGAGTGACTGTTTGATGCGGTTTATGGGCTGGCGGCATCATCGGGCCGTATTTTTTCCAAAATGAGGCCGGTCAGGCAGTTACTGTGAATGGTGTTCGCTATCGTGAGATGATAACGAACTTTTTATGGCCCGAATTGGAAGATATGGATGTGGACGATATGTGGTTTCAGCAGGACGGTGCCACTTGCCACACAGCTAACGAAACAATGACTCTTTTGCGCAACAAATTCAATGGCCGTGTTATCTCACGTAATGGCGATGTGAATTGGCCGCCAAGATCATGTGATTTAACACCGTTGGACTTTTTTCTTTGGGGTTATTTGAAAGAAAAGGTGTACGTCGATAAGCCAGCAACAATTCAAGAGCTAAATGATGAGATAATTCGGCACATTAACGGCATAGAACCTCCATTATGCCTCAGGGTCATCGAAAATTTGGACCATCGGATGGAGGTGTGCCGCCGTGGTCGCGGCGCCCATTTGGCCGATATTTTGTTCCATACATAATTGAGTAATACCAATATATCATAATAAAATAAAATTACAATAATTTCCTAAATAGTTTGTGTTTTATTCAAAATCAACATCGGCCCTTGAAATTTAACCACCCTTTAGTTACTAAAAATGGGTACTAGAACACAGCTTCAAAACCGAATACGTGCCCTTGACATTGGAGGCGCTACAACACTGATATATTCAAAAAGTGTGCAAATGCAGATATGTAAGATAATGAAGCTTTCTTCTGTCTATCCTTTCACCAATTATCATCTCTCTCTATACCTTTTTTCAAGTTTCAGCACAATGCACCGCATGTGTTGGGAATATACCCTGAGTGCTGGTGTCTAAGATAAAAAGAAATAAATTAGGCCGTGATGGAAACTTTTTGGGTTGATGGCGGAAAGAATGGATATAATTAATTTAATAATAAGCTTCACCTACGCAAAGATAATTTTTATGTGTCCTAATAAGCTAATTCCCATATAATTAAATTAATTTAAATTTAGAAGCATTATCACTTACAAAGTAATACACGCGGTATAACTTGGATTCTGCTTAAACCTAGTACACACTTGGCATTTCTTTTGTTGTCATTTTGTGACGCCCTTATTGAAATGTGTGCAATGGGTGCAATAGTTATCAAAAGTGTCAAACGTTGTCACTAGTACACACTGTAATGTGTGCTTGCAATATCACAAAACGCCTTCGTGTGTACCCAGCTTTATAGATATTGTACCAAATCATATTCTTGCTAATGACGATGGCCCCTTGTGCGGAATTTGTTTCATGAAGACACTTTTTGAATTATTTTGCAAATTTTAATAGTTCATGAGCATTTGTCAGAAATGTTGAATAATTATTGTTTTTTAAGCTAAACTGCCGATTATGTTTATAAAAGTAACGATATATAATTGCCTTGGATGAACATTAATTTTGTCAATGCTAAAATCACATATTGACCCAACTAAAGAATTGGGCATTCACAAGGTAGTCATAACATCATATGTTTCTAAATAATAGCACGAAACAATATGACCGCCATTAAAAACCCGTCACAATTTAGTGTGCTATTTCATAAAAATTTATTCAGCTCTTAGAAAATAACACTTAAAAATAAGTTAAGAAGCTAAAATAATTCGATTTTTCGTGTAGTAAATTATAACTTATATGTAAGCTTCGTAATAACTTAATTTTTAATTAAAAGTATAAAATTGTTCTTTTGGCACACTAAATTGTTGAAACAAAAACAGCTGTTGCCAGTGATATGAGCTGAATAATTTTTTGGACGGCGGTTGGTGGATAAACGTGGCTGCCAGCCAGATGAGTTACACAAACAAAATTTGTTCACTTGTATACCATTCGATATTATGGTTTGTTCTTTCTTTCTTCTTATAAAAATGGAATTTTAATATGAATATATAAGAATCTAAACAATTAAAAAAAAAAGTTTTTATTCTTATATCATTTCTAAGTAGCGGCGGCTTGTAAATATTATCGCCGGTTCGACTAAACAGCGACAGTGTATAACTCAGATGTCATAGTTCGAAAAGATTTTTGATTTATGACTGTTTTGTTTGAAGCACAACAACAATTTGTTTATACTATTTTAAAAGATGAAGACATTATACAATATGACTTAATAACAGACTTTGTGAATAGCCCAAATATAGTATAAACTACACATAAATATATATATATATATATATATATATATGTATATATATATACATATACATACACATTTAATATGTTCTGCATATTGGAGATGTATGATTTTGTGCACATTTATTATAACTATAGAAATAAATGTTGTACGATTTGAGGGTATATAAAATTTAAATTTCACATACGAATACTAACATGAATTAATTTGATGCCTTAAAGCTTCTATTTTTTAAATTGCCAATACAAATGGAGCTCATATGCAATTGAAAACGTAGACACACTCCTTGTTAAATTGTTTATTCTAAGTTGTACGCACACAAATTGTAGCAAATTCGAACAGGTTTATATACATATGTACTTATATTTACATGTACAAATATTCTGTTGCGTATGTATTGTACTTTCCAAATATCGAAATTTACATAATCACAGGTGCAAGGTAATGCTTGCGGCGCTCTTGGCTATTTTGTGAGTCTGTTCGAATAAATGTTTTGTGGCAACATCAGTGAAGTCTACGATTCTGAGAGTGAGTGTTAATGGTGTTTAGTTGCACAAGTTATTGTTGCGATTATTTTATGAATTAATGGTTATTTTAACACACAAACATAAACACTATAAGGACGTTATCAGGATATTGTTGTTAAGTCGTTAAAGCTCAGACATTTGGCACTTTTATTACAAGAATGATTAAATGCCTGAAAATAGCAACGTTATGTTTGTTTTTGATTTTATATAAGTATATACATATGAATCTACATAGATATGAGTTTATTGCAATTGTGCAAGAAGGATTAATTATTGGATTTATTTTTTCACTAGACTCGACAATATTCCGTTGATATCAAAAAACTCAATTTCGAGCAATAATATATCTCAAAATGGAATGCCTCAACGCCATGACTTACTATCCAAGACAATCGTACGTTTCATTTACCAGAAAATCTAATTGAATTCTGCTCCACTAGAAAAATGGGAAGAAAATGTATGCGCTGGTGAACTATTGTCACACAAAAGGATGTGTCATCTTATGTTTTCCATAAATAATTCTCTGCCCTACTTTATTAATAATTATAATTAAAAATAATTATATATATTACAAAATTTTACAGAAATTTAAATACTCGTAGTATTTTCTTTTCAACTGCTCTGCAAAATGCAACTGTTATCGTTATAACAGTGCAGCCAGGAAAAATAAAAATTTTTAATAGCATACATTCCACTGACCAGTGATCATAACAAGAAAAGACTTTGAAAATGAAGATCTAAAGAGTGAGGGGAGTATAAGGTGGGTATTTCTATTACGTATTGATAGAGGCTTACGACTCCCAGCAAAAAAATTCATTTGTTCACTATAGTTTGGTATTTTCATGACTTCCCATGCACATCTTTATCTGAATTCTTTTTCAATGCCATGTTAAATGTAACAACATTATATATGTTTATATATATATATATATATATATTATTTGTCCAAGCCATTCATTTAAATGCCGAGCTGATTTGTTAAATGTGAACCCGTGATTGCCAATAGGATGCCCCCAAATTAAAATCTGGCGTATTTCGGCAAAGTAGAACCAATAGAACCCATGCCCTCACTATTTCTTTTGCATGCCTTTTTCTGCTGACCTCTTTACAACTTTATTAAATATGAAACGATTATGAAGCAATATGCAATTTTAAGTATTTAACCAAAAAAAGATAGTATGGAAGTTGAAAGTGTATCTAAGTATTTAAAACTTTTTAATTATTTATGAGTTTACCATCTTATTGTATTATTTATTATATATTTATTATTTGTATACAGATTTGGCTGAAAATGTTTATTCAACAGAAACCTCAAGTGACAAAAAAATAAAAAAAATTTTTTTTTTCTGCAAAATCACAATTTTCTGCAAGCAAAATAGTTCTGTGGCAAAAATGCCAACAATAACTCGGTGCTGAAAGCCAAAGAAAATTATAATATTACGTGTTTTTAACTTTGATTGCTACACAAAGTACATCAAATTAAAATAGTTTATTTGCTCCCCGTGCTCATATTCTTTTGCTCTACCCAAACGAAAATTGAAAAGAAATTTTCTTTTAATTTAACCCATAAAAAGATAAAATAATGCCCTGAAAATTTCAAGAAAGAATTAAGGCAGAAACTATAGAAAAACAGCCAGATTTTACCAAATAGAAAAACCATCAACCATGCAACCGAGCAAACAACCAAACAAGGAACCGCTCTTGTTGACTTTTATTTGACAAAATGTGATTACATTAAAAATTCATAAGAGAAATTGCAACTCCTTATGTTTTCAATTTTTAAGTCATTTTTTTGACAAACAAAAAAAAAAAACCAAACTCTTTTACTTTACTTACAAACTTCGAACTCAACCCCTCACTAAATAAAGCTCACCTCAAGTATAATCTTCAGGTTTAACATTCGCAAAAAAGTTAAATAAAATAAAAATATGATTTAACTTTTCTATGCCTGCAACTATGTTGCAAACTGCAAACTGCAGGTAACAGGAGGCAGAAAGCATATGAATGCTTGCTGTCGCACAAACCCACTAAGAGAACTTTTATAGCGGGAGCTCTTTCATAAATGCAATTTTTGTTGTATTCTCGAAGTACTTATGTATGCATGTGTTTTATGGTAAATAGTTATTTAGGCCCAGTTTTTAGGATGACAATCAAACTTCGTTTACTCCAACAAGTTGTTTCTCATTAAGAGTTTAAGGAATGTCAAATCAGGTAATATTATCATATTTTGTACAAAAAAAAAATTTTTAAATGTGACTACAGTAACAATTTAAAAAAATAATACTAAATATCACAAAGAAAACAAAGCAAGAAAAAAAAAAATATTGGAATCGGATGACCTTGCTGGCTATTCCGCTAAATTTAACTCATTCACAGCAAGTTTACAGCATTCGGAGGAGTTTTAAAATTCAGAAAAATTAATGCCTATCGAAAACAGATTTGACAAACAATTACGGAGTAATTAAAAACAACAGAAGATTTTGTAAATTTTCTACATCAAAATCTTTCGAACAGCTTTACGCCTTTTTTTTTAAATTTATTTAACAATATCAATAGATTTTTACTTCCTTACTGACTAAATGATTATCACAGTAATAGAGTATTATTACATTATAAGTAATTCAGCTTTATAAATGTAGTTAAACTTCTCTTTACAATTTGATTGGCCTCGGACAATTCAATAATGTGGTAGCATTTATTGAAAATATCACATGCGCGACGAAAAGAATCATAATTAGCATAAACAGATCGGTAGTATTTCAATACCAACATTATCTAAGGTCAATATCTTTCGAATGCGACACATTTCGTTCCGATCTGTTGCAGCGTTCTTAAGTTATTAGATGTTTACTTACATACACATACTTAGACACACACACATACATAATGGCAACATCGCGAAAACATTCAGAATCGCCTGGCAGGACCTCAAAACGTTGAAAAATAATAAGAATTTTCGTAAGTTGGGGTAAAATCAGCAACTTCTTCAAGTTAAAAATAGCCTGGCATGTAAAAAAAAACTGTTGTAATATATTTTAACATTTTAAAACATTTACCTAATTTGTGTAAGCACTATGTATTGCTTAATAGCTGTTATGTTTTGATTGCTCTAGCTACAGTTTAAACGGTCAAAGGAGCTCAATTAAACTCATATAAAATCAAAATAAACTACATGTTGAAAACATGATATTAATTTCAAACCACGTTTAAACTACAAACATGGTTGAAATACATCCCAAAAACTGGCCCTTATATTTTTTATTTTTTTTATTATGAAGGCGTAAAACTTTTAGCTTTTGGGAAATTAGTATATGTGTTCAGTTACATACATACATATGTGTAAATATATTTATTTGCTTGTACTGTTCTTCAAAATGTTTACAAGGCTTGTCATCAACTAAAACTTTGAACAGTTGAAACTTGCTAGAACTGTTTTCTTTTGAAATATTTAAAATGTTTGTTGGTTTTTTTTAATTTTTCATATTTCTTTTAGCGATTTTCAAAATTTTTCTTATGTGATTATTTACTTATGCATTTTTAGTACTATTTTCCTCTATATTGAACTTCTGCTATATAAATGTATATTTCTATAACTATTCCTCAATGATATAAGTACTCACATATCCATAGATATTTTGTCGGTTAATTGGCAGTCGACTGCAAGTAAAATTGACTTAAAGTTTACTTTTATGCTCTAACTATGTACGTTTACGTACAATTACGTTCAATTATAAGCAATGAAATAGGATTTGTTTTTAAAGAGTCTAATTGTTATTTTGCAAATATTAAAAGTCTGCTTATAACTAACTGATAAAGAGTTAGCTTCTGGATCGTTATTAAATAGGCTAACTTTTGTGTAACTAACTATAAATAAGTTGAAAAGTTATGCTGTCGCGCTCTGCATTAGGACAGCGTAGCGCTAAAATAGTCAGTTATATCCATCAAAAATAATAGAAGTAGTAAAAAACTTCACTTAAAATTTGTTGCAAGTTAACTGAGTTGCCAGCACTGTACACAATATTTGCTGCACCTACAAATACACCTGCTTTGTTAGACGTAGATGTGATTGTGTTATTTGCCATTGATACCCATTTTTGCGATTTTGAAGCATATTATTAAGGTTCATTTTGGAACAGTGATCCTGAAGTTTGAAAAAGTTAATTCGAAAAAATATTAAACAAAATTAAGATTTAATTTTAAAGAGCTTATTTTATAACGTAAAAGATTTTCTCTTATGTCGATCATTACTAAAATCGGAACTAATAGTTCTGTTTCAAAATTAAGTAGCGAAGTAAAGGTACCTTATGTGACAAAAACAAATTTCAATCAAACATAGGTAAAGGATTGTACAACATATCGTACACCAAAGTATTCATTCAGCAACAAATATATCAGGAAAACCCAAAAGTCTATCAAAAAATATTTCTTTTATAATCGTGGAATGAGGGTGGCGATGGTCGAAGTAGTCTTCACGTTGCCTACAAAACGAAAAATTGTTGTGGGTTCAACCTCAGCTTCAGACTCATAAAAACATCTCGCATTTTTTTCTCTTGTGCATTTCTGTGTCTTTATGCCAGTTTGTTGTCGGAAGGTTTCAGTGGCGAAGGCATGGTCACTGAACAGTGACGGCTTCAGCTGTATCCAATCCACAGGCACGTCAGAACGCTATCATTCGTCGGTATTGTGTAGAACCGGCGAAGTAAAATAATTAATAAAAATGGCCACTAAAAACGAAGCTTTCCTATAGTTCCACCACAATGCATCGCATGTGTAGGGGACATCTCCTGAGTGCTGGTCCAAAATATAAAAAAAAAATTATTTTTTTTCATAATTACCCAACTGATAATCTTATGCATTTTCAATGACAAAATTTTGAAATTGTAAAAATTTTCCAGTAATTGTGAGCAGCTTTTGGGTTCGTTTTCAACAGTTATGAATGTAACTTTCTATGAATTGTCTTACCTTTACTTCCAGAGGTTCTAGGAAATAGTTTAATATTTTCATATAGTATACTACATACTGGAGGTAACGTAGCTTGTTGAAGCAAAACTTCGATTTCAGCACATTAATGTTTAAATCTGCCAGATCAAAAGACCATCCAGATAGACAAAAACCCGATCTCGTAATACCGAAGACATCACCTTATCGATTAAACGGAACACCCTTTGGGGTGGAATACACACTCAAAAGGGCCGTAAAATGTTAAAGTGGTCTATCTGGCACCGTAAATGTGGTTTTTTCGTTACTGAAGGCATGTAATGATATCTACCAGAATGCGTTCTTTAAATTAACGCTAGGTATGAAGTATGTATCCCCCAACCGAGTAAGCCTCCTCTTCTTTTCGGACGAGAGTAACATGATGGCTCCACGGACTCTCGCTCAGCTCTATGACTCCAAGTTCAAGCTCTGAGTATACAATCTTTGCACAAGTCAGCGAGAGAGCTGTATCACCTAGACTATGTCAGGCAAGTATTTTTTTATTAAATCAGCGGTCGTTACTTTAAAAAAAATTACCTGAATATGTCATGATGTGTTATTTTTGAGAGATGGCTGGAATGGTAACATTTTGAAAAAACTTTTTTGAGGTTTATTACGATTTAAGGAAACTTAATTCAAATTATTTTTGATCCTGTATCGTACATACATACACACACAATTCAAATATTGATTCATCACTAAAAGTAATTGCATACCACTGCCTTAGAGTCCATAATTGCCGCTCTTTCGCCCTTAATAATCAGCCAATTGTCGAAAGCGTTTTTGAGGTTTGTTAGGATTTTAAGGATGAGAAGTGAGTTATGTAGTGCGATTATAAATAATTCATCAGAATCAGAACGGTCCTCATGAAAACGCTTAAAACCTTTTCGAACGTTACATTTTTACACTCTCGTAAATGAACTGTCAAAAATTGTATGGAAATTCATTTGCACAAACTTTGTAAACTTGCCCAACAATTTTGAGTAGTAAATTTGTGCTGTTCGATTGTGCATCTAGTAAAACAACATGTCGACACTTATTTCCCCAAAAAATTATCACAAATAGCAAGTTTTGCAAGTAATTTGAGCAATTGAGTCTTTTCTCTATCTTACAGCATTTTGAAAAGCAAATTACAATATTTAAAAACAAAATTTTAATTTTTCGTATTTTAATTAATTTCATTTTATATTCACGTTTGCTCAAAATGGTAATTCAGATCGATCCTGCCTGTATTATCTCCAGTTGCCTAAATTCCAGTACATTTTAGTGTTTTTCTGGCAAGTTTAAAAGGGTGCTTCAATTGCGCAAATGGCAATTTTAAGCGTTTTCATGAGGACCCTTATTGTTTTCTTTGCTTAAAGTAGCAATTGCTTACAAAATTAATTTTCTGCATTATATTTCATCCTTTTAACCAACTCAAAGCTTGTGAGTTCATGTCACCAATCTACAGCAATGTATGTATATACAGCATGTATGTATGTATGTACTCGCATGTATGTTGATGTTAGTTGTGGTGTAGGTTCTATAGCACACATTTTTTCCTCTTCCAAGGGCCGCTCTATGTACTCCAAAAATTATTCTTTTCCCTCAAAATTTATAAATTTTTTGTATTATTTGCATCCTTGAAAATGAAATTCTTTTATTTTGATATAAAGAGCCGTAAGCAAATATTGCATTATGCAGAAACAATTTTTCTTTTATTTTATTTCGCATTAATTTTTTTTTTTGATACTATAAGAATGTAGTGAATAAATAAATAAGTGTGAGTATGTGTGCCTGCTTAAGCAAAATTTTTTTATACATATATAAAAAATATATGTTATCCATTATAAGCATAAACTTAGTGCATAAAAGATTTTGTAATAAAAAAAAAAAGAAACAAAATAAATACATAAAGAACATACAAAGTACGCTATTTTCTCCCCTAAAGACGAAATTTCTACAGAGAGCAAAAAGATGCTGAAATATTGGTGGTTTTATGATCAGGGGACTTTAAATTTTTTTTGTCTTTGAAACAATACTCAATAGAAAAACCGGTTTAGAAATTGTTGTCACTTCCATTGTACATATATGAACGACAAATTAAAATTAAATTTTAAATTAAAAAAAAGTTTGTATTTTTTATTCATAACATATGTTACCATTTTGAAAATTTATCTAATTTTCGAAGTTTTTTTGAGATGTCAAAAATATTAAAAGATTTTTTAAAAAAGATATTTAAAAACTTGTAATTAGTACTGCTAAACTAGTAACTGAAGTTCCTGTTTATTAAAACTGCTGATAAAAGTATTTACCAATAGCGAAATTCTTCTCAATGTCAGTGATTGGAATAATATTCAACGAATTGATAACGAAGGTCGATAATTGCGTTACTTTCAAATTCAAAGAATACAATTTATTGGGTGCAGAAAATATTGAATCATTTTAGAACATAAATTTTTCGGTTGTTTAAAAAAATCTAATATTTTCATAATCAATATAAACAAACTAAGAAAGTAATTACGTGATACTTTATGCAGATTTTGAAAAAATCTGATCCTAATGACGCATTCAAAAAAATAAATAATAAAATGTTGAATAAGAAAATATATAAACTTAACATAAAACTCTCCCTATAAATAATTTTTAAGATCATTTAATTTCATTGTTTTCCACGATTTTCACAAATCTCTCTCTATTTACTTTGCAGTAAATAATTTTTGTTAGTGTTTTTCTTTTCATCCTTCAGTTCCAAAGAATATTATGGGGAAAAGCGAGTGATTTTAACATTTTTAACTATTTGAAAGGAGATGAAAAGCAGTGAGCGACATTCAAACAAACATAATGTATTAAAACTTTATGAGATTTTCGTCGTCATATCGAACGAATGAAAGTTTGTTGTATACCAGCTCCATAATTTATTTTATATTTTTGCTAAATTGTGTACATAAAGTTTTCTTCTTATTTTTTATTTTTTATTTTTTATTTTTTTTTTGCTGATAATAATGTTGAAAATTGTTACTGACTTTATGGCTTAAAAAAGAAGCTTGATGAAGATGCATCCGGGCGGTGTCAATGTATTGCATCGCACCATTAATTCGTACTGCATATGAATCAAATGAATTTGTCTGTGTGCATGTATGGGAATATCGAAGCTGTTTGTTTATCCCTACATAAAAGCAATATTTTTAGACGAAATGAAAAAAAAAAAAATACAGGATATTTTGGTATTTTCTAATGCCACATTATTATTAGCAAAGTAGTAATAAAAATTTTAGAATTAAAACAGTGTGACTATTTTGAAATTAATTTTGCTGCTTCAAAATATTTTTGAAACAAAAAGTTTTATACGAGTATATCGAAGTTTTTAATGCTGGACCACCCTAAGCGAGACTGACAACTTTCCTTTTACAGCATAAGTTAATAAATTGTTTTTGTGGCGTCAACAGGATACAAAAAGTGTTTACATTTTTATTATTGATTTCATGTGAAGCTTGTTGTATATTTTAATAGAAACCATTTAGGGCCACATATCAATAATGTTATGTTTGTATAGTAAATAAAAAATGTTTTTAATCTAATAAAGTTTTTTTTCCAGATGAAATAAATTTTGTTTACCAACAAAAACATTCAAACCTACATACTGTACAGCGTACATCATATATCGGTACGAAAGATTAATACTTTTTGAAACAGCACATGACTTGCGAAATGAAATTTTCGTTTGCTATGTATGTAGTAATAAATTATAAATTCCACTACGAAAAATGCCTTTCAGTTTTAATTTTCCATATTCAATAATTTCAAATAGATAATATTTCGAAATTATTTTATTGAAAATAAATTTCAATTATATGCATATGCATTGATCAAGTGATATTTCTATAAAGGTGTTTTATTCTGAATACAAAATTTTAATAATTTTCCTTGTTTAATATTTCATAGTTATTAACACATTCCCCACACGTCCGGCCGCAAGCAAGTTTTTTTTTCATATGAGGGAATAGTAAAATTCTAATTCAGCGAGCAAAAAATATTTTTAAAAATTATCACATGGTACAACAGTTTTTCTCTTGCCACATATAATCTCAATCCTTCAATAAAACCTGCCGATTGCTCAGAGAATTTTATGAATTTTGAATTATCAGGAATAACCTCAGTGAAAAATTTTAATTGTTTTAAACTTTTTCCGCAGAGTACCAAAAACTATTATTTAGGGCCATTCTACATTAAGGTAAAGACATGTGTATATAAATTTTCGTTTACATAATATCTGAATTATATTTGTAAATTTTTTTTGGAAGCTTGACTTCGTGGCGATATATGACACATATTTAAATAAAGTTATACATTTCAGTGCCGTATAGTAAGGAGTGATTTTTAATAAATACAAGGAATTTTTTCATATAGATGAATGGTGTATGTTGATTCACCAATCGTCCAGCGGCCCGTTAATACCGGGAGCAGCCGTGAGATATATACTTCCGGTAAAAAAGAAAAACATTTTCATAGACTGAAAAATCGCAAGTCGGGTGCCCATTCAACAAATGTTGTTGTAAAACAATTGAAATAAAATAATGAAAATATAAAATAACACCGGTACACGCACTTAAAATACCTGATTATCTGCAGGGAACTCTAAAAACTGCCATTGGTACTTTTTTTCATTTAAAATACAGCGGGTATTATATTTTGACGAATTTTTTATATGTCCTGGTGCACATGTAACGCAACGGTAGTAATAGGGTTAAGAAGGGTCGTCGCAATACCCAGTACGCAAAATGAAATATAGAAATTGGGGATGTCGACGAATTTACACCACGCAGTATATTTTACATAGTTTTGCAGCCTTGACTTAGAAAACACTAGCCCTTTCAGTCCTGACGCTAAACTACTGATAATATTTTCATAATTTTTGGAAAATTTGTGAAAATATAATCAATGATTAGATTTAACCATTTTTATATCCTTCAAGTATTTTCAGGACACGCACAACTGATGCATGTCAGTCTTATTTGGTTTGACTATTTGACTTTATTTGGTTTGAAACATGAAAATTTATAATTTTTCTTTATTAAAATATGCCCACTTCACTATTTGTTAACGATTAGTACTTTTGTAATTGAAAACACAACTTACTTCTGCTGCGCATTTTGATAAAACCGAAATGTGACGCAAGAATTTTGCAATAATGCAATTAACGGTAAATCGAACAGCGGATTAATGTGAGAAATAAATATAAAGAACAATCAGCGTAATTGATGCATGTCAGTCTATTTGAGACTGAAATCTCCCCGCACAAATCGATCCATCACGGTCTGAAAGCGCTAGCAGTGACTGCTGTAGTGCGGCGTCTTTTCCCCATAGAATTATAACTTTCTTAACTCATGCAGTAAATAAATATAAATTATTAGAATACCATTCAAAGGTGTAATGTAATGTATTGCTATTAAAAATAGAAAATAATGTAACGACTAAAGGAGCAAGTAAAATTTATTTTCGAATAAATTTCTTAAATGTTTCCTCCAGCAATTTAATTGACATTTAAATGTTAATTTAAGTTAAATATTAAAATCGTTGTACAAAGTTTTCTCATCGTAAATATACATCCGGAATGTACACCCCAGTATGCCGTGTATGTGTATGGTAGTGCTTGTGTGTGTGTGTGTATGTTTGTTGATATAAAATTTATTTATATTTTAAAACAAACGCCCACCAACTTTAACACTACGGGTGTCACAATTTTGTGAATATTTTAAAAGAACATTACGTGGGTGTTAAGCAATGAGCATGCGTGTCTAACTTTTAAAAGAAAAGAAGAAGGCAAAAAGTTATGTATGCCTCTTGGCACACTCGTACACCATGCAACACAACAACACATAGCCAAACTCGTATACAATTGATTGCAATTTTGTTTGTTCAACAAATGTTAAAGAAAGAAAAGTATAATTGTATTAAATTCTGGGAAAACTAAACAAAAAATAAATAAGAAAGTAAAAAGTGTATATTGAAATGTGTTGCATACAATCAAAGGTACGTGTAGAATAGTGTTGTTAGCAATTTCACAGAACAACAATTGTTTGCATCTCAAGTATGTATAGGCTTTAATGAAAAACTTTGGCCTTGTTGTTGTAATAGAACAATTTGGAGAATAGAAAAAGAAATAAATATAAAAATGGAAAGAAAAAACAATACAAATAGAGTTGTTATTTAGCGATTCCATTATTATTATTTTTTTTTTCCTTGATACGTACTTTTGTTGTTGTGGCTTCTACACAATACTATTTCATTTATATAAACTAAACGTGTAAGCACTTTGCAAGCATGGGTTACAATTTAAATGTCTATTATTGTGTCCCAGAACTATAGAGGATTAAGTTGTTGTTTTACTTTCAATCGTTTGAATATTGACAAGAAGAACTTTTTGTTTTGTACCCTACTTTTTGTGGCAAAATGCTTGTGCTTAATCATTCTTTTATACCGATTGGGTGTATTGATGTCACATTAGAAATGACATGGACATCATCATTATCATTTAAAATGAAAAACATTGATGGAAAGAAGTGTCTGCAAAAAATTTTCATATGACCTTGAATCTTGTTCAAAAATTCAATGAAACTTTGCAGCAGACTAATAAAACAGTTCCCAGTAGAACGCTGGTAATGCGTGGCATTACTAGAAAGTAATCAAATAGTGACTTATTTTTTATCTAATCGGAGGTTTGTGCCCTTGAGAGGTGTACTTTCCGCTAAGGGGCTACTGGGGTAGGGTGCCTTTATTTCTAAGTTTATTTTGAGCGGCACCAATTGGCTTACACTGTGTGAGTTCGTTAACAGGAGGACAGATGGGCTGGCCAAGAGAAAAACCAACACACGTATGGCCAAACCTGAACTTTTTTGCAGCCTTTGATCCAAGAGGATTCGAGAAAATATACGGAAAGAGATCAGCATTCAGGATCGTTTCGAAGCTGGATAAAGCTGGTTGGCGAAGGACGAACTAGTCTGCACGTTGACTACAAAACGTAAAATTTTTCTTGGGTTCAACACTAGTTTCGGACTCATAAAAACATCTCGCATTGTTCTGTTGTGCATTGTGTGTCTTTGTGTCAGTTGTTGTCGGAAGGTTTCAGTGGCGAAGGCATAGTCACTGGCCACTGAACAGTAACGGCTTCAGCTGTATCCAATCCACATGCACATCAGAACGCCCTCCTTCGTCGGTATTGTGTAGCATCGGCGAAGTAAAATAATAACTAAAAATGGCTACTAAAAACGATGCTTGAAAATTTAATACGTCTCCTTGACATCAGAGACGATACAACACTGCTATAAAAACAAATAACGTACAAAAAGCAGTGTTGTAGATAGCGCAGCTTCACATCCTATCATTTCTCCTACAATCCCTTTCCTATAGTTCAAGCAAAATGCACCAAAAAATTGCCAAAGATCTGACAGTTGGCAGGGGATGCAATAGATTTCATAGAAGGCATTGTCTCTTTATTTCCCGTAATTTCTAATTCATTCATTCATACTTATAATCCGATATATAAGTAGTTATTTCTGAAAAGATGTCACTTCATTGCAACTGTAAGACGGATGGGGAATATTACATGTAAATATTCCATATTTTAAGTTCAGAGGCTTCTTGTCGCACGTGTAATTATAATTTTGAAAAACTTTGAAAGAAATTCTAAAGGAAAAATTTACAAAAAAAGTAATTGAGTATGGAATCAATCATTTTTGATGGAATCACTTCCCAAACGGATTATCAACTTAATGATTTTAACAAGACGTGTGAGTGAAAAAATTTTTACTTTGTGAAATGGTTATGCTATCACATTATAAAATCTACAGTTTAGCTCTCGATAATTTGAAATTCCAGGGACCAAAGAAAAATTTCAATTAGTGGAGATTTCAAATTAACAAGAGTTTAATTGAAAGCAAAGCTCATGGTAAAAGCATTTCACCAAAAAATACATTCATACTACGAGTTCAAATTATTAAGTGTAGAAAATACAAACTTTAAATTAAAGAACGTCGGCGAGCAAAATTATATTTCTATTTATATAGAGCAATGCATATAAAATAAATAAGTTGATTACTTTGTTTTTATTTAATATTTTGCATAAAATACAGCATATTAAAATAATTCAAATTATAGAGCGCTGAGCCGAAAAATTCAAATTAGAGCGTTTCGGCACTCAAGATGGCATTCAAATAATTTCAAATTACCGATAGGAGCAATTTACTTGGATTTTTTCAATTTATTGAATGCTTCTGGATCAAAATACTTCTATAAATCCAAAAATTGTTTATGAATACGGCAGTAATTCTTTTAAGTTTTAATTTTATTAAAAAAAACTTGAATGTATAATAAACAATAATCTTGTAAGGTATATTTATAAGGACCACGTCGGTGTGTGCTACTTATAAAATACGTTTCTATTATTTGTTTTTTGTTAAATTCCATTAATTAAATCTATTAAACTCATTACTAAGTGCCTACTAATCAGGGAGTTTTAGAGAGTATACCGATTCATTGAAAGTTAGGGTGACGATGGCTGAAGTAGTCTGCACGTTGACTGCAAAATCAAAAACTTCTTGAGTTCGGGCTCAGTTACGGATAAAGTCATAAAAACATCTCGCAAGTTTTCTTATGTGCATTAGTGTGTCTTTGTGTCAGTTGTTGTCGGAAGATTTCAGACTGAACACTACCGACTTCAGCTGATACTAATCCACAATCCACATCAGAGCACCCTCCTTCGTCGATATTGTGTAGCACCATCAAAGTAAAGTATTTACTATAAATGACTATCGGAGACGCTGCAACACTGCTGTAAACAGAAACGTACAGAAGCAGAGTTGTACGATAGTGAAGCTTCAGCATCTCACTATCCATTTCCTCTAGTTGCATTATATGTGTAGGGCTCATCCTCCGAGTGTCGGTCCGACATAAAAAAAAAAAACATGTAGCTTGCACAATGTGTGCAACCGCACTAGATAAAAAAATTATCTGAAATATATTTTATATTACTAATGCTACTATATGTAGATATGAAAATTAACTAAAAAGAATGTAGATATCACATCTCCAGACATTTATTTTATCTTCTCCAAAATGTTATTGTTGCCAATACCGACAAATCGACATACACAAACTCACATGAGAAAAGCGAACGTCACAGGAAAACACCACAATGATATACATACATATATAGAAAGAAATATTAGAGAATTGTGGGAAATTGTATGTAAGTATTGCATAAATATATATGTATATATACGAGTGTATTACAATTTTAGAAATTTGCATATTTACAATATTTTAATTCCCTTTGGGGACCTTTTGTTAGAAAATTATTGTGAAATATACAAAATTTAACGGTTGCCACAAAATAATGTTGCCAAAATAAAAAAAAAAAAAAAACGAACAGTCAGTCAGTTTAGCTTTGTTGTAAAAGAAATCGTCTTAAAAGAAACAAAGGAAACAATACAGAAATAAATTTCTGTATTTCATTTGTTTTTTTTTTTTGCAACGAATCTAAGAATTTTCTTTAATATACTCATATGGGTTATTTAGTTTTAGATATTTCCCTGTTATAAAGTTGGTACTGCTGTTGGTCTGTCCTTAGCTACCTACGATCATAAAACACAACTCCCTCAAAAGATTAGGCAGCCGCAGCAGGAAGAAACAGCAACAGTCACAGCAGTACATTTCCAAAGTCATTTGGCATTACGATTGGCAACAAAAGTGGAGAACTTTCGTTGAAAAGTATGAAATTTTTAGTCGTTAGTCGTCAGTCTTTGTCCCAGTGATGCAATAAATTTTTTTCTTAATACGATTGTACCATAAAATACAACAAAAAAAAAGTTAAATTCATCTGCATAAATATTGGCCGTGGTGCTTTTCTCGTTAACTTTTGCATTATGATTCCACCCCCACACACACAAAAAAAAAGAGGCAAATTTCGATTTTTTTCTTTTTTCATTTAGTTTAATAAAGGTGACACAAATAGTACACATATATGATATACTTCAAATAAAATTATTACACAGATATTGCAAAAATTAAGGTAAAATGTAAAAAGTTTTAATTTTTTTTTTTTTTAAGAAAAAGAACAGCATTAAAAATTTAATCGATAATAAAATTTTTGTTTGAGTGAAATTTCGCATTCAGCAAAAAAGCTGAAAAAGGATAATACATTTTCGGTTTACAAAAACATTTCAGTGGTCAAGCAATAAAAATGCAAATTTCTATAAATGTTCTTTTTTTGTCTGTATGAAAATAAATATTTGAAAAATATTTTATACCCAAAAAAAGTGTATGTATTTAGTAATAATTTAATGTACATAAAAACATATATATAGTTTGTTTTTTTTTATTTTTTCGCAAAATAAAATTTTATTATTGCAAAGTGCAAAATAATAGCAAAAAAGGATTTTAATAAAAACAATAAAATAAATAGAATATATTTACACACTTTCGAAATATTAAATAAAAGAGTGTGAAAAATTATGTTCACAGCCTTATATGTATACACATATAAAGCAGCTTTACTTACCTCAGCAAAATTCCTTAAAGTTGTAGACATAAACGATTGTTAGCTCAACATGCCTTTAGTAAAGCCTTATTAACTGGAAAAAATTTCACATTCGTTCGACTATAATTAAAAAGTCTATTAGCTTTTCGAAACAAGAATTAGATAAAATAATATTTGTGAAAAATTATGCTTTAAATTTAATAAGAAGAATTGGTAGGAGTCGGTTTTCTTTTAGCTGCGTGAGAACTCAAAATAATAATACAAGACAGCAATATTGTTGAAATTTTTTATTCCGGCAGGTAATTTCAGGGCATTTATTTTTTAAATATGATTGCCGCCATTTGTCCGAGCTATGAATTACATGGTCTATTGAAAGTGTCTAATTTTAGACTACTTTTACCAATAAATCTGGCCGTATGGCGTCAATAGTGGCACGAATATTGGATTCTATTGCTTCAAGAGTTGCTCGTTTGTCTGCATAAACCAATGACTTAAAATTACCCTATAAAAAGTAATCCTAAAGCGTTAAATAGCACGAACCAGGCGGTCCGTGAAAAGGACCACCTCGGGCTGGGGGTGCTGATGGCGAGTAGTCAGCGTGTTGGCTCTGCAACCAGAAAGATCCAGGTTCGATTCCCAGCCGGGTCAAATCAGAAAATAGTTTTTTCTGAGTTTTCTGTGCTACAGCACCCGCCTTCGTTGGTATTTGAGCAATAAAACGTCGGCGAAGTAAAATAATAAATAAAATGGCTCCATTAGCTTAAAAATAATGCGTCAAAAAACATCAGAGACGCCGCAACTTTGCTTTATAATTTACACGCAATTGCAGAGTTGTGCAAGAATTAAGCTCTATCTTCCTACTACTTTCACCACCTGTCTATTTCTTCCCTATCCTTCTCTCTAGTTCCAGTGCAATGTATTGCATATGTAGGGGATAGCCCCTGAGCACTGGTCCAAGATAAAAAAAAAAAAAAAAAAAAAAAAAATAAAGTTGACACCAGATTGATTTTGCAATAAGTCGATTGTTAAGCGCTCTGTATGACAGGTTTCGCCGTCTTGTGGCAAGCCATTCAGCGTAACGGCAGCTCCTTGCTCATTTCGAAACGAAATAAGGTCCGAAGAAGCGGCCGGGATATTTTTTAATTTAATTTAAATGTCAGGTTATAAGCCAGTACAAACTGCTACAGGGTATCTGGTGGCAAATTTATATTTTTAAATACGATTATTTCAAAAAGCAATATACGGTGCGGAGGGAGGGTGGCCCCGTTGGAATTATCGATTGTGCAGTGGTCGCAGTGAGCATCGCGCGTTCACTGTGGAGACATTTTTTACATTTTCTGGCGTAATTGCTCGTGGACAAATTTGTTCGAAGTTCGGTATTCGGCGAATAAGTGATGGACCGAGTGTTAATTGAATTCGTTCGTGGGTGCAGAGATTCCGCGCAACTGCTTCGGCTATGAATGCCCCACGGACAGGGCCCAGTCGATCCGAAAACATTGAACTTGTTGAAAGCAGTTTACGTGAAAATACGCGACTTTCAATACGGAAAAGAGTAGCCTCACTGGGACTTCCGAGGGCAATTATTGATAAAATTTTAAAAAAGGATCTGAAGGATTTGGATGACATATCTACTCCTTAAAAAATAAAATCCGAATTTCCATTCTCTCGTTCAATGCTCTTTATTAAAATTTGTGTCAATTATTACGTTTTTTATTTAAGTTTGAAAATATAAATCTGCTACCAGACAGCGTGTATAATTCTTCCGTTTTTCTTGCGAAGTTTTCCTTTCGTATTATTGTTGGGGTATAAATGTAAGGAAACTACAAATAAAGAAATGCGTCTACTTTCAATACCACAATTAATATTTTTATTTAATTTCTTTTTTTTGTTTTATTTTTAATTTCAACTGAGACTCGGTGCAGCCAAAAAGAAATGTTTTTAACTACTTTCGCTTTCTTCAATTGCTCAGATATTGATTTCTTAACTTCCAACCCTAAGAAATATCCATTTAACCATGTAATCCTGCTATAATTGCAGGCATCACTTTCAAAACTTTGCTGGTTATCTTTGTTAATACAATATTAAGCCCACATATGTATTTATACGCACTAATCTATGGTTTATGTACGGAAACATACACAAACCTACAAAATAATACATATCTAAGTATGTACATTCGGATATGCATATTTTATTTAAATAAGTTTGTAAATATACTTGCGTAATTTTCTGTATTATTGTCTTTTGCTCTCTGTAAATTATGTTCATTTAAACAAAAAGCACAATAAATGGTCCAATCTTATTGCTGGATCCTTTTGGGATAATATCTTATTGTTGGATTACATATGACGATAAATAAACAAAGATAATCTTGGAGATGTTTTAAAAATTAATGTTCTTTTTAATGTAAATATGCTGAAGATGTTAATAAATGTTTTTTTTTTATTATGACTAAAATCGTAAAAAGCATCAAATAAATAAACGAATAACATTATTCAATTATACGAGAGAAAGGTCCTGCAATAAATTTCTTTCACTAGAATTATGATTATTTCTAAAAAAAATAAACTTTTTTTATGACAGACAATTAGCATAAAATGTATTTGCTTAAAAGGGGTAATTATTTTAATCCTGAGAGTATTGCTGCTGAACAAAATATTTTTTTTTATTCATAGAAATTTTATTATAATTCGCACAGCCAGCGATAGTATTTTTCCTATTTGAGATTTATGGTTTGTGGTGGTATAGCAAAATTACCCAACTCATAATATGCATTTGAGATTTTTCCAATCGTAAAAATTTACCACAAATTATGAACGACTTTTTCGGTTTAGTTTGCAAGGGTGTGGTTGGGCTTGCGATGGCTGAAGTAGTCAGCACATTGACTACTAAACCGAAACGTCCTGGGTTCGAGTACAGTTTCGCACTAACTCATTTAAACATTTCGCAGTTGTTGTCTCGAGGTTTAAGTGGCGAAAGCATAGTCACTGCTCAATGAATAGTACCGGCTACAGATGATAACAATCCACAGGCATATCAGAGCGCCCCCTTTGACGGTATTGTGTGTAGCACCAGCAGAATTGTATGACAGTGAAGCTTTACCACTTATCATCTCTCTCATTTCCGTTTCCTCTAGTTCCAACACATTGCATCGCATGTGTGGTTGTCGAGATAAAAAAAAATTTAAAAATACGCGTGATTTTTTCATACGTTGTTTTTTATTTCTTGATTTTCTATCAATTCTTTTTCTTTTCTTATTGTTTGCTCTCAGTTTGCAAGTGAGTGTTGTTACCGAATAGTAAATAAAAACTATGATATTAATTATTATAGTTTATCTACACCAGTGTGACAAATGCATATCAGTTTAATTTGTTATTCAAAAATACACATTTTATACACAACTTTGCAAATGAAATGTGCAAGACCATTTGCACAAGATTGTGGGTTGGGCTAATATTTTCAATATTTAATGTACATATAAATATATGTAAGTGTAAACTCAAGTATTAATAAATAGGCAAGTTATTTCGATAAAAATTTAAAAATTTACTGGGAGCTTATCTCATTGTAATGTGAATGAGTATATTTGCTCCATTGCTACGGCAGCCTAATCAATACTAAAATATTTAAAATAATACTTAATGAAAATTAAGTAATAAATAGCTTTGTTAAATATTTTTGTATATTTAATAAAAAAAAACAGTGATTAAATTAGAAACTTCCTAAAGACTTTAAAAATTTTCAACAACAATTATTATTGATATTAATTTGTAATTATTCTCAAATGTTTTTCATATTTCCATAAGAAGTTTATTAAAATGTAATTTTGGGTATTTTTTTTTTAAGTTTAATAAAAGTTGAGTTATCAGTTCTGCAAAAATTTTTATTACAAGAAATTTGTTAAGATATATATTTGGATATATAGGGATTTATCGTCATTGAAAACGAAAACTCTTTTTTTTCTGTGTAGTCACTGTTTATTAAAATTACATTGTTGAAGCCTTTTACGAAAAGGTGCGTTCAAATCAAAATCGTGACCCTTCGTGATTTCTTTGGTCAGCATAATCGACCAAATGTGCCCAAATTGTGCGAAAATTTTTACAAACCGGGTCTGTAGGAAATGTGAAAACACCTGTCCATGCTCCGCAGTTCGTTCTGCGGAAAACATTGCTGTTGTCGCGATACTGTGGCAGAAGAGCCGTCAACCTCGACTCGTTGTCATGCCCAACATTTGAACATCTCACGAACATCACTGATACCAGAAATTGAGCAATGAATCTGATCAATATGTGGTTCGAGGCGATGTGATTTGCCACCGTTGGACTTCTTTCTTTGGGGATATTGATAAGAAAAAGTGTACGTCAATAAGCCACGAACAATTCTAAAGCTAATGGATGAGTTAATTCGGCACATTAAAGATACATGAACCTCAATTGTGTCTTAGAGTCATTGACCTTCAGATAGATGTATGCCACCGAAGCCGGTGCTAGCATTTGGCCGATATTTTGATTCACATATAATTGCCATAGATCCTTCTATCATAATAAAAAATATTAAGATAATTCTTTAAAAACTTTTAGTTTTATTTACAATTAATATCGTAGGTTTTTGTAGAATCACTCTTTTATTGTTAAAAGTATTGTTTTGTAAAATGTGATTTAAAAACTAACACAATTGCAGTGTTCAGATTTATTTAAGTTATAACTGCAATTAACGGCATAGATTTTCAATACAATAAATGATGGCTGGTGCTTTGTCAGATACAAATAGGACATTATACAATTAAAGTTTTGTCAGCTGGCCTTGTCGTCTGACTTTTAGAGAATCAATGTTTTGAAAGTAACACACGTATGTACGTATTATGCAGTGGTACATTTGACAAGTAAGTTGTAAAATAAGTATTTGCGAAATCAAAGTATCAATACCGTAAAAGACATTTGAAAAAAAATGGTCCAAAAAACCCTTATTTATTTACCCTATAGTCGTACCATCAAAATCGAAAGATTTGCTGATACAAAAGGAACGTTCTTCAAGATTTTTTACAAGATTTTCCGTTTGTAATTTCTACTTTCTGTAGGCGGTGGTACGATATGTTTGCATCTTTAATACGCACACCCTAAAATATTCCAAATTAACTTTAACTAGTAAAAATAGAATTACGTTTTGGCAATCAAAGAGTGAAATAAGTTTTTATCACGTCTCTTGCAACAACTGACTAACAAACTTAATGAATACTTTAACTTGAAGTTTTCTACACATTTCTCACAGAAAGAAAATACTCGAGCGAATGCATAGCGGAGTTTTTTTTTATTCGACGCATACGAAGTTGAAATTGCTACGAAAAAATGTATTGATGTGAAAAATTGGATAAAATGTAGAAAATAAAGAAAACTTAACGGAGAAAACTGAAATGATATACATATATAGGAGAGTCTGTCTATTAAGGTTGCCCTTAAAGTTAAAAGTTGGATTTCTTCAGGTCTAAACCCTCAATTCGTTTTCAATTCAGTGGATAAAAAACGACTACACAGAAAACTTCCAGGCAATCAAGCTGAAGAGTAAAGCGTATCGAACGACCACTGAACTTTAAGAAAATTCTGCCTTTCTGACTTTTATGTTTCATAACTCAATAAATCTTAATTTTACAAAAAAAAAGTCCTCTAAGAAGTTGTTGACGGTGAAGTTTCTAATAATAACTTTTCCGGTGACAACTTTTCTCTAATCGAATAAAACCCATTATTGTGAAAATTTAAATATTTATGAATTACGTTATATGTTTTATTTTATGCAATAGTGAATTAAATTTTGTTAATTATTCACATTATTTTTATAATTAATTTTTCTTTTACAGAAAAAGAACGGTTTTAAAATATATTGCTTTTGCTGCTCATCTTTAGTGAGAGCTGAGTTGTACTCTTCCATTAACTTCCCTTTTTGCAGTGTCACTGAGTACCCTCAATCATTTTATGAAAACTATACTTTTAGCCGAATTTGCAGATTCTGTTTTTAAATATTCTTCATCCATCCATTTCGCATGATAAATAGGGCCTGATGCGCGAAATATGACGTCTTTGGCTACAGGATTCTTAGGTGTCTGCCCTGAGAATACCAGGGTGAGCAACAACAGTTTCCTATAATCATATCTTGACTGTATTCTTTTGAGTATTTAATGCGATTGCTTAATTCCTTTATCACGGTATGTTGTTTTGTTGTCAAATCCAAAACAGAAATTTCGGAAATTTTGAAAAATCGCTACCAAAAATAATTCCAAGTATGTATGTATGTGGTGTCCACTAAAGAGCTGTACAAAATGTATTGAAAGTTCTGCATTCTAAAGCACACTACTTCCAAGCCGTGTATTCCAGTGTAAACATTCTCAACAAAACAAGCGTAACAAAACATGACTCTCATTGAAACAAAAACGAGCACCATTCGAAAAGTTTCTCTCTATAGTTTTGTTTGTGCTTGTGTGTTCAAATGAAGCAAAACATCAAAACAAAAACAGCCAATGAAATAAAAAAAACGGTAAATTACACCAAAAGCATCGAGTACACAAGAACAAACACAAAAAAGCGTAAAAAGAAAGTATATAATTTTTTTCATAATTTCAACTTTCTGATTTTCGTGATTTTTCTAAATTTTAGTAATCTTAAATATATGTATGTATATTGCAATGGATGCATTAAATGTAGGTGAAATTATAAATTTTTAAAATTTTTTGCGAAATTGTAAATATTTTTCTTGTTGTGATATTTTTATTTTATTTGTTTTTTATGTTCATAAAAAATGCAAAAGTTTCTTTGCAAGTTTGTCTACGAGTTATTCAAACATGTTTTGAATGTTCCAAAATAGTTTTGATCTTCTACTTCATTTTTCTTCTACTTCAGCCTTGTTTTATTTTAACATTGTTTTTTTGTACTTGTGTTCTCTTCTTCAATGTTTTGATCGTGGAACAAAAGAAATATTTTTGGAAGTTTGTGTTTTGCAATGAACAAGTAATACATACACACTAATTGCAATTTCATGAAATGCTTGTAAGACATTTTTGTTGTGTTTGTGCCACACTTTAGTGTCTACATGGTAACCACAAAAGTGATTTTTTAAGGTAATTTTCAATAGTACACCTCCCATTTATACTACCAGTATTAACAGATGTTGAGTCAATGCCCAAAGCCCTAATATAGTTTTGAACACCCCATTCTTGAATAACAGCACACAAATCTATTGTCAGTTTCTTCCAGGTCTCACTTTCCACCGTACAGTTAAGAGCTGCCCTAATGTGTTATATAATACTTATTACTTGCATATACATTCATATATGTATATAAAGTAAATATTAAATATAGTTTAACACAGGAATTTCATTTAGTATGAAACTACTTGGAAGGATATTTTATAGTACGTTGTTAAAGCTTTGCTTTTGCAGTTTTTAAAAAAATTAAGTGAAATAATTCAAACATTTTAAGTTTTATACTTCAGTTTGTAGGTGCTGTCGCTGGTTTTAGCGATAAGCCATTTTACTGGTCATGTCCTTGTCAGCTCAAGAAAATGCAATATTTTAGCTTGTACCTTTGTTAAGACATTTTAAACAATACTTTGCTTAACAAGCTCCTTCTTGCCTGCCTGTTTCAGTTGCTGAACAAGTGACACGTGGCCGAAATGTTCATCTGGCAAAAATAAGGAAAGAGAGACAAAGAGAGAGACAGAGAAAAAAAGAACAAACAACGTACAACATCCTAAAGAACGTGTCAAAGAACTTTCGTTCACAAAATAATAATAAAAGAGAAAACAAAATCAAGCAGCAGAATACACAAAGCGTTCTTGGTAAACATGTTGAAAAATATTTAAGATTAATGCAGAATACAGATAAGTCACGTGAGTTAGTATGTATCGAAAATTTTTGGGTTAAGCAACAAGGATGAAGGAAATACTATTAAAAGAAGGCAGGGAAATTGTGTGGCATATAAGAATTAAGTAAATTTATCCCACAAAAAGATTAAAAGGAAGCAGAGGCTTCTAATTGTTAGTAAAAGTTCATTAGAGTTAATTAATGACTATTGGATGTTTTCTTCTAAAACCATTTTCTTATAAATGATGTTAATTACGGTTTATTTCTTATTTCACTTGTTCCCGTAATCAACAAAAGGATAAGTAAATGAACAGCACACACTGTTCGTGTAGTGCTCATTAACAAAAAAAAAGCGCTTTACTAGAATCCCTTTCTTTTGAAAAATAACATAAAGATAAACAAAAAAAATTGAATCCTAATAACGAGTTTTAAAGAAATTTTATTCTTTAAATGCTTAAATAAAGTAAATTTATATACCAAAATTAAGCAATAAATTTTGTTTGTAGAAGCACTTTTTAAAAGGCTTCAATAACAATATCGGCTATGAAAATTATCCAGAAGAACATTTTAACTTGCGGTCACTAGACTCACATGATGAGATGGATGGAGATGAATCCACTTTCCCGTAAACCTTCAGTTATCATTGTTACTTTAACTTTAATGTTCGAATAGATATCGTGAATAATGCACATATCTTTTGTAATCGTAATACAGAACCTGCCACATCATTCTGTAACTCGGCGACGAGAAATCTCCACGACTAACAATCTATAAATTGTATTCAAATTGTTCAATAAGAACATATTGATCACTATACAATAAAAATTTTAACTTTAACAGCTTTGAAATAATATTTTTTTTTTCAATTAAAAGTTTAATCAATTCAATAAAATTTCTAATTAATTTTTGAGAAGTTTTTTGACCTCTTTTTATATTAATGACACTAATTATTTAAGCTGCTGGTCCTTTTTATATATATTTAATATTTATTTTTATTTCGAAAGTTCGCTACTCCTTTGTGTAGCTTCTTCAGGAAAATTGGTTTTTGTTTACAATAATAGAAATAAATATAAGTATTACATAGACCAAAGGATAATTAGATTAATTAGAAATAAATAATTACAATTTTTTTGCAATGGCAAATTATGGCTTTTTTATTTAAATGCTTATCTGATTGTTTTATTTCAATCAAGCATTCGAATTGAACTCAATTTTTTTTCTATTAAAAATTTTTCTGAAATTTTCAAAATATTTAATAAAATTTTCAATTATTATTATTAAAATATTAATTGAAAATTAATTCAATTTAGTCAACAATAAAAATTTTATTTATTTAAATAGTTAGCACAAACCAAAAGTCCTGTGTTCGACCGCAGTTTCAGACTTAGTCATTTTTATTGGCATTGTGTAGCATCCTTGGCGAAGTAAAATAATTAATAAAATGTCTACCACATACCGCTTCAAAGCATACAAAAGCCGTATTGTAAAAATAATGAAGCTTTCTTCTATATACATAACACTATCACTATTCCCTTCGTAGAAGCTAACATCTAGTATTAAGAAATCATTAGCTGAGTGTTACACTGCTCTTTAAAAAAATAAGGTGAAAATCTAGTTGATTTTTTTTATTGATATTACAAAATTCTTAATTCAAATTTTGTTTTATTTTTTCTGTGTGACGCAGAAAAAACATTAATTATTCGAACGGAAAGAACGAGGATATATCGATGAACTGATAGTGAACCTATGAAAAATTAAGTACGGGTACAGAAACCCGATTTAGCGGCGTAGCTAAAAATTTTTAACATTTCAGTGATCGAGATTTAGCATTAGCTAACGACAGAATAAGGACGCTAGTCTAGCTGTGGAATTTTTTTTGTACTTCAAAGCAATTAAAATGAAATGCATACGGACATTATAAAAAATGTCTCTATGTAAGAAATTTGTACTTCACATTGTTTAGTGATCCAAATAATCACTTTAGCCAGCTGGTCTGATTTAACTTTCCTTTTTCCATTATCATATTAGAAATTAATCAATCACATCGAATAAATGATACTAAAGCTGCAATAAAAAATTATTCATTTAAAAAACCATTAAAGAATACTATTTTACATCTGCTAACAACAACAACAACAACAAAATAAATGAACGCATCCTTTTATTTAATTAACCATGGTCGACAGCCTGAATGAAAAATAGACCTGTAATATTTCTTTTAAAGAGCTAGTGAATAATAAAAGTTCTGAAAAACTTTTATTAATTAAACTCATTAATATTCCTTCGGTTAAATTTTCTTCGTATAATTTTAAATTTTAACTGACCTCACCTTTTTACCAGAACATTCGCCAGCATTAAGATGTTACGTGGAGAACAAGGCAATTCAATGGCAAGAATTTCACTTTGTAGTGTGTATTAAGCCGCCATCAGTATTTTTAATTTATTAAAATTAGCAGCAGATTAGATTTTAAATGTTGTCAGTTTGAACAACAGAGGCAACAACAACTCCAACAAAGTGTAAAACAGGAGAGCAAAGTTCAAATTAAATTTAACCCCACTGAAACAACTTTGTGGCACGAAAACCTTTTCATTCATCTGTAATCCGTTGTAAATTATGACTCACAACTCGAAACCGCTATACAAAGTTAATGTTATCCCTTGCCTTTCATTTCATAACATTTTCAATTTTCTTTTGTTCATTTTTAATTTTTTAATCATAAAGTTGCTATTAAATATTTTCGGCACGATGAAAGATGTTTGTAGTTCTCTCTGTAGCGTTCTTAAAAATTTAGCCTTTCCAAGCAATAAGTCGCCGCCTTATCGCATTATTTCTCATTCATGGTTAAACTTCAATTCCATTTGTTTTAATTTAATTTTATCACCACCAAAAAATTAGACCGACAATTATATTTGAAATTTTTTAGAACGTATTTCTCAAACTGGCATATGTAAGGAAGAATGAGAATAAGTAGAGGCAGTGGATGTAATCGCAAGTGATAAGAAAATTCTTTGTGGATTATAAAATTATGGTTGGGAAAGTAGCAGCACCTGTGTTTTTTTTTACCCTTTAAATAATAATTATTCTTTTTGTAAGATTTCAAGATGATAATTTTACATTACCCAGCCAATTTTATATTGAAAACTTTCATAATAACAAAATAATTTTTTATAAATTTAATGGACTACATGGTGCCTTTTTGTGGGGATAATAAAAATATATATATATTTTTTATTATAGTAATTTCTCGATCTGCAAAATAAAATATTTCATTGATTTTCGATTACGGAAGACAGTACGAAGAGCTTTGAAAAATTATTAAAAGCTCCCTGGTGCAAAAACAAACTACTTAAATGACTTAAGACATCAAATATCACATAGAAATTTTTTGTTCTTTTTATCAACAAATACTGCAGGATCTTAACTAAAACGAAAAACTATAAAGCAAGAAAAAAAGAGATAGATTGATATTAAAGTAACTCATATTGAATGTTTCTTTTTATAAAACACATTAAGGAGCAGCAGGATAATACTTTTATATTGTGACATTTAAGACAGTGTGTGTAGTTGCATACTTTTATGTAAAACTACTTTACCCATCAAGAGAGAGAGAGGGGGAGAAAGTAAAGGAAAACGTGTTGTTCACAATTTGCAACTATAAAATATGTAGCAAGAAATTATACAGAAAATGAATAACGAATGTGTTAGTGCTGAAGTGTGACTTTCATTTGGCAGTTTAAAGTTGATGACACTGACAGATGTTGATACATTGACACGAAATTGTTCGCACATAAAAACCCGCACACACACCCAATTACCTACACTGTTAAATTGTGAATAAAATGTTGCGGAATTTGATTATTTATTTTCGTTTAAATTTTTCTCTATCAATGGGACTTTTTTTAACCACTTGCTATAAGTATGTATTCGTGCTGAGAACGTTCTAACTTACAACTCATGTCATACTGTTTGTTCTTCCTGTTGGGTGGAGAAATATTTTTCATTTTAAAAAATTGTTCCAAGATTCACACAAGCAGCGTAAGATTGTTTAACATTTTGTTGGTAATTTAGCAGACAATTTGATGCTTGATCGAAATTATTGCCATTTTTCACAATGTCGTATTTTTTTTAGAACGATATTTTATGCATTTCATGCAAATGGTATATAGCAAAGAAAATAAAGAAACAGCGTACTGTTTAAAAAAATTTAGTTTTTTTATTATTATTTTTAAAGATATAACATTCACATAATTAAGGCATTGGTAACATTTGGTATTACTTTCCTTTCGGAAAGGAATAATGTAGAGAAGTGATACAGTACAGGTACTTCATTTTCACAATAATCGGTTACTGCGTGTTTTATTAATTTGTGAAGCAGAACAGCAGAAACAGTGAAGTTGCATAATGCATTTATTTATAAGCAAAAGGAAAGCAATTTCATTTATTATTTTACTTCAGCATTGATCAAATTCCGACAAAGGTGTAAGTAAGGCGCAATTTATATCTACGGGGTGGGCGAAAAGTAACTACGGGGTTTAAGAATTTAATAACTTTTTCGTTTATATATTTTTTTTCTCAGATTATATAAACAACACCTGGAGAATAAATAATAGAGCGATTTACAACCGCCACCAGCAACATTCCAGCGTAAGAGATTTTCCCGGTAGACCACGTTGGATTTGCAATGCGGAAAATATTGAATGTGTAGAACAAAGTGTTAATGAAACATCAAAAACATCAGAAGGCGCTCTGCTTAATTACTTACTGTTATTTAAAAGAAAAATATAACGTGCAATTGGTGGAAGAATTAAAATCTGCAGAACATCGGCAACGTCTAAATAGTGCAGTTAAATTTTAACCGTTGACCACAAATAAAATCAACTTTATTGAAAATCTGAGTATGAGTGATGCAGCTCACTTGAATGGCTTTGTTAATAAGGGGTTCTGAAAATGCAACAGACACTTATCAGCGGCAATTGCAGCCCATTACTTGTACAGTATGGAAGTGCTGTAACCGTAAATGGACAGCGGTTCCCGTTTATAATAGAAATAAGAAATCTTACGTTCTGCTCTTGAAATCAGACATGAGATGTGGTTTCTGATGGATGGAATCACCGCCCGAGATACTATAGCACTTTTAAGTTTAATATTTCGAGAGCGAAGAATCTTCAGAAATTCGGAAATTAATTAATCAGCGCTATCCCCGACTATTTCCTTAGGGGTTATTAGAAGCAGCCAGTATGTGTGAATAAGCCCGAGACAATCTTTGAACTCAAGCCCAATATTATTATAGAAATTCGAGCACTACAGCTACAAATAAGATATTATGAAAGATATTATGGAAATTACTCTAAAACGTGCCCATATATGTGAAGCTAAAAACCGAGCTCATGTAAGTGACATTACTTTTCATATTCAGGTAAACAAATTTCCATTTTGTATATTTTATAATCTGAAAAATTAAAAAAAATACATTAAAAGTTATTCAATTTTAAACCCCATGGTGACTTTTGGCCCATGCTGTATTACCATAGAGAATTGTACATGTCAGAATATACTTGCTAGCTGGAAAGGAGACCTCTTCGGAGGATATTTGGTGTGGAAATATCATAGGTGCCGCATTAACTGAAATTGTAAATTATGTTCTCACAAAACAGATTTGGTATGGTAGGTTTCCTAATGTAAATGTATCATATATAGTCCGCCGCTTAGTTTTCTCTTGATATCTTTATACTCCTCTATGATTGTTGTAATTTAACAGATATTATTTATTGACATGATCTAATTCCAAAAAAAAAAAACTTTAAAAGTTACAATACCCAGATTGTAGTTGACAAGTAAAACGAACTCGTCGGAAAAGTGTTCTGACATTGTCAGGGATACCTACGTTCGATGTTAATAACACCATGAGATTAAACCGCAAATCTCAGATACAACATGTTAATGACTTGAGAAGGATCTGAAGCCACGACCTACTGGCTGTACTGGCCAACTACTCAGCCTACAGCATCCACATAACATAAGTTTAACATAAATTACAATTAAGAACATTCTATATATTACTAGATGACCGTCCCGGCTTCGCACGAAATCTGTTCACTAATGAGAAGAAAAAAACAAGTTTTGCTGTTTTTAGCTGACCCGGCAAACGTTGTTTTGCCATGTATATTATTTCTAGGACACATTTTTTTACTTCAATAAAAATAACTATCTACTATAAGTATGCGGGGATTTACTAATAATCGAAAGCGTTGTAGACAATGCAAGTATGCTTTATTTAGGTTAATAAATTAATCTTTATCAAAGTAACAATAATATCTTAAATTACAATTCTCGATAGCCATCTAAACATTAAAAATAATTATTAATATTTTTACTATCAACTGTATAGTGAGTAAGACAGGAGACCGGCTTCATTCTCATCCCTTTAGGGTTAGTCGCCATATTGGACTTAAGTTGATGATAAACTTTTCAAAATCTCCTCATCATAACCTTTCATTTGATACCCATATGGCAAAAAAGGAAAAAGTAGGTAAAAAAAAGTGGGAGTAAAGTGGGCATGGTTAATTTTAGGGGGTTGAAAAATAGATGTTGTCCGATTCTCAGACGAGTTTAACTACAAACACCGCGACACGAGAATTTTATATATTAGATATTTCATGCTCAAAGGTTTTTTTATTTTTCTATATATTTCGATATTTCGTTAACCATCGGTTAACAACTTCAGGAAATTTTTTATTATTTCTATAAAATAACGAAATATCGAAATATATAGAATAATAAAAAAAACCTTTGAGCATGAAATATAATATATAGATTGTTCTTAAAATAAAAAAGGTTAAAAAATAAAAAAAATAAATAAAAAATAAGTATTAAAAAATAAAAATAAATTACAATTTGCAATTGCCCGATAGCGGGCATCAATTCCGTCAGATCTGATACGAGTATGTATGTAACGTAAAACTATAAAATGCATATCGTCGTTGCCTCTACAAAATTAGCTATGTGTTTTCGAAAAAGAAAAAACCGTTTCATATCGTAATTCGCCGAATTTTTTTTAAAGCTAATCGGTTTATTGATGCAATGTTAGTTTGGCTATAAGTATTTTGCAAAATAAAACTTGAATAATTAGACATTGGGGACCTAGCTGACAGATAGCTGATTTTGTCGGAGCAACGACGATATTAATATACAAATGTAACACTCCCACGTGAGGTGAATAGCTCACCAAACACCACTTACGAATTTTATAACTTCAATTTCTTTGAGAATGACTATGAAAATTATGCCAATAAAGTTTGATGTTATCAATCACGTGCAATGTCAACTTATATATATATCCGCAAGTATTGGCAATATTTACGACATTAAATTTTCCCACTATCTGACCGCCCCCCTTTAGATAAGTTTAATACTCAATACGAAAATCACAAAAAAAAATGCGTGGCCTACTCTCACTTTCATCAATTTTCAATCGTGATAACAACCCTCTTCATTTAGAGAAATGGCAAAAAAAAACTTTTTCTTTTGCTGATCTCTCTTTTTCAATTGATAGGTGAATGTTTTTGTTGTTGGTATTATTTATAAAAATATAATGTTACAACAAAACTGACAACAACAATTTATTGTCTTAAGACAGGGAGTTGTAAAAGCAAAGGAAAAAGTTAAATTTTATTTTTCTTTTTAAATAAAACGGCGAGTAAATGTGTATCCTTCGTATCATGCTGAAAACAAAAGGAGGGGTGTGATACCAACAAATATATATTCACATGCCTTCATGACTGCAGTTGTTATAAATTACTGGCTGTTAATATTGAAGAAGGTACCGGGACTAAACTAAATAAAATGAACCATACTGACAGAACTTAACTGATGGAATCGACTGTTTACTTTGCGATTGAGGACAACAAGGGTATGTGTGTGTGTGTGTGTGTGAATGTTGTTTGTGAAAAGGTTTATATAAAACCTGGCAGCTTTGAGCACTTAGAAAGCTTTATAGATTTATAAAAAAATAAGCTACTACATTCTTCCGTCCCTTGAACAATTCATTATTTCGTGTAATACTCCCCTCTCTTTCAGGCAATTTATTTGCCGTGAGTTTTAATAAGAATTTCGCGATAAGACAATGAAAAACGTTACGTTCATGTTATTTTCTTTTATAGATTTTTTACTTTTGTCAGCAGATAAATTGTATTTTGCTTTTAAATTAGCTCCAATTATTTAATGTCTTTGTTGGTATTTCGCCTTAGTTGCACTGAAGACTCATTTGAGAAATGTGAGCAATTTATAATTAAATTGTAATATTTGTTAGTTAGTTGGAGTAAAATTAACATTTAATGAAGTTTTGCGTTTGATTTGAAAAAGCCTTTGAACACTGCCAACAGTTTGTTGTACAGCGGCAATGCCAAAAAAGGAATATTTTCCGAAAAGCCACCAGCAAACTAATTTAGAGTTGGTTCGAAAGAAATTAAAATATGCGATGTGAAACAAGTTAATACAACACTGAAGAAAACCAAATAAAAAAAAATTAAATAAGTAAATTATCACTATGTAAGCAAAAGTGAATTGGTGAGTTCATCCGCGAACTTCATATTTACACATTTTTGAAGGTGTGATTAAGGAGCAGAATATAACTGCGATACTGATAAAAAGAAAAATGATGACATTCACCACTGTATTATAATATGTGAAAATATTTGCATGTCTAACAATTAATTTTTTTTTACAGAAACATTCATACTGTTATATAAGCGAAAGAAGAGGGAAATGGCCATCTCGGCCTCTCGGGCGATTTAAAATTTTTCGTAGGAGCAACTGTTTCATAGCATTTTTCTTAAGAGAAGTAGCACTAGTACATGCTACCTTCTATTGGAAAGGGACAAAGGTGGTGAAGAGATATACAGAGGAAAGCTTCAACATCTTTACAATTCTGCTTTTGCAGCTGTTTTGTTTATAAAAGTGTTGCAGCTCCGCTTATGTCAAGGCGCCGTATTCAATTTTGAAGCTGTGATTTATTTCGCCAATGATACACAATACCTGTGGATACGGTGTGTTTTGCGAAGTGTTTTGATTAGTTTTGGAGTCAACGTGCTAACTACTTTAACCATCACTCAAAGGTTTTCCGAAATGTGTTGCGAGTATTTTGAAAATAAATTAAACAACTTGATTGAAGTTAAATTTTATTCGTAAAAAAGTTGTTAAATATAAATATAAATACTTGGTGGTTCAATAGTTGCAGTTATGATAGAAAATAGAAAAATAAAGCAATGTCGTTTTTCTTTGATTCTTTGGTTTATTCCTTCGGTTTAATTTTTAATTTAGCTTTTTATAAATGAGTTTCAAAATACAAACGTACATCTGAACAATTTTATATTTAATTACAATACTTATTTTAGTTCAGCGCTATTACCGGCATAATTAGAAAATGCTGGAATGTTTTGATGTGTTCAAATCATGAAACATTTTCCATTTCCACAAGAAATTACTTCATAAATCTTAAATGGAGAAATAAATTATTGAATATATAAAAGCGGTCATAGCGTTCGCACAGAGTAAGAAACCAGAGCGGACCAAAGGGTGACCGAACACGAAAATGTTGTGTTAGGTCAAATATCTACAAAAATTAACTGCGAGGCCCGCGATATCGAAAGAATTTCTGCATTCGATGAACTACATTCAAAACAAAGACAATATTTTTGAATTTGTTTCGATATCGTGGGCCGGGCGGCGAAGGACAATAAAAGCTCTCTGGAGAACATAATGCTCTTGCAAAAGCTTCGAGAGATTACAGTTTAAAAATATTTCACATAAAAAATATAATAGAAAATTTAACACCTTTTTCTTTAAAAACATGAATTTTTAACTTAACAAAAACTATCAGTACAAATTTGCATGCTCTAGAATGTGTATTTTTTTATTTTATAGTTAATTTTCAAAACTTTACATTTTTTATTGCGTTTTCTTTATTTTAATCAAAATAAATGCATTTATGTTAAAATTTAACATTTATATCTTAAATAAATCTTTTATTTTGTTTAATCTTTAATCGAGACTATAATCGAGAAATAGACATAGGCATTTTTGGCTCTGTTTTCTCAACTACCTAAATATCTACTGACTGTGTTAATCGATGTTGCACTGTATATATGAGCCGCCACACGAACACATACACTTTCATATATGGAATGTTATGTTGCATAGAGAGCAATGAAAAACTCAAGTGCAACGTTTGGTGTTCATTTTATCTGGCACACATATTTTTTATCCCTTGTTTTGTATTAAAATGGAAAGTTTATTTAGCATAATTTCCTGTATATTCTTAATACTCGTACTGTACGCCCCCTCTTCTCTTCTAGTGCTTCGCCATAAAAGTTACAAACATTTTACAATTTCACCATGTTTCGTTAGGCTTTACTTTTTGCTTTGTTTCTTTTTAAGTTTGTTTAAGTTTATATGCATCCTGTAGTTTTCTTTTTTCTTTTTTTTTGAGTAAAATGCATGGTCAGCAGAGCCTAAATACAGCCTAACAATATATATAACTTAGTTACTGTATTTGTTGGTATTTATGAGTTGCAACGCATTGGGAAACTGGGTCAACTGCATATGTGTCCAAATACCACTTTTTTTATTTCAAAGAATTAGTGGTGATTCTAAGCTTGTGAATACTGCAATTTTGTTGAAAAATAATTGTATTTTACCAACCAGAGACACAATAATGTTGGCCAGTTGGCCATATTATGTACTGTAAACTTTATACATACATATGTATGTACGTACATATCACCTCGGTAAGTACACTGAGAATAGTCCAAAATATTTAGAGAATTTTTTTACTATTTACAAGTTTTGAATTTGAGCCTGATCGCTTAATTGCATATATTTAATTTGAAAATAGTTTAATCAATATGTTATATAATCTTTAATAATTTCGTTAGAAGCTTTTCTTCTGTAATTTCACTAATAATTTCTTCAAGTGCATAACAGTGCCTTATCGAATAAGGCACCATGTTGGGATTTGTAAACTAAAAGGACTGACATTACATAAATTATATTTTCATGTCGTTCAAGATAACAATCTACTAAAGAATAAAACCATTTGAACTGAAAATAGAGAACGAAAAGTTGTTGTCATTGCATACATACAAAATCCAAGATCTTCTTGCTTTGTGGATGACATATTGCTTCAACACTGACACATGTTAAAAGTCGCATATACTATAACATTTTGCACCGATGATGCCACCAGCACCAACAATTCCATACAGGCAAATACAACAATATGTTCGTATTAAAAAATAAATAAAACAAATGCAATTTTTGTTAAACGTAAACATGATGCCAAGCAAAAAATTAACACTTGATATAAAAGAATTTCATTTTCTAAACATACATATATTTAAAACATATAAATAAACACGTTATTTTTTGAAAAAAGAAATTACTAATTTTATTTCTTTTTTTTACTTATAAACAATACACACTTGTTTACTCGAATTCATATACTTTGCATAAAAAATAACACTTGCGCTCACTGGTTAGTATTAAAAATTTACTTTATATTTTTTGATGCTTGTTTTTGGCATTAAAGCAATCAACAGAAAAATAATAAAAATATCAAATACAAGAAATTATTTTGAATGCAAGCACACTCGCCACCACATGTACATACATATGTACATTCACAAATACATATGTACATTCTTATTCATATCGAAATGAATATTGTAGAAAGTGAAAGATGAAGCCAGTAACAATTTTTCATGGAAAAATTGTTGTCAGAATCAACAGAAAATTGCACATACGAGTACAAAAGGCATTTAATATTCCGCTGAGCGCCCTTAAGAGCACTTATGTGCGAAATCTTAAAAAGAAGCGAAACACCATTTTTATTTAGCACTTACACATGCTCAACTTCTCATCCGGTTAAACATACAGCCAAACATACATATGTATACACAACAGCAAGAACAAGCAGAAAGCAAACAACAAAACAGAATAAAAAATAAATAAAATAAAAACAAAATTTATTTAAAAAAAAAAATTAAACACACTCGTGTAGACAAATAACTTTAACTTTACATGCCAATGTTTTTGTGTCTCACTAAACAATAAAGAATTGAAAGGATGGTCGGTACTTTTTTATCTTTTTTTTTTTGGAAATCCCGCACAAGAAAAAACTGATGCTTAAAATGCTGAAAATATAAATGTTTAGCTGAAAATTTATTGAAAACTCGAAAGCGAAAAAAATTTCAATTCAATTCAGGAACTGCCATTTAACAGAAACGAGCAAATAAAACTAAAACTCTAACAAGTATATACAGGATGATACAAAAGTAATTAATGTCATATTGTCGTATTATGACTAATTGACAACTAATCTTGTATTATCAACCTCATAAATGTCAAAGCACAGTGACATTGGGTAAGTCATCTCATATACTTTTTATTACATCTTGCTTATATATCTCTAAAGTGAAAAAGACGACAAGTGACTGAATTACATTCCTTTTTACCAAATACTTTATTCGCCACTTTCGATTTTATTAGTTAACTTTAAATATAATATATTTCCCTGAAAAAATTTTTCAAATTTCGGCAATTTCCCCACGAAAATTTATATATTAATGACCACTCTACGTGTATACAAAATATAACATCAGAGCAACAAAATATTTAAAAAGTTATTGAAAATCGCTGTTCTACAAAGGCTGATTTTTTATACCGCCCTATTTGGATATTATCGACCATCAGCAATCACAAACTTTTTACACTCTAATAATATCTTACCTTCCAAATAATTTGGCTTTCGTAAGAAACACAACATCATACATCCTTTAGATAGAATAAAAAACATCGTGAAGTCTGACTTCAAACAACAAAAGTCAACGAAAATGGTTTTATTACATGTAAAATCTGCATTCAATAATGTTCGATATGATGGCATAATAAATAAATAAATTACTACGCTTTAATATCCCACCAACAAAAATCAAAAATATTCAGAGCTACTTATCATCCAGATCTTTTCAGTTCACATTTGTTCACAATTTTCCAATGTTTACAAAACAATGCAGGATGCCGCCAGGAATTTTGCTTATCCCAATTTTCTATAACATACGAGTATATATATATATATGAAGTGCCAACTACATACAGATCATTGTGTAATATGTTCGCTGATGATACGGCAGTATTGTGCCCAGGAAATCTGTATTCAGTAGTATTAACGAATCTGCAGACTGCCATCGAAATACTAATTAATTGTAATAAAACTCAATATATCTACTCCACAAGAAAACCAAAATTATATTTTATTCCACAGAATAATATAAGAGTGAACAATATTGATATCGAATTGGGAGAAGAACGCAAAATATTTGTGATTAATTCTAGATTCAAAGTTGACATATAGCCAACACATACATATTATATATCGTTGATAAGTGTAACATACTTATGAGAATTCTATAGCCTCTAATAACTAAGCAGTCTTTTTCTACTACGCTGCTCCAGCTTGAGCTACTAGTACAAAATGGCACATAAAGAGGCTACAAGTTTTACAATATAAAATCTCTAAAGTTAATTTACAATCATACTACACTTTATTCCACATTAATATTAATATTAATGTATTTGATGAAAAACTATATAGACTGTATTAAACTGTTAAGTGTTGCTATTCGGAATATTGTTATATAGTAAAGCTGGTCCCTCCTTTAGATATGTAAGTTAATTATTTTTTGAAAATTTTTACCTTCACTTACGAATATATATATATATATATATATATATATATATATATGTATGTATTACATTCCCAGAAAAAAAAGACATTCAATAAAAATAATTCTATTGCAAGTGAACTGCTTCAACTTAGCTGAAGAATGTACGAGCTCGTCTTCACATATAACAAAACATTTTGTCCTTCAAATGAGTGGTTAGAACCCATGAACCTTTCATGATTTGGTTACGTTTTAGCATGTTTTCACATTGAAGAAAACAGCTCGTCATCAATACAACGCAAAGTACAAAAAATAAATTACAACTGCCCAGTTGTGCATATGAGTTAAATGGCAGATAGTAAAATGCGTTAATCATGAGTTCGAAAGTGATAATCTTGGTAACATTTGAGATGGCATTAAAAATTAATTCAGATAGAAAAGTGCTTAAGAAATCATGAAAATAGCAATTCACTGTGACACATGTTTATTTATGTATACATGTACACACATTTATACATGTGTATAAAGCATGATCTAAATATAAAAGGTCTGCTTGATATTGAATGGCAGCTGCCATTTTTTTTTAATTTGACGTCATCGTCGGGAAATGTTTTGTTGTGGTTAAATGGAAATTTAAAAGCTAGTGATTAAAATTATTATTATTACATATTTATTAAGAAAATTAATGGATTATTTTATTGACAATTAATTAAAAATAAATGTGAACTGAGTTAGAGCAAAAAAAAGAGTTTTTAATAAACAATTTGTGTAGAAAGTGATAAAATTTATTTGGACAATGAAATACTGTGTGGTAAAAGATTGTAAAAGCTCGAAGCAGGATGATAAAAATCTAAAATATTTAACGTTTCCAAAAAATCCAGAAATGAAGAAAGTGTGGATCAATGCACGCTGTAAAAAAAATGTTAATTGGAAATCTGGAACAATTTGTTCTAGACATTTTACGAATAATGATTGGCGTTTAAAGGACATATTATTGAACACGCCAATAAGAAAAAGATTGTTAGATGCGAAGGCTGTCCCATCTTTAAATATCCATGTAAACAGCATTTTACCAGTCGAAAGATCGAAACGATACGTAAAAAGAGCAAACAAACAAATTGTAAAGGAAGCAATTGCTGAATTTGATTTAAAGTAAATACAATTTTTTTTAAATCCACTTTTTTTAATCAAATAATATTTACAATTATTAATAGTCTGCAGAAATTACAAGAAGAAAGTATTGAAAATATTGAAAATGATAATCCAAATAAGTCAGTTGCACTTCAAACAGAGGGCTCTATAAACCCTGCCAAGAATTTATGGGAAACATATGAAAATTAGAAAATATATTTAAGGAAATTAATAATAATACTTTAAGTTTTCGAAATAATTATTTAAAATACCATAACATTAAATGTGATAACATAGAAATAACATGTGTCGTTTATATTTTAGAATAAGAAATTTAAACAAAAAATTAATACAAAAAAAAAATTAAAAAAACTATAACATAACAATTTAATTTGTTTTATTTATTTTACCTTTAAAATTGCAAAATATTAAAAAAAAAAACCAAACCCCATACATATTAAAAACAAATCTCGACGATGACGTCACAGTAAAAATAATTTGAACTGTCAAGCAGACCTTATATATTTAGATCATGTGTATAAAGAATATTTTTAATATCAAGGACAAAAAATTTTTATTTCCCTTCAAAAATTTTTTTCTTTTCCTTCTTTTAAAAAAATATTTTTGTTAATACAAATTATTATTTCCTGACGATGTTACCTATTTGGTAGCGAAATATCGAAAATAAGTAATTGTTAAAAACTTTTCATAAAAAAGACCATCGCTCAAAAATAAATATAATTAAAAAATTTAATAAAGGTCAAAATAAAAATAGAAGTGAGACTAATATATATATACATACATATATTATATATAATATTTTTAGTATTTACAGAAATCAAATTTATTAATATTTATGTTTTTTAATTTTTGATTTACTGCCTCCTTATAAAAATTAAATTTGTCAAATATTATAAAATATTTTCCCTGAAATTAAATTTAAAATACTTAATAATATAAGATCGCAAGGCCATTTAAATAAACTATAATTCAACAAGAAAAATATCGAAGAGATTAGAAGAATATATTAGTTAATTTGTAAATACTATGAGCGAAATAAATTGAATTTAATTGAATTGAATAAAGTTTTTGAATTTAAGATCAGCTAACTTTTAATGTTAGATTGTTGACTGGCTGTATGTACCCTGAGAAGTGTGGAAGCATGTGAAATATAACAATAAGGTAATATGAATGTTGGCCCATCAATGGTCCATATAAAATATCGGCTCAATAGCAATTTCTCAATTGAGCAATTCAATTCTCTAGGGTCAGGAATATGTTATAGATTTAAAACGGATTAAAAATTTTATTTACAAAAATTATTTAATTGTTTATTGTGCTTAAAAATGCTGAAATATAATTTTTCGTTTCGTTTTCAAAAATTGTGTGTCTTTATTTCTCATTGCTCGTGCAAATAAAATGTGTCTATTGAACGCTTATGGATTCTTTAAAGAGCTTCAGTCGCTTTTGTAAAAATTATTCATACGCACAGGTATACAAATATGTGTACGCTTGTGTGCATATGCATGGTTTAAGTTGTAGTAGTTTTTCACTCTTAAAAAGAAACAAGTTTTTATAACTCATTTTTTTTCGTTGATGTAATTTGTTCCTTACACTTGTGTATGTGAAAATAATGTGTTTTTTGGTTATTTCCTTTTATGTATATATAATATTTTTCTTTATATTCCTTGTGCATATGTGTGTTTTTAGCAAATTTATTGCACTAAAAATTACTTTCAACACTTTTTTTTATTAATGTGAGTGTGTTTGCTGGTGTATTCTTTTTATATATTTGAAGTCCTCGTTAACCCGCTTATTCTTACGTTTTTAGTCAATTTCACAACTCATATAAGCCGCAATGGCAAAAGGCCAGTCCGTGCATGTATACGTGTGTGTGCAAGAGTATAATAAATAAGATTATGTACTGTGGTGTGGTATGAAGAAAAAATTAAAAAAAAAAATTAAATTGTCCTTGAAAATTTTTTTTTTAAATCTACTTTTTCTCAGCTGATTCTTACAAACACATTTAATTTATAATTCTTACTCTGTATAGTTTAACACATATTACAACTCCAGCCACTAAAAATTATTTGAATCAGAAACAATATACAGTACAATTATTTTTCGAATTGACAAGCTAGTTGTAATGTGTATTGAATACACTTTTTGTTGATTGGCTCGTGAATACATAATATCAATTGCCATTATGCGAAAGGCAATACAACTTTACAGAAACATTTGAAATAAAAGTGTATCAGTGTGTATTTTTTCTCTATCTTGGACCAGCACTCATGATATGACCCCTTCACAAGCGTTGCACTGTGATGGAACTAGAAAATTAGGTTATAGCAAGGAGGATAGAGGGAGTTGTGTTTATAGACATTTGACTTGAATCTTCCCACGTCAAAAGTCACAGGAAAGACTCCTGCAGGAAGTTTATTTCACATAAGCGCTATTCGGCAGAAAAATGATTTCTCTCTGTAATGCGTGCTGAGATTTGCTTAATAATGAACGAGTTTTGGGCAGGAATTAGTGAGTTTGGTTTCATTAGAGCACATCCTATTATAGACATAAAAGCAGCAGTAATAAATGTTAATAGTTTCTTTAAACAACAACCAAACAAGATAGAGTCTATCAGATAATAATCTGATATAATATAGAAATATAGTACACTGAAGAAAAGAACAATTCCAACTTTTATTGTCACTATTAGCATTTGTTAAAGCTTTTGTAAATAAGATCTGAAGACCATATTTGGTTTACCAAATACATTAAAAAGTCTTATATTGATTTTAATTTATTTCTACAAAGCTAAATAGTAAAAAAAACTGTTAAAATTTTAGTAATTACTGTTCTTTTTAAACCCAACTCAAACATATTTATAAAGAAGAGGGAAATATTCTTTGAGAGGTTAGTCAATTTATATTCACTAAGAGCATTGAAACTGCTATTCATGAATCAATGAAAAATTCTTTAAAAATTAAGAAATTTTACATGTTTATACAAAAATTCCCAAAAAATATTTGAGAATTTCCAAATACTCGTATATAAACAAAACAAACCAAATAGCGTCTTTAAAAATTTTCTTAATACTAAATTTTAAAAATAAATAAATTTCAGAAATATTATTTGGATTTATGTTGAAAAATATTTTTTGTTAATGGAGATTTTCCCTTTTTATTATTCAATTTTGCATTATTTTCAAAAAGCGTAAAGGTTTTTGTAATCGAATTTTTAATTCCGTTGACATAAAGAAAAATATATCGTACGCACGCCCTACCAAATGGACCCTTAGAATATTAGATGTCACTTTATATATACAATTATAGCGAATTTCCTTCAGATATAATTATCATATTTAGTCACAGTTACAGTTTGACTTTTTTCCCACATGGATGACTTTTCTGAGGAATTCGTGATATGTTGAAATTGCATTGTGGAAATTGTAAATTAAGAAAAGCATTATTATACGCTTTAAAAATAATAAAATAATTTAAATTTATTAATTGTCATATAATCTCAAATATAAAAAAAACAACTGCTGTTGGAAATTAACTGTTCTTTTTTCCCTTATTCAAATCAGGAATGTAATTTCTTCACAATATTGTGCTAAATTAACTGTGAACTTGAACACGGCAAAAATTTCATTAAATTCTATTCTGAATATAAAAAAAAAAATTTATAACCACAGTGCAAGTTTTTGCATGTTCATCTATATCTTACATATACATACATACATACTACGTATGTATATTTATAGTTTATTTATATATGAGCATGGGTCTGTATATAAACATGTGTTAGTGATTCATGGAAGTAGTTTAATGAATAAATGTTTTGCGGTATATATAATTCATGTGTACCGACGTGATCCAATCTACAAAATCTCTACTTGGGGACCAATGAACACCACCAACATGCAAACTAAATGCAACTGGCCCAAAAATCAACCCAGCAAAAACAAAAACAATAATGGCAATGCTGCAACACTACGTACAACTAGAAAGTGTTAATAGTAGCTGGGGAAAAGGAAGTATAAGAGTACACCGCATGATACGGGTTGCCAAAGAGAGTTTGGAACATGAGAGATATTAAATTAATGCGGTACTTTTAATAAGTACACATATGAAAATTCATCATAATGGTTTTAAATTTTAAATGAGTTTGTTGTACAGAAGTAATTTGTTAAAACCATATTTTGCAAACTGCTACCACTGCCACTACAATTTGGACATCATATTCTAAATACTTAAAAAAAAAAAGACGAGGGACCTTTTGGAGTAACAAATATTACTACACTACCATATGAAATGAATGTATAAATGCATGAATGCATGAATGAATGAATTTGAACAAGGGTGTTTGTCATATTATGTGTTCAACTTGTGGTTAAGAATGCAATTGTTAGAAAATGTGTTAAATTATCGTGCTGGGTTGTTTGTCGTTACAATGCACAGTCTGTAAGTGGCATTCAAACTACTTTCACATAAAAAGAAATATGTAAAAAAAGGAAGAGGTTGAAACGAAATATGAACAAGTGAAAAACGTATGTTTAAAAGCAATTCAAAGTTGGCACGTTTTACAGCTTTGTCCGTTGAAAATTATGTTGTTTTTACATGCCACTGACCACACAACTCAAAGTTGCAATTTATTTTGTACGCGTATGTACATGCATACACACCAAAAAATATTTTTTCATTCTGCTTTTTACCAAGTGAACATTTGCATCATGTTCTGGTCATATAATTTTCTTACTAAATATTGTAAAGATCCCATGTCAGAAGAAGGAAATGCTACTCGGTAAAATATATAAATTACACATATCCTTAGACCCAGATCTTCTCTTTAATATTATTATTTTTTTAATATAAAGGGTGATCTAACCAAAACGCGCGTTGTTAATTGTAAATAAAACAAAAAGTTTTCAGAGAATTATCTTTAAATTTTTTTTCAATATTTTCAATGACTCTGACACATAATTCAGATTCAATGTCGTTAATGTCCAGTATTATTTCATCCGTTAGCTCTTGAATTGTTCTTGACTTATTCACCTATATCACGAATAAAAGTGAACTTTTTATTCACGTAGAATTTTCATTCCCCTCGAGGTGAGAATTGGTATCATGAAATTCAGGTGGAATTTTTTCCACGTTCTCATTCTCTGTGAATGCAGAAAAGTGAAGAAGATTTCAAAAACATACAAATTAATTAAAAAGACAACCAATTTAAATTTAAGTCTTAAGTTGTGTTTTTAAGTTAAATAGTCACCCGCATTATTGGTATTGCATTTGAACAATAAAAGTAACTGAATTCAAGAATTAAACGAAAGCGTGAAAATTATGGAGTTTAAAAATAAAATAAATACAAATAGCGTACTCCAACAAATTAAATAAAATGTTTAGGCTTGGAACTATGATGCAGTTTACGTTAATCCGTAAAAGAACTCCAAAATTGGAACGCAATATCTTTGTATACTCTTAACAAAACACACTCAATTGGTCTGTTGGTTTGCATTTTATTTGTTTTATTATGTATGTTTCTACTATAATAGCTGACATTGATATAAAAAAAAAACAATTATCAAAATATATAAATGAAAGAAGAATTTACTTACATTTTGCATATAATTCCCCAGCAAAAATCAAGTGAATAAATTAAAGTGAAAAGTAAAAAAACTCGCGTGAGAAAAATCGTTCACGATAGGGGGAAATTGATTGATGATTGCAAATACGTGAAATGGGAAATAATTACGAGGGAAATATTATTCATGATAAGGGTGATTATATATCCCCCGATAGAAGAAAGTAAAAATTACGATGTGCACGAAATGCATTTTGATTTGAAAGCCCATTTTCGTAAAAGGTTTCAAAAATCTAAAGGCTCTGATATCGATTGTGTACCTGTCCGATGTTGAATTTTTCAAACACAAACAAAGAAATATCAAATTAAGTTGGGCAAAAAAACTTGTTAAGGTGTGACTCAGAATTAACATCGTGCATTACGGTTGGACCACCTTTTAATTAAATTAACTTATTTACCCAATATAAATTCCTGCCTTTGCTTTGCAGTTCTTCCCTGCAGACAAAAGTGATTAAAATGTATGTATGTGGTTAGAAATATAGTCGTTAATTTTTCCATATATCGTACTAACGATATTTACATTAGGTCGCAATTTTAGCCTAACTAATATACTCGTATACAGTTATATACTACTTGAAATACACTAGAGCCCCGATTTGCGTCTATCCTATTTACGTCGCTTTTCTAAATTTGGCTCAATCCGCTTTACGATATTTTGATTCCGATTTGTGAAAATTACTTTATTGGTTCACCTAGCATACTCCAAACGTATTCATATATTGGCACTGGCAATATGTAAATATCCTCTATGTGAACATCTGTTTGGAAATGATTTACACTCTAATAAAAAAGTAGGAGGAATTAACACTTTCATCGAAAGTTGTCATAGTGGTGGTCGCTTCCTGAAAACTTCAAAATGCCATATTGTTATGTGTGCCACACATAAGGTGAAGAAGGGGAAGACAGCCGGTCTCCAAAAATTTATAGTGTTTTCCTAAATACTCAACTGATGGAGTGCCAGTAAATTTCACTTTCAAAATCTCTTGTTAGAATAGCTCATCGAAACAGAATGCCTCAGCAAGCAACATATGTATATCTATGTCTACGATCAGCGTTTATATTACTAATTTTGGTCCTATTCAAAGACCTGTTCAGAACAATGGTTCACCGCCAAAAACCATATAATGACAATTGATCGAATTAACATGTCATTTGGTATTCAAAGATTCATTTCATTCCATTGATTTGGTAAATGTCGAAATCTCTAATAACTAAGAGCATTTTTATAGAAAAGTGATTGGAAATGAGTTCTTCTGGTTTGCGTCGCACTCTCGTTGTCTGCATTAGCGACGCAAATTGCCGTTCTAGTGGTTTTTCTCATTTTTTCTATTTTAAATATCTCTCTTTTGCTATAGTCTAGTTTGAACTATCCAAGAAGTGTATTTTAAATTATTTGATATACGTTAAACGATTTTCTATGTTGTGTTTGCAAGCTATTAAATGACTTTTCTAGTTATCATTATGTTAAAAACCTTAAAAACTAAAAAAAATTAACGTCATTAAGTTTTTCCTTATAAACAAAATGTTACCGGGGATATGACCTACAAAAGAAAAATTTACTAGCGAAAATTTTTAATATTTTTACTTCTATCAGCAGCAGAAATTGTGGTGATTTTAATTTATGCACATGTTTGTTTTAGTGCATCTACAGAGCACTCTAGTTTATGGTTTCAAATCTAATGCGTTCTAAACACAATTGTTTCATCGCTCAAATAAATCGCAGAAAGGTCACTCAAGAAATCAATTTATTTTAATTTAGATTAGTTTTTATAAACAGATATACTAATTTCAAACTTATATTTTACCCCCATATACATAAATTTGAAATTGAGTTTGAAATGTATTTTATTTAAAATTTTTTATACAAAATTTTATTTGTGAATATAAAACTTCAAGTTTTATATTGGAATTAAAGAATTGCTTTTGAGATTTCAGAGCATATCACTTTGTATCTAAATAATTAAAAAGAAATACATGCGAGGGCGGTCCCAAAAATACCGAACTTTTTTGGAGCCATCAAAAATAAACGATGAATTTCTAAAAATGTAATAAAATTTTCAACGTTATGTAATTCAATACTTTCATTTGAATGGTCTCAGTTCAACCAATATTAAAACCGAGCTAGATTCTACTCTGCGGGAGTGTAATCTTTCGTTTACGACTATCAGGATTCGGCGGCAGAGTTTAAACGACGATGTACGAACTGCCAAGATAAGCATCGTAGTGGTCGACCAATTGAAGATGTTTAAATAGAGTGTTGGCACTGTTTTAGCGCAATAAAGCTAAGCTTCTGCGTCGATTTGCTACCATGGATAAGACATGGGTCCACCACTTCCCACAGGAGACAAAAGAACGTTCAAAGCATTGAAGTGGAGTGGAAGAATCGTGTCCAAAGAAAGCAAAGACAGTCCCATCTGCAAGGAAGTTCATAGAGTTGGCATTTTGGAAAGCGAGTCAGATTATTTTTAGTGATAATATTCAAAAAAGAACAACAATTAACGGCGAGTATAAATGGTAAATTATGGTGATGAAATTAAATACAAAACTAAAAAGTGTTCTTTCATCAAGACCATCCACTACTGCGATGGTCTCGGACTAGTTGAATATCGCCGTAGAGTAGATTATGTTGAGAAATGAAGGAAAATGTTACCAAATTTTTATTGTTTTCTTTGATATGTCGGCTAGTTTTGGAACCGCCCTCGTATATTTGTTTGTTAACAAAAAAAGTTAAGCACACAATCTTCTTTTTAAAAATAATAAATCGTTACGTTTGCATAACTCATGCAGTTACACCAAACGCTGCAAACATATCAATTGCTGTACGCACATCAGGTGCTGCAGCAACGGGAGGCGCTGAAGCAATCCGCCCACAAAAACAAATTCGCAACGTGAAGCACAACAACTTGAAAAGTTTCTCAAAACTGAGGAACGAAAAGTAGAACAAATGAAAATAGCGAATAATTTACTTTATGATACCAGCTATACAAGCTTTAAGTATTCAAACAGAAGGGAAGCTTATACGCAGGTCAAAGAAAATATTGTTGTGAATCTACACCTTCCAGTTCAAAAATTGGTAAAGAAAAGACTTTCGTCTGATAAATCCATAAAAATATTAATATTTTTTACTTATATGTATTTATATTTATATTTATTTTTCCATTTTGTTTTATTGTATTTTCATATTTAAAGTTGAATGACATAAATGAACTAAGTTTCATGGACACAAGTGGAATGAAATATTTCTTCATTACTTAAACGGGAATAGCAAAGTTATTATAAAAATTTTGTTTTCATTTCACACTGTTCCACAATTATTTAAAACTACAGTTGACTCTTGGTACAGAGAACATGCGATTGAGAGAAATACTCGATTAAGGGGACAGCAAAAAATTTATTAATTTATTAAGTACTCTATATAGAGAGAACCAGCATTTTGATTTAGTAGAGGGATGGAGGAACTTCGAAAATTTTATGTGATTTGGCGTTTACATATGATAGATATTCTATTGATAAAAACCTGTTACTCTTAAAATGCAATGTTAAATTATTGAAAGGCTCGGTCTTTACCTAAAAGCATTAAAAGCTCACGGTGTTACCAAATTGACCATATCACAGATTAAAAATATTAAAAAGAAAATTTTGGAGAGAGCGTCGGCGTACATCTTACTTTTAGTCATGTGTATAGTGTTTTTAATGGAACCACAAAATATATAACAACATTCTTATGAAAAAATTAATTTTGTAACCGGTTTTAATGTACGCTATAACTTTAACAATTATTTTTTTCATAGGATCGTAAAACTACAGTATTAATAAACACTTTTTGTATATGAAAAGTTTTGTATAATTTCAATCTCGGTGGAAGGGTACACTCACTCTTGGTTGAGAGAAAAGCTTTTGCATTAATAAGTTTCCTCTATTCCGAGTCTACTGGAATTGTTTTTGTGAAATACTTCCATTTTATGATCACCAGCCAATTACAGACAGTACTGTTCGTAATAGGCGCGGCTTTCGAGAATCTGTTTTTTGTTAAGCTACAAATCGGCAATGTAAATGCTATTTATAGTATTAGAAATATGCAGCATAATAAAAAATGTCTGTACATAATTTTTATTTCACAATTTAAAAATGCATATGATATAAATTTAATTAAAAATGTGCATGTAGTGTATTTGCGGTTTTCAAATGTTTATTTTATCTCTTTAGTTTTCCTTTTAATATTTCATGGATGAGTACAAAAACCTGTCAGATTCACAAACACACATATGCACACATACCCTCACTCACACAATTACAAAAAAAAATAAAAAAAAAAGCAAAAAAGAAATTCCATTAAAAATATTTCAATTACGTATGCCATTTAACAATACTTGTTTAAATCAACAAAAACTATACGTATCGTCGTACAACAACGACTCCGAATGTCATGTTTTATGCTCGTACAATTATTTACTCCCAAAAAGAAAAAAAAAACGTTTATGTACACACAAATATGCAGATAACAAAAATATTCTTTATATAGTTTGAATTCCTTTAATAAAATGTAAAAAAAAGAGAGAAGATGAACAAGTGTACAATGACATTTCAATTTCTTATTTTAATCTGTTTAGTTCCTTGTGTCTAGTTCACCTGTCGCAGCTCACACACACCGGCGCAGTATGTTCTCATATTTACACAAACATTCCAACATGCTGGATAAATATATATATGCCAACTAATATTCCTTCATTGAATCATTTATTCATTTTACCAAAAATACAATCATACGTTAACACACAATACGTACGAATATTGAATTAAACGAACGTTTCAATTCATTGCGCCATTGTTACTGGATCTTTGAATTCAATATTGGTCTTTCTTAACCCCAAGGAAATAGCAAAACATACCGATAAACCCACATATACAACTCCACACATACAATATACGAGTAAGTATTTGTGTACCAAAAGATTTGGTTGAATACCAGGTTACGTTATTGTCATATCCAATTTAAACTCAGTCTTCTTTATTCTTCATGGGCAAACACAAATTCATTTTCAATAAGAATTAAAATTAATTCTCAATACCGAAAGAAAATTCTGCTGACAATTGTAAAGAAATTTCTTTTTTGCCAATATCCGGCAATTTCTTTCTTCTTGTATCTACTGCCACTATATTTTACAATACATACGTTTCGAAATTTTCTTTGCGCCTAAATGTGGAAATAGAGTTGGTATTATAAACACCCCATTACTAGCTTTTATAACTTTGGATTGATATTATTTTATTTCTATAATAAATAGTCAAATACACCTAAAATAACTTTCATTAATATTAAATTTTATTAATCTTATTGTGAGTTAATGTATCATAAAATATTGTATTCGTATTAAGGACAGTATTGTTATAACAAATATAGACAGCATTTTAGGGCAGAATTGAAATATTTTGAAATAAATGAGCAATTTATAAATGGTTGATACTAATTGAATGGGAGTAGAATAGTAGTTTAAATTTTAACTTCGACCTAAACTTATACCTCATATAAACCGATTTCACAGAAGTCGTGGCTTTTGTAGAACGTAACTACCGCGTTGTAAGAGGGTGTTTTTTTTATCTTGGACCAGCACTTAGGAGATGACTATGCCTTCGCTACTGAAACCTTCCGACAACAACAGACACAAAGACACACAAATACACATCAGAAAAAATGCGAGATGTTTTTATGAGTGTGAAACCGGGGTTTAACTCAGGAAAATTTTCCGTTTTGTAGGCAACGTGCAGACTACTTCGACCATCGGTCGGTATTTTCATCAAACATGTGAAGTATTAACTATATTTTTCTTAAATTTTGTTGGCAATTTACATATAAAGGAGTGATCCAATTAGAGGATTGAATTTTATATGTTTTTAAAATAATTGTAGTGAGGTCAGGTCTGGGAATGTTAATTTTTTTCATAAATTTTGAAAAAATCTTTCAAACACGTGACAATTAATAATTAAATTCTGCTTAATGAAATATATATATATATATATATTTAATGTACTTCAATTAAATTTTGAAACAATTTGAATCAAAATTGCTTATCGTCAAAAACATGCAAACTAATTCACATGAAATTGAAATTCCCATACCTGGTGTAATTTCATGGAATAAAAAGAAAATAAAAAATTTTTTTTAAAGAAGAAAATATAATTAAAAACAAAAATAAAAATATTACAAATTTGCCTGATTGAAAACAATAAACCATACGACTGAGCTGGTGAATTAAGCAATTATTTTTACGAAATCTTTTTCAAAACCACTCCATCAATCAATTGAATCTAATTTTTTCATTCTATTGCTGCCATTATGTGCGGAATATCAAATCGTTCAAATGTCCGTTGCGGCTTTTCTGGCTAAAATGTATCCGAAATGTCCAATTTTCCATGACCCTGGCGCATAAATCAGGATGAATTTGACCAATGGTATGGTAATGTTGTTTGTGAGGACCGGTGTGGTTTGTGGCTTCTTCTCATACACCTGCCAACCGATGACGCCACATCAAGCAGTAACTTTTTCGCTATACATTGGATCTCATGTGAATTGAAATCGTCCCAAATTCAATAATTTTGTTTGTTTACGTACTTATTTATCCAAAAATCGATCTCACCATTGAATATGATTTTGCGATGAAAATTAGGGTCAATTGCCAACTGTTCCAGTGCCCATTCACCGAACACACGTCATTTACCTTCACTTCCTGGGTCACTTTTATTTTTGTACGGTTGCAGGCCCAAGTCTCGATGCAAAATACGCCAAGTTGTGGTCTGCTCAAGGCCGAGTGCTTGTGAGCGACGCGAACTTGACTGCATCGGATTCTACTCTCAGGTTGTTTTCGATAGGTTTTGCGTTTCGTCGACGTAGGGCTGTTGGTCGATCGTTTACACAACCAGTGGACTTAAACTTGTCCACCACATTGCGATTAGTACACCCGGTAGGACGATTAAGGCAACCGTCAAATGGGCGAAGCACGTTGTACGTTCAACGAACAGAACACCCATTTCAAAAAAAAAAAATTTTATTTGAACGTGTTGCTGAATGCTATATCCAGCCATGGTGATTTACATGGCAAAATATACTGAATAAATGACAACTAAGTTGACAGATGTAGCTTCAACAAGAAGTGTGTTATCAAATGTGAAAGTTGGGAAATACCTTTGGAAGACCCTGTGGTTGTCGAGTTAATCTAAATTCACTACAAAACTGTTTTAGGAGTTTTTGTGCACATAAAATATCATCATCATATTTGCCTAAGAAAAATTACAAAATTGCGTATTAAAACTACCTCAGAATTTTTTTGATATCTCCTTTAAATGATCGGTAGTTGCAGAGATAAAAAACATTTTGCAAAAATTACTTTGGTTTTTAAAAATTTATTATAAAATGAAAATATGAGAGATAACAAAAAAAAAAAAACACCCAAATCAATTAATATTCATTATATTAATTGAAATTCAATTTAATAGTTTATGAATGTAACTGACAAATGTAATAGAAAATTTATTCTGAAATTTATAAACTTACACACGCACCCGTATATGCAATTCAGATATAAAACTGTACATAATTAAATCTCGTTTAAACGATAGAAATGTGTTTTTTTTTGCAGAAATTTAGTCACGGATAAATAAATCACAATCACAGATAATTAGAAAATTTATTAAATATTTATTATTTTATAAGATTTAATAATACAATTTATTTAATTAAATTATAGATGTCGGTATTTTGTGATTTTTTTTTGTTTAAAATGAAAAAAATTATTACAATATTTAAAATATATTTAGAAGGTCAATGTGAAATAAGAGTAGAAGGAGAAACTAAGAAAAGGGAAGAATTTATTTAATTTATTTCATTACTTTTTGCTTTAATATCGTTAAGGAAGCGCAATTGTAGAGAATTCACGAAACACTACTCCAACTAGAATAGTCAAAGTAAGAATACTTTGTTTACATTGTCAATGTCCTGTACAGCGCCAACTATTACACATACTTACTTTAATATACAAGCATGTTTAAGTTGCAACAGTAGCTGCATGCTCAAGTTAGGAAAAGAAAGAAAGTTGGCACTTTTGTAATGTTAGAAAGGTTAACAAAAAATATGAGAAACACTACATAATCACATGCATACATTCTCTTTCCACAGAGTAAAGTCTTCAATATGAAGAAACATACACATTGCAAACGTTACAGTCATTGTACTACACAGGCAAAATTCTTTTGATGAAATTGTGAAATTCTACTGTCACTGCTACACAGAATGCTTTTAGTCTTGAGAAAATTTTAAAACTATCAATGGAAGTGTTCAAATAAAAACTAAAATGGGTTCGTAGTTACATTGATTTATCACAGACTTCAGCTGCGAACGCAAGTAATAATGTCGCAATATCTACTTGTATAATGTACATATACAGTCTGTGTTATTCTAAAATGATTAGCCAATCTGTCCTTGGTGCTTTACATTTCCTTAAAAGTTGCATAGAAAGCATTTGTAATACTGCACGAAAGATCAAAAACAATTAAAAAACTTTTCAGTAATCAAAAATTTTTTTTTAATATCTTATCTGTCACTGTAACTGTACATCACCTTCTGCGTCGATAGTTGAGTAATGAGAAATTCAGGTATGTTGTTGGCCGAGTAGTTAGCGTGCAGAAATTTTTTTTTTGTGACTGCTATAACAGCAGTCTCTGTCGGTAGCAATAAAACGTCACTAAAGTCAAATGGCTCTCCTTTAGTTTAAAAATGAATGCATCAACATATCACCCGATACTCTGCTTTACAAATTTTCAAAAACACTCAAGTGCAGAATTGTAGAAGAATTAAGCCTGTCCCTTCTCTAGTAATATCATTCCAACTACTTTCGTTCCATGCATTACACACGTAGGGCACATTTCCTGAGCACTGATCCATAAAAAATAAACAAACAAAATGAATGGTTCCTTCCTGAGATGCTAAACTGTGTTTCACAAATAAAAAATATCGCTGTGTTAACTCTGTTAAACTCTGTTGATATTTCTGTTCAGGAAGGTTTGACAAGTCATTATGAATCGCTTCTCGTTCCAAATTCTTGAAATTTACTTTGAATCAAAGAGCATAGAGGACTTCCATTTTGCGGTCAACATAATCGGTAAAGTGAGCAAGCAACTCGTGCAATTATTGACCGTTTTCGTATTAATTTTACTATTCTCCATTCAAAATTATCAACAACACTAAGAAATGTGCAAACCGAAAAGAATGTTGCTGCTGCAGCGCATGTCTTTCAAATGAACAAGGGAGCTGACTTACGGTGAATGGCGAGCATTATATAGCATGACTAAATTTTTATTTCCAACCGACATTTGCATGCTGATGGCGTGTGTTAGCGTAATGGCTATGCAACCAGAAGGTACCGGTTTCGATTCCGAAAGTTTTTTCTGAGTTTTCTGTGTTACAGCATCCATACATAAATAAAATGTCTCGCTTAGCTTAAAAATTTTACGTCAAAATTAACATCAGACTCCACAAATTTGCTTTATAATTAACACTCAAAGCACTGCAGAATTGTGATATTATTAAGCTCTATCTTTCTACCACTTTAATTACCAGTCTATTCTCTATCTCTATTCTCTACACAGTTCCAGTGCAAAGCTTTATATATATAGGGGATTTCCCCGGAGCATTGGTCCATGGTAAAAAAAAAAAAAAAACAAGACGGTTAAACTTGCCATATAGAGCGGTTAGCAATCAATTTATTGCAAAATCAGTTTGATGGCAGAAGTGGTTCTGTACACTGGCCCTTCGTTCGTCTGATTACTTTTTGTGATGCTATGTTAAGACATTCCTAACTCTTAAAGCACTCGAAGCCAATATTCAAACCACTATTGACGCCATACGGCCAGATTTATTGGAAAAAGTAGTCCGAAATTAGATAGTTGACTCCAATGTTACTCGTCACCGCGGCGAACTATATTGCTGTTTTGTATTATCATTCTCAGTTTTCATACACCTGAAAAGATACATATCGATCAACTCCTACTCTAACTACAACTTCTCTATACTTCCCGCAAGGGGGTTTAGGAACTTGTTTCTAAACCTACGGGTGTTTGAGCGACCAGCGGTGCCTAGCTTAAGGTGTAGCAATGCCTTGGTCTCCCCTTGAGATCGAAAATGACAGAAGAGGTGACTCTTCGAAATCTGACTAGAGATTGCTTGTCTATTTTTCAATTCTAATCTAGTACTACGGGACCAGCTTAGCCCCACACCTTCAGCGCCAAGTAAGGGTTTAATGACTGATGTACTCTTAAGTGAGTACTTCGTGTCCACCCTGAAAAGTTAGAGTGTGTGTGCTGGTTTGGGAAAGGATTCGTAGGGGATGTGGTTGAAACCTAAGGTTACGCAGGAAGTCGAGTCTTTGGTTTGTTCGAGAATATGAGAGGTAAGGCACATATTCTTGATACGACTTCTACTTAACTAGGTGATGTTGCCATTCAACAGTAGTCAGCGGAAAGTGTCTCGAACTAACAGTTCTACTATTAAATAGTTCTTGACGAAAAACATTCTGATGTGACACAGAGTTGAGACCGCTCGACCACCTCAACAAGGTGCAGTATAGAATGAGGGATAACTATACCGATTTGCTACCCAACTCTAGGAGGCAAGTCTTACTGGCTGTACCTATTGCTCTGGGGGCGTTAGTGATCGTCTCCTATTCACTCGGTGTTGAGATCACCGTCAGATTAAGCCCCACGGGCAAGTGCTGGTGGCGAGTGGGGGTGCTGATGGTGAGTAATCAGCGTGTTGGCTCTGCAACCAGAAACACCCAGGTTCGATTCCCAGCCGGGTCAAATCAGAAAAAAAATTTTTCTGAGTTTTCTGTGCTACAGCACCCTCCTTCGTCGGTATTTGAGCAATAAAACGTCGGCGAAGTAAAATAAATAAAATGGCTCCATTAGCTTAAAAATAATGCGTCAAAAAACATCAGAGATGCCGCAACTTTGCTTTATAATTTACACGCAACTGCAGAGTTGTGCAAGAATTACTATCTTCCTACCACTTTCACCACCTGTCTATTTCTTCCCTATCCTTCTCGCTAGTTCCAGTGCAATGCATTGCATATGTAGGGGATAGCCCCTGAGCACTGGTCCAAGATAAAAAAAAAAAAAAAAAAAAAAAGTGCTGACGTAAATCTTAAACACAACTTCTCTATACTTACCCCTTCTCAAACAGAACATTACCAAAATGTAAAATAGATGAAAAAAAATTATTGTTAATTTGTACAAGCATGAAAATTTAAATCCCATTATTTTTCTGTCTCTGTAATGATATTTGCTAAGAAATTGACGCGTTACTATGTGCGCGAGCTGTAGGCATCTGTCAAAAGAAGTTAAAATAGTATTTTTTCCATAGAAAAGTTACACACATGCGTCTGTCGGGGAAATTAATTTTTTTTCTTGGACCAGCACTTAATGCGAAATGTTTATATGACTGAAACTCTGGTTTTGTAGTCAAAGCGCAGACTACTACAGACATTGCCCACCTCATTGTTGTCTTTTTCACGCGTTGTGTATTTTTGGCAACTAATCAGTTCATAAGCCCAATTCAGAGGCTCTTAACTCGGAAAATATGCTTCACTAAACTGCATTCGTTCCGAAGAGGGTTGTATAAAGCGTATTGTGTAGCTTTAATCGCATGATAATCGACAACGACTGAACGCGCATAACGTACATCTGCCTTAAGAAATTTTTCACGTGTATTATTAAAAAAATGTGTATTGGTATAAGTATTTGTAAACTTCCAAAAAAATATTTAGGAGTTTCATGGCAAAAAGCTTACTCTGTGTTACTACTTTTATTAGAAAAGTATTGAAGTACGTTCCAACAATAACATGATCAACATTAACAACAACAGCAAGTGGTATCAACGGAAGCGTGATTACATGTACAACAAACAGCACTCACATAATAATTGTTTTTATTAGACCCGTGCCACATTGAATGAAAAATTTGTAGTTCGAGAGGTTTTTAGCGTTGTACATAGTAGTTAAGAATTTGCTTCCAAGTAAATGAATATGCAATTTGGAAAAGGGCACATGTCTGAATGTTTAAATTTTTCAGCAAATGAAAGAAAAAATAATCCTTTTACCAAGGAATGCATATTGTTTAATTAATTTCTGCACATACCACGACATTCACAGCGCAATGAATACCCTCATATGTCTTTTTCAATAATAAAAGACGTATTTTTCGCAGTATGGGAGATGTGTCCGTTTCGAATTGCATAAGAAAGTATTTATGCTACAAATTTGTTTATTACGATAGAAATTTGTCGTCCCTTACAAAAAAAAACTCATTATTTATCTGGCTAACAGAGATTAAAATTTTTACAGATTGGACTACTGTACATACAATACAATCGCTGTAATATTCCCCGAAATAATACTGCTTATGCACTTTCCATCTTCATAGGAATAAATAACAATTATGGACCTCCTAATATTTAAAGAAATTTACAGCATGTACCGACATGCCTGCATACAAAAGTACTCACAGTTTTGAACAGTATGTCCATACATACAAACATACCCACACATACATATATGAGTTTAATTTGAATTTTTTGAAAAAAATTTCGGTTAAGTTTACAGTCTACTCAGTGAGGCTTAAGCAGCAGTAACTTAAACAACGGCAGTGAATATGAAAAAGTTTCTGGTTCAAATCGAAAACTTTGTAATACTTTACAAATTAAACTCTGTGGGTGACAGTCTCGAAAGGAATGCGATCTTGTTTCTAGAAAATACATATTGTGCAATTAGTAGAACGATTTTATGAATTTTCTTGTCGCCATTGTGTTAGAATAATTTGGAAAGTATGAAGAAGTATGGAAGCATGCAGCTTACAAAAAATTCTGGATACGACGAACAATAAATTTTAGAAATAGACGTAGGCGAAGACTTCAATACCGGCTTCACTAATCAACAAGTAATATTAGATCGCCCTCCTTCGTCCGTACTGTGTAGCATAATCGGCGAAGTAAAATTATTAATAAAATATCAACCAAATACAGCTTAAAATATTTAATTCGTATTCTTGACATTAGATTTGCATGCACATTACTATAAAAACAAAAAAAAACTTGCGAAAGCAGAGTTGTAAAAATTATGAAGCTTTCAACCCAAGTTGGGTTAAAGAGCATTAGCATAGCTTGCGCCCCAGAGACTCCTATATGCTGTGAAAATTTGCTCTATAAATAACTCAATTTCCTTTGCACTTTTCCAAAACACTGAAACGTTCTTCAATTAAGCAATTGTTTGTTTTAAAAAACGAACAACTTCTTGATGAATAAAGTTCATCATTCACGCTTACACTTACAGCGTATATCGCAGACCTTATATATTGATATAGAAAGAAATTCCCTTTAATATCCATATTGAATAAATTAATTAAAAAACAATAAGTAAAATTAGAATAATATTGTTAATTTTGCATTGCCTATTCTTTGGAAGTAGTTTTTATGAAAACTTGCAATACAATTTTTCAATTCTTTAAACACTCTGTTCGCCTTAACCAACATGAATTCGTGTTATTGATGTACAGTCGACTCTTGATAACGTGAAGCTTCTGCATTTGATTTCGCAATAATTTCAATTGTTTTCCAGATCGCTTGAAAAACATTCAATAAATGAAAAAAAAAACCATGTAAATAGAGGTCTTCTCACTAATTTGCCATTATATGAGTGACATTTTGAATGCCGACGCGCTATAATTTGAATTATTTTATTATTTTATGAAAACTTGACGTGCGTCAAAATTAATTAATGTTTGTTATATGTTTCAGCAGGTCTATATGTACATTTCATTTGGTGCTAATACCAAAATCGTCAGTAGACCTGTAACAAAATTTTTTAAAAAATATAAGATTAAGGCATAGTCCCTGGTCACTGAACAATGCCGGCTGATAGCAATCCACAATCACATCAGAACGCCCTCCTTCGTCGGTATTGTGTAGCACCAGCAAAGTAAAATAATAATAAAAAAAAATGGCTACTAAACCGAAGCTTTAGCACTGCTATAAACAAAGAACGTGCAAAAGCAGAGCTGTAAATAATTCATTAAGCTTCACCTCCTGTCGTTTCTCTAACTATCCCTATCCTATAGTTCCAGCACAATGCATCGCATATGTAGGGGTCATCTCCAGAGTGCTGGTCCCAGATAAAAAAAAAATTCTAAACTAAACTCCCAAAAATCTTTGAGATTTACAAAATATATAAACAAAATAAATTAAAATTTTTTTATTATTTTATTATTGGACTTACTAAAATGTTTAGAGAAATTAAACAGCTTTTGAAACAAATGAACAATGAAATCGTTGGGTTTTGTTCTTCAATTCTTTTACCATGCGCTTTGAATTCAATCGAATTCTTGTTGATATGAATTCTCGATTATTTGAATTTATGCCCTGATCTCTTGCATTTCAAATTATCGATAGTCGACTGTAGAACGTTTGTATATACATATGTATGTATGTATGTATGTATGTGTTTAGAACATGACTAAAATTTGTTTATTTTTGCGAAAATTGAACTCTAGACCTTATATAGTTGACATTAAAATTTTCATACATTCTAAGAAATTGTATTCACTAAACAAAATCAACAAAATTATATCTATCGTATCGTATCCTATGGTACTGCAGAATATACTCGTCGTAGTTTGAGAAAATGCCAAGTCAAGTCTAGAATGGCAAAAGGAACGCTCAAACCAACATACCAAGTTAAAAACATTGACACAAAAGGGTGTCATTTGACTCAAAGAGAATAAAATAAGAACATACAAAAAAGGCAACAACAACACGAAGACAGAGCATGTTCAATTTAGTTAGATGTAGTAACTATTGCAAACAGTATAAAGTAGTGCATCTATATAAACAGCTGCGGTAATCAAAATAGCACAGATGATAGGATTTATGCACGCATGTACAGACTTTTTTTAAAATTTTTCTGCTTAACACGACATGTTTTGTGCGACAAAAAGTTCATTATTTATTATTATTAGTAATTATTGCGGATGTATTTTATAATAGAAAATTAAACAATGATTCACATAAATGTACGCAGTAAGACTCTCTTGGAAAGGCAGTGTGCATCGCAGTGGAATACTTTAAGCCTCAAGTGTATTTTAATCAATTGTCTTGGACGACTGTTTAATACGAGTAAAAGGTTAAAGTTGCTAGTTGTTAGTATTTGTTGCTGTCTACTCACTGTCTGATATTAATAGTGTCTATAACTCACTGATGACGCCTTCTTCGAAATGTTTTGTTTTTTTGTCTCGTTCGTACATCGGCAATATTTTCTATTATGTTGTCGTCCCCAAGCAATTTTAGTTTCACTCCACAATAGAACCGAAACACCATTCAATTATAGATTTTAAAGTACTTCAGGAAGTCTGTTCTGTATTCAGAAATCTTTTACTACACTGCCGTAAAAAATCGAGAAATATTTTCTTCACATCTACATTTTGGCATATGCTTTCAGATTGTGTTCTCGAGAACTATTTCACATGCTTTCAGCTGTAACACTTGTTTAACATCTGTGACTAGCTTTGGCGGTGAACTTTTGGGAATAATCATTTAACTATCAAATGGCTATGGACTTTTTTCTATATATTTTATTCTTTAAAACAACTGCATTTTGGCATTCATGAATTTTCATTGTACTTATTGTAGATTTCCATTATTTGCTTGGACTTTTCTTTTTTAATTTGAGTTTTCAAATTAATATATTTTCTTATTGCAGGCTTTGGGATAAATGAAGACGTGTGATGGGAATGTATTTTTTACATTTATATTTTACACTTCTGGTAACATTATTGTACCCTAAGAGTTTGTAGTTTCACATGCGTTGCTAGTGAACTACTTGAAGTCGGTGCTAAGTAGAAATAAGAAAGTTTATTATAATTATTATTTCAAATTACGACTATTTACTTACTACGCCTTATGGAACTAAGTCCCTTAATATACTGTATTGAATTTATTTCATCTTGAAATTTTTTTACACCATTTATTGTTATGTTCTCCTGTTATATTATTGTATTTCGTACTTGACACCGAGTTCAATCTGTTCAACAGCAATGCATACAAAACTAAAATTCGATTTTTTACTTTTTAGTTACTTTAGTTTAGTCGGTGAAATTTTTCTTTTAAAATTTTTATTTTTAAATTTTTAGTGCCTCATTACGTTCATCTTTTTAAATTTTTTATTTTATTCTTCAACCGCTTCTTAATAAACAAAAAAGAACAAATACATTTTTATTTCTACTTTTCGGAATAGGAAGTGTAGAGGAGAGACACGTGTTCAAGTGGTATAAGTTGTAGTTAACTCTTAGGCTAAGGAAAGCAAATTTTGTCTTTCCAAATAGAACGTACCATATTAAAAAGTAAAATTGTTGTTTCAGGAAGCTGTATTCCGCCGATCCTCCAAAGAAAAAAGAATCTACTAAATAGGTCCACACAGCAAAAAGCTCTTTTAAGGGGAAGTTGTATTCCGCCATCCATCCACCTTTAATATGGAACCACACTGTAACAACGAGCTTAGCAATGAAAAAAAATCTTCAAAATCGGTGCACACAATAAAAAGTTCTATCTATGGGGAGTTGCATTCCCCATCCGCCCGCCATTAATATGTGACCAAACCGTAAGTACGAGCTTGCCAATGAAGAACGAATCTACAAAACTTGGTTCACACAGTAAAAACTTCTGTTTAGGGGAATTGAATTCCCCCGATCGCACACCTCTAAAATGAGACCATATGGCAGGCACGACCTTTGCAAGGAAAAACAATCATTAAAATCGGTCCACGCAGTAAAAAGTTCTTTCTAGGCGGAGCTGTGTTTCGCCATTAAATTGAATGTAAGCACCAGCTTTCCATTGAAACAGGAATCTTTGAAATCGGTCTACCCAATTAAAGTCCTCAGATAACACACTTTTTTAGCACTGAATGTTATTGCCGAATTGAGAACTACGTCCATTTTTGAAGTTGGTTGAAAATGAAAATAATTTCTTTGAAAACGACTACGACACAATACTATAGAACAAACGAGAGCATATTATATGTATGCTATTAATTTTGCCTTCACTGTATGCATGTATAAGTAGGTATGAAACATTTGTACGTGCATGTTAAACACATAGTTAGTGATTCCCAGTACAGCGTTTGTCTCTGTATCGTACCATATGAATGACACTTGAATAACTTGTGTAACATTATGTCATTAAGTTAATTTGATATGTCAGTATCCTTGTGTTAGTACGGTTTTAACAACACCGCACAACTGCTATTGCATTTCCATATATACTTACATACATACATACATACATCCATATAGACATATGTATGTACAAATGTTGTGCGAGATGTTATTTTCGGGAGCTTTCAAATTTTCGTGTTGTACTCGTTTGTTTAATTTGGTTCTATTTTTTTGTTTTTCAATCATTTTTAATTTTTTTACGTAAAACCTATTACAACTTATAAGTGTAGAATTTATTTCGGAAACTACATAGTATTTGCACTCAACAAGTAATTCTTAAGAGGTGTAAATTGTTTGTATAACCAAACCTACCATGGTATTTAAATCTGCATGCATCCTTGGTTTAACAAATATTGGAGTATAAGTTGAAAGAGAATATTGCAAAGTTTACTCTTGAAAGGAATAAGTTAAAATTTTATATGTTGGTAATAAAATATGCCATTAAAAGGAATTGACTGATTGCGATAAGATTAAAATTAAAGTTGTACTCGAATTTGCAGCAATTGTATTCTTTAAAGGACAATTTGTAATTAATTCTTTCAATTCGCATGATACCCAGCTAAAAAAGGACTTCCAAAGAAGTGAAGAGAATTTTAATATTGTAATTCAGAAGTAGTGCTAATGTAAATTATTTGCATAGAGCTTTATATAGGCTTGTCTTTGCGGAATGTGCTCGATTTTGGCTCGCCTTTCAGTGAATCGGAAACAGTGTCAAATATGACAAAAATTTTCATTTTGATGAAGCTCCCTGTTTCATAAGTATCGTTGTTTCCGTGAAGGTAAGAAAATAGTGAATTACTTTTATTAATTTTTAATTAAATTTTCTTTTATACCTTGTTCTGGGTCCATATCTTGCGGCCCAGTCTAAACGCAAATTTTTTATTTAAGTTTTCTTTTTTCCTGATCTCAAGGCTTCTTTTCTAACTTGATTTATAATATATAAATTGTTAATCTGTTCGTCGTTGAGTCCCAGAATTTATTATTAGTATGCATATTAAGCATTGCAAAATATTCACATATGGATCTTTTACAAACCATGAATATTATTTTTTTGCTGGGTACATTATTCACATTATTTAAATTTTTGTACATCATTGTATTTGGTATTCGCAAACATACTTGGTATCCCACTTATAATTATATTTACAGTAGATTGGAAACAAGAAGAAAAATACCTGTTTGGACTTGTTGTAGCGTATGCCTGAAAAAGAAAAGAACATTTAATAATAATATTAAAATGGCAAAGAGCTGCTATCTAATGGATCATGAAGAGAATGAGTAGATCAAGATAGATATGACAAAGATACGTGGAAACATTGTAAAGTTGAAAGTATATAACATAACAAGTATATAACATAACGTTGCGCTCGTCAACGTGTTACGTACCTACGTTTGCAATACTTTTAATCCGCAAAATTTGGGCAAAATTTAAGTTTTAAACGCGTTGCCAACTGAGTAGATGCGTTAAAGTTGCATAACTTGCTCTTTTTAAAGAGTGAAAAGTACAAAATAACAAAACGTAACACCGCCTTAAGGTTTAAAGGTGACAAAAAACGTAAACAAAATTAAAAACAAAATCCAAAAAAATATCCACCTGCCATTTATTTTGCGCAATGGCTTGTTAACTTCCAAAGCTGTATCAACAGTTCCAGCTCACCACACTTCAAGAGTTCTAAGAAGCAGCATTTTATACCGCTTGCAAACTTTTCCCGATGCTAGTAAACTGCCAATTTCTTTTCTTAGGAATAAAAATGCAATAAATCTATAATTTCCAAAGTCCTACTAAAACACTATTAAAATGTCACAATTAAATATTAAATGGAAAGTTCATCTGGTAATTAATTTATTACTGAAAGTAATTTTTTGTGACAAAAATTAAGAAGAACAAAACACTCGCATAAAATGGACCAGGATTTCATAAAAAAAAGTTTGGGTACTGTTGATTGTTATTTTAATCCTAAAAACTACTATGGACATTTAAATGGAAATTTAAATTTAAATTATTAGTTAGGTTTCCATTACACTTATTTTAATTTCAATAATGTGCAGCGGCATAGCATGGCAACTGCCCATTTATCTATGTATGCAAATGATCCTACGTATGACCAAATTTGACTATAAAATCTCCACTTGAAATCTCTCGAACTTAATTCGGGCATGCCAAGTATAAACTAAAAACGAATAATCTACTTGTACCAAAAAAAAAAAAGTGAATGCGTTCACTATGAATTGGTATTTTCATGACTTCTTCAGTAATTTTTTATTTGAATTAATTATTTTCAAAGCCATTTTAAATGTTAACAAGAGTATCAGTTTTGAACTCATGGAAAACACATTCAACTCTGCTGATAAATTCATAAGAACAAATGCGCAATTGTATTTATAATTTAAATAAGTTTTTAAATGTGTTACTCATGGAACTCATTAATCCATGCTAAAACGTAACCAAATCATGGAACATTCATTGGATTTAAGGACTCATTAAAATTCAAAGTTGTTTTCGTGCGTTCTTCAGCTAAGTTGAATCAGTTCATTTGCGATAGAAAACATCCATTAGCTTTTTTTTTTGCATGTCTTTTTTTGCTGCGTACCTTCGAATGTTACGCAAATAGTTCTGGGGCAAAAAATTCGAGATCCACTATCGTAGGCAAATCGGAAACAAAATTCTATATTTCAAACGTCGCTCAGTTTGTGGCAGCAAATGTGTCGATTACGAAGGTTCGATTATAAAATCAATATCGAAAGCAAAATTGCTAAAAATGTTTTCAGCTGTTCTTTTTTAATATTGCAAGTAATAGTTTAATAGCAAACTTTTTGTAAAATAAGAGAATTCTCTGAATTATTAATTTATGCGACAAATTTCGGATAATTTATCAAATCTTTTCAAATCGAGATTTGTTCGCTTTAGCGAACATTCGATTAAAAGCGAATCTCTGCCCAAGTTTGATGGCATACAAATTTTCCGTTTATCAATTTTCACTACAGTACATCACATGCTCATATAGAAATTGTAGCACCTTTATTGCAACGTAAATTAAATCTTTTAAGTTACTTAAGGAAAAGTGTTCCTTTATAGCTTCTCCGTATGATCATTATAAAGGGTACAAATTTATAAACACAGCAAAGACATGTCGTCTAATGGGGATGTTAATGAATGTTGTCCTTCCGTAAGCTCCAATTTTGGCATAGTTTTTCCAGCATTTCGGTCGGTATCTGACCAATGGCAGTTGTTATGTCGTTTTCCAGGACTGGAGTTGTGGCTTGTTGTAGATTAGAGATTTCAAGTATCGCCACAAAAATAGTCTAGTGATGTCAAATCGCATGATCTTATTGGCCAATGGATTGCTCAAAAATGTGAGATTAATTGTTCACTCATGATTCATGATATCGCGTGCTCTTTAGATGCTAAAGTCTACAGGCACACTCTTTCTTTAAACCTTATTTAAACCAAGTGCAATTCTTCCATTTTGTGCAAAATCAAAGTCATTAATCATCGCAAGTAACCTTGACAACAGCGGCGAATTGATATATCGTGATCTTCATTCACACTAGCCAATACAGCAGCAATATTTTCCTTGCTACGCACTCTTCGCAGTGAAACTGGAGCGAAAATTGGTCACAAGGGCTTGAATAGCCAGTTCGGTGGTCACGAATTTTTTTTACAATGAAAAAATTTACAAAGAAAAGCCAGTGATTAGTAAAAAAAAAAACAAAAAAAACACCTTGATGAACCGAAGTTATAGCAGAATGTGTCGTTATACATATATTTTGGATTTCTACGTTGCAATTAGGAAGCGATATGTATGAGAAATTTACTAAATTTGACAACATTTTTTCATTGTATATCCAGTGAGTATAATCTGAAAATATCAAACATTTAAAATATATTGTTCTGAGTATTCTTACTTGAATATCTTTTTAAACTGGAAAAAAATAATCGATTAAGATTAAACGAGAAATGTCTAAACAAGGCAGCAGGCCAGTATGTGCCTGTACTTCCATATTGAAAAATACACAACAGAAATAAATTCAAGTAAACATTGTGTAATTAGAAGAGCATGAAAAATAAATATTTAAATAAAACACCCAGTAAGCATTATCAAATACGCCTTTAAACACAGCATGCGATTGTACGATTTCATTTGTAATCAACTTAACTAAGTTAAATTTTGATTAATTACCAGTATAAGAAATTTTCTCTGCAATTAATAACCAACAGTAAACCCCTCAGTTACGAGTGTATAGTTCTTTATCTCTTTATTTAAACTCTTATTAAAAGTGTGATTAACAAAAAAAAATGTAATAAGATTGATATTTTCCAATTAAGTTAAATTAACTTAAATTCAATGATGATGCTGTTGTTTGCTTCATTTGGAGAATTTAGGGATTTTACGAAAACGGTTGGGGAAACAACAAATAAAAATAAATTAATGAATAATTTTTGTGAAACAAATTGTTAAATAAAGAATAAATTTATTTTCCTTAAGTAGACACAATATAAAATTAATCATTGTTTTAAAAAAATTTTAGGTAAAGAATTCTATTGATAGCAGATTGGATATGTCAATTAGACACATATTTACATTTTTTTTTCTTTTTTTTTATCTAGGACCAGCACTCAGGAGATGACTCCTACACATGCGATGCATTGTGCTGGAACTATAGGCAAGGGGTAGTAGGAGAAGAGACAGGAGGTGAAGCTTAATTAATTATTCTATAGCTTAGCTTTCGCACGTTCTTTGTTTATACTCGTAGCAGTGCTGAAGCTTCGTTTTAGTAGCCATTTTTATTATTATTTTCCTTCGCCGGTGCTACACAATACCGACGAAGGAGAGCGTTCTGATGTGATTGTGGATTGCTATCAGCTGAAGCCGGTGTTGTTCAGTGACCAGTGACTATGCCTTCGACACTGAAACCTTCCGACAACGACTGTGACACACAAAGACACACTTATGCACATCAGAAAAATGCGAGATGTTTTTTTGATAATTTTTCTAGTTTTTTGACCTTTTTTTTTATATTAATAACACTAATTATTTTAAGCCTAAGGTCTTTTTATATATTTTATATTTATTTCAATATTTCGCTACTCCTTTGTGTAGCTTCTTCAGGAAAATTGGTTTTTTTTTTTTTCAATTTTCCTGAAGAAGCTACACAAAGGAGTAGCGAAATATTGAAATAAATATAAAATATATAAAAAGACCTTAGGCTTAAAATAATTAGTGTTATTGAGATGTTTTTTTTTTTATATAATTTTAGTCTGAAACTGGAGTTGAACCCAGGTCTGTTTTTGGTTTTGTAGTCAACATGCAGACTACCATACATCGTGCCATCGCCAAATATATTGAAATATACAAATAATCTATATATCACGAGATCCATGAAACGCCCTGTTACAGATCTCGAATAATTTTAAGTGATTTTGTTACAAAAAAATATTTTCTGTTAAAGAAGATTCACCATTTTTATTATTCAATTTTATACTCTTTTCTTCATCGGATTATTACGTTGATATAAAGCAAAATGTATCGTACGCACGCTCAACGAAGTTTACTTCAGATAGAATTTTCATATTTTTTTTACAGCTATTAAAAGCTTTCGTAGATTATATAAATAGTTATGTTATGTGAAAATAAAAATTTTTTTTAACTTTTAACATCGTTACGCACATGTTACATTTGTCACGCATAATTACACCGTACTTTTATAATACATACGTTGTTTCGAGCTTGCTAAATATTTTCCAATTTAACAATACAAAGTGATTAAACTTTTCTCATTTTCCTATATGTGCGTTATTATTCAAACCAAATTAGGGTAAAGTTCGTAACAGTTTTAGTCAGAAAGAATTAGAAATGAGACAGCATGCCTTTATTTATTTATTTATTTATATATGTATTATTTATTATTTCCCTTATTTGAAACGGAAAAAAAATGTACTCAAGAAGCTTTAAAACTATATTATCGCCAACTTCTGTCGATACTACATCAGACTTGCAATGTGATTGGCAGGAAATTAAATCATCATTACAAAATTTTACTAATACTACTGGGAAAACAATTGTCATTTTCACCAATTCACTTTAAAAAATGTTTTTGTAAATCGAGAGATTATATTTTACATAATTTCTCTTCCCTCAAAATTTTTACTTTAGAGCTATACCGATGACTTTTCTGTGGAATTCATGTTATATGAAAGGGTATCGTGACTGACTGGCCCATCATAGCCCAACCCAAAAGGTTAAAGCTGGAGGGATGTAAAATCGATAACATTATAGAAACTAAGAAATATGGAATAATAATTAAAAAAGTATATAAATGCTTTTGAAAAATGAGTGTACACGTGTTTGGTACTTTTTCCATATATATGTACTTTTAATGGAGACAACGGCCAAAAACTGAATTTTGCACGTGGTATTGCAAGCATTTTTCCATAATTTTTTCTTCTAGCAAAATCTCGAATACTTTTTCAAATTCGAACACATATGGGGTAAAATTATACATTTGTACTTTTATTCCATTTAAATAGCGCTTATGATGTAAATTTTTTACTATTCTTTATACAACCCCATGATATGGGTACCAAGTTAAAGGGATTTTTGAAGGGAGCATAAAATATGATGAAATGTCTGCAAACACAGTGTTGCGCAGGTCTCTAAATCGCGGCAGACTGTTTGTTACCCATTTGCATGATATGGGTGTCAAATGAAAAGAATGTTTGAGCAGAAAACTAAAAATACTTTTTGGAAAAACTGCGTTTTTATAAAGGACTGGCGATATAACAACAAAAGTATCCAAATTTGTTGCTGATCGTTTGGTTATCGTAACAATATCAATACAAAAGTGAGCGAGATTTTTAAGTTGATGTGCTGTAGCGAAACCTGAAGAGGAATCATTAGATAATTAGAGGAATCAAAGATATGCATGCTCTCGGCACAAAATAAAACATCCATGAAAAGCACCAGAAGTTCTGGATCAGATCTGTAAAATTGAATTTGGATGCATCAGAATTATTTCCAGATTGGTAAGATTTTATTAAGAAGAAAACTGAAAACCAAGATCGATAAAGTTTCAAATTTCATATAAAAAAAATGGCTTAAGTTGTAAGTCAATGACAAAACTAAAATTTAAAAAATAGAAGCATAAAATATTTGAAAGATTTTGGCAACAGCGCTAAAAAAAATTCCAAAATTTTAACCAAAATATTTACTAAAAATGTAAAAACGGACCAATCCAGTATGGACTCGCAGACTGAAAAGAAAAATAATTAATAAAAATGGCATTGGCTGTAACTGAAACACAGCAAGGACCTTAATGAAAACGCTTAAAATAACCATTTGTGCAGTTAGAACTTGTTTCACGGACGCCCTTTTTAAATTGTTACGTAACTTGTAACAGGTTTTGGCAGTTTTTTTAGAAACGTTAAGAAAAAACAAATTAATTTAAATATGAAAAATTTAAATTTGTGTTTAAAAAGTATATGTAATTTAGTTCAAAAATGCCTTAAGAATAAATAGTTTAAGGAGTTCCAATTTGAGATATATTAACTGGCAAGAATTGGAGGTGGAAAAATTGATGACTCATGCACAATTTAACTGCGCAAGTTTACCAGTCAAAATTCTTATTCAAGTTACAAAGTTTTATGTTGACGATGGCGGTGAGTTAACTACAAAACCAAACGTCCTCGGTTTGAGGCCAGTATCAGACTAATTCATAAAAATACTTCACAGTTTTATGATGTGCATTAGACTGTCTTTGTGTCAGTTGTTGTCGGAATGTATCTCTGTGGTAGACAGTGGTCAATGCCGGCTTCAGCTAATACTAATCCACAAGTAACATCAGAGCGCCATTCTTCGTCGGCTTTGCGTATCATTATCGAATAAGTAAAGTATAATAATTAATAAAATGTCTACCAAATACAGCTACAAGGCGTGCAAAATCAGTAATGTAAAATTAATGAAGCTTTCTTCATCACCTGCAATATCAATTACTAGTCCTTTCCTAGAAGTTGACACCTAGTAGTGGGCAATCATTGCCTGAGTGTTACTTCTCTTTAAAAAAAATTTATTTTCATACAGCACTTTTGATTTTATTCAAAATTTTGTGACAAAAGTCAGTTTGGTTTATAATTAACACGCAACTGCAGATTGGGAATTAAACTCTATCTTCCTACAACTTTCACCTTCTGTCTATCTATGCCCTACACTATTCTTCACTCTAGTTCCAGTACAATGCATTGCATATGTAGGAAGGGATTTCCCCTGAGCTGTGGTCAAAAAAAAAACACCTAAAAATATAAGATCAAGTATATATTTAGTGTTATTTTATGTTCTCAAACCAAAACGCACTTAGCTTTATTATTCCCTTTCAAAGTGCAGTGAGATCTTTCATAAACGGGCACTTAGGGAGGAAGAAATGTTCGCTAAAAATAACAAAATTATATAATTTTTTACATTAATTTAATGTACGAGTAATTCTGAGAAATTTTGTTCGTTTACTGTACTGGCACTTTCCGAAAGTAGGCGTTTCAATGTGGCTCTAAGGCCACAGTATAACCTTTTTCGCATTTTAATAAACAATGTCCCTCTGTCATTACGAAAATTTCCACTTGTCATTCTCTTACTGTTCAAATTTACACTTAATCAAAATTCTTTCGCAATCGTCCAGGCAAAGTCAATTATCGTTTGTGCAAAAGTTAATTTCACATGTTAATGTCATAAAGACCAATAAATTCAAATTATTTATAATGGTTGACAATTATTAAAAACAAATAAAAAGCAGCACAGATTAAAGCATTTTATAGTTAAATTTTCATCAATAAATGTCACTATGCAAAAACAGCATCAGTCCAATAACAATGCTAACGTTAATTAATATCAGAGACAGCAGCAGCAATTGATGCAGCGTCAAGAGCAGCTGCAATAGCAACAGCAACAGCACTACTAAAAGCATTTTACAATCGAAAATTTATTGTAAATATACACGTACTCGTACAACTCAAATAAATGCCAAAAAGACAACATGCAAAACCATAAAAATACATTCAACAGCAATAAAAGGGAAAATAATTTACAAACAAAACAAAGTACAACAGCAACAAATACAACAAATACAACAAAAGTTAAATGACATTAATTTTCATGAATTACATCGCAAACGTATTTTAAACTCTTGTCTGCATACGGAAAACGGACTAAGAGATTCATGCAGAAAAAGTACAATAAAAGTGAAGTACATGAATAAAAAGGAAAGCCAGGCAGTATGAGTACGAAGTTAAACCAGTGGCAATAAGGAATGAAATATGTATTGCATGTACAATAATTTATAAATTCAAAATTTTTTTGTTACTAGAGGAGAACTACATATGTATTTACATATGAATATGTGTGTTGCAACCGATAGTACATTTTTCACTGTGCGCTTATTTCACAATTAAAGTATTCAGAATAAGAATATTTTATATATATCGTTATAAGGAGTACCTATATGTATGTTTACATAGTTAGTGTTTAATGAAATATGAGGAAATCCTGCGTTACGAAAGCTGCATTGTTACACGTTTTAAATACGAAAAATTTTTTGGTCCTTTAAAAAAGTACCTTCAAGCTATATATAGTGTTTAGCATAATTTTAGTCTACTTTCAAATGGTGTAAAACATATTTGGTGGGCAATAATTGATCACAAACGGCAGTAAGCCAAAAATAAATTTGATATATTTTTATCAAAAGCTGTGGTCCCATTGTGAGTTTTGACTTTTTTCATATAAATGTTCGTAGTCAAATACTACTTGTATTATAAAAACTACACCTTATAACTATTTTTAATAATGTTTCTGAATACAAATTTTATGTATATAAATGTGAAATGAATATAAATATGTTTACAGTTTTACTTTATGTTCGATGAGTTTGAGTTAAATCCGGGAATACTCCTTATGTTAGCCCGCAACTGCTGACTTATAAAATATAAATGCCTTTTATATTCTTTCTTGCCATTTCAAAAAACTTGTGGACGTTTTGAGTCTAAGATTTTGAGCTTTAACCATCTGTCAGCTTTGTCTCTGCACCAGAGGTACAATTCTGAGAACTTACAAAGAAATCTATTCAAAATGATTCACATCGCATTGGTATATTCGAAGAATGCAAAAAAAATATTGCAAAATTTTTTAATGCACACACTATCACACTTGTACGTAATACATAATTTTTTCATATGGTCTAATGCAAAGTATTGTGGTGTGAAACGCCCTTTATAAAAATTACAAACGTATCACCGTGTGCCCCGGTAGTCTTGTGAGTAGTGTGCTGGTTTATCAGTTAGGGGTTCTACGTTCGATTCCTGGCAGAGACTGTATCACTACAGCACGTGAAAGTTTTTTCCACAATGGGACCATAATAAATAGGACCCAAGTGGGCTGGGACCTTTCTCTACCTTTACATCCAGCAATTTGCCGACCTAACATTACCTACGAATACATAAAAAAAGTTAATTTCTTAACATTAACAGATATGGGGTAGTATATGATCTGGTAATATTTGTTGTCCCAGTAATCATCGATATTAATTCTTTTTTTTAATTTATAAAATTAAACATCAATTACAAAAAAAAATGCAATTGTATTAATTTAAAAAAATATTTGGTCGCTGGAGTATTTCTGGAATTCGCCCGTATGCAGAATATATTAAAATTGCAACCTTAAGTTTGTTTCCAAAATTACATTGATTTAGAGACCTGCCTTAAGCCAGCAAAACAAATAGGCAAAAATTCCGAGGAAGGCAATAAGTTGAAAAAAAAAAACTCTCCCACTATGAACTCAAATCAATGAAGGTGTATAAATACGAGTATATGTGAATAAAATTATAAACCTGTTTACAAACTCACATACATACATTCATACAAATAAAAATTTCCAAGTGAAAATTAATATTTACTGTACATTGTAAATAACACCAAGGCTGAATTTTGCACCTCCAACATACAGCAATGGAAATCACACCAACGCACAAACACACACACACTCTCACGAACCAACAGCAAACAACACTTTTGTGCTTCGCGACTCTTGCTACAAGAACGGACATAAACATGTATTATATTTGAATTATGACCCACCCCCTCATGCATTAATCTGTCACCGAATTATTGTTATAGTCCCAGATCGTTGAGCAAATAAAGCAAAAATTTACAACTACAAGAACAATAACAACAACAGAGGAGCAAGTTAACAAACAAACAGCGAAAATATGTACGTACATACGAGCAAACAACAAATAAATGCAAAGTTAATAAAGATTATTTGTGTTCACCACACTGGCAGATCATGCATGAAAATATATTTAAAGCAATTGCATAAATTATGTCACGGAAAAAAGACAGCAACCACAGTGAAATAACGAGTTAAAAACACTTACAACAACAAGTACGGCAATAATAATTACAGTGTTTTATTTGCTCATGTATTCTGCATGAATTATTAATAACGATACGACTTGAACACACACTTGTACTCGAACATATTTATGAAAAGTATGGAAAATAAATGTGACAAATAGTACCAAAGGCTTTTCAAAATTCACTTTACAAACTTCACATAATATGTCTACGGCGTGTGCTTGACTTTACTCTCCTCTCCGCGGCTCTACGCTACATACGTATGTTAGGTTAGGTAGAAAAGGGGGGGCAACACCGTGGACCTAATCCCATACGGGACTATACCTTTCCTTAATGCGGCATGTTGCGTGCTCTACCCGAAGGTTTAGGATACCTCCAGAAAAACTTATTCGATAAGCCGATCACGCCAAGAATAAAGTATGGAATATGTACTTCTTAAGTGCCTCTAATCCGCGAGACATTATAGGCTCAGTGTGTTCAACCTGTATAAAACTTGACTCTTAATCCACCCAAACGCTGGACAAACAAAGATAGAGTTCCAGCGTCTTGTCCTCCTCCTCACATGCCTATGCGAGCGGGATGAGACCTCATGACCAGTTCTTATGCCAAGCAGTCTCCTGACCATTACCGTCTACCCACAGTGGCATTTTGCTAAACTCTCTTATATTTCCCCTTTGGCCATTCTTTGAGTTCAGCGTTGAGCCTCTTAAAAGAACTGACGTAATCCAAAGATGATCTCAATATTATTCCTTAATGTCCCGGTATCCATATTATCAGTAGATCTCTATGGTACTCGTATGAGTTTATATCATCTTTACATTGAAGAACGTTCCGTGACCTAACGTCCTTCTCCTTTAAGACCTTGACAATAGCTTTGCTGTGCGTAGAAATACTGGTCGAAACCCTGTTATCAGTTTCCTTCAGCACCTTAATGCCTTCCGCGACGGCCATGATCTCATTCTAAAAGACTGCGTTATGATCCTGTAGACATTACATTATCCTTAGATTAAGACTCATGTCATAGAATCCGCTTCCCGCTCCGTCAGCATTCTTCGAACTGTCGGCGTAAATATCGTTTACCGGATTATCGCCCGTTACGATCACTACATCCCTTTCCAGTATTAGGGTCATGCAGTCAGTGTATGTAAATCTAGTTGGACTTCTGTCACACATATCTGCTGTGGCATTACCTCATGGCAAGATGTCTGCTATCCTTTGGTTACATGTTATATTTCTAGCCATTTCCTTATTAGCATCAGTCTGGCAGCAGCAGACGTACGTAAATAACAAATAGGCAATATTCTTTTTTAATCTTTCGGCTACCTATATACTTTTTATAAAAAATTGGCATTCACATTATTTTGATAGCATGGAAGCACTAAAGCTTCTCTAAAACATATGCAATAGAAGTGTACAAGAGTATTTAATTCTTATGTGAAAAGTACCACCATTTTTCGGCCGAACAGCGCGTTTGTGGAACAAACCCCTTCCGAAATCTTTCCTGTCACTTTTGACGTGGAAAGTTTCAAATCAAATGTCCATACACACTACTCCCTCTATACTCCTTCCCATAACCTAATTTCCTAGTTGCAGCACATCGCACGGCATATGTAGGGGTCATCGCTTGAGTGCTTGTCAAAGAGAGAAAAAAAACGAACAAGTTTACACTATTTTATTTACTACTGATAAAACGAGCGGGGTAAATTCGATAATAGATGTATCCTCTTACTGAAGCTAAATGTATAGCTTCCAAAATATGGGACCTTTTTCTGGGATATTTATTAACACAAATTTTATGTTCCCCATTCTGGTATAAAAATCTTCAAATGATATCACTGATGGCCACTAAGGTTTGTTCACTTCCCATGTATTTTAAGTTAAATATACGGAATTTATTGCAAAACCAGCATAGCTATACATACAAGTATGTACAATAAGCATTAAAATATAAATATTCTCGTAAAACCAACAAGGCAAAAGATAATTAACGACATAATAATGTGCAAATAAACTGCCACAAGTTTGACAAACGAAACGGAATACAACAAAAATGAAATAATAAAATATATACATAAATGTTGGAAGCTATACACAGTATGTGACCACTGAATGTCGTTTAAATAAAGTCTAGTCCAAAATTAAAACGCCAGAAGAGGCTGAAGCTTCAGGCCATAGAAGAATCAGATAACACCAACGCGCTATTAAATTTTACACGTCTATTTTTGTTATATATTGTGTACATCCAAAATGTAATGCGTGTGTGTGGATGTGTGTGTAGCTAATAAACGTCATTTACAGAGTAGAGTGTGTTAAGTTTGAAAGATTTCTGGTAACAATTCAGATTTTTTTGTTATGTATGTATGTATGTATTACAATTATACAATTATAATTTTGACAAATAGTTTTTTTTTTTTTTTTTTTTGCAATATATTTATTAAGCTTGAGGTCTTTTTCTTTTATTTTATTTCGTTTTATTATTCGATATTTCGTTAACATTAATAATTAACATTAATAATAATTATATTTTTTAATATATATTTAATTATTTAATATATAATTATAATTTATAATAATTAACATTAATAATAAAATTTCCTATTATTCCTGATGATGTTAACAAGCTGTTAACGAAATATCGAATAATAAAACCAAATAAAATAAAAGAAAAAGACCTCAAGCTTAATAAATATATTGCAAAAAATATAATAAAAAAGGTCAATTAATAATATAATTAAAATTTGACAAATAGTCATAGATTTTGCTTATCTCTTAGCTTGTCTGCAACAACAGCCAAGGTATAGACGCGAATAGAACCCGCAATATTCAGATTCTTAGTCTAATCGTAGGCTACGACGAAACCCGCACCCAAGTTTACTTGCAAAATATTAGTTTGTATTAACTTGTTAAGTGGGTTAATATTTGGGAAAGGAAGAGTGCGTCAAATTTTTGGATTTATCTGGGAATGGTCAGCCAATAAAATTATTTTTTTTCTTTACATTCATGTTTATGGCATTTTTGGCAATAAATGTTAGTTGTTTGTTGCGGTTTTACTTAAAACGTTAGCATGTATCCAAAGTTACAATAGGCCTAAAAACAAAAAAAGCATGAGACGGCACATAATTTCGAGTCAAAATGTGCGATTTTGAAAAATTATTAAATTTTACATACCTGAAACTCTATATCACCTTCCGCAACATCATCTATTTTCTTATAGCTACGCCAAACATGCTTAAGAATTCAGAGATTGGAAGAAAACGGGGAATACATTCTCTCTTTCTCACGACCCTAGAATTCTGAGCGCACATCTAATATAATACTTTTCGTGGTAGTAAACATAGTTTTGCCTTGCACAATAAAAGCTTTAAAATAAATCAAAATTAGACTCTGTAGCTACTGCTAGAACCGAAGATAATGATATGAATGAATTTTAAAATTTCAAAAGTGTATGACTTGGGAATTTTAGGGAAAATTGTGGTTCCTGTATATTCTCTCCCTATAAACATAGCGGCAGATGACCAGATTTTAAAATAATTTAAAGCTAAATTACGAAATAGAGCTAAAGAACGCAATTTAAAGCAAAAAAAATTAAGCTAAATTTTTTTAAAGCTTTCTGAAAGTAACTTTCAATTACTTCGATATTTTTCATAGCAAAAGTAGTTTTGATTTATTATATAAAAATATATTTGTTGTTCATTTAAATGAAAAATCTCGAATGGATAACAGAATAAAATTGTTTGTTAAGCAAATATTCTGTTCATATATATAACTTAAAGAGAAAATAAAAAGTTTTTAAACAAAACTAAACAGTGTTATCTCGGTGAAAAAGATCTTAAAACCATATAATAAAAAAAAAATAACAGCTTCATAAGTTTAAGCTTAAAAAAGTGTTCCCTTAAGTAGATTTATAAAAAAATCTTAAAGCTAAGCATAATAAATACAAAAAATATTAATATAGAAACTTTCTAAGATTTATATAAAACAATGTTTCGCTACATGTCAAATAATTCATCCAAATCTACTATTTAGTATCAGACAAAAATCATGTCTTATCTTATCAGTTGTATAAATTATTATATAATTTTTTAAGAGATCCTTCATCATTTCAAAACCTTGGTAACATTTATTTAACCTACAGGAGTGATTTCATGGTAATTAACTCAGCGTTTTCATTAGACAATGCTGTCATGACATTTTTACTAACACAAGTGCACTTTTACAATTGGCTGAACTACTGTCTTCAATATTTCAAAGGCAGTAAAGAAGACAGGGACAGCATTCATCAAGCAGAGAATTTATTTGAAGAAGAAGAAGAAGAACAAAATATTGTGGTGATCATTTAAATTGCAAAAAAAAATAATTTTTTTTTAATTCTGTAAGTGATATAAAAGAAATATTATATATTATTATTTAAATTAATACAAAAATCCTTTCTTTGCATAAAAACGTGTATTGCATCAACTCATAATTTAACGTTCACATTCGATTTTTGCTCAAAATGAATTGGCATAATTGTTTTCTGGACGGCTACGTCATGTAGACAACTTTCAGCTTTTTTGAAAACTAATACGTATTCCGCATTGTCTAATCTAAACGCAGGTTTAAGTAAATCGAAACAGCGATTGTTTCTCCATAGCCAGATTTTTGTTATTTTTGAGGTTACCGCACATACATTTATTCTCATGAACTGTTTCATTTATTTTGAAATAAAAATTATTAACACGAAATGAAATTAAAGAAAAAGTTAGAAAAAACTGAATGCCTAGTTCAATAAAGCTGAAAAACCGCTAAAAGCTAAAACATTAAAAAATAAAGCGAAATTTAGCTCGAAAAAAGCTAATATGGTCACACTGCCTAGCGGACTAAATTTTATACTAAATAACAAGTATCGAAATGTTATTGAAATCGGCAACAGACAAGAAAAGTGATAATTGATTTGAAATTATTCTATATTTCTATGGAATTGTATAGCAGTTTTCTACATGTACAGCAACCTGATGTCGTATTGCACGGCTAAAATTTTCGCATTATATTTTTATTATGGTTGGTTTTTTTCCAGCAGATTAGTTGGGCAATATTTGCAAATCCGTATATTAGACCAATTGTCAGCATGGCATTTGCAAATTTCATATAACTAGTGCATGTGGTTGTAGCATTTCCATTACGAGTACTGTCTTTAGAGGAGCGCGATAAAAGAACCACATAAAACTTAAGCCTTTGCTGCTTGTTTAAATATCGTTTGTCTCAATTAATGAACAAAATGTAGCCAACAGTTAAAGGGTTATTGAATATTTAACATTTAATATCAATATAAATCAATTTCGTTTGAATATGAAAATAATAAATTAGTTATGTGCTGTATAGTACGACAACTAGTTTATAAGTAGTATTTTTATTTTATCTTTTATTTATAGTACAATATTAATTAATTACTTTCGTCATGTGTACACACACACACACACACACACAACAAACTGAACTCTAAAAACTACTTCAGCCATTAGCCGCTAATTAATCACTCTGTTTTTTTAACATTTTACACAATTTGTTAACAACATTTACGTCGTGAAATGCGTGTGACCTTTGCAACGCTGCATGAAGAAAACAAAAGACTTTATTTTGAGGTCAATTTTTAATTTTCTAGTTTTTATTTTTAAGATCACAAATGCCGTAACATGTTGTATAATTTTTCAAGTTACGCCTCACTCGAAGATTTTATAATTGTCTCCACGCGTTAAGTGTTGTGTTTGGTGTGTCTGGCTGAATTTTTGGGTTTGGTTTATCAGTTGTGATATCTTAATAAGAAGGCGTAACCGCAATTCGTATATCCTTATTGTTTCAGTTCTCACAAAAGATGGTAACATTTAAAAAGTTTATCATAAGCAAAATGAATTTTGGCCTTAAAGTTGACTTTTGCTTTCATTTATGTAGTTTAACAACAAGGACTGAATGTGTGTATTAAACTGCTACAAAAAATCAACAATGGGAGTTTCTTATTTTAAACAGTATTTAATTGGAAACACATGTCATTTTCCAATATTGCAGGTTTTCCAAAGATTTTATTTATACTTTTTTATCAATTAAATTTAAACATACATAGCAGATGTCGAAATAATATACTGTAATAGCTTTTGGAAAAATACACTTATTGACAACAGTAATAAAGCCCAATATAAAGTGGAGTTCGACAACGCGCAGTCGCAAGGGAGCAACAACTTTTTTACGTATTGCAACTGCTTTCGCTTTAATGATATGCTGCTTTAGAAAGGTTAAGAGAATACGATGATGAGCATACGGCGATGGCTGAAGGAGTTAGCAGCTTAATTAAAAAACCAAAAAAAAAGTCCTCGGTTCGACCGCAGTTTCAGACTAAGTCGTAAAAAGAATTCGCATTTTTTAGTGTGCCTTGGTGTCAGTTGTTGTCGGCAAGTTTCAGTTTCGAAGGCATATTCACTGGTCACTGAATAGCACTGAACAGTTGATACCAATTCACAGGCTCATCAGAGCGCCCTTCTTCGTCTAATATTGTTGTAGCACCAGCGTAGTATAATAATTATTAATATGGCTACTAAAATAAACCATAATAATTTAATACGTCTCCTGGACATCAGAGGCGCTGTAACACTGCTATAAAAAAAAAACAGTCAAAACCAGAGATGTAAGATAGTGAACCTTTCATCTGTACATCCTTTAACTACCTGTCATCGTACTTTATATCCCTTTAAGAATAAAAATAAAATAATTAATAAAATGTCTACCAAATACAACTTCAAAACGTGCTAAAGCCGTATTGTAAAAATAATGGAGTTTTCTTCTATATAACCCTTCATCACCCGTAATATCTATCACTAGTCCTTTCCGAGAAGCTGACACCTACAAGTAGGCAATCATTGCCTGAGTGTTACTTTTCTATTAAAAAAAATTAATTTTCATGCAGCACTTTTGATTTTATTCAAAATTTAGTGAAAAAACTCAGTTTGCTTTATAATTAACACGCAACTGCAGATTGGGAATTAAACTCTATCTTCCTACCACTTTCACCATCTGCCTATGCCTTACACTATTTCTCTCTCTACATAGTTCTAGCACAATGCATCACATGTGTAAGGGTCTTTCCCTGTTTGCTGGTTCAAATTAAAAAAAAAATTACACCATTTTTCATTGAAATTGAGAAAATTCCAATTGAAATTCAGAAATTCAAGTTGAAATTGGTAATATTCCAAATTAGATTCAAAATTTCTACGTTAAATTGGGAAAATTCCAAATAAAATTGAGATTTTCAATTCAATTTTTCAATTCCATTAAGAACTTTCTCAATTTTATGTAGAATTTTCTAAATTTTCTTTAAATCGAAGTGGCTCCGCAAGCAAGTTTTCAAATGTCTGCTTCTCCTCTTCATCCCGACAACTTCTGTTAAAGTGAGTCGTATCGCGGCCAGGTCATTCTACACACCATATGCATATGGTCTCACCCGACCATATGGTCTGTGCCTGTGCTCCATCCGTAAATTCCTAAGAATTGATAAAAAGCATATAATTAGAAGGGAATTTGCTTGAACTAAGGTGAATCAGAAGTGTAGCTCTTCGAAAGTAGTTTAAGTACACAATTACATAAATTGTTTGCGTATCGAGTGTTAACTTTACTTTGATCTGTTATACAAAAATTTTTTGAATTGCTTCTTCCTCTACTAGAATTGAAGTTGCAATGATTGAAACAGATTATGAAATGGTTATATTTCTTCTATTATCTAAAACAGCATTTTTATTAGACGATCCATTGGGAAGGGCGCCCGCATAATTTGCTAGGCCAGCCGTTTGGTTGAACCGTTCTCCTCTGTAGAGTGGTGAAAATTGATGATTGAGATGGTGGGTTTTATATCGGTACACTACCGCCTGATATATCATCACAATAGTTTACGTGTTCTGCATGAGATGAAATGTTGGTGCCATCTGGAGGAAAATTAAACTACAGAGAACATTTTGAGCAGTTCTATTGTTCTGCGTGATTTTAAACAGGAGAAATCAGAACTATTCATATATTTACTCGACTTTATTCGGAGAGCGTTCGGAGAAATTGTTGTCTGCAAATGTCTTTGGACCTCCAGCTTTATTTTCGGGGAACAATTAGATTTAATAGTGAACGTTGTGGTTAACTTATTATCAGTTGCGGGAAGCGGTCGCAATGATGATAGTGTACAGACGGTCATATGGTTCATCTTGTGGTTGTGGTACGACACCTTTGGGAAAGCTAGTGGCGGATGAAAATAATAATAATGTGGGTTGGAAAAACCGTTAAATTGAAGCAAGAAATCGTAAATAAAAAGTGTAAACTTTTCGAAACCGGTAAATTTCTACAAATCGGCAAATAATTTACTATTGAATTCTTCGATTTAACACAATTTTTTTTATTACAAATTATTGAGATTTCGGATTATGGGGATTATACTGTAAATATAATTTAGCAACAATTTGTAAGAAATGATGGGCAATTCACCATTTCTAGTCATGCAACAATTTTTATATCTTGAATTTTTGAATAGCAGCTCAGCTAAATGACAAAGATATACGATCCTTCATAAGCAACAAAATACAAATCCTTACGAACAAACAATCAGTCGCATTAAAACACTGTCGACAAAATTGAATTTCATTCTGTACACACCAGGTTGCCGACGTAAAAAGATATAAAAACGTGCATTAATTTTTAATAAGTTTTATTGATTAAATAGTTAGTGGCGCGTTTGGAAAAATAGTACTTTAATTCTCAATAGGAGATGAGTTTTTATGTCAATTTTATTAACAGGTTTTTTAAAAGTTTTTTTTTTTTTTGTTCAATAAATGTCTTTAATGAGCACATATCGTATGTATGGAATGAAATCAGCGATTGAACACAACAGCGTGGATGGGAAAAGAGTGTGTTTTTAAGATTTTTATTTTTAAAAATTTCTTTCAAACTAAAATTAATTTTGATCATTAAATTTCATTGTCCGTCCATTTGGTGCGCCACTATGTTGGTTCTACGTTTGACTCGTGGGTTAAATACACTGCTACCATGATTTATTTAGACAAGCAATAAATTGTATGCATGCATACATATGTACACACATACATGTGTTTAACATTATAAGCACATATATACATCTACTTATGTTCGTACCCTGTAGGAAGCCTGGGACCAAGTGTGTCCAAGTCAACACTTTTGTTGATAGATTTTGGTGACTTTTTTTGTCTCTTTATAGAAGAGAAGAGAACGTATATTTGTCTCTACAGCTGCAAAATGATTTTTTGTTGTCTTGTTTTCTATAAGAACTACCTATAGACTACATAGGAACAACGTCAGTAGTAGATTTTCAATGGCATACACATGTTAAATGTCTAGAGTAAATTACATTGCCTGGGGTAGAACAAGTCACTAGTACAGATGACTAAGTCAGTAGCAAATCGGCATAGTTTTACTATTGTCATTTCCTGCAGGGTATGTACAGGTAAATATGTCGGCTAAGGGCATACCTGATAATCGAATCAATATGTAGAGTTAAACGTATTTAATCCTTTTTTCAATATTAATTTTTTTGTTGCCTGTCTTTTTATTTCTTATAACTTGTTGCCGCTGTTCATTGCTGATATTGATGTAACGTTCGTTACCAAATATTTCTTGCATCCTTTCGATATCATTCCATAAAAACAATATGAGAAAAAAAATTAATAAATGAAACTAATTTCAGTGGCCACCCGTTGATTTTATTAATCATTTGGCTTGAAGTTTTTTTCTTCTCTTATGTAAAGCCGATATCTTTGTACGGCGAGAATGTTGCTGCTTTATTTCTTTTTTCTTAAATTTTGTGGACTGAAAAAAATATTTCAAACACAATAATGTAGGATGCTATGAAATATGATCGATATAAAATCGCTACATATGAATAAATTTTGCGAAACGAAAAAACAAATACAATACGTGATTGCGAATGAATGCCACAAACAAGCCAAAAAGAATTAATTTTGTACAGATTCAAAAAAAAATTTCCGTAAATTGATTACTATGAAATTTAAATTAGTTTCTAAATAATGGCACTGGTTACGAAACCAAATAATAAGTACTGGGAAAGAAATACATAAGTTTTTAAATATGGGTAGTGGTTTCGGCAATATTTTTACAAATAATTTTTTACTTAGATTTCGTTCACACAAATGAACTTGTAATAAACATAGACTAATAAATAACAATAACAATAAAAACATACAGTGTTGCCAAATTTCTTTTTTCAAAATCTTCATATCGATCAAAATAAATCTCGTTTTCCTATTAAAAATCTTTTTTTTTAACAATCTATTTTTTTAAGCTTTAAGGTTTTTTCTCTTTTTAATTATTCTCTCTTTTTATTTATTATTTTTATATTTATTTTCGATATTTCTATATATATATAAACTTCCTGAAGATGTTAACCGAAGGTTAACGAAATATCGAAAATAAATATAAAAATAATAAATAAAAAGAGAGAATAAATAAAAAGAGAAAAAACCTTAAAGCTTAAAAAAATAGATTGTTAAAATAATAAAAAAGGTTAAAAAAAAGTATTAAGAAAAATCTTTTTTTTTATTGGGAAAAAATTTTGTTTAATGAAATTTAGTTAAAATATTTATTTATATTTTTAAATTTTTTATACTCGGAGTAACATACTTTGATTGGTCAAAATTTCTGCATTTACCATCAGCTTTTTTCAAAATGTGCTTAGAATACTATGGTGTTGGTTAATTTATATACCAATTTATATACCGTTCATATGGAAAAAAAACTCTTTAAACATTTGCCGTTGCTATTACCATATTGCACAAACAATTTTTTTTTATCTGGGACCAGCACTCAGCAGATAACCCCTACACATGCGATGCATTGTGCTGGAACTATAGGAGATTGTTAGAAAAACGACAGGAGCTGAAGCTTAATTAATTATTTTACAGCTCTGCTTTTTTGCACGTTCTTTGTTTATAGCAGTGTTGAAGCTTCGGTTTAGTAGCCATTTTTATTATTATTTTACTTCGCCAGTGTTACATAATACCGACGAAGGAGGTCGTGATTTTTTTTTTTATATATATAAATTTAATCTGAAACTGGGGTTGAACCCAGGTCTGTTTTGGTTTTGTAGTAAAGTAGTACTTCAGCCATCGCCATCCTTAAACTGTGGAAAGCATCGAAACGATTTGCATTCAAAATGACACCCTAAAATATTTCAATATTTTCTTTTTCATTAAACTGGAAGTGACGTAATTGTCGGCATTCGTCATCAGTTTGTTGAATATTATGCGGATCAATAACATTTGAAAGAATTTCGCTTTTTGAGAAATATTATAATAAGATAAATCTTCACATGAACACATGAAATTGATCTTGAGTTTTCAGGAAGTTATTGCAGACTTGATCATACCAGTAAATTTTATTTATTTATATTTGTGGCCGTCTTTAAAACAAGCGTAACTTGCTGGAACAAAAACATATCGGGTAAACACACATCAAGTGAAATATCTCTTATATGGAATTATTTAGTACGATTCATTCTAAGAAATGATGCCGCAGTTTTCTGATTCCTGGTTGTGTAAACGAACCAATTAGTGCGCTTCTTAGCAAATATTGTTATAAAAATTATTGAGCAAATATGGAACACCTTAATGAAACTTTTCATCAGATAAGAAAATGCGGTGCCATACAGGCAGAAGTGCCGAGAAGTGTTCAAATTATCATATGTTTAACTTTTATTGGTCGTTGTTAGTTTAATTTCGGCGTTCATTATCTCCCTTTTTTTTAAGGGAAATAACACTCAGGCAATGATTGGCTACTACTAGGTGTTAACTTCTAGTGATTAGTGATAGAGATTACAGGTGATGAAGGGATAGATAGAAGAAGGCTTCATTGTTTTTACAAAACTGCTTTTGCACGTTTCTTATTTTATAGCAGTGTTGCAACGCCTCCGATATCAATGAAACGCATTAAATTTTTGAAGATGTATTTGGTAGCCATTTTATTTACTTCGCCGTTGATGCTACACAATACCGACGAAAGTGCGCACTCCGATGTTACTTGTGGATTATTATAAGCTGAAACTGGTACTTTTCAGTGACCAATGACTATGCCTTGGCCACGGAAACAATCCGACAACAACTGACACAAAGTCAAAACAATGCATATAACCAAATACGAAGTGGTTTTATTACTCAATCCGAAATTGTGCTCGAAGCCAGGAGTTTTGGTTGTGTAGTCAACGTGCTAAGTACCTCAGCCATCGCCACCGATACCAATACCAAATATAGAAATTGTACTTATAATTATCTATCGCTTTAGCTTCAATCCGGGAATTATCATCTCACTTTAACAGATTTATTGCGTTCACACTATCAGCGCATGAAGTATGCCGTAAATTGGCTTAGTGGGAACGTTGTTTTTGTTTTTACAAATAACAATTTCAAACTTCTAGTGCTTGCTGAAAGACCACACTTTGCCATAATTTATTCTCTAGTGTCATGAGAATTTTAAGTCGATCTAAGTATTTACGAATATTACGTCAGATACTATTTATATTTTGGGAGCTGGAAACACCAATGTCAAGAGCTAAAATCTGGCAACACCATAATAAAGTTTGACATTTGTTTTTGTTTACGGTAATCAATTTGACAAAAAAATTGAAAGTTATATAAAAGGTTTTCGTTGGATTATTTATCTCAACAATTATGTGTCGATGAAGTCAATTCTTTGTCGCTGGTATAGTGAATTTAATCGTGGTCGTAGTTGGCTCGCCAAAGAATTTCGTGAAGGTCATCCAAAATTGGTTCTTGTACCACAATACATCGATGCACTGCGTAAACTGATAATGCAGGATCATCTTGTGACATATTGTGAGATAAATTGTAAACAAAAACTGTTGTTGTTGGATACTCCTTAATTTATCAATCGCTCAAAGAAAGACTCGCCTCAAGTGGTGTAAGGAAATGATTAAAAAGTTCGGCCGTGCTGGTTCCAAAGACGTGTATAAAATCGGGACAAGTCACGAATCATGGATATATGAATCAAAACAGCAATTGACGACGAGCTAAATCCAAAAAAAGTTAGTCGTGGAAGAAGCACAGCGAAACAAATTGTCGCCTGTTTCTTCGGTCGAAAGGGTCATCTAGCCACTGTTTCGCCACAGCAACGTAGAACGGTCAATTCTGAGTGGTACACGACCATTTGTTTGCCGGAAGTCTTCGGAGAAATACGTAAAACTAACCGCCAAATCGAATCATTCTCCATTATGACAATAAGAGCTCATCATACACCTCGTCAAACAGGTGAATATTTGAGCAGCCCAAACAGCGAATTAATGACTCATCCTCCGTACAGACCCAATGACTTCTTCTTGTTCCCGAATATCAAAGGTAAACTGCGTGGTCTACGATTTACGAGCGCCAAAGAAGCAGTTTAAGAGTTCAAAAACCATGTTTTGGAAGTGTCTCAAAAGGAAAAAGAAAACTGTTATGAAAAATGGTTAATCGAATGCAAAAGTGTATTGCTCATCAATGGGAATATTTCGAAAAACAATAAAGCCATTTTCTTTTAAAAATGTTTCTTAGTATTTGCTATTCCCTAGTTGAAAATCCTTTACCGCCATTTTAATTATATAACAAAAAGATAAAATGTGACCCAAAGTAAAAACGGTCCCTTTAATTCTGCTGACGTTTTGCAGAATGTTTCTTTATCAATATTTAAAAATTTCAACATAAATTAAAAATATTTCATTTTAATGTATAATTTGTTTAAGCACTAGAATGAAAAGTATTTCTTTTGAACCATCATTCTTATAAAAACAAATCTTACAAGCGAAAACTTCTAAACATAATTCAAGCATTAAATTACTTTCTCTTCCTTCCATTTGCCCGCATTACGCAGAAAAAAAATAAACGAATGGAAAAGAAATAAGAAGCATTTTGTTACATTTTATTCCTTTTCACACCATCTATCGCATTGTCAAGTTATTTCGTTCGTTATAAATATAAATTGTTTAAGCTTAACTGTAGCCGTAATTTACAATTGTGTAACTCATTTTTATTGCTCCTTTACGTGCAAATAAAATAGAAAATAAAAATTAAAATTATTTTTATATTCGCATTAAAAATTTTCATTATACACTGTTAAAGCGTTTGAAATAAAAACACTTCTCTCTCATCTATTCTTTTGTAAAACAATTCGTTGCAGAAGGAACGCTGCTGTGGTATTAACAATTTTCTAATTAAAATAAAAACAAGCGTGTTGAATGAAAACTCCATTTTCCAACTCGACTACTGTCTTGTATTATAATCTTGATTTATTTTATTGTGCTTGTAGCAGAAACGTTTATAAATAAATGAATGAATGTAAAAAGGATAAAGTGAAATGAAATGAAATAACAAAAACTGTCAACGTGAATGTACACTGAAGTTTGAAAGTTAAATATAATTACTTAAATTGTTTCAGTTACAAACCGTTTCATCTTCGTTACTTAAATTTTTCAATTTTAAATAGGCTGGCTAATGGTCGATGCCATACAGGCAGTCAAAATTACAGGTGATAGTTACTAAGAAACAAACTGAATCGAAGACAAAACTGTAAATTACACTGATAAACACTGGCAGAACGGAACAACATGCAATTTTCAAAAGTTCCTACACTTCACCATCATCATCAGCGTTCTTCGTGTTTTGTCCAGTGTGTGTGGTTGTCAGTAGATGTAAATTATTAGCTTTATATATTTATTTATTATTTTATATAAATAGAATACGAAGAATTATTCCCCGTTATTTTTCCCCTTTTTAATGAAGCTCTAAATTTACCATCTCCAACTTACAATAGCACTTGGCATTACTTGATTTTTATTTCCATTATTAACTGTTTTCACATTTTTGGTTTTTGATTTTTTTTCTACTTTAGCAAGATTTTTCTTCATTCACTTAAAAATGTCTTCCTTGATACTTGAAATTCACGTCAGCTACCAGGGAAATTAAGATTAATAAACCGACGTTAAAAAATAGTATGCAAAAACACTATGTTAACTGATGCATGCTTCAAAAACTTTCATAAGCTGATAATGGCAACACCATCAGTCAATATTGTCTCTATAGTTAACGAGGCAAGGAAAAAACGAGTAATAAATCATTCCGATAGTCGGATATATAGAAAATATTTTATATAGTTTAATTTATTATTATTCCTGATGATGTTAACAAGCTGTTAACGAAATATCGAATAATAAAAAACAAAATAAAATAAAAAAAGACCTCAGGCTTAATAAATATATATCGAAAAAAAAAAAAAAAAAAATTATATAGTTTAATATAAAATATAATTTTTCTTTATTTAAAATGTAAATTAATATTTATACCACATAAAAAACATAAACTAACTACATTTATGTTAATGTAAAATAATAAAGACGTCTATTTTTTTAAAGGGTTGAAACTAATTATTAATTTAACAATGTACGAATGTACATCACTATAAATTTTTATATATTTACATTAATTTTTTAGCATGTTTTATTTTTTTTTATTTTTATCTTGGACCAGCACTCAGGATATGGCCCCTACACATGCAATTAATTGTGGTGGAACTAGAGGAAAGGTATAGTAGAAGAAATAACAGGAGGTGAAGCTTCACTCTCATACAATTCTGCTTTTGCACGTTGTTTGTTTTATAGCAGTGTTGCAACGTCTCTGCTGTTAAGGAGACGTATTATATTTTGAAGTTTCGTTTTTAGAAGCCATTTTTGTAATTATATTACTTCGCCTGTGCTACACAATACCGACGAAGGAGAGCTTTCTGATGTGCCTGTGGATTAGTTACAGCTGAAGCTGGTACTGTTCAGTGACCACTGACTATGCCTTCGCCACTGAAACCTTCCGACAACAACTGACACACAAACCCACATCAGAAAAAATGTGAGATGTTTTTATGTGTCTGAAACTAGGGTGGAACCAAGGAAAAATTTTTGGTTTTTTTTTGTAGTCAACGTGCAGACTACTTCGACCATTTTATTCGTCACCAGTAACATGAAGCTGCAATAACCGGTTTTATCAATTTTATTTTAAAAATTTAATTTTTTTTCTCACTATTTCATTGCTGAAACGATATTTTCATTTGAAGTGGTCATCTTTAAGAGAAAAGACTTCAAGTTCTTTCCCGATAATATTCCGCTAATTGTTTTGTACGTTCTAAATGGAAAATTGCTCATTGAAAAATAATTTTCGCATAAAATAAAAATTAATTTTACCAATTCCCTTCATTGAATTTAAATAATCCATTTTCTTATTCAAATAAATCCAAAGAATTTACACTTTTCGTTACATTTTTTCATAAAACTTTATTTGTCAACACAATAAAATATTTTAACATCGCTTTAAAGTAGGTGGGTAGTTGGTTTAAACTATTTGATTTAACAGTCGTTAATTGGACGTATGTATGTATGTTGAGCCTAACAATTGTTTTTGCATGAAAATTTAAGAAATTTTACTTAACTTTGGTTTACCAACCTGACTTATGTTTTGTTTTTTTTTTTTTTTTGCTTAAGGCCGTTCGAAGTAAATTTTGTTACTCAGTGTAAATAAAAACTGCTAGAAATTATTGCCATTTGGATGGAAGAGAAAAAGGTTACACACAAGTAACGTTTGCAAAAATAATATGAAAATATTTACTTATATTTCTTTGTAACAAGAAGATTAAGTGGCAGTGTAGTAGCGCCAGCCAAATAAAAAAAAAAAAAAGAAGAGCAGTAGACAAGTAACAGCGAATGAGCAACATCTAATCATTTTCATTGTGCCACAGACGATGCCAAATTTTCACATAAACTCCAACCGCGCACTAGTCGCACTAACTTTTCACTAGCTCACACATTCACACATGCACACATGCCGACATTATTTTATATCACACAATACATACTTAGTTAGAACATGCAGCCCAGTCAGACACATTTCAACATCATCTAACGCTATGTGGCATGGTGACAAGATGATGAAGTTCAAGTTTGGGTTACCTGCCAGGACGCACAAGCAACTTTATATATTTTGTGTGTGTATGTGTTTAATACAAGGAGTTAAGGTGTTCACGCAAATTAATTGCTGAAATTTTACTTCTCTCTCTTGCCTTCCATCATGGTAGAGATAACAAAATACGAGTACATACAATACTGCGAAAAATATACCATTTTTGTCTTCAAAATGTACATGAAGAAAATGTTTTTTTTTTGTATTTGGGTCTTCTTCGTGTTATTTTAATTTATTTTTTAACAGAAAATTAACCCGAGTTTCGAATGTAAATGGAATATATTTTGTGTGAGTACGAAATAGATGTACGAGTAGATATATAAATGTACAGTAAAGGCTTTGGGTAAAGACATCAACTATAAAGTCATCCGACATAGAAATTATTGATATTCTAAAGCATTGAAAGGATTAGTGCTGTACATGCTCGTTGCATTGAAGATAAAAGATTTTCTAATTTTTTGTGAAACCGGCTAAGTAATTGAGTGAAGAAGTTTGTCAACTTTGTGCTTTTGCTGCACTCCAACGCAAAAATATATAATGTACGGTGATAATTACAGGGAAAGCTACCATAACGAACAACAGCTATAACAAGATAAAGCATAAAGTTCTTCCTAACTTTATCCGCAGAGAATTAAATTTATTTTTATTTATATTATAAGCAAAGGGTGTTTTTTTCGGCTCAATTTATCAATCCAGCAAACACTAGAAAATGTGTTACAGCAACCAAACAGCCTGCAACATAATAACATATCGATTTTTAAGTAAAATCTAATGCATTATGGATAATTCAATCTTAATGAAATGAAAGTATGTTACCTTTAGTACTCGTTTTTAAACATTTGCACTTTATAGTAAAACCGTTTTAAAGCTATTTTATATAACGTTAAAAAGTGCACACATTTTCATCGAAATCAGGAAAGAAGAAGTTCCAGCATTTGAAATTTTGCGGTTTCTCAAGTATAAAAATATTTTTAATTAAAAAAGCTCATACACGAGGTATGTTCCAACTGTTCTTGTCTTATACCAATTTTATTAATTAATTGATAAAAATAAAAATTATTATAAAAATTCAAATGCTTTAAAAAATATTCATTTTATACTTTTTAGTGTTTCTTTACAACACACGGGAGAAAATCGTCAAACTATCAAAATCCGTCCACTCAGTAAAAAATTCTGAAATAACACACATAAAAACAAATACTTGTCCAATTGAGAACCTTCTCCTTTTTTAAGTTGGTTAAAAATGAATTGTAAAATAATATGATTAACTTAAAAACATTATTTATTTATTTTTAAATGCTTTTAATTATGTATACTATGGAAGGAAGGTCAACATTATCACAACTACAAGTTTTGCAAGAAATAAAACACTGCTTTTTATGTTGTTTCTCGAGTATAAATGTCGTACATGTAGAAATCATGTATAGTATATGAAGTAAGTGTTTTATCGGTAACGTTTAAATAATGCCTTTCAAAATGACTACTTACTACAATAACTTATTTGTAATGACATTTAGAAGTTCTTCTTCGTAAACGTGAGTGATAAGTACTTGGCTTCAATGACATCGCCATGTTAAAGTAATTAGTTGAAAAACCATAGTGGAAGTAGTGAAGATTATAATTATTAGTATAGTATTTTAACTCATTACTTTGCCAGCAAAGTTTTTGCTGGGAAATAATATTTATCAAGTATACGCAACTGTACAACATCACAAGCATACCAAAAACAAGAGGCATTTTGTTGGTGTAAAATATCACGGATGTTGAAAATGTTGGATGTTGGGAATTAAGCTGCTCTGCAGCTAAGAACCCGCTGATTCAGAATAATACAACCGTAAAGTTTGACGGCTAGAGGTGACCAATACGTTCCAGGCAATAAGAAAATGTCACGGAAAAATAGAATCACTTTCAAAACATGTTCGATTAGTAACTCTGGGAACAAATGTGCCAAGTTTTGTCGAAACACGGGGAAGATACATGCACTATAAACAAAATTCAATTGAAGACCTATTCTGAATATTATCATTGTGGTGGTTATTTATGTTGCATTGATAAAAAATAATTGTTTTCTTAAATACGATGGAATTGAATAAATTTAAAAAAAAATATATTATAAAAGTTATTGAAAATTTTAAGAAGAGTTGAACAAAAATCCAAGAGCAAATTGCGGCATTCGATTCGAATTGAAATTTCAAATAAAACTCAATTCAAATGTAGAAGATTTTTGTTCGATATCGACTGGCACAATTTGGGTTAAGTTTTTTAAAAGTTTGGTTCATGCTACCATAAGAATACCACATTGAATTTGAATTTCTGTAAACAACATTTTTAACGCCTTATTTGAAATTTTTTATGAAAGATTAAACTTTTCCAACGATATATAGAGCCTTGTTGCAGATACGATTAAACAGGGTATTACAACGGCGTTTCACTGCCGTACAACTTTGCGTCACCCAACATGAAAAAGATTCCGATGCAGATTGTCCACTCAGGTGAACTTTTGCTGTATATTCGTTTAGTTGTGCCTTTGAGGTTTTAGTATGCATTAGATTTCTTTCAAAGGGAAACTGTTAAAGTTGAGTAACAAGCAGGCAAGCAGCAAGTAGCAAACAAGTTGAGAGTCGCAGCAGCACAGTGGCAGTGGCATAATTTAATGATAACAGTTATTTTGTGAAAATTAATTAACATAATGCTAATTTGTTTTATTTGTCACGCGGGAGCATATAAATTAGTCTTTATGGCTGGAGAAATTACAAAAACAATGCAGAAAATGAAGAAGCCGAACAAAGAAACTTTCCCAGAAGATGTTGAAGATGAAGAACGAAAATGTTACCATTACTTCAAATTACAAAGAATTTAAATGTTTCAACTTGAGGCGATATGTTGCCTCAGATAATAGAATTTTCCTGGGTTAGGGAAATAATTTGCTCAGAAGTAGGATGTAGGTTTTTGTGTTGCTTTTTTTTTTTTGATAAATATTTAGAAATATTTTAAATAAAATGCTTATGCATTTTAAAACGAAATTAATTTATTTGATAGAAGGAGAAAAATTATTTCACTATGACCGGCATAGCAATTAATTTTGTGCAGGGAGAAAATAAACTTGGCAAGTCAATGTACAAACGATAAATCTCGATTTAAAGTTGGAAAATTTAATTTTAATAACACTACAGTGAGTAAGAAAAGTTAAAGTTGCTAACAGCAAGAGAAATAGAAATTAGAAGTAGTATGTACGTTGACTGCAAAAGTAAATAAAAAATTTCCTGTGTTCAACCCAAGTTTCAGAGTGAATAACAAAAACATTTCGCATTTTTCTGATGTGCATTAGTGTAGCTTTGTGTCTCGTTGACACTGCTATAAAACTAAGAACGTGCAAAAGCAGAATTGTAAGATAGTGGAACTTCACCTCCTGTCATTTCTCCTCCTATTCCTCTCTTCTAGTTCCATTACAATGTCCTGAGTGCTGGTTCAAGATAAAAAAAAATATTGAACAATGGTTCGGATTCTCTGAAGTAGCATCATTGTGACATTTTTCATTCATTTTTTGGATACTTTTGTCTGTGTATACAGCCGTGGCCTTATAATTAGAAACATATGTACATATATGTACATTTCGTATAAAGGTTTGCTCATTTTTTTATTAGAAGCATCTGCCAACTTGTGGTTTTTGGTAAAGAAAGGCAAATCTCTGTTGCTCTTCCCAAGTTTTCTTCAAACAGTAAAAAAAAGCTGTTGGGTGAGTAGTTAGCGTATTAACTCCGCAACCAAAAATTCTATGGTTCAAGACCCGGTCAGACCAAAAATTTTTAAATTGCCTCTCTTTATCTTAAATATTAAAACAGAGCATCAGTGACGCAGCATGTCTGCATTATAACTTCTCAAAATAAAAAAGTTTCAACGGTAAACTGGAGCAAGGATTAAGCTCTCTATTCTTCTATCGCTCCATCACCTGTCTCTTGTTATCCCTTTCCTTTGGCTAACGAATGCAAAATTAAATAATTGTCTGTCGAATATTCTCATGCCTTTCTATCTTTTCAATAAAAAAAACATGTATAAAAATGAAAAAAAATTTTCAGCACTTAGAATTCAATTACACTCCAATTGTTTGTCGTTATTTTCTTTTTGTACAGCTGGCTGGGTATAATTTCATTTTGTTTTCTGCTCGTCATAGTATGTCTTTTTTTCTTCTTCATTAACACTGTGTCCAATTAAAAACCCCAAAAATCTAATGGTGTTAACACAACAAAGTGAAGAGTTTTTAGCTGAAATTTTTGGTAGCAAAACGCAATATATGCAAAAGACTAACCATGACATTTCTGAGAACAAAATGAAAAACTAAAGGGATTTAATCAACCAACCTGCATTTCGGCTTTACCAAATCCAGACATCAACAGTAAAAATGGACAATGACAAATGAAACCAAGTAAAACGAAAAGTGAGGCATAAAGCAGCAAACTACAAAAAATATTTAAATTTACTGTTTTGTCACATTTAAACATTTATGCATGAGAGTTGTATTTGCGTGTTTGTATGCATTTTGGAAAAACAAACCCAAAAAAAGGCAAGGATTCACTATATTCTAGCCGGAGGGCTCTTACTCTATTTAGTCTGGACAATTTGCACACAAAATTTAATGTTTGTTATTTCGTTTTGTACGCTTTTTAGCTGTAAAATACATTTTAAAATCAAACTTTATTTGAAAGTCGTCTAGAAAGTTAAAAGAGTTTATTGGTTTTTAACTAAAAATTCCACTTTTTAAGTTTAAGTTTAAATTTAGTTGATATTTGCATTTGATGTAAAATTAATTTCATATGTGTACGAAAAATAATTAGCGATAAGAATACTCGTACACACACGAATAGTGCACACCGAAGTATCAGCTAAACCAGGGATGGAAAATTTGGTACATTGTCCTATTTTTTAGAACTATTTAAAAGTTCAAAGTACAACATCACTATTTAAAGACTTTCCTTTCATTATTACATCGCTGCAATGCATTTAAAGAATTATGTTTCATTATTATGGTCTTTTCTAGTATTCAATATTTAATATTCAATATTCATATAGTGTGATCCCTTTTAAATCATTTGTTTTGAATTGTTTAACTTATTTTGTCTAAATATCTGTATCAAAATGTAATAAAAACAGGCTGCTGGCTTCGATTGTTTGTAATCTAAACCAAGTAAAGGATTGGCTGAAGTCCTCATCCTATCTAGATCCAGCAGATCTCAATTTGATGATTTGTACAAATCTAGAAAATTAAATGTCGCAAAAAATCAATACAGTTTCCCTAAGAAAGTAATTCGATCAAGTGTGCAGCAACATTTTAAAATTTAATTATACAAAAAGAATTGCCAAAAAATTAAGATAAAATGAAATGTTGGAAATTACAATCAATCCCATTTCGATGTGTTTTTAGTCGTTCCATGTGTTGGTCATCGGTGACCGCATTGGAAGATTCATGTACTGCATGAACAAAATGCTCTGTGTTTCGTGTTTGAAAGTTGTGCAAATAATAACGTATCAAATGAAGTTATTTTCCTATTGCTAACGTAACATGGTGATTCGATTATTTCATTTGAACAGTTAAATGCTCCAGATGGTCTTGTCTATCGAATTACAAGCATAGAATTGGTTCAATTGATCATATCAATGTATCGGGTGGTTAAATTGTAAGGGCCGATGTTGAATGTGAACCACACCTAAACGCCAAGCTTTTTTCCGAATTTTATTTGACATTTCTCTATTTCAGACTTACTCAATTTGAACCATGGAGAACGTGAATGGGCAGAATGGTGGCAAGAAATGGCAACAGTGGATGATCAATTTTCGAAGAAAATCATCTTCAGTGATGAGGCACATTTTCACCTCAGTGGATTCGTCAGTAAACAGAATTGCCGCATTTGGGCGAATGAAAATCCAAGAGTGATTGTCGAAAAACCAATGCACCCACAAAGAGTGACTGTTTGGTGCGGTTTATGGGCTGGCGGCATCATCGGGCCGTATTTTTTTCCAAAATGAGGCCGGTCAGGCAGTTACTGTGAATGGTGTTCGCTATCGTGAGATGATAACGAACTTTTTATGCCCCGAATTGGAAGATATGGATGTGGACGATACGTGGTTTCAGCAGGACGGTGCCACTTGCCACACAGCTAACGAAACAATGGCTCTTTTGCGCAACAAATTCAATGGCCGTGTTATCTCACGTAATGGCGATGTCAATTGGCTGCCAAGATCATGTGATTTGACACCGTTGGACTTTTTTCTTTGGGGTTATTTGAAAGAAAAGGTGTACGTCGATAATCCAGCAACAATTCAAGAGCTAAAGGATGAGATAATTCGGCACATTAACGGCATAGAACCTCCATTATGCCTCAGGGTCATCGAAAAGTTGGACCATCGGATGGAGGTGTGCCGCCGTGGTCGCGGCGCCCATTTGGCCGATATTTTGTTCCATACATAATTGAGTAATACCAGTATATCATAATAAAATAAAATTACAATAATTTCCTAAATAGTTTGTGTTTTATTCAAAATCAACATCGGCCCTTGAAATTTAACCACTCTTTATGAGTCACTCTCGAAGTTACCAACTTTAGGACTGAAGATTTGATTAATGCATCCTGTTGCTTCATTGGGGGCGGATAAAATCTTAGCATAGCCATCTGAACGTTCTAGCTGATCTTAGTCTGTTATCATTGATAAGAAAATATTTTCAGAATGGGATACGTACGAACTGTGTCTGTTGAGAGTCTTTCGGCAACTGGCGAATACACGATGTATATTGAAAACGTGGCGACTTCCGTGAACTGCAATTCATTTTCAAAAGATCACTTGAGTATCAAGCTATTCACATATTGAAAGTTATCGAATATTATCGAATTACTTCCTTAGCAACACTGTTTTGATTTTTAGCGGTCTTTAATTATCTGACATTATGGTGGTACAAACAGACATCTGGTGGATAAATACTTAAAGGCTGTTAGTGCAAAATATTGGCATTCTCGAGACAAAAACAGTGATATATAATACTTTAAAATCCCCGCTGTAAATACCAAATAAATAGGAAAGAGTGGAAAAACGCGACCCTTATTTTCATAAAAAAAAAAATTTTTTTTTTTAATTTACTTTTTAGTGGTAAAGAAAGTTTCATAACAGAGATGAGTTTAGGTCGACAGAAAAAAAAAGTAAGGTCCCAGCCCAATTGGATCCAATTTATTTTGCTTCCATTGTGATACGTCTAGTGGAAAAAACCTCATGTGTTGTAGTGATGTAGACCAGACCCTCTGCTGGGAATCGAACCCAGAACAACTGATCAACTAGCACACTACTCAGTACAATAGCGGATCACCCTTAGAGAGATGCGTTTAACAAAGTTTTGTTTTTAATATTGTAAGAGAAAATAAGTCTTAGAGCATGAAGATATGGGGCCGGCCGAATTTTTTATTTGCCACTTTGTGATAACTTTTATTTAGAAACAAAACCTTAAACCAATCGAATACACGAAGATTGCAGATGTGTCCTCCTATAATCGGTTTGTAGATAATGCCATTTGAAGTATTTAAGAAAGAATTAAATCAATGCTTGTGATCATTCGTTTTAGTTTCTTAAAATTATTGCAAATCCAAGCTGGTGTATTTTTCTATTCAGACCAAGAAAATTTGAATACTAGAAATAAAACATAGTACGACTTAAGGCACATGAAATTAAAGAAAGTTTTCATAAAAAATAAAAAAGAGGATTAATGTAAAAGGAAAATATAACATGAAAAAATGGAAAAAAAAGAGAAAAAGTTGAATGTTTTCGTTTCCCAATGCAATTAATCTGAATTTTAATCTCTATGAATTTTTTCACTTTATTTCGCTTTTGTTCTTAAAAGACGGACAACAACTGTGACAACAAAACAACTAAACTACCCCAGACTCAATAAATCGTATTTTTTTACGGAAATAGAAAAAAGCACACACCCACACACAAAAGAGCTTAAGTTTTAGCCATTTTTCAAGGGATTGCTCTAAGTAAGTTGGAACAAAGTTTTCTCTTGTTCAACGTTTTTTTTTTTTTATTTTGAAATTTGTCCGTTCAGCCAGTTTTATCTTAATACCACTACAACATAAGGGCATTAAGTTCCTTCTTAGACATGAAATAATGAATCTTTATGCTTCTGTTTTGGTTTTGCTTTGGTATACAAATCATATAAAAATAGACGCTGTCTGAAAAAAAAAAAAAAAAAATTTCTAACGTAAAGCCGCATTTTTCAGTGGCTTAAGATTTCCAATTAGATATCAAAATACAATAATGTTCATATTGTACAATCTTACAGGCCGCTATTTGATTTTCTTCTTGACGTTTCACTGTCATGAAATTCTAATTTTATTTTTTTATTAGTATCACTTCTATTTTTATTTGACCTTGAGTAAAATTTTTTAATTATATTTATTTTTGAGCGATGGTCTTTTTTATGAAAAGTTTTTTAATTATTATTATTTATTTCTCAATATTTCGCTACCAAATAGGTAGCATCCATCGTCAGGAAATAATAATTTGTATTAACAAAAATATTTTTTTAAAATAAGGAAAAGAAAATATTTTTGAAAGGAAATGAAAATTTTATATTAACTGAATTTATTTTGGGAATATTTATTTATACATATGATTCTAATTGTGCTTTTTCCCTTATAAACTATATGTGAAATTTATTATTACATACTTTATGATATTCTCATACAGTATGAAAAATATCATAAAGCATTTTATTACAAAAGTAACTCAAAAATTGAGGAGGAAAGCATATCCATATAGTACTATTTCGCTAACGCTTACTTAGCTCATCAGTGGATTTTCCCAACGTCTGAATATAAACCCAAGATCTATATGTTTAAAACTCAATTAATCAAACGAGAATTGTTTGAATATTAAACATACAAACCAAAAAATCTATAAACAAAAACATAACAATCCATGAGTTTACTTTTATTACATACACACATTTCTATTTTTAGTTTTTTATTCTCATCTTATATTTTATATTTCATACTGTATGAGAATATCATAAAGTATGTAATAATAAATTTCACATATAGTTTATAAGAGAAAAAGCACAATTAGAATCATATGTGGAAATGAAAATTTTTTGTTATTAATATTAAAAATATTCTTTATACACATGTATAAATGTGTGTACATGTATACATAAATAAACAAGTTTTCAAAATTATTTTCCTTTGTACATATGTATATAATACATGTATGTAAAATAACATATTTCTACAATGTAATAATAACATATATCTATAAGAATATAACATAATTATTAAAAATAATTTAATAAATGACCTATGACTATCTATTATTAACTATATTTTGCATAAAAATATATATATAATACATAATCTAAATCTAAATTGTATTAACTAAATATCTATAATTTTGTGCTAAATTTTTTTTTTATATAGAGATGCACAAATATTCATAAATTATCATAAAAGTACTTGAAATTGTAGAATTTATGGAAAAATGTAATGATGCATGAAGGCATTTTTTCTTTAACATTTTACAAATATTTCATTGTTATAAATTACATATTAATGAATTTTCATTTTAACGGTGCACATTGCCATTAAAGTCAGCTTATCACATACTTATGTATTTCAGCAAAAAGAAATGTTTGACTCATTAGAAACAATCGTAACAAAAAAAAAAAAAAAGAATAAAGCTACTTAATTTTAAATGCATATAAATATAACATAAAAATAACTCTTTTGAACACTTTCGAGTTCAATTCAGTTCTCGATGTAAAATATAACAGAATATTGGTAATTAGGAATCGTACAATAGTTTTTGTACTCGTATCATCAAAAAAATACATACACATATACATATATGTATAACCACATATACATATCATCAACTTAAATGCAAACCAACGTAACTACATAAAAATTCGAAATCGAGTTTATGACTGATTATAGTTCTTTTTATCAAACTACGCAAATTTTTAAACCCCTGCTATCAAAAATGGAAACTTTATTAAAAAAATTTTTTCTTTTTTGAAGTTTATATATATTATTTATTTTATATATATATATTATATATATAAGATGTTAACCGAAGGTTAACGAAATATCGAAGAGAGAATAAATAAAAAGAGAAAAAACCTTAAAGCTTAAAAAAATAGATTGTTAAAATAATAAAAAAGGTTATAAAAAAAAGTATTAAGAAAAATTTATTAAAAAAATTCAAACGGACGTAACTACGTAGGTATCCATTTCTTACTGCAAACGGACGTATCTACTCTTGTATGAAAAAATATAGTAGGAAATACTTTGCACAAATCTACTTCAGTTTCAAGGTAAATTTTCAAATGAAGTTAGCTTTGATATATTAATCGTAATGTATGAGATTCCCTGCAAATAATATGACTTGTCTACACATGCATGTATTGTGTTGGGTACAGAGGAGTAGGACTAGTCCAAGACTAACCCAAATATGGTTATGATGTCCTAGGGGTGAACCATATTGCCCATCGGACTAACTCAAAAACTACTCCCAGTTACCACTCCATGGAGCACCGCTGAGAGTAATTTTAAAGAGACGGTGTAATCTTAAATACTAATCAGCATAGCTCAACATAATTTATATGTAAATAGTATTTGCACGAATGCGTAATTGACAAATGAGAATACAATACAACTAACAAAATTATCCAGCATTTAAAATGAATTACATTAATTCAGTAATATTATGTTATAGCGAATGTAAGCAAAACTATTAAACGTCTTACAATTACGCAGGATAGAAAGGTAATTTACTGACTGTTGTCTTCTGCAAAAAAATAATATTTAAGAAAACATACACATAAGACTATTGAAGGAAATAAAATGTCACATTTAATGTCTGATTTAACAAACTATTTGAGAAAAAATTATGACCGCTGTGTGATTATCAAATTGGCGCAACTTTAGTTTGAATTAAAGACGAAATCTTTGCACAAAGAAAAGTTTTTCTTCTCATTTTAATCAGTTTGAAATTCTAATTTTGCATACGCGTTTACTTAGTAATCAGTCTTTTTATTTCGTATTCAACGTCACATTTTTATATCGTTGTGTTACTGTAAGCAGCACGAAGCAGCACAACGATAGAGTGAGTCAATGAGTGAATGAATGAAGGAAGAATGAATAGATGAGTTAGTGTGAGTGTGTGACAGTTTTCAGTTGGCGTCTTGATAAATACGTTGGATTCTTAGTGATTCCATTTGTCATCGTGGCATGAGTCCATTAATCATCGACCAGCGCGCATTTAGCCGCTGTTGTCGCCGGCTTGCATTTTTCGATATCGCCACACTGATAAAAGTAACTCACTGTGACTGTTTTTGCTTCTCATATCGTGTCGCGGCGTATCATATTGTGTTGAAAACGTAATGCTTTGGTTTTTGTTGACTTTAGAAAGACGTTGTATGGAAAAGTATCTTGTCCATAGATGTTCGAAAAAAAACCTTGTTTTTTGTGCGATTTGGTGGAAAAATGTTTGTGTGTAGCAGTTTGTGGTGGTAGTAAATACGTTCGTACGCAGTATGCGTTTTCATAGCTGACTGGTTAGCAAACAGCGATGGATATTTCCTTTTCTAGCTTAATGACTGACTGCTTAGAGAGCTTGTGGAGAAATATAAAATAAAATAAAATAAAATAAAATAACGACTATTGTCACAACGGTAGCCTAATCTACAAGAGTGTTAAGCTCACCAGACATCAGATACTTAGCAAAGACAAATGATATAAGACGGCAAAAATTTTGTTTTTCTTAATGATAAAATTATGCTGCCAGTTTTAATTTACTCATGCTCTTACTGTGAGCATGCTAATGCACAACATCGTCAACGGACTAAAGTAGTAAATTCTTCTTAAGCAGGAATGGTTTTATTAATTAGAGAACAGAAGAAAAGGTTAGTCACACTGCTGAAAAGGAAATTATGTTACTTAGTTTATGCTTCTAATAACGATTATCTTGTCTGTAATATTTTCTCAACTGCACGAATTCTTTTCAAATTAAACCAATGCCAATTGAAATGAAAAAAACTGTTTCGTTGTACGCATTAACGCTACGCTTTAATACACTGATGATTCTCAAATGATAATGAAATCAAATCTATGTCCTCATAGCACAGATTGGCAGACCAGATAAGTGTAACTGTTAAAACACTTGTATTGTCATTCTAAAATTCTAAAAACATATTTCAGACACACAGCACTAAATTTAGATTGTAAATAAATAATAGGTGGTATTATTGGTTCCGCACGCAAAGAAATATCTATCGATATACAATTTGCAATTATTAATTCCAGCAGTATAAGCTTTCCGCGAAGTAGATTTGACAACCCTGTTTTAAGTAATTATGAGCTGGCAATAAAGTCAATTATTGGTAAAAATAAAAGTGAAAACGTGGAAAATATATTAGTACTAGAGTAAAGTAAAAAGAAGAGTTTTGCGCTACAAATCTGAATGTGTCACATTTTTACATTCAGTATCAAATCTGCCCAGAATTTATTTATTTCAGCCGCGACGCATTTGCCACAAGCAATGCCTGTTTTTATGTTTTTAGTAAAGTTCATACTTCATACATATATTCCCAAAGGGCAAAGCTTCTGTTTCCAGTACGGGTGAGAACGAAATTAGTTTTTTACAACTTTTTAACTGTCTTTCCTTATTAAATTTTTTTTTGCCGTTTGGATGGCAATGAAAAACCACTTGATAGTTACTTTGTCCTTGGTATGAACGCTAACTAACATTTTTTCGCCGCACAGTTGCGATTTGAATATTCAGAATATTTAGAATTTAATCGAAAGCAAAAGCTTTGCTCTTTGGGAGTATATGAAGTATGACCTTTACTAAAAACATAAAAAACAACAAAGCTGGCAACCTTGGTTAATAGTAAAGGGTGGTTAAATTTCAAGGGCCGATGTTGATTTTGAATAAAACACAAACTATTTAGGAAATTATTGTAATTTTATTTTATTATGATATATTGGTATTACTCAATTATGTATGGAACAAAATATCGGCCAAATGGGCGCCGCGACCACGGCAACAGTGGATGATCAATTTTCGAAGAAAGTCATCTTCAGTGATGAGGCACATTTTCACCTCAGTGGATTCGTCAATAAACAGAATTGCCGCATTTGGGCGAATGAGAATCCAAGAGTGATTGTCGAAAAACCAATGCACCCACAAAAAGTGACTGTTTGGTGCGGTTTATGGGCTGGCGGCATCATCGGGCTTTTTTTTCCAAAATGAGGCCGGTCAGGCAGTTACTGTGAATGGTGTTCGCTATCGTGAGATGATAACGAACTTTTTATGGCCCGAATTGGAAGATATGGATGTGGACGATATGTGGTTTCAGCAGGACGGTGCCACTTGCCACACAGCTAACGAAACAATGGCTCTTTTGCGCAACAAATTCAATGGCCGTGTTATCTCACGTAATGGCGATGTCAATTGGCCGCCAAGATCATGTGATTTGACACCGTTGGACTTTTTTCTTTGGGGTTATTTGAAAGAAAAGGTGTACGTCGATAAGCCAGCAACAATTCAAGAGCTAAAGGATGAGATAATTCGGCACATTAACGGCATAGAACCTCCATTATGCCTCAGGGTCATCGAAAATTTGGACCATCGGATGGAGGTGTTCCGCCGTGGTCGCGGCGCCCATTTGGCCGATATTTTGTTCCATACATAATTGAGTAATACCAATATATCATAATAAAATAAAATTACAATAATTTCCTAAATAGTTTGTGTTTTATTCAAAATCAACATCGGCCCTTGAAATTTAACCACCCTTTATGTAGACAGTAACGACTATTCTCGTATGAATTTTCCTATGTTCTGACGGGTTAAATAGATGATATTAATGACTTTACAACTACCTCCCTGTTGACACAAAGTGTGCTGATGACGTGCGTAGTGGTATTGAAAATACGTATTATACTCAACTGGTGTTGGAGATTAATTGTTCTTTTCCCTTATCTAATCAAAAATGTAATATCTTCACAATATTGTGATAAATTAATTGTGAACTTGAACACAACAGAAAATTTTCATTAATTTATATAATAAAAACTTTTTATATATGATTTTAATTTCAAAATTGTGTTTTTTTCCCGATAAAAGAATATATGAAATGTATAATTACATACATACTATGATATTATCATAAAGTATTTTTTATAAAAGCAAACTCAAAAATTGAGGAGGAAAGCATATCCTTATATATTTATAATGTATTTAGAAATATATTTTTTTTTCTTAATAAAATGATATACACAACTTTCAAAATAAATATCTTTCTATTTTAATTATTACAATATAATTTTTATATTTTCATGTTATGATTTCATGATAATTGGATAAAAAAAAGGGAGCCTATAATTCATTCAAAAGTCCCAGTTGAAAGTTGTAAAAATTTCAGGAAGATCGGTCCAGAGGTCTGGTCTAGTATAAGGTACATAAAAACAATTAATCAAATAAATACACAACCCGTTTTATATATGTATATAAATACGAATTTCTTTTACTTTTTATAATTCTAGATCAAAATTGTTTAACGTTTTTGTTTTAAAAACAGAACGTAAAATGATTTTACTTATTAAACTTTGGGTTTTATTTCTTCTTTCAAGCCCCGAATGACGAAAAAGGCGGGATTCGGAATTTTTAAATTTCGAAAACCAGTCTCTATTGGCATTCCTAATTGCCATTGTTTGATTTTTCGTAAATATATATATTTCGTAAATACTTATATAAAAAAAAATTGAAAAAATTAAAAAAAAGATCAAAGTATTATTGGGATCGAAAAATTACGATTTTAAAAGCTTGGTGGTACAAAATAATTTTTTGCATTTATCGTCTCTAACACATGCTATTATTACGAGCAACTATATTCTTTTCATAGCACTTCTTTAAATTTTTGATAATAAAAACTTTTGAAGAAGGAGTTTTTACATTGAGGTTAAACTCACTTGCAAACTAGAATTAGGTAATCTAATATTGCTTACAATATAAAAAGTCTATGTATATACAGGGTGTCTGGTGGCAAATTTATATTTTTAAATACGATTATTTCAAAAAGTAATAAAGGGATCGGAAGCATGGTGGCGCCGTTGGAATTATCGGTTATGCGATTCGCTGTGGAGACATTTTTTAAGAGTAATGATTCCTACGTAATTGCTAGTCGACAATTTTGTTCAAAGTTCGGTATTCGGCGAAAAAGTAATGGAGCGAGTGTAAATTTAATTCGTTCGTAGGTGCAGAGATTCCGCGCAAATGCTTCGGCTATGAATGCCCCACGGACAGAGCCCAGTCGCTCTTCAAGGGATCCCGAAAACATTGAACTGGTTGAAAGCAGTTTACTTGAAAATCCGCGACTTTCAATACGGAAAAGAACAGCCTCACTGGGACTTCTAAGAGCGATTATTCATGAAATTTTAAATTAGAATCTGAAGGATCTGGATGACATACTCTTTAAAAAATAAAATCCGCATTTCCATTCTATCGTTTAATGCTCTTAATAAAACTTTATGTCAATTATTACGTTTTTTATTTAAGTTTGCAAATATAAATCTGCTACCAGACACCCTGTACAAAATTAAAAAGAAAAGTACATTTACATATTTCCATTAAATATATTAAAGAGAAAATGATAAATGTAGTTTATAGATTGCTATACGAAATCGCCAGCGATAACCTTACCATCATACTTTTAACGATTTAATGAAAAATTTCGCAATTTTTCGTTTTTGATGAATGCAAAATTAAATCAACACTCATGTAATATCATATTCATTTAACACACGCACACATGCTAAAGTTTGTAACTTTTTCTTTTACCCAAATGCCTTTAAGCCAATTTTTGTCATTTTATACCTCTCTAAATGACTGCGATACAAAGACAGCTGACGCAAGAAAAGAAAACTATCTGCAGGAATTTCACCAATGTGTACCGATAAAAAACTAAAAAAAAAAATGTAAATATTTTAAAGGCAACATCAACAACAACAACTGTAGAAATGCATTTACCCAAAATTACTCAAATTAGGCAGTCGAAGGGTACAACCTTTCGTTGCACAGCTCCTGTCTGGTCTGTCTTGTCGGTGATTGAAACAGGAATATTTATGATGTGCTTTCAAATATTTCATAAATAATTCATTGTACTGCGTGATTTGCATAATTTTCATCAAAATGAAACATTGTGTAGCATCTACTGCAAATGGAACACAACTGAAACCGCAAAAAAATCTTATAGGAATATAAAACACAAGTACTTTAAAATTTGTATGCAGCATGTTCTACTTTTTGTTTTTTTTTTTTTTTTTGTTGGGAGGGGGGGGCTTGCTACAGCAGTAAGAGCAAATAAATAATTGAACATACTGGGGTTTTTTTATACTTTTAAAGTGAACATGAACTACTGAAAATGCTACTTTTTCGCTACATCACCGCAGCATCGTCACAGAAACAGCCATCTTCATTATTGTGCAACATCAAACATGTATGGATTCTTTTTGGCAGCTTTTGAATTTTTGTCTTTCAGAGAATCTGTTAAATGTATGAACGCAAAACCGTTGATGTATGTATGTATGTATGTACGTATGTTAAAAACACATCAATTATCCATTTATACGCATGCGTAAAGTTCATCCTCCATTTATTAGCTGAGGAAGAAATCTTGCGGCTACTTTTTGCTGGGGTTATATTGCCGAATACATAAAAGTTGTCTTAATGATTGGCTTAATGTGACCCAAGTGGGATTTTTCGATGCGTAAGAAATTTAAAAGAGAAGATTTACTTTTTTGGAAATAATCATAAATCGTTTAGTTTGACAGTTCAATATACATATTATTAGAAAGTTGTAAACTTAACACGGGTCATGCTACGATATTGCGGGGGTTGAAGGACTTTCCGGGGAAAATCTATGATATATCAAACAGCCCTGTGCCTAACTGGGGATTTGACGTGACTGAGCTGAAACTGATACCACTACTATGTGCAGCTCGTCTGGGTACAGGGGCGAGAGGTCGTCCCCGAGGACTTTATGGCGGACGAGTTGCACAAGGCTGGGCTCGGCTGCCGGTCGGTCGGGATCCCACCGCACGGTCTCTAGGATGACGTGGCTGCGGTACGACGTATGGGAATTGGCAGCCTGCTTTCCCAACATTACCTAGGCTTACATAATTGCAAAACTACATTCAAAAGCGAATAGTGCCGACGAAAATTAATATCTAAGAAAGAGTGGCAAAAAAACTTGTCAAAAATTAAGGGTGGTCGAACGATAATGCACCATGTTAATTGTGAGTCACTCATTAACGTCAAGTTTTTTGCCGAACTTAATTTCACATTTCTTTCTTTCAGTGTTGGACAAATTTAACCATGGAGAGGTACACAATTGAGCAGCGCGTTTAGACTCTTGAAGCTTTTTACGAAAATGGGCGTTCAAATCAAAATGTATTTCGTGCACTTCGTGTTTTTTTTGGTGAACATAATCGACCAAATATGTACAAAATAGGGGAAATTGGCATACTGCAGCAAACCGGATCTGTAGGAGATGTGATGATGTATGCTTGCGCTTTGGTGAGGTTTTTAAGATGGTGGGGTCATCGGCTTTTTCGAAAATGAGGCCGGCCAAGCAGTCACCGTGAATGGTGTTCGCTATCGCTAAATGGTAACGGCCAGGAATTGAGTATATGGACCTGAACGATATGAAGTACCAACAGTATGGTGCCACTTGCGACACAGTCAACGAAACAGTGACTTTTTTGAGCGAGATATTCAATGGCCGTGTTTCTCACGTCGTGGCAATGTTAATTGGCCGTCGCGATCATGTGATTTGACACTGACTTCTTTCTTTGGGTATATTTAAAAGAAAAAGTGTACGTCAATAAGCCGAGGACAATTCAATAGTTAAAGAATGAAATAAATCGGCACATTAACGACATTGAACCTTTATTATGTCTCAGAGTCATTGAAAATATCGACCATCGATAAATGTATGCCACCGAAGCTGTGGCGAGCATTTGGCCGATATTTTGTTTCACACATTATTATTATTATTGTTGTGTATCTTTCTATCATAATAAAAAATATTAAGATAATTCTATGAAAACTTTTTGTTTTATTTACAATTAACATCGTGTCTTTTGGTTGGATCACCCTGGGAAAACGTTTAATACAAAAAATTTTATTTAAGATTAATAAAAAAGTGGCCACAATTAGAAAAGTAAATGCAATAGTGTTGAATGCATTATTATTTTAATAACAGATAATAAATTAAAAGCAAAAAAAAATCAATAAAAACTCATTTCACAGAAAGCCGGTCACATTTATGCTTTACATCGAAATATTTAAAGCTTGTGGTCTTTTTTCCGACCCTCGCAAGGAACAGAAGAGGTATATAAAACAATATTATGCCTATAATTACCGCTGTGTGGACATCTTTTTTCACATGAGCAAAATTGTTATGTACGTCATATAGAGAAGACGGACAAGCCACGATTACGAAACAAAAGAAGAAAAGAAAAACAGACGCTACAATATTCAAGAGTACTTGTACACCCTAAAAGCAAAGAGAACAACATTTTTAGTTAAAAAATATATAATTTATATTTTAGCCATGTGTGTAGCCCCTTCTATTGTGGTGCTGCTGCAACGAATATTGTGGCAAAATTGTTCAATCTGAATATTAAATTAATGCCTTATAATTAACGATAATAATATTTTTTTAGATCGATGTAAAATTGATTCCTATCATAACTTATGTAAATTATTATCAAGCAAAGCACAGCAGCAACATTTTTTTATAAAATATACATAATTAACGTTGGTGTTTCTTTTTCTTTTCTTTTCTTTTTTGTTTTTTTGAAAGTAAAATAACGATATTTTTATAAGAACAATTTCAAAGAATTAAATGTAGTGCAAACAATTTTACGAAGTAGAAAAAACTTTCTTTTCTTTTTAACTACGAGCACATGTGGAAAATGTACACATTTTGGTACAAATTGGTAACTTGGCAAATCAGTCACTAAAAAAACCTGGTTGTTTGCACGATAAAACTTAAATACAGATTTATGTATGTATGTATTTACTTTATCTGGAAACATCTAGTGCTTAACGGAGTTAATCATCGATTAGGTTGAGTATTCAATTGATTGATTTAGTACGTGAATGCGTTTTCTTAAGCTGATGCTACGCACTAAAGACTTTTATGCCTGCAACACTTAATGACAAACATTTTTAATCCTGAACAAGAAGATGTTTTTTTTTTGGGTTTGTTGTATTTGCTTTCGAAGAAATAAATTTGTTCTTGGCAATTAATGCCTTTTTACCAGTTCTGTTTTTTGCTCACAAAAGATAAATGACTTTAAATTACAAAAACAAACAACATTTGGATGTCCCATGTGATTGTCAAATGCAGTGAAAAGCACATCAAAAACAACATAAAAAAGAACCAAATTCGAAGTTAAAACTTAAAGCTAAAACATGAAATTTTAATTGAACAAATTGTATGTAATTATATGGCATTAACGTTTTCCGAATTCTGTAGCAACAAATACCATCATGTGGTCTATAATTAATCCAAAAGCATTAAGTGAGGACGAATGTAAAGGTATAATCACATTGGCCAAATATTCAACTAAATAAGCCTAACCATCACTTTTCTCTCCATATATTAAAAATGAATTTAAAAAAAAAACAAACAGAATCAATTGAAGCAACGATATTGTGAATTTTATTATATTTTTTTTTCTACAACCAGTGCTGCTAATGTTTGTAATCAGTAAACAATTTTAAATGATAAAAAAATTCTCCATGTCTACTTCTACGCCCAATTTTTTTAAATCCCCGGGTAATTTCATGTACAAGTTTAACTGTCCACACAAAATAGGGAAAGAAAAATAAAAGTGTCACGTAAAGTATTCTATTGTGTGACCTCAAGATCATAAATTTCAATACGAAAAATGGATATACGCAATTTGTTTTTCTTTTAGTTTGTTATGGTATTGTAGAAGTTTCAAATTAAAAAAGTTTGCAAAAGTTTGGAGGATATTATTGATTCCGCACCGAAAGAAAATTGCAACGGAAAGAAATATCGATCGATACACAATATGCAATTATTCACTCCGGTGGTATAAGCTTTCCGCAAAGTAGTTTTAACTTCCCTATTTTTAATATTTATTATCTGGAAATGCTGTCAGCTTTCAGTAAAGATTAAAAACATTTTGCAAATAAAGACAAAATTTATTCAGTGAAATATAAGTAAGAAATCTAAATGTCAAATATTTTTCTTAAATGCTGCCTTAGCTTTATCTAACCAGCTGCGTTTTTTAAAGGCCGCCCGAAACTATGTGCTGTTAAAGGGCCGTTCAGACTATTATACAAGTATTAAGACTTTCATCACATTTTACGATACAGAAATCTAAATACATTTATTGCGACTGTCAAAAAATCTAACGTAAACTGACATTTTGTATTCACACCATCACACTTGAAATAGAGATTAAAATTTTAAAAATGTTAAGCCTTTATATGAAGAAAAAAATAACAGAAAATGGACGGCACGCCACCGGCGGCGGAACAGTTGGCTTGTGTATTTTAATCAGATGAAAAGTATTATCGTTTAGAAAATTTTCAAAAATTGAGAAAGTATTATGGGATGTAAATTTTTTATCGTAATACTTGTGGTTTTCATAATATTTTGTGTTCACACTATCACACTTGCACGTATTATTTGAATTTTTGACAAGTATTAAAACAAGTATAATAGTCTGAATGGCCCTTAATGTGAAATCTTCCCAAAATTTCATTTGTGCTGGAGTGCGTTCAATGTCTTGATTTTTTCATTAATTTAACCATTTCTTCTCTTTGCGGTTTGTTGTGTATTTGTCTCTTTTATTAATGTATTTTTTTCTTTATCAAAAATAAACAAATTAAAATAAAACTAATTACTTACATTTTTGTGCTATCCTTTGGTTTTTCTTTGCAAAATTTTAACGTAAGCAAAATGTCTAAAAATATCTACTCACCGGAATCAATAATGTAGCAATACCGCAACTGTACAGATGATACGGCAAATGCGAACGATATCGATAAAGGCGGAATGAACAACTGCAAATTTTTTTCCGCACAAAACAAACTTTCCGCAAATTATAATTATACCCATTAATTTTTATATGCACACCCCACGATAACTAGTTCCAGCACAATGCATCACATGTGTAGGGGTCATGCCCTGAGTACTTGGCCAAGATAAAAAAAATAAAATAACAAACGATAGGAGCTGCATATTTTGTTTGAAGAAGTGGTTCCGACTGATATGCCATTCCATATTAAACGCTTGCAGTTTCCGATGCGGCGTGCTTACGCAATGAGAACTAAAAAATCTCAAAGATAGTCATTTCGTATTTGTGGCATTAACCTTTAAAATCTATGCTTCTCAAAAGGTCAATTGTTACCGTGTCGGAACACCACCATCATCATTATATGTTTACGCAACAGACAACAAAACAAAAAATGCCGCGTATCATAAAGCATTGAAATGAACGAATTTACAATATCACTGCAAAGCAATCGAGAAAAAAGTATTTATTTATTTCACAATGTAAATAAAACACCTGAAGATTCATTGTAATTGCAAATATAAATGGCCCAAAACTTCTATAAATACAAATGAACCCTACAAAAAAAAGTGAATGCGTTTATTATGAATTGGTACTTTCTGACGTCTTAAGCACTTCTTTATCTGAATTAATTTTTAATATCTTTTAAATGTTGACAAGAATATCACTTTTGAACTCATGGAAAACGCATTCAAGTCTGCCGATTAATTTATCAAACAACTGCGCAGTTTTAATTTAATTTTTGCACTTTGCATTGTATTCATGACGAGCTATTTTGTTAAATATGAACACATGCTTAAACTTAACCAAGTTATGGAACATTTATGGATTCTAAGGACTCATTTAAATGAAGTGATGTACCAGTTTATTTGCAATAGAACCCAGGCATTAACTATTTCTATTTTTGCTGGGACCATTCAAATATACGTTTTTTTTTCTCTTTCCTACTGCTTTTATGCATTTTAATATAAATAGAATTTTATGGGAAAACAACGTGTGGTGCGTCAGCTAATAAGTTGCACGCAGATTAGTTCCACTCTCATATTGCTTGTATTCTGGTAAGAATTAGTTCATTTTTAGCGCTTCAAAAGTAACATAAACATAACTTTAAAACCCTATCGAAGTACAAACCCACTAATTATGTGCATATAAAAATGTCATAGATTTTTCAAAAACTCATTTGTGTTGTTTCTTTATGCCCGAATAATGCCCCTGTTCCGATTTTATGAGAGTAAAAAGTGCCTAATTTATTATTAATTATTCCACAAGTTACAAGTGAAAAATAATTGCAATTTGTTAATAATCAGACTGGAACAAATTTGTTATTAAAGTACATATATTTACAAAAAAAAAATTATACTATAGAACACCTTTTCAATGAAAATTTTTTATTGAGAAAATTATTAGAAAATCTTAAAGAAAAAAGTTTCTTGGGACAAATAAAAATGTTGCAATAGAAATAGATATTAATTTGGAGCAAATATATCTTTGAGTTAATAGAAAAAGATTAATGATGGAAACTTAAGAAGAAATTACGTGACCGGCTAATGAATTTTAAAAATACATACATATCAGTATACACACATGCATACCGAAATACATTTACTTAGTTTTTCACAAAATTTAAATTATAGAAGAAATTTACTTTCACATTTTCCACTTTATTTTTATCACATTTTTCACATCAAACCAAATTTGGAAAATAAATTATATGACAACATGGCAGAGGAGAGTGAATTAATGAACAACATTAAGGCGAGAAATTGAAAAATGAACAAATCCTAAATTGTTTGAAGAAATTAAACATTTTTGTTTTTACTTTTTTTTTTTTAATATTTTTTGTTTGTATTACTGTTGTTTTTGTATCTCACAATGACTCTAATTTAACATTATCTTGACAAATAAAAATATTTAAAATAATCCGGTAGAAGATGTGGGCTTAAACAAAGAATTGAATGGATAAATAGGAAAATGACGGCACAGAGGAATGTTACACGTCAAGAGCATTTGAAATAATCAACGTGACAAATTATAGAAAAATTGAATGTGAAATAGCTGAAATGGAATTTTCATTTGCGTTGAAAAATATTCTATACTATTTTCTATAATTTTCTTCGCTACGATTAAGGTTCTAGAAGTACTTAAAAATCAACAATTTTATATTTCATAAACTTAAAAAAGATTAGTGATTCATTTAGGCAATGAAAGAGGAATAAGTTTGTGCAAAACACATTTGGTGCGCATGAGGTAAATTTCATACAAAAATTTATATGAAGTATTTACCTATATATTAGATTAGAATAGATACTGCCTCAGATTACTACGTTTATACGTATGAGTTACGAGTACACAGCAACAAATTTACAGTCACATGGCACATAAACAATTGTCTGGCAGCATCAAAAAAATCTTCCATAAGGGTTTGAAAAAAAATTTGTTTGTTAACAAGAAGTTTTTGGTTTCCAAAATGTTGTAAACATTTCACAATAAAAAATACATAAACAAGAGTTATTCTTGTATTGCAATGAACACTGAAACCGAAAGTTTTCAAACAAGCGGCAACGTTTCACAACTTATTTGCAAATAGGGGCATTATTCATGACTTGTTTTCGTGAGTTAATAAATCGCGATAAAAAAATATATGGCAATATTTACGTTCTCATTTGCGTATATGTAAGTCGTATGCTTAAACGTGGATATCACTAATATAACGAATATTCGTATCACCGTATATCGTATCTAGTCGCCTCCGTAGCCTAGTGCATAATGGTTGCCAGATGTGACGATTTATTGCCACTTTTCCTTAAAAATTAAATTTTTTTTTAATAATATCAATTTGACAAATTTAGCTTAGGGGGCGACATCGAAGAAAATAAGCATTTCATAAACGAGTCAGTCAGACTTCAGTGCCAAAAACTATATTTACATACAGACTCTGTATATCCGTCTACATTGTTTACGCTGTAAAATCTTAACGGCACATTTCACAGCTAAGGTTTATTATTTATGGTTTTATTTTATGAAATAAAGTGGCTGATCGAGAACTACCGATTTTTATCAAAAATTAATAATATGATAAGCATGGCGCTTACGTCTTTTTGGCTTTGATTCGACACATTTCACCAATTCTACTTCAATATCAATTCATATTAAAATGTTGTTATTAATTTTCTTCAACATATATGCATTTCATATTTAAATAAATAAAAATCTCCACTTAAATATTGAATTTGAAAAATCAAAAAAACAATAGAATTACAAATAAAACAAAGCGTTACCATACTTTACTTTTGTGTTTCATTATTTATGTTGATGAAAATGGATAGTTTTTAAACAGACATTAAATAAAAATTTTTAATTAAATTTAAATATGTCTGCTGAAGCGGAGAGAATACTAAATTCATACCAACTGTACTGTGAAAATTTGGTGTAATTCCGCCTACGCTTTGTTACTAAAATTTATTATTTATTTCATATTCCTTCAATTTAACATAACTAACATAACATTTTAATAATAAAAATAGTGTAAATTATTTATTTCTTGTTGTCCGATTTTTTGTTACTGAAAAGACGATTTTTTATATTTTATCAGGATTTTGACGATTTTTAGAGAAATTTATTTGGTAGGTTACGGGTTCGACTACAACCTAGACACTAAGTGTTTGTGCAGACAAGATTCGCAAATTGTTTGTTATTTTAAATAAAATATGCGTTCGAAAACAAAATACAGGAAGTATAATAAAATTCTTAAAATGAAAGAAAAATATAAATTTTTAAAATTTAAAATTTTGTTTGTTCATATCATTTTGTACTAGTCACTAAATCTCAGTAGAGGAATTTTGAGCTTCAAAAATAAATATATTTAAGTTTTTTCTGCTACAACTCTATTATGCGTCTTACCACATTTGCTCGATTGGAACATTCGCTGGTGTATACTTTGTTTACCATGATAATGTTAAATTCAGTTATCGGAAAATCATTGATATTGGCGCAAAGAAAATATGTTTTCAATTAAATTAAAAATATCGAGTGTTGCTAAATTTCAGATTGTATATTCGTACTCGTATTCGACAAACAATGGCGCAGATACTCCTATTCTCGAATGTACAAGAAATATTCGTGTTCGTAACATCATGTTAAATTAAGTGTGATAGCTCTCCTTTACTCCCAGTTCACACTATGAAATTTTGAATTTATAGATGAGAGTGAAAAGAGCAAGTGAGAAGATTTCGTAGTTCTCTCTTCTATCACCTATAAATTCAGTATTTCTTAAATAAAAATTTCATAGGGATGAATGTTATTTTTTAATTTAATCATTAATTCTTTTAGCCACCGATTCACTCAATTCTTCACATTTTCAATACTGCCGTCGTTTGTTTATGATTCATACAAAAAATTTTACAACAATTCCGGAGGGTTGGTTGATTAATTCATTGATAAAATAAGAAAAAACAACGAATTAAATTTCTTTTTTTTTTCATTTAAGGCATGTGTAGTCATTTGATTAATTGGTTGAAAATTAAAATTTTTTAAGCACGTCCCTTACGGGCATTCTACAAAAAAAAAAGAAGAAAATTCAAAGTTATTTCATAAAGTGTCATACATATATTTAACTCCACGCTGTAAGTTTTCCCTTAAAATAATGTTGGGGGGAAGTTAAGGGTATAATTTAAATAACAATCACTTTAACAAGCAGTAATTACAACGTTTATTTCTTGTACTTCTTATGGTTTAATTCTTTTTTTCTAACGTATAAATATTCTTAACTTTTTAATAAAACCACATAAATGTAAAACAATTTTTTAAGATGCAAATTTTACCGACGTTAAATAAAATTAATGATGCCTTAAAGACATCTCTATCTCTATCAAAGTAAGCAAGGATGTAAGTATTGTAATTTCAGAGAAATATACAAAATTTTTTATCAGTCAGTGACAGCAAAAAGTATAAGGCTGCCTTTTCCTTTATTATCGCGCTCTGTCGCAGTTATCATTGTGTAATATCTGTCTCGTCTTTTGTATAAAGAAATAGAAAAAATATAAAACGATACCACAATATAGATTTAGATAACGTATGTACAGACGTCGGTACATACATATTATATTTTTGCAAAGAATAAGAAAATAAAGTGAAATGCATTAAACATATAAAAATGTAATTATGGCGGCAGGCAAAATTGAAAGTGATTAAAGGAACAGGCAGTATGTAATTGATTTGAAATTGTAATTTTCTAATGTGATCTATGAAATAGATAAAATTTTTTAATTTGTCTACTGATTTCTCAACCAAAACTAACATACACATATACATTATTATTATTATTATTATTTATTCCATACTCCATTAAGAGCTCAAGGATGCAACAAGTGATTTACAATTTCATATCTGGCCTAACTCATTAAACTTCTTCTTCTCCAAGTCATCGTTGGTCTGCCTTTACTTCGGGTTACTTAAGGATTTCAAGTCAGCATTGCCTGTTGGATATCACCATAATGCTAGGAACACAATTGATACGATCGACGAATTATTCTTTGCGAACTTTCGTCCTCAGAAATAAAACACATTTGTGGATATGAAAATAAATACAATAACGCCGTCGACGAAATTCGTCGTGCCTGACGAACTCTGAGATATATTTATTTCTAATTCATACGCCGACGAACGACAAGCAAATTAGTACAGAGTTACCGTTTTTCATTTTAGTTGTCAAATATATTAGTAAATAAAGTAAATTTTTATTTTAATAGTTGTTTAATTTATAAATATATAATTTAAGTTAAATATACGCAATTATTTGCCATAAAATTGCTTTCTAATTGTTTTCTGTTAATGTTTAATTTTTTCAAGTAATTTTTTTTATACGGCAACACAGACAGCAAATAACTTTGATAATTATGATTATGACTGCTGCAATTTTTTTTTTCGGTATTGTGTGCCACACTGGGAATTTACGCAACTAGTTTTTACCGAAGAATTCGTTGAGCACGACGAAGTTCGTCTTTCGTCCGAATTGTGTTCTTAGCATAAGACTTGCGCAGTGTTAGGCCTATCCAACTGTATTTCTGGTCTGTATTTCAACATTTGGAAAAGATCTTCGGTTATTGTCGTTAACTCTTCGTTTGGGATCGTTTTCGGCCACAACATTTGCATTATGTTTCGTAAACAGCAGTTGATGAACGATTGCAGATTCTATTTTATTCCAGCTGTTCCAAGCCAAATTTCAGAACCATACAATAGTCCTGATTTCACGTCACCGTTATAATACATATACAGGATGTTTGGTGGCAAATTTATATTTTTAAATACGATTATTTCAAAAAGTAAAAAACGGTGCAGAGGGAAGGTGGCGCCGTTGGAATTATCGATTGTGCGGATTTGTGGCCGAGTGAGCAGCGCGCGTTCGCTGTGGAGACATTTTTTAAGAGTAGTGATTCTTACGTAATTGCTCGTCGACAATTTTGTTCAAAGTTCGGTATTCGGCGAATAAGTGAAGAAGCAAATGTAATTTTTTCGTGAGTGCAGAGATTGCGCGAGTTATGGAAACCCCAACAATAGCCACAACAACAACAACACCACCAGCAAAACCACCTAGATTAACGTAATAAGTCAATGCCCTAGAAAAAACTGCTTAATTGCAATTATTATTTTTTTGTATCTTTTTATTTCACAATATTTATTTTCACATAAAAAAAGGAACAATTTAGTTTAATAAGAATTTATTGCATTTTTATTTTTTATGTCTTTAATTTTGCAATCAACATTTTAAAGCTGAATATGCATTTCTTTTTATAAATAATTCTTTTTCTATATTTTTTGTGCCCTTGTTATTTTAAAGCTGAATCTGCATTTCTTTTGGTATAAGAACGATTGTAATATTGATTTGAATTAATTAATAAAGTGACTTTAAAAGTGACAAGAAGTTTTCTTTTAAACAAGTGCACACGCCACTTATAACTCGCGCTACTGCAACTGGGCTATGAATGGCCCACGGCCAGGGCCCTGTCGATCTTCAAGGGATCCCGAAAACATTGAACTGGTTGAAAGCAGTTTACGTGAAAATCCGCGACTTTCAATACGGAAAAGAGCTGCCTCACTGGGACTTCCAAGAGCGATTATTTATGAAATTTTTAAAAATTATCTGAAGAATTTGGATGATATACTCTTTAAAAAAACAAATAAAGAATAAATAAAAAATAAATAAAATGAAAAGTTAAAGTGTACGCTAAAACCGGTTTTTCCAAACAAAATTTCGACTTCAAGCAGACATTAAGTTTAACAATTGTTTTGAATAAGGGCATTTGACATTAAAGGCAATTATTACAGCTGGGTGATAGTTAAACACTTTTTCATTATTATAACTAATTACAAGTTTAAGCTAAAAGTAAGCCATAAGCTAGAGGCAAGTTCATACTACCTCTAACTGGGATCGTGAAGTTTATTCATTTGAAGTTGCCACATTTTCATTAGTTGCCAGTAGTTGAGTTACAGGACATTTTAATGAAAAAAACTTTTTTTCCCTGTTGTCCCTGCTTTTATTAATAATTTATTTAAGTATTCAAAAGTAGACGGTAATTGATCTGATATAGAGATACGTTGAAAAAATTTCCTTTTTTACAGGCAAATTAGTAATAATGATGAATTGTGTACTTCCAGCTTATTGCTCACATTTGCTAAAGATATTTCTAACAAATGGGTACTTTAGCGCCTAGTTGTAATAATCACCCTATATTTGTTATATACTTATATCTGCTCAGGTCACTCTTGAGATCTTTGTGACAAATTTTATATCTTTCCAATTATTTTCAAGTCAATGTGGTATAAACAACCATTATTTGCAGTTTCACTGGAAATATATACCTTTAAAATAATGTCATTCCTAATTTTGCCATGATTTAAATTGTAGACAACTGCCCTAAAAGCAATTTTTCCTTATCGCTAAGTTGTTGTTACTGCATGCCGAAAAATTCGTTTCTTTTAGCACTGCCAGAGGACATAATAATTTTAATTTCTCCTGTAAATTTTTTTTTATTTCAAATTTTTAAACATATCTTAAGAACACAAATGTTTACAACAAAGAGCTTTTTTTTTTGTTTAAGAAATGGTTGATAGAATGGCCAGATAATAATGACCCGAAGACTTATTGTTAAGCATAGTGTTATAAAAATAAATATATTTCTCTCTATTTTTTTTTTTTTGCAACTAACAATTTCATTTTCATTACTTCTTTTCTAAATGACCACTTTTCTTGTTACTTACTTAAGGAAAACCAAGAAAAATTGAAAAGATACAAAAAATGGAGACAACAAAATATTAGAGAAAGCAAAAAAAAATAAATAAAAGAAGAAAACAATAATAAAAGAATAAAAGAGAACATGTTCTTAAGTGCAAATGAACTTAATGATTTCCGAACATTCCATTGACACTCTCAGCCAAGCCGGGGTTGATAGACTTTAATGGAGGATGCTTTTGCTCCAGCCAGCCAACCGACCATCAACTAGTTGAGAAACAAAATTGGAAGGTTAAAAAGCATAATCTTAAATGTATGTGTCATTGCATCTACTTACTCCCCACTAATACTAAAGTAATGATTACAGATTTCCTAAATGCTTTTGTTAGAGAATATACTACTACTATTTTATACTCATGACTGAAGAACTTCTCTGCTGCGATGCTATTGGAGGTAGTTTTGTTCTGTAATAGTTGCGTTGGGTGTGGTAATACAAAGCAATTTGATGTTGTTATATATTCAACAGAATAAGGGAAAACTAAGAGATATTTGAAGGCCAAAATATAATTGTAAAAATGGAAAAATCTCCACACCACATTGAAGGAAGACAAAAGCAATCGCTTTTCTAGTGCAATTGTGAAAGTAGCAAAAAAAATTTAAATCTAAATGAAATTAATAAAACCTAAGATAATGAAAAATCTAAACTGGAATTCTTTTTCAATTAAAAAAAAATTAATAAAACATTTTAGTTTTCAATTCAAAAGGAAAACTAATTAATTAAAAAATGTTATTAATGTCATTAAAACGTTTGTAGTGCGAAAAATAATCTCATTGTAGCACAAATGTTTGTATATATTAAGATGAAGATCTCAGCTGATGTAGGGTATCACAGTCTAAAAATATGTCTGTACTGTCACTTTTTTTAGGTTTCAGAACTGTAACAGTTGCATTCATTATATTTGAACCAACTTAATATATGATATTGAAATATGTCAAGCTATAACAGCAAAAAACACGTAAGCGTCAAAAATTAAATTTCTTTCCATTTTCACATACATAACCAGTATAAACGTCCAAATTATTGTCGCTGTAAAATCGCAACGGCATATTTCACAGCTCTGATATTTTGTGAACTGATGCGAATAATCGAGATCTTTCGTTTTGCATAAAAAAAAAAGTATAATAAATAATCACCGCTGTTACGGCTTTTTGGGCGGCTATGGTTCAACTATTGACCATCAACTTTTCTTATAATGAATGCAACCGATAGTTGCAATAACAGTTGATTGGAATAGAAAGAATAATTATTCTATAGCTGGAGGGCTTCTGTTTTCTGTGCATTTAGCACGTTGACACTGCAGGCAGAATTTCGATGGTTCAATCCACCGTCACGCTATAATTTTTTATAATTTGTTAATAGTGGCTCTCGGATAACATAAAAATTAATGCGACAACATAACACCAGTGACGACATAACCACTACTAGAACTACTTTCTGCTTTTATAAGCAGAACTAATTTTGATTCAAAGAATTCTTTATTTTTAAAATAAAAAATATTATACACTTGTGAGTCTTTTCAATAAACTTTGTTGAAATATTCTATATTAAATATTAAATATACCAATATAATTCCTTTACAGCACTGTTTAAAAAAAAACTGCAGTTCAAACACAAAATTCGCCTCAGACCTTTTCAAATTTTTTATAAGAAAAAAAATCCATATATATATAAATGTATCTAAGTATGTGGATTCATAAAAATCTGTTCATTCGATGTTATATTCCTAGACGTTTTGTCCTTTCAGATACTTTAGAAAATCATCGCAAATGTGTTAGAAATACTAAACCACGATAAAAATGATTTTTCTTTCATTCTACACCAATCTCACTTTTGTTCATTTATTGTGTATGTATGCTGGGAGTGAACTACCAAATAGTTGTAAACTTATTACTTTTTTTCTATAAACGTCTTCTATTGGGGTATTGAAAGAAACACAAAAAAAAAGAAGAAAATATGCTTTGAAACTTCGATAAAAAATATTTTATCAAAATCTGTTGGTTTATTATTAATAAAAGATTTTGCAATGTAAGCAAAAAATTGCCAAAAGAAATGCTATTAAATAATTTATAATTGGAAATTGAATTTTTATCCACGTCTTTTTAAATTATTACTGCCTTATTCATAAAAATATTTCTGGCTTATAAAGACTGTAAATGACAATGCAATATTATTATATTGTTCGTCATTACTGGCGGCAGAATTTTATGAATATGACTTTAATAGCAATAGTTTAACCAATAATATTTGATTCACAGATTTTTATTTACTATTAGTTAAACCGCCAAATGTCATTGGTTAACAAATAGTTAGACAACAGCTGATTAGTAAATTCGAATTAGTATTTTTATTTTGATATCAACTATGATAATATAATATATATATATAAATACTAGCGTACCGCGTTGCTGGTCCTAAGCAAACATTAGTGTTGTATTACCACACGATTTATTTATTTAAAATAAAAAAAAGCAAAAAAACTAAATATATGTATCTGTCATTGGTGGTGCAATATGAAAATTGGATTTTGACACGCCCCTCCGCCCGCAGACCGAAAATCAAAGATCAGACAGTGTCACCCGCCTGAATATTCTGAAGATTCTCTGAAAATTTCATCAAAATCGGCCCAGCCGTTTCGGAGTCCATACGTTACATACATACACACTTCTTGTTTTATATATATAGATGCAGGGTGGGCATAAATAATCACCCGATGTTATTTTGCTGTAATTTTTTTTTAAGACAAATTTTGGCACTGCTTATGATATGGGCTAAGTGACCGCCGCCAGAGTTGATGACCATACATTAGGGTGGGGCGATTTGAAAATATTAATGGGCGCTTCGCGTTTCTGATTCTTGGGATTGTACTAAGCAAAAAAGTCCACTAGACCATACGTCTACGGTGAAAATCGAGCTGGCGCATTTTGACTTGATCAGACTTTTGTCACGTTTTTTTTTTTTTTTTTTTTTTTTTATCTGGGACCAGCTCTCAGGAGATGACTCCTACACATGTGAAGCATTGTGCTGGAACTATAGGAAAGGGATAGTAGGAGAAACGACAGGAGGTCAAGCTTAATTAATTATTTTTGCAGCTGTGCTTTCGCACGTTCTTTAGTTTTTTTTATACTCGTAGCAGTGCTGAAGCTTCGGTTTAGTAGCCATTTTTATTATTATTTTACTTCGCCGGTGCTACACTATACCGACGAAGGAGGGCGTTCTGATGTGATTGTGGATTGCTATCAGCTGAAGCCGGTATTGTTCAGTACCAGTGACTATGCCTTCGTCACTGAAACCGTCCGACAACAACTGACGCACAAAGACGCACATCAGAAAAATGCGAGATGTTTATTTTTATTTTAAAATTTTTAGTCTGAAACTGGGGTTGAACCCATGTCTGTTTTTGGATTCGTAGTCAACGTGCAGACTACCATCCATCGTGCCATCGCCACCCTCTTTTGGATATTTTGGCCTATAACAGCCAAACCATTGAGATTTTCGATCCAATACTATGACAAAAATTGTAGCCAAGACAATAGTTAAGAACTCTCTAGTACATCGCAAAAGCATTGGAACGCTCCCTCATTCAGTTTTGGCCTTGTGAATGTGCAAATTTTTCGTGAAAATATTGATAAATTACCATTTTCAGTTGTTCATAGCGCAAAATCATAAAAATGTTCGATTTCTTACTTTTTATTCTATTTTTTTATTTATTCTCTTTATTTTATTCCTTATTTTTTATTCTTCTATTGTTTTCAGTTCATTTGATGCATTTTTGTTAGTTTACTGTAAAAAAACATTATATTTTTGGAAAAAAAAGTGGAAAAAGTAAGAAATAGAACATTTTTATGATATGAAAAAAAACGTGACAAAAGTCTGATCAACTCAAAATGCGCCAGCTCGATTTTCACCGTAGACTTATGGTCTAGTGGACTTTTTTGCTTAGTACAATCCCAAGAATCAGAAACGCGAAGCGCCCATTAAGATTTTTTTCCGTCCATACTAATCGCCCCACCCTACCATACATACAGAGCCAAAGGTTTTTATTAAATAAAATTACAGCAAAAAGGCATCGGGTGATTACTTATGCCCCGGGTGATTACTTTTGGCCCATCGTGTATAGAATACTATCAGTTTTTATTTTTTTCTTTTTTTTGACAAAAAAAAATTTTCATTTATATATATTGTAATAGTATTAGTAAAAAATTATGTAATATGTAAAAATGATGTAAAAATTAGTAAAAGAAAAAAATTAATTATAAAATATATATTTTCTGAAATAGCTACACAAAGTTGCAGCGAAAGAAATATCAATAACTTTATAACAAAAATAAAAGACACTGAATTTCTAACCAACCCTCGAAGTAATAGTTTTGATTCGTTCTATTTTATTTTGAAAATAAAACACAAACTTTAACTCATGGGATGGTTAAACATCAAAAAGTTTTACGAGTAGTTAATATTTTTTTATTCGGCGTTTTATTTTATATATAAATTTTATCATTTATCACTTTACTTAAATAACCAGCATTTAAAAGTTTATGACAATTTCTGTAGTAATTCATTTTCAAAGAAAAAGTAACAATTTTTATTATTTGCTGGCAACAAGCGCATAAAACTACTAAAAACAAAATATACATACACATACGTACATAAATTTCAAATACAAATAAACAGCAGGAGTTGTTTGCTTCACAAAGAACTTTTCCATAAATATAATATTTTTATACATTCGTTTTACTTTTAGCAAATAATTGTTTTAAAATGACCTGAATATTTAGAGACAAGCATACAAGCCTCCGCTTACGAAATATCCACAGAAATATTTTGAAAAGCATAAAAACAGAACTGGTGGTATAGAGCCTTTCTTTGTAAAGTGGATATTCGGTTTATGAAAATAGTTTTTAGCTTCAGATGTGCAAAAATCCAGCACTGAATGTAATAAAACGACGATTCTAAATTAAAAAGGAAAATAAATAAAAATGAATTTCAAGCAAATAAAAAATGTATGCAAATGTGTACGTGCGGTGGTTGTAAACTGGCAGAAACGACCAATGATCCTACAGGGATGGGAAACAGCAGAAAAAAAAAAGAAATGTCGTTTTTTAAGGATTAGATTCACATAAATGTACACGTGTACATGAAGGAATGTGTGCGCATACTTTGGCATACAAATAAATAAATGTTATGCTTCAATTCACAGTTGCGAATAAATAAATGCAAAGCAAATGCATATTATAATTCAATAAGAGAATATTCGATTCCTTGAGAATATTTGTAAACAATTTAATTATTTTTTTTTTTTTGGTTTTTTGTTATTCAGTTCAGGCAAGTTCAGTGAAATAAATTTGTTTGGCAAGCATCAACGCGCAAAACCACTTCTACATTCCAACATTATTATATTAAAATAAAACCTTATATTTAAAAAGCATTCGCAATGGTCTAGACTCTAAAATGATGAAATTAAATTCGACTTATTTGTATGCGATTCGAGAAATTATTTCCGTACATCACCAAATCAAAGTTTTTCTCTGGTGTATGTGGCTGCCTGCTGCAAAGTATGATGAACGGTTATTTCATTCCTTCGTAGGTCTGGCAGGGTTTTGAAACATTTTTAACCATTTAAATTCAATTGAATTTAATATGATTTCCCAAACAGGAGAGCTGATCAACTATATTTTCTGAACCCCGTGAAGTGGGTATCAAATAAAACCTATTCCTGAGAAGGAAAAAACAGAAAGAGTAAAAACAAAGCACTCAATTCAAGTGGCTGACAATAATGGGTACTAAACTAAATATAGCTTCTATAAAAGTAAAATGGCGGACCCAACAAGACAACGAATAGAAATGTGGCTATTAAATAAAACTGATTTTTTTAGAGGAACTAAAAATTCAATATGGTGAACGATTCGAGAATATGCGCAAAATGCCCGAAGGCAAATTTCACTTACTACAAATTCTAAATGTTGAACAACACACCCACGATATGCATATTAAGTCATAGAATAACTGAGAAGAATATAAAACCATCACCAAATGGAGAGACACATTTGTTGGAAATCTTCATTTATATGTTTTTTAAAATATTTAATATAACTGTTTTTATGTTCAACAGAAACTATCTAGTTACCATTAATTTATAAATTTTCACTCTGAAAAATATAAAATATATTATTTTAGATTGTCAAATAAATTAATTGATATATACACTTTTGAACATTGAAAAACGACTTTTATTTTTATTAAGAAAGGAAATAACGTTTTTGGCCTTTTACATTAGTAATGTTTGCTGGAAACATTCCGCAGTGGACCATTGTAAAAGGCGATGCAGGAAAAATGGTCTGCAAGAGCGATTGTCGGAAATATATATATAGATTGAGGCATAACTAAAAAATTTCAGAAAATATATTTAAAAATATTTTTTAACGAGCATTTATGTATTCCTTTGTATGGAGTGCATAACATCCGTGTACATTTTATTACACTTTAAATTAATTTTAAAGAGTTGCAATTTCTGTTGCACACAATTTACTCATGCTGTATTTTCCAAAAATGCTTCTAGTTTACAACATGAGGGTGGCGATGGCACGATGGATGGTAGTCTGCACGTTGACTACGAATCCAAAAAAACCCCAGTTTCAGACCAAAAATTTTAAAATAAAAATAAACATCTCGCATTTTTCTGATGTTGCATTAGTGTGTCTTTGTGTGTCAGTTGTTGTCGGAAGGTTTCAGTGGCAAAGGCATAGTCACTGGTCACTGAACAATACCGGCTTCAGCTGATAGCAATCCACAATCACATCAGAACGCCCTCCTTCGTCGGTATTGTGTACCACCGTCGAAGTAAAATAATAATAAAAATGGCTACTAAAGAAGCTTCAGCACTGCTACGAGTATAAACGAAGAACGTGCGAAAGCAGAGCTGCAAAAATAATTAATTAAGCTTCACCTCCTGTCGTTTCTCCTACTATCCCTTTCCTATAGTTCCAGCACAATGCTTCGCATGTGTAGGAGTCATCTCCTGAGTGCTGGTCCTAGATAAAAAAAAAAAAAAAAAAAAAAAAAATGTTTGCATATTTATGGTCGCCACTGTATGTACATTCTAAAATATATGTGCATAAACGTTTACGCTATTCTATGACTCTTTGCTATTAAAAAGGTTGGCATTTGTTTGTTTTCTATATGAGAATTGCGGAAAACCCTTAAAGCAATTTCAAACATTATAAAGTGACCAACATGAAATGCAATACGTTCATGACAGAACTATGCAGAATTTTTTTTTTAATTTTTACTTAAACAGTGTTACAGTGTTAGTAATTCCAGCAATGCATCGCATGTGAAAGGGCTCATCCCTGTTCCAAGATATAACTGTAAACATTAAAGGAGAATTTTTCATAATTGTAATTAGGAATTCTTCTCTTTTACGAAAATGTAACATAATTATCAAGAAACTAGTGCTTTACCCGAACAATGGCTGCACGGCCCAAGGAAAAATTCTTAATTTCCTCTGTGTTTTATCAATCTGTTCAACCAGTCAACTTTTAGTTGGTCACATCTTCAATTCATAACGAACTATTCCTAGTGCATTTTTAATACCAAATGTATCTTATCGTTCTGTCAGCTGAGGTAAGAAAAAAAAAAAATCGGCGAAAACCAAAACGGAAGCAACAGGAGCTACACTCCTCGTGTGGCAGTAGTAGCTTTAGCAATGGAACGAATGAACAATACCGCAACATTTTCCCCTTCAACTGTGGTGAAACATAAATGTGAAAAATATTTTCAGTTCTTACAGTTTCTTCTGTGAAAAAAATCTATAATAATCCTCGGTTAAAGAAAAAATAAGGAAATGTGAAAAAATAAGCATGTTTGGTACACCTGCAGCAGTAGCTATGGCAGTATTAGCCCAGGCAATAGTAACAAGTTAGTAATAGTTAATAAAAAGAAAAGAAAAAAAAAAAAGAAAAAAGATTATGAATGGAACGCTTAAACCTTTTATTTCAGTAAAAAGAGGCATACAGATGAACCAAATCCACCATACTTGTATACCACAAGATAAAAACAAGGAATACTACAAAAAAAGGGAGATAATGGCAACAATAAAGGAAAGAACTTAACATTTTGCTGGAGTTTGTAATTGTGTTGCAGGAAAGCGCGGCAATAGAAGGTGAAAAACTAAACCGAAAAGGACAATGACCAAACAATTTATGGCTTCTCGCGTTACTAAAAGGTGGCACTAAAATACTAAATAGTACAATTTCTAAAGAAAAATGACATTATACTGAAATGCTGCTAACAAACAAAAAATAAAAAAAAAAAAAATAAGAATGAAATTATAAAATGTGAAGAATAAATTCATGGGTGGCCACTAACAAATATTTGAAACCGGACAGCAACAACTGCAACAGCAACAGCTCTGCAAGTAATGACAATTATAATGAAAGAAATGGAAATGTTAGTTACGGGCATTGATAGTGGAAAGATGTCCATTATGTAAAGTCATTTTCAAATAAGCATTTAAAACACCGCATCACTAAGAACAAACCATAATATATTTCTTTTTTATATCTTTAAACGACATACAGCTGCTGCTGATCAATGGTTCTATTAAGAAAATAAAGATTATTTAAGCAGACCACGAATATTTCCCCTTTTAATTGTTGATCTAATGATTTCATTATCTTATTTCGGTTTCTTGTTCTTGTTGTTTTTAAAGGAAAAATAAATTAAGATATTTTGAGCTTCTAAACGATTTTACAGATAATGGACTTAAGAACAGTCAAATATTTTAAAATTAAGAAGCTGGATTAACTTTGTGCCTACGACCGGTATCCATAAGATACAAAAAATTATTTCACTGACATCAGAGAAGGTTTTAATTTTGAATTTAAAATTTTAAGGATTCAGCTAAATAATTTTCACTTTACCGCGCAAACCTTTTTGTTTGTCACAATAAACGCAAACAAAGAGGGCACAATTTTACAATTTCTAAAATGGGAATTATGGTAGTTTCGGAAGTATTAAAAGTGTCTGCTGCAATTGACGCTAATCTTCTACACAACAGCGTAAATTGTTTGCACATTTAGAATTCCTTTAACACATACAAAGCAATAGTGTGTATTTCCTCTATGTATTTGGGTTGTCATTGGGTTTCATTCCCAGCTCGGTCAAGTTAAAAATATTTTCTGATTTTTCTGTGCTACAACAACCTCCTTTGGCATTATTGGAGCAATAAAACGTCAGCGAATTAAAATAATAAACAAAAAGCCTCCAATTAGCTTTAAAATAATGCAATCCCGAGCCATTGTCATATGTGAGAAATGTATTTCGTAAATAACGTAAATTTTATGGTCGTCATAATCGACCCACCGAACAGGCTCCAGATTCACTTTATAGGACAGATCGTCTTCAATTGCTACATCGGCACCTGCCGGTAGCGCATAATCCGACGGTGTGCTTAACACCGGATGAATTCGGACGTTCAGCACATCCCCATGCCACATGGAAACACAACTACTGACTGACTAGGTACACCTATGTTGCAATCCAAGTATCATATTTTTCCTTCGCCTATGATATTACACTTTGCTGAGGTGTTTTTGGGCTTTCTATGCCCACTGTAACATCAGAAGGTTTAACGCCATGGTCTTTTCATGCAGGCTTCATTTATCAATTTCTATTAAGATAGAGTACAATAAACTTCCACCTGCATAGTTCAAGACAGTCTCCATTGACTACTGTTGAGTGCAACAAGTCTAGATTAGTAAAAGTCATATCAGAACATACGACTATATGTCCCGAATAGACCAATAACTAATCCCCTCACGTGACTTTATGCATTAAACCAGCCACTACGAATCCAGGTTGACAGGAAATACTCCAAGGAGCATATCAGTCGTTAAACCCTTACTTATTGCAGTGCGGCTATCTGGCTGCCCGTGGCACTAGACAAGACGAAGACTGTATTACTACAATCTCAAAGATCTAATCAAATCTCTAGTTGCATCTCGAGGAGGCGCCTCTTCTGTCATCATCGAACTCAAAGGAAGTGCTAGGCTATGCATCACCTTCCCCATGACTTTTATTGGCGTTAGCTCCATATTCGTATGTCATAAGTCAAAAAACTATGGCAGACATTTTTTAATAGAAGTTAAAGAAAAATAAGGAAATTCTTCAAATAATTAGCCAGGTACCAGGGGGTCTCTTATGTCCCTCCCTCCCTCTTATGGAATCTCCTTGCGGGAACTTTATTGGACATTAATCTACACACTTGTATGCGAAGAGTGCACACCGAGGAAAATATTGCAGCTGCAGTATCGGTCAGTTTATAAGACAATTCATCGCCGTTGTAATCAATTGGGATTGTGCTATTCGACCACTTGGAAGATTTTACATAAAGACCTCGGTATGAAAACATACATGACATGTGTTTTGAACAAGACGGTGCCACACGCTACACTCTGAATATATTGAGAGGCGTGTTATTAATCGAGCAATTAATCGGACTTCTTAGAAAATACTGGAAATGCTCGAAAAACTATACCAAAATTGGAGCTCATGCATGGATATGATTTTTATTGCCCCAGACTTGAAGATTTCCCAAAGTCCAGTCAAAAATGTTTCTAATATGCATTCCGGTCTGCGAAGTAAAATATTAAGAAAATGTCTTCCTTTAAATTAAATATTAACGGATTAACAAGTCACTGAACTATTGGAAAATAGTCCCCAAGTTATCAATACCGTGTCTGAATGGCTTTACATTTCATATAATGAACGCTAACCTGAATATATTTGTCTCATTTAATAAATTGATTCTTTTACTATCGCCTAACGATAGTGTTACACCCCAAATTGTCACCAAATTATCAGTTCACATGCTCATTTCACTACTTCAGTTAACGTTTTATGAAGGAACATCAAATAGTTTACAGCCAGAAAAAAACTTACGGCCACATATTGCTGCATAAATGCATGAAATCCAAATAACTTCATTAATTTAAAAAAGTCTCAACAGCAAAACCGTACGATGGCACCGCACCGTCAGTTTGCTTTTATGGCGGCTTATTTGGCTTTGTTCTTTGACAACTGATGTAATTTTTTCGTTTGAAGTGAAATACATTTTTTTTGTACGTCACATGTGTGTGTGTGTGTGTATTTTTTTAATATCACTTCTAAACCTACCGCAGCGTCTTAATTGTTTTTTTTTCCAAACCAAATAAATGAAATTAATTGAATTGAGTTAACAACATTAAATGAATGAAACAACAAGATGGGAGTAAAAAAAGTGCAGTAGAATATGAACTATGAAAAGAAAACGTCGCATTTAATCTGATTTCCTGAAGTTTAATGTGGCGCTCGAACGCTACTACTGTTTATATCACTTCTGTGCAGTTTTGTGTTTTTTAAACAAAAAATAAATAAATACATATTTCCTTTTAAGAAAGAACAAACACACGCATGAATATTGGTGTAGCAACATGACCATGTAGCCAAAACATGTGAGGAACCTACAAATTATTTTAAATTACGTTTAATAAGACTGAAATGTTTTAATTTTTTTTTTTTCATTATCTTACAGCGAAAACTTAAACATTATTTAAATCATATCATTAGTTTAACATCTTTGATGTTTAGCTTTAATTTGAATGAAAATCTGGGAAACATTTAAATAAAATCAGTAAAAACTCAGCTGCAAAAATAAAAAACAAGTTATGCAATAAATGCGAAGTTCTTAAAAAGAATCCTACAAAAAGAACTTAGTTCGATAAAGAAACAAAAGCATTATAAGTGGATACGACATATAAACAAAAAAAGTTACTGGAAAATCGTATACAGTAGGAGCTCGATTATCCGCAAAGGCTCGGGAACAGGAGCATACAACAGGAGGATCAATTGTCCCGGTTAATTGAGTAACAATTTTAATTATTATTTACTTTTTATTATTATTTTATGTCTGTATGTACATATTTATGAAATAAAAAAAAATGTTCAAGAATATTTTAAAAAATTATAAGGACGTCATTGTAAAAGTAAACGCACTTCTCTAGTTTCTAAATTATGAATATGCCTCCAACTTATCGATGCAGTCGAGGAATTCCCATTTTTCCTTTCATTGAAATCATGTGTGATCATTCAGAAATAAGCGAAAAAAAATTATGCTTATAATCCCGGATAATAGAGGTAATGACGGTTAAGGAAAACAAAAAATTTATATCGATGCCAAAACATTTTCTTTTTACGTATTATAAAGTCCCACTGTATTATAAGTCTCATTTACTAGAGTCAGTCAGTGCTCCCCTAAACTTTTCTATCAACTTCTTTCTACAACAACGCATCGCTTCTCCCCCCTTCACGTCTTTTATATTTATTCAATCAACATGAAAAAAAATGCCAAAAGCATACTAATACTATATTTTTGTAATTTATTAAAGAAAAAAGATACACGATTTTATATGTATGAATGCGTGCAAATAAAAAAAACAAAAAAGAACATAAAAGAAAAACTAATAAATTCATAATCTCTATTATCATTAAATATAATGCTGGCACGCATTTCCATTTTTAGGTCCTTGTTTTTTTGTTGTTTATTAATCACAAAAATATGTACATATGGATATGAATGTATGTATGTATGTATGTATGTATGTATGTATGTATGTATGTATGGCATATGAAATGGTAAAGATATGAAAATAAAATATATATATATTTTTCTGCTCAATTTGATTGCCACGACATGACAGCTTTACTTGAATATTGACGTAATTATTCACATTTATTGCACGAATAGCATTAACTTTATGCTGACTACTTAATCATCTTTCTGTCGGTCTCAATTCTTTTATATGAATGTAGAGCAGGTTTGTGTAGTCAAAGAAGCACACGGACGATGTTTCTAAGCGTTTTGCTGTTGCTGCTGTTATTGTCCTTCACATAGAATTTTTTTTCTTACAGAATATTTTATTTTCTGCTGAATTGAGTACAAAATACTGACGCTGGTGTGGCTAAAGTGACCGTTGATGCGGCTGCTGCTTTTGCCTTCGTTCATTTTGCTCGATTTATTTAAGCAATGGGGCAGTCATATTGCCCCCGGGAGCCTTATGTAATTAGAGAGATTTATGCATTCATTAATCGGCTAAGTTGGAAGATTAGTTTTGTATGTGTACGACTTTGGCTGAAGTATAATTTTAAAATCTTTTGCTCATTTTTGTTTCCCTTAGTATGTACTTGTTTTAGTAATTACAAGAAACGTTGAAATACCTGCTGTAAAAATCAAGAGCGTCCTTTTTTTATTCAACGTTGTCGCAATCACAGTGTTTTCAATGATACAATATAGACGTGAGATATTTCAAATATTGTTATTTTATGGACAATGTTCAGAAATTTGTGGGGCTAATCATAGATTTATACCAATTGTAATTGAAAGAATTCCTGTTAATTATTTTATTAAATGAATTCATAAAATAAATTTTTCATTAAATGACTGAAAAGCAAGTAATGGTCTCTTAAACCAATTTATAGTAATTAGGATTTTTATTTTTAATGATAAAAAAATTAGTTAAATAAATAACATTAATTTGTCAAATTAAAATTATTAATAAAATATTTTTAATTCCTCAAATATCACCAATTAATTGATTAATACTTTTTGTTATTTTTTCATTTTCATTAATTTTATTTAATACAATAAATTATTTCTTATTTGATTTTTTAACACCTAAATTAAATTTATATAATAAAAAATTAATTTATAAATTAAATTGAAAATGATAACAAATTTATTTTCTGTATTTGATCCTTCTTCAAGAATTTTTAATTTATCATTAAATTGATTAAGAACTTTTTTAGGAATAGTTATAATTCCTACAATTTATTGATTATTACCTTCACGTTTTAATATTTTATGAAATAAAATATTATTATTACTTCACAAAGAATTTAAAGTTTTATTAGGGCCATTATCTTTTAATGGAATTACATTTAAAAAGATTTTAACAATTAATTCTTTTGCATTTTCTATGCTCGACTTCAATACATCAATTCATTTGAGCTGAATTCTGCATTGGTTAGAATTTTCTGGACAGATTCTGATAAATTGCTTCAAAAAAAGAATTCAGTTTTGCTTTAAGCTTTAGTTTTATGTTTCATTTAGTAAATGTTTTTAATATGTAAAATTGTCCCGCTGCGAAATAAGCTCTCAGGAATTAAGAGCCCAAATTAGAAAATCTAAAAACCATAATGTCAAAATCAAAATATTTAACAAAATTTCCTGGGAAGATTTTTAATTTTTATTATGGGACAATATTTTAAATATTGAAAAAAATATAACTGGAATAAGTCGCCAATAAACACTGTTATTTTTTAATTTGAGGCCGGTGTTACATTTGACAATTTTCGTGTATTATTTTAGTATCTCCATAAGAGGAAAATGCAATTAATTAACAAATATCATGATGCACACGTATATGTATGTGTAAAGAATTTCGTGTACTCTTTATCTCGTCGGAATTCTATTCAGAATATTATTTATTCAGCTCTGCTGAATATATATATATATATGTTTATGTATATATAAGGATGATTTTTTAATCGTTTCGGTTTCGAAAATTGAAAAACACAGAAATTTGGCAAAGTGAATGATATATTTATTTGGGCCGATAAATGTAAGACTGCCATTTACTTTTGCAAGATTATTTCATGTAAATTTGACAATATCGCCAATGGTAGCTGTAATGTTGCCTTCTTCTGCTGGAATTGTTGTTGGCTTATCCCCGTACATAAGAAACAAAAAATAGTCTAGTGGTGTCAAATAGCGTTAGAGGCCAATAGACTGCCCCAAAATGTAAAATTAATTGTTCACCAAACTCTCAATATGTGAATGGTATCGAGCGCCGTGCGGTATGTAGTGCGGTCTTGCTGAAAGCATATGTCAATTCCTCCATTTTGGGTAACGAAAAGTCGGCCCAATTTTTGACAACGGCTACGAATTGATATACGAGTATGACGATCTTTATTGAAACTGGCTGATGCTGCCGCATTATGTTCCTCGGTACGCACTCTTCGCACACGGCTTGGTGAATTTATGTCCAATAAAGTAAAACTGGTGCGAACTTCAGTCAGAACGGCTTGAATAGTCTTTTCGGTTGATTGAGATGAGTTGATTTAGATGACCATAAAATGGATGTAATTTACTAAACACATTTCTCATGCAGCAAAAGTTTTAACAATTCAATTCAATGATTTGTAAGCGTGGTTTTTTACTGTGGTCATGATGAAATGGCAAACTTTGGTTGCCATTTCCATCATTATCACATGTCGCAAATGTTTAATAACCCAAATAGAAAAAAAAAACTTCTGCTATATATATATATATATATATAGAATATAGGGCTACCCTTAAATGCTTCATGTAATTTTTAATTAATTAATAACTCCAAATGGAACAAAAAAAGAAAAAGTAACGAACAAAAATCTGACTGTTGAAACCGCCGAAAGTATGCAGAAAAGGTGAGTGCATATAAAATTTAATAAATTAATTATTTAGTCATTTATAAACAAAAAAACTATTACGTTTTTGATGTTAACTAACAATTTTAATTAGAAGAAATTATATTTTCAATTAACAGTTTAATCAATTCGATTAAATTTTTAATAAATTTTAGGGCTCAATACTTAAATAAATAAATAATTTTCGTTTTTGGTTAAGAAATACTCAAAATGACAGCTTAATTTTATTTAAATTCTCTTCTGATTGTTTAATTGCATTTGTATACATTGTATATATATGCAACACTTTTTATACAAACAAAAATTAATACCCAATAAGCATTCGATTTGGGTTCAAATATTTTTTTTCGATGAAAAATTTTTTTTAAATTTTCAAAATATTTAATTCAATTTGTAGTTATTGTTATTAAAAATATATTCTAGTTTATTTGACTTTTTTTAATAATATTTAATTATTCAATTATTTAGCTCGAATTCGTTATTCTTTTATAAATGTATTTTTTGTATTTATTTTCGATATTTCGTTAACAGTTTGTTAGCATCATCAGGAAATAAATGATATCATATTATAACATTTTTAATTAACATTTAGTTTCATTTTTTGCTAAGTTTTTACTAAATTTTATATAACTGACCTGATCCACGCACAGCACAATATATGAATTCAAAAGGAACCACTACTAATAAATAAGTATGCATACTTTTAAGGCCATGACCCACTGTGCAATATTTATTCGTTAAAATTAAAGAAGTATGGTGTCATGCTTAACTAAACATTGATTAAATCTTTTGTTACCTGTTTTTATTGTCGCATATTTATTTTCATTATCTTTTTGTTTATTTCACGTCCAAACCCAAGAACCAGAGAAACAAAAAATTGCAGGAACACGAACAAGAAATGTAGGAACCAATGCCGCCGCCCTCTGCCTGCATATAAAATTTTTAGGAACAACTGGCGAAACACTACACTTATATAACCATTACTGAAATCGACAGTAATGTTTGAATATAAAATGAAAATAAAATAAGAATAAAATAAAACATTGGTAATACACAAGAGATTAATACTAGACATTTGTAAATTCAAGGATATGCCATCAGAGAGTTGCACTGTAAATTAAAGCATCGAACATTAATTTTGCTTTCATTTAAATCTTAATAAAACTAAATAAATGTAACGATTTTTGTACAGTTTTAAAAGGTATGTTGACATTAAGGGAACTTCTATCAATAATTCAGAATATGCTTGGGAAATTAAAAAGGAATGAAAAATCGCTTATTCTGATTTATTAATAAAAATACTTTTGCATTAGAAACCATTTATAGACAATTTAAAAAATAAATTTCGACTGGGAATATATGGCGATCGAAGCTAATTTTTATAAATAAAGCCAATAATTGTCGGATGAGCGTTTTTTAATTTAAAAGCAGTTAATTTCTATATATAAATTTCTATCTTTCCTTGCAATCGCTACTAAAGGAAAAATATATTTTTAAAAAATAATTTATTACAAGTTATTGCTGAACTTAAGTGCTGAAGTAGAGTTAAGCTTCTCTTGCATATAGCCATAGGTATATTAAATTTTATGTTGAATTAAAAACACGGAACTATGATGTTCTTTAATTATTATTTCATTTTTGCAGCCATGCTGTAAATCTGTGACAAAATACAAGTCGCGTAAGTCGATTTAAAAACTACTTAAGTTATGCTAATGTAAATAATTTATTAAGAAGTATAACGAACTATTACAACGAAAGCAATAAAATCCTGCAGAAAAATAGAAAGAAATTTATGAAAAGCAATTATTTTATGAATTTCCATCGAAAAATCTCAAAAATAAATCAAATTATATTCAATGAAGAAAATTAAAGTTTTTCACTTCTCATATTCTCAGTACTGTACTGAAAAAATCAATCGGTCAAAAACATGTGGAGTCGGTTATAATCAATAGATGGTGCGCTACGAACTTATGTAAAAAAATTTATTAAAATAAACAAATTATTTTATGGTATGACGATGAAATTGTACCAACAACGAACTATCAAAATTGAATATAATGTCAACACTCTTTAGCACAATTTTCCTTATTAAAAATATGAAAAATACGTCGAATTGTATCCGCGCCTGTGTGCCAATCAAAGTCGATAATCAACTCCGATATGCAAGGATGGCAAATTAAATTCAAAATTGTGTCACCTGCCTCATAAAACTTTACTTTTTTTTAACTTATGAAGTTTTCCTTTCTGACAATAGTGTTACATATAAGTACATATACTACATTTCGTTCCTATTTATGTTCCATTCTCAAGAGCTACTACATTCCTTTCTAAATATGTTGCCCCAGTAACTTGCAAAATATGCAATATATTTGACCCTCTACTTTTAAGGCGCGGTGATATGCTACTCTTTTTTACATCTTTGATAAGTACTTTTTTATAAAAATAAGAACTTTTACTCTTTTGATTTTACTTGCTAAAACGAGATATTTATAAAAAGAAATGTTTTATTATTGATAAAACTATGCTACAGCCGTAGAAACAGTGAAGCAAATGTTGGCAAAGAGTTGGCAAGATGTAAAAAGTGTTAAAAAGGGCAACATTTTTGGTCAGAAAGGAAATCAGGAAATTGCATAAAAGTACATTTTAAAACTATTATTCGTATTTATTAATAATAATATATTCTTTCTCGTTCCTCTTGCTGAACAACATAAAGCATATTGTTTCTGACAAGAAAATACAATTGGGAACATTTTTTGATTCTAATTTAGAAAACATATATTTATAAAGCAAAAAGTATACACAAGCCACCATATTCGTGTTTTTTCCACCTACTCTCTTGTCCAAATGCTATTATTCTTTAGTGTGTTTATTGTTCCGTAGTTCTTTTTCTTAACATTTAGTGCCACAACACATAGGGCCACAGCAACCTTATGTTTTTGTGAGTCCTTTGCGCCACTAAACGTTTTTTTTTATTATTAAGAACAAATGCACTAATAAGGATCATACGAGGTCTGTTTTAAAAGGAAAGTTGAATTTTGAATTTTTTTTGAAAAGTATTTATTTATTCTTTAATATCCATTTTGGCCCCTTTCAATTAATCCCCCTCAGATATAATGCACTTATGCCAGCGCTTTTGCCAATCCCGAAAGCACTTCTGAAATACGCTTTTCAGTATGGGCATCAGCTCGTTCTTCGATTTTCTTCGATTATCTCATCAATTGTGGTAAAACGCTTTACTTTCATTAGTCTCTTCAATTTTGGGAATAAGAAAAAGTCGCAGGGAGCAAAATCTGGCGAATAAGGTGGTTGAGGCATGATTATGTTGTTGTTTTTGACCAAAAAATCACGAACATTGATGTGTGAACTGAGTCATTATCGTGATGCAGAATCCATGATTTTTTTTCCACAATTCCGATCATTTGAGCAGTATTACATCACGCTCCAATAAATCACGAAAAATATTGTCGCATATTGGGCTACTATCGCCGTTAGTGGGATCGTAGCTTTATTATTTAAAACAGTACTTTTCATTTAGTAAAATAATCAATAATAAGAAACACGCACCTGAACACAATTTAATTAATCAATATATGATAAATATATATTACTTAGCAGTAAATGTTAAACAAATATCGAATTAATCATTTCAAAATTCTGTTCTATTTTTGCATGTGAATGCGGAGTAAAAGAAAACCAGCAAAAATATCAAGTAAAAATAATTGCTGCATTTAGAAAAACTTTTGTACAATTATTTCTTGTTGTTATTGTTTTTGTAATATTCATTATTTATTAGTAAATATCTGGTTTTAACTAATCACCGTCATTGACAGTACAAACATTTTGAATGTCACTGCATGAGCGGGTTTGAAACTTCTCCCATTTTGGGGAGTTTCTTTCAGTTCAATTTAATTCCCATTGTACTGTACTACTCGTACTGTGAGTTGAATGGTTATGGGTGAGAAATATCTCATTCATTAAAGCTGGAAATCATGAATTTTATTACGAGCATTTCAACACAAACATTCATATCGCATGAAAATGAACAAAGTTAGGAATGAAAAACTGACTGAGAACTGTTTACTACTGCAGCCAATAGCTTAAAACATTAGCACATGAAATCTTTTTCGAATATTATTCTATGGATTTTTTTTCGTGCCAACAAACATGTTGTAATGGGTAGTAAAAACTTTTTTTTACTGTTTAAATGGGAAACAGATGTTAAACATACATTCGTACATGCATGTTTATAGAATCTTCTAGTAGCTTCTCCACCCCTGTTATGTAAAAGCGGTAAAACTGAAACTCATTAGGGCAACAACTTTACTCATTATGAGTCCGCATTTTCAGCTGTTTTATTTTTCAGTTGGTTCTTTATTTTTGTTTTTCGCTTTTCAATTTTGACTTTTCATTAATGTTTGAGTGAGCGGTGTAGCAGGGTTGTATGTGGCTGGCATTATTCCACACAATGATGAGTGTTATTAAACTTTACTTTGTTTTTTATTTATTTTTGCAATTTCTTTAATCAGGGCGGATAAAATATCTCGTCAACTTGATTGTTAGTTACGTATGCATTTTTTCTAAAGATATCATCGTAATTTGCAAAAGCTAAATTAATCACTAGGGGAGCTGATAAGTATGTATACGGATAGAAGTATAAGAGAGAAATATTAAAAAAAAAAACTATTAAAAAAAGAAAAATAATAAAGCTTGACTTGTAATTAAAATAGGGATCCATAACACTGATTGATTTACACAAATTTTTATTAAAAAAATGTCAGAGAACAAGTTTTCTTTTGATGCCTAAAAATGCATTTATCGATTTAAATTAGAAATGCCCATTGAAAGAATATTCATAACTTATGAACTTTTTCGCAAATAGATTAAGGATATTTTCCTTTCAACAAAAGTGCAGTGTACTACTTGCATACTTTTGCACTATTGATTTAAGAAATATCCTTATAAGTATTTTGTCATTTATAATGCCAACTAAATGTGAAAGCTGAGTGGTTAACACATGTCAATTCCCAGCCCGGTCAAGTCAACCGGTCGCGTCAAAAATTTTTTTATGATTTTTCTGTGCTACAACAACCACCTAAGGTGGTATTTAAGCAATAAAACATCGGCGAAGGAAAATAATAACTAAAATAACTCCCCTTGGCTTAAAAAATTATGCGTTAAATTTAACAGCGGAGGCAATGCAAATTTTCTGCAATTGCAGAGTGGTGCAATCATTAAGTTTTACCTTCCTCGCGCTTGCATCACCCCTCTATTCTCTACACTCTCCATCTTTTTATCTACTTTCAGTGCAATGCATTGCATATTTGGGATATACAAAAATTATCATCACAGAAAATTTTCATCATTTAATAAATTTTTTATTTAAAATAATTTAATTTTTTTTATTGATTCTTGAGCTGTACTCTTGTATTCAAATAAGAAAATTATTTTGTTCTCGGTGCGCAAAAAAAAAACAAAATAATTTTTATAATGGTTGAGAAACATTCCAATTTTTTTTTTAGTTTCTGTAAATTAAAAAAATAAATAAATATAAATATCGTTTTATCTTGGAAGAGTCTGTCTGGAGTAGGGTTTTTACGTTGGTGGTGTGTATATATTAATTGATTCCTCACAGTTTGAATGTAACTGGTTGTAAAGTAAATTTCAACTTTATATCATTCAATGGGTGCATATCACAGCCTTTAATGCATATGGCGATAATTTTCACCCTTTGATATTTTCTATGTGATGTGTTCCTGGCCTATCGATCCATGCAAAGATGCCCACATACTTTTGATATTATTCTTCATATCAGCATTGCTTCCCCTTTCATTATTAGGGCTAGAAAATTATGTTCAAACCATGAACATTTGTGTTCTACTCTTGAGGTAGTAATTTAGCGCAAAAAATATAAACAGAAGAAAAAATCCAAACACTTCAAGTCAATATTTTGTTGTAATAATAAAAAAAAAATTGGAATAAAAAAATCAACTCAGAACAATAGCGGAGAAAAACAACCAAAATGTATAAAATTTTCCACTCTTATGGAAATTACACGTATTCTTGAATCTTTGTCAACTCTTGAGCACAAAACGAACAAATTAACAGGAAGCGGCAGAAGCACAAAAAAGCAAGCGAGTATGAGGGATATGTTAACACTTGGCAGTTTTATCTTAAACTAAAATGCTTTAAAACAGCTACCAACTCGTATTGCACGAGCAGAAATAAAAATGAATCCTCTAAGTTTTCATTAAGGCGGGAAATTTTTGTTAAACTAGAACCCCCTTGTTTGGCTTTCGCCATTCAATTCAACCACACAAACGTATGTACAACAACATAAACCCCTCCAGATTACAAGTTAAAGGAAAATATTCTTTAACAAATTCGCAAAATAGAGAATAAAAAAAAAAAAAAAAGAGTTTTAAAATAAAACACAAAAAAATAGGAAATTATAATAAAAAACAAAACAAAACTGTTTTTGAGTTCGACGTCTTTTGAAGAGAAGCATCTCCTCTACTACGACTCTTGTTAAGCGTGACGGAAAAGTGAAAATAAAAACAAAAAGATCCTAAATGTAAAGCATGTCAACAAATGCAAAATAACATAAAAAAAGCCATAAAAAACAAAAGCAGCACAAAAAGGCACAAAAAGAAAAAAATGCACAAGCGAAAAAACGTAAAATAAAACTCCCCCCGCATTTTGTGCAAGTAAGTATTTATTTTCTCTGTGTTTATGTGAAATGCTTTTTCCTTTTCACTTTAAGCTTTAACAACTACAGACAAAATGCTCAAAAAGCAACAACGATAGCTACGTAAGAATGTGTGTACAATAGTCATACATGTAACGACGAATATTTATGCAGCAAATAAAGAAAAAGTTCGTGAAATACACATACAAATGCAAAATTTAGGAACGGTACGTCAATACACATACATGATATGAGAAAAATTTCCGCACATTAGAAAGGAAATATGTATGTATAATAAATATAATAATAATAATAGTAATAATAATAGTAATAGTAATAGTGATAATAATAACAATAATAATAATAATTACATAAAGTACGTTCGGCGAAGGAAGAAAAGGGACCTCGCTGCATCATTGCAGAACGAGCCTCCGCAAAAAGTAGTCCCGTGAACGAATCTACACAGAGAGAGCGGAGACATTGGTTTGGTGTTAACACCAATCAAAGCAGCTAACAACGGTCACTGCAAGTGCGTAAGCATTTCATCACTAGAAGCGTGACCGTGACAAAATTATACATTTTTTTAAATATAACAACGTTCTTTAGAATGTAGGAAGGTATAAAGTTAAGATTAAGATATTTCAAACATTTATTAATAATTTAAATCATACGAGTATTCCTACTTTTTGAAACATATATTAATTTTATTTTGCATACATATCACCCAAAGCGTTTGATTCTGTGTTCTAAACTGTAAAATATGTATGAAAAACAAAAAATAAATTCTTAATGTATGCAATAAATTATTTAGCACTGTAGGTCTTTTTTATAAAAACTTTTCAAATTATTTATTTTCGATATTTTGCTAACCCTTGGTTAGCATCTTAAGGAAAATTTAATTTTTTTGAATAAAATTATTTAAAATTATTAATAATTATCAAATCAAAATGTTTTATATTATATAAAGGAAAAAAAATTTTTTTTTTTTTTTTTTGTCAATCATATAAAAGTAATTTGAAGAAAATGGTACTTTTCTTTTTTATAAAAATTCAAAATAACTCAAATTACATATGAAATATTTAACAATTATAATAGAAAAGCTTAAAATTACTATTATATGGAATAAATTGTGCCTACTTTTTATTAACTAAATATCTATAATGTTGAGCTATGTGAATGGCACTCCCTTTGGTTTCTACGGGCATCTACTGCGCTATTTGAACCAACCTGTCTTGGTCGATTGCCCTCTAACCTAACCTAACATAACCTGAACAAATACAAAAAGTTGTACGATGTTTTTATTGGCATGAAAGTGTCATTTCTAATCAGCATATGTACTCGTATGTACGTAGTCATTTCATTAGCATGAAATGCTGTATTACTTTCATTGAAACTCCTTTAAAATTTCATAAATAGTTATAAATTTATTCGTTGTCCATCTTGAATGTTCATTTTCTTTTAATTTTTACAAGTAAGAGTTTTTGTAACTCTCATTGTCAAAGGACTTTTTTAACAGACTGTTAACGAATTCCAGGATATTTTCCTTCACATTGTAACTGTTGTATACAAATGGGTATGCTTGTGTGTGTGTGTGTGTGACATTAAAAATAAAGAAAGTAAACCTTTCAGTAAGTACGTACTTTTACATATGCATATGTACATACATACTTTCATATGTGTATATGTAAATATAAATACATATATTTCTCCATACGTACATATGAACATTTAGCAATGTGTATTTAAGTATGTGTTAATCAAGAATGCAGACAGACTGTTGCTGCAGTACAACAATTTCAGTGCAAATGCATATGCGTATGTTCTTCCCTTTATATACATATGTACATAAATACATGCTTTTATTTATAATAATACATTTTATAACAATGGCATCCCCAATGGGGACTCCTTTAAAGGCCGATTGTTGGGTTCTTCTGCTCCTTGCCGTTTTTATTTATTTATTTTTTATTTCACAATACCAAAGAAAGAAAGTATGGCTTAAAAAGGAAATATAAAATAGATTCTTAATGCATACGAAATAATAGGTCAGGGCTTTAGAGATATTATATTCATAATAAAGAGATCATTTCATAATTCTTGATGTACATCAAAGTACTGTGGCTTTAAAATTTTATCATTTTCACAATTGCACCAGATTATTGGAAACATTTTAAACCAACCATTATGGATACATAAATTTCATATATACTTGCTTGAAAGATAAAATGATGAGTATCAAGGAGTATCCTAACAAGTTGGTTCTATAATTCCGAAGTCTAATAATGGTAATATAACAATTCGTGTATTGTGTATGTCTTATTCGATACTTTTTTTTAAGTTACCGAATGTTAACTTAACAGCAACTTAACACTAATCTAAATTATCAGCTCTGGAATATTTAATGGATTAATCATTAATAACTTGAATTTAAAGTATATCAAGTGTACTGAGTACTGACTCAAATTAATATTTAAAAGTGAAAGCAAAAAGTGAAAGAGAAGTAGCCCTACAATTTTTTAAAAATGTTCAGCAAAATTTACTATTTTGTTTAAACAATTTAACACTCAAGAAATAAAATTTATTAAGCGATTTAGTAGCATTTTGGTTAAATTCCATGAATTATTTATTAAAATTGTCAATAAATTAAAATGAATGACAAAAAAGTATTTCTTGGCTACACACGATGCAAGCAGGTTAGTTTCGTTTTTGGTTGCATAGTCTGTAGTCTTGTTAATGGTTTCAAATCGTGTTGCATTCGGCGTTTCAAATACATCAGCATATTTGTTGGTTGCAGTGTAAATCGCTGTTTAGAGTGGTGTGATTCATTTCAGTGGAAACAAGCAAACTGTAAAGTTTTATGTTTTTAACCGTGTTTCTCAAAGGGGCTATACACATTTTTATTTTAAAAAGCAGCGGTCATTTCTTACCGTCATATTTTCCACTCATTAAGGTTTTCTTACAATAACACTATCAGTAACTTATTTCTCCTTTGGTGGTATTATATTATTATTGAAGATTAAATTATACCTTTTCAATATATGCAAACAGATTTTTTTTTATATACATATCTGTTAAGGTAAAAAAAAATCCGTACCGAAAGGGTTAAACGTGCTTTAAACTTGAAATGCTGTTTTTAAAATCTAATTTATTTTAGTTTCATCTTCTGGCGTTTTCTTTTCAACCAAAAACCCTTTGCCTGAATTTGCTCTATTATTTTAAAATATGTGCACATTTTTTTCCACTTTAAAGCAATTTTACGATAATAAACTGTAATCGTTTTTAGTAATTAAAATGTAAAGTGCAATTAATTTTTGCACTATGCAATTAGTTTAATTGAGCTGCTTTGCCCGTTTACACTCTAGAGCAGCCAAAACGTAACAGCTGTTAAGCAATATGTAGTACATAAGTACACAAATTAAACACGTCCAAGGTCTATTTAAGAGGTCTGTGCAACTTGTCATGTGTTTAACAAAAATTTTTTACTCGACTGTCAAAATTTGTTTATATTTTACTCATTTGTTGAATTTCAGAGAGCGCACCATTAACAATTTTACTCATTTCTTTATTTTGAGAAAGATTGCAAAAGTAATTAAGGCTTGCTATTGTAGCCTGTGTGTGTTTAGTTTTAAGAACGTACTCTCTTTTTATGGCATCCCAAAGTTAATTTACACAAACAAAATGACTGTTGTTTTTTGTGCTCTTCATTGTTGTAGAGTTGCATAGACTTAATAAATAGATTTTGAACACGCCATGCTATCTTTTCTTATTGCTTTGTTTTTTTTGTGATATTTAGTATTTTTATTCGAAATTTTTAATGTTGCCATTTCTTTCTGCTTTCGTAAAAAATATGGCAAAATTACCTGATTTGAATTTTCCTAATTTACCACAGAACAAAGATCAAAGGCGGTTCAGATTTTCTTTTAGTTTAACAAAACTACAAATATACTAAGTTTGACATCGTAAAAACTGGCCTTAAAAATAAATTTTCTACTTTGTTCGTAACATTATAAATCACAATAAGATACTGATCAAAGAAATAGTTTATATTATTTACTTACAACTTTCACTGCAGGACATAATATCGACGTTGGTTTATATTATCTGAAATTAGAAAAAAAAATATGAAAGAACATTCATAAAAACTTTAATTTGTAACTGAATACTTTTGTTTTTTATTGTAATGTAATATTTATTTCTAACAATATTTTGGTTATAATGGCACGATGGATGGTAGTCTGCACGTTGACTACAAAACCAAAAACAGACATGGGTTCATCAACTCCAGTTTCAGACTAAAATTATAAAAAAAATATCTCGCATTTTTCTGATGAGCATTAGTATTTCTTTGTGTGTCAGTTGTCGTCGGAAGGTTTCAGTGGCGAATGTATAGTCACTGGTCACTGAACAATACCGGCTTCAGCTGATAGCAATCCACAATCACATCACAACGCCTTCCTTTGTCGGTGTTTGTGGCTACTAAACCGAAGCTTCAGCACTGCTATAAACAAAGACCGTGCAAAAGCAGAGCTTTAAAATAATTAATTAAGGTTTACCTCCTGTCGTTTCTCCTACTATCCATTTCCTATAGTTCCAGCACAATGCCTGGCATGTGTAGGCGTCATCTCCTGAGTGCTGGTCCCAGATAAAAAAAAAATAAAAAATTAGGGTCCGATTCTTAATACTTTCAGTCCATAAGAATTAGGCACGAGGTAAAAACAATGTGTGACATGGGTTAATTTAACGTTAATTAGTAATAGTAAATTTGAACTTTGCAAATAAAGTTCACACCAGTTGTGTACGAGTATTTTGCAATCAAAAAAATTCTCGTATGCTTTCCGTCAAAGAATTTGTGTCAATTTTACTTGCAACCAAAGCCAACTAACAAGTGGTGGCATGTATAAAATACACAAAGAGCACTGATGATGAAAGTTTGCCGACTTCCGAAAAAGAGTTCCGTTCCGCATGTGTAGGTTGGTGATGATTGACGGTGAATTTTACTTTGTTCCCTCGGAATGTTGTGTCACTGCTAATTCTTTTACAATAAAGTAATTATGAAACTTACTCTAGTATGGATTATTGTTTTTTTATTTATTCGCTAAATATGATACACAAATAATTAGAATAGTAACTAAGCCTCTGCCAGTAAACAAACTTAAAATTCATACGAACGGTTCATAAATAGATGTAACTTAAAAACCAATGAAATGTTATTGACAACATTCTACTAACAATTCTCCAAACTCTAAAATAGTTAATATGCATGGTAATTACATATTGTCACTTGAAACGCAAAAGGGCGTAACTACCAAAAACTCAAAATAGAGTTTTTAATTGGTATAAGTACAGCGCATCAAGGCACAAGTCTTCTCAAATGTTTAGCTTTCTATTTTTAAAAGCAGCGACTTAATCAAATTAATTCAAAAGGTAGTTTTTACTAAGCTTTCAAAATCAATATATTTCTTGAATGTTACCAGCTTATACATTTTGAGACATATTTTTTAACGTTGTAAATAAACTCATCATTTTATTTGGATGATATTTCGAAAAAATCTTATTGGTAACCACAACACTTTTCATATTATTAAGTTTTTTGTCTCTTCTGTAAAATTTTTAAAAGTGATGATAGGCCCTTTTGCATTTTTGATGACGATATTTATGTATGCGTGTATTTCATGTGTATATATAAAGCAATGCTGCATATTTAAAAGTATAGAACATTTTGTGCTTAAGACCAATAAAATTTAATTTTAAATAATAATGCAAAATAAATAAAATAAATTTAAATATTTAACTGAAATGAACTAAAGAGAGTACTGCACGCTACCATAACGAATAAAAAACAATCCGTGTTAGTTGAGTCCAGTTATCTATTTCGAAGTCAAAAACAACAAATGAAATTTTCTTAGGCGAACATAAGAAGAAGTCATTCATAAAATTCAATAAAATATTATTATGAATGACATTCAATAGCTCGTTAACTCCCCCCTTTTTTTGGTGTCTAAAAAGAAATTATGATAAATTATAAATAAATTAACATTATTTTCTACTTAGCACAACGAGCCAAATTTGTAAATTTATTCAAACAGAAAATCAAGAGGAAAAAAATTCTGCACCAAACACATACACACAACACACCCGTACGCACTTAAACTTAATTGTAAATAAAAAAAGCATTAAACAATTGTAACATATTGTTGAAAAAAGAATGGCAGAATGGCAAAAAACAAAGAGAGTGAAAAAAATAAAATGTGCAACACTTTCCTTCAACGCCCAGAACATTTACAAGAGGCATTATCACATACAACGCTACTTAGCACATTCCCACACATACGCACTCATACACATTAACCATGCATATATATGCACACATACTCATACCCATACAACAATATAATTTATGTACGTATATGGATATAAATTTACACATTCACATGTAGAACTACCCACATGTTACATCAGATTTGAGAGTAACAACGACTACGTAAAAAAGGCAGAATGTCAAAAGGATAAAATTCGCCAAAGAATGTACATACATACATACAAATAAAAATTTTGTATAACCAAGCGACATTTTTGATATCTAATTAAGGATGAGAAGGAAGATTTTCATTTGAAGTTTTCAAAATAGAAGGAAATAAGTACTACATTTAGTGCTTTTTCACAACATAATGTTACCTTAATACAGAAAGGTCTTAACTACTGTCTACTACTTCTTTATTTTGCAAGCGAAGGAAAATATTTAAAAACACAAAGTTTTTATCAGTAATATATTAGAGCATTACCTATCGAAATGTGCAAAACACTCGATTCGAAACAAAAATAAGTTAGGGCCTGGGCTGGGCTGGGCTGGGTATGTTTTCGAAAAACACATTGTTGGAAATTAAAGCATTTCAACAGAAAATTTTAACTTTTCCTTAGAAATTAGAAAAATTATTTGCTTTCTGAAAAGTGTACCTTAGAATATCGACCCCTGTGCGCGAAATTATCGTATGTTACATTTTTTTTTAAATTGACTTTTTTATGCAAATTGGTTCTAAATCCATTAACTCATCTGGTGATTAAGTATAATAGCGATAATTGTTCTAGTTATGGAGATAACATTATGTACAAAAAAAAATTAATAAACACGCTCTCCTGTAAAATTTACTTTTTGTAACATAAAATAATTTCGCGCACAGAGGCGTGTAAAAATATGATGTTCGATGAATAAAATCTAAAAAAAATAATAATAAACAAAATAGTTATTCAAATTTTAAGACCCAGGCGTGACTTTTGGCCCACCCTCTACATATCTACATATCGAAGGTGGCTCTCTGATGTACCTGTGGATTGGTAGCAGCTGAAGCCGCTGCTGTTCAGTGACCAGTAACTATGCCTTCGCCCCTGAACAACTTTCGACAACAACTGATACAAAGACACACTAATGGCCATCAGAAATGCGAAGTGTTTTTAGAACCGATAGATAACTCCTTATTATTTCCCACACATATAAATTTATAGAAGATTACATGGCAGTGCATTTCCTGCAGATAATGTGACTAATTCATACAGACTCGTATATGTTAAGTGTGTTCCATAGAGAACTAGGACTATTCCACGTCTAACAAAAATGGTTAGAGTACCACTAGGAGAGTATGGTCTATTTAATATTACGATGTTCTAGGGGTAGGCCATATATCCCATCTTTGCAATACGGTGAACTAATCCAAAAACTACTCCATGGAGCATCACGGACAGGGCTGCCAGATAAAATTCTCCAAACAAAGTCAAAATCCCGATAAAGTATGACAAAAATGGTCATTTCAGCTTTGAAAAATCGTGGAAAAAAATCGGTCAATGGAAAATATATATTTTAAAAACTTTGTTTTATATTCAATAAGAAGCAATAAACTCATCATTCATATCAGTGTATACTTATAAACATAATGTATTAGTTTACATGGAGACCAATATATCGAGCCTTTGGTCCCATACCGACGTAATTCAAAAAATTATGAACTGAGAAAAATGCATTTCAAGTTTTGAGCCATCTTTTTGATAGTATTTTCGTTTACTAAAGTTATTTTTTTACAAGTTGTTAAATAAAGTGTCATGTTTTGTAATGTTTTCTGTTTGTAAATTTCTTGTCAAAAAGGAAATATTTCATTATTGCAAATAAATATTGTTGGAAATAGCTGGTGGCAATAAAGACATTTGTAGCTGTAGAATCTGAACAGTTAGAGATAGAATCATAATCGTTTTTCCTTGAGATATATATTTCCCCAAAGATCAGTTCAGCATACCCAACTCAAAAAATTCAAATTTTGAGTTACACGGTATTGCACCAAACGCTCGATATGATCATATATCGCACTTGTGCAATAATAGAGCATTAATTCAAATTTATTAATATAAAAGTAAAAAACAATCTCATTTTAAATTGAAGATATGCATATGAAACTATTAATTTAAATAAACAATTTTATTAATTAAGACTTGGCAGAACTACAGCACATTTTTACACGGGGTAGATATGAATACTAAATGTCGATTTCTCATAAAAACTAATGCAAATGAGCCAATATAGTATATTCCTACGATATACGAGTGCGATATAGGACAAAATATCTTTGTACATATGTATTTATATACATATATACAATATGTAGTGTAAAGTAGCTGTAAACTCTACCTGACAGGACACAGACTTTTAGTATGACATCTGCATGGTATAGATCAATCAATAGTGGTTACACTACTATAGACGTCCTAACGCCATCACATAATAATAGACTAGACTTGGTGACGTTTACTCGCCTTAGACTCGGCCATACCAGAATTTCCTACGGACACTTGATTAATATTGACACACCATCTTACTGTGACTGTAATATACCCCAGGGTAACCCACTTCACTTCCTTGTGGAGTGTTCGAAATTCAATAAAATTCGCAATCAAGTTTTCCACAATTCCTGCCCAAAATCCTACCTGTCGAATCCATCTCCAAATAATATATCGCTAATCTCACAATATCTCAGGCAAATAGGCGTATATGGAAAAATTTGATGGTATCTTTATGTATTTTATTTAAGTAAATCTATATCACTATATATACCCAAATGAATGTACTATCCGATTTCAATATTTTACCCTAGTCATTATTATCTTATTACACTATTATCGAGCTGCAGGCCTACGATGTCATTGCTCGTTAAATTTTAACATATAATTTGTAATTATTTTGTTAATAATAATAATAATAATAATATATACAATATGTACTGTAAAGTAGCTGTAAACTTTAGAAAAAAGTTTCACATTTACAGGCAATAAGAAATATTTTATAACAAAATAAAAACGCTCGCAATATGCATTTGTAATTAAATTGCTGCTGCACTTAATTGATTTCAGAAAATTATAGTTGGCTGATATACGAAATGCTTATTTCGTCAAATCGTCTTTTTGTTATTATCGGGACCTAATGTCGTCAAATCCAGCCAGTCATGACCTCATAGGGTCGTTTAAGTCGCATTAAAAGAGGTAAGCGTAAATATACAGAAAATAAAGAACCCTTGTCGTATATTTATCTTTAATTACGCATCTTTAATTTTTTTAATTAATGGATATAATATATTTATATTTTACAAATATCAAATATTTATTTGATTTTTATTAATTTTATTACCTGTTTCATTAATTTGATTTAGAATTTCTTTAGCTGAAACTATTCGAACACCTTTTGATTTTACTGAAGGAGATTCAGAATTAGTTTCAGGTTTTAATGTTGAATATAGAAGAGGGAGATTTGCTTTAATTTTTTTAGCTGAATATTCAAGAATTTTATTTATAAGAATATTATTTTGTGTAATATTTTTAGGCAATGATTTATTTAATTTTATTTTTTTTTTTAAATTAATATTTATATCTTTTATATTTATTTGAGTTCGTGGAACATTACCCCGATACCGGTATGATAAGTTAATATATTTAACTTTTAAAAAGTTTTTTACCTTTTTCATTAAATTTTTTATTATTTTTTATTGGATTTAAATTATTTATTTTATTTTAATAATTAATTTTAGTAAAGTCAATAAAAAGTTATTGTTTCTATAATATATTTTCAAAATATATGCTTATTCAAGCTCATTGACTAATTTAATCAATTATCTCATAATTTAATAATTAATGCATTTAATAAAAAATATAAAAAATATAAAATTGTTAAAATTTGTCCAATTAAAATAAAAGGATTTTCTACAGATCGCGCACCAATTCATGTTAAAAGAATAATAATTGTTAATATAATTCAAAATATGATTTGATTTATTGGATAAAATTGAATTCCTCGAAATGTTCTTAAATGATAAAATGGTAAAATTATTAAAATTGCAATTGAAAGTACTAAAGCAATTACTCCTCCTAATTTATTAGGGATTGAACGTAAAATTGCATATGCAAATAAAAAATATCATTCTGGTTGAATATGAATTGGAGTTACTAAAGGATTAGCTGGAATAAAATTATCAGGATCACCTAAAAAATAAGGACTAATTAAAACTAACCAGTTCATTTCAGTTACAATATACTTCGTTGTGCAATATTATACGCAGTGTTACCCTAATAGTTAGCACGATGACTCAATAACCATTCGAATCACTTTCTCTACAACCTTCCTTTGTAACTAGTTCCAGTGATATTTATTACATAGGTAGGAGACCTCCCCTGAGCACTGGCCTAGAAAGAAACTGAATTCTAATCACAAATTTAAGTGTGTTTTAGCTATTTGAATTTATAAACTCAAATCTGCCCATTATTTATTAAGATCGCAATAACATTTTAATAAATGTATTTTAGAACGACGAAGCAGCCTCTATATATTTCTATTCTCTCACAATGCGACTATTTAAATTGTTTAATTACGAAATTATTTAAATAATAACAGAGTTAAATTTTGCCTCATAACAGTAAAATGTTTTGTTGGTTTATATGTTAAAAAAAAAAGGGAAGAATAAAACGAGTTCAACGGAATGCAACTTTAAGGAGAAATTAATATCCTTTATACTCCCTTGACTGATTTATTACGTGAACGTTTACAAAACCATTATCACGGAGAGAAGTAAAAGAAGAAAACATGGCTACACACGACAATCAACGTAACAAACAAACACTACAAATTTTGCAGTAAAGAAGTGTAAATGGATTCAGTGTTTTCCAAGATATCAATTCAGTGTAATGGCATAATTTGATTTGATGTTTTTAAATCACTTTTGTGATTTTGTGCTGTTCTGCAATTCATACAATTTTTGTGTTTTACGGTGTGATTTTAACTCTTCCAAAAAAAAAAAAAATAAGAAAACAGCTGATTTCTTTACTGTTATACAGCACAAAAGAACATTTTCAACAGCAGGTAAAATATCTATAGATTTTTATAATTTTTAATTGATTTTTGTTTCAATAAAACAACCAATTAAGAGCACATTAGCCCAACTCTTCTCTTCCAATTACTTCTCTTGAAACGAATAGTGATAGAGATTACAGGTGGTGAAGGGATAGATAGAAGAAGGAAGGCTTCATTTTTTTTACAATACTGCTTTCGCACGTTTCTTGTTTAATAGCTGTGTTGCAGAGCCTGTGATATTAAGGAAACGCATTACATTTTTGAAGCTGTATTTGGTAGACATTTTATTAATTATTTTACTTCGCCGATGATGCTACACAATACCCACGAAGGAGGGCGCTCTGATGCTACTTGTGGATTACTGTCAGCTGATGGCGAGTAGTCAGCGTATTGGCTCTGCAACCAGAAAGACCTAGGTTCGAATCCCACCCGGGTCAAATCAGAAAAAAGTTTTTTCTGACTTTTCTGTGCTACAGCACTCTCCTTCGTCGGTATTTGAGCAATAAAACGTCGGCGAAGTAAAATAATAAATAAAATGGCTCAATTAGCTTAAAAATAATGCGTCAAAAAAAAAAAAAAACATCAGAGACGCCGCAACTTTGCTTTATAATTTACACGCAACTGCAAAGTTGCGCAAGAATTAAGCTCTATTTTTCTACCACTTTCACCACCTGTCTGTTTCTTCCCTATCTTTCTCTCTAGTTCCAGTGCAATGCATTGCATATGTAGGGGATAGCCCCTGAGCACTGGTCCAAGATAAAAAAAAAAAAAAAAAAAAAAAAAAACTCATGCACCAGGCATTTGAATTGACAAATTTTTACAATTGTAAAAACTTCTCACCAAATATGAACAACGTTTTTGTTTTAGTTAACAACAGGAGCAGTTATAGCAGATTTCGTATGATTTGTCTTACCTTCACTTCCGGGCTACTTTAAAATTTTCTTTACATTCTCCTCGGTCCAAATCTTGTTTTATTTTCCTCGTTTTTAAACGTTTTTGAAATTTTGGGATTTTAAATATTTGTTTTTTTTCATTTGTTATTGTTTGATGTCAGTTTGCAAATAAATATTGCAAACATTTATTTACAATAATACAGCAAATGCATATCTGTTTGTAGAGAAAAATTGACTACACAACTTTACAAAAGCAATGATACAAGACCATTTGCGTAAGATTGTGAGTAGATCCAATGAGTAAATTATTTAAATATTTTATTCCTCGTCATATAATAGTCGCATAAATAACCAGGTTCTTAGAGACTTTGCTGAACGTTTTGTAATCGTAAAGTTTTATCAACAGAACACCATTTTTGTTGTTTCAAATCATTTTCACGAAATGTAATTTTTAGAACATGCCAGCATATGGTCTATTGTTTTCAATTAAAACTAAACATTGAATTCCTTCACAGTAACTGCACGTTTTATATCATCGTATGTGCGCTGGTACTCTTGCGATTGTTAAAGGACCATGGAAGAGACAAAAATAAATGAAAATAGAACAATAAATGGGTTAAACAACAGCATGTGTGATTGCTAAGTACCATCGAAAGTACAAACGAAATTTACACAAATACAATTGCAAAACAAACAAAGTGTTTGCAAGGTAAACGGGTGTTAATGTTACAGAATTTACATTTGAATATCACATTTTGAGGGCAGGGCGTGTTAAATGACATTGAGTCCTTTTCAGCAAGAACTTTCGAAATAAAAAAAGGAAACATAGATGGATACAGAAGGTAAAGTATTACGATTGGAAATGCATTTAATATTTAAGTAATGTAATATAATTATAATCTATATAGATGTTTATAAGCGAATAACGTTACTGGCGCCCAGCCCAAATGGCTAAAGCTGAAATTCGCTATCATCATCTTTCGATGATTAGATTCGCTAAGAAAAGAATTTTGGAATTTTTATTTCTCCATTGAGGTTTAAGTGCGTTTTTTAAACGATAAATGTATTTATGCGTGCGCTTTCGTACGCTTAATTTTGCAATTGAATGAAATTATATTTTATTTTTTCTGTGATTTAATTTAAATTTTTTTATTTCCTAAAAATAATAATGAATCCCAGGTTCTACATACAATCGTTATAGTCGCTTGATTGCAATAAAAAACAAGGAATACAAATTGTATGAATTATACCGGAAATGTATGTAAAATTTTTACAAGTTATACTTTTATTTCTTCATTTTCACACTCCTTCTAGTGCGTAATTTCTACACGACTGACTGTCACTTCATTGTCAACTTGCGAATGTGTGTGAATGTGACTGTTGCTAACTTTTTCGAAGTGTAACACACTGCAAACATCCTTCATGGCGCCTCCGTGAAACTTATTGTTTGTTAATTTTTTTTTATTTTTTTGGTGTTCTGTGTGCGTTCTCTATATGTTGTATGAGAGCGTATGTGTGGAAAAGTGTTGAACTTGAGCTTAACAAGCCACAATTGTGACACATTCACATGTGTTATCGCTGGCATAGAGTTAAAATTGTTCAACGTTAAAATGTTGCTGTTGATTTCCCATTTGACCACACTTATGAGTGAATGTTCGCAATATCTTGCTTTGTTGCAGTACAAAGCTAAAGAACAAAAACTCTAGGTAGAAGCGATGAGAGATGTTAAAGCAAACGTTACAAAGTCAACATCTGAAATCTAAGAGATTTCTCTGTGTAAATTATAAGCTCTAAGAGGTCGCTTTCGTGTCCTCATTTCCGCTATGGAATATTTTGTCTGAGATTTGGTTACGTAATATTCTCGCATTGGTGGCCAAGTGGTATGTGTGCACGCACGAGTATATGTATTAAGCAGCCTCGTTGGAAAACAATTTTTAACGCAACTCAGCTGAGGGTTTACACAATTGAGAAGAATTCGAATGCTAAAAACATGAGAGGCATTAAAAAATATTTAGGCTTTTACAGTTTTAAATGTTTTATTCACTATTTTGGCATGGGAAGACGTCGTAAAAATAACTTTCAAATATATTTTGAAGAAATTATTTATGTATTTCAAAAATTTAAAAACCAAAAAAAGTTATTTGCTCCCCTCTGATGTAAAAGTCATAGTTCAAGATAAAAAATTAATTGCTAACGTTTCGCAATGCTCATTTCCATATTAATTAAAATTTTTATCGAGCAAGGATAGGTTAGGTTAGAATAGGTTGTGGCCACCTTCACTTGGGCGATGATTTTATCGAGTAAAATAATTTAAGAAATATCTCGCAAAATATACCAACTAAAATTGATTGATATACTATAAATTAAAACGATTATTATTATACGACTACTGCAACGCCACACGACCCCTGCTGTAATTGGCTCCAACTGAGTATAATTTCTATTTTTCTGAAATTTTGTGTTGCTAATATAATAAGAAGTGAGAAATGAATCAGCCATGAACAATAGTTTAGTTTATTACGAAATAAACAACACCATAAACGATGCATTTTTCCGTGAATAAGTAATTTTCTTTTTATAAACGTAAAGCATTTCAATGTGGCAATAGTGAAATATGTAGATATTTCAGCACCAAACGACTAACAGCTGTGGCTGTCGTCTTTGATAGAAATAAGTAGCATAAACTACAGTGTGACGCATGCAGCCAACGACATTTGTAGTCGTGTAGCTGCTGCGCGCTCTGTGTCTAACGCTTGAGACGGAAAAAAACTTCTTCCAAATGCATACGTATGGCCGAAAACTTATCTTTACTTATTTCCAAGTTTTATGTAATTAAACTGAATTAGTTTTGTATCATTAAGAATAAATTTAGCTTTATTTTGTATTTTTATATGCTTCCATGGTAGTTGAAAAAAAACTTTTTCTTTTTTATTTATTTTTCATTTAGCGATTAAAAATATTTGTAAGCTACTGGAAAGTTACCTGCTTTGTTGCAAATTTATTTTAAAACAAGGTGATTGGCTGTCATCACCGCAGCCGATTGAGCTGGAGTTCCCCAAGGCAGCATATTAGGTCCATTGCTGTACTTGATATACACCGCAGATTTGCCAACAGTCGCGAACATCCATACCTCAACTTTTGCCGATGATACAGCTTTCTTAAGCATTCACGAAAGTGCTGACGAAGCATCTCGTCACCTACAGCACCAAACTTCGCAGCTGGAAAGCTGGCTAAAAAAATGGCGAATCAAAGTTAATGAGCGTACATATAACCTTCACCCTGCGCAGAGACACATGTCCTCCTATTCTGATCAACAACCAGTTAATACCTCAACGTTTGGAGGTCAAGTATCTAGGGATGCACATTGATAGACGGCTAACATGGAAACAGGAAATCGATGCAAAATTAACTCAAATGAAATTAAAAGCAACTCAACTAAATTGGCTTATTGGTCGAAATTCTGTGCTAAAACTGGACTGTAAGCTTTTGCTTTACAAAGCAATTTTAAAACCAATATGGAGCTATGGTATCCAGCTATGGGGCACTGCCTTAGCTTCCAATATAAATTTAAAGGTGTCAAAACAAAATACTGAGAATGATAACAGATGCGCCGTGGTATATAAAAAATTCTAACATACACAAGGATTTAAATATTCCGACAGTCAAACAAGAGATAACAACATACGCAACATCATACCTAACCAAACTCCAAGATCATCCAAATATACTAGCCCGAAATATTTTAAGCGAAAGAGGGTTCATTCGACTGAAAAGAAGGGATACTCTTTCCCTAGCCAGAACGTAGTAGACGCGGAAATAAAACTATACGAGCAATAAATAATTTTGTACAGCTAGGCTGTACTTAATAATAATTAGCAATTAGTTCTTAAGATTTGAATACTTATTGTTAGTTCAATTGATTTTGAAGATTCAATAAATAATATATATTGAGTAAAAAAAAAAAAAAAAATTAGCGATTAGTCCACACAAAGGGATCAGACTTTGGACCCAAGTAGTTCCGACGAAAGAAGTCTGACGGCCGTAATATCTATCAATAAAACGCCTTAGCGTCATAAAACAAGTCTTTAATGAATCGTTGCCGTTAATGTCGTGTTCTGTTTTGTCAAAAGAGATTTTTTTTTTTTAAGACAATACAAACTCTACGAAGCTCTTACTGCTTGTCTGTAGAAACACCCTGGCTATAAGCGGGAATCGAATCCGCATCTCCATATTGATAAGACTAGACTACGGTGGCACCCTTTCCCCTAGAGAATAAATCTTAAATCTCTTAAACTTGAACGGCATGCCGTATTCCAACACCAACCTACAAGCAAATTCAAATTTTTCCTTGCCAACCTGTAGTCTGACACTGACTATTAAGCCTGTTAGTCGTTGAGTAACAGTGCCATTTATATGCAGCTTTAACAAACGAAAAACTGTCTGTATATACTCGTATGTGTTATGATCGAATACATTTATGCGTACAGCAGAAATGGGTGGCCAATTTGTATGGCAAGTACCAGAATACACTAGCTTACCGTACGTTAAAGTATGTTGCTTTTTAATAGAAGCATATGAATATTTTATTGCACTCAGCACAACGAAAATGATTTTCAGAAGAATACAATATATCACTTTTTGGTTTTCTGCTGATTGTTGTACAATTCATCATGTAGAAGTCTGTCTGTTCTATTTTTTTTTTATTTTATGTTTGCAACAGCTTTTCACTTACTTTGTTCATTTTTAATATCCTAACGAAAACACACCAACACGATTTACAACAGAAGGCAGGCCAGGATGCCAGCATAAGAAGAATATTCTGTAGCATATTCGCAATTTAAATGGTAACGCATGGTTGCTGCAACATATTTTCATGACACCGACTAACAAAACCAGCAGAAGGAGTTGGCGTTTGTTTTCTTTTTTGGGGGGGGAAGGAAAAAAAACTTTAATACCGTGTCAAGTTCGGCAATAATTTGTTCCTGTTCTTATCCTGAAATGCCAGTTAAGTAAAGTGTCAAACTAAAGTCCGGTATGTACGGGAGTACAAATATCAGGCTCAAAAGTACTTTGTCTGTATGCAACGTAGGCTTGTATGCATGTATTTTAAATTGCACATGTTTTGAAGCTGGTTTTGCTGATATTTTTGACATAAATTTTCATTTACATGCAGTTGCTGCCAGACAAATGCAGTGTCATTTATTGCAGCATGCAAAATTGCTCTGCTGCATCCCAAATAACTGGAAGCATATAGGAAGTGCACACATATGTATGTATGTATGTATGTATTCACTGGTATGTTTGTAAATATGTTTTTTTTTATTAATATAGTTTAAACGAATGTATAATATTTACATATACACACATACGTACATATAAAGACTTCTTTTTAATGGATTATTCTAGACCCTGACACTCAAGCATAGTTGTACAGCAAATGCAAGAAGAATGATAAAAGCATTTGCATGTCATAGAGGGAGACTGCGAGACGTTTGAGATGCAAAAGCTGTAGATAAAACTGCAAGTTCATAATTTATATCATCATGTAATCAAATAAAAGATTTATTTGTATATGCTGATTTAATTAAAAATGTGTACGAGTATTTTGGACTTGTATGTTTTAATATGTCTTGTATTGTGAATGTTATTCATATACAGATTTCTCTAATTCTGTTTATTTAAATTTTTAGTAATTAAATATATTCAACAAGTAACTACTTCCAAATGCTTTTCATTTCTGCAAATTTGTAAAAAAAAAAAACTCAGAAGTTACTTAACATTAATATTTCGGTATTGCTGTCAGCAGGTATTACTGGCGAAAGTGGAGCGACTAAAAAGGTCTGTTTCTATAGCTGAAAAAGATTCCTTTAAACTTTCCTCGCCATTCCACTGTATTATTGTGTTTTTTTGCGCACATATGGAAGCGAAAATAAAAAATTTTTGAAATCCAGGCGAGTAAAAATTAGTTCGGATTATACGATTTGTTTTTAACTGAACAATGCCTTAAAAGCAAAGAAAAAATATTGATATAAATATGTAAAGTAAATTAAACAATTGATGAATCGAGAAACAAAAGGAAAACCAACTCATAAAAATTAGTCCAAAGAAAATAAAATAACACGTACAAAATATATACATTTTGATTTAGCAACATTCGGCACTACATTGTAGCTGGCTTGTAGTTATTTAGGTAGTCGTCTATCAATTTGCTGGTATAAAAAAAATATAAAAAAACTCTCAAGAAATAAATTACAATAAAATAGTATACAAACAATACAATGTAGTATATTAAATATTAATCTAAACATTTGACAAATGAACTTAAGTCGGCTTAAGAAAATTTTCAAAACTTTTTATCTTAAAGATAAATTTTAAGAGTGTGTATTTTGGTGTAATCGTTATGTTTTTACTATACACTGCCAGAAATAATACTTATGAGCATCAACTTATATCGAGTTTGAGCTGATTTTCGTTTGACGAAACAACTTATATTCAATACTTTTTTATCCATCTTTCTGCGTTCTCCCAAAAATTCATCTTATAGAGAAATTCCAAGTTTGAAATTTCAGTAAAAATAAATTTTTTTTCTGAAAACACCTAATGTTAGAGGATTTGGCCATTGGATATCATAAAAGGCCACAACAGCTATAAATTCCAATATTTTCCATCCGCCCATCTTTCTCCAGTTTCCTGGAATATGAAGCATCTTCTAAAGAAATAGGCATTTTTTATTTGCAAAAGTAACAAGATTCCTTGACATATTGGGGATACAAGTTTATATTTTTATGAAGGGGATTGGATTTAATTTGTATCCATTTGGTCCAAAAATGTAAACACAGTTCCGTTTAGAATTTGTACATCTCGATTTTTAATGTTGAACAGAGGCCTGTTAACACGTTAACAGCGCTCTGTGAAGGCAGTTGGTTTCTATCTAGGGTTTAAATTTCCAAATTTAACTTCACACAGGTCACTTTATATATAAGAACTTAATATTTAAAAACATTTTTAGATTATCTTTTATTGCATATTTAATTTATCTCTTATTACCCCCACCGGTTACTGTTTAAATAATAGGTTTTTTTTAATTTTCCTGTAGCATGTCCAAAGTTCAATGCCATGAACAGAGATACCAAACGTAACGATTTTACGTCATTTTGACGATTTTGCAGAGCGAATTCCCAAAATTCCCTTTAAATATTTTTCATTCATATAATTTTTTCTATGTGCATATATTGCGATAAGAATTTCTACGTACAATAAAATGTCGTATCACGCTCTTTTGTTTAACAAATTTAAATGTGTCAAGTGAAAGGTTTATTTATGATTTTGTGAAGAAAAAATTACGATAACACAAAATACTAGATAAAGAAAGAGACAAACAAAACACATATGAATCTAAGAAGAAATGAAAATTGCTAAAACGTTAAAACATTAAAAACACTAGTGGAATAATAATTTGTTAAATAAAAAACTGAAATGAACAGAACTGAACTGAAAGAAAAGGTAAGGATTTTTATATTTTTTTTAAGACAAGTTCTGTAGAAAAGGGATAGCGATAGATGTAACAGTTGGTGAAAGGATAGAAGAAAGTTCATTATCGATGCTACTATGCTTTTGCACGTGTTTGATTTTATAACAGTGCTGCAGCACCTCTGCTGTCCAGGAGACGCATTAAATTTTAGAGCTGTATTTTAGCAGCCAATTTTATTAATTATTTTGCTTCGCCGGGCGACGAAGGAGGGCGCCCTAATATCAGCCGAAGCAGGTATTGTTTGGGACCAGTGACCAATTCTGAAATAGTTTTTACAGAGAAGCAAAAATTAATTAAATATATCGCACCCTAAATACAAAAGCGGCACAACTCAAAATTCTCAAATTTTCAGGAGAGGCAAAAAACTGTTTATGCAAAAATGATTGTAATATTTAAAATAAAATTGGTTCCATTATGAAAGAAGTCTATTTCGAAGAAGGTTTTGCTAAAATTTTTTTAATTTTATATTATATTTGTGGAAATAAAGTATAATTTTAAATTATTATATATTTTTAATTAAAAATAGGTCTTTTTAGTCGATCGTGCGTAAGCAATGCAATTAACATAAAAACAGACATAACGGTATTTTTCCAGTTAAAGAAAACAGTGATGAGAAAGAAATTTTTGAAGTAGTTAGAGATGTGTACTGTGAATTATTTTACGGAAAAAAGTACATTTTGGAAAATTTTGAGTTGTGTCACTTTTGTATTTAGGGTGCGATATAATTACGAATTGTATTTAAAACAAAACGAAAGTGATATTACCTGCGATATACAACCCTGGAAATTCTTAAGCTGGATACAACTTTTTTAAATCAAGAAAAAATCATAAACGAAACATTTTTCTATTCTATTTTGTATTTTAGGTATTCTCAAAGATATTTAGGAAGTTTTTGTATAAACAGAAATATTATTCAGATTTTTTTTGTCTACTGACAACAAAGAAATATACATATAGACTAGCTTAACCATAAAACAAGTGTATATTTTCAACAAATTAAATAAATGCTCCGTTAATCCACAAGTTAGAAATTACTGAATCAAAGGCATTTTAGAGTTGATTCGATCTGGGTTTTAACTTAAACAATTCCGTTTTGGTTTATTTCAAGTATGCACTCGGATTGAAATATTTTATTTTTTACCTTGGACCAGCACTCAGGAGATGACTCTTACACATGCGGAGCATTGTGCTGGAAAGGGATTTGTAGGAGAAATGATAGGAGGTGAAGCTTCACTATCTTACAACACTGCTTTTGGAGGTTATTTGTTTTATAGCAGTGTTGTAGCGCCTGTGATGTCAAGGAGACGTATTAAATTTTTTAAGCTTCGTTTTTAGTAGCTGTTTTTATTAATTATTTTAGTTCGCCGGTGCTACGGAATACCGACGAATGAGGGCGTTCTGACGTGCCTGTGGATTAGATACAGCTGAAACCGTTACTGTTCAGTGACCAGTGAATATGCCTTCGCAACTGAAATTTTCCGACAACAACTGAAAAAATGCGAAATATGTTTGTAAGTTTGAAGCTGCGGTTTGAACCCAGGAAATTTTTCGTTTTGTAGTCAACGTGCAGACTACTTCGACCATTTTGAAACAGCTTGAAATTGATTTAAATACGAATGGATTGATTATTTTGCGTGTAGGGGTTTTTAAGTAAACATTAGTTTTTTAAGAAATTCGGCTGAAGGTTTCGTGAAGAGTTGGCATAACCAAAGAACAAACCTAAATTAATAATTTGTTGTTTTCTTGAAAATGTAAAATTTTTAACTTTTCGGACACATATCGTCCGTTCAGTATCAATTTATTTAAAACTTTGCAATACACCAATATGTAGTTGCTTTAAATTGTCCCAAACATATATATGATATATTGTTAACTTTTTCATTTTTTAATTTTTCTAGTTTTTTGACCTTTTTTTTTATATTAATAACACTAATTATTTTAAGCCTAAGGTCTTTTTATATATTTTATATTTATTTCAATACTTCGCTACTCCTTTGTGTAGCTTCTTCAGGAAAATTGGTTTTTGTTTATAATAAAAAAATTTTTTTAAAAATTCACAATATATGAAAAGTTCTTGTCAATGAAAATTCAAAATAAAAATATTAACAGTCATATTCATAAAAATATTAAAAGTCATATTCATAAAAATATATTCTGGATTTGAAATAGGTATAAATATTCGATTTTGTATTGAAATTTTTGTTTTTGAACCAAATCCAAAATACATTTTTACGAATATGTTACATATAATAAAATATTCAAAACAATAATTACAATAATAATAATAATGATAATAATAATAATAATAAAAATCTTTCGTCTATATCTTTTTTAATAATAACCTATATGTTTATAGTTCTAAAAATTTTTGTTCTGTCTCTAAATGTAATTCTATGTATAAAAATAAAAACTACAAATACAATTATAATATATTTAATCTCTTATTAACTAAATGTCTATAATTTTGAGCAACATTTGCTGTATCTGCCTTATTTTTTATTTTATTTATACATAGAATTACATTAGGAGACAGAACAAAATTTTTAAAACTATAAACATATAGGTTATTGAAAAAGATATAGACGAAAGATTTTTATTATTATTATTATTATCATTATTATTATTGTAATTATTGTTTTGAATATTTTATTATATTTAACATATTCGTAAAAATGTATTTTGGATTTGGTTCAAAAACAAAAATTTCAATACAAAATCGAATATTTATACCTATTTCAAATCCAGAATATATTTTTATGAATATGACTTTTAATATTTTTATGAATATGGCTGTTAATATTTTTATTTTGAATTTTCATTGACAAGAACTTTTCATATATTGTGAATTTTTAAAAAAAATTTTTTATTATAAACAAAAACCAATTTTCCTGAAGAAGCTACACAAAGGAGTAGCGAAATATTGAAATAAATATAAAATATATAAAAAGACCTTAGGCTTAAAATAATTAGTGTTATTAATTTTTTCATTTTTTGTTTATTTAAAGTTTTTATTAGAATTGAATTGATGATTTTAAAATGAAATATATAATTAGTTATTGAATTTGATGATTTTTTGAAAAAACAAAAAAATTTCTGGCAGCTCTGGCCACAAAATAAAGTCCAACAGAAATTATATTTAAAACATGTTTATCTTTGTAATATTTTGTATTTCAATCAATATTATTAAATTTATTGCATTATTTTATCATTAAACCATGTCCACCACTTAATAAAACTGGCCATTATTTAACGCTTCAGATGACATTACAACATTTGCTATAAAACTACAACTACAACATAATATATTTGCAACAAAAATACTAGTGCATCCCGAAAAAAGAAAACCATAAAATGAAAATGTTCAAAAGAGAAAGAGTGCGAGAGCGAGAGATAAAAAACAGACAAACAGGCAAACAAACGTACAAAAACAGGACTTTATTTACTGAAAGACAGATTTATGACCAAAGCAAAATAATTGGCAATTGCACGACAAACTTTCCAAATGAATGCCTGCACTGCTTGGTTAGTCTCTCTGTCTGTCCGTCCACCTATTAGTTTCGCTATAGACACTAAAACTTGATGCAAACATTTTTACACGTGCATATTTGTACGTATGTATCTACATACACGTAAATAACTAACTATTTCAGTAAACTATGGCAACAACTAGCCAACTAACATAACTAAAACTAACACTACTGCATTTAAAGTGTTTATGCGAGTGTGTGCGTATGTATTCATCAGCACTAATGCAAAACCGAAACCATTTGACCAAAGGATATTTTCAACGGTTACAAATTTTAAACAAAAATATTTACATACTCGTACACTGTGCTACAAGTGCAACTGACAAATCGTACAATATCAACTTAATCATACAACTCTTGTTGAGTAAACGAAACTCTATTATTAAAACAAATACATGCCTCTAAAAGAGTTTTATTTTATAAAACACTATGTTATTAACATGGTGCGCTCCGCTACCCCAATTGATTTAAAATAATTTTTTTTTATAAAAAGTTGTATTTAACTTCAAAAAAGCAGGTTCTCAATTCAACTGTATTTTTGTTTTAATGGATGTGAACTCAAAAGTTTTTACTCCCACGTTCTGGGAGAGTTTGTGCAATGATGATCAGGCTATGTGTACCAAATTTAGCATCTTTCGCTGTTAAAATTCTCTAGATAAATAAACTTCAATATATACTTTGGAATTTGTGCAAATATTTGTAGCCTATACTAAGCGTAACGAGATTTCAAATTAACAAAAAGTTTAATTGAAAGCAAACTGCATGGCAAAAGCATTGTGATACAAATATACAACCATTCACAGGATGAGTTCAAAATAATAGAGTGTAGAAAAGCCAAAATTCAAATTATAAAACGTCGGCGAGCACGAGGCAATGCATATAAAAGGTGGCGATGGTCGAAGTAGTCTGCACGTTACATGGATTTTTTTCAATTTATTTAATGTTTTTCAAGGAACCTGGTTGTGTGTTTCTCCGGAACTATAACAGCTGTTGAGCTTAAATTAGCAGCTCTATTCCGTGTCAATTCACGTTGGCTTATCAGGCCTCGAGTATTGAACAGCAGCATTGTCAATTATAGAAAAAATATATTTTTTCGGTTTGACGGGTTCTTTTGAAATTTTGCACACCCATTGACTGCCATGTTTAGATATAACAACATTTTTGTTAACTAACTGCTCAACACTGCCGTGCAAAGTGAACAGCGGTATTGCCAGATATGAAAGAATATATTTTTAATTTTGAGCAAATTTTTTCCAAATGTTGCACTCATAATGACTGCCTCGACTGCTTAACGATATCGTTACCATAGTCAAAGCCAGGATAAACGTGAGCACAATAGCATTCATTAAAGTAATCACTCGCAAGTTATAAAAAATAAAAGCAAATTTAATAAGTTTAAAATTTCTATTGAACGTCTTTGAAAGCTTTACTTTGGTACAACATATAATTCCTTTACAACTCTGGCAGCAATAGCATTAAAACTAAGCCTATAGAATTAGACGGCATTTTTTTAAGTTAAATAAAAACAAATTTAACGAAAATCTACTATTATTTGCAAAATAAGTATCACTTGTTATGGCGTAATCGCCAACAACAGCAACAGCAACAGCAACAGCAACATCAGCAACAGCACGAGAAGTACAGCGGTAATAATATTGAAGACCCTCGTAAATAGCAGGAACAGTGTAATGGGGATTACAACCGCTATTTGCTTAAACTCGCAGTATGTATTGTTTTAGTAAATTATAGAAAATATTATTGTTGTCGTTGCTGGCATTGCTAATGCTGCTGCTGCTGGACAACAATTGCAAAATGTCCTGGTTTATGACATTTACCACTGAAGCGAATTAAATTCTGTACAAACAGATGTGACATCATTATAATGCAACATTATTGTTGTCATAGATACCAATCCATACACGCACATTCACATACAGTGGTGTGTAGTTCAAAGCACTGTTGCTAGTTTTTCCTGCCAACTATTGCCACTGTGGCAAGTGGTTATTTTATTTTTCTACTTAAATAGAACAGCCATGCCTGTTAAATACAAAGAGAGGTAAAAGCAAAATAAATTCCACAAGAAAACGGAAAAAAGAAAATTGCAAAATAAAAAAAAAAACTTGATAGGAAAGCATTGTTTTTCTTTTTGCTTTTTTTACGGTGTTTGTCAACCAATCAGAATTAAGACACAGCCGGTTTGGCCTGTTTATTATCAAATTCAATTTAAAATAGAAACTATTAAGACGAACAAGTAGGAAGTTTAGTTTTTATAAAATATAATTAAATTTAGTTTTATTTTCTTTTATTGTCTTTAACCCATTAACGACGATTGGATAGAAAAATAGCTACAAAAAAAATTGATGGTTGAAAAAAATTTTTTGTTTGCAAAAAAATAGAGCTTCATTCTTGCAGAACTCTGCTGGTACGTGTTTTTGGTGACTATGTAAAGCAGATTTGATGTGTCGCTAATGTTATGCTGAAACATAAATATTTATAAGTTCGCCAGATTTGTCAGTAAACGACTATTTTCTTCGGGGTTATCTGAAGAATGGAGTATATGTGAATAATCACAAGACAATTTCTAAACTCAAGGCCAACATTGTTGCAGAAATTCGAACGCTAGAGCCAGAAATTTTGAGCGATGTTAAGGAAAAGGTTCTAAAAAATGCTCATAATTGCGAAGCTGCAAATGGGGGTCATTTAAGGGAGATTAATTTCCAAACTTTCTATTTGTCTATTTTATAATCTGAAAAAAAAAAATGGAAAAAAAAATATCTAAACGAAAAAGTTATAAAAAGTTATAAAGTTATAAACTCCATAGTGCTTTGTTTAAAATTTAATTTATTTAAAAATGGCATTGATTTGCCAGTGCTTCGCCATATGCTTCGGCATATTTTGATGAACATTTACATTTTTACATATTTTTTTTTTTTGTAAATGCTATGGAGTCATATTTTGTAAAAAATTCTCATTTCCATATGAATATTTGACAGATCAATAGTTTTTTGGTGGAACAACAATTTACCAATGGGGTGGCGATGGTCGAAGTAGTCTGCACATTCATTCATTACATTTCAAAATATAAAGAAGCTATATATTGTTATGTAAATAAATAAGAAAAATCAATTTACTATATATTAAATTTTTATGTTCTACATTCCTTATTTTCACACTTATATTTACCTAATATGACTGCATTGAAATTTTGTTTTTTTTTATAAAAATATAAGAAATACGTACATATTTTATTGCGAATACAAATTGGAATATACTGGAAAGTCATAGACATGTATTGCTAATGTTCGTCCAATTGTCGCAAATAATTATTAATTACGATTTAGATACACTGATTAACAATAAACAAAAACCATCAGAAATCTGCTTCTTGGTAGGTGGCAAACAACACAAATGTGTTCGGAAGTCTCAATCTGACTGAAATATAAATTTTAGGAGTCCGTTTCCATAAGCAACAGAAGCAAAAAGGGTTCATGAAATTATTTAAGACACTAATTCAACGTTTAAAATGTTTACCTTTTGCCGCCAAATGCTCGATATATCGGCTGACTTGACTAATATTGTTATATTCAGTGTTTTTTGAAATGAGGCGGAGGGGAATGATGTTTTATGTTCTAAATAGCCTCTCTGCCGGTCTGCACAATAGCGTGGACACTATGGCCTCCGTTTGAAATCAGGAGTTCTGGGAGGCTGTGGAGTTTCCGAGGGGCCGGCTGCGGAGTCTTACCGCCGCGATAACTGGACAATGGCCTATTGGGATTCATGCAAGATGCATGGGTCTGCCGTACAACGACTTTTACTGTGGGTACAACGATGAGGAGGAGGAGGAGGAGAGTGTCGCTCACTTCCTTTGCGCTATCATCGGGGGCAGCGTTGACAACGCCCCATTCACTGGACCGTCGGTTTCCCGGTTTATACTGGACTCTTCCCACTCTATCGTCCCTGTCCAGTGATGCATCCCTCTTTCGACCTATTCTATTCTATCCTAACGTCTACTCTACTCTATCCCCTCTCTTCTTCTTCACAATGGGATCTTGATGAATTGAACCCAAGAGGGCTGGGCTCGTTATTTTCAACGGCGACCTGCATATCTAAAGGCAGCTTTCTGCAAAAATCCATTTATCCGAGCTGCCGAATTATTTTAAACTTAATCGAGTGGAGAAATGTAGAAGGAATTTGCATTCCCTGCTTCCTTTCGCCATCATCATCAGGTAATACTAGAGACCAGTCATCCCTTTTTGGTTTTTTCCCCGTATATATATGCTCTAAGAAAACAGTTTTCCTAGTTAAAAGTTGCATTTCTGCATGGAATCACATTAATTTTTTCGAACAAATTTAGAAAAATGTTTCGAATTGCATACTGAACTCAAAAATTTTTATTTTCTTATTGCAATGATTAGTGCTGGAAATAATTCTTACCAGCATTTTTACAGAAAATGGCTAAATGTAGACTAGGCTACAAGTAGCAGAAAAGTGTACTTAAAAAAAATTAAAATACAAAAGCAACATACAAAAAAATTAACACATAAAAATATAAAAAAAATTTTAAATGAGCCCACATGTGAAATGTTTTGCATTTAAATGATGAATTATTTTATGCATCACACCATCATACAATCAACGGCCTACAGTGTAATGAAACGCATACAACAAATATGGCAATGACGACAAGAATAACGTCAACGACAATGAAGATGATGCGTGGCCATTGCTTTTAATAAAGTTGAATGCGAATGCAGTAAGTACCCACAATGGTATTTCTTTTTTCTTTTCTCGTATGTATAAAAGACACAATAACTGCAGGAACAAGCAGGTAATGTAACGTTCTGAAAAAGAGGGGAGACGACTGTTTTAAAGTTTCAGTGAGTGTACGTTGGTGCGCTTCTTGTTGTTTCTTTGTTGCAACTATATTGCGTACTGCATTCTACCATCCATGTGTGTGCAACATGCATGCAATGCTGTTTGGTTTATTTTTCTCTTGTTATAATTTTTTTTTTTTTTGCATTTTTATGTTTTGTAGGCTTCCCGCTGTCAACCATTACAAGTGTTTTGTTCCACAAAATAACAACAACATGAAGAAGAAATGTATACAAGAACATAATTCAATCATCAACTCCATTAACCACGCCCACCGTAATTGAGAGACAACTCTTTTTCTTTATTTACAAAAGCATTCTATAGAAAAAAAGGGAAACACATAAATTAAAGTCATTTTTATTTAATGAATAAAACGGCACAAAAGAAGTATTTATTAATAATGAGTCCTGTTGCTGTTGCTTTATATGTCTGTGAAAAATTAAGACGAAAATGCCCTGACTTTACTTTAACAAAACAAAACAAAAACAAATGAAAAGTGCAGTGAATAGATTTCAAATAAAGAAATAATAAAATATTAAATACGTTAAATAATAAGCCTTCTTATTTTTATTACGATGAAAAAAATGGAGCGTTTAATTTAAATAAATAAACGAATTATGCTCAAATGTAGCGTGGATATTACATTTATTAATCAGTGTCAAAAACATGTGTAAAGTTAAGGAAAACAAATTAAAATAGCATGTACGGAAAAAGCTAGCATTGTGTAAATCTCGAGCCATAACCGGCAAAAAGTCGTAAGCGTTATGATTATCCGTTTCCCTTTTAATTTGTTTGATAAAACTCGATAGTTCTCGATCACATAATATTTTTTTTTTTATTTATTTATTTATTTATTTAAATTTAGTCAATGGATATAAGCCTTACAGACTAATAACAATGTACTTATGACTATATTGAATTTATGAATTCAGAAAAACAATGATTTTATGCTTTATAACATTATTATTTAGAGAAATATCAACAAATTCAGACAAATTATTAAATTGTCGGCATAACCTCGTAAAAGGATCAGCCATAGCATAATTAGATCTACAAAAGTTAATAACAAGAGGATTATAATGACGAATACTACGACAAGGTACACTAAATTTAACAGAATTTAACAGAAATTCGGAGCAAATATTACCATTGATAAGGTTTACCATAAAAACATTTTACCATTTAACATTGTACGACGACTTTTGAGAGTAGGTAGTTTTATTAATGCTAATCTACTCGTATAGGAAGGCAAATTTGTTGAGGAATCATGAATCAAATGAAATGGGCCGTTACAATTTTACAACGAAAATAAATTAGGCATATGTGCAGAGAATGTAAACAATATGTAAATAATGAAAGAAAAACGTTCGCCTGTGAAATTTGATTTTTGGCCCTTAATGGCTTCAGACATAAGTATGTAGTATGTACATATCGCTCATTAACCCGAACAACGCCATAACTCAAAAAATGAAATTTTCGAGTTAATAATGCGCAATAAATTTTCATTTCGGCTCTTATGTTGTGTAAAAAAGGATTCATACAAATATCTTCATAACTCACCTCGTGACAGAAGAATATATTTACCATTGAGATGTACTCGTATGTAAATTGAAAACTTCAAGTACGTTTTTTACAAAACTATTTTTTTTTTTTAGTTGTTAAGTTGTTTGAGTAAACGACCGATATGTATTAAACAATACTATGATTGAATACGATATAACAGGTGTGTTTCTTTACGTTAAAGTTCGGTAAAATAAGAGTAAACTATAATTTATCTTAAAGAGGATGGCGATGGCTGAAGTAGTCTGACCGTTGACTACAAAACCAAAACTGGCTTCAACCCCAGTTTCAGACTAAAAATTATACAAAAAAAAAACATCTCGCATTTCTATGATGTGCATTTGTGTGACTTTGTGTGTCAGTTGTTGTCGGAAGGTTTCAGTGGCGAAGGCGTAGTCACCGGTCACTGAACAATACCGGTTTCAGCTGATAGCAATCCGCAATCACATCAGTACGCCCTCCTTCGTCGGTATTGTGCAGCACCGGCGAAGTAAAATATTAATAAAAAAAGGCTACTAAACCGAAGCTTCGAAGAGCTGTAAAATTATTAATTAAGCATCAACTCCTGTTGTTTCTCTAACTAACACTTTCCTATAGTTTCAGAACGATGCATCGCATGTATAGGGGGCATCTCCTGAGTTCTGGTCCCAGATAAAATAAAACTAAGAGAAAAAAATGTACAAAAGTAAGGGAACGCAAAAAAAATTCACAAACTTTACCACAAAATATACCGCCAATATACGAGATGTGTTGATAAAAATCAATAGTTGTCTCGATCACATAATATTATCATGCAATGAAATGAAATGTCCCGTTGCGGTTTTACAACGAAAATAAAATAAAAAAAGGGTGGCAAAGGCTGAACTAGTCTGCACGTTGACCAAAAAAAGTATCAACTTTCGAGAACTACCACTCGACTACCAGATGTAAATAAAGTACAGTGCAAATGCTAGGATTATCGCGGATCTCGAATGTTGATAGGTGCGCCATTTGTTGAATGGACCGGAAAGCATTGGTACACGAAGGGGAAACAATTTTGGTAGACGTCCTCTGCGATGTCCCCCGTCTTATTCGATGTTTCTCTGACAGACATTCACTTATATTTTAATAGAATTTTGTTTGAAACTTCGATTTGAATCGAATGCCTTAATTTGGCACCTGATTTTGTCTGAATGACCACATCTGTCTATTGCCAATAGATTTATAAATATTTACACAAATAGTCTCGTTGATAAAAACTTACTTTTAATCGAATAAAATCAATGTTTTTCTTGTTTCTGAAAATATAAGAACGTTGTTGTTCAGTGCAATTAATAATAATCGACTCTCGATAATTTGAAATTCAAGAGATAAGAGAAATATTGCAAATAATTGAGAGTTTTAATTAAGAAGTTGTTAACTGACAGCAGAGCGCATGGTAAAAGCATTGCGAAATATTTTATTGTTTATTCAAAAGCTTCAAAAGCACGTACGCATGTTGAAATTATGGAGCGTAGAAAAGCCAAACTTTTTGATTATTTTATTGTTATATTATTTTTTCATAAAACATATAACAATGAAATAATTCATATTATAGGGCGTAGAGTCGAAAAAATTCAAACTATTCGTATAGCACGTCGACTATGAAGATGCCATCCCAATTATTGCAAATTACTGAAGGAACCAAATTACATGGATGTTTTCAATTCATTGAACGTTTTTCAACGAACATTTCAAACAATTCAAATTATCTCGATATTCTAAACAACAGGTTTCAAATTATCAAGGGTATACTGTATATGTATGTATGTATGTATACTTATGTATGTATGGCTGCAATGCGTAAATTAAATTCTTGAACAAACTGAATAAGTTTCTTAATAATCCAGATAAACACTCAAACAATAACAATAAACTTCAATCAAAGTAAACCCTTAAATAAAGTTTTTGTTGAATTAGCGGAAATTTGATGACAGATTTTCATTCCTTCTTTACTTGGGCATTGTGCACATTTCATTTCAATGTTTTTATTTTTTCTTTTTTTTTTTATTCATAAAATTATTTGCATTAATTACCCTCTTAATCAATTCAATCCGTACACAAATTGAGTTTTCTTTGGCATTCAATATCATTATGAAAACGAATGTACATACTTTGAAGTTTTGAAGGCATTTACCCAATTTAGTCTGTGCAGCAGCATACACACATTTATTTCAACAAAAGTTTCCTGTAGCAAAACACCAAGGTTTTCCATGTTGGTTTGTTTGATGGAGGAGTGATTTAGTGTATTTTAATTTGTTGTATTACACACGTATGCGTGCGTATATATATTTTTTTTTTTATTCTGAAAATCTTTTTTATTTTAAATATCCGTTAAAATAGCTAATATGCTGGCGTGTGCCTGCTGGAGTGCCTCAAACACAGTGTAGTTATTGTTTTGTGACGTGTGTATGAGTGGCATGTTAGTTGCAGCTAATTGTTCCTGATACTGGCCACATTTCTGTCGATAATAATGATCCCGTATAATGATTGCGACACGTTTATTGATTGTTCTTTTCAAAATAAAATCTTAAATAAAACAAATGTTTTTTGTTGTTAAAATTTTTTAATTAATGATTTTCACAGCGTGTATCAATACGAATATGTACATATGCATATATGTATGTATGTAGGTACGTATGTATGTGTGTTTGTATGTTGTTGTCACTATTAGTTTTTCAATCAATCACTTTGTAGTTCATAATAAATTTTATAAATAATAAAGTAAACTATTTGCTGATTGTTTAACAAAAAAAAAGTTTTCAATTTAAGACTAGAGTGTACATGGTGCCCCAAAATCACCGAATTTATTTTTAATTTAATTATGAAATTTTTTATCTCGCAAGTGGTGGCCATTTGCTGCTTCGCATATTCGTGCTTTTTCGAAAACATTTTCAATAACCTTTCGTAAAACTTCAGGTGTTATGTTGTTGATTTCGTCGCTTATTTTTATTTTTAGGCTAATTAATATAGACTTTTCCTTTCAAATAACTCAAAAGGAAACAGACTGGAGCGGTTAAATTCGGTGAAAGTGGAGGACAATTATAATCGCTTGTAGGGGAAATAATTTGTTCACCAAATTTGTCACGTAAAAGAGCCATTTTGTCTCTCGCAATGTGAATATTGTATGGAAACATTCTTATTGTATGCAAAATGTTTTGCAGTGACCCTCGTGAGAGGCCAAGTTGTATCGAACGTCTCCTGGTTGATGTTTCTCCATCTTGCCGAATACTCTCCTGTACCCGCTCAATATTGTCATCCGTGTGCAGCATTCGTCGTCTGCCGAAAACTTGCAACCAGAGGATTTATTGTAGACTCTGGGCGTCCAACCCGCACATTAAAATAACGACGATATGCACGCTGAGTTAAAACAATGGATCGTTGATTTAAGAAAGCAACTTCAACGATTTTTGTACGTCTTTCAATTGTGTACTGTTCCATTTTAAATTCCCCAAGTCTTACAAAATACTGAAAATAAAAACAAAAAATAATTATAATAAAAACGTTATTTTGGGCCACTGTGTATAATTAAATATTGCTATGCCGATTGCCTTGTGTATTATATCTGAAGGTTAATTAGTTTTAAGATTTCAGTGAAGTCGTTTACATTTTCTTTAGAAAATTTTATATAATTTTGTAGTGGAAAAATACACTGTGCGACAAATTTGTTTTTTTTTCGGTACCAATGTGAATATACGGCCATAAATCTAGGCGCAAAACAAAGTCAAGCTGCATTTTTCATTTCCTTATCTTTTAGCTTTTTTAAAGGACTTAACATTGCTTAAGGATGATTATTTTAAATATTTTTTTTTTTCATATTAAGATAAAATAGTTGTTAACCAATATTGGTATCAAAATAAAGAGAAGACTCTATAAAGTTTTATAAAAATGTTTTCTTTACGTCCGCTGAACAAAAATATGAAAACAATATATGTACTTCCATATCCAAGAAATTTTGCAGACACGCCATTTTTTTTAAATTTTATGTGTCGAAAGCTGTGGCGTTTTTCATCGTGCAGGCTTCAGCCAATTTTACTCTTATTAAGGGCATTAGTCTTATGCAGCCCCTACAATTTCCGACTATGTATATATCGAAAAATATACCGATTGGCATTACTACCTAAGAAATACTTTGTGAAATCTACTTGCATAAAATTGTGTCGGCATATGCCTAATTAAATGGCAATATTGCACAATTAACGCAATATTTCTAAGGAAAAATATGTTCTTATTAAAAAAAAAAAATAATTTAATTTTTAATATTAGCCGCTTTAATTCGACGGCGGCTCCCAGTCAGCTGTCAGAAACTAGAATAGAACTTATTGTTAGATTTTAAAAAGTCACACGTTGTAAGAAACCCCGTTATATGAGGCCAAATATTAAAAAAAAATATGTTTTATATTTATTTCATAATCCTACAATATATAAAATTATAAAGGTGAAAGTTGGTATGTTTGAATATTTGGATGTTTGTTCCCCCACACGCAAAAACCGCTCAATGGATTTGGATGAAATTTGGCAGCCGGATAGTGTTCTAACGGGTTCTATAGAGAATGTCTGGTAGCAGATTTATATTTTAAAACTTAAATAAAAAACGTAATAATTGACAGGAAGTTTTATTAAGAGCATTGAACGATAGAATGGAAATGCGGATTTTATTTTTTAAAGAGTATGTCATCCAGATCGCTTTTTAAAATTTCATGCATAATCGCTCTTGGAAGTCCCAGTGAGGCTGCTCTTTTCCGTATTGAAAGTCGCGGATTTTCACGTAAACTGCTTTCAACCAGTACAATGTTTTCGGGAGTCCTTACCCTGGCCGTGGGGCATTCATAGCCGAAGCAGTTGCTCGGAATCTCTGCACCCTATTATTAAATAACACTCGGTCCATCGCTTATAAATATAACACTTATTTTTGTTCACTTATATTTATTTTCTCTGTTTTATTAGAGGTAAATAATTCTTTGTTTTGAGGATAAATAATTTGTAGTTTCTTGATGGTAATTATTCCGTTGTGTAAATATTTTGTAATGTATATATAAGGTAAGTATTTTGTAGTATATATTGAGTCATTGCTGCAATACCGCAGTAACTCAAAATTTGAATTTTTTGAGCTGGGTATGCAGAAATGATCTTTGGGGAAATATATATATCTAAAGGCAAAAAGATTTATGGTTCTATATCTAACTGTTCAGATTCTACAGCTACAAATGTCTGTATTGCCTCCAGCTATTTCCAACAATATTTATTTGCAATAATGAAATATTTCCTTTATGACAAGAAATTTACAAACAGAAAACATTACAAAACATGCTTCTTTATTTAAAAACTTGTAAAAAAAAATAACTTTACGAAACGAAAATACTATCAAAAAGATGGCTCAAAACTTCAAATGCGATTTTCTCAGTTCACGATTTTTTGAATTACTACGGTATTGCACCAAAGGCTCGATATGTATAAGGTAAGTATTGTTTATGTTATTTTAAGGTTAGTATTTTTATAGTTTAATTTAGGGTAAGTATTTCTGTATATGTACAGGGTGGCGCAGAAAGAGCTATATGGTTTAAATGGTTTATAACTTTTTTATTTATGCGATTATTATAATTTTTTTTTTAAATACAGTCTATTATTGGGGAATTTTTTGCATTTAGCTTTGAAAAATGATATCCTGTAAGTGATGTCCAATTTTTGCTACGCACATACGTGCTCATTTTACCATTTTTCATTTCATTATTTCATTTCGAATGTTTCATAATTAATTTCCCAAGTCTTCTGCACAAAATGCTGAAAAAAAAACAAAGTAAAAATAATAATTAAAAAAGTCATAACGAATTCAAACCATATAGCTCATTCTGCGCCACCCTGTATATACACTTTTAATATATTTTATAGCTTTACAATCCATGTACATTGGTACTTTTTTTGTTTTATTTATATATTTTTTAGCTCCCGAACTTTTACACGCTGTTAGCAAATTTTCTTTTTAATCCTTTTTTTGCTTTTCTTCTTTTCTTAAGTTGGCTGCAGGTTCTTTTCTGGAAAGTGTTGCCGGTTTTTATTCACCGCGTGAACAGATAGCTTATGGGTCGCAATAAAATATATAATAGTTTTTCATGAGTAGAAGTAGGTGGGGAAGGGGAGAAAAGAGCAATTTTATCCTCTCGGCATCTAGCATCTATCTAAGTATAGAAAATAATATAATGTACGTATTTCCGAAAATTTAAAATGTATTGAAACCACTGCAAGCACAATATGTCGAACGGCGGGCCACTACTTTCTATACGCCCGTTATATGGGTATCAAATTAAAAGGATTTTTCACAATGGAACTCGAAATCAAAAGATATCATTCCATAGTAATTCACACAATATAATGGCCGCTACGAAATAGCGGTAACCTACATCAGTGCGTGTGAGCGTAGCTAAGCGCTCCGGACTAATCTAGTCTGAAATAAATATCATTATTATTAACATGTGTCCATACCTTGCACAAGCATGCTGTATAGACAGGCTTCGGGAAATCACAAAATTAAATAACAGATTTTAAGACTTAGTTTAAGAAATTCAACCTGTATCTTAAGTAATGAGAGAATAAATGAGTAGCATTTATAACACCTTGCAGTTGAAACATGTTCCCTAATATTCTTAACAAATTGTTAAAAATCTTAATTCCATCACCTTTTGGCCTGGCCTCTAACTAAAGACCATTAGGAAAAAATATTTAAATTCTGTGTTTTCCTTTTTATTTTTATTTTACAAAATAAATTTACGTTTATTTGTATTTATTTAATAACACTTAAAATCTCTGAGAGAATATTTGATTAGAAAACCTTCAAGTTTGTTTTAGGTTATTGAAGAAAGCCAACTAACCAATCAAGTGGACCAAAAAGTTTAAGCATAAATTATACAACACAGAAATAGAAAGACAAAAACTAATCAGGCAAATAGCAAATATGTACACTATACAAATCAAAAGAACATTTAACATAAATATTTTGTTAAGAAATCATCATCATCATCATCGTCAACGTCAACGCCATGGACAACATTCTCGTTTAGTTCAATCAAGCAACTACAGCAGTCACTTACCAATGAAATCAAAAAGGATCTTGAACAGCTGCACAAGGAGCCCGTCGAAAGTAGAATATGTAATATTTTATTTAGTAGAATAAATGTGTCTACGTTCGTATGTACTTTTTCTATAAAATGTAACTTTAAAGAAGATAAAAATGAAAACTGAACTGAACTTTTATTGTTACATTCATTGTAAATTTATTCGATTTTAATATTCAATTTAGTTTTATCGAAAAGCAAGCAGAAAACGGAAAAAAAAGAACTCAAAAATGAAGTAAAAACAAATAATGAATATAAAAAGTAAAAATTTGGCAGAAAATAAAAAAGGAAAAGTTTCGAAAGAAAAACAAAAAGAGTTGGCTTTTTCCTTTTTTAGTTCCTCTACTTGCAATTTTTTATCAGCCATCAAACATTTGCTTTTCTCGAAAAAAAAAACACCAAAGAAAGGAAAACAACACAAAAAAAAATGTACCAGTGAATTTTATTTTCAATATACATTTTAACGTTATAATTTTTAATGGAACATCAATTGATGAATAAAATTCTCCTCTTAGTTTGTTCTTTGAATCAGTGATTCATTTCACATTTCCATTCTTTCAATCGTTGGTACTCATACTCACACTCACACTCACACTCATACAACAAACTCCAATACACAGTCAGTCCTACATTCAGCCAGTTAAATAGTCAGTCAATCAATCCGTCTTTCAGCGGTTACTGTTTCTCTTAACTCGTTCAGCCGTTCCCTTAATTTATTTTCGAATGGAGTGAGGTCTTTGCACAATGTTAACTTATGAATAAGTATTTACCATCCATCCTTTAAGAAAAATCGGGAAACAAAAAATACGCCACAGCACACGCAATGCATAATATTTTCTTAAAAAAAAAAAAAGGAAAAAATATAATAACTCAGGGATAAGAAGTTTTTTCTTTGTAAATTAAAATATCTTCTTAGCAATACAATTGACTTTCCGAACCTAAGCAAACATTTTTGGCGCTTCCTGATATAAAACTGCTTTTTTGAGGCTGTCCAAATTCTTCCTAATGGACAGAAACAAAAGCATATAGAACTTCCGGATGAGAAAAAAAATAATACCAATTGAAAATAAAAACGCCACAGTTCCCTTTTTAGTTTAAATCAACAGAATTGTTCAATAAGTAGGGGTATTAGAGTTTGCAGATATTTTTCAACATTTAAAAAAATACTACTTATAAATCAAATCGCACTTATTCTACTAGAGTGCCAACTTGAAATTTAAAAATTCTTTTTAATATATCACAGAAAAGTATACAACGTTTTTTCTTTTAGAATTTTGAATTTGAACTAAATTGGAAAATTTTAAATAAAAATTACCTCTAATAAAATCAGTTTTAAACAAATTTGTGGTGCAAACACTGTCGTTCACCAAATTAACTTTTTCGTACAACCGATTTATATTAAGATGATGTCACAGCGACAATTCTTACGTTCTCTTTTGGAGTTCCTTCTTAAATCCACGCGCATTTACAAAAAGACAGCTTTTTGTCGCTACAGGCAGGGGACTTTTTGAAGTCAAATCGGTGTTGCCACATATCTACATGTTTAATTATTTTGTTATTTGTAATGTACAGTCGAACTTCTCTATAACGTAGCAGTTATGTAGAAAATATATTTATTAAGACAAAAAAAATTGTTTTTACATGAACACATTAATTTTTTTTTTATTAATACATACATATGTGACTAAATTGATGCAAAAAATCGATTGCTAAAAACTTTGCAATAGAGAGATTATTTAGTGTGAAAAATTCTATTTAGGTATTAAAAAATTGCACGTTACAGAGAGAACTTCGCTATAGGGAAGTTCGTTATAGGGAGATCAAAATGTAGGAAAATACTCACAAAAATGTTGTGTTCACGAATTTTATTTGTTATAGAGAAGAGAGTTTTTTATGTTCAATATGCAAATACTTTTAAAAAAATATATAAATTTTTTTTTATATGATTCTAGTTTCAAAATTGTGCTCTTTCCCGAAAACCAAAATATTAATGAAATGTATTATTATATAGTTTATGATATTCTTTTAATCTATTTTTTTATAGAAGCAAACTCAAAAGTTAAGGAAGCAAGCATATCCATATGCTTACTTAGCGCATCAGTGGAATTTCTCACTTCAAATTCAAGATTCTTATTTTCAAAATTCAACTAATCAAACGAGAATTATATTTAAATACCGAACACAAAATCAAAAATTTATAAAAAAAAAACACAACAATCACTGAGTCTAGTTTTTTTATTACACATGCATATGTATATACACCCTGTATCTGGGAAATTAATATTTTGAAATATAATTATTTCAAAAAGTAATAAACGTTGGGAGGGTGTAGCCGTTGGAATTATTGATTAAAGTGTCAGACACGATATCGCAGTGGTCGAGTAAGCATCGCGAGTTGGCTGTGAAGACATTTTTTAAGAGTGTTGATTCTTACGTAATTGCTCGTCGATAATTTTGTTCAAAGTTCGGTATTCGGGGAATAAGTGATGGAGCGAATGTAAATTTAATTCGTTCGTGGGTGCAGAGATTCCGCGCAACTGCTTCGGCTCCCGGAAACATTGAACTGGTTGAAAGCAGTTTACGTGAAAATCCGCGACTTTCAATACGGAAAAGTGCAGCTTCACTGGGACTTCCAAGAGCGGATATTTATGAAATTTTAAAAAAGGATCTAGATGACAGCTCTTAAAAAAATAAAATCCGCATTTTCATTCTATCGTTCAATGCTCTTAATAAAACTTTGTGTCTATTATTAAGTTATTTATTTAAGTTTGAAAATATAAATCTCCTACAAGACACCCTTTATTTATATTTTTCGATTTTTCTTCTGCAATACGTTCCTCACATACATACATTTAACTTGAGTGCTTAAGTCAACTTAATCAACTCTTCCATATTGCCACTTTTCTTTTAGTGAAACGCCATAAAACTTATATTTAAATTTTTTGAACGCCCTTATTAAATAAAATATGAAAGCAACAAGCCGAAATGAAAAAAAAAATTTTTTTCTGCAAATGAAAGAACTTAAATAAAAATTCATGCTTCATTCATACTTTTGAAAAATAAACAAAAAGAAATATAAAAATTGCCAAGAATGAAAGTCAATTTGGAAGTAATTTATTGAATTTTAAAAAGGGGTTTGTTGTTTTCCACAGTATAAAGCAACCAATGCCACACAACTACAAACAAATTAGTGTTTGTTCCACATCCCTTTCCCTCTTGAGGGAATACAACCGATCCTCTTTGCCAAAAAATTCGCTAAAAGCAACATGGCATTAAACTAAATTCAGAATTATTCAGGGAGGATTTGATTTGGTTTTCCTTGTTATTTTGTTCTTGTTGTTGTTGTTGTTGTTGTTGTTGTTGTTGTTGTGTAGAATGGCTGAGTGAACAGTCCGTCGTCTAAATACACAAAAACGAATCCCAATGTCGCGTTTCATTTATTGAGTTTTGATTGTAAATAAATTGAAGTCGGTTGTAGAATCGCAAATAAACAATGAAACAAAAACAGAGAGAAGCATTCGAAAATGAAAAATTTATATAAATAAAAATTTAAGTGCATAAGTTTTCGTATTGTGTGGTGGACGGGAATATTACAATCACGTCACACACTCACACGTTGTCTTACAGTTTAAGGCGACTCCCGCCCGCTACACTAATGCAGTTATGCACAAAAAAGGATATATGCGAATGAATATGTACAACAAACCATTCCACAAGGATATTTATGGCAACAAATAATTATTTATTGATATTGTGCAACAGCCAAAAGCCAACTGAATCTAACGACGTCATCACAATTTTTATTCACACACTTTCGCCAATTTCACAAAAAATATTCAAACATTAGGGCGGGTCATAGTTCAAATAAAAAATGTAAGCGAAAGGGTTGCTTCCCTGTATATTTAAATAAAGATTTATGTTATTAATTGTTATTAGATTGTTCAACAGACAGAGACACACACAAAAGCATTCATATGCATATGTGTGGGTGGTAGAAACACTGCACACGAAATGTCTCTGACATTTAATTTCTTCTGAAAATTTATTATCACATTAAGAGTTGACAGTAGAAGCAATTTTTAGAACTTAATGAAAAATATAAATATCCAGTGTTGAGTTCTCTTTTTAACAAATTATTATTTATTTACAATTAAGGCAAATAATTAATAAATAAACTCTTTTCTCTTAAGTGTCAGTGTCTTTGATGTTTTCTATGGGCCAGTATCTGTTGTTTGCTTATCACAATAACTCAATTCTGTTTATAACTTGTCAAAATAAATAAAATAATTTGCTTTTTATACTAGTGCAAAAAGCAAACAGCTATGATTCTGTATATAGCAAACGGATAGAAAACTTAATTTTGCTAACGACAAATAAGCTGTTCTATTGCAACTACCATGTGACTCTATTCAATGTAAGGCGATTTTCATTTATTAATATTTTGCAGAGCAACGGGTTAAAAATATAAAAAAACAACATTAAAGAAATGCTTATTCTTATTCTTTTTAAATTAATATTTTGCATAGCAATTGCTTAAAAATGTGGAAAATAGCTGTAAAGAAATGCTTTTTAGAGTAAAAGTTCGTATTAACTCTTTTGTTGTTTTTTTATTCACTCATTAATCAATTTGTTAGCTTAACTCATTTATAAAAACAAATACGAATTAAATAATAAGTTTGATCTTGGATAACACGAAATTGCCAAAATTATTTTTATAAAACCTTATAGAAAATTAAAATAGTGTATCCTAAAGGATGAAAAATAAAAGGATTTTTTATAAAGTAAATGCAAATAAAACAAAAAAAGATTTTGTGTGAGAAATTAAAAATTAAAATTTCTACATATGTGATGGAAAATTAAAAAATTAATTTAAAGAAGTTAAAATTGTTTCTATAAAAGTTATCAAAAATAAAATATTATAGCCTGGAAGGATAAAAAAATTAAAGAGGATTTTTGTAAATTAGAATTAATTGAAAACGATTTTGTTCCTCGAAACTTCTACATAGTAGAAAATTAAAAGTAAAAATTTAAACAAATAAAATAAACGTTTTAAAATCGAAAAATCAGAAAACTTATTATTTGGTGTAGAAATAAATTAAATAAAACAAAAATACAAAGATCAAGTAAAAACACCTGTACAACGAATACTAAATTAATTTACATAATGCATGTTTTCAGATTCGTTAGCTTGGTCCTGCATTAGGTGTGGCACTCATTGTCTTAAAATGTTAAATTCGTCAATATAACAGTAACACAGAAAATGCCTCTGATCAACTAACGTATAATTACGTTTCTGTTAAGTACTTTGTAAAAATATGTAATATGCACATTAGCTTTTTTCACTAAATATTATTAGTTTATGATATTTTGAGACGAAGTGAAACTAAAGTGGTTATTTATATTTGGGGGGTGACGATGGCTGTGCACGTAGTGTGCACGTTGACTACAAAACCAAAAAGTTCTGGGTTCGAGACCAGTTTCGGTCATAGTCATAAAAACATTTCGCATTTTTTGTGATGTGCATTAGTGTGTCTTTGTGTCAGTTGTTGTCGGAAGCTTTCAGTGGCGAAGGCATAGTCTCACTGGTCACAGAAACATACAGACTTCCGCTGATACCAATCCACAGGAACATCCGAGCGCACCCCTTCGCCGGTATTGTGTAGCACCAGTGAAGTAAAATAAGTACTAAAAATGTCTACTAAAACAAAGCTTCAAAATCTAATACGTCTCCCAGAAATACTGCTATAAACAATCAAAAAAAGTGCAAAAGATGAGTTTTAACATACTGAAGCTTCCCTTTCCACCAGTTCCAGCACAATGCGCCGCATATTTAGTGGTCTTAAGGCGGAGGCCTCCACCCCGGCGCCACAATCGGTTTATTGTGCACCTTATCATCCGTCGAGTGAGCTCATGAATCGGACAAACTACTTAGGGGATAGACCAGATAGACCAGAGGTTCACGTCCGCGAGCGTGAACTCGTCCGTGGAACTTATTGCATGGCAATAAGTTAATATTTGCTCATGCCTACGACCAACCAATTTGGCATGTTGATCTCATTATAATTAATGCAAATAAAACATCCGGTTACTTTTTTTTAAATATTATTATTTTTGTGTTATATTCTCGTTACAAGTTCTGTCTGTATTCTTTTGACAATAATATTTTTGATAACATTTATTGTTTTGTTCGGTAACGTTCCAATGCGAAAGGAAATACCTCCAATTTGTTGAAAAATACTTAAAGAGTATAAAAAGATATAATTTAATGTTTATTGATGCTATTTCTTTTTAACAACACTGCAATTTTATAATTTCTAAGTTTTTAAGTCTTCTTTGAGCAAATTTATCTCACATATTTTTTGTCATACATATAGACAGACATATATACTCGCATAAATAGATATTTTTCACTATAAGAGTTTATTTATATGGAAGTAGTATATGTATGTACATATTTGACCTACTTATTCTTGTCCATTTAACCCATTCTCTTGTAGTGAACTTCTGGTATGAATAGTACCAGTAAGAATGTGTTATGCTCAAAGCGAATATTTTATTTTGCTGTTATAAACTGTATTCCAATGAATTTATTTTATTTTATTTCAGTTTTTAATTTATTAAATTGCTTTTACATCACACAAAGAAGTTTATTGTTTTCTTTTTTAACTGACACAAATAACTGAATCAATCCACTCTGATGAAATTAGAGAAGATATTGAATAATTTTGTAGCATGTGATTCACTCACATGATTCCTTGCAATTGCAATTTTTTTTAATTGAATTTTACTTGTTTTCCATTAAAATTTAAAAATATTTAAAAGCACATGTTTCTGTTGGAAATTAAATTTTTATAAAGTTTTATGTTCTGCAATTTTCACTTACGTATTTATAATGCGATTCACGCAGACATTCATTTTGCCTGACTTTACCAGAGGATTTCAAAGTGTTAAATAAACATTTTGGAAAACGTGTGATTTGACTACCGATTATTGGACAATGCTTGAAAAAGAATGGTCTCAGTAGGGAGGTGAAAGACTGAGTTAATATCCAGATAGATCGATTTTGGTATCACATGGTAGGTTTGAGACATACCTGGAAATTTGTTTTTTTTTATCTGGGACCAGCACTCAGGAGATGATCCCTACACATGCGATGCATTGTGCTGGAACTATAGGAAAGAGATAGTTAGAGAAATTACAGAAGGTGGAGCTTATTTAATTATTATACAGCTCTGCTTTTGCACGTGCTTTGTTTGTAGCAGTGATTAAACTTCGATTTAGTAGCCATTTTTATTATTATTTTACTTCGCCGGTGCTACACAATACCGACGAAGGAGGGCGTTCTGATGTGATTGTGGATTGCTATTAGCTGAAGCCGGCATTGTTCAGCGACCAGTGACTATGCCTTCGCCACTGAAACCTTCCGACAACAACTTACACACGAGATGTTGTTTTTTTTTTATAATTTTAGTCTGAAACTGGTGTTGAACTCAGGTCTGTTTTGGTTTTGTAGTCAACGTGCAGTCATTGTAGTCATGTTTTATATTGAAAAATATTTATAACAATATCTATGTCTTGAAAAAGTAGTAAAAAACATAAAGCTGACTTTATGGGAGTAACGAATTTTGAATATTATAATTTAGAATTTCAATATTATAAATTCTCTAAGGACTTTCTTAATTCTGGACAAACTTACGGTGTTGAACTGATCACAGAAAAAAATTTTACTTTTTTATTTTTAATTAACACCTTTAATTGAGAATATATGTTGAAATTTTTAATTAATTAAATTGTTAACTAATTTTTGGGCTAATATATAATTAAAAAATTAATTTTTTATTTGCCATTGATATACACATAATCACGGCGTATTTTTATTTAAGTGCGTATCAGATTGTCTTATTTCATATATGTAACACACGTGAGACAAATGCATCGCATCCCCTGAGTACAGGTTCAAAATAAAAAAAAAATAGAAATAGAAATTAGTACCCAATTATCATACGAATTGAATTCAAATATTTTTTTTTAAACATTTTTTTGCATTTTCAATATATGTTATTAAATGTTTTATTATTATTAAAAATTTAATTGAAAATTAAATCAACAAAAATAATTCAATTGATACTATTAATTTCTTTACAAGGGAAAATCTATTTAATTTTTTAATTTATATTCCTAAAATTTTAATTCGAATTTTGTTTTCTTTTTTCCGTGCTTATAAGCCACATAAAAAGGCTGGGCTGTTTCCTTAGTGATTCCGGCATTCGAACCGTAACGCTGAATTAAACTAACAAAATTAAAAAACAACATTTTTGCACGTCATGTGCAATTATATATGTGCAATTATATATATTAACATAATTTATGTATACCCATGTATGTATATATATATATATTTATATATGTATGTAATTTAATCTCTACTTTTAAATTTGAATAGATACCTGAACTGTACAACTACATATATATTTTATTATCTTAGGCATTATATTAACTGAATGTGATACGGTATTTTGGCCTCTAAGGCTTGTATTGCATATATTTTTTGAATAAATAAATAAATAAATAAAAGAGGGGCAATTAAAATAGAACTAATATTTACTGGAAAGTCGCCACTAGAGACAAATTAGTTGAAGAATTGAAGAAAAATGTGTGTAAGCGTAATCAGCGGTTATTCTGCAAACCAGGGTTTAATAGAAGCTTTATTATTGGAATTTTTTTTTCAAACTTCAGAAATCAATACCACTTTAGAAGTGTAAATTAAAATATGAGATTTTCAGAAGATTTTAATAGCGCTGAGAAATATTTGCACTTTATTGTTCTCTTTTAAAGGAGCTGTAAAATGGCTTTAAATCGGAACAAGAAAGTGCAAATATTTTAAATAAATAAAGCAAAATCGGGCAAATTTTTGGTTGAAAAAAAAACACAATACAATATTTGTGTTGTGAAATCTAGAACGGAGTTGCATTCATTTTATAACAATTGAGCTCAAGGGAAACCAATAAATTAATAAAAATACACACATGCTCTCCTGCAGTTTTAAATTTTATTTGAATTAAAAGCAATATTTTTATATTTATGTTTAATTATTCTTAAATATTTCTTAATTGTAAAATAAAATACTTTAACAAGAAAATATCAAGTATGCAATACTCATAAACATTTTTTTTATTAATTAAAGTAAAATTCTGAGAATATTATTCTTGTTGTTTTGTAAAAGAAAAACAAATTGTAAATATTACTGAGCAAGTGCTGTTGCAGTTGCCGTTGAAGTTATTTATTCTTAATAAATTTGTAAAATGTTTTATTTATCAAAAACTATTCTCTTAAATCTATAAAAACTACAAATATTCACACATTTTTAATAACTTCGAAGAAAGAAACACATAGAAAAAATTTCTTAAATATTTTAGTACTTATGCTGAAAAAATAACTAGAGATTTGAAAACAATGTATTTGTATGAATTTGTATGCACATTCTTAATAAACGGGGGGCCAAAAGATAACAATTATTCATTAGATTTGCTACACTGACCAAGTGTTTCCAAGTCAATACCAAACAATTCACTATGCTGGAAACCGAAAATGAGAATGAACCTATGAAGGTCGACGAGTATTGCCACTCGATAAATTTCTATGGGAAAAACTAAAGTGCGATTTAATAAATACGATTTATAAAATACACGGCGGTGGAAATGTAATTTCTTATTTGAAAAAAATGGCAGCATTTTTGCAGTTGTGGCAAAAAGATACTATGCTTTGACATTTGTAATGTATGTAGATATACAAACTTTTTAAATGGTAGCCATTCCAAATTATGACATTAGTTGTACTTCAAAATTATTGATTAGTAAATACAGTATATACAGTGGTACTTAACGCTGTAAGAGATTAAAAAAATGTACCTCAAAAATATAATCGCAGCAAGTGTGGTGAAAAAATTAAAGCGGCAACACTATGGTTATTTGCAAGAATTTGTTGCGATGTGTTGGTATTATTATTTGATTGTTTGCAACTACTTTTAAATGAAAATATTTAAAAAATTTCGTTTAACTATAAGGACAGAGATTAGTCAATATATTTTATGATTCTTTACTGGATTTATCGGGATTTATGTTTAATTGAATTTACTACACAACTTTGCATATACAAAGATGCAAGACCATTTGTCAATGTCTGTAGAATATCTAAACAAGAGGTGACAAAATGTGCAAACATCGTCGAAGACTATGTCGTCTAGCACAATTTGCCAAGTGGGAAGTTTTATACTATTGTAGTAATTTGCTACTAATTAATTGTTGTACGTGAGTAGTTCTGCAAAAAACAAGGTATATTTCAGTCCCTAAAAAATTTAATTTTTTTTTAGTGTTTAGAAAAGTTCAACAGATTTAAATCGAATAAGAAATACATGTTGTATAAAATAAGCCTACTTAGTTTTTTTTTGTTTATATATTTCGTAATTCTCAACGTTTTTTTGGGAGTGTTCATATACATAAACATGTGAATTTTCTTAGCTTTTTCAGGAATTTGGTTCAAGGTCTACTGACGAGTTGGCATTAGCAACAATGAAATGTACATATAGAATAGCTGAACCATACAACAAGTATATAAGTATATATATACAAAAACTTACTTTAAGGAATTTCGACAAGTTTGTAATTATATTTATTACGCATTTTTATTTTATAAATTTAGTGAAGTTCTAATTTGATCGCCTAACAACTGTCTATCTACGGCCAATTCTACAGATAAAAGTGTTTAAAACTTTGACCTGCCTTTGTCAATATATTTTTCCGATTGCCTACATTTCGTTTTATGTCCGTATAGATTTCAAGTAATATAATTTTTAAAATATCACAATATTTATATCACAAGAGTTCTTTATAAAATAATTTTAATTTTTTGCCAAGATCTCATATTCACATCACAGTTTGTTTACTTTTTTTTTTGGTTTTTGTTTGTGTGTTCTTTTTTTTTTTTGTTCAGCAGAAGCTTCCTTTCCTTTCATCATACTGGCTACTAACTGCTTGAAAAGTAATAAAATATTCATCACTTGTAACATAATCTTTCACCAAAACAAACTATTCTTCTGTTGATGCAAATATTGTGCATGTTTGTGTATGTGAATTAACTTCTAAATAAGTGAACATGTGGTATGTGTTATATGTATGTACATATGTATATGTAATAAATAAATTCAACCTTAAAACCAAGAATCTACAGGGATAAGGTTTGTTTACTTTCAAATAATTTCTTGAACCATTTCCCATGGAGTACAGTGAAAACTGCCCTAAAGTGGACAATCATTGATACGTTAAAGTACAGCAAATGACGAACACTTTCAGTTATCTCTAAAATGACTGACATAGATTTATTCACTGAAATCATTTGAGTTTAAGCCATTACGGCGGCTATCCGCTTATTAAACTTCCTCTGTATATACAAATTACAACTTGTTAAAATTCTTATTTATTAGTTGCTGGTTCTATAAAAAAAATACTGTCTTCTTTTACTTGAAACTTGTGTTTCTTTGATGCTTGTGCTTACTCAAATTCGAAAAAGGAAAAAAATTTACAAAGAAAATAATAAATAAACTTTTAGAAAAATAAATAAACTTGCAGAATAAACATTTTGAACAATGATATGCTTGAATTAATTTTCCAAATGTATTTCTTATTTTATCAAAAATAAATTTTTACACTCAATGATGCTTTTTCGTCAAAGAGTAAAATTTCTTAGGAATATTATCATATATGTTACTGTCATAAATAAATATTAAATTATTATTTTTTCTAAGATTCAAAATTCTAAGATTCGGATCTAAGAAGTATTTCTGTTGGCGTGCTTTGAGATTTAAATAGTTCCCAGTATTTTTCATACGTACACTGAAAAGCATAAATGTAACAAGTGAATTGATATCGGAAAAATTCTCGCTATTTCTCTATCAGTCGCAGAGCAGCAGTTTTTTAAGTGTAGTCAGGTTTGTGTTTCGACAATTTTGGGTCTTGCTCGTGCTGGTTAATTGATTTGCCACAATTGACTGTATCGTGTTACGAATCTTTGTGAAGTTTTCCATATTAAAGAACGTCCCTAAATCATATGCAAAGTCATTTGTCGTTTTAACCGTTTCGACCTTTGAGCAATAAAACGTCGACGATAAATAAAATGGCTCCCCTTAGCTTAGCAAAATTAATGTGTCAAAATTAACATTCGAGACTTTTCTTTATAATTAACACGCAACTGCAGAGTTGTGCGGAAATTAAGCCCTGTGTTTCTACTACTTTTACCAGCTGTCTATTCTCTACTATATCCATCTCTTTATCTAGTTCCAGTGCAATGCATTACATATGTAGAGGATTTCCCCTGAGCACTGGTCTAAAATAATAGAAAAAAAGATTAAAACCAACGGCAATATCTAGTCCAAGTAATGATATGTTATATTAAAATCTTATAATAGTTCTTTAATAATAATTATCAGTCATATATTTTGTCGATTTCCAGCTGGTACAGAATTATAGACAACAATATTCGAAAGAAGCAAATTTAAAGAGTTTGCAAAATGAATCGAAATGAAAAATTCAGAAAGCAAAGTTTTATATTGGTGTTGATATACATATCGTCACCTAAAATGCAAAAGGGCATATCATCACTTTTAAAAATTTTACAGGAGAGAGAAAAACTTATTGAAATGAAAAGTGTTGTGGTTACCAATACGATTTCTCGCAACATCATCCAAATAAAATGATAAGCTTATTTACAATGTTAAAAATTAGGTCTTCAAAAAAGTAAGCTGGTAACATTTTTCCATTGGTTCATTATTTCTCAGCAGTAAGAAATACATTGACTTTGAAAGCTGGGTAAAAACTGCCTTTAGAATTTCTTTAATAGATAAAGTCGTTATTTTTGAAAATAGAAAGCTAAAAATTTATGAAGACGTGGGCCTTGATGCGTTGTAACAATATTCATTAAAAACTTAATTTTCAGAGTTTTCGTTGTTACGCCCTTTTGCATTCCAGGTGACAATATGTAAAAAATATGTGTGCCATTTTGACCCTCTTCGTAAAAAAGGGTTAAGTTTTCTAAAATGTATTTTTGGATATAGTTTACATTATCTGAAACTACAATTGGCAGGCTTTCATCAGAATCAGTAGTTTTCGGTCAATTAGAATTTTGAGCCCAATGGGGCACGGGTTAGAGTACATATTTTAGACAAAAATTCGGCTTTACGATAATCCAAAATTTATGTTCTTTATAAATTTTAATGCCACTCTAATGTACAGATTAGGCAAGGTCGGCAGGTTGCCGGAATTAAGGTAAAGAAAGGTCGCAGCCCACTTGGCTTTAATTTTATTATGGTTCCATTGTGCTACTTGTTGTGAAAAAACGTTCACGTATGTTAAACCAGATTTTCTATTAGGAATCGAACCTAGAGCCCCCTGATAAACTAGCGCACTACTCACTACACTACCCACGCACCCAATATACAGATAACGTTTATTTTTATCTTGTACCAGCACTCCCTGATGTCCGGGAGACGTATTAAAATTTAAAGCTTCGTTTTTGGTAGCCATTTTCAGTAATTATTTTACTTGCCGGTGTTACACAATACCGAAGAAGGAGGGCGTTCTGATGTGCCTCTAGATCGGTACAGCTGAAGCCGTTACTGTTGAGTGACCAGTGACTATGCCTTCGCCACTGAAACCTTCTGACAACAACTGATACAAAGATACACAAATGTACATCAGAAGAATGCGAGATGTTTTTAGGAGTCTGAAACTCAGATTGAACCCAGGAAAATTTTTCAGTTTTTATTCAACTTGCAGACTACTTCGATCACCGCCACCATCCTAAGGATAAAAAGAAAGAACCTTACCTTGTAAAATTTCGTTTTTAGCACTTACGCCTTTTTGGCTGTTATTCCTCAATGTAAATTAATTTCGTCTCTGTAATTGTTATGTTCTCATGATGAAACCATTTTGGTATAATTTGGAAAACAATACCAAATATAGTAAATCAGTTTATTGCTGCTTTTTTTGTTTTAAAAAATTTTCCCATGTTCGCTTACACTGTTGCTTTTGTTCTGCCCAGTACTGCTTATAATTTCTCAAAAATAATACTTATTAATTACACAAAGAAAGCAAATATTTCTTATTCTGTATTATTACATTCTTCTAAATATCTATTTTCTTTTGCAAATTAAATTAATTGCTAATCAAATTTCAATCTGTAAAATAAGGGTTTCACATCTGTAAATCACCATGGCAAATGACACAAAAATGTCTTTATATTTTCGTTATCGAAGTAAAATAAATCGTATCTAACAATCATTTAATGCTATTCCGTTTTTAGCCATGAGAAATTTATATTAAAACAATAAAAATTAAATTAAGTGAAATGAAACAAGAATTCCTACTCTACAAGTAGCTGACCACAGTAAAACCCATCTTCAAAATTAAATCTTGTAGAAGAAAATTATAATAATGAATGACTACTGTGGGAGTTTTGGGTCGCATGCAACTGCGATACAATACAAGTGATAATAAAACTAAATTAAATAAATTTTCTGTTGGAAAATGCTGGTTACTTATCACCAACTATAATAACAATCCCCTTTTATTTTTGTGTTGGTGTCTAAAGGACAACATCTATTACAAGTCCTGGTCGTTAGTATTGCACGAGTACTGCCACTTAAACTATAGCCAGGCGTTAGTAAAGCAATTATCATTACAACAACAGTTCATACAGTTTATTTGCTGTTGTTGCCTTTAATAATGGCCATGATGGCAACAGACTAAGCACAAAAATGGCTGTAGTTATAGTGTCAGTAGAAGAATCATTTGATATTAAATTACTGAAATAAAGGAGACAATATAACAATAAATATTGTTGCAGAAAATAAAAAAAAGAGGGAAAACGAAACATGGGAAATCTAACAGTAGAATTGCTAAATATTTTATTTCAAGAAAATGAAAATCATTATGCCAAAAGGCTACTGAGTGCATACCTGAATAGAATTGGTATACACGAATTACGAAGAACCCTGCCGAAGTGAGACATGTATGAATATTTGTAAGAATAAATATTAAAGGGCGCTCAACACTTTTCATCAATCATTCCCAGGAGTGGCAAAAATTTCTTTCATATATCCTTGATGAAGTTCGGAATTTCCGCATTCAGATTTTCAGTCCTTGGTGGTTTTAAAGTCTAGCGGTTTTGAGAGAAAGGAATGCAAGGGATCATTGGTAATCAACTCATTTCTCATTGTGTTGTCTTGTTTAAATCTTGGCAATTTCGACCACAAGCAAAATTGTGGCAGAGTATTCATTTTCAAACGAAATGAAATAAGTTACAGAATATGACATGATTCTCAGAAGCAAAAACTTTTCGAAGAAGTTCAAGAAGATATTAGCCCCACTCATAATCAAATCAAATGCAAATGGTCTTGCATCATTGCATTTGCAAACTTGTGTAGTAAATGTTTACTCTACACTAACAAAACAAATACATACTGCATTTGTTACACTGATGTACAATGAAATTTACTACACATCTGCAACACTTATTATTATTCACAATTTGTGCTTTTGAGATTACAAATTGTGCAATTGCAAATATTTGCAATGAATTGTGAATCGCTTATTTAGTTAAGTTTGCAATAATTGTTAATAGAGAGATGCACAGATATTAAATATTTTCTTTAATGTTTCCTTATACTTTTTTAACCCTTTAATATCAATTGAATATATTTGGAAGCATAAAGCGGAGTCAGTCGACGGCTGCGGCTGAGCATAGATCAATCGGCGGCACCATTGAATTGGCTGTAGCCACTTGATTTTTATTGTTTAATACTTTTTAATTTCTATACTTGTGAACAGGATGGCTATATATTTTATTATCTTCGTCAATCTATTTCTTAAACTCATCATCAGACAAGGAAATGTTTTTTTTTAACATTTGGATTCATAAATATTGCAGAAATATGAATATTGATTTAGAGTTCAATTCATTTATTTCCTTTCTGAGTGCCAGTTAATATGTTAGCATATATGTATGTATATATAAATATTATATAAGATCTTAAATATTAATAAAAACATGAAGAAGAAAGTAGAGAAAAAATCGGTGGCTACCATCAGCAAATCGTCTTGGCACCCTAATTGACAGCTGTTCATTTGCTATTTGCATATTGTAAATAAAAACTACTACTTTTAGTCTGACATATGTGCAAAAATCTAGCCAGTAGAAATCTGTATATTTTGTTAGTGCAAGGCAAAAATATGCTCGATCATTTTGCAGATGCAATGATGCACAAGATTGTGAATTGGACTATGAAGCTCTTCTTAAAGTATAGCGTACAATTAGATTAAGATTTCCGTAGAGAAATAAATGTTTAGCTAAGCAGAGATAAATATTCTGTGCTTATATACGCATTAGATTTTACAAACTATGTATATAAATACGTATGTATGTGTGCGTGTTTTCTTCTAACAGATACGGGAACGGCCATATTCAAAAAAAAAAATAACTTTTCTCCAAGATTATTTTCTAATTAATTTCAGTGCACTAGATATCTAAAAGAATTCATCAACATCTTTGGCTTCCGACTCCATTCATGAGCACGCCTGTGTATAAAAATTTTGCTTATCTATACCTACACTGTCTTATGTAGAGCTTTTCATTATTTCGTAATTGACCCATTCCAAATAGTCTTTTGTGACAATTATTTACGTATTACGAGAAAAAAAGATTACATAATTAAAATCTTAAGAAAAATTGCACTCTTTGGAAATTTAATAGGATTAAGAATCAACAACAACAACAACAACAGCAACAGCAACAAGAGTAATAACAACAAAGTTAGCAACATTGACCCGATAGCCTGTGTACCTGCATATAGAAGCAACTACATAGGCACATTATGCTTGTATACATACATACATACATTAGAGACACAGATCCATAAATTGTTGTGTTGTATCTTTTCTAGTTCAGCAAAATTATCCCACTTTGTTGGCCTCATAAATTCTTTCTATACCAAAAAGCGTACGTTTTCCTTAATGGTCAACATGGCATTAGCAAAGATACTTAAGTGTGTATAACAACAATAACAACAAGACGGAGAGCGTTGACAACAACAGCAGCAGCAACATCATGAACAGCAAGTATTCGAACATGTATGTATATACATATGTATATATGTATGTGTATGTATGTATGTATATCGTCAGCAACATTAAGAGCAAAAAAGATACATAAATATTAAGTAAAGTGCAAAGCTAAAATAGAGATAATAATAGTGTTAACCAGCTGGAGATATAATACGCTTTTAAATGTAGTTATACGAGTGTTGGTTAGGAAATTATCTCAAGTACGATGCTGCAGAACTTCCTATGAATTTGTATTACAGTGGGTGAAGAAACTGTAACGGCTTCAGCTTGAAGCAGGTGGAATATAAGAACATGTAATAAACAACGATATACTTCTCACTTTCACACATACATCAATAAATTCAATTTCAGGAACTCTATTAAGGATTATTTCTTCGGAAGGTAAAAAAGCAGATACGGCAATTAATACACCACCACCTTCTTTACCATCTCTATCGCGTCTATAAATTTGGAATTTACTACACATTATCTCGGAATAATTAATTTTATGTGTTGAACTTCTTCTAAGCCAAGTCTCAGTAAGCACTACAATATTATGCTCCATATCAAAACTTTGAAGATAAAACGATTTTAATTTTGTATTCATACCCCTAACATTTTTGTAAGCTATGCTGATTGACGATAAAGTACTAGATTCAACCAATTGACGACTGCTACATGATGAGGCGTGAACACTATTCAGTTTTTTGCATATTTGTAATTTAATACCAGGTTTGTTCAAAAGAAAAGGTGAATTTTGTATTCTTCGATTACAATGGCGTGGTGCATCATGAGTTCTTGCCAACAGGTCGTACGGTTAATAAGGAATACTACAAGGAAGTTATGCAACGATTGCGTGATGTAATACTGCTCAAACGAGCGGAAAAGCTCATGAATTTTGCATCACGATACTGTTCCAGCTGACACATCAATGCTTATTCACGATTTTTTGGCCAAAATCAACACCTTAATCATGCCTCAACCACATTATTCACCAGATTTGGCTCCCTGAGAGATTTTCCTATTCCCAAAACTGAAAAAACCAATGAAAGAAAGCGTTTTGGCACAATTGAGGAGATAAAGTCAAAATCGAAAAACGTGCTGATGGCCATACCGAAAGGAGGAGTATGTCAGAAGTGCTTAGGGGATAGGAAGAAGCGCTGGCATAAGGGTATTATATCTGAAGATATACGGACATTGATGAATAAATAAATACTTTGCAAAAAAATTCAAAATTCATCTTTTCTTCTGAACAGACATCGTATATCTATTAAAGCAAACTTAAAGAAACAAGTATGTAGTAATAAGAAATAAAAGTATTTAAAATGTGTACTTTCAATAAAATCAAAGTTTCCATTTTTCTAATATTGAAACTTTTAGCTAAAGTTTTCATTTATTCAATTAATTTTATTATTATTAATTCAATTAAAATTCAGCCATTTATAGCACACATGTATAGAATTTAACTGCAATTGGCGTTGTTTTGCAGAGTTGTAATGAAATCGTACTTTTTATTATTTGTCTTCATGAGAAATATGTATACCATGTGTAGACACATTATGAAGAAAATACTTTTGGCTTTTAGTACTTAAAATTTAAAACTACCGTACAAAATATACCGTACAAATATAGAAATTACATGCCTACCTACGACAATTACCGTGCAGTTAACATCACTGAATTATTCTAAAAAAAAAAAACAAATCAAAAATTAACATCTGTAACACAAACACTCCAGTAATACGGATATATTCAGGATTTATGATATCCGGATTATCGGCATAGCACTGTATTACACTTAATTAAATACCTGATGTTTCTTTGTGCACGTTCACCCTCGTACATATTTACTTTTGCGTCTATTTATTTATACACAGAGATGAATGTAGGCTGAAACATTTTGTTGGATTTAACTTAATGATTTTTACGAAAAATTCATTAAACTACGAAAAGATATATGGTTCAATAAAGCCTTTTGGTAATAAATTATTAAGAAATATGCATGTTTTTAACATTTGCATAAATGATATAAAATTTATATGTACGAGTGTTTTTAAATGGCATATCCAATTTATGTATGTATATGAAACCACATATCCAAACACCAATACTTAGATAAGTGTTTAATGTTGTATATATGTATGTATTAGTAGCTCTATGTGTTTAATATTTGTGTACAAATATACTGAACTGTTTTATTTCTGGTTTAAAATCCATCAAATATTGATATTTTAATAAATATATAATTTTATTTTATAGAAGATGATATTAATATCGTTATTACGGATGGCAAGCGAATCATTCAATTCAGTTGCCAATTGCCGAATATGAAATTACAAATGGCAACTGCGCTAAGTGCCAAAGCAATACAACTGAAATTGGGTATTCGTTTGCTATTCATAATCGTCTTGCAAAGCCTTAAAATTTGGTAACCGTAAAACAAATGTGTACCAAGCGGATCCAGATGTTTCTACGGAAAGGTACATAAAATTAATTATAGTTGTTAATAACAGTAAAAACAGTAGAAGTAGAAGAATATATGTCATTGGATGTGCTGATGGCTGATTGTTTAGCGTGTTGGCTCTGCAAACCGAAAAACCCGTGTTCAATTCCCTGCCCTGTCAAGTCAAAATACGTTTTTCAGAGTTTTCTGTGTTACTGTACCCTCCTTCGTCGTTCTTTCAGCAATAAAACGACAGCGAAGTAAAATAATAAATGAAAGAGCGCCCTTAGCTTAAAAATAATGCGTCAAAATTAACATCAGAAACGCCGCAACTTTGCTGTATAATTAACACGCTACTACTACAGGATTGTGCAAGAATTAAGCTCTATATTCATAATACTCTCATCACCTGTCAATTCTCTACACTATTCTCCCTCTCTCTAACTGTTTTCAGTGCAATGAATTGCATACGTAGGCAGATGATACTCGTAGACTTAATTTGCAGGCTTTTTTATTTTTTTGGTATAGTTGCGCTAAGAATATATTTATTAAATATTTATTTATTTAATACTTCACTATTTCAGTTATCATTATATGCATATGCAGTTATCGTAATTGATTTCAGATTTAATTTTTTTCTGTATACAAATAGGTGCAAGTTACAAAAACTCCATTGTCATCGAGTTTATGTGGAAATTTCCAGATTTGGTGAATGGTTTCACAACACGTGTCTTTACCCTACTTCTAGCTAAACTTATACTAAAATTCCGACAGAGCGCTGACTGGTTCCTTCAGAAATCTTTGAATGTGGCAAGTGCTCCTCAATGGTATCAAGTACCACATAGAAAACATCTTTGTTTAAACGGTAAAAGGATATGAACCTGCAAAACAGATTTAAATATATAAAGGTTGGTTAAAAATTTTAAGGGCCGATGTTGAATGTGAACCACACCTAAACGTCAAGTTTTTTTCTGCATTCCATTTCTCTGATTTCTCAATTTCAGACTAACTCAATTTGAACCATGGAAATATACACAGTCGAACAATGCGTTAAAGTTATTCAGGATTATTATGAAAATGGGCGTTCAAATCAAAATGCATATCGTGCACTTCGTGATTTTCTCGGTCACTTTAGTCGTCCAAACGTGCGTACAAGCGGAAAAATCGTGCATAATTTGAGCAAACCGCATCTGTAGGAGATGTGAAAACACCAGTACATACTCGTACAGCTCGTACAGCAGAAAATATTGGTGCTGTTCGCGATAGTATGGCTGAAGTGCATTCAACCTCAACTTGTCGTCGTGCCCAACAATTGCACCTCTCACGCTCGTCGTTGATGAACATTATGCATAAAGACTTGCATTTACACGCTTACAAGGTGCAATTGACTCAAGAACTAAAGCCTCTTGACCATTCCAAACGTCGTCAATGGTCAGAATGATGACAAGAAATGGCAACAGTGAGTGATCAATTTTCAAAGAAAATCATTTTCAGTGATGCGGGACATTTTCACCTCAGTGGATTCGTAAATAAGCAGAATTTCCGCATTAGGGCGATTGATAACACAAGAGTGATTGTCGAAAAACCGATGGACCCACAAAGAGTGACTGTTTGGTGGGGTTTATGGGCTGGCGGCTTCATCGGGCCGTATTTGTTCCAAAATGGGGCCGGTCAGGCAGTTACTGTGAATGGTGTTCCCTATCGTGAGATGATAACGAAATTTTTATGGCCCGAATTGGAAGATATGGATGTGGACGATATGTGGCTTCAACAGCACGGTGCCACTTGCCACACAGCTAACGAAACAATGGCTCTTTTGCGCGACAAATTCAAAGGCCGTGTTATCTCACGAGATGGCGATGTCAATTGGCCGCCAAGATCATGTGATTTGACAGCGTTGGACTTCTTCCTTTTTTTTTTCTATCTAGGACCAGCACTTAGGAGATGACTCCTACACATGCGAAGCATTGTGCTGGAACTATAGGAAAGGGATAGTAGGAGAAACGACAGGAGGTGAAGCTTAATTAATTATTTTTGCAGCTCTGCTTTCGCGCGTTCTTTCTTTATGCTCGTAGCAGTGCTGAAGCTTCTTTAGTAGCCATTTTTATTATTATTTTACTTCGCCGGTGGTACACAATACATTTGGGGTTATTTGAAAGAAAAGGTGTACGTCGATAAGCCACCAACAATTCAAAAGCTAAAGTATGGGATAATTCGGCACATTAACGGCATACAACCTCACTTATGCCTCAGCGTGATCGAAAATTTGGATCATCGGATGGAGGTGTCCCGACGAGGTTGCGGCGGCCATTTGACCGATATTTTGTTCATAATCAACATCGGCCCTTAAAATTTAACCACCCTTTACGTACAGTATTGAAATGTACTTAAGCAGCTGCTGCACTGAAAATTATTCTTACTACTTTCCGCTTGTTCTTCTTCCAATATCAGAAATTCTACAACTGACGATGTAATTTTATTTATATATTTGCTGTATTGACAATTATTATTTTTTTAACATTCAAAAAAAAAGCAAAACGAATACGTTTTTAAGACACGAAATGAAACCAATATTTCCAAATCCGCTAAAAAGTAAAATCGACTGGGATTCTATGACACCGCCGATTATAGTGTTAAAGATAACTCCTTTAATTTTTTTTGGGGGGAGTGCTTGTCCAAGATAAAAAAAAATACTAACGGTCTTATGCAAGAACGACTGTTAAAGTTAAAATGTACTTTAGAAGCGGGTTTCATATGCAAAATTCATACTTTAAACCTACATTAACTTTAACAATAGTTTTTGGATAAGGCTGTAAGACATTTAAGCTGCTCAAAGCAATAATAAAAACACCATCTTAAATGTATTCGAAACATTAGAATAAGGAAATACAGTCGAAGCTCGGTATAACGTTTGCGTTACATTGGGTCATCTCAGTACAGTTGACTCTCTTATAACGCAGTGGCATTTCAATTCATAATAGGAAATATTATTATTATGTACATGCACACTTTGTGTAATTTCCACAAGCAAGCTAAACATATATGTTTCATTTAATGACCTAATTAAATAATATACACGAAATAATAATATTCGAAGATTTACAAAAAAAAATAAAGGTATTGTAACACAATCAAAAGGGTTTCCTTTTTTCTGTACCATTCGTAAAAGAGGACCTAAGATAAGTTGCCCATTACCGTCATATAAGGGAGCTAATCGAAAAATATGCACATTCATTATATTGGATTTCCGTTAAAGTGCGTGTTTGTTATACCGGGCTTCGATAGTAAATAATTTCAAACTACTTTGACTCTATCGCAAAATGTTATCTCTTTGGCTGTGCTGCTTTTCTGCTGTTAATACCTGTCAATCCATATAAAGATCTTATGAATTATACAAAATCAAAGGAAGGCTGTTTAAGGATAGAGACGTCCGTATAAAATATGAAGTTAAAACAATGAAGAGAAAATACACTGAAATCTTATAGACTGTAGAAGTATTAGCAATAAAAAGGAATATGAAAAAATAAAAAAAAAATAAAACATTTTGCCTCGACTGAGTTATTTACACACACACGCACACACTTATACAAACATTTTCTTAAGTTTAAAAAAGTATGAATGTTTGTGAATTTGATATCAGTTGCTCGAAGGAAGATACTAAATGAAATTAGTTCGATGATATAGACGTTTATAGCAGAGACTTAGAAGCTGTGTGTATGTGTGTTGGTGAAAATCTTATCTCCTACTAGGCTGCAGGAAATTATGGAAAAACAGAACATTGAGTATAAAGGTAGGTAGAAGGACTTACGAAAGGATTTCTTTGATTTAGAGTCTTTGATTTAGTTAACAAGTTTGCTAAGATGGAAGCAAAGTCTGTATTTATATTATCAATAATTGAGATGATTGTATAAATGAATATATTAAATAAACACTTAAGAAAAACTAACAATGCTAGTCAAATTGATGGCAAGGATAACGAAAGCAAAAAGTTTTTCCTTTTTTTTTTCTTAGTAGTAGTAGTAGAAAATGGACATTAAGCGCTTATTAATCATGCTGTAGTTCGAATGCTGGATTTCTTTTTGCTATTGTTAGAAGATAAACGATGGTCAGTTAATTTGAGTCAATTTTTGTCTTCTTATACAGGCTGGCCCAAAATGACCTAAGGTGTTTGAGTTCAAAGAGCCATTGTGTCCTTCGCAGTGTGCGCTGTGGCTCCGTGCTGTTGGAACTATACTTGCGCATGGTTTCCCACGGCTCGCCTTAAAATATTTTCCAACGTTGTCCGATATCTAACACCAGTAATGCAATGGAAACAACGTATTCATTTTGAAAAAAAATTTGGGACAATTATCCTTTCCGAAAACACCGCACCAAACGGTACACTTAAGTGGGTGTAAATCGGGCTGTTGAACTACTCTTAGATGTTCCGTAGCCCTTGTTCCCTATTAACGAATGCATTTAATTGGAAATGGGTTTCGTCGGTCATAATTAAATTATAAATAAAATCCTGAATATCTTCTGAAATAAAGTTCAACGATTTAGGCACGTTGTTTAATTGTGTACTGTTCCATATTAAATTGCACAAGCCTTCTTTAAAAAAATACTGAAAACGAAAAAAAAAAATTATAATAAAAAAATTATAAAGACATCAAACAGAGTCGCTCCTTTTGGGCCACCCTGTACAGTTAAAGGTTATGGCAATGTTATAAAATTCATAATTATAGTGAATTTAAGAGAAACTAATGAATAATTCAAGGTGAAACATGACGAGCTGCACGAGCAGCTTTAAAACCAGTCTTAACAATTTAAAAGATAAATGAGTTTTACCTGGCAAAATCCAATATAATAAGTAAGAAAGAATATATCGTCACCTGAAATGAAGAGAGACGAATTTTATGGTTAAAAATAAATAGAAATGTATTTTTTTCTTTGATAGAAATAAATAAGTATTTGGCATATCTGCATAAAAATTGATCAACAAAACAGAAAATTCGGCTTCATATTGATTAATGTGACGAATCTACAATCGCAGTTTATCCAATTTGTTGATACATGAGACTTATTTGCAAATTATAACGTAAAATAGTCCCGTATACTTTTATACACGTGACATATTAACGCATGAAAGAAAAAGAGTCATGAATAACGTCACAATATTTTATTTGCCATCTGAATGCAAATTTCTTGCTGTGTAGTATCTACGTATAAACAGGGAGTTCAGTATTTGCAAATAGTGTTATTGCACAGCTTAGTGTAGATGAGAAGAAAAATATTAAATTAGAAATAGAAGTATACTTATATGCATGTGTAAAAAGTAAACTCATGGATTGTTAGGTTTTTTGTTTAAAAATTTTTGGTTTTTTGTTCGGTATTCAACTATTTATTCTCGATTAATTCGTTGAATTTTGAACATAAGAATCTTAAGTTTGTTATCAGAAATTAGGAAATAGTACTATACGCATATCCAGTTCCTCCTCAATAATCAATTGTATTGAGTTTTCTTTTTTAAAAAAATACTTTATGAAAATAGCGTAAAGTATTTAATAACACATTTCATATATTTTTCCAGGAAAAATCACATTTTTGAAATTAGAATCATATATGTATATGTATATAAAGATATTCCCAAAGTAAAATTAATTTAATTTATATATTATTAAATATCTATAAAAAATAGTTATTCAAAGCAGGGTCTAATAACGGCATTTGACTGAAATTTCAAATACTTTTAAAGAATTGGCCCCAGATCTTTTTTGGCCAATGAACAGAAGTAGATATGTATATTTAAAAATAAAATTATCTTTTGCAGGCCATTCTTAAAATTTCCACAGTACAAATCGGTACTAATTTTTTTTTCCTTGGACCGGCACTCAGGGGATGAGTCCTACACATGCGGTGCATTGTGCCGAAACTGGGAAATAAGGTTTTGGGAGAAATGTCAGAGGGAGTAGTGTTTATTGGCATTCGATTTGAATTTTCCCACGTCAAGTGACAGGAAAGACCTCTGCGGATAGTCTATTCCACATACGTCCGACCACATGTTCGCCCATAAACCGAATTTTCTCTGTAATGTGTAGTGCGAGTCTCTGCCAAATCGACCACAAATGGATGCCTTCATAATGATGATCGCGTTGTGCGCGCGAATGACCGTGTTTCGGGAACGAGTTCCCTGATTACATCAGAGCACATCCCATTATAGTAACGATAGAACAACAAAACGCACCCCACGTTGCGACGATACTCAAGGAAGTCAAGTTTCTTCGCTCTCAAGGCTTTAAAGGCTTTTGCGAGGTCTTTTTTGGAGTAAGGGAGCGTTCTTAAGTTATGAGATGTTTGCATACATGCATACACACATACATACATAAACACACGCATACACAGCCTGACATAAATCGGAATACAAAGAAAATTCGACAATTAAGTAATTCCACGTTTGAAATACATATGGCATGGATAGAAAATCCAGCAGAAATTTCACAAAATTGACGTTGTGTATGCTTCATTGGTGCCGTCCATTGTGGTATTTCAATTTTTAAAAAAAATTTAAGCAACTTTATCACGAAGAGTTTCGTGCGCTAATTTTAAACTATTCCAAACTCATGTTCTTTTGAACTTAATTTCGCCGAGAAATGTTAAAAGGGTCGATTAAAATCAGAAACAGTCCTGGGAATGTGTTCTTGCAAATGATGCCAGGGTTTTATGGACATCCGCTATACATAGCGAACAATCACAACGTACGACAGTTTTTACTGTTAGGTGGAGGGAACTATTCACTAAATATTTAGAATGAAATTAAATAATTTTCCCTGGTAATTTTTTATTTTTTTTAACAAGGTTAACAATTTTGTCATCATATGAGATACATACTCGGATGTATGTATGTATGTCCACTAATAGGAAATGTCCGCGAGTAAGATTTCCACTGTATTTATTAGTCATTCTTTGTTTTGAAAAAATATCATTATTTGTGTGTATTTTTAGTTAGATTTTTATTGCTTAAAAAATGTTAAGCTTAACGACTTTATTGTTGAATTGTTTGCAAAACATACACTGAACAAATGCTTGTCAAATATTAAAGCCTTCACAAGCCCTCATACATTTATTTATTCGTACTTACTCTCTCATACTGAAGTCATATGCATTAAATAAGACTGAATGTAGGAGAGAGGAACGTTGAAGAAATACGATGATGGGGCTGCATGAGAATTTGCACATATGTACGACGTTATTTGAAGCTTTTAGAATACGGTGGCATTAAAACGTACAGATTGGAGTGTAAAACCACTTAGAATTTATAAATAATTTAAACAAATTGCTTTGAGATAATTTTTTTTCATATACAGAAACATTAAGGCATCAGGTTTTGAAGCACTTCAAATTAGATTTGAAATTTCATGGAATTTTAATTTTTGCAAAAAAGGAAGATTCTAATGAATTTTAAAATTTGTTAAAAGAAAAAAACAGTTATAAATTTTAAATTTCAGTAATTGATAGCTCAAAATTGTTTGGACTTATTTAAAACAGTACTTGCACTGGTACATACAGTGGACTCTCGTTAATATAAAAGTCAAACGACTAGAGAAAAAGTTTCAGAAAATCGATAATTTAAATAAAAAAAGGAATCCCAATTATTAAGAGGAAGATATTTCAAATAAATGAAATGAACAAGCGAAACTAGTAAAATATTTTCTTTTTAAACTTAACTGCTGAAAGGCAAGTCCAAGATCTGTCATGTGACATATGTATATAAAAAATGCAAAATTTTTTTCCATAGTATATTTGGCTTATTAATAAATCCAAATTAGGCTAAGGTTCGTAAAGTTTTAGAGAGAAAGAATTAGAATTAGACATCTGAACAGAACACGTTTTCGGAAGACACAAAACTTCCAGCATCATATAGAAATTAATACCCAAGAAGCATTCGAATTGAATTCAAATATTTTTCTTTGCTATTAAATTTTTTTTTTTTTATTTTTCAATAGTAGAATTATAGAATTATAATTTCCTATTATTCCTGATGATGTTAACAAGCTGTTAACGAAATATCGAATAATAAAAAACAAAATAAGATAAATATATATCAAAAAATTTTTCAAAATATTTAATTCAATTAAGTCAACAATAATAATTTAATTGCCACTATTAATTACTTTACAAGTGAAAATGTAATTAATTTTTTAATCGATATTACAAAATTTTCAATTAAAATTTTGTTTAATTTTTTTTTTTTTTTTTTGTGAAGCGTAACATTCTTCGTTAAAGAATAAAAATTAATGATAAAAAATTTTTCTAATTGTAGAAAGATTTAAATTAACAGCTTTAATATTATTTAGTGTCAACTGTACTGTATGTATAATCTCAACCTACCTCCAATCCAATTTTTTTCTAAAGTCGAGTGCAAATTGTTTATATATAAACTATATAGGGTACAGTTCACATTGGCAAATATCTTGCAGAGTACAAACTAAAATTTATATATATTCTCTTTAACTAAAGAAAATTTTAAACTTTCCTCGTAAATGAAAGACAATATCGTACGCATTCAATATTTCCTTTTTAAGATTGCATTAAAGATTAGCTCATCATAAATTAGCCCAATGTGAACAAGCATACATACATAATACATATGTATGTATGTTCCTTTAGAGAAACTAAAATTTCAAATTAATTTTTATTGCTGCCAATATAAAAAGAATTTTAATTGAAATGGTAGGAAACAAGTAATAAAATTTACTGTTTTATTAACAACAAAAACCAATAAGCACACAATGTCCATTGTTGTACTTACAAAAAAAATTTCAAAAATTCATAAAACAATTCAAATAAAAAAAAAAGAACAATACTGCAATTGAACAAATGAGAAAATAACTGAATGTAGAGGTACTTGTAATAAAAAAAGGTGTTTTCTGTGCTCATTGACCAAAAAATTACGGCATTAAAGAATACTTGACTAGAAAATGCTGATGGCTTGGGCAACAACAATAATAAACTGAAAAGGACTGACGACCAGCTAGTTGGTTCACACACTTGTAATTCAGTGTTGAGCTCGTATTAACATTAAAACCAATTTGTTTAAAGAAAAAAGTACATTAAACACTGAACATATAAACAAACGAAAACGACAACGACTATGACTATATCAGCCATAAAAAAAGTTACAACATCAGAAAAATCATTAAAAATATTGTGATGGTTTGTTTCATTTTTTATTTCTGTTGTTTTTTTCGCTTTTAATGATTTATTTTGGACGCGATATAAAATTTATGACTGGTCGTACTTTTTTAATTTTGTTATATTTTGAAACAATGAATTGTTAAAGTAATTAATGCGGAAGTCCTTAGTAAAGATCATAAAAAAAAAGCAGCAAATAATATTTATGTTTTAGAACGCAAACACATTTACAGTCGTAAAAATATTTTATTTCGATATTAAAAATCGAGAAATGCAAGTGAACAACTATCACATAACTTCATGAAATAGAGATCTATCAAATGAAATTTAAATAGGGAGTTCTATTACCTGCAGGAGAACAATCGATATCGATAACAGCTGAGAATGTCAAACTGTGCCAAGTCTGGGTGGAAATAAATCTGTTCGCGAAGTTTATAGAATACTGCGACCATTTTACGGTCAACACAATCGGCCTGGTAAGCAAGCACTTCTTGCATTTATTGATCGTTTTCGCACAAGGTTCACTCTTCTCAATTCAAAAATATCAATAAAGTAAACAAATGTGCGTCCGAGAGGATATTACTGCTGTAGCTAAGAAGACGCCGAAATGTCAATTGGTCGTCGTTCTCAACTTGTTGACCTTTGTTCTTACACTACGTGGAAAATTTTACGTAAGGATCTTGGCTTATAAAATACTCCTACATCTCGTGCAACAATTCAAGCCAAACGACCATCGTTTCCGTCGCATTTAGACTAATTGGGGTCATTTGAAATTGGCCGAATAAGAGCATTTTTATCAAAGTATTTTGTTTACAGCTGAAGCTCTTTCTGATTAAACGACCACGTCTATAACCGAAATTGCCGTATTTGGAGCGAAGACAACCCACAAGCCATTAACGCATCACCATTACATCCATTAAAATTTACTATCTGGTCCGGTTTATACGCTCCAAATGAGCAAGAAGCTGCCGTTACGGTGAATGGCGAGCACTATCGAGCCGTGCAGACTGAATTTTTATTTCCAAAACAAAAAAAACAAAAAAAAATCAGCTAAATATCAACGACATTTGGTTCCATGAAGATGGCGAAACGTACCATATAGCGCGCTTAACAATCGATTTATTGGAAAATCAATTTGATGACAACTTTATTTCCAAAAGTGGTTCTGTTCACTGGACCCTTCGTTTGTGCGATTTAACGCCTCTGGATTGCTTTTTTTGGAGTTGGTTTATGCCGACAAACCAGCACCTCTCAAAGCATTGGAAGCCAATAGTCCAGCCAACATTGACACCATACGGACAGATTGATAGGAAAACGGACGAACATAATATCTACAGGGTGTTTTTTTTTTTTAAAGCTACAAAAATTTAAATAATAATAATAATAAAACAAAGAAATATATTTCAAATATCATTTAAACGGGTTTTATTGAAGAGAAAATTTAATGATATTATTGGCTGAATATGATTTGGGTCCCGACCGCTGGTGCGTACAAGGCGCAATTTGGAACACCAATTTTCACAAATATTTCGCAGCATTTGCGGCTGTATTTCGCCAATAACTCTTCGAATGTTGATTTCCAGGTGTTCGGGTTATCGACGTAGGCAATGTGGAATCACATGTCAGCAAAATTAATGCCAGCTAATTGAGGTACGAAACAATTTCTAATCATGTTCGTATACCGTTTTCCATTGAGATTAACATTCTACCAATCATCGTTTTTGAAGACATTTGTACCAATGGCTCAACTAACCCATAATAGCAGCAAACAATAATTTGGTGGCTTGTGTGTTATCCTCAGTCCAAATATGAAAATTTTTCTTATTTACGTACACATTAAACCAAAAATGGGAGGGTCGCGATGGCCCGATGGATGGTAGTCTGCACGTTGACTACGAATCCCAAAAACACCTGGGTTCAACCCCAATTTCAGACTAATATTTTAAAATAAAAAAAAAGCATCTTGCATTTTTCTGATGAGCATTAGTGTGTCTTTGTGTGTCAGTTGTTGTCCGAAGGTTTCAGTGGCGAAGGCATAGTCACTGGTCACTGAACAATACCGGCTTCAGCTGATAGCAATCCACAATCGCATCAGAACGCCCTCCTTCGTCGGTATTGTGTAGCACCGGCGAAGTAAAATAATAATAAAAATGGCTACTAAACCGAAGCTTCAGCACTGCTACGAGTATTAACAAAGAACGTACGAAAGCAGAGCTGTAAAATAACTACCCCTTTCCTATAGTTCCAGCACAATGCTTCGCATGTGTAGGAGTCATCACTTGAGGGCTGCTCCCAGATAAAAAAAATAAAAAAGTGAATGGAAATTCTATATAAAGTTCGATGAACAGCATAATTATTTTGATAAAATATTTGAACTATTTGCCAGCTTTGCTCTGAAGGAAGTAAGGAAAAAGCAACTTGTAGCTGGGTTATTAAATAAAACAGTGCTGCTAACTGAAAGTTGTTAACATTCAAAAAAACACGCTTTACCAGATTATTATAAAATAAATTTTTAAATAAAAGAATGAATATTTGGTCGTGTTTAAATTCATAGTTAATGTATCACAAAAGTGAATAGAAATATATATCAGTATATAATTTGTCTTCAATATATTGTTGTCAATTATTATAGGTAATGCACATGTCGTAACATACTAACGTGTGAACATAAAAATTATAAATATTTTTTAAAACACAGTTTTTCACCTACACACAAAATCTCAGCAATTACTTCCCTTGCGACAAGTACATATCGGAGGCGCTGCTTTTAGTAATGTCATATATGATTTTATACTAACAAAGTTTGTTTTTACGATACCATATTTTGTTTAAAAGAAACACATTTATTACCACAAATTGAATGATTAAGACCACTGTGAGGTTTGATTTTCATTATGCGGACTGCCACAATGAACAGTGTTAGAACTCTGCCGTCTATGCAAATAATCATTGTGATGACTTTTATTCTGAAAAGTGCATAGAAAATTATTTCACAAATTTTTACATATTTTTTTATTTCTTTTCTCATATTTTAAAAATGGAACAACTTTGATATTAAAATTGTTTGGTTTGTAAAATATTTCAAGCAAATTACTGTTTCCGCCTCAAAGTGCCAGTTTATTCAACAAATTGTAAGGCTGTGGGGGGTGTGGGAGAATGTGTAAAAAGCTCATTAAAACTTTTTCCTTTACAGCTCTTCTTTAGCAATACTGATAATTCGAATTTCATTTGTGTGCTTAAACTTATAGTCGTAGTTTTTTTTTCTAATACTTAAATTCTTATTTTAGTTGTGTGGTTTTTATACGAGTATAGACTTGACTCTAATCCCTTATGACCAGTGGTATTAAATATATTGCTACATATACATAACTGTGCACATACAAGTGTATGCATGTATAGCTGGTACTGCAACTGACAGCAGTCAAAGCCAAAGCCTTTCAATCTTGCTCTTTGGGATGTCCGTTAGAAAATCGGATTAAGGCACAACTTTTAACTTTATACTGATTAAGAGTAAAAGATATATAGAGGGAATGCAGAGCACCACAAAAAAAAAACATCAGCAAATTGAAAGTTGAAAGTGAATTTGTACGTGCTTTGCTCATGGAAAGCAAGATTGTTAAAGTTCTTGCTGTTCATGCACTCACTTACCACTGCACATGAAAGTACTTAAAAATAAAACTATATTGAGCCATGTTGCAAAAAAAAAAAAGAAACAAAACAGAAAAAACTTTTTTAAGTATTTCATTTATAACGAAGTCGTATGAAAATTTCAAACTCATGAGAATATATTACTTTTCAGTTGATGATGGTGGTGGTGGTGGCGGCCACTGTTGCCAATACCATTCTCTCTCGATGGTAACTTAATACACAGATATTCTACTACCGACTTTTAGTTGATGGTCAAATCTCTGTTTCCTATTTGAATTTTTTGTGAGGTGCAAACCAAACCAGAGAAAAATGTGCAAATTATATGGTGATAAAGTCTACTGCACTTGTTGGCAAAGTTACGAGTATTAGAAAACTCTTAAGCAAACGTTAAATTAATTTCATTTCTATCAAGAAAAAAGCATTGTAAACAGGAGTTGCCAGCATTTAAGTTATGAGTAGGAATGAGATGAAGATGACAAATTCATGTTATAAATAGACTTCGACAACAACTTTACAGAACTGCCGAAAATAGTTGGTAAGTGAAAGGCAACAGTTTCCTTCACAAAGGGAAAGACCATCAAAAGTTCATTAAAAACAGAACAAAATGTGAGTCTTCCAAGCAATTTCTCACTTCATTTTTTGCTGCTACTTGGCTGACATTGGCCAACTACACACCATATGTTAATTTTGTTTTTATTATATACGACTATTTCTTAGTTTTTCTTTGTTCTGCAACCTTTCAACAAACTTCACTGAATGTTTATATTTTATATATAATTAAACTTTTTTTTTAATATTTTAGTTCAATAAAATAAAACACGAAATTATCTGTTTTTTCTAACAAACCGATTTAGTATTTTTTTCTGAACTGTCAAAGCGATTTTACAAACCAAATACACAAAAATTACACAAATACCCTTGATACAATAATCTAAATGTAGAACCACTTCTGAGAATTACTTCTTTCGGTAACTGATTTTTTCTATTCGGAGCTAAAAAAAAAAGGTCCACAACAAGAATTTGTTGTTTTCAAATATTAAGACATTATGACAATATAAATTATTTCTTGTTTAATTTTTTAACACCTAAATTAAATTTATATAATAAAAAATTTATTTATAAATTAAATTGAAAATGATAACAAATTTATTTTCTGTATTTGATCCTTCTTCAAGAATTTTTAATTTATCATTAAATTGATTAAGTATTTTTTTAGGAATAATTATAATTCCTTCAATTTATTGATTATTTCCCTCACGATTTAATATTTTATGAAATAAAATATTATTATTACTTCACAAAGAATTTAAAGTTTTATTAGGACCATTATGACATTGTGAACCGCCCTATTATTATGTTCGAAATTAAAAATTTTGGCAGCCCTTCCGATAGCCCAATCACGTCATCTAACGTCAAAAAATCCTCATGTACTCTATTATTTTTATTTAGTACACCCTAATCAAACATTATAGACAGTCAATAGAAATCAAACAAGAATTTGTTGTTGTTAAATGTGAGCAGGGTTATAGTTTCGATATAAAAGCATAATATAGTTTTAAAAAACAAAATGATTATAATAATTTTCCAAAATTTTACTTTTTTTACTTCCTGCTATCAAGTTGCTGATTATACACCAATTTTCTAAAATCGAGTTTTTATTCTATTTTTGCATTTTGAGGTATTGGGAGTCGATTCTGACCGATTCGGTTCAGAAGCAAAAAATTCTTATTTTCAAAATTCGTTGCAGTAGATTTGGAAAAATGTCGACAATAATTTTTTTTTTTTTTTTTTTATCTAGGACCAGCACTCAGGAGATGACTCCTACACATGCGAAGCATTGTGCTGGAACTATAGGAAAGGGATAGTAGGAGAAACGACAGGAGGTGAAGCTTAATTAATTATTTTTGCAGCTCTGCTTTCGCACGTTCTTTGTTTATACTCGTAGCAGTGCTGAAGCTTCTTTAGTAGCCATTTTTATTATTATTTTACTTCGCCGGTGGTACACAATACCGATTGCTTTGAATGAGTTAAACTTAGCGGGAAGTTTCAGGGATGGCCTTCTCGGACCAGTGCTCAGGGAATGTCCTCTTTGTATGCAATGCATTGCCCAGGGTCTAGTTGGAAAGGGATGTTGTAGAGAAGAGACAGCAGGTGAAATGTTTGGAATTTGGTTTAACTCTTGCACAGATTTGCAGTTGCACATTTTGTGGAGTTGCTGCCTTATCTTGACGTACTAGATTTCAGACTAAAGGAGAGCCACTTTACTATTTCGCTTCGTCGATGTTTTATTTTTCTTTTAAATACCAGAGAAAAAGGACGCTGTAAATAGATTCAATCCACTATCTTCTAATGCTACTCATCCAACAGCGCCCTAACATGCTTGCCTGTATCCACAAATTAACCAATTAATTTTTTTTTTTGCAATTTTTTTGATAATATTCTCTCCTGGTCATCGTTCGCTTCATTATCGACGTTATCGTCGTCATTGGTGGATTGATGTCATTATTACAATTCATTCCACGACAACACAACTAACTTATTTTCAATTAATCCTTTTGCAACATTGAAATACTCCCACAAATGCACAAGTATTTAAGTAATCGTGCCTGTGGTAGAGAAGAAAGAAAGAAACACTTTTTGAATTTTTAATTTGTTTTCCGTTACGGTCAAAAACGACAACAATCATCAAATGCTTGGCAAAAAAAAAAAAAGAGAAAAAAAGAGAGAAGAATGAAAACCATTTGACAGAGTGCACTTATACGGCACGAATACATGTTTACGAATTAAAGCAAAATGTCATATAAAGTGAGAAGAAGAAGCAAAAAGGAAATGAAAACAAACTAATGATAAACTTCAAATTTAAAGTTCCTTTCTTGTTGGTGTTGGTGTTGGTGTATTTTATTATGTATGAGTAAGTAAAAGTATTTTTTTCTTTTGTTTTAGAGAATGTTTCCATCTAAAACAGAATATGTACAAGGAGAACCACATACGGATTAAGTGGGGCAAAACTTTAGCAACATTCACTACCAAATTTCCTAAATTAAACTCAAAGAAAATTGTTGATTGAATAATTTTTCTTTAACCTCTCAATCTTTCAAAAAGTTTTGTTCATAATTATCTGGAAATCATATAGATTTTTTTACTCAGCCATATTTTAAAGAATATATTTCATTATTTATAGAGCCAGCCATAATATCAGGGCATCAAATGCTGACTTCCTCTGGTTTTCTGCTATGTCAGAGGAAAGGATAGGTCCTGTCGATTTTTATATCGCTCCACGTGGTAATAATATCTAAGATGTTTTTTACTTAACTTGTGTTATATTTGCTTATTATCAGCAAAAGAAAATCACTTCACTTGTTCAATGTTACAGTTTTGCACTCTATTCAAGTACAGGGTGGCTGATGAAAGCCGATACCAAAAGAAAACTTGGTAACTTTTTTCTATCTAAGTAATGTGGAGTATTTTGTTTTGGTTTTTGTAGATTGATCCTAAGATTTAATTTAAATGAAAATTAAGACACTGGAAAAAGAATGCCACCCACTATCACGCATTGAAGTCTGTAGTTTTGGTTCAACTAAGTAACAGGCTCATTTTAAGAAACTCGACCTTCCGGTGTCCCCCTAGATCGCCTGACCTAACTCCACCGGAGTTTTTCCTGTATGGTCATTGTAAACAGGAAGTGTAGAAATCGCAATAGATAAATTTGGAGGAACTAAGACAATCAATTCGAGCGACAATAGCTACAATTCCAGCGTTAACTTTGCGAGCAGTAATGAACAATTTTTTGCTAAGATGCCGCACCTGCATCGATGAGCAGGTCGGGCATTTCAATTCGATTATCTTTAAGACTAATTCAATGTGCTTTCAAATGAAAAGAGATTGAAAATATTCCATGCATTACAAAAGAAGTTGTTCCAGTTTCTTACGCACATTGCGGTTTCCTACAACGGTTGCATTACCTTTGGTAAGAAATTGAGACTGAGCCCTAAGAAGGATGAGGTGGAAGTATACAGTAGTCATATGTCCTATACTGATATATGGAACGCTGGTATGGTGGACTGCTGCGAGCAGGATATACGTGTACAGAATTCAGAGATCTGCATGCATTGGAATTACGGCGTGTTTGTGTACTAGTTTTTCAGGGGCTCTGAATGATATACTAAACTTGAGTCCCATAGATTTGACGTAAGGGCAATACGGCTGCAAGGCCAGCCCGTAGTGGACGATTGAACAACTTCGATACCAGGATATACACTGACGGCTCGAGAATGCTCTAGAGACGTTGGCGTTTAGCAACCATACTGGCTTCTGGATGGGGCGATTGTGTTTCATACCCAAATACTGGCCTTAAACGAAGAGTGTAGAATGCTGAGTGGGGGAAATAAGCGTAGAACGATCGGAAGTAACAATGATTTTAAACTAAAGAAGAGGCATTTTACTTATTATTTTCCTTCACACTTGATACACTAACGGAAAAAATACGGCAAGCGTGAACAGAGAAAAATGCATTTGAAGTTTTGAGCCATTTTTTTGATAGTATTTTCGTTTACTAAAGTTATTTTTTTACAAGTATTTAAATAAAGAGGCATGTTTTGTAATGTTTTGTGTTTGTAAATTTCTTGTCATAAAGGAAATATTTCATTATTGCAAATAAATATGGTTGGAAATAGCTGGAGGCAATAAAGACATTCGAATCTGAACAGTTAGAGATAGAACCATAATCTTTTTTCCTTTAGATATACATATATTTCTCCAAAGATCATTTCTGACGGTGTCGATGGCACGATGGATGGTAGTCTGCACGTTGACTACAAATCCAAAAACAGACCTGGGTTCATACTAAAATTTAAAACAAAATAAAAATAAACATCTCGCATTTTTCTGATGTGCATTAGTGTGTCTTTGTGTGTCAGTTGTTGTCGGAAGGTTTCAGTGGCGAAGGCATAGTCACTGGTCACTGAACAATACCGGCTTCAACTGGTAGCAATCCACAATCGCATCAGAACGCCCTCCTTCGTCGGTATTGTGTAGCACCGGCGAAATAAAATAATAATAAAAATGGCTACTGAACCGAAGCTTCACAGCACTGCTACGAGTATAAACAAAGAACGTAGAGCTGCAAAATAATTAATTAAGCTTCACATCCTTTCGTTTCTCCTACGATCCCTTTCCTATAGTTCTAGCACATTGCATCGCATGTGTAGGAGTCATCTCCGGAGTGCTGGTCCCAGAAAAAAAAAGAAAATAAAAAAAATACCCAGCTCAAAAAATTCAAATTTTAAGTTACTACGGTATTGCACCAAAGGCTCGATATATGTTGAAAATCCTGATGCCAATACAATTTATATGAAACAGCGCCAACGCTGTACGGTTGGAAATTTTGACCGCAATGTAACAAGTGAAGTTGGCTGCAGAAAGTGAGAAAACCAAATTCATATGCATTTATCACTTTGGCATAGCGTTGCCGCTTTTTTGTTATGTAAAACACAACGCTCAACGCTTTTGTTTTGGTTATTGTGTAGCACAGTCATGACCACAAATCGGTTACATCGTATTTTGGTGCCTGCAGAAGATTTTATAGCGTTCTTTATATTTATTTCCTTATAAAGGGGATTGAGCCGAAGAATTTCGCAATTGGAAATTTTTTAAATTTAAGATTCCTGTTACCGCTCAGCATCAGCATATATTTACTATCAGTAACTTTCGCGTGTAATAGTACATTAAAAAAAAATAAGATACACTAAAAGATGGTGGATGTTGTAAACGAATAAACGAATGAGTGACTGACTGTGTGTGTGCGAACTTTTTTTACTAAAAACAGAATTTGCGGAAAAAAAAGAAAAATAAATTATTTTTTTGAAAACTGCAATTGGCAAAAGTGTTAGTATGTGTATGTTTGTGTTTGTATTTTTATCTTTTTCAGTATTAAATGTATTCTACTGTGAGATTCGCAATAAAAGGGAAACTGCATGTATTTAGTATGACCAGAGAACGTTTTCAAGTATTTTTTAATGAAGAAAGTTTAATTGTACGAGTTTGGTCGTTTTTATTTCATTCATTATTTTTTCAAGAGTTTGGTATTGTTTTCTTTTTTGACATTATTCAGTTCTTTTTTATTTTTTTGGCTTCGCTTTTCAAATTAACTTAAAAAGTTTGTAATGGGGTCATAATTATATTATACTTGATAAGACAGTATGCCAGAGCAATTGTGTGGAAAAGAACAGCTCATTGATTGTCCAAATTAAACTTTAGATTGAAAGGCTTTTGAAGGACAATGCAGTGGAAAAAGAAAACAATCAACTAACAAAAGTTTTTTTTCCTCTATGATACTTTTAATGATTCACAAGCAAAATACATTAGAGTGTTCTTAAAGCAAATGCTTATTGGAAAGAACATTATTTTCAAATCAGGTTTTACTTAATTTACAAAAGAAAAATACGTTTCGTTTAATAAAATTTCGTAAGGAGATTTGATTCATAAAGCATACAAAATTAATTTTGTATATTTTTATGGATACAAATTTCGAGCGGATAAAAAAATTAATAATAAATAATCAAATTTCCCTTTCCGCCACGTAACGACAAATATCTGAAATTCGGTGTGGCATTACCTGCATCTGTTTTAAATTGTATTCTCTGTTTCCGTAGCGTATTAAATCTTCGGTATACACTGGCAGATGTAATTATGATTAAAAATCATAATACTTTTCAATAATCTAATTTCTTTTTCCGCTTTTGTATAACAAATATCTATAATTCCGTGATACATTACCTGTATCTACTTCTGTATTCCTGTTTGGATCTTAGGCCTTTCTTTATACAGTGGAAGATGTAATAATTGGACATGGGCGTTACAGTTAAGATTGTCTTCAAATTTTTGTCGTATTTTAGTCAGTGGTGGCCTAAAATAGTATGTTTTATATGGGGAAGTGTTAAATCAATTCCCGCATTTAATATCTAGAATTTATGTGCCACAGTGATGTTATGAATATTCGTATCTGCGAATATTCGTATATTTTATGACAATCGCGTTCGCTAAAATCAAACAAATATTTTGCGAATAGTTTGAAAAAAATAAAATACCACAGAAAGTGTAAAAAAATGAGTAGTCTAGTGGCTGAGCATTAGACAATTAATCTGGAGGTTGCGTGCTCCATTCCCGCTTAGATCCTGCGTGTTTTTTGCTGACAAGGGGAATAAGCTTACACGGGTTGCGTGTCAAAAAATTAAGAAGAAATTGATATACATATCGAGCCCTTGGTGCAATACCATCGTAATTAAAAAAATCGTGAACAGAGAAAAATGCATTTGAAGTTTTGAGCCATCTTTTTGATAGTATTTTCATTTACTAAAGTTATTTTTTTACAAGTTTTTAAATAAAGAGGCATGTTTTGTAATGTTTTCTGTTTGTAAATTTCTTGTCATAAAGGAAATATTTCATTATTCCAAATAAATATTGTTTGAAATAGCTAGAGGCAATAAAGACATTCGTAGCTGTAGAATCTGAACAGTTAGAGGTAGAACATTAATCTTTCTTCCTTTAGATATATGTAAAGGGTGTACGCTGCCGCAAGTACCCGTAATACCGACTACTAATCAGCAATACGAAAAGGAAGAAGAAAAAACGAACGAGCGAGAGGTAACAAGAAAGAAGTTGTTGGGCAGTTTTTAAGAAGAATTGAACAGAGCAAGTCGTGAAGATCGTGAAAAGTTGCAAAGTAAAATTTAAGTTGAAACAAATTAAAAATTTAAATTAAAGTTGCCTAAAGATATCATTTGCTGAAAAAATAAAAACAAAGGTTGAAAAGTTGTAATTAAATAAAAAACAAAAGTTGAAAAGTTGTAATTAAATAAAAGCTAAGTAAAGAAGATTTAAGAAGTAAAAGAAGATTAAAGATTTAATATTAATTAAACTCATATTTCTATTTACATTTAAATCTAATACCTACAATCTACATACAAAATTAATACCTAATATTTGAAACTACAATTGAAATTGAAATATCTATTTACTTATTTTACATTTACCTACTTATTATACCTGAAATAAATATAATTGAAGTTAAAAACCATACTTCACTGTGTTTTGTGGAACCAAGAAAATTTAAATCTTACATATATATTTCCCCAAAGATCATTTCTGCATACCCAGCTCAAAAAATTAAAATTTTGAGTTACTGCGGTATTGCACCAAAGGCTCGATATGTTTAAAAGATAAAGAGTAAAAAAAAAATGCACAATATGAAAAAAAATATTAATTTGTTGTTTTTTGACTCATTTTTAATAATAAATAGCAAACATTTTTCGAGCTGAAGTCTTTATGGTTTTCCTTTTTAATTAAGAATATTTATTTTTCCATATTTCGCTATTCCTCTGTGTATTACATTCAAGAAAAAATATTTTTGTTGATAATTATAAATTCTTTGTCAAGGTTGATCGGGAAAATTTTAATCGAGAAGTGATGGAAAATGATTAACAACTGCACGAATTGCTTCACATCGATTTGAACTCACGAACAGATTCATTTATTTTAAGTATTTAATTTCTATAATTTGAATGTGTTGTTGTTGCTTTAAATGATTCATTATGACTTGCCAAATATTACTGAACAGAAATGTTAACAGAGATTGACATTCTCAGTTATCGATATCGATAGTTGTTGTGCAGCAAAAAAAAAGCGATAGTATATTTGTAGATAATGCATTTCTCTCGTCGTATTTCGCCCCAGTTTTCTATTGCTCTAATTGCTTCTAATGTTTTAGTGTGAGAAATACTATAACAAAAACCACGCATTCTTATATACGTGTATACATCTGTAGTATCCTTCGTCCTGGTCAGTTATAATTTATCTGACAAATATTGAACCCTCCCTACTGAAATGTTCGTTTTAAATAAATCTCATTTACACCTGGTACAAAAAAAAATTATTCCCAATGAAAAATGTCTAAGAACATATGATAAAATCTACCCACGCTCTAAGCAACAGAATTTCATGCCAACCCATTTTTAATTATGTGGCACATATGATCACTTTTGTTTAATTTATTGTCACGTTCAAGAGCATAAAATAACATGAAAATACCCTCCCCAAAAATAAATAAAATTTGGCATAAAGTGCACAAAGGCACATACATATGCATATGCATCGTATAAGTAATTAAAAAAATATTGTATGCAATACGCCACTATCATAAATCGATCAGAAAATAAAGTAAATTGTTGCAACCACGACCACAAACTTTGCAGCAACTGGAAACTGCAATCAAAGGCAAATCATAAATCAGCTGTCAAAGTGACAAACACCACCGAAAAGCGAATACAACTGTGTCACTGAGAACACACACACACACACACATACACACACACCCGCACACAGTTAAACATACAGCCAGACAAAATAATGGACTTGTGTTAGTTGGGTAAAATTACCCTTCAATGGGTTGCAGCAACTAACGAAAAAAAGATAAACTGCTGGCATACAGTTAATAAAATGTGACATAAAGGCCAGCCAGCCTGTAGAAAATGCATTCAAATTTTGTACCAATTCACTCTCACACACACATATGTATACTGGCACACACAAAAGGATTCTTGTTTCATTATTTATTTTTATTTCATTTCTCTTTGCCATAATAGAGCTCATTAACAATGCAAGTGGGAGTGTAGCCATATACGACTGATTATTTAATACTTGTCTAACACGGACTTTCATTTTATGATTACGGTGTCAATTTTTATTTGAAATGTCTAATGCATTCCTTTTTTTCTACTTGTGTATATACATTGGAACTCTCGTATGAGAGGCATGCTTTAAACGCCCACCGAACAATAATTTGTCTATGACATCCCATTTTTTTTTTCGTTCGATAAGAAAAAAAAAAACCAACAGCTCTCATGCACAATAAAACAATAAAATTAAGCGTAAAATTTGAAAACCATTAATACGATAGCAAGTTGAAAAAAAGGAAAGAAAAATTACACCAGCTTCAAACTGCATCATTTTCCAATAATAAAACATGAAGGAAAATAGTAACATGAAAGAGCGATAGCGAAGGTATGGAAATGTTTTGGCCACATGTTCAACGCGATTTTGATTAATTGCCTTCACTTAAAATTGGTTTCAGCATTCAGGGTTTCAAATTTACTCAAATATATTGTACATTGAATGTAGTTGAACTCAACTGATCCCAGTATTGAGTGCTCCATTCAACACTTTTGCAAGTTTGGATGTGTGTATTTCGTTTTCTTTTTGGCACTAAATATTGTACAATCTAAAATATTTCTGAACATTATTTTATATTGAATTCATTGCCGTTGTTGCTGTTGTTGTTGTTCTGCTCATGTGCATGGCGTTGTTGTTATTGTTCAATTTCAAAATTAACATTACGTCAACAATGATAAAGGATTTCAATTCTCTAAACCAATCTGAAGGCAAAGAGAAGAAAAAAATATAACCAACATGTGAAAAAAATTACAACGTGAAAAAAAGTCTTTATTATTTTACGCAGTTCCAAAATATTTCCAACATACGATGTCTACAGCAAATGTAAACTCGCATTGACATTTTTTAAATGTGGGCAAATTATTAGCAGCGTTTTACATCTTCATATCGAATACGGGAGCCAAAAATTATGAAGATGCATGATAAATGTAATTGTATAACCATAATATGGTTTGAAGGTATCACGTTTAATTATATTATAATGAATTTTTTTTTTTTTATCTGGGACCAGCACTCAGGAGATGACTCCTAACATGCGAAGCATTGTGCTGGAACTATAGGAAAGGGATAGTAGGAGAAACGACAGAAGGTGAAGCTTAATTAATTATTTTACAGCTCTGCTTTCGCACGTTCTTTGTTTATTCTTTTAGCAGTGCTGAAGCTTCGGTCCAGTAGCCATTTTTATTATTATTTTACTTCGCCGGTGCTACACAATACAGACGAAGGAGGGCGTTCTGATGTGATTGTGGATTGCTATCAGCTGAAGCCGGTATTGTTCAGTGACCAGTGACTATGCCTTCGCCACTGAAACCTTCCGACAACAACTGACACACAAAGACACACTAATGCACATCACAAAAATGCGAGATGTTTATTTTTATTTTAAAATTTTTAGTCTGAAACTGGAGTTGAACCCAGGTCTGTTTTTGGTTTAGTAGTCAACGTGCAGACTACCATCCATCGTGCCATCGCCACCCTCAATTGTGATGAAAAAGGGAAATTATTTAGCCAGAACCCCAAAAGGGGGGCATAGATACCGGAACATAAAGGTATAATAGGAAATGGAGAGACTGATTCGCTTGCTAAGATGGGATAAGATCTGAATAAAATCGCACACTGCAGAATATCACACCTTTTCACAGACTCAAGATCTAACTCAAACAATGGCCGAATAGGGAATATGAGAGAGTTTGTCAAAATGCTGGTGTGGCTAGAGTTGTATAGAAGATGTTTCTATGGGGTGTTCTTCATCTAGCTCGCATGGGACTGATGGAGGATATAACAAGCACAGCATGCGAGGTAAGGACGAGACATTGAAAAAATGGCTGTGCCATTGTGCTGCGCTTAGTCGGATTAGAAGACAAGTTTTCCATAGACCTGGAATGGCTTGAGGACTCAGTTTTGACACGAGCTAAAGGAGTAGCTAGTTCAAATTGAGATCTTGGCGTGACCGGTTTATCGAAGAGGTTTTTGCTGGAGGTAACCAGAAACTTCGCGTAGAGTTGTGCACCAATTTGAATGAAAAAAGGTGCCATTTTATTTGCAATATATTTAAATACATGATGTTACACCCAGCATGTACTTTGGTTGCTTCTTTTATTTTTTATGAATTTGAAAATACAAAAATTTGTTAAATTTCTGTAAAATTGTTCTGGTTTTTTTGGTTTAAATTTAGGAAGAATGACAGTTGAACGATAATTAGATTGGGGTTTTTCGTATTTCTCTTTTTAATGAAAATGGTAAACCGTTCCCAAGGTATGCCAATATTTATCATATAAGTGCCTTACTTTTTCAGAAGAGCTGATTAAAACAAAAGGAGTGTTGATTCTAGTTCAGCGCCCCAAATAATCTAACACACCAATCTCACGTTACTTGCAACACAAAAAACAAATTTAATTTTCTTCCGTTGTGTTCCACGTACCTCATTATGAAATCATATGGACCGGGTAGATGAGCGGTGTCACTTCGACGTCGGTCCTCATTCATGAATGCCAGGGGTTTCTCAGGAAAATCTCGGAGCATTCCGGAGTGAGTCGTATATGGGTCCCGCGATACAGGGATATTGTCGGTAATAGCGTGGCTGATGGCTTGGTCAAGGCGGGCACAGGGCTCGCAATTTCCAAACAATTGACGAGTTTATTGCCAGACTCTGCTGGACCAACCTGGATATGAAGAGGACTAAGAGTCTTCTTTCCTTAAATGGTATGGCCATCAATTGTACTGTCGCGGTTCTCACGGCTAATTGTCTCATTGAAAGACATGTAAATAGACTCGGCATTCTATCTCGCGATTTTTGCAGGGTCTTTGGAAGAGGAGGAAACGGTTGCTCATCTAATGTGCCAGTGGTTAAGCTCTTGCCATGAAACAGCAGATGTTTTTCCATATCTTGGAATCTTGGAATCGAAGGGGTTTCATAGGGAGAATGTCTGATCGCCGGATGTAAAAAGCTTGTGCTATCATAATCACCTATGCTCTGGCCTAAGTGGGGTGTTCTCCTTCGGGAAGGGCCCGCCACCTAACCTAAACTAAATGATTTCTTTATTGCCGAGTTCGGCACATGAGCCCGATTCTCTGAAATTGTTACAGTTACGCCGAATCCAAACAAAGTTTTCTTTTAAATATAGAACGTTTGAAATTGTAGGAAAATCTTGAAGACTCCCCTGTTGAATCTGATCCGCGATATGTGAGCGCCGTTAATAGTAACAAGCCGGTTCATCGCCATTTCTCGAAACGCATGTGAATGTATTTTGCACAGCCCAAAGTATTTTTAAACCAACAAAAAATTTCTAAAACTACAAGTGTTCATTCATTCGTATTTGTTTCTTTGTTTACTGTGCGCTTGTTTGTTCGTTCATTCGTTTGTTTGCATTTTGGTTTGACTTCAACTTCAAATTCACACATAAATACACAATACAACACACAGATACATTTGTATGGATACATGCAACAACGTCCTCTCCCATAAAGAATTTTTTTTTAAACTTTTTATTTCATTTTAAACTGGGTGTTTCTGTTTCTGTTTCTGTTCCAATGAAATTTAATAGAACATGTTAAATTTGACAAGCTAACAGATGCATGTGATGTTTAACACAAAATATTGTTACAATAACATCAGCAAATTCTAACAAAATTAACAAAAAAAAAAAAAAAAACGAAAACTCTTTTTCACAAACACAGGAATTTTGTGCGGATGAGGGAAGTATGTACTACCAAATACAAATATCTAAAATAAAGGATTACCTCTTGCCATAAGTTCACACAATGCGGGAGAGCAAAAGTAATCCTTCAAATGAAAAATTGTTCAGTGAAAAAAATGAATAAAATACGAAATTGTTAAAAATCAACTCAACTGAAACAGACAAAATTTAATTTTCAAAACAATGATTCGTTTTTTGCTTCTTCTTCTTCTCGTGTTTATTTTTTGTTTGTTTGTAACAAGAAGTCAGTGAAAAATGAATAAAAAAAAAATTAAAAAATCCTTTACAATATGTTGCATACAGAATTTATTGGCCAAAGCTGTTGTATGATGATGTCAGATGTTTCAAGGAATTAATTCTAGTTGTTCTTACTTCGGAAATTAAAATAATTGGCAAATTAAATGAAGTTGGAATCCTGTGAGGACGCAATGTAGAAATAATTTTGACATTTCCAGCCATTCAACCGGTCTCTGTAATGAAATCAATTAAAGGAATAATTATCAAATAATTTCCAGGCTTTTTTTCAAATAACCTTTTAATTGCGTCTATGAATATATGTATAAGCATATGCGAGCACGGTCCCAAAACTAGCCGACCGTACGTATAGATGTCTGTAGCAGTTAAAAAAAATTAATGTGACGAAAAGGGTAAACTTTTTAAAATATATGTTTTAAATTTCAAAGCGCCACGTTGCTTAGCATTTGTTTTGGATTCATCGAATAGAAACGATGTTAGTGCAAAGAAAAAAATTAAACAAAACTTTAATTAAAAATTTTGTAAAGGGTCTCCCAACAAGAACTCAAGATTTAAATTTGGCGCCATTCGATGTGTCATTGTTTGACATGTGAACAATTGTTATTGTTTGCTAGTAGAAGGTACGAGGTTAGTAAAAATGGAGCGAAGGGAGTTCGTTAATTGGGTATTGGAGAGACAACATGAAAATGCTGATTTTGCCGATAAAATCATCTTCAGTGACGAGGCCCATTTCCATCTTGATGGCTTCGTCAATAGGCAGAATTGTCGCATTTGCGGTGACACGAGAAGCAAATGCAATGTGGTGTGGATTTTGGGCTGGAGGAATCATTGGACCTTTTTTCTATGAAAATGAGGCAGGTCAAGCGCAAGCAGTTGGGGGTGCTGATGGCGAGTAGTCAGCGTGTTGGCTCTGCAACCAGAAAGACCCAGGTTCAAATCCCAGCCGGGTCAAATCAGAAAAAAGTTTTTTCTGAGTTTTCTGTGCTACAGCACTATCCTTCGTCGGTATTTGAGCAATAAAACGTCGGCGAAGTAAAATAATAAATAAAATGGCTCAATTAGCTTAAAAAAAAAATAATGCGTCAAAAAAACATCAGAGACGCCGCAACTTTGCTTTATAATTTACACGCAACTGCAAAGTTGTGCAAGAATTAAGCTCCATCTTTCTACCACTTTACCACCTGTCTGTTTCTTCCCTATCCTTCTCTCTAGTTCCAGTGCAATGCATTGCATATGTAGGGAATAGCCCCTGAGCACTGGTCCAAGATAAAAAAAAAAAAACAGTCAATGGTGTTTGGTATCGTGAAATGATAACCAGTTTTTTCGTGCCTAGAATTGAAGAAATGAATGTGGAGGGCATGTGGACGGCAACACATGTCATTCAGCCAGAGAAACAATTCAATTGCTGCATTTAACATTTAAATCTTGCGTTCTTGTTGGGACGCCCTTTATTATTAATTAAAAAATTAATTAGATTTGCAGCTGTATAGAAATTAATAGTATCAATTAAATTATTATTGTTGCTTTAATTGAATTACTTTGAAAATTCTAAATCTAATTTTTTAACGCAAAAAAATATCTGAATTCAATTTCAATGAATTTAAATTGAAATTAACCGTCATTTTGTATATTTCATAGCACAAAAAATTAATTATTTATTATATTTATATATTTTAAAAAAATTTGCCAACAATGAAGAAGTAGAGTCTGCGGTTCATGGCTATTTTAAAGAGTTAGCCAGTTCTTACTACAAACAGGCTATCGCAGCTCCTGTATATCTGAAAAATTTTATCGACTTAATATGAGATTATGTTGAGGAATAAAAAATAATGTTCCTAAATTTGTACTCGTGTTTAACTTGTTAGGTTTGCTACTTTTCAAACCACCCTCGTACATATAATATTTTAATTGCCTTTTCAATGTTAAAACTCTGCATGAATGTATTTATTTATGAACCCATTAATTGATATGATCAAATTCTTTGCATCCTGAAAATTGGAATCCATTTTAAACCGCAGAACAATTTACATACTAATAAAATGTTTAATTGAAACTCGATTTTAAATTTTTTTCTATGAAGAGACACTAGGCTAGGCTGTTGGCTAACTACTTGGCGCATTCACTCATCATCTCAAACCTACTCCAGCCATAAGAAATTTACTGCTGCTCATTATGTGTTGGCTAAGGTGCACCACACCGAGCTCCTTCTTTCTTATTTGAGATATGCGAACATCCGATAAGTAAAATAATAAACGAAATGAAGCACTCTTTAGCTAAAAATTAGCTAAAACATTTATGTGACTACTTAAAAGAATAAACTAAGATCACAAGAAAACCATATTTTGTCCAATGTCCATATGTCGGGCAATGAAAATTTGTCATCTGAGACGAATTCTTCTTTAACTGGTGGCATGAATTTTTCTGAGCACAGGATACAGACCAAGAGAGGTTAAGCTTGCATGTTGCAGGATCAGCCCACTTGGGTCAAATTTTATTATGGCCCTGTTGTTGCAGTCGAAAAAGTAGAAATTCTTAATTATGTTTACAGTTTTCTGTTGATAAATATATATATATAAAGCACTTGGTTAACTTTTTGCTGAAGCAAAAGACTTTTGATTGTTGATGACTTGCGCAAGCGAAGCTCTTGCTTCTGCTTTTAGTTGCAATAAAAATTAAAAAAAAAAAAATTTTTGAATGTTTAAAACCGACGAATGTCAAATATGATGCTTATTTGTTCACACATTATTTTGTGATATTGCTTTGACTGAAACTGCCGTTCTTTTCAGAAGCCTAAGTAGAAGCCAAAGTAAATCAAATTAAACTTGAAGTAGTTTCTTAAACACTGACAAAACATTGTTGGCTAATTTTTTTTTTAATTGTGCGTTCGCAAAAACGAATTGCTCGATTCCCTTTCGCACTAATGTGCACCTCACTCTTGACGACTACTCACTGAAAAAGTGAAAAAGAGCCATAAGGTGACATCGAATGCACTGAACATCTCCCAAATAACAGTTTAGCTGGCTAATCAAAGAAATACCGATTTTAGACTGCCGCATGATTTGATGGATAAAGTTGACAACATCAACAACAACAAACGCCGTTAAGATGCAATAAAATCGAACAATTTTTGGAGCTGATCATAACAAGTTGTGGAAAATGTGTTATATTTTTTATTAAAGTATGGGCAAACCACCACCAAACCGTATCGCAATGATTGTCGGTAAAAACAGTAAATGGCAATCCCATCAGCCATTGAGATCAGCGCCAATTTCAGCATTTGCTCTATACTTTATTGATTGCTGGCAGTCGAGTGGTATTTCTCGTCTTCCAAATTTACCATAGATCAAGTTCTCCCAGCGCACTCCAGCTACAATCCAGAGTAGACAGACGTTCGTCTTATGCATGCATCTAATCAGAGACCCATTATCAATTGTAATTGGAATCTTCATCACCTACAATCAATATTATGTATCCATCATGAGCTACTTTAACCATGTGCAACGATTAATTCTAGTCTATATTTCTCATAACTTGGTCCCTTGAACGAAGCACTAAAAAAAAGCTGCCATAGTTGGTAAACAGAAAAAAGCATGTGTTCCTTCATTATAATGCCAGGGCAAGCAAATCAGGAATATTCCAGGAAAAGATTTGCAGCACTGGGCTGAGAAGTTTAAACATACCCAACCTACAGCGCGGACCTTGCAGCGGCTATAAAGAAATACCGAAACCCAAGAAGTTTAACAGCGATGGAATTGTAGAGTTAACGAAAAACGAAAATAAACGTCTTGGATAATAATAATATCAAATAAGTACTTGCTTAAAACCGATTGAAAAAACTATATTTAACAAATCTGCAAATAATTTTTATATGATCACATGTCTACAGTTTTAGTGCGTGCTGTACTCTTGTCGTCCACCTTCTGAAGCTCCTCTAATGGCGACTGAATATTGTATAAAATAACTTCAGCCTTTTAGATTTTGCCATATGAATTTCTATCTTCGAACAATAAAAACATTTACTCATCCATCTAACCAGCCAACCGTCCATTTGACTAACCAACCAAGCGTACAGAGAATTCCCTTTGGGCTCAAATACAAAAAAAAAAAAAAAAAACTAATAATGAAAAAAAATCAAGTTTAATTCAATAGAAGAAAGAGCCAAGAAGAAAAGCTAAAAATAGAGAGCGGGTTATGTGTGTTATGAGCATCAATTTCAATAGAATTTTTGTTTTAATTTATCAAGAGCTGGAAACTTGTGGAAAATCAAATAAAACATAAAATGTGTATTAGATTTTTGTTTGATTCGAGAACGTTCCATCTGTATATGTGTATGAACGTACATACATATGTAAGTATATGCGTGTGTTATATTTATTCTTTTACAAGATATTCTTGAAAGCAACTGTCCATATAAGAATTTCTCCGATTGGGAATCCCTATACATATACATACATGGTATCTATAAATAAAGCAGCTCCTACACTCCTATACTCTGTCTGTGTGTGTGTGGCTGGAACGCTTTAATGCGTGAATTTTCGCTTCAACTATCAGCCACTCACTTAGTTTCCCATCAATATTTAAACATTTGGAAGAACGATTTTAATTTTTCCAAAGGGGACAAAAACTTTGTAAAGTTTCTATTTGTTTTCTTTAAGTTGTATTTCGTTGTTGTTGTTCTTTTGCTTTTGTTTTAATGGAAAAAATCAGTGAAGCTTATGAAAAGGTTTCATGTACTTCAAATAAATGAAACATATGAACGGCTATCGAACACTGCTGGTTGGTTGATGATGTTTCCTTTACGAAGGCAAATGAAAATATTGAGGAAATTATTTAACTGCAGGACTTTTTAAAGTGATAACGACTTTTAAATATTCAAAGTATTCAATTATAAAGTCATGAAAATAAACTGGAATTATTGTAACACAATTTAATGATGCATTAAAGAAACAAAAATAAATATAACGTATTGCAAAGAAACACCAAAATGACATAAGTGATAAAGCATTTAATATTTAAATGGTACTTTCTTCAAAAACGATGTTAAAAAAAAAATTTTAAGACAAGCGACAGGTACAGTGAAAACTCTACTAACGGACACCGCTCGTAGGCGGTCGTTCACCTCTATTAAACGGACAATTTGTTTCCAAAGTGTTTTTAGAACAAATTTCTCTCTGCTAGACAGCACATTATCGTGGCCGGACGCGGACACCTTTTTTCTATAAAATACCTCCAGTAGACGGACAAAAATCTCAAAAAATAATAAAAAAAATTGTATATTCACGAGCAGAAAATTGGCAAACTATTTGCACTGCCACAGTAATAACACTATACATATTATGTTGTGTGATTCCCCTTTTCTGTTATCATTGAAAGTTTTGTGCGAACATGGCTGGGAAATTATGTTAGTGAAGCTGCTCGTCCACGCACATTTAAAAACATAACTGTTGCCAAATTACCAGTTGATTAGAAATCTAATAAAAAGCCCTGGATGACAAGAGACACAATGAACAAGTGGTTTCATCACATGGATAACAAAATGAGGTCTTGCAATAGAAGAATTATTTTATTTTTAGACAACGCTGCATCTCATCCAAGGGAGTTATCACTAACCAATATTAATGTAACATTATTGCCAGTAAATACAACTTCGGTTTGTCAACCTCTGGATCAAAGCATAATTCAAAGTTTTAAAGTCAACTGCGTAAGTTTGATTTCGAATCACGTAATTGAAAATTAGTACGGCGAAATCGGTATTAGAGCTTTCAATTATTATTAGACTGCTGGACGCAAAAGGTTTCATAAAATTCGTTTGGAATAAAGTTGAAAAAATTGTTTTCGCGAAACCGGATGTACATATATGTATATCAAAATCAAATTGTCAACCATATAAATTGTGTATGTAATTTTATCACGAAAGAAATTCTAATTTTTTTATTTTGTTATATATGTAAAAAATAAATAAATAATATACATATTTAAGTTGAAATATGTTGCAATTTCTTTTACTCATATAACAGTCATCTTAGCAAAAAAAAAATGCTGACGTTTTGAAATGAACTCCCTCGTAAGCGGACACCTGTCGTTAACTGTCAAATCTGCTCTGACAAACCGTGCCCGCCTACGGGAGATTTCACTGTATTTGCAAGGAAAATCTCTGTATCGGCTTAACAAAGCTGAACAAAATAATATCGTTTTTATTGCTGGTGACCATATTGGCGAATTATTGTCAAAAAAAAATGGAAAAGAAACTTTCAGTTTAATAAAAATTAATGAATTTTCTGTAAATTTTGTATGTATTATTAAACGTTGCAAAGATATTTTACTAACCGTTTACACATGCCACTAACAGTTTGAAAAACACCAATACATTCACAAGTTTTTACTAAATACACGAATTTCTCGCAATGCCAGGCCCCAGTGGCGGCAAAATTTGCATGCGAGCAACGGAATGGACTCTAGATGTCGAAATAAATGTCAAATCTATAAACAATATATCCTGTTTAAAATTTAATAAAATTTGACTGTATTACTATAAAAATTTAAATTAAAAATATGACTAATTAAATTTCTTTCTTAAAGTACGCACAAAAAACGCACGTTTGTTACTTATAGAGCGTTAATATTATTAAAATAATATTAATAATAACAAATGTTTACTTTTTATAAAAAAAATTTCTTTTATGATGAACGTGGTAGCTCTATTATGTAAAATATCTAAAATGGAAGCAAAGTTGAACAACGAAAATCTTTTAAAATTAATAAATTTGTACCGTTCGCACCGATTTTTGTGGCATAAGAACAGTAAATCATACAGTTGTAATGAGCAATGTTTATGAATCGATAGCAAAGGGGGGTATGCTGGTGGAAGTGTTAAAAAAATTTACAATTAATTAACAATTTCTCTTCTTAACGATTTTTTTCTTTAACTTTTCTGCTTCATTTTCCATTAAAATTTATTTTTTTAAATTACAGAAGTAAACAAATTTTTCGAAGTTAAAGACTGGACGACATTTTTAAATTGAAGTGGCAGTGCATGTGTAAGCATGAGATTCGAGATGGCAAGAGGTTCGAGTATTTTGAAGAATTTTTCGGAAACGCAAAATTTCGTTTGGAGATTAGAGATCTTCTTGGGGATATACAATAAATAGTCGTATTATGGGGATTTTTTGGGGATGAAATAGTTTAGAATAATATTTATTCTCAATAATTTCAACCTCATGAAGATGTCGAAGAACAACATTTCCCGTTGTGTGGCAGTCTGTACTGGCCAATGGCCACTGCGGAGGCATGCCGGCCACCTTGGGATAGGTGGCAATACAAGGTGCAGGAGCTGTGGTGACGACGATAGTGACGAATAGGTTTTCCATCTATTGTGTGAGTGCGCAGCGATGTGCAGGGGCAGGCGGTGGATACTGGGAGCCCCGTTCTTTGAGAATCTTAGCGGCACCGGGGACATGGCCCCACCAGATTGGTACGATTCTTGAATGTGGTCGGCTGGATATAGGTGCTGAATAGTGCAGTTGATTGCAGCAGCTTCTCTTTTGGGTTTCCTGAGTTTTATGGTATCAAAACGGCACTTTGTTCTACTTGACCTCGTTTCTTCGAAGGGAATACCACTTGAACCAACCAACCAACCTCAATAAATTTATTAAATTATGTTTAATAAAAAAATTGTCGTATTTGTGTTGAATATAATATATATAAAATAAACTCCCCTTTACCAATTGGGATAACTACTTCAGCAACGGGCTTCCAACAAATCTATATAAGTTTTGGTCAAAGGCGTATAGTTTCCATTATTCCGCACTGAATAAAACTCGTTATTCATACAATGAATTTTGATATTAATACAATGAAATTTGTCATTAAAATTTAAACTTTAAAAAGGCTATTAAATGGGGTTTAAATTTTTTCAATTATAGCTCAAAATGGAGCAAGAAATGCGAGACACTTCCGGTTCAAGAAGTATAAAGCGAACTGGTTGCAAAGTATAAAGCAGACTACAGCAGACCATATACTACTGAACAACATTTTACTTAATAATTTTTAGATTTATGAAAGACATTAGTATGAATTTTTCAAAAAAATATTTTTCGTATCGATGGCCTTTCGCTGATATTGAGACAGCAAATCCAAAGCTATTGTCAATTAATGAAACTCCTTTTAGCTGCAATTCAAATTATTTGATCTATAGTTTTTCATGTTTATTTTCAAAAGTTCTTAATTGAAATAACATTGACCACAAGTTATTAAAGAACCATTTACTGGCAACGGCATTCGAAAATTTTTTATCTGTTTCACACACATCAAATTTGTGAACTTGCATTCATACACGAAAACAGTTTCCAACAAGTTACGTTTGCTTTGCCGTCTACGTTTAATATTAAGGATGACACAGGAAAGGAGAAAAATAATAATATTCACATGCACTTCCTCAACTTAAAGCTCAATGACTCGACGGCTCCGACTTGACGTGTGTGAATCGGCAGTAACTTTTCGAATGCTGTTGCCAATAAATAAAGAAAATTACTGTTTATTAAAGAATTCCTTTTCGTTTATGAAATTTTATTACGAATTAATTCGAAAACGCAATAAACAAAAGTTTATTGGAGAAACAGCTGTTAGCAATGAAATGTAAACAAAAAAATAATTTATTTTAATCACCCTGCAGATACCCATATTTAAGATGAACTAATCTTAGGAGTGTTTTTTCTTCACATAAGAACATCATCGCCACCATCTTTAATATACGTCATCGTTTTTCTGCTTCACCTCCTTTTCTCCTTCCTCATCGGCATCATTGTCAGCTTTTGCATTGCGTATCGGGACGTGTAATCATCATTTATCTGATTTATGACATGCACATATTTCGCAAATTGCTTAAGAACCCCTAAGAACGAGGAACAATTCTCGTACTGGAACTGAATACACTTCAATGGCATATAAATATTTGTATAGTGTGTGTGTATATGCGTGCGTGCATGCAAACATTTTCATTGAGGTATTGATGAAATATTGAAGAACAAAAATGTGGAACAACGAATAATAAATACTTGTTTGAATCATGTTATCTTTTTTTTTTGGCAACGAATTTTATTAGCTGCCGCTTGTTGTTGCACATAAGGCGCCAAAATGTTTTATCTTTTTTTTTCTGTTCTACTAAATGTTTTAGCAAAAAATAAATAAATGAAAATAAGTATGAGAAAGAAGCAACTTCACGCTTTAGACGTCAGCAACATGTGTTGCAGTATCGAAAATATTGCTACATAAATATATTAAGTGTACATGCGTGTGCTTGTGTGTGAGTATGTGTTTGCGGCGTTGTCAGTGTATTTTCTTTATGTTTAAATTTAAGTTGTTTTTGTACGTGATTAGAACACAAGCGAATACTGCGGTGCATAATTAATTTAAACTTCAAAATAAAGCAATTGAATGAAGAAAATTTTTTTGAATAAAAATTGTAAGTTGTTGCACTTCCAAATGTTGGCTTGAGTTGCAATTGGAGCCAATGTTCTCGGCAACTTCCATTATTTATCGCTTTTTGTGAGTTTTCTGCTTAATTTCTTTTATTTATTTTTTCTTCATTTTTATATTCATGTCCTTTAAATACTTCAATATATTGTGGGTTAGCTGGCCTATATTAGTTATAAATTAATTCTAACAATATATTGAAATATCTTAAAAAATTTCAAATCAGAATTTAAAAAGTTCAATGCCTGATAAGAGACGCATTTTAAAACCTTTGGCCATTAAATGTGATCCTGCACTTTTTGGGTAAACTTCGGTAAAGTGAGAGTAAACTAAAATTTCTCTCAATAATACGGGAACACTAACAATCAAATTCGACCCCAAGAAAACGTCAGTGTTTGGAAATTGTAATACTCGAAATTATTTGGCATAGAAAAAGTCGACAACAAATTCGTAAAACAAAACAAAAGGTATTATAATAACGAAAAAACCTGAGAAAATATAAAATAAACAAATATATATGTAAAGTAGAGTTCCGTTATAACGCCCAACGCAGGAACGAGCAATTTTCTTCGTTAGAGGCGAAGTTCGTTACAACCAGATTAAATACGAGTAGTCTTCATCCAATTATTTTTTCAACATTTTCTGTAATAGTTTTTATATTTATATTAGTATCACTTCTATTTTTATTTGACCTTTAGTAAAATTTTGTGTGAAAAAAAAATGTCTCTAAATATATCTTAAACAAAACCTTGGAAAAAAGAAGCAGAATATGTATATGAAATTCTAAGGTAAGTTTTAAAAAATATAAAGACTTTTTTTTTTTTTTTCTTTTTAATAATATTTATTTTTGAGCGATGGTCTTTTTTATGAAAAGTTTTTTAATTAGCAAAAAGAGCAAATAGAATTGGTGGAAACTAAGACAAAACGTAGAAAAAAATTTAACGTAAAATGTTATGGATTAAATAATAAACATAAGCTTAATAAGTAAAGTTTCCGCAAGAAGCAAAATTGCGTACATACATGCCACTTATTTTAGTTACACCAATTATATCAGTTCAGTACCCTGGCTCTTCTCTACACTATCCCTTGCCAACTAGTGCAACCCATTGCTTACGTAGGATACGTCCACAAAGCACTGTTACAAGTAATAGAAAAATTCCATATCCTTAAAGAATTCAATAATTAATTTCTATTTCATGTTATTTATTTTTATTAAAGAGAAATGAGCTTGTTACTCACCCACGTATTGTAAATGTATTTGTTGCCACATTATTGGGTTATAGCACTTCGAATACGGATATGGAAGATAAAGGAGTTTTGTTCATTGTTAAACATTTGCGAAACATTAAAGGGAGTGTGAGAAGCATTAGCATGGGCCTACAGATGTATTGGTAAGCGAGGAGAAGGAAATGAAGCACTGAAAGCTGAAGTTAAAAATTACTACAAAATCATTTGAAATGCAATGAATCGTGTATAATACGCCTCGTTAACATTAATGAAAAAGTTCCATTAACGTCATGTGGAAAAATGTATAAACCGGCTTTAATTCAATTGGCAAAATCATTAGTCGTGGAGTAATTAGCGGCTTATGGGTATTAATAGAAATTAAAGGGAAAAAAGTAAAGTTGAAGTATTACGATTGAATGAAAAAATCGATAAATTTTGCAGAATGTTTTATATTGTAATTATTCATTTATGTTTGGTTGGTTTATATAAAAACGCCCAAAAAATGTTTGAGAATTGAGAACTCCCGCACGGGAGTTGTAGACTTGTTCATAACCTACGGGACATTAGAAATCCCGCACTTGAAAAACTACCTCAACGTTCTTCAAATTCTTTAAATTAATGGATATGTTGATATTTTTTTTTTCTCTCTTGGACCTGCACTCTGGAGATGACCCCTACACATGCGGTGCGTGTATGTTGTGCTTCAGTATCTTACAACACTGTTTTTGCACGTTCTTTGTTTTCATAGCAGTGTTGTAGCGTCTCTGACGTCAAGGAGACGAGACGTATTAAATTTTTTAGCTTCGTTTTTAGTAGCCATTTTTAGTAATTATTTTACTTCTCCGGTTCTACACAATACCGACGAAGAAGGTCGTTCTGATGTGCCTGCGGCTTAAATACAGCTGAAGCGTTTACTGTTCAGTGGCCAGTGACTATGCACTCGCCACTGAACCCTTGCGACAACAACTGACACAAAGACATACGAATGCACATCAGAAAAAATGCGAGATGTTTTTATGAGTCGTCAACGTCCAGACTACTTTGACCATTTGATTCTTGTGATACGAAATAAATAAATAATATGAATGAGGGAGGTGATACGTCGCCTTGGACCACCTTTGAGTTTGAAGATGACAGAAAAGCCGACTCTTTGAGATACAACTAGAGATCATGAACTACTATTATTGTAGCTTTCTTCAGATTGTAGAAATATAGTACTGGTCTTGTCTAGTACTACAGGCAGTCAGCGAGTCCCACTGCTTTAGTGGGTTTGACTTTAACGACTGATGTGCTCCTTTTGGTACTTCGTGTCAAACCTGAAAAGTTGAAGTTAGTGTGCTGACATGTTTGGCTGGTGTTTGGATTCGTAATGGCTGGTTTGATACATAAAGTCACGCGATGAGATTAGTTATTGGTTTATTCTGGACATATTAATTGTATTAGGATACACATATGTTTTGATATGACTTTTTCTAATTTAGGTGCTGTTGCCATTCAACAGTAGTCACCGAAGGAAGACTTGGTCTATAAGGGTGGAAGTTCATACTGCTCTGTCCTGTAATATATTGATTGATGGAAAGAAGACTTTTTTAAAGATCTTGGCTTTAAACTATCTGATGTGACTCAGGGTTTAGTCAGCCCGAAACACCTTAGCAAGAGGTAATATCATAGACAAAGGAAAACTATAATACTTGGATTGTAACCTATGCCCATGATTGTCTTTCCATGTGCCCATGAGAACGGTGTTGGACATCAGAGTTCACCGGGTTTTGAGAGCACCGTGGGCTTAGGTGCTATGCAGAGATACAGACGTAAATCTTTAACACACATCTGTCTACTCCGCACAATAGAAAGAAAACCGATTCCTCACTATCATCCTCACCACAGCTCCTGCATATGTATTTCCACCTATCCCATGGTGGTCGGCGTACCTACCCAATGGCCACAGGTCAGTACAGACAGTGACAAAGTGGGAAATGTTGTTCCTTGACATCTTCATAAGGCATTCTGATTTTCTTAAAAACTCTAACCATAGTCTCCTCCTGATCTCCTGGTATCAGGACTGTTGGTATCAAATCAGTACATTTTTAAAATCGACATTTGATGCAGATTTGTATTCATTCCTGCATACATACATCCAAGTATATTGAAATATAGATACATATATTAACATAGATACTCGTAGGTAAGTTCTAAAACTCGAACACATTCGAGAAAACCACATACATACATATATTTAATTAACGGCCTACACATGAAGAAAAATCTCGTACTTAATTTAAGTTTTTTTGTATTTAATACGATAATAGGAGTCGTATTCAAGAATTCAATTGATCATATGTACTTATAAATAGAGATCAAATTCTAGAAATTCTTAAAATGAATACAAAATTCTTAAATCAAGAAACAAATCATAAATTAAGTACGGTACTCTTTTTTTTAATTTGAGTAATTCTCAAAGATTTCTTGAGAGTTTTTGTATAAAATTCGAAAGAACATTTTGCTTTTTCAAAAATTTGCTTGAAGGTCTACTTACGAGTTTGCGTAACAACAAGTTAGCAATTCATGAATCAATCACATTTTAAACTTGATTCGATCTCGGTTTTTCTTAAGACAATCTGTTTTTCGGCTTATTTAAAGTAAGGATTCGCCATACATAGACTAAAAGTAAGTATTTAGCGCTTGAAGATTCCGTACTTCAATTAAGTATTCTTTACTTGATTTAAGAAATTTCGTACTTACCGTACTCTTGACACCGATTGGTATTGATTTAAGTACGGAGGGATTAATCTCGATTTTGAGTATCTTTAACCCTAGAACCATAATGTACGTAAATTTTACGTACAGTTTTTTTTCACATGTATATAAAAGAAGTGATCGGCATTCTAACGCCAATTCATTTTAGCTATGCTCTCATCAAATGTGCTGCTATGTTTGGAAGTGTTAAAGCAACACATATTTAGTGTTTTATAGGAATTCACAGTAGGCGCACTTAGAGACTGTACGTAAAACTTACGTATCGTTGGTAATAAAGGTTCAATTCTTGCGCTTAATTTTTTTGTAACGTTAGCACACTACGAAAGAACAAGGCTGAGATAACTCCCGAGCTACTCGGTTTGCAGCACTGTGGATCATGGCGCTGTGTTTATGATGAAAACATGGCGTTAGTCTCTTTTATGATGATGAAAAATAAAAACGTGTTATTGCTGTCCTCAATGCACTATGAGAAACTATTTAGAGGAAAATGTACATATTTGAAAATTATTTTACTTTTTATAAGAAAGTAATTTTAATATATATTGTTAATGAATTAAAAAAAATCAATTGAAATGAAATCCTACCGACGATTTGTCATTTATTGAAATTTATCAAACGAAATGTATATTTACGTACAATTTACGTATCGTTGGTATTAACGTGTTATAAAATAGCGTTATGGTTCTAGGGTTAATTGAATAAATATTTTTCTACAATAATGATCCTAAATTGTTGCTCGACTTTCAAAAGATATTGTCAGTTTGTTAAAAATGCCATGATGAAATGAAAATATGTGAAATATAACATGAAAAATTAAAATGTGTGACGAAAAAGTGTATTTTTTTAAGTGGCTTTAGAAAGGCAAAACACTCTATTGATCAGATAAGTTTAAGAAGTTCCTATTTATGAATAAATATATAGTTGTGTATTAAGTTCATAGTTTTTTATTATTGGAATAAAGTATAGAACAATTGATTTCCGACATTACTTGAGTAGAACACGTATATAAATATTTTCTTATGTCACTACACACGTCATCAGTACTCTTTGCGTCACCAGAGAAGGAGTTGTAAAGTTATACAACGCAAGTAAAAATTTAGAAATTAAATTATTTTATAAAGTATTTTCTGTTATTTTCCATTCAAAAGGAAATTGCTTTCAAGTTTAAAATATGCCCTGAAAAATCGACAAGAAAAATTTGTAAAAATGTTTGTAAACGAAATGCAATTGCTTGAGTTATTTCATCCTCTAGTCTTTTTACTGCTAAATGAGACAACTTTATTTAAATAAATTAAATAATTTTATTAAGTTTTTAAATGACTTGAGTATTTATAATAATCTCATTTGGTAATTTAATCAATCAGAGTGTAAATCCAATCTATTTAAGTGCTTTAGAAAACGAGATATTCATACAAACCCTACTTTAGAGTGTGAGTGCTATAAAGTACTAACATTAAGACTAAATGCTATACTTATTAAAGGCAGAAAAAAAATAAACTTTTAGAACTATAAATGAATTTAAAATCCCAGAAATCAAATTACGGTCAATTATAAATACGTACTTACGTCGGTATGTATGTACGTAGAAGAGTATGTGTAAATCTACATCCAGCAAATAATAATTGAATTGAATTGTTTTCTCAACAATGCCATCGCAGCAGGCATTTCAGTCACTAATGACAACCAAAATATTTGTAAAGTAAAAGCAAATGAATTGATTGGAAAATTATTGTAAAATACGATAATAGACGTTTATGACGAAATGTTGCATAAAAAATGTGAATGAGAAAAGTATACTTAAAAAATTTAAAAAAAAAAGATGCATAAACACTTTTGCTACAATAGAAAATGAAAGGGCATTAATCCTTCCCTTTTTCTTTTGCACCCACTAACCGAGCAAACCCGTCAGTATTTGTTAATGTCACCACCATTTTAAACCAAAAGAAAAAACAAATGCCTCATTTAAAGTAAATTATAAAATCGAGCAGACAAAAGGAGAAAACCCACTAAGTAGAATTAAATAAAAATGAAACATGAATTCCATTAACGCAAAAACACGACCGCACAATTACATTTGAAAATAACTTGATTTGAATTAAGAGACCCTTTTAAATATGAAGTCGGTTTTGTATTCTTGCTTGCAATAAACCAGCAACCCACTTAATTTTAAAGTCACATTAGTCATAATCACACTGCCATTCAAAGTAGTTATTTGGGGTCGTCGCTCAGCAACAGGGCATATCCGGTGGCTAAGTCGAGCGTATACCGCGCGTGTTTGACGAAGAAAAAAGATGATAAAAAATTATAATCGAATATTCAATTTAATGCACAAAACTTCATTGATGAATGGCAGATAAATGCGAAATGAGTATTCACTGAGGAAAGTAAAAAAGTTGTAAAGAAATGACAGTCAGTTTCGGAAATTTAAAATATTGAACCTTCACACTTGGCCACACTTGTATGTGGGTTTTTATTTTCAAGTGGACAATGATTAAATGTATTTGAACAAAAACTAGTTATTGTATGGGTAGGAACAATGGCGTTAACAAATTAATTCCTAATGAAAACAATTCGAAAATTCTAATAATAAAATGAGAATGTTATGTTCGCTTTAGATATTGAAAGTCACAAAATTGTTTACACGTAGGAAATGGTACAATCCTTCGTCGGCATTTCAGCAACAAAACGGCGGCGAAGCAAAATCACTACGTCAACATAACATCGCGGCGCACAATTTAAATAAATATGCTGTCATTTCTTCAGGTGGAGCCAAATGTCACTGGTTTTTGACATGATGTATATATAGAAGCAATTGGTTTTGAACCAGTCATGGCGTGATATTTGACACCATCTACAGGGTGGCGCAGAATGAGCTATATGGTTTGGATTCTTTATAACTTTTTTTATTATTATTTTTTCTTTGTTTTTTTTTCAGCATTTTGTGAAGAAGACTTGGGGAATTAATTATGAATCATTACACGATCGAACAACGTATAAAAATAATTGAATTTTATTTTTCAAACCAACAGTGTTGACACAGCGTGCATATCGTGCTCATTCCACGCACACCAGATTTAACAGCTTCTGACAGTTTTCTTTGGGGATATTTGAAAGAAAGAGTGCACGTTAACAAACCAAGAACCATCCAACATACGAAATGAAATCATGCCCACCCGAAATTTTGCGAAAAAGAAAAATAGAAATGGAAAAGTTGCTAAAATGAGCACGTATGTGCGAAGCAGAAAATGGGCATCACTTACAGGATATCATTTTTCAAGGCTAATTGCAATTAATTTCCCAATAATATACTGTATTTTTTAAAAAAAAATTATAATAATCGCATAATTAAAAAAGTTATAAACTTATTTAAACCATATGGCTCATTCTGCGTCACCCTGTACAAATGTCAGCTATCTCTAATCACAACATTAATTCTGAGCCACCCTGTGGAAAGGAAAAAATTTACCAGAATTTTATTTTTAATTTTCTGTGGAAATGTTATAAGTTTTGTTGAAATTTAAATATATAAAATATCGAATTTATGAAGGGGTCATCTCCTTAGTGCTGATCCCAGACAAAAAAAAGGAGAAATTTAAAAGACTCACAATGTTTAAAATATTTCACATTCAAATCTTGCTCAAAAATCGTTAAGTTTCTAATCATGGTTTAATAAACGATTTTTCCCTCTTGTCCAATTTCCAAAACAAAGCGTATTTCCTTAATACTGTGAAGCTATTTGAAGGCCCTTTAACAATAAATTTGGGTATTGCATAGAGTATCATTAGTTTTAAAATGACAAAGAGAATATGTTTGATGTTAATCAAATTTTTAAATTTAAAGTTTAAGTACGCGATGAAAAAATATTTAAATTCATATTTCTTTTCCAAATTTTATTCTGGCCGCAAATTACTGGATTCAATATCGATCGCAATTCCAATGCATTTTAATATGAACATATATTCTGTTTGACATTTCGATTCGAATTGAAAGCAACAGTTTGCCCTGGTTTTATATTTATCAGATTATTTTGAAGCAAATTTGAGTTTCAGTTCTCTTTTAAAACCGCAGGATTGTTTACGCACAGTCAGCCTGTTTCAACAATTTACACAAAATAGCATGAAAGCGACTGTAATAACGAAACAAAATATGTAAAAAAAAAATTTAACCGACTTAAAAAAGAAATTAAAAAAACTGCTTGAAGTCGGTGCTAAGTGGTGTAGGAACGAAGTTTGTTGTCGTTATTTATTTACTATGCCTTGAAGAACTGAAGCCCTTAACATACTGTACTGATGTCTTATCATTCCGTATGACATGCATCGAAATATAGCAATAAGGCCCAATAAAGTATATATATTCGTAATCTTTATTATATTTTAAGCTGATTTAAAGATGTCCGCCTGTCTGTCCTTTAGAATTTTCACCTCTTATTTGTTTCTAAAAATTTTTTCTATCATTTATGACTTCTTTTTTTAAAATAGGTCATTAAAGTGGGACGACACGGTAAGCATGAAGTTTTGCAATGAAAACAGCATCATAATAGCGGTGCTCCCAGTAGAAAGTTCTGACAAGGGGAGCTAAATTCCCTCGATTAGCCTGCCATTAAATTGGAACTGCACTATAAGAACGAAGTTTCCAATGGGAAAAGAATTATCAAAATACGGTCGACTAAGTAAAAAGTTCTGAGGTAACACGTATAAAAAAATAAAAAATAAATGAAAAAACTCGAGTTTTTTCATTCTATTTCTCTCTAATAAATGCGATGGTCGAAGTAGTCTGCACATTGACTACAAAACGAAAAATTTTCCTGGGTTCACCAACAGTTTCAGACTCATAAAAACATCTTGCATTTCTTTTGATGTACATTTCTGTGTGTTTGTGTCAGTTGTTGTCGTAAGGTTTCAGTGGCGAAGGCATAGTCACTGGTCACTGAACAGTGAACAGTGACGACTTCAGCTGTATGTAATCCACAGGCACATCTGAACGCCCTCCTTCGGCGGTATTGTGTAGCACCGTCTCCTTGACATCAGAGGCGCTACAACACTGCTGTAAAAACAAATAACGTGCAAAAAGCAGTGTTGTAAGATAGTAAAGCTTCGCCTCCTATCATTTCTCCTACAATCCCTTTCCTATAGTTCCAGCACAATGCACTGCATCCTGAGTGCTAGTCCAAGATAAAAAAATACTTGCTTAAAAAAACTCACAAAAAAGACAACACAAATAAAGAAAAAGAAATAATCAAAAGTTACTGCGAAAAGTAGATTCTCTTTGCTGCTGATTAGTTACCACAGAACAATCAATAATACCACAACAAGTCTTGCTAATTTAGGAGATTTATTATTTATTTATTTATTGGAAACCAATATTGAGGGTGGCGATGGCAAGATGGATGGTAGTCTGCACGTTAACTACGAATCCAAAAACAGACCTGGGTTCAACCCCAGTTTCAGACCAAAAATTTTAAAATAAAAATAAACATCTCGCATTAGTGTGTCTTTGTGTGTCAGTTGTTGTCGGAAGGTTTCAGTGGCGAAGGCATAGTCACTGGTCACTGAACAATACCGGCTTCAGCTGATAGCAATCAACAATCACATCAGAACGCCCTTCTTCGTCGGTATTGTGTACCACCGGCGAAGTAAAATAATAATAAAATTGGCTACTGAACCGAAGCTTCAGCACTGCTACGAGTATTAACAAAGAACGTGCGAAAGCAGAGCTGCAAAAATAATTAATTAAGCTTCACCTCCTGTCGTTTCTCCTACTATCCCTTTCCTATAGTTCCAGCACAATGCTTCGCATGTGTAGGAGTCATCTCCTGAGTGCTGGTCCTAGATAAAAAAAAAAAAAAAAAAAATTGTCACACGGTGTGCTATTAATATTGTCATAATCTGTTTAAAAAAACTCATAAATTCATAAAAAAGACTTGACTTCTAGTTATTGTATTGTTATAAAATAACAGTTGAAATGTGTGTCGTACGCTGACAGCGGAGCTGACTATAAAATTTACAAGCTCGCGTTACTTATAAATGATATAAGAATAAAAAATGGTTTAAAAATTGTTTACACTCTTATATTTTTACATTGAATTACATTTTTATAACTTAAAATTAATTAATTGGGCGTGCTGATGGCTGAGCAGTTACCGTGTTGGCTCTGCAACCAGAAGGGCACGGCTTCGATTCCCAGCCCGGTCAAGTAAAAAGAATATTTTCTTATTTTTCTGTGCAGCACCCTAATTCATCGGTATTTGAGCAATAAAACGTCGCCAAAGTAAGTTAATAAATAAAAAGCTCCCCTTAGCTTAAAAATAATACACCAAAATGAATATCAGACACGCCGCAACTTTACTTTATAATTAACACGCAACTGCAGAGTTGTGAATTAAGCTCCCCCCATCTTCTTACTACTTTCACCAATTGTCTATTCTCTACACTATCCATTTCTCTATCTAGTTCCATTGCAATTCAATTCAAACACAGGGGATATCCCATGAGAACTTGTCTAAAATTAAAAAAATAAAAAATTAAGCAAGAAAGAAAAAAGTCACGGCATCTAAAAATATGCAAGTAAGCAAATTTTGTTTATGTAACTCTTCTCGCTGGCAGCCATTTAACGATTATCAACTTGCCGCCGTTCAAAAAAAATTACTCAGCTCATATCACTGGCAACGGTTGTTTTCGATTTTAATTATTTCAACGATTTTGTGTGCCAAATGAACAATTTTATAATTTTAATTTAAAATGAACTTATTACAAGATTTCCAGGAAAGTTCTTATTCACTACTTTAAAAATTTTTCGAAAGCACACAACTTATGACGTGTTGTTCACAGCAGTCATATTTTTTGTGTCATTATTTCAAAACATATGACTTTATGACCCCAAATATTTTTAAAACTGTTGGAAAATAAAATAATAAAACATTTGGCGTGAATCACCCGAATATTAATTTGGCAGACTTATTTTCTGATTGTTAAACAGAACGCGCTCACACTTATTTCTATGAAGATGAACTGTGTAACCCTTGGAAGCTCAACAGCATTATTATTTAGTCTGTTTTATTTATTTGAATTATACATTTAAAAAAAAAAAAAAAAAAAAAAAACAGTTGCCACATAATTTGCAACATTTGGTTACTGGAAATGTTACACAGTTCTTTCCCTTAATTGTTCATTGTTGTCTTCTACATTTGAAGTGATAATGGCTACAAGTATTAAAGAGAGCCAAGCACAATGTGAAAATAATAAATAAAGGAGTTGGGGAGCATAATTATACCCGTTAGCCAAAAAGAAAATATGCTAGAAAAAATAAAATAAAAATAAATAAAGAAATAAAGGGATGAACGCAATTTACAAAATGCGTTAAGCGTTAAAATGTTTTGTTGACATTGCGTTGGTTTACGGATTCTAACAGACTGAGCAATGACATTGAATATGGGGAGATAGAAAAATCAACATATTGTGTTTGTTCAGTCACGTTGGTAATTGCCGCCACATGGCGTCCCTCAATGTATTCTGAGGCAAAAACCGAAAAAGAATCCACAAAAAATAAAACAGACGTTTATGACAATTTAACATGCCAAACTAAAGTGTTCTCCTCATCAGCATTAGATGACAAAATATTATATTGGAGTGCTTAACCCCCCGTTGGTATTGTAAAACCCCAACAAAGAACAAAATATATAACAAATCAAATTAAATTCAATAAATAAATTAAATATTTTTAGAGAAAGTCAAACAAAACAATCATGTAGTTAGAACAAATTGTAATCTCAAGTTCAATCAACTAGAATTTACATCAAATTAAACTAAACAAAAAGCTTATGCATGTATGTATGTGTGTATATGTTGTGTATAAGAAGAACTATTTGTCGTAACCCAAAAAGATTCAGAATTTTTTTGTTCCCAAATCAGAAAACAAAACAACTTTTACCTAAATCATCACCATTATCTAGATGTAATTCTGAATAATTTGAGTAGAACTTATTAGAGGTGGTATTCATTAAATGGTGCAACAGCTAAACTAACATATTGTACGACAGACATGACGAGAATTGCTTTTGCATTGACATTTGTGATGATCGGCCAGAAATTCACTGCACGTGGCTAGGAAGTTTTCATCCACCAAAGGTAAAATAATGGGAAAGAAATGTTTCACCAATAAAACACAAAAGAACTGGTAAAAGCTCTTTGGTCCATAAAGAAAATTTTAGTTACAAAATATTTACAGCTAACATATCGTCATATAAAACGATCGTCGACGAATCGATAAATTTGGATCTTCTTTCACGCATTCATTTACAGCGTTCTTCTTCATTTACAGCTTCCTTCGAAGCGTTGCATAATTTAAATGATATTAAATCTATCCACAGTTTGACGGATGACTTGCTCAGATGGATTATTTTGGCTAAATAGTAAATCATAAAGTCGTGTGTGGGAAAAGTGTGGCAACCGATGACTGATTTTTAAAGTAAACGGGTATAATTTGTTCAAGCGTATACTGATGATAAATTTTGTCATCAGTATACCCTTTATGATATTTCGTTTGATAGTTAATCCTTTCGCAAGTTCTGTCGGCCTTAAAGATATAAAGATTTAAAACTTTGTTTCATCATTTTCTCGCTTTTGCCCCTTCTAATACCAAAAAAATCCCTTGAATACTCTTAATAACAAACATCCTTGGGTTACATTATTAAGGACATGCCCAAAGAGTGTAAACAAATATTTTTGCATAAAAATAAACATCAGAAAATATTGTTTACATACATATTTATTAGTGTCGACGTAAGCAAACAAATCTCCAGCCAATGTTTCAGCAGAGATTTATTCTTTCAATTCAAGTTTTACTACGCTTTAATCGCCAATATTTTTTATTTCGTTATTCAGCTTAAAAATCCTTCGAAATATCTTGTAAATCCTAAAATAACAACAATCAATGGCAAGCCAATTGACAACATGTTACTAATTTAGTTTGCAAATACACCCAAGCAAATAAAAATAAATTTAAGGAAAAAAAAAGTACAAAGAAGGGAACAACTATTTCTACTCAATTTCCACTCGTAGGTGGCAGTGGCACAGCACATATTTCGTAATTAAATAGTAAGCTGGGGATGATATCCTTGAATATTGTGAGAACTACGAAAAGAAACAAGAATCGAAGATGATGTTAAAATTGCAAATGTTCATACAGTGGTGCTGGCTTTGCTATGGGAAATATTCTGTAAAACAACACTTAAAATAACAAATCAGAAAATGCGTATTAAAGGCATATATACACACACACATACAAATTGTTGTTTGCTAAAGAGCTCAACTTTCAAATGCCTCATACCACTACGGAAATACTTATTAAGGCAAATGAACATTGCCAACAAGGAGTAGAATTTCTCACAGTAAGAACACACACAGAACTACGCATACTGAGGCAGCACTAAAGGAGAATTTCCCTAACAACTTGTGTTAAAAATAAAACAATAATAAAGAAATATGTGTGTATGGGAAAATGTTAAAAAAGAAATAATGGTTTCATCATATGGTTTGTAGCAACATGGGTGTGATGTTTAAATAAGACAGAGCACGCTTACAAGCAGACAGCCAGTCTAGCCTGCTTCATGATGCATGCTATAGCCGACAAATTAAGAATAAACATAAATATTACAACAACAACAATAACAAAAACAACAAGAAAATGGGAAAAAATGACATTGAAAAGAACAGGAATTGTTACAAAAACAATCGAGCAGATATTGAAGAAATAAAAGAAGGAAATCGTTAAGCCCAACGAGGACGATGGAAAGCAAAATATTTATTGTGAATAAAAAAACCTATAGAATCACTTCAATATTGTAAGATAAACATTAATCAGAACATAAGAAAAATATTTGTTTTAGTGTGTGTCTGTTTCTTTTTAATTCCAACGATAATATTAAATTTTAAAAATAATAAAGTTTTCCTGTTTAATTTTTTACTTTACAGATATGTTTTTGTTATCAAAAATATGAAGTGATTCGGAAAATTTGACAAGCGGAAGAGTATTCAGATTTTACTAAATACACAAAGAATTCAATGAATACACTACAATACGAAGAAAATACAATGAAAAGAAGTGAGATTTTCAACGGAAAGAATGGTTCACATAGCTGCTCTATGAAGCCAGGAACTTTTTTTGGCGTGATTTGCTAGACGGTTACTTCCCTCTTTTTGGAGGGAAGAGTTCCTATCGAGAAATGAGACAAGCTAAAAGATTATTGGAAGCTTCCTGTTGTCCAGGGTTTCGACACGAATACTTTACAGCTGGTTACAGGTTTTCTGCCTGCACACTCCACACCAAACTACCACAATTTAATCAGGCTCGTATACTTTTGTGTCGTTTGTGCAGGGAGGAGGATGAGAAATCAGCACATATTCTACGTCAGGGGTGGCCAGCCACGTTTACGAATTAATATTTTTAAGAGCCTTTCATTTATTTTTGAAAACAATACCTACGAACAGTTTAAATTTAAATTAAAAAAGTTTTTTTTTCTAAATTTGTAGGTTAAGAATTTTTTTTTCTTTTTTGTCTTGGACCTCTACACATGCGGTGTAGCAACTAGAGGAAAGCGATAGTAGGAGAAATCATAGGAGCTGAAGCTTCGCTATATTACAACACTGCTTTTTGCACGTTATTTGTTTTTATAGCAGTGTTGTAGCGTCTCTGATGTCAAGGAGACGTATTAAATTTTGAAGCTTCCTTTTTAGTAGCCATTTTTTTTTAGTAATTATCTTACTTCGTCGATGCTACATAATACCGACGAAGGAGGACGTTCTGCTGTGCCTGCGGATTGGATACAGCTAAAGCCGTTACTGTTCAGTGACCAGTGACTATGCCTTCGCCACTGAAACCTTCCGACAACAACTGACACGAAGTCACACACAAATGTACATCAGGAAAAAATTCGAGATGTTTTTATTAGTCTGAAACGGGGGTTGAACACAGGAAATATTTTTCGTTTTGTAGTCAACGTGGAGACTACTTCGACCTTCGCCACCGTCATTTTTAAATTTAAATATTAAAGTGAATTAGTTCAAAGCAGTGGTGCCCCACAAAGAGCAATGAAAATGTATTGATGATTTAAAATAAAAATGAGTCTCAATTAGTGCAATTTCACTTAAAGAAAACATTTTTTTTTAATTTTTGATTGCATACAAAGCAGTAGCGCGAGCTTAATTAAAAATATTTAAACAAAATAAAAACATATTTTAACACTTTTGTAATGTATTTATAAATTTATTAAAAACAAAAGAATTACGACATATACAGCAAAATAAATTATATAGGGTATTTAAAAATTTTCTTTATACAACAGACATTTTAAAGAAAAAGCAATTTAGTTTACTTTCTTTTATATATTGCGTAATTCTCAACGATTTTGTGGGAGTTCTTGTAACATATGAAATTTCTTAACTTTTTTTGAAGAAATTGGTTGAAGGTCTACTGACGATTTGGGTATTAGCACCAAATGAAATTTACATATAGACCGGCCAAAGTACATAACAAATATAGATAAATGATCGTAATTAATTTTGACTGACGTTGAATAAATAAATAAAAACGTCGTTACATAATATTTTTTTCACTTGTTCTATAAGAAATTTTTCTTATATGATTATTAATTATTGTGTATAAGAGCCGCTCAATCGACATCAAAACCCGCATGCGGTTGGCGAGCTGCTATATATCCACCTCTGTTGTATGTGAATCCACAAATAAAAATATCACTTTGGTGTTTTTAATTATTTTATTTATATTATATATTAATTATATATTTTTTCAATTAAAAATTTTATCAATTCAATTAAGATTTTATCTCATTTTTAGACTTATTATTTAAATTAGTAATTGTTATATATATGTATATGTCGGATCATTTTTTATCTAAACGCCCATCTGATTGTTTTTTTTTATATATATATGTAACGCTTTTTATACAAATAGAATTTAATATCCTATGAGCATTCAAATTGAAACCAAATATTTTCGTTTTTGGTACTAAAAATATTTTTGAAATTTTCATTATAAATATTTAATAAAATTTTTAATCATTATTATTAAGAAGTTAAGAAGTTAATTGAAATTTAAATCAATTACGTCAAGAAGAATATTTTAATTGATTTTATTTTAAATTAATTACGTTATAAGAAGAATATTGCACCGTATTGATGAAATACCTTCATTGCTTTTATCAGAACTATAGAAATAGTTCCATTCCATTTATGAAACACCTGAATGATGTTCATAAAAGTAATGAAACATTATTCATTGATCCAATGAAGGGCATCTTTGGGTAACTTTTAATGACAAATTTCATTGTATTAATGTCAAAATTCATTGTATAAATACCGACTTTTTTTCAGTGTAGGGAACATCTACTGAGCACTGGTAAAAAAAAAACAAGAATGTTTCTCTAATTCACGAGTAAACTTGTTATTATTAGCAATAGTTGATCCCGGTCAGGCGACACAATGGGACCCCGGCGGACCCAAGTGAGCAGATTCCGTTGGGAGTTGGCGGCCTGCTAACCTAACGTAACCTAATAGTGCACCATATAAAACTTGCGCTATCGTGCGACTCTTATGTACTTAGTTTTCCTTAGCGCTAGCCTGATTGATTGCGCAAAATCTATACGATTATGGTTGTATTGGTCATATTTATCGGTTATGGAATGAGCATTTCTGCTTTAAAGAATAAATTAAGGAATTTTCTAAAATACTCCATCTGTCTTCTGTCATGTACATATATTACTGTTCATGCATTAGTAACAGCGGTCTTTTATTCAGCTTCTGTAAACTGTAGTCGCCAACATACGACTTGTCTTATTTCATTCAGTCATTATTTTTCCTTTATAAAAGTAGTTATGTATCCTAACAATTGTTTTTTTTAGTTATGCAAGAAAAAAAGTTGCCGTTTGCACAAATTGAAGGTAAAAAATTAGTTCGATATTTGTTTTTTTATTATTAAAATTATAGATTCAAGACAAAGTTTTATTTTCGTTGGAAAAATTTCAATGTTATTGCAGAGGGTTGGTGAAATATTTTGCGATAAATACAAATATTGTTGAAAAGCAGATTTAGGTTTTTCTGGCATAAAAATAAATGATGTCTGTAGCAAATTCGTTTAACCCTGTGTGGTCATTATAAATAGTTTTTTATGAAATATTTCTGATATTTACAAATCTTAGAAACAATATCAAATAAACCTGCACTGACCATAAGTTACGTTAACAAAAAAAAAAAGGAAACGTTGGCAACGCTGTTGCGTTGGGAACTCAACAATTTGTAACATTTAGTCAAGAGGAGAAGAAGAATAATTAGGCACAAACTATTACAGATGGCAAAGGCTACATTACTTGACTTCGAAGCTTTGTAATTAGCTAAAACTACAGACACACAAACTCACACACACTTATTCGCATTCTTCATGGCACACTTTTAAAGAACTTTACACACACACACACACACAGCCACATTTAACAAATGCTTGGAAAGTCACCAGTTAAATTTATCTCCAGAAGAATTGTTTTACAAGAAATAAGAATAAACATGGCAAGTTGGAAAGAAACTATGGAGAAATGTATGTATGTATGTATATGTATTGCAGTGTGAGTTTTGTTTATAATAAAATTTAAAAAGATAGCGAAATAGTCTGACAGAGGGACAGACAGACAGTCGGACGAATAAACTACCAGCAGCTCTACGGTGCAGAAGCGTCAACAAAGTGTATTCAAGCTGAAGCCAATGAGGCAACAGCAGGTCAATGGGAAACATCAACTTAAGCAAAATAGATGGAAGTTTTAGGAAATTGTTGTAAACAGCAACAGTAACTGCAACAACCATACGAAGGAAAGAACAAAGTAAAAAGTGACGAAAGAATTTTTAGATTTAAGCGCCGCCATTCATAGAAGAAATTCATTAAAAAAAAGTTTTCCTTTTAGCAGTTGCTGTAAATATCTACGAGCAGTTGTTGTTGTTGTTGCTTTTGTGCAAAGTGTCTTGGTAGCATTTGGTGCCTGACAATGGTGCCAAAAATGGCACTTCTTTAAGTAACAGAAATAAAGCACTAAAGCGATTGTTCCTATTTGTGTTTTTCTTTTCAATTTTTTCATGTTTGCAAAATGTTTATGCGAACATTGCTGAAATTGCAAAACGGTCAAATAGTAAAACATTGGCTATTTCCTGGGTATCACAGAAGCAAAGAAAATTCTACTTATTTGTTGTAATTTTTACACTACCAAGAATGAAGAGCATCCTAAGTGGGCCACTGCATTTGCAACTTTTTGGTGATTAATTTCGTTAAAATTAAAGAATTAAAATCACGTGAAATTGATGACACTAGTTTCAATGACAGCTAAATTTAAGAACGCTCGTTTGCATGTGCGTTATATTTTCGGAGAATTTAATTGACTGACAGCGGCGCAACATGAGCAAAAAGGCATAACAATTAAGCCTTATAACCATGCAGGTACCACAACGAGACCTACCCAAGTATAGCTTACAATATATGAGACAGAAAAGCGAGTAACGTGAATACCTGCGATGATGATCTTAACCCACGGTGATCTTAATACCGATTGAAACGTTTACTACCGCCCCCATAGTCACTTATACTGATTTCGGTTCTCAAAAAGTGCATTGTACTTTACCCTTATTTAATATAAATGTTTACGGTATATTGTTCTCTTTTAAACTCGTGTAAAATTTTTTTCTAGTGGAACAAAAAAGTGTAAATATTTTAATTTAATAGAGCTAAATCGGTCAAGAAATGCAGTTGAAAAAAAACGCCACCTTGTTTCTCACCAAATCCCTGAGTATGAGTGAACACTTTTCTGAGGTGGCTTGGGCTGCTTAACCCATGTCACTTGGAGCACTTTAGGTCGACGGCTGTTTTTGCCTGAGGCTTCCGGTTGTATCTTTCGGTGGCAACTACAAGACCAATAACCGCTGTAGAAACTCAATTTTCTGACCCGGACTTTAAACCCTGTGCGGTAGTCACGAAATCTAGCGTCAAGTATAGCCGGGCGGCAACACATTAGCCATTAAAGCAGTACTTAAAAGGGCCTATTTCTAACTTTTTCCACTTTTTTCATCCAAAAATATAATATTTTTTGACAATAAACTAACAAAAATGCATCAAATTGACTGAAAACAATAGAAGAATAAAAAATAAGAAATAAAATAAATAGAATAAATAAAAAAATAGAATAAAAAGTAAAAAATAGAACATTTTTATGTTTTTGCGCTATGAACAACTGAAAATGGGAATTTATCAATATTTTCACGAAAAATTTGCACTTTCACAAGGCCAAAACTGCCTGAGGGAGCGTTCCAATGCTTTTGCGATGTACTAGAGAGTTCTTAACTATTGTCTTGGCTATAATTTTTGTCTCAGTATTGGATCGAAAATCTCAATGGTTTGGCTGTTATAGGCCAAAATATCCAAAAAAAAAACGTGACAAAAGTCTGATCAAGTCAAAATGCGCCAGCTCGATTTTCACCGTAGACGTATGGTCTAGTGGACTTTTTTGCTTAGTACAATCCCATGAATCAGAAACGCGAAGCGCCCATTAAGATTTTTTTCCTTCCATACTAATCGCCCCACCGTAATCCATATACAGTTGTAATGTAAATAACGCAACTTTTGTCATGGTTGGTTGGTTCGCGTGTTAGCCCCCGACAATTTGCACATAATGCCGTTTTGATATCACAAAAACTCGCGAGATTCAAAAAAAAGGTGATTAGCTAACGTAGACTGCAGTAGTCATCATTCCGTACGAGGCTATATCAAGTACCAGTCAGATTTAAAAGCTGCAACCCAGACTGTTGAGATCTGCGAAACTGCCAGAATACTTTATCTGCCCCTGCATAGGGCCATGCACTCGCACAACAGATGTAAAACCGACTTCACACTATCATCCTCATCACAGCTTCTGCACAGTATACATATAGCGACGTATTCTAAGGCGATCAGCGTGCCTTCACAAAAGTTTTGTACAAAAGTTAATAATTTGGACTTTGACTCGTCAAAATATGAAATATGACAAAATTTAATTAATATCTCAATTAATTAATTCTTTAGTTTTTATTCTTTATCGCGGTATATGAATATTTTAATTTTTATTATTAAATTTTTTTTTAGTTTTCCATTGTATTTCTTATTTTCGTCAGTGCATTAATATTCTTTTCAAAATATAAATGTTTTTCTAAATAAATGAACCTGTAATCTAATTGACAATTCTTTTGAAAACTTTTGCCTGCTACTGTATACATATGTACCCATTTTTATTGATTTTTTATTATAACTGAAAGGACTGGCCTTATCTAATATGGAAATCGTATTAAAATACGATTTCTTTTTTAATGTCCAGTGTTTTTTATGACTAATGTTAATAAGTTTCTACTGATGAATACGACAAATACAATTTTATAGCATTTGGAACAAATTTGATGAAATATTTTCTTGTACAATAACAAATCGTAACAAATGAGAAAATATATAAAATTTTCGAACGCCATTATGACTATATAAATATTTCTACAACTTTCTATTCTAGAAAAAAGAAAAATAAAAACAAAATGTTTTAACCTCTTGACCAATAACCAGAGATAAGCTGTTCACTGTCGCTTAAGCGCAACAACAATAACAACAACAACAATTTCATTTGTTTCACGTATTTTCTTTAGTACCGACAAAAAGCATTACGTAGTATTACGGCAAACATTTCAGAAACTGGCATAAAAATTGTAGCAACAGCACAGCTTTATTGCAGCATTCATTTAGAATTCTTAAAACTCGGAAGGCTCATCGGCAATATTGTTGTAATCAGAGAAAGAAATTACACGCAATAAAAGTGGCAGTAACTACGAGAGACATAAGCAATTTGTTGGCTTTGTCAATTTGAGGATGCTCCGGAGTAAAATAATACATTAGGCTTTCGTGGCCAAAATTGTATTTCCTTTTTTGTTTATAGTTATTCCTTCAGTCCCTGCTGCTGTTCGCAACTATCGTCTATAAATGTTGCTCATTTTAATAAACATTTGGAATTATACAAGTGTATGTACGTGCGTATGCATGTACAGCGTATGATGATGCGTTAGAGTATAAGTAAATGTAATGACCGATATATATGCATACGCCATGGAACAGACTTGTGTGTGTCGTGTTCTTTAATCGTGCCGCATAAAAAGTGAATAAATTGGACTATAGAGTCAAGAAATGCTTTTACAGATCAAAAAAAAAACTATATACAGTGAAGCTGCGATCGCAAAATACTTCGTTCTAACTATTGATTCGTTGTGCATATATACGAGGGGTACTATTTATATATATAGACAGCTGGCAACACCATAATAAAGTTTGATATTTTTCAGCATAAAGGTACTCACAACGTCTTCAATTGTCAATTTGACTTACAAAAGGAAATTTAAGGTGAAGGTATTCGTTAGATTATTTTTCACAACTTTCGATGTAGATTAATCTCAACAAGAATGTATCGATGAGCTCAGTTCTTTGTATGGCGATAAAGCATTATCAAAAACCGCTGGTACAGTGAATTCAATCGTGGTCGTAGTTCGGTAGCCGACGATTTGCGTGATGGTTTTCCTAAATCGGTTCTTGTGCCACAAAACATCGATGCAATCGCTCAATCGCTCAAAAAAAGACACGGCTCAAGTGGTGTAAGGAAATGATGAAAAAATTCGACCGCGGTGCTTCAAAAGACGTGTAAAAAATCGTGACAGCTGACGAATTGTAGATATATGCGTATGAGCCGGAATCAAAGCAGCAATGCACGGTGTGGATATTGCAAGACGAGCTAAATCCCAAAAAGTTGTTCGTGGAAGAAGCACAGCGAAGCAAATAGTCGCCTGTTTCTTCGGTCGAATGGGCCATATGGCCACTTGAGCAACGTACAACGATCAATTCTGAACACAGCCATTTTTTTGCGGAAAGTTTTAGAGAAATTCGTAAAACTAACCGTCGAAGACGAATCATTCTCCTTCACGACAATGAGAGCTCATCATTTGAGCAGTCAAAACATCGAATTGATGACTCATTATCCGTACAGTTCTAATTTGGCACCCAATGACTTCTCCTTGTTCACGAATGTCAAAAGTTAAAGCGTTCAAAAACCTTGTTTTGAAGGTGTCTCAAGAGGGAAGGAAAAACTGATATGACAAATGGTTTGAACGAATGCAAAAAGGGAATATTTCGAAAAACAATAAAGCCATTTTCATTTCAAAATGTTTGTTATTATTTGCTATTCCCGTAATATAATTAGTACGTATCAGTGAAGTCTTGCTATAACGAAATTTAAAAAAATTCGAATTAATTCGTTTTAACTACAGTTTTTTTTTACAAAATGCACTCACTACTCAAGTGGTAAATAAAAAATGAAACACTTTTATATATGTGTTTTGTTTCATTAGATTCTAAAATAATGCAATCATCAATATTTTTTTCGATAGACGCTAAACCAAAATATTGTTTTTGTTTTGAATGTTATTAAATGACCGAACGCTATTGTGTGACATGCTGGGCCAGAGAGTTAATTTTGATTTTACTTTTACTTTTGAATGAACACTTTGCTATATAGAGGCTTTACATATGCCATTCCAAACATATTTACAGTGATTTCGATTATCAAAGAGTGCATTGCACTTTATACTCTATTCACTAAAAATATTTATATTTTATTGTTGTTCTCTAAACTCCTGTAGTAATTCTTTATAGTGCACTAATAAAGATCAGATGTTTTACATTAATAGGATAAAATCGGCCAAGAAATGCAATACATTTTCGTTCAAAAGAATACATCAGAAGACTTCGTTGGTGCGATACCGGGAATTTATAATTTTGGTTACAATTAAATGTTACTTTATTTTGAGTACGTTGTTGGAAGCTTTTGAGTCTATATTGCTCAAAATTTGTACGATATAACTATAGTGTATTTTGTATGCAATAAAGAGGTTATTTCAGGGGATATAACAAAAATTTCGTTATATAGAGTTATTCATTATTTTTTTTTTCTTGTACCAGCACTTAGGAGATTACCCCTACACTTGCGATGCATTGTGCTGAACTAGAGGAAAGGGATAGTCTGACAACATTGCTTTTGCAAGTTCTTTGTTCTTAGCAGTGTTGAATCGCCTCTGAAGGCAAGGAGACTTATTCAATTTGAAAACTTCGTTTTTTTTAACAGCCATTTTTAGTGATTCCTTTACTTCGCTACACAATACCGAAGAAGGAGGGCGCTCTGATGTGCCTGTGGGATTGGTTACAGCTGAAGGCGGTACTGTTCAGTGACCAGTGACTATGCCTTCGCCATTGAAACCTTCCGAAAACAACTGCTACTAACGCACAATAATGCACATGAGAAAAATCCGAAAAATGTTTATCTGAGATTGGATTGAAACCCAAGACCTTGGGTTTTGTAGTCACAGCTCTAACTGCCTCATCCATCGTCCAGGGCTGGTTATAAATTTGTTAAAAAAAGAAAAAAGTAGTATGTTGTTAAATTTTCTCTAACACAGTATTCCAGTTGCTGTGGCCCACTGTAACTGCCGTTCTAAAATTAATATCGTTCTTGTAGATTTGCGCTGGAAACAAAAACTAAATTTACATTTGGTACAGCTGTCAGAATACGTATTAACTTAATTTGGTTTATGCGAAAAAATAAAAATAAAATGCAGAACATTAAATGAAAATTATTTCTTACTTCACTTTACCAAAAGAAGTTTAAATTCTTAATAAAATTACTTTTATTTTCTAAAGCACAATAAATTTAAAATACAAAATAATCATTGCCTTTTCTTTAAATTTTCGCTATTTAACGAGCACCAACAAAAAAAGACTTTTTTCTCTTTTTTGTTCATTCCTTTCCTTTATTTTATTTTGAATTTTTTTTTTTTTTTTTTTTGGAAGGGAAATTATTTGCTAATTGCACCCCAGAGAATCTATTTAGAAGATGAAATATATTTCGTTCAGTTAGTTTCAATTTATTTTAAATGCGAAAACGTCATTGTAAATTGGTGATGGGCAAGCAGACATGCTTAAAAGTGTTCCAGAAGGCAATTTCTATTAAAACTAAAATAAACTTACAAAAAAGCTGAAAACTTTTACCTTTCTCTCAATCATCATCATGTGTTTCATAGAATGATAATAATTTTTTCAAATTCGAAATTTTTTCACATACCTTACTTGGGCGTTCTACGATCAAGTTTGGGGTGTCGAGTTTTGACTATCAATTTTCAAAACATTCATACTTTTTAAAACTTGATGCGAACTTGCTTCAAAACTTTTTAGCCAGCTTTTGTTCAAGTTATGAGCAAGAAAAAGAGCTGAATACTATTCGTGTGCACAATGATGCCATCTTGATATATGAACTTAAAACTTGCGTGCAGCTTATGTCACAGCTTTCAATCCACATGAATTTATAGATGCTTGTATGTGTAAAAAACTTGACTTCCAAGTACACATACGCTGCCATCCTCATCATAGTTATCCCTGATAACACATTGCTGAAGTTTTTGGCCCACCTATTCCCGTATCACATCAGATAGCTTACGCCGCGGTCAATAAGTACAAGGTGTAAATCTAACCATAAATGACTATATCTATAAAGCACAGTAGGGACTGTGACAGATAGGGCAGCCTCAGCTGACTATTGTTGAATGACAACAGCACGTAGATTAGTATCGTTTCGAACCAGGGCACATGACAAACCAAAAACTACTCTCCACGCGTAAATTTATGTCGCAGCGACAATCACCACAAATCCCAAATGCATTTCGACGGCACCTCGACTTGATGATTTAGCTGCATCACTCATCAGACTCGTAGGGTAGCCGCGAAGCTTTGTTCCGCTGGGCTCAAGTAGAGGCCGACTCCGGCACATCAGTCATTAAATACGTAGTAAAAAGAGGCGGTGTGGTCTACCGGTTCCCAGTGGCAGCAGACCCGGTCCCTGATGTGAGCTCGACGAGAAATCTGCAGACACCTCCACTGTCATATTTGAAAGTTACTGGCGATGTATCACGTTAACCAGTTTTGAGACACTCCCTTTGGTGTTTTCATTTGCCCACGATCCGTTACACTCTTATTTCAGATTAATGATTAGAGACTACAGCATTCTCAAATGCTTCCTAATAAATATAATCACTCTGATACCACAGATAATTCACCTGATTATGACTTTTACGGGATATCATTACAACGTATAGTCTCCAAACTCCTGATACCCCGATTTGGGTGCGCGGCATCGCCACAGCCGTAAGTTCTAATATCTACGCTAAATGTACTCCCCAAAGGGGAACGATCTGAGCGAGATGAACAAGTTTCACTTCCTTGAGAAGTCGACTCGAGTAGATCTAAAAAAGACCAGATAACACAAATGCCACTATTCAATACCCCCTCCGCCAGCGAACAATAATTGAATTACATTCTCATTTGCATTATCGTCTTTATTTGTATCGTGTGTTAATTAAAAAGAATGCATATGCATTATTGAATGAATCAAGCACCTGGTGGAAAAAATTATTAATTAATATCGAATAGCACGTTATTGATATTTATTTAAAAAAAAAAAATATTTACTGACTAAAATACTTCACCCGACTATGACGCTCTTACCAGGTCGCTAGCAGACACTTATCCAAAACCCAGCCTCAATACGTGACTAGCAAAAATAAGTACTCCAGCAAAATGAATACATTATTCCAGAATAAAAATTAATTTTAACTTCGAAACAAAAAGAATAAATGCAAATTTTCCATTTTTTTTTTGTTGCCCACACAAAATCATTGTCAGGTTCACTTTTTTCCTGTAAAAATATAAGTATACAAATTTATTTCTGTATCTGGCAAAAGCAACAACATTAACGTTTCACACATTCATTTATTTTTTCATAATTTACAAATTTTAATAAAATTTCCAAATCCCCCTCTCATTATGTTCATTTAATTTTATTTGCATCAATCCCTTCTAAGCCCAAGGTTAAAATTATACAATAATAATGGAAATAAAATTTTAAATAAATACAAAAGAATTAAGAAAAAAAAATTAAATATTCTTTTTTCGCATGTCAATTTTGCAATGACCTGGCTAGCAAAAAACAGAAAGAAAACAAAAAAAAAATAAATGCAAAAGGGTAATACGATGCAATGCGTTTCATTAATTTGGTTTTTTTTTTGTTGTTAGCAGGAAATTTTGCTTTCAATTTATTGCATTTTTTTATGCGAAACAAAAAGAAAAAATGAATTATTTGTTGTTATAAAAAGTAATGAAAGTATTTTCTGTTTGTTTTATTTTTGCTTATTTTAAGCATCTCACACTCTAATTTTTATTGAGTGCAATTGAATTCATTTGCATTCACTATGCAGGGCGCTGGCTGCTTCGTTTGAAAGGTTTGGTATTTTTTTTTTTCAGGGACTGGGGAATGAATTTGTGTTAGCAATTTTTATAAAATTTTTGCAAGTGCAGGTGTATTTTATTTAACTTACAAAAAAGTTATAAAACAACAAAATAATGTATAAAATTTTGTAGCTCACTCGTTACGTAACCAGTTATAATTGTAAAGAAATGTTGTTTATGTACCTTTTCTCTAAGCAAAGAACACACCGCCCTACAGTTGGGAAGTTGTATAGTGACTACGCCAGTATTACAAGACATGATACAAATGACTTTATTAGAATTTCTCTTGTTAAAATATAGCGGCAGCATTAGTGTCATACTGAATGGCATTTGGGGTTTTTGAAATAGATCCCATCTTGTAATTTATTTTCTTAACTTCGCGCTATAGGAATTTTTTTTCGGAAATCGAGTTTTCATTATATTTCGGCGTTCTGAGGACGATGATTTTCGCAATGATTTCAGTATGGATGTACGAGTATGTGCCCAGCAAAAACAGACATTATCAAAAAAAGTACTTGCCATATACGAACTTACTTTTGTTATTGCCAAATTTAACTACTCGATTACTAAATACAAAAAAATTATAAAAATAAGAAGTATTAATTGAACTGGTTCTTTCATTTGTATTAGAATGTCTGTAAATTTTAAAAATATATAGATAATTAGAGAATAGTATTATAAATTTCTAAATTACAATCTTAATTATTTTAAACCAAAAAAATACATATTATTTTTATTTTAATTTAAGCTAACAAAAAATATAATTCCTTGCAGTAAATATTTTAAGAACTATTGAAATGTTTTATTTTAAATAATATTGATTCGAAATACGTTAACAACATCATTTCGTCGAGTTAACTAATATATTTACTAGTATTTAAAAATAGATAAATATTTATTTTCGTATGTATTTTCCTAAGCTCTGATGGGTTAAATAGATGGTATTAATGACTTTAAAACTACCTCCCTGTTGACACAAAATGTACTGATGACGTATGTAGTGGCATATACACCTGTTGTTGGAGATTGATTGTTCTTTTCCCCTTATTCTAATCAAAAATGTAATTTCTTCACAATATTGTGATAAATTAATTGTGAAAAATTTTAATACATAAATATTTATTAATGTTAATATTGTATTGCCTCTATACGATTCATTGAAATAAAATCCTTTATTTTACGTTGATTTACATATTTATTTCGATCTCTAATTATTGACTATAAAATAATGAATAGTAACACCATTAAATAAAAATTATTTTATAGATCCTGAAGATGAACCTTATGGTTCGAAATATATAGATCAACGTATAATAAAGTATTTTATTTCAATGAATCGTATAGAGGCTATACAATATTAACATTAATAAATCAACAGATTCAGCAATACAAAGTTAATTAACATTTTAATAAATATTTATGTTCAAAATTTGTTTTATTAATGCACATAAAATTAAACTATCTCGTGCAGACTACTGAAATAGCGGAAATTTTTCAACTCAAAGAAGTAAAAATTAAATTAAGCAAAAGAACTTCCTGCTTGAAAAAATAACCATTTCTGACAATAAAAAAATAACAACTTCTCAAGAATCGATTATTTTAGTATCACGCATTGTTAAAATCATTAATGGTGATTTCTTTTCTGAACAAATATGTTGCCCTTTCGATGGATAACATTTTCTACAGTTTGCCCACACCTTTAAAAAGTGATACATTTTTTACTGCCACAATGGTACAAAATATTTGAGATTTAAGATTAATGTATACTTAGCATTTCACTGTTTCTACGGTTTTTAGCACCATTTTATCAATAAAAATCGTCAGCAACATTGTTTTCTAATCATCTGCTATTACCTAGAACAAACTGTAAAAACTTTAAACCAAAAATTTATCAAAAAAGTTTACATTGAAATAAATAATAAATTAAACGGAATCTTCTTCCAACAAAAGTCTGACGGACTCTAGTCAAAGTGAAGAGTATATTGATTTTCATAATTCTTATTTGTATAAAAAAGTACTTCACAGAGATGTAAAAAAGGTTAGTATATCACCCCGACTTGAGATTAGAGGGTCAAATATGTTGCATATTTTGCCAGTTATTTGTGCAACATATTTAGAAAGGAACGAAATAGCTTTTTTTAATGTTACATATTTTTTAGAATGGAACAGAAACTGTAACGAAATGTAGCATATATGTAACATTTTTGTCAGAAAAGAAAACGCCATAAGTTATTAATCTAGTGGGGAAGTGTTACCACCAAAAATGATTAATTCCACACTCGAATACCTTTTTTAAAATTTTTTTTGGTTGATTGACTGATATCATTGAAGAAAGATATCGAAAAAAACTCTTTTTTTTTCTAATACATCCATAAGTCTTCACCGATTTAAATCGGATGCCGTAAAAAAAATTACACAAAATTGTACAAGTGCATTCGTACTGAGACACCCTTTCAAATGATGACTTTATATACAGAATATGAATTTTTATTCAAGAAATCATGTCTGAAATTAAAAATATGTATAAATAAATATAAATCGGGAAATTAGGCAGAATTTGTTTAAAAGCATTAGACATATTTTGTTCAAAAATTAACAAAATGCCTAAACACTGGAGTTGTTTAGTTTTAAGTTGACTATATTTTGTAAAGTGTGATTTTCCATAAAATGGTTAACAGTGTCATCGTCGCCACCCTCATACATATATGATAGTTTTCGTTTTATTATCAAAAATTTATTTATTTATTATTTTCAGCATTTGTGACGCGCATCACTTCATAAAACGCTCATATCTCTGGGAGGGAACACTTTTGGGGCATGGTATCGGTCTCATTCGATGCTCAGATGTTGTCCACATCAAAAAAAAAAAAAAAGTGGAAATTGCTTTTTTTACCCTTAGGTCCCTTTCTCTATGCGCCGTCACATTTGATTGAGGGTGGTTTACTTTTATAATAATGTTCTTTATTTTTCTGTTCGATTTTTTAAATTCTTAATTTCCCATTAAACTCCAGGATGGGAATTTCTTAAACTGACAGGAATTTGATTTTTTGGCCTCTATGTGAGTCCAGGCCACAAGGTATCTGCATACCAAATTTCATCGAAATCTCACGAGTCGGTTTAAATACATCGAAGATATGCAAAAAACTGCCAAAGGGACCAATTTTTCCAACCTTTTTCCTCCAAAAAGTGCCCCTTATGTTAATCCAGGTTATAAGGTATATGCGTACGCAGTTTTATCGACTTATCGCAGAAATACAACAAGGTACTAAAAGTACCATTTTTATTCCCTTTTTACCCTACAAAAGTACCATATATATTATTTGTATACCAGTTTGCTTCCAAATCGAAACAACAATGCTTGAACCAACCCGACTTTCTTCCATGCATCATTCATGTAGATTATTAACTAATTAAAGCGTGAGTAATAAATTTAAAAAAGAGCAATGGTGGGCTACGGCGGAGGCGATTTTACGGACACCACTCCACCCTCTTCGCAACATGCACGCAAATTGTAAGTAGGCTGCGTTATTGTTAACATTTTTCGAAGTGCTTTGTTTAGCAATATGGACCTCTGCACCAAGTTTTATGATCCCAACACACTTAGAAATAATTTTTTCCGCAATTTCGACTCTTGGCCACATCGTACAGTGCAGTAGTTTCTCACAAAACTGCGTTTTTTGTCACCCTTTTTCTCCTCCAGTTTTCGTTTTATTGTAATTATTTGGAAGTGAAATCCGAAATGCTAGTCCGATTAGAATTGCAGACCTTGATTTACAATCATTTTCTTAACACCTAAAATTATGCAAGATTCTGTACTGCAAGAGCTCATAACAAATTCGGTTTCATTTTAATCCTGTATTTTCATTCAGTCCCACAAGTTGGCTACGTTAGCAATTTGTAGTCTCTAAAATTCGTTTTCTTTTCTTCTTTTTTTTTTGTTAGCATGGCTAGTACTTATTTTAGTTCCGTTTTATGATGGTGTTGTTGGGACTTGTATGTACTTTGTTAAGATTACGTTTTATGTTTCCGTTTCCGTTTGTTTTTAGTGCAATCGCTGCAGCAGCAACGACATTATATCCATGTATTTATTTGTTTGCGTGTGTATGAGCATTTGTGTAGAGCACAACGTTAAGCGACGGCAAAGACTTTTTGGATGCATTTTTATGTTTACACAAAGTAAAAATCCTTTCTGATTTTTATTTTCTCTATTTGTTCTATGCTGTGCATCTGAAGGTATTGTAGACTTTAAACAAAACGAAACAACATTTTATAGTTAAATGTGAAATTAACAACAAAAAAAAAAAAAAAAAAAGAAGCAGCAGCAAACTACAACATGAGCAGCAGGCCGAAAAAAAAATAGAAGAAACGTTAAATATTTAGAAAAAGTTCTTGAAACTTTTTCCGTTTAGGAGTCTTATTTTCATTCGCTTTTGCTATTTTTGGAACCATAAAAGTCATTATAATGACTGCAGTCTCATAAACAGTCTGCTCTTATTATCAAAGTCTACTAAGAGATTTCCGATGAACGACAGTGAAAGAAAGAAAGACCTTTTCTTCTGCCTCACTCCTGTATAACGATATTTTGTGCTTGTGTCAGAACATTTGTTGCTGTATTCCGTTTCTATGCACTTGGCATTTTTTCTTTCACTTTTTAGTTCCCATTTAAAGTTTTATTTGCTTCAAATAACGCAAAATGCAATTTTTATGTGCAGCGTAAGCAAACTGAAAAAGTTTGTAACCTTTATTTATTTGTTTGTTATTATTTTTTATATTTTTTTTTGTTTTTGTTAATGAAATTTCTTTTTTCGTTTATGTGTTTTTATAAAACAATATTACACGCAGCTGCAAATAAAGTTTGTGTTGATTGTAAAATTATGCTACTGTTCAAGTGGATTTAGACTGGGCGAATAATTTTCAATATATATCTGTAATATATATGCATACAAATATACATATGTACATATACATATGTTACATATGTGTTACATATGTATTAGAATTGTGAACAAAATTAACGATTCTGTCGTCGTTCAATTATTACAATTGGCCAGTCAGTTGCATGAAATAGTTTGCACCTCATCACATGAACTTCCATTATCTGCATCATATGAATTTTGTTTAGCTCACAGAACTTATAATTAAAACAAAAATATTTTGAAATATTTATACAGAGTTCATTAGAAGTGTCCTACATGTTCCACAAGCCCTCACAATTTTATTCACTCTATGAATTCAAAATGGAAAAAGGATATAAAAAAAATAAAGAACACAATTTCACAAACAAAACAGTTTGTATTTATTCTTCAACCACTGCCACAAGGTGCTATGTGACTACTGCAACATTTAGAAAATTCGTGGCAAATTTTGAAAATTATTCTTCTAGTCTTTGACAAAAAAAGTGACTTCATCGACACTACTTTAGGATAGTAGACAAATTTTGCAAGCACCAAAAAAAGTGAGAAATATTATGAGACTTACGCAGAAGGAGGAAACAGTTGCTCACCTCATGTACCGTGAACGGGCAGAGGTAGTTCACCTCTCATTTCCTGTCATCACAGACTGAACTGTCCCAGGTGAGAGCTTCTGGAAAAGCTGGATTTATTTTGGAGTCGGAGTGCTTTCATGTGGTTACTGTGTGATCCCCTGTATTGAATAGCTTGTAGTATCACAAAGGTCCTAACCTCTGGTCTAAGTGGGGCACTCTCCTTTTTTGGGGAGGACTCTCCGATGACTGAGAAGGTCTCCAGTTTCAAGTTTTGAAAGGGGCACAAATTTAGCACGATTTCTTTACAATTCGCTGACATTTATGAAGAGTTCAAATTAAGTTTCACATTATTTTCAAGCCTCATTAAATCGTTTTGATGTTTTTAATACATTTACTAAGCGGAGAACCAACAATGTGGTCCTTGGGGACCTGGCATATATTTTGCTATATATACTTCTGAATAAGAGGGTGTGTAAAAAAGTATGTACATACAAATAAATACATAGAGTTATCCATTAAGTGGTTTCTTTTTGGAGTAGGGTAGCCAACTCTATTGACGCTCTTGAGCATCGTCGCAACGTGGGGTGCGTATCGTTGTTCTATCGTTAATATAATGGGATGTGTTCTAATGAAATCAGGGAATTTGTTCCCGAAACCCGGTCATTCATGAGCACAATGCGTTCATCGTTAAGAGCTCATCCATTTGTGGTCGATTAGGCAGCACATCGCACTACGCATTACAGAGAAATTTCGTTCGTTTGGTCGAACAGCACGTATGTGTAATAGACAGAGGACTTTCATGTCACTTTTGTCTAACTCCTGAAACCTTATATCCTAGTTCTGGCACAATTCACCGCATGTGTAGAGTTCATCCCATGAGTGCGATTATGGATCGTTTAACAACCTAAGAATGCGACTGCACAAATGTAGTGATTGAAATGTGGCCGCTTTTCAAGTATTACGGAGTGATTTATGTTCATCATAATCGACCTAATGTGCTGTGAATTGACAAGAATATAAAGAAATTTGAAGAGAGTGAAAGCGTTACACAGGTAGTCAGAGCTGAGCATCATTTCATTGTGTGCACTGGCGAAATTATCGCTTCTGTTAGTGAAAGTGTGGTGAAAACGTTACCATCAATTCAGAGCGCTATAACCGTATGGTAACCGACTTTGAGGACTGTAATTTAAATGGCATTATAAACGGTTGTCCAACCATAATGCGCAATATTAATTGTGAGTCACACTTTAACGTCAAGTTTTTTTCCCCAACTTAATTTGATATTTCTTTGTTTCAGTGTTTGACGAATTCTACCATGCAGAGGTACCCAATTGAAGCCTTTTACGAAAATGGGCGTTAAAATCTAAATGCATTTCGTGCACTTCGTCATGTCTTTGGTCAAGCCAAAATATATTCCGTCTAAACTAGCGAAATGTCGTCTAAAAATATGGTGTAATAAGTTGGGTTTAAACTTCTCAATATTGGCGAAAAATCGCTTCCAGTTGCATAAGAAATAAGAAACACAAAGTATTTCAAGAATCAATGAAAATCAGTGATTGAATTTATTTAAATTTGCTTTAGCTTATGTACTACTTCTAAGAATAAGTCTTAGCCTTTCTCACTTATTTCACCTTAATCTAACATTACATTAATATCCTGCGGTGTAATGGAATTATAAGTAAATTCGAATTTATAAATATTAATTGACCAGTCATCGAATAGTGCACTCGAATAGTGCACTGCAATCAATACGACACTCAAAAGTATGTCACTCAAATAAAACATTTGGTCAGCATATGTTGTTATTGATTTTGTGTCGATTTGTGTTTAAGAGTTGTGCTATAATCGGTATAAGACACATGTGAAGCACATTACATAGAAGGTACACTACAATGGCGTGTCTGTCACTCGAAGGTTAAAATAATAATTAGATTTCAAGCTATCACGGAAATTATAGCATCTAGTGGAAAGCATTTTATAATTTTTTGTCCTTTTGACCACTTTGATTTGAGAAATCAAATATTTTCCAGTTTTATAGGGTTATTTTTTGAGCTTTAAATCTTCTTTCATATATATATAGATTGCTAATCTTCTCTTCTTTGAGCCCAGAATTTGTTAATATGAATCTTAAGCACTCCAACATATTCAGATATGTGTCCTTCAGAAGCTATAAATATGTCATTCGCTAAGAATTACTTGCACTTTTTTTTTTTTGTTGGGTGTATTTTAGTTAAAAGTGTGGATTCTACACTCACCCAAAATAAATGCGTAGTACCGTGGTTGCGCACATACTAAAACACTAATAAAAGTTAAAGAAAAAAATTTAACTAAAATCGAAATTGAAATTTTTAGGTTTTCCGTTTCGTTTACTCTTCTTTTTTTTTTCTTTAAATAAAAATAATGAAAAAAATTACAAAATATACAATTGTAGGATTTTTAATTACTTTTGCCAGCAGCACTTTATGCACAACAAATGCGGTTTTTTTTTGCCTACTGCGAGAAAATATTGTTAAAAGGTGGGGTAGAATACAGCTGTACGTACGTGTATAATTTAAACATGCATTTATCTGAAACCAATCTATATGCATATTTCGAGCACATATTGTTAAATATTAGTTTTGTAAAAATTTACTTCTATACAAATAGCGACGCAATGTGTTTCCCTCAAATTGTAATTTCTAATTTCTATTAAACAAAACAAAAGAACGGAAAAAATAAATGAATTCTGGAACGAAAAAGTGACAGCATTTAACAAGATGGAATATGCTTCAAATTGAAATTCGAATTTTTTTTTCATGTTTTTAGCGAAAACGTCAATGGCCTTCAGTGGCAAATAGTTCTACTTATTGCAATTATTACTTGTCATGCAATTTTGCTCTATTAATTTCAGATTTAAAAAAAAAGTTCTATTCATTGGGAATAGAAGAGATGCATGACAGAAAATTCATAGTATTTTCTGCAAAATGTAAGCAGAGCTTCATTAAACATGGAATAGATAATGGGGGACTGTTTGCGAAAAATATAAGAGAATTAATTTTTTTTTTTTTTTTTTTATCTGGGACCAGCACTCAGGAGATGACTCCTACACATGCGATGCATTGTGCTGGAACTATAGGAAAGGGATAGTAGGTGAAATGATAGGAGGTGAAGCTTAATTAATTTATTTTGCAGCTCGCTTTTGCACGTTCTTTCTTTATACTCGTAGCAGTGCTGAAGCTTCGGTTTAGTAGCCATTTTTATTATTATTTTAGTTCGCCGGTGCTACACAATACCGACGAAGGAGGGCGTTCTGATGTGATTGTGGATTGCTATCAGCTGAAGCCGGTATGGTCACAGTGACCAGTGACTATGCCTTCGCGACTGAAACCTTCCGACAACAACTGACACACAAAGACACACTAATGGACATCAGAAAAATGCGACATGTTTATTTTTATTTTAAAATTTTTTGCTTGAAAACGGGGGTTGACCCAGGTCTGTTTTTTGGTTGTGTAGTCAACGTGCAGACTACCATCCATCGTGCTATCGCCATATATGTATATAAAGGACATATCGACCCTTGTGCGCGAAATTATCGTATGTTACACTTTTTTCGAAATCGCCTTTTTTATGCAAATTTGTTTTAAATCCATTAATTCATCTCTCGATCAAATATTATAGCGATTGTTGTTATAGTTATGAAGATAACACAATGTACATTTTATCGTACGTAACAGCTAATGCTGCCAGGAAAATAAAAAAAAAAATAAATAAAAACGCTCTACTGTAAATTTTACTTTTTGTAACATACGATAATTTCGCGCACAGGAGTCGATATCATTACAGAAAATGCCAGAAGTCCTATCTAACATTTTAATTATTTTACAGGAGAAGCAAAAAAACTTGTTCAAATATAAAATATATTGACAATTACCACAAAATTCTGAAATATAAGTAAAAAAAGATCAACAAATACTTTTCTGGAAATCAATGAAATTTTGCGAGTTGTCTTATTTGGTCTTAACATATCAGAACTAATAAGTCAATTTTTAATTTTTAAAATGTTAGGTAGAGCTTCTCGCATTCATGATAAGAAGGATAGAGAGAGCTTAATTCTGAACCTACTGAAGAAAATATTTCATACAATGTATATGAAAAAGGAAAAGCTTTTAGCATACGTCATAAAAAAAAACTGTTTAAATAAATTGAATTAACAAATCTAGCAAAAAGTTTCATTTCAAAAAATTAATTACAGAACCTTGAGGGCAATTGTCAATGAAAGCGTAAAGCGTTAAATAAGAAAAACTTGTTTATATAATAATTTTTATTAAATGGAAATTTTATTTAAAATTTTATGTATGTACGAGTATGTAAATACACTTATGAACATATTGGAGAATATTAGGTTGTTTTAATTTAAAACGTTTAAAATTTCATTAGAAATCTTTGCAAAGGACAAAAAAAATATCGATTTCTTTAAAAAAAAAAAAAAAATGTATGTATCTCGTTGCCTGGCTGTTCTATAAACATTTGTCAACCATAAAATATAATTTTGTCCACAAAGAAGAGTCAGCTTTTGATTAAATGAAGCATTAAATTCGATTAGATGATTTTAGTTTGGGGAAATTGTTTAATAAAAATCTTTCATTAAAGCCGCTTTTTTCGACATGTGTTCATTCACCGATACAAATCTGTTTTATTTTTATTATCGTTTGATTTCTTTTTACACATAATTTGCTTATGTATGACGTACAATGTGTTTTCTTTCTTTTTGTCAGGTATAAGATTTTTCAATTAATTCCAACGAATTTTATCTTGTTTGATGAATCAAAGATCGACTTAAATTACACTCCTCATCCCGGTGGTCCCCCTGAATAAGTGTCTTCTTTAAAAGTTTTTTAATTTTATTTTGCTTTTACACTGGCAGACTTTAAATTTTTAGTCATCAGATGGGAAATGCAATATTTAATTTTTTTTTTTTTTTTGATAATGATAGTTTCATTTGAACGGAAATCAAAACGTTATTATGGCAATAAATAAGGAAATGTCCAACTTTTCTTAGTTATTTATTAGGTCTAGGGACCATAAATTCTTACAGACTAAAGATATAATACATATTCAATAAATTAAGCATTCAAATGTTAAATAAGTTTTCTCTTTACAACATGTGCACCGGGGCATACACAAAATCATATCTTCTAAACTAATAATCAATAAAGTTACGGATGTATTATAGGCATCGGCAATTTATTTTATTTAATAAATAAATAATAATAAAATTAAAATTTTGTTTTAAACGTGGCCCTCTTAGTGACTTTCGGATTCTGTATCTTCTTCTTAACAATAAGGAGAAAGGCTTGAGGACTGCGATCAATGTGTTTATTATATTATGTCTTTGACGATGTCGATATGATATTTATAACAGGGTCTGAAGTATAGAATAACGTATTTAATAGCTCCCTCATGATTAATTCTGGTGTAAAACTCTTTCTAATTTCTGAATTCTTTACGGGCAAAGATACAGATTGAATTAAGTTTTTTTGTTTGTAGGATGTATAGCATGTTGTACCAAGAATATAACTTAAAATATAGCTGAGTTGTTTCAGTATTAAATTTTCTGAACGCTTCTGCATCAAGAGCATAAACGCAAACCAAAATTTTTGGAATGGTTTCAAAATGCCGCAGCAAATTTTCTTCAACTCCTGTTATTGGTGCAGCAAAATTATGTTATGAAAAAACATTTCTGGGCGTTATTTCTGAAGCAAATTACAACACAATCATACACTCATAAAATATTCTGTACATAAAATTAATTGAAATTGGAATTGAAAATAAATGAAACTTCACTTAAAAACCGCTCGACTTATGTTTCTTTAAAATTCAACGAAAAGTTCATTTAATTTTTAATGGTAAAAAATTAAATGACTAAAACCCTTAAAAATATTCTTTCTACTTTTTATTTTGTTTTTTTTAACTTATCAATAAACAAACAACGACTTCAGCAAAAATCAAAGACTTTCCCTTTGTTTCTTATATTTTTTTCACCAAATAATCAACCCCAAATTCCGTAAAAACATTTTTTTTTACTTTGTTTTTTTATAGTTCAACCGTGGAATATATATACATAAATCAAATAGAAGTGTAAAAATATATATTTTTTTTATTATTTTTTGATATATATTTATTAAGCCTGAGGTCTTTTTTTTTTTTTTTTTTTATTATTCGATATTTCGTTTTCGCTTGTTAACGAACAAAAAAAAAAAAAAAAATTTTTATATTTCAAAGAATTATAATTTCCTATTATTCCTGATGATGTTAACAAGCTGTTAACGAAATATCGAATAATAAAAAACAAAATAAAATAAAAAAAAAGACCTCAGGCTTAATAAATATATATCAAAAAATATAATAAAAAAGGTCAATTCATAATATAATTAAAATTTTTTTATTATTAATTTATTTTTGTTGTTTGAGCCATATGCCTATATGCTGAATTTCGGCCGTACGGACAAACATTTTTCTCACAAGTTTCTATAAATATTCCCCTAAACTATTTGAGTATTACATATATTTTACCCTACCGAAAACAAACCATAAGTTTGAAAGCAACTGAAAATCCGTAATAATATGTACTTAGTTGTTTAAATGAATGTCAGAATGAGTAAAAATCAAATTATGTTAAATGTTTATTCATTTGCAAAAAAAACTGAAAGGTGCGAAAAAGGTAGGAAAATTTGTAAAAGGTGTAACGTTAAAAAAAAACTCATGTAGAAGTCATATCCGCAAGTCCCCGCAGCTAATTATCGGAACTATATTAAGGTATACTCGCGTATACTGCAAGTATACTTTAGTATACTTTTTTTCTCTATAAAGATTTAGAAAAATTTTCAAAACAATTTTTTTCTGTATTTACATTTTAACCCTTGTTTAAAATAGCTGATATAATACTTAATCAAAAAAAGTAGCTTTATCCGAAAACGTGTATCATTCAATATGGGAACAAATCTATATATATAAAACAGGATGTGTGTATGTATGTAAAGTATGGACTCAAAAATGGCTGGGCCGATTTTGATGGAATTTTCAGGGAATCTTCAGAATATACAGGCGGGTGACACTGTGAAGTCTGGTTTTTGATTTTAGGTCTGCGGGCGGAGAGGCGTGTCAAAAACCAATTTTCATATTGCACCACCAATGACATATACATACATATATTTAATTTTTTTGCTTTTTTTTATTTTAAATAAATAAATCGTGTGGTAATACAACACTAATGTTTGCTTAGGGCCAGCAACGCGGACCGGGTCAGCTAGTTTGGTATAAAAATCAGTAAAGTAATACAACGCAAATTTTTTTTCTTTTTTTTAAAAGACCATATTTTCCGAATTAGATAACTTACTGATAAATAAATTTTAATTTAAAAAACACAACAGATTTGTAGGCTTTGATGATGCGTGATTAAATAATTTTTTTTATATTTTTCCCGCCCTAGATTTGCTTTTTTCCCAGTGTGTTCGGCAATGCAAATGAAGGCAAACAAAAATAAACGACGGGTATTTAATGATAAAACCGTCGTAGAATGCGCATTCCGTATATGAGCATTCCTGTTTAATAACTGAAGCTCTATTCTAGCACTTCATCAGCTGAAACTTCTCTATACCTTGACTTTCCGAAAAGACGGTAACATGTCAGCATAGTGTTAGTAGGCATTCTTAATTGCCAGCATGTTACTTATCTTAAAAGAAAATCCTGTAATCGACCAGCACACTAAAGCAATGAAAGTAATTTTGTCATTGCTAAAAAGGCTGGCATGGATCTCCAGTACCTATCGCTGGTGAACCTATTTCGTTATTCTTACAAAAAAAAAAAAAGTATTGACTGTGGCGAAGTCACATTTGAAGTAGCTTGTGATTGCATGAGCATTCAATCTTCATTAGCCGTTTATGAATGCGAATTTTAATTAATTAGTAACGATTTGTGTAGCTTTTCCAATGAACAGCACATAAACAGACCATTTCATACTCCTGAAGGCCATGGAAACGAAGTGTTTTCTAAAACATAGACATAACCTTTTCGTCATACAGACGAGTATTTAAAACCTTTGATTTAACCACAAATTATTTATTTTGTTTATTTATTTAAGTTTGGGAAAGGAAGGAGAAAAGTTAAACAAATAAACGAATTATTGACACGTGTGCCTATAATAAAGATTTACTTGAAACATTTGGGGGGTGAATGTCACGATGAAGGTGATGATGACTCCAATGTTCAGCACACTATTGATAACCGTAACGATAGTCTCCTTTCTGTGGATTCTTTAAATAAAGATTTTGTTATGGGTTTCGCCAGGCACGTGATAAGAATTCCTAACACCAACAACTAACTATACTTTAACTTCAACAAATGTGCATGAGCGTGTTTAGTTTTACGTTTATTTTGTGAATATTTCAACATCAAGCGTCAAAAATCGATTAAATATCTAAACAAAATTATCGGCAGGGGAGTTGCAACATTCGTTACGTATAGAATTGATACGTTTGAATTACGTTATTTTGGTATTCCACTTTGTTGTTGTCTTTTTCTAATGTGAGAGAGTGTGTGTGTGTGTGTGTGTGCGGCTTCATTAAAATCTTTTTTGTTGGTCCTGATTTGTTAAGGATTTATGAATTGTTATTGTTCATTTGGCAAACATTTGAAAGGGACGAGTATGTACGAGTACAATCAAAATAATGCTGCTAATAAGCTTAACTTAAGCATTTCCTTTTTCTCACTGCTATTCCAATGATGAAATATTTTATTTCTTTTTTATCTTTCTCAATTTACTATAGATTGCAGATAATGGCTTTAGATTTTGTGCAATTTGATATTCGTACAATTTATTTTGCTTTCTATTAGCGAGTGTTTGTTACTGAAAACAATCTATTAAACCACCCTGTTATTTGATGTTGTTTGTTTGCAAGGAAAAGGTGTGATTAAATACGAGTTTCATAATTTTTAGCTCAGAATTTACGCATCTGTTATCAGTTCTTTATGATCCTCTATATGTTTTGTAGCAGAAATAAAATCTTTTTTTTATGGAAACCCAAACGAAAAAAAAACTGCTGGTCTTGTGCTGCCATGTCGTTGATATATTGATTACCTCATTGAGGGTTAAACTTGCAACACGTGTTTGGAATGTTTTATCTCTATGGAAAATAAAATATCTTGTCATAAATATTTAAAAAATTTGTTGACTTTGTTGGCAAAACTAAAGGATCATAATGATAGTTACAGTTGGTAGAATTGTAGTGGGTTCTACTTGTACAAAGACAAATTAATTTGGAATCGTTCAAAACATTCTCAGAACCATTATTACAACTTACTAATAGTTTAGACAGATAAATATTTTTTTTTTATTATTATAAGTTCAATTTTAACATAAAAATGTTTGATAAAGGAAATGTTTTCTACATTTGACTTGTCAACTTTATGACTCATCTAGAATTGTTTTGTTTTAGAGAAGAGTTATAATATTGGCTTGCAAACGTACATGTTAGACATATTTGCCATAAGCTCTTCACGCTTTCATCCGCAAAATTTTTGGCTATTTGGTTTTTCAGTGTAAAAAAAAAGAGTCATGATATGTGGCAACGCTAAATATGTTCAATAACACCATGTTCATACGGACAGTAATATTCGTTGCTCCTTCTCTTATTCGCTCTCTCATGATTGAAACTACTTGGAGCGTCATACAAAATTTTGAGAACGCACTATTTCTCAATTACTCTTTAAATTTCTGTTTCAATATCTTTTAAAATTTTCTTATAATTTCTCTTAAATTCTCTTTCATTTCTTTTACATTTCTCTTCAATTTCTCTTAAATTTTTCTAAAAATTTCTCTTAAATTTTTCTTAAATTTCACTTTTTTTTTTTATCTGGGACCAGCACTCAGGAGATGACTCTTGTGCTGGAACTATAGGAAAGAGAAACGACAGGAGCTGAAGTTTAATTAATTATTTTGCAGCTCTGCTTTTGCGCGCTTTGCACTGCTTATCAGTGCTGAAGCTTGGGTTCAGTAGCCATTTTTATTATTATTTTACTTCGCCGGTGCTACACAATACCGACGAAGGAGGGCGTTCTGATGTGATTGTGGATTGCTATCAGCTGAAGCCGGTATTGTTCAGTGACCAGTGACTATTATATATTCCGACAACAACTGACACACAAAGACACATTAATGCACATCAGAAAAGTGCGACATTCTTTTTTTTTATAATTTTGGTCTGAAACTGGAGTTGAACCCAGGTCTGTTTTTGGTTTTGTAGTCAACGTACAGGCTACCATCCATCGTGCCATCGCCACCCTCATGGGAATACGAAGCCTCTCGTGTACAAAAATAAGCCAGTCACAAATCCAGCCCTGGAAGACAAATATAATAGCTACCATGGGTGAGATACTGGCCAAAATTCCTAAAAAAGTATGCCAAAATTTGAGATAAGGGATGGACTACCTGCGGCATAGCCGCGGACAACATTTACATGAATTAATTTAATTTAAAAAATAATAAATGGCAGGTATAAATTCTCTCACGCCAAATAAATATTTCATTGAATTAAATTTTTCTGTTTTTTTTTTAATTTTTAAAACCCAAACAATTAAAAATCACCCTTTGCTTTATGTGCAATATTTGTTGGTATTGAATACTGGACGGGCATAAACGGCCCAACATTTCTCTTCAGGTACGTAGGAGGAACATAAGAACACTTATTGGAGCATTCATAGGACGCTTTAAATACAACAAACATATGCCCGGAATAGAACCCCATAGAACATAGATATCAACCCGCGAAGCAGTGGTACATAAGAGGAACAGACTACTAGGCGTACACATGCTAAAGGCATTCGCTGGAATCAAAATTTCAAACAAAGTTCCATACATGTTCGCCGATGACACCCCTGCGTTAAAATCATGCCTTCTCAAGCTATGAATCAGTTCATTTTCAATGGAACCGATGCCATATGTATTTATTTTCCTTTTTTTTCTGGCATATTCATTAATTTATATATGTATACTTGTTGTATGTTTCAGATAGTCTATATATATACGTCGGTTTTTTTTTGACAATATCAGTATAAACATGTGAGTTTTTTTTATCATTTTTAAGAATTTGCTTCAAGGACTACTACTGACTTTCTACATACATATATTTAATACATATAATAAGTATAACATATAGAGGAATGATATAAAACAATAAATTGAAAAGAACAATTTTTGAAGATATAGAATGCCCATAAAATAAAAGTTAAAAGAGAAATATTTATTCTTTTTATATTTTCTCACACCGATTTGAATGAACTACGAAACTACAATGAAACTACAAAAAGTATATATCGTATGGTTAAGCTATCATGTACATTTTGTTGTTTGGAAAAATTAAATAGAAACAGTACATGCGGATTATCTAATCCATACAACAAAAATATATAATTGCAAAAAGATGTTAATATTTTTTCGAAAACTCATTAAAACATGTCATTTAGTTGGCTCTGAAGGCAAAAAGAGTAGAAAAAAATTAAGCCGACAACACTGAGTTTTGAATGCTATTTTGTTCTCACTATTTTTTTTGAACAGTTGTTACGTATGGGCAACAATGGTCCATTATGTTCATAATTTAGAAGTGCCTTGACAAGCCTAGTAATTGAAAAAATTACTAATTTCGATTGGGATGATTCTGGTGCTGAATGTGAAGATGAAGATATAAAAAAAAAAATTATTGAAAGTCGATTTGATTGAGAACATTGTTGATAATGGACATAAATGCGATAATAGCATCGAAAGTGAGGAAATAGTACAGATTGTATTTAATATTTACTAAGTACCAGGGCATAGCGTCTAGCCCGCCGGTGCTCTTAACACTGGCAACATTTTGTGACGTGACGTGACCAAACGCAATTATGTGTACCCAGGAAGCTTGTAGTGACTTTCCAAGTACACACAGCTTGTAATCCTGAAGGATAAACGCCTTGCTAAGGACTTTTGTGCTATATAATCCCGTGACAAATTACGACCGATGCAAGCGTCTAACCATGAAATGACTCTATCCTAAGAGAGAGCACGTTTCTATCCAAAAGAAAGTATTATTTATTTCCCTTTTATAATTTTTAAATATGAATATTTTAATTTTAAGAAATTAGTTAATGAAATTCACTTCTCAACATGACAACTACCCACCTTACTATGCTCCTGATTATCTGGGTAGACGCGTTTATTTGTGAAAATATATTTAAACTTGAAATTAATTTATGCATAATAGCTATCAAATTACATTTATTTTAATGGTCTTTTTCATTTAACAATACTCTTGGAAAATCTGTTTATATCTATGCTAATCGGCCATTGGAAACGCACAAACGAATACGAATTGGATTCCCAGTGAAAGTTTTCTCCGTTTCTCTTTCAATTGTCTCGATTTCTATGTGTTGCAAGTTGCAACACAAAAACACTTATCCAGCCAAAGATTGAACTCAACTATCGTTGAACAATCTTTGGGCGTCTGTTATGTTAACGATAATTATCACCTAACGTTATCAGTTACAAAACGTTTTATGGTTGATCCCCTTAAACGAGCGCTTTTTAAACTGCACCAACAGCAACAGAAACAACGACAACGAAAACAATAATTTTAATGCAAACAACAAAAATATTGAATTTCGATAAGAAAAAATAAGGTAAGACCCCACGTTGTTATCTGACACACTCGCACGCACACAACCAACCACTGATTTAAAGACTCGTCAAAAGCATTCTCAGTTTACTTTGGCTTATGCACAGCTTGATTGAGCATAAAACTTTGTCTGCTTAAGTTGCCATTTTACTCGCTGCTGCCTGTCCTGTCTATCGGTTAGTCAGTGTGTCGGTTTGGTAAACTGAATACGCAACTGAACGACATGTATTGCAACACATTGTTGTTTTGAAAATCTTATGTCTGCAGTTGCCACCAACAATGCATGCAGGTCAAGCTAAAAGTGTTATTATTTTACAGGTGGTGGCGCCCACTATACACTGAGGGAAAATTAAATTTGTCTTATTACAGCCTGTGATTTACAGGTAATCACAGGCGACAAATTTATCATTTGGCCGATAAGATACCGACAGCGAACCTCGCTCTGGACGCTCCAGCACATCACGAACAGAAGATAACGTCAAAGCTGTGCAGAAAAGTGTTTGTGAAAATCATTGAATTACCATAAGAGAAGTTGCTGAGGTTGTTGGCATATCAGTCGGCTCTTGTCATGCAATTTTTTGGGACTGTGTGGGAGCGATTAAATTGGTTAAATTTGATTTTATGGAAATACATTTTTGTTTGTGTAAAAATATACTTTGAAAATATATACATATGTACTTTGTTTTAGAAAAAAAAAAAAAAAAAAAAAAAAGAATTGGCTATGATTTTCCTGAATATTGAATAAAGAAAGAAAATATAAAATAGAAAAAAAAGAGAGTTTTTGATTTTCGAAGAAAGAAGATTATTTAAAAAGAAAAACTAAATTAAAAATAATATATAAATATTATTAATAAAACAAAATATATATATATATAACGCCTTTGTGATCCTGTTTCCTGACGAAGATTTGGGGATTTTCAAAATATTTCTCGTTTTCCTAATTCAATTGGAAACAGAATATTTGTAAAAAAATTTGTTTTGGGAGAAATTTTCATTGAATCCCAATGGCAATTAGAGGGATCGGGCGGTCACGAAGTCGATCTTGCTGCATGGGAGCGAGATTTGGGGAAATGTACTGGGTGAGAGAACCAAACGCAGGGTACTCGAGGCGGTACAGCGGACGACGGCCCTTAGGGTTGCTTCGGCTTACCGCACGGTCTCGGGCGCTGCGGTCCTGGTGATATGTGGGGAAATACCCATAGACCTCTTGGCGCGCGAGCGGTGGGAGGCTTGGAACTCGAGGGGGGAGGACCCTGGTGTTGGTGCTATTGGTCTGAGACCCCAAACTGTCCGGCGATGGCAGGACAGGTGGACCGCGGACACGGTCGGCAGGTGGACGGCAAGGCTCATTCCCTGCGTGGAAGTATGGATTCGGAGGAAATTTGGGGAAGTTAACTACTTCCTGGCACAATTCCTCTCGGGCCACGGATACTTCCGAAAGTACCTGTACCGGATGGGCAGGGCAGATGGTCCCGACTGCATTTACTGTAGTATTACGGATGATGATGCAGAACACACTTTCTTCGACTGCACCAGGTGGCATGCTGAGAGAGGTGCAATGGCGCAGCGAGTTGGCGGGTTCGCTCCTGCCACCGTGATAGGGAGGATGCTCGATTGTGAAGACAATTGGGACGCTGTGGCACAGTACGTGGGATACGTTCTGCGGAGGAAGAAGAGGGACCTCGATGCGCTGCTGCATAGCGGGGCCCCCTCTGACGGGGACCAGGCGATACGGGCCGGCGCCATGGCGCCGGCTGCAAACTTGACGGACCCAGACGTGGGTGCTTGAGAATGGTTCTGAGTGGGACGTGGCTCTGGGCCTTCCCGAAGTAATGCGGAAAGCGGTTCCGGGGAGGAATCTACCCAGAAGAGGAGGAGGGAATTTTTTAGTGGCAACACCACTCGACGCAGAAGACGACGGTCTCTGTAAGTGCGAAGGCATTTTCAACCCTACCTCACACGCCAAAAAAAAAAAAAAAAAAAAAAAAAAAAAAAAAAAAAAAAAAAAAAAATTAGAGGGATCGGAAGAGAAAATACATTAATACTATAAATTTCATACAGTATGAGAATATCATAAGGTATGTAATAATAAATTTCACATTTAGTTTATAAGGGAAAAAGCACAATTAGAATCATATATATAAATTTAAAATTTTTTTGACGATTTTTCAATGTTGAAATTATTTATTACTTTTTTTATATTTTATCGGGGTTTGGGCAAATTTTGGAAAATTTTATCTGGCAGCCCTAATCAAGGGTCCCAGCAGTCCGGTTACTCATTACAAACTGCAAGCCATCCGATTGTATAATATTATGTCAATAGGGAAAATAAAACGAAAATAGTTAAGCCCTTACAACTCGCATCTGATTCCGATTTGTCTTTTTCCCATCCAATTGTAAAGTTAAATGTTTATTAGAAATGAAGATCAAAACAAACACAAATAAAAATTTTGCATTGCATTACCATCTGATTTGGATGGCTTTGTAATGTATCATATTGTCATTTCGTTTTAATTATGAATTTTGTTCTTTTTTCTGAAGTAATTTTTCTGTTATTCTTTCTTTTTCATTTTTATTATTATTCCAAAGTAAAATTTGTATCAAGTCCATAAGTGTTTTTAAAAGTGAAGTGTTAGCGGCATTTTTTGCGGTAATATTATTATAAATTATTAAATAAAAATAATTAAAAAAGGTAAGTGACTGTTTTTTTTTTATTTATGTGTTAATTTATATACATATGTATGTATGTTTTGTATTTTTATTTGTTCTAAAGAATAAAATGAGTGGATTTAGTAAAAGAAATTTAAGAAGACTAAAGAAAATAGAAAGTGAACGTTTGAAACAAAATTCCGAAATTACAAAATATTGAAAAAAAATTAAGTTCCTAATTTAATTATGCAATAGTTAAAATTCATTCCAAGATCAATGGCATTCAGATACACCTTATTGCACTCCGAATTCACCATAATAGTTGGACCCATCCAACATTCGCTTACAATGTATATTGTGTTGGACCCATCCAACATTCGCTTACAATGTATATTGTGTTGGATAAATCTTACAGCCTAGGCCATCGCTGGGTAAATTTATATAGAAATTGTATACAGACATTGGATGGGTTTTGCTTACATTGTCATTGGTCTCAAATCGAAGATGTATGTACCAAAAAGTTCACTGGGTATGTACTAATTGCAAATAATGAGAAGATATGATTCATTTAGAATAAATTATTTAATAATTGTCATTTATTACAGTGGAGTTCGGTTATAATGCACTCCTCCAGACCGGCCAATCTTGTTCTTTATAGGCGCAGTTCGTAATAACCGTATAAAGAATTTCTTTTATATTTTTTGAGCCAACCATGATTGAAACTACTTGGTTCGCGTGACAATAAATATTAAGGGCGACCCAATAAGTATATAAAATAAAATAAAATAAAATAAAAACATTTGGAAATATAATAAATAGTATACATTTTCATATGTATATAAATTGCAAAAAAAAAATAGAAATGCAAAAAAAAAGAAATGCAAAAAAAAAGAAAAAGCATCTCAAGCTGATGCAAGAATTCCCACAATTTTGTTGAGAATAACGCAATATATAAAAAAAAATAAACTAAATAACTTTTTCTTTAAAATGTCTGTTGTATAAAGAAAATTTTTAAATAACATACATAATTTATTTTGGTGTATATGTCGTAATTCTTTGGTTTTTAGTAAATTTATAAATACATTACAAAAGTGTTAAAATCAGTTTTTATTTTGTTTAAATATTTTTAATTAAGCTCGCGCTACTGCTTTGTATGCAATCAAAATTTAAAAAAAAATGTTTTCTTTACGTGAAATTGCACTAACTGATTCTCATTTTTATTTTAAATCATCAATACATTTTTATTACTCTTTGTGGTGCAGCACTGCTTTAAACTAATTCACTTCAAAATGAGATTAACAGATAAATTTAGAAATGAAGGTGGCGAAGGTCGAAGTAGTATGCACGTTGACTACAAAACGAAAAATTTTCCTGTGTTTAAACCTGTATATTCAAACTGTGTATTTGTGTGTCTTTGTGTCAGTTGTTGTCGGATGGTTTCACTGGCGAAGGCATGGGCAATGGTCAGGGCTTCAGCTGTATTCAATCCACAGGTACATCAGAACGCCCTCCTTCGTCGGTATTGTGTAGCATCGGCGAAGTAAAATAATTACTAAAAATGGCTACTAAAAATGAAGCTTCAAAAATTTAATACGTCTCCTTGACATCAGAGACGCTGCAACTCTGCTGTCAAAAACCAATAAGGTGCAAAAAGCATTGTTGTAAGATAGTGAAGCTTCACCTCCTATCATTTCTCCTACTATCCCTTTCCTATAGTTCCAGCACAATGCATTGCTTGAGTAGGAGTAGTCATCTCCTGAGTGCTGGTCCAAGAAGAAAAAAAATTAAATTGAGAAAACTAAATGCTAAAATGAAGCAAGAACAGTCGTCTGAACACCATGGTTGGTAATCGTGGGTGATAGTGCCCTGTGAACATAGTGTTACCAATTTGTGCTGAAATATTTAAATTTCATAATACGCCGGAGAAAAAATTCAGATTTTTTTTTGTTCGTTATAACCGTATAAATTTTCATGCATTTTTCTTTATTGGACTTGAGAAATAGTTCCTTATAAGCGAATATTCGCTATAACTTAAATAAAATATTACTGCAAAACTGTTGGGATCGGAGAATTTCTTCATTGTAAGCGAAAATTCTTTATACCCGGCATTCGTTATAAACGATCTCCTCTGTATCTGTATTTTATTGTTGGTACACAATTAAAAAAATTCCCACCAAATGCTCATTAATAAACTTGGGTCACCTTAAGCAACTGAAGCTTGCACGCATTGATTTTCTGACACCCTTGTTAAATCATGGATTTTATTGTCCCCTATCGAGTTTTATGACTTTAACGGTGCCATTTGACTGAACTACAATGAGAAACTAACAATAGACTCCACAACGATGCCACTATATTCATTCATCTCCGTTTAAACTTATTATTTTCTGTGCATCTTTTAATTTGTTTAGATAAACAAAAGTAAATATTGAAAAACTGAAAACTAAAATACAAATCATAACCGTGTTTCCATGTTGGTTGGGAAAATTTCTGGTATTTTTTTTATTGTTTTCAACGTTGCCTGCCTTTTGTTGGCAGACATCATCGTTCAGAAAGCGATTTGCATTTTTCCATAAAGTGTTTGAATATCAAATTAATTTTTTATTGTTTTCTAATACATAAATAAAGAAAAATAAATAAATTCATTCCTCGCTGCAACATCACCTTAAATTCTTGCAGGCAGCAATATACACAAGTAACAGCATCATCCACTAACACTGACTAAGGCTGATAGCGGCAGCATCAGCATCAGCAGCTTTTTTCTAATGCATGATGAGTATAGTGGTGTTAATGACGTTGTTGATGAGATCTTTAGAAAATATTTCATTAAAATTTTTATAGGTATTTTACTTTTTCTTATTTCATTTCACTGGCACTTGTTCCTCCGGCTTGGCGCTAAACTTTAATATCAGTGTGTGTCTGTTTATATGCCTCACAACAACACCAAGCCACCATCATCATCATCATCATCTCTAGCAATTTCATCATTTGCAGGCAGCAATCATTTATTAACCATTCGCTGCTGAAGTGCTGACAAAACATTTATTCAAACTGGAGTTTTCAACATACTAAACATTTTACATAAATTGATTCGATTCAATTTTTCTATTCTTGTTTTATTTATTTATTTCTACTCATTTTCATAGCAGAATAATGTTAATTCTTGTAATAAAAAGCAGCGCCATTAAAGTTAAATGAATTTCAATATAAACAAGTTGGTATTGGATCATGTTCTATATTTTCTGTTTAAAAACTCATAAATTCTTAATCGACATCAATGTTAAGTGTAAATGATTTATTTTAAATTAGAAAAAAAAACCAACAACAACATTTCTTTAACAAATCAATTAGCTTCGACTTTTATGATCAACAGGGGTGAAATTCACTTGCGACACGATTTTCATATCGCGCTATCAATTTGTAAAATATTTTTAATGAATAATATCTCTGCGGATAATTTACGATTATTATTTTTTTCAGAATAATATTTCCACGTAGTATGACGACTGCAGTTTAAAAAAAAATTCAAAATAAATTTTTAATTAATTTGAACAAAGAAAATATTTGACAAACCTGCTTGTTATTGTAAATTCATTTATTAAAGATATTTTCAAAGCGCGTTTTCTAAAGTCAAGAAATTGTTTTGGCAGAAAATAAAACAATTTTTTATTGAACTTGTGCCTTTTTAACGAGTTCTCAATTCGACAGAATTTTTTTTTCTTCTTTTATTGGAAAGCAGATGCCTAGTCCCTGTCTACACTTACAATTTTTGTTGCAGCAATTCTTTAGTTGATTAGTTAATTTTTGGTTCATAATCATATCAAGCTAAAGGTCGTAAAGTTTTTAGTTAGAAACAATTAGACATGAGACAGCATTCCTAATTTGTGGGCGAGAGAGGTGAGAAGTTTGGGCAGGGGTAAACGATTTCGTGTGTTTTGCAACCTTGTATTGTATGTGAGAAGCAGATGTAGAAATATAAAAATTGCAAAACTAGAATTTCGTAATGCCATTTCAAAGAACAATTTTTAAAAATCGTAAATCTGCACAGGAACTTACAGTGTCATCCCATTTTAAAAGTGGCCGCATTGGGGGAATACAGCTCAGACAAAACTTTTTATTGGGTGGACCGATTTAAGAAATTAATTTTTCTTTGTAGAGCTCGTGCTATAATTTTAATGGCGGTCTGATAGAGGGAATTCAAGTCCCCCTAGAGAGAACTTTATACTGGGTGGACAGATTTCGATGAATTTTTCATCATTGAAAATCGCGCGTTTACCGTGTAGTGACATTTTAATGGTGGGCGGCTCCTCTAGAGAAAACTTCTTACTGCATGGACCGATTTTGACGATTCTTGTTCCTTTGGAAAGCTCGATCTTATTTTGTGCGGATCGGAGGAATACAGATCTCTCTAGATAAGATTTCTATTTTTTAATAGGGAACGTGGTATTTTGGAAAGTCCAAAACAGCTCTTATTAGACGAAGAATTAAGTACTACTTATATCACTTGCCAATTTGTCTCTCCTCTACGCTACACTTTTCGTTTCGAAAAATAACGTACGATATGTAAGGATTTGTGGTGCAATGCAATAATTAACACTTAAAATATAAAAATAAAAATGTATTTATTCATTCTTATTTATTAAAGAGCGGTTCAAGAATAAAAGAAAAATAGCAACGCATATAAAACTAAAATTTTACTTTTTGGTTTCGGTAAAATTTTTCTTCAAAACTATTTATGTATTGAAATTTTAAAGTTATTATTATTATTATTATTATTATTATTATTATTATTATTATTATTATTATTATTATTATTATTATTATTATTATTATTATTATTATTATTATTATTATTATTATTATTATTATTATTATTATTATTATTATTATTATTATTATTATTATTATTATTATTATTATTATTATTATTATTATTATTATTATTATTATTATTATTATTATTATTATTATTATAATTTTATTACAAATTATATGTTAATATTTAACGAGCAATGACATCGTAGGCCTACAGCTCGATAATAGTGTAATATGGGTAAAATATTGAAATCGGATAGTACATTCATTTGGGTATATATTGATATAGATTTACTTAAATAAAATACATAAAGATACCATAAAATTTTTCCATATACGCCTATTTTCCTGAGATTTTGTGAGCTTAGCGATATATTATTTGGAGATGGATTCGACAGGTAGGATTTTGGGCAGAAATTGTGGAAAACTTGATTGCGTATTCTATTGAATTTCGGACACTCCACAAGGAAGTGAATTTTAAAGTTATTTTATTTGGTCATTTAGAAAATGAAAATGAAGTTCATATACGAAATTCTTAAAAATAAACCTTCCTTGTGCCGAAGGTCAGTTGTCACCACTTATTCAATAGTTGTGAAGTCAGTAGTGAAGTCTTACGTTTTGTTGGGAATACCATTGACGTTTCATTTGCTCCACGGTATTTGATCCAAAAACCTACCCAAAGTTATTATTAAAAGTTAAAAGTTTTTTTATTAAACGTTACGAAGTTTAATTTGATATAAAAAAACTAGTGACAGATACATATTTGTGGGGTTCGTGATATTTTTCACATTTTATAAAATTTTGTTAGAAATGTCGATCGATATTGCATGCGGTAATTTGCCACCAATTCCGAGTGATTTGGTTTCATATGCAATGCCGAAGATAATTTATTTTTCATTTTTATATAAAACATTTCGTCAAGAACCTAGCCACCGTGTATTTACAACTAACCCCGTAATAATAGTGATTTTTCTCCATCAGTTTCTGACAATAACATTCGTTTTAGAAGTTTTCATTTAACACCATGCAGAAAAAAAAAAATAATAAATGAAATTAATCTTGTGGAAATCTTAAGGCTTAACTGATTTTAATTCTTGGTATGCGTAACGGAAATTGACCAAAAACGGAAATTGAACAATGCATTTCACAGGCAACAGCACAATACACATTTGTGTACAAATAAAAGACTTAAGAATGCAGCAGAGCAGAGCAGAGGCCAGGGCAGCACGGCATAGACAAGCAGATAGTAGATGTTTAAGCAGTCCTCGCACGACTACAAACATCACGTTTCACATAGCACCGTGGGTACCGGAATTGTGCATTAGAAGTTAAGTCGATATTTTTGCAATGCTGGACATAAAATATGACAATAGTAAATTTGAAAAGAAAAATTCCCAGATAAGTCATAAGGGTGGGAGAATATGTCTCACAAATTTTCAAATAATAGGGTTTGTATTCCGTCATATTTGCGCGAACTGATTTTTCACTGTCGGCGAAATTTGAGTAGTTTTGTTTAAGTTTAGCTTGAAAGTGAATGCGTCTAGTCAATACCAGCGATACAAGGCTCTACAGAAGCACTCAAGTGGCCCGGCTTTTTAAGGCGGTGTAAGAAATACTTCACTCCAACTGAGCTTTACACTATCTACACCTAGTCAAAAAGCTCTAAATATAATTTAATTTCTTCATTCATAAATTTTAATTTTTCAAAGAAATACAACAAAATTTTTAACTTTATTTTTACTTCTAAAGATCAACGGTCTTTATAGAAACCAAAAAAAAAAAAATAATAATTCATGTGGTTTAATATTACAGAATGAATGAAATATTAAATGAATGAATAAAAATTTCGTTGTGTTTAAGTTCATAGTTAATTTATAAAGGAGAAAGAACAATTAATCTCCATCACCAATTGTTATTTTTTCCTCTATTCCAAATTTTTATTCATTCCTTTGTAATAATTGTAGTTCAAATAAATATCACTAATTCTAAATATTAAATAATAAATTTCTTGTCATTCAAAGTTTACAAACGAACCATTCGCTCAATTCACAAGCTCCGTCTTATGGGGTATTTTTATGAGATTGTGAACAGGGAAATCTATAATATTGTATATTTTTTTCTTTATTTATACGTTCTTAAAAAAAAAATTATGACATCCATTTCATTTTAATCCATGAAATTAAACCTGGTATGAAAATTTCAATTTGTTACGAATTAGTTTTTAATGTTTTCACGATAACCAATTTTGATGCAAATAGTTTGAAAAATCAAATGAAATGAATTAAATACATATTTATCATTAAGAAAACTTGAATTTCTATTATTTTTTTTTTTTTTTTATCTGGGACCAGCACTCAGGAGATGACTCCTACACATGCGAAGCATTGTGCTGGAACTATAGAAAAGGGATAGTAGGAGAAACGACAGGAGGTGAAATTTAATAAATTATTTTGCAGCTCTGCTTTCGCACATTTTTTACTATTATTTTACTTCGCCGGTGCTACACAATACCGACGAAGGAGGCCGTTCTGATGCGATTGTGGATTGCTATCAGTGACCAGTGACTATGCCTTCGCCACTGAAACCTTCCGACAGCAACTGATACACAAAGACACAATAAATCACATCAGAAAAATGGGAGATGATTATTTTTATTTTAAAATTTTAGTCTGAAACTGGGGTTGAACCCAGGTCTGTTTTTTGGATTTGTAGTCAACATGCAGACTACCATCCATCGTGCCATCGCCACCCCCGCTTTCTTTGTACCTATTTTGCTTTATTACGTGCAAAAGCACACAAAAACTGCAAAGTTCTCTATACAGTACTCATCAGATAGAAGGTTCCCTCTATAGAGTACTCAATAAGAGAATTTTTGGTGTCAATTCGATTGAGTAGTTCTTTCAAACCTGTGTTGCCTCTACCATAAGGCTACTGTATGACGATATTTTATTTTTCAATATTTTTATATTTCACAGAATTAAAAAATACTGCATAATTTATTTTTTTATAGCATTTTAAAAATTGCTAATACTAAGGTTGCTTTTTACTAACTTACCTTTTAATATGTAATATTATACCATATTTAATTAGTCAATATTTCTATTCTTTTAAATTAATCTTGTAAAAAAAGTTGTTAACATATGAATGAAAAACAAGTTTCGTACTTTTTTTTTCTCAAGGTTTTGCATACGTGGGGTCACTGTGGGTGCTAGCGTACGGGGTGGTGGTACGACTCATCAACCACTCCCATTTTATCATTAAATAGTACTGACATACTTATAAAGCCGTGACCGATGTTTGAAAATGATACCTATAATAGGAGTATTTTTGGCACTTATTATTCATATAAATTTTTAGTTATCGTTGGTGAAATTACTACGGAGAACATAATAGTGGCCATGAGGCAGAACGAGAATAATTGGGTTCTCATAGGAAGATATGTAGAGAGTGTGTTGCGAAAAAAAAAACAGGACCTAGACGTAGGCACGACGATGGTGGTTTCATAGAAATAGGAGAGAGCCCCACACCGAAGCAATGCGAGAGCGGTACCGGGGTGGTAGACTGGCTCAGTGATAAAGGGGAATTTTTTAGTGGGTTCAAACCTCACATACCAGGGCTGTGACGAAACCATCTGAGATGCGTAAGGCATTTTTCCTCCCTACCCGAAAAAAAAAGTATTAGTTATCCTATATTTAACAGTTTTTTTTACCGAATTAATCAAACAACAAACGAACTTCACTATAAAGAATTTTTCTCCATAACGAATTATTTCTGAGAACACTGTATTTTGTTAAATTTTTCCCCAAAAATTGTTATCTCCCTGTAACAAATATCTGTATATCATATTTTTCTCTATAAAGAATTTCAGATACAACTTTCTTTTGATATGCTAAATAATCTCCCTATAATGGAGATTGGTCGCAGGCTTTATCGATGAAGATAAATTTAAAAGTCTACGAGAAGCAAGAAAATTATGACCTTTTTTGAAAATGTGTGTTTTCAATGAATAATTTTATGTATTCGTTAAAATTCATTTGAATGTAAGGAACCGTTGATTGAAATAAAAAGCAAAAGTTTACATGGAATACAATGTACATATCCGTATTTAATAGTGACAGTTTCCCTATAAGGAATTTTCTCTATCACGTAGAAGTTCATCGTTACCCACTACTACGTCTTAGAGAAGTTCGACTGTATTTCTAAAACATATACATAAAAACCAATCCTATAATCGAAATATGCATTTGTATGAAAATTACCAACAACAAAAATATAATACTGTAGAACAAAAAACGATTACGCCATGCATACGATGTGAATTCCAGCTTGTGAATAGAAATTTTTAATGGGTTGTGTAGTCACGTTTTGATTCGAAAATTTCTTTAAATCTTTGAGGCATTGAAGAAACTATTTTTTGTTTTCATTATTGCTTAAATATTTAGCATTTTTTTCCATAAAATCATTTTCTCTTTCCAAGTTTCCGATTTAAATGGGTTCATAAACGTGCCCTGTTAAATTCTTACAAGTAAAAAAGTTTAATCGTAACTAGTATATAGACCACATCGGACCAAAAATGGAATACAACTGTTATGTATGGGGGGCGGTGATGGAAAGTCTCGTTTGAAGCTCGAGTGTGTGTTTCGCTGTTTTCTCCATTGAACAGCAATGATATCAGGGAACTGCTTCCCGAAACGCGGACATGTTCGATTGTGACACCATTTACCTCGACAATGCTTCTATTTGTGGTCGATCTACCAGTGAACTCTTTGTATAGGGAATAAATTACCTGCAGAAGTGTACCCCGTCAATTGCGATATTGGAAAGTTTAAGTCCCTCCATCCTCCTAACCGTAACCCATTTTCCCAGTTCCGATACAATGCATTGCATACGTAGGAGGCGCCCAACTGATCTAATACAACAAATTAATTGCAGAAGTGAAATAACAGAGTAGTGTAATTCACAATATTCCTTTCCACAATATCTTAATTGCCTCTTAAAAGATTTTCAACTTTTATTATTTTAATTTATCTCTATTGAGTGATGTTTTCGCTTCAACTAGAATAACTAAAAGCACTTGTCGTTAAGAAATAACTAATTTATTTTAAAAAAATTTCGACTTTATTCCACTGTGCACTGATTAAATACCCAGCACACAATCAACATTTATCTCTAGAGATTTGATTGTCTAATACAATTGAAAATTTATTAACTGAAGTGGTATCTGCATCTACAATCGAAAAACTCACATGATATTCTACAATATATTTACTTTTTTTTGTTCCACACTGTCAAACGAATTGGTTATTTTGCGCTCCCGGCTTTGTAATCAAAAGAGGAATAAATTGAAATAAAACAGTTTCTCAGATACCGTGAAAGCTTTTTAATTTTAAAATCTGAGTCTTTGTTTGGCAAAAAATAGATTTATTTTCGAAACTCAGTGAGAAAATCAATAAGAAAATATTTCCTAACCAGTCCACTTTGTGTTTGTTGGGTATTAAGAAACTAGACACACGCATACGAGTATACACTTGTAAACTCAAAGCCATCCACATACATATGGTACATACATTTGACGGGTGTCCAGCCAGGCCAGTCTTATCTTTAGAAATTTTTTTAGAAATTGTAACATATGAAATTACCTAAAATTGCAAAACGAGCATGAGCAGCAAATAACAGTCAACCAGTCAAGCTGGATGAGTCGCAGCAACAAATGGAAGAAGAGAAAACTTCCCCATCCTTGTGAAGAAGTATTTTGCGTACGTGTGTGTTCGCATGTGACTGACGTCTGGAATGTGTGAAACATCAAGCTGAAAGGAGAATGTGTTGAAAAATGTTTCTTAATTTAGTTCGTGATTTGGGGAATTGATTTTCTTGGCTTTTTCTTTTGACTTTTTTTTTTTTTTTTTGGTAATTTTCCAATATTATTGCTTTACATGTGTGTTTATAGTGTGTAATACTAAATTTTATTTATGTACTTGGGGATGAAATTTCAATTTACTTCAAAGAAAATGTGTTCAAGATTTTGGCACAATTATGTGAACATGTTTAAGGGTTGTTAATTTTTTTTTTATGTTGAACGACAATGAAGGTGACAAATAATGACTGCCAACAGAAGCATTTCAACTTCGTACATAAAGAATTTTGCAACGAAATTAAAATTGCCATATTTATATTTAGTGGGTGAAAGTTGGTTTTCTTCGTAACGAAATGTACAAGGGTCTCTAGGTTCCAAAACAACATTGCAGTTAATATCCCTATCTTTCGTTTTTCTTTTTAAATTTCCCATACCATGGATTTGGTAAATATTTAAAATTTCCCTCAATATTTTATATAAATCCTTAAATCCTTGAATGCTGATGCCATGCATATATTGGGTGCAGTAACAGCTCCGACTAAGAGATATGAAAATTCTAATTATAGATTACTGCGCACACAGAAAAAAATTCTACTAAACACCTGTAATGAATATATATTCTAATATATTCTCTCAATTAAAAGTTTAATCAATAAAATTAAATTTTTAATTAGTTTTGAAATCTATACTTAAATAAATAGTTTTTTTTTTTGCTATCTACACAAAATGACGGTTAATTTTTGTTTAAATGCTTCTCTGATTTTTTATTTCATATTTGCAACATTCTTCATAAATAGAAATTAATACCCAACAAGCATTCGTATTGAATTCAAATATATTTTTTGCTAACAAAATTTTTTTGCTATTTTCAATTTATGTAATGAAATTTTTTTTTTTTTAAACAACACAAACTCTACGAAGCTCTTACAGCTTTTCTGTAGAAACACGCAGGGTTTAGGCGGGAATCGAACCCGCACCACCATATTGATAAGACTAATGCTCATGCACTAGACTACGGAGGCACCCAAATTAATTATTATTATTCTTATTAAAAATTATTTAAATGAAGTCAGCAATTATATTATAATTGTTACTATTAATTTCTTTGCAGCTGAAAATCTATTTAATATTTTTAATTGCTATTACAACATTTTTAATTCAAAACAACTCAACTAAGTTCGGTTCTCAATAGGCACGTCCATAAGGCGTAATAGTTCAACTCAACAGTTACGTTTCCGAAACGGCTTGATGATGAACAAATATAATACAGTAAAAATCAAAATAAAAACCATAGACAACGAATATTCTGTGATAAAAATTTTTTCATTTTTAATTTTTATTCGATCAGCTGTTTAGGCTGAGCACCGGCGTATTTGGAGCGGTAGCTCTATGGGACTGCGCAAACTGGGAGGTCGAACGAAGTCTGCTCGATTTCCAGCATGACTTGGCCTCGGTACGATTCCGGCCGGACGGGCGGGCTTAGGAAACTGCCGAGGGGCCGACTCCGGATGACGGTGGCGGTGCTGACGGGTAACTGTAATATTGGTTTGCACGCCAGGAGATTGGGTAAGCAGTATAACGACTGCTGCAGGAGCTGTCGTGATGAGGAGGAGAAGGAGACGGTTGAGCACTTGCTGTGTCACTCTCCCGCTCTCGCCGTTGAACTTGCGTCTGCGATAGTTCCCATTCCTGCGTCACCACGCGGAGATGTCGTCGCGATGTGAAGGCGATAAGCTTGTTTATCCGGAACTCCAGGTGGTTTGGAACCGATGAGGCGGGATGAGGACTGATCTCGGTCAGGCGACACTATAGGACCCAGGAAGACCCAAGTGAACTGATTCCCTTGGGACTTGGCGGCCTGCTAACCTAACCTAACCTATCTTAGGCTGAGCACAACATGTTGAGTTAATTTAGCTATTAAATGTCATAAATTACTCAACTGTAGAGCTGAGCGGTATACTCAACTATGCGTTTCTAAGACAAACACTCAATAGTTGCGCAACAGTTACGTCTGTTGAACGCTCCTAATGACATTCCTTGTCACAATTACATATAATGTGAATACACCTTTAGAGACTACAATTACAATTGCCCGTACAAATGCTGCAAACATGAATTACTAAATAATTAAATTATTTTTGCAGTCTTACGAATCCAATTTTATTTTAGTCAGTTTAAGATATTCAAAATTCCATATGCTGAAAAATATGTTACCCAAAACTCCAGCAGAAGACCTTTCCACATATCGCTATGAGAAAAATTCTACAGTTTTATTTCATTCGGGGTCCCTCCAGCCGTATTCTATTAGCATGCTTTGACAACGTTCAAATCCACCATGTATCTTATTCCCATCATTATGTAATGCAAGTAATAATGAAACACAAAAATGCAAAGATGAGAAGAAAAAAATTATAAAGCCTAAAAGTCAGCCACTTCAATTGTGACCTCTTGGGCCACCCCTAAACATGATTTATGAACATTTTTGTCATTTCATGCATTTTGTTCATTCACTCTGAATGACTTGCTGCAATTGTAATCAGTGATAGATAAACTTTAACAAAAATCTCGTTTGAATACCAGTAGTTGTATAGAACCGGCATAACGACTCCCATTACTGTTACAAAAGATTTTCGCGTAAAAGTTCATAATCGCACTTATGCAGCACATTTGACGCATTTTTAATCCGTGTGCATTATAAAATTATTTCAATGTATTAGTGTTTAAATGAATGTGCATGTCGATCCGCTAAAAATGCGCATTATAAAATTTTTGAACAAATCCAAGTAGTAGTACATGTGTTTGAAAAATAATAATACGAGGAGTGCGATACTCGTATTCTTGCCCTTGGCTGTTGTATTGAGTATTAAACTCCGGGGAGTGTCGGCGGCACATGGGAATGGAAAAAAATAAATGAATGAACAGTATTTTATTGCTGTTGTTGTTCAATAAGGGTAATATGGCAATAAAACTGCTTTTGTCTACTTGTAGTTTCTAGTTTGTAGTTTAATTTCATTTTCTATACGAGCATTTGTAAAACATTGATAAGTGAAGTTGTTAGTTCGCTGGCTGCGAGTATATTTTACGATGTGCGAGTGAGTCTATCATTCATTGAATTCAATGACAACAAAAGCAATAATAATAACAGCAATAACGGCAACATTAACTACACATACTTACATACATACATACATCCATCCATACGAGACAGCCAGCCAAAGAGGAGGAGAAGATTTTTCGGCCTATTCATGTTTAATAGGGCTGCAGATATTAATGAAGTGTACAATACGAATACAATAAAAATTGATGCATTTTACAACGATCTGTCTATGTTCTGCAGGATAAAGTATGACATTTTATGCGTTTGTTTGTTTGTTTGTTTGTTTTTTTCTCCTCTTTTTTTTTGTATTGTACTTTTTTGGAAAATCTTTTTGTATGGAGATTTGATATGTTGCAAGTCTAGTCTCTAATAAATATTGGTTGAATTAAAAAACATGATGAAAAAATATACAGTCATTGTTTTGTGGCAATTGGGAATTGTTTTATTTTACCAGTGCTTAAGGGTATACAACAGGAGGCCTTTTAGGAGGCCTTATGCAATAAACAGTTAAATTTTTGTTCATATCCACTACAATAGAATGCCGTAAATTCGTAATGGACGGACGAATTACCTTAATTTTCAAAATAATAGGTTTTGGTTACGGGGTGTCAAAAGAGAAAAAAAAATTTACAGGGGTTTGGACAGTTGACACTGCGCAAACCTTAAATAAGACGATTCAATCGTACTGGTTATTCAGCTTCTCTTTGTCGTTTTACTTGACTATCTAAACAAGTTTCCGCTATGAATTCTCTTTTTTTAAAATTTATGAAAGCGACCGAGGAGCTATACCAAATTTTTTAGCAACTACAATTTTTTTTCTCTATTGCTAAAATTATACATTAAAAATTCCGGTAATTGCTAAAAATAAACTGTCGAAAAACATTGCTTTTGTATTTATATTTTTTTTTTTTTAAGATAGGATTTGGATTGTAAGAGGGTGTTAAGCATTAAATACGATTTATAAGGATTTCTTCAGACTTTGATTTAACGATTTAAACAAAATGTATGTTATTGTTACGAATTAAATAGTTTTTCTCAAGGGACCAGAAGTTTATTTCGAATTAACGAGATACGAATGATCGCGGATGCGTCAACATGATACTGATATCAATACCAATTTTTTGTTTTTATCTTGAAGCAGTACTAAGGGATATCAAATCTTCTACATATGCAATGCATTGCCCTGGAACTGTATAGAGCAAGGGATAGTGTAGAGAATAGACAGATAGTGGATGTGGTGGTGCGTGTTAATTATAAAGCAAAGTTACGGCGTCTTCTGATGTCAATTTTGACGCATTATTTTTAAGCTAAGCTGAACTTTTTTTTTTTTTTTTTTATTTATTTTTCGCCGACGTTTTATTGCGCAAATGCCGGCGAAAAAGCAAGCTGTATCACAGAAAAATCAGAAAAAATGTTTGACTTGACTACTCAGCCATCAACACCATTTATTCCTATTCCTATAACTTTCAGTACCTGTCTCTTCCAACTACTTCCACTGCAATGCATTGCATACGTTGCATCATCTCCTAAACACCGGTCACTGTTTTCAGCCGAACTTTTCGAACGGAATCGTTCATATCTAGGGGAACAGAAAATTTTTATTTTATGTATCAATTTTGAAAAGTCAAGGCTTTGAATAAATTTGCAGGATTAACACGATGTTTTGCAAAGATGAATTGTAGTTAGGAATTTTTTTATTTCCCTGGAGAGAGGGAAACGAAAATAAACGATTTTCCCGAGAAATGCCCAGACAGAAAAACTCCTATTTATATTGCAAATCTTTTAATTTTCCATAGTATACTATTAGACGGCCTGTTCTCTTTCATTTTATGTTTTACTAAATTTACGATTTGCACAAAAAAAACATGCAACAATTTTCTATGAGCTCCACCGTTTTTCCGCTTAACAGGCTTTGCTGTTTTACGAAGATTGTAACAATTTGACATGAGCAACAGTAAAACTCGTATCACGTTCAGATAAATGAAGCATGATAAGCAGATACATTTCTATATTTTTTTAATACACTTTTCGGAAGGTAATCGAAGCACACCACAACTAAATCGGGTGTCTTTTCGACGCGCTTAATGTTCCGTTCAACAAGTAGCCTACACATTTATCATTCATATCTGCGTCAAACCTAGCTTTTGCTTAACGTTGTAGTAAAGCATACCAGAGTCTTAGCTAGGAATCGAAGCTAGAACCCGCAATCACTAGACTACCGAGGCATCCAAATGGCCTGCTTAGTGATTGCCTTGTCAATTGCACTGCTTTTTATGTACTTTCTCATTTCTCATTTCTCGTATTTTCATTTTCTATTGCTATGTGGCTTAAAAATATGGCAACATTTATGTATTTTCTCGTTCCAAGAAGACAGAAAACAGTGATTTAATTGTATTAAAATTCCATACAATATTTTGCGAATGATTCCAGTGGTCGAATTCATACATTTCAGCGTTCACTTACAATTCTGGCGTTTGCATGTGTGAGCATGAATTATCTTGCCAGTTATGGTGAACATTAAAGCCGACATATTTTCACTGGAATAATTGTCATGAATTTTTAGTTTAATTTAGTGATGGACGAATTAAAAAAAAAACCTATTGAGGAGCTCAAAGACCGTATTTTAGATTATGTGGAAATTAACGTATTTTACAATAATTTTTCATGGAAAATCAAAAAGCATGGAACGCTGGTAGAAACCTGCACAAAAGCTCAACACCAACTTGACTCAAATTATATTAATATCTGTATATATCTTATATTAACATCGTATAATCCACATTACGAACTATCTTTAGTTTTTCACTTTATGATCATAATCTAATAAATTTTGTCTTCGATTTAGGTAGTTTCTTAGTAATTAGCACATGTAATTTTAACTGCCTGTAAGTTATCGACCTTTAGCGTATTTAAAATTTAGAAAAAAATCTTATTAATTTATTGTGAAATATTCTAATATTATGTCATGATAGCGCATACCTTATGGATTTCCCAAATTTTTTGGGTACGAAAAATTGCAATTATTGCATGGATACTATTAATTAAATTTGACTCAGATATGTCAACTATTCAAAAGCGAAACGTGCTAACCAAGCAGTCAAAAAGAGCTAAAAATTGATGAACTTATAAATTAAAAAATGTGCTACTTTTTATGATTTACTATTCAATATGTTACTAAAGACTTTTTGCATATTCTGTATACATACGAGTACATACTCGTATAATAAAATTATTTCACAGAAATAGTATACTAATATTTATATCGTCACATGAAACGTAAAACCATGTATGTGGCTAATTACTATTGTGCATTATTGTGCCGGTTATCGACAGACCAAAGAAGGGAATATCGCAAAAACTGTTTTTGTTGAGTAGAGCAGATTTAAGCCTTTTAACGGGGTACTTTAGAGGACCTGGGGCCAAATTATGGCATTGGTTTCGAAATGTGAAGGAAAATGTTATTCAAATGTACTTATAAGAATTTTGTAAAATATCGCATGGCAAAATTTTGACCCTGAGGTACCACCCGAACAAAATTGGTCTCTATGAGATCAATGTTTGTCGATTTGGTGATAGTTGAGACTTCGGAACACGTTCTCTGCTGCGATTTCCTCGCGCTTGGCAGATAGAGTCAGCGCCATTGTGGCTCCGCAGAAGTTATGAAACACCAAACCCCAAATAGTGCTTAAAGTGGACTTATTTACATTAACATTTTTTATATAATATTTTGACTTTTTGTATATTTCAAATGAATTTATTTTGACAAAAGCCGTTGCTTGCAATCCGTAAAAACGGTGGAAAATTCACTCGAAATGGCAAAACGTGCCCAATAGATGTGATAAATAGATGTGAATGGAAAATTTCCCAGCCAGAAGTAATCAAGAAGAGCTAAATCTAGCTCTAAAATAGCTAAGTTCGCATCGCCGATTTGCGTTGCACAAAAATGTCAAGTCGAGGCTGTGTGTTTTTTCAGTTATAAAATTTAATGTGTTCTAAACGTTGTTAAGTTAGGTCAGGTTAGTCTCACTTCCATTTTTATTTGACCTTTATTAAATTTTTTAAATATAAATAACACTAATTATTTTAAGCCTAAGGTCCTTTTTATATATTTTATATTTATTTCGATATTTCGCTACTCCTTTGTGTAGCTTCTTCAGGAAAATTGGTTTTTGTTTTATAATAATTTTTTTTTTAAAATTGAATTTTTAATTTAAATTTAATTTAAAAAAAACTTTTCATAAAAGAGACCATCGCTGAAAAAATAAATATACTCGTAGTTGTTAGGTTAGGTTCTTTACGTAAAATATTATTATAGAAATATTTTGAGAGAAGTGTCTGAAATAATTTTAGAAATTTTCAAAATCACTGTTCTCTAGCATACATATTTCAATTGCTCATTTTTTTTCAAACCATATTCATCATCAGTAGCGAATGAACTGATAGATAAAGTACGGCAGCGAGTAGTAAGTTGTAAATGAAAAAAAGCAGGAAAAAATGCAATAATATTCAGCTCATTGTATTTCTATAATGAGATTTTTTTCTTATTGTTGTAGTTGTTTCATTTGTGTCATATACAAAAATTGAAATTAGAAATAATTGTAAATTTTGTTGTTATTGTTGAAGTACGTAGTTTTTTTTTAATGTCGATTTTATTTTGCTGATAAAACACAAATGTTCAAATTTCAAGTTTATTGTTTAATACTTACAGCAGCAGCAGCAGCATCAGCATCATCACAGCAGCAAACGCCTAAAGTTGGTTGTAAAACGAATGAAATAAATACTTGTAGTTGCATCTATTGCATGTTGTAGACATGTATTAAAATCAAATAATAGATAACTGGCAAAGATATAAATCCATTCGTATGCATGCACGAGTATGTTTGTATGTAAGTTTGCCTATGAGCAGATATTTGATGACTTACCAGATACAAGGACAGACGGTCAGGCAGACAAATAGATAGAGAAGATATGGAGAAATAGTAATGATTTTATAACAACGTTGAGCAGTATAAAAGGCAGAAAAAAAAACGAACTTAAATCGAAGTAAATAGTAGGAGCATTTGATACTGATGATAGATAATTTAGTTGTTTGCAATAATCATGAACAAAATCTATAACAACAAGAAATTATGGTTTCTCCTGTCTGTCTGTCCCATTGTACGTCTGCTGGCTTACGATTCAATTTTCCTTTATTATTTCAGCAATAATTTTTTCTTAAATGCATTTGTAACGTGCTTCATCTTAAATTTTACCAATTTTAGAAAACAATTATAAAAACTTATAATTTTGTGTATGCAGATTTGTTGCACTTTATTGACAGGTTTCATGAAGACAGATACACATATATTTAATGAGTAATTGGGAATATAAACCATAAGGAAGTTGTAAAGATATTTTATGAGAAGAGATAAAAAAACAATTTAGATTTATTGTGGCTTTTTTAAGCCAACCACATTTTTAATTTTGCGATCTTTTTATTTTCTAATTGGCATATTCATGTGTAGTTTTTAAACAGTGAAAGCAGGCAGCTCTAGTGTCAGACATCTTTTTCAATTGCATAGATTCCTTAACACATATTCATGCAAGTATTTAGTAGTAATAAGTTTATATTTAATAATTTATGTAAAGCTCGCACGTGTGCTTTCTACTCATCAGTGGACACTCGATCAATTTGCTTTTCTTGAAAAAGTGAAGAAATGTTATGTTTCTAATAAAACAGCCAAAAAAAAAATAATTGAGAATTGCTAAACAACTAAATAACGGAATTATAATGGCGGAATTATGTTTCCGCAAGAGAAAACATAATATTGCTTAGTATGAAAACTTTATTTAGACTTTAGAGAAGAAGCATTTAGTATGTAGGGCAGCTACAAAAACGCAGTTACAAATTTGATGTGCAAAAGGGTGAGATCTTCGAGTGCGAAAGTGTTAAGAAGTGAAAAAGCTTTCTACGAGCACCACACGAGGTAGTAAGGGCCTTAAACAAGCACCTTTTCGATCGCCTCGTATCCCAATGATTTCCTGTTCAACTAACAAGTGACACAGCCATTAACCAATTGATATCCGCTCCGTAGCAACATCGTCCTGGCATTATCTGCAGACATCATCCTCTACAAAACCCTCGCCCCGGCCGGTACATTTCCTCGTTGATCACCACAGGGGCCTGCCTATAGATCATCAAACACCCTCACCTGTTACGGTCAACGAAGTCTAACTACCGCCAGATATCAACCCTGATGATGCGCCAGCGGAACTGTGGCCTTCGGGCCAAAAAACGCCACTGCTGATCCCTTCCTTGCGAGTTCACTTATATCGAGCTTGTTATAGACCAGATCTCATCCACCGAGTTCAAGATTATTTCAGTGCTACCGGAAGGCTCCATTCTTTCCTCCACTTTTTTCTATTATCTTTTTCTATTACCTTTTGTCTGAAACTTTCAACTCTATCACAACCCACGCAACCCTCACAGATGGGGATCTGTCATTCAAATTCATTTGATTGTAGGCCAATATCGATAGAGAATATTAATCATTCATTGAATATTCTTGAATATATCGGAATATGGTCACGCGAACATGGTCGATTTCAACGCTCAAAAGGCACAATGAAGCATGCTAACATGCACGCTGCTTTACCTGAAATTATGGGTGGTATAAATATTGAGGAATCAAAAGCTTTTGATGTTTTTGGCATTAAAATTCTATGTGATGTTCGATGGACTGAGCACATTTTTTAAATATCGAAAGTTGCATTCAAGTACTTTTTCCTACCCTATTTTTAATTTTTCATAACGACCTTCTCTGTCGAACTTCAAATCTCTTTTTGCAGATGACAGCAATACATGCCATTTATATTCTTTCGGATCTTGCAACAATCTCAGATTTGGGTCATGCAAACAGGCTAAATTTTAAAGTCCGTAGGACCCACTGCTCTGTAGTTATGGATGGTATAGATATTAAGGAATAAGAAGCAGCATAAGTACGTAGTTTTAAAACTAATGAAGTTTTCCTTCTTCTGTCATCACTATTACTATCCCTTTCCTTAGTTGCGGTGCATGCTTTGCATACATGGGAGGCATCTCATGAGCACTGGTCAAAAAAAAAAAAAAGGAATCGGAAACTCCTGATTTCCTTGGCATGAAAATTCAGCGTAACGTTCGTCGGACTGACCACATTTTCCAGAAGCATTCAAGTGTCAAGACGATATCCCTACTGTATATACGTATTGTATGTATATCCCCGACCGAAAATGGCGTACAACTCTCATTTGTGGATAAAATCACAAAGCCAACAACAACAATGATTGAAAATCAGTAACACATATGTGTGCTTTGATTTTTCTTCATTGTTTTAATACAAAGGCACATTTTAAAAATGTTGATTACGTGTATGAATTTTTTTCCAATCACGCTTTGTCGTTCTCTGATATGCACAAATGTTTTTGATGAATGTTGTTGTTTTTGTTTAGTGCAAACGGAGTAAAATGAAGCAAATTGCATATACGGTACCTCTTGTTGTACAGTTTATAAAAACGATGCATTTTCGCACACATTTCCATCGTTTGCATAGTTTGCATAGTTTGCACCATCCATTGAGAAAACACCAATTTGTTGACAAAAAATCTAGCTAAATATAAATTATATACTTTTGTTCGAATAATGCTGGAAACACAGTTGGGACAAACGTCGAATTTTTCGTTGCAAACTTTCGCCATCAGATATGAAACACATTTGTGCATATGGAAATTAACTCGATACCGCCGACAACCAAAATTCGTTGTGCATAACAAACTTTTAATAGTTACCATTTTTCATTTTATTTTTCAAATATATTAGTAAATAAAATTAATTACACTTCTATTTTTATTTTGACCTTTATTAAAATTTTTTAATTATATTTAATTTTGAGCAAAAAAAAAAAATTTTTTTTTGTTAATACAAATTATTATTTCCTGACGATGCTACTTTGGTAGCGAAATATTGAAAAATAAATAATTACTAAAAAACTTTTCATAAAAAATACCATCGCTTAAAGATAAATATAATTAAAATAAAATTAATTTTTATTTTAATAATTGTTTAATTTTTATAAGTAATTTAAGTTAAATATACACAATGATTTACCCTAAAATTGCTGTCTAATTGTTTGCTGTTAATGTTTAATTTTTCCAAGTAACTTTGTTTTATACGGTAATACTATCAGCTTGTAATAAAAAAAAAATAAATTTTAGTAAAAAATTAAATAATATGAACACAAGTGAAATAATAATTAAAGAAATGAAAAAATATGTACATATACAATCTGGCATCGAAAATTAGAAAAATATTGAGAGAAAAATTAAATGTACGATTCTGCGAATTTACGTAACGAACTTTTAGCGACGCATTCGTTCTGGTAGACGAAATACCTCTTTCATACCAATTGTGTTCCCAGCCTAATTTCCAAATCCAATGACTGGGCACCACTATCTTTCAATGTTTACGTAAATGTATATAATGCAGGCTACAGACGATGCAACATGTTTACGCTACACGGTTATTATTCATGTCGCATATTTTGACACAAACACTGCAACCAACAGAAAAGAAATTTAAGTATAGTTTTTATCTTTTTTTTTCTCCTCCTTTTTTTTTGTTGTTTCTTATTATAATAATTGATTTTTAACTTACATTAAATTTAAAATTAATTTGTAATAATTTTATATCTTCTTAGGTTATATTCAAATATATTATATATTCAAAATGTAAAACTTTTGCCAGATTGTCTCAAGAATGCCATAATGGCATAAATAAATTGGAAATTTTAACCACTAAAAACCCTAAACGTAACATAAATTCTAAATTGAATATACATATATGGAGAAACAACGTGAAAAAATTCATAAAAATACAAAAATTCAACTGAAATGAATAAGTAAAAACCTTAAACAACTATTCACACTATGCAACCAACCAACATTAATGCAACCAGAAAATATCAATATTTTTGAATATTTTTGAAACCCCGAATGCAACACGAATTGAACCCATGAACATGACTGCAGACTATGCAACCAACAACGCAACTTGTCTGGTTGCATACACATGTTGCATCGTTTGTAGCCAACGTGAATATGTTATGTAAAGGGTGGTTAAATTTCAAGGGCCGATGTTGATTTTGAATAAAACACAAACTATTTCGGAAATTATTGTAATTTTATTTTATTATGATATATTGGTATTACTCAATTATGTATGGAACAAAATATCGGCCAAATGGGCGCCGCGACCACGGCAACAGTGGATGATCAATTTTCGAAGAAAATCATCTTCAGTGATGAGGCACATTTTCACCTCAGTGGATTCGTCAATAAACAGAATTGCCGCATTTGGGCGAATGAGAATCCAAGAGTGATTGTCGAAAAACCAATGCACCCACAAAGAGTGACTGTTTGGTGCGGTTTATGGGCTGGCGGCATCATCGGGCCGTATTTTTTCCAAAATGAGGCCGGTCAGGCAGTTACTGTGAATGGTGTTCGCTATCGTGAGATGATAACGAACTTTTTATGGCCCGAATTGGAAGATATGGATGTGGACGATATGTGGTTTCAGCAGGACGGTGCCACTTGCCACACAGCTAACGAAACAATGGCTCTTTTGCGCAACAAATTCAATGGCCGTGTTATCTCACGTAATGGCGATGTCAATTGGCCGCCAAGATCATGTGATTTGACACCGTTGGACTTTTTTCTTTGGGGTTATTTGAAAGAAAAGGTGTACGTCGATAAGCCAGCAACAATTCAAGAGCTAAAGGATGAGATAATTCGGCACATTAACGGCATAGAACCTCCATTATGCCTCAGGGTCATCGAAAATTTGGACCATCGGATGGAGGTGTGCCGCCGTGGTCGCGGCGCCCATTTGGCCGATATTTTGTTCCATACATAATTGAGTAATACCAATATATCATAATAAAATAAAATTACAATAATTTCCTAAATAGTTTGTGTTTTATTCAAAATCAACATCGGCCCTTGAAATTTAACCACCCTTTACAAACGAAAAGTTCATGAAAATTTGTACAATATTGAAAATGTATCTGAAAATTTAATCAAATTTCAACAAATAAAATGAACTGCAAATTGAAATTTTATGTTTATTATTTTACTATTTACAACAAGTAAATTTGAGCAGTACATTCATTTGTACATACATATGTACGTACAACATGCTTCTCCGGTTCAAATGACAGGAATATGTTTTAGTATGAACCATAACTTTGGTTTATTATCCCATAGACATTTATTTGTGTCTAAGTAAATCTCAAGTCTTTATTATAACCCCATGCCTTTACAAATACCAATATATATATGGAGTGAGTATAATTATTTTTTTTTTTTGATTTGGGGTTATTGAAATTGAAAAGATGGCAATAGAGTATAGAAATATTACAGCAATTTATTTATATGCCTTCAGGTAAAAATCTTCTGTTTTCCATAATTTATTGTCTTTGTATGAATTATTTTATTTGTGCACTTCCGGCAATCAAAACACACCCACACTACATCCTCCGAGTTATTGAATTGTTTGTAGAAAATTTTCAAAATAGCAATAATTCCAAAGTAATTTACTAACAGAGATGAGTTGTAGAACGTAAATGTTTCATAGCATATTTTATGTTTATTTGATCAAATTTCCCCATCATGGTTACGAAAATATTGCAAATATATGGTACGAACAATATTTATTCATATGCAGTTGTGTATTTTAACATCTAAAACAATTGTTACATTTTCATCGGATAAATTATAATAATCACAATGTCAATTTTCTGGTAAGATAATATTAAATTGTACGTTAAGTTTTATACGTATATAAGTATGTATGTATTAACAACCATACATATACATATATTTATTTACGTAAGAACACATTATTTCATTATTGTTATATCTGCAAATTTTCCCATTTCTATGTATATCTACAATATTATATACTTTCATATACAGTGAAACCTCTCCAAACGGACACCTCTCATATCCGGACAAACTTTATAGAACAGAGATTTTCATCAATTTTTTCGTACAAAATGTATTCGCATAACCGGACACTCTATTAACCGGACGCGGACACTGAAATTAAAAAAAAAAGCGGAAAAAGCGATAAAAACGGACAGAATCGTTAATTTTAATTAATTTGCCTTGATTGAAACTCACCAACACTAGTAGTATTTCTTCATTTTCAACTCTGACTCTGTTAAAGCAATAGAAAAATGTGATTCCCGTGTTAACACGAATGTAGATACTCATGTGCTGGGGATTGCTATTTATTTGAGGAAATTGTTTGCTTAGATGGAACAGAAAATAAATATTTTGTCAATTAATGGTATAAACACAATTGTGACGAATGACGAACTTCGCACAGCACGACGAACTTATCTTCAAGAATTCGTTGCGTAAATTCGTCGAATAAGACACAATTAGAGCGAAAATAACAGCTGTTAATGTCATTTAAAATTATATGTTATTTAGATACATAAATAAAAATTGTTAAAACATGAACAAAAACATTTTACGTTTTGAGCGCCTTATTAAAATTATAAACATCATGTTCATGATGGTAGAAACTTTTATTTCAATCAAATTCCACCAATTTTCATTAATTAATGAATTTTCTAATACATTGTTGTTTACATTTAGCAGGTGACAGTGTGACCATATTTCAACAAAAAAAAAAAAACATTGATATGAGAAGATAAAATAATGACAAAAACGAATTAAAACAATACTGTATATAATTAAAAAAGTGGTTATTGAATTTATGTCCTGTAAATAAAAAAGAAAACAATTCTTAAAGCAAAAAGTTAATTTATTTACTATACACTAAAAAATGTAAAAGGAAAACGGCCAGTCTGCACCAATTTATTCGTCATTCGTCGGCGTAAGAAATAGAAATAAACCTATCGCAAAGTTCGTTGTGCACGACGTATGTCGTCCAACGTACGTATTGTGTGTATTTTCATTTACACAAATGTGTTTTATTTACAACGACGAATATTCGTTACGAAAAATTCGTCGTTCGTCCCAGTTGTGTTTATAGCATTAAGAAAAAAATGGAAATTACATGTGCTTGATTCCTTAAATACTTGAGACGAAGCATTAAAGCATATTGCCGGTTTAAAGTATTTTACTATAAATGAATTAGTCGCATTTAAAAACATTTCAAATCATTGTGAAACTTAAAAAATTTAACCGATACAAGGAAGTTAAAGCAATTTATTCTGAATAATTTTTTACTACCACAAATCACTAGTCTATCATTATAACACAAAGAAATTATTTAAAAATATATAAATACGGACACCTCTCATAACCGACAAAAAATACTTCAACAGTGAGTGTCCGGTTATAAGAGGTTTTACTGTATTGAAAAATATTGAGATTTAGTACACCAAAAAAATTATGACAATGCGATAAAGCACATTTGCTATACATATTTGCAACTAAAAATTAGGTCTGTTTTTAATTTATTTTAGTTTGAACGCCCTACTTCGTCGGTATTGTGTAGCACCGGTGAAGTAAAATTATAATAAAAATGGATACTAAACCGAAGCTTCAGCACTGCTACGAGTATAAAACAAAGAACGTGCGAAAGCAGAGCTGTAAAATAATTAATTAAGCTTCACCTCCTGTCGTTTCTCTTACTATCCCTTTCCTATAGTTCGAGCACAATGCTTTGCATGTGTAGGAGTCATCTCCTGAGTGCTGGTCCCATAAAAAAAAAAAAAAAAAAAAAAAAGAGAAATCGCTTTGATTTTGAAAGCGCAAGTTTTTGGACTAAAACATCAGTTGGCACAATTATCATCTTGTAGCTGAGCACGTTCCCTACGTATGCCATATACGAGTATATTGCAGCGGAACTAAGAAAATGGTTTATCTAAAGCAGTGGTGTTCAAAAATAAAATGAAGATGGTGAGAGAATTTGCCCAGCAAACATAATGCCAAACGTTTCAAATAAGAAAGAAAATGCCAGGTATATACAACTTATTAAATGAATGTAATTTAAATTTTAAGAAAAAGATAAGAGCATCAGGGACCATAAATAGCAGTTATCAATTTTAATAAATAATTTTAGAATACTTATTTGGTGGGAAAAAAACAAAAATTAATTCATATAAAACATTTTTTTTGGGCTTAAATATTAGACTAAAAAGTTTAACCATCTGTCATTCCAATTGTCGATTATAAATTAAACATTCCATGTTAATACTTGCATGCTAATTGCGAATTAGTAAAATATTTTTTAAATTCAACGAGGTCATTTTATTTCGCTGCTTGGAACAAACGTTTTTCATGTCTGAAAATATTTGTTCGCATAAGTAGTGGAAAAAAATGATAAATATTTTAAATACATTTTTTCGAGCTGGGGACATATTGCAACATCAAAATTTTTCCAAAACTCTAGAGTTCTAATTTTATCGAAATCTTTTACCTCAGATCTAAGTACTATTAGCTCTGATTGAAACGTGTTCATTACCCGCTTTTAATGTTTTGTAACATTGATTCTAAAGGATGATAGAGGCGGTGGTGTCTGTGTACATTCAACTTTAACTTTTCAGTGAAGACTTCGAAAAACACATGACAAAATCGTTGTGTAACATTGCTGACGAGCATGCTTGTGCTTCCTAACATTCCAGTGAAGTATACAGAAGAAAAGTGTACAATAAATGAATAATAAAATAGAATAGAAAATTAAAAAGATGTCTATGAATATGGTTTTTTTCAAGAAGGAATTCTTATTATTTCTTATTATTACACAATGAAAGCAATAAGAAATCCATTTTTTATACAAATCATAAGGAAACCTAATAGAATCAAAAAGTTTTGCTCTATGGATTGTCTTCAAATAATTAATTTTTTTGCTATGAAATATTTAAATGCTTATCTGATTCTTTTATTGCATATATCTAACACTATTATATGTGTGTCACAGAAAATTTTCGGAAGTGAAAATTTACACATTTTTCAAATCATAGCGTTTTCGTTTTCCAGCTTTCATTCGTTTTCATAAATACGAAACAAACTAAAAACTTATTTTTTACTACTAAATATGACATCTCTATTAATTAGCTGCTTTGTAAAGAACTGAAAAGTGAACAAAAATGGAGAAAATATAGAATCAAATTCAGGTATTTTGAAAATAAATACAAAAACTTACTACAAATTCGATGTTTTTCTTAAAAATGGTCAATTTGTGGTTCAATAGTTGCAGTTCTGATAGAAAAGAAGAAAAAAATTGCAATATTTTTTTTTTTTATTTTCTGAATTTTTCTTGTTGATTTTAAAAACTTTAACAAAAGATACTCGTATAGCGAATTCGCTATTAAAACTGATTTTTATAAAATCTTTTAAAACAGAACTTAAGAAACAACAACAACAGGATTCTTTACCATTTGAAATAATTTTTCAATGTTGTTTTTATTCAAGTGCTCTCAAATTAACAATTCCACCTTGTAATTTTGCAACGAATTTAAAACATTTTTTTTTTTTGTTTTATTTGAACTTTATTTAGATTGTATTAAAGATAATAAGTAAATTTTATGAAGTCGCTAATATTAACAATTACTGCTGATCTCCTTTGAGAACAACAATATATTCATAAATATAGTAAAGGATACAAAAAAAATAAAAATTCTATATACTATGTATTTACATATATACAATTAGACAATATAAATTTCTACACATATATGTACATACATACATACATATATGCATATACATTTATAGTCATTTCCGAAATGGCAAATCTAGTACATGATTTCTCTTCAGTCTACGAACTTCATTGGTATCATCTAGCAAAGTAATTGCCAATACGTTGCTGTGATTACTTAACCTCTCCAAGTAATTTCTGCTAAAATTCCGAATTTCGTCTTTCACCGTCAAAATTGATAAGTCATCATGAATGGCTTTGTTTGAAATAAACCAAGGAGCATTAATGATACAACGCAATGTTTTAGATTGAAATCTTTGTAGTATTTCTATATTGGAGTTACTGGCTGTGCCCCAGAGTTGTATACCGTAGGTTCAAACTGGTTTTAAAATTGCTTTATATATCATTATTTTACATTCAAGACTAGTTTTATTTTACATATTTTTTTTTTTTATTTTAATTTTTTTTATTTAATTTATTTATTTTTTATTTTATTTATTTTTTATTTTTTTTTTTTTTATTTTTTTATTTTTTTTTATTTTATTTTTTTTTTATTTTATTTATTTTTTTTTATTTATTTATTTAATTTATTTATTATTATTTTATTTAATTTTTATTTAATTTATTTTAATTTTACATACAAGACTAAGTTTTGATCTTTGTCCCAGTAATCAAAGAAGGCGTTTAGTTTTTAAATTCAAATGTTGTCTTTTAGCTTTTATATGATTTTTCCATGTAAGTCTACGATCAATGTGTAGTCCTAAATATTTGACCGAATCATGTTGTGGAATGTGGCTGTTACAACGAAAAATTTTTGCGTTTTACATTTTCTGCAGAAGACAAAAACTTTTTCATTGTTCGCGTTTCATCACGTTAGCCAAAAAACATTGCAAAAAAGGATTACTATCACTCTACTCTTGAAATAAGTGACAATATATTGTGTGATGCCTTTTATAATCGCGATGAATCGAAATAAAAAGAAGTTCTGTTTCAAAAGACCAAATGGGCTTGAAATGTTATCAATTCCGAATGTTACTACATTTTTAATTGATCAATAAATACCAATATGGTAACTTCTTTTGCTGAGTCCAGTGACAAATATTTTACAGTCAGCAACTGTAAGAAATCGCGCTTTTAATGACGGTCAACGGTCAATGACGTTATTTGTACTGACTGTCTTTGACCTGAACCATGACCATGACCTGGCGATGACTGAAGTAGTCTGCAAGTATTGGGAGTGCTCTTCTGAATATTTAGAAGTAAATTTTGATATATGACATTCTTGCAACAAACGCTGATTTTGCTCAGTTTAATATGTAAATTCACATAAATGCGCTTGACTTTTTGTTTAAATTTTAAATAAACAAATACAAGATAAATGTAAATTAAAATATTGGAAACGCAAATGTACTAGGATATACATACGTATATAAATTTATTTTTTTCATTTCAGATTTACTTAAAATTCTGCTGAAGAATATTTTTAACTTGTGCAAGATTTGTACTTGTTCCCAGTCTAAACATCCAGTCCAGTTTTAATACACAACAACACGTTAAATAAAATGTATTGACAAGTTTTCGAGTTGTTGCGATAGTAAATGGAGGTTAACTTTTGCTTTATGGTAACTTAACACTGAGTAGGCATGGTAGAAACGCTTAAAGCTTAGGAGTCAATTAATTTTTTTTTGTTTTTTTTTCCTATCCTGTTCAATACAGGAAATTGTTTAACATCAATAGTAACGTTGGGAAAAAAATGCAGCCCAACATTAAACAGAGAATAGAACAACGAACATAACAACTATTTTAACAGTAACAACTTGAACAACAAACATTGGAAGCAACAGCCTAAGTATTAGCAGTAGAAGCAATAGAAAAGTAGTTGTTAAATCTCTGCAATTTATATCGATGATTACAATGTACAATTCAAAATAACATACGACTAACAACAATACTCGTACAACTAAAACAGAGTTTCTTTACGTTTTTAGTGTTGGAGATTTTTTTTTGTTAGTCCGTGGTATACGACAAAAGTAATTTTTATCTAATCGCTCAATTTTATCGGTTTCATGCAGTAGACCATACCGCATACATATAGACCATGTACAAGTAAGCATGGCTTTAGTAGAGAATTCCGAGAAGTATCTAAAATGTGGAAAGTGGCAAAAAAATATTCCACCAATCCATAAACACATATTCAAGTGGATTAAGAATCAACTTATTTCAGCAATATTATAGTAAATTTATTACCTGCGTGGCACACGATCTCGAAAGAATTTTTTTATTACTTCAACTATATTTAAAACAAAAACAATATTTTAGAATTTTATATGTTAAACCGACTTTAAGGAGCTGAAGGTATTATGTTCGTCCAGAATGTTTACATTTCTCTATTCTATACCTTTTCCGATATTTTCGTGAATTGAATGTGCCGACTTAGAAATAAATATAATACATATTTTTTCCACTATTTTACATGAAGGAGGGGTAGAGTGAAGTGCTTCCTAGTCACCACTTTTTGTCCCATGAATTAATGACATTGTCGACAAAGCGTCTACACTTTTTATTTTGCCATTTGTGGGTAAAGAAACGTTGGACAGCTGGAAACATATGCTTCATCTTTTTAATATGTTTTAATTGTTTCGTTGTGTATTGTTGAAAATAAATGTGGTACGCCAAAAATTTAAGTTTCTTTTAATAAAAACGTCAAACAGAGCGAAATTAAAAGGCAATTATATGAGAACTCTTCCATAACTCCATCTATTAATAGACTACTGTAAAATTTTGAGCAATCTGCGTCATTTAGTTTGTGTTTGACAATCATTAAAACCAGACAACCTGGTGATTTTTAAGAAAAATGGGAAAAAGTGAATTTCGTATGTGATGGTTCAACTGCAATCCCAAAGAATTTCAAGCCGTATTATAAAGAAGGCCAAGGGGGATCTGTCAGCCAACAGTGTAGTGGAAGAAGCCGGTGCCACACCCGATCAATATTACATTTCACATATTACTATCCGAGATATTGTTAAGAAACTTTAAGAAAACTCATAACATACATATTACAAAATTATATACAAAAAATGTTGACTAAATATATATGTAAGTGGTTCAAATATAAGATAAAATCATAAAGTAAAACATTAAACACATTCACGACAGCAGGCTACAAGCGACAGATGTTACAAATTTAGTTGGATGCATTCGTTGCCCTATACTTGACAATATAATTATATTGAACCAGTTGACTATATAATTATGTTGACAACTGATATTTATTTCTGTAGAAATACATTTCCAACATTGCCGTATTAAAGTATTTTATATTTATACAAAAAAAAATTACTTAAAACAAATTCATTTATTTGTTTAAATCTGTTCTCATTATATTAAATGAATTTATTTTGGGCATATCTTTATCTACATATGATTCTAATTCTATACTAATTTATATACATATGAATCGCTAATGCTTAGTTAGCTCATCACTATCAAAATAAAATATTTGTTAGTCCGAACTTGCTTCATATTTCTTTTTATATTGGCAACACTAAATATGGTTATGTCGCTCACAAATATGGAAATAAGTTTAATTTGACTAGAAGAAAAGCAGCATGGACAACACTTGCAACTGTGTTGCTTCGTTAACGTCAAAATAATCACATGTACGAGTATTAATTTTTTGACAGCTTTGTGGGCTGTTGTAGCATGCTGTCGTGAATGTGTTTCATGCATAAACATTAAAATTTAAAAAGTTTTAGAAACTAAATTATACAAAATTTCCACATCTCTAAAGCACACCCTTTAGCACTGTTGCAAAACGAAATAATCTTGAAAATAGTTTGATGTTTTTAAAGAAATGCAACTTGCAAAGTCGCTTGTTATAGATGGATTAAACGTTTCAGCTTGTTATTTATTTATTTAACTCTAATATTTTGCTATTGCAACAGTTCATTTCACTAGTACACTAGACCCCTGTTGCACGCTGTTTATTTAGTTTCAAACGTGAACATGAATTATGGCTGGTGTTTTGTTGACAGTTTGTGGAATAGGTTAAACAATTGGTATGTTGCGAGCTGAATAGTTCTTCCGTAGACTCTGCAAATAGAAAACCCACGGTGAAATACCCGGTCAGAACAAAAAAAAAACCTTTAAATTGTATATGTATATATATTTAGAGTCCAACAATTTACTGAACGACCGTCAATACGGCTTCCGTCAAGGGCGCTCTACGGGCGACTTACTAGCCTTCCTCTCGGAAAAATGGTGTAATTCTATTCACCAGTTCGGCGAAAGTAAAGTCGTGGCTCTGGATATTTCTAAAGCATTTGATAGAGTGTGGCATGGGGCACTTCTGTCCAAACTTATTGCTTTTGGTGTCGGTGATATCTTCTCTCGATTTATATGGAGTTTTCTCAGGGATCGCGCTATAAGAGTTGTTAAAGACGGGATCTCATCTAACGAGTATAAGTTAAATTCAGGGGTACCGCAAGGCTCCACTCTTTCTCCTACCCTATTTCTAGTCTTTCTTAATGACCTCCTATGTCAAACTTCCAACCCTATCCACTCTTTCGCAGATGACAGCAGCCTTTCTCACACATATTCATTTAGTCGTAGGCCAACATCGACTATGATCACTTCGCTGAGGCAGAATATGAGTGACTCATTGAATTGTGACCTCATGAAAATATCGCAATGGGGTCAGGCAAACAGGGTCGATTTCAATGCTCAAAAGACCCAATGCAACATGCTTACACATCGACGCATGCCCGATGACGCTGCGTCATCTGTAATTATGGGCGGTATAAACATCGAGGAATCAGAAGCTCTTGATGTTCTTGGCATGAAAATTCAGTGCGATGTTCGATGGACTGAGCACATTTTTCAGGTATCAAAAGAAGCATTCAAGTGCCTCGGTTTTTTAAGACGGTGCAAGACATACTTCACCCCATCTGATCTCCTCACTATTTATACCGCCTACATCCGACCGAAAATGGAATACAACTCTCATGTTTGGGCCGGTGCTTCAAAGACTATTTTGAAGTTACTCGACCAGGTCCAGGAGAGAGCGAAGAAACTCATAGGAGACAGTAGGGTAGCCAACTCTATTAACTCTCTTGAGCATCGTCGCAACGTGGGGTGCGTTTCGTTGTTCTATCGTTACTATAATGGGATGTGTTCTGATGAAATCAGGGAACTTGTTCCCGAAACCCGATCATTCACGCGCACGACGCGTTCATCATTAAGAGCACATCCATTTGTAGTCAACTTGGCAGCGAACCGCACTACGCATTACAGGGAGAACTCATTTTTCGGCCGAACATCGCGTATGTGGAACAAAGTCCCTGCCGAGGTCTTTCCTGTCACTTATGACGTGGGAAAATTCAAATCAAATGTCCATTCACACTACTCCCTCTATCCTCCTTCCCATAACCTGTTTTCCTAGTTCCAGCACAATGCATCGCATGTGTAGGGGTCATCCCCTGAGTGCTGGTCCAAGATAAAAAAAAAATGTATATGCTAATAGCGCCCACCTTCGTCAGTGTTTGTGCCATAAAACGAAGGCGAAATAAAATGAAATCGTTCTTCTTTAGCTTAAAAATTAAAGCGTAAATATAGCAGAAGACATGCAACAACTCAACATTGCAAATTCTCATAAAAAAAACCCACATCGAGCTTTTGGTGCAACACCGTAGTAATTCAAAAAATCGTTAACTGAGAAAAATGCTTTTGAAGTTTTGAGCCATCTTTTCGATAGAATTTTCGTTTACTAAAGTTATTTTTTTACAAGTTTTTAAATAAAGAGCCATGTTTTGTAATGTTTTCTGTTTGTAAATTTCCTGTCGTAAAGGAAATATTTTATTATTGCAAATAAATATTGTTGGAAATAGCTGGAGGCAATAAAGACATTTGTAGCTGTAGAATCTGAACAGTTAGAGATAGAACCATAATATATTTTCCTTTAGATATATATTTCCCCAAAGATCATTTCTGCATACCCAGCTCAAAAAATTAAAAATTTTGAATTACTACGGTATTGCACCAAAGGCTGGACATGTTCAGAGTTCTGCACCAGAGTTCTCTCCCTTCTCTACTTTTCTCAATAGTTTTGCTGCACTACATTGCAGTGATAAGGGGACATCCTTTGTGCACTGGTCCAAGAAAGAAATAAAGCGGTTTCTGACTGCATAATTCCCTTAGATTTGCTTCGTTGCCAGTGGTGTGCAACCTGTAGAGGAGGAAAAAGAATACAAACAACTAACTACGACTGAAGTTTGCAACAGGCACGGGTATGGTTAAAATTTTTTTTTGTCATTTACACATATTTTTCGTGTTAAACAGGGAATAAGTGTATTGAACTTAAAAGGCGCATAACATATATACATATTTACATACACAATATATAGTTATGTATGTACATAAGTATGTACATTCCCGCAATATAACGTACTACTGATACGAGTACGTACATACTAATGCTTAAGATGTTTGCAACATGTTGTTTGTTTCAAACTTAAAACAACAACAGCAGCAGTTGTTCGCTGATGTTGTTTAGCTGCAAACGAATTTTACGAGTATTTAGTAACTGCAATGAGTATGACTACAAAATTCTTGTGATCGACGTGTAAGTAATAGACACTGGAACATCAACTGCGTCCAGCTTGGGAAGAGAAATGTGTTGTCTCTTTTCACCAATCCAGTCAAAGCAAAAACAATATGTTTTGTGTTCTTGTGGGCTGGGGGGGAAACAATTTTAAAGGTATTATGTTTAAAGTGGGTATGTATGTGTGTGTGTATAAATAACATGGCAGAAAATTTAAAATTTTTTTTTTCTTTAAATGGTTGTATTGATTAAAATTTACATGACCGTTGATGTATGTACGAGTACGTATGAGTGGAGTAAATCATTTTAAATACAACACAAAATAACAAATAGTAATTAGAAAGAAACTTACATCAAATTTAAAGAATTTTGAAAAATAAAATGTAAAGAGTTCTTCACTAAGCATGAGAACTATTTTTGTTTGTAGTTATCAATTGCCATATGGCAGATGGCAGATGGCAGAAGCAAGTACGCAAATTGCCAGGATATCCCACACAATATATATTTAAACGACCTATGCCTTCACATAGGAAATTAAATTATATATAAAATTCTTGAGTATGATGGTCTCCACCAGTAACAGCCATGTGATTAATAACGAAAAGCCACAACAACCGTAAATGATACAGTTAGCCGTGGCAAATCCATTAACCAGTGCGTATGAGACGCAAAACTCTCGAAGGCCAAACAACAAAAACACGCCTGACCACACTTAATTAATAATTACGATGACGCGTGAGGTGTTCTTCTACGCAGAGCTGCTTTACGACTGTATGAGAACTATTGAATACTATGGTTTGATAGCTGAGAATGTAATCCACAAGTAATATCAGAGCGCCCTCCTTCGTTGGTATCGTGTAGCATCATCGCCGCAGTAAAACAATTACTAAAATGTCTACCAAATACAGCTTCTATTTCAAAATTTAATGTGGTTCTTGCAACACTGCAAGAAACGTGCAAATGCAATATTGTAAAAATAATGAAGCCTTCTTCTATTTATCCCTTCACCACCTGTAATCTCTATCACTATTCCGTTCCTAGAAGTTAACACCTATTAGTAGACACTCATTCCCTGAGTGTTACTTCTCATTAAAACAAAAAAACTGTGTTAACATTCTGTTAACAACTGTTCAGTAAGATTTAAGCCCGAATGACACTATAATATTTACTTTTTTTAATTTAAAAACAACTATAAAGAAAAATATACGGTCAAAAACTAAACTAAAAATCGCAGACACTGTGCATAAATCGCAAAGTTGTCAACATATGAAAGATTTTAAGTTCGAAACGCCAATTTTAAGTTAAAACTTTTTACATTTTCTTTGACAGTTAGTATTTTTTATCTCTAGTGGACGATTTGACGTTTATGCAGCATATCTTTGCACTTGATAGATTTTCACATTACAATATATTTGCGGTCTTCTCCTAAATGCGAGCATTGCAGATAAATATACCTGCATAAGGGCTCAAGGTTTGGCAAGTCATCATTAATCGTTTAAAATCTTGCAAATTGTGGTAATTTCGTTTGAACAAAATAATAAACCTGTTCGCAAAGTTCTTAGAGCACTTCGTCTACTTTACGGTCAAAATAATCGGCGTAGTCAGCAAGCAATTCGCCCAGCTATTGATCGTTTTCGCACTAATTTTACGCTTTTCGATTCAAATTCATGAACAAGGAAAATAAGTGTGCGTACCAAAGAGAATGTTGCTGCTGTAGCGCGAGATATTGAAGAAGACACCGAAATGTCGATTCGTTATCGTTCGTAACTTGTTGATCTTGTTTGTGTCTAAGAATTAAACAGCTAAACATCAACGGAATTTGGTTTCCACCAGACGGAGTAATTTGCTATACAACGGACTTAACAATCGATTTATTACAAAATGAATTTGGTGACAACTTTATTTCCAGAAGTGGTCCTGTTCACCGGCGCCCCCGGTGGAATGATTTGAAGCCTCTGGATTACTTTTTATGGTGTTATGTGAAATCATTTGTTTATGCCGAGAAACCAGCAACTCTTGATTGGAAAATGTTGTAAAAAATTCGAAAGATCGAATGGACCATGTAACTCGTAGCCGCGGCGGACACACATATAAAGAAAATCTTATTTAAAAAAGAATTTCAAGCCAATAATATTTCTGTCTTTTATTGAAATTTTAAGCTTTCATGCAGCTTAAAAAATACCCGATATATAATAACTTCGATATTGTTGCAAAATTAATTAAAAATCCAACTTTTTAGAATATTTGCTACGTTTGTCGTAATGTTGTAGTCAGATGCCTTTGAAAGTTAACAAAGACTTCTACACATACAAAATTCTCGCTGTATTTTGTTTCTGTAGAGTTGCATATACCGCAATAAATACACAGATTGATTTCATGTGTTTCGGTGGTGATTTTGCCTCATTCGATTTTCATGTTAGTTCAACCTGAAAACATAATTTTTTGCTGCTGAAACAATTTCAATTCCCGCCGATTTAACATGTCAGTACAGTTGAATCAAAATGAAATTTATGTTGAACACAAAACAAATCATGATGATTGAAGGTCATTATAAATTGTTTTAATATAAATTATTTTAAAATTTTAATAGCAGTTAAGTTGAATGAATGAATGAAACTAAGAAAGCTAAGAAATCTGACTTGCTTATATAAAAGCTGCCAAAAAGTCTTTCTGAATTACGAGTATAAAAACTTTTTAAAGTAGTTTCGACCTGATTTAAGTTCGATTTCCAATTTGTCAATTGTTTATTTAAGATTACTCAACGGTATTTTTACAAGATTCAATGTTAATTTTACATTAGTCCAACTTTGTACAGAAATCTTGAATTTTGTTATATTGATTTAGTAGACTGTAACGATGCTTCAACGTGATACAACTTTAATTTTAATATAAAATGGCATTTTATGTATTTAACATTATTTAACGTTATTTTTATTACAAAAAATATTGAATCAATTTCAATATTTTACAAAAATTTAAATTAAGCCATTATTTTTTCAGAAATTTAACATGATTTTAATCAACATTTACTCATGTTAATTTTTGCATTGGATTTTTTTTTAACCCTTCATTCACAACCTTGTACTGGAAACTAAGAGTTTCTGCTCCTTTTTGATTTTTAGTTTTATTTGTAAATTTCCTATCGGGTCGCATGTTTATTTGTATTTTCTGGATGGGAGCCCAAAACATTATTTGCAGCCGTGTTTACTATCGAATCCACTGTAGAATGCGATTTGAGTCAAAACAATTAATTGAATTGCGTCTGTGGAAGTAACATTTACATGTAATCGTTTTCTAAAGTTGTCATATTTGCCAAAACCGAAGCATAAACTTTAATTAGTTTTAATAATATGCAAATGTCTAATGTAATACGTGTTGCATGTATTTAAATTTCAAAAACATTTACAGGTTATGTTAATAGATTTTTGTTGTTAGATACATATATATATATATATATGTATAGATAAATAGAATTATGTATATGTATTTTGTCATGGTTACATACATTCAAGGCATACCGCCCTGAACATATTCACCCATTTAGTGCAATAATACTATAACTCAAAAATATAGTTCTACAGAATACAAAAGCTAGAACAAGTTTCAAGTGACAACAAATAGTCTAGCAGCTAGAGTTATAGAACAACGTTTTAGGGTTTAATGCCGCCTCACAAAGAATGGGTAATACGTTATATGTTGCCTTTTTCACTGACAACTAAGTTCAAATACATGTTTTCTTATGAGCATTGTCACATTCAAAACGTCTCCGTCAATGCAAATTACAAAAGTTGATCAACTTCATGATCCAATTATTATATTAGATCATGATCAACTTTTAACGTACTTACGACTTGAGTACTTTGACAGCTACGAGCAACGTTACCGTTTCATTTTATATTGAACCAAAATTGGTTCAAATTTTTTAGTGTGGAAATGAGAATATTTATTTGGTTTTTGATAACTTTTTCAATTGAAATAATACTAAATGTGTACAGTGGTGTTCAAGATTAACGTCAGTACCTGCCCGTGGGGCTTTACCTGACGGTGGTCTCAACACTCCAACTTTTCAGGGTAGACACGAAGTACTCACTTAAGAGTACATCAGTCATTAAACTCTTACTTGGCGCTGAAGGTGTGGGGCTAAGCTGGTCCCGTAGTGCTAGATTAGAATTTAACTGGGTTTAATCAGTCCTCAACAATCTCTAGTGAGATTTCGAAGAGTTACCTCTTCTGTCATTTTCAATCTCTAGGGGAGACCAAGGTAATGCTACACCTTCAGCTAGGTACCGCGAGGTCGCTTAAACACCCGTAGGTTTAGAAACAAGTTCCTAAACCCCCTTGCGGAAACTAAATGTGTATAGTTAAGTTCTAAAATTTTAATTTCAATTTCGAAAAATACGCGTTTATATTGCATTTATTGCCTAACACTGTTAACACTAGAAGCGCCGAAAGTTCCGGCGCTCATTAAACAGCCGTTGTGACAATATTTTCCTTTGTAAATATTACAACGTTCTTTGGAAGATGGTATGAAACTATTATTAAAATTATATTGTAAGTTATTTCAAACACGTTTAATAATTGAAATCATGTTCCTATTTTAAGTACGTAAGAAGAACAAAATATAATTACTAATGTATTTATGACCCGGTGGTATTTGGCTTTAAATGTGAATTTCTTTCAACAAAAGAAAGGCCTAATAATATAATTTTTTTTTTAATTAATTAATTATTAATAACACAAATTATCCAGCGGCAGTTCTAGCTAAATAGCATTATCCACCTTAAATATACGTAATACAAAATTTATTGCATTTTGAATACACGAAATTAATAAAAGTCAAAAAGTTTCACGGATCTAATTAAGAAAATAAGGTTCCTGCTGTAACAAAAAATTAAATTCTACTGTAATAGAAAAAAAATAACACTGTATTTATCCAAAATAGATATGTACTATGTAATTACTTGCTGGGTTTTGTTTGTTTTAAATTGAAATAAAAAATTTACATAATTTTTTTATCAAAATTTTTTTTATAAAATCTGTGGCTAGTGCAAATGAAATATAACTCATATTTTCATAAAATAAAACATATTCTGGTAATTTATTTATTTTGTAACCTTTTAAGCAAATTTTGCTTGCAGAAATTTTTCGGTCGTGGCAACGCTGTCTATGAGTAAGTTTTTTACATTGTTTGATGTGGATTTTTTTCTTGTGACAGCGAAAATAAAATAAAATATAAAAAAAAAATAATAAAATAAATATATAAACTGAACTTAAAAAAATAAATTGAAAAACACACTTATTGAAGATGTTCAAATGTGTTCTGACGATATAAAAAATAGCTGCTTTAATATCTGTCAATGTCAGTTGGAAAAGTCGACGTATGACGTACGACGGATCCTTTGTGGGACGGTCTTTAATCTGAAAGTTGTCAGAGAGTAATGAACTCTGTTGTTCGCAATCAGAGCTTATTTCTCTGTCTTCATCATCAAAAATAGCAAAACGGTTATTTGAATTTGACGTTGTAGTTTTTGTATTATTCGTGTTATTTGTTTTAATTGTTTTGGATGATGTAGTTGCATAGTCCTGTAACGAACTCGCAAAATTATTTGGGTAATACGACCTTTTCTGCTCGTTACAGGACCCACTGACGCACAATTTGTATATAGTGGGATATGTGTAGTATTGTCCATTTTTTCACAATGGCCACTAATCCTCTGAAGAAATTGAGTTAAAAAAATCGCTTTATTCAAGCTCATTTTTTTAAACTCCCAAAATTATTTGGGTAATACGACCTTCTCTGCCCCTTAGAGGTGTCTCTGAAGCACCATCTGGATGTCACCACATTTCCGGAATAAACAATTATTATCATACTCATCAAATGTAGTACCCCTGTTAAGTGCTTAACAGTGCTCTGTTAAGTAGAAAAAGAGCTCTGCGAAAATAAATGGTTTGTGGCTTGGGTTTTTAAATTTAAATTTATCTTAACACACATTAGCAAATCTGCTTTAGAAATTAACAAATAACGCGCAACTTCAACTTGTGTCGACTTCGGTTGTATACGCTGGCTTTATTCCAGGAAAAAAATCTATACGTTTTATAATTCTTGTAATACTAATACAAAGCCAGAAATTATAAAGTTATGACGATCTTAAAGTGAATGAGCGATCTTATTGTTGAAAAACGCTCAATAAGATATTATACAATCTGTACTAGAAAACACATTTACATTTGGAGTTACTAAAAAAAATTTTTTTTTTTCAATTTAACAGTTACTTTTATTTTTAACATTTTACTGGCTTTATACAGTACAGCGTAAAATTAAATAATCGCCGTATGTATTAGATAAAATTACTGCCTGTTCATAGAAGACGCGTGTAAATACTCGTTCGGCCATTTATATTGAAAACAACAATAAAAAAACTCAATTTGTTTTTGTTTCTAATATAAATGGCCGAACGATTATATTCACTTGGCTTCTATTAACAGGCAGTTCAATTAATTTTTTTTATTTTTTTTTATCTATGACCAACACTCAGGAGCTGACTCCTACACATGCGAAGCATTGTGCTGGGAACTATAGGAAAGGGATAGTAGGAAAAACGACAGGAGGTGACTTAATTAATTATTTTGCAGCTCTGCTTTCGCACGTTCTTTTTGTTTTTATACTCGTAGCAGTGCTGAAGCTTCGGTTTAGTAGCCATTTTTATTATTATTTTAGTTCGCCGGTGCTATACAATACCGACGAAGGAGGTCGTTCTGATGTGATTGTGGACTGCTATCAGCTGAAGCCGGTATTGTTCAGTGACCAGTGACTATACCTTCGCCACTGAAACCTTCCGACAACAACTGACACACAAAACCAGACTAAAGCACATCCGAAAAATGCGAGATGTTTATTTTTATTTAAAAATTTTTTTCTGAAACTGGTGTTGAACCCAGGTCTGTTTTTTGGTTGTGTAGTCAACGTGCAGACTACCATCCATCGTGCCATCGCCACCCTCATTTTAGCTGAAATTTATGCTTTTAGAAGAACTTTTATTAGATACTTTTTTCTCATGTGTAAGTTTAATATCGTTAAGCACTGTATGTCCGCAGGTATACTACATATTTGTTTTGAATGAATTTTCATGTTGAGTTTTACGTCTGTACGACTATAATAGTTTTTGTGTTGCATTTCGTTTTGTTTTTGCTGTTGTTGGCCTATTTGCTGATAAATTTACAGCCTTAGGTATTATTTAAATTACTACAAATATGATATTTTTTAACAGTGTTTCTGTTTTTTGTACATATTGTAAATCATATCATAGAAAACTTACAAAGCAAAGTCTAGAATTTCAATTTAATTGTGTAATTAAATAGACATTTGCCAGGAAACGTAAAAATTTAATGAACTTTTGCTGTAGTTTCTACGTACGAGTATATATGTTTATGTATGTACACAAGTACGTATGTTTGGTATGTATATGTGCAATATTTTAATAACTGAGTGGTAATGCTGACATGATGGAAATGGGCTAATGTGTTTTAAGTAGGTGAAATATTCTGGAATGGAAAGTAATAAAACGACTTTTTACAAAAATTTTGAAAATTGATGAAGAGTTTTCCTGGTGGTTTTCGAACTATAACCGCCAAGCAGACGTAAGCGCCAAAAGGACCAAATTATACATGGGAAGGTTTGTTCTTCCTTCATACATACACACAGAAGTACATACGCTTAAATTGTTTTCCCTATAAAATCTGACCATTTCAAACCTTTATTCTGGGAGGTGAGTGACATATCGGGAACTTGACCAAAAAAAGCGAAATGGATAAACATGGCGGTTACAGCATTTTGGCGCAATTGCCTCTATATTTGCTAAACATTTTTAAATGACCTAAAGATGTACATACGTCGGTATTGCGGTTCAGAATCATCGGCGAAACAGTAACACTGCTTTAAACATAAAATGTGAAAAAGCAGAGTTGCAAAAATAATGAAGTTTTCCTCTGTCTATCCCACCACCACCCGTCATCTCTATCACTATCACATTCCGATAGGTGACACTTAGGCTATCATTGCCTGAGTGTTAATTCTCTTTAAAAAATACAGTTACAGACTAAAGTTTAAGTGCACCTCAGAAATTAACATATTGAATAAAAGATAAAATTTTTTGAACATATGTATATTTATTTAAATATAACGGAAGAAAAGTAGCAGCTTTAAATTTTAAAAGGAAAATCGCAATCTGTTCCGCGATTTCCAGAGTGATGGAAAGTATGGTGAACTTCTACCTAATGAAATATTTAGAGTCCAGCAATTTACTGAACGACCTCCAATACGGCTTCCGTTTTAATTGTTACACATATCGTTTTTTTTTTAAATTATAAATTACGGGTTTAGAGCAGATACGTTTATTTTGAAGCTAACGCTGAGTGTCCATACCACACAACTGTCAGAAAAGTGGAATCAGTGTATCTGTATGCTACAAGTTACAGAGCACAAAACGTTGAATTCTACTTTTGTAAGTGTCACAATCAGCGTGAGAACTGGATAACCAAAGGGGACAATTAATATTTTATTTTCAATATTATCAATAAAAATTGACGTATTGCTGATAATTTTACTTTAATGTTTGTAGCGAAACATGCCTTAAAAAGAAGAAAACAAAAAATATTCCGCTAAGTGAGACATTAGTACAGACCTTAAGAAAATTGTTTATGACTAGCATAGGATTTGAAACCAGGACTTTTAAGCTGTTCAACCACTTTCGTCAATCGAATCTTTCCATAAATTCCAGTTCATTGTACGATACAAAATAATCAAAATGCTCTTGTGCATCATTAGAGGTGCATCCATTTGCGGCCGATTTGGCAACATTTCGCCCTACGCATTACATTACATTGTCACATTTGATATGGGAGAATTTAAATCGAATGTACAAAAAAATTTCGTTTCAGACTATAATACCGGGTGGGCCAAAAGTAATAACCCGGTGCATAAGTAATCATCCGATGTTCTTTTGCTGTAATTTTATTTAATAAAAACCTTTGGATCTGCATGTATGGTCATCAACTCTGGCGTCGGCGACTTAGTCCATATCATAATTATATAATAATTTAATATTACAACCCTGAAAAAATGAAAAATCTGCTTGTTTAGAAAAATTTCTAAACACGCTGAAGTCTTATGGGATGTCAAATGAATTACCGCATTATTTACACGTAATTCTTGAATATTTGACACGTCTTAATACAAAGTATTATAGTGTGAAACACACTTAAACAGTAGTCTCTTTATCCACCTCTCAAAACCTCATTTCCTACGGCCAGCACAGTGCCCCCTGAGTGTCGGTCTTAGAAAAAAAAGAGTTTGTCTTAGTCATCTCTCTGTCTCTCTCTCTATACACTTTTAGGTGGAAAGTTCTTAAGAACATTTTCTTTCTGATTTCGACATAAGCAACGTGGTCAGTGATGTTAACAATACGGTAATTACCATATTGTACCATAGTTAACACCTCCCAACAGTAGGCCCGATATTTCTATACTGTACGAAAATTTTAAAAAGTTTTAATTTTTAAGTATTAAATCGAACATTTTTTATAATGTTCCTAGACATGCTATACACATTTCTCCTAAAAACAAAGCATAAAAAGTACGGTTTCATTACAACTGTGTAAAATATGTAACGCCAATTCTAGTTAATTTTATACATTTGTGCCATAAATGGTTGCAGAATACATTTTAACTAAGCTTTAAATATTATAAAAACGCATATATAGATTTTAGTGATAGTACTCTATATTTTTGCTCTATATTTTTATTCCTACTTGTTTCTTTAAGCTTTTGCTGTTTTTTTAAATAAATATATTAAATAATAAAAGTGTATACATGTTTCAATATGTAAGAAAAGATTATTATCTTTTTACAAGGCTTTGAGTACGGTAATTTACCTAAAAACGTTATTTTTTAGGGTTGTACGGGCATCTACATCAAAAAGTTAACATCACTGGTATGTTCAGTTGAACACGAAAAAAAACTTCAATGCAATTTTTTCCTTATTAAGTGTTTGCTGGGTACAATTTTTTTTCCTTAATTAATAATTTGATTCAATCCACGTTTATTTTAATTAATTTTTGTGGTGTTTCAAAACACTGCAATCAGAATTCCATAAAATTCTCAAATGTAAAAAAACTGTGAGATTTTTTCTATCAAAACTGTTAATTGATATTGCAATTTTCGTGATAGTTTAAAATTTATCTATTATTTTAATTGAATCTAAGTTTTTTTTGTATTGAATTTTGATTTAATCTTTTCTGTGAAAAAGTAAACACATTTAAATCTATATTTGTGAATGGCATATTATATATGAGAGCTGCCGGAAATCCTTCTTTTCATGATTAAGGCGCCGGATTGTTAAATACTTTCTTGCGATATTATTTTGTTCTATAGGTCTGGAATTTAAATAAATCTTCAATCTATAAAACCATGACACATTAATTGCAACTAATTGATTCTATCACTGACATAAACTTAATGACAACCATATTTGATATCACTTTATATTAAAATCAATCTATTAAACCAATCAATAGCTTGTCGCCAGAGTCGATATGGTGTAACCAACAAGTAATAAAAGTTGATTTTTTACTTTTCCCTCATACTTTTAGTTTTGTTCCCGCTAAATAATAATAAAATTTGCATTGTATTTGCATCTCGACAGCTATTTTCAAGATTTATGATCTGCCAACAATGTGCCTGGGGCACTAAAGTAGCAAACAGAAAAATTGCCATACACTGAAGTCAAACTAATAAATGCAAGAGAAAGAAAGAAAAAAACTTGCAACTGGAATTTAAATACAACTGTATAACAAATATTCAGAGCAACTGTCAAACGCAATAATTATTTTTTTTTTTTTATTTAAAAAAATTTAATATGTATTTTTAATTTGGATTTTATGTGTCAAATATGCAGATGCGGCTAATGAAAATGTATGCATTTGTTTGTGTGCATGTGTGTGTGTTTTTTTATAGAGAACAAAAATTTTAATAAAATCACTTTTGATTTGTTTTTGTTATGTAATTAGAGAATTTTTCCCTTTTGCAATTATTGTTGTTTTCTTTTTTTTTTAATTTAAAAAATAGTTTGTTAATAAATATTTCACATACAATTCTGTTTATTTGATGTACAAAATATTAATTAAATTGAGGAAAGAGTATATTTAAATTTATGACAGCAATTGTATAACAAGCTGAACAGACTCGAAGTTCTACTGATGCAAACTGAATTAAAATGTTTTGAATTGACTGTTGGCAAAGTACACGAACAACAAGCACCATTTGCATTGAAAATTGTCGAATAAAAAGCGAAATGACAAAAATTGTTTTTAAATTTTTGTTATATTTTTAAATTAAAGATCTTGGTTACAAATTTATTATTACAAATTTCAAATAAGTTTGTAAATTGAAGAATTGTGTCACAGTAGCTTGTATTTTCATATGTACATGTGTGTTTGTGCATATGTTTAAATAAAAATATAAATTATAAATTATTGACAAAATATAAATTGAAATTCTTCTAAACAAAGAATCATATTTTTAAACAAATATTTCAATAATTTATTACTTACAAAACTTGCTGCTTCATATACTGATAATTTATCATTTACCTGTAAAGACATAAATATATTTTTTAATTAAAATAAAAATAAATTGTAAAATAAATATTTTGTGAGCATGGCAATTAATCCTTTAGAAGTGCAATAAAATCAAATCTTTTATAAATAAAACATTAAAAAATTCTAAGAAAAACATACAAACTCTTCAAGCAGTTACATCGCAAGAAATTGGAAAATTGCAGAATAAACTTAAAATTATATTTTAGAGAATTTGTCATATGTCTCATATACTCAAACGACGACATAAATCCAAAAGTTAATGGAAAGAAAACATGCACTTTTAAAATTTTAGATTTACTCACAACTCAATACGAAAATAAATGAAAATAAAGTTAAATTAATTAAAATAATATTCTATTCTCAGAATGTCAATTTATAAACAATTTGTATATATAATAACAAGGTGAACTCTTATCAGGTGAACTTATAAACCCAACTGCCGACTATTTATCATTGTTGGATATCAAAATTGTATGAACTATTGTTGACAACGTAGAGAATGATTTTTGCGGTTGTTGTACTGCATAATACTTTTGTTGCCTTTTGACAAAACATCATAAGTGAAATTTTAAAATTGTTCAAGAGTACGGATTTGGGAGTGAGAGGGATTTTCGAGTCGCCAGAATCATCATTGTTCAGCCAGATTTATGCGCCAGAACCGGGGAAAATTCAACATGTCGAATGCGTGCCACCCAAAGAAGCCGTGGCGGATATTTAAACCATATTATATTCCACGCATAATGGGTCTTTCAAACGAATAAAAAATCTGTTTATTTATTTATTTGTCTATGGCAAATAATCGATGATAGCTCACACACACTTTGTTTATTTAAATTTAAAGACAGAAAGCGCTTAATGAAAGATCCTGTATATTATTAAATTCTAGAATATACATTTCATGATGTAATTATTTTTATGTTTATAAATACAATCTATAAGTCTATTATTTTTTTTAATTTCACGTTTTTAGAACATAATTCTTTTTTTCTTGGACAGGAAAAATTCTTTATATATGGAATGCATGGCACTGGGACGACTAGAAAGAGGGATAGTGTCGTAAATAGACAGGTGGTGAGAGTGATAAGAAGATAGAGAGAACTTAATTCTTGAACAACTCTGCATTTGCGTGTTAATTATAAAACAATGATGTTAATTTTGACGCATTATTTTCAAGCTAAGGGGTGCCGTTTTTTTACTATTTTACTTCGCGGACGTTTTATTGCTCAAATGCCGACAAAGGAGAATGCTGTAGCACGGAAAAATCGAAAAATTTTTTTTTTTAATTTGACTGCGCTGAGAATCGCACCGGGGTCTTTCTGGGAATTATATAGTTTTGCATTGAATAACAGAGATTTACAAATGAACTCAGATGAAGCAGAACATCTCTGAAAATGTTCTGATAACTGGAATATTTTCTAAGAAAAAATTTGTTGACATGACTTGTTTCAAAAGCGTTGACAGGAAAATCAACAAACATACCAAACTCTAGTAGTTGTGAAATAATATGCCCACGTACCACTTCATTAAAAATACAATTTTTTCTTTAAACTATACGAAGTTGTTCAACCCTGGAATAACACATTCTAAGGGAAATTAAGCAACATTAAATACTAAATTAAATAAAACAACACTTAACACTAAAATGAAACGAATTATGACAAAATTTATTTCTCTATATATTTACATGAGGCTCATTTACACTTGCTACTGCTGCTGCTACTTATTATTGTTGCTGTTCGCAGAAGTATAAAATATTCAATGATGCCTTTACATGCACAGATGAGCAAACAAAAGAACGGAACGGCAGTTAGACCGACCAATAAGCCAACAGACACACCACACAATATATAAATAAATGTCTATTTCTATAATATTTTTGAACTAATTAACGATTATGGGCAAGTAAGTTGAAACCTACTGCCCAAATGTTGTCTAACGAAAACATTTATATATTAGGATTTGTTTACAGACACATAAATTTTAGTAATTCTTACTTACTAACCCAAATTAAACAACTAAATATCTAAATGGAATGCATGTGTGAATGTGTATGTGTGCCAAATAAGCCAACAATTTAATGTATGCTAGAAATGAGCATGAGAGTGTGTGAGTGTGTGTGTGTGTATTTATTATTTTACATTATGGCAGCTTCTGACTCGTGAGTAAGTTTTAATACACAAAATCAAAGAAAAGAAAGTTTCACTCTTGGATAGAATTTTATTCAATTCAATTAAAATTTATTTTTCGATTAAAGTGGTAAACGACGCGAATAAATTGGTAACCTTTGCTGAAAGTTTTGCAAAATCGTACATAAACAATAATTTACAAGTTACAATTTTTTATGTCTAACAAATTTTTTTTTGTTCAATTTTAATTGCCATGAGCTTTGTAATGCTTAATGGGGGAATTAGATAATTGGCTCGGTTGCTTTTTTAATAAGGATAGAGTGGATGAGTCCATATTGATAACAGGGTGATAGATTTCGCAACATTTTCTAAAAACCATTTTTCGAACAGGTCGTGTATTTGAAATTTAAAACAATCAGGTTTGATTTGTAAAATCAGAGATTTTTCTAGTCATCTTCTTTTCTTGATTTTTAAACACAGGCTATCACAGGTATATTAATTTTGTAAATGCAACATGTGATATATTCAGCAGAATTTCTCGATGTTTAGAATGATTTTATGTGTAGACATATGTATATCGTTACCATAATTTATTTTACATTTTCATATAGATGATAGTTTAAAAGAACAAAAATGCAGAGTTCCTACGGGACATTACTTATAGAATTTAATAGAGAAACTAACTTTGAAAAGTAATCACGACTACAGTACTTAATTTATTTATTATAAAGTTTCCTGTTTCAGTAAAATAAAGTATTAGTTGGGGCCTTTCAATATTAAGTTGACGATATAGTACATATCGCACACTACATCCTAAACAGTCACACCTTAAAAGTCAGAAATGTTCGGGAGAGGCAAAAATTTTTGTTTAAATTTTGCGCTGTAATTTTCGAAGTAAGAGGTCCTTTTCAGTTGTGTCTCTTTAGTCTCAGTTTGTCCAAGGAGTGGTGGGCATTATATCACATTAAATAGCCGTAACTCTAAATGATGCACCACAAAACTTGAATTTTTTTAATTTTATGGCTTCACAACTAGAAGGAATACTATTTATTGTACAAGCGACATAAGTAACATAAAAAGAGACTTAACTGTATTTTTGCAGTTATACTATTTTTAGTGTTCACACATATTGAATTTAGTCAATTTAGCTAACTTAATTAGCCAATCACAGCTGGAAAAAAAAACAACGATCTGAGGTATAATTCGCTGAACATCTGTTTTTCCTTTTTGTTGTTTTTTATTTACTATTTTGACATCTGACTTACCATTGTGCCGAATATTTTCATTTCACTGAACAGACTTCTCAGAAGGGTTGCATATCAAGTTTTTATTACTTAAAGTGCAATAACTTATTTTATATTTTCTGTGGAATATTGGGCTCCATAATGGCATTTATTGCAAAAATCTTAATAAAAGTGCATGTCTGAATACCGTATTATAGTGACGCAAACACAGTTAGAGATTTAAGGAAAAAAACGATATTGAATTGTAACTGTTCATGATTTAGTCGGCGATATGTAAGTATATAGTAAAGTAATTTTGATGCGTTGACCTGCCTAAATGTGCAGGTAAAAATTATGTTAAAAGTACAGGTGAAAAACAAGCAAATAACAAAGCATTTTAAAGAATAGTGACAAAAGATAATAAATTTTAGGTATTTAACTCAAAGCCTAGCTGAGATTGATAGTTTGTATGAAAGTAATTTTGAAATTACATATAAAAAAAGTTTGGCATTTCTGTTAAATGTCCGACTACGGAATGAGCACTTCAAAAACGCAAAAAGTTATAAGAAAAATTAATTTTTCGCAGTTAAATCAATTGTGCACTTAATAAAAGTCAAATGAAGCACTATATAATATTTTAACGTTGTGACAACTTATTTAGCTGCACGAAAACTGAGTTTTAAAGGTTAAAAAAAACTGAATTATTATTATTTAGATGCGTTCGTAGGCTAGTGCATTAGTCTGGATGTTGCGGATTCGATTCCCGCCTAGACCCTGGGTGTATCAGCAGACAAGCTTTAAGAGCTTCCCAGAATAAGAAAAAAAAAACAAACGCAACTAATTTACATTTCAAGTAACCATAGCACTGAAAGCACAGGATTTAAATACCAACAAATTGAGTATATTTTAAAAGCGCTACTAATCCATCCAAAATATGTTTTAACTACGTCTCTGAATGTTATTTTGTGTTAAGTGTCTATTAGACAATTATATAATATTTGGGTCAAAATGTGACTTAATTACAGTCGACAGTGACTACAAGTTTGTATGTACATATTAAATAAACATGTTTATAAATTTATACACCAGATATAACAATTTTATATTTAATTAATTTTCCTTTGTTATACATGTTTCTGTACAAGGGAAAAAATTAGTTAAAACATTAATTGGAATAAGTAGTAGTTTTGAAATTAATTTTAAGCAATTTGGACAAAATAAGAAAATTGAATATAAAAATATAAACCAAATTGTATTCTAGACACTTAAATAACATTAAAGAAAAATTTAGCTATAATCATTACAGAGTGAAACTTGGAAATCAACTTTAACTGGCCGAAGAATCAAGAGGTAATCACACCCCTATCGCGAATAAGAAATCATATTTTTGTTACCTTGGAGAAGAACAATGGTATCATGAAGTTCATGTGGAAATTTTTTCTCGTTATCAGTTCTCAGTGAATGTAGAAAAGGGAAAAAGATTTGAAGGATCAAGAAAATACCCTAACCTAACCTATTTGAAAAACATAAAACTGAATTAAAAATTTAACCAATTTTTATTTAATGCAGAAATAAAAATTCGACGACCAGTGAATTCGCCACCCACTTAAAAAAAGTTGTGTATTTGAACAATAAAAGTACCTGAATGCAAGAATTTAAATATAGTTTGAAAATTAAAGAATTTAAATAATAAAATAAATAAAATTAGAGTCTCAAAACGTTTAAAGAAAATGTTGAGACTTAGAACTATCATGTACTAGCAGCTTAAGTTAATCTGTAAGAGAACTGCAAAACTCGGGCGCCATATCTTCAACTATCGTTCGCGATAAAGAGAATATTGCTCATCAGTCACGGGAAATGGTTCATGATTGCAATTTTGGGAAAAGGGTATATACTTCGAAGGAAAAAGTACTCACCATATGGGTAATTATATATATAGTATATATAAATTTTACTTAAAATATATTTTTAAGGGTTTTCTAAAGCAACGATTATGTTACAATTAAGTACAATGTCTAATTTTTTTTTAACTTTACCAACTTTGGTTTTAAAATCGAAAATTGAAAAATCAAAAATGTGGACCTTTGGCAAAAAAAGTTATATCTTTCCAATTATTATAACTAGATATATGTTCCAGAGAAAGTTCGGTTAGGTTTAGAGTCAGTAGTATTGGAACACCTCCACCCGGAGACCGAAAAGGTCCATTGTGCATCCTTTCGAGGAAATACGATAGAAAAGGAGAAGGCATAGCGAAGAAAAAAATTATGAAAGATTCCGCCACCAGACAACATCACCTGTCCTGCAACTAACTTATTCCCACAAAGAATTCCTCTATACTAAGCTCCGTAATATCGCTTAGCTCCAGCAGCAACCTGCAATTGTGAGGCCTTATTACTACTACTTTGTAAATAACTACATTACATTCAAATAATTTTTTAACATAGTTGGCCGGATTTTTATATCAGGAAAGAAAAAACAAAATTAAATGATAGGGAAAATTAGAACATTTATTTTCATTTAAAGAAAAAGTGAACTTTGAAGAACTTGTCAATTAAATTATAAGACGGGTATTAATAATATAGTTTTTTTTGTTCTTTCAATTAATATTAAATTTGTGAAATTGGTTGAAAATTAGAATTCAAAGAGGAAAAAGAAAATTGAGTCCAGGTAAGCAAGGATATTATCCTGAAAATATTTAGAGAAATATCATATTTCTTTTAAATTGCAATATATTATTTTGATAATAAAATTTTTTTTTATGTTTTAACTTAATTAACTAAATTTTATTTTTTCAACTGAAATATTATTTGTAAACTTATGTATTCTTAAAAACACACATACAGGGTGGCTGATGAAAGCCGATACCGAAAGAAAACTCGATAACTTTTTTTCTATCTAAGTAATCTGGAATTTTTTTTTGGTTTTTGTAGATTGATTATTAGATTTAACGAAAAAGAAAAGTGGGATACTGGAAAAAGAATGCCGCTATCACGCATTGGCGTCCGTAGTTTAAGGCTCATTTCAAGAAACTCAACCTCCCGTTGTCCCCCCAGATCGCCTGACCTAACTCCACTGGACTTTTTCTCGTGTGGTTATTGTAAACAAGACAAATGTGGAAGAACTAAAAGAATCAATTCCAGCGATAATAGCTGCAGTTCCAGCGTTAACTTTGCGGGCAGTAATGAACAAGATACCGCACATGCATCGATGAGCAGAGCGGCATTTAAATTCGATTATCTTTAAAACTAATTCAATGTGCTTTCAAATGAAAATAGATTGAAAATATTCCATGCATTGCAAAAGAAGTTATTCCAGTTTCTTAATGTAGCAAAATTCATCAGCCACCCTGTACTTATTCTATATCGTAAACATATCGCGGACATATAACGAGAAAGAAAGAAGAAAAATTTTGTAAAACTTCAAACTCAAGATCCATTGACATCGGGCCCGGAGTCTACATAGGATAAAATTTGGTGAGTTATAATAATTTATATTTTTTCTTTCTTCTTTTCACTGAATTTACATACAACCAAAACACACATTATTAAAAATAAATTAAATAAAAAAATATATACTTTAGCATAATGTAACATATTTAGCATAATAATTTAATTTTTTTTTAATTACATTCTACTTAAAAATTACATTTCACTTTTAAATACACTAAAAATAATTAAACTTAATTACTTAGATAGTATGTCATATTTAATCATCACCAATATGATTTATTTTAGCAAAAAAAAATAGTTATTCCATCTTCTCCTTTTGAGCTAAGCTTTATTATTTTGTATTTATTTATATTTTTTTTGTAATTAACTTAATTGCTTTATTTTTTTAATTTATTTATTTTCTTTATTTGGTCGATCGGTTTAGTAGCTACCTAAATTTTAAATTATATATAGCAACCGGTAAACTGATTGAGTAGGCCACAAATCCACTCCAATTTCCCTGAGCATAGCTGGTATAAATAGGTAGCATGGTTACTATTCTATTATAACCTCAGCGGTTTGGTTTGTTATACAATCCAGCCCACCATGTTGCAAGCAATGACTATTACAGACAATCTGCTCAATGTTCTCCTCGTGAGCCTCCCACAGCCTGCAAAGATGTGAGGGAATGGTGTTCTATTTGCTGACCGGCAGATTGTCCACGTAATAGCTAACGTCTACACTGTTCGAAAATCTTAACGATCTCTTAGATCACATAGACACGAGAACCCGTACCTACTTCCGTCTTCGACCAATTAGTGAAAATCTCCCACCCCTCATATCAACGCCCTTCCTTATTAGCGCACAGTTTCCTATTCGAAAGGACTAATTGAGGCGTCCTACCAATTCCAGAAATAGTAATAAGAAAATCGACTTATCTCGAGTTTCACCCGATTTGCGTTTAACAAAACAACTTGTCTTCAATGTTTTAGACTTTTCTTTAAATATACTTATACAAAAAAAAATTTAATTGAGTATTTCTGTTCTCCTCACAATTTCGAAAATAGAATTTTTTTTTGTCCGTAGAAATTCTTCTAGTTTTATATCTTAATAAAACGAGCTGTTTTGCATGAAAAGAGTACCAGTAAACTAAAACTTTATCCGTAGCCGCATGGATGAATGTGGCTATATCACAGGTTTATAAGTTTAATTTCCTCAAATAATCTCGCATTTCTTTTTACAAAAAAAATGACCAGAAGCAGAGTTTATTGCATTTTTTTATGACCGATAACGCACACACAAATAAACTTAAGCTGACACTTCATTTCATCCCCTTTGCTATTTATTGCCTCATCTTATCAAATGAAAAAGCAACCAATTTAGTATCTCAATATTTGAATGAAAAGCACTTGCCTCATTGTATGCATTCTCCCCCAAAAAACATGAATGTGAACATTATAATAAATATTTCTTTCCCATTTCAAAATCTAGCGAATGGTAGCAAATTCATTACCCACCAACATATTCAAATTTTCCTTATTGTGTTTATAGCATTATGAAAATATTATTATTGTTATTGCATTCATAATTGACTTTATTAAAATGTATAATTTTCTAATTAGTCGTCGGGAGCATGTGGGTATGCTTGTGTGCACGAGAAGACCTTAATAGCATGTGAGCTGCGCATTTCACCATAAAGGTGGTTTTCCTTTCCTTTATTAGCTTTTCATAATAACTTTCACATTCACATTCGAAGGTATTACATGAGCATGTTTAAATATATACATATATTGCACATGTGTGTGTATGCAGGTTTGTCTTCAGACATACTCGCATCTACCAGCTAGTGGTGATAAGTACGATATACTCGCATTGTGTTGCAGCATTAGAATAAACAATATTAATTAAATAATATTGCGTTATGCTTTTGTGTTAGAGTACGTTTGTGTGCATGTGTTCAAATGTTCAAATGTTTCTGTAATTAATTAGTTCTTAATATGACAAATGAATTATTGGTTAGTAGCAATTAGTTGCTTGAGTGCCTGGGAAATACTACCTTAAATTGTAATAAGCAGGTGTTTTCTAGAGCTCCATTCTGCATTTGTATTTAAAAAATTATAATATTGTTTTTTTTTTTTTTCATCCCTACTTTCGTTTCTAAGGTTGCATTTGTGCGATTTTGACTAATGATAATTAATTAACCATTTCATAAAACATTGAAGAACGACTAAGTGAAACACCCCTTCTTTGTGGCATGTTAACAAAGGTTATAATTAGTTTAGGGTATAATTTGAATACAAATGATTGATGCCAATAGAAATTGAGTGACTGTGATCATTGGAAATTTAATTGAATATTGAATATTTCGTCGCATGTTAAATTGATACAATAAAGCTGCTTTTAGACACCATGTACTTTACAGTGTCCATGTAAAATTTCCTACTACAAAGTGCACAGATTGTGTGTAAAAAGTAAAAAAATTTTCTTGTGTCAAAGTCAGAGTGCTTTTACAATGTAAAAGTTTTCAATTACAACGTATTTTATTTTGAACTGACAAGGTATCTGACATCAGCTGTTTTGCAAGTCAATTGTGTTTGTGGTTCGCCAAATATACATATATTAAAATGTTATACATTTATACAATTATACATATTCCTTTACGAAACAAAATTTTTAATTAAATTAATTAAAACAGAAGAAAATATAAATGAGGGGCCAAATTACGAAATTCCTATACATTTGAAGAAAATTTTATTTGAAATTTCGATACGAGTCGAAAGCCCAGAATTTGCCACTGTATACAGTGGAGGTCCAATAAGACGTACTTTCGTTCGGAGCTAAAAAAAATCCATTTTATTTATTATTTTACTTCGCTGACGTTTTATTACTCAAATACCGACAAAGTAGAGCCCTGTTAAGGCAGACCCAATTGCAAAATATTTGGTGTAATCGAGAATTCGTACCGCGGATCAGCAAAATTGTTGAACCGTTAAAAAAGAATTTAAAAAAAACAATTAAATAATTTATAAAAATTACAAGAAGATATTAATTTCGATGTAATAATGACCGCGAGTGTTGCAGCAGCAGCACCAACAAAAGATATTATAGTAACTGATGAACAGCTTCTAGCCAATATGCGTCCTTGCAGAAGAATAGAAATGAGATGGGCAGGTTAGGTACAGATGTAAATATATTTTATAATGTGCTTTACATTTGTTAATCAATAGTTTCCTTTTTAAGTTTGATGAGGGTGGCGATGGCACGATGGATGGTAGTCTGCACGTTGACTACGAATCCAAAAACAGACCTGGGTTCAACCCCAGTTTCAGACTAAAAATTTTAAAATAAAAATAAACATTTCGCATTTTTCTGATGTGCATTAGTGTGCTTTTGTGTGTCAGTTGTTGTCGGAAGGTTTCAGTGGCGAAGGCATAGTCACTGGTCACTGAACAGTAACGGCTTCAGCTGTATGCAATCCACAGGCACACCAGAACGCCCTCCTTCGTCGTTATTGTGTAGCACCGGCGTAGTAAAATAATTACTAAAAAAAATTGCTGCTAAAAACTAAGCTTCAAAATTTAATACATCTCCTTGAGATCAGAGACGTTACAACAATGCTATAAAAACAAATAACGTGCAAAAAGCAGTGTTGTAAGATAGTGAATCTTCACCTCCTATCATTTCTCCTACTATACTTTCCCTCTAGTTCCAGCACTGCATGTGTAGGAGTCATCTCCTGAGTGCTGGTCCAAGATAAAAAAAAATTGTTCAGCTCACATCACTGGCAACAGCTGTTTTCGATTATATTTGTATAGGAATCATTACAAGATTTACACGACAGATTTTATTTGCAATATTGCAAAGTCGAATTATTTTAATTTCTTCAGTTGTTTTTAGCATTTTGATATCAAACATTAATAAGGGTTTTTTTCTTATCAGCCGAATAAATTTTTTGAAATAGCAGACGGAATTATAATTTTCGTCAATTTAGCCTTTATTACTTAAAAGCCATGTTAAATATGTTCATTTTTCTAAATAAATCTAAATTTTACCATGAATTCGGTAGCCAATTACACATTCCGAAATTCTGTGTTCATTTTACTGGCAAAAACAGAAAACAATAAGATTGGACAATATGAATAAAAAGTCCCAAGTTATTTAAGATAAGCGCCATAAAAAGAGGTACTCAAATCAGCAATCCACCGGTTGATTCTCATCAAATAAATCTTTTGTTGATTATTTTGTTTGTTTTGTGCTTGTTTTTCTTTTATTATTGTTTAATATTATTTTGTTTAATGGTTCACAAACAGTCTCAAAGCACGGACAGCAAGAACATTAAGTAAATTATGAAAATGAAATAAAAATTAAATAATATAAATTATGCAAATTGTTATTAAAAGCGTAGCGTTCGTTCGGATGAAGAGAAAAAATAAATAAATAATAATTATATTCATCAAATGAAACAAAAACAACAGCAGAAAAAGAAAAATGAATTTCCGTTGTTAATTAAAATTAAAGCCAGGCAGCCATCCGGTTACTGGAGTCTGGATGGCATAACAGAAAAAGTTGAACAAATAATAGTAACAAATTTAAAACGAATTAACATTGTTTAAAATACTCGTACGCATGAAGAGGGTTTCTTTTAATTCAAGCACGATTTAAATTGTAATATTAAGCGGCTTAACAAATCGTCTCGTAACTAACCACACGTGTAAAATAATTCAGAATGTTTAAATGTGTAAAACTTTCCAAAACTGAAATACAGGTATAAGACAGGTAGTCTTATACCGGAATAGATTTTACGGCTATTCAATATGTTAATGCTATTTTCCCAGTGCAGGACATGATTCTTTATTATAAATAACTTTGCGTGCCATTTATATATTTTATGTTACATTATTGAAAATGATTTCAAATTCTGATAACATTTAGGAATTATAAAATTCACTAAATTTCGTTTTCTGATATATCATGTATGTATATGTGCCTGGTACTTTTTTAAATATTCCACGCGTAATGGTGTCGAATTGTATAAAAAATATTCACGAAATGTTCATAAAACAATAACAATTGGGGTATTCACAAGGTACTCATAAAGTCATACATTTTAAAATAATAACACGAAAACCGGAGCTACACAATACCGAAGAAGGAGGGCGTTCTGATACGATTGTGGATTGCTATCAGCTGAAGCCGGTATTGTTCAGTGACCAGTGACTATGCCTTCGCCACTGAAACCTTCCGACGACAACTGGCACACAAAGACATACTAATGCTCATCAGAAAAATGCGAGATGTTTATTTTTATTTTAAAATTTTGGTCTGAAACTGGGGTTGAACCCAGGTCTGTTTTTTTGGATTTGTAGTCAACGTGCAGACTACCATCCATCGTGCCATCGCCATTCGCTTTGTTTTTATTTTCATTATATGTATATGTGACAGCGCATAGAGAAAGGGACCTAAGGGTAAAAAAAAGCAATTTTCACTTTTTTTTTTTTTGGATGTGGAAAACATCTGAGCATCGATTGAGACCGATCCCATGCCCCAAAAGTGTTCCCTCCCAGAGATATGCGCGTTTTATGAAAGTGAAGTACACCAAAGATACACGTATTTAAATCTTTAAAATGGCTCTCCTGAACAAAACCGGTTTTTACCCTTAGGTCCCTTTCTATTTTGCGCGTCACATATATGAATGATTTAATTAAAGAAACGGTTACTGAAGTTAAACAAGTTTGCATACTTTCAAGCAATAAAAGCGAAAAATTTAAAAAATCGAACGCAGAGGTGGACATTTTGAGGGTGGCGATAGCACGATGGTTGGTAGTCTGCACGTTGACTACACAACCAAAAAACAGACCTGGGTTAAACCCCAGTTTCAGACAAAAAAATTTTTAAATAAAAATAAACATCTCGCATTTTTCTGATGTGCATTAGTGTTTCTTTGTGTGTGAGTTGTTGTCGGAAGGTTTCAGTGGCGAAGGTATAGTCACTGGTCACTGAACAATACCGGCTTCAGCTGATAGCAATCCACAATCACATCAGAACGCCCTCCTTCGTCGGTATTGTGTAGCATCGGCGAACTAAAATAATAATAAAAATGGCTACTAAACCGAAGCTTCAGCACTGCTACGAGTATAAAAAAACTAAAGAACGTGCGAAAGCAGAGCTGCAAAATAATTAATTAAGCTTCACCTCCTGTCGTTTCTCCTACTATCCCTTTCCTATAGTTCCCAGTACAATGCTTCACATGTGTAGGAGTAATCTCCTGAGTGCTGGTCCTAGATAAAAAAAAAAAAAAATTCAATTAAATTTTATTCAAAAACCTATTCATATGAATCAACCATATGAAATACCGTGTATGACCGTGTATAGAAACATTTCGTTGAGTATGATTTTGTTACAGTTGTGCTATTGAAACCCCTTTCTTATTGTATCGTTAAATACGATTTTATTTAGCACGGCATTTTCGAGATGTGAAAACACAGTGTTAAGCGGAGTCTACATGTAGCTAAAAAAAATTGTATTTGAAAATAGATTTATTTTATTGTAGTGTTAGAAATAATGCCTGTCATTCAACACTACATGTACATCCATAACACTTATAAGATTTTGCTCCTTTGCATTTCTTTGGGTAGCTTTAATGAAATCAACCAGAACATATTTTATAATTATACGTATTAGTGTCATTAAATAAGAATCTAAACATTAATATTAAACTAATAAAAATATAAAATTCTCTTTTCCATCATCATTGACTAACCAGAACTGTTTACAGCTGCAATTATTTTTGTTTTTTCTTTTAATCGATTGTTGCGATCACAATTCCAGAGAATTGTAATAAAACACTTTTTATTTTTTATTTTATTTTTTTTAATTTTCATGTGCAGTTTTACCCGTAATGATTATTGCCAAGTTTTTATTGACATTTTTACTTCTTCCTTTCTTTTTTTTTAGATACAATATTTAGACACACATTCTATTTTCTGCAGCTCCGGTACATTTTTAGAAATACAAAGAGTAGTGGCGGTAGAACATCATGTCTTATAAAGTTAAAATGAACTTGCTGGAGGCTTGGTGGTGGTGTTCATTGTAAATAAATGTTCAAGTGCTATTAGATCTGTAAGGTGATAAGCTTAAATCTTAAATTTCTTCTAGCAATGTACTTTTTCCTTTCTGATTCACATCATCAGTACCCCAGCAACAAACAAGTGACTGCGTTCATGACTTCTTAAGCACTTCTTTATCTGAATTTATTTCTGAAGCCATCTTAAATCTTAACAACATTACCACTTTCGAACTCATGGAAAGCGCATTCAAGTTTGCCGATTAATTCATGTGAAGAACTGCGCTGTTTTAATTTCATTTTTATACGAATACTTTGTATTCATTACGAGCAGTTTCGTTAAATGCAAAGGCATGCTAAAACGTAACTAAATCATGGAACATGCATGGGTTGAGAGCACTGATTTAAATGAGGAACTGTTTTGTTAAATGTTAACACGTGCTCACCATTGACACCCCTATATTAAAATCATGCATTCTTCGTCTAAATTGAAGCAGTTCATTTACAATGGAATCCAAGCATTAACTATTTATTTTCCATGTGTTTTTTTTTTGCTGGGACATGGCTTATTATGGCAATTGAAGGTGCCAGCGTATTGCTTGGATGTTTTAGATGTGTTATAAGCAGAGGTTCTATAGCAAAAAATGGCAAAGGATGCTAATGAATTTCAAATAAATCTGTGCTTATTTAGCAAAAGTGGAACAACATTTCCAATCTGAAACTCTTGTGTCATGCGCCAAACAAGCTCGATTTCACACGCAATAAATTTTCGCATTTTCGTTTATCAAAATACATTTCTAAGTCCACGTTCTTTAAGATTTTGTTTTGCAGAGGTTTTTCCTGTCACTTTTGACCTGCGAAAATTAAAATCGAATGTCCATAAATACTACTCCCTCTACCCTCCCGCCCAAAACTTTATTTCATAGTTCCAACACAATGCAACGCATGATGTAGAGGTCATCTCCTGAGTACCGATAAAAAAAAAAATAACTATTTTCCCCAAATATACGTGGTTTGTTCAAAAGAAAAGGTGAATTTTGTTTTCTTCGATTACAATAGCGTGTTGCATCATGAGTTCTTGCCAACAGGTCGTACGCTTAAAAAGGAATACTACAAGAAAATTATGCAACGTTTGTGCGAAGCAATACGGCTCAAACCATCGGAATTGTGGAAAGAAAATTCATGGATTCTGCATCACGATAATGCATCAGCTCACACATGAATGCTCGTGATCAATGTTCGTGATTTTTTTTGGTCAAAAACAACCACCTCAACCACCAAATTCAGCAGATTTGGCTACCTGCGGGTTTTTCCTTATCGCAAAACTGAAGAGAATAACGAAATGAAAGCGTTTTGATACAATTGATGAGATAAAGTCAAAATCTAAGAACGAGCTGATGGCCATACCGAAAAGCGCATTTCAGAAGTGCTTCGAGTATTGGAAGAAGCGCTGGCAGAAGTGCGTATATCTGAGAGGGATTACTTTGAAGGGGACAAAATGGCTATTGATGAATAAATAAATACTTTTCAAAAAAATTAAAAATATATCTTTTCTTTCGAAAAAAAAACCTCGTATATTTGGGGAAAATAGTTTTTTTTTTTTTTGATCGGTACTCAGGCGATGACCGTATGTGCGTAACCACGTTTCGCATTCGTAATTAGTGACTCTCGTATAGTTTTTCAGCTCAGATGAATTTCTAATATTATAACAAATAATACATGTATGACATACGTTTATCTTCAGGTGGGAGGTAAATTTCACAAAATCACGTGTTTTTTCAAAATAATTTTTTATACTGTTGAAATCAGATTTTTTCCTCTATCGGTAGGTAAAAATAAAGTCCTCTCTAATATAGTTGTCGAGATACTCGTATCGGAAAGGGATTGAATATATCAAGAATCAGTTGTAGCGCAAGACTCCGTTTATTCTCGATGATCTCAAACTTCTATTCATATTGACTCTTTTCCAAATGATTTTCCTTTCATATTCATTTATTTTAGGCCGGCATTGACTGATACCTTGAATAATTATCTCACAAAAAATATAGAAGGTCATCTGACCCCAGGGAATATGGTCGAGATTAACGCTTGCAAGACCCAATGTTGCTTGTTTACACAGGGATACAATCACGCTGATTCATCTACAATCATAGCTGCTAAAAATATATAGAGAAATCGGAAGCTCTTCATGTTCTTGGCATGACAATTCAGTTCAATGTTCCATAAACTGAGCACATTTTTAAAATATGAAAATAATCATTCAAATGCCTCGGTTTTCTAAGATTTTTATCATTTTCCTTAAGCACTACTCCCTACATAACCCAATCAAAACCTAATTTCCTAGTTTCAGGGAATGCTATGCATATATAGGAGTCATACCCCAAAAAAGAGAAATTTATTTCTTAATTAAAAGAAGGAAAGAAATTACATTTCTCAAGCAATGGTGAACAGTTTATATTTCGTTTTAGTCATAATTTACTGTTTAGTTCAATCAAACAATAATGACATAAAACACTTTCCCATTAAATTTGAACTTATAAATCCAATGACAAAATATTTCTCTACACCCAATAAACATTCCATGTTCTAACCATTACAATCCTTGTTAATTGTTTTTATAAATCCTCAGTATTTAACAGGTAAAGCCTTAAATACAAAACGATTTCCTGTTAACCCTATGGGAATGAACCATACCTGCATACAAATAAATTGAAGTGACCATGTATTCCATACGTTTCAATACAACGAAGTGATAAAAAATAAAAAATAAAAAAATAGACCACCTGTAGCGTTAATATGGAAGCGAATATAAATAAATCTGACACACACAATACACTAACTGGAAGTCAAGTGAACGGAATATGTTTTGCTTCAATGATGCGACACTCAATTTCAACCTGCGATAACTAAACTTGCGCTCAAATTGAGTTTCAGATCGTTAATGCCAGCAGAGATAAAGTCGAATAAGAGGAGTGAAAGGTGGTCTCTTTCCTTGTATGTGGACTGTAGACAATATAATTACATCGCACATCTTCGGTTAAACCCTCAAAAATAAAGAGAGGAAAAACAACAAGAACCAAAGCATCAGCATATATTCTTAAGATCAACTGGCAGCCAAAAACAAAACAAGTAGCAAACTGTATGAAACATTAGCAAATCTGTTGGGAATTTTCAACTCATTTCCTTTTGGCGATTGCAAGACGCTGCTAAAACAAGATGTGATGCGATACAACGATATGATGTAAAGACGTTGCAATAAGATAATATTTAATAATGAAGCCAGATATAAAGCCGGTGCATTGGGTTGCGATTCGTTGTCAATATTTCAGAGTAATAAGGCGGCTTCTTAGTGAAGTGAGTTTGACTTTGGCATACTCGTGTAAAAGGTTTAGCTGTTGAAAGAGTAGCAATAGCAGTTGTACGTACTGGCATTAGCAAACACTTTCAGATCAACATCATTACAGCCAACCCCAATCACGTATTGACTCCATACGTACGATTAGACGTTTGCTTTCTTTTAAATTGAAATACTAGACGACATACAAACGTTAAAGAATTGTTTTGGGGGTCTAAATAACAAGAACAAAAACGAAATTATACATTTCATTAATACTTCTGCCAGGTCGTAAGTGGGTACAGTGGTATATTTGAAAAAGTATCGGAGTTTTTGTAATTTTTTTAAGAGAAGTAACACTCAGGCAACGATTGCATACTACCAGGTGTTAACTTCAATAGGAACGGGTACTGATAGCGGTAATATGTGATGAAGAGATAGAAATAATTTTTTCCATTATTTTTTCAACTCTGCTGTTGCCCGTTTTTTTTTTCTTGGACCGGCATTGAAGGGATGACCCCTACACATGCGGTACATTGTTCCGAAATAAGTTTTTGGGAGAAGTGGTAGAGGGAGTAGTGTTTATTGACATTCGTCAAAAGTGAGAAGAAACATCTCTGCGGGTAGCCCGTTCCACATACGTGCTGTTCGGCTAAAAAACGAATTTTCTCTTAAGGTGTAGTGTGAGTCGTTGACACAGCGACCACATATGATGATGGTAGCGTTTTGCGCGCGAATTGCGGTTTTCATTATAACACATCGCATTATAGTGACGATAGAACAACGAAACGACTGTTTGTTTTTATAGTAATGTTGCCGTGCCTCTGATGTCAAGGAGACGCATTCGATTTTTTAAAATGTATTTGGTAGACGTTATATGATGTTACACAATACCGACAAAGGAGGGCGCTCTGTTGTTACTTGCGGATTAGTATCAGCTGGAGCCGGTATCGTTCTGTGACCAGTGTTTAAGCCTTCGCCACGGAAACATTCGTAGATCAACTAACACAATGCACGTCACACTAATGCACATCAGAAAAATGTGAAGTGTTTTTATCCTTTAGTCGGATACTGGGCGCGAACACAGGACTTTTGGTTTTGAAGTCAACCTGCTAACTACCTTAGCCATCGCCACCCTCATTGTCGCCCACAAGACCACAGCAGACGACAGTAATATCGCGCTCAAACGATTAACAGATAAAATATTCAAGAACGGCTATTGCTAGTGACACGATAAAGAGTTCACCTGTCGCTATGTTTAAAGCAGCAAATGTTTCGATTTCGAAGGTTCGATTATATATTAATAGCGAATCTTAAGCAATATCAAAAACGAACATTGTTAACGATATTCGCTAAATATTCCTTAAAAAAAATTTCATTTTTTTTTTTTTTTTTATAATAAATTATTCTTTGCTCGTATTCTGATGATTAATTTTTTTATTTTTGTTCCTTAAAAACACACGCAGCGATGGTTCAAGTAGTCTGCACGTTGACTGTAAAACTAAAAATTTCCGGGGTTTAACACCAGTTTCAGACTCATGAAAAAATCTCGCATTTTTTCTGATGGGCATTTGTGTGGCTTTGTGTCCGTTGTTGTCGAAAGGTTGCAGTGGCGAAGGCACTGAACAGTAACGGCTTTAGATGTAACCAATCCACAGGCACATCAGAACGCTCTCCTTCGTGGGAATTGTGTAGAACCGGTGAAGTAAAATAATTACTAAAAACGGAACTTCAAAAAATTTAATACGTCCATGGCATCAGGGGCGCTAGAACACTGCTATACAAAGAACGTGCAAAAGCAGAGTTCCAGCACAATGCATCACATGCGCAGGGGTCATCCTTTGAGTGCTGATCCACGCTCACTCATAGAAATAAAATAACGTTAATATCTGTTTTGTTTTTTTTTTCAATTTTCCCATAATTTAGCGAATGTTTATTTCCGAGAAATTATCGCTAATAGTTAGTTTTTGCAAATGCCCATATTTTTAAAATATTTCTAGAATTTGGCGAATATATTCCAGAATTCTAAGTATTTCGTACTTGGTCCCCACTTCAAGCTGTTCACTCTTCAGTGAGTCATTATGTTCAACTTTTTAAAATTTTTATGGTATTCTTGGCTCGCATTTTATAAATAAAAAAGAATAAATATATTTTCAGTTTTATACCATAAATTCTTACAGGTCCCACGATTTATTTTTAATGGAAAGTGTATAAGAGAGACACGTGGCTAAGGAGAGCCATTTCTAGCTTTCTGAAATAGCACATTCCATATGAACAAAATTAAATTTTTGTCTAGGGGGAGCTGTTTTTCTCCGATCAGTCTGTCATAATACGAACTTTTCAATGAAAAAAAATTCTCAAAATCGGTCCACCCAGTAAAAAGTTCTATCTAGAGGAAACTGTAATCCTCGAGCCGCCCTCCACACAGTCAGCATGAGGTTTCCAATGAAAAAAGAATCATCGAAATCGGTCTACCCAGTAAAAAGTTCTGTAAAGGGAAGCTGTATTCCTCCGACCCGCCCGCCATTTTCAACGGGACCACATAGTAAGCACGGGAATGAATGAAAAAAGAATCCTTGAAATCGGTCCACCCAGTAAGAAGTTTTGTTTCGAGAGAGCTGTGTCCCACCAATGCGCCGCCATTTAAATGGAACCACACTTTCCAATGAAAAAAGAACCATCGAAATCGGTCCGCCCGGTAAAAAGTTCTGAGGTAACGCAGAGAAACTGCTCCTTTTTAGAAGTCGGTTAAAAATATAATTGCTTTCCTTTAGCGTAAAAATTATTGCACCAGCATAACTTGTGAGATGCAGCAACTCAGTTTTAACAAACAAAAAAACACCCAAGTGCGGAGTGTCAGCATTAACACCATTATAAAAACTCTCAAAAGAAAACTAAAGAAATTCAGAAATACAAATTCTTATGTTTGCTCCACTGTCCAAACTATAAGAATTTATTCTTACGGCCATAGGCAAACAGAAATAACATGAACTAACTGGTGGCTTAAAGTCACTTAAACTTTGGCAACACTGATCAACTGCAGAGATCGTGTCAGATTAGAGAAATTTATTAACAAAATGCCGCTGAGGGAAACTCACGTTTGGTCTCCTAAACACCAGCAACATTCAAAAGCACATCAACATTTCAAACCAACGACAAAAGTCGCACTAATGCAATTTATCGATAGTTTGTTGCCGCTGTCATTAAACTGCTGCTGCTTGCACTGCTCCTGCTGAATGGAAATGGTGCTGGCGATGAAGCTGCTGACATACGAGTACAATTGTGGCTGTTGCAGTCTGTCTGTAACGTGGTTTCAGTTTCCAACGCAACTTATAATGTGGCATTTTGCAATAGAGCTGCATTACAAAACGCATTTTTTTGCTTGTTTTAAATGTTCCACTAATTCTGCTACTAACACTGGTGCTCAGCACTGCGGCTCGCTGGTACTTTTGTAGGAGCTAATAAGGAACTGAATGAAGGCATATATAGAATTCTATACTTAATATTGACTGGGGTTTATTTCTTGTAGTATACGACTGCGGCAAGCAGTAAATCATTGATAAAAAAAAAACCAGAGTTAAGCGTGCTGATGAGACAACAGAAAGTAGCTGGATGGCTGACTGGTTGGCTGAATCGCCGTCGTCAATATTGTGTTTTTTTTTTTACTACCCATGTAGAAACCATTTTTCAATTGTACGAGTAACAGACTGCCGTTTTGATAAAATGAACATATGTGTACTCGTATGTGAGAGGAGAGTTTTATTTCTGGTTTGTCGATATTTTGTTGTTGCGATTGGACGTTGCAAATATCGTTTCTTTTCTTTTTTGGTAATTTTGTATCATTATGTCAATTAATCACATTTAATTTGGCATAAAAGGATGTGTGAAAATTTCAATGAAACTAATTTATGATCCTCGTGTTGTTTTCTTGTTTCTGTTAATGGCAAACAAAATAGTTACTTTGAATCTGAGAAATGGCTGGCATGTGAATAAAGCCCGTCTACCTTCTTAAAGTCTACTTGAGATTTGCTTACGAGAACCGGTTGACCTCGCAGGTCATTCCTGAAACTTGCCGCTAATTTTAACACACTAATGTTATGCTTACACGAATGGTTTTAAACGCGTTTATGCGTAATGTTTAAAATTTTTTTTAAGTTTAAGTTGACATTTCATTAGGTGACGTACTGTGAACCAAAAAAAATTCTAATTTGTATATCTTGAAATTATATTGTGTAGCAAAAGACAACTTATTCAATATTTTTCAAAACTCTTTTTCACATTTTCTTACCAAATGGCGGCTTTTACTGTAAATTTTTGGATGACAAGTGCTACACAATTAATTTTATGTAGCAACTTCACACAAACATTTACGTGTTTAACGAGATATTTGAAAAAAAAAGCATGTCAATTTGAAGTGTTTAAGAAAGCAATTCAATCTATGGTAAAACATCTCCAAATCGACTTGTTTAGCACATAAACACGATTGAGATGTTTAAACACGATATTCGTGAACATGGTATAAGGTTAGCAACCTTGCAGCCTTCCGCACAGTTTTTAAGTCCAGAAGAATTAATGCGTATCGAAACTCGATAACTAAAAACAAAAATTTTTTTTGCATATTTTCGTCATCGATATCCGTCGATACTGATAAATTTTTAAAGTTTATAAAAATCAGTGGAAATCTAAAATCGATAAAACTTTTGGAAATTTTAGAAAAAAAGATTTCTTCGAAAGATTTCATCACAATCCTTTGCGTCCAAAAGCCTAAATTGCAGCAAAAATTATTTGCAAGTGAGTTAAGAACATAAAACTTGGTGCAGAGGTTAGTTACTGTTGCGAAACTCAGCATTTTAAAAAACGTCGACAAAGGGTGGCGATGGCACGATGGATGGTAGTCTGCACGTTGACTACGAATCCACAAAACAGATCTGGGTTCAACCCCAGTTTCAGACCAAAAATTTTAAAATAAAAATAAACATCTCGCATTTTTCTGATGTTGCATTAGTGTGTCTTTGTGTGTCAATTGTTGTCGGAAGGTTTCAGTGGCGAAGGCATAGTCACTGGTCACTGAACAATACCGGCTTCAGCTGATAGCAATCGACAATCACATCAGAACGCCCTCCTTCGTCGGTATTGTGTACCACCGGCGAAGTAAAATTATAATAAAAATGGCTACTAAAGAAGCTTCAGCACTGCTACGAGTATAAACAAAGAACGTGCGAAAGCAGAGCTGCAAAAAATAATTAATTAAGCTTCACCTCCTGTCGTTTCTCCTACTATCCCTTTCCTATAGTTCCAGCACAATGCTTCGCATGTGTAGGAGTCATCTCCTGAGTGCTGGTCCTAGATAAAAAAAAAATAAAGCTGTTCACCTGCAATTTTTTGGTAAAAATTCGCCCCCTCAACCATTCCATATTTTAGGAACTGTTTTAACTTTGTATTTTCATGACACTTTCCACAAATAGCATTTCTGCAAACGATGGATATATCACTCCTCACATTTTCTTGGGGACTCCACTGTAAGACAATTTTGGTTAAGCAATTTTGTATGTCTTTGGAATTCGCAATTTTTAAGTGTCAATATTTCTGGAAAGAAGGAAATTAAATGTTAGCTGCAAGCCTGACTTCCCACAAATAATTATGTATATGATTTCGTGAAGAAATGTGAATAACATAGGTTAGGTCAGCAGCGTCCTCCTTCCCTTAACATAATTTCCTAGTTCCAGCACAATGCATTGCATGTGTAGGATTCATACCCTGAGTGCTGGTGCAAGATAAAAAAAAGTATAAAAACATATGTTTTCCATAACAGCGTTACCAAATAACCATGAGGCAGCACAAAAAACAGATTAAATTTCGTGTGTATCAACGCAAAGTTGATTACTTGCAAACTTGTTTTATTTGCAAAGAGCGTGCGTATAAACGGTTGCATCCAGACGGTATGTTGGGATGATATATTCAATGTAGATATCGTTTCGGAGTAAAACTATTTTAGGTAAATATCCGCAGTAATAATTATTTAGCAAAAGTTAATTAATTGTAGATTTTTATTTATAAAAATATGCAAAAACAATAAACGAGTTAAACTGTAATAATATTTTCAGTAAGAACTTTTTTGTCTTTTTGTTAATCAAAAAAGTGTACCCTCTGAAATTAATAATTATGAAAATGATTATTACTGCAATGAAATATCGATGCAACCACTGGTACTGCCTGAAAGTTTGTTTAGCCTCTATATTCACTATAATACTGGTATTTTCAAAGATTTTACCGTATAAGATTTCTATATGTTGTGTCTTCTGCAGACTTCTTAAATTAATTGAGATTGCAAGCAAACTTTAATAACAATTAATCTTAGGAAATGAATTACTTATAAAAAGAAAATTTCTACTTTGAATATACTTAAGTCTAAGTATCGAAAGGCTCCAAATAATAAGTTCATCTATACAGTTGCAACTCGAAATGTTCTCGAATTCCTTTTGTTTTTGAAAGTATCAAAAAAAAAGGACAAAAATTAAAGTGAAACTGCACTCAATAATGCTGCAACTGGTTGCTGAGGGTATAAATTTCTTTAGTTTTTAATTTTTATTGTGTTTTTCTTTTATCATAAGAAAATGTTTTTCTTTTTAATGTTTGTTTTTGTTGTTTCTTCTATTGTTATGAAAGGAAATTATTATGTACATGACAATAATAAAGAAAACCTCCCTAGAAACATGATAAGGCAAAAAGTAATAAAACTTTAAAATTACTTTTTTTCTCAAGTTTACCAACAAAAAAAGCCCAGCCAGCAATGAAAAAGTGAAATAAAACAAGAAACAAGAGTTAAGGTTTGACAAGATATTGCAACTTTTATACATATACATACATATATATACATGTATGTACATGTATATATAAAAATATATATAATTTTTTATCATTTGTTTTCATTATTTTATATTTCCAAGTGATATTCTCAGCAGATTACAATGTGCATAAAGGGGAGAGAAGTTAAAAGGAAAAGAATTGAGAATAGCAAAAATTAAGACTAAAGAAAAAATTCTTAAGCCTGCAAAAGAGCAGGTACAGTCACAAGAGAAGTATGTTTCCGTTAAACATTAACAGTGGATCAAAGGCTTTAAAACTTTAGGGTTAATCAATTAGGTCCATGTGCTGTGCTAGAAAAGTGCGCACGAATCGTACATGCACGAACATGTAATAACAAAAACACGTTACATTATTTTACTTCCCTCTTACGTCGTGTAGCCACGACCTATCTATGTACATATATATTTATTTTTTTCTGGGACCAGTGCTTAGGAGATGTCTCCTACGTATACAAAGCATGCACCGGAACTAAGCAAAGGGATAGTGATGGTGATGACAGGTATAGTTGAATTGAATTGAATTGATGTACACGCATCATCAGTACATCCTATGAAAGCGCTAATAATAAAGTCGGCAAGTATTTTTAGAAACTAACTGCAGCATACATGGAGAGCTAAAACATTGAAGCATATGATGGTATGAAAAATTTTTCATCATATTGATGTCGCACTTTGATGAATGAATGAGAATGAATAACTTATTTAAAATAAAGTAGTACAAAAAAAGGTGGCGTTGGCTTTTTTTCTGATGTTAATTTTTGTGCCTACCTTTTTTTTTTTTTAGCTGGGACCAGCACTCAGGAGATAACTCCTACACATGCGAAGCATTATGCTGGAACTATTGGAAAGGGATAGTAGGAGAAACGACAGTAGGTGAAGCATAATTAATTATTTTACAGCTCTGCTTTCGCACGTTTTTTGTTTTTTTTATACTCGTAGCAGTGCTAAAGATTCGGTTTAGTGGCCATTTTTTATTATTATTTTACTTCGCCGGTGCTACACAATACCGACGAAGGAGGGCGTTCTGATGCGATTGTGGATTGTTATCAGAGCTGAAGCCGATATTGTTCAGTGACCAGTGACTATGCTTTCGCCACTGAAACCTTTCGACAACAACTGACACACAAAGGCACAGTAATGCACATCAGAAAAATGCAAAATGTTTATTTTTATTTTAAAATTTTTGTCTGAAACTGGGGTTGAACACACTCTGTTTTTGGTTTTGTAGTCAACGTGCAGACTAGCATTCATCGTGCCATGGCCACCCTGGTAGTAGTACGCAATAAATTCGCTGATATCGGCTTGTCATTGCATTGATAACAGAAATATCATGATTGGCATTGATGACTATATAAAACTATAAAGGTTGACTATAAAGGTTGGCATCACAATGATGAAAAGTGTAATGAACTAAATTCTAAAAGGGGTACGTGGAAGCGTACAACTTAATTTGGGAGTGTTTTGCTTCAACTGTAAACATTTTTCAATGTAACTTAGAGCTTTTATGAATTCATATGGCGATATAAATAATCACTAAGAAGAAACATCCGTTTTTTTTTTTTGCTCCACCGTCAGTACTATGAAAGATAGATAATAAATTATAAACAAACACTCATAGTTCTAGTTTAATCATGCAACGAATTATTTAAAGAGTTCCTTCTATTTCCTCTTTCACTTCCACATTGTACAATAGATTTCTTCTTGAGAAATCAAACTAAAAGATACGTAAAAGTGACACCAAAGGGATTCAAATATGAATTTTTTTTTTTTTCAAAAATTTAAAAGATAAATTCTCAACAGAAGAATTAAAAAAATGTTAACAGAGTTTGAGGTAATTTTCTAAGTAGAAATACAAGAGGGAAAAAAATATTAAATTATTACAATAGAAGACAAACCCCAAAACCAAAAGACAAGAATTTATGAAATGAGAGCATACAGAGTGATTTTTTTATTGCTATAATTTTTATATTAAAAAAGATACTTCAGATTAACAGAAATATTCATTTCAAACCACGTTTCTTCAACGATCTTATGTGTGACTATTTTTTATCACAATTTTGTTATATGATGATAACTATGAAAATGTTGTAGGAAAACGGAGAACGACATAAAAAATAATTGCGGTCTCTTAAATGAAACATTCGACGATAAGCACGACGAGTTTCTTTTAGAATGAAAAATGTTCTCCAACTGCTTGATCATGATGTTATGATATTTCGTAATATTGACTTCGAACGTTTGGAAATCGATAATCGTAGAAAAAACCGAAACAAATTTCCTGCGGTTTTATTGTCGCTCAGTTGATGGCACCACATCTTCTGTTATGACTTCAAGACCGAATCGAAAGAGTCTCTTTATCCATATGTTTAAAATAGTTTGCTAAGAATAAGAACGCAATATCGTTTAAAATATCAATATCAATAAGGCTGACTTCCTAAACGTATATTTACAATGTATCAATACACTATTAAAACCAAGTTGATACATCGTGTAGTTACTTTTTTAATACGTTGCATACTAATATTTTGCAATCCTGAAAACATTTAGGAACATTTATATACATTGTATTACTATTGTATTACGTTTATACGTCACCATGAAATTGAAAAATTTTCGGTATATGTCGTCTCGTGAAAAAGGGAACGTGTCATCTATGGACTTAATATTTTGCAAAACACGTTCCCATAGTACAACGCGTTTCTTTTTTTTTCACGAAATTGCTTTTCCATTTCCAAACGGGAATTTATTAATAGGTTTTTGTAATTATGTGTCCATTTTTTGCTGTAAATAAGTAAATAAGTGAATGTACAATAGAAATATATTAAATTATAAGAAAATTCGCTTATTTATCTTTTTGCGTCGCCATTGTATTGCGTGTTGTATTTATTTTGCATCTAAATTTTTTTGGATGCCTTTCTTGCTTTTTCTTGCGTATTAAATACAATAGTGTTGCAAATAGGAACAAAATACATTAGCCCAACTCACAATCTTGTGCATATGGTGTTGCATCATTGCATTTTCAAAGAGGTATAGCATATTTTTGCTCTACAGTAACAAAATACACAGCAATGCACATGCTAGACTTAAATTTATATGCAACACTTAAAACCAATAGGATTTATTTGCTATGATTATGCAACACCTAATTGCAAATAAACAGCTGACTAACAATAATCCAAGCCAATCAAATCGTAATCGTCGCATACTTGCCGCTGCTTATTTTCCTCCAAAAAAACCAGTAGTGCGATTCATTAACTTTTATTGGACACATTTTTTTTTTGGCAAATTTGTTTGTTTTTCCAATCAGCTGTGAATTTTGTCCTTGCAATGAGTAGTGCATAATAAATTAAAAATGTCATTCACAGTTGATAGCACAAATTTGCTATTGCATATATTTACAATCTCAAATGTACAAGATTGTGAGTAGAGCTATTGCAATAATTTACACGGTTGCATTTACGAACACGATGCAATGTATTACTACAAAGCAACATGCGTTTAGGAAGTCAGCCTAATTCATTCATTAGCAATATCTTTTATTCATTTAGAAAATTATTATCGCAGTATTTTCGAGAAGGTATGTTTATTATTAATAAATTCACTTTTTAAGTATTTTTTTTACTATTCCCATTTTTTTTATTCCATATACGTGTTTTGTTTAAATAATTCTATATTCTTTCGCAAACTTCTTTTTCTCTAATTTCCGGGGAAACACATGCCAGAAAAACTATTGCCATATTTGACATTTTTTTTTTACTTAATTTCTTTGAAATAAGTTTGTACAAGTATTGCGCAATACATGTGCAAATAAATGTTCGTGCGGTCCACTCGTCAACATATGGCGTTGACAGGTGATGAAGTACCGTAATGCCTCCATGTAGGAGCAGAAGATACATAAGCAATTGGCGGTAATTGCCTATGGAATGAATGACACTACGTTAGTGTGACCTCCAGATACTGGGCGGCCCCTGGTTGTAACCAGTAAGATGACCGCAAAAAATCGATGTCGGAATTTTATTCGTCTGGACGCCACAAAACAATTTTCCGTTTCAGATATTCAGATAGCTAAATTTGAGCTCGATTAAACGACATTAAGCCGTGTCGCTCGTCACTCAAAGTTGGAAAAATTTAAATTTTTGGCCAAAAAGCTGACATATGGAGGCATAATTCCAGAACGGCAAATAATAAAAACACGCTTAATATCTCAAAAGAAACCTAATGTTGTTCTTCAAAATTTATATTCTATACATAATTGTTGTTATTTTAAGTCAAACAAAGTTACAACAGCCTTTAGTATGGTACCACTTGGCAAACTTCGTATATTTTGTTATTAAGTGAAAAATTTTGCTTTTCTTTGTATATTTCTGAATTTAAAATAGAATTATAATAAAGAAACAAGTAATACTAATAAATCGAATGACATTTTTTATTTCAAAATATAAAAATCAGGTATATAATACATACAAAACAGACATAGAAAATATACAGACTTAGTACGTACATGAGTTCACAATTTTACATACAAGTTCTCTAATCTATTCTAGAACTGTTGTTAAAGTAGTTTTTGAAACGTCAGAATATAATGCTCGGCATAAATAGAATTCAACAATTTATAGAAGAGACTTGCCAGTCCAATCTTAACATTATACATATTTAATATATACATTTTTGGTATATATAGTATTATACATATTTATGTATGTATATATAATAAATAAATCACCCTTTTAGATGCAAAAATTTAATTAAGTATATTTTTGTATAAAATAAAGTGAAAAACTTTAATAGCTTGCATTGCCATGGATGTGCAACATCATTTTGTAGTTTCAAACTTTTCTCTGCATTTAGAGCGAATGAAGAATTAAAAAGTCCTCTAGAATGAGTTTTACCATTTAACCCTCGAGATAAACGTTTCCTGCACCGATATATTTGTGTGTGTGTGTGTGTGTATTTGTGTTTGTACGAGCTACATGGATACTAGTATAACAGCCGGAACTATTATATTTCACACGACCAGTAAAAGCTTAAAGACCATCACTTTGTTTCTGTAAAAGATGAAATTTTTCTTCCATATTGTATTTTGTGAGTGCGAGTGTGAGTGTGTTTCTCTCTCTCTCCTTGCAAACTGACAGCTGTTTGGTCAGCGTGAAATTATTTTAATGAGTTCGAAAGTCAAACAATTTGCATTTTATGTACAGAAGCTTTTTTTGCTAAACTTTCCGTTGTAAATATAAGATTAATATATATGTATGTATGTATGTACATATGTATGTATGTATGGAAATGTGTTGCATTGGCGTGTAAGTGAATGTGTGAGAGCCTGCATACGAATTATGATGATGACGGACGGCAACGATGATGGGATTGGTGTGGCCACTGGTTCTCCAGTCTTGCATAAATATTTCGTGAGCAATGGGAATTTACCATGATAATGGTGATGAAGCAAAAGTTTACTCAATGCTCTTAAGCGTTAAGCGAATTTTATATGAGTTAAATTACTTTGGATTATTAGCCACACAAGTAACATCAATTAGCACCACAACATACTGTGTACACCAACGAAATGAAAATACCCACAATTTGGCTGGCAATAAAACAACAGAAATAAAAATAGTATAAAAAATTATAATAATAAAGAAACTTTCTTCCCTTAAGATGATGACAGCATGAAGCAACATCTACCACAATAGGCAAGTAGTCAAAGTTAAGGAATTCATAAGACCCAGCATCTACTTGACCCTAAAAAAGGGACTACATTTACATTTACACGAATACTGCTACAATATTTACAAATATACATATAAGCAGAGCTACTTGCATTTTCCCTTTAACGTTACAATTATTATGTATTTAATTTAAGAATTTATTTACCAAATGGAAACTTGCTTTATTTAAACTTTTAACTTTTTCCATCGTTGGGAATAATTTTCATTATCTTATCACAAACATTATTTTATTCAAACAGAATGTGCAAATTATTATGGAACACAAATTAATAATTCCAAGTCAGTCAACTGGGTTTTTTATATGAATATTTGTCATTTGTTGGGAGTTTAGAATACAATTTTGATGCCGCAACAGAGTGGGAAGTCGAGAACACTGCAATGAAAAGTGAAAGATTTTTCTTTAATCCGGCAGTGTACACATTCTAAATGTAAAAGAACACATACAGCCATGTTCCGAAAATCGCATTCCGTGAAAGTGATTTGAAACTGTAAAAAAGGGTATTCTGTGCAGAGAATTTTGTGATTTTAAAACCCCAGTGAAAAGTTTAGAAGTCGTTCCTTATGAGCCACGTTTGAACTACTTCCGAACTATCAATAACTGTATTTTTAAAGGGTGTTTTTTTCAGAGTTACACAAGTTTAAATTTTAATGTAGCAAAGAAATAAGTTTTTAATATCCATGAAACGGGCTTTATTGAATAGAGAATTTTATGACATTAATGTTTAAATATGATTACGGCCATATGAGTGCCATGGCTGGCGCGTACTAGCCGCAATCTGGAACACCAACTTTCATAATATTTTCGCAGCATTTGCGGCCGTACTTTGTCAATAACTCCTCGAATTTAGATTTCCGGGTGTTAAATTGTCTCTGGTTTATCGACGTAGACAAGGAAATAATTCAATGGCGTTAAATGACACGATCTTGGTGACCAATTAATTGGACGTAAAATTATTCTTCCATAAAAAGTTTCTTTGAGTGAATCAATTGTAGCGCGCTGTGTGGCATGTGGCTCCGTCTTGTTGGAACCGCATATCAGCAACATTAATGCCAGCTAATTGAGGTCATTTCAGAAATTTTGAAATTTTGTTTTAGGGTTTTCCGGGCAAGTTTATCCGTAGTTTACCTGCAGACTATTGCGGCTCGTTGGAAAGGTAATTATTATAGGTATCGAAGAAATTCAGTTGGGAACATACAGTCAGATTTTGTAGTTATTGAAATAAAAACAGGAACACAAATAGTGATGAATGGGTAATGTAATAAAATTTTGGGCTCAACCCGGAAGTACTCGGAACGAAAAACAAAAAAAAAAATTTTAAATATGCATTAATTATTTTTATCCCCAACCTCATATTTTTCAGTGCGAAAAATTTAACATTTCAAAAAAATTTCCACTATGGCCACTCTAGTGTACATACCTTTAATTAAAAAAAATTTAACAAAGAGGTTGCATTAAATTTTACATGAAACAATAAGAAGAGTGATTTCGATTCTCGAAGAGTACAGTGCACTTTTCACTAAATCACTCCGTTACGGTTTCGAGAGTACAAATATATAAATATGTATGTGCGTATGTATGGCTATGTGATGAGCTGGTATCATATTAAAAACCATTATAAGCAAGTAAATTTGTTTTAATGAAAAACATAAATACTAAATAAAATTACAAGAGAATACAAAATTTTTTTTTTGCGAAAACCGCAGCCTTCTTTTTTCTCGTTTTTATTCGATAAGGAGAGTAAAAGCAATAGAACGGGTAATAAGGAAAACAAAAAAAATAACTTTATTATTACAAACAAGACATCAAAGAGTTGTTCCTTTTATCAGGCCACATCAATAAGCTTGTGTTTTGAACTTAAATTTGGTTTGTTTTTTTTCGGAATTTTAAAAATTAGTAAAGTTACAAGAGTTGCCACATTTTTTTGAAAGTTTAAAAATTAAAAGCTTACTTTTAATTGAAAATCTAACCTAACAAAAACTGGTGTAGAATCAGAGAACTTCTCACAATTTAGAGTGCAGAAAAATCACGAAAATGTTATCCAAGTTAAGTGTCCCAAGGGTAATTAACTACAGTCAAAGTCCGGTATAACCAATTTATATAATATTAGATGCTTTCGAAATTAGTTTTAGATAAAAACTAGACCATTTGACATTCAATTAAAAATTAATTTTTTTATTTTTTGTTTCGATGCAGGCCCCACTCCTACAACGAGGCAGTAACGTTCCAGAAAAGTCACGTCACCGTGTTATATGGAGAAGACAATTAGATCAGGAAAGATAAATGACACATGCGTGTTTCGGAAAAACACGCAATTAGGAGAATACAAACATTTCTGCCAAATATCATGATTTATAATCATTTTGAGTTCTATTTTGTAGTCAAAAATTAATGGATTTGTAACGTCTTTGATTTGAATTTTTCGCAATGTGCGATATGTTTCGTTGCTCTATCGTTACTATAATATGATGTGCTCTAATGAAATCAGGGAACTTGTTCCCGAACCCTATTCATTCCTGCGCAAAACGCGTTCATCATTAAGGGACCGTACAATTGTCGTTGATTTGGCAAATCAAATATTCATAAACACTACCACCTCTATTCTCTATCCCATAACCTAATTTCCAGCTAATGGAAAAGTATGCTCACTTCATATATCGCGGACGACACAAAATGTTGTTGAACATAAAAACCTTAAGGCCTAAGCAATTGCATAAAGAAAGAATAGTCAAAGAGAAATTGACAATCCTGGATTTTGTTCCACTATATCTGCACATTCGCAGTTATTTTAGTGCATGGTGCATGAGTTTAATTCTTCAAATCCCATGCTTCTCCTAACAGATAGACCAGTTTCACAATTGCTTGCCGAGAAGGTGTTTCACGATGTTTTGTAGTGAATTTTTATAATTGCAAAGCGTTGTTCAAGCATATATCGTTCTATTTTCATTAATGGCGGGCTATTCAAAATAAAATGTTTTATTGGAATAACAGGTTACATAAAATTTTGGTTACGCATTTGGTTACTTTGTATAAATTTTTGTTACAAACATTTGTTTGGTCGTAAAAAAATCCTGTATTTGTAAATGAGCTTTTTTTTCGTTGATCATTGCTCGGGGAATGTACTCTATATCTTCATTGCGCGGGAAAACGAAAAAAATACCACAATAAACATACAAGTTTTGCTTATAATATTAAAATATTTTCACTTTATTGTTCCGCTTTAGACCCATTTAATGACAGTTTAACAGAGAACTATAAACTGAATATATTTTGAATGCACTTTTCGAAAATGTAAATCAGTTAATACTGATTACGGCACCTTTGCGCAAATATTGCATGGCAGGTTTTTTCTTTTTATTTTCTTATTTTTCTTTATATTAAACGTGACTTACGATCAAAGCGAAAACCTTATATATTTCAAGTTGTCAACAATTTTGACATTTAACAAATTTTAAACTAAACTATCTACCCTTCATAACCATAAACACGATGGATGGTAGTCTGCACGTTGACTACGAATCCAAAAACAGAACTGGGTTCAACCCCAGTTTCAGACTAAAAAATTTTAAAATTAAAATAAGCATCTCGCATTTTTCTGATGTGCATTAGTGTGTCTTTGTGTGTCAATTGTTGTCGGAAGGTTTCAGTGGCGAAGGCATAGTCACAGGTCACTGAACAATACCGGCTTCAGCTGACATCAATCCGCAATCGCATCAGAACGCCCTCCTTCGTCGGTTTTGTGTAGCACCAGCGAAGTAAAACAATAATAAAAATGGCTACTGAACCGAAGCTTCAGCACTTCTACGAGTATAAACAAAGAACGTGCGAAAGCAGAACTGCAAAAATAATTAATTAAGCTTTACCTCCTGTCGTTTCTCCTACTATCCCTTTCCTATAGTTCCAGTACAATGCTTGGCATGTGTAGGAGTCATCTCCTGAGTGCTGGCCCAAGATAAAAAAAAAATATAACGATAAATTATATTTTTAAATGTCGCTTACGATCATTTGGCACTAATGGGTCGATTTTCATCATTGCAAAACTTTTATTGGTCAAACCATCTGGACAAAAGCCTTGCACATTAATATTTTTTAACGATTTATTTATGAAAAAGTACTACAAACAACTACCTAAAATTGTTCAACTTTCAAAGGTTGTAATTTTTTTAGTGGTACATTAAAGATTAGCTCTTTTTCTGCCAAAAACGTTTTACAAACTTATTTTTTTTTATTAAACAAAATTTAATGCATTTATAAATATATATTATAAAAAAAAAAATTTTGTGAAGTAAGACTGGATTAGGTAAGTTGTGAACTTTTGTTTTTGCTCTAGCATGGTCTTAAAATAACGGCTAAAGACTTTGCTTTAAGGTAGTCTACCGTCGTTTACAGATATTGGTGGATTTGTTGAAAAATAAACAATGCGTGACTTGACTTCATACAGCGAAATGTACAAACAAAAATTAATTACTTGACCATTCTGTTGACTACATATTTGGAGAAAATCATTCTTTATCGCTCCTCTTTATATAAACTAAAAACAACTTGTTCGTCAAATTTAACTTAAAATGGAAACAATCCGCGTCCCCATACTGATAAGATTACTGCTCAGGCACTTGGCTACGGAGGCAGCAAATAATAAGAAAATAATAATTTCGTATTACTATTTTACTATAGAATTATTTTTATTTTTTTTATTATAGGATTGTCCTAGCAAGAATACTAGTGAAAGGCGGAAAAAACAAACCCCTTTTTTTAGAATTATTCACATAGTGTTTTCAAATATTCCTGCACACAGAAACGTTCACTGAAAAGTTAACTTTTTACAGCGGCACGTGAACGCTGAAGTTCGATGAATTTAGTCGCACATTGACTTTTGACGCAAGTTAATTTCTTCGCGATTCTACTGTATTTAAACACATTGTTATGTCATAATGAAGAATATATAATACAATATTTACATATATATTTATTTGAAACTTGCTTTTATGCAAAAAAAAAAAAAAACCTTGTGGAAAATATGAATATTCCCTTTAGCTTTACACTAACAAGAATGTGCACGTTATCGCATCTACATGTGGCACTAGTTGGGTTGTTAGTGACCAATCATCGTGATAAAATCGTTAGCATGGCTCTTTGATGTTTGATGTGGTTCACCATTTAACCAAATGAGATTATATTAAAGGGAACTACGTATTTGTACATGGGTGGTTAAATGTGTGTGTTTAGGAAAAAGTGTATTCAAAGTAGCATCCAAATACAAAACACCCAACAATAATATGCAACTCGCGTATTACTTGAATTTCTCTTATTAAACATTATTTATCTCATTGTTGTATCTATTAAAAATGAGAATTTAATTTTTAGATAGAATTTAAAGATTTTGAGAGTTTAAGGCAGGAATAAAATATTGAATGTGGTGGTTCAACCAAAACGCACGATTTTAATTGTAAATAAAACAAGAAGTTTTCAGAGAATTATCTTGATATTTTTTATTGTAATATAAAGATTTATGACAATAATGCTAAGATAAAATATCGGCCAAATGATCGCCTCGGCTTCCGTGACATACCTATATCCGATGGTCAATATTTTCAATGACTCTGAGACATAATTGAGGTTCCATGTCGTTCATGGGCCGAATTATCTCATCCTTTAGCTATTGAATTATTCTTGGTTTATTGAAGTATAATTTTCCTTTTAATAATATTAAATATTTATCGCGCAAAAGAGCTATTGTTTCGATGGCTGTATGGCAAATGGCACCATCTTGTTGGAACCACTTATAGTCCAGGTCCATATCCTCAATTGCTGGCTACAAGAATTGCGTTATCGTTTCGTCATTCACGGTAACCTCAACTTCGAAGAATTACGGCTCAATGATGGCGACAGCCTATAAACCGCACCAAACAGCATGCACAGGCATTTTCACATCCACATACTTTGCTGTTTGCTGTGCTGCTTGCGCACAATTCTCTCGATTGTGGACACATTCGATGGATTATGGGATTATGCTGACCAAAAAGAATCACGAAGTGCACGTAAACCCCAAAAAGCTTCAACAAGCTCAACACGCTGGTCAATTGTGTACCTATCCATGGTTCAATTTGTCAAACACTGAAACAAAAAATGTCAAATTAAGTTGGACAAAAGACTTGACGTTAATGTGTGCCTCACAATCAACATCGTGCATTATGGTTGAACCAACCTATACATGAATTTGTATAAAAAATCAAATGGTATCACAAGATTTTTAATTAAAATAAAATCCTGCAGTTATTAATCGATTAACGATTAGAAATTAACGGGTAATCGATTAAATACCCTACTACTAAGTTTATTATTTTTATGACTTCAATTGCGATAAGAAATCTAAATGGCTGCCTGACATTTTACCACAGTTGTTTGCTTATTTATGAATACCTAAAACAAGGCTACAATAAGAAATGTGAGCAATAATATACATGCATATGCATGCTTCGCAGATTGTTTGTTTTGTGCCTTCTTTTACTACATCCGTGCGAAATGACGAAAATCGTATCGTCGAAAATAAGTTTCCTTCCTTTTAAGTTAATTTATTGCTGAACAAAAAAAAAAGGCTAAAATGGTTACAAGGCTGATTCACTTATAGTTGCAATATATAAAGAAAAAATACTTAATTCCATATGTTACTGACCGTTATTACACACAGTAATATAATCTCCATATTTGAATACGTAATACGTTTTAATTTAGTGAAAAAAATGTATTCTTTTTGAATTTGAATAATTAAGGAGAAGTACACTTGAGTGCTATTTTAAAAAGATGCTCTTTAGATAAACTTAATTTTTGAAATTTTTAAGACCATCTTAAAACGCCAACTCCATTCGAATAAAGTGCCTCAGAATGGTACAACCCTACACTTACAAATTTAAATATTAAAAAGTACAGCTGTACAAGTAGTTCCTTAGCTCTTTGTTGCATTTTTATTGGCTGTTTTAAAACTTTTATTTTGAATTATACTTTTGGCATAATGAAATGCTATTTTTTATTGCGCCTTATTTTACTCATTAGTATTATTATGATAAATTCCAAGCAAAATATTTAATTGCTTTTATATTTTATACTTAATTAAACGTAAAAGAAGCCATTAGGAATAAAATACTGCAGTTGTGAATTAACAAAATGAATAATAAATGAAATTTCGCATAATGGATTCATTGTGAATTGTAAGGCTTTGAATAGAAATTGAAGTCATCTCATACAATGAAATAAGATTTACTTAAAAACTGAATTTTTTGCTGCTCCTCAAACATAAAAAATAGAAATGAATTTTCTTTAATCAAATGTTGTTGTTAATGACAAAAATTAATTTCACTTATATTTCTCATTAACTTGATAACATGTTTATTAATACTACAATCTTTAAAATATTACTTAATAAAAAGTAAGTAATAAACAGTTTATTAAATATTTTTGTTTATTTAATGTAAACATTTCAACAACAATTATTATTAATTTGAAAATTATTATTATCACACGTTTTTCAAGTTTCAATAAGAACTTTATCAAAATTTAATATTAAGTTTATTAAAATTATTCTTTTTAAAGTTTAGTAAAATTTTCGTCAGTTGTGTTATTAACTGACTACTACAACTGAGAAAAACTGTTAACACAGAAAATTTTAAAAAACTATAATTGGATACAGAAATTTTTGCTCTTGAAAACAAAAATTAGTTTTCTCTGTGTGAAGATCATAAGAGTAGTAGACAAGTTTAGAAGAAATTAAGAATGTTTTGAAGCGCGAATTTATAACAGTTTACTATTCAGGGGTGCCAGTTTAGCACCTTCAAAGAGAAAATAAAATGCAAAAAACTTAAGTGCCAGACTCAACCCGGAAGTGCTAAAAAAAATAAAAATCAAGTAATAGCAAAAAAAATTATATTCTTTAAATAAATATTTAACTACTATAGTTAGCAGGAAAAAGACTCAAGCCAATTGCTAAATTGTGTCTGCGAAATACATATACTACAAGCATAGACACTAATGCACAAAACTAAATTTTTTGATAACTGAGATAGGGTTTGAACCCACAAAAGCGAACACTATTTAACGAACACACCTTTCTATTGAAAAAAATCTATTGAAAAAAATCTATTGAAAAGAGCCAAAATTGCTTCATGAGGATCGTTAAACCGAAATTATATAAAATAAAAAAAACATCAGGCATTTATTTTGAAAACTCTTTTCTGTGTTACTTTTGATATTTAGAATTTTTACAAATGGGAGAACTTTTAGGAAACAAAATGAGATAAAATAATAATGGTATATTGAGCCAAAAATTTTAGGATAAAAAAAATCACCAATCCTTGGCTAAAATATTTTGTTCTATAAAATTTTTCTGAAACGACTTTTCCGTTCGCACACATTATCAAATAATGAATATTTTATGAACGTATACTTTCGCGTCTTGCTTATTTTTTCAGTTTCGTTTTTATGCCTTTATGTATTATTTAAATACTATTTGATTTTTGGCCTTTGCGCAAAATAAGAATTTTCCTTTCAGTTTCCTAATATTAATTCTTTCGTTCTGACTTTATGCTGTTTGTGCATTTGAAATGAGTTTATTTGTTCTAAAGGAAAGGGGCCGTCAAACGTTCATTCTTTCACACATTTATGAATGAATATGAAAACAGGAATTCCATTTAAATAATGCGAAACGAAAAAGAGTGAAATGGGTGCGAGCATTATTATTCGATTAATATATTTAAAAGCATCAATAAACTTTAGGCGAACAAATCTCCCTTGAAAGTAATGCCACCTACTATTTTATTTGCAATAAAAAGGTGTTAGATTATATAGTACATACATACCGATATATTTTTTATAGACCTTTAAGCATGGAAACCTTTTCAAAAGTTAAATAATTCAAACATTCCTTAGATGATTAAATGTGACGATGGTATGATTTACGTTTATGGCTGAATTAAATTCAGATAAAATTTTCAACTATTTAAAGTATTAGAACGATTTTTATTAAGGGAGTTATAAAGAAGTTTAATGTGGTTTATGTAGAAAATAAATTGTAAAGGATTTAGAAAATTATATGTGAAGTTATTTCTTTTTGTCTATTGAGTAGATAGTGAATTAATCTAATTGAGAACTTGCCTTGCATTTGTTTACTACTAATTTAGTTACTGTTTTTAAACACCATGATAAAAGAAATGGCTACGCATAGCTTAAAGAATTATAAGCCAAAATTAACATCGTTGGAAATATGCCCTGAGGACTGGTACAACATAAAATTTGATTGAAGGTCCACGGTAAATATAATTATTTTATTAAATAAATAAAAAAGAATAATTAAAATAACATTAAAGTCATACTGAATCAACATTAAACTCACACTATTTAAATTATATGCAAATTAGTTGATGTAATCCTTATTTTAATTTAAAACTTTTTTATCTTGGACCCCTAGACATGCGATGTATTTTTCTTGAACTAGGGAATTAGGTCATAGAGGGAGTAGTGTTTATGAACATTCCTTTTACATTTTCCATTACCAAAATTTATTTAATGCTGAATGGCAATTCAAATTATATTGATCCAACATGTAGTTCAAGTTGCTCCAACTTGAAATGATTTTCAATCATCACGATTTGTGATGTTATTTTAACATAAATTTAATTTTTTTTCGCCACATTAAATCAACAAGAATGAATGTTGTTTTAATAGCAAAAAGTATTGTTTTCGGATAATTATAAAACTATGTTGAATTAACTTGAAGAGACTATAAACCAAATTCACCACCGAAAAATATAAAGTTAACATTGGTTTTTCCGTTTTTAATTAGTTTTTTTCTTCTGCTACCTACTGCTTGTTGGAAATATAATTTGAGCATTAACACTTTGCTTATTCAACATGTATATTCACATAGTTGGCTTTGAAATATTTTTTATGTTGTGTCACTTTGTAGAAAAATTTTATATATAGTTTAAAAGAATTTGTCATCAATAAAAGTCATACATGTACATTGTGTTTTGTACATTGCTTTTTATATAAGAACTTTGTGGAATTACTAGAAAGGGTTTGCATCACCACAACTACATTTCAAAAGGTTATGGGCCCAGACATACGATTTGGAAGTTGTTGAATTTTTATTGCAAGATTTAAAAAGAAAAAATGGCATCGTCGTCATTATATCAGATAGAAAAGCTAGATGAAAGGAATTACGAAACATGGAGTATTCATATGAGAAGTATCCTTATTCATTCTGGTTTTTGGAAGTATGCAAGTGGCGAAGAAGAAGCAGATTCAACCTGGAGTCGTGATAAAATTTTGGAGTGGAAGAGTAATGATGAAAAAACGCTCGCAACAATTTTATTAAGTGTTAAGTCTAACCAGTTGAACCATATTAAAAACATTAACAAATCTAAAGATGCCTGGATTAAACTTAAGGAAGTTTACAAGCCGAGTGGTCCGATGCAAAAGGTTAGCTTATATAAAAAGATGTTAAGTTTGAACATGAAAGACAGCAAAGATATGGCCGAATATTTAAACAGTTTTTGTGAAATTACGGAGAAATTAGCCGATGTTGGAATTAGTATTCAAGAAGAATTATTGGTAGTCATTTTATTGTCAAGTCTTCCGAGAGAGTTTGAAAACTTCGTTATTGCCATAGAAACGAGGGATTCTCTACCAGCGTTAGGAATGCTAAAGGTTAAACTTCTTGAAGAGTATGAACGTCGAAATCAACAAAACAAATCATCTACGATTGAACAAGCTTTTGGTGCAGCCAAAAGAGAAACAGGTTACAAGAAAGGTAATAATAATTTGAATGTTAAAAAGGGAAATTGCTTCATATGTGGTAAGAAAGGGCATTATGAAAATAGGTGCAACGAAAAACGTAATCAAGAAAAAACTTACTCTTTGATTGCAATGGCGAATTCTGAAAAAAGAAATACACAAACATCGACATGGTACATTGATCGCGGTGCTACAAGTCACATGTGTGCAAATCGAAATTTATTTTGTAAATTAGACAGATGCAGTGATAATATAATGTTGGCAAATAGAAAATCAATTGCTGCTGAAGGAATAGGAACAGTCAATCTGTTTATAAATAATAATAAAATTGTACTAAAAGATGTTTTATATTCCTCAGATCTGAATGGAAATTTTTTATCTGTCAATAAGGTCGTACAGTATGGTGGCAAAATCAAATTTAATAATAAGGGTGCAATATTTACTGATGCTTACGGTGAAATAGTTTTAAAAGCCCGTAAAGAAGAAAATTTGTTCCAATTTAAAGTAAAAATACCGAACGAGAAATTATGTGTTTTACAATCCATTAATGAAACTTGGCATCGTCGATATGGACATTTGAACTATGAAAGCCTGTTTGAGTTGTCGAAGAAAAATATGGTGAATGGTATAAATTTGACGCAGAAACATCAAGATCCGTGCGAAATATGTATGGTTAGCAAAATTCATGCTATAAAATTCCCGAAGAAATCTGAAAGTAAATCTGGTGAGTTGTTAGATTTAATACACTCGGATGTTTGTGGTCCTATGAAAATAGATTCAGTTGGAGGTTCAAAGTATTTCCTCACATTCATAGATGACAAGTCAAGAAAAGTTTTTGTTTATTTTTTAAAATACAAAAGCGAGGTATTTGAAAAATTTAAAAATTTCAAAGAATTAGTAGAACGTCATACAAATCGTAAAATAAAATGTATTCGTAGTGATAATGGAGGAGAATATATTAATAAAGATTTTAATAATTATTTGGAGCAATGCGGAATTCAACGTCAGTTAACGGTACCTTATACGCCGCAACAGAATGGGGTAGCGGAAAGGTTTAATAGAACAATAGTAGAAATGGCTCGTTGTATGTTAGTCGATGCTGGTTTAAAACAAGATTTATGGGCTGAAGCTGTAGCAACAGCAGTTTATTTACGTAATAGATCTCCATCAAAAAGTCTCGATGGAAAAACGCCTTATGAAATATGGACGGGTCGTAAGCCATGTGTAAATCATTTTAAAATTTTTGGTACAAATGCAGTAGTTTTGAATAAAAGAAGAGGAAAATTTGAATCAAAAGGTGCAAATATGATGATGGTTGGTTATTCTAGAGTATCAAAAGCATATCGCTTATATGATAAGAAAACACGAGAAGTTATTGAAAGACGCAATGTTTTATTTAATGAATATAAATTACCCTGTAAAGAAATTAATGATAACATTCAAAATTTTATGGATTTCGAAGCGATTGTAAATAAGAAAGATGTCGATGAACAATTTGAGACAAATAATACCTCAAATCAAGAAGATTTAGAGTATAGCATTGTAAGATCAGTAAATAGCGATATTTCACTTGATGAGGTTGTAGAAACAAATGAAAAAGGTAAACGTGGGCCAGGTAGACCTAAAATTTTTAGTAATGGTAGGCCAGGTCGTCCAAGAAAAATATATCAACAACTGAATAATGCAGTGAAGGAGCAAGTTCCAAAAACTTTAGAAGAGGCATTATCCAGTCGTGAAAGTGAAAAATGGAGAGAAGCTATGAAAAAAGAAATGTCTTTGTTGGAACAAAAAGAGACATGGTCATTAGTTGATTTACCAGCAGGTCATAAAACTATTAAAAGTAAGTGGGTATACACTTTAAAGAAAAATAGTGAAGGTGAAATTGAAAGGTTTAAGGCAAGGTTGGTCGCCAAAGGCTGTAGTCAAAAATACGGCATAAATTACGAAGAAACTTTTTCCCCTGTTATAAGATACGAAACGATAAGAATGATTTTGGCATTAGCAGTTGAGCACAAAATGCATTTGCACCAAATAGATGTAACTTCAGCATACCTGAATGGAGATTTATATGATGAAATTTACATGCAACAGCCTCAAGGTTTTGAAAACAAAAGGTATCCAAATAAAGTGTTACGTCTGCACAAATCTCTTTATGGTCTTAAGCAATCCGGGAGAGCATGGAATTTTAAATTAAATGAAGTTTTATGTAAGATGGGATTTGAAAGTTGCAAAAATGAACCGTGTTTATATAAAAAAATACAAGACAAAGAATTGATTGTAGTCGCAGTTTACGTCGACGATATAATAGTTGGATGTAAAAATAAAGCAGAAATATTAAAATTCAAGTCTCAAATTAGTAAGAAATTTGAAGTATCAGATAAAGGTTTATTGGAACATTTTTTGGGGATGAAAGTTGAACGTAACGGTGAAACTGGAGATATAAATATCTGTCAGGAAAATTATATTAAAGATTTGTTACAACAATACAATATGGAAAATTGTAAAACATCATCAGTTCCACTAGAACCAAATTTTCAAACAAAATGCAATGAAAAATGTGAAGAGGTTGATAGCACATTATATCAATCACTTATTGGCTCTTTATTATATTTATCTTTAACGACAAGGCCAGATATATTATATTCTGTAAATAAATTAGCACAAAGAAATACTAATCCACATGTAGAACATTTTAAAGCGGCAAAACAAGTTCTTAGGTATTTGAAAGGAACTAAAAATCTTAAATTAAAATTTTGCAAAAGTAATCAAGAGTTAATCGGTTATGCTGATGCAGACTGGGGTGGATGTAAAACTGACAGAAAGTCACATAATGGATACATATTTTATCTTGGAAATTGTGCAATATCTTGGGAGTCGAAAAAACAATCCACAACAGCATTAAGCAGTACAGAAGCTGAATATATGTCTATATCAAATGCAGCAAAGGAAGCAGTATACTTAAGAAGATTACTACAAGAACTTGGTTTCATAAATGAAGAAAGTATTAAATTGAACGTCGATAATCAAGGAGCTTTAAAATTAGCAACAAATCCAGTATTTCATAATCGCAGCAAACATATAGATATAAAGTATCATCACATTAGAGAAGTAGTAAATAATAATGAAATCTATTTGGAATACTGTCCTACGGAAGATATGATTGCAGATATATTTACTAAAAATTTGTCTAAATTAAAACATAATAAATTTGTTACTTTGTTAAATTTAAAAACATAAAATCAGTTTGTAAAATATATATGTTGAGGAGGAGTATTGGAAATATAATTTGAGCATTAACACTTTGCTTATTCAACATGTATATTCACATAGTTGGCTTTGAAATATTTTTTATGTTGTGTCACTTTGTAGAAAAATTTTATATATAGTTTAAAAGAATTTGTCATCAATAAAAGTCATACATGTACATTGTGTTTTGTACATTGCTTTTTATATAAGAACTTTGTGGAATTACTAGAAAGGGTTTGCATCACCACAACTACATTTCAAAACTGCTAGTGTTTTTCAGTGGAGTTGGCAACTGCCTTTGATCTTACTAATTAGCACATGTCATTTGACTACCTGAATGTTTTTGAAACTTTAGCCTTGTTGAAAATTTAAAATAAAAGGTTAAAATTTTAGAATCATAAAAAAGCAGGAAGTTTTCTAAACAACAAACCGAAAAAAAATTTAAAAAACAATTTTTCAAAGTTCCAAAAATTTACTCAAGTTGCCAAATTGCGAAAGTTGCCAGTTGCGAAACCAGAATATTCATAATGCATCAAACAATATTATATACTTACATATTTATGTACATTACTTAATTTAATTATTGATGAGATAAAGCGCAATTTAAAGAAAGTGGTTTATGCTACGAATGTACCTGTACTGAAAACTAAAAAATATCCTTTGCTTTGAACAGATTTGTACTTTGATTTCTACGATTTGTTACAAATCATTTAAATTGTATACCTATAATTTTTTTATTAAAAGCTGTGAAAAACGTAATGTTCCAAAAATTAAATTAAGCATTCTTTTAAACATCTTGAATGATGTTAACCGAAGGTTAACGAAATATCGAAGAGAGAATAAATAAAAAGAGAAAAAACCTTAAAGCTTAAAAAAAATAGATTGTTAAAATAATAAAAAAGGTTAAAAAAAAGTATTAAGAAAAATTCTTTTTAATGAATATCGACATTATTCGCATTAATATATAATAACGATTTTGCCTTTAGCTATTTAAATACACGTCCCCTAATATAACGCATTTTTGAACAGTAATTTAAAAATAACAATTTTTTTTGACGAAGGTAGGGTCGCCTTTTTAAACTTTTCTTTATATCTCTGGCATTTGCAGTCGGATCTGAAAGAATGATATATTAATGTTTTTGTTTCGAGAACCCCAATATCCTGCATCAATAGCCATTGAGTTACAATATCTCGTTCTCGTATTTATCCACCAGATCTCTGTTTCTACCACCTTAATGTACGCCCCTAATGTCAGAAAATTAAAGTTCGCAAAATGCCAAAGGTGCTTGCTTAAGAAATAATTCGATAATTCCAGCAGAAACATTTTAAAATTTAATTATACTTAATTAAAAAATTAAGCTAAAATAATATTGTTACAGACTTTAATTTTCTGACATTAGTGTAGTGGAAAGAGAGATCTGGTGGATAAATACTAGAACGGGATATTATAATTCAATGGCTATTAATGCAGAATATTGAGCTTCTCGGACAAAAACATTGATATACCATTCTTTAAGATCCGACTGCAAATGCAGAGATATAAAGAAAAGTTTAAAAAGGCGACCACAGCCTTCGCAAAAAAAATGTTTTTTTACGTAGCACTTTTTTTATAGTAAAGTGGTACGGCTTAATATACATACATATTTATATACTTACGAGTATTTGGCGCAGATCACTTTTATTTGCACACCCTATTTTATACATCACAATTTCAAAGTTACTTCTTTTTACTTCTTCTTCTTTTCTTTTAGCACAACTAAATGATCAGCCTTATTTTCATTTCTGCATAAATAAGTAAAAACAAAGGCAAAACTGACCACAAACTTTTTTCACCACACTACTTGAGCAACAAAACCAAATGCCGAAAACAAGCAATTATGTTCTTGGCATCAATAACTTTCAACACTTGGTTTACATTTTATTTATAGAATACAATGAATAACTTGATTTTAATATAACCAAACATTGTATTTTCTATATTAAGTCTTTTTTACAAATTGATAATTGTTTTAAAACTGCAATTTATTGAAAAATCCAGAGACACTACACAACTTCCACATTATTAAACACGACGGATAAGAAAACTAAAGAGAAATATGAAAAAGACTGACCTGCTAGCAGTGTTGGTGTTTTTTGAACAAACAAAAGCGCAGTAAGGGTAAAAAGCGCAAATGAATACGAAAATAGAATAAAAAAGCACTTTATATTTTTTTTATTATAGTACATTTAGTAATTTGAAAGAAAAAGTGGAAAGTTTAAAGAAAATGCGAGGTTTAACATAATTGTGCATAAATATTATTTTAAGATTTTGCTTCAAAACAAACAACGGTTTCAGATCAATAACATATTTTTAACATCCGTATGCCCTTATCAATTAAGAGGGTATTAACTCAAACTAAAAGCTGTGGAAAACGTAATGTAATTCAAAATTTAAATTAATATTTCCTCTTATTGAATATATCCACATTATTCCTATTAATATTTAATGACGATTACTTTACCTTTTTCAATTTAAATACACGTTCACAAATGTGTACATATTTATGTACTTACATATATGGGCAGATCAGTTTTATTAGCACACACAAATTTTACAACTCACAATTTTAATAATACTGTTTTTTAATTCTTCTTTTATTTTATGCAATTTTCACAACTTAATTTTGATCTCGGCATAAATAAATGAAACTCATGATTCACACACATCAAGTTTGACTCGTCAAGTCTTGAGTATTTTGATTAACGGGGGTACAGACTTGACAGTACTCGTCAAGTTTGTTTCTTTCTCTCTTCTTGTTTGTTGCTTTCTCTCTTCTTTTCATAACCATAGTATTGTAAAGCAACCGAAAGTCCCCGTCCATACTGTGAAGCATATGCTGCAAAACTTTTGAGTTTGTTGATGAGAAGGGAAAGAGAGGTGGAAGTATGTACGCCCTTTCATGTACATGCAGTTTTTGTTGAATTTCTTATTTGCATCTTTTGACATGAAGTGTATTTGACGTTTCATTTTTTTTCTTTTCGTTTGGTATACTGTTAACATCTATCATAATAATAGCTACCCTGTTTTATTGTTAATTTTTTGTGAAATATAATCAAAAATTTAAAAAAAAAAATATAAAATTATTATATACTTTCCTTCTTAGCGTCCATTTTGCTTCAAATTATACCTTGTGCTTCAAATGTCTATCCAAAAAAAAATATTCACACCTTCTATCACAGGGTAGTTATTTTATATTTACATTCGGTATTGAGAAATGTCAAAAAAAATTTAAAAAAAAAGATAGAAGGGAGGAATAAAAAATACTAAACATGAAGCAAAAGATTCATGTATGGACACTGCTGCAGTTTCAAAAGAGAATTCAAAAAACTTTTGCAGCAAAAACTCAACAGTATGGACGGTGACAAACATGACGGCAAAATGTTTTCATGTACGAACGTAAATGCAGGTTCAAAAGAACATTTAACAAAAACTGATCAGGTAAACTTGATGTGTGTGAATCTCGAGAAAGCACGGACAAAACTGACCACACCACATTTTTCACCACACTACTTGAGCAAAAAACCAAATGCCGAAAACAAGCAATTGCTTGCAATTATTTTCTTGGCATCAATAACTTTCAACACTTAGTTTACATTTATATTTATAGAATACAAAGAATAACTTAATTTTAATATAACTAAACATTTTATTTTTATATTATCACTGTTTTACAAATTGATAATTGTTTTAAAACTGCAGTTTATTAAAAAATCGAGAGACACTGCCAAACTTAAACATTATTAAACACGACGAATATGAAATTAAAGAGGAAGGTGGAAAGGAGTAACCTGCTTGCAGTGTTGGTATAGTTGTCAACTAGTGATTTTTTTAGTGGTTTTTATAATTTTGGAGTCTGTACCCATTGCCACCAATTCCTTTAAGTACATTAAAACCGTGACGGCATTTTTCATTACATTGCGTACTCTATAATCCGGATTAATTGCAACTTTGCAACTTTATATTCCGCATTGCATGCAAACTATTGTGTAATGTGAAGCTCTGTTAATTGTTACTCCAAAAACATGGAAACATCATGAATGTTTGGATACATCAAAAAAATGGTCAGAAGAAAATCATGTCGACATTTTTTGTGCTTCACAAATTGCGTAATTTAGATTTGGAAAAAAATTTAAACAGTTCTCGACAAATAAGAGTGCATGACTATTTTCCCAAGGAAAATAATTACCTTTAAAATTTTTATTGTTATTTTCATACTTGTAAAAATTATACATATTTAATTTTTCTTATTACTTTTTTATAAAATATACATACCGGAATTCTTAGATCTTATTGGAGTCATACTACAGCTCCAAGAATTCATAGTCACTGGTCACTGCACAATACCGGCTTCAGCTGATATCAATCTACAATCACATCAGAACGCCCTCCTTCGTCGGTATTGTGGAGCACCGGCGAATTAAAATAATAAAAAATAAAAAATTGCTACTAAACCGAAGCTTCAAGACTGCTATAAACAAAGAACGTGCAAACGCAGAGCTGTAAAATAATTAATTAAGCTTTTAGCCCAATGCATCGCATGTGTAGGGGTCATCTTCTGAGTGCTGGTCCCAGATAAAAAAAAAACCAAAGATCGTTACTGCGAACTGTGAATTCCGCTAATATATATGTATATCATTGTATATGTGTTTTAAAAGCATTTTTAATACAGAAATGCATTATTATATTTATTCGTTAATCCGGATAATTTGATAATCCGGCTTAGAGTCTGCAATCAATTATCCAGATTATCAAGCTTTCAATGTATACCAAAAATGTTTTTGTACACAAACATTTTGACAGGTGGTATTGAGTAAGTTTGATTAAGTAAGATAAATAACATTGGCAGTGAAACAAAAAAAAAAGTTTAAAAGTTTAAGAGTTACGGGTCATATTGGCTCATAATTTTAAAATTTTACGAAAATAAATATTATAAATGTTTTATCCCGTTGTCTAAACAATTTGAGTCATATGCTGATATTGTATCTCGTAGAGAAATTGGAAGGCCTTATATTAATTCTATATCAGATTTTTAGAAAAGACTGTTGTTATGTTCTGTTATTATTTTTCTTCTAAATTAACGTTTTTTTATGAAAAAAATATTAAAAAAAAAATTTCGAATAAAAGTAAATAATTAAAATTTATGCATTATTCTTGATTTTGAAGCGTTTTAAAATTTTAAATTTGAGAACGCTTATATACACCATTTCATTCACTTTTTACGCCTCGACTATAGGCTCAAAACTTGAGTACACTCAATCCTGATGTGTGTGATCTAGCTATAATATTGAAGAAATGCTCGCATACAAAAACTAACTAGTGATTATTAAACTTTTTGCATCAAATATTTATTTTGCCAGAAAAAGAAAAACTTCATGTAACACAAAAAATAGAATGATATTGGCGGACAATAGACAGACTGCTCCAAAACATGAGATTAATTGTTCACCAAACTCGCCTCTCAATAGGTTTATGGTATCGCGTGCCGTGTGACATGTGAAACCAAGTCCTTCATTTTGGGCAAACAAAAATTGGTAATTATCGCACAGTGCAAACCAAATTATTGATAATAACGACGAATTGACATATCGCGATAATCATTGACACTGGCCGATACAGCAGCAATATTTTCCTCGGTGCGAACTATTCGCATAAGGGATGTTAGTCTACTATCGAATAAAGTGAAACTGCTACGAAATTTTATCAGAACAGTTCGTTCGGTGGATCGATTATGTCGACCATAAAATATATGTAATTTACGAAACATAGTTCTCACGCAGGACAAATTTTGACAATAAAATTCGATCATTTTCAGCTTTAAGTTGATTTGTTAATCTCTTCATGATGAAATGCCACACCTTACTGAGCATTTTCAGTATAGCCACATGTCACGAATAATTTTTCTACTGTAAAAAACCAAATAGCAAAGAAAAATACCTGATTTAAGCAGAGAATTTTAGCAACGCTTTGCTACTTATTGAAGAGCTACAGAAATCTGCGAGCAACATACATATTTTTTTTATTAAATCATTGTCAATATTTCTAAGACAAACAAAATAAAGTACAAAAAATAATAATAAATAATGAAAACTGCAACAAACACACTTAACCAACTAACAAAACTAATCCACCTTCAGCCTTCAATAGAACCAAAAAAAATTCTCAATTGAATAGCACATGTTGTAAAATGTTAAGAAAATGTCAATAGAAAAATATTAAAACGGTAAAATGTATGTATACAAAAAATTTGAAGCCAAAAGGACAGTTGTCTGTCATTTAGTCGTTATATCTGTTGGAGTATTTGCACACTTTGTACATTTGTGCTGCATCAGTGATGATAAATTCTCTTTTTTAAGTTTTAAAATAAAACTACTGCAGTTGCTTTTTCCAGTCGCAACAACAGTTCAAATCGAACTTGCTCCAAAGAAGAAAAAAAGGCGAACGTTAAATTTAAATACTGATAAGATGAAAGGAATATTGACTGTAAAAAAGAATCAAACAAATGAAATGACTTAATGTGAAATATGTTTGGATGCTTTTACTATCTATTATTTTTTTTAATTTAAGTAGAAATGCATCAAAAAAGCATTTACGAGGGTTGACAATAAAATTACTGTTTGAATATACATATAATATTATTTAGAACAAACAGCTGCCACAATTATTTGTAGTAATAAGTTTTTAATAACTGCCACCTAAAGTTGAATGATATTAAAAAGTACAACGTTGGCCGATACGTTTTTCCTCACTAGACCTAGGAGGTGAAGTATCGTAGTACCTCCATGTATTTGTGTTTATTGCCACTTCTGCACGTGGTGCTCCATTTTACTCATTATTTCATTTCGCCGACGTTTTATTCCTCAAATACCGACAAAGTAGGGTGCTGTAGCACATAAAATTCAGAAAAAAACTATTTTGACTTTACGGGGATGGGAATCGAACCCAGGACCTTCTGGTTGAGCCAACACTCTAACTACCCGTCTTCAGCACTCACAGCTTTAGCACAATGCTAATTGTGCGAAAAAAAAGTTAAACGCTTCAGTAACTACCCTCGTTTGAAAAAACTTTCACTCACTAAGAAAAGTTTAAACATACATACATATGTATATATGTATGAGAGTACATATGTATGTGACCAAAAAATATAAATAAATATGTATGTAGCTATAAGCATACAAAGGGTATTCCAACCATAATGTCAAGTTTTTTGCCCAACTTAATTTCACTTAATTTCTCTGTTTCAGGGTTTGACAAATTCAACCATGGAGAGCTACATAACTGAGCAGCAACTTAAGATTGTAGAAGCCTTTTACGAAAATGGGCGCTCAAATCAAAATGCTTTTTGTGCACTTCGTGATTTTTTTGCTAAGCAGACGAGGCACAGTTTCACCTCAGTGGATTTGTTAACAAGCAGAAATGAAAATCCACGAGAGATTGTTGAAAAGCCGATTCATCCACAAAGATTAACTGTTTGGTGAGGTCATCTGGCCGTACCTCTTTGAAAATGAATTAGGTCAAGCAGTTAACGTGAATTCTTATTACCACACTTGGTGCAGCCAGAAATTGATAATATCAACCTGGACGATATTTGATGCCAACAGAATGGTGCCACTTACCACACAGCCAACGAAACTAAGCCTATTTTGCGCGAGAAATTTTTTAGCTATGTTATCTCACGTCGTGGCAATGTTAATTGGCCGTTACGATCATGTGATTGGAGACCGTTGGACTTCTTTGGATTTCATTTTAAAAAAAAGTGTGCGTCAATAAGCCAAGTACAATTCACCAGCTAATGTATGAGATAATTTGGCACATTAACGACATTGAACCTCAATTATGTCTCAGAATTAATGAAAAGCCATGGTCGATAATTGTCATAGATCCTTCTATCATAATAAAAAACTTTCTGTTTTATTTACAATTGACATCGTGTGTTTGGTTGGACTACCCTTTATGTACGTTTTTATATACTACTCACTACATGTGGGCAACTGAAATAACAACTGTAGAAAAATGTGATTTTAATGCTCTTTACAATTTGTTCAAATGCAGGAATAGAAGCCAAAAATATCTACATATTTTGTTGTTATTGTAATTGTTAAAAACTAAAGAAAGAATGTCTGTCTGATGCATTTCCGCACACAAAAAATTGCTAAATACTTCTACTTCTGCAAACACCGGAAAAGCTTTGGTATTCCCTATAGCAATGCCAACATATGTTTGTAAAATCACTGATTATCTACATATCCATACATATATTTGTACTCCTACATACGTATCCAACTATATATGTGTATACATATGTACATATATATATATGCAGTTTCAAACAGATGGAAAAATAAACAAACATTTTGTATGTGTATTCCAGAATATTTGTCGTACAGTGTTGACCACGAACTTAACCAGATACGAATGAAGGTTGCAATGAATACGAGTGCATACAATTTTATAGACTCACACATGTTTAGTACAATGACTGATTGTCATACATATCGAGCCTTTGGTGGAATACCGTAATAATTCAAAAAATCGTGAACTGAGAAAAATGCATTTGAAGTTTCGAGCCATCTTTTGGATAGTAATTTTCGTTTACTAAAGTTATTTTTTTACAAGTTTTTAAATAAAGAGTCATGTTTTGTAATGTTTTCTGTTTGTAAATTTCTTGTCATAAAGGAAATATTTCATTATTGCAAATAAATATTGTTGGAAATAGCTGGAGGCAATAAAGACATTTGTAGCTGTAGAATCTGAACATTTTTTCTTTTAGATATATATTTCCCCAAAGATCATTTCTGCCTACCCAGCTCAAAATTTTAAAATTTTGAGTTACTACGGTATTGCACCAAACAGCTCCATATGTAAATATATGTACATACATACATATATAGTCCAGACAACAACTAAAAAACTCTTTCCAGAGGCAAACTGAAAAGTATTTTTAATAATAAAATGCCTGAATTAGCGATGTTGACTAGGTGCATTAAAACAAATAACAAATTATGTATTGCTAATCTTTTATAAAGGGTATCCAAAAATTAATGAAATTTGCCTCCATTTATGTTTATTTATGCTGTGCAGGAAACGGAGAGTTAAGTCACTTATTCACTATCATATACTATTGCACGATCCACTCACAGGGGAATGATAGCGCAGTCTGACCAACTTTAAAAAATTGCTCCAAAAAACAATTAAATACATAATAGTATATAGTACAGGGTAGCACAAAAGGGACAAAGCTGTTTGAATTCCTTATAACTTATTTATTATAATTTTTTTTTGCTTTCAGTATTTTGTAAAGAAGACTTGGGGAATTTAAAAAGGAACAGTGCACAATTGAACGACGTGCCAAAATCGTTGAACTTTATTTGAGAAGGAAATCTTGATGTTATTCATCATTGAATTATGAGAGACGAATCCCATTTCCTATTGAATGGGTTCGTTAATAGATAAAAGGGAAAATCCCAGAGTAGTTCAACAGCGAGAATTACATCCAATTAAGTATACCGTTTGCTGCGGTGTTTCATCGGGAAGGACAATTGGCCCATATTTTTTTGAAAATGAGAACGGTATCGCCATTTTCATCGCGGGTGTTAGATATCGGACAATGTTGGAAAATATTTTAAGGCAAGCCTTGGAAAACCATTCGCAAGTATGGTTCCAACACGATAGAGCCACAGCGCACACTGGACACAATGGCTCTTTGAACTGAAACCCCTTCGGTCATTTTGGGCTACCCTGTCCATAATACGTATAATTAAAAACTATTTCTTCATAGCTGCGTCCATTTTTTAAATTAATGTTTTCAGCGCCCACAAAATTCTCAGCTGTTTGGCCAAAAACGGATGTAAATTTTTATAAAATTTTCCAAATAGCCCCACTTGCCAAAAAATCTGTCACACAGATGCATTTTAGATTCATACTACCTTACTTATATATTAAACATGTCATATGAACTGAAAAAAAAAAACAAATTAGAATTAGTAGAAATGAAGCCTTATTGTATCGTCATATGAATTCATAAAAGCCCTAAGTTGGATTGCATTATAGGTTAAGCAAAATACTGTAAAACTAACTTCTACGCTTCTACTTAGGCATTTCCGAAGTTTGTTGATAAGAACGTTATTTCTAATTGCAGGTGCGAAAAATTTTACAGGAACATGTACCTTGATACTAGACCTCTGCATGAATGGATTTGTTTTTCAACTCACAGTTTCTCACATCACTACTTTTGCTGTCAACGACTGATATTTTTCATTACGAATCAAATCAAATGCGACATAAGAAAAAAACGAATTAACTGTTTACAGTACTTGTTGTGCTGAATTTCAACTCAACGCAGAATAACTCATTCAACGAGTTGAATTCTTTTGCATTCCCTTTCAAAGAAAAAAAAACAAACATCAATATAACACATATACAGTCGAACTTCTCTATAACGTAGCAGTTGGGGACCGTCAAATTTCTACGTTATAGAGAAACTGCAGAAAATTTTACTACATTTTTGTTATGTAGAAAATATATTTATTAAGACAAAAAAAATTGTTTTTACATGAACACATTAATTTTTTTTTATTAATACAAACATACATATGTGACTAAATTGATGCAAAAAATCGATTGCTAAAAACTTCGCAATAGAGAGATTATTTAGTGTGAAAAATTCTATTTAGGTCTTAAAAAATTGTACGTTACAGAGAGAACTTCGCTATAGGGAAGTTCGTCATAGGGAGATCAAAATGTATGAAAATACTCGCAAAAATGTTGTGTTCACGAATTTTAATTGTTATAGAGAAGATTTCGTTATAGAGAAGTTCGCTATAGAGAAGTTCGACTGTAACAATACCAAAACATCAACGTACAGTTTAACATTTTTCTGCTTTTTTGTTGCTGGAGTGGAAAAAACCAAAAAGTTAGTGCTCATAATAAGTGAGAAAAATATAGAGAGAAACAACAACAAAATCATTTGCTAATGCATACAAGCCCATACACAAGTTTTGTTTCATCGGTTGCATTTAATTTACCCGATTCATCAGTATAGGTTGATGTGTAGGAGTGTGCAAATGTGAATAATTTTGGTATAGTAGAAAAGCGTTATTTTGAATAAGAAAACCTTGCAAATTTTTAGAACATTTTTTTGTTTTACATACATAGTACATATGTATATACATTGTTCAAATATTTAGAATTTCCTTTACACATACATATGTATGTACATATACATATTTATTTAAAATGTCAGCCCTCGATTTGAATTATCCAAATGCTACTACATACTACATTTCATTTTTTCCCTTAATGTCGTTTATAACAGCCGCAATGTTAAGGAATCTTATGGTGTGTCACAGTATGTTTGTTGATACAAAACCATCAGTAATCTTTCGTTGATGTGAGGGAATCATTTGCTGATTCCCATTCCCTTTTGAGTTGATTTGAATTTTCGTGCGTGCTTTTGTTTCGTTTTTTAAACAGTTCACGAGTTGCATAGCATAGCCAAAAGCAATCGACAAGCACTAACACGAAGAAAAGGGAATGACTGAAACGAAGTTTAAATGCATTCGTGCAGACGTCTACTTGATACTGTACATGATAATCAATCTTAAAGCCGATTTCGATTAGACATTTTTTGAAATCATATCGCTCATTAACTTTAACAACATCATAATTCTGAAAAGCTAATTTTGTAAACAACGTGCATGTTTTCAATTTGCATACACTTAATGGAAAAATTCAACAACATTCTTCTGTCACGAGGTGAGTTTTGAAGCTATTTTTATGAATTTTTTGCACAAGACAAAAGCCGAGTTGACGAATCATTCTGCATTTTTACTTAAAAATTGATTTTTTTGATTTATCATATTATTGAAGTATATGAGCGATATATATATATATATATATATATATATATATACATATACATATATATATAATATATGTGTATATAATATATGTATGTACTATATATAATATATACCATGGAACAACGTGTTGATATTGTTGAATGCCACTTTTAAATTTTGTGCTACACATATGATAGTATCATTTAACATAAACGTACTTTACTATTCCACAAAAATTCATAAGAGTAGAACTGTATAAACCCATTCAATTCATGGCACCACTAAATTATTCCTTCTGCGTAAGCGCAGCAGCAGCTGAGGATTTTGTTATTTAAATTTCACATTTCATATTTCATACACAACGCAAGTGTGGCCCTTTCGTGACAACGTGTTATCAAGAAATGCAAAAAAAAAAATAAAAAATTTCAAATTTCTTTATTTTAGCATATTTCAAAGGCAAGCGAGTGTCCCGTTGTAGATCCTGGAATTGCTCTCAAGTAATATGGGTTCAATGTTTTAAGACACAGAGGATAACGTAAAGCTGGCAAGGCTGATGACAGCTTTATCATATCTAGGAGACAATAAATTTCATTTAGTGTATAAACGCATAATTTGGTAACATTTTCGGTAATATGTAAGAAATATATATCAATCGCACTTGATCAACAAGAGGGTGTAAACTCAAAACTTTTAAAATTCAACTTTTTCCAGAAATTAACTACCAAAATCAATATCTATCTGGTGTAAAAATTTCATATTTTTCAGTTTAAGTTTAAATTTCAAGAAACCATGAGGGCATTTCAAAAGTCGCGTTTGCGACAGTCGTACGTTTGAATTTGTTGATAAATTAATTCTTTACGATTATTTATATATGCATGTACATATGTTTGTTGTATGGTTTAGCTGGTCTGTTTTGACTAACATTGAATAATTGAAAGACTAGTTTCATAATTGTATTGGAAGAATTAATTTTCGTTTTGCCTTTTAAATTTTATTTCAAATTCTAGTTCTATGTATTAATAACTAAATATTATTAAATATGTAATTTTATTTAAACATACTCTTTTTTTATAAAATGTATCAATTTATTACAATTATTATTAACTACTTCTGTTAATCATATATGGCCCCAAGGGCTCAATTAATAAAAAAAAAAGCAAAATTAAATGAAAAAAAAAAAAAACAATCATTGTCGACTAATTATAAGAAAGGTTTGTTTGGTTTGTTTTGTTTGTATATTTCAATTGTCAAATATATTTGGGAGTTCTTGTATAATAAACATGTGAAAATTCTTAGCTTTTCTGCAAGAATTTGGTTAAAGATCTACTGACGATTTTGGTCTTAGCAGCAAATGAAATGGTCATATAGACCAGCTAAACCGTATAACAAAAATATATAAGTAATCGTAATGAATTTTGGCTAACGTTGAATAATTGAAAGAATAGTTAGTATACACATATTTTTTTTAACATGAAATTTAAAATTTAGGACTAGAATGTAATATCCTAATTAAAATAAATTAAAACAGTTACTTAGTTACAAAAGTTGATCACTTGCCTAAAATTATAGTATGTTTCGCCCTTGCTCCCGGGGCTGAGCATAGGAAGCTTTATAATTAGTAAAAGAAAAGAAAATAGTCGAACTTCGAGGTTTCATGATATCAACTATTAAATAAGGTGACGTAACGTGACAAAAAATTAAATTGTTATTTTCTTTATTCAACGAAACAAAAATCTCTGCGAATTTCTCCACTCTCTTCTGCAGAAACGTTTTTAGATATGATTCTTGCAGATTGTTACACAAGATTTATATACATATATAGCTAAACGTGACACACATTCCTACATACATACATACAGGGTGGCTGATGAACGCCGCTACCAAAAAGAAATTTAATAACTTTTTTTCTATTTAATGAATCTGGTTAATTTTTTTTATTATTTTGCAGCTTGATTTTCAGATTTAAGAAAAATGGATAACTGGGATACTGAAAAAAGAATTTGGATTGTCCGCCGCTATCACGCATATACTTATAAATGTGACTACTTCTTATAAAATAACGCACACAATGACAAATATTGAAGCTGAACATTGAGCGTGTATCATTCGCTTTAATCTCTTAAAACGTCTCTCATTTACCCAATTTTTGTGTACAGGAACGTTTCTGGTAAGATTGGGTTCCCTCGGTTGCCGAATTTGTAGTAAAGATACATACTTATTATTATTAGTAAAAGGGTAAAATATCGGTGATCCAAGGAAAGTTGTTTTATTGAAATACGCATGCATACATTTTTTTATACTAAAAATTATCACTTTTACAAATTCTTCTTGCAGTGAAACTTAAATAAGAAATTTAGTTTTAATTAATCTATATTACATAAACTGGATCATTTAATTTAATAATGCCCCGTTGCTCAACTATGAAACATCCACCATATGGTATTTCATCTTGGACTAAACCGTGTTGTCTGTAAAAGAAATTAAATTATAACAGATTTACCATAAAAATGTTGTGTATTATGTCACTATAAATATCTTTTAATATTCTAAAACTAACTTCTAGACTCGATTATTTGATCGGGTTAGCAAGTTCTCTAACTGGTATTCAAATTATGTAAAAACTAGTCCAGAAATCGTATAAAAATCTTAAGGACTTACCTCTCCAAGCTATGTAAGTGAAAGTATCCGGGCATGTTTTTCTCCGCATAATAACTTAAGCATGGACGAATATACCGTAACACACAATTTTGTTCTTCTTTTCCAGTCTTTACCTCGCCAAAGAGTATATAACTCCAATTTTCTTCCTCGAAAGCCTTAACCCCTGCAGACGCGTTAATCAAAATATTTCTATGGAATCCAAATTCATTCCACGCATTTTGAGGTGCCAGGCGTTGATTAAAAGAATTAAGAGATAATCGACTCAAAACTACTATGGGAATAGGGGTCTAAAAGTAAAAATTTCAATTATTATTTTATTTTAAAATGGTCAGAATTTTTTTTACTTACAACTTCATCATTTGTAATATTTTTTAATCTAGTTCTTAAATGGCAATATAATCGCATTCCACTAGGTCGATTCAAAACAGCCATTGAAAACCATTCATGATGACTCTGTTCCAATGATACCCTATAAATTTTAAGACCAGGTCTTGCTATAACTGAGATTGGTTTATATGCCACGCCGTGCAATAATATATCTATAGACCGCATTTTAGGTGCTTTTGCAGTTAAAGTTGAGTCATCGTTTACCTGAATTCTAATGCCTAAAATCCTCGGGTAACAAGTAGGCAACGCTGGTTGATCCGAATCATTATATAACATCAAACAATGATCGGCAAGATGGTTGAAGCGCATGCCATATTCTGAACAGTCGGCTTGATCTAATAAGTTTGGAACACCTGCTGACAAAGGAGAGAAAGATATTTCGTTAACGGTGCCAACACGCCGCATTGTAATTAATAATTCATTCCGTAAACGTTTTCTGCGGTAAAAATAGTACGATAATGCTACAGATACCAAGGAAACAACTCCAACAATCGAAATTAAAAGATATTTCCCCATGATTAAATTTAAATATTTACATATATGTACGTAGATAGTATGTACTATATGTAAATGAACTACTATCTGTTATTAAAATTCTATTATAAAATCTCTTCTGTAAGCTACAACTGATATAACTATAACTGAGCAGTATTAAACAGTTATAAAATTTCTGATATCTGTTGTTAGTCTTCTTTTACATTAGTCAGATTTCTTGTGGAAAGTCTGTGTTTATATTATAGGAGAAAGGAGAAAGCAAATGGGTATAGAATTGCTTGTACCGGTACTTCAATTCTATTTTTATTATTTCATTAGCATTTTTATTGTCATGTTATTTTTTTATAAATTGATGGAACAGACTGCCTGCCCGTAAACCATCGGGTGGTTTTAAAGGAGAGTGTTAAAAAATTCTTGGTTTTCTTGGTGAGAGAAGTATTGCAATCAAATTTTGTTTTGCAATTTTCACTATTCAAATTTAAGCTTTTTTTTTTTTTTATCTGGGACCAGCACTCAGGAGATGACTCCTACACATGCGAAGCATTGTGCTGGAACTGATAGGAAAGGGATAGTAGGAGAAATGACAGGAGGTGAAGCTTAATTATTTATTTTTGCAGCTCTGCTTTCGCACGTTCTTTGTTTATACTCCTAGCAGTGCTGAAGCTTCGATTTAGTAGCCATTTTTTTTTTTTTATTATTATTTTACTTCGCCGGTGCTACACAATACCGACGAAGGAGGGCGCTGTAATGCGATTGTGGATTGCTATCAGCTGAAGCCGGTATTGTTCAGTGACCTGTGACTATGCCTTCGCCACTGAAACCTTCCGACAACAACTGACACACAAAGACACACTAATGCACATCAGAAAAATGCGAGATGTTTATTTTTATTTTAAAATTTTTAGTCTAAAACTGTGGTTGAACCCAGGTCTGTTTTTGGATTCGTAGTCAACGTGCAGACTACCATCCATCGTGCCATCGCCACCCTTCATTTGTCATTTGTTAGTGTCACATAGTTCTAGAGCCTAAATTACCGTACAGTACGTTAATTACCGTACGGTTAACATCACTGGTATCGTGCAAGAAGAACAAGAACATTACTCTCTAGGTGTGTTTTTTTTTACTTTTCTGGTAAAGTTGGGTTAAATGAGAGTAAACTATAATTTATCTCCATAAGATACCAAAATGTACAAAAGTAAGAAATGGAAAAAGAAAATTGAAAAAATTTCAATATTAAATTAACTATTGAAAATTCGTTTAATTTTGTAATGCGACCTAATATTTGAAATAAATACACAGAATTACATATTAGAAGCGTTCAATATTTTACATATGTACATGTATGTATGTACTTCCAACTTCAAGTTTGTTTGAAAAATCTTTCATTTAGCTTTTTCATAAATTTTGTCGTTTCTTTGCAGATTTTCTAATTAATTTCTTAGTTTCATATGTAAATAAAAAACAGCCGATAATTTAAATCTTTCCCGAACTTACCCAAAGAAAAAGTTCGTGCAACTTTGTACCGGAAATGAAAAATTTTACTGTTGAACATTTCTCGCAATAGACCTGATCTTGATTCTGAATATATGTATATAATCAAATTCATGGGCAATATAACTTGCAATTTATATATGTAATACCCTTATCTAATAATATTATAAGTATTATTTTCTTCATAAACATTGTTTCTAACTTATTTCTCGCCTACATGTTTAATTATTCTTATGTTACAACTACATATATATGACTCTATGGACACCGTTGTTTATTGTTATAAATAAATAAAATAAAAATAAATTTGTCCGAGTTCGGGCACTTTTGTTATGTATCTAGAACAGATCTAATGTATGTATATGACTATGTACATGCGTATAATACAAATCTCCCCGCATGCCTTTAGAAATACAAATCTACACAAATGCATCCATACATAAAAACAGAATAATTAGGCTTATAGATGTTTATTAAAGAAAACCAAATAATTTTTAACTAAATCATGAAATAAAATTAACTGTTGTTTGTTCATTGCATTGTTGGAAACTTTTAATTTTACTTCATTATTGTTTACTTATAAACCAGCTGTTGCTGTTGCTTGTTCTTCTTGCCCAAACCTAGCCCCCAGAAAAAGTAAGGGCTGTTTCGGGCAAGAAGAACAACTGCATTAAGAGAATGATACACGATCAATGTTCAGCTTCAATATTTGTCATTGTGTGCGTTAATTTATAAAAAATAGTCACACATATACTTATAAATGTGACTACTTCTTATAAAATAACGCACACAATGACAAATATTGAAGCTGAACATATATCTTGTATCATTCGCTTTACTCTCTTAAAACGTCTCTCATTTACCCAATTTTTGTGTACAGGAACGTTTTCTGGTAAGATTGGGTTCCCTCGGTTGCCGAATTTGTAGTAAAGATACATACTTATTATTATTAGTAAAAGGGTAAAATATCGGTGATCCAAGGAAAGTTGTTTTATTGAAATACGCATGCATACATTTTTTTATACTAAAAATTATCACTTTTACAAATTCTTCTTGCAGTGAAACTTAAATAAGAAATTTAGTTTTAATTAATCTATATTACATAAACTGGATCATTTAATTTAATAATGCCCCGTTGCTCAACTATGAAACATTCACCATATGGTATTTCATCTTGGACTAAACCGTGTTGTCTGTAAAAGAAATTAAATTATAACAGATTTACCATAAAAATGTTGTGTATTATGTCACTATAAATATCTTTTAATATTCTAAAACTAACTTCTAGACTCGATTATTTGATCGATTTAGCAAGTTCTCTAACTGGTATTCAAATTATGTAAAAACTAGTCCAGAAATCGTATAAAAATCTTAAGGACTTACCTCTCCAAGCTATGTAAGTGAAAGTATCCGGGCATGTTTTTCTCCGCATAATAACTTAAGCATGGACGAATATACCGTAACACACAATTTTGTTCCTCTTTTCCAGTCTTTACCTCGCCAAAGAGTATATAACGCCAATTTTCTTCCTCGAAAGCCTTAACCCCTGCAGACGCGTTAATCAAAATATTTCTATGGAATCCAAATTCATTCCACGCATTTTGAGGTGCCAGGCGTTGATTAAAAGAATTAAGAGATAATCGACTCAAAACTACTATGGGAATAGGGGTCTATGAGTAAAAATTTCAATTATTATTTTATTTTAAAATGGTCAGAATTTTTTTTACTTACAACTTTATCATTTGTAATATTTTTTAATCTAGTTCTTAAATGGCAATATAATCGCATTCCACTAGGTCGATTCAAAACAGCCATTGAAAACCATTCATGATGACGCCGTTCCAATGATACCCTATAAATTTTAAGACCAGGTCTTGCTATAACTGACATTGGTTTATATGCCAAGCCGTGCACTATTATATCTATAGACTGCATTTTAGGTGCTTTTGCAGTTAAAGTTGAGTCATCGTTTACCTTAATTCTAATGCCTAAAATCCTCGGGTAACAAGTAGGCAACGCTGGTTCATCCGAATCATTATATAACATCAAACAATGATCGGCAAGATGGTTGAAGCGCATGCCATATTCTGAACAGTCGGCTTGATCTAATAAGTTTGGAACACCTGCTGACAAAGGAGAGAAAGATATTTCGTTAACGGTGCCAACACGCCGCATTGGAATTAATAATTCATTCCGCAAACGTTTTCTGCGGTAAAAATAGTACGATAATGCTTCAGATACCAAGGAAACAATTCCAACAATCGAAATTAAAAGATATTTCCCCATGATTAAATTTAAATATTTACATATATGTACGTAGGTAGTATGTACTATATGTAAATGAACTACTATCTGTTATTAAAATTCTATTATAAAATCTCTTCTGTAAGCTACAACTGATATAACTATAACTGAGCAGTATTAAACAGTTATAAAATTTCTGATATCTGTTGTTAGTCTTCTTTTACATTAGTCAGATTTCTTGTGGAAAGTCTGTGTTTATATTATAGGAGAAAGGAGAAAGCAAATGGGTATAGAATTGCTTGTAGCGGTACATCAATTCTATTTTTATTATTTCGTTAGCATTTTTATTGTTAATGTTGGATTCATGTTATTTTTTTATAAATTGATGGAACATACTGCCTGTCCGTAAACCATCGGGTGGTTTTAAAGGAGAGTGTTAAAAAATTCTTGGCTTTCTTGGTGAGAGAAGTATTGCAATCAAATTTTGTTTTGCAATTTTCACTATTCAAATTTAAGCTTTTTTTTTTTTTTTTTTTTTTTTATCTGGGACCAGCACTCAGGAGATGACTCCTACACATGCGAAGCATTGTGCTGGAACTGATAGGAAAGGGATAGTAGGAGAAATGACAGGAGGTGAAGCTTAATTATTTATTTTTGCAGCTCTGCTTTCGCACGTTCTTTATTTATACTCCTAGCAGTGCTGAAGCTTCGGTTTAGTAGCCATTTTTTTTTTTTATTATTATTTTACTTCGCCGGTGCTACACAATACCGACGAAGGAGGGCGCTGTAATGCGATTGTGGATTGCTATCAGCTGAAGCCGGTATTGTTCAGTGACCTGTGACTATGCCTTCGCCACTGAAACCTTCCGACAACAACTGACACACAAAGACACACTAATGCACATCAGAAAAATGCGAGATGTTTATTTTTATTTTAAAATTTTTAGTCTAAAACTGTGGTTGAACCCAGGTCTGTTTTTGGATTCGTAGTCAACGTGCAGACTACCATCCATCGTGCCATCGCCACCCTTCATTTGTCATTTGTTAGTGTCACATAGTTCTAGAGCCTAAATTACCGTACAGTACGTTAATTACCGTACGGTTAACATCACTGGTATCGTGCAAGAAGAACAAGAACATTACTCTCTAGGTGTGTTTTTTTTTACTTTTCTGGTAAAGTTGGGTTAAATGAGAGTAAACTATAATTTATCTCCATAAGATACCAAAATGTACAAAAGTAAGAAATGGAAAAAGAAAATTGAAAAAATTTCAATATTAAATTAACTATTGAAAATTCGTTTAATTTTGTAATGCGACCTAATATTTGAAATAAATACACAGAATTACATATTAGAAGCGTTCAATATTTTACATATGTACATGTATGTATGTACTTCCAACTTCAAGTTTGTTTGAAAAATCTTTCATTTAGCTTTTTCATAAATTTTGTCGTTTCTTTGCAGATTTTCTAATTAATTTCTTAGTTTCATATGTAAATAAAAAACAGCCGATAATTTAAATCTTTCCCGAACTTACCCAAAGAAAAAGTTCGTGCAACTTTGTACCGGAAATGAAAAATTTTACTGTTGAACATTTCTCGCAATAGACCTGATCTTGATTCTGAATATATGTATATAATCAAATTCATGGGCAATATAACTTGCAATTTATATATGTAATACCCTTATCTAATAATATTATAAGTATTATTTTCTTCATAAACATTGTTTCTAACTTATTTCTCGCCTACATGTTTAATTATTCTTATGTTACAACTACATATATATGACTCTATGGACACCGTTGTTTATTGTTATAAATAAATAAAATAAAAATAAATTTGTCCGAGTTCGGGCACTTTTGTTATGTATCTAGAACAGATCTAATGTATGTATATGACTATGTACATGCGTATAATACAAATCTCCCCGCATGCCTTTAGAAATACAAATCTACACAAATGCATCCATACATAAAAACAGAATAATTAGGCTTATAGATGTTTATTAAAGAAAACCAAATAATTTTTAACTAAATCATGAAATAAAATTAACTGTTGTTTGTTCATTGCATTGTTGGAAACTTTTAATTTTACTTCATTATTGTTTACTTATAAACCAGCTGTTGCTGTTGCTTGTTCTTCTTGCCCAAACCTAGCCCCCAGAAAAAGTAAGGGCTGTTTCGGTCAAGAAGAACAACTGCATTAAGAGAATGATACACGATCAATGTTCAGCTTCAATATTTGTCATTGTGTGCGTTAATTTATAAAAAATAGTCACACATATACTTATAAATGTGACTACTTCTTATAAAATAACGCACACAATGACAAATATTGAAGCTGAACATATATCTTGTATCATTCGCTTTACTCTCTTAAAACGTCTCTCATTTACCCAATTTTTGTGTACAGAAACGTTTTCTGGTAAGATTGGGTTCCCTCGGTTGCCGAATTTATAGTAAAGATACATACTTATTATTATTAGTAAAAGGGTAAAATATCGGTGATCCTAGGAAAGTTGTTTAATTGAAATACCCATGCATACATTTTTTTATACTAAAAATTATCACTTTTAGAAATTCTTCTTGCAGTGAAACTTAAATAAGATATTTAGTTTTAAGTAATCTATATTACATAAACTGGATCATTTAATTTAATAATGCCCCGTTGCTCAACTATGAAACATTCACCATATGGTATTTCATCTTGGACTAAACCGTGTTGTCTGTAAAAGAAATTAAATTATAACAGATTTACCATAAAAATGTTGTGTATTATGTCACTATAAATATCTTTTAATATTCTAAAACTAACTTCTAGACTCGATTATTTGATCGGGTTAGCAAGTTCTCTAACTGGTATTCAAATTATGTAAAAACTAGTCCAGAAATCGTATAAAAATCTTAAGGACTTACCTCTCCAAGCTATGTAAGTGAAAGTATCCGGGCATGTTTTTCTCCGCATAATAACTTAAGCATGGACAAATATACCGTAACACACAATTTTGTTCTTCTTTTGCAGTCTTTACCTCGCCAAAGACTATATAACGCCAATTTTCTTCCTCGAAAGCCTTAACCCCTGCAGACGCGTTAATCAAAATATTTCTATGGAATCCAAATTCATTCCACGCATTTTGAGGTGCCAGGCGTTGATTAAAAGAATTAAGAGATAATCGACTCAAAACTACTATGGGAATAGGGGTCTAAGAGTAAAAATTTCAATTATTATTTTATTTTAAAATGGTCAGAATTTTTTTACTTACAACTTTATCACTTGTAATATTTTTTAATCTAGTTCTTAAATGGCAATATAATCGCATTCCACTAGGTCGATTCAAAACAGCCATTGAAAACCATTCATGATGACGCCGTTCCAATGATACCCTATAAATTTTAAGACCAGGTCTTGCTATAACTGAGATTGGTTTATGTGCCAAGCCGTGCAATAATATATCTATAGACCGCATTTTAGGTGCTTTTGCAGTTAAAGTTGAGTCATCTTTTACCTGAATTCTAATGCCTAAAATCCTCGGGTAACAAGTAGGCAACGCTGGTTCATCCGAATCATTATATAACATCAAACAATGATCGGCAACAAGGTTGAAGAGCATGCCATATTCTGAACAGTCGGCTTGATCTAATAAGTTTGGAACACCTGCTGACAAAGGAGAGAAAGATATTTCGTTAACGGTGCCAACACGCCGCATTGGAATTAATAATTCATTCCGCAAACGTTTTCTGCGATAAAAATAGTACGATAATGCTTCAGATACCAAGGAAACAATTCCAACAATCGAAATTAAAAGATATTTCCCCATGATTAAATTTAAATATTTACATATATGTACGTAGGTAGTATGTACTATATGTAAATGAACTACTATCTGTTATTAAAATTCTATTATAAAATCTCTTCTGTAAGCTACAACTGATATAACTATAACTGAGCAGTATTAAACAGTTATAAAATTTCTGATATCTGTTGTTAGTCTTCTTTTACATTAGTCAGATTTCTTGTGGAAAGTCTGTGTTTATATTATAGGAGAAAGGAGAAAGCAAATGGGTATAGAATTGCTTGTACCGGTACTTCAATTCTATTTTTATTATTTCATTAGCATTTTTATTGTTAATGTTGGATTCAAGTTATTTTTTTATAAATTGATGGAACAGACTGCCTGCCCGTAAACCATCGGGTGGTTTTAAAGGAGAGTGTTAAAAAATTCTTGGTTTTCTTGGTGAGAGAAGTATTGCAATCAAATTTTGTTTTGCAATTTTCACTATTCAAATTGAAGCTTGATGTAGATGCTTTTGGTATGTAGGTGAAAAAATGACGTAAGAATAATAAAAATTGCAAAACTAGAATTTTGCAATGTGGACACTATATGTAGAATGCCAAAAATAATTCAAACAATGTTTTTCTATAGAACCAGTTACACAGAAAACATTTTGACGCGTCTACCTCTGAAATTTGTTAATTTTTTCATGTGTTGTGTAATTTTAACAACTAATTAAAACCTATTAAAATTTTAGAGCCTCTTAATTTCAGTTCCTATAAAATTTCGGAAAGAATGAGTTGCCGCCAATTTCTTAATTTTTCAATTTTCCCAAATTAGGGAGCAAATTGCTCGCCCCAATAATTGATTATCTAATAACTTTATCATTTGTGGGTCAATTTCCAAAATCCTTTTTGCATATTTAAGAAGTCCACTAAAAATTTTTTTAATTGGCGGTGCGAATTACTTTGTCGTTTGTTTTTTTACATATGTATAAACTTCGTCGTATCTGGACCAATTTTCAAAATTCATTTTTCATATGGAAAAATTCCGTAAACATTTTTTTTTAAATTCAGACGGCATTGTAAAGTGCTCGTGAAAAACTTGACGATAATTTGGTGGGGGTAGTGAAGCGCACCGGGATAATCTAGTTTTAACATAAAGTAAAATTCTGTTTTTATTAGATGACATCAGAAGTGTGGAAGACTTATTGTAATATTTTTTGTGTAACAAATGAATTGTTAAAAATTTTCCTTTAATAAATTTAATTAAATACAGCGTACAACTTCAATTTGTTTTCTAAAAAAAAACGGTCACAGGTGTTTTCGAAATTTGAAACCCGGTTTCTTAAAAATGTAGAATAATTGATCACCCTAATAGGTACTAGTGCACGGTTCGTGCCCAGAAAACAATTTACATTTTTATTTAATAAAAACATTTGTTATGCGTTTTCATTCTTGTGAGCAAAGCCATATTGAAATTTGCCTTGGGGATGTTTACGGATTTTTCTTTAATTTGGTTTGTAACATTAGTACAAAAAGTATGGCAGCACTACTGTAAAGAGAGAAAATCAAATACGCTCAAAAACAAGTAAAAGAACAGCCACAATTTGTGAATGTGTGTGTTTTTTCGCAGGGATGATAAAGCAGTACAGTTGTACTTATTTTCAGTACAATTTGTATTGCAATAACACAGTGGTTTTCAATCGGTGGGTCGCGACCCTTTGGTGGGTCGCGAGCTGATCTAAATAAAATACATTGATTTTTTTTAAATATTTAATTTTTTTAATTCAAAAACATAAAAAAAATTTTAATTCAAAAACATAAAAGTACTTATATTAACCCTGGGCTTGCTTATTTTTAATTAAATTCGAAAAACGTGGTTGCAATTGTGACACGCAAACAATCAAATCGTTTTCTAAATTTAGTTTATTCCTTTTTTTTTTTTGTTTTAATGTTCACCATTTGTGAAAAATTCAATTCGCACAGATAAGATGTTGAAAATTTAATGAATATTTTAAGTGCTTTTTTCGCTAGCTCAGGGTATTCTGCCTTTCTCTTTACCCAAAATATAGAATTATTTTGAGATAAATATTCCATTTTGAGCATACTTGCCGCTGCCAGCTCACATAAATTTTCTTCAAAATTATTGGCAAGATTGGCGAACTCAAAGAAGTTATTTATGAACGGATTAAATAACCAGCAATCACCATTATCTTCTTGCTGCTTCTGCTTCAACTGCGACTTTCGATTTTTTTCAGAAGCATAAGCAGAATCATTCGTTGCTTTTAAATAGTTAAAACCAGTCAAAGCAGTAAAAAGTAAACATTTTGTTACTTTTGCTGCTTCGACTTAAGTTTTTTAAACACTGCCGTTAGGTTTCCGCTTAATGAATAGCAAGCAAGCGGTGTCATGTTTTTGCTTTATTTTCATTCAATTTTCTGTTTTTAATATTTTCAAACTTTGAGAGCAAAAACGTTAAGGGGTCGCCAAATTTTTTGAAAATCATTTTGGGGTCGCGGCTTCCAAAAGGTTGAAAACCACTGCAATAACATATTTAATACAATTTAAAATTTTGTAATTATATATGGTTTACAACGTCAATGTAGATTTTTATATCCCTAACTTCAAATGAATTATTTTTTAGCAGATTGTTTGCACCCATTTGATATCATTTATTTATGAATGAGTTACATTTATATAGTAAGAATAAATGAGAGATTTATGCAAAGAACACTATAATTCAAGGCGAATTCATGACAGGTAAACTCACTAGCCCAGCTGGCCGACTATATATCACTGTTTAATATCGAATTGTATGAATTATTTTGACAATACACAGAGATTTTTGGTTGTTGTTGTTGTACTATTGAGTTTACCTGGTATCAATTTGCCTTGCTACAATTCACTTGTAATTGAGGAAAGTACGGATTGCTCAGTTTCTAAAATATTTGCGAATATAATAAGGATTTTTAATGATTTTAATGGTTTTCGAAATTAGCTCCAATTAGGATTCAGCACAAATGGAATACTTAACGCAACACTTCAAAACACTAGAAATAATATTCCAATGAGAACATGGTTGGTATTACGACGGTTAATTGTAATGACACTTATGACAGTGTCAAACTAAATTTAGGTTATTATTTCCCAACGGGTCTATATATCACATTTTGAACATACTGTCAAATGTAGCTTTAAACAAAAATATTCCAAATGAAAAGCTTTAACAATAGGGAAGATTTGAGAACATTTTTGTACTGAACTACAAAAAATTTTTATATTTTCCACAACACGTAGGTTGTCTCCCAAATAAGTAGTTTATGAGAAATATAAATTATCACCTTTGCAAAAACTTTAACAGAAGGGAAGATTTTGGTAAATTAAAAGAATAATTTTGTAATGAACTGCACATGGTTTATAAATATTCAACAACACGTTAATTGCCTCTCAAAGAGGTAGTCTACGGAATTCTGGAGCAATGGAAACGCCTTCAGTATTATTTCATTATATTTATCAATTATGATAATAATAAAACTTAACACAACTCTTTTGAATCTTTTTTGTACAATTCGGATCGAAAAGTAAACTTTTTTACGAGCTTGGCGATCCCTGCTTTAAAATAAGTTGAGAGTTAAAAACACAGCTATCTATAGATAGTTAATAAAAATATTGCAGTGAAAAAAAAACCGCGTGATAAGCACATAGAAAGAAATCAAGAAAATAATAAAAATTTTAGTATACTAAAGAGAAAACAAGTGCACATACTTCATTCTATACTTATTTCCCATTGAAGTGCTTCATTTAGTTTAGTTCTGCACCGAAAGTTTGTCGGTGTTTGTGTTCTATTTTGATTTCATAAATAACGATGAAAAGTGCAACAATGTCTAGTAAGTTATTTAATTCGATGCACACGCATTCATACATACATTTGTATGTATTTTGAGATTAATAAAAATTAATTTTTGCATAAAGCTAATGCAGCTGCTAATAGAGCCATGTATATAGGTGTCGGAATTGGTGTGACAATGATAACAAGTGCTTTATCGTATGTTTTCTACAAATATTTCAAACGAGATGTTATGCCTATTAAATGGCGACGCGTTGGTACTTTGGAACAGCTGAATGTGTTTCCAATTAAATCGTGTGCCCCTTTGAATTTGTCTGATGAAGATGAACTACAGTGCGAAGTATTGGCCCTACGTTACAAAGGCATTAGAGATCGTGCTTTAATGTTGGTCAATGAAAAATATGAAATGGTAACTGCGCGTGTTTATCCCAAATTAGTTTTAGTCTTTACTAAATTAGTCGGTGAAACTAAATTGATTATGTCTTACGAGGGGATGGAAACATTGGAATTGGATTTTTCAACATTGGCTGATCAGGCCCCAGGTATAGATGTACACACTTCAGTATGGGGCAGTAATCTGGATGCCATGCTATGTGGTGAAAAGTATGACAAATGGTTTTCACGTTGTATTTTAAATAAAGATTCAGGATTGCATTTATTGTATTATCCTTATCCTATATCTGTACGATCTGTAAATGCTCGATTAGCTAAACAGCCTTTTATCAAAAAAGAAGATTCGGTGAGTATTTAGATGAACATGAAAATAAATTTCTCTAGAAATGATTTTCATTAAACTGCTTACGTGTCACTTTGAAGAACATCTCTCAGCAATGTCTCAAATTCCAATTTTTTTGTTACGTTAGTAATCACAGAGTCTAAATTTATATAAAAATATTACAACTGGGAACAATCGATATCGATCGTAATTTACATTGCTATTCGTTATTATCCAGGTTTTTGATTCCATGAATTGCTTTTTGTTTATATGTTTGTTTATATGTATGTATATATGTATATACCTCTATAATTTTTTTTTTAATGTTTAATTAAAGTTAATGTGTACATTTTTAGAATATGTATAATACTCCATATAAAAATTGTTTACGATCACAAAATCTTATCAATTTATTCTATTATTTAACTTATTCTATTTATAATAAACAATGTCTAAAAAATGTCTTCTGATTTCTTTTTCCTGTATGAAATGAAATAACTTTAGGGGTCCTTTGGTGACGCTACAAGTTATATGCTTATGAATTTAGCTTCGATAGACGATTTGAATAGTAGGCTAAGTAATAAAGTCGATCCTCTACAATTTCGCGGAAATTTCCACTTAAAAATGGATAAAAGCGAACCTTATACTGAAGATAAGTGGCAATGGGTGCGTATAGGAGATGCGGCAATTTTTCGTAAAATAGCGCCATGTACACGTTGCATACTTCCTAATATTAATGTGAAGACAGGGGAGCGAGATCCTACCGGGAATCCATTGAAAGAACTTAAAAGGTAAACATAAATAAAGTTATGAGAAGAACAAATATTAATATTGCATCATTATCTTCAAGATATCGTTTAATAGACGATAATATTAGTCCAACGTTGGGCATTCACTTGGGTTTGAGACAAAGTGGAACTGTCAAATGTAAAGATGTCATTTATGTAGAAGATGTTTAATAAAAAAACGATTTATGCACATTTATTATTATTGTTAAATATAAATAATAATAATTCTAAAATTGGATTCTTTAATTAGTTATATAATATATATTTCATTACCTTGAATTCAATTGTATTACGATTTAAATTGTTAATAAAGTTTGGATTTATTAGGAATATTGTACTACTTAACTATCATTACTTTTTATTTGCTCAACACAATAAATTGGAAAATTTATAAAAACGAAATCATTTGTTCTAAACAGATTTTTATACAAAAATATTTATTAATAATATACATGAAAATATACAGTAAAATAAATCGTTGCGCAAAATAATAAACTTAATTAAAAAACTGGTTAATATCGTCAAAGAGACCATGTATTTTTTTTAATAATTGTTTTCCTTCAAGCTCGTTTGAATGAAATTAGAAACAACACCGAAAGAAGCAAATCGTAATTTTTTTAATAGAAATTTGAAGTTTGGTTAAATTAATTAATAATAATTAACCTATTAATTTTTCATCACCTTGAAGCTTTTCTTTTTACTTTTATTTTCTTCAATAAAATGATCATGACTGAATATAAAATTTTCTATGTTTAATTGTATGCGCTTTTTTGTTTATAGATTCATATGATTTTTTTTTAATTTTAACTTACTGCCAGGCTCGATATTTATTTCGAACCCAATGCAGTTAAAAATTATGCTTAAGAAATAAGATATTTATGTGAAAAAAAAATTTTATTTTATATATATTTAATAAATGTTTATTGCAACAGTTGAAGATTATCAGGTTTCGTGTCTTTTTTAGCAGTTTTTATGCTAGACATTTTTTCCAAGCTAAACCGCCGCACGCCATGCTGACAATAACATATAAAACGAATATAATTAGAAGACCAACAATAACGTAAATGCGTACATTTTTCCAAAACATTTCACGAGCAAGATTACGCGATGCGTTCCGGAATGATACGGACTAAAAAAAAAAATTAATATACTACATCATTAATTAATACAAATAAAACTAATATTTTCAAGAAAATCTTTAAAATTTACTCATTTCATCTCATTTCTAGATTTAGCATATTTTTACAAATATAAAAGAAATTTTAAAGTTTGATTTTTTTTTTTTAATTTATAATAATACTATATTAACCGGGTACGCTTCCCTACCCCCTTCACGTAAATTTTTTGTGTATTTGTAGATTATTCTAAACAGCTGATCACTAAAAAGCATAGTGTTGTAAAAATATGGGATATGTTGACTACGTAGTATCAATAAGATTTTGGTATTTCATACAATCCGTTGATGTCAACATAAATTCGTTCAGAAATATATTTAAATAGAAGTACTGCCTAAGGTTTTAAAATTTCTTATTTGCTATATAATTTTTTAATTTGTCGCTACTTAAATGTCATGAGAAAATTCATCAATACTAAATTTTTGGTATTCGGTACCCTAAATAACATGCTGTCATAAGTACACAAACATATATTCTAGTTTTACATCTCAAGAAATTAATGTAAATAAAGTATTATAAGAAAAGTTTTGCCATGGATGCTAAAAAAATAAAACTGGATATTTTATAATCGCTCATCTATAATTTGCTGCACGTAGAAAACTATTATTTTCAGTTTTAATTCAGCTTTATCTTTTTTTTTTAAATATTTCTATGAAAAATTGTAAACTTCTGTTTGTTTATTTTTCTTCCAGTAGATTCTACTGGAAAAAATTCGTTCAGTAAAAATTTGGAGACTCAGAAAAGAACTCTTTTTTTCAAATTTTTGTGTATACGAAAGATTTTTAATAGAATTCAGTGCAAACTTGTACAGATTTTTGGGTAAACGAATGCCGAAAAGAGCGATTTTTTATGATGCCTCTAACATTTCAACTACAACTACATTTTCTAACTTTATCTCGCAAATTTAATTTTGTGCGATCAATTCTTATTTTGAAAGAAAAAAGTTTTGCAGAATCAAAACACGTTCAAACTCTTTTTTTTACGCTTGCTCTTAGCATTTTAGAATTTGTTTGATAAGAACGTTATTTTTAATTGTGTTTGTGAAAAATTTTGCAAGAGGATGTACTTTTATAAATAAATTCTTTATAACTTGGGGCCTTATTGAAATCATATGACGATATGTGTTATTAAAGACTATACTTACACTGTTACTTAAATTCTCCGTCTTGTTAACAAGCAGTTCCAATTTTTCACCACGATCTCTTAAATTAACTAAAATAAATGTATACGTAAATAGAAATAATTTACAAAAAATTTTGTATAATTGTTGTTTACCAATATTTTTAACCATAATGTCTTTCAATTCATCGACTTGTCCATGAACTCTAGATATATGGTCGATCTCATTCGACTGACTAAAGAAAGTCATTTGTTGAGAGAGAATTTTAGAAAACTCTGAATTCATAGCATAAGCTATCGCAGTTGCAACTGTTAAACCATAAGTTTGTATAAATCGCTGTTTAACATCGGCCAAAAACAGAAAAGCCCGAGACCTTTCAAAGTCCTAAAGAATAATTGAACAATTGCTCTCTATAATGAAGTTATGATATGTAATACACTTACTTACGTTGTCTGTGATACACATATAAATTATTTTATGTTCACACACATAATGTATCAGGTATTCACCGTGGGAATAAGTCAACTTATGGTTTTCCATAGTGACCTTGGAGATAATTTGGTCCGTAACTTCAGCGAAATTTCCTACGCATTCTGCGTATTTGGCTAACACCGTTGTGCCGCGCGATATTACGGAATATAGTATTGGCATGTTATAAAATATTAATTGAAATCAATACAATTCGACAGAGATGTGAGAAATGTTGCGATAATTTCTGTTTTTCACTTTGTGTCTGTTTAAAAAGCCATATTATATTACAAAGTTTTCATTGTTGTATTATCTTTATCAATAATTACTCACCACAATGGCTTCCTTTTTTTTAAACGTAGGTACAATTTTCTATTCATGCGAGAATACTGCTATATTCGCAATCAATATTTTGGAAATTTTTACTTCAGTTTTTATATTCCCGTTAATTATATATGCATGTATTTGCAGCGTCTCAAGTGTTATTTTAATGCATTATCCTAATATCATAGAACACTAATATTTTGTGCTGATATGCCTATTTCACAATTAGTCCATTGTTTTTTTTAATAAAAAAATTTCACTTCACTTGCATTTTCCATAAACATCTCTGTTTTTTTTTATTACACCACAAAGTTGCTCAAATTAGTATTATATTATTAAAAACATTTGTAGTTGATAATTAAAACCCAAGGTTTAATTGCCGCAAGGCGAATTCGCTTTTTGTCCAAACGTCATTTTTTTGTATACAAAAGGTTTGCTAAATATAACATAACATAAAAAGAACGTTTTAAGTTTGTGTAATATGAGTTAAAATTAAATTAATTATTACAAAAAGTAATATATTTTGCAATCTCATTATTATATTATTATAACTATTAAATTATTTACAACTAGTTTTTTTAACTTTCTCACAAAAGTAAAAAAGACTGACGTTTGACTCAAAAAATACGTCACAAATTCTTGTATCAGCTGATGGGCGAATTTGCTAACAAGTTTAATGGGTAATGAATTTTTCTTGATTAAAAACAAGTATATAAAGCCCAAAGCAAATTCATTACCAGGTAAACTCAATAGCAAATACGCCCTTCAGCATATACAAGAATTATTAACGAATTTTTGTGACGAACGTCAAGGTTTGCTTATTTTTGTGAGCAAGTTAAGAAAACTGGTAGTAAATAATTTAATAATTATAAAATATAATACTATAATAATCAGAATGCAAAATATATTACTTTTTTTAATAATTAATTTAATTTGAATTCATATTACACTAATTTAACACGTTCTTTTTAGGTTATGTTATATTTAGCAAAAAACATGTATACAATAAATTTGACGTTTGGACAGAAAGCGAATTGAGGAATTCGCCTTGCGATAACCTTGTAATATTAAACCTTGGTCAACACCTATTGGCAACATTTCTTTGTTAGTCTTTTCTGGTAACATTCTATTTTCGTAAGTGGAGTTACGTATATTTTTTCTCAAACAATACCAATTGAATTACAATCTGCTGTAAAGGACAAAATTTTGTACAACAATTATAAAGTTAATAATCATGAATAATAATGTATTAGTGAATGGAACGGAGTCACCCGTTTCGGGTGAACTCAGATCAATGACTGATAAACGTGATTTGTTTGCTTTATTCAAACTTATCAAAAAGTACAATCTGAAGCAAACTGAGGAGTTGCTATGTCAAGAAGCAAATATTAAACCAGAAGAGTTGGGAGAAATAGGTGACAAAGAAATAACGTCTATATTGTCATCTGCTTTGGGTGAAAATGTACAGAATGCACGTGCTGAAGGTAAATCGGGGCCTGGTAGCGATCCTGAATTATATGATGCTGCATATCGGGAATTGCGAGTTTTTGTGGATGAATCTTTGGATATTTATAAACATGAATTATTTATGGTGTTGTATCCTATACTGGTACAAGTATATTTCAAGCTAATATCAGGAGGTTATGCCAAATCCGCTAGGGAATTTGTGGAGAAATATGGTCCAGATTTGGACTATTATTATCGGGAAGACTTACAAAATCTCTTACTAATAACCAAGCGCACCGAAATGGAAAGTAGCGATTGGTGTACTTCAATGGAAGCAGATAAGTTTATTATTCGAATGTCCCGCGACGCACATTCCCTGTTTAAGAGGCAAATACAAGATCGGAAGCAAGAGCTGATAGCAGATATAGTGGCAAAATATTTGTATTTTGATACATATGAAGGTACTGCTAGATCAAAAATGCAGTGCAATGCTACAGCCGGGTCATTGATTGGAGAAGCTCGTAGACAAGATAATAAAATTAGGGTCTATTATGGTTTATTAAAAGAAGTAGACTTTCAGTCGTTAACAACACCCGCGCCTGCGGCTGTCGAGGAAGAAGATGATAATGATCCAGATGCGCCGGATAAGCCAAAAAAGAAAAAACCTAAAAAAGATCCATTATTTTCGAAAAAGTCAAAGTCAGATCCGAATGCGCCCTCTATGGATCGAATACCTCTACCCGAACTTAAAGATGCTGATAAATTGGAAAAACTTAAAGCCTTGAGAGAAGCATCGAAACGAATGGCTCTAAATAAAGAGTCTTTGCCTTCTATTTGCTTATATACATTACTAAATTCACACAATAGCGTTACGTGTGCTGAAATTTCTGAGGATTCCTATATGATGGCAGTAGGTTTTACTGATTCCAGTATTAAAGTGTGGTCATTGACGCCGTCAAAATTAAGAGAAATGAAAAACGCTGAAATGCTTAAAGACATAGATAAAGATGCAGAGGATGTTTTAGTGCGTATGATGGATGACAGAACTGGTGAATCTGCTAGAACCTTTTATGGTCATAGTGGACCTGTTTATAGATGCGCTTTTGCCCCAGAAAAAAATTTGCTACTATCCTGCTCAGAGGACACAACTATACGATTGTGGTCTCTACATACTTGGACTTGTATTGTCGTCTTCAAAGGACATTTGTTTCCTGTTTGGGATGTGCGATTTTCTCCGCATGGTTACTATTTTGCTTCCTGTTCATACGACAAAACAGCACGTCTCTGGGCCACTGATTCGAATCAACCCCTAAGAATATTTACCGGTCATCTTTCAGACGTTGATTGTGTGCAATTCCACCCGAATTCAAATTATATAGCCAGCGGTTCTAGTGATAGAACTGTAAGGGTGTGGGATGTTTTAACAGGACAACTAGTGCGTCTTATGACAGGTCATAAGGGCCCAATAAATGCATTATCTTTTTCTACTTGTGGGCGTTACTTGGCATCTGGCTCATCGGATCACAATGTATTGGTATGGGATTTGTCAGATGGTCAATTAGTGACATCTTTAATAAGACACTCGGGACCCATACAAACTATGTGCTTTAGCAGAGATGGTACTCTATTGGCAGTGGGTGGACTTGACTGTTACTTAACATTATGGGACTTTACCAAATTGACTGAGGACTATATAGCTCAAAGCACGAATGCTGCCCATAATCCGGAAGTAAGTGAAGGAGACACTTATTTATTGAGAGCTTTTCCTACAAAATCAACTCCTTTTACGACACTGCATTTTACACGTCGAAATCTGCTATTGGCAGTGGGCACATTTAAGTCTTAAGTTCATATTATTTTAGTTTCTAAGTAAATATTGTATTTTTTTTATCTTGCATAATAAAGAACATTAAAAAATTTAATGGAACACTTCTTAATTGATATATTCCATGGGAACACATTCTTCTGCTGCCACATGTGTGGGAGAGGAACCATCTATCAAATGGTCTGTGGGCTCACTATCCAATGAAGGTTCATTACTGAACATTTCTGCAGGTACAGTGGCAGGCGCACGCTCAGGTATCATATCCATTACAGAACGTTTAGATAACTGCCTTTCAACTTCTTCCTGCGCTTGTTGATTAACTACTATTATATCCAAATTATTGTATGCGGTGTTTGATAATTGATCTCTAGACTCTGTACTAGCTGGAGCAGCCATTTTCTTTTTTCGCCCTCTTGTAGAACCAGTTGAACTACCATTTACACTTTGCTCCAATTTACGCCTTATTATAAATGTTTTTTTTTTATTACACCAACGAAATACTTTTACAACTCACTTTTTAGTTTCCTTTGTTGTCTCGTCCTCTGATGATTCTTCAGTTTCTTCACTTTCTGACGAGGAGTTTTCTGGTTTCTCGTATTGCAATAGACGATCTAAGAGAAATGCTCTATCTCTAGAGACTTTCAACAAACGTCTTTGGTTTGATCTCAAGGCGTCTTGAAAAAATTCATTTTCCTATCAATGGTATAAAAACAGCAATATTTATTCATTTCATTCTTTATATTTTCATTTGGAAACTATATTGGTATTTTGCGGTATTAATATGGCAACTAGAACTAATTTTTTGGTAACTATAAATTTTGGGACATTCGAACCATATAATTTATATATGAAATATTCCTCCCTAGAGGTGAATATAAATATGAATTTTTTTATGTAAGATTAAGGATGCATTAACAGAAGTTGTGTTTTTGGCTTTAGATTATTATTAGAATAACTAAGTGACTAAGTCAAATGTATACACGCTAATAGGTCGCATATTTTTTTTTATCTGGGACCAGCACTCAGAAGGTGACTCATACACATGCGATGCATTGTGCTGGAACTAGAGGAAAGGGATAAGAGGTGAAGCTTCACTATCGTACAACACTGCTTTTTGCACGGTATTTATTTTTTTTATTACAGTGTTGTAGCGTCGCTGATGTCAAGGAGACGTATTAAATTCTGAAGCTTTGTTTTTAGTACCCATTTTTTAGTAGTTATTTTACTTCGTCGGTGCTGCACAATACCGTGTGCCTGTGGATTGGTAACAGCAGAAGCCGGTACTGTTCAGTGACTAAGCCTTCGCCACTGAAACCTTCCGACTTCAACTGGCACAAAGCCACACAAATGTACAACATATTTGGAGCTGATCGAAATTCAGCGCTTTTTTGCACGTATGTATGTATGTATAAAAATTTATTATATATACTTACAAACTTATTGCAATGTATTTGCGTTCTATAAATACATATTTTTGCTTACATAAATCAGAAATTTGAGTTTTTTTTTCCAGTAACAATATTGCTTTTTGTAGTCCACAGTTCTTGCTTCTCCACCACCCTGATGACTTTCAGCATTCTCTTGGCTATCGGTATCAGTGTCGTCATTCACACCCATATTTCTTTCATTACTATCGATCTGTTGAAGAGATTGTTGCTCATTAGCCAGAGTGCGGCAGTACCAACCATCCAACATTATATTTATATCCAAATTTTACTTCACCTAATATATTGTTTATTGTGTATTTGTTAAAGATGTTAGTCTTAGACTTGTAATCGATAACAACGAAGTTAGTGATGATAATTTGCTGCTATAAAATAATTTTATTCAGTTTTTTAAGTTATAACAAGGTATATTTATTAGGTATATGCAGACCTACAACAATGAACAACAGAAAAATCAACAGGCATTTTGTTTGTGTACATTAACTTTGGGATGCCAAAAACCAAAGAATACCACTCCCTCAAAAGTATACACACAGGCTATAATAGCAAGAAAAACATCAATTTCATTTATGAATGAAATAAAAAAATTAGTAAAAGAGGGAATTAAACAAATGAGTAAAATGTAAACAAAAGTTTCAAAATTTAATAAGTCTCCTTGACATCAGAGACGTTATAACACTGATATAAAAACAAATAATGTGCAAAAAGCAGTGTTGCAAGATAATGAAGCTTCACTTCCTATCATTTCTCCTACTATCCCTTTCTTATAGTTCCAGCACAATGCATCGCATGTGTAGGGGTCATCTCCTGAGTGCTGGTCCAATTAAAAAAAAAATATTTTGACAATCAAGTACAAAATACTTGTAAAACACATGGCAAGTTGCACAGACCTAATAAATAGACCTTGAAAGCTATGATCAAGGCAAATTCATTACCAGGTAAACTCATTAGCTAATTCGCTTAGAAAAGTGGTTGTAATTGATTTACTGCAAACGAAATGAATGAAATAATTTAATAATTATAATAATTTATTATTATATAATAATAATGCAAAACAAATTGCTTTTTGTAAGAATTAATTTAAATTTTACTTACATATTAACAAGTTACTTTTAGGTTATGTTACACATGTATATAAAAAATTTGAAGTTCAGCTCCAAAGGGAATCCACGAATTTGCCTTCCGATAACCTTCTATTAATAAACCTTGCCAAGGATTATTAATACAAACAAGGCAAATTCTTTACCAAGTCCCCGTCCATACTGTGAAGCATATGCTGCAAAACTTTTGAGTTTGTTGATGAGAAGGGGAAGAGGAGTGGAAGTATGTACGCTGTTTCATGAACATGCAGTTTTTGTTGAATTTCTTATTTGCATCTTTTGAGATGAGGTGTATTTGACGTTTTATTTTATTTCTTTTCGTTTGGTATACTGTTAACTTCTATCATAATAATAGCTACCCTGTTTTATTGTTAATTTTTTGTGAAATATAATCAAAAATTTAAAAAAAAAATATAAAATTATATAAAAATTATTATATAATTTTTCTTCTTAGCGTCCATTTTGCTTTCAAATTATACCTTGTGCTTCAAATGTGTATCCAAAAAAAAATATTCACACCTTCTATCACAGGGTAGTTATTTTATATTTACATTCGGTATTGAGAAATGTCAAAAAAAAATAAAAAAAGAAGATAGAAGGGAGGAATAAAAAATACTAAACATGAAGCAAAAGATTCATGTATGCACACTGCTGCACTTTCAAAAGAGAATTCAAAAAACTTTTGCAGCATATGCTTCACAATATGGACGGGGACCAAGTAAACTTACTAGCAAATTCGCCCGTTAACTGATGGGAGAATTTGTAACGTTTTTTTGAGCCGAACGTCAAAGTTTGTTTACTTTTGTGAGAAAGTTAAGAAAACTGGTTGTAAATAATTTTTAATTTAAATAAAGTAAAAACGTTATTGACATTTAAAGTGTTGAGAATATTAAAATAAATATTGCATATACATATAAATATATATTAGATAGCATTTAAAGTTCATTGAATATAATTTTGCTTACTCATAGGCTTTTTTTTTATATACAATACATAATTTATTGGCCGTAAAGACTTCCTTTGTATTGATATTAACAAATATAAATAAATAAAATGTTTGCAAAATCTTTCCAATAATACCATATATCGTAACTCTAATATACTCTTAAAATCAAGTGTGTTTGCATATTGCTAATAAGACTTTGGAGAGAAAAACTGGTGTGCTCCGACTGACCACCATTGCTTACACAATTTAATAAAAAAAACTGCTTTAAAAAAATAATCGCGACTTAAATTGTTATGATTTCAATAATCAATTATTATGATTACCTTATCTAGTATAATAATAAAGCCATTATTTAAAGTCTCTGTATTAACGTAACGATATGTACGTTCAGAAGTGTAGTGGAAAATCGGAGTTTTATAAAACATCGGAGGCCCATAACTCGAAAACTATGCGCTGTCGGTACATTTTTCATATTTTCTACTTAGTTTTAAATTTTTTATCACCTCATTTATTTTTCTTTTGAAAATCGTCCGTAAACTAGATCTATTCCACTATAATTTTAGTCATATATTTTGTGCAACTATTTTTTTATTTACTCAACGAGAATCAAAATTAATTACGGTTATTTATTTATGTTTGGTACATGGTTTCACTGGTCTATATGTACATTTCATTTGGGGCTAATACCAAAATCGCCAGTAGACGTGTAACCAAATTCTTCAAGAAAGTTAGGAAATTTCAAATGCTTATACAAGAACGACCAAAAAATATTTGAGAGTTAAGAAATATACAAACAAAATAAACGAATAACTGCCTGTTCATAAAAATCAAGGAAAATATTCGATTGATCATTTATATTGAAAATAAAAGCAATTTCAGTTTTTTTATTGTTATGTAAATTTATGAATAGGCAGTAATAGCCACTTCAAAAAATTATTTTTCTTTCACAACTAAAACTAAACCGTATAACAAACATTGATAAATAATCTTATATTTTTGTATATATGTACATATGTAATATGAATGTGGCAAGGGAATGAGTTCTGGAAACTATATTCTGAAACTTAAAAAAAAACAGCCATTTGAAGCCCTACTTTTTATAATATAGATTAATATGGCAGTTCATAATCGATTTGTGAATATTTTAAAAGCAATTTTTTTAGTTAACATTAGTTAAAACGAATTTGTAAAAAAATTATCTGTTTGTTAAATACAGTTGTTACTTTATATATGGATTTATTTATTTATATACATATTTACTATTATTTTTAAGCTCAATTATTATTGAAATATTATTGCAAATTAGAAAATAAGTATATAATATAAATATTAGTCAAACTTATTCTTTTTTGTATTCATTCTCATACTTGTTGGATGTACATATGTATATATAGACTATCTTAACCATACAACAAATATCCATGCACACATATATATATATATATATATATATATATATATGTATGAGTATGTATATATGTATAGAGTAGATAAACCATACAGCAGGTATGCATACAATATAAATAAATAAAAGTTAAGCCGCATTTCATTTATATTAAAGATTCGTTTTCAGTTTCGATTCATTTATCCACTTTTCAGCTCTATCGAGTAGACCAGGTATTTTGCGAAATTCATTTTCAGATGCACCTATAATTCCTTTTCTGACAAAACCGTCCTGAGATTTATTCAAAATACCCACATCGATCAATTCTTGACTATTAACAGCTGAATTGTTACGGAAATTATTAATATTTAAGTGATCAAGAAGTTCAGCCATTTTCGATTCATTCAAAGAACAATCTAAAAATTTTCCAATCTTTCTTATAGAACTTTCGAGATTAAGCACCATATCCTCATACTGAATATATAAAACATTCGTGTCATTTTTGTGTTGATTTGCTTCTTTCAAGTGACTATAATAGGGCATCCAGGGATCTATTAATAAAAAAAAATATTTTTCTATATTAAATATAATTTTATTACGAAAAGTAATAAGTTGATATTACTAAGGCCTTCTTCAAAATATTCCCAATAACGTGCGAAATCACCAACGTAACCTTGAGTACGAAACAAACGATTGAGATGATAAAAAGAAACAGCAACATCTTTTGGATCACGAGCGATATAGATGATCTTAAATTAAGAAAACAAGAAACAATACTAGAGAAGAGAATGAGCCCAAACCACAATTGTGTTCTTAAGAGCAGACATACATATGCATTTTTTACAAGCTATCAGAATTACCAATTACCAAAAAAAAAACCAAGTGTGCTATTGGGATAAAAGTTTCACACAAAACACTACTTATTTAAATTGTTGATGTGCTATGTATGCCTTTCTGCTTTAACGTTGCAATTTATGTATATATGGAAGTACACAGCATGTAATGACTTACTTTACTTTTATGTTCCATGACACTGGGCGGTAACAAGGAAAATGGAAAATGTGATTTTATAAAACGTCTTTGGGTGGTTGGCATATCCGAAAAGAGTTTATATCCAGGTATTGAAATTTTCTCTATAAATGCTTGATGTTCCTTACTATAACTGTTTTCTTTTAAAAGTTGTTCTTTAATAACAGGATGCATAAATAATTGGAATCTAAAATTTAGATATGTATGTACATACATATGTATGTACATAGTTTTAATAATTATAATTATAAATTCATTTAAAATTACATTTCTAAAATACTTTTTTTTTTTGTATTTGCATACAGATTTAATTAAAAAATTTGTCCAATATTTTCTAAATTCTTAAACACTTAGCAAACATTTACGGCCTTTTCATAGACGCCGAAGGAAAATAATTGTTCGACATTTATATGCCAAGTAACAATAAAAAAACTCAAATTGTTTTTGTTTTCAATATAAATGACGAACGATTACAATGTGCTACAGCAAAATTATGCAGGGGTTCTCAGTACTAATTCCGTTTTGTTGGAGCCCATAGAAAACGAAAATACCTTTAGTTAATTTAGGTCACGTCGTAAAGTGATTTTATAACGGTAAATGTAGTGAAAAACTTGTTTTTTAGGGTTTCAAATTGAGAAAGTCATAACTTCTTTGTTTCCTAACCGAGCTCTATCGTTTTTTTTTCTTTTGAAAGGATCCGATATTATCTTTCATACAACATTATTAATTTAGCAGTTTAGACGAGAAAACATTTGGAATTCTCTTTTGTTTTTTTATTTCCGGCCACACAGATCAAAATATTCCGCCGACATTCCGTTATTATTGTTAATATTGTTCCATTTTTATCGTTATTTTTGTAAGCAACGAAAATGAGATCAAAGCGTATCGCCGTGTACCGAACACAAAAACGATGCTCTCTTCCCCACCCGTAATATGCTACCAAACTAAATGTTATTATTGTTAATATTGTTCCATTTTTATCGTTATTTTTGTAAGCAACGAAAATGAGATCAAAGCGTATCGCCGTGTACCGAACACAAAAACGATGCTCTCTTCCCCACCCGTAATATGCTACCAAACTAAATGTTTCCCTTCCAAATTTTTCCTCGCCTAATCCCAGTCTTATCAGTATTCTCTTAATAACAGTTTACTTAGGATAGACAACAACTCAACGCTTTACCTGCTAAATTGGGATGAATTTTTTTTAGTAGGCTAAATCTAATTTTGGGATTATGATTCTACATATTAAATTTATAAATTAAATCAGTTTAAAAAATCTAACTAAATTTGTATTAAATTAGTTGTAAAAAGTTGGTGGGTTTTGAAGAAATTTGGTAGTTTTTGCAAAAACAAAAAAAATATGTTTGGAAAAAATTGCATGTCATTTATTTTTTAACCGATTTAATTGTAATTACCCATTTTGAAAAGCTAATTTAGTGTTCTTTTTTCAGAATAACTAATATACGAGGTCTGATCAAAAAAGAACCGTTATTTTCAATTTTTTCAAAAAGTATTTATTTATTCATCAATAACTATCTTGTCGCCTTCAAAGTAATCCCCCTCAGATCTAATACACTTATGCCAGCGTTTTTTCCAATCCTCGAAACACTTCTGAAACGCGCTTTTTGGTATCGCCAACAGCACCTGTTTCGATTTTTCTTTTATCTCCTCAATCGTAGTAAAACGCTTTCCTTTCATCGGTGTCTTCAGTTTTGGGCAGAGGAAAAAGTCAGCGGGGGCCAAGTCCGGTGAATACGGTGGTTGAAGCATGATAATGGTTTTGTTTTTGGCCAAAAAGTCACGCACAAGCATCGATGTGTGAGCTGGTGCGTTATCATGGTGCAAAATACACGATTGTTTTTTCCACAATTCTGTGCGTTTTTGACGAATTGCTTCGCGCAAACGGCGCATAACTTCAAGGTAGTATTCCTTATTGACCGTACGACCTTGTGGCAAGAATTCATGATGCACCACGCCATTGCAGTCGAAGAAAACAGTGAGCAAAACCTTCACATTTGACCGAACTTGACGTGCTTTTTTCGGTCTTGGCTCTTCTGGACCCTTCCATTGGGATGATTGGGCTTTGGTTTCAATGTCATATCCATACACCCACGATTCGTCACCAGTTATGACCTTTTGGAGGAAATCTGGATCGTCGTTGACGATGTTTAACAGCTCCTGAGCGATGTCCATGCGACGTTGTTTTTGCTCAAAATTTAGCAATTTTGAAACAATCTTCGCTGCCGCACGTTTCATGCCTAAAACATCCGTAAAAATTGCTTGGCATGAGCCGAACGATATGCCAACATCATCAGCAACCTCTCTGATAGTGATTCGACGATTATCCAAAATCATTTTCTTCACTGCTTCAATGTTTTCATCGGTTGTTGACGTGCTCGGGCGACCAGGACGAGCATCGTCATTGACATCTTCTCGGCCTTCCTTAAACCGGTTATACCAAAATGGAACTTGTGTTCTCCTCATAGTAGACTCGCCAAACGCCACAGTTAACATTTCAAATGTCCTTGCGCATTTAATTTAATTTTTTACACAAACTTAAAACAGTTTCTTTGATCCATTTTTTCGAATAGTAAAAAATCGAAGAGCACTTCAAAACACGACTAACCTTTTTTTTATTTGTCAAAAACAAACTGACAATCCAAAATGGCTGATATTACCAATATACATACATAGTATATAACAGACATGTGTAGCAACATAACAGAAAAAAAATGTGATAATCGAACATACGTAACTCACGAAATTTGACAATAACTGTTGTTATTTTTTGATCAAACCTCGTATATGTATATTTTTTGGTATCCCATAAGCAACTTAGAGCTTGAGGAAAAAGTATTTTTTTTGAAAAATGTGTTTTTTTTACACTTCAACCACTATAACTTAGCCGATTCAACCACTATAACTCAACCGAATTCCAAAAAGTATGCATTGTTTGAAAGATAGTATTAGATCAAAGAAACAAAGAAGTTGTGACTCTTTCAATTTGAAACTCTAAAAAATACGTTTTTCACTACATTTACTGTATAAAATCACTTTTCGAAGTGACCTAAAAAAGCTAGAGCTATTTTCGTTCTCTAAGGACTCTAACAAACCAGAATTGGTACATGACAACCCCACCATAATTTTTTTCCTAACTTTTGTATCTCGGCTTCTATGAACAGGCAATTAACTTTAAATTCACATTCTTGATTCCTCAATTTTGAATTAAATTGTAAACATAAAAATCATTTCATATTTGTAATGAATTGTAAAAATATTATTCAAAGAACTATAATTTATAATATAATAAATTTCACGAATGTTTAGGACTTTTTATTTATTTTGTGAATATTTCGCTATACAACAGGGAAATTAAATTATTATACCGAGTCTGGTAAATCTATCATAATTATTAAATACTTACTCGAAGAAGGGAAATCTTTGGGTGAGTGGAAATTTTTTCGCGTTATCAAAATCTAAATTATTTGCCACCAACCAAACCAGCTCCTGTGTCCATGTTGTACCAGAACGTGGAAAACTTACTACCCATATGTCATCAGGACGAGAGAGAAAATTGTAATATGATTCTGCTTCTTGTTTATATTTAAACGGAAAAAAATATTTCTCTGGTCCAACTTGAACGAAACCATCCTTTTCACCTAAATTAAAATTAATACTTTTTATTCTCGTATATAATTTTTTCATGAAATTTAATTTACCGTGAAAGTATTTTAATAATTCAGTATTTAATTTCTCATCGAGAAGAGAAATTTCGTATGGAAATTTTACACGACCATTTATTGCCGCCATTCCATTAGTATTCGATGAATGCACAATACAAATTAATACAATTTTAAAACTGTAAATGAAAATCATTTTAAATAAATTTTTTTATTTTCTACTTTGATGCGTCCGTATGTGTGTTTGCAATAAGATAACCTTTTAAGTGTTTGTGACAACTACCCATCAAACCAACGGTTTCGACTTTTTCTGAAGTCAGATTTATAGTTTAGAATTCGTTAAGACATTTCGGTAGTATGTCTAAAGTCAAAATTATTGTTACGAATTTTTAAAGACTTTTCTGTGGAATTTCTAAAAACAAAGTTGTTGTTACGAAGTCTTTAAGACATTTCGGTGGAATTTCTAAAAACAAAGTTGTTGTTTTCATTTTAGTTTACAGTTGCATTTTAATTTGAGTGTGTACAGAGAAAAAATTAACAAAATTTAATTATTAAGTTCTGTTAAATCAGTTAAAATTTGTGAATATTTTATTTAGTTCAATAGGTAAGTATAAATAATAAGAAAAAAATAATAATAAAATTAACAAGTTAAATAGTGTTCACCTTGTATATACATATTACTTTTCAAAAGAACAAACATAAGGGTGAAGCAGTATCCCGCTGTAAAATCAAAAAGAATGTCTCGTCAGGCAGCGCGCAAAAGTATTAAAAAAGAAGCAAATTATTTGCCTAAATCCATTTTAAATAAAGATATTAACAATTGCGAGGAAAATGCGAAAAAAAAGAAAACAAAATTATGATAAAATTGAAAATGTTGCAAGCGTTGAAAATGAAAGAGCTGAAACTTTGCTGGTTAACCCCAGCAGCAGTAACCATAGTATTAATTCTCAAAAAACCACAAATAAATGCAAAATTACGGAACATGGAGAATCATTGAAAAATGTTCTTGCATCTTGGAGTATCCGACATGACATTTCAACAGCTGCAAGTAACTAACTATTAGGAAAACTGAAGTCGGAAGGTTATGATTTACCGTGTGATATAAGAACACTTCGAGGAACACCTAGACACACAAATATTGTAAGCATGGGTAAAGAATCCTACTTTCATTACGGCCTGAAAAACGCTTTAACAGATTTTGTTGTTAAAAATGCATTAACTGAAATTACAAATTCTAATATAAACTTTGGTATCGATGCAATGCAAATATTTTCTTCTTCAAAGCAAACTGCATGGGCAATAATGATAAGTATTTCTGGATTTACTGACGTCTATTTTGTTGGATGTTGGATAAATTCCGATATTAATGGTTTACAAAGCAAAAAAACAAAACCAGAAAGCTCTAATTTGTTTTTAGAACCATTGGTCAATGACCTGAAAAATCTTTTGAACGAAGGATTTTTTTATAATGAAATTGTATTTCCAAATTCAATTGGCGTTTTTGTATGCGATGCTCTTGCTCGAGCATTTCTGCTTAACATAAATAGTCATTCAGGCTTTTATAGTTGTTAAAAATGCACACAGAGAGGTGAAGCTTACAAAAGGCGTATAACATTCCCACCTAAAGAAGAAAATTTAAGAACACGTGCATCTTTCGAAGAAAGGTCGCAAAAGGAACATCATGTAAATTTAGACAAACTGCTGCTTGAAACAATAGACATTGATTGTGTTAACCAATTCCCAATTGACTACATGCATTGTGTTTGTCTGGGCATTACTCGTCAGCTGTTAAAGTTATGGGTTAAAGTAAGATGTACAAATTGAAAAAAATTTAAAGCCTTTCTACCGACAACTTTTTAGTTAGTAAACAATATTCTGCAGAGTTCTCTCGAAAGCCAAGAAGTCTCGACGATAGATGGAAAAGCTACAGAATTTCGCTCTTTTTTGTTATACAGCGGACCTTATGTGCTAAAAAATAAACTCGACGAAGAACGCTATACACATTTTTGTAAACTACATTTTGCAATAAGAACTTTTTCCGATCCTTTCCTGTGCTTAAAATATAATAATATCGCCAAAGGTATGATCGAAGAATTCATAGCCAATTTTAAATGATTTATACGGATAAGAATATTTGACATATAATTGCCGTAGCTTATCTCACTTGTGTTCTGATGTTTTGCAATATGGATCATTAAACAACTTTAGCGCGTTTAAATATGAGAATTATATTTATAATATTAAAAAACTTGTTAAAAAGGATCATGCGTTATATCACAAATATCAAATAGAGTCATTGAAAAAAGTTCAATGATTAAAAGAACAGCTCATGAGAAAAAATACCCTCTTAAGGGACGCTTCAACGAAAACAATTTTAAATCTGTAGGGTGCAAAAATTTTAAATTGTCCAGCCATCCACCAGACAATTGTTGCTGCGCCAACAATAAAGTATATTTCATTATGAAATTTGTTTTAGAAGAAGAAAAAATTAATGTTGTTGCTAAGGAAATTCAAAACTTTCAAATTGAAAATGAAATTTTACAGATATTGAACACTAAACATTTGCAGCTTTCTGATGAAGTTAAATTTAAACTTTCAAATATTAATTTTAAATATTTGCATTTTCATTTAGAATAAATTTTGAATCACACATTTATACCATTGCTGCAAGATGAACAATTCCAATCAATTTGATTACGGTAACACCTCTTTTACATTTGGAAATTTTGTGACAGCAATTCTTCTTGTTTTAATATCAAAACAAAAAAGGAAATTTGTACAGAGTTTCATGTACTCTGAAATTGTCTTTTGACATGCAATTCGCCTTTGGTTTATATGCCTTTTCAAGCTAAAATTGCAAACAAAACAATAATTTTGTAACGTAGACGCGAATGCAATTCACAAAACAGAATCTAAGAAAATTGCTAAAACGAAAATTTCATGTGTAGACAAGAACTAAAGTAATTTATTGAATACCATACTTAACTTTTATCAAATCGTTCTCATATCTTATAGAGAAAGAAGTTATAGTCTATACTGAGGGACCTATAGTAAACGCGCCTACCCAATTTGTTCAACAAGAAGAACCAGGTAAGATTACAAAAGTCTTAATTTATTGAGAAAGTTGAGCTTACTTAAAATTCTCAATTTTGAAGGTATAACTGATTTGTTGTTACAAGTGATTGAACAAAACTAGCAAAACAACGGTCAAATAAAAACATTGGTAGAAGAAAATAATCGACTTCGTGAGGATAACTAAAAAAAATTTACCAGCATTTTACTGAAGAATTTATTTCTCTTAAACGGACAATTGACCGCAGCTTAAAAGCTTTAGAGTCTCAAAATAATATTTTTAATAAACTACCCAGTTTGTCATTGGATAATATTAATGATTTATTGCCATTTGAAACAAATTTAGTGGACAAAGAAGATATGATATTGGAATTAGTAAGTACATCTTATCTTTTCCTGTTTACAAAATCAAGCTAGTTTTATTTCTTCTTTTTTTAATAGACAACAAAATTCAACAAGCAGCCAAAGGACGACATAAAGAAATTTGTTTTTGAAAATTTGAAATTAAACAGCAATGACAGTTTCGCGTCGAAGTTTTCCTGGACAAATGCAAACAAAAACATAACCATGAGAAATTTTAAATTTATTCAAATTCTTAAAAAGGTACATTGCAACCTCATAATAAAACCAAATTCCAAAAATTTTCAGATTCATGCACCAATAATTATAGCCAGGCAAACTACCAAATAATTGATGATCTTATAAAAAAATACTTTAATACAGCAAAAGACCGTCAGCAAAAGGCATTAAAAAGAAAAATGACTGACAGTTCTGAAAAGTTAAATTAAATTTCAATTTTACCTTTTTTCACATCAACGTTTAAAATACAAAAATAAATAAACTTTGATGCTATGAAAAAAAGTCATATACATAAATATCTATACGTGATAAAATTTTGTTTATACAAACGCCAAATTCTATAAAAAAATTTTATTTGGCGGTTTTCGTAACAAAGTTTTATCATGTGCAGATCTTTAGCTAATTCAAAATGTAAACGAAACGACATCGTAAAGACACTTCTTTACGAAATCTTTTTTATATTTCTTTATGATTTCTTAACTACGTTTCTTTACGAAGTCTTGCCAACTGCTTCATACGACACTGTTAAGAGATTTTTTTACGAAATCTTTCCTACATTTCTTTATGATTTCTTAACTACGTTTCTTTACGAAGTCATGTCAACATCTTCATATGATTTTCGTTACGAAATATTTACGAATTCGATTTCGAAATCGGAAGATTTTTCCGAATAGTCGTAACGAACTCTTTACAAAATCGAAACTTTTGGTTTGGTGGGTATGGACATAAATAAATATGTATACATATATGTAAATACATACATGTATACATGTTACAAGCAGCAACCAGTTTTTTTAATGACTGTTAATATTTGCGGCTGAAGTGTCTTCAATTCACGTGTGCGAAAGTGTAACTGGGTTTTAAAAATACGGCCAAATGTGACCTGAACAACAAAATATTAAAATTTATATTTAATTGTATTAATTATTAATTTTTTATTAATAAAAGAAATCTTTTATGTTTACTAACTGTTGCGGACAAGAGCTTTTTCTTGCCCTTTGATGACTTCCTTCACAAATTGTTCAGAACTTATTTATTCAAAGGTTTTAAATGGACTGTACTTAATGATAAAAAAAATTCATTTCAACTCTTAATATATTTTAAGTATTGTTGGGTACTCAGTTTTACGTTTTTTATGCATAGTTTTTCAATTATTGTCTTATTAAGCGGTTAATATTGATAGCTATAAGGTTTTGGTCCAAAATTCTTAATTTTTTCTACATTGATTTACAATGAATGTCTCGAGTAGCAGTAACTTGCATTATATTTATGTATTTGTTGTTATTATTTTAATGCACGAAACTAGTGCATTGACCACTCCATACGAATTTGACTAATAATAAAAATATAAATACCCAGTTGGCAATTCAACACTAACCTTATTTTTTAAACGTTTTCCTACATTAAATTTATGAATGTGTCGCCTTGCAAATATGCTCTATCCACTATACGTTTTTTATATCTTTCAAAGGAACTTTTTATTTTTTAATTTATTACTTTAAAAATCTCTTGAGTATATTCTGTGTATATACACCCCTTTCCCTTTCTCTTCCCCGCTGTACCAAATACTCAAGACTTGACGAGTCACACTCGTGTGTGAATCATAGTAGGTGTGTGTTTTTACTTTTTTGGTAAAGTTCAGTAAAATGAGAGTAAATTATAATATATCTCAATAAGAGACAAAAATATACAAAACTAAGAAATCGCAAAAAACCATAAAATTTACAAAAAAAAATGGAAATTCCAAACCTCAAAACCTCTCTCATTTACACAAATTTTGTGTAAGAAAACGCTTTTGTTAAGATGCCCAATTTTTAGTAAAAAACAGACTTAGTATGTATGTATGTATTTTTGGGCTTTTGTGGAATGTTCGAAAAAATATAATTAAAACACATTTACATATCTTGTTAATTAATGTTACTTTTCTCAACTTTAGTGGCATATTTTAATTTTTTGTAAAGTCTCAAACTTAACTCTAACGCACTTTTAACGCTTGAAAGTGAAAGTTTGAAAGCACAATACACTAACTGTGTTACATTTCGCTTACTTTTAGGTAAGATGAACAAAAAAAAAATAGCCATATATATACTATGTATATTTATATAGTACATACATATATACAGGGTGACACAAAATGAGCTATATGGTTTGAATTCTTTATAACTTTTTTTATTATTATTTTTTCTTTGTTTTTTTCTCAGCATTTTGTGAAGAAGACTTGGGAATTAATTATGATCATTACACGACTGAACAACGTACAAAAATAATTTAATTTTATTTTGCAAACCAACAGTCTATTGTGTTGACACAGATTGCATATCGTCGTCATTTTAATCTGCGCATTGCACCCACGCCAGATTTAACAGCTCCTGACAGTTTTCTTTGGATATATTTGAAAGAAAGAGTGTACGTTAAAAAAGCAAGAACCATACTCCAACTAAAAACCAACATTTTAAATGAAATCATGGCCATTACACCCGAAATTTTGCGAAAAGGAAAAATGGAAATGGAAAATATCCTAAAAAGAGCACGTATGTATGTATGTGCGAAGCAGAAAATGGACATCACTTACAGGATATCATTTTTCAAAGCTAATTGCCAAAAATTACCCAATAATATAATGTATTTTAAAAAAAATTATAATAATCGCATAAATAAAAAAGTTATAAACCATTTAAACCATATAACTCATTCTGCGCCACCCTGTATATACATATATATATATATATATAATTTAATAATTTCGAACTGATTTTCTCTTGCTATGAGTAATGCTACGAACACAAATTGGGCGAACGACGAACTTCGTCATGCTCAACGAATTCGTCGGTAAAAGTTCGTTGCGTAAATTAGCAATGTGACGCACAATAACGACGAAAAAATTGCAGCTATGATAATCAGCCAGTATAACAAAAAATTAATTGAAGAAAAAACATTAACAGAAAAAAATAAGAAAGCAATGTTATGGTAAATAATTGTGTATATTTAACTTAAATTATTTATTTATAAAATAAATAACTATTAAAATAAAAATTAAGTTTATTTACTAATATATTTGAAAAATAAAATGAAAAACGGTAACTATGTACTAATTTGTTCGTCGACGCATGAAATAGAATTAAATCTCTCAGAATTCGTCACGCACGACAACTTTTGTCGTCGGCGGTATTGTATTAATTTTCATATGAACAAATCTGTTTTATTTCTGAGGACGAAAGTTTGCAACAAAAAATCCCCAATTCTGTTCCAAGGATAACTCTCGTGATTATAGCATGATTTAAAATATATATGTATATATGTACATGTATACATAAACATATGTATATATAGACAGAGAAAAATAATTTTTTTTGCCATTACAAAAAAATGTTGGCTCTAGAAGAAATATTTCTAACGACATTTTGAAAGTTAACTTGTTTTTAGTATTGTTAAAAAATATATCCATATATATACATACTTATATGGCTATATGTATATACATATATATATATATATATATATATATATAATATATGTAAATATATTTCCGACTTTTTTTCTAGAATAACATATATGTATGTATGTATTTTTTTGAAAACAAATTGTTTTAAGTACAAAATTATGCAACCATAGGAGACAAATAGGCTAAAGCCTCAGTTGAAGTTGAAATAATTTTTCGTACAAATTTATAGACACTTTTAGTTAATGAACTGTGATGTATGTACATATGTATGTTATATAATTTTATTAAAATGTATATTTATGTATGGATATGTACTAATATGTTATACACAGTATTCTTCAAATGTATTTAGTTACATACTTCACTTTTAATCATTGATTTTCGAAATACATACATACATACATATGTACATATATCATTATTTCTTAAGTTAATTGTGACTGGAGCATCAGATACGGTGTGGTTTTATTTTGTGTAACACTATATTCTGTCTTACACATTGTATGTTCATATGTATGGGAATGTAATGAATATATTAATAAATTCTTATCTACAGGTTAATGATCTCTGAAGAAGTATTTGGAATTTGCATTTATATATTGTAAGAGCAAAGAATAACGAATGTTTCGTTATTTAGTTGAATACCTTATGACAATAGGTAGCACATTTTTTTAACCTCGATATATGATATAATATAATAAATTACACTATGCAACATAAAAAAAAAATCGCTTCGATAACCAATTTTTTTTTTATCCGCTAAGTTTAACCCATTCAAAGCGAATTTGCAGCATTCGACAGAGTTTTGAACTCCAGAAAAATAATGTGTATCTAAAGTCGATTTGACAGTAATTAAATTAAGTAATTAAAAACCAAAAATTTTTTTCGCAAATTTTCGACAATATTTGTCGAACCACTTAAAGTGTTTTTTTAAATTTGCAGCTTTTGATTTAGTGAAGACTTTTGCAGTTAATAGAAGACATTATTTTCTTCAAAGTTTTCTTCAGCGATCATCGTCTCTCGAACGAATCACACGTTTTTAGTAAAATTGGGAGCAATCGATAGTTCATCTTGACTAAAGAGCTGATTAGATTTTGAACTTGATCGGCTTAGTAGTTAAAAATTATATCGAAAAAAAATTTTTTTTTTCATTTTATGTTCGAAATCGACCGGTATCGAATGGGATGACTATCTCACGATATATGTAAATGAGCTCAATATCTTTGAAATGCGATATATTTCATTTTGATCCATTGACGTCTCAAGTTATGGGATGTTTACATATATGTACGTATATATGTATATGTACATACGAGTATATAAAACACACATCCAACAGACATCGCAATAACAGTCAGAATCAACTTCCAAGACCTCAAAACGTCGAAATATAATGAAAACTCCTACAATATAGCGGGAATTTTAAAAGTGGTACATATTTGCTAAATTACAAAGTTATAATATTTAGTTTCGAAGTTCGGAGCAGTTGGTTGAATTAGTTAGCTCTTATGGCAATCTTTCACTAAAACAATTTTCTATGTAATAAAACTAAATCTCCAAAATTTGTAGTAAGAGAAATCGACTTCTTAATTGGTTAATAGTCTATTATCCTATTTAACTTTATTTGTATAAAACGAATATGGTAGCATGCACAGCTCAAAACAAATAATTTTTTTCAAAGATATAGTACTTTTTTACCGAAATATCTTCTTCCAATGGGCGTTGCCAAACCCATACAAAGTAAATATTTGTTTTTGTATATTTTGAGAACGGTTGAAGTGAAAGTTTCTGAATATGACTGAAAATGACTGTAATTAAAAAAAATCAGTCAAAAACTGGAAGAGATTGATTATGATATATTTTTGCTAATTTGTCCTAATGAACATTTTTGATGTTAGGAAAATTTTCTTTATTTTTTAACAACGTCAGTTTGGAGTCTATCGGGCTGGCCCTTGGGGTACTTGGTATCGATGGGACGTTGATACGGTGGACTGGGCAGATGTTAGCGGAAAGGATTGTCACGGCGGAGATAGGGGCAGTCACATCTCAAAAACGGTGAGCAGGGGCACTCCGCAATGGAGTGTACTATCACCCTTATTGTGGACGGCAGTTATAGACCCGCTCTTGAGGAGGCTTACTGCGGAGGGCACTAGGGTGGTTGCATACGCTGATGATGTGGTGCTACTGGTGTCGGGTAAGTTCTTGCCGATTATCTGCGATATCATGATGGGGTCTTTGGGGGCGGTGGTATCTTGGTCTGACTCGTGTGGACTCAGTATTGACCCCCTGAAGACCGAACTCATGCTGTTTACGGGGAAGACCAAGATTTGTTATTCGATAACGAATATGACGATCTCACAAAGCAAAATTTCGATCAAATTTATTCGATCACGAATGCAACGATTTGGGCCCTGGTGTTACCAACAGTTAAACCGAATATACTCTGTGATTAATATACTTAATTACATCATAAGCTTAAAATAATTCTCAAATTAAGCATCTTGGTATCCATAAAGGTTTCCAGTTATTTATATTAATTTCTGGGTACCTTTATTTATATAAATCTCCTTTTTTTAATAAACAAATAATAAATCAATATTTCCTTATCTACAGGGAGGCACAAAAGGAGCTATATGGTTTGAATTCTTTATAACTTTTTTAATTATTATTTTTTCTTTGTTTTTTTTCAGAATTTCTGAAGAAGACTTGTGGAATTAATTATGAAGCATTCGAAATGAAATAATGGCCATTGCAACCGAAATGTGGCGAAAAGTTATGTGCGAAGCAAAAAATGGACATCACTTACAGAATATCATTTTTCAAAGCCAATTGCAAAAATTCCCCAATAATATACTGTATTAAAAAAAAAAATTATAATAATCGCATAAATAAAAAACTTATAAACCATGTAGCTCCTTTGTGCATCCCTGTAGTAGATTTAGTAATTTATATTTAAATTCAACATATAATTTCAAATGCAATTGAGGAATAAATAGGTACAATTTGGAGTAAAATTCGAGGCCCTCATAGAGTACAAAATGAGTTGTCTATCCCTTGAAAAATGATTTGTAAGTAAGTACAATTTCCATTTCTTATTGGTTCTACGTAAAATATTTTCTTTTCTCATCTCTTTTCAGCTACATTTGTCGCTTACGACTTTTAGTGGAATGTAAATAAACTTTTTCTTTTTCATTCTATCGATTCTCTTTACAAAATATGAAATGTCCAATCTAAGTTTGGACCCATGCATTAAAGAGTCCAACTACTCCCATGTTTCACATTAATTAATTGTATCGTCAAGCAAGTACTCATCCCTACCTCAAGTATTTACATCACGCCGTAAACAATCTCGTCTTCCTATACGATGGTACAACAAACAGAAATATTTACTTTGTATAGGAGTAGTAACGCCCAGTTGGAATTTTTGAAATTTATATAGTTCCTTCCAGATATACAGAGATACAGTGAAAATTTCAAGAAACACACATACATTTATACAAACATGTAATTTTTATGTGTTAGCTTTTCCTTTATTTGACCAATGTTTTGTTGTTAGTATAATTTGGTGTCTCCCTAGGCTGATTTTTTGGTAAATTTTTGTTTTGTGTTGTTTTATATGTAAAGATTGTAACCATATCTTTTTATTCTATGAAAAAGCACAAAATTCTTTTACATTTTACAACAAATTTCGATTCGAATGCCTCCATCTGGCAATTCGATACGAAAGTTTATTCGATCACGAATGCCGCGATTTGGCTCCAGACAATTTCGTGGAAAAAGTCAGTTTCCATTAATAATAATACTTTTATCAGATGGGTTTTCATCTTTTTAATCAAAAAATGTTAACCGGAATCCCCTATATATTCCACAAAGTGTTTCAAAATAAATTAAAGTGTATACAAAAATAATAGAGGAATAGTAAATAGTTATATGTGTAACAAATACCAAAAAAATATAAATTAATTTTACACATGCAAATAATCCATAAGAAATGGTTTATCATCGGCACTATATGGTGTTAAAGGTACATCATACGGCAGAGGAAATGGTGGTATACCATCTCGTGGAGATCCGAGAGGAAATGTATCTTCTCCAATCTAAAAAGAATGATAAAAATATCCATATATTACTTTTATTAAAAAATCTTGTCAATCAATAAATTTCAAACAATAAAAAATATTAAAACTGCATCATAAAAGTAAGCTATTTTATTTACCGCAAGTCGTAATTACAATTCTTCTTCTGTAGAAGAATAAAATATAATCAATATCGAAAAAAATGTTTGCTCTATCATTATTAATTGTCATTGTAAATAAAAATTAAACAAAGGGATAACAAAAATTTATATTGGAGTTTTTCAAATTGTCACGTTAGATTTTGTAACCGGAATGATGCGCCTTAATTCTTAGAGAAATTTAAATTTTTATACAAAATTCTTTAGTTTTGCATATTTAAAATGCGATGTTCAAATATAGAAACTTTCAACTTACCACAAATTTAGGTAGAAATAAAACACCAGCTTCATAATTAGCTATACGCAGGCAAGATGATATACTAACATTTTTGTTGTAGCAACCCCAAGCAGCTTTTGACAAATTAGCTGATGTTAAGATGAACCAATAAATGGATTTATCTTCTAAATTATATCTAGTATAAGACTTAATATGTGGCATAGCACTGGAGCGATGCCGTAGTTTCGAACTCCAGTGATGAAGGTGGTTTTTCAGCCATGGTTGTTTAACGTTAGTACTTTTGCTATATGGCAAGCAACCGCCTCCCAACATACCGTCATGGCTACCACTAACATTTCCAAAACTAGGATAAATCATTTTAAAGGCTGGCATTTGTCGTATGCCCATAGGTAACCCATCACGTCGTAAACTGTTTATAAAATCGTGCTGAATCCACGTCTGCACATTTGCACCTAAACTGCCAATACTGGAACTTTGGCATACAATGGCAATTTTTTCATCAATTGACGCACAATGTTTTCGTAATATGCTCGAAACACGTGGATGTCCCCACGGATGACCACGAGGTCCTTCCCGATGTCCACCAGGAACAGAACCGATAAAGACAACACTAAAAAGAATTGAATAAATTAATAAACTTTTATAATTTAATTTTTTAGCAGTTTAACTATTAAGCTTGGCGCAGGGAAGAAATTACATTTCGTAATTTATTGAAAGTATTGCAATTAAATTAAATTACAACAGCATATAAATTAATTGAATAATGATAACAAACTTCAAAATATAACTAACAACGCCAACCTTCTAATCAACCGCAGCTATTGTTATATATGTATATTCAATTCTTTACTTTATAGCACTAAAGTCAGATGTACGTATGCGTGCTATCCAAGGTTGTAATTTCGCACATTTATATTCCATCAAATATAGCATTAAATCATGACGAAAATTTGTAGGACTTTCGCCAGATGCAGTGTCGGCTTCCTCATGCATAGCAGGACATAAAGGACTTATCCAAATACCTTGAGTACGATTATGCCAATCGTCCTCGTATAAATTAGCTGTCGATACAACAACTCTCATTGAACTGTCTTTGTAACCTAATAACATGACTTTTGAATGTGATGTTGCGAATGGTGTAGGCATCTTAATTCTAATAGCTGTTACTTGTGGTTTTTGTTTGTTAATAGTTTGTAATTCTGGAGTGTCGTCTCCATACAAAACTAAAAGCGGTGTATTCCTTCAATAATAAAAGATGTATTATTAAATTCAAAATAATTTGAAAAATAAAAATTAATTACAATATGCCCGCAAAATAATAATGACCTAAAAGCCATCCAATATCCACCATAAAATTAATTTGCACAGTGCTCTCTATCTCTCCTAAACTTTCATCAAAAATTTCTGTCAGAAAAATAAAATCAATGTTTAGTGCATTCTCAAATATTTTAAAGTTAATAAACACCTTGCATGGTCACCGTTAAAGGTTCATTGTGTGTGGGCTTTGCGTCTGTTATGGCAGTTAAGAAGAAATTATACGGTGCAGCTGCTTCTAATTTGTTAGCCATTTGTCCTCGCTCTACAACAACTGGTATGTAATCTTTAATGTTGCGTGTTATCTTTGCTTTTTTAGACAAATTGGAATTATCGTCTGCTCGTCCTGTTGATGACGCCATAGATTGCAGAGATTTCGCTGTATCATGTCTATTACTGTTTTCTTTCGAAGGAGTATTTATGTCAGAGCTTAAGGACGAACCCTGTGGATTTTCTTCACTGTTTTTTTTCTTCGATGCATCCTTGGGAAACAATTTTTCCAGAAATTTAATTTGTTGCAAAATTAATTGTTCATTGGAGGAAAACTGTGAAGGTACTTTATATTGATTTGTTTTCGGATCCAAACCCATGTTGTAAATGGTATCCACTGTAACATCATTTTCCAATGTACATACAACCATAAATATCAACGCATTTTTATTTTTTCATGTTAGTTATACTTACAATGGGGATGAGAAAATTCTCCAAAATGTATTGGATTTTTGCGATAGCATTTTTCCAAATAAGGGCATGGCTTTAAGTTGGCCATATTCTGGTGGAACTTTGCAGACTATTCGAAAGGAATTGTTTTCACAAAAAAGAACACCGAAAAGCGGCGCTATTTTCCCAAAAAAATAAATCTCTTTTAATCGTTGCCAGTGTTGCCGAATTTTTTTTTTTAATCTATATTGACAAAAAAATCATTTTCTTAATAAAAATCTTTTGTCATATAAATAAATATTTTTTTAACTCAAATTCGGTTAAAACATATTTTATATTTGTAAATTTTTTATACTTAGAGTAACATTAATGATTGAAAAATTACATCGGCGGTGACGGTTAGTTGACTTCTAGACGATCGGCTTTGATTTGAGAGCAAGCTTGAAATGACATTAGGTGAAGCTTAAGTCCCCGTCCATACTGTGAAGCAAATGCTGCAAAACTTTTGAGTTTGTTGATGAGAAAGGGAAGAGAAGTGGAAGTATGTACGCTGTTTCATGTACATGCAGTTTTTGTTGAATTTCTTATTTGCATCTTTAGACATGAGGTGTATTTGACATTTCATTTTATTTTTTTTTTTTTTTTTTTTTTTTTATCTAGGACCAGCACTCAGGAGATGACTCCTACACATGCGAAGCATTGTGCTGGGAACTATAGGAAAGGGATAGTAGAAGAAACGACAGGAGGTGAAGCTTAATTAAGTATTTTGCAGCTCTGCTTTCGCACGTTCTTTTGTTTTTATACTCGTAGCAGTGCTGAAGCTTCGCTTTAGTAGCTTTTTTTATTATTATTTTACTTCGCCGGTGCTACACAATACCGACGAAGGAGGGCGTTCTGATGTGATTGTGGATTGCTATCAGCTGAAGCCGGAATTGTTCAGTGAGCAGTGACTATGCCTTCGCCACTGAAACCTTCCGACAACAACTGACACACAAAAACACACTAATGCACATCAGAAAAATGCGAGATGTTTATTTTTATTTAAAATTTTTTTTTTTTTTTTTTTTGTCTGAAACTGGGGTTGAACCAGTTGGTTGTGTAGTCAACGTGCAGACTACCATCCATCGTGCCATCGCCACCCTCGTTTGGTATACTGTTAACATCTATCATAATAATAGCTACCCTGTTTTATTGTTAATTTTTTGTGAAATATAATCAAAAATTCAAAAAAAAAATATATAAAATTATATAAAAATTATTATATAATTTTTCTTCTTAGCGTCCATTTTGCTTCAAATTATACCTTGTGCTTCAAATGTGTATCCAAAAAAAAATATTCACACCTATCACAGGTAGTTATTTATATTTACATTCGGTATTGAGAAATGTCAAACAAAATTAAAAAAAGAAGATAGAAGGGAGGAATAAAAAATACTAAACATGAAGCAAAAGATTCATGTATGGACACTGCTGCAGTTTCAAAAAACTTTTGCAGCAAAAACTCAACAGTATGGACGGGGACTAATTTAATATTTTACAGCTCTGCTTTTTTTTAGCGTATAAATGTGAATACTTCTTATAAAATAACGAACACAATGACAAATATTGAAGCTGAATATTGATCGTGTATCATTCGCTTTACTCTCTTAAAACGTCTCTCATTAACCCAATTTTTGTGTACAGGAACGTTGTCTGGTAAGATTGGGTTCCCTCGGTTGCCGAATTTATAGTAAAGATACATACTTATTATTATTAGTAAAAGGGTCAGTTCGATTTGCTTTCTCATTTTTAATTTGAATATACACACAAACTATTTGTTCATGTCGCCAACATGACATGAATTGTGTGAACACCAGAGAGAGAGTTCAAAGAAGAAAAAGTAAGAATTATGTCATTAAAACATGAATTGTGTAAACTCAGGCTTTAGTAGCCTTTTTTTTTTATTATTTTACATCGCCAGTGCTACACAATACCGTCGAAGCAGGGCATTCTGATGTGATCGTGGATTGCTATCAGCTGAAGCCGCTATTGTTCTGTGACCAGGTGGTGGCATTTTTGTCCGCGAACTGTATGGATTTTAAATTTTTTAAATTAATAATTTTTGAATACAAAAAGACAAGTTTTAATTTAACGTTTAATCAAGGCGAATTAATACCATCACAAACGTAGGTACAGTCAAGGTTTATTAAAACAAGGTTGTCGTAAGGCGAATTCGTCAATTCGCTATTCGTCCAAACGTAAAAGTTTTTTGTATACATGTGTTTTGTTAAATTCAACATAAACTGAAAAGAACGTGTAAATTAGTGTAATATTAATTAAAATTATATTAATTATTATGAAAAGTATTATATTTTGCATTCTTCTTAATATAGTACTATATTATTATAATTATTAAATCACTTTTCTTAACTTTCTCACAAAAGTAAACAAACTTTGACGGCGGAGCCGGCGTTTGTTATACTATGGAGCAGAAAATCCCTGCACCCATTCATAAGTACTTTAGTTATCGAAGCCGGCGTTTGTAGTACCATAAAGGAGAAAATCCGACATGCAGAAGTGCTTTAGTTAGCAAAGCTGGCAGACCGCCAGCCCCAAGGGAAACAGCTGACTTGGGTTCTTCCGGGTCCCATTGTGTTTTACATACATACTTACGCAGTGCACATTTCGAAGTAAAATTGTGAAAAAAAATTACGTCTTAAAGTTATACATTCAGAAATTTAATAGAAAATCGCATTCATTTACGAAAATTTCAGAGGCCCATAACTCGGCTCATATAGGCTATTTTAATTTTTTTTTGATTTGCTGTACTAAAGTGGACTTGTCCCAAATATCGTAATAAAATAATGTTACTAAAGAAATTAATAAAATTTTGTGTTTTTGGTGGTGTAGAAGTGAGATTTCCTTGTTGACCCTACCAATACACTAATCTTTTAATTATGCATCACTTACGGCCAATCGAGTATTCTCTATGATGACAACACCAGATTTTCATTCCCAAAAAATTCTCGTTTCACGCGTAGTACTTACGGGAAAATTGCTTTCATATTATTTATAAACCGTTTCTAAAATTTTTTAGTGTTACATAATCTGTAATTTATTTAATAAAATCAATAATTTTAAACGAATCGACAACGATAAAAATACATTTTACGATGAAAATATGTTTTTTTTATTTCCATTTTGGTGTCTTGTTCGTTCCTCTCGTGACTTTGACGTAAAGCAGTCATAAGCACTTTTTTCAAACAAGAATTATATATAATTAATTCTGTTTGGCAAAATTAAAGAAAACATGATGATATTATTTAATTAATTATTTAAGCAGCTACTAAAAAAAATTTTAATTTAATATTTATAACTGAAAGAACGGTGCTTTAGTAATAAAACTGTGATTAAAAAATCTAACAACCTTTCGCAAAATCCCAATGCAGATAAATGGTGCATATATTTAAGAAGCAATCCTATAAATCCTAGTAATTTATTTTCTATCTCCAACATTAAAAGTACTGGATATTGCCATATACATTCTCTATTGCAAAAGAAAGTAAAACACAAAGAACGCAGCATGCAGTCATCCCTTGGTTGGACCTCGAGGATAATATCTCGCGCCCTGCGCAATGGTTTTTCCACACTAATTGAAACTGCAACAAATACTGCTGTTGCCCCAAGTGCAAGCAAAACACGTCCTCATTTTATTTCTGTTGTGTGTGGTTTTCCAAAAGATTTTCTATCTTCTAAATACAAAGCTGGTAAATATGGAGAAGACTCATGGTTTAAGACAACTACATCAACTGCTGATGTTTTAGGTACGTTTGAAAGCTTTTTTAATAACAAATACTAAATATCTGACAAAATAAACCTAATCATTAATTCTTAAATTGCTTTATTTCTGCTATAGAATTATTCATTCATTTGTTCTTCTATTGATATTATAATGCAACGGAGTAACATTTTGCCAATATTAGCAATTATCCTTAGTTCGTCAAATTTTTGTTCAATCTGGCAGTACTTTTATACGTTTGAAAATAATATTATATAAATAATAATAATAATATTCCTTTTATATATACATATCTTATTATATCTTTATGTTCTTTTCTGAAGAAATAAGCGTTACTTTGAGAGTGTAACGCTTTTCTTTTTCATAAAGTTTCCCTAAAAAAAAAAATGCTATGTTGCACACTAATTTAAATTAAGGGGTATGAGTGCAGCACTTTATTAGGTCTGTTCCTGGTGCATAACAAAAGATAAGATAAGAAAAACATAATAAATAGAAAATTACTTTCTGAATGTGACAAAGTTGCCCCAAATTGTTGGAACGCAAAAAAAAATACGCAACGTTTTGAAATCCTAATGATGCTAATTTTCACAAATAAATTTTATTTTAGTGTTTTTAGACGCTTAAAGTGCATAAATTGTTACATTTTATCTTTTTGAAACGTGTATTTTACTTGAATTCGTGATTTCAAAATAAAACACCGAATTATTACGTTTTACCTTTTAAAACGTGTATTCTTTTCTTTACAATCAGCCTTATTTATACTGCAGACATTTGCGACTACATCTTTGTAGAATGTTCTATATTTGGCTGGCAGCTTTGACATTTGTGTGGAATATTCCAGAAATCCGTTAATTTAAATTTGCACCTGTAGATGTGCAATAATTAACTTCATCTTTATCCTATTGTTCATTTACTATAGTAAATATATATATATATAAACAATATATTGTTGGATTAGTGTGAATGTGTTTGTGAGTCTATGTAATTGTTTATTCTTTTTCTTTGCGTAAGTTCGTTATGTGAGTTGTGTGTTTGGTTATTGCGTTGTGAGTCGATGAAAATCCAGAACGTTTAAGTGATGGCGATTTGGAAATGACCCTCAATAAAATTATTTCCGTAACAATATTTTTAAGCCAACAAATTCTCGTGCAATTTTGTACAGAAAATGAAAAATTTTACTCTCATTTTCTTTCAAAATTGCACAAAAATTGTTACTTGAACGCTTTTGGGTAAATTTGTGTAAGTTCGTGCACTTTTTTTATGCACCTGGAACAGTTTTATTTACAGATACGTTTGTTATTATTTTTGAGAATATAAATTATGTTCTAGTTCAACTGTCGTGCTAATTACATATTTTTTGCATTTTATATTTATTGTTATCGAATAATTGTATTTTATTGTTTAATGCTGAAACAACTGTTCCTTTGTTAACGTAAAATATGCAACACTTCTTAAAAATCAGGCCAGCATTTAAAAATTTTGTTAAAATCAAATGTAAAACTTTTAATTCACGTTTTTCAGAAAAGAAAACACTATTAGAATGGTAATGTCTCTTTCACATATGATTGTGATTGTAAATCTCTCTTATGACACGAATTTAATGAAATATGATTAATTTTATTTGTAACGTATGATGGTATCATATCTAAACTTCTCTGTACTAATTTCACCTTTAGTAAATTGACTAATATTATAAAGAATCTAAAAATTATCGAGATTATTTTCAAATACTGAAAAACAATCAAAAAGAATCAAGAATCATATGGTTTGCTGAGGTGTATTAAGTTTTGTATTTCGACAATCCGTGAGAATGTGTAACAGTGTCATTTTGCAGAAGTCGTCAGTTTTGTCGTAGTGGTAAATCTGTGTTGTAAATCTTGTTTTTCCAACCCTTAAGCGGCCTAGCATGATGCACTGTGTGCGAGTAAGATATTTGTGGTATTTAGGTCTAGTCCACTCCAATATGTGATGGAATCCACAGCATCATTATTTAGGCTTCGCGCTCTGGAAGATTTGTTATATGATCCAATATTCCATTTTTTCTTATTTTTAATGACTTTTACTACACTAATGCTATGAGTACAAATAATGGCTCCTGTGTTTTTATGAACATTATAATTAATTGCATCTTTAATTACTGATATTTCAGAGACAAAAATACCCACATTGTCAGGCAATCGTTTTTCGTATATCACATCGAAATTGAAATTTTCCAGGTTTTTCAACAGAGAGCAGTTTAATATACCATTTAGGACGGATTCATCAGTAAAAAATAGGGTGTGTGGTAAAAAATTTTATATTTTTGCTGGTATAATTTTAGTGAAAACGATGGGTTTGTTGGTGTGATTGTTGTAAAACGAGAGGTTGTCATCGGCCTTTAAGTTGTTATTAGAGATGATATGAGTTGATGGCCGGTTTATATATTTTTAATATAGTATCCTATGAAGTAATCAATTTTCTTTTTTTACTTTCCCTATTTTTCAGTAATTTAAAATAGTCCAGATTATTTTAGGATTCCTTACAATCGTAATCAATTACTAATCAGAAATTATCTACAAGATAATTATTTAATCATTACGATTTTTTTTTAAGTAATCTTAATCGAAATTTCATCTAGACGAAAAGTAAGCGGCTGGTGTTTTGTACTTTTTTGATATTTGTACCTTTTAGGAGATATAGGGGTAAAAACTACACTTTGCTACTTCTTTGTATCTATCTTCTAAAAATAATAATAATAAACATATAAGTACAATTTAAATTTCATTATATTATTCTATTATTCATTTCATTTTCATTTTTCATTTATTTAGTTATATTATTAATTGACCTTTTTTATTATATTTTTAGATATATATTTATTAGTCCTGAGGTCTTTTTTTTATTTTATTTTGTTTTTTATTATTCGATATTTGGTTAACAGCTTGTTAACATCATCAGGAATAATAAGAAATTATAATTCTTATTTTATATTATATTATATTATATTATAAGAATTATAATTTCCTATTATTCCTGATGATGTTAACAAGCTGTTAACGAAATATCGAATAATAAAAAAAAACAAAATAAAATAAAAAAAGACCTCAGGCTTAATAAATATATATCAAAAAATATTCATTTATTTAGTTTATAATTTAATCGAACCCATAGGGACATACATACATATATGATTAAAGTAGTTGGTTAAAAATTTCATCACAAAGTATGTACAAAAAATATATATATACATATGTATATTTATTAGACTAACAAGGTGCTTATGGTGAATAAAATAATCCTCTAAATACTGGATGCAAATCTTGGCGCAAGTGTGCTTAAGAAGCACACTCAGCAAGTTTTTCGAAGTCTTCATTTGTTGTAACTTTATTGTGATAGTACTAGTTCGAATTAATAATATTTTATTCATCCTCATCAGACTCCGAAGAATGTGTTATACATATAGAAATCAAATAAGAAAAAAGAATTCTTTTGTTCAGCATAATTGAAATTAACTTACATTTCTTGTTTTTTTTTTGCAAAATTTCTGTTTTTGCTTTTCAGTTGTTCTTTAAGTTTTGAAGTTTTAAAGTGCGTATAAAATAGGTTTAAAACTCGGAATGGGAGGTTGAAAACTTCTTAGGCTAATGGGTAAATCGTTGAAGAGCCTACACGCTCGTACCAAAAATGATCTCTCAAAAATTGCGTTGTTAATCTGAGGGATAATTAACTGAGGCTTACGAGTATATTATGCGTATTTTTGGATATTTGAAAAAATTTCTAAAATCATTTCCTTCTGCATGTACACTTTTTCGTTTCGTTTTCTTTCTAATAAAAAATAATATTTGCAAATTATTTAATATAAACATTTGACATACATACATACATATATTAATAGCAATAATTAAATGTATTAGGTGTTTTTTTTTTAGATAACTACTTTTAAAGTATAATAAATAAAAAAAAATTTTTTTATAAATGAAACTACGTTTAAAAGATAATTTTATACCACCAATGTTGGATGTGGAACACGCGAGTCTTTTTCTCAATGTAACATACGTTGCACTGCCATCATAGCTCGTTCACTGTGCATTGTTCTGCTGCGTACATAATGCCATAAAGTTGAGTTCTTGTTTTTTTTTTAATTTTTTTATATTGGACTATCACCAGGACATGCCCCCTACACATGCTGTTCATTGTGCTGGAACTAGAGGAAAAGGACTGTAGGAGAAATGATAGGAGGTGAAGCTTCACAATCTTACAATACTGCGTTTTGCACGTTATTTGTTTTTTTTATAGTAGTGTTGTAACGTCTCTGATGTCAAGGAGACGTATTAAATTTCTTTAAAGCTTAGTTTTTAGTAGCCATTTTTAGTAATTATTTTACTTCGCCGATGCTACACAATACCGACGAAGGAGGGCGTTCTGATGTGCCTGTGTATTGGATACAGCTGAAGCCGTTACTATTCAGTGAACATTGACTATGCCTTCGCCACTGAAACCTTCCGACAACAACTGAACGGAAGCATTATTATTCCGAAAAAAAATATTGTAGATTGGCAATAAAAAATTCTAAATTCTTTAGCGAACTGAATATTGTTGTCAACTCAAAGACGGGTACGTTTAGAAAAAACACCCTTTATAAATATTATGTAAATATCATGATATAAACAAGATAATCAATCATTATATCATGGTACATATATTTACATACATACTTATACAAAATATTTATACATATGCATATCTATCACATCAAATTGCGCATGAGTTAAATATTTAACATTTTATTTATGAAAAGAAATATGATCTTTATGAATTTTGTATAGAATTTTCTATATATATGTATTATGATTTAGATGTAGTTTTATTTTAGATATACTTTTAATAATATTAAATATTTATGCAAAGACTTTATGGAATTTAGAGACTTAACAGTTTTAATAATGATTTCGATTCTCAAAAAGTACATTGAACTTCCCATTATATTCAATAATTAATTAGCCTTATTACGGTTGTGGAACCGCGTCGAGAAATTTGTAATAATATAATAGATTAAAGAAAAGTTGTGCGTATTTCTTAAATCTATTACCAACTGTTGAGTCGATTCAACAACCGCAATAAGATCGAATATTTGGTATTCACAATGTCTGTTATTAAGGCATACTGTTATAATGTCTTACAGCCGTAAGCCGTATTAATAAAAAAGTCTTAAATAATGTTTAAAATACATATTAGTTAAAACGCTTTTTAATCCTAAAACACGTTTTTTAAAAATTCATATTAATAATCAGTATTTTAACTAACATACGTTTTAAGGTTTTTAAAAAATGAGGATAGCAGCCCTAAATTTTTTATTTACCATTTGACTCCTAATGATGCAAAACCGTGATTATTAATTCACGCAGTAATCGTATCTAAATAGTTTTATTGTCGTGTTTAATAAGAATATTGTTGTTTATAGATTAAAAAATGTATGATAAGTTGTATATTAATCAAAAAACTAATAACAGTAAAAATATAGCTTGGTAAGATTGCAATTTTAGTGACTTATTTAATTGCAGTTAAAAGAGTATTTGAATAACGAGTTTCATACTATTTGTTTTGATTGTTTACTCATCACTACTTAGTTTTGTGCGCTCAACATTAGTTTTATTTGAAATTTGTGTAAATTCCTTATTTTCAAATCGCTCTTTTATTTTAGACTCGTTAAAAATGCGGCAGTCGTGCGTACTCCCCCTCCATCGTGCCACTAAATCTAAAATTTTTAGCTGAGCATCGCAAACAACATAATTAATAAAAACATTAAATATGAAATTACAAATTACACTTGTTGTTACCTGCACATTCAACGAATAAAATCCTTTCCTATTGATGTAATATTGTGCTAAGTCACCTCCAGTTTTTTTAATTTTAATATGGGTTCAATTTATAGCGCCAATAATACCAGGGAAGTTTCTTATTTCTCTAAACTGTTTCACCTCTTCTTCAATAGATGTTGGCTTTCTTATCAAATTTTTGCCAATTTAGCAAGAGCACGAGCTACTTTTTTACAAATCAAGCTCACACTTGGCTGTGACAGACTATGAAGATCTCCAGCATCATCCTGAAACTAAAATCATAGGTTTGTGTCATTATTAACATTGCTATCACTGAATTCAAACATATATACTTCTCTTCGTCCCCAGCATGGTAAAGCTACTAGAACCTGTAGTTCAGGAGACGTTCCGTAACCTCTACGCTCTACAGATATATCCGTTCTAACCAAATTTAAAATTTTTCTGACCGTTTGTTTATTAAAGCGGTACTTCTGCTTAAATTGGTTGTCCGGAATAGAAAACGGATCGCTTCTTGGTTTGTAATTTTTCTTTTGACGATTTCTTGAAATTTCATCAATACGTTCTATTATAAATTTAATTAAAATTATAACATTTTTACTTTTGTTCATATTACATTTGTTCTTACCAATTCTTTTGATCAAATATAGCGTGTCCATTATTTATTCGAAACAAACGTCTTACTTTTTTGATTAAACGTTTTTTTTTCACAAATAACAATCACAATGAAAACAAACACTGCACAATATGGCATCTTAAAATAGCTTTAAAACAGGGTCGAACCAATTTTAAAATTTCCATATTTACACAAGGCTTAAAATGTGAATTTCAAGCTAAAATTCGTTTATTAATGAATTTTGCTTAAAAATGCTTTAAAATACGTTTTAAAATTTTTATTAATACGGCTGTTAATATTTTAAAGAACTTTAAATAAATTGTTGTTGTGCTGCAAACAAAAAAGTCCTGAAATAATAAAACCTTTCGCCGGCAATAATATTTACAAGACGGAGCTATTTATAAATGATATAAGAATAAAAAATTTTTAATTTTTATAAGCTGTTTTCTTGGTCATAATTTTAAACAAAATTTCCCCAGCAAATTCTCATCAAATTTTAAAAGTATGAGTGTATAGTAAAAAAGTGAGAGAACTTTAAAATTTGATAGGCAAAATTTGAACGTGTAACCCCCAAGTTAACTTAAATTAAATTTTTATAAGTAAGAAAAAAAAACCACAATATCTAATGATATAACAGCGAACATATTTTATTTGTGTAACTTATCTGGCTGGCAGCCACTTAACGTTTATACACTACATATTCGCCGTTCAAAAATTTATTCAGCTCATACCACTTGCAACAGCTGTTTTCGATTATCTTTCTTTCAACAATTTTGTACGCCAACAGATCAATTTTATAATTTTAATTAAAATTGAATTATTTAAATTTTTTTATTTTAAAGAATTTCAATACATAAAAGTTTTCGTGACCAATTTCAATTTATTACAAAACTTACATGTAAGTTGTTATTTACTATATTAAAAAGTCGAATTATTTTAGTTTCTTCATTTGTTTTCAACAGTTTGTAATCAAATATTTATTCGCTTTTAAAGTGCAATAAACTTGATTTTTAACGGAACAATAAAGTGCAAATATTTGAGAGAACTGGGTAAAGTCGGACAGTACTTTCCACTTAATTTATTTTTCAAAAATCCATGGTATTCAATTACGTATCACGTTCGAAAAATTAAAAAATTAAAACAAGAACAATTCGAGTTATTTTATTGTTGTTTTCAATATAAAAGACCGCACGAGTATTTCCACTCCTCTTATATGAACAGGCAGTAATTAATAATAAAAATTCTCAAAAATTTTTTTGGGAGTTTTAGTATTTATTATAATTTTCATATATTTTTTTATAAACATGTGAGATTTCTTAGCTTTTTCCGGAATTTGGTTGAAAGTCTACTGCTAAGTTGGTATTAGCACAAACAAAATGTACATATACGATAGCTTACCCATTTAACAAGAATATAATTAATTTTGACTTGCATTAAATAAATAAAGAAAAACAAGTGTACAAATGTTATTCGAAATTATTAACGATTATATACATATGTGTATATTTGTTATATTGTTTACCTGGTCTACATGTACATACATTTCATACCAATCGTTAGTAGACCTTTAACAAAATATTTGAAAAAGGCTAAGAAATTTACATGTGTGTACAAGAACTCTCAAAAAATCTTTGACAATTACTAAATATACTTGTTTTTTTATAAACCTGTGAAATTTGGTATTTTGATTAGCACTGTTTTTAGAGAAAAATAAAATCAATTAAAAATAAAAGTGAATTCAATTAATTTATTAATTAAGAAAAACAACGTTATTGCGCAAAAACTTAATTGGTAAAAATTTAACTGTTGTTTTTTTTATGTAAGGCCAAAATAAATTAGAAAATACCACAGGTCCACCAACCGTTTAAAAGTGTTACGAATGCCCCAATATTCTAAAGACGTGTTATATTTATATCTCTGAACCACGATTGCCAACCATGGTGTTCAGAAGACCGTTTTTGGTTCATATTGGCATTTCGTTTTCTCAAATTCCTTTTTTTTTTTTTGCATTTTTTATACATACAAATATCTATATAATTTTTGTAAATGTTTTTATTTATTTTATTTTACACACTTATTGTTTGTTTTTTGTTTATTTTATTTCTATTTTTTCAGGTAGTTAGTTAGTTAGTTAGTTCAGATAAAATAGCAATAATTTGTTATCAAAATTAGAGATAACACAAATTTCTTCGTGGTTCGTACTTGGTTCAGAATGAACCAACATGTTTCGCTCTGAAAATTTTGTATGGCGAACTAAGTAGTTTCAATCATTAGTGGGGTACGAACCACGAATATTGGTGTCCGTGTGAACGTGTTATTAATGGTATTCACATACAGTGGTCGACACATAATTAGAAACGACGAGTTAAAAAGTTAATAATCGGTTATTCATCGGGTAGACAATCCGAAACAAATATTGTTCTGAATGCAAATCACATCGGTTTCATAGGGAGCAGCCCTTTGGAATAATATACAGATTTTTGCAATTTTATCATTTGTTTATTTTTTTATGCTAGAGACATTTTTCAGAGTAAATTTTTTAAATTAAATTAAATCTACTCAACTACTGGATTTTATTTATTTTTTTTTATTTGGTCACGCAATTAGAAACGTAATATTTTTGCTTTAATATCTGCATTTTTCTCCTTGCGAGTGAGCAATTAAGTGTATAATAATAATTATTATAAACAGTACATAGTTACTAAAATGGCCAAACATATGTATCTACTAAGAGAGTTAATAGTCAAATGTTTTCCAAATGGAAAACTGTCAATGTCGGTATATTTATAAATATATTAATTTAGAAATTTTTAGAGTTATTGAATAGCGAACTTTATAGAAGTTGAGGCGCTTAAATGTATTTTATCTATTTTTATAAATATTTTTCATCGTGTTATAGGAGCGTTTACTTTTTAGCTAAAGTTTTTGCAAACAACATCGCGTTCATCAAAACAATTTATGTCTACAATTGTTTTGTTTACATATTCTTATCTTCCACGCATCATATAATTATATATACAAGGTGCGCCAAAAGAAGTCATTCTATGTTCTTTGGCTCTCATTTTTTTCTAAATGAAAAACTTCGATTTTGTTTTTTGATTATGTTTATCAGAACCTTTAGAATTTTATTGGTCAACTCGAGAAGATGATATCGGCCATATGGACGCCGTCACAATTGATTGCTATACACGGTCGTTTTATGGCATTTTTCATCACTTCGGCGAGAACTTCGGGCGACAGATTCTCGCACTCTTGTCGGATGTTGTCCTTGAGGGCTTCCAGGGTCTCGGGCTTGTTCACGTAAACACGGGACTTCAAAAAACTCCACAAAAAAGTCTGGAACGGTTAAATCGGGAACGCCGCCTTGGCTCGCGCAGTGTGTGCCATTGCTCCGTCCTGTTGGAACCACATGTCCTCCAGTCCTAATTCGTTCAATTGCGGTAGAAAAAACTCGGTTAACATGTCCCTATAGCGCGCACCGTCCACTGTTGTCGTTTGACCAGCGGCGTCTTCGAAAAAAAGGCCCGATGAGTCCTCCAGCGTGAACAGCGCGCCATGCAGTCACTTTGAGAGGGTGTAATGCCTCGTCGTGTATCACTAGTGAATTTTCGGTGCCCCAGAAGCGATAGTTTTGCTTGTTCACGTAGCCACTGAGCTGGAAATCAGCCTCATCGCTCATTATGATTTTGGTCGAAAAATCGTTCTCGAAATTGAGGATGGCTTGGGCGTAGGTTATATATTTTATATATTTGACATTTGCCGGCATTTGCAAAAATAAGAGCATTTTCAATACGGTGATTTCTTTTGGGCCACCTTGTATTACTTAAGTAGACTTCAGCTGAATAATTGTTAGGATTCAAAATATAAATTCCTGATTTCTAAACACTTATGTTTTCAATGAAAGATGATTCAAGTATATAGCAATCTGAAGTGAATTTAATTTCTTAGGGTGAAACGCACTTCGATGAAATAATGAAAAAAAAAACAAAAGTTTCAAAATGGCTTATTTAGACACAAGATGTTATTAAGTGTACTGAAATGCAAATTAAAGTATCGATAAAGAGCGAGCACAGATTTATTCAACGTAAAACTTTTAATTAAAAAGTCTTTTTATTTTAATGCAAATATGAACTATCAATAGAATTCAAAGCTCCTCTTCATCAATTTCTATTAAAAGGAAATATAGTTTGTTATTTCCAATTAAATAAACATATGAGTCATTATTCATTTGAATTGGAGGTGATGAGCAAGAAGAATTAATGTAAACTGAAAGATAATAATAAAAAATATGGCATTTTGTTGATACTATTTGATATTTACAACTATTTATATTCAAAATATTTCTTGAAAATTGAACATTGGATTGCTAAAGGGTCTCTGGTAGCAGATTTACATTTTCAAACTTAAATAAAAAACGTAATAATTGACACAAAGTTTTATTAAGCGGATTTTATTTTTTAAAGAGCATGTCAGCCAGATCCTTCAGATCCTTTTTTAAAATTTCATGAATAATCGCTCTTGCAAGTCCCAGTGAGGCTGCTCTTTTCCGTATTGAAAGTCGCGGATTTGCACGTAAAGTGCTTTCAACCAGTTCAATGTTTTCGGATCGACTGGGCCCTTGCTGTAGGGCATTCATATCCGAAGCAGTTGCGCGGAATCTCTGCATCCACGAACGAATTAAATTTACACTCGGTCCATCACTTATTCGCCGAATACCAAACTTAGAACAAAATTGTCGACGAGCAATTACGTAAGAATCATTACTCTTAAAAAATGTCTCCACAGCGAACGCGCGATACTAACATGACTACTGCGACATCGTGACTGACAAATCCGCACCGTTTATTACTTTTTGAAATAATCATATTTAAAAATATAAACTTGCCACCAGACACCCTGTATATGCGTCTTTCAATAACCAAATCATAGAAGCACAACAATAAGATTATTTATTTTTTGCATATCGGTACCATTAATCGTAAAAAAAGATTGTTTATTCATATTTAGAATTTCTTAGCACTTTTTTTTAACACTATTGGACTTAGCACTTTTACATAACATTGCATAACAACAAATAGAAAACAAATATTAGAATTTTTTCTGCAAACGATGTTTTTTTGTTTACTCAATTGCTTCTAAGTGTGGACTTCGCTCTTTTACGACTGAAAGTAACCATACATATGTATATTCAAATATTTTATACATACATAAATAAATATTTTCTGAAACAATTTTTTAATAATAAGTTTTTTTTCTAAAGGATACATACGATACGGCCCTGCCGAATGTAGCGATTTTTTTTTCATGTTCCTTTTCGTTTTCAGAACACAAATTACATACGAGTACATACATATGTATGTACATGCAGACTGAGAAAGCAAAACGAACCTGTTAATATTGGCATATGTTGAATAAATTTAAATAACGCTACAAATATGATTACACAATTCATTATTCATTTAACGTTTTTTTGGACTAATGACTTGTAGTCATTACATTTTCATGTCGTTTCTACTAAATAAAAAAACATACTGTAATACATATTTTTAAAAATTAACTAAAGTGTGGAAAACCATGATCTAAAGAGTTAGAAGATACATATCGTTATTTTAATATAAAAAGACCGTAACTAAGTTTTCTTTTGAAAACATGGTTTTGTATATTTTCATATACATACATACTTATGTTACACTTTAAAACAAAATTGATAAAAAGTTGCTGTCTTACTACCAGAGATTTGCTTAAACAATTTAATTAGAAATTTACTTCGGAAAATAATAATTAAACTACAATACTTTAATTTTATTCCTTTTCCTGTAAAGTAAATTATTATTATTATTATTTAGGGCCTGTCTATATTAAGGTAACGATATTCAGAAGTATTCCTATTCAGCAAAATGCTTTCACTATGGATTGCTATTTTCATGATTTCTTAACCAGTTCTTTATCTGACTTAATTTTTAAAGGCATCCTAAAACTTTTGACCTCATACAAATTGCATTCAACTCTGCCCATTAATTCATATGAATAATTGTGCAGTTTTAATTACAATTTAAATAAATTTTTAAACGTGAGTCGGAAACTCATTAATAATACATTGAAGACAACATAAATAAAAGAATTCCTAAAACGTAACAAAATCATAGAATATTTATTGGTTCTAAGCACTAACTTGAAGGACGAGGTGGGCCCAAATTACAGTACTCGATATATTGTTTTATATTTAACGAAGCTCTGTTAACATGTTAATAGAACTCTGTTACGACAATTGGTTAGTGTCTAGGGTTTAAATTTCAAAGTGTATGTTAAGGCAGGTATTTTTAAAACGCCATTATCATATCAATTAAAAGTAACGGTACAAATGGATTATTAATTATTTTACTTCGCCGATGCTTTATTGCTCAAATACTTACTTACGTAGGAGGATGTTGTAGCACAGAAAAATCAGAAAAATTTTTAGACTTTACCGGGCCGGAAATCGAACCACGGATCCTTCTGGTTGTAGAGTTCACACGCTAACTAATCAGCCATCGGCATCTACTCTAACTTTAAATTGTTGTTAGATTGTTCGATTATAATTTTTGCGCAATTTACATTCTTAGATATTTTATTTTTTATTAAATAAAAAATGTATTAACGCTTTATTTACATATGTATATTATAATTATAATATGTTAACAATTTTTTACTTTTTATAGGCGTTGCTGATGGTGTAGGAGGATGGCGTAGTTATGGCATCGATCCCGGAGAGTTTTCTTCTTTTCTAATGAAAACTTGTGAACGTCTAGTCCATTGTATTAATTTTAATCCACAACGGCCTGTTAATCTTTTAGCTTATAGTTATTGTGAATTACTGGAACAAAAGAAACCCATACTTGGTAAATATATAATATTTTATAAAATATTAATTGTCAAATATAAAGTGGCTTATTTCGAAAGTCAGTTTATGAAATTAGTTAAAATTTTTATTTAAGTAGTGATCGATATCATACAAGCAAAATTGCGGGTCAAAATTACATGTGATCGTTACTAAGAAACAAACTAACTCAAAGACAAAAGTTGTAAATCACACTGGCAAACACTAACAGAACGGTTCAACATGCTGTTTTCGAAGGCTGCTACATTTTTAGCGCTGTTCGTGTTTTGTCCACTTTTTAGTATATCTCAGTCATGAGAAAAGAACGTGTTATACTTTCAAAGTAACAAATATTTTCCAGAAAATAACATAAGGAAAAGAAAACACCATTAGTAATTATCACATATAATTTTGACCGGCTGTATGTTATCGATCACTACCCAATTAAAAATTTAAATATTTAATTAAATATTTTAAAAAGAAAAATATACTTAATATAAGACAATATACATACATATGTACATATAGACATACACTAGATTAACCCTGTGAGCTTCGCTACCACTATACCCAATTATCTTGTTGTCCGCCTCTTTGGGGCGTCCGTTATATCGTGTTTTTAGTTTTATGTAATACAATATTAGCTGAACAACTGACCAAATGACAAACCAAATAGTTAGTTTCTCAACCTCTACTAAAATTGACTCGAGATGGCAGACATTCATTATATCATTTTGGAACCATTATCAGGATCTTTGGTAAATTTTTACCCCATGAAAAGTTACCTATATTTTGAGTTGGATCCAATGGTTTAGCCAGTATAGTGGAACAAACATTCAAACATTTAAATTTATAATATTAAGAGGGTATCATCTATATGTAATTCTATTATATAAAAATTTTTACTATTTAACAACAAACATTAGGTGGGTTTTTTTATTCTAAATTGGGCGCCCGCGGGATCCCAATCTTACCAGAGCGCGTTTTCTTACACTAAAATTGGATAAATGAGAGGCGTTTTGTTCTTGTTCTTCTTGCACGAAACAGGCTGTACTTTTTCTGCGGTCTAGTTTGGCCAATAAGAACAAGCAATCAACTGGATTATAAGTAAACAATATTGAACTTAAATTAAAAGTTTCCCAACAATGCAATGAACAAATAATAGTTAATTTTATTTCACGATTTAGTTGAATTTTATTTGGGCTTTCTTTAATTAACATGTATACGCCAAATTATTGTGTTTTTATGTATGCATCCATGTGTATTTGTAACGACATGCGTTTAGATTTGTACAGGGTGTCTGGTAGTAGATTTATATTTTCAAACTTAAATAAAAAACGCACAAAGTTTTATTAAGAGCATTGAACGATAGAATGGAAATGCGGATTTTATTTCCTAAAGAGTATTTCATCCAGATCCTTCAGATCCTTTTTTAAAATTTCATGAATAATCGCTCTTGCAAGTCCCAGTGAGGCTGCTCTTTTCCGTATTGAAAGTCGCGGATTTGCACGTAAACTGCTTTCAACCAGTTCAATGTTTTCGGATCGACTGGGCCCTGGCTGTAGGGCATTCATAGCCGGAGCAGTTGCGCGGAATCTCTGCATCCACGAACGAATTAAATTTACACTCGGTCCATCACTTATTCGCCGAATACCAAACTTAGAACAAAATTGTCGACGAGCAATTACGTAAGAATCATTACTCTTAAAAAATGTCTCCACAGCGAACGCGCGATACTCACTCGACCACTGAAAGATCGTGACTGACAAATACGCACAATCGATATATCCAACGGCGCCACCCTTCCTCCGCACCGTTTCTTACTTTTTGAAATAATCGTATTTCAAAATATAAATATGCCACCAGACACCCTGTATTATAGGTCTGTTCCAGGTGCATAGCAAGAATGCCCGAACTCGCACAAATTTATTTTATTTTATTTATTTATAACAATCACCAACCGACCCGTTAGGGTCATATATAATTGGTGAACTACAAGTACTACATAAGAATACGTGAAGGCAACAAATAAGCTAGCAACAATGTTCATGAAAAAAATAATATTTATAATATTGTAATATAAACTGCAAGTTATATTGCGGATGAATTTGACTATATATATTCAGAATCTAGATCAGTTCAATTGCGTGAAAGCTTATCTTTGAAAGAATTACGTGTAAGATGGAATCCTCTAAATTTACCCAAAATCGTTCCAGGTAATCAATTTTTGTACAATTTTTAGAAATATAGAATAAATAGAGCACAATTTTTAATTTCCTGTCCAAAGTTGCACGCACCTTTTCTTTGGTTAAGTTCGGGCTAGAATTAAATTATCAGCTGTTTTTTATTTACATATTTACAATTAAAAAATTAATCTGAAAATTTGTAAAGAAACGACAAAAATTTTTAGTTAAAAATTTATGACAAAACAAAATGGAAGATTTTTCAAATAAACTTGTGCATATTTATCACTTTATTTAATTCGAAATGGCTTTTACTTTTCTGCAGTTTTCATTCACCTTTTACAGCTGTTGCCAATAATGCAAATGTTTTACTTTTAATATATTTTGCATTTTAAGCGTATAAAATCACTAAAATAAAATTTATTTGATAAAGGAAGCAACACTAGTATTTCAAGATGTTCAATTTTGGTTTTCTGCCTTCGAGCAATTTTGTAAAACTTTGTCACATTCAGAGAGTAATTTTCTTTTTATTCTCAAAAGTTCGGAACTTTTGTTACGCACCTAGAATAAACTTATTTTGTGGTAAATTTTATGGTTTTTTGCGTTTTCTTACTTTAGTACATTTTTGTCTTTTATTGAGAAGAATTAAATGTTACTTCCATTTTACCGAACTTTACCAGAAAAGTAAAAAAACACACATATTATCCAGTGTCTCTATATTTATTGCTTATAAATACATACTTGAGTTTGCTCCTTAAACTTTTATTGTTAGTTATGCAAAGGTAGTATATGAACTTAAAACTTTGGTCAGGTTTAATTGCTAATAAAAAGATAGTATTTATTATTACAATTTTTTTCGTTGGTGTTGACAAGACTGATAACGATTTAAAAAGTAAAAAATAAAAACAGAATATTGAAAAGTATTTTTAATCATAATAATTTCACATCAAGTTGTTGCGAATATATACATACATACATACATTCATACCCAGTAAAAAAAGATGTGGAAAAGAAATAGTTAATACATGGGTTCTATTGCAGATGACCTGGTTCAACTTAGCTGAAGAACGTATGATTTTAACAGAGTGGTGTCATTGGCGAGCATGTTTTACAGTTAACAAATCAGGTCGTCATTTAAATGACTGCTTAGAAGCAATGAATGTTCCATGATTTGGTTACGTTTCGGCATATGTTCAAATCTAACAAAACAGCACACAATGAATACAACGCAAAGTACAAAAATTGAATTAGAATTGTTCATATGAATTAATCGGCAGATTTGAATGCGTTTTCCATGAGCTTAAAACTGATAATCTTATTAACATTTAAGATGTCATCAAAAATGAATGCAGATAAATAAGTGCCTAAGAAACCAATTAATAGTGACGCATGCACTTTTTTTGCTGGGTATGTAGTCGTATATTAATTATATGAGACAACATAACTAATATTTGCAATCGTGAAACACATCTTCGGCGGTCGAAGGGGCGATCAATTTAATCGCCCACGATGTCTATTCCCATCGTGCACGTTCAGTACAACGGTTGAAAGTGTGTCATCATGGAGAATCTTATCGTGATTTCGATACTCAAAAAGTGCATTGCAATTTTCAGTTTATTTATTAAAAACAAATTCACTTTAGGTCTGTTCGTTTACTTTTCTGGTAAAGTTCGGTAAAATGAGAGTAAGCCATAATTTATCTCAATAAGAGACCAAAATGTACAAAAGTAAGAAAACGCAAAAAGCCATAATATTTACCACATAATAGGTATGTTCAACGTGTCTAACAAACACATGTGCATCGTTGGTAACGGCTGTAAAATGTGGACAAAAATAAAGTAAAAACCATTTTTTATTAAATAAAGTGATAAATATGCAAAAATATATGTACTTACATTTTGAAATTTATTTTTAAAAAATCTCTGTTAAATTAAAACCTTTTGACGTTTCTTTGCAAATTTTCTGATTAATTTCTTAGTATCATATATAAATAAAAAACAACCGATAATTTAATTCTAGACCGCACTTACCCAAAGAAAAAGTTCGTGCAACTTTGTACAGAAAATTAAAAATTTTACTCTCTTATTTTATTTAAAATTTGTACAAAAATAATTACTGGCACGCTTTTGGGCAAATTTAGAGGATTCCATCTTACACGTAGTTCACTTGTTGATAAGCATTTCTCGCAATTGAACTGATCTAGATTCTGAATATATATAGTCAAATTCATGCGCAATATAACTTCCAATTTATATAGTAGCGCTCTAATAATATTATAACTATTATTTTTTCATAAACATTATTTCTAGCTTATTTGATGCATACATATTTAATAACTCTTATGTTACACTTGTAGTCCACCAACTATATATGGCCTTGTGGACTCTGTTGGTTATTGTTATAAATAAATAAAATAGAATATCTCTTTATTTATGATTCTAATTTTAAAATTTGTTTTTTCCCGAGAAAAATATGTGAAATGTATTATTACATTCTTTATGATATTCTCATAAAGTATTTTTTTTAAAAGCAAACTCAACAACTGAGGAGGAAAGCATATATATATATATATAGATGAGAAGAAAAATCTAAAAATAGAAATATGTATGTGTTATAAAAAAAGTAAACTAATGGATTGTTATATTTTTGTTTATAAACTTTTAGTGTTTTGTTCGGTATTCAACTTCAATTCTCGATTGATTAGTTGAATTTTGAACATAAGAATCTTGAATTTGTAGTCAAAAACTGGGAAAAGTCCACTGCTTAGGTAGGCATTAGCGAAATAGTATTTTATGGATATGCTTTCCTCCTCAATTTTTGAGTTTGCTTTTATATAAAAAAATACTTTATGAGAATATCATAAAGTATGAAAAAGCACAATTTTAAAATTAGAATCATATACATATAAATAAAATAATTTGTGCGAGTTCGGTCAATTTTGTTATGCACAGACCTAATATATGTATATGACCATGTACAATTACAAATCTTCACACATGCATACATCCATAAAAACACAATAATTTGACTTATACATGTTATTTAAAGAAACCCTAAATAATTTTGAATTAAATTATGAAATAAAATTAACTATTCTTTGTTCATTGCATTTTTGGGAAACTTTTAATTTTACTTCCTTTGTTATTTTCAATGTTTATTATAAACCAGCTGATTGCTTGTTCTTCACGCCCAAACTAGCCCGAAGAAAAAATACGGTCGTTCTCGTGCGTGAAGAACAAGAATATTACTCTCTCAATATCTCTCTCATTTACCCAATGTTTGCTTAAGAAAACGCTTTTGGATAGAATTGGGCGGCCGCGGGCTCACAATTTAGAGTAAAGGAACAGACCTTTTATTGCTCTCTTTTAAAGAGCTGTAAAATGGCTTTATGGCGAAAGAATAAAGAGCAAATGTTTTAAATGCCTAGGCCAAAATCAGGCAAGAAATATAATGCATTTGTGGTACAAAAGTAAACACTATTATATATTACTGCAAACGAACCTTGGAACAATCGCCTTAATGACTGTTGTACGATAATGATAAACTGAGTTTGAAAAAGCAAAAATAATTTGCTGTTCTCATTAAATTTTTAATTCATTTTATATATTATTTTACTTTGCCGAAAAAATCATCAGCAACATTTTTGGTCTATCGAGTGATCTTCTGTTTGCAGTGTCAACAACAGCCAGATAGAGCAAAAGTCCATTTTGTAGTAATATCAAATACGCTGATTTGATTCACTCGTACAGAAATCGTTAAAAAGACTCGCAAAAGCGACATTACGTTTGTGGCGAAAAAACGATCTTACAAAGGTTGTCAGAATGCTTAAACGGCGATTGTGGAGTAAAAAAATCAATTGTAGAACCAGCATTAAAATTACCGACAAAAATATCCAATACGATTGTTAATTACTAATAACACTGGTCAACAAAATTTAAACTTGGTTTTGTCACACGAAAACTTACACCAAATTTTGTATGTACAGCACCCAAATTCTCGGGAAAGAAATTCAGATGAGAGTGCAGCATATGTATTTTCAAAGACATATTACATCGCAAAGCTTTGTATGAAATTATAAGTTCATTGATTAAGTCTTTGTAATTTTCCCTTTTATGGTTTCCTAGAAAATTTAGGACAACATTGACAAAACATTTTCCTGATCATTCGGCTTTCCTTCAAAGTTTTTATCCATCTTTGTGTAGTGAGTTTTTCTGTCTCTGCTATCCCATTCGTAAATAAAACGGCAATATTTTTTATAACCAAGCTGTAGCCTAGGCACAAGAGCAATCTTCACAAATATTCCAAACGTGTTCACTGCATTTAATTTTTTCAAGAAGGAACATTATGTTTTCGTAAGTCTCTGTCATACCAGAACCATGGATAACCGGCACTGAATAACATTTGTTTCCGTTGTATAGCAACAGTGCTTTCATTCCATTTTTTGAGTAGTCAATAAACATTCAAAATTTAATAAATTCATGACTACAGGAATGTTATTACAATAGTCTACTCGTAAAGCATCAGCTTTAGAAAAGTAAGGTTTCAATTCATCGTCACGTTGTTGGAAATAAGAAATTTTTGTACCAGAAGAAAGTAAATTGCAAATCGTTGGTATACCAAAAAAAGCAACTGTCTAGATTCTAGTTTAGCTCAACCAAATGGGAGTCTCACACACGTTACACAATGGAACCCAGGATTTATCTTATAGGCGCACAGGAAAACCAAAATAGTCTAAATAGCATATTTCAATTAATGGCGTCAATTTCCGACGCTGAGATGTGAAAGTTAATTTTTCACACACATAAAAAAACTGTTCGGGTTTTTAGAACTCTTTCGCGACATTTTTAAAATGTAAAAAACCTAAATTAGTTAAATGCCATCTTATACAGTCGCCTAAATTAAGATATTATTCAAACAAAAGCACGTAAATGACATCAGAAAATAATATGAGTACATATGTATATGCTGACACAAAAAAACGGGATGTAACTGAAAAAAAATAATAATTATTTTTGAATGAGAGTACATCAAAATAAATAAATATCATCACAAAGTTCGTGTGACAGTGTTAACTAGTGTAATCTTCCAATGTTCGCCAAAGTGCGTAAGCAACAATTCACTCGTCTGGCAATAGTCTAGACGATTAAAAAAATAATCGAGAAATTATCGCGCTCATCAAATAATCTTCCCAATGTCAGTTGGAAATATACAAAACACGATTTCTGCAGCGATCTAAAAACTGGCTGTCTTCCAAACAGCTAACGCGCCAAAAAAAACTGTCAAACAACCATTTGCAACAAAATACAAATGTACAGCTCAGCTTCAGGTGTTTGAGTGAAAAAGCTGCAGCTCTTTAGATCCCTCAGTTTAAATAAATTCTTTAAATTTAAATTAATAATTTGTGCGATTCGTGTTTTTCGCTTGGAATACCCTTTTCAAAAACGAAACAATATCTATAATAATATTTAAGTATTCCATATTTTAAGCCAATTTATATGCTATATATACAGGGTGGCGCAGAATTCTTTATAACTTTTTTAATTATTATTTTTTCTTTGTTTTTTTTCAGCATTTAGTGAAGAAGATTTGGGGAATTAATTATGAATAAATTACACGTTCGAACACAGCACATACTGCAGGTGCCGCAATGGCTTTGTTAAAGGACATATTCGGCGAACGCATTATTTCCGCACAAGCGATTTAACTGGCCTACACGTTCACCAGATTTAACAGCTCCTGACAGTTTTCTTTGGGGATATTTGAAAGAAAGAGTGTACGTTAACAAACCAAGAACCATACTACAAGAAACATAGGAAATTTTGCGAAAAGTTATGGAAAATATGCTAAAGGGAGCACGTATGTGCAGGATATCATTTTTCAAAGCTAATTGCAAAAAATTCCCTAATAATATACTGTATTTAAAAAAAAAAATTATAATAATGGCATAAATAAAAAAGTTATAAACCATTTAGACCATATAGCTCATTCTGCGCCACCCTGTATTACGTCTGTTATATAGCAATCTTATTAATGTTTAATTTGGTATTAAAGTTATTAACTGTGTGCTTATTTTTTAATTTTAAAGATGATGTTTTTTGATTTTATGAAGTTTTTTTTTTAATTAAATGTTATCCAGAGTTTAATTTCTTATTTTGCTTCAGTTGCTTTCTCATTTCGAATGGCTATTTAAACGTATATTTTTGAATATTTCTCTTTAACGAAAATAATAAACAAATAAAATCTGAAAAATTTTCTTTTCCACAGGTAGTAGCACTGCATGTGTATTAATATTAAATCGTGAGAATTCTACGGTTTATACAGCGAATATTGGTGATAGTGGTTTTATGGTCGTACGTAAAGGCGAAATTGTCCACAAATCAGAAGAACAACAACATTATTTTAATACTCCCTTCCAGTTGTCACTTCCCCCACCAGGTCACGATCACAACGTCTTAAGTGATAGTCCCGATTCGGCTGACACTTTCAATTTTCCCGTTAAAGAGGGCGATGTTATTTTAGTAGCTACAGATGGCGTATTCGATAATGTTCCGGAGAAACTATTATTGGATGTTTTAAAGGAGGTAAGATTTAATGACGAAAGTCTTCTATATACATACATATGTACACGGTGGGCCAAAAGTAATCACCCGGGGCATAAGTAATCAACCGATGTCTTTTTGCTGCAATTTTATTTAATAAAAACCTTTGTATCTGCATGTATGGTCATCAACTCTGGCGGCGGTCACTTAGTCCATATCATAAGCAGTGCCAAAATTTGTCTTGCAAAAAAAAATTACAGCAAAAGAACATCGGGTGATTACTTATGCCCCGGGTGATTACTTTTGGCTCACCTTGTATATACAAATTGTGCTCGTACTCCTTCGAAACGGGTCGACCGATTTTCATGACATTTTTTGGTTTGTATACATAATTGGTATGTATGAGAATAAACGTTAAGTATTTTTCATCCTCCTGCCGCCAAACTAGAACCAGGTAAAGGTTCTCCGAAATTATTTGACCAATTTTGATGAAATTTAACAGAAAGATAGATCTGAGTATAGAAGTACACATAGGATATATATTTATAAAAATGGGGCACGCGAGTATGTTATATGTAATTTATGCCTCTCCGAAACAGTCTAATTTATTGTGATGCACGTGAACGAAGTCATGGGTAAATAAACGGCTTCGTTGGGTTAGCTAGTCATCTTATAAGAATTCGAAAAATGTTCTCATTTCGAGAACGCGAACGAGAACAAACAAGTTCATACATATGTATGTGTATTATTGCCTTATAATTTTGTACTTTTATATGAAGTAAGTATGTATTTACAAAGAAATATGAGAATTAATTATTTATTTAGTTACCATTTATGAAATTCTAATTTGTATATACTTTAGTTTCTTTTACTTTATATCAAGAAATTGTTTAAACTTTCTTTTTAAAATTTAAAGGCAGACTGACCAGCATGTGGTTAGAAATTTATTAATTGCCTATCTGTACTTTTGTCATATATTGAAGTATCGATTTTATCGTTATGTTGTCAAATCAGCCCAACTAGTTCAATTCTCCATATATTAGTTGCAAAGCTATTTTAGTTCTTTTTTGACTAGTACTAATCTATCACTTTTGCTACTCTCCAGTTACAACTAGTTTACGACTGTCCCAAAATGTAACGTAACTAGTTCTCAATTTAGTTGTTCATTAGGTTAGAACTCTTGATGGGTTCCTTCAGCTATTTGCTCAGCTTGATACACATTTGATAACAGTACAGACTATTTTAGGCAGGTCCGAAGCATTTAGGTCATTAATTTTTTTTTTTTTATGTGGGACCAGCACTCAGGAGATGACCCCTACACATGAGTTGCATTGTGCTGGAACTATAGGAAAGACATAATTAGAGAAGCGACAGGAGGTGGAGCTTAATTAATTATTTTACAGCTCTGCTTTTTGCACGTTCTTTGTTTATAGCAGTGTTGAAGCTTCGGTTTATTTGCCATTTTTGTTTATTATTATTTCACTTCGCCGGAGCTACACAATACAGACGAAGGACGGCGTTCTGATGCGACTGTAGATTGCAATCAGCTGAAGCCGGTCTTGTTCAGTGTCCAGTGACTATGCCTTCGCCACTGAGACCTTCCGACAACAACTGACACACAAAGACACACTAATGCGCATCCGATAAATGCGAGATGTTTTTTTTTTTTTATATAATTTTAGAGTGAAACTTAGGTTGAACCCAGGTCTGTTTTGGTTTTACAAAATTTTTGATAGCGTTAAAATACTGACACCGATCCTAACATTAGTAGCTGCTGTAATGTGCCTTAAATGATCGGCCAAGTAAAATGAGTAAGAAAATCACTAGGTGATGATGTATGTTTAGAAATGAAGAAAACATGCAATAGAAAGATAACACAATAATAGATCCAGTACTTCTGTATTTAAATACATATTATAAAAAAATAAATAAAATACATTTCAGTAAATCTTTTGATTTGTGGGAAATAATATTCTCTTTTGCAGATTGAAGGCGTCACAGATCCCGCCAAATTACAGATGACAGCCAACTCACTGGCGCTGATGGCGCGATCACTGTCATTTGACAGTGACTTCATGTCACCGTTTGCTATTAATGCCAGACGCAATAATATTAATGCAACGGGTAAGTCTAATTTATTATATTTATTTTAATTCTAATTTTTTTGATGTAATTTCGTTTAATTTTGTTACAGGAGGCAAGCCTGATGATATAACTGTGCTGCTCGCAACAGTAGCTATGTAATTTTTTCGTTTATATTAGGGATAATTATTTGTAATTGATATATTTTAAGTTAATTCTAAACGTTAAATTGTGTTTAAACAAAAGCAAAATAATTATTTTCTTTACCAAAATTTTTGTTTGCAACTAATTCGGTGTTTGTTTAGAACATTTTTAAATTCCTAATTTTATTTCCCTTTAACAACTGTCTACACCGTACACTGTTTAAGATATTTAGTGAAATAAATCTATTTGTCTTTATCTCAATAGTCATTAGGTCATATGTAATTATAAATTAACACTACTGCTAGCTTCATCTATCATTTTACATTACTCATTTTCACTATGCTCGTATGTATGTTTTCTTTAAAGCTAATATTTTAATTATGACATTTTTGTGTATATTTTCTGTTGTATGCCGTTCATTCGTTTGTGAAATTTCAGATTTGCCCATCTTTCTTTCTCTCTCAGCCTCTATCTATCTGTGTGCATGCATTAATTAAGTTCCGCAGATCAATTTTGGTTGGCTAAGTTTGATTAATATAAAACTTCTTATGTGCCTTAATTTTTTTTAAGTTTGGCTTAAAATACCTGCCTAATTAAAATTAAACAAAAAATAATTTCGAAACTTTTACAAATTTTATAAATTTAAGTATTTTTTTATATAATTATACAAAAAAAATGTATAAGAATCCTATTAATCCAATTAAGCTCAATGCAAGGAAGATCTAAAAAAAGCTCAATTTGCGGTTCGTAGTAAAGACCCTTTTTGATCTTGTATATTTAGTATACCAAAAAAAAGGATTTTTTTTTTTTTTCTTCAATTCATTAATTTTATTTAATTTGATTTACTCAAGCTATAAGATCTAATGGTAATTTACTACGGCGCGTGAATTGTGCTAATATTTTTAAAACAAATGATCAGCTTTAAAATTGTATAACAACATTCAAATAATTCGCCTAATTATTTAAAAGGATGTCGACGTCTATTCAAAGACACAAAATTGGAACAAAATATTTATCGAAAGTAATTGTTAAAAAACCAAATCTTGTGTCATTCACGTGTGGTTGCATACACTGGGACTTACATACATATGTTAAAGAAGGAATGAAATAGGTTTATGTTAATTTCTCAATCATCAACATACATTACTACGAGCCTGTAAATGCTTAATCACTTATTTAATATTATTGTTTTCTCATTAGAACTTCGACTGAGTACACATTTTATAAATTGGATAGTTTTATTTGTTTCAAATACATACATGCATATATTTTTGTTTTCAATATATTCAAGATAAAAACTGATAAAAAATTGTTAATAAAATGTACATACATGAACTTTTCTCAGATTTATTTTTAGTTGTTATTATTTTATTTATATTGTTTGTTCGTAAGAAGACTACTCACGTCACGTTATGTAAGGGCTGATAAGATAACCAGTTCTGGTGAATATCGATTAAATTATAGATTAATCCCGCGTAAGTATGTATGAGGAATAAAAAAAAAATAACATAACATGCGCATAGCAATAAAAAAATTGTATATGTAAGCAACTGACCGATATCGTGTCGCAGCGTGGGCCAGGCAGTTAATTGACGTGTAAAGGCGAATTCTTATTAACCAGTTTTTAAAATTGCAATTAAATTTTCATAGCAAATATTTTCGTCAATAAAATTTTTTAGTAACTGTGTCTGTTCTTATCCCAATAAATTTTTTTTATTTATTTACCGAACGAAATTTGAAAGAAGTGAAGACAAAAACTGGTAAATTTACTTTCCAAGTTGCGCCAGGCACTAAATCGAATGTAGACGACTTGGAAATTTTGATTACCAATTATATCGAGATGAAATTTGAATGAAAATGTTGTCCCAATTATATAAAAGTATGCATGCAGAAGCAATGGAACTTGTTTACTCACATATGACGGTGTACATATATTTTAAATTTAAAAATTCCACATTTTATTACATTTAAGATTTTAGCTTAAAAAGCTAAAAATCATATAATTTATTTTCATTAGTACCATCATCATTTGAAAATTAAAAAAAAAAACTTAAGATTAAAAATAAAATTAAAGGCTGGATTTATGCAAGTATGATTGCTAGATTTAAGACTAATTTTGAGAGCAGTTTCTAAAACAAATTAGTGAACTATATATCATCTACTCTTCATAAAATATAAATAGTTGTAAACAAATTATTCGGGTATGTGATGCAAATCTATAGAAAAAAATTAACGAATTTTTTGTGATTTTCTAATAATCTTTAAATTTAAGTGTCTTGAAATGAAAAAAGTATGTAGAAATTGCAAACAATAAAAAAAAATAATTTAAGAAATTTTGTAGTAGGCCTCAGAAATCAATATTAGCGCATATACAATCTTTTCTTCGGTTTTAAATATGCAGTTCCTGTATCGGAATCGATTTCCATCACATACCGGTGTGCTATTGTTTTAATATTTCATCTAAATTATTCGAATTATTTTATTTTAATTTGTTTTTTCAATAAGAAATATTGCTTCATGGGCATGCTAAGTAGAAAAGAACGATCCTTTAGAAATTAATTAAACAATGCATTATAATAATGTAGTAGATATTTAGGCTGTTTATGAAATTTTAGTTAAAAGATTAATTCTCACCTCATATATAAACACATACACATACATACTCTAAAAAATAAATGTAAGGACAAATAAATTATTAATTATCCAAAAATTATTTATTGTTCATCAACTAATTGCACTATTCTTTATATTTACATTAACCAAAGTATAATTACGCAATAAAAGATCTTCGAATATACAGACATACATACATCCATACATTCCCAGGTTTTAAGACAAAAAAAATAATTGCGATTAGGCCAGCCATTCTTAATTAGTAATATATTGAAATTTCGTTGAATAATAAATAAAAAATAGATTCAGTTCACAGGAAATATAATTTAGATAAAAAGGTAAAGTATTTAGAAAGAAAATTGTAATAAATAATATACGTTATTATAATATAAACAAAAATAAATATAAAGAAATTGTGTTTTATTTAAATAAGAAATTCATACAGAAATTAATATTTTCATCTTTTCTTGTTTATATTTAAAAAAAAAAAAACATTTTTCATATTTTTTTCCTGTCTGTAATAACTATTATGATTGATAAATATAATTAGAAATCACGCAAAGTCTGGTTAAATGTAAAATGTAAAAGTAATAGAAAATTTTATTAACAAATGTATAACTTTGCAGGAAGTGATTTGTTGTAGTAGTTCTTTTCTTTTCCAAGATTTTTGCTCTTCCTTTTATACACGGCAAAATGCGGCGGGTAATTTGTTTAATTATTTTACAAAAATTACTCTACTTAATATTTAATTTTGTGCTGGATTTGCCGCTCTTTGGTCATTATTTTCTTCGGGATTTTGTGCGCCCTCTGCTGCTGCTGGTGGGGCTTCGCCATTATCACCTTCTGGTTGCTCAACATCTCCACCCCAGTTGAAACCACCAGGCCGATCTTCGGGAAGTGGTTGATAATTGCGATCAATGTGTTCATTGAATAGTACTTTTCTGTCAAAAATCAAAGTACATACTTCAATTACTATGTGAAAATATGTAAAACTTTTAAATAAAAATAAATCTGTGTTTTGTTTATCTTAAAGGCTAAAAGTAAACTTTGTTAAAAACAACGCTATTATCAACTCATGGCAATATTTAAGTCTTCAATTTTATTACTAGGGATTATGACGAAACAAAGCAAATGCTTTGCTTGCAAGAATTCCAAATGTTATCGTCAATCAGTCGAATGATTCCAATTTTCTTGGAAACCAATTTAAAGATTACTTAAAATTGTGTATCTGTTCAAATATTTAATAAATTATAGAATTTGACGGTCTTCTATTGGAAAATACTGCCAATAACACGATTATTTAGTACTCAATAATTATTGATTTTACTAAAGCTTTCAAGTTATTTCGAACATTAATTTAAAAATGTGTACATTTCAAAGCTTGAACTCACTCTGCAAAATATTAGGCTAATGAAGAAGCCTATTTATTATTAATGAGTGAAGTATTGGACAAAATGGAACTATGATATATTGAAATAATCTTTCTTTCCATCTTTTTCAGAAGAATTATATATTATTAATTAATTAGTATGTTTGTGAGCATATTTACTTACAGAAAGTTTGGTGTTTTAAGTAGTTTGTGGCCATTTCTTTGTAATGGAAATACATCTTCTAAAAAATAATAAATATGACCAACACCCATGCCAATGATATCAACCCAAATAGTGTTGCCCAATATCATGGAACAACACAACAATACCCAAGGTAAGTAAGGTGCCTGCAAAATGAATACATAATATTTCGAGTTAAAAGAATACTGTATTTTAACAAACTTGTATATTTTACCTGAAAGTTCATAACGCCGAAGAAGTTCATGCGAACAAATGGATTTCTTCTTGACCACACATACACAAGCATTAGCGTAAAAGCTTGACCCAAGAACAACAAGTTCACAAATAAACCAAAAAAAGTCATAAGTGCACCACCAAAAAGGAACATCATAACAAAGTCTGAACTTCGGCCCCGAAACGAACCCTCCTCCAACATGCGGCAATAACGGTATGTAAACACCATGTTGAAAAAGAAACTAATTCCCACTGAACCAAAGAATAGGAAAGTCGTGGCTAAGCGCCATATTTGTAACTTACGTATAATCGATATTGGATTAAAGTATAACTGTAAGGGCGATACTAAATCCAAATGCTACAAAGAAAAAGTTTAACAAATAATAAATTTCAGTTAAAATGAATGCATGACGTGTCCATAATAGTGAACAATACATGTCACACCTACCACTGCCAGTGTTGTGATAACACAAGCCGTCGTGTAACAACGTGTTACTGGAGGTATTTCTAAATAAAATTGCCTTATGGATTGCAGCGCCATAGCGCACTTTGTATTTTTAAAGGATTGCCGAATAAGTCGCAGAAAATTGTTCGTAAATGTTTTCCTTTGATAGGCTAGAAGCGCAACACCATTTGTGTTTTTAATTAATCGCCTTTGCTGTATATTGCCTCAATATATGTAATAGAATATTATTGGCAGTTAATATAATAATAATAAATTGAACTCTTGCCTGATGACGTTAATGCAAATGTTTACAAATTTATTAGCCTCCATAACTATTGATGCCATATCAAAATATTAATCTTGACAGCTGGTTACAAACATATGGGAATAACCCTGTATTAAAAAGCAGCCATTCTTCATTCCAAGAAAGGGAAACTTTCCGTTACAAAAATTAATATATAGAAAAACTCTTTCTAAACTTGTTAAATTATGGTAAAAGTAATAATATATGTTAAATTTTCTACATACACTGAACAAATAAATCCTTATTTGTTGAACAATTTGAAGAAAAGTTGTGTTATTTATTTCTTAAAATCACCGAAATCTGGTGAATAAATTCTGGCAGCACTGTGCCGATGTAATTAGTAACCGAAGTATTTTTCGTTTAGTTTCCGCGATCGTGTTGTAAAGAAGTCATAAATTGATTCTGAGTGCGATTAATAAGCAGTAAATCCGTAATTAAACTTGTAAATGGCTAAAAAAATATATAATTATATTGTTGAAAGTGCATATTAGTGCGGTAGTATCGAATTTTATAATGGTTGTTAAATTTTAAGTGGGGAAATGTGTGGAAATAAAACTGGTCTGACTACAATGTCAAATTGTGTGTTTAGTAAGAATTTGCAAAATTTTACATATATATATATATATATATATATATATATGTATGTATATGCATTTAGCAAAATGAAAATGGCCGTTAGAAGGGGCTTTATTAGAATGCAATTCTCTTAAAATTAATAGCTTTGTAGATGCTATACCTTTCAGTAAAATATATAGTACTTACTTTTCACTGAGGCAACATCGCTTTCATCATACGCTAATTATTTTTGAGCAAAAGGCATTTCAGGCCAATTTGCATACAGAGTAAAGAGAAAATTAGATTCACTCCATAAAATTTATTAGAAAAGCAGCGTAACACTTTGCAATTTCCTGAAGTATATGCTCAAGATTCTCTCAATAAACCAAGCGATTACAAATTAAATAAAGCTTAGGTAACACTTTGCAATTTCCTGAAGTATATGCTCAAGATTCTCTCAATAAACCAAACGATTACAAATTAAATAAAGGTTAGGTTAGGTCAGCAGGTTGCTGGATGTATAGGTAAAGAAAGGTCCCAGTCCACTTGGGTCCAAAACTTACACGTATTGTAGTGATACAGACCAGAGTCTCTGCTAGGAATCAAACCTAGAATACCGAACTGATAAACTAGCACACTACTCATTAGACTACCGGGGCACCCAAATTAAATAAAGGACTTAATTCACTTAAGGAATTATAAAAAAAAAAGTATTGAGATCAAGTTTTGAATATTGTTTTCGAAATTTTAACAATTAAAAGGTTGTCAAATCTTTTAAGTGGATGTTATGACTTTGACAATTTTTGCACAGCCACAAAAATTTAGATTTTATTTTAATGCTTTGCTTTCCATAGGCTTTTCAGAAGGTTTAAAATCTATAAAGCGGAGAAAATGTTTTGAATATCATTCTAATTTAAAATATTATGTATATTTTTTTTTGCCAATAGAAGCTGCTTTTTAATTTTTTAAAAATTCTCTAAAAATAGAACGACGAATACAACTACCTATTATAAAAGAACCAAAAAATGCAATACAACCAAGAAATACCTATGTATTTAGGCCATTAAAGAATATTGTCGATGAGTAAAAAAAACTAAAAAGAAACTTTATAATTTGCATATGTGCATACATACGATCGTTCCTTTTTAATAGGGTTTTCTAATTAAATTTTTAAATTATTCTGAAATCCTTACTGTTCAAATCAAATAATTTTTTTTTATATTTTCGCTGCATGATATTTTTCTCATGTAAAACAACCAGTTATAAAAAGGTTGCCTCCAACGGCTAAAGCTAGAGGCTTGAAATTCGGGATGTAGTCTTCTTTTTTGATAATTAAATTCATTAGAAGGAATTTTTAGATATTCTAATGCTAAAGTGGTAAAAAAGGATAAAAACGGGTATAATCGATAAACTAATGTCTGTAGCTTTGTAGTTTTATGCCATTTAAATAGGTCTTACGATATAAATGTTTTCCTATTTTTATACACTCCCGTGATATGGGTATCAAATTAAAGAGATTTTGAAAGGGAGCAAATATAACGAAATGTCTGCGAACACAATATGGCGGACGACTAATTTTTACCCACTTCCATGGTATGGGTAGGTAGGTCGCTAGGTTCCTGGATTTTAAGGTAAGCCGCCAGCCCACTTGGGTCCAATTTTATTATTGTCCCATTGTGATACCTGTTGTGAAAACTAGTTGTATCTCTTATGTAGTTTCACATTTTTTCACCATAGTGGAGAACACCGCACTTAGACCACAGTTTAGGCCCATTGTGATACCAATACATATACTACATACATATTTTTATCACTAAACTAATACCGGATGTTGGCATTCGAATATCTACATATATGGGGATATGTGAATAATTTTGATTTCTAAAAGCTAAATACATATTACATGTTTAGAGCGATTTGGCAAATAGTTGATGAATATTTTAAGTAAATAAATACGTAAAACTTAACTTTTGCGAATAATCACGTTTAAATAGTTAATTGTTTAAATAAATATTAATGATAATAAAATATTGTGGTAAAATAAAAAAAATGTGTTAAAATTAGGTAATGGAAGCCCAGTAACATACATATGTACTTATTTATATATTAAAAAAATAACGGAACTAAAAGGTGGGAATTCACCAGAGAAAGACATTATAGTGAAGCAAGGTACGTTAATCTTTTATTTAATAGTATGTATTCAAAAGTCTATTACAAATTTAAGCGACAGTTAAGCGATGTTAACAAAGTTACAAATTCTCTCATTATTCATTCTTAATTTCATTAGTTATTTTAACATTTTTGAATTTCACAGATTATAATTTAATTGTTCAAAAAATAAGATTTCTTAAATTCAGAGCTTCGAAGAATATCGGGAATTTTTTATATACTATAATTTATAAATAATATAATTCTTTATGGATTGAAATTTATCTTATTGATGTTCGTTATAGGGAAAATGTACTGTATGTACATTCATCATCATTAAGATTTGAAAAACAATTAAAAATTATAGTACTTTTTACTAAAATATAGAATATGGAAATGATTTCGTTAATATGCTGGCTTTATTACAGTTGTCTACAGCGATGGCTGAATTAGTCTGCACGTTGACTACAAAACCAAAACTTTTCTGCTTCCAGCCAGCTGTAACCAATCCATAGGCACATGAGAACGCCCTTATTCGTCGGTATTATATAGAACCAGCGAAGGAAAATAATTACTAAAAATTGCTACTAAAACGAAGCTTCAAAATATAATACGTCTCTTTCACATCAGAGGCGGCGCTTCAACACTGCTTTAAACAAAGGACGTGGAAAAGCGTAGTTGAAAGGTAGTGAAGCTTCATCTCTTGTCATTTCTCGTACTATACCTTTCCTCTAGTTCCAGCACAATACATTGCGTGTGTAGCGATCATCTCCTGAGTGCTGGCCCCAGAAGCAAAATATACAAAAAGAATTTTTCTTTAATCTATAAAAATACGTAGTTATTGGCTCAGCTATTTGCTTCTGTCAGTAAGACACATAGACTGCAAGCCAATACTAGACGTTTGCATCGGTGGCGTATTATGAGAATTTGCTTTTTAATGAAAAATAAATAAATAAAATATTAAATATGCTAAAAACTAAAACTATGCAATTAGAAAGTTTAATCGATTCATGCAATTACTTGGAATGTTCATCCCACCCATACATATGTATGTATGTACTTACTTCTAAATCGTAAACAAATTTCCAGCCGTATTAATGTTATCTGTTTTAATTAAAACAAAGTATGTAATAATAAATTCAAAACTTTTGTTTGCTTTATTTCTGTATACATGCAATTGATTTATAGTTATTTGAAAATTATTCTCGTCTTGCCGGTATTTCCTCTTAAGAAGAGATCAAATACATTCCTTGTTTCTATCATTATTTAAACGACACACTTCGTCATCAATTTTTAATATATAGCTTCACCTTTATGTTAGTTTTTCAATTGTTTTTATTTGTTGTGGATTTCATTTAAATATAACATTTACATTTTATAATAATAAATTATTTCAATTATATTTTTCATTATTTATGTATATCTGGGTAAACTTATTTAAAACATTAAAACTATTTTAATTGTTTATATAATCTTTCTTTTATATAAATTCGGACTTTTCTCAATGTATGAATTTTGTTTGAAAGTTGAATTCTTCAAATTTTCAATACTTAGTGAGCAGAGATTTTAAATATTTGTTTCTTTGTATTGTGTATGTGTGTTTCTGTAGTTTCGTTTCTGTCTGTTTGTAAAACTTATTTATATTATTTGTTTTAACTATTTCAAAGTTTTTTTTTTTTGTTAACAAATGTTAAAACAAATATTTATTTGGCCTAAAGATGATTTTAGTTTGTAAGACAGTGAGAATTTAATGATATTTAAAAATTATTTTTCCAATTTTTTTAAATTATTTTTTTTTATTCAAAGACTGCTGGTTTTTATCATTAATTTTGCGTTTTATCTTCTATATATCATATATAATAATAAAAATTTAAATTTTGTTTTAAATCACAGATTTTGGTTTAAAAAATGTCAAAATAAAAAAAAGACGTAGTACGACTAAGAGTTTAAGTTAAAAAAAAATTAATTTTGACTAAAGAGTTTCATTATTTTAATTTTAATTACCTAAAGTGTTTGTTTTGTTATAATTTTTAACTTTTCTCTTCTTTTAATATTGAGGTTATTTACTTTTTCATAATTTCTTTGATATGCGTTGCATTTTTGAAAAATTTTGCAATGTGTTTTAACATGTTTGTGTATTATTTTTTATTTGCCATAACAACACTAATACATACAGATCTTTTTTTATATTTTGAAACAAAGTCCACGTTAAAAAAGCTTTCTAGCAAATAAATGGAAATCATTAATTAGATGATTTCTGTTTAGTTTCGTTTATACAAATTAGTTTTATTAAGAAAAGTTTCCTTAAACATTTTTCAGAGAATGTTTCACAAATTAAGACAATCTTATACGGCAGGGATAGGCCAACGTCCAGAAATCTTTAACACTTGTTTTTAATACAAAATAAACAACTATCGACGAATTTACTCAAAGGAAACTAAATTATATATATGCATTTTCAATTTTAGATTTAAAACTTTTCTTAATTTTTATTTGTTTTTTAATTTATATTTTTTAAACTATTAACTATTCAATTTTCTTGGAAATTTAATATGTGCTTTACGATTTCAAAAAGAAGATATAGTAGAATTAAAACATTTAATTATCGTGATTTATTTTAAAAAATTTTTATATTTATAAATATTCATATACATATATGAATATATATATATATACATATACATATTAGTTAATATATTAACAACCTTAGGTGTTACCATGGTCCTTTATTATGTTTCATAATTGTTTTCTATTTAAAGTTGTAAAATTGGCACTGGTTTTAATGAAGTTTAACGGTGTTTCTGGTTTATGGCAGGCTTTTTTTATTCAACAAAAAAAAAAGAATCCAAACTTTTTTCAAACAAACATATTTTTTTTTTATTTTCCAAACGTAAAATTTTGACAAAAAACATTTAAAAATATATATAAAATAGATAACAGCCAAACATAAATTTAGAATAATTTTTTTTTTATAAAAAAATATTGGATATTTGAAAATAAAGATCACAGTTTGTAGGCATTTTTCTTTTCAAAATTTAAGGTTTTCGAAATTTTTATCATAAAATTACGAAAAAAAAACCTAAAGAACTAATAAAAAATAATAATAATAAAAGAGACCATCCTATAAAACTAAAAACTAAGAGGTATTTCAAATTATGAATTATGATATTACAAACTAAATTTAATAAAACATTGAACTTAATATTAAAACTATAAAGTAATTACATAAAGAGTTAAATAAAATTTATTTATATTGTAATGATAAAACGCCTGTAGTTACAAAAACACGTGTGTTTTTAAAATTTATTTCTTCCTTTCACAAACACTGAGTGACATACAATTCGGGTAGTTGGCTAAATGTGAAAATATTTCTCAATATGGCCAATAGGCTATATATATTGCAAAAGAATCAATAAATGAAATGAAAATTTCTGTTTTATTTAAGATTAAAGTAAATTCTATTCGATAAAATAGATTTTCTGTATTTTCAAATAAATGTTATCCATATTCATAGAACGAATTTTTAAATTATATAGCAAATGTTAAATTTTTCTTTAATACAAAATTAAGTATGTATTCCTATTTAAAGTTTTTAAGTATGTCATAATTAAAGAAACAGTAATCGAAAGAAAAGCAGGCTAAAATTTCAAATCCAAAAATTTTTTATATTTATTTAATTATGTTTTATGCCACGCAGTGAGTGTATATTGCCTATTTAAATGTATTAAAAAGTAAATTTTTTATAAAATTTATCATTTACAATACACTGGGGTTTTGTTTCAATTTTACTGGATGTGAAAATAAAAATAAATTTTTCATATTGAGGGCGATGATATCGTCAGTTTTCTTTTGTTGATTATTTATCGTAAAAAATAAACTTAGTTTAATATTTTGTTAGGTTGTTAATCTTATTTTTCCATATGTTGGTTTTTTGTTGTTGTATATAATATTTTTATAAATATAAATTGAAAAATTCCTGAGACATTTTACAGATATGTGCAAAAAATTTGTGTTTTTCTAAAAATTAAAAAGTACATACTTTTCTTATTAATTGTTTTTTCTTTTTCTTTTGTTTTGTTTTAATAAATTTTGAGCTCTCTTTAATACCTGAATATTACTTTTATTTATTTAAAAAATCTATAAAATGTTAAATATTTATTTTATTTTAGATCAGTGATTTTTTTTTATTAACATTCACATAAATATTTTTCAAGCCTTGAGTTAAAAAATTGTAAATTTTCAAAAATGTTATTTGTTTCGCTTTTTTAATGCTTGTTGCGTATTTAATTCATGACATTTGTACTTCACTGGTGAAAATCACTGAGTTTTTTTTTGTAGCGTGTTAAAAAAAATATTTTTTTCGATATTTCTTTTAAATTTTATGAGGGCTTTTTATAGAAGTAGATTTTTTGCATAAAATGTAAATATTTCCCTGATGTAATTATACTTGTTGTTGGTTGTAGCTTAAAACTAAGTAATAATTTCATTAAATGTTAAATTAATTTGTTTATTATTTTTAAATTTCGTAAAGTTTTAAGTTTGAATCTTTTTATACAATTTGTTTTACAAATATTGGAATATAAATTTTTAGAGAATTTAAAATTAATTTTGCTTTAATTCTTTTTGCAAGTACATATTGTTTTTAAATCTAAACCAATAATTAACAAATTATAAAAAGAAAAAACTTTAATTTTTATATTAAATAACTGAATGAATAAAATGTTAAAAACATTTGTAGAAAAGGAAATCTTTATATTACAAAAACACAGAATTTTTAAAGCGAAATGATATTTTGCTTTTTAATTATAAGAAGATGTGCGTATGCACTGATATGATATGTGCAAAAATGCTGAATTTTTATTAATTAAATTTCCTTTTTCCTAAACGTGTTAACAGAAATTTTACACAAAAAAGTCCTTCGTTCTCTTCCCTTTTTAAGCCTGCTCATCAGCTTGTTTAACAGTGAACAGGCCTTTAACTTAAAAACAAACGAACTTATAATTAAACATTAATTGAAATACATATTTACATATGCTACATACATCCATATGTATGTGCATATGAAAAACGTATTTAGCTAAGAAATTATTTTATAATTGAATTAAATAGTATGTATAAATAGCTATTAAGTTAAAGAAAAATTAAATTAAAATGTAAAGTATTATTATTAAAAAAAAACCTTTCAGAACTTAATTTTACTATATACAAAACTGAAGAGGTTTTTCTTTTCTTAGCAAAATATGGAGCAAAATTAATCAATCAATCAATGACTGCAATTTTTGTTTTTTGTATTGTATCATCTTCAAATATTGCACGGACAACAAATTATTGCCAGTTTCACATTATTTCTTACTTTTTTAAGTCTGGCGTAAGCTGTTTGTAATTTGTTGGTTGTTCTTTTTGTATGTTTTTATTGTAATTCTCTAAAAAATTGCATTCCATAACAAATCCTATTGGATGCCTGGTGGTGGTTGGCCCAATTCACTGCTAAAATCAAACAATGCAGTTCTTGGATGCGACATAGCATGATGATGATGGTGGTGGTGATGATGAGGAGGTACTAAAACATTTTTCATTGAAGTCTTCAATAGTCGTTTGAGCATGCCGCTAGAACCCCTATGCTGTAAGCTCTTGTGGGTGGTCAATGAGTTTTTAGTGCGATAACGTCTATTGCAGAATTCACACACATACAATGTATCCGACTGTTCATGTTTATCTTGAAAGTGCCGCTTCAAAGAATAGTAACAGGAGAATGTTCTTCGGCAGTAGGGACACTCTTGGGGTTCATTAATGCCACCACTGGTGGGCGGTGGCATGCGTAAAGGCATTTGCTGAATATTGTTATTAGACGGTGTTAAGCCAGATGCTCCTCCACTGGCTGGTCTTGGCGGTGACGTGTGCATGTTAAAAGGGCCGGCGCCATTATTTAGACTTGCATTATTATTGCTGTTGCTATTGCACATCATCGAACCCAACGATGAATTTGGTGAAGTCATATCTGTGGGTGGTGACGGTGGTGCTGAGGTAGAACTGGTCGGTGAAGAGGTATTAGAGCGCATTGAGTTGTGAGGTCCTTAATTGTTTTATGGTTGGAAATAAACAGAAATTTTATATTAGCTGTTGTGTTTCAAAAATAATTTCGAAAAGTTTAAGAAAGTAAACTAAAGGTAAAAAATAGTGCTTGTTGAAAGTGAAAAATGAAAAATTAAATGAATTAAGAATGAAAAAGGTTATGGAAAGAAAAGATCATAGCTTTTTTCTTATAAAAAATTTCTAGTTTAGCGCCTAGTAGATGTTTTAACTGCCCTTATAATTGAAAAGTTTTTTTTTTTTTTCGTTTGCTAGACAAGAGTTTTGTTTGTTAATTTTGATAAATACGTAGGTATGTTTTTCTGATCTACATATGTATGTATATTAAAAGTAATTTCAAATAGGTATAAATAATGAATTTTTTGTTTTCAAATCGCGCCTAAAAGTCTTTGAAGGGAAAATAGTTGTTGCAGTTGTCTTTAAGAAGTAGAAAACATTTCAAAGAAAGTTGTTTGGTTTTGATTTTTCTAAAGCGATAGTAAAAATCTACAAATGTTGGTTTTTTTTCTTTTGTAATTTCTTCAATAAACTACCAATTATGAAAAGTATTTATTTTCAAGCATGCTAAAAATAAATACTTTATTAAATTTGGTGTTTTATTTTTGTACATTTTTACAAAGTTTTTGCTTTTATACAAATATATATATTTTCCAAATTAAAATATGTAAACGTGTAAACATTATATACAACTATAAGACAAAACACTGAATGAACGTCATGCCTTGACAACTTTATACACCATGCACTTTATACGAATGATAAAAATATGCAAAATAAATAGATGAAAATGAAATAAAACCGATGATAAAGCTTTAAATGAATAATAACATGATCAACAGAAGAAGACTTACCAAAAGTTGAACTAAACAATAATGAACTTACAGTTTATATGTACGATTTAACTAGAATAAGTAAATTTTTTAAAATAAAGAAAAAAATTAATAATGAAAGCAACCGAACTTTGAACTTTGTATGTTTGTGTGTTTTAAAAGCTGCCTCTATTGGATATTGGTTTTGGGGAAAGGAAAAGAAAAAGTAAGAAATAGATTTACAGAGCAGATTTAGAGACGCATAAGCTATATGCGAACGATGTTTAGGCATATTTATTCACTACGTGGCGTTGAAAGCATAAATATGTATGTATGTATGTCGTAATTGAGTGCTGTACTTTCCACCTTACCACTCGTTGCCGCACGCAAGTAGTGTAATATTGTCGCAACAAAATGCATGAAACCCTATCTCACTTTTAAAAAATTTCACAGCAGAAATAAAAATATATTGGCAATTATTACAAAAGTAAAAAACGGAAATTTATTTCCCGAAAAATTTCAAATTTTGCCCGGTGACTTATTTGGACCCAACAGACCAGCACTAATAAAAAAGTATATTTTGAATTTTAAATTTCAAATTTTCTGTGACGACATGCATTAATATCGAAAATCCGGAAAAATGTCAAAAAACCACAACAATTGTTTGAGTGGCTGCACACTGTGTTGTTCAAGTTTATTTTTAAAATGTCGTCAACATATAAAGTTCTAGCAAAAGTTGCCAAATAAATGAGTATATGAGTTCAGTAGTGCCGTGTTGGCAACATTGCAACAAATCTGAAAAAATGTTATAATAAAAATTATTTTTTCATTTATCATTTTACTTGCCGCATGTGCCAAAAAGTCAATTGCAAGATAATTTTCTTCTAAGTAAACCCGCATTTCAAATGTACATATCGAGTTTTTAGGCCTTGCACTTGCAGGTGGCAACGAGTGGTTACTATATGTTCTACCAGCAACATTACGAGCTGGAACTGCATCTCAGTAGAGTTGTTAGTTGCTGAATATGATACATACTACATACATACATATGTATTACGTATTGCAACTGACAACTGACAGCTGTACATTTCAATTTAGTATGTACATACACTGACAGAAACGCAAAGGCAACAAATAACCTTGTTATTTTTGCTATGGTGGATTTGTTGTAATCTTAACAGGATCTACCTAGTGAGTACATATGCCTTGAATGAAGTTCTGCTAAATACAATACATGTATGTATGTATGTATGTACATTAAACAACTCAAAGCAAGTTTTGTATTGTTGGAAACTTGCTTACCAAAACTATAAATATATATATCGGACTTGATCATCAAGAGGGTATTAAGTGGAAGTGTTAAAATGTTCACTATTTGTAAGAAATCAACTAACATTAATATTTATCCACTATAAAACGTTCCCCATATTCCGTTTACCGTTGTATGTATCTCAAATAACAATGATGTGCTTGGATTTGCATTTCAAGTGTAACGACATGTTGATCAAGTGCGATAGATATGTAATTGTGTGAGTGACAAGATGTATTTAAATTTGAAATACATGTGCGTGATTGCATTTGTTTACAACAATACAATACATTCCTGCTATGAACCGGTAAATTATAATTGCATGTTTAGAAGTTTTAAATTCCTGCTAATAAGTGCCTAGCTTTTCTTTTATATATGTGTATACATATATAAAATAAAGTATTTAAGCAGATTTTCCTTAATTGAAAAATAGTATAAAAATATATATATGTATATGTACATATGTTTGTATAGGTATGCATTTTATATAAACTCTCTATAGGTAAGTAGTATATTGTGGAAGCAATTTTGTGTATAGAAAGTTGGTGTTAAAGAGTTGTTGTTCTTTTCAAAATAATGTTTATATGTATGTACGTATGTGGATAATTTATACTTACATCTCTAATGAAAGCGGAAAATAATCAAATATGTAATAAAGAGAAGTATGAATGCAAAATGTTTCAACTTTTGCTAATGTAAACACTACGCAAATTACTCCAGCATGGTCAGATATAAAATATAGATGTACATATTTTTTTGGCAGATGTGTATATATTGTTTATTAATATCTACAGGAGATTAGAGAGAAAGAGAAACAGATAATGTATGTCCGTTCGCAGAAGTTAAGATCCGAGGAATGACTACCACAGGGAAGAAAAAATGATGGCTAATATACAAAAGTTTATGTAGTAGTTTGAAGGTGACAGACAGCCAGTTAGGAGAGACAGACATATCTAATTGTTATATGTTTCATATCAAATTTTGTAGTTTTCTTTTAACAAAGTGTATGAAAGCTTGTCATTAAGTCATTAAACAGACAAAGACAGAGAGTGAGTGAGAGAGAATTTAGTTAAGAGAGTGATATAGAAGAGAGTCAGTGAGTTTTTTCGTTTTTATTTTATTTTATTTATTTTTTTTTTAGCAATTTAGACTAACTACGTCATCTAAAGTCTTAAGAGCTTTCATAAATAAAAAGCTTATAAGTTAATTTGATTTGTGTTTACTTAATTGTTTGTTTGAATGATTAATAATGATCCTCACCTCGTCTCTCATTGGTTAACAGGATATAGACAATTTATATTTGTGTGATCCTCTAATAATGCATAAAATTTTCTTATTACCACTCAGATGTTTTTATGTGTGTGTCTTTTGATTGTTATATATATTTAAATTTGTTCAGAAAGCCTTGTACTCCGCTGATGAATCTCCACATTTATAACATGAGTTTTATTTTTGCAATAGTAAATTAAGGAAATGAGTCCATGTTTAAGTTACGATTTAGTTATAGTCCTAGTTTGCTTATATGTAAGTATGTACATATGTGTGTATGTATGTAAGCATGTGTACAAATTGACTACTATGTTAAGAAGTATAAAAATAGAAGGCCACATAGAGATAAATGGTCCATAAGGTTAAGGTTTCTAGGGTGATTCGTTATAATTTTGATTCAAGTTAACAATAATAATTGAAATTTGTATTAAAAGGTTTGTTTGTATGTATGTATGTAGTTGCTTGTTTGTCATATAAAAAGTATGTTTAAAAGTAAATTATGCTAAAATTGTCTGGTCAACTACTAGTAAATTCAAATGTTTATTTGTATAGTTTATAAGCGTGTAAATTTTAAAGTATCTATAAGTATAGTATAAGTATTGTTTAAGACGTATTATCACTACTTTAGGTATGGCATTGCTTTAATGTTTATGTATGTAAGTATGTAAAGTACGTTTGTTCATTTGCTGCTTTAGGTCGTTTTCAAATGATATAAATAATAGTCGTATAGACTTGTCATTAAATGTCTTTGTTGTTGAGGTTGTTTAGTTTGTTCATGTTGCTGCTGTGGCGTTTGCTTAGGATGGTGAGGAGTTAGAGGAGGAGCTGGCGGGAGCGGTATTGGATGGTTATTTTGAGTATATAGATGATTATGATGATGCTGATGGTGATGATCTCCTCTCAAAGGTTGCAAGAAATTTTTACAATTATTATTATGGGTAGTTGCACAATACTGACATGACACAGAGTCATGCAACTTCTGATTTCAGATCGTATTATTGTATTGATTGAAAAGTTTAATGTCTTTCATTTCCATTTCACCGGGTCGTGACTTGTGATATGTATAAATGTGGGTCATCAGGGAGTTACGCGAGCAATAGACTCTTTCGCAGATGATACAACGGTATTCCTCTTGGCGTACAGCATGTTTGTCGGCAATGTGACGTTTGAGCGAAGCTTTTGAGCAAAGAAGCTTACCACATAGTTGGCATGAGAAGAGCTTTTTAGGCGAATTTCCTGGAATTGTGTTTATATATTGCAAAAAGGTTATAACTATAAATTGTTTAAATTAAATTGTTTTTGTTACTGATTTTAATTAATTTTCTTTTTCAATACCATTAACGAACAAAAATGTATATACTTATGTATGTATGAATAAATGCTTAAATAATGACATGGCTAAAGAGACAGAGAGAGAGAGAGAGAGAGAGTGAAAAATGTTAAATGACACAAAGTCTTTAGGCAGATAGAATGACTTCAATAAAAGGTATTACATATTTAGTAAAAATAAAAGCTTGACAATTTGTTTCATAAACAAAATTTATGTACTATGATGTATATGTCTCGTATATGAAATGAAGTACTTGTTGCACAGATCACATACATATTTTTTTTATTTTACCCAGCTTCATATGCAATAATATATCATGTTGATTTTACTTCAAATTGAGTATTTGTGAATCATACATTTAAGAGAAAAAATCCACAGCAATGATGGTTACAATTAAATAAACGAATAAAATGATTTAAGAAAATATTAGATTATTTGCATAAAAATAAACATAAAAAAATTATAGGTTTTAAACTCAGAGCCCTTCAATGAAAATAAAATTTAAGTATGCAAGGTGAAAGCTGACCAGTGCTAAAAGTTTTGCATACAGCTCATAAGCCTCAACGTCGTTCATAAGTTTATTAAGGAGTTTGCAAGCTTTAAAATTCAAAGCAGTAGTAGAAGATGAAAAGTTTTTGAGATACAAAGTGTGTATGTATGCATGTAACTTCTCCGTAAGTTGAATAAAGGACTTGCAAGTTTTATAATAAAGAAAAGAGTAGAAGAAAAGCTTCCGAGAGTACGAATACAACAACATAACAGTTCAATGATAATATAGTTTTTATTTTAATTAAAGCTGGTTTTGTAAAAATTAAACGCTATGTACTTTGTTTTTAAATTTTTTTCTTTTTATTGTTTATATTTAAATGATAACTTTTTTAATTGTGTTTATTTTACGAAAATATGTTTGGTATTTTTTATAAATAAAATGTTATGCCTTGTTTATCTTTGTTGTAAAAAACTTTAAAAAATCATTATCTGAATTAATAATGAGATAATTAGTTTTCTTTTAAATTGCCAAAAACCGTGTTAGACACTGCAATTTAAAACGCAAGGAAAACTAGCAGAAAAAAACAATAGTTCAAATAAGTTATAACAAAATTTATATTTATAAATGTATATTGTTAAAAAAAATATTTTATTATCAGTAATAATAATAATAATAATCATAATAGTAATAATTAAAATTACAAACAGAAAATGGAAGTTGTTGTGTATAGTTGTTTACATCTGCTTAGAACATGAAGGTAAATTTTATTTTGCCTTTTTCAACGTTTAACTGAGAATAGTTGCAATTGTAACAAATAAATCAAATAAAATAATTAATTAATTAATTAATGGTTAATAAATATATACTAAAAATTAACGACTATAGATTTGTTGCTTTAAAACCTTTTCAGGTGTAAAAGTTTAATTATTTTTTTTCTATTGTTGCTGGGGGATTGGTTCATAATTATTTTATTTTATTTTATTTATTTCTATTTTCTGAATACATACATATGAAGTTTATATGATCATTATCTTTGTTATTTTCTTTGAAGGATTTGTTTGTATACTAGTAATTATTTTCTTTGTTAATTACTAATTTTGTATGTCAAATAAAGTAAAAGTTTTGAATATATGTTAATGTTTTATTTACTTGCTTTATTTGTTGATTATAATTCTCATTTGGTTTATTATTTTTCTATTGGATTTGATTAGTGTGAATGAGTGTAGTTGTAGTAGTATATTTATAACATACATACATGTATATGTTGATTTATGTTTTTATATTGTATTACTGTTACTATGTATAGGAGTTTGTTTTATGATTCAATAATAAAAAAAAAATTATTACTATTTTTTTTTCTTTTGTTACATGTTATATATATGTATGTCTATTTTCGATATTCTTTGATGATATAGAAAGTAGGAAATTATTATCCGTGGTAATTTATTAAAAGTATGGATTGGAGACAACTTTTCGAGACTCATATTTGCAAAATTTTCTTAAATTTGTATGTTACTAAATGGGTCAACAGCAAAGATTTAAAAAAAAGTACTTTAATAAGAATAAATCCTAAAAAATTTTTTGGAGAATTTTTTCTGAAGTTATAAGATGCTTTAAGCCTAAAATATGAACATCTTAGAAAACCAATTTCTTTTCGTCCTTGTTAATTTGAAATATTCATATGGAGATACAAAATTGGTATTGTTTGTTAAAAAATTTTTTGAAGCCGTAGTAGTAAATAATGCATTTTATTATAGTCTTCGATGGGAATATATCCCACAATCGTCAGAAGAGTAAATATTATTTATATTATTGATATATGTATAAGCTGTTTTCAGTTATCAGTGATTTTAGCCTCTTCCATTTTTAAACTATCGATAGGTAGTTAATATTTTATCACAAATACAACAGGCCGCTTACGACAGTTTTGCTTCAAGAGCTCAATATAAAGCAATTTTTTTAAGAATACTCCAACATTTTTATAAATTACATGTACAATAACATATATTTTTTTGTAATAATGGGAAAAAACCTTCAGTAACGTAATAAAAAAAATCTTCAAATAATATAATAATTATTATTATTATTTATATTATTTATATTATTTTTAACTAATTAATTATAATAAATAAAAAACTACCTCATATATATGTATATGTATGTACATGTACATACATTCATTGATAATTTGAAGAAACAACTTGTCAGACAATAGACTATATATAAAAATAATAATACATAATTAGATTAGGACTTTCATTTTAGCAGTATAATAATATGCAAAATTTGTGTTCGTTTTCAATAGAGAAGTTCAAAAATAAACGGTTTCAAGTGTGTTATAACCAGGTAGTTAAACTTGTGTATAAGTTTTACATTTTTAAAAAGTTAAAAATATATATTTTTTCATTTATGTTGAGGATTCGAAGATGTTTTATACAATCCATGCATCATATATTAAAACTTTCGCAATGTTATTTGTCGCAAAATGTACCAAACAGGTAACCGATGGGCATACGATAAGCAAACTGTGCATGGTTTGAGTTGATAATACGTCCATTGTTGACATACTTTAAAACTCTATGCTTTCAACAATGGCCGACAACGAAACGTAAGTTTGCCTGGTTTTCATAAAATTTGCATTTTTAAAATTGTTTTGAGATATTTTTGCAATAATTGCATCAAATTTTCCAAAAAAATGTTTTGCTATGCTGCTAGCTATCTTGAAAGCAACTAATTGTAAGTAGGACAATATCAAACAATTTGCCAATATGATTTTTACAAAGTCTACGAAATTTTTGTTTGCTTCGTTTTGTTACGGTAGCACTAGTGCATTGCTGCAAAGCATTTTGATGCTTTGGAATTCTTCTCATATTCTCCTTAATTTACTATATCGCACTTGATCAACCGGAGGGTATTAATTCGAAATTTTAAAATTTTTTAGTAGAGGCCAAAAACTGTTTGTCATTACATTTTAAGTAGATTTGAAAACTTCAATATATTCATTATGGTTTTTAGAGATGAACGAGCAAACTGAATAATGTGCAATTTTTACAGCTAATTCATACTAATATTGTTAGTTTATTTCTTAAAAAAAGTAAAAATTTACAAATTCTAAGTTAATATCCTCTTGTTGATCAGGTGCCATATACATATTTGTGCAATAGCAACAAAACCTAAAATTCACAAATACTTTTTTTGTACAACCTACAACAAATACCCTTAAAATTTTCCAAGATTTTTCGTTTCCTTATGATTTGTGTACAAATTTTCTAAATCTTTGCATTTTCTTACATCATAAATTTTAGCAATTTCCTTCTCTTGAACGCTTGGAGCTTGTTCTTAGCACAAAGTCTGTTCTTTTCCATATTTCTTTTTAATATTTCATTTTTATTGTTTAACACTATTGTTTGATTAAAATTTGTTTGTTTTAGTTTATGACATACATTTATTAAAAAAAACAAATTAATAGGAATTAATTTAAAGTTTTAGTTATATTTGCAAATATATTTTCGTACTATATTTTAATATTAAAATTAAAGTCAAAAATCCTTTAAAATAAACCTATAGAAAAAAAGAATATAATAATAGTTATGTATGTATAAAAAAATAACTTTAACATACGCTTTCTTGAGTTTTGGATAATATTTACATATTTGAATTTATTTAGGTAAATTATAAAAAACAAACATTTACATTAAAAATATATAGTATGTATATATATATGTATATTGTATTTTGCAGTTAATATATAATTCAAAGAGAAAATTAATGTTTTTAATAATATAATATTGAATGTTAATGAAATTTTAACTGCTTAAAATTAAATTGAAACTTAAAAGGAAAACATATTATACAAAATAATAATACTTAATGTTATAACTTTTGTGTTTGCTAGAGTTGTTTGATTCACGGAAGCACACAGTGGTTAAGTTAACAAATTTAGCAATTGTACAACAATTTTGTTTTCTTTGCATACAGCCACAACAATAATAAACTGCTTGGCTTTCAACTTTTTACCATCTTCTACCCACTGTGTCATGTGATTTATACATATACATTAACATATATGTATGTATGAGGCAAGCAACTCTAATGTTTTGCATGAGAGAATACCTTTAAAAGTAAAATTAAAATTTAAAAAAATGGTGTATAAAAAATAATTTTGGTATTTCAAAAAGTATTTATATAAAAAACATAAAATAAAATAAAATAAAAAATTCAGACTTCTCTTTCCAAAGAAAATATGTAAATATTTATAATATATGCATGTTATAAATAAAAAAAAAAAAAATTAAGAATTTTTCATGTTGTTATATTTGAATGAATATAGCAACATTTGTAATTTGGAAAGGATTTAAAGAAAAAATTTTATTTCTTGCGAAAATTTAAAAAAAATTCAGTCTTTTCAACACAAACATTTTTGCTATTTTTTTCGCTATTTAGAAAAATTTTGATTTTTTAACTAAAATAATATTCTTTTCTTTTTGCCAATCACATATATGTTTTCAATATTTTTTTTAATTTGGTATTCAATTGCCAAAAAATATAAGTGTATAAATTTTTGATCTTAAACCTAAAAACTATCAGTCCTTTCTTTCAATGCCTAAGAAAAACATAAAAATATATTGTGTTTTACACAAATCCAAAAATTAAATAAATGTTTTTTTTTTAAACACATACTTATGTATGTATGTACATAACATATGGTATATGTACATTAATATTGCCGAAATTTTAAAGTATGGAGAAAAAAGAAATGTTTTAATAGAAGAAAAAAAAATATACGTATGTATGTTTATATAAATGGTATATGGTGGCAGAATAAGGAACAAAAATTTAATAAATACATCCAATATTAACAATACCAAATTATTTAGCACGCTCAGAGAAATATTCAGCAATCGCAGTTATGGAATCGATTACATTTATTGGAAGGCAGCAGTTTAATTTGTGCATCATAATGGTGTTCGGCACAGAAACAAAGACAAGGAAATCTAAAAAAGTATGCCTCCATGTATGTAGCAATTCGCTAGGCTTGGGTTCAATACACATCAACGTATGTATGCTGAAGGCCTGTTCACTCAGTCGCGATATAATCAATTTCTAATAAATACTGATGCTGACTAAAAAAACCGCATGATTGATTAACGTGCAACATGCTGACAAGACACCAGCATTGTACGAATGTTGCAATTGAATTTTTTACAACATGTATGGTGTTACTAGAGTTTCCTTAATCTCCATGAAATTTTAGAACAAACTGCGATAAATACTTTAATGTTTCATGTAACACTAAGTACTCGTATGCACATATGTACGAGTATGTATGTTTGTCCTCTGGTATTGCTTTAAGGATTATATAGACAATATTTTATAAATATGTTCCACATTCCACTTAATATTGGAAGGTTAAAGTTCTGCTCATGTTATTAAAATTTGTGTTTGTGTGTATGTGTGTGTGTGTGTTTTAGTTTTTGTTTTTTTTCTTCTTCTTGTATTACATACATATTTACAATTGTTGAAACAAAACTTTGTCCTATCTTAAAGTCTAAAAATATATAATATATTACAATGATTTTAAATCTTATCGATTTATTTCCTTTTGTTGAGTTTTACACAATAAGTCCTTTGAAAGTATTTAATCATGTAAATTAAAAATGTAGTTTAGTGTTTCAATTTCATTTTAATTTTCACTTTAATTTTTTAGTGTTTTTGTTTTTGTTTTTATAATTTTATATTAGTTTACAATACATCTTACTTTAATCTATATACTCTCATATTTTATAATTTTAATTCATTTTTATTTTAAATTAAAATTAAATGTATTGTCAACGAAAAAGAGTTTTAATTGCACAAGTCATTTTTTCATACACTAAAATGATTCTTAACTACGTTTTAATTTTCCTTTTTATACACACATCTATACACACATATATGTATGCATGTATATATAAAATTTTTCCGATTTTTTATGTGTTCAATCGAACCGATAATATATATAATTTATTTCCATATGATGGTTAGTTATCATATGAATGTTTCTTTCATTTGTTTGTTTTTCTTTTTCAAAATGAAATTAAAAAAATATTTGTAAAAATCACAGTTTTGAATTCGCCTAAATATTAATAAAAAATAAATCTTTGTAAGTTTTGTTTTTGTTGTTTGTTGTTTTTTTTTCGTATTCTTTTCTTTTTTTGAGATCCAAAAAGGGGAACTTACAGTTAGGACTTTGTAGGGGAAAGGGATGGTGAAGTAGATGAGTTAAGGTTTTGGTTTTCAAATATACATATTTTCTTTTCACAAAATACGTTTTTAAAAAATAGGTTTCCAAAATGTCTTCGAAGGGTTCAGTGTAAAGAAATTTTTTAAAAACGCCGGCCTTTAACGCTTAACCATGGCTAAGAAATGATTTTTAAAACTTGATTGATAGCATTTCACATGAGCTTTAGTATCAAAAGATAAATAATATAATTGATGAGAGCAACCGGAGAGGAACTTTACCAGGACCTAGTGCTGAGGAATGGCGTTTTTATTCTTTCGATAAGAAATAAAATGACTGTTTAGTGATGTAATAAATTCATACTACTGTAGGGATCCTCGCAAGAACCCATGCCATAACTTTCTATTTGTGTTAAATCAACTATTGGAGGTGGTGGTGGAGGCGGCGGCGGGTTTATTGTATTCGTCGTAGACGTTGGTGATGTTAGATTTGTCGTTAGAGCCGGATTAGAACCGGCGGCGGCTGGATTCATGGCAAAACTGAATAGATGTTGTAAGAAATTATGCTGATCTTATAAGTAGTCCATGCATGGTTTTACCATATTTGGTGAAGATTGTTGTGGATGGGAGGACATTTGCATGGTGGGACCCGAACTAGCAGCGCCAGCACCCACAATAGGCGATAACAATAATTCGGCAGCGGCGGCGGCTGCTGCAGCTGCTGCGGCCACGGCGTTATCATTATTACGATTTGAAACCGAATTACTGGCGACTGCAGCAGCCTGTAGCGAACTTAGTGACTGATGTAAACGGCTGCCGGGGCCAGTTGAACCCACACTAGAACCTACCGATCCATGGTGAAAATAAGAATGATGCTTTTGCCGCCTGTGATAGATGCTCTTGTGATTGTTAAGGGAATTGAGTGTGCGAAAAACTTTGTGACACAAATTGCACACGGCATTATTGAGAGGTTGCAAATGCTGTTGCTCCTTGTGGCGTTTAAGAGTGAGTTTAGTGCTTAACAATTTGCCACAAACATCACAACGATGGCAGGCGTTGAGGGGAAGTGGCAACAATAAACGACTACCTCCACCCATTTCGGAGGCCCTTGAAGAGGCTAAAATACCAGCAGCCGAAGAATTGTTCGAAGAACGACCGGTGGGTGATGGTGATAAAGAGGAGCGTCTGTGTTGTAACAAATGATGGTGATCGTAGGGTGAGGGTGCTCTTGTCAAATGATGATGGTGATGATGGTGACTACTGGGGGAGAGATCATGATGGGAGTGCAGATGGTGAGAGGGCATTAATGACAATTGATGTTGTTGTAAAGCAAATTGTGAATGAGCGTGCGAAAGGTGCGGAGGAGGGGTTTGAGATTGTTGGGAGTGTGATTGTTGATGGTGGTGGGGGGAGGGGGTATTAGGAAAGGAACCTTGTTGTTGGTGTTGTTGTTGGTGCTGCTGCTGTTGACCTTTTAAGTCGGGTGTCGCTCGTTGACTACGCCGCTCTCTATCACGTTCATTTACTAACTCATTCTCACGCAGATCAGAATTTCGTTCTTTTCCTTGAAGTTGCTGTTGTTGTTGATGGTGGCTGTGCATATGATGTTCATGTTGATGTAGTGCATGAGTGGAATGATGGTGGTGGTGGTTGCTACTTGTATTAGGATTGACCCCGGGTACTATAACGCCACCGAGTAGGTTAGTGCTTCCACCTATATTGAATATAGGAAGAAAAGAGAAAAGAGACAATAGTGACTTTCTGTTTTTTGCAACATTTTGAATAAGAAGTATTTTTTTTTGTATTTTTCGTTTTTCTTTGTCTTGTTTTGTTTAGTTTGTTTCTTTCTTTTAATTTTTATTAATTTGTTTTTGCTTTTTGTACTGTTGAATTTTTCTTTTTCAAGGTGTTTTCAATTGTCCTTGTGTATCTTCGAAAATTTGTTTTTGTTTTTATGTATGTATGTATTTGTTTCTGTTGTTTAATTGTTTCTAAAGGTACGAGTACACTAACAAATCCAGGCTTTGTAAAAATGTTCAAAATTATTTTAGCTTGATGTTTTAGGGGAACCAAGTAAGCTTTGCCTTTTTCTTTTGCAACAAATAAAAGGATTAAAACAAAAATAAAGTATTAATAACATTTGCTTTTAGATAGGTGTTTGTTTGGTTTCTTCCTTTTTTAGTTTTGAAAAACTGTTAATTTAAATTTTGAATAGGCAGTTTTGGGAAGGGATAAATTTTTTGTTTAATTTTAAAATGTTTATTTAGATAAGATAATGAACAACACATTGATACATTTATAAAAAAGAAAACTATTAAACACTTACTTTAAAAAATCTAAAAATTGTTTTAAATTTTAAAGCGATTTTTAGATTGTTTTTTTTCTCTTTGGAATTTAACAAATTTAAAAAAATTTGTGAATTTGTGAGATTGTAAATTTGATCTGCTTTTTTTATTTTAGTAAAAAGCATGCTTTTTAAATCATTTTGATCCCCGAGAACTTTTAAGGAATCAATTGTTTTTAAGTAAAATTTTGAAACATTTTTGGCCTGATTGATTTGTTAAGTTTTTTTTTTCTTTATTATAATTTTAAAATATTCTTTCTTTTCATTTTGTCACTTGTGTCTCTTTTTCTTTTCTTTATTAGCACACCACCTACTACGTTGAGAAGGCAGGTTTTTGGTTGAATTTTTTAAATATACAAATTCATTTGCTATTGGTTATAGCTTAAACTCTATAAAATTAATTACTTTATTTAGTTTATATAAAAATTAAATTTTTTTTGTTTGCATAATTAAAGATTTAAAATCAATAATTTGAAAAGATTTAAGGAAAAGGAAGAAATTTGAGGGGTTCAAAGGATTTTTAAAATATTTCTAAAAAGTGTTAATACCAATTAATGAAACAAAAGATGTGTATGAAAAAAGTGCTTTGACTTGTGGAAAAATATGGTGATTTTTATATGTTATTATAAAGTAAATATGTATGGAGTATGTATTTCACAGGGACTTACTTTATAAATTCTCAACAAATATAAGTTATTAAATAAAATTAAATATTATTATGTAAAAGAACATTACTTTAACTTTTAATTTATAAAAATTTAACGAACACAATCATTTAGATTAAAGTATCTCCATTAATAATAATAAAAAAAATATATGTATATATTCAATTAAAATAAAAAATGTATATGCATATATTTACAAAAAAAAAAACTTATTTATACAAAATAAAGGTTTAAAAACAAAGCTCTAATTAAAGAAAAATAATCAAGCTTCAAAATTGTTGTTGGTCGGTCGGTCGTTCATTCAATTGCCCGATTTTTTTTCTTTTTTTAATTTCCTATTTAGTACTTAAATTATTGCAACTTATTCAATGTTCTTTAAATATATACATATGTATTTATTTATGCATTTTCATTTAAAACAATTAAAGTTATTTATAAATTTCTTTTTAAAAAAATCTTATTTCTATAATGTACATATATCAAATATATGCATTGTAGTTAAAGTTCCTTTTCTTGGTTGATAATTCTTATGTATGTATGTATGTATGTATGTATGTATATATTAAAGCCACTTTTTTTAAATTTATTAAATATTAGTAACAAATTCATTAAACTATTCTTCTTTTTTTAACCTGACAAATTCAATGAGAATTTTTTCATATTATTAACTATATTGCTTAACTTTTCTTTTTTTCTTTTTAAATTTTTGTAGAGGGAATTTAAATTATTTTGAGAAAAAAATTAATTGTATATACTGTGTATCCTGTTTCTTTTCTTTTAAATTTTAGAAAAAATTTTTATATTCAAAACATTAACAGAAAAATTCTTATAGAATTTTATATAATAATAAAAAATGTTTATTTTTAAAAGCACCTTATTTTAATATATGTATGTATATAAATATGTATAATTAATTTTACTGGAAAATTCTTAGGTTTGCAAAATGTTTCAGTTTGTTGAACAGATACTTAAACTTTTCTTCATTGAATGATCTACATCACTGATCTGCGTATGAAATGACTTCGTCTCTTCTCTTTCAATTCCTTTTGAATTCATGTTAATGCAATAAACCGCATTTACTAAAAAAATTAACAAACTTTTTTCAGTTTCTTTTAAGGAAATGATCATAATTCAAATAAGATCTCGAAAAGTATCCTTCCTCAAAAATATACATGATTACACATGCGAACAACACAAGTCTCTGATAATGAAAATTAAATGTTGTTCTTAAAATTTTTCATCTTTGATTTATCAATTGGAGGCAGATATACATATGCATATTGCGGACAGAAAAAATCCAAAAGATTTATTATTCCAAGTTCCAAGATACGAAAACTCGTAAGTTTTTTTTAAAATCCGTAGTTCATTTAATATTCGTTTAATAGCAGACATTGGTTGCTGTACAGCAAAGGATCTACCAGCAGTTTCCGAAGGGCTTGTGTCATCTGTTTATTTTGAATAAATTACATGTTGTAGCCTGTACAATAAAATCAAAATCTGTTTAACTAAAATTCAGAAAATATATTAATTATGCCATACATAATTTCATTTCTCTCAAATTAAAAAAAACTGAGAGAATACGATCGCATCAAATCAATGCGCTAAACAAGAATCTGTTCAGCAAATGAAAGTGGTTTTTGCAAGCTTCAGTGAACTACTTTCATTCTCTTTGCTTTATTTTATATGTTATATTTTTTCTCTCTGTCGTTTCTTACTGTCATTTTTCTGTTTCTCTTGTCCGACGACGAGTTTGTGTTAACATTGTTATTTTTGTTATTTTTGTTATTTTTGTAACTATTACTAATATGATAACGGTTAAAAATTAACATTTGCTAAGTAGTCAAAATACATAAAACCCTATGAAGATGAACGGTGATTAATGGCCGTGTAGTAGGGATTGGTAACAGTGACACCCATATTGTTGGCGTGATGTCCACCCATATCCGGTGATTGGGGCGGTTCTTGCTTCGGTTGCTTAAGATTTCTGTGATAAATACTCTTGTGATTGCGTAAGCTATTCAATGAACTATAGACCCGTTTGCAAATGTTACACACCGGCTCTTTTGTTGGTCGCATATGAACGTTTTGTATGTGACGCTTAAGGCGTGTCAAGGACGATAAATTTTTGTTGCAGGGATCACAGCGAAAATCATCACCTCCGCTAGATGTATTTAAACTATTTGTGGATGTACTTAAGGCATTCGAGTTACTAGTCGAGGCTGCCATATTGGCCATGGCTGCGGCAGCAGCAGCAAACATGTTGCTACTGCTTGCATTACCAATGCTATTGGAAGAATTTGCTCCCATTGCAGCGTTAGCAGACGTATTGTTTTGCATGAGAGTAGAAGGCAAGATTTGATTGTTTGACGATCCCGTGTTGTGGCTGTTGGCGGCATTGCAATTATTGGAAAAAGGCGACAGATTAAGGCCACACATGGCAGAGGCAGCTGAAGCGGCTGAAATGGCTGGCGATGATGCAGATAGAAGGGGTGATGGTGATGAGAAACAATTATTGTTTTTAAAAAAGTTGGTACAAAAATTGGTATTTTTATTTATATTGTTGTTGTTGTTATTATTGTTGAAATTGAAGTTATTGTGTTGATCATTGTCATTATTGTTATTGTAGAAATGATGGTTGTTGTTGGTTGTAGAAAGTGATATTGTCGTCAGTTGACCTGACGACAAGGGAAAGAAAAACGTCGTATTAAACCATTTGAAAGTTTTGCAAAATTTATTTTATTGAATTTAGTTTTTTGTTTTAGAATTCAATTTCAAAATTTGCCATCTATTGTTTTTTGGGGGGAAGGGGAATATTTATTTTTTTTTTGGAATTCTTTAATTTGTTTCTTTGTACGTATTCTCAATTTAACTTTGGGTTTACTTAGTGGTTTTAAACTAAATTTACACTTGGTTTATAAAAAAAATTTATTTCTTTTTTGATTGTTTTTTTTTCTAGTTCTTTTGTAAAAATTTTGTTGTCTAAATACGTAGAATAAATATTGTTTAAACAAAATTTTACTTAAGAAACTGAGTGAGTGCCGGCGTTCAGAGAAACAAGGAAATATTTTTCACTTGTTCTTCATCAAAGGTTGCGGTTGTCTCTATAAAATTTTGCAATATACTAGCGACAAAATGTTTAAACATTTAGAAGTATGTATATTGTGCTTGACACATAAAATCCGGCATTTATTTTTTTGTGTGTTTGTGTATCATTAACGTGTTGAACACCATCACCATATTTTTGTTGCAGTGTATTTTGTGTTTTCAAAATTTGTTTATTTATTTTTTTCAAGTAGGTTTTACTAAATTTTGTTAAAATTTACAATTAATAGAAGGGTGGTTGGGAAGAGGAGGAGTATAGTTTGTGTGTTGTTTGAGTGGTGTTGTAGAAGAGGGTGTTTAGGTAGGAATTGTAGGAGAAGTTAAGTGTTAAGGGTTTATAACTACTTTTCATAATTACACATTTTGTAGCATACTTCTAGGGTTGCTATTGACTTTTTTCGATACAAAACATGCTTTGCTTGATAGCCTTTTCGATTTGTCTCTCTCTTGTTTTGCTAAGTGTAGGGTTTTGTTTCAAATTCTTCAAGCCAGAAGACCTTCGCTACCGATTATTTTTAGCCCATTAATTTAGTTAGTTATAATTTTTATAAACTCTAGATTTGGTAGTGTACTTTATTATTTGTGTTTGCATTTATTTTTTATATTTGATGTTTATAACCTTTGGCTTTTTTTTGCAGTGTTTAGGTATTTGTGTGTATAGTTTTGTCCTTTAACCGTTGCTTTTAAGGTGTTTGTTTTTTCTTAAGCCTTATGTACTAAAAAAAAACATGTGTAATAATTATATATTTTATAACTTAAGATAAAGATTAAGACCACATCATGTTGGGGAGTTGAAGAAACAAAAACAACAAACAAAAACAAAATACATTTAAATTAAACTTGAAATTATAATACAAAAAGCAAACAAAATACTGAAAGGTATACATATTTGCAAATGTGAATTTTGTAACGTTAAATTTTGCTTAAATATTTACACATATGTATGTATGTATGTATGTATGTATGTATCTAACCTTAACCGAATAGTCTATTTTCAACCGAAACTTTTACAATTACTTTGCTTTCATTTGTACTTTTCTCTTTCATGCAATTTTGTATTAAATACCAATTTTGTTTTAATTGTTTAGGGGGTTTAATTTCTTACAGTGTAACTTAAAATAATTTACAATTTGTTTTTTTTTTCTAAGGAAACTGAAGGATTTTATTTTTTTTTATTAAATTTGCTTGGATTATAACTTATATCTATTAATTTAGTTTATTTTTAATATAAGTTTTTTATATGAAAGTTTTGTGTGTAATAAATTTATTATTTTTGGGGGAATTTCCATTTTTGTTATAAGGACGTTGTATAAAAACTATTTTCATATTTAAGTTTTTGTTTTTGCCAGGTTAATTATAATTAGGAATAATAAATTTTCTAATCATATAGATTGTGTTAAGGAAAATTATTAGTGGAGATTTTTTGAGAGAAGTTTTAGTAGTTTGTTAACTGTTAACAAAAAAAAAAAAAAACATTAAATTATTAACTAAATAAGCCAGGTTAATAATAATGAAGTATTTGTGTGAGTATTTAATGGAAAAAAAGGATTAAACATGTATGTAGGTATGTATATAAATGAATATATCTATGTATGTATGTATATATGTATGTATGTGTAGGTATGAGGAAGTGAAAATATAAATGAAGCTGTATTTGTTGGGATGTGTTGTTTATATGTGTGGTTTTCAATTTATTGTAATTAATTTTTTTTTTTGTAAAATTACAAATGATTATTATTGACGCATTTTATTCTCTAAATCAATATGTAACTTGAGAATTTATCAACACATCATTAAGGAGAAATTTTTTTTAGGGATCAATTCTTATCTTTTTTCATAATAATATTCAGAATAAAAGTAGTTGTAAAAGTTTATGCTCTATAAACGAAAAATAAAGCTTTTTAAGAATGTTTCGCACACACTCCTGTATTCGTATCTTTTACTATTCCTTTGAGTATAAATATCAGCCAATTTTAACTCTTTATAAGAGTACTTTATCAATTTCGAGAATTTCTACAGGACCTCTTTTGCTATTTCTTAAAAGTTTTCTTTTAGTTGAAGCGTTATGGTTTTTTTTTTTCATTAAATAAGAATTAGTTTTTAACATTTCGTTTTAAAAACAAAACAAACAAATTATGTACATACATACATATGCAAATAATTTTTGTATACAAATCGATGGGACATACATACACACATATGTATGTATGTAGTATGTATCTTAGAAAGTCTAGCGCAGTTTCGCCATTTGAAAATGTATAGAACGAAAGTAGTATTAACGCAAGTAGGCATTCGTCGTCGTCGTCGTCGATTATAATGCGTTTAAAAACTTTACTGCATGAAAAATTTCAAGCTACACAATACGCTTTATATGTAAAAGCCTTTATGCAGTTTAGCATTAAATGCAGTTTAGTGAAGGAGCTCAAAAAAAGAACAAAAATTGCACAAGTCATAGATTTAAAAATTTAAAATCAAATAAAGAAATGGACTGAAACTTTTATTTTGCAAATTATGGGCCTCTGAAGTTTTCATAGCAACTGTCTGGTTGTTAAAAACACATAATGCGTGAAAAAGTTAAAAGTTACTCAACTTTCAGTAGCAGACTTTTTTCGACAGATGCCTACAATAACAGCTCACGGGTGTTATGTACTGCTACCTTTAAAGTCAGTAAAACCCATTATTTCAACAAACATAATGAAAAGACACACAATTTTTTAACCAAAAAAATATTAGAGACTTTTTCTAGCACCGAATTACACTTATAAATTCTATATACATATTGTCGTCTAACATGCAAAACATCGTATCTACAATAAATTCAAAATTATGTTTTCCTTTAATTACGATTCCCTACATCATGTTACATATGTGTCCAAAATTGAAGTTTCCATTAAAAATATAAACTACGTAGAAAATTCCTGGTGTATTTTTTTGTATAATAAAACACTGCGACATCCATCCATATAGTACAGAATTAATATTAAGGGCACTGACAAAGTGTCTGTCACAATGGACTGCTAGAAATTTTAAAATCCGGTAGCCTAAATTGTCAGAATCACAAATGGTAAGAATTTACCAGAAGAATTGACAATAAATACAGCACCTAAAATTATTGCTTCCACCAGACAGACAGTCATTACTTTTTTGATAGTATATCTTTTAAATAATTAATAAATAAACAGATTAAAATGTTTTTTTTTTTGCTTGATTTTTGATGGTGGCTTTATTTCTAACTTCCCGCTCTCTAATTTTACCAATTATCGAAAATGCTTAAAACTCCCATTTCGATGTCGATTGTGCCTATGTTTATTTAAACTTTTATTTTTTAAACATATTTAGTTGATGATACGATATTTCATATCAGAAAGTAACAATTCAATATAACGTAACATACATAGATAAAATTTCATGTATTTTAAAAATCGTATTTTTTTAAACTAAAATAATTTAGATTTGCAAGTTTTGTTTCAATATTTTTCAGCAGTTTTCATTTCATACTTGTATAGTATGCAATGTATTTCATACATTTCTTCGCCTATAAACTTATGAAAACTGATGTTACGTTATTTTGCATTTTGCATTGCAGACACACGTTAAACTTTTTGCTTTCACATGCAAGTAATCAAAATTCAGTGTATTGATTATCGAGATGGCTTCGCTGTTCATACGACTAGGTATCAGCTGTTTTCTCGACCATAATTTGAACCAAAAGTTGCCCAGCAAATTTGCAAGCAAACTCTCATCAAATTGTAAAAGTATGAGTGTATTAGAAAAAAACGGAGAGAATTTTAAAATTTGAAAGGCAAAAATTGAACGTGTAACCCCCATGTTAGGTGACAATATATGTAAATGTGGCCACTTTTGTGGAAAATCTAATAAATTTTTGCGATAATAAAATATATAACATATATAAACAAGCAGTTTCTGTAACAATTTTTTCCCAATCTTGCGCCTTGGCATTTTAGGGCCTGAATTATTGCCGTTGATGCCATGGGGTGTACAAATTTTATTTATTTGGCGACAACATGTTCCTTTGATATTTATTAACGATGAAATGCTGAACTCAAAATTTGTTATCGAAACAATAAAATTTTGAATGCGATAATCAGTCTCAAAGACCGCTAAGCATAATTTAATGCCTACATTAGTGGCACATAGCGCTCAAAAAATTCTCAAGTAGTCATTAGCAAAATTATGACATATACATGCATTTAAATAAAATTAAAATCAATTTTTAGTGGCTAATACTGACCTTTGATTTCAGACAATGGCATGAGCCTAAAAATTCAGGTTACGGATTAGAAACAACACAATAAATAAATTATGTTCAAAACCATGAAAAATATGCTCAGTTTAAGCTCTGGCTGTTATTTGATAGCATAGAGTTACATGAAGAAACAACCCATAATTGAGTTTTAAAGAAAGTTTTTTGCAAAACGTGTCTGAAAATTCTATGAAATGGGGCCTTTTGTAATTTCACGCTACTTACTTTTTTTTTAGAATTTCTTTTACAAACTAGGAGTACTTGAAGAAACTGGTATTAAATCATCTTCTTCCCTAAATAGATGAGATGTGCAAAATGCAAAATGTTGTATAAAATTTTGTGAAGAGTGGACCTTTGCTTACCTACTTGAGGTTTATTACTGCCCGATTTATTTCCATATTTCTACTTTACATTTGTAGATTGTAAATAAAACTGAATGCGATGAGCTCACTTAATTTTCGCAAATGAATATGACTATTCCTATACCCAGGGAAAATGGCTTAGTTCTGTTGATAGTTCTGATTTAGTTTCTTTTTTTTTTAACAAGACAAACTCTACGAAGCTCTTATAGCTTGGCTGTAGAAACAGCCAAGATCTAGACGGGAATCGAACCCGCACCTCCATATTGATGAGACTAATGTTCATGCACTAGACTACGGAGGCACCCTACTTGAAATTTTTTTTTGCTTAAATTAAATTCGACAGTGTTTATAAAAACACGATATTTCCGTAATTAATTTATATAATATATATTCGAAATTTTTTTGAGAAAAAGCATTAAATAATATTAAGAAACAGTTTTGAAGAAAAAACAAGCAGCGTTTAGCTACTGCATTTTTCATTATTATATTTTTCAAGTTAAAATTATTTCAGAAACTATTTTTTTTTTCTATCTTGGACCAGCACTCAGGGGATGACCGCTACACATGCGATGCATTGTTCTGGAACTAGGAAATCAGGTTATGGTCACATAACTTGTATGCAATAGATAATTCAATTATCTTATGCAAATGTTTGAAAACGGTAGGAGAAAGTGGCAATTACGGACAATTACGCGTAAAAGTGCTTTGTGCTCCAATAGGTAAAATTCTCCAATATCAAAATTATCTGCTGACCAGACAACTGCTACCAAACAACTGTTGTTTTTTTGCAGATACCAGTACATTGCTTTACAGTTATGTCTTACAAATTCTGTATACAAAATACGGTTTCAAAAAGTTTGTTTTGTTTAAAGAACTCTTGGTTTTTTCGCTTTTGATTGTTAATAATTAAATCGTGCGATAACGCGTTTGTTAAATTTAAATGAAAATAATTACAACAAAAAACATTTATTTAAAAACAAAAACGAAAAATGTTATAATTGCGTTCCATTTTTTTTTTATAATGAAATCATATGTGAAAAGAAAAAGTAAAACTGAATATTAGTTCCAAGTTAAAAAATTACACACATATACGGACGTTTAGTTCAAATTTTTGGTTAAAAAATAAGACATTTTAAAAATGTTTTGTAATAAATATTTGCATTAGGGAATTTTGTAAGGAAAACAAAGAAGTACATTTATATTATTAATAAATAACGCAATTAATAAATGATTTATATAAGAGAAAAAAAAAAAAACATTAAGGGTTGGTGAATGAATTTTTTTTCTAAGCTATAACGAATTTTTGAAATGTTTTTAATATTGAATTGTTTTAATTAGAAATTAAAATGAAACAAATGTATTTTGAATTCAATAAAATGAATAGAAAATCATACGAAAATTAAAAATGTGAACAAAAAAATTTAGAAACTTAATTAAGGATAACTAAAAAAAAATGTATATTAAGAGTACGAATACAAAAATTAGTACACAAAAAACAATTCACGGAAAATATATATTTATTTTTTAAATAATTTTTCTTTCATTGATTTTTAAATATGTAAGTATATTTTTTTTAAATTTTGCAATACAAATGTAAAATCTTACTTCTTATACAAGATTTAATTTAAATGTTTCTTGTCATTTTAACACTTAACAGAAAACACGTGTCAGTCGACGACAAATTAAATTTCATCGGATTGAACTAATAATTCATTTCGAATGTTAGATATATTTGTAAAACGAGCGCCTCAACTTTCTTTTGCTTTATTTATTATATGTATGTATTAATTTACATAGTTACAGAACAAAATTATATTTATTAAAAAATATCTTTTTGTTTTTAAATATAAATTCATTATTGTATTTATAAAACACCATAAAAATTGAAGTGTTAGTGTTTGTTTGTTTGTTTTTTGCTGTTCCTATTAAAAGTTGTAAAAAGGAAAAGGATTAAAATTTTATTTGAAAACAAAAACAAAAACAATAACAATAATAGTATAATAAAGAAGCTTTGTATTATAGTAGAAAAACTAACAGCCTTTATGGCAGGCAATTGTTATACAGCCATAGAGCCACAACCAGCCACTTAATGAGTGCATGGTTGGTTGGTGGGCGGCGGGGGAAATAATTTGTTTGTTGGTTAAAAAAAACCATCAACTAACCTCACGTTTTTACAATAATAATGTTTTACATATGTGCTTTAAGGCTTTTGTAAAACTTTTTGTGTTTGCAACAAAAACTAAAAAAAAAACAGGCTTCCAATGATAATGATTGTATAGAGCTCTAAACACTTGGAGGAGAAGAGAAAGAGTTGTTACACAACACAAGCAAACAATAGGAAATATTTTATCGAAGCAATTACACGACTAAAGTTCTTCTTCAATAAATTGCTGCTGTATGTAACAAAATATACTCTGTGATATAACGACAGGTTAATGAAATGTAACCGCAGCAAGAGGAATACAGCAGAGTGATGAAATTGTTGTGGCTTAACACACTACACATGCATAAGTACATACTTGCATGCCATACAGCACACATACATACAGTCATATTTATGTAGTATATCGTGTATAATTAAACACCTACAAACTCATCACATAATTGAAAATTTTCCCATTTCCTTTTTTTATGAGAGGATGTATAATTTCTAAAATTTTCACATACACATTTAGCTGGAAGCTGAATGATGAGCACGGATGTTTGAATTTAATAGAGAGCAAAAGCCTGTTAATTAGTTCTAAACCCAATAACTAAAACATCATTATCATCAGTTAAATCAACAGGTTTCGCAAGTATTTGCGGATGTGATGTTTACACATGCACACAAAATGGAAGGACAAAGTTTTCTAATAACTTATGCATCATGTTTGTCAATATGTTTGCTTGTGTAATTACTTTTAAATTTATGTATGTAATTATATATATATGTATATCTAATTTTATATAAACACTCACTTCAATTTTCGTATGTGTAAAAATGTATTATGAAATATACAAACATATAAATATGCATGTACATATATGCATATTTATTATTTAAAAAAGCATTAAAGTGACGTAAATAAATGATGAATGGAGTCATTTACCATTTGAAACAATCAAACAAGAAAGAAATTTATAATTATGATTCTTTTGTTATTGTTAAGTATACTTAACGCCAAATTATTTAAATACATTTTGTTTTACATAAAAAAAAGAGGGTGTTGGTAAAAGGGTTAAAAATTCCTATATACTATGTATATGCCAAGATAGATCAAATGAGAATTAATTCGAATTGAAGAAATTTTAAATTTTTTAACCCTTCATGAAAAGTTCTGATTTTCTTTGCGATGTTTTTGTTTTGTTAAATTTAAAGTTAATATCATCGAATTGTTGCTATAGTTGAGTTTGAGTTTTTTTAATATTATATTTATTTTTTATTATAATGTGAATGCGTAGAAGTAAATGAAATTTGTTTATTTTATATCTCGATTATAAAAAAAAATTATTATTATTTTTTCTTTTCATTGTAATAAATAAAGAAAAAAATAATAAATAAATAAATAAACCAAAAGTTAAATAAAGAATATCAATGGATACTAATTTAATAAAAAAAAAAACATAAAAAAATGTATATTATATATTTGGAAAAATAAGAAAATTTTGTACGCATTGATGTAAAAAATGTCAATGAATTCTAAGCAATAGTAATAAAAAGAAAGCACTCACCTTGTGGGGAGGCAGCTAACTCGGCAGCAGTTTGTAATTGAGGATTCAAATCTGAAAATAGAAATAGAATGTAATGGTAAATAAATGGGTATTTATTGTGCAACAATAAAGCAAAACTTGATCTCAAAACTATGGAAATTTCTTACAGGATTAAAAAGTTTGAATTTATTTATTTGTGAAAGCAGAAAATCTCGTTCTTCGTTCTTTATTACAATAACATTAGTATGGAATGCTTCAGTTGTGAGCAACAAAATTCTAAATGTGAAAATTTGTAAAATTTGTGCTGTTTTTCTTGTAATCATTCCCTCTTGCTTAATTTGGTATTAAATGCCTCCCAATTCATATCTTAGGCAGACATATACATTTCAAAAGCGCGATGTCAATTGTGGTTTAAAGGCTCTGAGTACGATTTGAAAAATAGTCTTTATGAAAGGTTTTTCCAAAATGTACTACAAAATCTTATGAAAAAAATTCGTTTATCAGCTGTGTCACAGAAACCAAATTCGTACAAAAGTGAAAATGAAAACATTTTTGCCTTCTCCAGAAAATGTAAAACACAAATATTTTTCGTTTTAAATTCGCTTCAAAATAGTAGGACGGAATTGTTAATTTGAAGGCACTTACATAAAAAAGAAACGTGGAAAAAATATTTCATATGGTAAAGAATCCTTTTGTTTCTTAAATTCTATCTCAAAAAGTATTCTAAACTAGTATCACTTCTATTTTTATTTGACCTTTATTAAAATTTTTTAATTATATTTATTTTTGAGCGATGGTCTTTTTTATGAAAAGTTTTTTTTTAATTATTATTTATTTCTCAATATTTCGCTACCAAATAGGTAGCATCGTGAGGAAATAATAATTTGTATTATAATAATAATAATAATAATTTTCACATTCGAAAATTTTCTGTAACAGACCTGATTATCTGTTATGATATCGATTGGCAACAATAAAACAGAATTTATTAAATTTTCCCATTTTTTGTTGACTTTTAAAGCTCCTGGTGGTGCATTGCTTCACCGTATTATCAGAATACCAGTGACATTGTGAATGAAGAGTTGCATTCAGTGTAAACGAAATATGATTTATAAAATAAGAACTTTACTAAAGCAATGCCACACTGAATTGAGAATGAGAAATATTTATAATAACATTTGCTATTTATTTTTAATGAAAATAATATCGAATGCCGTAATTTCCACGCAAAAAAAAGTATTGGAAAACCTCCGAAGAAAAGAATGTAACAGTAATACTTACTGGCAAATGCTGCTGGATCTATGTTGCTCATGGAAAACGGAGGAAAGGGGGCCGTTGGAAATAACTTTTCACCTGGAGAAAAAGGAAATGGGGCCGAGGCTGGATGTGGTGGCATGGTATTTTCAATTTCTTCGTCGTTTCCCGAACTGCAACAAAAAAAAATTAATTTTTTTTTATTAAATGTGTTATTTGTTCTCTTACAAATTTGTCCATACACAACTTACCTCATAGAACCTTTGCCGCAATCAGCGCTATTAACACGATGTACATCATGTTCTCCAGTCGAATCATTACTATGCTCATTATCATTATTATTGGGACAAACTAATTCCATGGGTTCCGATTTAACATCTTCGACCGAACGTGTCAAAGGCGAAGGTGTAAGACTGCTTAATTTCTCACTTAAGGATACTCCATTGCCATTTGTATTTGGGTTTGTGCCATTGCCATTGCCAGTGCCGCTAGCAGTGAGCGAAGAACTATTACCTGAATTAGTAAGAGAGAAAAAATAAGTAAGAATTTCTGCAGCCATTTCAAATTTTATGCGACTTACGTTTCTCATCTTTAGGTGGTGGTGAATTGTTATTGTTGTGTTTCATTGTTGAAAAATCTGTGGGTGTTAATTGAGGTGAAGTGCTGCGTGGATGTACTATGTCAGGACTGTTAGTATTACTGGGTGGCAAACCATTATCTGAGCTACGCATACGTTTTAAAACATTATTGGGATCCTCGGCTGACGATGTTGAATTATTATGGTGTTCACGTCTGATCATGGCAATGTTGCGTTTAAACAAAGGTAATTGGGTGGGTGGAAATGGTGGTGGCGGTGGTGAGCCAGCAATATTACGCGGATACAGTGGCGAATCATCCTGCATGGAGGAGTGGTGTGAATTCAAGGGCGTACGTACACCACTATTGGCGAGATTTTGTATTTGAAGTAATTGCTAAAGGAGCAAAATGGAAATTAAGAAAAATTAATTTCTTTTTTATTTTGATTTTTTCTTATTTTTATATTTATTTTTTGTCGCTTTACTTACACTATTAGTTTCTTCTGCTTGCTGTTGTGTGAGGCCGGATACTCTTAAAACTTCGGCAGTTTTAAGAAATGATTGTAAGGACTTCTGATGGACATTTACCTCACCATGATATATAAATTCAACCAATGAATGTAAATCATGGAAATTTACATCCTGCAACAAAATCACTGGGTGTTTGCAGGGTGTGCTCTGAAATAAAAAAATATAAATAAATAAAAAAGCTGGAAAAATATAAAAATTTTTTGCTGTTAACGAAGGAATAATAAAAATGATAATTTTCCTATTTTATTTCGATCTGTGTATATATGTATGTACATGGTATGGTTCATGTTATTGTGCTACACTATACATATATCAATCTAAATATAGTTTTTAAGCCTTTAACATTCCAGTATTGTACGCATTAAAATGCATACATACAATTGCATGCCGACTGCATGTGATCGTTCATCTAGAAATTAGGTCATGCATCAGATGATAAAACATGAGATATTTTTGCTTCAGTTGGATCTGTTTGCCTTGTCGTCTACATTATCGTTAGCCAAAGGCAGCAGACAAACGTCGTCACCACATGACATACATACTCCATACATACATATAATCTTACACCAACACATTGAAATATTGTTCATATATTTAAAAACAATACTGGTGATTGTTTATAAGTATACTCGAAAGCATTTAGCGCTGGTATTTGTTCAACAGGATGATCACGATTTCGAGCAAAAAAAAGTATTTACATATTTTTCTGTTTTGAGTAAAGGCATATTTTTTTACGTTTTGAAGTTTCAAAAGCTGCTGCAGTTGCTATTTCTATAATACTTATTTCTGCTTGCATGCTTTTATATTTCTTCAAATTGAGGTCAGCAGATCTCGTTTAGATCTCATATATACATGTATGTACGTACAGAAAGGCATTGTAAGAAATCAAGTGCATTTGCAATATTAAGAGAAAAAAATGTGCGTAATAAATACGTTTTGTTCATATAAATAAACAGCAAATAAAAAAAAACTACAAAAAAATCATCATAAAAAATAAATGTAAGCAAAAGTCTTTAAACAAATATATTTGTTTCACACATAACAAAAATATTTTCTTGCATTAATACACACATATGCACATACATATGTATAAATGTTTGTACCTTTTAGGAAGCCTGGTATCACCAAGTCAGCACTTTTGTCACTTGGTTTTGGTGACTTGTTCATGATGACATTGTCAACGAATCATCTACACTTTTTATTTTGTCTTTTTTGAGAAGAGAAGAGAATGTATCTTTCTTTTTACAGTTGCAAAACGATTGTTATTTTCTCATTTTGTAGTGGCGAAAATAGATGCGATGATGCTACACAGTACCGACGAAGGAGCAAAATAATTACTAAAAATAGCTACTAAAAACGAACCTTCAAAATTTAATACGTCTCACTTTCCTCTAGTTCCAGCAGAATGCGTTGCATGTGTAGGGGTTATCTCCTGAGTGGTCGTCCCACATAAAAAAATACAAAAATTCATATGGCAGAGTCGCTTTCATAACACAGTTTCCCCCGTTGTATTGAACGTGGACGGTCACAATACAACATCGATAGGAACTGTCATAACTCGGAAAAGTGAAGAATTTTTATTTGCTGACTATATTAGAAAAGTTATTCTTGTTCTTTTTTATTAATTTAGTTCAAAGCCCTAAAATTGAATTCCTTAAAAATGTGACATTTTTGCAAATTTGCAATTAAAAGTTTTTTTTTTTTTTTTAATATATTTCTGTTGTTTTTACGATTTAGTCGCAATGTTCGTTGAGTCCTTCTTCAGGTTAAGTATAATATTGGCAAATATTCTCAAAAAAAACATCTCTTCACACAGTGTTACTGTGAACTAATTTCGGTAATTAAATACGAAAAATAATGGTCGCTAAAAAAAGGTTAACTAAAGTTTGTTGAAGTAAATTTGTTTAATTATTCATTAAGAATCATTTCATATTCATTTCCTAATTAAAGTGATTTATCTAAAAAGAGTTTAGTTTACTAAACTACGGACAGATTAACAAAAATTATTTTGAATTTGCAATGACATTAATACAAAAATATCAAATTATTTCACATCACTGTCAATTTCAAATGAAAGCTAAATGTTGATTGGGTATATGCAAGAGTGCATTGTAAAAGAGCATACATATCTGTAACAATAAGCAAAAAGTGCTTAAGTGTAATTTTCTGGTTTTGCGGGAGAGCAATTTTAAACTTTAAAATTAATTTTTAAAAATTAAACCTTATCTAATAAGGGCAATCAATTACTTCCCTTCGATCATGTACACTTAGTAGCAAAACTATACATACGATATCGAAGTTTCACTTAATCTGATCATTATTTTATATGTATGTATATAAAATATAATTTTTGAAAATTCTTACTTGTTAGTATATAACAGGCGACATTTATGAACCTTTTTAAAACCGAACTTTAGCAATAGAAGGGCTTCCTCCAATTCCTACTTGAAAATGACTTTAAAAGAGGAAAGGGTTATATTTCCGCCGAAATAACAAGAAATTTATTTTCTTGGATGACTAAAAGGCTTAAAGAAGTTTTCGATGCAAAAGGAGGCCATTTTAAGGAGGCTAAATAAACCCAAAGTTTTAATAACCCCAGAGTTTTGCTTTTATAAAATTTATTGTTTTATTCCTTCAATAATATTATACCACGTGAATTTTTATTTTTTTATCTTCGTTGATTCTATGAATTAAAAAAATGCAAACATTTTTTTCCATATGTGTTAAAAATTAAAATTTATTGAAGAAATTAAAATCGTATATAAAATTTTGCGACTAACGGCCGTTTTCACAATGTACGATTAATACTTAACGTGTACTTTAACAGCATGTTTTGTATGCCAAAGTTGCCGTTAAAGTCCACGTTAACTTTTAGTCGGACATTGTGAAAAGGGCCGTAAGTGTATTAATTTAGGAATACGCCGTTATTTTTTTTGGTAACATAGATGTATGTATGTATATTAAATTTAATGAGTTATTCACGATAATAAAACTTAAGCGCTTTTTCCAAACAGAAAATAGTAGAAAAATAGATTATGTCGAAATAGTAACAGCACTTACCCATATGTTTATTTGGAAAAATCGCTTAAGCCATTGAGAATTAATAAGAAGATTAAGTATTTTGGAAAAATTGGTTATTTTCAAATATTGTGTATGGGAGTCAAACGTACATATGTTATGGAAAAATGTCTTATGTCTGCCAAAAATATTCCGGCATGGCAATTAAAAAGTTGCGAAAGAAGATTTTGTGATTTGGAAATATCGCTTATAGTTTCTTGAGCTGTTATTCCAAATGAAATTGTACATTGAAAAAAGATGAGCAGAAAGTCATTTTGCTATAACTGCCTGAAAAATCGTCCAAAAAAATTAAAATTTGCCCATGGGTACTTTTCAATATGGAGATTACGAAGATGACATTAACTCAAATTTTGCTTAGGGCGACTTTGAGCACTTATTTACTTTTGCCACAGATATGTATGTATTACATATACTAAATATAATCACAAGTACATAGATCAGTTATGGCAAACAAACGACTTTTTCTTCATTGCTATTCAATTGGCGGCAGTTTGTTTATTTAAATACTTCTGTATGGATGGATGCATGTGTGTATGTAATAGGTATATTAAAGCTGCTAATTTACTGCATTGACTTTGTTTATTTATTTTCTTTACATCTTAGCTGCTGCAGCGATGTTCGTATAGCACAATTTTTGCCAGCAAAAAGCAAAAATATCAAGTACATTAAACAGAAATTAACAAGCAGCAAAAAGTGGGACACACCATTCCATAACATTTTTACAATTACAATACTTAACATTTTTATTATAGGTATGTATGTATGTATGTATGCATGTATGTATTTAGCTGTAGCTCGTCAAATCGAGTTCAATTGTGAGAAACGCCATTTTTAGTAGATGTTTTATTTTTGGGTAATTTTTTTTAGCTTTAAATGCAACTAAACTTTCTAGAGGCTGCTCTTGTTTGTATTTCGCACAAATAATGAAAAAAAAAAACGTTTTAACAGTTTGAAAAGGAAACTACAACAATTTATTGTCAACTCCCCATTAACAAATAAATGAATAAAGCTTAACAGCTGCAACATTTTGTTTTACAGTTACACACAGCTTAAACGGTGTGCAACTTCAAGAGAGACAATTAGCATCACAAGTGGCTCATTTACCAAAAAAAACCGTTATCATTCGTTTGGTATGATTTTAAGTGTAAGTACAGCCAGTACTCGTATTTGCTGTTGGCAGTTATGCTCTCATTTTCTTAAATGCTTTTCTTTCAATTATTTTCTTGTTGCATTTTATGTTAAATAACATGGCTTTTTGTTGGTAAATTTATTTGCTTTGTGTCGCCTTTGCCTGGCGTCGTTTTGTTGCAGTTAAGCACCTAATTAAAATAATAATTCTATCTGCAGTTAATTAAATATTAATGTCTTTCGAGTTTACCTAAATAAATTTGCACATACATACACATACCTACACATATATACTACATAGATAGATATGTAGGTACAAAAGGATTTTATTTTGAACAATTTCAACAATTGACAAAATTGCAAGTATAGAGCAAACAACAGTGGCACGTAAAAGCCTAAAGATTGGACCGAAGTGGGCCGGGCTCTTTACTTTCACCGGCAACCTGCTCACCTATGTACCTAAAAGCTCAAAATATTAATATTTGAAATTTGTAATAAACAACTGTCTAATAGACTAAGGGAAGTGGTAAGGATAAAAGGAGGGCCAGCTAGTAACTAATAATAATTTAATCGTACGCAGGCTTTCGTGGCCATAAAGTTTGGCTTTCTTAATTTTATTTTTTTTTTTTTTTTTATCTAGGACCAGCACTCAGGAGATGACTCCTACACATGCGAAGCATTGTGCTGGAACTATAGGAAAGGGATAGTAGGAGAAACGACAGGAGGTGAAGCTTAATTAATTTTTTTGCAGCTCTGCTTTCGCACGTTCTTTGTTTATACTCGTAGCAGTGCTGAAGCTTCTTTAGTAGCCATTTTTATTATTATTTTACTTCGCCGGTGGTACACAATACCGACGAAGGAGGGTGTTCTGATGTGATTGTGGATTGCTATCAGCTGAAGCCGGTATTGTTCAGTGACCAGTGACTATGCCTTCGCCACTGAAACCTTCCGACAACAACTGACACACAAAGACACACTAATGCAACATCAGAAAAAATGCGAGATGTTTATTTTTATTTTAAAATTTTTGGTCTGAAACTGGAGTTGAACCCAGGTCTGTTTTTGAATTCGTAGTCAACGTGCAGACTACCATCCATCGTGCCATCGCCACCCTCCTTAAAGAAATTAGAGCTGATTTAAAGTTTTTATTATACATTATACAGTGGAATCTTGATAATTTGAAACTCGTTAATTTGAATATGGCGATAAATTGAGTTCTTTGGCAGGACCCTTGAAAAACAATCAATACATTTAAAAAAAAAATAATGTTATTTGCTCCCCGCTGTAATTTCAATATAATCGCCGATACGCTATAATTAAATTTTTTTTTAAATTTTTTCGGCTATACGCCTATAATTTTAATGTGCTGTATTTTATGCAAAATATATAATTAAAACACAATAATAATTTATTTTAGTTTAGAAATGACATCTTGCTAGCCGACGTTTTATAATTTGAAGTTTGACTTTTCTACACTCTATGTGAATGTCATGATTGTCATTTATTGTAATATTGACAGAAAAATTGTTATAAAATGTGCAACAACCGTGTGAACACACAATTTTTGTGTGGCAATATCGTCACAAAATGTATTGTCAGTGCATTGTATGCCAATAATATTGACACAATTCTGACAATCGTGAGAACACCCTTCATTTCCATTGACACACAATTTACATTCATTTGTTATTGTCGCATGTGCTTCATTTAGTTCACCGTACAATAACACCATTAGCAGATAAATATTTCTGTTGGCAATGCTGCCCATAAATATTTAGAGACATACAATAATCTGACAACCGTGTGAACACGCAATTATTATTGGCAGAAAAATTTATTGTCGCACAACTGTGAACTGTGTGCCAATGAAATTGTATGGTTTTCTTTCAATAGTGTGAACAGACAAATTACCAGATGGTAACAATTTTTCATTGTGAGTGCATTGCCACCATATTGCCGTATCCTACAATATTGTACAATCTGACAATCGTGTGAACATAGCTTTAGAAAGAAACAAAAAACTCGTTCGGTTTAGTATCGCAATGCCATGCACTTTGCTGTCAATTAAACTCTTGTTATTTTGAAATCCTGATTATTTGAACTTTTTCTAAGTATCGAGAGTAGACTGTATCTGTGTAAATGAAAATTAAATGACGTTCGTTGCTAAGCGCACATGGGATAACTGCTGGATCGATTTCGATATTTTTTCCTTCCGTTTATTGTTTGAAATATTCCGAGGATGGTTTATAGGGAAAGAAAAGTTGAACGTGAGCGAAACCCCGTGTAAAAGCCAGTTTTTCGGATAACCTTTAGATTATTGCTTTTCGTATGAATAATTGCAGTTGGCACTGTAAAACTGTTAAGGTGCTTGTGCTTGTTTGTAAGTTTCTTTATTATGCACATTAGTATCTTCACAAGTTGTAGTTGTTGTCATGTTGAAGATCTTTTGCTTTTTAAAATTCAGTTTAATTTCATCAAACTGACTTTGACTAGGCGTCCTTTGCATACTATTAATTTGCAGCAGTGCTTCAGCACAACGCTTTGTAATGCATTTATTGTAAATTATTTAAGCCTACAATGTATTCGAGAGGAGGAAAAAAAAAACGAAATAATGTATCTCTCACTCACACGAAAAAAAAATAATACAAAATAAAAATCTCGTCATATTGTGCCAACAAAGTTTTGTGCCATTTTAATTTGTAACGAATCTTTTTTTTTCTTCTGCTTCTTTCGTCTACTTTCATTTTACAAAGCATTTGCTTTTTTTATGCATTTGTTCAGCTTTTTTTTTCTTTTTGTTGTTTGTTTTGATAATGTAATTTAAATTATATATTTTATTATAATTTTTTTTTTGCTTGACCATGTTTTTATTTTTTCAAGTTGTTGTTGGTTGTACTTATTTGCTGTTGATTTCAGTTTAGTTAAGTTGCATTTGTTAAATTTTTTGTGTGTCTTTCAATAATTTAGCTTTTTCTTTTTTGTGTTCAATTGTTGTTATTATTGTTTGTTAAGTTATATGTATGTATGTATGTATGTACGAGTAGGTATGTAAAGATGTGTGTATGCATTTTTTGCTATTTAGCAAATTAAATGTTGTGTTCTTTCTTTTTTGCAATCTGTGTTGGATTTTGTATTTAAGTTTTTCTTTTTTTTAATTTAGTTAATTTTTATTTGTTGTGCGATATTTTATGCACTCCAAAGTATGCAAAATGTCGTGACATTACTAAGTATAAATGTTTTTTAAGCATTTTTTATATTTGCTTTTAGGTTTTTTTTTTTCATTTTCTAGATTTCTTCAAAGTTTTTATTGTCTCAATTTTTCTATACATTCTTTTTCTAGACATTAATTTTTGCATAAATAGGCCCATTTTTCAGTTTGGCGCAAGAACTTTGGCTGAAGAAATAAGAACTGAGTTTTACGAATTTGTTTGGTTTTTTTCGCCACTTTTCAAGCAAACTTCTCAATGCAGTGTTTTTTTTTTTCATTAGGTTTAAATGACAAATTCTATTTTTGCATTACGAATGATTTTTAATCAGATTACTTTTAATTGTATGTACTTTTTTTTATTATTACTATTGTTGGCCTCTAGAAAAGAAGTATATATTATTGAAAATTAAAAATGTTTCGAATTAGTTTGGCAAATTTCACAGTTTTGTGTGTTTCTTTGACAAGAAAACTTTCTTTTGATTTAATAACAAAATAAGAAGTTGACAATTGTAAAAGTTCGCTTGTGAATGCTTTTTAAATATTCAGAAAATATTGTTTATTCTAAAGATAAACAATTCGTATTTTTCCCATACGCGGAAGAAAAGCATGCAAATATAATTCATGTAGCTGCAGTTGCCAGAAATGTTCATCGAAATATTTAGTGTTATGTCCTCTTATAATGTTCATACTTATCTGTGTAGATTTATTTAAAAGTTGACTCACTTCATTTCATTCAGAAGATTATTGTGTGAAAAAATAAAATGGAATTAATAACACAGCACATTGTGACGGCCCCTATTATTAATTTTTAACATTGAAGGTTCTCTATAATGGCAACAGCTGACAGAAAAAATTCTATTTGTGCGACTTTTGCTGTAATTTTACTAAGAATATTTCTTTCAATGGCTTCATTTCTGATTCAATACAAACAATAATAACGGCGAATACCATTAGTTTTATACTATTTTGATGTTTTATTGTGTACCTATAGTGCCTCTTTTTAATATGGCAATAATTCACACAGTTTAAAGTAACCGCCATAATTACTGAAAAATTAGACCATTCTAAATAAAAAATAAAAGTGAAGATGCCGTAAAATAAATTTGCGTAAATTTCAAGTTGCATAAATCTTTCCTTTGCAGCATTAAAAAGAAGAATATTCACTTAGAAATTACGTACGCTCAACTGATAACGGTCTTGGCAAATGTTGCACTTTAAGGAAAGCTGAATACTGTAAGAGGGCAAAATGCATACAATGAGCGTTAGAAAATAACAAGCCGCCAATACTATTATATGAACTAAGAGATTCAACCGTAATTTAAAAAAAGTAACTTGAAAGTTCTAGCTTTTTTAAACTTGACTGAAATATAAATTTTATAAATTTGTTTGTAATGATTTTTCAATAAAATTTTCGATTCAGTTATCGTGAAAGTTCAGTTTCTAAATCTGCTATTCTTATGATTTATGACAAGATTTTAATTTGAAGATTATGGCTCGATTATGGATAGCAACCGTTGCCAGTTACTAAAAATGGTAATGCAGGTGATGCATATCGAGGCTGTATTGTCTCCAGTTGCCTTCCAGTGCAATTTAGTGCTTTTCTGACAACTTATAATTTCTGGTTCCCCGCTGCAAATCAAATGAGAGAATCGAAAAAAAACGGGTCCCAAACTGCCAAGACTTTACTAATCTAATCATAATCTTCAAGTTAACCAGTGGCCCTCAGACATCTATTATATTGGTATTTGAAAAAAAAAAACACAGTAACGATGCTCTAATTCCAGCATTGTTAGTTTAAAGAATTATCGAATGATTTAAAATGTTAAAGTGAACTTTATTCCATTGCGTTACCATATTGCTGTTGTCATGCTAATACAAATTCTATTAATAAAAACCTTTTATGTTGAATTTTTTACTAAACAATAAAAACTTTCTTATAATTGCATTAAAATTGTACAGAAGAAAAGTAAACCTACATAAACAACAGCAACACACAAGTACATGAATACATACTTATTTGAAAAAATGATGCGGTTTTAAAATGAAACGAAATTTGCTCATTTTAATGCCACAAACAATAAACAAAGTACGAGCGCACACGAACAGCATAACAGCCAAAGCTAAGTAGAGGGGGCATTTCTTGAGAAAGCCCCTAAAACTATGCAATGCACAACAACAGAAAGTTTTTCTAAAATAGTTTATCGTTGTAGTTTGTAAGTCTGATTTTGTGTTTGCATACGTGTGTGTGTGTGTGTGTGTGTATGGATTTATAATTTTATAAGAATGCCATTGCATTGTTACTTCTACCGCCAATGTTTGTATATTAGACCATAAATGTCTGCCGCAGTTTGTACATTTTAGATACACATTTGCTGGTATAGAGTATCTTGCAGGTACAACTATTTTTGTTTGTCTTTTTTTGGTTTTTTGTTTTGAACTCTCAGCCAGTGTATGTGAGTTTCTGTGGCATTTAGCTTTAGTCAAAAACTTTAATAGCAACCTAATTAATAAAAATAAAAATTATAAAATATCACGTGCTGAAAACTGAAACCACATTTAGATGTCTTTTCGTAAGAAGTTGCTTTAGGTTTTGTTGTTTGGATTTTGCCAACAGTTGTGAAAAGTTTGCATAACTGTTCTTTTGTAGGGAATTTCTAAATAATAAAAAAAAAATTAAAAGAAATATAAAATAGGCGTATTCTTAGTGTACGAAGGCAAAATGTTTTTACATATGTATGTATGTGTGTTTGTATTTACAAATATTTTAAATGCTATTTATTGTTGTTGTATGTGTGCTTTGTACAAATTTTAATTTATTTACTAACTTGCCAATTTCTTTTATTCTATGCAAAAGATTATAAACGATTTACTTTTCTGCGGCTTTCGTGCTAGATTTATTATAATGCATATAGCATAAGTTAAGGCTGCATATTTAAGGAGAAGGGCTGAAAGGATAGAAAAAGTGTTTGTGGTTTGTGCAAAAAGAAATACCCGGAAAAGCCAAGGATATCATTTAAATTTCAGTATAAATTTATAATGTTACATCTGCAGTTATGAAGAAAAATTATAACAAAGCAAAAAGTACAGTGCGCCTTCGCTTGTGCAAATATCATGTACCGCAACTCCTTGTTTATGATAATCATAAGTTTTTTTTTCATTAGATAACCAACCAAGTAGACATAAATGTTCTCATATACATATGTATGTAAATAACACATTATACAAATAAATTAAAGTTTTAATGCCATATTGCACAACCTGAGGCCATACTGTATGTAGCGTCTTATTTAGTTTTAATAACAAATATGTTTTACTTTTTTACTTGCTTTAAAACTTAGAATCGTTGTGAATTATTACAATATTAGTTTCAGTTTATTTTTCTTGCAGTTGGTTTCGCATGTGAAAAGTTTGACGTTGCTTTTCAGTCCAAAATCCAACTAATGCAACAACTATTATGACATTAACGTATAAATTAAATAAAACATTAAACAAAAAAAACTATTTCGTATTAAAAATAAACAAGAAACTAAAACTTCAAACACGCAACTAAGCTTTTGTCCTTTACAATAAATTACAACAACAAAAACTGTAAATAAATTTTAAATGTCACAAATTTTATAAGAAAACTTCCACTTACCTTTAATAAATCTCTAAAATATGGACTGCACGCTGATAATACCACACGATGTGCCTTAATGCTGCGACCCTCGCATGCCAATGTTACATCAACGAAATCTTCATCATCTCGTAAATTTTCAAATGCTGATGTTATGCTACTTTGGTAGTTATTCCAACGCAGACAAAAATGTTGTGTTTCATCCATTGTGTCTGCGTTTTATTAAAATATTATGCGATATATTTAATATTATTTCAATATTATCGAACGAAAGAAGTTAAAGGAATGCCTTTTTTTTCTTTTGCGTGTGTGTATTCTATCTTTTATCTTTATTTATTAGTATCACATATACTAATTAATTCTCTTCCTCTATTTCCTCTGCTACAAGTTTCTATGATCTTATTTTTCTATTGGTTTCTTAACGATTTTTATTTGAAAATGTATCGACGGTTGCTGTTGTTGTATGTAGTTTAAAATTATTGTTGATAAATTAAAGGTAAACTGCAATGAAAAGTATACAGAGAGAAAATATAATGTAGTGCAAATATTAATTATATTTCTATATTAAAATACATAATATGATTGTAACTGTACTGGAAAAGGAAACAACATAATAGAAACTTAATATTACAATGCAATGTGATAAGGTTTAATTGTGTGAAATAAATTGGAGTCATTATTAAAGTCAATTTCCAAAAATGTGAGTTAGGGCCTTTCTACATGATACCAACGATATAGCAAACATATGTATGTGTATGTATGAGTAGTTATAATATATATATATACATACATATATACACTTATACATATATAGGGTGGGCCAAAAGTCACACCTGCGTGTTAAAATTTGAATAACTTTTTTGTTTATTATTATTTTTTATTATGTTTTTTAAATTTTATTCATCGAACATCATATTTTTACACGCAGGCATGCCTTCGGCCCACCCTGTATAACTATAAAGTCAATTTAATTTAATTTTTTAAATCCACATATACTTTTTGTGTGATTCTTGTTAATTTTAAGACAAACGTAGGTATTGAGTTTTTGACAAGCGCCAACTAATGCTGATGTTACATGATCAAATTTGCCATTCAAATTATTCACACGTACACACGTTTGCCAAAAATCATTTAAATTTTACGACTGTGACATCGTCTGCATGCAAGTTTTAAGCAATTTAAGAGCGACTTTATTTCTCAAAAGTCGTCGTAAAGAAACCAATCAACCAATCAGTCAGCTGTTTTCTTGTATGGTTTTTGAAACACACAATAGAAAAGAAATTTTGAAAATTCGCCTCAATTTTTAAAAGTATAAATGTATTAAGCTCATGTACACAGAATTGTGATATTATTATTTTATTATATTCCAATATTGTCGGAAAAATTGCTCATAAAATATTAACAACCGTGTGAACTTAGAATTTTTGTCTGGCAACATTTTCACAAAAAAAGGTTTGTCATTCCATTGCGAGACAATAATACTGTCAGACATCTGACAATCGTGAGAACAGACATTGGTATGTAATTCCCGGATATTGTACGATCGTTTGTTATCGCCAGATGTGCTTAATTTACTGTAGTGTACAATAACTCGAATGTCAGATAAATATTTCTATGGGAAACATTTCCAGTAAATAATAAGAGAGAAAGTTTAACATCGTTTTTGGCAACTTTTGCCATGCAATAATCTGACAAACGTGTGAACTGACAAGTTTTGCTGGCACATAAATTTATTGCCGCACAACTATGTGACAATGAAATTGTAAGGTTTCCTCACAATGACAATTTTTTCTTTGTCAGGACATTGCCATATCTTACCATATTGCAATATCAAACAATAGTGTGTACATAGCTTTAGGAAAATAAGTTGTGTGAGTGTACTCGTATTAAAATTTGAAAGGTGAAACTTGATCGCATAACTCCTTAATAACGAATATTATGTTTCATGGTTAAAGAATCTACCGCCGGGTGAAAACCCATATTTGACCGATTAACATTTTGGTTCGGCTTTTTAGAAGAAATAAAAGAAATAAGAGCTATCAGTCTGTGTACAGTAGAGTAATTTCGTAATTTTGCGTCTATTGTGAAGAAGTTTGTTTAGAAACTACATGAGATATAATAACACTGACTTAATGGAAGGTTTGTCGATTAAAACGAACATCAGATATGATTTTTTATGCATAATTGCAACTTTGGGTACCGTCAAGTTTGTTTCCTTCTCCCTCCTTTTTTGTTTCTATCTCTCTTCTTTTCTTAACCGTAGTATTGTAAAACAAGTGAAACTTGATGGAAAAATGTTTTCGTGTATGAACATAAATGCAGGTTCAAAAGAAAATTTAACAAAAACTGATCAGTTAAACTTGATAAGTGTGAATCAGCTCAATGCACATAGATTCAACTCGAGCATAGAACGAGGCATCAACGAAACAGAAATTGTTTTTTTTGCCCGTTTCTTTCGCATAGTAATTCATTATTGTTGTTTTGTTTGTCTTTTTAATTACCAAATATTGTTGATTTGTTCTGATGTTTATTTTCTGGGTGTCAAAATTTTTCAATTATTATTTGAAACATTAACTTAAAACAGCCACAAATTTTAAAATTTATACTTTTTGTTTGCCAATTTGTTGACTTTATGATATTTTTCGTTTTGTTTATTTTTCTCTCTAACAGTAACTCATTGAAAAACACCGAGTTTTGAATTTTTCTTTCACTTCTGTATGCTGTGTGGCGTATGGTCAACATTTTTTTCCCGAAAATTTTTAATACACATACGTATACGAAAGATTTGAGATGACGGTCACTTTCTACAGTATACTTTCATTATCAATTGCAATTAACAGAACTGTGTTCAAGTCTACGAAAGCACAACTTCGAAAATGGTACTAAGAAGATATGAAAAAATCTGTAGAATCTGTTGAAGGCAGCATTTCACATTCAGAAGAATTGAAAGATTAAATTTATACTTCATCTAGGTTTTACTTGACTGTGGTCTACAGGATTTTCGCCGGTGACAAGGTTATGAGAAAATGCCACTACTTTACTTTGCCACGATGAAACTGAAATAATGGCCAAAGATCTTTTTACATTTAATTTAATGTTTTCTTAATAAATTGATGTGGATGTTACACAAAATTTGATTTATGCTCGTGTGCACATTGACAAATTGTATAGGCCAAATTATTATTTAATATTATATTTTAACATGTATCCGACTCGTTGTTGTTGTATTGCAATGCTGGAATTAATAAATAAATAAAAAAAACAAATTGTGTGGAGGCACCGCAATCCTACCCAGATGGTAAGACCTTTGTCTGCCTCTGTATGTGCAGGATAGTCGCAAATAACGTGTTCACAGCTTTCAGTGTCACTTTCACAAAATCGGCAGACAACAATTAACTTAAAGGCGACAATGACCTGTTCAAGGCTTAAGTGAACTTTATTCCGCTAAAGCAGCCTATTTGATATTACCCGATTAAGGATCAGGAGCGTTTGGCCAACCGCTGGCCGACACCAGTTTCCAGTTTCAAAGAATTTAATTTCTGTAGCTTTTCGTAAGTCCGTATATAACATATATTATGTATGTATATGGAATTACCTACATATACATACATATGTTCTTTTAACTATTCATTCTTTCTTATTTGCTCCCAGATCGGAATGTGAATGAATAACTTGTCCTACAGATACTTGCTTTTCAGATAAACATGAGTTAAAATCATGTGTGTTCAATATCCATATGTATGTATATTATATATGTATGTATGTCTGTAAGGTTTTATATTTCATAGAAGTAATTAATTTAAAATATAAACTAAGGAATATAATAGAACCTTATTTGTTCGTTTTTCTACAAAAAAAAAGGACAAGCAAAATAAGTTCTAAATTTGAGACGTTTTAAGCTTTCGTGAGTTTATGCATAATTTTTTGAGGTAAGTTCAGTAAATTTAGCCCTGAAAACGTAATTTAATACCAACTTTATTGTGTTTTTAATAAATGTAAATAAAAATAATTAGAACTAAAAAATTATCTTTTAGTACAATTTAGGTCAAAAACGTAAAGTTCTTGAAGGTGGTTAGTACAATATTAAAATTCTCAATGCCATCCCTGCTTATAATTATAATTTTTTTAATATGTATTTTAGGATGTAGTAGGTATGTACCTCCGTTCCTATACAAAATAAACAAAACGATAATAAACTGCAAAAGTGGTGTTAATAAACCCATTGAATCATTCCTGTTTGTTTCATGGTCAAGGTTTTTATTTTTATTTTGAAAAAAGAATAAAAAAAATCCTCTAAAGCATTTCTATTATTATTTATAACTGCATGATCATCTCTCAAAAAAATCTCGAATAGCAAATTGCAAATTTTTGCTGTTTTCACATGCAAACAATGACTATGCAACGGCAAACAAGAACAATTGTCAAAAATACAAAACAAGAAAAACTTTCACTCTCATTTATTTTTTTTTGTTTACGGTACAATAATCATAGAAATAGAGTACAGCAGGAAAATACTATGAATTAAGCTCTCTTAATTGTTATCATTCTTAGTGTACATCCATACGTACGTATTTAAATACACCTATTGGCAACTAATTAGAAATGGTCTTTCTACAATAATGATATTTCTCGAATGTAAATAAATTACCTAAATTTACTGTTAGGCTTTTGTTATTGCATCGATAAATAATTCCTTTTACTATAAAAAGCCTAACTCCTGAACTAAAGAAGTTCCATTTCTTTAACAACTAAAAGATCATCTGTTCAATCCCCGTCAGAGCAAAATTTTTCTGTAGTGTGCATACTAACAGTGCCCCCTTGGTCGATATTTGAGCAATCAAATCTCGATAAAGTAAAAATTTACCCTGTGCCTCCGTAGCCGAGTGCATTAGAATTAGTCATATCAATCTGGAGGTGCGGGTTCGATTCCATCCTAGATCTTGGTTGTTACTTCTGGTATCCCAATGGGCCTAAGAGGAGCGTTCTCCGATCATGATGGATAATTTAATATCACTCTACCCAACATTATTATTTCAAAACGTTTAATGGAAGGCAAGATGATGTATGACCGAGAAGCAAATAAAAATATGTGTGTACACATGTTGACAAAAGAAATAATGTCATAGTGATATGGAGTGAGCAAAATTAGCTTATTACAATAGAAGAACGATCGAAGCACAATAAAAAATATATATATTTTAAAAGAGTTCCAGACCTGCAGACCTGCAGTATTTGTTGGATTAAGTGTAGAAAAGCTGTAAGTCTAAAAAAATATTTCAAATGCAATTGTAAGGCAAATATATGACAACTCTTTTGAGGCGTTAGAAAGGCATTTGGTGAGCAATTAACGTGTTGACTCTGCAATCAGAAGGACATGGTATTTCATTTTCAATTAAATTTTCAAGAGTAAGTTTCTGATATATATGTATGTATATGATATGTATAATGAATTGTTTTAAATATATCGTAAAGAATTATTTGGTAAATTTGTATTTGTTTCCTTTCCTATACTTTATAATATTAAAATAATTTATATGTATATATGACTAAAGGTACGGTCACATATAGCAAATATTTGCCAAAAAACATATAAAAGTCAAAATGGATTGAAGTAATAATTTATTGAAGACCGATGGTATTATATTTACGATAAAGCCCTGTTTCAAATCAAAAGTATATTCAAATAATAACAAAGTGTATATGATTTAGTGGTTACGTTTTTTTTTTGGCAAATATTTGCCATATGTGATCGTCCCCTTATAAACAAAGTATTTTAGTAAATCCAAAAAATTTCTAATTAGTTTCGCAACGCTGTATATATGTATATATATGTGACTATGCATGTAGTAATAGAATAATGCATAATTTTGTGTGGTTTTTTAGTGCTCTAATGTATGTATATATTTATATTTGACTACATGCATACATATGTATGTATATCGTATGTGCAATATAATAAAATGCCATATATTTATTGGGACATTTTTCAAGTCTCTTACTTTTTTGTTGGAAGAAGAGTCGCAGCACTTTTTTGTTGCGCATTGCATTAGTGATGTTACGAATATCAATTTGTAATATTCCCGAATAGGACTGCCAATACTAACATCTGAGATAATATTCGCCGAATGCGAGTACCAATATTAAATTGACATTTAGCGTAATTTCATATTTAATTTTTAGATCTAAAACCATAAATTGAGAAAAAAGAAAACTGTCATAATATTGTAGGCATTTCACATTATTATGACATTTCGATGACTGAATTTCCGTAACATGACATTACATGATTTAATCGTTCTTTAATTCGAAAAAACTATTGCAGAATTATCAACCGACTGACATAGTGGGAACTAAATGAGGAATAATACGATCTTCTTTTACCGATAGCTAGGCAATATTTACTGAAGGAATAAAAGCTTTAAAACTTTTATTTCTGAAGTGCAGCATTCGTCTACCGGCATTTGATTATTAATTCAACATAGTATGAATTAGACTGGATTATTTTAATATATTTTCTTTGTTTTTACTTTTCAAAAAAAAAATTTATGTCAAGGTTCTTTTTTAATAAAAATGATTAAAAATTAATATTATTTTAACGATATTCGGAAAATATTCGATTAAATTTGTCGAATACGAATGTCATGAAGCGAATATTCGGCCACAGGAATACAAATGTTCTTAACATCACTATTATGCATACGTACATATATATATATGGTATTATATAAAGTTATTTTAGTTTCAATTATTTTTTTTATGATAGTAGTTTCTACAAGTGCATTTCTCTAGAGAACTAGAGAGGAAGAGCAAAGGCCACTCTTGTTATAATCTAATCATTTGTTTCATTTTATTTTGCAATGAAAGTGAATTTTTTGTATTCTTCGCCAAGGTTAAATGTTTGTCACTATCTCACCTTTTGTAGATTAAGGAACTTTTAGAAAAAATTTGATATTTTTTCCTTTGTTTAGGGAACAACATTTTTTCGAAACTAATAATTTTAATTAAATGTATTACTTTTTCATTCAGCTTTTTAAGTAAATTGTGAAGATATATTTCGTTTTAAATTTTTTGTCCAAGTTAATTTTTTTGATTGGGTGTTAATAGAAAAGTTAGGTTCTGATTCTCATGTTTTCATTTTTTTAAAATCAAAATACCCAAATTGTTTTAAAATATGTAAGCGTTTTTATAATTAATTTTTTATTATTGCATTAAAATATTCACATTTGAAGCTTAGTTTTTCAGTAACAGGATTGATTTTTTTTTTGCAAATGCATTAAAATATTAAAATGTACACATATTTTTAATTTCATTTAAATATTAAACTTAAATTATTTCTTGATTTTTAATACATTTATTTTTGGAAGTTGCTAGACAAACATTTTAATCGTTCAATGTTAATCAGTTTTTTTCAACTTTTTTATAAATGTTGTATTTTTTATACCCATTATTTTCATACTAAAGTATTTTTTAATTTAAGTTTATAGGTATGATTTTTTTAAAAGATTTTTTTCGAATTTTTAAAAGTTAATAGGTAACTTGTAACTAATTGTAATTGTTTTCCGGGCAAATTTTATCCGTTTTGAACGACCGACCGACCGACCGACAGCGTGTGCGCTTAAATATTTGTTAAAAAAAATTTATTTATTTAAATATTTATCGAGTTTGAAAAATCAATTTCAATATTTCAATCTTCAGTAGGAATTTAAAGTTTAGAACTTTTTATTTTATAGCTACAACAAGGATATTTGTTGTTGGAATATGCGCAGCTGACCCTGACTAGCGTTAAAAAAGCGCATTAAGCAACTGCTAAAAAACTATCCAAAAATATTCACTTGAACCATGCGAACTGCTGCGCCCAAAATAATTCAAACAGTAAGAAAAGCACCGCATACAACTACACCAACAACAATGCGATGAACAGCAATAACACATAGAATATTTGAAAGCAACAACAACAGCAACAACGCATTAAACAAACACCGTCATCCAGCAGGAGTTTGTTTGAGTCGTTTACTTATTTGTTTTTTTTTTGCTCGTGTTGTTGTTGCTTTTAGTCTTAATATTTGAGGGTGTGTGTTTAGAGCAACATTTCTTTGCAGTTTCTTTTTTCGTCTCCATGTATTTTTATTCTCCTGTTCTACTCACTTTTTTGTTTTTATAAAATTTCTACTTTATATATTAGAATTTGTTTCCAAAAAATTTTGGTTGATTTTTTCATATGGGTATTTTATTTTATTTTATGTTGTTGTTGTTGTATTCTGCATTAATGTATTGCGAATTGTTGTAGTCTCGACAACGAATTTTGAAACCGTGAGATTTTTTCTTTTCACTTACTCACACTCTATTTTATACATATGTATATACATATATTCATTTTTTTATTTTATTTGTTGGGGAACATTATTAAAATATAGAAATATTAACGAAAAAAAATTGCATTTGTATTTGTTTAAAAAAGCATTGTGTTTTCTAACTAAGCTTGACATAGTATGAGTGAGGGAATTTTGGTTAAGAAAAGAGAGTAAAATTAGTGTTTGAAAAAAGTACTTACCCAAACACTTTTTTACGATGAAATCAAAATATGGATGTATTTTTTTCCACAAGTAATTTTAAACCACTTTTTAAACAAGAGTCATATGTCATGACTTTATTAGATGTAGACATTAATAGTAGCATAGTACATACATACATACATATATATTTATATTATATATTTAAAAATTTGTTTGCAAAATTCTTTACTATTTCCCCATAAAATTCTCACATGGTTATCGTAACGTCCTTTAAAGTTTGGCCGTCTAATTCATAAAAACTTGCAACAGCTTTATGAAAGTTTATTAGAAATTTTACTCATATACATGTAATAGCAGTTTGTTGAAAGTAGGGGTATTATTGGTAAACACCAGGTACCATTGTTAAGCAAAATTCCTTAAAGTTGTATACATATAAAAACGATTATGGCTTAACATGCACTTGGTAAGCATTATTAATTGCAGCAAATTTAACATTGGTTTGACCGTACTTTAAAGCTTTGTTAACGTGACATTTTTATTTATTTCGATTTATTTGTTTGCATTTCGTGTTTGTAAAAAATTTTACTTTACAAAACAACATATTAAACAAAAATTTATTTGTGAATAATGAAATAGGTTAGGTTAGGTTAGGTTATGCGGCGGACCCTCCCTGAAGTAGAACATCCCACTTAGCTCAGAGCTTAGGCCTATTGTGGTACAAGTAGAAACAGCCAGGTTCTAGGCGTGAATCGAATCCGCATCTCCAGATTGATAAGATTAATGCTCATGCACTAGGCTACGGAGGCACCCAGAGTCACTGTTTAATTATTTTAATTTAATTTTCTTATTTTAGACAACCTAGAAAAAATTCAAGTATGCTACCTAATTCATTGGAGTTACATGGTTTTACGCTTCTCTTTTTTTAACCTCCCTTTATACTGTTACTGTTTTTTTCAACAAAAAAATTTTTAAACTGCGTTTTCATTACGACGTTTTGAAGTTCTGCAAGTCGATCGTGATTATTTTGGCGATCATGTCAAATAATTGATTCAATCCTACAAAATGCTTTCCGCAATAGCCTGGATTTATATTCGAATATGGTTGGTTTCGTGTTGGGAATGTCTGATCGCCGGCTGTGAATGGCTTGTGATACCACAGGGTTCGCCACCTAACCTAACGTAACCTAACCTATGTACTCTGTATAAAAACACTAATTGGCTCCTTAATAACAAGGATAATGATAATAATTTTGAATAATTTAATTTCTTGTTTCTGGTTTTAAGACCATAATGTAAAAATGCTGCTCGCAGCTGTATCTTATATGTTAGAATGTACATACATACATATGTATGTATGTGCTATAAATGCAAATACATAGCTAGGTATTACTTTTAATTCCCTCTATATTAAAAGTTAATATTATTGTTTTTATTTTTATAAATCTACATTCATACAAACTTGTTATATTTATCAGTGATGTTAGCGCTACAGTGATACATAATCTAATAACCTGGTACGCCGCAGATACTAAAGGTCCAGTCAGATTGGTCAAATATTTGATGAAGTAAAGTAAGCACTTGATATTGAAAGCTGTAAAAAATATTCATGGTGAACAGAAAACCCCTTGAAATAAGCATGATAAATTTTTAAATTCAACATTTATTTTTTTTATTTATTAAAAAAAAAACAGAAAAAATTTCATAAATCATATTGTTCTACAATAATAATATTGTTGAAAATTTGTATACGAGTATGTACATAGGTACTAAATTTTTGAAGCCCCTAATGAAATTTATATGTAGAACAGAAACAAATTTAATATATTTTATAATATATGATTCCAATTGTGCTTTTTCCCTTAAAAAAATGTATATGTCAAATTTATTATTACATACTTTATTTTAAAAATAAAAATCTAAAAAAGAAATATGTGTGTTACCATCAGAATGAACAATTAATAAAAACGGCGAAATACTGAAGCAAAGGAAAAATGTAAAGAATTTAGAAAATATTAGTGAGAGTATCGAATTTATTACGGACATACCACGATATTTTTAAAATCAAAAAACTAAACTTAATATGATTAAATATTTCTTCATTCATGATATTTAAGGTTACATTATTTTATGAATCCTAAAGAGATTTCCATCTTCAATTTGTTCCCGTATGCTATTTTTGTGTATAGTAAGTTTCGCACAATTAAAGAAAAAATGTTAACAGCACTGTATGTGCATACATCCATAGGTATGTATGCGTATAAATTTTTTTGCAAAGATCCAACAGCCATACAGTTTTGTTTTTTTATACGAATTAATATTATTTTATTTATTTAGATTTGTTTGTTCATACGTTTATTTTTGCTATTTTCAAGGTTAAATTTTAGTTGGAAACGAACGAATAAACCAACAAACACTGTATATTAAGAGTGAAAAGTAGTAGTTGAGTAAATGACCATAATATTAAATAATAGGAACATTTGTGTGTAGCTGTGTGTGTATGTTTGCGTATATGCACTATTTATATTCTCTTCGTATATGATGACGATTATAGTTCCCCATATGATATTGACGACTGCGATGATGATTTTTGTAGTAGGATTTTGTTTGCTTGCTGTCTCGTTTTTTTCTGTCTGCTTTAAGTTTGCACACTGTTTATGAGATCGTGATTAGTTTGCAACTCACCATCACTCACGAATAATAATCACCCCAATCGCGATTAAGAACTGAAATTTTTGTTCCAGTAAAATTTTTATTCCCCTCGAAGGTAACATTGGTATCGTAAAGTTCACGTGGAATTTTTTCCCGTTATCATTTTCAGTGAATGTAGAAAAGAGAAGAAGATTTAAAATAAATATGTAAATATTAATTAGAAAGCAAACGAATTTAAAATTAAAAATTCTAAGTGCTAAGCTGCGTTTTTAAATATTCAGGGGCGAGTGAATGCACAATTTTTTATGCAATTATGATGATGAGAGTAGGGGTCGTTCAACGCTTGACGTTTCGGAAACGGGGACTATTGTGCAATTTCTTTGTGAATGGCCGGGTCTGGTTGGGTCCAGCTTGAGATTCTTTGGAGCGCCGTTTCTTGGACAACTTGGGCCTGACGGAATTATTGAGATACATCGCCGGCACAGGGTGCCTGTGACGTCCTCTTGGTTTCGACGGACCTCAGGTAACAAAATGGAATGTACGGTGTTACTTGATTCGACCTATCGTAGTCGTAGGTATTATTTCTTCATTGAGTTGTATATAAATTTAAAATATTAACTCGATCCTGCAATACAGCGACATGTACTTGTAAAGCTTGCGATATTTTATACTTGTTGTACATATTACGGCGTTCGATATCGAATGAAATTTCCATATGTTTTAATAAATTTTTTTTTTAATTTCGATTTGAATAGAATGTCGTACTTTAGGCCCAGTATATTTCAAATCAGGGAGATTTCGCAACATTTTGGAATACCCTTTCGAATTATATACTACATAAATTTTAATTTAATGTGAGCTGTAAGTGAGCTTTGTCCATCTCTGATATGAAATTAATTGAATAGAAAAATTCAACACTAAAAATCAGTTGCTAGGATCAAAACATAATTCTCAATATGTGGGTATGCATGGATTCACATACTGAATACATATGTATATTTGTATGTATATGCACTACTAACACTTTAATTTGTATGTACACACATATGTAGCACGTATGTATGTATGTGTGTATGTATGTATGTTTTGATATCAATTCTTATGAGTGGAAAATAAAGCAAGCGACAAAAAAGTTAAAATCGAAAGTGGATTAGGAAGAAAAAATAACACATTAAAAAGCTTGAAAATATCCATAAAGCATGCATACATATGTTGGGCATAAACAGAATACATATTTATATGTATGCATGCATATGTATGGGTATACCATGCAACAATGAAGAAATACTAAATTAATTCTAAGAATTTTTTAATTTTCAAACTAAATTCTACAAGAATGTCTCTAAATTTTATGGTCAAATAAATCAGCACCAATGAAATGTGGGTTAAAGTTGTCTAAAAAAAGTTTATCTATAATATCTACATATGTATGTAGTATATATATGTATGTATGTATGTTTACGGTATAAGAAAAGGCTAATATTAATAACCAGTAATAAGTAAATTAATATCAATAGTACCTGGTATTAATTTGCCCTACATGAAGTCCAATTAAAAAAAAAAAACAATTTGTTAAAGCGTAACTTCAACTATTTGCAAATGGCGATTTTTATTAATGGCAAGAACTTTTGCCTGGGAAACTGTTGGAGATACAGCCATTGGAATCGTTTTCTTATATCGGAGCCCGCTATTTTCCTCCTCTGTCTTACCATTCTCCAGCTTCGACCCATCAGTATATCATATCTGATATACCGTCTCAAAATTGATAGAGTTGGTCGTCCAGTTCTTACGGTCGTTGATATCCATCCGGAAATTTCTGAAGAGTACAATTTCCGCTGATGCGAGTTATTATTGTGAAAAATTGGGGATATGGAGATAGTCCCGCAACGTCCCGTGATGTAACAACTCTTCACCGCCGAAATACCCTCCAATCGCAGGGAACCCGAACGAGCCGGCCTCTCGAAAGTGGTGTATTTGGCCAAAAGCATTCCTTCTATAGGAAAGATATGACAGGGGGGAAGGTGTAGACTGATGATGCTACACCATATCGACGAAGAAGGGCGTTCTGATGTCCCTGTGGATTACTTATAGCTGAAGTGACTATGTCTTCGCTACTGAAACTTTCCGACAACAAATATTATGAGTCTGAAGCTGGGGTTGAACCCAGGAAATTTTTGGATTTGTTGTCAACGTGCAGACTATTTCGACCATCGCCAGCCTCAAAAAAAAAAATTTAAAAAAATTAAACAAATGTTTTTGCTTTTGTTGAAATATATTACAATAGCTGTATTCGTTTACCTAAAAATTTGTGCAAATTTGCACTGGTTACTAAAATGAAGCTTCAAAATTTAATACGTCTGCTTGACATCAGAGGCGCTTCAACACTGCTATAAAAAAAGTGCAAAAAAGCTGATAGTGAAGCTTTACATACTTTCATTTCTCCTACTAACCCTTTCCTCTAGTTCCAGCACAATGCATCGCATGTGTTGGTGTTATCTCCTGAGTGCTGATCAAAAAATAATTGTCTATGCACTACGTATTGCTTAACAGTCGTTATATTTTGACTGCTTTAACTATAGTTCAAACGCGCAAAGTAGCTTAGTTAAACTATGATAAAACTACAAAATAAACTATACGATAAAAATAGCATAGAAAAGGAGCATGTCAGGAAAATGTTACTGTCATATACGCACTATTTTTAATTTCCAATGACAATATTGCACAAATATGGCTGAATTTCTTTGATGCATCATGTAATTTCCTATTGTGTGCTGGGCGGTTTAGATTTTGTTGACATCGACGTCGTGATTTGTAATGGCCCCACCTACACCATCATAATGCTGAAGTAGTTTGACATCAATGCAATGTTTATTGTCTTCATTTTTAAACCCACAACGCGTTTAATCGTTCTGCTGGCAACCTTTACATCAGCTAGTCAACTTGTTATCAATATCAATAATGGCAATTCTGTGATCAATGCAATGACACACCAAAGCCAAAGGCACACGGCCTTTGGTGGCCGTGAAAAGAATCAGTATAGTTCAAGTTTGATCCCAAGAAATTGCAATTTTCCAGCTTACCCCTCGATTTTTCAATTAAATCCTTTGGCTATCTTGGCCTAAACTATCATCCGTAAAATGGCTTGTTCAGTACTGGTAACATTTTAGAGCACAAATTACTCCAAATTTCAATTTGTCATTAATTTTGGGACATCCTGTATTATACATATGTACTGTACATAAAGTTTAAACGTACTTTACCGTATAAACATGACTGAACTACATTCCAAAAACCTGGCTATAAGTATTATATATCAACGAAAGATATTGAATTAAATTTACGATGCTCGATTAAGGTACGATTCTCTTTTATTATGATTTTTCCATATTTTTACTTATTTAAGTTCAACGAAACAATTTTGAAATTATTTATCTATTATAGGAATGACTCAATATTATTATTTTTAAATAACAAATTCAAATTCTCCACTTAATTCTTTAAATGTTGTTAATTTTGCTTTCAATATCTACTAACGAAATTTATGCAATCACAAGTATCCACATTTCTATTTATCGTCTCCATTTACGTGTGAATGTAGTTTAATAATTTACAAGGTCAGGAAATCCACTCGCTTGATATCCAAACAAAGAGACACCAGACATTTTCACAAATACGACCGTACATGCACGTAAAACCTCTTATTCATCCATTACTGCCATAAGTGTAATAGAAAATTCCATAACACTTGTTGCTCACTTCTCTAGACGCAAAAAGTCATAAAAGCCAACAAACAGCAAATGTAAAATAGTTAGACATCAACCGGCAGCAGCCGAAGCCACCCACAGGCCAACAAACAAATAACTTAACAAATTACGTACATATGTATGTACATACATTTGCCATGTCTACACATGCATACATACATAAAATATATATCTACATATATGTACATACTTAAATACGTGCAAATAATGTAATCCCTAGTGACCTCCTCTTTCCCTCTCTTGTTGGTTCCCATAACCAACTTCTAAACTAAACCTAATAATACATAGTGCCAACAAGTATTTTTTCAACACAAATGCCAAAACAAAACACAAGTAATAAAAACAGCAGCTTTACACCACACAACTGTGAACAAATTACATACACATATCCAACGGCATATTCACAGTACAAGGAACAAAAAAAACCATTATGTATGTCTAGCATGCTGGCTGGCTGGCTGGCTGCACCGCATAGTTGAAATGCATAAAAACACACTATTTGTAAATATGTTTGGATGTATGTAGCATAAATATTTGTGAGTGTGTGTAGATGCACATGGAAAGCCAACGTAAAGTGTAATTGAACACACATCTTCACACAAATACAGTGTTTTTTTTTTTTTGTATTTTCTACCATTAGGGAACTTTGGAATAGTCAGTCTAGTCAGAGCACAATAGTTGTCGTCATCATTAATAAATTCATCTACCCCACCCACACCTTTACAGCTTAAAACAATTGTGTAGTTTCGTAGTAAAATAAACACATAGAGAGCACCTAACCTAACTAACCAACCCAACCTTCAGTCATCCATATACATACTATATTCAGACCCATCAGTACAAGTACTCGCTGGCTGGCAGTTCAGATTCAGATATTTTTATTTTGGTTTTTTTCTGCATTCTTTAGTTTTACCATTCATTCATTCATGCATTTTCTATTTAAATTTTTCTGATGGTGATGTTTCTGTTGATTGTTGGCAACGATGATGATGATGATGATGATGATGATGATGATGATGATGATGATGATATACTAAACGGTGACGGAGTGTAAAAGCACAAGAACAAACAAGAAAAAAAGAACAAAAACTAGACCAGATCAAAACAGCTCAGGAATAGACGCCACTACTTATTCTAGTAAATAATGTAAAACAACTAGTTGTTTGGATGAATAACTTGTTCTTTTTCTATAACGCACATAGAGAGACAGAGAGGGTGCATTGATAAGCTGTTAAAAGCCAATCTTTCCCGCAAGCGTGACCGTACTTAAAATTTGGGTAAATTGAGAGATGTTTTATTCTTGTTGCACGAAACAGCGCGTGCTTTTCCTTCGCACTAGTTTGGGCAAAGTATTTGTTTGTAGTTATCAATTAATTGCCATATGGCAGATGGCAGAAGCAAGTACGCAAATTGCCAGGGTATCCCACACAATATAAATTTAAACGACCTATGCCTTCACATAGGAAGTTAAATTATATATAAAATTCTTGAGTATGATGGTCTCCAGCAGTAACAGCAACTGATTAATGTTGGGCAAAGTAAAGAAGCAATCAGCTGTTTCATAAACACACAATAACAAAGTAAATGTTTCCCAACAGTGCAAAAAAAGTTGTAAATTTGTATTATAAAAGGTTTAAAAACTTGATACGAACACACAATAGTTCATTTTATTTCATAATTTAGCTAAAAACTATTTGGTTTTTCTTTAATTAACTTTATACGTTAGAAAAATTACTGTTTTTTATGCGTGTGGTGGAGATTGGTATGGTCACATACTTTGGCATTTCCATTTTGTGGTAAATTCTGTTATTTTTTGCGTTCCCGTACTTTTGTACATTTTTGTTTCTTATTGAATGAAATTACAGTTTGCTCTCATTTTATTAAATTTTTATCAAAAAGTAAAGAAAATTACCTAATAGTTGTTAAAATATCAACACAAATGCTTTCAAGTTGGATTCACTGATTTTTTCCGAACAGAAATTTTGTCTGGACAAAAAGTTTTCACTGAGAGTTTCCTGTAGCACGATACATTTTGAAAAATTTGTCGCGAAAATCAAAGCTGCCATTTAAACCAAAATTTATTAATTTTTCAATGCGTTGAAAAATGTTTTGCTTCGTTTTCTTGTGTCAAAATTATTTTTTTTTTTGGTCATTGAATGAACATTGTGCAGGAACTAGGAAATTAGGTTATGAGTGGGTGGCAATGGCTGGAGTAGTGTTTAGGGACATTTCATTTGAATTTTCCCACCTGAAAAGTGACAGAAAAGACCTCTGCAGGGAGTTAATTCCGCATAAACGCTGTTCGGCCGAGAAATGTATTCTCTCTGTAATGCGTAGTGCGATTCGCTGCTAAATCGACTGCAATCTTAATGCATAATTATCATGCCTTTTTGTATTTGTATTATAGTGCGGCACTATTGGCCATTTCACCTCCGATTGAATCGTGCAATTTAGCAATACTTCGTATAGGGCAAAAAATTAAACAAAACTTTGATAGATGACAATTACAAACTACTTGCAAAGGGTGTCCCAACAAGAACGCAAGATTTAAATTTTAACGAACTCCCTTCACTGTCCATGGTCAGCTGGCTTCAGTTCCTGAGTCAATTGAACTTTGTATGCATGAAGATGCAAATCTTTCGTCAAAATTCGCTGCATAGTGGAATTGGAGACACCAATTTGCTGAGCTCGGTGTCGAATTGAGGGGGATGGAGTTTGAGCGAAGGCGCGTTGTTGTCTTTACATCACTAACAGACCCAGTTTCGGCAAATTTATCCATTAATCTCTTTACAGTTGACTCTTTTGGAGCATTATTGTGACCCCAAATTGATCGCAATTTGCGAACTGTGGCCGGAAAAAATTTTGGTAAAACAATTTCACAATGAGAATGCGTTGTTCATTCGTGGAGCGCTCCATTTTTACTAACCTCGTACCTTCTACTAGCAAACAATAACAATTGTTCACATGTCAAACAATGACATTTCGAATGGCGCCAAATTTAAATGTTGCGTTCTTGTTAGAACACCCTTTACAATTACGAATGAATAAATAATTTATAGGAAAAATAACTTTTTTTTTAGAAAAGGGTTTATGTTTTCTTTAACAATATTTATACTTTTTATTTTATCGCATTAATCAGGACTTTTCAATATTTCGCCCAATGCCCAGTTTTTAATTGTCGGATTAACGACATTTCGATTTTATAAAAAAATTTTTATATTTTTTGATATATATTTATTAAGCCTGAGGTCTTTTTTTATTTTATTTTTATATTTCCTGATGATGTTAACAAGCTGTTAACGAAATATCGAATAATAAAAACAAAATAAAATAAAAAAAGACCTCAGGCTTAATAAATATATATCAAAAAATATAATAAAAAAAAAGGTCAATTAATAATATAATTTAAAAAAAAAATTTTTAATTAATAATTCTAATTGGACCCCAGTTTTCGAATAAAGGAAGAAATTCTTTCAAAATCTTTTAATAAAAATGTTTTACCTACAATAAAAATTACAAATTAGACTGAGTGAAAATAGGACCAGCTCAAAAGCGTACGCGTAAAACAATGAATATAACAAAATTTAAGAATAAAAAAAAATTAGGAATTAAAATTAGTTCGAAATTAACAAAAAAATATCATCAGCATAAATCTTTGTTCTAAAAAAATATCGTTTTTCTAGGTTCAATATACACATGTCCTCGTATGTGGGAGTATATAAAAACAGTACCTCATAAAATTGCTTCAAATTCACAATGTACCCATGCATTTTTTGCACACATGCACTTGATATTCGTGCACTCACCCAAACACAAATAACTTGCATTTGCAACACTCATACAGTGTGACAGTTGAACACCCAACCAGGCCAACTGCAAACACACAAGTTCATTCATTCATTCATTTAGCAGAAATGCAGCCACGTACGAATAGAAAGTGAAAGTTCTCGTTTTGTACCTACAAACTACTACTACTACTACTACTCACATAGTCAGGCATGAACACAAGAATGCACTCAACGTGCATACATACTCGTACATACATATGAATTTTGCTACCATAGAAAACATAGAAAATAGAAATGTTATGAAAGCATGTATTTTCTTTTTTCGTTTTTGTTTTGTGTATAAAATAAGCTTTGATGGCCAAGGTTTTCTAACGTCTACTATATACATATGTACATATGTATGTATGTATCATCATTAGAGTCATCGTCATCATCATAATAGTCATAGAGATGCAGTAGTTGTATTGTGGTCGGTTGTAGTTCGTGTTGATAGTAGTGTTGTGTGCAATGACGACATTGTCGCTTTCACATGCAGCACTCTGGCTTTTGTTTTGTTGGTTTTCTATTCTTCCTTTTTTTTTTTTTTTTAGGAAGGCAGAAAAATCAACCGGTGCTCGACATCACGTGGCATCCTGGCTTTTGATTGTTGATGCAATTCTTTACTGTTTGTATATTCGTATATTTTAAGCTTTAATTTGAAAGTTGCTGTTCGCCACAAGTAGCAAAGGTTAGTGGCAGGACAAACGGTAATACTTCTAGAATAGAAGTTTATTATTTTTTCAATGTGTTGTTGCTCCACATTTTGTTTTAACAGTGAAAGCAACGTACGTAGTATAAAATGTTTTTAAATATATTATCTAGAGTTCGTATACATACATATGTATATGTAGACTGTTAACAAAACATCATAAGTGAAATTTTATAATTTATGAAGAGAGCGAAAACACTATTTAATTAGAAATTTTGGATTCAAAAAAAATTTTAAAAAAATTTCTTCAACTAAGCTAACTTTTCTGTAATTTTACTACTACTGGCGCTACAAGTTGTGAAAAGTTAAAAAAGGGTGTTTCAAATGAGAGCGAACAGAACGTGTAGAGTTGTAGTAGTCGTTGCAGTCGAAGTTTGCAGCGCAAGGATCGAACTTTGTAGTGCGGCACAGTACTCTTTGTCAGTAATAAATTTTCTTAAAAGTGTAGAATATCTTGATGTACTATTTAATATGTATTGTGATTAAAAATAGTATTATTGTTCTTGTGTAATTTTCATCAGGTTATTTGGTAATCATGTAGGAAACTTTGAATATTCTGTTCACTTTTTTCCAGCCCTTATACGAGTAAATACTTCAAACTTTGACTTTAACAATATTGAATCTTCATTAAAAGAAATACTTACGAAATTTGCTGTCTTCATATGACTGCTGTATATCTATACGAATTTCTTACCTGAAAAGAAAAATGAAATTGTTATTAATATTTTATGAAAACTATTTAATTAATAAATTATTTTATAACAGAAAACATCAGACAACATACGTAATTTAAATTGTATCGTATATTGTATATATACATACATATTTATTTAATTTTTTTGTTGATTTTTTATCTCCTAAAGTGCTCCTTTACGGCATTTATTTATATATTTCTTAATAATTTTAACTTTCTGCCTGAGTAGTAAAAAGTCTTTCATACAAAATCTGTCATACAAAAATATCAATTGAGATCAAGCCATTCACATGAATGTTTGGCGTGATTGTAGGATTTGCATTTGTTTGAAAACGAACAAGATGGGGCAGCAAGAAGCGTCTAAAAATAGCCACGATTTGGTTACATCATACTCAGTAGTAGATCAGACTAAAAATATCGAATGCTGTGCAAGAATTATCGAATTACTTCCTTAACAAAACTCTATTGTTTTTTTGTGAGCTTTAATTTTCTGACATTGAAGGTGGCGATGGCTGAAGTAGTTTGCACGTTGAGTACAAAACCAAAACATACCTGGGTTCAACGCCAGTTTCAGAATAAAATCATAAAAAAACATCTCGCATTTTTCTGATTTGCATTAGTGTGTCTTTATGTGTCAGTCGATGTCGGAAGATTTCAGTGGCGAAGGCATAGTCACTGGTCACTGAACAATAACGGCTTCAGCTGATAACAATCAACAATCACATCAGAACGCCCTCCTTCGTCGGTATTGTGTAGCACCGGTGAAGTAAAATAATAATAAAAATGGCTACTAAACCGAAGCTTCAACACTGCTATAAACAAACGAAGTACAAACAAAAGCAGAGCTGTAAAATAATTAATTAAAAGCTTCACCTTCTGGCATTTTCTCTAACTATCCCTTTCCCATAGTTCCAGCATGTGTAGGGGTCATCTCGTGAGTGCTGGTCCCAGATAAAAAAATAAAAAAATTAGAGTGGCAGAAACAGAGATCGGGCGGATAAATACTAGAACGGAATACTGGAAGTCAATGGCCATTGATGCAGAATATCATTATACATAAGTATATCATTCTTTACGACCCGACTACAAATGCCAAAGATATAAAGAAAAGTTTATAAAGGCGACCCCTACCTTCGTCCAAAAAAAAAAATGATTTCTTTTTTTAAATTACTGTCTAAAATTCGTTAATTAGGAAAGTGTACGAGGATTTTTGTTGAGGTACGGTCTACAGTATATAGCTGTAAAAATACATGTATTACGAAAGCGGTCAATAAGATCCAAGTCCGATTTATAAAGTCACAGCGTCCAAGTGATAGAACAGCTTGCCGTCGCTTTGCAGACACCTTGTGACTTGATAAAATCTTTACAAGCAACTAAATTTTACGCCAAATTAGAGTGGAACAAGTTTGCAAAACATACACAATTAACACAATCTGCATTGTTTATTCCCAGCACAATTTTATTTAACAACCTTTGTTAGACATTTTAAGTTTTTTTTTTTTTTTTAAATGGTTTCAATAATGGCAATTGCGTATGACATGATATGAAAAAAAAACGCACACTCAGCAACAAATCATATTAGAAACCTAAAATCTATGAATGTATCCATGAAACATCACTACAAAACATTATGTAGGACACATACAGCTTGTGCTGTATTTGGGTCTAATTTATATACTCTTCATGCTTGAATTTTTTTCTCTTTTAATTCAGTGAGTTGCTTCAAATATGTATTTAAACAATAGTATTCTATTAAGAAAAAAAGTTTATGTCTATAGACTTTCAAGTTCAAGGTCTTACAAAATAACAATGTCTGCCGAAAATCCAAAACAAATATTGAAAAAACAATAGACACAGCCAGACATTCGTAGACTTATTTTTTTTTTTTATTTTAATTCATATGCGGATCGGCAAATAAACAAACAAGAGAATAGAAGCCTAAATGCTTTTTTCTTGTTGTTGCTAATGATGACGGTAATGGTATTGGTTGTTGTACAGCAAACACACACACACAGCCACACACAGCCAAAGATCATTTGCACAATTTCGCAATCAGTAGTCGTGGTATGGGAAGTAACCCAGCAAACACTTTCTATCAAAATTTAGACTGACAAAAGTGGCAACAAGACGTGCAAAACTATGACATGAGAATCGCATTCTTATCAAAAAAGTGAAAGTGTTGGGGAAGAAATGGGCAAAAACCTACAGAATGTATCCATTTACTGTCATAAAGTCGAGTACAATTAGAATTTTTTTATGGTATTAAATTGTCATTGTCATCTAGATGGTCAAGAGTAGTATTGTATTGTTGCACACTGCGAAAAAAGGCCAATCTAGTGGCTGAAAAATAAAAAGAATTATTGATTTAAAAAAGTTAAATGATAGACGTTTTCGGAAAAAGTAATTTCTTTGATAAAGTGTTGTATCAGCTATTTTAAGCGAATTTTCATTATACACGGTAGAGCAAAATTTATCATCCAATTTTGTTTATGAATAACGTTTTTACTAAATAAAAATAAAATATATTGAGTGGAGGACCTGTACAATTTTTTCTGTTAATTGGAAAATATGATATCAGCCAAGTGACTGCCGCCAGTGTTACACATTTGTGCCCGTCTTATCGCATTTTCTTTTTTTCCATTTCTGTTGAATATTCTCCTTAAGGGCTGCGATTGTCTGGGGTTTATTGGCATATACCGGCGACTTCAACTAGCCCCAAAGAAAAAAGTATAGAATGGTAAAATCGGGCGATCTTGCTGGCCATACGAAATCGCCAAAACGGGACAGTAATTCGCACAAGACTAACGGTCAGAAGGCATTAACTGATGCACTGTTTGGATTTTGTCTGGGAACATGTGTCTTTCACTAAAATTCACTGTATGGTGACGCCCTATTGCGTGGCATATCGTCTGATTGATGTGTCTTTGTTCTCAGCAACATCAGCAGCCACAGCCGCGATATTCTCGACAGAAAGACCAGTACGGTGGCGGCCACGACCTGAACGATCTTTTCTGGGTCCAGTCTGTTCGATTCGAGCAGCTAAGCGGCTTAATGTTTGTCCACAGTTGGCGATTAGGATATCTACAACGAAATTCACGCTGAGCTAACACTACCGACCGATTATTGGTTAAAAAAATCGACACATTTATTCCACCCTCTTGCGGAGTATAGCGCTCCATTGTATATCTGTTAGTATTCTGCAGCTGTCTAGTTCACAAATGCCAAATATGACTGACGTAAAACGCTATAAGCAAAAGTTATTACATCTTACGATAGAGTGATTACTTTTGCGCAACGGTCTACGGTTTAGAACCGTAAATACAGAAACTTCTTGTTTTGAAAACGTTTCTAAATCGTTATAGAGATACAAAAAAAGTATACCGGAGTATACCAGAAATTTTTATGGTACCGTAATATACATATTATAGAGTAATATTGACCAAAAAATTAACTGCGAATATGTTCGAATACGACTTTTACATCAGTTTTATTAACTATACATATATTTAAAATGTTACTACTTTTTTGCTCTTCTATATGATTTTGGATGCATTTTCTGATTCTGATTATCTGATTTTGATTCTGCAGCAGTTAACGAAAATTTTCTGCAGAATTTGGGAACCATTCAAAGAACTATAACTTGTGGTTTTGTTATTCAAAAAAATTAGAAGGGAAAGAACTCGGCTATATTTTAATTTATATACCTGGTACAATATGTCTTTGAGCATACATCATTTTCAATGGCAACTTTTCATGACAAATTTAATTTACGTTCGACAACTTTATGTATTTTTGGCCATTCGACACTGTGGACGATATTATTAACATCCTTGTTCCGAATCGAAAACAATTTAAATGCTCATTTAGCTTGTTATATGTGATTCGTGTATAGAATGGACTTAAGATTTTTGTTGCACTTTTTAAATTTTTTTTACAATAATGAGGACATCTTTTAGATTTGATTTTGATAAAACTTAGCGGAACCTTTTAATACATGAGATTCCAAATAATGTGCCAAGTTTGATGAAAATCGAACTGTTTTCTCTATATTTTATGGAATTTTTTGCACGGTATATGGTTGAAAAGGATGCGAATACTTCTCCCGAAATTTTCGAAATTCTATATATTTTTTTTTTATATTGGACCAGTACTCAGTAGATGACCCCTACACATGCCGGGCATTATGCTGGAAGTAGAGGAAAGGGATAGTAGGAAAAATGATAGGAGGTGAAGTTTCAATATCTTGCAACACTGCTTTTTGCACGTTCTTTGTTTTTTACAGCAGTGTTTTGTAGCATCTCTGATGTCAAGGAGACGTATTAAATTTTTGAAGCTTCGTTTTTAGTAGCCTTTTTTTTTAGTAATTATTTTACTTCGCCGATGCTTTCCAATACCGACGCTTTGGTTATCATTCAGCCATTACAAATATTGAAGCAGAATATTGCTGTGTCTAGCGTCTGCTATATACTTTATTGGGAAGAAGCTATAAACATAAATGAATACATATATTCTCGTAAAGAGAGATCTTGTTTTCTGTGTCTAATACAACTTAAAAAACCAAAGCGGTGCGATATTAGCAATTTGTATTAAGAATTACATAAATAAAAAAAAAATCGTTAAAGGAAACTAGCCAAAAAAAATCAATAAAATCCACTTTCTGCCATTTAGAAAATTTCAAAAACTAAAAAATAATAAATTCCTTTATATAAAATAATACTAAATGGCGAAAGTAATTTTGTTTTTTTTGAGCTTTTAACATTAGTTTCATTTGATATTTTTATTCTCCACAAAAATTGCTGTTTGAGTGTGAGTATGACCTTCACCTTAACCTAGTCATCATTTGTCGGACTTTCGGCCATTTACCCTGGCTGCTAAATAGTGCACATATCGTGGCTATACTCATATGAGACACACAACGTCTACGACACTAACTTTTCTATACTCTACACTCAATGAAAACACACTTGCACAATGTTAAAACCAGAACAAAAAACTAATACCAAACAATAGTTGCTGTAACAGTATTAGTAATGAGATCTTAAAAAATAACAACTAAAAACGTATCTGAAAAAAGAAGAGAAATGACTGCAATGAGTTGTATGTTGGCTACAGTACAATGCAAAAAACAAAACCAGAGATAAGAATAAATTATTTTGGTCATTGTGTTGGTAATACATGTGCACACATATGCATTTATATTAGACAGAGAGTTAGAGCATATTATTTTGTTTTTCTGAACAGGGTTGTCAGATTGTCAGGCCAATGTGTAACGATTTTATAATTTCCCTCGAAATATATTTGATTTTCCCAAAACTGTAATCATGCCATGAATGTTAAACAAAATTTCTCTTATCGTGAACGATATTTTTTCTCTTGCATTTTTTCACTTGATTTTTGCTGGGGAAATCCATACAAAATGTAGCTAAATTATTCTCTGAGTTAGATATTTTGATAAATATAATCCCTTTTATATCCAGATCAGTAGTGACAGTGCACCAACGCAGGCCAAATGATTGTGTGTTGTCAAAGTAATGAAGAACGTGGCGGCCGAGTTTTGGAGTTCTCTTACAGATTAATTAAACTGCTGGTAGATCATAGTTTTATAAATTTCAAATCTTCTTCGCTTTTCTACATTCACTGAGAATAATAACGGGAAAAATTCCACATGAACTTCACGATACCTATTTTCTCCTCGAAGGCAAATTAAGAGGTGAAAATTTCATGGGTACAAAAATACCACTTCTTATTCGTGATAGGGGTATATATTTTATTTCTTGTAAAATACTGATGTTTATAGGTACTTGAATTACAGACGGGAAGGCTTGCGTTTGTTCGCATTATTATCATTGTCATACTGTTTGGTTTAATATCTTAAAAAATGTCATACATACTATTAAAATTTCCTCCATTAAGTTTTGTACAGAGTTTTGGCACTCTGACCTGTCCAAAGAATGAATAAATAAATAGAGATTTTTCGTAAAAAAAATAATACAATTGTTCGTGAGGAAATTGCAGATATTTGTTTTTTTTTATCTTGGAAAATGTTCACTTTGTCAAGAAGAAGAAGAAGAACATGGACTACAACTCTCATGTATGGCCTTGTTTCAAAGATTATTTTGAGTTTACTCGAGCGTGTACAGGGGAGGGCAGAGCAACTCATGGGGCACGGTAGGGTATGCAACTCTATTGACTCTCTTGAGCATCGCCGTAATGTGGGTTATATTGCGTTCTTCTATCGTTACTGTAATGGAATGTACTCTAATGAAATGAGGGAACTTGATTGTGCAACTCGCTCATTCCTGCCCACAAAACGTTTATCTTTAAGGGTGCATCCAATTGTTAGCGTATCGCACTACCCATCACAGAGAAAACTCATTTTCTGTCGACCAGCACATACATATGTGGAATAAACTTCCGGCATAAGTCTTTCGTTTCAAAACGAATACTAATACTCCCTCTAAACCTTAATCTCATTTCCTAGTTGCAGCACATTGCATCCCTTGTATAGGGATCATCTAGTGAGTGGCGAGTCCAAGATGTAAAATAAATAAAAAGAATTTGCGTGTATAAAAAGAAATCCATACTCTCCAGCGACCGAAGATCGCGACATAATTCCTTAACAGGCTTTAAAACAAACAGCTGTGCTATAAACTAAATTGTTTTCGATTAATTTTTAATATTTACCCCAGTTGTCAATGTCGACACCAGAACTCAGTCTCTCTCAAATGCGATATCTATTATTGCAAAACTTAATTGATTTTTATTAGAAGAATTCAATATTTTAAAATGCTAATTTAAATTTGAAATGAAAAAATCAGCGTGAGGCCATAACAGTGTCTAAGGTTTGGTGTCGATGTCGTCTTGGTTACTGGGACAAGGGTTATTATAAGAAATATGTGCTAAAAAAACTAAAAATAAGTTTAAAAGAAAGTTTTTGGAACTAGTGATGGTTGAAAAATCTGTAATCTCTGCGATTGGAGAGTGAATAACTGTGTCGACTAAATCATCAGCTACAATATTTGCAGTGAAAATACTGTAAATACTGGGTACCCTCGTAGTCTAGTGCATGAGCATTAGCCTTATCAATATGGAAGTGCGGGTTCGATTCCCGCTTAGACCCTACAGACAAGCTGTAAGAGCTTCGGAGCGTTTGTATTGTCTTAAAAAAAACTTCAATGTGATCAGAATTAGGAAGATAACTATTTGTGATCACAATGAATACAAGATGTGTTCCTGGAAAGGAAGAAAAAATAAAATTTTTGTTGGATGACATTTAAATTTCTGAAAACTATGAAATGAAAAAAAAATTTACGATTCAATACTTTGTAGAAAAAAGTTACCTCCCTAAGGTAAATTTTTTTATATTAAAAAAAAAAACCCTTTCATGGGTTGAACTAATATAAAATCTTATAGCAACTACTTAAAATAATTACTTCATGCACTCACACACACACACACATTGTATTATGCTTGTGCATTAGTAGCAGTGTTAAATTTGTAGCATGAAACTGAATTCAAACTTGTTTCCGTCCACAAAACTGGCTTTGAAAAAAAAAAACCATATTTATTTGAACTCAGCAAATATTTTCTTCAAGTTAAAGATAAAAACCCTGGTGTTTGTGTGTTCAATAGACTGTTGTTAAAAAAAAAGAATGTTTTTTTAAACCCTATTAAAGCACTAACAAAATTCACATACAAAGTGACAAGCCAGACACTTTTTCAATGCTTCTATTGATATTCTATACACAAACACATGCTGTTTGTAGGCTTTAAATGGTCAAAGAAAACCTTAAAATGCAAGATCGCACAAAATAAAACAAAACAACAAAACACAGTCACAGCAAAAGTTGTTTGTTTTAAGAAAGGAAATAGGTTTTTTTTTTTTAGTATGCACAATGGGTTAGAAATATGAACTTTATAGTTAAAAATGTATGTAAAGGAAGTTGGCTTCTCCGATAAAAAAATAATAAATAAAGAGGTTTCTTATTTATAAAATATAAAAATTATTGCTTTGCAATTTGTATTCAAATAATTGTACACAATTATTTAACACAAATTTACTAACTTCTAACTAAAATAGCTACAACATTTTTTTCTTTATTTGTTAACTTTTTCATTATCCATTAGTTATTTCTAGAACAACATTTCGCTAATTGCCATATCTATTTGCCTATATAAATATGTACATAAACACATAGTTCATATAAGAAAGTGTATTAGGCCTGCACCAGACCGTGAAACATTTGCTGCGCAAGTTTGTCGATGAAAGAGGGTAGAGTACTGCGAAAGGGCACAATGTTTAATCTTCATGAAATTAATAAAAATGAGAAGAAGAAAGAAATAAAAACTGGGAAACTGGGAAACAAAAGTTTCATTGTCTGGACATGAATGTAGTTTCAAAAGAGAATATAAAAAAGTTTCTGCAGCAAATGCCACCCTTAAAAACTTTTAGATTTTTCTTAAGTTAAAATAATTTTAATGTAAATGAGCAACAACAATTTTATGTTCAATATTTATTATTGAAAATAATAAACAAAAATGTATTTGAAGTGGAATTTATGTATGTACATACATACATATATATAGTATATCATTTACTCTATGAAAAATATCCCTAAATGCCCCGATTCACTATACCATCGCAGGATTTATTCACAGGGGAATAGTACAGAAGTCTGACCGACGTTAAAAATCGCTTCAAAATGCCGTTGTCAGTTTCACTAAAATCGCCTTAAAATTATTATTTTATGAAAATTTTCATAAAGTTTTCCACATTGTACGACTTGCCAGTCCACAATACCTCCCTTTTCTAACCCGCATGTCATATTTGGTAGATTGTGCGATTGTGTAGGATGTGATTCAGGGTCTCAAGTGATGAAAGAGTAGTAAAATATTAGCTGGCTTCAAATTAAATTTTTTTTAGTTCCTTTTCAAACATGATTTAGCTCCATATTATCTTAGATCTGACATTAGTACATATGTAAATGCTCCAACATTATTGTTCAAAGCTGTTTTGTTATTGTTGTAACAGTTTCCAGTTAGCTTTCCATAATAAACAATGGTGGCTTCATAGTGCTTATACAGATGTTTAGGAGAAGCGCTGAAAGTTATGAACTTTAAGTTGTACTGGGCATCATCAACTTTAAAAATAGTTCAAAAATGGTTCAGAACAAAATTATAAAGATATAGGGGCTGTAGTTTAGCTATTTTATATATATGTAGGGTGGGCCAAAAGTCACGCCTGCGTGTTAAAATTTGAATAACTTTTTTGTTTATTATTTTTTATTATATATTTTAGATTTTATTCTTCGAACATCATATTTTTACACGCAGCCTGTATAAACAATTTTAAAAGTTGGAAACTCTTCACACTTTAATATTAACCAAAAGCTGTTATTACAAAAATATGCATCTCTAACCAAATTACTATTATGTATATTCAATAAAATACTTTAGTGCAGAATTGTCCATCTCTGATTTGCTAGTAGTTTTACTAGTTTAGAAATCATCTCTTTTTCTAGGCTAGACCCGTTGTATGCTTTAGCTTTTGTGAGCACAACATTTGTTTCTGTATTAGTTTTCTCTTATAGTTTTGTGGTGAAAAACTATTCATAGTAAAGCTGAAACGAATAGCTAATGTTTTGCCTATTTTAATGTAAGAAAAAAAAGAGGAAATAATCAACTAATAGATAAAAACATGGTGTGTATGGTATTTTAGTTTTCATTTAACAGTTTCGGTGATCGGTTTAAAAAAAACAAATATCGGACAGCGAAGTCGAGAAAAACAATTTTTTTTAATGAAATCTTTTTGTGGAGACATTTTTGTCTTTTTTTTGCTTTGCATTTTAAGTGATCGCTAATAAATTGCAGCAAATGTGTGTTAAAAAATATGTAAAATGCTCTGAAATGGAAAATGTTCAAAGTGTCATAGAATTACGTAAAGCCAGTATGAAATGTGCATATAAAAAATTTAATGTAACGAATGAATTAAATAAAGCAAAATTAATGAATTACGCTTAGAGTAGGAAATTTAAATCATACATATATAATAATTTATACTGCATTTAATTTAACATAATCCAGTTTTATATACAAATTTTAATTATAATTTGTGTAAAACCCGAAAGCCGTATAAAAAAATTAAATTTTTACTAAAAATCATTTAAATTTTTAATTTTAAGGTGGCGACTTCCTGCCATGAAAATAAGAATAGCAAATAATATTTTATGAAATTTTCAAATAAAGAAAATTTTATCTCTTCAAAAATGCTTAATTTTAATAAAATGTGGAATAGATTTTCGAAATGTTTACGGAAAAAAGTTTCAAAGGGACGAAGTAATACCGGATAAAATTAAATAATTAAGAAAAAGTATACGCTTTCATTATCTACGATATTTAGAAAAAAGTTAAAAAAATTTTTAAAATTAAACAAAAATTTACAAAGAACTTTTTGTAAAAAAATTTTGTATTAAAAAAATTTTATTTAAAACCATTTAATGAACGACTATTTATAAGGAAAAAAATTTTTTAAATAAAAACTTTTGTGAAAGAATTAGTATGAAAAATATCAAAGAGTTTTAATGATAGTTTTTCCAAAAAAATTTTTTATGAAAAATTAAAAAAAGAATATATTGAAAAACTTATTTCAAAAGCCCAAAAACGTATTAAAATAAACAAAAAAAAATATATTTTCAATCTAAGGGAATTTTGCTTTAAAAGTAATATAAAATTATCATATGGCACTAAAAATATAAAAATAAAAGCGATTCGAAAAAAATTTGTGCATTAAAAATTTTTCTGATGATGTATTTGATAAAATAAGTATTAATTTAAATAATTTTTTTTCAATCTTATGTGACTTTTTACGAAAAAAAAGAGAATACGGCTGCTTACTTGGACCAAATATAGATGGTGGAAATTTTGAATTGAATTTTTTGTTTTTGTATAATACCAAAATATTTCTGATGATTTCAAAAATATTTCTGATGAAAATAATAACAAGTGTTTCATGTCTAATTCTTTTTGACAGAAAACGTTACGAACTTTAGCTTGATTCGGATTTAATAATGCCCAAAAATATACCCAATTTCAATTTAAATAAATATAAAAAATGTTTATGAATACGGTGGTTAAAATATTAATGAAAAAAATTTAAATGAGAAAAGTAGCAAGAAAAATTTAGTAAATATTTCAATAAATGATATAATAAAATTTAAAGAAGTAATTTTTTTGCGGAAATGTAGCCAATAAAAATTTAATTGTATTGTAAAATGTATTTCAAAGATCTCAAAGTATTTTCCTTACAAACATCTTCTAAAAGAAAATAAAGTGAATTTTTAAATTATATATAGCAACCAAGTGTTTAAAATAATTTCAAGGCAATGTAGCAATATCGCTGCCAAGTGCAGAAATGGTTTGAAATATAATTTAAATTCTAAAACAATACAAATCATGTGTTAATTTTAATAATTACTAAAACCAATATTATTGCAAAGTATATAGAAATTATAAGTTCAATTTACATGATAAAAATTCTGCAAAGAAACATTTTTATAGAACGCCATTTAATATCAATCAATCTGATTCCAAAGTTCAATTACCTACAACTACTATCAACATCTTTAGGTAAAAATATATTTGAAAGGAAAAAAAATTATAAACATATAAAAAAATCTTCAAAATATAACTCCAAATTATCAAATTCAATACATAAGCACAAGACATTTCAAGTTTTAAAATTAGTATTTATTTATTATTATTATTATCTTTTTTTTTTTAATAAAAAGTTCATTTACCTTTTTAAAAATTTAAATGTCAAACGAATTTTGAGTTTAGTTTGTTTGTTTAAATTCGAAAATAATAATAAATTAACCAACAAACCGGTATCGAAGAAATTCTCTTTTAAATTAAAGTGCAAAAGTAATAGAAAGAAATACAATGTGTATGTAGGTAAATATTTATTTTAAACTGGCTATAAAGTTTAATGCAAATTAATAAATGTTTTTTTTTTTTATTCATTTACAAAAGACTTCAACTAATTTGGAAGTTTAAGTAATTGTCCATTAATTATAATCATCGGCGGCATGAACTAAACATGAAATGTACTAACTCCCCGAAATTTTATACTCGTATACAGGACAACAACAGTGATTTTTGGGGACTTTTTTCACTGTTAGTTAAATTTTTTTGGGTCCCAATTTATTTTTAAATTTGGCGACTTTGTTAATTTTCCCCAAAACTTTTATATATGTTGAAAAATTTTTTGGAATTGAGTTCTTTCTTGGAGGACTGAATTTATATAAACCTAATTTCCAAAAAAAAAATTTAGTGAACCTTTTCCATATTTTTTGGGGCGGGCACATTAAGTACCGAAAAATTTGTGAATAAAATGTATATTTTCCAGCATCCAATGTGGCCAATATTGGTATCATTTTAAAGGCTTTTTTTCCCTTTATTTTTTCTTTTTTTTAAATATAAAATGGATATCAAATTTAAATACATTACCTGGGCGTTACACGTTAAATTTTTTCCTGTCAAATTCTCTCATTTTTTTTCTAATACACTCACACTTGTAAAATTTGATGAGAGTTTGCTTGTAAATTTTCTGGGCAACTTCTGTTTAAAATAACGGGCAAGAAAACAGCTGATACCTATTCTTATGAACAGCGAAGCCATCTGGATAAATGAATTTGCTTTTAAATTGCTCAAAATTTGCGTGTAGGCTACGTCACAGCTATCGATACACATGAATTTTGAGAAGCTGTATGTGTAAAAAATTTTAAAGCAAAAGTTGAACGTGTGGCTGCATTGTAAAGGGACTCATAAAAACGGTTAAAACATCGCAAACTGAGCAATTTTACACGCTCGCAAATGAACTGTCATAATTTGTATGGAAATTCATTTGCACAAACTTTGTAAACTTGCCCAACAATTTTGACTCGTAAACTTGCGCTGCTCAATTGTCCATTTAGTAAAACAGCATGTCGTCACTTTTTTCCAAAAAAATTTTAGTGTTAACTTATCACAAATAGCAACTTCTGCAAATAATCTGGACAAAAGCAAATTACAATTTTTAAACAACAATTTTAATTTTTCGTATTTTCTTTAATGTATTTCTATATTGACGTTTGCTGAAAACGGTATTGCAGATCGACCCTGCATTATCTCCAGTTTTTATTATTTTTTTATTAAAATTTAAAGGAATAAATTTTTTTTATTACTAAAGATTTTTTGCATAAAGATTTTCTCCATCATGGTATTCCCCGAAACGGCCTACTAAAAATTTTCTAATAATGATATTTGTTACTTCATTGGTGACATGATGCAATTACTAAAAAATTTACAGGCTTTCGTGTGTTTTTGCTTTGCGACATAAAATGTCAGGAAAAATTTCCACTTGGAATATTTAAGCACAAATAATACAAAATACCGATTGTAATAAAATTACGCAAATTAAATTGCTTATCACTTTTTTTTAATAATAGACTTGTTAACCAAATGTGTTTCTTTAAAATTTTGACATTCTATGTCGAAAACTTAAGCAGAGAAAAATAGTAATGACCTGACGTAGTGATGCTACCTGGTTTATGATTGGGGACTTAGTTAATACCGTCTAATTATCCATGACTTAAAAAGTTAGAAAAATGTCCAATAGTTTATGAAAAAAGAGTGTTATAAAAATTTGGCTTGGGGTACAAAAAAGTGGGACAAACTATGACATCCGGTTTGGAAATTTCCATTCGAATTTTTATAGAAATTTCAATTTTGGTTTGAAAACCAAACCAATTTTTTAAATTTTAGTGTTGTTTTCTAATAAATATAATTGTTAATATGTAATACTTGGAAAGTTTTGCTTGTCAAATTTAGAAACATTTCGGGAGACACCCGCAGAGGTGTTTCCTGTCACTTTTAGCTTGGGAAGATTTAAATCAAATGCCAATAAACACTACTCTCTCTATCCTCCTTCCCATAACCTAATTTCCTAGTTCCAGCACGATGCATCGCATGTGTAGGGGTCATCCCCTGAGTGCCGGTCCAAGACAAAAAAAAAAAAAAAAAAAAACATTTCGGGTGCTTAAAATATTGAAGTCCCTGCTGAGAAGAACAAGATATTTAATATTTTCTTTGTTCACATGTACATATTACAAATTTTCCTTTCTCATTCTAATAGAATCTGCGGCCAAATTATGGCATTCGATTCGAATCGAAATTTCTAACAAAATTCTATTAAAATGTATAGAAATTTCGTTGGATATGGAATACCGTACTCTGGGCTCGGTATCAAACAAATCAAAAATTTTATGCTCCACTTTTACATACAGCTAAGTATGTGCATTGTACATACAGATTGTCATATTTATATACAGTTAGACCTTTCTGCATATCAACTGCAAGTTTTAAGTATCTGCTTAAAGTCTGTCTGTCTGCTCCATCTTTCTATTCCCAAAGCCAAATATTTTGATTAAAACTCCTATAGAGTGCAACGGTGAACTCGTACAGATTTTGTGATTTGCGTGCGAAAGTCATGATGTGTTGATTATTATGTTTAGTAGAATTTTTTGGGGGGTTATACACGATCATTTGGTGGGTCAATGAACCCATTCCAGTCACTCGCAATCACAATAACACTCTCTCTACTTCTTACTCTCATTGTATTTTTTCAGCTCGTAATATTTTGCAAAGATACATTAAAAGTACACATTCTACACAAAGAAGTAAGAAAAAAGCATTTGTATGGTGGAGCTTATTCTAAAAACAAAATTATTACATACACACATGTGCATGTACATTCTACATTCATTCCATCGGAGAGTAAATACTTACATGCATACACACACATATATATTTATTTATTTTGCGCTTTTGCTGAAAATGATTCTAGAAAAGTATTTGAACATATTTTTGTGTAGTTTTTTTTGTTTAAATTTTTTTTAATGTTTAAAAATAACGACTGCAAGCTTTTTTTTATCAGACGCCCGCAATTTTTGAAAAATCCAAATAAATAAAATTCATAACTTCCTTCCGTACTGAACGATTAGTAGTACGTAGTCTTACATGTTTATTTAATTTGGTAAATATGTATGTATGTATGTATGTATGTATGTGTTGTGGTTGATTTCAAATATTAAAAGAAGCACTTTGTTAATTTAGTTGACTTTAGGACTGTGTGTGGTTGTTTAGTTTCTTTATTTGCTAAAAGTGTAGTATTTGTATGTATGCTTGTGTGTAAATGAATTTCGAATGCACTTTTTATTCCAATGTTGTTGTTAGCAGAATTTAAAATTTTTGTTATTTTTTTTCACTTCTTATTTCTTTTCGGTGTTGTGTTTTAAAACCCAACGACAATTTATTTCGTATTGTGTTTGTCAACGTTTATTTCATTCTTTTATTTTCTATACCTACACACATCCATTCATTTTATAGAATGGTTTTTCATACGTCAACGATTAGAAGAAGTTTATAATTAATTTTAAATATTTTCTAACAAACTTTAGGGAACAACAACAAAAACATTATAAGTATAAAAATATCTTGAATTTCTGACAATGCAATAAATTGCAAATCCGCTTGAAATATGTACATATCGAGCCTTTGGTACAATACTGTAGTAACTCAAAATTGGAATTTTTTGAGCTGGGTATGCAGAAATGATCCTTGGGGGAAATATACATATATCTAAAAGAAAAAATATTATGGTTCTATCTCTAACTGTTCAGATTCTACAGCTACAAATGTCTTTATTGCCTCCAGCTATTTCCAACAATATTTATTTGCAATAATGAAATATTTTCTTTATGACAAGAAATTTACAAACAGCAAACATTACAAAACATGCCTCTTTATTTAAAAACTTGTAAAAATATAACTTTAGTAAACGAAAATACTATCAAAAAATGGCTCAAAACTTCAAATGCATTTTTCTCAGTTCACGATTTTTTGAATTATTACGGTATTGCACCAAAGGCTCGATATGTATGCATACATACAGTAGCACTGCTCGATTTACCCAACCCGCAAAAATCAGGCCTGTTGCAACGATCGACCTTTGTTTATTATACTTGAAGGACACACCATTTTTTTTATGAAAAACTTCTTTTTAAGAAATAATTAAATTATTAATTGTTCTAAACCACGCTTCTAAATAAAGAACACATATAATTTCTAAAATAATATAATATAATATGTATGTATGTATGTAATAATATTACTTAACACTGTAGGCCTTTTTTATAAAAAAGTTTTTTTAAATTATTTATTTTTCGATATTTCGGTAACCCTTGGTTAGCATCTTCAGGAAAATTATATTTTTTTCCGAATATAATTATTTAACAAACATAAAATCAAAATATTTTATATTATTTGTAAAGAAAAATATAAAAAAAATATAATAGAAATTAGAAATATATTAATTGATAAAGATTTTCCAATAGAAATAATAAATAGTTTATTTAAAAAATATAAGATAATATCAACAACCATTACACATACAAGTAACGCACAACCCAAATTATATAAATCACTAACATATATACCTGGAATATCAGAGAGATTAGAAAAATCTGTTATACATATGATAGAACAAATTATAGAATAACACATAAGACATACAATACTTTAGGAACTTGAACTTAGAAATTTGTAAAATTTATTATGTCCAAAAAAATAACCAACTACATTTATGATGATAAAATTGAAAAAAAAAACTTACGACATTTCTCAATGGATATTCAAATAGTTAATTTTCTATACTGCAAAAATTAATAATTTGAGATGGTTTTAAAAACGTATAGTTTTAGTTTGTGCATGCATATGCATGTGATAAAGATAGTTACAATTGTTTATTGTATTTGAAAGTGCTTTAAAATTTCAAATGCGCAGTTTAATTTTTAATAAAATTCTCCATAATATCTAAAACTTCTTAATTAAAAAAGAAACTCGTAATGAATATTAAATGCTTTAATTTTTTTTTTGGAATTGCAATAATTTATTGCTATAGACTGTCATTGAACGTATTCTATTAATTGTTAGTAATCATAAGGTGACATTTCATAATTGTCTCATTATAAGAAATGTTAAATGAAATCGAAGTATATTTTCAAAAAAGATGCTTATGCCGACAAAAAAAGAAAAACATCAAAATTTTAGTCGCGTACAGCTGAAAGACAAAAATTAATATTTTTATAATTTATATTCAGTGCAAAAAAATAAGTCGCAAAATAATTTCACCACACACATGTAACATTTTTCCTTTATGATAAACGGTTTGCTTGCTTGCCTGTAAAAGCCATCTAAGAATCTGTTTGATGTCTGCATAGATACATAGATATGTTGTATATGTATGTTGCAGATGATAGATGAAATAAAACATAGATACTCGTACATACACATGTATAAATTTGTACTATACCTTTGATCTATCTACATATACATATATATATAACGCAATGTGTGTTTCTATGTTTGTTTGTAACTTGTAGGAGACCACGCTCACTTTAAATTATGTTACTTCTTCCACATAATTTTTACAGATTTTTTAATATATACAAGGATAACTTCGCCTTTTGTGGAATAATATTCAAAATTATTTTTAATATGGCCCAGGGGGGGATGTGATTGGTTACCCGTCCCAAAAATTGATTATCAAATAATAATAAACTTTGTCGTTTGTGGACCAATTTTCAAAGATTTTTTTATACATGGAGAATTTTTTTTTGGAAATGGGGGGAAGGAACTGGAAAGGTCCAAAAATTGTTTATCAAATATTTTTCATATTTGTGGACCAAATTCATATGGAAGAGGTCCACTAAATTTGTGGCGGGTGAGGGTGGCCGCCTTTAAAAATTTCTACGTCGTTTGTGAACCAATTTCCAAAATTTATTTTCATATGGAAAAATTCTGCCACAATTTTTTTTTTAAATTTGTGGGTTGGCACCATCTCATCGATTGAAATTCGCTACGTAGACTCCTCTTTCAATGTTTAGATCCACTAAGAAGGGATTTTTGGATATTCTAATGTTGAGGGTGTAAATCGATAACCTAATACTTCAGAAACTAAGAGATGGAATACAAATTACAAAAGCATATAAATGCTGCTGAAATATAAGCGGACATGTGTTTGGTGCTCTTCCTAATATGTATGTATGTACTTTTTTTTTGCAAAGATATACTATCTCCAAATAGAACATAGAACAGAGCTTTTTCCCGTAATATTTTCTTCTAAAAATCATCTCTAGTGTGTTTTCCTCTTACTTTTTCGAAATTCAAACATATATACAGTAAAATTGTATCTTTGTTCTTTTGGCGCATTTAAATAGTGCTTATTTGCTATATTTATACACCTCCACGATATTTTTATTTTTAAAAGGGAACCTTTGTTATTTTATTAGAAAAGGGACTATTGATATAACAATAAAAGTATAAAAATTTGATGCAGATCGCTTATCGGAACAATATGGATACAAAAGTGGGCGAGATTAAATAAGTTGGCGTGGGGTAGCGAAGCGCCCCTGGTTAATCTCGTTTATAATAAAATCAAGAATTTGCTTGTAAAATGCACTTATGTTTTCTTGTTGAGTGTCTGTCTCTATGTACGTATAATATATTTTTATTGCCTTTTTAAAACTTCTTTTTTATTTTTGTTAATTTTCCTCAATTTAAAACAATTTACGGAATTCTATGTCTAGTAATAAACATTTGTTTGCTTTTATTTATTTATTTTATCATTTTATACAATTTTGTATTTCTGTATGATGACTGGAAGTGTATGCTCGTACGTGTGTAAGTGTGTATACGTAAATGTTTATTTCATTTATTTGTTGGTAATGTGTGAGCATTTTCGTATTTATTTTGCATGTTCTCTCTCATATGCAAAAATAATCTTACATACATATGTGTGTTAAAAAGTATGTGCAATTACTAAATAAATACAGATGACATATGTATGTACATATATACGAGTATATGCATATAAGCAGAACAAATATGGTATTTGCTGTATTTCTATATTATTAGCTGGTTTATTTTTTTTGCATTCGTCACACTCTCTCACATGCACGCATTCATACATACCAAAAAGGTTAAGAAACTTATTGGGTTTAATAACATTTCACAAGGTTATTAGATAAACAACAAAACAAAAACAAAACAAATTTAGCATTTATAATAATCATACAGAACTCACACACACACACATACACCCATCCGCAATTAACTTAACTTTACTCCACCCCTCCCCACACCCACTCCAAATGAATACTCTTATAATGCAAATACATTTTCACTTCTTATACATACATATGCATGCATGTGTTTATAATGCAAGAGAGGTACAATGGAAAGTGTACGTTTGTTGATTGTACTTAAAGTAGAAGTACTTCTCTACTTGCAAACAAACAGACACACACTCTCTTTCTCTCTAACTGTGCCCTCAAATCGAAAATTGCATTGAAGCACCAATTGTTGCGAAATAATACAAATTTTTTATAATCACAAATTGTTTCTTGAACTGCAACAACAATATACATACATACATACATACACACATGCATACAAAAACTTTTTATTGTTTTTAGTCATTATTAATTGATCATGATGTTAATGATCTGCAATATTGACTGAGGTGGTTGGCATTGTTTTTTTTGGTAAGACACAAAAACGTTTAAAAAAATGTGTGTGTGTGGGGAAAATGAACGTATCTTTCGAAGTTTTAACAATTTTTGTTAATTTTATTTTTGCAGTATAAATGAAATTTTTTAAATTATTTTATTTCGCATATATACGCATGTCAAAAAAAAGTTTTTTAGGTCTCCAAAGTGCAAATGAAATTGTTTACATCATCAATACATTTTCCAATAAATGTTAAAATTATAATACATTTTAATATTAAAATAATAAGAAATGAAGATTGTGGCAATTATGTTGCAAATATCACAGTTAAACTAAAAACTCGTAAGAACTAGTCAGTCTAATATCAGTGTCTGGGTCTTGAACCGTGATTCTTATGCTTGCACAGTCAAAACACTAACTACTCATCCAACAATATGCCCATATTATAAAATAAAATATTTTTACAAGTTTTACAAAATTATATTTTGAAAAATATATGTATGTATACATATATATATATATATGTATATATATATGTATGTATACATATATATATATACGTATATATACATATGTGCATTAATAGTACAATCTCCCATAAGGAACACACCATTTGGGGGACACTGTTGCTTTGTCACTGTTATCTTGAGAGGTGATCCCTCTAGTACGAAACATATGTATCGCCCATCCCTTCGATGGCCATTCAAGAGCGGTTTTACAGTACATAGATAATTGTGTAAAGGTATGTACGTATGTACATGTTTTCCCTGAAAACTTATTGAATCTAAAAATTTTGTGAATGTGATACATAAAAACTTTTTTAATAATTTAATTAGGTACAAATAATACGTAAAATATACAATTTCCTTAAAGTTAAATTTTTCTATAAAATAATATTTCAATTATATAACCAAAAATTAAAATTAAAAATTTTATAACAGTTATCAGCAATAAAATCTTCATTTGAATTAAATCAGCAAAATATGAAATATTTAAATAATATTAAGAAGACCTAAAATAATGAAATTCCATTCTTGACATCACTAAATTATATTGAGATAAATTTGTTAATAAAAACTTAAAATGCAATCTTATCTTTATAAAAGCAGTTCGAGAAAAAATACAATTAAAAAACAAGTTATACAAGCATTGTTGTTAGCAACAATATATTAAGCCAAGAGTTTTTTTTTTAAATACGCCAGTTAATAGAAAATATTATCAAGTATAAATACATACCTATCATTTCCTTTATCACACAAGATTTTGTCATATTATTTTTGTATTTTATTTCAGTCAAACGATGGCTAATATTTCATTCATGGCACACGTAGTTAAAGAGAATATTCATGGTCAAGTTTAAATATGTTGTACCACAAGATGTATCGGTAAGTAAAATGAGTACACAAATATTTGAAAGCTATTCCTAGTCAAACTCATAATAGTCATGATAAAATGTGTAACGAAATATTTTACTTTTACGTACACTCATGCAGCGGCATGCACACCCCAATATAATACTAATGCATATGTATATGTACATACATATGTATATGTATACGAACTAAATGTCTGTCATTATTAAATCATTAACAAATTAACACCATAATGAATGTTGTTTTTAGTAAATAAATGCCACCACATCAATGAAAAAATTTTTAATTTTAAAGAGATAATATTACAAATTAAATAATTACATACGAACGTACGACCATACATATGAATGTTGTATGTTTATTTTTATTGCACATACCACTCATGACCAACTGACTGACTGACATAAAATGTTTGGAAAACTGAGACAGAAACCAACAATGGTAAAAATTGCATGTTGCTGCCACTATTTCTTTGCGTTTTTTTTTTTAACTGTTCGACACACTAAACAGCGCTTTTCAAAATCTTAAATATATGTATGCATGTATGGTATGTATGTATGCACGTGTAGCTATAAAATTACATTGCAACGGAAAATCCACTTTACATCTTCGTTCACAGTATCAATGTGTTTCTCTAGCTTTTTGTCCCCTTATCCCTTTATTCTTGTTCTTTTACATTTTTTTACAACAACAGCAAAGCAAAAGTAGAGCATGCATGATCCATATACTATGTACATACTCGTGCATATTTATTGTTGTAATACTTAAAGTACGACTGATAGGCAGGCAGCCTAACCAACTAAATACATATAAATCGGGCAACCAAAAGAACTAAATATAAAATAAACCAACCAACCGACTTACATACATACATACATACATACTTATATACGTAGAACTAAAACAACAAACATAAAAACAGATTAAATCCAGCAACAACAAGGAATACTATTATAATAATAATTACAACAAATGAACCTACAGCAACTACACATTCATAAAAATAACAGAAAAATATGGGTTGGGAATTATCGCTACTTATTCGTAGATATTTTAAAAAATAAAAACAACAATGTTGTGAAAAATTTTCCACAACTTCAGGGATAGATATTGAGATTGCACTATGGATTTGAGAGTTGCAAAATTCTGCCACTTTAAACTAACCGATATGTTATTTAATATATTAATTTCTCCATTTCCTCCTAAAATCACGTTGTAGTTTGCTATCAAGGGCTGTCAAACAAAAAATAAATTACGCAGATTCTTCAAACCACAGATGTCAACTGACTGGAGCAGTGCTGCCCTTTCAGTTAATTCTTTCGGTACAAGTTTTTGTTTTATTCACAATAAAAATCAAATTTTGTCATTGTTTGCCCTATAATGCATTGAATAATATAAAAAAAAAGTTGTTTCAAGAAATGTTTTCTCCAAAGTGGTTTTTTAGAATAGTTGATGTAAAAAGTACAGATTGTTTTAAGACAATGGGAATTTTTATTTTTAGATATTTAACTCATTTTAAATAAATTAAAACATAAATAAAAAATAAAATATTTTTAAAAATTAAATGTCCCTTTAAGTTGAAAAGGCAAAATATTTTCATGCTTATCGTTAACGCAAAACTTCTCTTCCTTCGTTAATGACTGTATGTAGACTGTATCCAAAAAGGGCCGAATTTTTTTTTTATCTTGCACCAGCACTCAGGGGATGACCCCTACACATGCGGTGCTGGAACTAGAAAGCTTATCATTATTATTTGAAACTGATGGGGATTTCATACATGTGCGTAGATAAAGAAAACGAGTTTTTGTAATATTTTTACCAAATGTAGGGATCTCAGTAATCTTTGACGAGCACATTATCAGGTGTGGTTATCCTATTGTAGTCATCATTATTTCAAGAGCATTAACTTGTTATAGCCTGTTTTGCTTACTTCTATTGATGTTCATGTATTTACGAGTGACACGACTGATTGGTTGATGCAACGATCTCGGTAACGTGAATATCTGTAAAGTACTTCAAACAATATTCTAAAGGATCAGATTAAATTTTCTTCATATACTCCACGGGCAGTCCGCTCATCCTTTTCCCATCGACAGTCGTCTAACTTTTTAAACGGTTTCAAAAATTTTTCCTGAATTTCCACTTCAACGGACTCTGCTCGAATTTCATTTTATTCAATATTCTCGGAAAAAATTTTACGTGGACTTTGTCGTGCTAGCTCCTCTATGAAAAAAGAATTATTTTTCTCAAAACTGCCCATCAGGTCATCCAAAAAGTCCTGGCTTTCAGTGTGACCCCAGGTCAGAAATACCTGATTCATCGAAATCGTTCCCAGTATTGAAATTGAGTCCCATTTTAACTTTTTTCAAATGAGTTTGTTTACTATTGGAGTGCAAAAAGACGTTATTTTGTATAACATAATTTAGATCCTTTGAATAAAATTTATGCCACATAATGTCTTACTAATTTAAAAATATAACACACATCCATTTCAACTTTTTTTTAATCATTAATGATTGTTATTAAAAATATATTTTCCCTAGGTTTTTTGTAAATACATTTTTATAAATTTATTTCATACTTTAGTAAAAAACAGGGCTTTCTTTCACCGCAAAATATATAAATTACCAAATGTTTGGAAACAAAAAATATTGTCCGATATAATAATTTTAATATTTGCTTTTCAATTATAATTTGAAAGACTTCCAACTTTTATGCTGTATGAAAGCAAAACGGTAGAAACAAAACAGTTTTATGTAGGTGCAGTAAGAACTACAAAATGTCAAAAACCATGACGCCATATGGCATCAAAGTACCGAAAGACTTAAGAGGTGGTTCTTTCAAAAAGTCAAAAAGCAGACTTATGCCTTGTACGCATTTGGTATTTCTTTCGTTGTCATTTTGTGACGACATTATTGGAATGTTGCCACTATTGCATACTATAATGTTTGCTTGCGATGTCGCAAAATGCCAAAGTGTGTACACACCATTATTTACCCACTATCGTGTAAATCCTACATCATCAATTTATAAAATATTTAAGTGAATTGATTCAAATGTTCCCAAGCAAATCATTTTTATTATGGGAACCTACAGACATGCCGCAAAAGACTCGTAATGCAATAGATCATAAAGCTGTTATATCAGAGTCTGAAGGCCGTACTTTATGTAGTAACAATGATTTGCCATATGACTACATTTGTTGCAAAGAAATGCTACGGATATTCAGTACATATTTGTCGTACAGGTTATTCTAAATTGAAATAAATGCCCTGGTTTATTATTGTCGAAAATAGTTCCAAAATCAGCTTAAAAGTGTCGTGCCAGTATCGCAAAATCTTTTAAGATTTCAAATATCCTGTAATTTTTTCGTAATTAAACTAAATATGCGAAATTATGAACTGTTTGCTTTTTATTTTCTATTCCGGCCTACAGTGCTGAAGTTCGAGTATCTGCAGTGTAGTGCTGTAAAACAACCATAGAGACAAAGCTTGAGCATTTATTCTACTCCTAATACTCAAAAACACAACACAATAATGTCTGTCTGTGCTTCTTTCTGTCCCTCAACTCGGCTTGTTTATGTGGCTGTCCGTCCGTGCGTCTGCCTGTCCGCTGTTATGGTCGTCCACTTGAGTTGTATGCATTTTATTAAATGTGCATTTATTTATTTTTTGTTAATGTGGTTGTGTGCAGTTTATTTTTTAAAACATTATTATTAAAAAAAAATAAAAAAATGTGTGCTTTGAATGCATTTGCTTTTAAGTTAAGTAAGTGTTAGTTGCTATAACAGAGTGTTTGTCTGTGTGTGTGTGTGTAAATTTGTGACGGTGATAAAGTGCATGAATAAATGTTGACTCCAATATTCATGTGCACAACAATGATGATGTTGATACAAGGAGCTAGCTGGTTGGCTGTTGTTGTTGTTGCTATTTTTCTATATGCATGCATTTGTTGTTATATTTGTGAAGCTAACAACTAGCAATATGCAGTTGGCCTTGGTTTCAGTTTCCGAGAATAACTTGCTTCATCAGTTTGTATTGTGGTGTGCTTTTGAGAATAAATATGAATTTGTACAATGCGTGTGTGTATTAGAGTGTGTTCGTGTGCGTATGAGTATGCAATTTTAGTATTTAAGCATCCTATTTCTCTGTTTGCATTTTGACTTCATATCAGTATGTTTTATTTAATTTTTTTTCTGGGTGTTTTTCTATGTGTCTACGTTAAATATTCAACTATAAAATACGGCCTTGAATGGCATCAATATAACGTTATTGTTGTTGCTGCTGATGTTGTTTTTTGCTCTTGTGTTGTATCTATTTACAACACAGCAACAAAACATTAATAAAAACATTTTTAATACAAAAGGATGTTTACTAAATAAACTTAACTTTATTTAATACAAAATTCATACATACACTGTTAATTTAATATGTACATATGTATGTATGTATGTATGTATGTACTTAAGTAAATATTGTGTATATTTTTCTTCATATCTGGCTTTCTTGTGTTATTTTGTGTTTTCTAAATGCAATAAAGTTCTCTCATACGAATTTAATCTAAGTTATTGTTATTTTTTTTTATACATAATTTGACCATGTACTCGCACTATTCATTAAGCACTAATTAGAGATCAAGGCTAACGGAAGTGGAGTTTAAATGAATTGCAATTAACTCTAGCGTAATGTGAAGTGTACTTAGTTAGAGGGTTAAAATTTTATGGGAATTTTACTGATTGTGAATTCAAGAGAATTTAATTTTTTTTTTATTTTAAAGAATTATGAATTATTTTGCTCAATTAACAAACAGTCTGAAGTTTTAAAATGCTGAAAATTAATATATGTATGTACATAAATATGTCAAGGCTTTTATTACTTAGAATAAGCAATTCTGCCTAAGATTACAGTGTGGAGGGTGTCGAAGTAAATTTCTTATGGTTTTTACACCAAACCAGATGGGAATTTCTGATCAGGAAAAATTTCTCAGTTCTTCTAAAAAATTAATCAATAAATTTTTTAAATTATTCTAATTAAAAATTTATTTTCAGTAAAAATACGACCATTCAAAATCAATTACGGTTATTTAAAAATTTAAATAACTCAACATTAAATTTATTAAGTTTGTTCGTTTGAGTGGTAGTGAAAATCCACAAATTTTTTAATTGATATAACAAAATTGGTAATTAAAATTAAATTATAATATTTTAAAAACTGTTTCTGAATAAGATATTACAATATCCGCTGTAGGGATGCTCGATTAACAGTTCGACTAATTGTAAAATTATTATTTTGGTATAAGTTTATTTCTTGCACATTTATTGAGGTGACAATAGAAAATTTTCGGAATAAATAAAAAAAAAAATAGAGGTTTTACTTCCTTACAGAAAAATTAAAAAAAAGACACAGACAAGTTCCCGATAATAAAATACAAAATATGTGATTATAAATTTTGGTTTTTAACGTAGCTCCTTCATCGGTATTGTGTAGCACCGGCGAAGTAAAATAATTACTAAAAAAGGCTACTAAAAAACGAATCTTCGGCTGGATATAGGTTCACATCTAAATGCAAAATACACCTTTTTGTGCTGTAAGATAGGGCCGATTGCTGAGACGCCGTGGTATCGATTCCGATTCGAACAGTAGGTCAATTATTACGACCATAAAGCTTTCACAGTTATTTAACAGCTGACAGCCTTGCCAGACCAAAGGTTTTGCAACCACTAAATGGATAAGCCATTACATAGATTATTTACATTATTTTGTGGTGCAAAAAATATATTATATTATGTGATGGAAATTGCGTGGTATCAAAAACGAATTTTACTAAGAGTTGCTTATTGATCATTTTTATTCCTTTCGTGCGATTTGAAATCGATCGAATTTTAGATTACTTTCAAATTCATAATCAAAATGAGAAAGATTTTTTGTTTCATGTGTATCGCATTCGGGAGATATTGAGCTCACTTAGATGTCGTGAGATAATAAACCGATAAAATTTTAGAAAATTGATTTTTTCTAATTAAATTTTAAACTAATAAGACGATCAAATTCAAAACGTAATCAGGTCTTAACCGCAGAAAAAGACCTCGATTGCTGCCAATTTGACTAAAATCCGGTGATTCTTTCGAGAGAGATATAGCTGACAAAATTTTTCGAAAAAATTGTATCCCCTAACTTAAGAACGGGTCAACGAATCGGAACGTTTCAAAGATATTGAGTGCTCTTAGATTCGGTTAAGTAGATTTCGAAAAATTGTTTTTTCCAAAAAACTTTTAAACTACTAAGCCGATCAGTCTAAGATCAAAATCCAATCAGCTCTTAACCTCAAGAATAAATATCGATTGCTGCCAATTTCACTGAAATCGGGTGCTTCGATCGAGAGATATCGTGGTCGCAATATATGAAAAAAATCGTTTTATTCTAATACCTCCAAAAATCTTCGTCAGATCCGGTGTAGATATTCACCGATTTTTATAGACTTCAAAAATATGTCGGTTGCCGCAAATTCTGCCAAATCGATTTTCGATACGCATTAAGTTTTCTGGATTTACAAACCTTGTCGAATGCTGCAAAATTTACTTAGACTGAGTTTCAGGAAGTTTCAGGAGTTTGAGGAAGTTTTAGATATGTATGTCTTGCAAGGTCAACCGATTCCCATTTGTTTTCAAATTAAATATTATTTTCTATCGCAATATGACATAGAGTCGTGTTTTACTTTTTGAAATTTGGTTTTTTTAATTCCTAAACCGCAATCGGAACTATATTTAATATGTTAACGATCGGACTATATTTAATATGTTAACAGAGCTCTGTTTTAGACACTTGTGTTTTGTCTACTTATCTTCTCACAAACATTAAAAACAATCGCTTTCTTCAAAATGTGCTATACCCAAGAGAATTTTTTGTACGTAAATTTTGATAAAAACTTAAACTCATAAATATACTGTCTATACAAAATTCTTTTATTATAAATTATAAACAATTGTTTAAATCATTAATTTAAAATTAAATTATAATCGGATTAAATTCAAAAATTTACTAATAATACTTTAATATGTAGTATATATGTATGTATATCCTTTATTTGCTATATACATATGTACATATATGCAGATGTAGTATATTCGTTTAATATTCGTCGTGTTCGATCCTACCTTTAGATCTTGATAACAATTTTTATTGCGAAAATTAAAAAATGAAAGAAACTAAAAAAACCACTTCCCTACAAACTAAACCTATTTACGTCATTTAAAAAATACACTTTTATATGTTTTTATAGTATATTTTTGCATTTTAGAAGGTATCACATTATCAATGAAACCTTATATGTTTATTTATTTATTTATTTTTTTTTTCTTTTATTTTGTTATTTGCCAAATACTCGAAAACATGTGGGACTATTGTATTTTTGTCTACAACAACTATTAAAAAAAAACGAAATTCTAAAAAATATTTACGTCGTGTATATGTAGATATTGTTAATTTTTCCATAATATCGTCACTTTTATTCCCCTATTTTTCCCACTTAAAGACTTTTATAAGAAATATAATTTAAATTTATAATAAAAAACAAACTGAAAAAAAGATTATCACGAAACCTTGAAAATATGACCATTTTTTTCCACAATGCAATTCTAGTCAGGTTTCTTCTATCAAATAAAAAACATGGAATAAATAAAAATATATTTCAGAAATACATAGTATACATATAAAGAGCAGAAAAGAAACTTTAAAATATTACTTTTACTAATACATAGACATAAAATGCTAGTGATATCTGTGTGAGAAATAAACAAAGCAAAAAGATCATTTTAATTTTTTCTTTGTGTTTGGGAGTGTTTTGTGTCTGCACAGTGGGTTTGATTGAAGACTCTTTGCAATTATAATTATTTTCGAAAATGATTAAATTGCTTAAGATATGCATTCCATTTTCCCAAAATTGCAATCATAAATCATTTGCCTGTGAAAGGCTAACGAAATTCCCCTTATCGTGAACGATTTATTTCCGTAGAATTTTTTCCCTTTTCCCTTTGTTCACTTGATTTTTCGTTGAGAATGGCATACAAAATATCAATGAATTATTCTTCTAATTGGGTATTTTGATAAAAATAATTTTTTTTTAGATCAATATCAGTTATTATAGTGCAAAGATGCATTGAAATAAATACCAACAGACCAATAATGGTATGGCGGATGAGTTGTTGACGATTTCTAACCTATTAAATTAATACTGCTTACATCATAATTCCAAACCTAAACATTTTATTTAACTACTCACAGCACATTACTTTTATTGATTAAATTTTTTAAATTCTAAAAACTTGAAAAATGTTGCTCAAATGCACTTCTTTTATGAGGGTGACGAACTATTAAACTTAAATTGGTTTGAGTTTTAAATAATTTTTTAATTTTTCAAATATTGTTTCCTTTTCCAGATTCATTTAGAACTGATAACAGGTAAGAAAATTTTAGTTGAACTTCACGATACCAATTTTTCCCTCAAGGGGAATGAAAATTTCAAATAAACAAAAATTTCACTTCTTATTTGCGATGGCGGTGAATATTTCATGAACTAACTTCTTCTAAAAAGCCTGAAAAAAAAATAAATAAAATAAAATCCCCAATAATTTAAAGCAAAATATAGGCCCACAATCTTTGGTAGGAATATTGAAGACATATCGTAGGCATTATTAGATATGGGGAAAATATATTCATACATCAAAATATCGATATTTAAAAAAGAAAATATCACCGATATTATAAAACCGATATATCGACACATGGATTCTTATTTACGAGTATCGTGTTCAAAATTTTTAAGACCGCTTTAGGGATTTTTGTAAAATACGTTTTGCTGAAGAAAGTTGAATAAAACTGTTAAAGAAAATAATATATTTTTCAATTCCTACACTAGTTGGAATTAATTTACGCTAGGTTCAAGCATATTCACTTTACTTCTATAACAGTTGTCTCAAATTGCTTAACTCTAGCACAACTCTGCTGTTGGGTGTTTTACGAGAATTTGTAAAGCAGAGTTGTTGCGTTTCATGTGTTATTTTGGCGCATTAATTTTTAAACCCAAAGAGCGCAATTTTATTTTTGTTCTGAACCGGGATTCGAACCCGGGTCTTCTGGCCCATCACTAGGCAGTATAAACCATTTAGTAACACATATGGCATTTTTTTTTCAATCAAAAACGCATTACATTTTTTTATATCATTGGAGCACTTTCCATTGAAGTAAGAAAAGAACAGCGAAATAGACCCCACATTGCAACGACGCTCCAGCCCTCTCCTGTACACGGTAAAATAGCAGAAACTAGTCTTCCAAATAGTATTCTTATTCAACTGAAATTTTTTTATTTCATTAAATTCCAAAGAAAAGCTTTACGCCGACAAAATATATGAACTTATTGTTGCATTTTCATACAATATTTATTTTGTGATTACAACTAATGCACAAATTTATTTGATTCATGAGCATAATGCATGGTATGAATTAAGTTGTCATCTTTTAATTGAAGAAATTAAATCAATGCATAAATATTTTTATGAATACGACAACTGTGACTGGAAAAACTTGTCGTATGCAAATGAGAAAAAAATGTATATAAAATTTTATTACGAATTGTTGTCTATGCAGCCCATTGTGTCTTCCGTATAGAGCGCTTGAGAATATTCGAATTTTTCCTGTCTCTTCTATAGGGAGTTTTTTTGAAGCTCCACAACTTTAAATTAAAATAAAACAAAGGGAAATATTTTTAGTATCAATGAAACTTAAGAGCCAAATAGAATACTCAAGAGGCTGACCAAAGATGACAGAAATTTCTACTTGTACAAGTCTGCTGTATAGTCTATGGTGGCGCTTGCGTGTTCGACAACCGTGTGGCATAAACATTTTGCTATTTCAGCTGATATTGTGAATTTATAGCAATACTGTTGTCAATTTGGTTTATTTGTAAAATGAACTTCGGAAAGTGTTGGAAATAATGAAAAATCTATGGTTTAAAAATTAGTTTTATGTAGTCTATGTATGCAAATGAAAAACGCATGTTTTGTCAAACCGCTTGTGTAGTCTAGCCATCCATATGGCTTTACAGTTGCCACCTGCATGGTCTGTGGACAGTAACAATTATTCTCGTATGACTTTTCCTAAGCTCTGTCGGGTTATGTAGATGATATTAATGAGTTTACAACTACCTCCCTGTTGACACAAAGAGTACTGATGACGTGTGTAGTGGCATAGAAAATACGTATTCTACTCAACTGGTGTTGGAGATTAAGTGTTCTTTTTCCCTTATTGTAATCAAATAAATAAATCATAAATTAACTGTGAACTTGAATACGACAACAATTTTCATTCATTTGTAATAATTGTAGTTCGATTAAATTCGAAATATTCTAAATATTTTCACATACTTAAAACGCCGAATTGATTGATTTGGGTATTTCCGTGCAGTGTCCACAAACACGAGCCATATTTCATAATATTAGCCGTTTTAATTGTGATAATTTCCTTTGGCAAACCAAACTGTAACTGCAACGTCACTAGTCAATTTGGTTGCCAAACAAAAAAAAGTGTGGCCAGCTCATGTATGTAACCGTTTAAAAAACACCCTTTTGTTCTTTTGATTATTGATAATGTTATAAAAAAAAAAAGTCTGCTCAGAAAATCAAGCTCTGCATGTGTTTTGTGTCTGGTCTTGCCTGTCTTAAGTTCTTTTTTTTGTTGTTGCAAGTTTTGCTGTAGACGTAGAAGTTGTCTTTGTTATCATGCTGCGTTTGGTATTGTGTTGGATTGGAGCCCTTTTTAGAAACTAGTAGAATTTCTTCTATTTGTGGTTGTACAATTTGAGTAGCGATTTGCAAAGCGAATGAAAAAAAGTATGTGGAAAAGAACGGTTGGTCGTGTTTTTTTTCTTGTTTTTAGTTTGTTTCAGTTCGTCTGTATGCTTTTGGTTTGATACCATGGCTGGCTGGATTCGATGTCTGTCTGTTTTAGACTTTGTTGCTGCTGTTGTTGTTGCGTTGTCTGTCCCCACTAGTTTATAGTATTTGTGTGCATTGTTTTTGCTGTTGCTGCTACTGCTGGTGTAAAAGCGGAATGTAGAAAAATGTGTTAGTGGAGTAGTTGTGCATTACGTCACCTTGTTACTAGAGAAGATGCCGGTTTCTGTCGTCTATCTGAGTGTTTCGTATTGCTTTTTTTGCAGTTCTTGTATTTTATTTCATTATTTATTTTCTTTATTTTGGTTCGGGGTCTGGGTTATAATTTATATCAACAGGAAGACAGAAGCTCCCTCTATTTCTGCAACAACAAGAACAACATCAATATCATCATTATCATCATCATCATCACCACTTCTATTATTACAAAAGCAAAATACCAAGAAAAGTGAGAGTGAAGTATACCATACACACTGACTACCTGACTGACTAACAGACAGACAGTTGGAGTGTTAAGCACAGAGAGAGTGTCACAGTACGTCTGACGGGCGGGCGGTTTAATAGTGGTACAAAAAAAAAACATTACTTGGAACATTATTAGTGTGTTTGCTGGTTTTAGTTGAATGCGTACAACAGTCCGTCAGTTTTCTACTTTTTTTTTGCTTCTTATGGCTGTAGTTGCTGTCCGTATCGTAGAGAGTTGGCGGATGTGCTTGTTGATTTGTTCTGAATACTCGGTAAAGTATCTAAAGTCTACACAGATGCATTTAACAATTCTTTGTACAAATACTAATATGCGACTTTCAATAGGGACTACTCAAATAATTCGCATATTCGCATACATAGAAAGAAGCTTCTGATTTTCATATGCATATGTATGTACATATGTATGTAAATGTGTATGGAGTTTGTTATATTTTTAATATACATACGTATGTAAGTATGTACTTACACGTATGACCATGAATATGAATTTTGTTAATTAATAATGACAGTGTGTGTGTGTATCTGTTCCCTGTAGATAATGTGACTAGTCCATACATTCGTGTATAATGTAGTGCATAAAGGACTAGGACTAGTCCACGACTACCCCAAATACATATATGAAGAAAACATGGTCTCTTTAAGATTGCAATGTCCTACGGGTGGCCCATATAACCGACCTTTGCATAACATCGGACTAACCTAAAAACTACTCCATGTAACCACTCTGTGGACCATCCCTGAGAGTAATTTCAAAGCGATGGAGTACTCGTAAATATTAAGAAAAGCCCAAACACTTGTCCTATAACAATAATCTGTGGTTTGCAATGACATGGTCCATGGCTGCATTACATAGGACCATGTTTGTACCAGTTCATTTCAGCTACAATGGACGCGTAGTCCAATATTATCTGCTCGGTTGGTTTCTTTTACATGCGTTTGTGTTCCTTTGTATTTATTTCTTTTCCGGGTCATTAGTACGTTCAATTGGCTTTCTTTTATTAAAGTGACTATGTATACCTCTTCATATACAAGATATTAAATACGAGTAATTTTATTATCCAAAATTTATTTTTATTTTATTTTTCGTATAATTTCCCATTAATTATGCCAGTATACTATATAACAATTTAAATTATATTTAAACAGTCAAAATTCTTTCGAATTATATATGTATTAAAATCGTGTTGAAATACCGCGAATGCGATAACTTTTCATCACATACCTTCAGAAGTATAATCGCTTATCTTTCATTAATTCTAGACAACCAGGTGCTTGAAAATCACCATTATAAATTCTCTTCTCTGCCTTTTATTTTTAGCGCAATTCAACTTATTGGCAAATGTTTCATACAGCTCCTCATGAAGGAGGCTTCATGCTGACATCATCATCATTTTGTAAAGATGGACGGTTTTTTTTAACCATTGTTAGTTTTTTTTTCCTAAATTGGATAAAATTTTTCAATCCATTTTGTTGTTTTACTGGTCGTTATATCCAGTATAAAATTCGCTACAGAAGGTTCTTAATGTAAAAAATTGGAATGTTCGTTATAACGGACGCTAATTAATTAGCTTAATATTTTTTACAAGGAAAAGCACCACAAATAACTACTTTTCGGAAATGGTCATATCAAGTTTTATGTGGTTACATTTTTTAATAAATTTAATTTTTTTATTTTGTGCCAGTACTTAGGGTATGACCCCTACACATGCGTACCATAGTGGTGAAGCTTCACTATCTTTTAACTTTAATTTTGCACGTTTTTTTCTTTTATAATATCGCAGATGTCAAGGATTTGAAGCTTTGCTTTAGTAGCAATTTTTAGTAGTTATTTTACTTCGCTGGTGCTACACAATACCCTTGAAGAAGGGCGCTTTGATGTGCCTGTGCATTGGTATCAGCTGAAGCGGTACTATTCAGTGAGCAGTGAGTATGCCTTGTATGCAAAATTAAAATTGTATTATATCTGCCATTATTTTATTGTTTTGTAAAAGAATAAATTTAAAAAAAAAATGGTCATTTGGAGACCAGGACAGCCCTTCCATCACCGCCGTTCATATAATTTACTGCATCGCAAGTATTTTTTATACTTGTAAATTAAAAATAAAATTATTACTTTCCCTATTAATGAAAATATCCTATAGTGTTCATTTTCACAGTTAATTTATCAGAATATTGTGAAGAAATTACTTTATTGATTAGATCCGATGGAGGGCTAATAAACCAAGAAAAATTGAATAAGGAAAGACAGTTAAAAAGTTGTATAAAAACTAGTTTCGTTCTCACTCGTCCTGAAAACAGAAGCTTTGTCCTTTGGGAATATATGAAGTATGACCTTTATTAGAAACATAAAATACAATAAAGGTGGCAACCTTTGTTAATACTATGTAAACAGTAACGTTTATTCTCGTACGTACTTTACTAAGCTCGGACGGGTTAAATAGATGATATTAATGACTTTACAACTACCTCCCTGTTGACACAAAGAGTACTGATGGCATGCCTAGTGGCATAGAAAATACGTATTCTACTCAACTAGTGTTGGAGATTAACTGTTCCATTTCCCTTATTTTAATCAAAAAAGTAATTGCTTCGCAATATTGTGATAAATTAACTGTGAACTTGAACACGACAAGAAATTTTCATTAATATGTAATAACTGTAGTTCGATTAAATTCTATTATGAATATTATTACTTTCCTTTGAACGTTATTCCTTCTGTTAGGACTTGAAAGTAATTTTCAGTGAATTAACAGCTTTTTTTTTTTAATATTTAAGGCGAGTCCAAGTTTATTACTATTATTAATTTATAATATAAAAATATGTGCCGATGTAAATAAAAAATAAATATTTGTTTTCAGTAAACATATTGTATATCTCATTAGTTTTTTTTATGTTAGTGCGATTTGATTCAGTCTTAAATATTAAAACTTACCTTATTACCGAGACGATGAACAAAAATTATGTGGTATATATGTATGTATAAAAAAAATCAACAGCAATTAAATCCTGAGGTAATAATATAAAATTATAAAGCTAAACATATCCTGAGTAATATTCGTTATAAAAGAAACAACACGTTAATTTTCCTTTTCCAGCAATTTCGACCACAACTCTGGAAAATAGGATTTATTTTCCTAACATTTCTAGTTTTTATTAATTTTTCTCCCTTTTAAATCATTGTGAAGATGTTAATAAAAAAATAATTGCACTTTATTTATTACAACTTGAGGGTTGATTTTAATTTAAAATTTAATTTATATTTTATTTCTCCACCTCTGCCGTCACCACCATTCACTCACTCACTCGTTTATTGTGTACACTCAATAAAATAATGTTTTTTTTTAAGTGTATTTTATATTTTTGTTAAATTTTAATAAAAAGTATTTCTATTTTGTATGCAAAAATTTATATATATGTATATATGTATGTATATTGGCATGTGTATCGTGGCGATCTTCCGCTTTGTGCGTGCGCTCTCGTTTGCAACTCTACGAAGTCTAAAGTAACGACAATGAAACATACAACAAACTAAAAAAATGAAAATAAAACAAATTTTTTAAGACGAACCTACTAGTACTTGTCCGTCAACATAAACTCAACAACACACACACACAACCCTACACACATTCCTTAACTTATTTAACATTGAACAGTGTAACAATAAGGAGGAAAAGGCAAAAAAATATATATGTACATACATATGCACATGCAAACAAACAATCCAACAGAAATTGCGAATCAGAGGAGGAGGATGATAGTGTGGACGGCGGATGGTGACGACGCTGATGATGTTCATGTTGTACTCGTAGAAAACTAAAGGAAATCGAGTAAAAAGTGCAGACGATAAAATAACGTATGATGAACAACAAACTACTGAACACGATCAAACCCAACATCGAACAAACAATACAGACACAAAAGAGCTAGAAGTTGCTACAAGATTCATAAAAAAAACGGCAGACAGACGATATAAAGCAGCAGCAAAAGAAAAAGGAGAATTCAAGTTTCACAATTTTTTTTTACTCAAATGTCCTTCTGGCTAAAAAATCAGAATAAAAAAAATCTAGTATGTGTTTTGTGTTAAAAAAGGTCTCCATATACTCTTTTGCTGTTGTTTTTATTTGGTTACCAATTCGTGTTTTTTCATTGTTTTTGCAACAAAAAAAAACATCACACTTGATCTCTAATTAATTTTACAAACTTTAAGTGAAATCTTTATTACAAGTAGAAAGTTTAAAAAATATATATGTATGTATGTATGTGTTTCTAAAACCTTCAAGGAATTATCATACTTATGTACATACATACATATTTACAATGGGGGTATTCATAAGGTAATATGTTTTAAAATAATAAACGAAAATAATTAATAACCCGTCTCAATTTAGTGTGCTAAATCAAAGAATTATTCAGCTGTTAAGGAAAAAAGACTTATTAATATTTGATATCAAAATGCTAAAAACAAGTGAATAAGTAGAATAATTCGATATTTTAATGTAGTAAATAAGAGGTTACATGTAAGTCTTGTATTAATTCCATTCTTAATTAAAATTATAAAATATTTCTTTTGGCACAGAAAATTGTTCAAACAAATATAATCGAAAACAGCTGTTGCCAGTTATATGAGCTGAATAATTTTTTGGACGGCGGCTAGTGGATAAACGCAAGCCAAATAAGTTACACAAAGCAAACTTGCTCACTTTTTTCTAGTTTTTTTCTTTCATTCTTCTTATAAAAATAATTTAATGTAAAGTTATAAAAATGTGAAACGTTTTTAAACAATTTTTTATTCTTATATCATTTATAAGTAGCGAAGGCTTGTAAATATCATCGCCGCTTCGACTGAAGAGTTTCAGTGTACGACTCAGATTTCTACTGTTATTTTATGACAAAATAATAAACATAGCTCCTAAAATTTTATTATTTTACGATTTTTTTGTTTGAAGCACAACAATAATTTGTTTAAAAGTATTTTAAAATATTAAGACATTATGACAATATGACTTCATAACAGGTATTGTGATTCCCCCAAATATGTCTTTACACTTTATGTCATTTCAGTAGGATTCTAACTTCTTCAGATATGTAGGTATGTGCATTTTGTTATGAAAATGGTTTAATCATATATTTCTTGCTTCGAGATATTGAATATTTTATAAATTTTTTTTTTGGACCAGTACTCAGGGATGACCCCTAGACATGCGACGCATGGAACTAGAAACAAGAAAATTAAGTTAAGGAAGGAGTGGTAGTTGAAGTAGTGTTTACGGACATTCGATTTGAATTTTCCCACGTTAAAAGTGGCAGGAAAGACCTCTGCGGATAGTTTTGTATGTATCTCATACGCAAATGCTGTTTTTGGAGTTGACTTAGACCATTTTCAAAATTAGCTGAATGACCTAACCAGGATAATAACAATTTAACTGATGTAATTCTTGAATATTTATGTTCTCTCTCGATGTTTAGATCCCCTAAGAAGGGTAAAATCGGTAACTTAATATCTTAGAAACTAAAGAGAGAGAGAGAGAGAGGGAATAAAAATGACGGTGCCGAAAAATAAACTGTTTGGTACTTTTTTCATATCTGTACTTTTAGTGAGTAAAACGGTCAAAAACTGAATTTTACTACATCTCTGTGCAAACATATGCAATTTTCCAATAGTATTGCACAATACAAACGAAAAATGTTCCAGGGTTCAACTCCAGTTTCAGTGTCATATAAACAACTCGCATTTTTCTGTTGTGCATTTGTGTGGGTTTGTGTCAGTTGTTATCGCAAGGTTTCAGTGGCGAAAGCATACTCGTTGGTCACTGAGTAGTAACGGCTTCAGCTGTATCCAATCCACAGGAGCATCAAAACGTCCTCCTACCTCGGTATTGTGTAGGACCGGCGAAGTAAAATAATTACAAAAAATTGCTACTAAAAATTAAGCTTCAAAAATTTAATATGTCTCCTTGACATCAGAGACGCTACAACACTGCTATAAAAAAAAAACGTGCCAGAGGCAGTATTTTAAGATATTGTAGCTTCACCTTCTGTCATTTCTTCCACTATCCCTTTCCTTTAGTTCCAACACAATGCACCGCAAATGTAGGGGTTATCTCCGGAGTGCTGGTCCAAGGTAAAAAAAAAATTCTAACGTAGCTTCTTTCCGTAATCTTTGCTTCTAGAAACTATTTCTTACTTTTTCGAAAATTCGAACTCATTTGCGGTGAAATTGTAACTCTGTGTTTTTGTGTCATTTAAATACTGCTTACGATATACATTTTTTACTATATTTGTATACCCCTATGATATGGGTATCAAATTATAGGAACTTTCGAAGGGAGCCTAAAATACAATGGAATCTCCCCAAACGAAAAATGATTGACGGCCCATAATGGCGGACGACTATTTTTTACTCACCTCTATTATATGGGTATAAAATGAAAGCAATGGATATTTTTCGAAAAAACTGAAAATGGTACCCTTTTCTTTAGAAAAGACCAATAAAATCATCAAAATTTGGTGCAGATGCCTTGGTTATCAAAACTATATCTTTACAAAAGTGGGGGAGAATATATAAGTTGGTGTAGGGTAGCGAAGCGCAATAAGTTAATCTAGTTAATTATAAGTGAAAAGTAATCGATTATTATTACTTAAAGGTTTAAGATTCATAAAATTTTCTGGAGAACATGGAGGTATCTAGGATAGTAAACACAATATTTTTGTGTTTTTCTTCCGTTATTGATCTTTGATTTTCTCCTTTTTTTGGAAAATATGGATATCAGAATCGTCTAAATTAGTTTTATAAAGTATCTTACAAGGCTAATTTTTCAGAAATTTAATCCTATGGGTTTGTAGTCAAGAGGCAAATTCACCAGGTTTTTATTCTTCTTGTTGACTCTTATAATGGTTTCGCTGAAATAAAGTCGTGCTGCGACATTCGTTGTACGAAAGACGTACATATTTGTTTTGCTGCACTGTTTAAGCAATTCATAAATTGCTCAGGGTTGTATAAGTAATTATTATTTTTTATTTTCATTTCCATCAACCCTAAATCATAGAACGATAGAAAGAATGACAAATTGGAAAGAATTTACTACCGTGTTCAGAACATTTTATTTTATTTATAAATTTATAAATAAAATGTAATAGACAAATTTTCATACGAAATTCAATATACATATATACCTTTTTTAAATCGAAAAAAGTTTTATTAAAAGTTCATAAAAATCTAGTTGTGTAGTCCCTATTATTTTTTCAGACAGTTTTTTATCACATTCTCTAAGCAATGGTCAGTTGGGGTACACTAATTTTTGTCATCAAAGCTATATTACAGCTTTGTTTCTGGAAATATAAACAAAACTCGATTTAAAGAAAAAGATGGCTTAGGGCCTTTCTATATTACGGTAACGATTTGTATGTACATACATACATATGTATGAAGGGAGTATTATCGACTGTTCGATTTAATTTTTAGATCCTCTTCCTTTGTGAATTAAAAATCTGCCGTTACATTTTTGTGCGTAAACAATGATCGTGCTTTTTTTAACGTCACCGTACAAGGCGTTCTTTAAAAAGCCAAGTCAACGTCTAAAACCGTGTCGTATTTTTTGAACAAAATTTTAAAATAGAGGGTCCTGAGACTTCAATTGTTATTAAGAAAGAAGATTATTAAATTGAAGTGCACGATTAAATCTATTGGTGTTTTCTTTTCGACCAAAAATTCGTGCAGTTTGTTGTTTTTTCCTTCAAAATGTTGTGCTCACAAAATCACCCGTAGTAATGCTGAAATAAAACACACTCTATATCCCATATATATTTCTCGATTGTTGGGAATGCCACGTAAAAAATGTGCCTTTTTTTATTAATAGCGCTACCAGACAATGAATAAAAAAAAATCTCTTAGCATAGGTGGAATAGGTTTGTTCGTGATATAAAAAGTAAGTGGATTCTGTGCTAAAAAATAATTTTCAAGAAAAGAATTCATTAAAAAAATCGTTTAAAATTGTATTCTGTAAATCAGCAATCTGGCACTTTGTATTTTTGTTTACATGTACAATAAAAAATAAACTAAAGAAATTTGTGCCGCAATCGCATCTTCTCCAAAATTGCACTAAATCAATTCCATTAACTTTGTTATAAATTTTTAATTTTTTTCCTATTTATTATTTGATTTATTCAAACCCACTTATTTTTCAGATGTGCCACTTTTTCATAAATAGTCTTTCGTTCTCGTTCAATAATTAATGGCATTATTACACAGCTGGTAAGACATTTCATAATAAAAGAAAAAACCCTAAGAATAACTGAACGTGTAATGGTGAAAATGCGTAGTTTAGCACGCTTTATTGAAATCCCTATTTACACAAAACCAAGGGCAACAATTTGTTATAGTATACAACTAGTTACTTTACAAACGGTATGACGGTAAAAGAAAACCTATTAACGCTATGAGATATGATTTTTTTGGATCAGTTCCTACGTATGCATTGCATTGCACCCGAATTATTTGGAAAGGTAGAGTGTAGAGAAGAGACAGGTGGTGAAGTGGTAGGAACTCTACAGGTACACTTTATTACTCCGCTATAAAGCGATTTTGCACCACTTTAACAGACAGCAATAAATTGCAAGTATTTTCAATAAATAAAATGAAAAGTGCAATGAACTTTGCGAGAATCGAAATCACTATTAAAATTATTGTTCTATCTATGAAACTCCGCACATAATTAAATATAATTTTAGATATTTTTGATGATTAGCAAAATTATAATAAACAAAATTCTATTTGAAAAAATGAACATAATTTAAGAACAATTATAGTTCCCAAATATTGAATATAACTTTAGTCACACACACTTTCGTTTGCTTAATTCTCATAAGGATGAAAAATTAAACTGTATTCCGTTTAGAAAAATCGTATAGAAATCGTTTGACAATTTTATACAAAACTTGAACATTGTTGGAACTGCCTCTCTAATTAAGAAGATTATTTTTGGAGAAGGTAATCATCAACATTCACTAATAGCATGGAAATATAGTACTCGTATAAGAAATTAAAATCTACGATATTAAAAATGACCTGAATTTTATTGCTTATGACCTGTACACGATTGCAAATTTTAAAAGTTTTGCTTTGAATGTACATTAGTGTTCACATTATGAAATTCTAATTTTGCAATTTTTATATTTTATACGACTTTTTTCACCAGCAGTGCCAATACACCTACATAAAGCTTCAAGTTGAATAGTGATATCCAATTTCCTCTTTCGCCGACAAGCTCAAGAATTGCTGCAAGAAAAATTTATAGTGTGGATGGGGACTTACTTCATACCAAGTCATTCATTCTTCATTTGACTTTGTTTACTATTTAAATTCTGGCCTTCGCTTTTGTTCTTATTATCGAATATTGCAATTTATTTCTTAACTTTGGACTCATTTATTTTATTTTATTTTATTTTTCTCTATTGGGCCATGCTTGGTTAACAGTTTTCACAATAGATGTACAAGATAAAATAATGATAAAAATGAGATTAAAATAAGTGTTGTATATAAATCGTAAATTATAACATTTTGATTGGAGTTCAGTAGTGGAGAACATTTTAGCTAATAATGCTTAAAGGCATGTTATGCTAACAATCGCTTATATGTATACATATGCAACTTTAAAGAATTTTGCTTAACACAGATAAGTAAAGATGCTTCTAATTTTTATGAATACGGCTGCTAGTCTCTAATAATTCTGTGGTTAGAAATAACGAGGTCTGACATTTTTAAAGTCATTTTCAATAAATTTATAAATATACATCTGTAAGATTTATTTTTTACTTAAGATAAAAAAAATTTATTTGTATTTTTGAGTGTCTTTTTTTATATTATGTTTATAGTATATTTTTGTTAATTGTCTTTTTTTTTACTAAAATAATTTCTAAACTTACTGCTTTATTTGGTGATTTTTTTATTACGGACTTTTAAGTTTAATACAACTCATTTTGCAACATTTATTAACTGTTTTTAGAAAATGTCAACATTTGTGGTTTAATAATTATGAATTTTTTATTCAAAAGTCAAAAGTGTTTTTATTTTTCTTTTTCGTGTAATATTTTCTTAATTGTTGACAGCAATTGTATTCAAGTTTTTTTTTTTATTGTTGATTAATTACGCACAGTTTCCAGCACTTTCAAAGTGTCACTGTTTCTATTGATTTTGCGTTTTTTCTTAGAGATTTCTTTTTTTATAAATCTTTATTGCTTTTCAGCTTTCCGTAAATGATTATATTTTAAATTTTCTTTTGTTATACCAGACGGAATTTAGTTCTATTTCCATCTAATTTTTAGAAATAAGTGTTAGCGTTTATGCTTGTAAATTTTCTATTGGCTTTTGCTTTCTTTTTTATTGTTTATTTTTTGTAAAATGAATAGCAAATACACTTTGTTGTTGTTGTGATTATTTTATGAACCTTTACTGATCGAATTAAAAAATTCAACTGAATTGAAAAATGTGCAGTTTATGTCCAATTGAATCAGAGAAATAATACCCTGTGTGGTATTTTAATTTTTGTGTGCTGTTGTGTTTTTTTTTGTTTTTTTCTGTGTAGAGTATTCTCTTCCCGGGCCATTGTTGTTGCTATTGCTGTTGAGTATTATTTTTTGGTGTCTTGTTGTTGTTATAGCTGCTGTTGTTTGTAACATATATTTTTTAAAGTCGTTGCAGTTAAGGCAGCAAAAATATAAAAAACGCGTCATTATTACTATCATACCGTAATGAAATAAAATTTAGTAGAAAAGTCAGCAAAGCCCTTCCGTCAGCGTTGACAGCGACCAAAATTTACACATACCGTCTCACAACATTTTGCAAGCAGTCGTCAATCGGTCATACTAGTTACAGTGCATAGAAGGCCGACAAGCAGGCAGGCAAGCTGCGTTAGCCGTGATCGTTCCTCGTTCTGCAGGAAAAAAAGTTCTGTTTGAAACCATCCCGTGTGCATAAACACTGTGTGTGCTTGTGTGTAAACGAATATGCATGCAGCTTTTGCTGCGACGTTTCGTGTGTATTTTTGTAGGTTGTTGGTGTGGTTGGTTAACGTAGCAGCAACAGCGCACCATAATTATATGGGCCTTCTTATATTGTCATTTGAAATGTTCGCAGTCATTGTCAAAAAACCAACGAAAATTAAAAAAGAAGGAACAAAATACTGAAATATGTTAGTGACTCTTTAATGCTCAATTTTATTTGCTAAATCTTGTTGTTGAAAAAAACCCAAATTTTTTTTAGAAGTCTCTTACGACGTTCATTGTACTCATGACTGGAAACAGGGAAATGTTGTTATAATTTTGCCCATTTTTGTTGTTGTATTTTTTATTGTTTTTTATTTTAAACAAAGCAACAGCAACAGCAAAACAAACTCAATTCTCTTATTTATTTATTTTTTTTTATTATTATTAATATTTAAGTTTTGTTTCTGTGCTTGTTTTACATGAGACCCTACAAAAATTATTAAACGCACTTTATCAGGGTAACTAATTTGACTCACTTTTCGTATTTTGTTTTACTACCACAGTTTATCCTACTCTTCCTTTTTCACTCTTTAGCCGCTGCTTCTAAATTACTTCCATATGTGTGTAAAATGTATGCATATATTATTGCACTTCTTAAGGTTACATGTGCACTTTCATAGCCACATACATGTATAAATACATGTGTTTATATGTACCTAAGAGCATATCACTCATTTCCTACAACAACGTCATAACTCCAGAAGCTGTGCTTTGCCTAAACTTTACAATTTAGATGCAGCGCAATGGAAAAATAAAATAATATTTTTTTGTCCACAAGTTAGTTTAGAAGGTATTTGTCTGAATTTCTTACACAAGACAAAGAACGATAAGGCGAATTAATTTGTATTATTAAGTAAATTTGTGTTTTTTGAGTTATTACGTTGTTTCAGTAAATGCTATTATATTGGTTGGGATTTTCAGAATTCGACTTTTAATTTATGTTAACAAAAAACAGCACTCGTATTAATTGTAACAGTTTCTCCTTCTCTGCGAAATTCCAGAGAGTTAATTATATAATTTTGTAGTGAAAAAAAAACTGCAACTTTCTCTTTCTTTGTGTAAACGAAAGCTTCATGCAAACATACATACATACTATATTTTTCAAAGGCCTTTGTATAGATTTTCGTTCATAATTTAAGGTTATTGCTTGATGATCAGTTTTATTGTTTTAATTGCATAAATATCTACTATATGTACTCACCTGCATATACCATGTACAAACATACAGTATATGTATGTATGTGCATACATACATATGTATATAAAGATACATATTTGAAAAATTGATGATTGATGCATTCAGTTCAAATAAAGGTTTTTCACCTCTTATCAATTTCAGAACAGTGGTTTTGATCAATTGTAGACAAGAAATTTTAACAAAGACAATCATGCACATATGTACATACAAACATTGCTACATGTCGTATTGAAAAGAACTAATTGTTTTCATAGATTACATCGAGCCATATTTACGATTATATCGTAAGCGACATAATGCACATTTTACAGTTGGAGGTTTTTTATTATTTAATCCTTAAGCACTGCGACATATTAGTTGAATTTAAATGGGGAACGACATAATAAGTGATATCTTCTTATTAATGGTGTTTTCTTTTCTGAGTAACATTCTGCATTTTAGATTTTTTATGCTCTTTTCTGAAAAATATGTGTTACTTTAAAAATGCAATACTTTCTTTTCTCACGATGTTCTCCTTCAAAAGAAACAAAAAAAAGTGTTACATGATCAACAATGATTTGAAGGAAAGGGATATGAGTGCACCACTATATTTTAAGGTGGTTTTGTTATTGTTTTGTCATTCGTAACTACTTTACGTAGATTGTGTGGTTTGAATTTGTTCTTGACTGTATATGTATGTGACGAGGACATTTTGCTAATGCACTGGTTATCCCGCAATTTAACTATTGTATAGAGGTGTACATAGGATATAATAGGGGTACTCAAAACAGCGTTAAGTCGTTGGTTCATAAGGCTGCAAAGCTACGGGCACATTACGAAAATATATGCCCAAAAAACCGTAACCGCTATTTCTGGCAACTAATTAGGTAACATTTCATTGGATATAAAAGTCCAAATACAATGAGGTATTAATTTATTGAGAATCGATGGTGTTTTATTTACAATAAACACCTATTTCAAATCAAAAGTATTTTAAATAATACAAAAAATTGTATAGAATTTAGTGGTTACGTTTTTCGGGCAAATTTTTGCCTAATGTGGCCTTATTGAACTAAGAATTAGATCACATACATATGTCTAACTAAGTACTCCAATATTTTAGCCTTAATTTTTAGGATTATTTTAAGTTTCGTTTGTCAATTTATATTTACAGAATCATCAAATTTCAATATCCCGAAAATCTGGTGCAAAACATTACTTGCATAAGATCGTCGAGAAATCCTCAAATATTTATAAATGCCATTTACAACACAGTTTCTGAATTCTCCTTTATAGTGGGAGTGACGAGATTATGGCATACTCGTACACCGAAAAATCTTCGTATCGTCAATAATTGCGTTATGTTATTATCATATTATATTATCCTTTGATTTCTGTATTTCCTTTGCCATAAGCTTCTAATTTCCCTTATTTATTTCATGTTTATCATTATTCATACTTTAGTTAAACGCATAATTTATAAATGGTTGCTCTTAGGATGTGAATATCAGTTGAAACTTTTTTCTTATTAATTATTACCCCTCATAGATTTATTAAATCATGTAATATATTGTCAGATTGTACAATATTGTAGGATACGGCAATATCGTGGCAATGCTCTCACAATGAAAAATTGTTACCATCTCGAAATTTGTCTGTTCAAACTATTGAAAGAAAACTATACAATTTCATAGGCACGCAGTTCTGCGACAATAAATTTTTCTGCCAATAATAATTGACCGTTCACACGGTTGTTAGATTATTGTATGGAAAAAGTTACCAGATCCGATGTTTAACATTGTATCCAAATATTTATGGGCAGCATTGCCAACAGAAATATTTATATATCGATGGTGTTATTGTACGGTGCACTAAATGAAGCACATGCGACAATAACAATTGACTGTAATTTGTATGTCAATGGAAATGAAGGGTGTTCTCACGGTTGTCAGAATTGTGACAATATTATTGGCATACAATGCACCGACAATACATTTTGTGACGATGCTGCCACACAAAAATTGTGTGTTCACACGATTGTTGCACATTTTGTAACAAATTTTCTGTCAATATTGTAGTAAATGACAATCGTGTGTACATACCTTAAGTTATAATTGAGAGTTGTTAAAAAAAAATAACAGTTATATTTTTCATTGATAATTTTTGACACGTTACAAAATATATACGAGCATAAGTTAATTGTGAATTTTTAAAGTAGGATAATAACAACCACATCATCATATATCATAAGATTTTTGTTTAAAAAATTAACTACGATTACGTAATGTTTATAATATAGTTTAGCTAGTCTATATGCACATTTCATTTGCTAATAATACCAAAATTCTTGAAAAAAGCGCAGAGTTTCCATATTTTTGTACAAGAACTCTCCAAAATCTCTGATAATTATGAAATATAAAAGTGGGCCAAAAGAAGTCATCCGATGTTGTTTGGCTCTCATTTTTTTTCTAAATAAATAACTTCGATTCTGTTTTTTGATTATGTTTATCTGAACCTTTAGAATTTTATTGGTCAAGTCGAGAAGATGATATCGGCCAAATGGACGCCGTCACAATTGATTGCTATACGGGCTGGTTTTATGGCATTTTTTATTACTTCAGCGAGAACTTCGTCCTCGAGATTGAGAATATGTTGGCGTAGGTTATACGCGTTTGGAGTGTATTCTACATCTGTCTAGTTCTTTTGGCCCACCTTGTACAAACAAAATAAACTAAATAGCTTCCTCAGAATTTTTGTTTATACACTATACATTTTATTTTTCGATTCAAATATATTTAATTTTTGTAAACGCTTTTACAATTAATGAAATGTACATGCATATTTTTGTCTTGCAATATATTTTATTTCATAAGTACTTTTGTACATACATTTTTAAACATTTAAAATGACAAATAGTTAATATTTATGGATTTAGGCTGGTAAGAATTGCTTAAAAGTTATTAAAGTTACAATTTCTTTTTCAAATAAAATTTCAATTTTTCGCAAAAATTATCCGAAATATTTAAAATTAAAAAAAAATGTTATCTACATATACTGGAAAAATTTAAATTGCATTTAAAACATTAAATGTTTCATTAACAACTTTTAACTGAAGAAACGTCTACGAATCTTAACGAATCGTCTTTCTAAAACCTTTAAAAAATTAAAAATATATTAGTCCGTAAAGAGCGGAAAATATAATTTCGGAATTTTATTATTATTAAAATTTCTAAATATTTTAAATTATTTTACTCAAACTACAATTTACATTGTTTCTTTGAATAAAAATTTTATAACGTGCATACCCATTTTAAAGGCTACCACTGTTCAAGTGTTGGGTATATGTAGAACGACAGGCAATTTTGCATTGATGTATTTTGGAAACTGTATAAAATCTTGTCGCCGACATGGGCTGTTACTCCAAAAATTTTAATAATAATTTGTGGCATATACAAGCACTGACATACATATATAGTGTTGACTGAGCTGATTATTTTCCCCATCCGTACATAACAGTTATCAGCTCCAAAACCAGCTAAATTTTTACTGGGAATATTGTTGTCTTTAAAAACATATGCAATGACAATAAAAATTTAAGCTCAGCAACTTTTGTTAAAGTTAAAAATCAATCCTTGGTTCAATTCGAGCCGTTGTGTTACAAAAAAGACTATCAATTTTTTTTCATAGATTGGAATGCGAAATGCTTCAAACGAGGAATTTGTTTTAATGCTGCATCATAAGTATTTATGAAACCAGGTATCTATAATTTTTGATTTTTTCTTTATTTTTTTTGTGTGCGATTTGGTGGCTCTAAAGCTGATAACACGAGCTAAGCAAACAACTTCTAAAAATAAACAAAACTATTTCAGCATAAATATGACTCGGAATTGAAAAAATTAGAACTACTAATTAAATACAACTATTGCTGGCTGGTGAGGTTTAATCTAGGCGAATTATTTTTTAAAATTCATTCGCTTAGCAGAACTGCAGAAGTCTAATTGTCAAATGCGGTCGAGGAAGATTCAAATGAAATGTACGCAAACACTACTCCCTCTATATCCTCGTCCTGAAATCTTTTTTTTTTGCAGTTCCGGTGCAATGCCGGGGACATCAACGTTCAACGATAAAAATAAATCTAGAAATTGTTTAGGAAATATCTGTTTCCCCACAAACAAACACACATACATACATGCATCGGCGAGTATAAATACAGATTTTCATTTTATTTTCTTATTAAAGATGTCTTCCTTGCTTGGATAAGAAATTTTAATTAACACATTTTTAAAACTTGTATTGAATACATATCCGAGTACATACATATGTACATATTTTTAAAGTTTCTTGATTGTAATTAATGCCATTAATTGTGAACGTTTTGCTTCTCTCTTTAGGCAATAAATTTTTTAATTTGATCGGATTATCTCTTTATTACTTGTATGTACATATTTATTACAAAACTTGTCTATTAGTCATTTTAGTCACACTGAATATGCATTTCGTATGGTTGATGATCTTTAAATAAAAACAAGTTGCACACATTCGAGTCAGTGTCCTTGCATTATTTTTGCACAAAATTTTGGAATTTCATTAAAAAGAAATATGTATGTATGTATGTACATATATATTTTTACATTTAAATACTAAGTGAACACATACCAAGGAAAATAGTAAAATCATTTAAATTTTTATAAAAAAAAAGAATATTCACATACATTGATTTTTTAGAGAACAAATTTTTAAATGCGTTTTATTGTTGCTTTTAAGATCATTGACTTCTACTGAGTTTGATAATGTAATTTTTTTTTTTGGGGGGCTCTCATCACGAAACTCTGATCATCTACAAATAAGAAAAAAGCTTTCATATTTTTGTCTCACTTCAAAGTGGCACATTTTGTCAATGTTTTACTTAAATTTAAATAAACAAATAAAGAAATCGTTTTCTCTTTGTATCTTATAGATTTCAGCTGATATTTTTATTCAATTATTTTATTGCACAAGGTTTTCTAGTTTATTTTTTCTGATCATTTTATTATTGCAAAAAAAAAACAAGAAATTGCGACTTTTGCGTATTATTTTTTCAAGTTACTAGTTACAAATTAATGAAAATTTTCTGTGGTGTTCAAAAGTTCACAGTTAATTATTTTATCACAATACATTTTTGTTTAGAATAGGGGAAAAGAACATTTAATCTCCAACACCAGTTGAGTAGAATATGCCAATACACAACACGGCATCATTACTCTTTGTGTCAACAGGGAGGTAGTTGTAAAGTCCATAATATCATCTATTTAACCCGTCAGAGCTTAGGAAAATGCATACGAGAATAATCGTTACTGTTTAAATACACTATTAACAAAGGTTGCCAGCTTTGTTGTTTTTATGTTTTTTTTACTAAAGGTCATACTTCATTGTATATTCCCAAAGGTGTTATTTAGTTAATTTATTTAATATATTTTTAATAATTGTGAAAGCTATAATGATAACCAAAATAAACTTAACTAAGCTTAAAAATAAAATTTTAATTTAAATATCTTAAAATATTCTTTTGGAAATATTACAGAAAACTGAATAAAAATAAAATAAAAATAAAGTAAAACTACATTTTAAAACAATCGTTGCCAACCAATTGTCTTGACTAATTGCAAAATGATTTGGAAAAATTAGTAGATGTTGATCGAATAAAAAAAATATTTGTTGTATAAAATAATTTTTACAAAGTCTACATGGTTTTTTCTGTTTGTATTTTCGTGATTCTCAAACATTTTTTGGCAGTTTTTGTATAAACATTTGATATTTTTTAGCATGAATGAATGAAAATTTTGTTGTGTCTAAGTCCGTAGTTAATTTCGCAGAACAATATAAAAAATTACTTTTAAATTTTAGAATAAGGGAAAAAGAAAAATAATAATGATTAATAATGATTAATGATTATTCAAAAATTTCATTGAAGGTCTACTGATGAGTTGGTATAGCCACGAAATATACATATCGACTAGCTTAACCATACAACAAATATATAAATAATTATGGCTATAAATTTTCTAAAATATGCTCTGTGAAAACTAAAAGAAAAAATTTAAATATACTATAGGAAAATTAATAAAATAAACTACATACAGTGTCTTCTCGGTTAACGCAATCCTCGGTAATCGAAATACCCAAATTATTAACATTGGTGCCTTTGTTCACGCAACTCTTCATAAAACAAAGCCTCAATTAACGCAACTTTGCAAACAAAAAGAAGTTTTATTTTTAAATTTAGTTTTTTTTTATAAATAAAAAATATGTCATCTAAAAAAACACCGTGGAAAATTGCGCTCTTTTTCCACCATCAGTAAATTTCTATATGGAATGTATATTTTTTATTTATTCCATTATTTATTTATTTTTATGCTTTATTTTAATTAAATAAATGTATTTGTTTTCAAAGTAAACATTTGCTTTGTTTTTAAATAAACCTTTTAATGGATTTAAAATAATCTTTTTAATCGAAAAACTGGCCTAGAAATTTTTGTTTCGGTTTTCGCAACAGCCCAAAATTTCTATTGGTTGCATTAATGCTTGCAATTTTTTTTTTTAATATTTTCTGTTATATTTTGGAATATAAATATATGTATATACATATATATAAAAATATAAAAAATTAAATAATTTCAAAAATTCTCTTCCTTTCTTGAACAAATATGCTCGCATTCGAATTCCTTAAGAACTGAATTTATTATTCGTATTTACAAAACCAGGAAAATGGTCTTCTATAGCGTTACATTAAATGAAGATCTGTAAGTTTTCTAATAGAGAATTAACTCTTAAATCGAATTTTAAAATATTTGTCAGAACATATTATTAGAATTTCTTATTTCGTATATTTTTATTTACATAAAGCCTATTTTTAAATAATTAAGAGCATAATTTTAAATTATACTTTTTATTGAAATCGCTTAAGAGTATATTTGAAATGTTTTAATCACAACTAATTACATTTTTATTAGTTTTTAACTAACTTCGTTTTAAATACCAAAAAAAAAAGTTTTTTTTTTAAATTTATTTTTTAATTACATATATAAAATCAAATGTTTTCAAACATACTTTAATACTCGTACACTTTTTTGATTTCATTAAGTGCAAAAAGAACATTTAAACATAATTTGGAACATGATTTAATAATCTTTGATACTTTAAAGAAGCTTGAGATCTTATTGTTATTGTAGAAAAAATTATTAACCAAGTGTTTATTTTTTATTTCCAGTAATTTAATTTTCACAATTAAAAACTTCTTCACGGAAGATCCGTAATCGGAAGATCGAAGAAAATCGCAGAATACATATTTTGAAACATATTTAAAATCTTTAAGCAAAAATTTCTTAATAAATTTATTACCGCTTATTAAAATAGTAAGAAGCATATCATTGCCTTAATATAGAATAGGTTTAATCAACGATTTACTTTAAAGAAAATAAAAAAATTATCATAAAAAGTTTTCAAGTTTTTGGTAGTTTTTCTATACCGATATTTAAAATTTTGTATTTATTTTCAATCAAATAAAATCATACTTTATTATTTAATAAAATTGAAATTTTTTTTCCATTTTTAAAGCATTTTCTTAAATTTATGTTTAATAATTATTTTACTACGTTTATAGTAATATTGATTTCAAGAAATGTTTGAAAATGCTTAAAACTAACTGCCTGTTTTTAGAAAATGAAATAAAAATTTTCTTCGAGAATTTATATTGAAAATAACAACAATAATCAAATTAATTTTTCAAATCATAATTTTTTTTCCACATAATTCTTGAAGGAAATTCGAAATCGTTTTCTAAAAATTGCCAGTATATTGTAAAATTATTATTTTTGATAAATATTCTTAAACCATATTTTAAAATGGCTCAGAGTATATCTTTGAGCTTTTACTTGTAAGTAATTTTTTAAAAAATTTTTAGAAATTAATATTTTAAAATTGTGTTTTTTTCAATTAACTGTCTGTTAATTAAAAAATTATTTTTATTTTAATTAACTTCAGTGAAGCATAAATTGAAGGTGTTGGAAGCATTTTTAAACGGAGGTTACGCTTAATGCAAAATTGAAATTTTTGGGCTGTTGCAAAAACTGAGTTGTTGCGAAAACCGAGTCAAAAATTTCTACGCCTGTTCTTCTATTAAAAATATTATATCAAACCAAATAAAATGTTTTTTGAAAAAAAAATTAACTTTTAAAACAAATGCATTTATTTAATTAAAATAAAATAAAAACGAAAATATATTTATAATAAATAAAAAATAATAATAAAATTTACATTTAAAATTTTATTATGAAATATAAGTTATTATATTTATTTAGCATAAAAAAGAGATCTTATTATCCAAATGTAACATTTTCTTATAATTAGTAGTTTTAGAAAATACACAATTTCATTGTCACACTTGCCAGATAATTGCCGAAATTTGTTTGTTAGTCTGTTATGTTGTCAAATTAAGCACAATAGCGAAATGTTTGGTCTGATTGGGGATTTTAACTGCAGAGCTTTGGTTGCTGAGTCAATATGCTAATCTTTTTCTTAAAAGTGAAATTATCAGGCATGTTCCACAAAAGTAGTGGAATGAAAGTAAAATACGTTTTGAAAAGTAAACTTTTCATTTTTGGTGTTCTGCAAAAGTAGTGGTTTGGTGTTACATTTTCTCATTTGAAATGAAGTTCGAAAACAGAAATAGTAACAGCTGATTTTAAAAATAAAATTTTACTTTATACATAATTAAATTATTGAATGTTTTTTCGCATAAAAGTTAAAGAATTCGTAAAAAAATATTCAGGAATAATTAATAATTAAACAATGAATGTGATATTAGTGTCCATGGTGCTTCAAAACAATGAATTCGCGGCAGCAAAAGTGCAGAGGAGGATTCTGCGAGACCACTCAAATCCTTTGGATATAAATGACGCCATGTAAGTACACATGCATACATGATGTGTATATTTTCAATGAAAATTTTAAATTATAATTATATATGTATTTAGGTTTTTACAGTATTACCGCATTAACAAGGATGCTTTCATCTTCTTTTAAATTCTATAAAATGTAGGCTGCCTGTTTCTTCCATACCGGCAAAAATACAGCTTGCTGCTACATTAAGATTTTTAGCAGAAGGCGGATTTCAACGAGGTGTTGGAAAAGACAGCGATGTGGCTTTAGCCTGAAGTACCACGTGCAAAATTTTAAATCGCGTGCTTATCATTTTGTGCTAGATGGATCACATTGATCATGAGCGACGATGAGCTTAATTTGTCCAAGCGTCATTTTATGCAAAAGTTTGGTATATATATTAAGAAATGAAATTCATGACAATGATTGGAATGAATTAATAACTGATTCCGTAGCCACTTCAATAAGAGATGATATCGCCAACCGACTTTAGTTAATAAGATATACATCTTTGATTTTTTTATATGAATTTTATTATTTAATAAATCTTAAAGTATGTTTTTTATAAAAAAAAATAAAAATTTAAACTAAAAATATAGCGAGATCAATGAAAATTCAGTGCTGATATTAAAAAAGGAACCGTTTCAAAAAAATATTTTTAAACCACTTCTTTTCAAATTAAAGTAGTTTATAGAACATGACAATTCACTACGAATTAATGTTCGAAAACTAAAAGTAAATGAAATGTCAAAAGTAGAATGTAGAACACTAAACATTCAAATTGAAGTGATTTCAAATTACTTTTACTTCAAAGTGATTTGCAGAACATACCCGTATATCACTTTCAAAAAGAACAGCTCATAAGTTAATTATAATCTTTCTTTTCTATTTGCGAAATTTCTTCAGGGAAAAGTGAGTGGCGGTTCTTAACCGTTATGGTTTTGAAAATTAAAAAAAAAACCAGAAAATTTGCAGAAGAGAATGAAATGTTTATTTGGGTCGATAAACGAATGCTTAACATTTACTTTCTAAAGACTATTTCATGTAAATGTTACCCGCCACTACGCTGTAGATGGTCCATTCGTGATCTCAAAATTTGGCATACTTTTTCCCAGCATTTCGATATCTCACCAATGGCAGCCGTAATCTTGTCTTCCAATATTGGCATTGTTTCTGCCGCGTCTATCTACCCGAGGGACTTCACGTAGCCCCACATACCACATAATGCAGTGTAGTGATCTTGGCGGCTAATGGACGGCTCCAAAACGTGCGAAATAATTGCTCACCAAACTCACCTCTCAATATGTTCATGGTATCGGATATCGTTTGGCATATGGCGCAGTCTGTGTGAAACCACATATCAAGTAAGACCAATTCTTAAATTTTGGGCCACAAATCTTCCATGTGATCGACTTAGACAAGCCCAATTGCTAACAACGGCGACGAATTAACATTTCGCCATCTGGCCGATACAGCAGCAATGTTACGTATTCTTCGCATAGGGTTTGGTGGATTAATGTTCAATAAAGTGAAACTGCTGTGAGTTTTGGTCACAACAGCTGGAATAGCCTGTTCGGTGGCTCGATTATGACGAACATAAATTTTTTTTCTCTTTGACCAGTGCTCAAGGAAATAATCTACTTATGCTATGCATTGCACTGGAATCAGATAGAGAGAGGGATAGGGTAGTGAATAGACTGGTGGTGAAAGTGGTGGGAATATAGAGCTTAATTCTTGCACAACCCTGCAGTGGCTTGTTAATTATAAACCCATGTTGCGGCGTCTCTGATGATAATTTAGACTCAGTATTTTCAACCAAAGGGGTGCCAATTTGTTTATTATTTTACTACGCCGACGTTTTATTGCTCAAATACCGATGAAGGAGCACAGAAAAATAAACAAGCAAATGCTTTGATTTAACCGGGTCGGGAATCGAACCCGGCTAGCAGAGCCAACACGCTAACTACTTAGCCATCTCAGCAAAAATTTTGTTAATAAAATTCACTGATTTGCAAACGTTATTCGTTTGGTGAAATGGCAAAGCTTCCTGAGAATTTTCGCCATTGCCAAATTTTTAAACTAAAAAAAAATTCACACTGAGAAACCAAATAGCAAATACAATCTCTGGCAGTAAGTTGAAATTGCTTTGACATGCGAATAGTTAAGATTTAATAGCTTAATTTGACAACATAACAGACTAACAAACAAATTTCGGCAAATATCTGGCAAGTGTGACAATGAAAATGTCACATTTTGATAATAAGAAATCTTTTTTATGCAAAATAACTATAATAACTTATATTTCATAATAAAATTTTAAATGTAAATTTATTATATTTTTATGAATCTATTAATTTTTGAAAAGAAGAGGAACAATCTTTTTTGCAAATTGCGTTACAATTAATTAATGCCGTTTTTGGTTTTCCCCTTCATAAATGTTTATTTTTCATTGTAATTTTTTTAAATCTTTAATGTTTACAAATTCATTCTGCTGGTTTTTGTTTAATTTTCTCTATTTCTTCCATGGAAAATTGCCTTTTAAGACAAAGGAAAATGATGCGCAAAAGAATTGATTTGTTTAAAAAAATTGATTGCTAAATTTTTTCTCCAGAACTATAAAAAATAAAAAAAAAGGTGAAGAAAAACAAAGGATACCTAATTATTATATTTTGATATACAAAGAATTGTAATTTGACTAGCAATTTTTATTCTTCTTTCATTAAATTAATTCCTATGAAACGGTTCACTTGGGCCACTTCTGCAATTGCAAAAACTGAAATTTCCAAGCATTTTATTCGATGAAAATTGTACAATGCTTCCTTTCGCGGCTCTAACAGCGCTGCACATGAAAGATCTTTTGTAAAAATGTTACGGTAAATAAATTAATTAACGAGGGCTAACTTGCATTCATACATCTAAATGAGCGCAATGATAAAATACAAAACATTTAACTGTCCAATCACAAGCCCAGTCGTATGGTTTGTCGCAGCAGATTGAACATAGTATCGTTATTCTATCGTATTTTCATTAATATTTGCTTCTTGAAAAAAAAATTTTTCCAATAAATCTAGTAAGAAAATTTGCATTGGATACGAATTAGGGTTAAGGTTTTTCACGATAAGCAATTTTGAATTAATTAGTTTGAAAATTGATTTTAAATGAATTAAATATAATTTTTTAGAAATATTAAGTAGATTTAAATCAAATAATAAAATGTTTGTTGTATAAAGAAAATTTTTAAAGAAACTATTCGGTTTGTTTTGTTTGTATATTTCGTAATTCTCAAAGATTTTTTGGGAGTTCTTGCATAAATATGTGAAATTTCTTAACTTTTTCCCAGAGTTTGGTTAAAAGTCTAAAATAAATGAAATGCTGAATACAGACCAGCTAAAAAATATAACAAACATAGATAAATAATCGTAAAGAATTTTTACTAATATTGAATAGTTAAAAGAATAGTTACATAATTGAATTAAATATATATTTATAATTAAGAAGAATTTACTGTCTGGGCTACGATGTCACATTATATTAAATTTTGTTTTTATTTTTTGTTTTGAATCTATATAACCGACCGATACATACCGTGTAACATCGTAGGCCAGGCTAATTTCCGGTATTAGTTATCACATATTTGAAAGATTTTTACAAAATGAATGAAAAGCTTGAATATTTCCAGACCTGGCCTCAATACAACTATTTCAAAAACATAAAAAATTCAATCCTGTAATCGGAACACACTTTTGTATGAAAATTACAAATAAGAAAAATACAACACTGTATAATAAAACGATTACACAATGCATACGACGTTAAGACGAACTTGTGAATTGAGCAAATATATAAAGATTGTAAACAGGCTAAGATTAATATAAGCAAGCATAAGTTTGTTATAAAAATATTGTTATTTAAGACCCTTTCAGCCTATAATATAGGCCTTACGACTGTCAAAAAATCTGTTACATTTTGCTTCCACACTATCACATTTCAAATAAAATCAAACCAAAAAAAAAACTGGTTTAAATGTAAATGAATTTTTTGTTGCTTTGTTTTTTTTTATTTCCTTTTCTACTACTACCAGCTTGATAAAATGAAAAACCTAATGGTTTTGAAAAATTTCTAAATACGATGATGTCTTATTGGATGTCAAATGAATTACCGTATTATTTATCACTTTCATAACACATTTCATTCACATTTGCACGTAAAAATTTAATTTTTTTTAACTTGAACCAGCACTTCGGAGATGACCCCTATACATGCGGTGCATTGTGCTGGAACTAGAGGAAAGGGATAGTAGAAGAACTGATAGGAGGTGAAGCTTCACTATTTTACAGTACTGCTTTTTGCACGTTATTTGAAATTTTGAATCTTCTTTTTATTAGATATTTTTAGTAATTTTTTAACTTTGCTGGTGCTACACAATACCAAGGAAGGAGGGCGTTCTGATGTGCCTGTGAATTGGTTACAGTTGAAGTCGTGACCAGTGACTATGCCTTCGCCACTGAAAGCTTCCCACAACAACTGACAAAAAACAACACAAATGCACATCAGAAAAAATGCGAGATGTTTTTTCTTTTATGAGTCTGAAAAGGGGCGTGGCATGAAGCTGACATGTCTTAATACAAAATATTATAGTCTGTAAGGGCGTTCAGTGACAGAGCTTTTTTAAGCGAGCATATTCTCTACGTGATAGCATATGTTTACATATTTTCAGATTTTAACTAAATTGTGCATTTTTTACAATTTCTTAAATGCGTATACTTTTACTATTAATCAAATATTTTTCTACACCTTTTTCTTTATGCAGCAAACAAAAACATTTGTTTGGTTGGCAATTTTTTCGTAAGAATTTTTTGTGGCTGGTAAAAGCATTATTATGAATATGTTAAATATTCCATTTCAGATCAGATGGTAGATTTGAAATGTACAAATTAAGTTTTGGCAACTTCCGTATACCTTTTTGGTTAAAGAATTTATATATATATAATTTCCAATTTACTTGCAACCTAAGCAACCTGACAATTGGTGAAATGTATAACAATGTATAAAGAGCTCTGATGATGGAAGTTAGGCGACTTCCGAAAACGCGTTCCGTTTAGCCTGTTAAAGTTGGTCTGATTGACGTTCTTTTGCCCTTGTTCCCTTGGAATGGTGTCTCATGTCTAATTCTTTCTAACTATAAACTTTACGAACTCTCTAGCCTGATTTGGATTTAATAAGAAACCAAAAATTAATTCATAACCTGAAAATTTTTCTTAAACAAATATTTAATTACTATAATTAAATTTTCTTAATTAACTTATTTATTTATATTCTAATTTTTTAATTTTGCCCTTTTACAAATAAATATATCCTTTTTTTTTATCGCATTCTTTTGCAAAAAAATTTTAGCTGCTCCAATTGGCTTTAGAGTCTTAACAAATTTCATAGTTTTTTTTTTTCATTTATTCAACGCGAATGTTTGTTATATATGTTTATACATATATATATGTATGTCCATAATTCAAAAAAGGTTTAGAAAAATTAAATAGATTTAAATCGAATAATATACTGTTTGTTGTATAAAGAAAATTTTTTTAAGGAGGATGTTTAGTTTATTTTGTTTTTGGGTATTACGCAATTCTCAAATAGTTTTTGGGAGTTCTTGTATAAACATATGGAATTTCTTAGCTTTTTTGAGGAATTCGGTTAACGGTCTACTGAGGATTTTGGTATTAGTAGCAAATGAAGTCTATATTGTATGTATACCAGATAAACCATATAACAAACATAGATAAAAAATCGTAATAAATTTTGAATAGTCTTAGTAAAAAATAATAAATTTTTTATTCCACGATAAATTTGATTTTTTCCTACTAGCAAAGGCAACCAACAATTGTTCAATATTTTGAGGAATATAAAATTCATTAATTTTATTGCAATTTCATAAACGTCAGCAGACGTTAAAAAAAACACATGAGTTTTACTTAAAGTTTTCTTTAGATATAAGTATGTTTACTGTGGGAAATTGTAAAGTTTTTTTTCGTCAGTTAACTTTGCTAATTCATCAAAAGCTAAGAGTCCTACTCCAGCACAAATAGCCCGCCCTCCGAAATTTTCCCAATATTACATTTCCATATAAAAAGCAGAAAGTGGAACGAACGTGTAAAATTTGTCACTTGACATTTGTTGCTAAAACTTTCACTTGAAAACCACAGAATATTACAAAGATTTGTAAAATATTTACAAAATATTTTACAACTCAAAATTTATGGCATTTTAATGAAATAATATTTTCGTGGAAAAATTCTCGCACTTCACTATTCAGATTTTTTTTAATATTTTTAATTTATTTATTTGATCTAATATTAAGATTTATCTGACACTTACCTTAATAATGTCTGCATAAATTTTGAAAATATTTTTAAAGTCCTGCTTTCACCTGCAACGAATCCATTGAAATATGGGTTGTTGTTTATTAAAAACAATCTTTCGTGGTTTTCTTTTTCGACTAATGAAATGAAAATGTTGTTAATTAAAGAAAAAAAAAATCGAGTCGTTTCAATTAGATTTATTTCAGACTTAAACAAAAATTATGTTGCACTTATTTTAACAATTTTTATTGTAATTTTTATGGAAAAAATTGAGTTATTGCAGGATTGTTGTTTCAGAATTTTTCTGCAGCTTTTGTTGTTGTTGGCTTAAATTAGTTATCATTTATTTTATTTGGAATTATTTAGCTTTTATTTGATTTATTTATTTATTTTAAATTTTTTGTCCGTATTACACGCGCGCACTTACCCAGCAACAAACATCAACTAATGTTGTCTAGAAATTACAAACGTATAGATTTGATTGTTGTTGGTGATTTATTTGTATGTGTTGCTGAACAGCAGGACACGGTTTAAAGGACTAAACTAAACTTGTGACTTGTCAGAGACTAAACTTAACACATAAATACACACATTTGCATGTATGTACGTGCATACACGCACACACTTAAAACCAAATACAAAATTGAATACCGTATTTTAATGTTACATTTTTAAATAAAATGTTGTAACGTTAACCAACAATACACAGTCACACTAATACATGCACGTGAAGTAAAGGCAGTAGCCTAACAAGTTTGTTTTGGTAACAGAGCAAATTGATGTTACATCAATAAAAATTAAGAGACTCGAGAATAAACCAACAGAAAAGCCTCCTCTAAAGGATGACAACAAAAAAGTCACTCTCTTACTTTTAAGACTGTTGCCGATAAAAGGTTCTCGTTTTAATTTACTCGAAAATGTTGATCGCCATATACATACATATTTCTGTAGTCCTTGTTATTAACAACAAATGTAGACAATATCTATTATTCTTCGTGCTTCTGTCGTTGCTCACGTGCTTTTGGCCATTTTGCTTCAAAATATTTTGTTTGTTTCACTTAAACCAATTGACCGTTATTTCTTTTAGTTATTCTTGGCGTTTGTCTGCTCGATTTGGGTTTTTTTGTTTTTTGTTTTTTGTTTTTTTTTTCCATCAACTTAGTGCATGCAAACAAAAAAGTTAAAGATTGTGTCGCGTAACTCGTTACAACTTTCTACGACGGCAACTGAAAGTGTTTTGCGCTAATCATGGTTGTTGTACATTGTTTTTGCCTGTTAATTTTAAAATTTTCGATTTTTTTCCATATTTAACTTCGACGTAGCAGCCAGCATCGCTGTCGCGAAATTTCAAACAAACCATTAAAAAATGCTTCACCAAAACTACCAACTAACCGAACAAATCTAGATGCAGGGGACAATTGGCAGCAACCCAAACACCCACCTAACAGCCTCCCTTAAACTCTTGCTTTATTTATCTCTACTCTATTTTGTTTAGTTCACAACCAAAACAAACTCTCCTTTTTTTTATTTTTAAAGCAAATGCAACAACAAAATACAAAAACACAAAAAGGAAAACGGAGGATATGAGTTTGAAAAAAAGCTAAAAAATTTTTACTGTCTATTAAAAAAAAAAGATTGTAAAAATACAACAAGTTAAAAGCAACAACAATCAAATAAAATATAAAAAAACACTACAGGAAACACCACTAGCAACCCCCAAATGATAGAAACGACATCCCCTTCATAGTGAGGCCGTGTAGGTGTGTGTTTGTTTGTTAACAAGGCGAAAAAAGCTTTTTCGCTCTCTCTCTTTCTCTCTCTCTCGCACTCTGTCTCCTCATTCCTGTACTAAAATTTTTATTTCAAAAAAGGGGAAATTCTCTGTAACAGTTACTTAAACGCAAGGAACGAGTAAAAAGGGGATAATTGCTTTTATGTATGCCTGTAGGTGTGCACGGTACGGCGAAAAAGAAAAGTACAAATAAAAATAACCAACCGAAAAAAAGATAATAATTCTCCCCGTCTGCTTTTTTTTTACAATAAAGGACTTTTTTAATTTTAATTTTTTCTATGTTTGGCTTTTTATTTCATATTGTAGTTGTTTTATATTTATTGTATTATATAGACATTTTTATTTTCATTTAATGTATTGCTAAAGGAAAGAGAGTGATGAAGATAATAATAATAATTTCTCTCGACGTTTCGCTCTCCCTTGGTGTATACATGTATGTAAATGCATGTGTTTTCTTCATATAATTCTAATATGTGTGTAATAAATAGTAAATGCTTCTTACACATATGCAAATAGAATTGAAACTAAAAAAGAATCACTGAAATTTTAACAGGATATTAAAAAAACAAAATACAAAATCTACAAACGCTCCTGCAGAAACACACACACACGGACATGCACACACTCGCACACTTATAATCATTTTCTTACGCACTCTTTTTATTTAAAAAAAAAAACGGAAAAATGACAACTGCAGAAAAAACTTTTTCAATTTCAAAATTCTTTAGCATCGTTTGAAATTAAATACATACGAGTACATACATACATACACATACATATTAATTTGTTTTGAACGCGTTAATTTTTATTTTATTTCTTTTTTCAAATAAAACTATTTCTTCTTACACTTTTTCTCCCTTGAAACAACTAAAAACCTTTGTATACCCAAAATAACGTTTTACAAAAAATTTAACTTTAATCTTTGACATGCTCCTTCACTCCATGGTTCTCGGTTTTATTTGCTTCACTTCACCTTAAAATCAATTTTATTTAAAAGAAACAAACTCCTTATTGTAGCGAACAATAGCCGGCGACGTCCAAACAGTTACTAACTGTTGTAAGATTATTTTGGCGATTTTCTTGCTTTTTTATTTTTGGTTTTTAATGTTAATGTGCCCTTCACACAAACACGTACATTCCCTTCGATACGCAGCCTTATTTATACAGCATCCCATTCATTATTGTTTGGGAGTCCTCTAAACGTACATATAATTTTCTTTTTCTTCCTCTACAATTGTAACTAAATAGTTGGAGACTGTTAGGACATAAAGGATAAGTAAGAGTAGTCATCTAATATCAATCTTTTGTGTAGGTCCTTGGTAGTGGCAAAGTTAACGTTAACTTTTACTTTACTGTATGTAACTAAAACTATATGGATTCAACTGAGAAGGCTACAAAATAAAAATCCATACATACAAATAAACGAAAAGTAATAGCAGGAACAAAAAAATCTAAAGGGAAGTAACCAAAACTCTGGAAGTTTGGTAGCCTGCAAATACAACTTATTGTTGTTAGAAGTAAATATATGTATTTGTGTGTACAGATATAAGACTAATTTAGAAGATTGAATAATAGTGTTACAAGATACTTTAGGTCCTCAATTTCATTATTTCTGGAAAAATGGAAGTATTCGGAGGTTTACTAAGCCAGACAAGTTAAAAAAGGTTTTTTGCAATATGTTATACTACGTTCAGACATACATTCTTAATTGCGACAATTTAATTTTAATTCAGAAATCTAACTCAGTGTTCACACAATTTGAATGTAGTAAATTTATCTTGCTCACTGGTCATTTCTTTTTTTTTTTGCTTTTTTAGTTCACTCTTTTCACATTTCGCTGGACACTGTACACAATTTTTTCTTTTCACTGAACACACCATCGAGTAAACGTACTAAGTGAGAAGTGTTGCATTTCTAATTTTACTCCATAAGTGATGTAATTATATGGTAGATTGAGTAAATTACTATCTTGTACTCAGGAGATGGGCTTGAACACAGAAAATTTTTGTTTTGTGGTTAACGTGCAGACTACTTCAGCCATCGCCACCCTCAATTTGAATTTGAATTTAAAAAATCGTATTTTATTATTTGAAATTTTTTGGAACATAACATTTTATTTAAAAGAGCAAATTAATAATAATGTTAAATATATTACTATTATAATTACTATTTCATATATTAGAAAATAAACCCTGCAACAAAAATAAAGAAAGAAAAAAAGGAAAGAATCTAAAAGAATCAAGTTATCAGAATTAAAAAAGTAATAAATAGAGTTTACTATTCTCGCTCACATAAAAGCTGGCTCTTTATAAAACCTTATGTATGCCTCAGGACCTGTAGTATATATCGTTAGTTGAAATTCAAAATTACATAACTAAGATTTTTACTTTATCACAGGAAAAAGAAAAAAGCTTTTTAATAGTATAATACACGTATTTGTATTTACATTCTTTTGATTGTCGGTTATAAAATAGCTACATTTTACTACAAAAATCTAAAAATTTGTGAGTACATGCAATTGTCTGATATGCATCATAATCAATTAAAAAATTAATTTCGAAATTTTTGTTAATTACGTAGTTTTGCATTTCAGCTATCGATATAAATATCACCACATGATCATTTTTATTTAAAATTTTCAAATAAATCACTAAACTCTTTTCTTTTAAAGGATTCGCCTAAAACAAGGCAACATTTTTGACGTTTTAATAACGAAAAGGCTATATCTGATACAATGATCAGATATTGTTTCACGATTTCAAAGGACTTAAACTTTTCTATAAAATTTACATTTACTCTGTTTAGGATATCTTCCTTAAATATTTTTACGAAAAGCAACAGCGTGCCAATACAACAACTGAAAAACAAAAATAACTAATAACAGCACCAATACTTACAAAGAAACAACAACAAATTTGCTTTTTTCAAAATTTTCTTTTCTTCATAAAAGAAAAATAATGCAGAAAATATGAAATAAAATCAACAGTCCTGTAAAAGTAGACGATTTAGACGACCATTAGATAGACAAACGACTTACAGACAACATTAATCTGCAAAGTAAAGTAATTTAGACAGGAACAACAACAAAAACAACTAGAGGGCAATATAAGTAAGAAAAGTCAAGAAGAAAAAAACTAGAACTTTACGCAATCTTTATTTTCAACGCCATCAAAACCATTGCTATCACCATTATCGTCGCCATAATCATCAAGAAAACAACCCACCAGTAGAGTCAAAAGCACATTTAGAAAACAAAAAAAAAAAAGACTTAAGAAAAACAACGTCTCAAAAACAATAAGGAAAATTTCACAGACTCCGAGCCACACACACACACACAAAAAATGCTCAGAAAAGTAAGTGAGTTGAATGAAAGTGTACACACAGAGAACAGGACAAGCAGCCAGCCAACAACAAACCTTTTCAATTTCTTTTTTCTGTATTCCAACCGTCTCTGTAATGATAACCAACACACACCGAAACGAAGATACAGGAATAAATCATGAAATTATTTGAGCAACGTGGCCGCGTGTACATTTCTTCTAGATTTTTTTTTTACTTTGTGTTCAAAGTGTGTGCATGTGCATGTGTATGTGTACTTTTTTTCTCAACTGTTGTTTGGCACAATTTTCTTTAATTTTTCCTCTTCTTCGTGTATAGCCTCTTTGTTCCTCTTTCTCTTTTGACATTCAGTTTAGGATACCGGCAATACAAAAAAATCAGTATTTGTTATACTCTTATCCTGTTAAGAGGAGTTGAAGTTAAAGGAAAACACAATGCTCAAACAAAAATAAAATAAAAAAATAAACAGAAGAAAAACATACTCTCAATCTATATTGGCTTTTTGGCCAAAATGGCACTGCCACTACGAATGTACATGGTGAATTGTACAACAAGTTCTTTTTGGAAAAGAAAAACCTCGTACATACTTAGATATATAAAGACCTACAGACTTACATCCAAACATATATGTACATATTGATAGAGTTTTGTTGCAAGCAGAACCTTGAAAAGTAAATCGTACAACAATAAGAAAAATAGAAAAAAAGAAACAGAATGTCTTTCAACGTGTTCTCGAAAGAGGACCCGTTCAGACATTAAACATACGCACAAACGTAAAGATACCTATAGAGTCACGCCGACACATTTCTTATATTAAATATTGCACACTGGACCACCAACAAATTAATGACTAGAAATTTGCGAAAAGTTTTTGTTTGTGGCTAAAAAATTATCGCTGTTGTTAAATCCATAAATATGAAGAAATGTTGCCCAACATTAGGAGCAGGCTTTTTCTCGCATAAGTTGCATAATTTTGAGCATATTTTTAAATTTTAAATAAGAAAATTTTTAGCAATAAATGAAAAATTTTTAAAATAGGGTAATGTTCGAGAACTTCCAGCCAGTCAAAGTACATGTATTAATTACTAAGAAACGATTTAAATTAGAGATAGTTGTAAATCCCACTGACAAACCTTACCCTTTTAAAATAAACAAATTTAATTAATTGGATAAAATGAGATTCTGCCAAAGGCAAATTTAAAATAAATATAACAAAACTTTTATTTTTCTATAAATTAAAATTAATATAAAATACAAATTTAAATCAAAGGTGCTGAAGTTTTTTGTGGACCATCAGAAATTCTTTCCGGTGTTCGACCCCAACTTCAGACTAAATTATAAAAACATCTCGCCTTTTTTCTGATGAGCATTAGTGTGTCTTTGTGTCAGTTGTTGTCAAAGGCATAATCACTGGCCACGGAACAGTACCTGCTTCCGCTGATAGCAATCAACAGGCACATCAGAGTGTCCTCCTTCGTCGGTATTGTGTATAATAATTGTGTAAAATAATTACGAAAAATGGCTATGAAAACAAAGTTTCAGATTTGAATACGTCTGCTTGTCATCAGAGGCGCTTCAACATATAAAAAAAGAACGTGCAAAAGCAGAGTTGTAAGATAGTGAAACTTTACGACCTGTCATCTCTCTCACTATCCCTTTCCTCTAGTTCCAACACAATGCATGCGATGCATGTAAGTATTTAGGGGTCATCTCGTGAGTGCTACTCAAAGATAAAAGACTTTTAATTTGATTTGCAAAATATTGAAACTGAATTGAAAGTTCGGAAAATTGAAGGTAAAGTCCTATAATCCTAAAAATAAAATAAATTGAATAATTCTATTATGCCCATTGTGCAAAGCTTGAAAATATTTTACCCACATACTAAATCTGTCTGTATATTTATTTACCTAAGAATAGTTTTACGGTTACTTTTTTTTCGCTCTCTGTTAGCTTTTACTGTTATTGCCTGATTTTAAGTTTTTATTTTTGTTGCTGCAGTAGTTTGTAAAATTATTTCTTGGTTTACTTTGCTTTTCTCTTCTCCTTCTTTCTTCCTTTTACCATCATCATCATAACACATCACGTCACGAAGGTCATTTGTCCGGCTAGTAAAAAGACAAACAAAAAAATAAGAACGACAGCAACAACAAAACAAACAATTATTGTATGAAAAGAATAAAAAAAGAAATAATAATGTAAGAAATGTGAACATTATCATTATCGTCATCATTATTATCATTGTTATTGTTACGGCCATCATCACAATTATTGTGATTATCAACATCAATCTGTAGTTCTCTGTACATTTTCATTTTTTTTTTCTTCTTTGATTTTTTGCTTTGCTCTTGATGTGGCTTCCATTTGCTGCTTGTAGCCATAATACTGGTCGTACGTCCTATGTGTGACAAGCAGTATGTGGCACATGCATGCTAGTAATAAGTGGTAAATGTCTGTTGCTTGAATTTGGGATTTTCTTAATGTATAAATTTTTCTATTTTCCTTGTCTAGAAATTGTGTGCTACAAAAGTAGGAATATTAAGTCGTTATTAAATTGACTATTTTGCTTTTGTGATTTGGGCAGTAAAAGTATTTGGGTGACAAACGTCTGGGCTTTAGGGCACAATGTGGGCTACTAGACAATTGATTATTATTGTTGTTTTTGTTATTTGGTGTAAGTTAAAGAAATACAGATTTTACAGGGACTTTGTTATGGACATGTATGTACATATGTACATACATACACACTAGCATTTATGTATGTACACACATGTCCACACATATATTTTGCTTTTGACTAAGTGGTATTTAGAGGAAATGTTTGTTTTAATTATTAAAGAGTTCTTTAGATGCAATGATATTTCTTAAGGGAGTAAAAGATTATGTGCGTACATGTATGTATGTGCGTATACGATTGTTGGTCGGAAATTGCGTAACGCAGAAGGTGTTTTGAAAAGGCTGTGAAGTTTGAATTGATAATAATCGTCCCTACCATGACAAACTATTCAATTGGGAAGTCAAAATCAGCGCGTCAATGAAGGCGAACGTTTTTAAATTGTTCTTTTGAAGTTTTTAATACTCTCGGGAATGGTAATAAGGTTTTTCAGACAATTGTTTTTTTTTATAACCAAAAAATCACATTCGTCACTTTGCATCTGAGTGATTATCAATGACGATCCTTGATTCGCTATTTCGAATATGGGAATATGGATAATCGCTTTGTAGTAGTTCAAATTCGACAGTGACAAAAAAGAATAAATTAATTACTGATACTGATGGATTGTTATGTTTTTGTTTATAGATTTTTTGGTTTTTATGTTTGATATTCAACTTCAATTCTCGATTGATTAGTTGAATTTTAAACATATAGATCTTGGGTTTGTATTCAAAAATTAGGAAAAATCCACTGTTGAACTAAGTAAGCATTAGCGAAATAGTACTATATGGATGTGCTTTCCTCCTCAGTTATTGAGTTGCTTTTGTAAAAAAATACTTTATGAGAATATCATTTGCGCATCCCGTCGTAGATTTCAACGAATAAACAAAGAACGAAATGTTTTTCATTTTTGACAATTAATCTCAACAACCTGTAAAATAACATTTCGTATAGTAAGTAAGTAAATAAACTGATAGAAGAACTTTTATTGATTTAAAATTTTAGTTTTACGATGGAAAAATCAAAAAAGTGAGACGAAGAGAAAAGTTATTTCTTCAGAAACAGAAATTTTCATTTTGGATCGTCTACGTAGAAATGACAGAGTAGTAGACGCTGCTAGAATTAAATCGATAAATCTAGCTTCATAATAAGAACAATAAGAAAAAATCAAGACTCGATTAGAAGCAGTGTAGAAGCTGGAATATATATATTTTTTTTTTATCTGGGACCAGCACTCAGGAGATCACTCCTACACATGCGAAGCATTGTCCTGGAACTATAGGAAAGGGATAGTAGGAGGTGAAGCTTAATTATTTATTTTTTCAGCTCTGCTTTCGCACGTTCTTTGTTTATACTCGTAGCAGTGCTGAAGCTTCGGTTCAGTACCCATTTTTATTATTATTTTACTTCGCCGTTGCTACACAATATAGACGAAGGAGGGCGTTCTGATGCGATTTTGGATTGCTATAAGCTGAAGCCGGTATTGTTCAGTGACCAGTGACTATGCCTTCGCCACTGAAACATTTCGACAATAACTTACACACAAAGACACACTAATTAATGCACATCAGAAAAATGCGAGATGTTTATTTTTATTTTAAAATTTTAGTCTGAAACTGGGGTTGAACCCAGGTCTGTTTTTGGATTTGTAGTCAACGTGCAGACTACCATCCATCGTGCCATCGCCACCCTCAACTTCACATGTAAAAAATGTTTCAATGGATTAATACTAATAAATAAAATAACAAAATTGTGGTTACGTTTTACTTGGTTTTTCATATAACAGTTTCATTTTCGATTTACACGCCTTTATCTGGAACATGTCTTCGGTGCAAAACGGGTGATTGGTGTACTTGCAAACTATTTTTATTTGCAAATAGCGTACGTATAAATGCACTCTATAGTCTACAGTGTATTGACGACATTGATGAAGCAATGCTCGAATACGTAAACGCCATACGTGGTAAAAATCTTTCTACATCTGCACTAAAAGCCGCCGAGTTCCCTAATTCATGAGGCACGAAGTTTTTTATGGTTGTACACGATGGTACAGGTTTTGTTGAAGAGTGTCATCTAAACTCAAACACCTGATTATTAATTTTATATTGGACGTGCTCTGGGGATATCCGCTACATATGTACTGCATGGCAGTAGAACTCGACAGAGAGAGGAATAGTGCAGAGAATATACTGGTGGTGGAAGTGGTAGGAAGTTGGAGCCAAATGCGTGTTAATTACAAAGCAAACTTGCGGCACCTTTGATGTTAATTTTATTTTTAAGCTATTTTTATTTTACTTCGCTGACGTTTTATTGCTTAAATACCGACGGCGGAGGCTGCTGTAAAACTGAAAACTCAGAAAAAACCTTTATTTTACTTCAGCGGGCTGGGAATCGAACTCGGGTCATTCTGGTGGCAGAGCCAACACGCTAACGCGCCATTAAGTTTTTTTTTATATAATTAAATCAAGTCTCATGCGGATAATGTATAGCGAAGTTCGACTGTATGTGAAACAAAAAAACATGAAAATTAAAATTACGATAATAAAAAAAAAAACAGGCAACATAAAGGAAAAGCACGAAAATTATTTCTAACACCGCCCACTAATGCTAAAATATATAAACTTTCATTTGAAAATTTAAACAATTACACTGAAAAGCACACACACACACACACACACACACACTTCCACAAATTAAACAAACCCATGCATGCGAGTACATACATATGGATATATATGCATGTATGTATGTATGTACATATGAGTTAATACTTAGAAGGATGTGTATTTTACATACATACCATTACCACTATTAGTTGAAGTAAAATGTATATATGTATGTACATACATACATATGTAAACATTTACGCACGCACACATCTATACATACATACATATGTATATTTAAAAATACCTTTAAGTACATTTATGTACGAAATCTGTAGAAGAGTGTGTGTTGTCTAGCAAAATATACATATTTGCGTATGACAAAAGCTACAACAACAACATCAATAGCAAACATTATAATAAAACATTTTTTAACTAATTTTCTACACAACCGTTTTCATCTGTTTTTTTTTTTTGTTTTCTTTGCTATATTTTATTTCATTTAAAACTTACCGAAAAAAAAATATATGTAAAATATAAAAAGAACAGCAGTGAAATGTGTGTTACTCACTTTTTAGTCCTTTTTAAGCTTCCTTTGCTGATTCTAAATATTTTTCACGAAACGTTAAAGAGTGTTAGTATGTGGCGAACGCGCCTCGTTGTAAGACTATTCCCAATTCTATACACAGTCTAACACATATACATACATACATACATACATACATACAAACATATGCACATACATGAACATTCACTTGCACACATCTATGCACACGAAAAAAATGAGTCCTTTCAAAATTCTATGTTCTTTTTTAATGTCGCCTTTTTTACCCAGTTGTTTTATTGTTGATGTTGTAAATGTTAGATTTTTAGTATTTTATATACGATAAAAACAGCAGATAGAAATGTATGTATGTGCGTGTATGCTAGTGGCGGCAGTGCTGTGGTAGAACGTGCAGAATGTATTGCAAAAAAAAAAAAATTAGAAAATAAAGAAAATTAAAACTCACCAAAAATTGTTGTTGTTGTTGTTGTTCTTTTTGTTTTTGTTTTAGTTCGTCGCTATTCAGTATTTAGTCTGGAAAGAAAATAATGAAAAAAAGATGTAATGAATTTGACAATGTTTTTATACGATTTTTTCCCTCTAAATTAGAAGTTTGAGGGCAAATGTTTGTACATCGTTAGACTTAAGGTACACAAACATGCATATAAACAATGAGCAGTAATATACAAAAATATAAACACTTACGCGTACATACACACTCTCGTAAACAAACATAGTCATAATAATAGTATATATTACTATTGCTACTGCATATAACTTTAGAATATGTTTCATTTAGAAGAAGACAATGTATGGCTTGAGAGCCTGCGGGGGCGTAGTTCAGGGGCTGTCATGTCGTCCAAGAAGTCGTATAAGTATACGTTTAAGCAAAATAGATATTGTTTTATTAAAATTTTTCTTTTTTTCCGATCACTTGATTCGAAAATAAAATATATAAAAATAAATTAAATGGATTTATTATGAAGTTGTGTCATAACCAGGTTAAACAAAACTAAGATTTAAAAAAGGATTTCATGTGCTTAAAACTGGATTCAAGTTATTATAAAGGGTGTCCCAACAAGAACGCAAAATTTAAATGACTGATGCAGCACTTGAATTGTTTCTCTGGCTGTATAACATGTGACGCCGTCTTGTTGAAACCACATGCCCTCCACATTCATTTCTTCAATTCTAGGCACGAAAAAACTACTGGTTATCATTTCACGATACCGAACACCATTGACTGCTTGCGCTTGACCTGCCTCACTTTCATTAAAAAAAAAAAGGTCAAATGATTCCTCCATCCCAAAATCCACACCACACAGTGACACGTTGAGGATGCATTTGCTTCTCGTGAATCACTCGAGGATTTTCCTCACCCCAAATGCGACAATTCTGCCTATTGACGAAGCCATCAGGATGAAAATGGGCCTCGTCACTGAAGATGATTTTATCGGCAAAATCAGCATTTTCATGTTGTCTCTCCAATACCCAATTAACGAACTCCCTTCGCTGTCCATGGTCAGCTGGCTTCAGTTCCTGAGTCAATTGAACTTTGTTTGCATGAAGATGCAAAGATTGGAGATTTGCTGAGCTCGGTGTCGAATTGAGGTGGATGGAGTTTGAGCGACATCATCACGTACAGCTGCGACATTTTCTGTGGATCGACCTGGTCGAAGGCGCGTTGTTGTCTTTACATCACTAACAGAGCCAGTTTCGGCAAATTTAACCATTTATCTCTTTACAGTTGACTCTTTTGGAGCATTATTGTGACCCCAAATTGATCGCAATTTGCGAACTGTAGCCGCAAAACTTTCACCATTTTGGTAAAACAATTTCAAAATGAGAATGCGTTGTTCATTCGTGTAGCGCACCATTTTTACTAACCTCGTACCTTCTACTAGCAAACAATAACAATTGTTTACATGTCAAACAATGACACTTCGAATGGCGCCAAATTTAAATCTTGCGTTCTTGTTGGGACACCCTTTTTTAATGGTGTAATGCCTATAAAAGTGATCAATATTACTGATCTTCGTATTTTGTTAGATCAAAGACTTACGTGATTACATTGCCTACACTGTTAACCCTTTCAGCACCGAATTTTTTTGCACATGCTTAAATAAGAAATAAAAAAAATTTTGAAGTTCCACCTATCCTGGTAAAGGATATATATATATATGTATATAGGCAACATTATAGAAAAAATATGCTATGCAAAAGGTTTCAACATTCTTTTTTCAGTTTTATTATTTTATATTATTAACCCACCTGTTCTAAAACTGAATTATACTTTTTTTTTTGAAAAACAAATTCTTTTTATTGAAATTTGTTGTTTCTTTTTTTTATTCACTTTTTTATTTCACTTTTTGCAACTTATTTTCACAGCGTGAGTACACTTGAACAAACTGATCGCAACTAAATATTATCCAAGCCTCAAAATTTACGTGTACATTGCTACGGTGTTTAGTTGTCTTGCAAAGAAAACCGTTATAAAATAAAATAAGATTTGCGGCAGTTATAAGCACATGTTTGCAATGTTGCCTATAGGCAACATTGGGGCTGAAAGGATTAAAAAAGCTGTTGCTGTGCTTGGTTTTATGAAACGTTGGTCCAAGTAATTTTCCGATACCTACATTACGAAACGATTCTGAAATACATACATATGTATCCTTACTATAACTTCCATATAAAAAGTATTGAATCTGTGCAGAAACAGTCTCTGATATTTTGTCGTATGTGTTGCCTTGCTTTTATTAAACTGCCAGTCCTAAAAAGTCGTCGAGTATTGCTGTGTGTCTGTTTTCTACTTGAATTAAGTCGTAGTAATGTTTATTCAGAGTTCTTGCTTGCTAAAGTTAACTTTTCCGTTACAACCTTCAACTTATCAAAATTCTTAAAAAACAGAAAATATTCATTGAGGCCTACACACATTCATTACCCTATACAATCGCACGATATGCCAAATATGACATGTGCGCTAGAAAAGTGAGATATTGTGGACTAAAAATTACACTCTGAAAAACTTTATGAACATTTTCATAAAATAATATTTGTGATATTTTCATGCAATTTTAGACAAACAGCTAAAAATTTTGATGAAGCTAAAAAAACTAATTAAAATAAATGGGCACAGGCATTATTATTAAGGTAATAAAATGAAACGTTTAATCTATATAAATATATATATATGTACATATATAATTCTTCTAGTTTTTTGACCTCTTTTTATATTAATTGTTTATTAATTAAATGGATTGTAGTCTGCACGTTTACTACACAACCAAAAAACAGACGTGGGTTCAACCCCAGTTTTAGGCAAAAAAAAAAAAAATTTTTAAATAAAAATAAACATCTCGCATTTTTCTGATGTGCATTAGTGTGTGTATTTGTGTGGCAGTTGTTGTCGGAAGGTTTCAGTGGCGAAGGCATAGTCACTGGTCACTGAACAATACCGGCTTCAGCTGATAGCAATCCATAATCACATCGAACGCCCTTCTTCGTCGGTATTGTGTAGCACCGGCGAAGTAAAATAATAATAAAAATAGCTACTAAACGTGCGAAAGCAGAGCTGCAAAATAATTAATTAAGCTTCACCTCCTGTCGTTTCTCCTACTATCCCTTTCCTATAGTTCCCAGCACAATGCTTCGCATGTGTAGGAGTCACCTCCTGAGTGCTGGTCCTAGATAAAAAAAAAAAAAAAATTACACTAATTGTTTAAGTTGTAGGTCCTTTTTATATATGTATGTAATATTTCGCACTGTTCTAGATTAAATCACTATCCAAACTTTTGAAAATGTATCAGTATTGGACACAGAAAATAATTATAAACGTAGATATATGTTAGAAATGTTACATATAATTAATACACCAATTACCAAAAGAATTGAGCAAATGTTGCTCAAAATTATAGTTTATAAGTGATTGAATATATTGTAATTGTATTTGTAGTTTTTATTCTTATACATAGAATTACATTTAGAGGCGGAACAAAAATTGTTAGAACGATAAACATATATTATTTAAAAAGATATAGGAAAAAGATTTTTATTATTATTATTATCATTATTATTGTAATTATTGTTTTTTAAATATTGTATTATATTGTAAAATATTCGTGAAAATGTATTTTGGATTTGGTTTAAAAACAAATTTCAATACAAAATCAAATATTTATACCTATTTCAAATCCAGAATATAGTTTTATGAATATGGCTGTAAATATTTTTATTTTTATTTTGAATTTTCATTGACAAGAACTTTTTCTGTATTGTAAATTTTAAAAATATTTTTCCGTTTACACAAAAACCAATTTTCCTGAAGAAGCTGCGCAAAGGAATAGCGAAATATCGAATAAAAATAAATATTACATATATAAAAAGGACCTACAGCATAAATAATTAGTATAATTAATATATACATATATATATACATATATACATATAAAGCACAGCTATGTAATTTTGTCCAAATTAAAATATAGACTATATTGACTTAAAAAATTCCCATTGGGATAAGCCACGCCCATACAAAATATATATTTATTAGCTTATATCGCAGAAACGGTAACTGGAAGATTCTCTGCATTTGGTCCCGATTATTTAAAAGCCAATGTAAATGAACAATCAAAAATAAAGTTGAATCGGATAAGTAGGCATAGTACCTCCCATACAAAGGTAATATATAGTTTTTTGTATATCTTGAGAACGGTTACAGTTTGTCATTTTGGCCTGAATGACTTGATAGTAATTTATTACCACTAAAATTCAGTATACGGGAGAGTAAATAATGGGAAAAATATGAAAACTGGAAATTTTTCGGGGGAATGGGCTGACCATTTTTTAATGCAGGATACATAAGGCATATATTTTTTTTTAATAAAACTATATAGCAGCTACAGCAACGGGTGGCTGGGTCAGCTAATTGTATGTACAATCTGCCGCAGTCTTAAACTATATATTTGTTTTTTTTTTTTTTAAGTTTCAATAAATAAATTTGAATATAAAATTCAATTAAAATTTTCTTAGGGTACAAATTGTGGGCAAAGTATGAGTAGAAATTATTATACTTCTCATTTGTTTATAATTTAATTTCTTATTTTATATAGATTGGGCGACCTTTTCCATTAAAATATAAAAAATTCTAATTTGGATTCATAAACTTTCATACGTTTATGCGGCAAGATATTTTTATTTGAATATAAAACTTTAAGAAAAATTCGTAACATCTTTAAAATGGTATCAATCAATGGCGATGCTGTTGGCTGAGTAGCAAGCGTGTTCACTTTGCAACCAAAAGATCGGCGGTTTTAATCGTCGAGCAGGGCAACAATTTTCAAAATATGTCTGCGCTAATAGTGCATACCTTGGCGAAATAAAATAATAAATGAAATGGCTCTCTTCTAGCATATAAAATGAATGGGCAGCAACTCTGCATTACGAATTATCAAAAAAAAAACACAACTGCAGAGATATGTAAATATTAAAATTTTTTTATCCTTCTATGACAGATGTAGAGCACCTAAGTTTCTCCCAATCTTCTATTAAGATACTAACAGCCGTATACACAGACTATTGGGCCATCCACCGCATGCTGAGTAGATGGGAATTTCGTTCAATGTCCTGTGTACCAGCTGTGAGGACCCTTCGGAGAAAATGAACTGTTTATCTTTTTTTCTGTCAAAAGCCGGCTCTGTGTAGCTTGAAGCCGACATTCGTATGGGGGTGTTTTTTTTGACAGCTTGGGGCTGTGCTCCAAGTTGGAGCTGACAGACTAATTTTTTTTATACAAACAGAAGTAACGCTCGGGCAATTTTTGCCGACTACTTGGTTCCCTTCTATAAGTAAAGAATAGTGATCCAGATGACTATGGGGTGGTGAGGCGATAGACAGAGGAGAGGCTCATTTTTTTATAACTCTGCTTTTGCTTGTTTCTTTTAAGAATTCTTGCAGCACCTCTGGTGGCAAAGAGACGTATTCAATTTTGAAGCTGTATTTAGCAGCCACATCCAGTTTATTCCATATACGTGCTGTATGACCAAAAAAAATTAGTTTTCACTGGCATTGATAGAAAAAAAGGCCACTCTTCAATTAAACATTTTCCCAAAAAGACCCTAATTTCATAAAAAAAATCACTTTAATTTTAATTTAATAGTGCGAATAAAGTAAATCAAAATAAGCGTAAAAATATTTTGATTACTTAAAAAAAGAAATGGAAATAGCGTTACAAAGCACAGAGGAAATAGCAACAATAGCAACATGTGAGACAGGAGGTTTATCGTTTTAACCTTCGACACCACAGCACACAGAAAAGAAGGAAAAAATAACATGCAATAAATTTACCACTACACTTTCAAATGTAAGTTGTGGCAGCGGCAACTCGCCCATGTACATACCGGTACATATGCATATGTGTAGCTATTTGAATGTTTAAATATTTAATCTCTGTGTGTGTGTGTGTGTCTGCATGTGTGCAAGTGTGAGTGTGTGTAATTTAGTTTTAATATCTCATACTGACTACATTATAAAAATAATGAAAGTCACATATAAAAATAAACTACCACGCCTAACATTTTAAATTGTTTGTTTTCTTTTTTTGTAATTTTTTATTCTGTTTTTTAGAAAAATTATAAAAATGAATAAAATTTTTTTTTGATTCTTTTTAAATTTGCAAAACCCCTACCCACCTACCCTGCCGCATTTTTTAATTTCGTTTTCAATTTTTCGTATTTTTTATTCACTGCATAACTACTGCAAACACAAACAAACCAACCCTTTCCTCTAAGTGCGATAATTTCATTGCATACCTACATTAGACACATTATAACGAAATAGTACCTAAAAAAAAAAATAGGCAAATGTTTGTTGTGTTTCTTTTATTTGTGACTTTTCTATGCAAAATAAAACACACATTTATTTTCGGTAAAAATAACAACAGCACGTAAAAAAAGAAAACTACAAACGTAAAAAAAGAAGAAAGTACAAAAAAATTGTTATTTGCAATGCAGAAAAATGGTCAAAATTCAATTGATATAACAGATGCCTAAATGCCAATATCCACTCATATTAGCGGCAAAATATTTAGTTTTATTCGTAATGTAGCATGTATACGTGTATGTTTAACTGAAATGAATGAAATGATTCTGTATGAACGCCAGGAGAGCGTAGAATGCTTTTGAAAACATTAAAATTTTGTTGAAATGTCAAATGGTCATAATGCAGTGGTCATTAATTTTTTAACACTTGCAAAAGCCTGTATAAAAATAAAAAAAAAAAAATACATCGCCATGCCGCTCTGGCATCTGAGCAAATTAAATAGATTGCATTAGTTGAAATATTCGCTATGTTTTAGTTGTCTGTACGGCTCATAGGGGACTTATTAAATCTGGCTTGTAACTGTAACTGCAGTTAAATTCTAACGAACACTTTAAGTGGCAAATATAATTTGTTGTAAACGGGTTAAGCCGTTTTATAGTAAATGTGATTGACTTTTCCAGGCATCACTAATGGAAAAGATTCTTTAGAAATTCTTCGGGCTACCAAGAACTTATAATAAATATATTTTTGGCCAAAATTTCATTTGAAGAAAATCTTTCTTAAAAGATGCGATCCTAAAAAAAAAATAAGAATTAAAATTAAAATTGATAAACATGTGCACATATACTCCCTGGCGAAAATTTTCGAAATAGCGGGACTTATCTTGTAATCGGTGTGATTTCGTGTGCCGAATGTCTGATCGCCGGGTGTGAACGGTTTGTTGTATGTGTGGTTCGTTCTCCTTCGGGATGCTCCACCACCTAACCCCAACTACACCCAACACATATAATTCACTATTCTTCTACTATTTGAAAATGACTTAAAAATTAAGAAAAAAAAAATCAAAAAGTTTAATTTTAATTAATTAAAAAAAGAGTCTCCAATAATTGTCATGGGATTCAAACTAAGGGGGTGCTGATGGCGAGTAGTCAGCGTGTTGGCTCTGCAACCAGAAAGACCCAGGTTCGAATCCCAGCCGGGTCAAATCAGAAAAAAGTTTTTTCTGAGTTTTCTGTGCTACAGCACTCTGCTTCGTCGGTATTTGAGCAATAAAACGTCGGCGAAGTAAAATAATAAATAAAATGGCTCAATTAGCTTAAAAATAATGCGTCAAAAAAAACATCAGAGACGCCGCAACTTTGCTTTATAATTTACACGCAACTGCAAAGTTGTGCAAGAATTAAGCTCTATCTTTCTACCACTTTCACCACCTGTCTGTTTCTTCCTTATCCTTCTCTCTAGTTCCAGTGCAATGCATTGCATATGTAGGGGATAGCCCCTGAGCACTGGTCCAAGATAAAAAAAAAGAAAAAAAAAAAAAAATCTGCTCAAATCTTTTTATATTTATTTAATTTATAAGTTTAAATTCATTAAAAAAAATCGGTCAAAATTCTCTCCTTCAAGTTTTAGAACAATTTATCAATTCAGAGTTTCCAAAAATTCCAAAATTTTCAATTTAAGAAAAAAAAAAATAACAGAAGTCCACACTAAAAATTTTATTATGCAAATTATTTAGCTAAAAATGCTTTTTTTTTTAGAAAATTTATCTATTTGTACTAGGTTAGCGTAGGGCAATAACAAACATCGAAATTGTAATTGTTTGCTTAATTTTATTAAAAAAAAATATGGGAATTGGTGGACCTTGCTGGCAAAAACTGTCATCCCTGTAACTTCTCGCTAACTTTAACGCCTTCAAAATAATTTTGCAGTATTTGACATGTGTTTTAAGTAAAGAAAAATCAATGCGTATCGAAAATAGTTTTGACAAGAAATTACGAAGTAATTCAAAACAAAAAAATTTGTGAAAATTTTCAACATCAATACTTTTCGAACGGATTTTTTTTGTCAAATTTGCATCTTCCGACACTTTTTTAAGTCGGCAAATTTGGATTCGGCGACGGCTTTTGGACTTACTAGACAAACACGATTTTTTCAATTTTTTCGTCAATGAAAGCAGCAACTATATGTTTTTGTTTTGCTCATAGGTTATGTATATAAGTTGTAATGTATCTATAAAAGTTAAGTTAATGTATACAAAGTTGCAACATATTATATTTGAAAATATTGTAACAAATATTGCATAATATAAGATAAAATGGAAATAATGTAAGAAATAAAATGTTCAATAATATTGCATAATGGACGGATCTACTTCAATTTATAAACTCTTAATGGTTTTGATTTTCTACAGAAAACTGCAGCAAAACAGACAATAAATTCGTGGTTAGCGTTTCAATTTCCCATTAATGATTCTAATATACTCAAGGCCATCATGCATTTGAATTTGTAAATAAAATAAAAATAAAGATTGCTTTAGTTTTGATTGATGTAATTTAACTGATTATTGCCACACATTTTTGCCCATTTTTTTCACATTTCTCTGGGGAGGTGTTAAATAAAATTTTCCTTTTGTAAAACGTTTTACACTTTTATTCAAAAAAGATTGTATTCTCTTTCCCAATAACTTTGTATTTTTTCTAATGAATGCTAAATTTAAGTCTCAAAGAGTTAAAGTTTACTCAGGCAAAACATTTTTAATTTACAAAACGTTTATGAAATAAATTTAGGGCGGAAGTGGTTTGGCTTTATAAACATTTTTTAAAAGCACAAAATTGAATATTATAAATAAGATTGATTAGTTTGCTATTTTGATAGCATGGCTTACGGAAGCTCTAACATTTTGTGTTAAGGATTTCAATCGAATGTTCGGTAGAGCTGAGAGAATCATCATTGTCACTGAATTATGCCCAGTTTTTGACTTTGGTATTTAAATACATATTTTGTTAATTTTCATTTAAATTTAAGTTGTATTTAAATGCAATAAAAGTATGGTAGCACTATGAAATTATTGGTAGTTTTCCAACACAGCACTGTTTATCAATGGCATTGTTTTCAAAGTAATAAAAACCTCTTTTTTTTGAGAAAAAAAAAAACCTTTTAATCGTTTATATAATTTTTATATTGTAATAAACGTGCACTGTTATGTGCGTATATAAGAAATTAAACAAAAATAACTTTTTTTCTTATCACATGAAGTTTGTAGAAAATAAAAACAAATAGTAGAAATCATATGGTAACTTAAATAGAAGTTAAATACGCTACATTGGCTATTTAAGTACAATTTTAAATATCATAAAAATAAGCACTGAAAAACTTCAATTCATATTTAAATAGCACTTAAGTATAAATACGATTTAATTAGGAAGTCAATAATAGGCTCTTAAAGTTGAAGTGTTTAAATTGTTTTCCAATATCACAATAAAGCAGATATCTACTAAAAACGTTATTTGAAAAAGTTTTCTGTCTTGCAATACATGTTACTTTAAATATAGAACGCGCCAGTTATAACTTTTTATTCATTCTAAAAAAGTAAAATCAAGATTCAATTAAACTTATAATTAGATTTCAAACTATCACGGAAATTGCGGGATCAGTTAATAATTCGAATTGAAAAAATTAAACAACTTTTTTTTACATTTGATCATTTAATGGCGTTTTGATTGCACTGTTTTGCGAGAGCACTAAGAATAATTAAAATAAACAAGGATTTAAATAAATTGTTAATTTAAAAAGACGCACATTTTACTGAGCAAAAACTGAATTGGGAAAAATTTAACTATTATTATTCGATTTTCTGTTAATTTTATTACTCAAAAATATTATTATACAACACATCTTCATTCTAATTGTATAAAAATTTATGAATAATTTTGCATTTTCCCCTTTAGCTTTGCCTTTGAAACTTATGTTCCTTTAACGCTGTTTCTTTTTTTTTATTTTTTGCTTTTCATTTACATAAATATCGTATCTTTCACGCAATAAGAAAAAAAATCTAAAATAAAATTAATGTCTTCTTTGGTTTCTTTCATAATTTTTTCCCAGTACTATTTACTAAATGTAAAAAAAGTATAGAAATAAAAAAGAATTAAATGAACTAAATCCAACATTAAAACAACGTCGACTAAGACGTATTGACGCTGCCGACGTCAAGCCGTTTCAATTTTTAACTTGTCCTAAAACCACCCATTTCTGCTCGAGACCTGTGACATTCATTCTACTACCAACTACTTATTCTGTTCTGTTCATTTTCTTTTATGACTTGCAACACTATAATTCCCTCGAAAAAGAGGAAAGCAGCAGCAACAACAAAGAAAAGTTTATTGTAATCATCCCATAAAAATACAAATTTTTATATTTTTCATTATATTTTGTTTAAAATTTTTTTTCTTTTTTTATTTATTTTTTATTCTTTACTTTAATTCAGCTCATCTAATGTTTTTCTTATAACACTCATCTCTTTCTAACTCGGCGGGAGTGCTTAAGAAATAGCAGTTTTTTTTTCAATAAGAAATGGGTAAGAGCGGGAACTTTTACTCATACAATTGGGCCACTGATTACTATTTTTATTGCTTGAGATTTTGTATTTCAGTATTTAGAGAAAAAAATCTCTATAACGTTTTTTTATGTATCCGAAAAATAAAAATTGTAATACAACAGCAACAACAACAACAACAACAACAACAATAAAAAAAATATGAGCAGATGAATAGTTATACAGATACTAAAGGAGTGCAATTATTAAATTTAAAATGTGTAATACATAAAAAATAAATCGTGTATTCTATGCTGCTGTTACAGCTGCTCCTGTTATGAGTTATTAGCAGAAAAATTTGTTTTTCAAAAGTAATACATTTGCAATAGTTATTACAACAATTAACTAACTTTCCGAAAAAAATAAATATTCTGAGGTCTATGCTGCATTCCTCGTGAAATCAAATCTCTCGAAAATGTTGTTGCCGTTAAGCATTAATAATAATTCTGTGAACTTTTGACAGAACATCAAAATCACGGCGAATTCATAACAGGTGAACTGGCGACTATTTAGAACTGTTTGATGTCAATATTGTATGAATTATTTTAACAACGTACAATGATTTTTGTGGTTGTTGTTGTATTAGTAAGTTTACCTGGTATAAAATCGTCTTGATCATAAGTGAAATTAAAAATTTTTTCAGGAGAGCGAAAAAACTATTTAATTAGTCAATTTAGTTTCGTTTTTTTTCTGTTATTTTTGCCTTTCAAAAATTTTATAAATTGAGTATATAACTAAGCTAATTTTTTTGTAAAATCTCTATTAAAATCACGCTTACAAATTTAATCAACAGCAAGTCCAGATAAGTTGATTATTTTTGTGTGATATCTCAGAAACTGAAAATCATAGAAAGGTGAGGTTTAGTGTAAACCGAGGCAAATTCATTACCAGCTCAACTATTTAGCTATTTTGTCCGTCAACTGCTTCAACTGTTTTTAACACATTTGGACACGCCAAACGTCAAAGTTGTGTGTGTTTATTTATGAATAATTAAATAATTATAATAATAAAAATGGAAAATAAATAGCTTTTTGATATAATTAATTGAAAATTAATTTATATTGCACAAATTTAATATGTTTGTTTTTAGTGTTGTTATATTTAACAAAACATACGCAAAATTCCACATTCGACCAGCATAGCGAATTGATAAATTCGCCTCGCGCCAACGTTGTAATAATAAACCCTGTATTAGTAAAGAAAGCGTCTTGTGAAGATTTCTTTACGATTGAAATACTACGCAATTTTCTTATCTCGAGTTATAATCTTTTGTCAAAAGTTCATAAAATTATTTTCACGTGTAATATTTTTACGTGGCCATACTGCTGTGTATAGCGACTATTTTTGGTGTCTTAAAATTCATAGTGGCAGCGACATACTTTTCTATATATTTTAAATTTCCAGTAGAAATTATGGCAGCTTGAAATGTTTAAGGGCTATTATTACAACTTCCCAGATAAATACTTTTCGATTCTTACAAGTTAACTTTAGAATAACAGTATCAGACAAGCCACATGTTCAATATGTATCAATTACCAGAAAAAAAAAGTGAATGCGTTCACTATGAATTGGTATTTTCATGACTTCTTAAGCACTTCTTTATCTGAACTCATTTTTAATGCCACCTTAAAAGTTAACAATATTATTCCTTCTGAACAGATGCAATTCTATCGATTAATCCACATGTAGAACAGCGCAGTTTTAATTATAATTTAAAGAAATTTTTAAATGTGTTGCAGGAACTCATTAAGTCGTGCCGAAAACCAATTCATGGGAACATTCATTGGTTCTAAGCACTCATATAAATAACGAGTTGTTTTATTAAATGTGAACACATGCTCGGCCATGACACCATTGTCTTTAATTCATGCGTTCTTCAGCTAAGTTTAACCAGTTCATTTGCAATAAAATCCATGCATTAACTATTCTTTTGCATGTTTTTTTTTAATGGGTATTTTCTTATTTTATGCTGTGCGGGTCGGGTCGTTGCTTAAAAACGTGTGAGGAATGAGCGACAACTAAATTACACCAATATTCAGTAAAATGTTTTAGTTTTTCAAGTATTTCACCGTTTTCCGCAGTGTTATATTTGTTTTCTGGTTTTTTTTACGTATCGCAACTATACATCACGAAATATACTATACGTTCAATATTTATCGTGTGAACTGTGATCCGCGATATGGATTTCAGAAAATTAGGCTATTCTTCGATATGGAGCGCGATCCATCAGTACTGCCTGTTCAATATATGTATGTATAATGAAAGTGAGTGGCCATACTCATATAATCGAAAAATTACTCTACTTCAGTTTTGTTAATTCTTAATTCTATTCAAATTCAAAAAACGTATCGGTATTGGTATCGCCGATATTTCGTTTTCAGTAACGGTTTTGGTATCGTCACATCTCTAGTTATCACCCTTTCCGCCTTTGGCACCTCATATTGTATTGATATTTTTAAAAAAATTTAACGGTTAACTAAGTGTAGGTATAATAACTATGTGAATTTTGTAAAATTTTAACACGAAATGAAAACACAAGTCCGTAATTTTTCAGAATTTTCAGAATATTCGTTGCCTTCGTTGTTTAATTTTGCTTGTTGCAAATAAACGTTTATGCGAAATGCCCCATATAATTTCAACATTTTTAACATGTGTAATAAATTATTTCCACCGATTTACGTGATATTGTTACCTGACCAACTTCAAATTATACCACAATTATCCTTTAAGAATTCCTTCCCTTAAGATTCTGGTATAATGATGATATAGTCGTATATTCTATATCTACTGGAAAGTAGTAGGTAGTAAAGTAATATTAACGCACGCGGTTTTTCTTTTTTTGTTCTTGTAATTTTTTGGTTTTTTTTTTTTTTTTTTCAAATCCACTCCCATAAATACTTAAATAGAGTAGTAGACGTAGTCTAAAGTCTCTCAATTCAACAAAAATATTTGAAAAAAAAAAACTGTTGATTTGGATGGTATGACAAAGAAGGTGGTTGGGGAAGGGTAATAAGTTGTGAAAATATAAAAATAAGCATTAGCTAAAATGGAAACTAAACACTACTACAACAGCAAAAAGTCCAAAAAAAAAAAAAATATAAAAATTAAGCGAAAAAGCAAACAGGAAAAAAGATGGCAAAGGCAAAAAGTTTTCCTTTATTTCCAATTTTTTCCTTTGCACTTTAAAAAGCAAACATGAACAACAGAATAATGCTACAGCAGCAACAGCAATAGCAACAGCAGTAGCAGCAGCAACAGCACAAGGGTGGTTGCTTAATATTCGTTCAATTTGGCTGTGATGTACTTTACTCTTAGAAAACTTTTAATATGAGTCAGTGGCTGTAAATCTACATGTTTAGTTGAATTATTTTTAGTGTGTGCAGTACATTGTAAGTTTGCCTTTGTTGTAAAAAAGGATCTCTTTTGTAAGTTAGTGTTTTGAATATGTCTGCAAGTGTGTTTGTGTGTTTGTGTGTTGTTGTTGTTGTTGTGTGTATTATTATTTCATTTTCATTTTCGTTTTCTATTTTTTTCATTTTTCATCATTTACTACATCTATTACATGATTTTTATATATTTTTTGTTTAATTCCTGTAGCCTTCTTATGACGCTGACGTCAACTGCTACTGCGTCTACCACTACATCTCTACTTGTGCACGTTGTTATTTTTATTGTTTTCGTATTCTAAGTTTACAGGTTAAAAAAAGTGTTTTTTTTTTAACTACGTGTTCGCAGTTAAAAATCTGAACTTATTTTTTATTTTAGATGCTGGTATGCGTGCTATTTATTATTATTATTATTGTTGTTGTAGTGTTTAGTCTGATGTGTTTGGAAAAAGAGGAATTTAGTATACGAGTATCTACAAAATAATTTTGCAGTTTTTTTTAGGTTACACTGATAGAAATATATCTGGGCTATACAAATGATTTTGGTTCGTAATATATGTAGGTGTGGGGGCATGTAGTCAATGCCAAGTAGTTTAATTTAGTATTCATAAGAATTGAGATGTCTTTTAAAACTCGCTTTGTTGATCGCACTCACTTGTTTCGCAGCCTTTAAGATGCATCAAGAGAATCATTAAAAAAAATTTCTATCACTGTAAATTGAAGTTTCACTTTGCGTACATTTCATAATATATGTTTGTGTTGTGTGGTTGTGTGTTTGTTTGTTTTGCATTTTTTAAATTCAGGTTTAGAGGGATTTGAGTGAATAGATGACGACACTCACACCAATAGAAAAGCGCGTTTGAGGGTTGATTTTTTCACCAACATAATTTTTATTTTCTATATTTTGTTGCTGTTATTTTATTTTACAATAAACGGCGACACAGTTGTAGTTCTTGCCGCTGCTCTAATGCTGCTTTAAAATTATAAAAAAAAATAAATAAAAAATAAAAATTGTAAAATAATACGACGATGGCAGTGAAAAAAGGCGAAATGAAAAGTATAGAAATATTAGGGGGTTATGACTAAACTTTACGCGCCGAGCAGAGTATGTGTGTAGTATTCAAGTAGTAAATAATTGTAAACGTCTGCGTGTATATGTGAAAAATAAATTATTTGAAATATGTACGTATATGTGCGTAACACGGGCATCCTTGTTGTAAAAAAAAAAAAACACACACATATGCCTGTACATACGTCCATAAATATGCTCTTCATGTCTATGCAAAGCATGCTGCTTTTCACTCTTCTTTTCAAAAAAGTTAAATAAATGAATTCAAAGTGTAGTTTGAGCTATAAAGGTACTACTTATTATTACTTTTAATACTTTGCGTACGTATGGTTGAGCGTGTGTGGGTACAGTATGTATGCAAGTGAATTTGAAGGGCAAAAGGATATGTAATAAGGCCTTAAATGTAAGGCCTTCGCTTAAATAAAGTACCATTACAATTATTCACATTCAAAGTATTTGAATAATAAAATTATCCTGCCTATTCATAAAAATCACGTGCCATTTTCAAGTCACACTTGTTATTTATCAGTGCTGTTTTGTAAATTATACGGTTTTTGTATCGACCGGTGGGATTTTAACTTGACCATTTTGGGGTATTATTGTAGACAAAAGTCAATAAAATTTTTAACGGAAGAAAATAGAAATCTGGATTTTAAATTTATGTATTTTAATAGTTTATATATACATATATGTGGATTCGTAGAACAAAACGTGCCTTTTTTGATTATTTGAAAATGTTGGCAAATGCTACATTATTTTTTTCACGTGATGATTTTATAGCAGGAACCCAGAAAATATATCAAGTTACCTTCTTTGTCAAAAAATGCATCAGACCACAAAAAGTCGCAACAAAAAATTTTAAAGATGTGTGACATTAAAGGACTTTTAATTTGAAAAAGGCATATTTTGTTAAAAAAGAAATAAAAAACTACGTTTTGTGAAAAAAAAACTTTAGAAAAGTTTGTTTTGGTGAAAAAAATACGTTTTCGTGTGTTGTTTTTTTTTTAAATAAAATACACTAAAATGACAATTTTTACTTATGACAAGAAGAGTATAATAAGAACTCAAATATTTTATTTCAAAATATCTTGCACTTAAACATTTATTTCTTAAAACTTTAATTAAATATAACGCTTTTTAAAGATTTAAACTTTCGTTCCAACATCTTCTTGTAGGCAGGTATATTCAATATCTTCTTCTATCATATCCTCCATATTTTTATTTAGGTTATAAAATATCCTTCTACAAAAGAAGTGCATGGTTTTCACTCCAAGCTTTACAAAACTGTTTTATTAAAAGACTATCGATGTCTTTCTTTTGTCGGTGTTAATCAGATGTCCTGTTTTTAAGTCATTCAGCCGAGAAACTGAAAATAGTGTTTTTCCCGTTTCAACAAATCGTCTACAGATTCAAATTTAAAGCACACATATGTTTTACTTAAACACTTTATTGCCCCATGTTCAAAACATTTTTGTAAAACATTATCCGTTTTGCACTTTTAATATTTTCAGTATTATTATAAATTTATTCAAGATTTCTAATATTTAGAATACTCAAGGCCTTTCCCAACATTAAAACTTATTAGTAATTATTATTCATTAGCTAATTTCAGCGAAAATGGAATGGAATGGAAAAAAACAAACGAATTGATAATATTGAGAATTGTTACTAAACTAGGCTTGCCAAATCCCAAAAGCCTAAAAACTGGAAAACGTACAATTTTCGCCTGGATTTTTAAAAAAAACTAAACCATTTTTTAAATGCACTTAAAATTACTAGTGTTGGACTTAAATATACAATTAGCAAAAAAAAACTACTGTAATGATACTTTATAAATTGTCAGTTATGTACAAAAATTGGTACTAATTGGAGTTTTTCCTAACTATATATATCTAAACATTTGCAAATATAGTTGTAATTTTGTTTGTTGTGTTTAGAATGCAATTTTTCTGTACAAAATATTAATTTCTCTTAATACTTTTTTTTTTTTTTTTTTTTTTTTTTTTAACCTTTTTTATTATTTTAACAATCTATTTTTTCAAGCTTTAAGGTTTTTTATATTTTTATTTATTCTCGATATTTCGTTAACCTTCGGTTAACATCTTCAAGAAGTTTTTTATTTTAAATTTTTTTCTTTTTTGAAGTTTATATAATATATATAATATAGATTATATAATATATATAATATAGATTATATAATATATATAATAGATTGTTAAAATATTAATTTCATTATGAAAGAATATAAAATATGAAAAAACTTGACTAGAAACTTGACCAGACATAAAAAACTTGAAAATCCAGGCGAATCCAGGCGAATCCAGTCCATCTGGCAAGCCTATACTAAACCCTAATAACAAAAGAAGAATAAAATAGTGCAGTTAAGTATGTTAGTTGGCTTATAATCTGATTAAATTTACTTTAATTGTAGTTATATTGATATATCGTTTGCATCTTTCAAAACACAAACAATATGAAAAAATACGTTTTGAAGAAAAAATATTAAAAAAGGTCGTTTTACATAACGTAACGTAACGTAAAGTAAGGTAATGTAACGTATCGTAAAGTAACGTAACGTAACGTAAAAATTAAACATTATTTTTTTTTTAAAAATTAACACATTAATTTTTTTTTTTATTAATACATACACATGTGACTAAATTGATGCAAAAAATCGATTGCTAAATACTTCGCTATAGAGAGATTATTTAGTGTGAAAAATTCTATTTAGGTCTTAAAAAATTGTACGTTACAGAGAGAACTTCGCTATAGGGAGATCAAAATGTATGAAAATACTCACAAAAATGTTGTGTTCACAAATTTTATTTGTTATAGAGAAGATTTCGTTATAGAGAAATTCGCTATAGAGAATTTCGACTGTACTTCCCTATAATTCGCTTCGTTACTCCTTACAAAAGGCCTACATAGTTATGGCTTTGTTCGCTTAACCGCTTACAGCTTGTGAGTTAGAAAGAATCTGTCTAAGTGTGCGAATGATTGGAGTTTGTGTCTGTAGGTATATGAAAGTAGTCGTATCACTAAACATAAAACTTTGCTCTTTCTTTTTAATTTTGCTTACTTTTTTATATTTAATAAAGAACAAAAAATTTCTTGTTGTCTGTGTATATGAGAGGAAAAAAACCGACTAAAAAGAAAATCAATCTTATGAAAAAAGTATTATTGAAAAAGAGTAGTTGTAAGCGCATTATAATATGCGGGAGTTTAGATGTCGATAAGGTTTCTTTGAAATAATATATTTGGAATTGAATTTACTTAAAACTTCGCTACATATTTCAATACTAATGAAATTATTAATTAAAATGCACTATGGGTGGGACTGTACTGTATATATTTCATTAATTTAATTGGATCTTAACCCCGATATCTCTATAAGATATGAAACATTTGAAACAACAGGAGAAGTTTTTGAGACTGAAGCCAATAGTAATCTATACTGATATTATACAGAGATCGAGATTGTATCGTTGTTAGAGTTAATATATGGAACCCCCTTGCGTTTTTTTAAATTCCTTCTGGGAAATGCAGAATTAAGCCATTCAACCGATATGTAGGTTATACCCTATATATATATATATACTGTTCCCATAAAGTGAATAGAATATCATCTACGGGCGGTAACCTCCCATATCCAGAACATATGATTAAAGTCTTTTACAAAAAGGTTTTTTTTTTTGTTAGTTTGTTTGTTACGTTTTAACCGATATATGACTTAACCGATTTCGAAGAAAATTCAATAATTTTTATTTGTATTGACCAGTGTTCAGGAGATGTTTTCTGCATATACAATGCATTCAGCGAAACTAGTTGGAAAGCGATAGTGTAGATAAGAAACACGTAGCGAAAATATAGAAGGATACACAGAAAAAACTATTACTGTTTTTTGTTTTTCAATTAACACCTTTAATTACAATAACATATTTTTTCAATTAAATTTGTAATTAATTTTTGGGATCAATACTTAAATAAAAATGAATTTTTTTTTCCATGAAATAATCAAAATAACGGATTATTTTTATTTAAATGCTTATCTGATTGTTTTATTTCTTATTAACTGTGCCCGCTATGCGTTGCTCTAAAAAAAATTTTAATGCCTAATGTGTCCTTTATTGAAATCGGTTAGTTAGTTTCGGAGACGTGGAAGTTGCCACCTCCCACCCGTCGTAGTCTTATCTTTTCTCCTCCTAACCTACCTTCCGAGTGCCTACCCGTATAACCAATTTCAGCTCTCTGGCTCTTTGACAAAAATTGCCAGTTTACATATTTCTCTCATTATTTATTCTCCCGTATACAGAAAGTGGCCAGAGTTCTAGTCATTTCTATCAAATTTAGAAGATTTTGCTTCAACAGTTTTCAAGATATAATGAAATCAAGTTTGTATGGGATGCACCATGTCCACTTGTCCATTCCCGCCCACTTTTTGACTGATGGTTTTTTGGATCATATTCCGAAATTTTCACTTCAACCGTTCCAAGATATACAAACAAACATAAATAATTAATTTGTATGGGCGTAGGAACGCTAAGTTTTTAATTTATATAGTCTATAGTTCCTTCCAGATATGCAGAGAGGTATTGTAAAAATTTCAAGAAAATCGGTTCAAACGCTTAGCAGTCCACAAGTCAAACACACATACATACAGGGTGGCACTAAAGGAGGTATATTCTTTATAACTTTTTTAATTATTATTCTTGCTTTGTTTTTTTTTCAGCATTTTGTGAAGAAGACTTGGGGAATTAATTATGAAGCATTCTAAATGAAATCATGGCCATTACACCCGAAATTTTGCGAAAAGTTATGGAAAATATGCTAAAAAGAGCACATATGTGCGAAGCAGAAAATGGACATTACTTACAGGATATGAATTTTTCAAAGCTAATAGCAAAAAATTCACCAATAATATACTATATTTTGAAAAAAAAAATATTATAATAATTGCATAAATAAAAAAGTTATAAACCATTTAAGCCATATAGCTCCTTTTGTGCCACCCTGTACAAACATGTATTTTTTCTATATAAGACATGTAACACTCTTTATACGAAGAGAAATTAAAAACGAATTTAATTGAATTATTTTTTTTACCCTTAAATTTATTTTTTTTAATTTTTAAAATAATTAATTAAATTCTTAATTATTATTATTAGAAATCAAATTGAAAACTAATTTAATTAAGTCAATAATAATAATACCAATGAAATTATTAATAATTTCTTTACTAATTAATTTTTTAATTGATGTTACAAAACAATTTTTTCCTGTGTATAGAGCATAATACTAGCACACCTCTGCAGTTGCGTGTTTTTTTTGAGAATTTGTAAAGCAGAGGTGCTGCATCTCAGGTGTTATGTTGACGCGTGAATTTTTAAGCTTCATTGACGTTTTGTTTTTGAAATATCGACGAAGGAGGATGTTGATAGCACAGATACAACTGAAAAAATTTTGTTTTTCTCTGATCGGGGATTCGAACCGCGGATCAAAATCAGAAATAGATCTGCATCAAAAAAATATAAAATGCTATACATTTTTTTAAAACTAAAAACAATCGATTTTGATGCGATGTAGATGATATGTAGTTTTTTTTTGAAACTGCGACCAATAGGACACTATATAACTATATATAGGTTATGTATATTTTAAAAGTATTAACAATAAGAGAGTCAATGAAAATTTCAAATAAAAATTTTTTTTTTTTTTTTTTTTTTATTTTAAATTTTCATTGACAAGAACTTTTCCTATATTGTGAATTTTTTTAAAAAAAAAAAAAATTTTTTTATTATAAACAAAAACCAATTTTCCTGAAGAAGCTACACAAAGGAGTAGCGAAATATTGAAATAAATATAAGATATATAAAAAGACCTTAGGCTTAAAATAATTAGTGTTATTAATATAAAAAAAAAGGTCAAAAAACCAGAAAAATAATTTTTAAATTTTTAAAATGAGCCTTTGGCTTTGTTCTCTTGTCTACAGTTACATTATTTCATAGCTCCATTGTTTATATCTGATTTATTTTATTTTTAATTTGATCCCGCACATATAAGATTCTACAGGGTGGCCCAAAAGGAGCGAAGGTGTTTGAATTCCGTATAACTTTGTTATTATACTTGTTGTATTTTCAGTATTTTGTAAATAAGACATGGAGAATTTAAAATGGAACAGTACACAATTGCCAAAATCGTTAAACTTTATTTCAGAAGAAAATCATGATTTTATTTATAATTTAATGATGAGGAACGAAATCTATTTCCTATTGAATGGGTTGGTTAATAGACAAAAGGGGCTACGGAAAATCCAAGATTAGTTCAACAGAGAGAATGACATCCACTTAAGTGTACCTTTGGGACAATTTCGTTTAGTCGGAAAGGATAATTGACCAATATTTTTAGAAAATGTATACGGTGTCGCCGCTTTCATCACTGGTGTTAGATATTGGACAATGTAGGAGAATTTTTTGAGGCTGCCGTGGAAAACTATCCGCAAGTAAGGTTCCAACAGGATTCATCCACAGCGCACAATGCGAGGAACACAATGGCTCTTTGAACACAAACTCCTTCGGTAATTTTTGGGCCGCCCTGTATTTAATTTGCTTCCCATCGCATATTACGGTGAAATATTTTTTTTTTTTTTTTTTTTTTTTTGTCTTGGACCGGCACTCAGGGGATGACCCCTACACATGCGATGCATTGTGCTGGAACTAGGAAATTAGGTTATGGGAAGGAGGATAGAGGGAGTAGTGTTTATTGACATTTGATTTAAATCTTCCCATGCTAAAAGTGACAGGACACACCTCTGCTGGTAGTCTATTCCACATACGTGCCGTTCGGACAAAAAACGAATTTTCCCTGTAATGCGTAGTGCGAGTCGCCCTCAAATCGACCACAAATGGATGCGCTCTTAATGATGATCGCGTCATGCGCGCGAATAACCGGGTTTCGGGAACAAGTTCCCTGATTTCATTAGAACACATCCCATTATAGTAACGATAGAACAACGAAACGCCCCCCACGTTGCGACGATGCTCAAGAGAGTCAATAGAGTTGGCTACCCTACTGTCTCCTATGAGTTTCTTCGCCCTTTCTTGTACACGGTCGAGTAACTTCAAAATAGTCTTTGGAGCACCGGCCCACACATGAGAGTTGTATTCCATTTTCGGTCGGATGTAGGCGGTATAAATAGTGAGGAGATCAGATGGGGTGAAGTATGTCTTGCACCGCCTTAAAAAGCCTAGGCACTTGAATGCTTCCTTTGAGACCTGAAAAATGTGCTCAGTCCATCGGACATCGCACTGAATTTTCATGCCAAGAACATCAAGAGCTTCTGATTCCTCAATGTTTATGCCACCCATTTTTACAGATGAGGCAGCGTGATCGTGCATACGGCGGTGTGTTAGCATGCAGCATTGGGTATTTTGGGAATTGAAATCGACCCTGTTCGCGTGACCCCATTCCAATATTCTCGTGAGGTCACCTGTTAGCGAATCATTCATATTCTGCCGCGTCGCCGCGATCATAGTTGATGTCGGCCTACGATCGAATGAATATGAATGGCAGATGCTGCTGTCATCTGCGAAAGAGTGGATAGGGTTTGAAGTATGAAGTTTGAAGTATATCTCAAAACACATTGGGCGGAGGCAATTTTAGCTTCTCATTTTATGGACCATTAGTTATTCGATTACAACGAAACTGGATACTATATTACGTATCCAGCAGTGGTACAATTTCGCTAGGAGAACAGCGTCTTGTGTGTGAACTGAGAATGTATCATCAGAGTTGCCGGATTTTGTTAACAGGCTTCCAAATAGCTTTAGCAAATGTTCTTTTAGAGCATAAATAAAGCAAAAAATATAAAAGAAATCTAGTTAGCGCTCAAATGCAAATTTGATGTATTTTTTGTTAAAATCAAATAACAATTTTAAATAACTAAGTTTCAGTCACAAAACTTATTTTATGAAATTGTTTACTTCATTTACATTTTCAACACAGTATCAAATAAATAAATTTTAATATGCAGATGTGCCTGTGCATATTTGCCTATTGAATTTGAAAATTAAAAACAAAAATTGTTTTCTATATTTCGGTCCATATTTTCAGATAGCGTCTTTTATTTTTGTAAAAAATATTAATTCTACAAAAATATTTTAAAATATTCTTAAATACTTTTTATAGTGATTTCAGAGGTATGGGTCAACCCCATGGTGCGCTCGCTGCCCATACGAAACCATTTCATGATTGCTTTCTTTTAACGTCAGCACACAAATATTTTTTTTTGCTCAAAATTTTCTAAACTGTATTGTATAATAGTGATTTAGTGTTGGTGAAATAAGTTTGAGGAAAAAAATGTCGGAAATAAATACTTATTTCTAATGCAATGAATAGTCGTTGTAGCTGAAGTCATGAAAGACCAGCAAACGATTTGCTCTGAAAGTTGTTTAAGATACCAAGAATTTTTAAGTTCAATATAAAAATACAAGGTTTGTTTTTGGGGGGCATCATGAGTTCTTGGCAACAGGTCGTCGGCTCTAACGATCGGAATTGTGGAAAAAAAATCATGGATTCTGCATCACGATAATGCACCAGCACACACATCAATGCACCAGCTGATATATCAATGCTTGTTCGTGATTTTTTTTTACCAAAAATAACACCCTAATCATGCCTCAACCACATTATTCAACAGCTTTGGCTCCCTGCAACTTTTTCTATTCCCAAAACTGTAAAGACTAATGAAAGGAAAGCGTTTTGCCACAATTGATGAGATAAAATTAAAATCGATAAGAGATTGCATTTCAGAAGTGCGTCGAGGATTGGAAGAAGCGCTGACTTAAGTGCATTATATCTGAGGGGGGTTACTTTGAAGAGGACAAAATGGACATTGATGAATAAATAAATACCTTTCAAAAAAATTCAAAATTCACCTTTTCTTTTTGTATATCGAGTTTTTTTTAACTGCATGAGAACTGTCGATATCGATTGCTATAGTTTGACCGCTGAGAATGTCAAACTGTGTGTGAACAGTATGTTCAGTAAGGTTAGGCAAGTCATCATGAATGGTTTAACGCCAGAACAACGTTGCCAAATTGTGGAAATTTACTTTGAAAAAAATAAACCTGTTCGCGAAGTTCATAGAGCACTTCGTCAATTTTAAAGTCAATTTAATCGTTTTAGTGAGCAAGCAATTCGAGCAGTTATTGAAGGTTTTCCCAACAATTTTATATATATATTTACTGTAGCGTTACTGTAGTTACTGTAGCGTGAAGTATTGAAGAAGGCGCCGAAATCTGGATTCGTCGTCGTTCTCAACTTGTTGGCATTTATTTTGTCTCCAAAATCATGGATCATCTGAACATCAACGGTATTTGATTCCAACAAAAGAGCACAATTTGTCATACAGTTCGCATAACAATCGATTTGTTTGCAAAATCAATTTGGTGTCAACTTTATTTCCAGAAGTTGTGCTGTTCACTGGACCACTTGCCTGGATTACTTTTTATGGGGCTTTAAGCCAATATTCAAGCCACCCACCATTGACGTGATATGGCCACATTAATATGTAACCCGAAGCCGCGGCGGACATATGGCGGAAATCATATTTAAAAAATGAACGCCATGAAATAATGTATCATATTATAATAAAAAGGTTCATTCCAACAATATTTCTGTCTGGAATTATGATTTTAAATTTTCATGCGGCTAAAAAAACGCCAGATTTATATATACATGTGTCCCCAAGCTACCAGTCTTGTCGACCAATTTGCTGACATTGTCAACAGTGCTTTTACACTTTTACTGTATTTTGAACTTTGACAGCTGCAAATTATGCTTTTTCTGCTTATTTAGATTTTGTATTGTTTCATTTTGTTTTGTTGCAAATACATAGCCCTGATTGCAATGTCCAGTAAAATGTTCCAAAAGTGCAGACTAGAATTACTAAAATGCACAATGGCATTTCTGGTGCCAATCTTTCCATATCGCTCCATAAAAACTACAAATTCAATAATTCTACACACACTCGATACTGAATGATAAGCATGGGGTGTAATTGTCAGTACAGCTGCTGCTGCTGCTGCTGCTGCTGATAAACTCAAGGCTGAGTCGTTACAGTTTGATTATTGGCATTTGCTATAGGGTATGTTCAAGCTCTTGTGAGTGATATTAATTCTACGGTATCTATGAAATGCTTGCTGGGCTTGTTTCGCCGTCGTCCTTGTAAACGAAATTGTGGCTTTTAATTGTAGTGTTAGTAAATGTTGTAGTAGTTTCTCGATGACTATAATAGCATTTGCTGTTCCTTGTTCTCTTGGTTTTGTATACAGTATACAGGAATATAAATATATTTTTCTTGTGAAAACGGTAGTGTGTATACACGTAATGAACCAACACGATGATGCCAATACACGCTTATTCAAGAACATGTAACTAATACTCGTAGTACTTTTTTTTTTGTAATATTTTTCTTAAAGTTTTTATTTATTTATTCTTTGAAGATTTTTCTTTATATTGTATTTTGCTACTAATTCAGATAATTGTTGTTGTTGCTTCTGCATACCGAAAGGAAAAACTTGCTTATGTATTAGTTTTGTCGATAATAAGTTTAAAATGTTTTTTCTTCTTTTTTTTTTGCCGAAATATACAAAAAGAGATTCATATTTCTGATGTTGGGTTGGTTGGTTGTTGCACGAGGAGGCAGGCAGGCAGTAGCAAAGGCAGACGGAACAAAAGAATAAAAATCAATATTATCAGATATTAGAAAAATTTATAATGGTTTTTTGGAGTTTCTCTTTCTGAAATTATTTAAAAAGGGCATACCGTCTTCGTTTCTTGTGTTTGATTTTTTTTTTTTAATAATTCCATTGTTTTCGAATTACTAAATAGAAAATTGTGGGCTTTATTCTTAACAGGATTTATTTTATAAATAAAAATAGCCAGAGGGAGGTGTGGAAGAAGTTGCACAGAAAATTATTATCATAAAATTTAAAAACTTAGTTTGCTTGTTTTCATTTTTCTATTTTTGTTCGGTTAAATTTTTATTTTTAAAAGACTTTTCTATTGATTAGTTCTGCCAACTGTCGAAATATTAGAAAATATAATTTTTGTTGTTAAAATTAATGTAATGTTACAATGTTTCTGCTAAATTGATGTGTCAAAGAAAGATATGCCCAACATACAATTCTTTTTTAACAATCCGTGAGATTTTTTTCCTTTTCCTAACCAATTTTTGATAGCGTCATCTTTAACTTAGACCTTGATTTAATTTCTAATAGTTCACAGAATCACATTTCAAATTTCTTTTATAATTGCTCAATTTCCAAGCTCAATCGTATGGTTTATCGTTGAAAAATAGACGATATGCCTTTATGACCTTGTGAACAGGCAAATATGTAGTATTGTTATATTATCGTATTTTTATTTAAATTTTCTTCTTCAACAAAAGTTGATATTCATTTCAGTTGACACCATGAAATTAAATTAGGTATGAAAATTTCACTTTTATACGAATTAATTTTAAAGATTTTCACGATAAGCAATTTAGATTCAAATAGTTTGAAAATTTAATTTATATGAAATAAATATATATTTATCAATGAAAGAATTTAATAATCTGGTATTAGCTTTCAAATATTTTAAAGATTTTGAAATAATTAGTAAAACTAATAAATATTCACAGCTGGCCTCAATAGAACTATTGTAAAATATATAAAATCAATCATATATTTCTAACACATTTTTGTATGAGAATTACCAATAATTAAGTATACTAAAAATACTACACAACGCATACGACGTTGTGCATTTTATATGCCAGAGGAAAGCGTTTATATAAATATATTGTTCACAATAAGAGCAATAATTTCTTTTAATCCAAAAAAATTGATATCAGCAGCATTTAAGATATATTAAAACTGTGAACAAGAATATGCAAATAACTAGAAAAACATCACGAATTAATTCATATAATCTTAATAAATATTTTCATCACACATAGCAGCGGTATTCCAATTCAAACTTTATGACACTATTGATCCTATTCTCTGTCACTATTTATGTACACTGGGTGCTAGTTCACATAAATCACACATAAGGTCATGACTTTTTGCAGGAGCGAGAGAGAGAGAGAATAAAAGAGAATTTCAATTTTAATTTTTCCGTTTCTTTTGCCATTGAAAATATTTTCAAAAAAAAAAAATTAAAGCAAGCGAAGCTTGATGACAGAACGTTTTCATGTCTGAACGTTAACTCGAATTCAGAAGAAAATTTAACATAACCAACAGCTGAACTTGATGTGTGTGAACCAACTCGCTTTTTCCATTAAATCGCACTAAATCCTCCGTAAATACAATCATAAACAAGGACTCCGTGGCGCAACGGTAGCGCGTCTGACTCCAGATCAGAAGGTTGCGTGTTCAAATCACGTCGGGGTCAAAATTTTTTCCCCCACAACTTTTTTTCCATAAAAATTTTACTTATTCTTACTAACAAAACTAATTTTTCCCAATTAATATTCATTTGTCATTCATTAATTTCCTAAAAAATATTGCGACATACACACATAGCAGCAGTATTCACATTCAAACTTTATGTCACTATTGATCCTATTCTCTGTCATTGTGCTAGTTCTCATGTACACTGGGTGCTAGTTCACATAAAGCACACATAAGTTCAACTCGTCTAGTGATGACTTTTTGCTGGAGTGAGAGAGAGAGAGAGAAAAGAGAATTTCAATATTAATTTTTCCGTTTCTTTTGCCATTGCAAATATTTTCAAAAAAAAAAAATTAAAGCAAGCTAAGCTTGATGAAAAAAACGTTTTCATGTATGAACGTTAACTCGAATTCAAAAGAAAATTTAACACAACCAACGGTTGAACTTGATGTGTGTGAACCAACTCGCTTTTTCCATTAAATCGCACTAAATCCATTATACCAACAACTACAATTCGCTACCAAAAAAAAGTTATTACACTATGCATTCCAAATCCTCTGTAAATACAATCATGAACAAGGACTCCGTGGCGCAACGGTAGCGCGTCTGACTCCAGATCAGAAGGTTGCGTGTTCAAATCACGTCGGGGTCAAAATTTTTTCCCCCACAACTTTTTTTCCATAAAAATTTTACTTATTCACTTACTAACAAAACTAATTTTTCCCAATTAATATTCATTTGTCATTCATTAATTTACTAAAAAAATATTGCGACATACATACATACACATTGATCAAGCTTTTTTAATAATAAAAATATTATTCAAGAAAACTATGCTATTGCGTAAGAACTTAAATTTTTCGAGAATAATTTCTTTTGAAACCGGCAGTTGATTTTAATTTTTTTTGATGAAGTCTAAAAATTTGTGTTTTTGAATTACAGCTTTGCTCGCGACAAAGTTTAAAGCGACCGCAGATGCCGCAGAATTTTCGAAAATAAAATAAATTCATATTAGTCTCACTTCTATATTTATTTTATTTATTCAATTATTGAATGACGTTTTTTCACGAAGACTAATTTCGTGAAATGGCAATATAATTTTTACAATCATAATGAAAAAAAATATAAACTTTTTATGAAAACCAAAGTTAGTTGTATTTTCTTTCAACAAAATTATAGTCAATCAAAACTGTAGCGGGACAATTGCCCTACCCGTTATTAATACTAATTTCATTTGATCTCTTTTTAATTATAAAATAAATTAATTATTTAAGCTTTACAGTTTTTTATGTTAAAGATCTCACCGCCATACGGACTAAGGCCACAATATATACTTATTTAAAGCTTTTCAAGCCATTGATATATAGAAAGACTAAAATATTTATTAGTATATTCGAGATAGTATGTGCCATGGACTCCGTGGCGCAGTGGTAGCGCGTCAGACTCCAGATCAGAAAGTTGCGTGTTCAAATCACATCGAGGTCAATATTTTTTTCTGAGTTTTAATATTTACATAATCTAATGAAAGCGAAAAGGACCTTCAACGCGCACTAGCGCCGTTTCATGGGTTTCCGGGGGTACTGAATATAAAAATCAAAATAATTTCTATTTAATGTTTTCCAGTTTTTTTTTTGTACACATTTGGATGACAAAGATTTCGCGTAAATGAATAAAATTTTTATAAATTATAATATATATTTTAAAATTATATTATTATATATTACAGTGAACTCGCGATAATATGAACTAATTGAAACCAAGCAAGTTCACTTTTGCGAAATTGTTCATATTTGCGAATGGCATCTAATTTTCTTTTAAAAACGTTTTGCCCATATAAAATAAGAGTTAAAAATATATATATATGATTCTAATTGTGATTTTTCCCTTATAAACTATATATGAAATTTATTATTACATACTTTATGATATTCTCATAATTATTATATATTATATACAATTAGAATCATATACATAAATAAATATTCCCAAAATAAATTCAGTTCAGTTAAAAAAATATGGTAAATTTTTTATTTTTTGTTTATTGAACTTAAAAAAACAACAATTTATTGTAGGAAAAACTTAAAAGTTATTATGCAACAAATTCTGTGATTTCCTGAAGATGTTAACCAGTGGTTAACGAAATATCGAAATAGAAAAATAAAACCAAACCTTTAAGCTTAAAAGATAATGTATAAATTGTTATTTTTTTGTATACGTAAGAAATTCTGATTGAAAGCTGAATACAATTTAAAAGCAAATAGCTAAGGAAATAAGAATTTAATCACTATCCTGAGGGTTTAGATATCAAGACTGTCTAGATACAACCGGTTAAAAAAATACCAAAAAAAAAGCTGTTCATATTTTAGAGTAGTTAATGGCAGGAAAAAAGTATTCATATTTTAGAATGTTAATTTTTTTTTTTGGGATGTTCATATTATCGCGAGTGCACTGTATTTTATTATATTATATTTTATTATTATTAAAATTATATTATAAAATAAAACGTACTTTATAAAATATAAAATGATTAATCAAATAAAAGTGTAGAAAAATTTCTTTTCACATGCGTACATGAAAAACACAAAATAAATATTTAAATAATATTTAATAACAACGAAATTTTTAAGAACTAATTAATTAAAATCTTGGGACATGAACATATGTACACATATTATCCAAATATAAAAATAAATATTGTTTTTGTTTTGGTATTTGAAACTGAACTGGCAGTTGGACTCCGTGGCGCAACGGTAGCGCGTCTGACTCCAGATCAGAAGGTTGCGTGTTCAAATCACGTCGGGGTCATATGGTGTTTTTTTTTTGTTATAACTTGCTTATATTTCTTAACTGGCAGTGGCAGTCTACTAACAGATGCTGAACATTTTTTTTAATACATGGTCTACAGTAGAGCAATAACCATAAATTAATAAAAAGCAGTAAACTTTTGATTTAATTACATTTTTGATAATACTCGTAATAATTCGGATTGATAATTTTAAAATATTTAATTACGATAAACAAAAGTTTCATTGAAATGTTCGTAGAATCTTTGATAAAAATTTTAATTATATGTACATACATTCTCTACATTTTGCTTGATATTAATTTTTAATTATTAAACAGCTTTAATAAGAAAAGAGCAGCCGACTTCAGCATAAATATTAATTTGCACACTTAATATAAACAATAATGAATGAAGTTTTAATAAAACCAGTCATTTATTCACTACACTATTCTAATGCTATTTAACATTTTACTAAGGTTTAGGAAGCAGAAAACTTTAGTGGCAAAGCAAGCAAACGCACCAACGATGGTCGTAGATATAAAAAAAAAGATATTTAAAATAAAATCTACAATAATAGCAGAGCTTTTTCGCAGCTATTACAGATTAATGCGCTGCCACAGTTACAATGTACTCGTACTCATACCCCACAACGCACACCTCTCTAAGAACGTTCACAACAGCCAACAAACCTCTTCAAGTTAACAGCCGTATGAACCTCCGTTTGTTTTCATTTTTTTTTCTTTCACCGAAGGAAATGATTTCAAATGCCGCTTAAAGGCATTAGTGTATGTTGTTAGTGTTACTACGACTATTTTAATGGCATTTCAAACACACATTTGAGACACTCACACAATAATATATATACACAATGTAGCATAGAGACACAAAAACCAAAAAAAAAAACAAAAAAAAGCGAAAAAACTTCATTAGTGAAAGCGGCACGAAGGGAAAATATAACGAATGAACATTATTTTCAAAAATTCAAATTTACGAGTTTTAAGCTAAACGCTCTTTTTTGGGAATGGGTTACTGCTCTTTTTTTAACTTTCTCATAGAACGTGTACACTTTGTTTCTGTACAAAATGTTTATTGTCGTTGAGATGGGACTACTTTTAGTTTAGTTTAGAGGAGGCGAAGAATAAGCATTTCCACTGTTGCTTTCTTACTATTTGAAATTATTATAACTGCCTTTAAGTTGCCCCATAGGATATCATTCCCTATTGTTGATAATCTTTACGTTTACCAACAGAGTTGTAAAGGTGTTGGGTAATTAAGTTTTAGCAGTTTCGGCTAACTCAATTACCATAAGTTTGGAAATTTGAAAATTGCCATTTTTAGGTTAATTTGAAATTTATGTGTCGGTACTATTATAAAGTTTAATAGTCTTGGGCATAAGAAAAACCTATAATTTACCATACTGCACATCTATATATTATTACGGTAATATGAAAAGGTCCTAACTACCGTCTTTCTAATAAAGTCTTTTCAGTCGTCTTCTAAGAACAGAAAGTAAATGTAAACAATTTTAAAGCCACAACTTCGTGTCGCAGGGAGGGGAACCATCAGAGACGCACGGCCAACGGCGAAATCGGGACAGTAACACAGCAAGTAATCAACCATCTCCTCCTGCTCCTGCTTCATGACGACAGCTCCTGCACAGAAGTCGTTATACGTCAGACAAAATCTCATGGTGTGTAGACCAAATTTACAATGCACCGTCAGCACCGGCAGTTCCCTAAATCCGGCGGCCGACCGGAGTTCTACCGAAGGCAAGTCATCCTGGAAATCGAACAGGTGGTCGAATTCAACCACCCACTTTGCGCAGCCTCGTATAGCACTCGCTCCAACGGCATCCTTTTTTTTTATCTGGGAGCAGCACTCAGGAGATGACTCTTAAACATGCGAAGCATTGTGCTGGAACTATAGGAAAGTGATAGTAGGAGAAACGACAGGAGGTGAAGCTTAATTAATTATTTTACAGCTCTGCTTTCGCACGTTTCTTGTTTGTGTATACTCGTAGCAGCGCTGAAGCTTCGATTTAGTAGCCATTTTTATTATTATTTTACTTCGCCGGTGCTACACAATACCGACGAAGGAGGGTGTTCTGATGTGATTGTGGATTGCTATCAGCTGAAGCCGGTATTGTTCAGCGACCAGTGACTATGCCTTCGACATTGAAAGCTTCCGACTACAACTGACGCACAAATACACACTAATGCACATCAGAAAAATGCGAGATTTTTTTTTTTTTTTTTTTAATATTTTTAGTCTGAAACTGGAGTTGAAGCCAAGTCTGTTTTTGGTTTTGCAGTCAACGTGCAGACTGCCATCCATCGTGGCATCGCCACCCTCCTGCAGTATCCTATAGGAATCCCGACATATCCATGGATGTGCCCGTCAGGCAGACGAGTCCCCTCCTTGGCCAGCCTATGCGCCACTTCGCGCCTAAGCACTCCGTCGTGTCAGCTACCCAGACCAGCTCAAGGTTCGAATGACTCGTCATCTAGTCCAGAGACGCCCGACATACGCCAATCAAAATCGTTGTCGTATATACTTACACCCGACAGCGATCTTATAGCAGCCATACTGTCGTTACACGCACGGATATACTCCCCATATATCCATTGGTACTGCATTCAGTTCGCCGCCCTCCTTATAGGTGATATCTCAGCCTACACCACGCTGCAATGATCGTCCAGCGTGAAACTCATCCTCCGTCTACAGTGGGGAATGAACGTTTAGCAATCGGAGTGGGAAAAATATATTTTTCTCAAACAGAAGAAGTCGCGTTTGTGTTTTTGCAAATTGGTTCCACTTGAGAAAATTATTTTATGCCTCCCGATCATCATCATCATCTGCTGAAATGTGATCTGCATTCATTTACTGTGCGATTAAATATTTTAAACTTCTGGCCGACCCCCAACCCACCACCCCCCTTTCCACCTCTATAATTTATATTTTAAACACTACTCTCACTACAGCCATTAAATAAGTTTTTTTTTTACATATTTTTTTTTTTTTGTTCGTTCGCTGTAATAAAAAATTGTTGTGTAGATACTAAATTTTCTAGTTCTTATTTCTTTAATTTTATTTTGACTGTGTGTGTGTGTGTGTGTGTGTGTTGGGCTTATGTGTGTATATGTGCTATTTTTTAACTTTGGCTGGCATTAGTGTTTATATATAATTTTTTTGTAAAGACGATTTATGTACAGTTCGTTAGGGGTAAGTTACGACTATGGCAGCATAGTCGCTCAGTCGTAGCTGATGATGTGCTCGCTCGCTCGCTGGCTGGCTGGTTTGGCTGACTGACTCTAAGATGCTGTTCTATATTATTCGCATTGTATCAACGTCTGTAGATTTTTGTTTTGTATAGAATCAAATTTAGAATAAGTACAAAAACGATAGAATATAGTGTTGCCTAAGGTTTATTTTCAAAACAAAAAAAAAAAGAAGTTCACGAAAAAATTGAAAACTGAAAGCAGAAAGCAGAAACAACAGGAAAAAAATGCTACTTTCGATAGGTGAGCAAGGAAATTTTAAACAAGAAATGAAAACGAAGAAAAAAACATAAACAAAATTTAACTAAGCGGTGGGAGGGTTGCAGATACTTTTAGTTGTAATAAAAAGAAACGAATTACAAAAGGTTGCGTTAGTTTAGATAGATTTTTTTTTTAAGAATTTACCCGCTATATTTTAAAGTTGCTGTGCCGTTTGTAGATGAGGTGGTGCAGTAGTGTGGCATTATGGGAAAAGTAGTCAAATACGGTATTATTATGCCGTGGCAGTTTGTAGAGTAGTGAAATGATTTTCCCTTAATGCCGCAAATAAAAGCGGGGTGGGGGTAGATTATTATACGTTGGCTGCTTTGTATAAACTGAGGTGGGTATAATAAATTTCCAACTATAAAACAACATTTTATGGGGCATTAAAGTAAAATTTTACAGTTTTTGTATTAGAAAAAAAAAAAATACCATTTCGTTGGCTCACATTTTTTTTTTTTTTTGTACTTTAAACAGCCATAAAATGTTCTTGTAACGCCGTTACAATCTTATTGTTACACTCGTATTTTACATTTTTCATTCGTGCAATAATAATTTTAGTAGGCAGGCAATAAAATTAATACTTTTAGCAATAACTATACGCCTGTAAACAATTCTTATTTATTTCTATTTAAGTTTCTCTTTAAATAAAGCAATAATATTTTGCAATTTATATGTATGACCCTCTACGGCTCTCAATCAAATCGTTAGAGCTGGGCGATGTAGTTGTAGTTGTACATGAATGTGTGCATGGATTTGGGCAATTCGGATGTTTGTGTGCCTACAGTAATACAAATTGTATAAATTTCTATTCTAAGCTCAGATTCAGGAAAATTTGTAATTCGTTTACGAACCGTTTTGTTGTTGTTGTTGTTATTTTCTTTGCAAAAACAAATTCAATTAGAAGGATTTTTATGATTGAAGCATACAAGATGTACATATATTTAACGAACGTGTGTGGGCAGAGCAGAATACAATGAAATTTTTAAAAATTATAATTGGAATTTAATAGAAATTTCGTTTTTAACGTAGAATTATTGAATTAATTACATGAATATAATTAATCATTGAAGGTGCAAAATGAAGAACGGGTTAATAGAGCTTGTAAAGTAAATTAGCTTACAGACGCATTTCCTTTTTCAGCAAAGTTAGCAATACGGTGGGGTTAAAACCACAGTCATTCGATAGCATGCATCACATTATGCATTTTCCAAAATGCGGGGCAGAATTTTACAATTTTCAAAACATAATGATTCCTTGTCTTAATCATATGGTGTTTTCTTTTCAACCAAGAGCGCAATGCAATTCTTGCTGGATTTAACCGTATTCGCTTAAAATATTTGCACTTTATTACTCCGCTATAAAGTTATTTTACAGCACTTTAAAAGTGCACAATAAAGTGGGAATATTTTTAGTAAATACAGTAAAGAGTGCAATGTACTTTTTAGAATGGAAATCGAATATTTCAAATTGATGCAAAGATACATATATAATATCTTTGCGATAAACAACAGTATAGAAGTTTTAATTATGCAACAATTGCATTGTTTGACCGCCAGTGTCGCTTGAAGCGCCGTCTTTCCGACCTCACCTATAAATTTATATAATAATAATAATAATATACGTATACGTTCATACAGGGTGGCTGATGAAAGCCGATACCGAAAGAAAACTTGATAACTTTTTTTCTATCTCAGTAATATGGAATTTTTTTTCTGGTTTTTGTAGATTGATTCTTAGATTTAACGAAAATAAACAGTTGGACACTGGAAAAAGAATGCCGCTATCCCGCATTGGCGTCCGTAATTTTGGTTCAACTAACTAACAGGCTCATTTCAAGAAACTCAACCTCCCGTTGTTCCCCAGATCGCCCGACCTAACTCCACCGGACTTTTTCTTGTATGGTTATTGTAAACAGGAAGTGTACAAATGGCAACAGACAAATGTGGAAGAACTAAAACAATCAATTCCAGCGATAATAGCTGCAGTTCCAGCGTTAACTTTGCGGGCAGTAATGAACAATTTTTTGCTAAGATACCGCACATGCATCGATGAGCAGGGCGGCATTTAAATTCGATTATCTTTAAAACTAATTCAATGTGCTTTCAAATGAGAAAAGAGATTGAAAATATTCCATGCATTGCAAAAGAAGTTATTCCAGTTTCTTAATGTAGCAAAATTCATCAGCCACCCTGTATTTCTAATTATGCCCTTTGTGCCGTTTGCCTTTTCTCAGTATTTAGCCTACTGGTTTTATCGGGCCGTGGTAGTAGGTATTCTGCTTTGCGGTGGTCAAATTTGGTGGATGGTGTGCAAATGTCAGTGCTACTGTAGGCTGATAGACAGGGTGCGCCGGCACTCAGTGCACTCTGCTCCATTAAAAAAAAAAATACCTTATTTGCTTGATTGGATTTCCTTCGACCTTCTGTTGAGGCAGAGGGCTGCACTGGTAGCAGTTACTTCGACGTCAGTGCTCGTTCATAAATGCCGGCATTTTCAGGGAAATCATGGTACATTCCAGCGTGATTCGTACATGGGTCCAGGGATACAGCGATATTGTCGGTAATAGCGCGTTGCTATGTTCTGGACAAGACGAGTACAGAGCTCGCAGTTTCCGAAATATTAGCAAGCAAAGCTCTTCCGATTGCCTCCGTAAGACTGGTTATCCTTCGTTGGGTGTACACGGAGGCTCACTTTATTTTTTGGTAGCATGATGGGACGTGCAGTATTTCTTAAACAATCTGGATAGAAAGAGCACTAAGTGTTATGGCCATCAATCGCACTATCGTGATTCTCACGGGCCATTGTCTCATTGGAAGGGATGCCGATAGACTTGACATTGCCTCGAGGAATTTTTGCAGGAGCTGTGGGTCTGTGAAGGAGAAGGAGACGGTTATATACCATGTGCCAGTGTCTAGTTCTTTATTTATTTATTTATTTATTTTTAAATCGGTGTGGCGACTGTGTGATATGACAATGGGCCTAACCTCTGGTCTATGGAGAACGCCCCTCCTTCATACCGGCTCCATTTAAATTTTTCTTTATCTAATTTCATTATTTCGTAAAAATTTTTGTATTTTGTGAACATGACGGCTTTGCTCTGAATACAAATGAATCCATTCGCCGATAACTATGAGCTTCTGGGTAGATAAATACATTCTAGCATTATGAAAAAAGATGCTGTTTTCGTTGGCCGCTATTAGACGTTCTAAATCTTTAGCTTTATATGAATACATATGTACATATCGCACCCTAAATACAAAAGCGGCACAACTCAAAATTCTCAAATTTTCAGGAGAGGCAAAAAACTGTTTATGCAAAAATGATTGTAATATTTAAAATAAAATTGGTTCCATTATGAAAGAAGTCTATTTCGAAGAAGGTTTTGCTAAAATTTTTTTAATTTTATATTATAATATAATATTATGTGTAACAAAAGTAATCAGCACTTCTTGAGAACATTGACGCAACTAAAAATAGGTCTTTTTAGTCGATCGTGCGTAAGCAATGCAATTAACATAAAAACAGACATAACGGTATTTTTCCAGTTAAAGAAAACAGTGATGAGAAAGAAATTTTTGAAGTAGTTAGAGATGTGTACTGTGAATTATTTTACGGAAAAAAGTACATTTTGGAAAATTTTGAGTTGTGTCACTTTTGTATTTAGGGTGCGATATATACATTCGTATTATTTATATGTAAATAGAATACGAGAATAACCTGATTATTCGTATTAAAAAGTTAATTTTTGTAATGACATCTCAAATATTTATAGAAATTCAGGTTCGTAAGGGAATTATTATTATTATTTTACCTTCGCACATTTATTGTACATACATAAGTTTCTTTTTTCTATAAACTTCAAAATATTTTTGAGTCTAAAACTATTTGCTTTATTCCTAGCGGGCTTTCCATTGACTCTTTGTTACTTTGAAACAATTGTTCGTCTGCTATTATTTTTATTTCTTCTTTCGAATTGTGTTTTATTCAGATAAATCATTTGGCTGTTTCGTATATATCCTTTTATTTAGTTTTATGTGTTGTTACCTCTTATTTATTTTACAAAAAAAAAAAAAAAAAAAAAAAACCAGTGAAATATAAAAGAAACAACAATACAGTGTGTCTTTGCAAGCATCAAGGCCAGTCTTAGTCCATTTTTTTTTTTAGATTTATGTTGGTGATTATTTCTAAGTTTCCTTGCCAGTGCCTTTTTTAATTTTTCTACTCTATTCCTTGTTGCTGCTGGTTTAGTTTCGTTTTAGCCCCGCTATCGCACCGCGTTAAAAAGAAAATAAGCGAAAGAAAAAAAAAAGGTTAAACCCTGCTGTCTGTCTTGAATAGAAATCTCTTTTTTTGCCGAATCTAAAGTTACTGTTGGAATTTTTTTTTTCTTTTTTTTGCGACGGTCTCTCTCATTATCCATATTGTTGTTCTAGTTATTGTTGTGTATTTTGTTTAGTTCCTATTATTTATATTTTTTTTTTTGGTTCTTAATGGCCAAGGTTTTGCACAAAAAACTATAATAATGGGTTTTTATTTATCTCTTTCCATTTTATTTATCCTGAAGGAAGTAGCTGGTGGAGAACATATTTAAGCTTCTAGACAAATCGAAAAGAGCTCACAACATCAATTTTCTTCAAAATGTAATAGAAAAAATTTATAAAATTTTTTTTTTATCGATTTATATAAATAATTTGTTGAAAATGCAAGTCTTGTACGCAGATTATTAAAATTATTCATTAAATGTTTTTCAAACGGAATGTGCTCAAGGTTGCATTGTAAAAAAGTCCAACACAGACAAAATACCTTCTCTATAAAAAAACACGCTAGTTTCAAAGCTCTATCTCTATGAAATCCTTCTCTTGAACAGAGGTAATTAAATTGTCTCTTTCCATATTTTGCAAATCACATACCTCGTACGTTATTTTAATTTTTATTTGGTCTAGTCGAACTTTTTATTCGCTGTAGAGTCGTTATGAACATTTTTTCAAATAAATAAAATACATAACGTTACCAGAAATGCAAAAGGGCGTACAACCAAAAAAACTGTAATTGACTTTTGCATGGATATTGGTACAGCGTACGTCTTCACATTTTTTAAGCTTTCTATTTTTAAAAATTACGACTTCATTAAAGAAATTCAAAAGGTCGTAACAACCAATGGATATTTTTCACAATTCAAAAATGTTCCATAAATGATAAAAAAAAATGTTAGGTATGCAGTACTTTTCTAAAATATTTTCCTTATTTTTTTTGTGTAGAAAAGTAAACTCATAATTTTATTTGGATGATATTTTCATTTTATTGAGTTTCTTGTCTCTCCTGTAACATTTTTAAAAGTGATGATAGGCCCTTTTGCATTTTAGGTGACGATAAACAGCTGTATCGTGTACAGTTATCGTTTGCCAGTATATTGATATAACTTTCGATCGGTTTTGAATATAGTTAAATTGCTGCATTTCAAGATGTCTACTAAAGCAATCAACCAATTATTTTTTTTATCTTGGACCAGCACTCAGGAGATGACGCGTACACATGCGATACATTGTGCTGGAACTAGAGGAAAGGCATAGTAGGAGAAATGATAGGAGGTAATACTTCACTATCTTACAACAATATTGCACGTTATTTGTTTTTATAGCAGTGTTGTAGCGTCTCTGTTGTCAAGGAGACGTATTAAATTTTGAAGCTTCGTTTTTAGTAGCCATTTTTTAGTAATTATTTTACTTCACCTGTGCTATACAATACCATCGAAGGAGGGCGTTCTGATGTGCCTATGGATTGGATACAGCTGAAGCCGTTACTGTTCAGTGACCAGTGACTATGCCTTCGCCACTGAAACCTTGCGACAACAATTGAGACACAAAGCCACAAAAATGCACATCAGAAAAAATGCGAGATGTTTTTATGAGTCTGAAACTGGGGTGGAACCCATGAGAAATTTTTCGTTTTGCAATCAACGTGCATACTACATCGACCATCGACCATCGCCACTCTTTTATTTTTTCATAAAAAGTTTTGCGGTGTGTTTATTTTAGAGGTATGGAACTTCCGATAGGCATAACTGTCAAACTAGCCGTCATGCTAATGAACATATAAACAAATCATGGAAATATATTTTCAAAATTCACGCTCTGTTCGCCAAACTTATAGATTATATGGTGCGCATAATCATCCATCTGAATAGCTAATGCAAAATATTTTATATCGTTTCATTATCATATTTATTCTTTTGGATAATATTTATCTAAATCTACCTCGTACTTGGTGCACACTTGGTGTGACAGCGGACTGGAATTTATCAATCCAAATTCGTAGCGACAGAGCTCATGCCACATTGGATATTCTGCACGAGCGATTTTAGGCCATGGTAATGTCACGTCGAGGTGATGTGAACTGGCCACCGAGATCGTGCGATTTCACGCCGTTAGACTTTTTTGTGGGATTCTCTTCAGTTGCAGCTGTATGCGAATAAGCCACAAGCCACAGCGGTCCTCAAAGCCAATATAACCCATGCCATCGGTCAAATGCAGCCTGATTTATGCGCCAGAGTTGTGGAAATATGGATGCGATCCACGCAGAGTAACCGTGCTGGAAATTCCAACGATGTTATATTCTAGTGTTCAAACACAGATTTATTTTGGTAAAAACTGCAAGTCAAGGAAGTGTTTTGAAAACCCCTGCACTGCGTTGAAGATCGGTAAATTAATGTCTTGAAAAGGAGACAATAACTTTTGTAGCACACGGAACATGACATTTCTAATACTCGTATGCAGGCACTTAAGATGCCTACCAACAATGATGTCATTGTGTATGTTACCTGCTTGTCAGAAAGAGATAGTGTAGAGCAGAAAAAGCTGATGAAGTGATTGAGTTTAATTTTTACACAACTCTTCTGTAAAGCCGAGTTCTATCGTCTGTTATTATTAAGCAGACAATTTATTATTCAAGCTGGGTAAGGAGCACGGGCCATCAGACATCCCAATGTCGGACGCAGTTGGGGCTAACCTTGGATCCATATTTAAGCTATTTTTTTGAGCATTTTCCATGCCTAAATACCAAAGAATTTTATTGGAAACAATTATATTCGAAAAAAAGAAATAATGTTGTGAAAATTTTTTCTATAGAATAAAAACATGTTTAACATGCACCCTTTAACCACTACAAATATTGTGTGATATTCACACAAGATAGTTAAAATATAAATATAATTTGAAGAATAAGTGCTGTAAACTTGTATTTAGTGCACTACCAGCTGCTAAAGTTAACATTAATACTCGTGATTTATTGTAAGCAACAGTGCTGGATTGCAAATGAAAATTGTTAGATTAGATTTTGGTGTAGACGTGTGTGTGTGTGTGTGTGCGTGGGTGTGTTTGAGCGTTATGTCCATAAAAACAAATATTTACGATTTCTATGCGCCAAAATGCCACCCTGCAAACAAACACCCACGAACACACAAACGCATATCAGCAGCTTCGGATTCTCCTTCTATTTTTTGAATTTTCCCGGATAATTTTGTTTATATTTGAATTTGAATTTACGAAATAACTACTATTTAAAAGTGCCACAAATGTTGCAGTACATTCTTCTACACTCCACTTCTACTCGCACGCCGCTACATTCATTCATTTTATTTTAACTTCTTTACAGTTTTCGCCAGCGAAATGTGCCCGCTTCTGCTTCTTTTACCGAACATGGTATAATTCCTTTTTGTTGTTATTATTATTGTTATTATTCTGCTATTGTTGTTGTTGTTGCTGTTGTTTTTGTTGTTCTCATCTTATATATTATAAATTTTTTATTTTCTAAATTCTTTAACATTTTTATGGCATACTTGTGCTTATTGCTAGAAAATATTTGTGCGAAAACGAAAAGCTGCAAGTTTGAAGGAAGTAAAACTGAATACAAAAAAATGTTCGTTAAAGCAAAAAAAAAAGCAAATTATATCATAACTTATATAGTGCGCCATCTGGGATTTAGTTACTTTGGTAATAATTCTTTCTTTTACTATGATGACGATGACGATGATGAGGATGAGGATGAGGATGAGGATGAGGAGGATGACGACGAAGACGAAGACGAGGTGGCAAGACGTTGAGGCAGAAGAAATAAATTTTCTTGAGGGAAGTAAGGAGGTTTGGCTGGCAGGGCTGGTGAAGGTAAACGTTTTGACTTTTTTCCCCTTCTAGTTTTTAGCCCTTGAGAGGTGGCTGCAAATATAAAAATCGTTTTTTCGTAGTGCTGTTAGAGGAGGCAAGTTATTCTTTTGTCTGGGGTGAATAGTGGTGGTAGTAGTCGAGCGCATTGAAATATAATGTTGAATTAAGAACAAAAAAAAAAAAAAAAAGACAAGTAGTAGAAACGATTACAACAATAGCGAATAAATATGCAAAAGAAATGGAAAATGTTTTCTAATAAATTTGCTCTCTGTGTGTGTTATAAACAGTTTACCGAAGGTATGTTTTCAATTTGGAATAAAAAAATGCGCTGTAACAAGTTCAACTTATTCTGCACAATATCATGTTCAAACATAGATTTTTAATTGGCATAATTTAAGCAATTTAATTTAGTATTCACACATATTTAATTTAGTTAATTTAAGTTGCTCAATTACCATTTAACAGCTGGAAAAAAATAACGTTTTGAGGTATAATTCGCTGGTCTTCTCATTTTCCTTCTTGCTTTGTTTCCTTTATTGTTTTGACATTTGGCTGGCCATTGTACAGAATTTTTTCTTTTCACTGAACAGACTTCACAGTAAAAACACTTGTGAGAAGAGCTGCATATCAAGTTTTATTTCTATATTTGTGAGAATTTCGTACTTATTGCTCAATAACTTAATTTACATATTGCATGGAATATTGAGCTCGATAATGGCTTTTAAGCAAAAATTTAATTGATTATTTTTACCCTAGGTTTTATATATTTTGAATAAAATATTGGCCTGTATATACCAAAGATTTTTCTATTTTGTATTAGCACTGGTAAATGATTGTCACCTGCAAAAGACATTATATTATATACGAGTATATGCCTGATAAAGCATCGAAGTTATATAAATTAAAGAGTATCGGAGAATTTATAGTTCAGTACTGTAAGCCATTGTTAACTTCAAATGATTTGTAGTTTCTTATATTTTATTATAATAAACTCTGGCGATTTTTATCACTTATCATATTATATATTAATATAATTTGATAAATTGGAAACTTATATTGAATTTATTTATATATTATGTTTGCTATCCATAACTACAGACATACATATATGAAAAGAAATATTTTAATGTTGGAAATTAAATTTTGATTGTAATATTTTACGAACTCATATAATTATTTAGCAATTTTTGCTAGAACATTATAAAAATAAACTTGCAATTGGAAACGCAAGAGGGGCGGTACGATTCAACTATTATTTCCTCCGTTTTCGAATATTTATATCTATTTGAAATCCAGAATATATTTTTATGAATATGACTGTTAATGTTTTTATTTTGAATTTTCATTGACAAGAACTTTTTCCGTATTTTGAATTTTAAAAAAAAAAAAATTTTTTTTTTTCATTATAAACAAAAACCAATTTTCCTGAAGAAGCAACACAAAGTAGTAGCGAAATATCGAATAAAAATAAATATTACATATATTAAAAAGCTTCTTAATACTTTTTTTTAACCTTTTTTATTATTTTAACAATCTATTTTTTCAAGCTTTAAGGTTTTTCCCTTTTTCTTCTTATTTATTCTTATTTATTTTAAAATAAAAAACTTCCTGAAGATGTTAACCGAAGGTTAACGAAATATCGAGAATAAATAAGAAGAAAAAGGGAAAAACCTTAAAGCTTGAAAAAATAGATTGTTAATATATTAAAAAGCTTAAATAATTAGTGTTATTATTATTTCTTTCTAATAAATAATTTCGAATATAATTTTTCGGTTGTTTGGAAATTTCAAATATTATGACAGCATGTCTGAAGTGGTGAAAGAAGTAAAAAACAAAAAAAGATTTCATTATTTAAAGTATATGCTTTTTATTGTTAGTGATTTCGCTGCTACTTTTTTTATAATTGTAAATGATTTTGGGGCGCATATTGTTACATATTTTACTACCATTTGCTGCTGATTGCTGTTGTTGTTGTTGTTGTTGTTATTCCACAGAATCTTTCTTTTCTAGTTGTGAACATAAAGTTTCTCGCATTTGTATTCTATTCCCTTTTCGACACTATAAGTACACGAAAATAAAGCCTTCCAACTCCCACAGTAAACTCAGCGATGACTAGAAAACCAACTTATTTCTCCAATTAATTCGTATTCAGTTGAAGAGGTATAAGAAAGACGCTGCCTTCAAAAAGGGTCACTCAAGTAATTCGAAAGCATTTTAAACTATTTACTTGAATAACTTTACCAACACACACCCCAGCACACATCCGAACATCTTAAATTTCCTTAAATTTATCTGGTTTGTTATTATTTTTTCTTGGTACTTGATTAAAAATGCCTGAGTGCTAATGGCGATAGTTCTTCGATGATATTTTAGCTGAATATAGGAAGTATTTTTTTTCCAATTATTTTCTAACTTTCTAATTTAACGTTGGGCTGCCAAGTTATGTATATTCAAAATATTCAGATAATTTTATTATTCTAATTTACTCTTTTTTTCCTTTAGTCTTGTTGTGTTTTTTTTTTAAGTGAAACGAATATAACAGATAATAATTTTTTTTTATTCAAGAGAAGGAAATTTGCTTAAAAAATGGCGCGTTATTGTATTGTCGTGTTCATCATCATCCTTTTGCCAACATTTTGTAGAACACTTTACAAAATAGCTCATACCTTTGAAATTGATTGTTGTTCCTGTTGTTGTAGGAAGTTTGTTTGAGGAGCAACAGAAAAAAAGAATTTTTTTTTCGTAAAGTTAGAATATTTTTTTTTTTTTGGAAAACATGATAAGTGTTACAGTGATGGCCGTAAATGAGTGACAGAGAAGCGAAATTCAGGAAGACTTTATGTTAAATTTTTGGCAAAGTGGTAGTTCGGAAAGGAGACAGATGGTCAAGTGAACATTTAATGGTTTAAATGTTGTCTATTTCTCGTTTTGTTAATTCACTTACAGCACAATTAATTTTTCTACTTCGCGTTTAAGGATGCTAATCTTAGTTGGTTGACTTTCGATACTGACGTACATGCTTGCTTAGATATCGTTAAAAGGCTTCTACACGTTACAATATATAAAAAAAATTTCTTAACTTTTTAATTTATCAGGGGTCGCATTATGAAATTATAATTCCTTGCAATAAATAAAATAAAAATATGTGAATAAACACTTTCTATCACGGCTCGGTTTCCATATCTGAAAATACGTATTTATCAAAAATGTATTTATTAATTTAAAAATTTTTTTCGTGTTGTAGTTGGAACTGTTATTGGTTTTTTCGAAGTGACTGGCTTGTAACTCTCTTCTTTTTCTTGTCTCTAATAAGTCTCCAGCAGTAATCTGAAAGCATAGCGAATGCAATTGGAGGAGTAGTTTGTGCGTTCACTATACAGCCAAAATATCGTGCGTACAATCCTCCGTCAATAAACCGAATAATCGTATAAATAAATCGAATGAAAAAATAGTTAAGTGAATTAATCGTTGCAAACCTAGTTGCAAACCTTAGTTTGTTTTGTTTGTATTTTCGTAATTCTCAAACACATTTTGAGAGTTTTTGTATAAACATGTTTAATTTTTAGCTTTTAAAAAAATTTTATTGAAGGTCTACTGTTGAGTTGGTATAAGTACTAACGTACTAAATTGTACGTATGACTAACTTAACCTTATAACAAGTAGATATAAATAATTGTAAAGAATTAAAAATGTCAGCTTATACCCTTTTCCAGACCCGTTGATAGTTCTGGAAACAGACAAAATTTAAATATAATTTTAATTATCAAAATGATTGAAGTAATTAAAATAATGTTTAATTTTGCACCTCCCACTCAAATGATTATACCATTTATCGAAATTGTAATATTTCTAAAAAGATCTTTTCAAATTAATAGCATTTCTAGTCTTGATTATACATATAATTGAATAAATGTCAAACATTAAAGAAAGTATTTAATTGAATCAATCAAATTATTGCTTGAGTAGGTAAGAATGTCGATCTTTCACTCTTTCTACTGTAAATTGACAGCAAAAATGCAATCAATTAATTAATATGTTGCTTAAATATAATGTAGAGATGGTCGAAATAGTCTGAACGTTGGTCACAAAACGAAAAATTTTCCTGGGGTCAACCCCAGTTTCAGACTCATAAAAACATCTCATATTTTTTCTGATGTGCATTTGTGTGGCTTTGTGTCAGTTGTTGTCGCAAGGTTTCAGTGGCGACGGCATAGTCACTGGTTATTGAACAGTAACGGCTTTAGCTGTATCTAATCCACAGGCACATCAGAACGCCCTTATTCCTCGGTATTGTGTGGCACCGGCGAAGTAAAATAATTACTAAAAAATCGCTACTAAAAGCAAAGCTTAAAAACTTAATACGCCTCCTTGACATCAGAGACCCTACAACATTGCTGGAAAAATAAATAACGTGCAAAAAGCAGTGTTGTACGATAGTGAAGCTTCACCTCCTATCATTTCTCCTACAACTCCTTTTCACTAGTTTCAGCACAATGCACCTCATGTGTAGAGGTCTTCTGCTGTGTACTGGTCCAAGATAAAAAAAAATAAAAATGAATTAAAAAGTAGTTGTAAAAAAATTTATTTTTATATTTTGTGCAAATAAAAAAGTAATAGAATTAATTAATTGAATAATAAAATTTCTATATTATATCAAACATCAGATTTAGTTGGAAGAAAAAAGCAACTGATATTTTTTCTGTGTGAGAGATCGGCTCGATTTCCAACTTTATACAATCGCTGACAACATTCTCAAGTATACGAGCACATTCAGCGGCCACAATCGGATGAAAAAGAAGTAAAAATTAGAAAATCGTTTTTACATCAATTACACATATCATCCAGTCGATCTCAGTTCTCGAATGTTTAAATTTTAAGTACAATCCATACCGAATATTGTTAGTTCTAAATGAGTTAATATTTTACAAATTTCTCTCATACAATACAAGGCAAAAAATTAATTTCGAAGAAGAGTGTTTGATAAAGATTTCAAATTCTTTAAAAGTTTTATTTTTGTTTTTCGTTCGTCAAAGAAAACAAATTTTTACTTCGACTACCAGTGCACGCACATACATCATTATTATATTTGTTACTAACATTGTTGTTGTTGTTATTGTTATTTAGTATATACATATACATACAATTAAAAATGTAAATCAGTCGTCCTTGTATATTTTTTTAAAGCTTTTCCTTTTTGTGGGAGGAAAGGAAAGTTTCTGGCACGAGGAAAGTAAAAGGAAGATGAAATAATAGTAGAATTTTTTGAAGGTTTTTGCGGCTGCTGTTATTGTTTTTCTTGTTGTTGTTGTTGTTGTTGTTGTTGTTGGCCTTAGTTAGAAACGCATACATACAGATATATGTAAAAAATTTTCGCTAAATGCTAATGGCATTTTTTATGTACTCAAAAATGTTAGCGACGTCGTCAATGTTGCCGTTATTTTTGTTGTTATAGTCAAGTACATATCTGTATGTGCGTATGTGTGTCAATATATTTACATTTTATTTCGTGTGCGTTTCTCGCATTTTTTTGTAATTTGGGATTTTAATTTTTTTTCAAGAAAAAAAAAAGGGAAAAAGAACTTAAACACACACTTTTAGAAAATTTTGTGCAATAGGAACTAGAAGGGTGTTTCCGGTTTCGCTTTGAAGGAGTGTGTGTGTGTGTGTGTGTGTGTGTGGTGAGTGTATGTGTGTGTATAGTTGCTTATATAAGAATTTCAGGAACAGCTAATGTTCGTTGTACCAGAAGATGATGAAGCTCCAGAAGAACGGAGTACGAAGAAAGCAGCAGCAATAACATCAACAACAATAACAAGAACAACGACAATAATAAATAAATAAAATAAAAGCATATTATGGCAAACTCGCGTACACGTATGTGATATAAAAAAGAAGTAACATTTACATTCACGCATACACTTTTTGTTTTGCATACAAGTAGTAGAGTAGGAAACAAAATATAAATATTGTAAGAAAATGCTGTTAGATTGTTTTGTAATATAATGCGGTACAATGTTGTTTAAATATATGGAGCTCTCGCAGCATGTTTGTATGTGTGTAGTGCGAGTTTTAAAAATGTATGTAACTATGTATGTACATATATAAAAAAATAGAAGACGACTATGCTGTTTATGGTGGCAGTAGTAGTGTAGTAGTAGTAGTTGAAGGTGGTGGTAACGGTGGTTGTAGTTATATTTTATTTTTCCTTATTCCGCTTGTGTTGTTATTGTTGTTGTTGGTGGTAGCAATACCAGCGACTGCGTAAGTGTAAGTACTAACGTTTAAGTACATAGTGCGTATACATGTAGTTAATATTAATTTTTTTTAATACCCACAGACGTAGACATTTGCATATGTGTGTGATTAAAAGAAAAATATTTACCCACATCGACACACATGTATATACATATATGCATATGAGTTTTTTTTTTATGTATATATGTATGTATGTTCATACATATAATGTAGATAGGTATGGGTATGTGCTTAATATTACATATACATGTATGTATATAAGAAATTACCATGCCACTATAAAATATGTGTGTGTAACTCTAAATCTATTTTACATACGCATACACTTGACATTGTAACAGTGGGCTGAATTTAAAATTTTTGTGAATTTTTAATTTGATTTTAATGGATTGGTAATTTTAAATTGCGAATAGATATTCTGCTGAAAGAAATTTTTTTTACTTGAGGAAATTAATATTTCAACAGATGCCCGCGATAAATCTTTATGCGCACATACGAGTATGTTTGTATGATTGTCTGCATATACATATATACAGGGTGGACCAAAAGTCACGCCTGCGTGTAACAATTGAATAACTTTTTTTGGTTATTATTTTAATTTTTTTTTTTAATATAATATTAGCTTTGTACGATCTAAATTTTAATTATGAAAAATAATATCACCATTTTCAGCAATGTACAATTGGGCTCTTAAACAGGCGTTTTGCATAACTGGACGCAAAGTTTCAGGCTCTATTGCCCTGATCTCAGCTTCAATGATGTGCTTTAGTTGCTCTGTAGTTTGGGGCTGGTTAACATACACTCGTTGTTTGAGATAACCCCATAGAAAATAATCAGAGGCAGTTAACACTGGTAAACGTGCTGGCCAATTGAATTCTGAATTTCTTGAGATAATTCGGTGTTCAAACATTTCATTTAAAAAATTAATTGTAGCGCGGACCGTGTGTGCTGGAACCACTTTGTTGGCTGCCACAGGGCGTACAAATTTATTAATCATACTCCGATACCTGTCCCCATTCACCGTCACTGCATTACTAACTTCATTCTCTAAGAAGTAGGGCCCTACAATTCTTTCTGATGTCATTCCACACCATACCGTGCACTTGAGCGAGTGCAATTGGCGCTGGTGAACAACTCTGATATTTGCAGTACCCCAAAATCGCATATTTTGTTTATTTATATATCCATTAATACGAAAATGAGCTTCATTACGATAATTTGGATATGCTTGTTGCGTCAGTGAAATTGAATGCCCATTGGAAAATTAAAATATTTGTTTGTTGCTCGGTCGTTAATTTTTGCATGGTTGTGTAACACCATCCGAAAAAAAACAATAAAAAATAATATTAAAAAAGAAAAAAGTTATGCAATTTTTACACGCAGGCGTGACTTTTGGCCCACCCTGTATAAGTGAAATTGTGTTTCTTTGTTTGTACTCTAGAGACTCCTAAATTACTGTACCGATTTTCCTGAAATTTTGTATTTTTGTGACTGCCCGGCACTTAAAATTGTGTCAATTAAAAATTGCTCAATTTCCAAGTGAGCGCCGCCACGTTCATTTAAAATCTATCTTGATATGTATTGATGTTTATTTATGCATAATTTATTTTTTTTACAAAACGTTAAGTAACATTAAGTATTGATTACTTCTTACTAGGTGTTGCATTATATAGGAAATGGATAGTGATAGAGATGACAGGTGGTGAAGCGACATACAGAGGGAAGCTTCATTATTTTTACAACTCTGCTTTGGCACGTTTTTTAATTATAGCAGTGCTGCAGTGCCTTTAATGACAAAGAGGAGTATGCAAGTTTGAATCTGTGCTCTAGTAGCCATTTTTATTAATTATTTTACTTCGGCGATGATTGTGTTAAGCAATGCCGAAGAAGTAGAGCGCTCTGATGTTACATATGGATTAGTATCAGCTGACCGCGGCACTGTTGGGTGACTAGTGACTATGCCTTCGCCACTGAAACGTTCCGACAATAACTGACACAAACGCACACTAATGCACGTTTTTATGACTTAGTCGGCTACTGTAGTCGAACGCAAGACCTTTTGTTTTGTAGTTAACATACTAACTAACTCAGCTATCGCTACCCTCAATACACAACATCTGTCATAAAGTGAATGTGATTAGAGAAGAGGGGTGGTACTTCCCATACAAAAACAATATAAATATCTGTGTATCCAAACTTGGTACAAATAGCTTTGTTTTCAATTATCACAACATCTATAAAAAAATAGCCTGCCTTGATACATGGTCGTGGTACTTCCCATACAAACGTAAAACACAAATTATTAGTAAAAAATTAAAAAAAATTAAAAAATTAAAAAATTAAAAAAAATTAGTAAAAAATTAAAAAAAAAAATTAAAAAAATTAAAAAAAAATATAATAAATTTATATCTACTTTTTTAGTCCCGGGGTTGGCCAATTCAAAAATTGTGCTACAGCACGCTGCTTCCATGGTATTTGAGCAGTGAAACGTAGGCGAAGTAGTATAATAAATGAAATGGACCAATTTAGCTTAAAAATAATGCGTCAAAAACAGGAAACGCCGCAACTTTGCTTCAATAATTAACACGCAACTGCAAAGTTGTGCAAGAATTGAGCTCTATATTCCTAGCACATCACCACCTGTTTATTCTCTATACTCTCTCTCTCTCTCTCTCTCTGTGTAGTTCTAATTCCATGTTTAGCTTGCTTAGCTGATATCCCCTGAGCACTGGTCCAAGAAAAAAAATAATGTGGTAGCGAAGCGCAGCGATTTAACCTGGTCGTTAACAACCTAACAAATATCATTTCAATTTGTAGAATTTAGCCCAATTAAAAAAAAATATATACAGTTATCCGTAATGAGAGCAGGCAAAACCTATCAAAAATGTGCTACTTATTTTGTTTCACGGTCCCGCTTAACGTTTGTGTTAAAGAAAGTAAAAATTTTTTTTTTTAAATATAAAAAGGGTAGTTTTTCAATGTTTTAAAAAGTTCGTATGTACATTATTATTCGTACGCATTCAAACGCACAGAGAAAAAAAAAAGTACCAAAGAAGTAATTGAAAAAGCATAAAACAACAAAATAAAAATTAAAACATCTACAATGTACATTCTACATAGGTATGGCTGTTGTGTGTGCGCTAAATATGAAAAATTTAGGCATAAAAGGAAAATTAAGAAAAGATATAACTACAGCAGCAAGAAAAGTTGAAGTTGGGCAAAATAGAAAAAAAAACATTTTTTTTTTAATAGCAACAGCTACAAATATTAAAATATATAAATTACATCCATACAAATATATGTATGTATGCATGCATGTACATCCCTTCACAAAAAAAGCACCAGGTTCCCACTATAATAACAATAACACACAATAAAACAACAGCAATAAACTCTTAACTCACATTTGGTGCACTTGTTTGCTTGCGTGTATAGGGATGCATGTATGTGTTGAGTATGATGGCATTACAATAAGTTTTTTTCTTCTTCTTCTTCTAATGTGTGTATGCGTACTTCCAATATATTTTGTAAGACAATGTTGTTGTTTTTACATTAACATTTAAAAAACTTTTTGTTTTTAGCAATATACACACACACACCCAGCCAAACATACTTTTCGTGTCACACACATGACAACAATTTCATACATACGTAATTGCGACTTTAGGAGAGCTGTGCAAAAATGTTGTTTCATATAAAATAGGATCGTAGTAGTCCTTGAGAACTTTATTTTGGGTATCTGTAGTGGTTCTACGGAAGAAAGTGATCGTTGTTCAAAAATATTACTTTTTTATTTTTAATTAACACCATTAATTAGAATAATATATTTTTCAATTAACAATTCCACAAATCCAATTAAATTGTTAATTAATTTTTAGGCATAATATTTAAATAAATAAATAATAATTTTTTTTTTCTATGAAATACACAAAATTTTGGATTATTTCGATTTAAATGGTTATCGGATTGTTTTATTTCATATATCGAACACTCTTTATAAGCATTCGAATTGAATGTTTTTTTTTTTTTTGTATAAAAAAAATTGTTTGAAATCATAAAATATTATATAAAATTTTTAATTATTATTATTAAAATTTTAATTGCAATTTAATTCAATCAAGTCAAAAATAATAATTTAATTGACAATCTAATTAATATTTTAATTGGGCGTGCTCTACTTTACATATACGCCGTGATGTGGCCATCAAATTGAAGAGATTTTCAAAACCAAATATAATCACTATAAAGTTAATATCGCAGACGTATAACTATTTTCTATCCTCTTCCATGATATGGGTGTCAAATGAAAGACATTTTTGACAAGAAAACTAAAAATAAAGTGGAATGGGTACTTTTCGGGAAAACTGCGTTGTGAGAAAGGCACCGTTTTTAATTTTTTTTGACTTTTTGTATGTCTGGTCATTTGTATATCTGGTGATATAACAATAACATTATCCAAATTTGCTACACACAGTTACGGTTGGTTATCGTAACAATAATTATACAAAAGTGCGCGAGATTAGATAAGGTGGTGTGGGGTAGCGAAACGCAACTGGTTAATCTACTCAGCAATTAAATAACAAGTTTTCAGTTGATAGAATGACATATGTACTCAAATGTTGACATTTTTTATTATTTAGTTCACTTTGATTTATCTGACGGCATTAAAGATGTTCATTCATATCCAATTGCAGGAAAATATGATCTTTGAGGGATATAACATCTCTGAACTTCACGTGTTTCGTTCTATTCAGTGTTACCATATGTTTTTTAAGAAAAACTTTTTATTCTAAAAAAAAAAAAACTTAATTTTTCAACAAAGAACTTTCTTTCCCAAAAGTATCTATATAAAGAAAAAAAGCACAACATTTTATATTTTGAATTAATTTTTATTTTATTAACAAAACACACAAAAAAAAAATTAAACCACAATAAACTTATTCTTCGCACGATTTTGAGCAGTTCCCCATTTTTTTTTTAGCTTTTATTGAAGCCTCCGATGTGTTTATAGCGTATTCTAAGCTATTTTTGTCATTTTGCATTGTTGCTTCAAACTAATAACACCAAAAACTAAAATAATTCCATTATCCTTACCGTTTCTCTTTAACACAGTCGTATTAACACTGTTGCAGCAGTACATGGTAATATCAAATAATATTTTGATTCAACTTTGGGGAACAGCTTCATATTCAAATATGGATTTCATTCAATGGTATCAGTCTAAAACTTTGGGAGTTATAACGAATGAACCCTAGAAAGTACGAAATAAAAATATTCACGAAGATCTCAATATTCTACAAGTCAAAACGGATATAAGAAAATATAGTATCGATCATCACAATATTCTTGCAATAACTCTTCTAGATGTCAGTGATGAAGTGAGACGTTTAAAAAGACTGCACATCTTCCTTTTCAATTTTTAAATAAATAGAAAAATTTTTTTTTTTTGATATATATTTATTAAGCCTGAGGTCTTTTTTTATTTTATTTTGTTTTTTATTATTCGATATTTCGTTAACAGCTTGTTAACATCATAATAAATATATATCAAAAAATATAATAAAAAAGGTCAATTAATAATATAATTTAAATAGAAAATTATTCAACTAATAAATATTATTCATTTCATTAGACTGCAGTATTTAAACACTGATCTATATATACTCGTATGTATATTAATTTCTCCGTTAATAGTTAAAATTTTATACATGAAAATATATTGATTTGTTAAGTTCAAAGGAATTTAACATTACTGTCCATTTTTAGTATTAAAAGATTGCAAATAAACATAACTAAAAAAAAACAACAAGTATACTGCAAATTAAAAATCAATAAACAAAACTTGAAAATTGGAATGAATTTAAAGAAAACTTATTTTTGAAGCTAAAAACTGAAAAACTTTTTTTTTGATATTTCAAAAACCTTGAAAAATAAGGGAAAACTTAAAAAATGGTAACGCTGGTGCTCTTACGAGCGAAGCCGCATTAACTTTTAAGCTGAGTTTAGTCTTTTTAGCAGTTATTTTGCTTCGGTGACGATTCATTGCAACCAACACGAAACACTAAAGCACATCAGAGAAAAAATTTATAGTGTGGCTGCGTATAGAAGTCGTAAGTCAATGAGAAAATCAATATTCGAATCAATCGTGCTTCTAGAATAACATCCATTAGAAGAAAATTTCTTTCTGCTGACTTTTAAGGTTTTTTCGTTCGCAAGATTTTGTTTGGCATTTTTTAAATCACTTTATGGGAGATCCTCATATGTGAACATGTATGCCCCCTTGAACACTAAGCAACAATAAATATTTAATGTATTACATAAGCCTACGCATTAATGTTACGAGCGGCTGTGAGACAGCATTTTTGGTTTGAGGGAGTTTAGGTTACGTATCCTACGTTTTTTCCCAACTCATTTTAAATAAAAAAACAAACATTGCCAAACGCACACTCCTTTTGTTGTTGTTTCTGTTTTTTGTTCGGTTTTTGGTGTTTTTTGTTTTTTGTTTTGGAAAAATTATTTTTTGACATCCTTTAGTGTTTCTGGTCGCTGTTGTTGTGAGCTGCTGGCTGTTGCTACATTCACGTTATAGCTTCTCATGTCATTTGCAATTTTTCATTTTAATTTCCATTGGCGTAAGTGAAGCCAACAACAACAACAACAACAATAACAACAACAACAAATTAGTACTTAGTACATTTAGACACATGAAATATAAACGCACATCTATCTGCACCTTAAACTTGAGCTGAGCTGGGTAAAAAAGAAAACTTTTTACTTTTCATTTAACATTTTTCTAACAAAATAAAAAAATTAAACAAAAGCGAAAAAAAGAAGCAAATATACATACATATATGTACATAGACACACATCGCCACACATTCACATACCCATACATATAAAATTCAGTAATGTATTTTCAAATTATGTAATGAGCGTATAAAATGTGAAAAACTTCTTTTCATTTTCATCTCCATCTTCTTGTTCTGTATGTACTACTCGTAATTTTTCAATTTGGCAAACGGAAATTGCCTTGGGAGGTGACATGCATATATGGAAATTTGAAAAAAGATAGAAAAAAGAAAAAAAAAAAAACAAAAATAAAATAAAACGCAAAGAAAAAGTAAGTTTAGTATGTGCAAAGTATAGATCTCTTTTTTCGTAACCTCACCCTTCTTCATCTTAAATATATTCAAAGGCAAGCAAGCGTTTTCTGTGTATGTCTTCTCAAGTGGTGGGAGCTTTTTTTTTAAAGTTCAAGGGAAAGTAGGACTCTGCTTATGTGTGTGTGTGTTTTTTTTTTCATTAAATTCGTATTTTTGAAGTGTGTGCTAATGTGGATGATGTGCAATGTATGAGTTTTTGATGCCTGAGCGCGCATCACTACACACATTTTACTTTTTTCTAATAATTAATTTAAAAGTTTTTCGGTTAAATATAATCTTTTTTTCTACGTATTTTTGTCGTTCTTACTTTGGAACTTTCTCATGCAAACGTTTTAATAATTTTTTTTTTTTTTTTTTTTTTTTTTTTTTGAAAAAAGTAATATTGTAATAAATAATTTAAGCAAAAAACCTACACAAGTTTTACGGTGGATCTGAAGAAATGCTTATAACTGAATTTATAAAAATAGATGTTTTAATACATTAAAGAACTCCATTTCATAATTTATGAAACAAGGTATTTGGCATTATATCGGTTTATAAATTTAGTGGTTTCAAAACCGGCAGTGTGACAAGGCTGTCAGCTGTTAAATATCTGTCATCTAAAGTGTCATTTATTTAGTGTACGATTTTCTATTTACGAATATGAATATTATTCACAGCAACTGGAAGCGTTACAGATGTCGTCTGGCCTGTGCATCATGGCAATGTGTACACTGCTGAAAATATCGCTTCTGTTATTGAAAGTGTGGCGAAACCGTTACAGTCAATTCAGAGCGCTAAGGCCGTATGTTAACCGACTTTTTTTTAGCCTGCAATTTAGGATTATGAACTAGAAGATATGTGGTTTCAGCATGACGGTGCCACGAGCCACACAACACGACCGATTTTGGCTTTAAAGCATGAGAAGTTTCCAGAACGTGTAATTTCACGCTTTGGCGACCTCAATTGGCCACCAAAATATTGCAATTGGACGCCGTTAGACAACGTCAGGGCTACGTAAAAGACTGTGTCCACGCAGATAATCTCCTAACGTTAGAGCTTGGAAAGCTAACATTCGCCAAGTTATTGCCGACGCTAAGGATAAGGATAAGGCGGTCATTTAACTGAAATCACTTAATGACAAAATAATTAGCAAACAAAACGCTGCGTCATGGTAAAGTATACGAAAGAATAACTTTTACAAATAATTAAAATATATTACGGAAAATGTGACTCGGTGGCCGCAACTTTAAGAGCTCTCACTACAATTTTACAATTTTCGGTCGTAATAATACTGGGACTTTTATGGTCTACAACTTTACAAGATCAAATTGACTCAAGCACGAAATTCAGTTATTGACGGAAATTGTTCCTATTAGTTACCCGATAAATGCTACAGACCTCGCTACTAGTAAAAACAAAGCTTAAAAATGGCAACAGTACTATAAAAAAAAAACCTGCAAAAGCAGAGTTGTTAGAGAGTGAAGCTTCCCCGCCTGTCATCTCTCTCCCTCAGTCTCCTTTTTCTCTAACACATTGTATATCATGTGTAGGGATCATCCCCTGAGTACTGGTCCAAAAAAAAAAAAATATCCAACGCGAAATTGTTACCATTGAATAAGAGTTCAAAATGTACGAAAAGGAAAAGCGAATGTGAAGTTTAACCCTCAATATTGTGCAATCTTGTGCTTACACATCGACGCATGCCCGATGACGCTGCGTCATCTGTAATTATGGGCGGTATAAACATCGAGGAATCAGAAGCTCTTGATGTTCTTGGCATGAAAATTCAGTGCGATGTTCGATGGACTGAGCACATTTTTCAGGTATCAAAAGAAGCATTCAAGTGCCTCGGTTTTTTAAGACGGTGCAAGACATACTTCACCCCATCTGATCTCCTCACTATTTATACCGCCTACATCCGACCGAAAATGGAATACAACTCTCATGTTTGGGCCGGTGCTTCAAAGACTATTTTGAAGTTACTCGACCGGGTCCAGGAGAGAGCGAAGAAACTCATAGGAGACAGTAGGGTAGCCAACTCTATTAACTCTCTTGAGCATCGTCGCAACGTGGGGTGCGTTTCGTTGTTCTATCGTTACTATAATGGGATGTGTTCTGATGAAATCAGGGAACTTGTTCCCGAAACCCGATCATTCACGCGCACGACGCGTTCATCATTAAGAGCACATTCATTTGTAGTCAACTTGGCAGCGAACCGCACTACGCATTACAGGGAGAACTCATTTTTCGGCCGAACATCGCGTATGTGGAACAAACTCCCTGCCGAGGTCTTTCCTGTCACTTATGACGTGGGAAAATTCAAATCAAATGTCCATTCACACTACTCCCTCTATCCTCCTTCCCATAACCTGTTTTCCTAGTTCCAGCACAATGCATCGCATGTGTAGGGGTCATCCCCTGAGTGCTGGTCCAAGATAAAAAAAAAAAAAAAAAAAAAAAATCTCCTGACTTGTAGTGAACAAAAAGTCACGACAAATCTTTTTCCAAATTACTCTCATGCTATCGAGCTTGAAAAAACTTAAAACATTTCCTTAGCGTGCTACATGGTCCTAATTTTCAATAACTTAATTTACAATGGCTCGAGATTGGCTTAAAAAAGAAGACTCCGATTTGAGAAATGTATTTTAATTTTTTTTCTGAGACCAATTGTCAGGAGATGTCTCCTAATACAATGCATGCTTCGAAACATATGGGAAGGGGATAGTGTATACAGGGCACGATATGGTGAAGATATAGAAGGCTTCATTCTAACATAACTCTGCAGTTTTTTTTTTTTGAAAATTTGCAATGGAGAGTTGCTGCGTTGTTGCAAAAATTTTTAAGCTTAAGGAGAGTTGGTTTGTTTATTATTTTTATTGCCCAAATGCCGAAGAGAGAGGGCGCTGTTGTTTCTGAAACTATTGGAAATTGCATTGTCTGATCGGGAATTCAAACCGGGGTCTTTTAGTTGCGGAATCAGCACGGTAACTACTCAGCCAACAGCCACCTTATATATAGCCGCTTATTGAGTAGGCTCCAAAGAAACGTTAAGATCAATTTAAAGTACGTCTGAAAACACTTCTTGAAAACGTGTCCGTTCCTAAAGCTAAACAAATGGGGGTTCTGTTAGCTGATTAGTTAGCGCGTTGACCATCGTGTGTTCGCGATCTTCCGTCAAGCCAAAAATATTTTTGTTGTATCTATGGCAACAGCGTTGTCTTTCAGAACTATTATTATTATTATTATTCTTTATTAGACCTATAATAAATTATATATCTAATACAAAGTCAAGGAGCACTAGCTGCCGTGGCTATCGGCTCTTATCTTTTCTTTCTAAAATTTTTTTATTTTTTATTTTTTATTTTTATATATATATATTTATATATATATATATTTTTATATTTATTATTTTTTTTATTTCTTTCAGAACTAATAACGTCGGCCACTTAAATAAATAATAATAATAATAAGTAAAATGGATCTATTTTATAACACCATTTACGCACAACTTTGCCATCTCTATCTTCTCTGCATTATCGCGTTTGAACCAGTTACAGTTGGAAGCATTGCATGCATAGCATGGCTACTCCGCGCAGCACTGGTCCACAAAAAAAAATTCCATAAAACATTTTCTACCCAAATCCTTTTGTCTATAAGAACCTTCACGTGGAAGGCTTCAAGCGCAGCACATCTTTAACATTATGAATTCCTATATAGTTCAGTAAAGCACATGGATAAAATGAAATTAAATATTTTTTTATTGTAGATACACACACATACATATGTATATGTATATTTAATTTTTTTTTCAATTCCTTTCAATTTTATAATGTTTTAAATTTTGACGTGGCTGCTTAATGTGATGGTTACTGTGCGCTAATTAACATTTTAAAATAATTTTCTTCATCATCATAGTATGACATATAGTTCCTTAAGGCTTTTAATGAATAAAAAAAAATCCTTTAAATAAATGGGGGTTAAATACCCACACATGCATGCATTTCCCTATTGATGCTAAGAAAAAGTTTTAGACGCCATTTTGGAATAAATTAAAAATCTAAATGATTTGATATGACTAATTAAGAAAACACACATAAGCTTTTGATATACAGGCGCATAAATACACACATATACACGAACACAAACACCCCTACAATTAACCATACAAGCTCACACATGTTCCATTCCGTTGTACGAGTATTTTGTGTTTTTCCTTTTTTTTTTGTTTTTAAAGATACGCACGTTGTACATACATAAATCCACACACTTGCTTGTACAGGAAAAAGGCAATTAGAAAAAAGAGTAGCAAAAGGGTTAAACTACTTATGAGACTTGTTTCAAGTACATAAACTTGTATGTGTTTGTGTGTGTGTGTTTAATTAAAAATCTGGTTTTTCTTTTAAAGTTATAAAACCATCCCATCCAATGACTGTATCTAAAAGAGCTCAGATCAAAGGTTACCAACAATCACAAGGGTTATTAAGCAGGGGTTAATTTTTCTAAAACTACTTTTCGCCAAGTGTCCGGTTTTTAGAAAACAGAACTGAATATTTTCAAAAAAATTATATGCTTTTTCTATTTTGGTGCTAAAAGTGACACTTTTTCTAAACATTAAAATAAATAGCAATTACCCTTTAACCTCTAACCCTTTATTCATGTATAACCACAGACGCATGTGTGTGTTCATTTTAAGAAGATTTTAAATTGCCACTTAAGTAATCGCTTAACAATTGGGTTATAAAAGCCCTTATTTTCATGTCCCTTTTATGGATATGACATACTTATTTACACACACGTACATATGTGCACACACACACACACCCATATCACTATATAATCAACATGAATACCACAATGCATGTGAGCATTTAAACACACATGAATGGAGGATTGTTTCGACATTCCTTTATAAGGATATGAGAGTATAGTTTCTGATTCTACTTACGCATGTATGTATGTATGTATGTATGGATATGCATGTAGTACAAGAAATATGTTACTGTGAACATTTGGCCATTTATTTACATGTTTTGCTTTTGTTTTTTTACCATAAAATCTATCCCATTTCCATCCCCTTGTTTTGTTTTGTTGTTATTGTTGTTGCTATATCGTTTTGTGATTTCAATGAAGCAACTAGAAGTGAAATTTATTAAGTTGTATGGGAACTAATAAGTACTTGTAGTTGGTAATAGTAGACACTTTAGATTATTGGCTTCATCTTTGTACTGCTCAGAGTGGGAAATGAATGAAATCATTTCTCTTTTAAGATATATAACAATCAGGCAAGGATTGGTGTTAGGTGTTACCTTCTACTGAAAAATATACTGTGGGTGATGACAGGTGGTGAAGGGATAGACAGATAAAAGCTTCACTATTTTACAACTCTGCTTTTGAGCTTTTTTTTTGTTTATAGCACTGATTGCAGCTCCTCTGATGTCAAGGGGACGTATTCAATTTTGAAATTTTTGTTTTAGTACTAATTTTTAGTACTTATTTTACTTCGGCGGTTGGTTCCACACAATACCTACGAACTGACAGGGGGTGCTGATGGCGAGTAGTCAGCGTGTTGGCTCTGCAACCAGAAAGACCCAGGTTCGAATCCCAGCCGGGTCAAATCAGAAAAAAGTTTTTTCTGAGTTTTCTGTGCTACAGCACTCTCCTTCGTCGGTATTTGAGCAATAAAACGTCGGCGAAGTAAAATAATAAATAAAATGGCTCAATTAGCTTAAAAATAATGCGTCAAAAAAAAAAACATCAGAGACGCCGCAACTTTGTTTTATAATTTACACGCAACTGCAAAGTTGCGCAAGAATTAAGCTCTATCTTTCTACCACTTTCACCACCTGTCTATTTCTTCCCTATCCTTCTCTCTAGTTCCAGTGCAATGCATTGCATATGTAGGGGATTGCCCCTGAGCACTGGTCCAAGATAAAAAAAAAAAAAAAAAAACAACTGACACAAAGACACACTAATGTACACACTAATCACACAAAGTGTTTTTATGGCTGAGTTCGAAACTGCGCTCGAAAGCGGTACCTTTGGTTTTGTAGTGAACGTGGTAACTACTTCAGCCATCGGTACCCCCAAATGATTATTATTTTCTAGTTCATCGCCAAAAAAGTCGATTATCATATTTTAATTACCTGTAACATTTCCAACAAAAAACGTCGTTAATAATTAGTTTCTTTCTCTAATATAGCTGTGTCTTCAAATTTTTGATAATGATTTAATGTTGCACAATGTGCAGTTAATGCTGTTTTTTGTGTATTTATATGTCTGTATTTTTGACCTGACTTATGTCCTGCTAATCTAGTTTTAAATTTGTTTTTTGTTGTTCATACAAATACTTTATTACAACTTTCTTTTTTATTCCCTCACAAGTTATATTGTACACTATATTAGATAATTCTGTGTTTATAACTCTTTCATTCATTAAATAATTTTCCTAAAGTTTTAATTATATTATTAATTGACCTTTTTTATTATATTTTTTGATATATATTTATTAAGTATTATATGCTTTTTATGTTATTCTATATTTTTCCGTATTAAATATTTTCGATCTTACAAGTTGTTCCGACATATTACGTATATATGTCGCTCAAAAATAAATATAAATAAAAAGTTTTAATAAAGGTCAAAATGAAGATAGAAGTGACACAAATATAAGATTGAATTTTCTATGGTTTTGAAATCGTTGTATTGCAGGCAGGTCTGGGAATATTAAATTTTTTTGATTAATCGTGTAAAAATCTTTCAAATATGTGATACTAAATTCTTCTTAATGTTTATATTATTCATTTCAATTAAACTTTTAAACTATTTGAATCGAAATTGATATCGCAAAAAACTTAGAAATTAATTCGCATCAAATTGAAATTTCCACATTTGCTTTCAGTGCATGGAATAGAATGAAATGAATGTAAAATTTTTTAAAGAAGACAATATAAATAAGAACAAAACTTGAAATATGATAAATAAATATTTGCCTGTTGTCAACCACATAAAGACATATCGAGCCTTTGGTGCATTACCGTAGTAATTCAAAAAAATTGTGAACTGAGAAAAATGCATTTGAAGTTTTGAGCCATCTATTTGATAGTACAGTGCACTCGCGATAATATGAAAATCCCAAAATATGAACACCGCAAAATATGAACACTCTTTTTCCTTCCATCAACTACTCTAAAATATGAAATTGTGCGAACCTCTAAAATATGAACAGCTTATTTTGGTAGTTTTTTTTAACGGATTTTATCTAGACAGTTTTGAAATCGAACTTAATTCCGATTCAACTGCATAATAATTTGGGAATTTCCTTAGCAATTTGTTTTTAACTTATCTTCAACTGTCCATAAAAATTTCATTCATTCACCAAAAGGTGAATCACAGAATTTTGAACATAAGTTTAAGTTTTACAAAGATTGAATTGCTGTTTTGTTAATGCAATAAACAATAAATAAAAAAATTAACATAAGAAACTTATTTTTTTTTTATTGAAAAAACGTTTTTAAAGGTAAATTAGTTGCCATTCGCAAATAAGAACAATCTCGCAAAAGTGAACTGGGTTTGTCTTCATTAGGTCTTATTATCGCGAGTTCACTGTATTTGCGTTTAATAAATTTATTTTTTTTACAAGTTTTTCAAATAAAGAGGCATGTTTTGTAATGTTTTCTGTTTGTAAATTTCTTGTCATAAAGGAAATATTTCATGATTGCAAATAAATATTGTTGGAAATAGCTGGAGTTAATAAAGACATTTGTAGCTGTAGAATCTGAACAGTCAGAGATAGAACCATAATCTTTTTTCCTTTAGATATATATTTCCCGAAAGATCATTTCTGCATACCCAGCTCAAAAAATTCAAATTTTGAATTACTACGGTATTTTTTTTTTGTTTCTTCGACCGGCACTCAGGGGATGAGCCCTACACATGCGATGCATTGTGCTGGTCTTTTCTTAAACGATAAATCATACTATCTACTGAGTTTGTGAAATTAGAAATTGTAAATTTTCAGCCACAAATCACACCTGTATTCACATATACCATAAGCAAATGTCCACTGTGCAGAATATGCCCACCGTTAGGTGGAGATAACCGTTAAAAAAGACGAAATAAACTAATTGCTCATGGTAACTTTAAATCAGGATCACGACAATCTATCTCTGTATAAGAGCTGTCCGAAAGTAAAGCTTTAACTGTATACATGCCTTCAATTTAATTTATACTATGCAACCTTTTAAATATCTGCTTCTACTTTATTTATTTCATATTTTTTGTGTGGTTTGCCATTTGCGGCTAAACTATTTTCCCTCGTTATAAAAATTGTTGGTTTGGGGTAGAAAATCCCTTAAAATTATTCATATTATCACTTCTTACATCACACATTCCTTGAAATACACTTCCCACACACATTCCCACATGCATTTGTTTATACTAATGTGTGTCAAAAGACATGTGAATTCACATTGAGCCACAGACTATGTGTCAATTTGTACACCAAAAGTTGTTGAAAAAAATTATAAAGAAAATAAAGAAAACTCACATGCTGTGTAGTAGAATACATAGAATATTCACATATATGTACATACTTGTTGTTATGATTGAATTTTTTGTTTAAATGTTAAGGGTGAATAGATAACGGTCCGTCTGTAAAACAGCTATCCAGTTAATATTCGCAACAAGTTGTTTACTTTGTCAATGTAAGAAAAAGACGAAAAAGAATAAAAAGCAAATATGTACACACACACACACACACCCAGATCCTTGAAGAAAAACATAAACGTCCTTGTAGTTTTCTATTCTTCTTGCCACATAAGTGGACTATACATTCATTGTATTGAGTGTAATATTGTTGAAGAGAATAGAAAAAAAAACACGAATAATAAAAGCATAAATACATATACACATACATGCATTCATTTATTTTCTTTTATATGGTGGGGGGGGGGGGCAGAAGGCTGGGTACAAAGGACATAAACTAAGGAAGGAAATGGTTTGCGATAATGTATTCATTGCAAATTCTTTTATAAATGTTTTTGGCCCTAAAAGCTTATACACGCATAAATAAATGCTGAATGGCAAAGTTGATGATAATGAGGCCGTTGAAGAATGGCGATGAGTATCGCTCTAATGGGAACATAACAATGGCGATATGTGTGGCAAGTTAGTTTCTGGTTTATAGCTTTTATAGTTTATTGAAATGGGCACTTACTTATGGGGGACAATAACTATGGAGGGGCAAGGCATTGCAAATGCGAACATATGTTGACACAAGCGAAATGTATGAATTATTTATGAATGTAATTATTTGTGTCAAGGCTGTTTCAGGGAGATTTCAGTGCCATAAAAACTTCTTGTTGACGAAATCTTTTATAATGTTTATAAACTTATAGTAGATTTTTGATTGGCACTATTCTTTCGATTTAAACTGTATGCAAGTATACTCCAAGTGGTCCAATCTTAAGTCATCAGTGACAGATGCTTCAGCGTCATACATGGAGTTCATGTAGGTAGACGTCCGCCTATAAGTGTATACTAACAGACAATATCATCAATATTCATATTTTAAGAGCTTTTATAGCATTTGTAGCCAAAGTAGAGATTTGCAACAGTCAAACTCAGCTTGTAACAGACAATGTCTAACCAAACGTGGTTATTTTCTTTCCCAAGGTATGTATATCTGAATATATTGTAATTTTTTTTTCAGAGGTTGACCCCTACATATGCGATTTATTGTGCTGGAACTAGAGGTTATGTTAGGTTTTTATGGTTATGTTTTTTACAAAAACTTTTTCAATGTATATGAATGTGGTTTTTACTAGTAAAGCGCCCCACACATTTGCTAATAATTGTTCAATGTTTCATACAGTACAATAATATCGCCAATGTGTATGTTATATTTGAAGGTGCCACAATATAACGAGCCTTTGGTGCAATACCGTAGTAATTCAAAATTTGAATTTTTTGAGCTGGGTATGCAGATATGATGTTTGGGGAAATATATGTATATCTAAAGGAAAAAAGATTATGGTTCTATCTCTGACTGTTCAGATTATACAGCTACAAATGTCTTTATTAACTCCAGCTATTTCCAAAAATATTTATTTGCAATCATGAAATATTTCCTTTATGACAAGAAATTTACAAACAGAAAACATTACAAAACATGCCTCTTTATTTAAAAACTTGTAAAAAAAATTACTTTATTAAACGCAAATACTATCAAAAAAAAGATGGCTCAAAACTTCAAATGCATTTTTCTCAGTTCACAATTTTTTTAATTACGACGGTATTGCACCAAAAGCTCGATATGTCTTTATGTGGTTGACAACAGGCAAATATTTATTTATCATATTTCAAGTTTTGTTCTTATTTATATTGTCTTCTTTAAAAAATTTTACATTCATTTCATTCTTTTCCATGAACTGAAAGCAAATGTGGAAATTTCAATTTGATGCGAATTAATTTCTAAGTTTTGACGCGATATCAATTTCGATTCAAATAGTTTAAAAGTTTAATTGAAATGAATAATATAAACATTAAGAAGAATTTAATTTCTGCTGTTAAGTATCACATATTTGAAAGATTTTTACACGATTAATCAAAAAAATTTAATATTCCCAGACCTGCCTGCAATACAACGATTTCAAAACCATATAAAATTCAATCTTATATTCAAAGCATACTTTTGTATGAAAATTGCCAACAACGTTGTTACTTTTCGAGCATTACGGCATGATTATGGTCGTCATAATCGACCTACTGTGGAATTGGTAAGATTATAAAGAAATTTGAAGAAACGGTAAGCGTTGCACATCAGGGCTGTGCATCATCGTAATGTTCGCACCGCCGATAATACGGCTTCTGTTAGTAAAAGTATGGCGGATAATCCGCCATTATAATCTGGCGCTATGGCCATATGATAACCGACGTTTTTGACGATGAACTTCCAAGGTTCCGAAATCCGATACTGTTATCTTTTCCAAATTTAACCGGTCGAAAAAATTATAAACCAAACGAAATTACTGAGATTTTCTAATATGAACGTTAAATGATATATCAGAATTTTAGGATAAAGTGCCGAAATACAAATATGGCTTAAACGAAAAGTATTTTAAAGTCTTTGTATATTAATTATATTATTAATTGACCTTTTTTATTATATTTTTTGATATATATTTATTAAGCCTGAGGTCTTTTTTTTTATTTTATTTTGTTTTTTATTATTCGAAATTTCGTTAACAGCTTGTTAACATCATCAGGAATAATAATAATTTCCTAAAAGTCTTTGTATATTTTGTAAAAAAATTTATTGTAATTGCGTTAAAATTAAAATCAGAGTAACCGCTACTTGGGTTTATAATTAACACGCAACTGCAGAGCTCACTTTCACCACCTGACTTTCACTGTCTCTATTCAGTTCCAGTGCAATGCTTTGCATACGTACGCATAAGCGCTGGTCTAAGCAAAAAAAAATATAAGAGTATTGCATTTTTCTCATTGTTATTATTAGTTTTGCCGGGAGCTAGAGTAAAAAAAGCAATATGCGGTTTTTAAAAAGGCTAGAAAAAGCTAAATCGCCCAAAAATGCTAAAAAAAAAAGTTAAAAATTTTTTATTCATAATTCAACGTTTTATTTAGTATTAATAAAAAATGCATAAATCATGTTAAATTAAATTATCATACAAAATGGCACTCCAAGTGTGTAAACAAAAAGCACTGAATAAAGCATCATCATTTCTTTCTTTTTTGAAAGAGTATCGAATGTATAATAAAGAATTCAACATTTTAATTCCAGTACGATTTCTATGTTCAAGTCTTTTAACCTCAGCTTTACTGAAAGTTAATACTAGATGACTGAAATAGTTAGCACGTTGGCTACTAAACTAAAAGTCCCGGATTCGAGCCCAATATCGCACTAAGTCATAAAAACACTTCTCATTTGTCTTTGTCGTAATTCTTTTCAGACGGTCAGTGGTCACTGAACAATGCCGACTTCAGTAGATACAGCCACAACTAACATCAGAGCATCCCCCTTCATCGATTTTGTGTAGCCTCATCGTCGAAGTCAAATATAATTAATAAAGATGGCTACTAAATATGGTTTAAAAAATTTAATGCGTTTCTTTGACATTAGAGGCGCTGCTACTCTGCTATAAAGCAAGAAACGTGAAAAAGGCCGAGTTGTATAAAATAAGTTGAACAATGAAGCATTTACTGTCTAAATTGCAATCTCTACAACTATTACTTTCCTCTAGTTCCGGCACAAAGCACCATCTCTGAGTGCTGCTCCAAAATAAATAAATACTAGATTTTCCCAATCAAGAAATGGATTTGCTTGTAGCTTGTTCTTAAATTGTAGCACCTCCACCCAAAGCTCAACTGTTGACTCAAATTTTTTTTCAGTTTTAACTTAATATTAAATTAATTTTTATAATAATATTATAATATTTTATTATATTATAATAAATAATAATAAATAATAAATAATAAAAAAAAATAAAAAAATAAAAAAATAAAAAAATAAATAAATAATAAAAAAATAATAAAAAAATAAAATAAATAATAAAAATAATAAAAATATAAATAATAAAATAAATAATAAAAAAAAAAAAAATAAAAAAAAATAAAAAAAAAAAATAATAAATAATAAAATAAAAAAAATAAAAATATAATATTATAATAATAAATAATATTAATTATTATAAATTTATTATAATATAATAAAATATTAAAATAATTAATATTAAAATTAAAAAAAAAAAAAAAAAGTTTTTGCCTTTGAAATTCATGTCAACAAATACACTTCTTGAAAACACTTTCCAAATTCAAATAACATTGTGGTCAGTACGCATACCATTTCATTGAATTTCAATATTAGTTATAAGCTGCCGATATATGCCTTAAAGTTGCTTTAACTAAACATATAAATTAAATACTCGTTTAGTAATTCAAAAAATTGTTGCACACAAGCACAAGCACTGAAGAAAATAATTCATTTTAAAGCACAAATTTATTGAGTATCAAAATGCAAATGAGTTTTTTTTCCACATTCACAATCAGTATGAAATGCCCTGCTTAACTGATGATGGGTGAAAATTTCCCAGACATGAATAAGAGTAGTCACGACGCGCCTTAAGGGTAGTAGTAGTGGCAGCAACAAGCAAGAAAAATGAAAATGGCAAGAAAAACATGTACTGTCGTCGACTATCCAAGAAAATGTATGTGGCCCACATATGATGAAAAAAAAAAGAAGCGAAAACAAGTAATCTACACATGTTCACATATGACTGGTTGCCTTTATTTTTGTGTATATGTATGTTTGTTATGTATGTTTGTTGTGTACGTCTAGAATCAGACGAAAGGACTTGTGCAAGAAATACATCAGCAGTAAGAACAACACACACTCGAACACACACAAAAAGGAAAATCGAAGACGACCTTGGCCTTTTTTCTTAAACTTTTTTGTTCTGTTTTAGTGTTTTTTTTTTTTTTGTTAACTTAGTGGGAGTTACACATGTGTGTTTGTATGTCGATCTGTCTGGGTGCGATTGTAATTTTATGCGGATTATCACCCCAGGCAATATTTGGTGTTGTTAAAGAAAAAACCACAACAACATGACAACCCAACCCAACCCAGCCAGTCAGGACACCAGACAGACTGCCATTCATCGAGCTTAAGATGCCAGCACAAACAAACAATCGTTGATTAAGGTCTTACACACACGAACTTGCTCTAAAATTACGCACAAACAAGCACATATCAAGTAAATAATATCTGCACGCCCAAAACCAACAAGCAACAATCAAATGACCAACCATACAATTCAAAAGCCTTCATACTGCCATTCCTTGCAACAATTTGTTTATCTACGCTGCCGGTATGTGTTTTCAAGGACGTGTAAAAATACCGGAAGTCGAAATATTACAACACAAAGTAAATGTACGCTTAAGTTAAATGATGATTTTTTTTTGGCTGTTTATATTTTTACACTTGGAATGGACACACAAGTTTAAAACTTTTTCAACACCTTGAGATTTAAAGGAAAAAGAGTCTTTCATTATCATCGTCATGAATACAGCAAAGTTTTAAGCATGCACATAAATATTGAGATTATTTTACGTTGGCTTTGGCCTGGTAACTTTAAGGATGTTAAAGATTATGTCTTGTCATCATTATGTTAAAGATTATGTCTTGTCATCATTAAACAAATAGGGAAGATCTATTTTCTCTAAGGCAGGAAAAGTAACAGCATACACCAGTTCTAATAGAGTTTTGCAAGCTGTAATCCATGTGTACATATGCATATGTGAATGGAATGGACTTGAATTCTGAAATGCTGTTTTGGTACATCTTGGACCTTGTGCTGGCAGCTTAAAAAATAAGTGCTCTTTGTAAATATTCCCCTATAAAATGAGATAATTTCACCTCTAGAAACAATAAAAATAGCAAATTGCCTTGGGAAATGGTGAAAAATGTACAGCAGTATTATGACCACTTTCAATGTCAAGGCAGTGCTGAAAGCGAAAGTGTTTTTTTTTTTTTTTTTTTTTCGAATACACGTCTCTACTAACAGCCACACATATAACAGCAGGAGGAAACCAAGATGAATATTTATTCGTCTTCGAGAAAGAATAAAGAAGTCTTTGAGTGAGTCCTGTTACGTACATTAAGGAGAAACAAAAAAAAAACAAATCTGTCTCGAAATGTTGATACAGCATGGAAATCATTGTTGGCAGTATGTCTTTGCTCCACGTGTCTGTCTGGCGTATTTTATTTTCTTCTTTGGCTTTTTGCTTGTTGACGCTGTTGCTTCTGCTGCCGCTTTTATTGTTGTTGTGTTGTTTGTGCAACCAACCAAGCATCGAACAGCAGCAATTTATACATTTTTATTTTTGCGCAAAAATGTGACAACAACAATGATTGTTGTTGGGAAAATTGTCGCTGATGCGATTTTTACAAAAAAATTACAACAAAATTTACATAATTTAGAGCATATCTTACCTGTTGCATTTCCTTGGGCAAATAAATACTGAAACGAAAAAAAAAGTAAAACGTTTCTTATAAAATATTTATATATGAAAGGGTGAGAAATCTTTATTAAGATAGGGAAACTGAAAAGAATTATTAAGGGTGAGTCGTAAAAGAAAAAAACGTACTGTGAAAGTAATACCGAGTAAACATTTGGAACAAATTATTTTGTGCCAAAGCAAACATTTTTGTTATTATTTAATTTAATGAAACGTGATTTAACAATAAAAAAGAAACGATTAATAATTAGGTCCAGTCACACGGTTTGGAGAATAATGCCCTGTTAGCCATTTCAGTTGCGTTTGATTGATGGCACCTGCTTACCGCCTTCGTGAAAGGAAGATATGTGGAATGACTATAACTGGGATTGCATAGAACTCATAATATCACATGTTGATTACTCACCTTCATGCAGAGATACGTGTAAGTTTTCCTCATTAAAGCATTTTGATTGTGCCAAAAAACGTCTGTGTTCAATAGCCGATAAGCATTGATTAATTTTATACGTTTCTGTTTTTTTTTCAACTAACTTTTTTATCTTTTTTTCTCATTTAAATTGAAAATGAAGCACGGCTGCCAGATCATCGTCCCGACGTTATCTTCACGTATCTCCAAAAACTTTCTTTGGTACAAGGCTTGTAAAGTTTTTTTTTTATCTTGGACCAGCACTCAGCACTACATATGCGGGCGGTGCATTGTGCTGGAACTAGAGGAAAGGGATAGTAGGAGAGAAGCTTCACTTATATGTCTTATAATATATATAATATATCTTATAATACTGCTTATGGTACGTCATTTGTTTTTTATAGCAGTGTTGTAGCGCCTCTGATGTCACGGAGACGTATTAAATTTTTAAAGCTTGGTTTTTTTTTAGTAGTAATTTTTAATAATTATTATACTTCGCCGGTGCTACACAATACCGACGAAGGAGCGCGTGCTGATGTGATTGTGGATTGCTAACAGATGAAGCCGTTATTGTTCAGTGACCTGTGACTATGCCTTCACCACTGAAACCTTCCGACAACAACTGACACACAAAGACACACTAATGCACATCAGAAAAATGCGAGATGTTTTTATGAGTCTGAAATTGGGAGTTGAACCCAGGAAAATTTTCCGTTTTGTGGTCAACGTGCCGACTACTTCGGCCATCGCCACCCTCTTAAGCATTTTTATATGCAGTGGTTCATACGGTATTATAACGGGTTAAATTTTTTCCAAAGTCTCCGAAACTATTTATAAAAGATAGAACTATGAAGACTAGGTAGATCGACATTTTACCGCCGGAAATGTTCCTATCACAGTTTTGTAATTTTGCTGTAGGTGAAGGTAACTTCGGGACGACATGATGTGAAGATTTACCCTCATTTTGACGATTTTTGGTCTCGAAAATAGTGAAATGATAATTTGACGGTTTTTTTTCCTTAAAAATTAAGACTTTTTCAATAATTTTCTATATGGGCAATTTCACTAGGGAACTAGATCGGGACACTCGCTTGCCTTTGAAGTGGGAGAAAATAAAAAAATCTTAAATTTTCTTTTTCTTTTCTACGTATTTTTTTATAGCACATTAATGGCACTATAAATAGTGCAAAATGTAACTTCTATCAAGTTTTTCTTTCTGTTGTATGACCAATAAACATGTTATCACGAACGGAACCAAATTTAGAAGTCGCTTTCAGCTGCATTTAGAAAAATTAAAAAAATTTGAAAATTAGAACACTATTTTTGAAAGCAATGGTTGTCATATTTAAATATTTGTGTTCCTCTTTTTCTGAAAACGTTTACTATGATTTAGTACGTATTTTCCTACGAAGGCTATGTTAAGGGACATATTCGGCGAACGCATTATTTCGCGCACAAGCGATTTTACCAGCTTTAACAGCTCCTGACAGTTTTCTTGGGGGATATTTGAAAGAAATAGTGTACGTTAACAAACCAAGAACCATACTCCAACTAAAAACCAACATTCGAAATGAAATCATTTCGCCATTACACCCGAAATTTTGCGAAAAGTTATGGAAAATATGCTATAAAGAGCACGTAGTATGTGCGAAGCAGAAAATGGACATCACTTACAGGATATCATTTCTCAACGCTAATTGCCAAAAATTCCCCAATAATATACTTTATTTAAAAAAAAAAAATTATAATAATCGCATAAATAAAACAGTTATAAACCATTTAAACCATATAGTTTATGCTCATTCTGCGCCACCCTGTACAATGTTTGTAATTTTAAATTCCTTAAGTTTAAATTGTACTAAATGAGATATTTTTTGTACTTGTTATTTTATAGATATATTTTTTATATATAAATTTTAGGTTTTGGAATGTAATAAATAAACCGTTTATTTTAAAAGTGAGACAACTCCATTCTTAGAAAAATATTTCTCAATCATTTAAATTCCTAAATATTTAACAAGTCTTTTCTTTCTGAAGTAAATTAGAAATACAGTCGAACTTCTCTATAACGAAATCTTCTCTATAACAAATAAAATTCGTGAACACAACATTGTTGTGAGTATTTTCATACATTTTGATCTCCCTATAACGAACTTCCCTATAGCGAAGTTCTCTCTGTAACGTACAATTTTTTAAGACCTAAATAGAATTTTTCACACTAAATAATCTCTCTATTGCGAAGTTTTTAGCAATCGATTTTTTGCATCAATTTAGTCACATACTATGTATGTATTAATAAAAAAAGAATTAATGTGTTCATGTAAGAACAATTTTTTTTGTCTTAATAAATATATTTTCTACATAAAAAAAAATGTAGTCAAAATTTTCTGCAGTTTCTCTATAACGAATTTTCTCTATAACGTAGAAATTTTACGGCGCCCAACTGCTACGTTATAGAGAAGTTCGACTGTATTATGTTATAAAATCGACTCATTCTACATATTTTAAATGAATTTTCAGTTTGCAGACCAATTTTCTGAAAATAACCAACACCACAACCTGAAAATACATAATTTTCTTAAAATTGTAACATTTCCTATAAAATGTTAGAAAAAAAATCATTCGTTTATTGACAGATTATTGATCGATCCTGCTAGAGTTTTCTGTGGAAATGACCATATGGCAAATTTTTGGATGTTCTGTAGTCGACATCGAATGAAATAAATAATTAATGAATGAATGAAATAAATAATGAAATAATAATTAATTAAAAAACGTATTATAAACAAGGCTTTACTATTTAAATTCCAGTTGCGAAACATATTTTATTTGTTTTTTATTTTGCTCCAGAGAGGTTTTTTTTAAACAAATATTATTATAAATTTATATTATTATTAGTATCACTTCTATTTTCATTTGACCTTTAGTAAAATTTTTTAATTATATTTATTTTTAAGCGATGGTCTTTTTTATGAAAAGTTTTTTAATTATTATTTATTTCTCATATATTTCGCTACCAAATAGGTAGCATCGTCAGGAAATAATATATATAATATACAACTTATTATTTCCTGACGATGCTAGTATATATAATATACAAATTATTATTTCCTGACGATGCTACCTATTTGGTAGCGAAATATATGAGAAATAAATAATAATTAAAAAACTTTTCATAAAAAAGACCATCGCTCAAAACTAAATATAATTAAAAAATTTATATTATTATTTTATTTTATATTAATAACACTAATTATTTTTAAGCCTAAGGTCTTTTTATATATTTTATATTTATTTCAATATTTCGCTAGAAAAAAAAAATTAAAAAAAAAAACAAAAACCAATTTTCCTGAAGAAGCTACACAAAGGAGTAGCGAAATATTGAAATAAATATAAAATATATAAAAAGACCTTAGGCTTAAAAATAATTAGTGTTATTAATATAAAAAAAAGGTCAAAAAACTAGAAAAATTATTTTATTTTATGTATTTTTTTTTACATTTCCTGTTTGTTTTTGCCCGTCTTTGCAAAATATTCGCTGGAATTTGGCGAATACGAATATCATGAAATAGGTGAATATTGGGCGATACGAGTATTCTTAAAATTACAAACTCAATCAATGAAATCAAAGATCTTCTAATAACTTGCGGACATTTTGTTAATTGATCTCCTCCATTCCTCCACATCAAGTGCAGCATTAAGGCTAAGATTAGAATTTTATAATAAAATTTGAGAAGCCATTAATGTTTGCCAAAAACTTATATTAAAATAAATTACAATTCTTTTTCTATTATTTTCTTTTTTTTTTACCACGTATAAATATAAATCTTTTTCCAAGCGATGACTTTTCCATTTATTAGTATGACCACATAATCTAAATAAAGGACCTGGCGAGAAAGAGAGACGATAATCTTGTTTATTTCTATGAACACTATAACAATAACAACAACAATAATAATATGCAATTTATGAATATTTTTTTTTTTGCAATTTGATTTTATGACGTTATTGCTTTCATGTTTGTGTTAACAAATTTACGGCTAAATCCCATTTTTATAACACAATGAGGCATTCATTCATTCATTCATTGTATGTGTATTTGTTATTTAGATCATTTCATGCAGTTTTAAATTAAGTGTTTTGTTCATATACAGTTATTGTTTTAAGTTTTATGTGCTTTTAGTTTTTTTTTCTTTGACGTTGTTGCTGTTGTTTTTGTTGTTGTTATTTATATGAATTTTCTATAGGCCGTTATGAGCATCGTATGCATGTGTACAGAGTTGCCCAAATTAAAGTTGGTTTTATTGTTCGATTCTATATAAGTTTCATGAGCACAAGTTCTTTTTCCCTCAATCAAATATACATATAATCAATCGTATGCTGCTGCATAGGAGTTCATAAAGCCAAAAAAAAAGGATTTTGAATTATATAAAATGAAATTCAGTGGATGTCCAATAGTACGAATTATATAATATCAGGCAGGCCCTTTCGTAATGTTGGAAAATTCGTATTATTGGACTACAGTTTTTTTCCTCCTTTTATAGAAAGCAAACTACGTATTGATAATTTAATTTACATTATTTTTTTATTTAAAATAGAAAGCTTCATTATTTTTACATCTCTGCTTTTGCACGTTTTTTGTTTTTATATCAATGTTGCAGTGCCTCTGATGTCATGGACATGCATTCGATTTTTGAAGCTACATTTGATAGCAATTCTATTACTTTATTTTACTTCGCCGATGATGTTATACAATAGCGACGAAGCAGATTGTACTGATGTCACCAGTGAATTTGTGTTAGCTGAAGCTGGTACTGTGCAGTGACCAGTGAGTATGCCTTCGCCACGGAAGCATTCCGACAACAACAGCAACAAAGTTATACCAAGTCCCCGTCCATATTGTGAAACATTTGCTGCAAAACTTTTTTGAATTCTCTTTTGAAGCTTCAGCAGTGTCCATACATGAAACTTTTGCTTCATGTTTCGTATTTTTTATTCCTCCCTTCTATCTTCTTTCTTTAATTTTTTTTGACATTTCTCAATACCGAAAGTAAATATAAAATAACTACCCTGTGATAGAAGGTGTGAATATTTTTTTTTGGCTAGACATTTGAAGCACAAGGTATAATTTGAAGCAAAATGGACGCTAAGAAGGAAAGTATATAATAATTTTATATTTTTTTTTTAAATTTTTGATTATATTTCACAAAAAATTAACAATAAAACAGGGTAGCTATTATTATGATAGAAGTTAACAGTATACCAAACGAAAAGAAATAAAATGAAACGTCAAATACACCTCATCTCAAAACATGCAAATAAGAAATTCAACAAAAGCTGCATGTACATGAAACAGCGTACATACTTCCACTCCTCTTCCCCTTCTCGTCAACAAACTCAAAAGTTTTGCAGCAAATGTTTCACAATATGGACGGGGACTAATGCAGATCAGAAAAATGCGAAGTGTTTTTATGATTTATTCGGATACTGGGCTCGAACGCAGGACGTGCTAACTACCTCCTTTGCCACGCTCAGATATGCACGTGGTACAATACCCATTTTATCACTATTAAATTTTGTACCAACTGCTTATTTGGCGGTTGCCCGCAGAAAAAAAACAAGTACAATACTTCAAAGTAAAACTGAAAGCAAACACATTCTTACAAAAAATACAATTTTTCGTATTATCGAGTAACGCTTACAATGTAGAAAGCACATATACTTTTCGCATTCTGCGTCAAGGCAGTCTACGCTTTGCGCTATGTAACGTTTAGCTACTTTTCTGACACGAGCGTAGGATACGAGAACGCTTAAAATTCGTGATTAGGACTTTCAACTTAAGTCTAAAAATTAACTCTGTTTTACAAATTAACAGAACGCCCAACTGCCGAAAATAAGATTTTGTTATTTGAAAGATTATTAATTTATAGTAATGTAATATATCGAGCCTTTGGTTCAATACCGCAGTAACTCAAAATTTGAATTTTTTGAGCTGGACATGCAGAAATGATTTTTGGGGAAATATATATCTAAAGGAAAAAAGATTATGGTTCTATCTCTAACTGTTCAGATTCTACAGCTACAAATGTCTTTATTTCCTCCAACTATTTCCAACAATATTTATTTGCAATAATGAAATATTTCCTTTATGACAAGAAATTTACAAACAGAATCCATTACAAAACATGCCTCTTTATTAAAAACTTTTAAAAAAATAACTTTAGTAAACGAAAATACTATCAAAAAGATGGCTCAAAACTTCAAATGCATTTTTCTCAGTTCACGATTTTTTTGAATTACTACGGTATTGCACTAAAGGCTCGATATATTTCCCACCTTTTTCTAGTTATTAATTTTCGGTTTATTATTAAACGATGCTTAATTTATTTTTATATTTTCGTAACACCCTTTAAGTACTCAAGGTCTTGGTTATATTACGTGTGCCATCGCTAAAATAAAGTACAAAAGCTAATGCTAACATACGGACAGACTGAGGGAAACGTACCACGAGTATACAATAGCCGCCACTAACGTAATTAAAAAAATTCTAAAAGTATGATTGAAAAGGCATAATTGGAAAAAAAAAACTAGTCCAGGAAAATATCCCAGCATAACTTTTAATAGAATCACAATCAGCACATAACCGAGCTGTAGCGAAAGTTATTTAAATATTAAAATTTGGTCAGTGATGCCAGAATTCCTTCACCAAGAATAGCAAAATGTAGGAAAAAAAAATAGTTAAAAGTTAGCTAAAAAAGTGGCTGTAGCCCTTATGACACTACACTTTTTCTGCATTGTTAAAATTTTGGAGAAGAGCGCAAATATATTAGCCCAACTCACAATCTTGTGCATATGGTGTTGCATCATTGCATTTGCAAAAAGGTATAGCATATTTTTAGCATTGCTGTGTATTTTGTTACTGTAGAGCAAAAATATGCTATACCTTTTTGCAAATGCACTGATGCAACACCATATGCACAAGATTGTGAGTTGGGCTATTGTAATGGGAAAATTAATCAAGTGCAAAGAGTACAATGCAAAACGTCAAATCGTCCACTAGTGTTATCGATAAAAAATGAGTAACTGTCAAAAACAAAAACAAAAAAATGTAAAAAGTTTCAATGTAAAATTGGCGTTTCCAACTTAACATCAAGAAAAGAAGTCATCCGATGTTGTTTGGCTCTCATTTTTTTTCTAAATAAAAAACTTCGATTCTGTTTTTTGATTATGTTTATCTGAACCTTTAGAATTTAGAAGATGATATCGGCCAAATGGCAGCCGTCACAATTGATTGCTATACGGGCTCGTTTTATGGCATTTTTTCATCACTTCGGCGAGAATTTCGGCCGAAAGATTCTTGCACTCATGTCGAATGTTGTCCTTGAGGGCTTCCAGGGTTCTGACACGGGACTTCAAAAAACCCCACAAAAAGTCTGGAACGGTTAAATCGGACGATCTTGCGGGCCAGTGCAAAATTGCCTAAACGAGAGATGAGGCGACCCGGGAACGCCGCCTTCAGAATATTGGTTGTGGCTCGCGCATTATGTGCCGTTGCTCCGTCCTGTTGAAACCAAATGTCTTCCAGTCCTAATTCGTTTAATTGTGGCAGAAAAAACTCGGTTAACATGGCCCTATAGCGCGCACCGTCCACTGTTGTCGTTTGACCAGCGGCATCCTCAAAAAAAAATGGCCCGATGGCTCCTCCAGCGTAAACAGCGCACCATACAGTCACTTTGAGCGGGTGTAATGGCTCCTCGTGCATCACTCGTGGATTTTCGGTGCCCTAGAAGCGTAAGTTTTGCCTCATGAGCCTCATCGCCCATTATGATTTAGGTCGAAAAATCGTCCACTTCGTCCTCGAGATTGAGAATGGCTTGGGCGTATGTTACGTTTGTTCACTTGTATTCTACATCTGTCTAGTTCACAAATGTCAAAACTGATTTGACATTGGCCGCCATTTGCAAAAATAAGAGCATAGGGTGATTTCTTTTGGCACACCTTGTATGTTGACAACTTAGCGATACACAATGTCTGCGATTCTGAACTTAGTTTCTGAACGTAAATATTTCTTTAGCGTTTTTTCAATGAAAATAAGGAGCAGCATTGAAAAAATTTAAATATTATATTGTTTTTGTTGTTGTTTATTGATTTATAATCCTGCACGCTTACGTGAGTGGAAAAAAAATTGGTAACGATCACGGAAACTCACGCTCACGAAGTAATCACGAAAAAAAGACAAAATATGAGCGCAAGTGTTAAAAGGCTATTTATCAATAGATGCAAATAAATTAAGGTATTGCCATTAATTTTTTGGATGTTGGCTTCCATACAATATTTTTCATTGAAAATATATACCATATAACAAACATAGAAGCAATCACGCAAACATTCCACTCATGCACGCTCACTCAAAGAGGTATTTTTTCTACTCGCGCCCATGCACGATCACGTGGCTGGAAACCCAAGCGGCTTACATCAGCCGTATTGACGCTAATGATGTGATCATGCGCATCTATAAATTGAAATAACTATTTAATTATTTAGAGTGTCCTTAGGATTTCCCTCAATTTTAAGTCAAGGTCTTCCAATACGTCATGAGCAAAACAGTTTCTGAGGTTAGTCAAATATTTCTACGCATATTTGAAGTTCCATATGTTCAGCAATAGCTTATAGAGTGATTAGAACAAACCCCTACACTCATAAGGACTCCTACATATGCGGTGTATTGTGGCGGAACTAGGAATTAAGGTTTTGGGAGAGAGGGTAGAGGGTAGAGGGAGTAGTGTTATTGACATTCAATTCGAATTTTCCCACGTTAAAAATGACAGGAAAAACATGCCTAAAAAGCATGTGGCGAAAAATACACTAAAAGATTCCAAATTGCTTTAACCCTTTGATTGTCCACATTGAAATTAATTTTCAGCTTCGTACGTCCACATTAATAAAATTGTGAAAATTAATATTGTCACAGAAAATTGGACAACTGCATTATGTACAATAGTCATATCTGATGCCAAACCAGTCAAAGGGTTAAAAGCTCTCAAACGTGGACTTGTGTGGACTCTTTATATATTTAGAATATTTATAAGCTTTTCCCCGAAATTAGCATACATAATTTCTTAACCACTTTTGTAATCAAGTTTGCAAGACTTTCAATAAATTTATAAATTTATTAGGTGGTGTATATTGCATTTGAATGTGCTTTGAAAAAAAAACCGCTGAGTTACTTTATTCTCATAATTTTTTTTTGAATATGCCTATTGCCGCTTGCTTGTTGACTTGCCACTTATTTTCTATTGCAAATTAAAAATTTTTTTAAAGTTTTTTACTTTTTGTTAAGCATAATGAAATAATCCGTCCGTGAAAAAAATTGCATAAACTACAAGTTAAACATTCAACTTGATATTAAAATGTATACATGAAAGTTTTAAACATACATGCCAAGCATAGAGTTAGAGAGTACTTACGTTAACAACATACAATAAAATAATAAAATAATAGTTAAAAAAAATTAACTTCTATTTACCAAGTGTTATAAATTATATACGAATAAATATGTTGTTATTGTTGTTAAAGGCATAATCGTAATACCATTCACTCGAATGGAAATGGTGCTGGTATGCTGCTGCTTAGAGAGAAGCCGCCAGCCAGCTTTGTTGGTTAAAAAAAAGGAAGTTGGTAAAGTGCAGATATCAATTTACCATATGCCCACACACATACATAAATAAATACGATTTCAAATGCAATAACAATTTTAATCTTCCTTGTACTGTTCTCTGACATACATATTTAAAGCAATTTTAATTTCCATTTGAATACTAAAAATAATATAATATAAAATAAAAAAAAAGTATGCTTAATTTAATATGAGTAGAATTTTGTTGATAATTGCTTTTTTTTTTTTTTAATAATTATGCTTATTTTTTCCATAACGTCAAGTAGTTTTATTGTGAAGTGTTTAACTGCATATATTAGAGAAGGCAAACATTGACTTTTTAAAGTTTGTTAATATTTTATTTCATTTAATACAGTTTGCTTTTAGTTTTTTCTTCACTTTTTTTTTCGCAACCTGTCTTTATAACTGACTATATTCATAAATATTTAATATCTAAAGTTTTGCCTATTTAGTACACAAGCTGTATTAACACCGTAGAAAAGAAAATATTGATTACAATGCTCTGTATACAGCAACGAAGTATTAGAGGTATTAAAAAGCTTTTTCGTTAATGGTTTTATTTTATAATTTGTAGATATAAAACTTTTCCAAAGGTGCTGCTTTATTTTAATTTTTCGAAAATAGAAGAAATAATGTTAATAACTATGCAACTATTCTTTTATATTATTTAACATTATTTATTTATTTTATTTATTATTTTATTTTATTTTTTTTATTTATTTATTTATTTAAACATTATTTATTATTTATTTATATTTAACTGAATTTATTTTGGAATATCCATTTATATATAGATGATTCTAATTGTGCTTTTTTCTATATATATGTATATATGATTAAAATTTTTTTTTTTTTAGAATCATATATATTATTTATTTATATTTTTTGAAATATATTTATTATTTCTTTCTCTTCTTCTTTTATTTTATTCGATATTTCGTTAACAGCTTGTTAACATCATCAGGAATAATAGGAAATTATAATTGTTTGAAATATAAAAATATTTTTGAAACATGTCACAAAATTTTTGTTCGAATATCAACTTCACGCTTCGTCGTTTATCTCCCTCCCTGAATGTTTATTTACCCTTTCGAGTAAGGTTTAAGTTAGCTCATGCCTTGCTATTTTCTCACATATCTTATTGTATGGAGGTGTATTTATGCACAACGAATGGTAACATTAATACAGTTAAGCTATTGATCAATAAGATAACGCAATTCGTATTTCGGCTAACATACAGCGATCATGTTTCGGAGTATGTTGCTCAAATGTTAAAGTGTAGTTTCTCTAATTTCTTAACAATTAAGCTGCTTATAAGCCTTTATAAACTTGTTAGAAATTCTACACCTGCGTTTTTAGTTCAATGCGTTCGATTTTGTCATTCATCTAGAAATACACAAATTTTCATTCCCAGAATACACACAGAATATAGTCCCTCCTGGCTAAGTCTTTCCTCGTAAGTACAGCTCGTGTATGGAATCGCTTGCCAGCTGTTTTAAGATCTTTTCAGTTCCCCCTCAAGACCTACCGAAGATTGCTCATTGCTCATTTTAATTTTGTTGGTAATATGACATAGTTTGTTTATATGCGACTCGCAGGAAGTTGGTGTGATATCGCAGTCATCGGGCTTACAATTGTTCGCTTACTTTTTTTTTGATAAATTATACTTTTAACAAATTGATGCCGTATTATGATCTTTACCTTTTAAATTCTATGCTGATATTAAAACGATTGTTATCTAGTTATAAATTTAGGGTTACTTTTAATGTTTTAAGAATCTATGTTTTAAATCTATTGTAATATTCTTTTGGCCAGATGAGGGCTTTTATTATTACAAAATTCTGAAATAAATAAAATTTGTTTTAAAAAGTTAAAAATGATGATGATGATAATAAAAAACAAGGTCAATTAATAATATAATTAAAATTAGTATCACTTCTATTTTCATTTTATATATATTTATATAATTTATAATTAAAATTATTTATTTATTTTATTTTTTTTATTTATTCATAATATAATGTAATAATATAAGCCTTCATGTCCATGGCCAAAAAATATTACAAAGGATTGGAATCAATACGCTTAGCGTAAAATGTATAATAGTAACTTCATAGTATTGATATAAAAAATTATTTGCTAAATAGTATTGAATGAATAGTAATAATAATACGGCATCAACTCTCAACAGAACACTTAAAAAATATAATAAAAGAGAATTAAAAAAAGAATCAGTAGCAACCTTGCGATGAACAAAATATATATATATATATATATATATATATATATCTATATACATTTATATACATATATTCATATACAAGTATCATCAAACATTGGAATTATAGTATTCAATCAGTTTCTTCTTGTATACTATCGAGGAAAAACAAAAAGTTCTCAACGCATTAAGCAAACTATTCCATGATCGAGCAATCCGTATCAAAAAAGATCTTTCAATAAGTGAATTATTAATCCTGGGTATAAGCAGCTGCGTATTCCTAGAGGAATGGGGGTAAAACTTATACGACTTAACAAATAAGATGGAGTAGCACTTTTAACAATAGTGTAGAACTTTAATAGTAACCTCACGGCCATAAAGTCCTGGAATGAGCACTTCAGTAATTGTGAGACATATATTGAGACATGATCTCTTCTCCTAAGCCGAAAAACAAATCGTATTATCCTGTTCACCAAGAGCTGTATACTACGGACATTTCCCAAAGTGGTGCTTGAAAAAACTTCAAAGCAATATAAAATTTGTGACATCAACATAGCATGAGCGACTCTACAGCGAACTAAGTAAATGGCATATATGTACATATTGAGAGAGTACAATTGACGGATTGTAAAATTTACCCTAGAGCTGATCATATTTATATGATCTGAATAAGTAAGCCTACTGTCCTACATTTTATCAACACATTCTATTTCAGTGCTAATATTTTCAGTTGCTGACAGAGCAAATCTCATAACCTTTGTCTAAGACGAATTTATTAAAAAAATTGTGTGATCCCATTAGTGAAAATTAATTGCGATTATTTATGTATGTCCGTTATATGGTTTAGCTGGTCTATCTGCACATTTCATTTGGTATTAACACCAAAATCTTCAGTAGGCCTTTAAACAAATTCTTGAAAAAAGCTAAGAAATTTAGAAATTTCACATGTTTATACAAGAACTACCGAACAATATTTGATAATTACGTAATATACAACAACAAAACAACAAAACATACTAAATGGGTTCTGTAAAAATTTTCTTTATACAATAAACATTTTATTATTCTATTTAAACCTATTTATTCTATGTCAAGTGCTGCATACGAGTCCATATATGCATATGTTCCAAAACACAATCATCCATTAACAATTGCCTTGCCCTAATACTGGCAACAAGACAAACGTTATGGACTAAAATTTATCTGGATTCATCAATGTTGCAAATAATTTATTGGCTTCTTTTTTCTGTGAAACGTCTAACAATGCACAAAATATATTACGTATTTTATAACTAAGTTGTAGAGTGATATTAACTTTTTTAATACAAACAAATATTAGTTGTGTTTTTTATGGCAAGATTTTCAAACGTAATAAATATGAAATATATGTGCTCTGTTATTTTTAAATAATCTATACGAAATTCTAGCGGAGATTGGTCAAGGGGCAATGCCGAGAAAACTAATAAATCAACCGTAGCGTTGACGTAGTTCCATGAAACCATGATGTTTGATGTATAAAAACCTATGAAAATGTCGCAGATTTTCGCTGTGGGATGGGATGATAAGGAGTGGTATTATGCGCTGGTTGGACACCGTTAACCGTAGGGTCTAGAAGTTTAACGACCTGTAGGCAGGCTCATTTTGGTGTTTAAGGTGCTCATTGTCGGAGGACGCGGGTGTACTGCAGTATTATCGAGGTACTTTGAACAGGGTGACGGCGCTAGTAACGGTGCATGGCAACTTGAGGTATCATCTGAGCAGGGTCGGAGTCCTTGAGCATGATATCTATAGACTGCGCCTGGAGGTGGTGAAGGTGGCACAGCTAGTGTGTGAATGTCTAGTTTTGGTCTACGCTAAACTAGGGAACAGGGCCCGTCCTATCTTTCATGGGAGCGCTATAGAGGAACTCAGTCTGCGGCGTATGCTAGCGATAACTAAGGTGTCAGTGACGATGTTAGAAGTCTTGAACTGCCTCTCGACTACCGAACGTCAATAGAGTTTAGAGAAAATGATAGCCTTGCCTTGGAGAGGATCTCAATCGTTGCTGAATGAAACGGCAATCATTGGGTTACGAGGCGTCGAAAAGGGACCAGCTTTGTTGGTGGAATAAAAATAGTCTTGCGTTTCCTCGCAATGAGTCAATCGATTGTTCGAGTTCTAACATTTTCTATGGAGCGACCAGTCACTTTTACATGACGATGGTGCATAACATTCGTAACTCTTTATGTCACTCACTTTCTTTAAAAGTCACGGGACCGTTACGTTTGGAACAATTGCTTCAAAGTTTTCCCACAGTGTACGTGTACATTTGTACATACAAATATACTTATGTGCAATATTTTTCTTTCTGTAGATATTTGATATTGCGCTAAACCCAATCTTATCTTATATATATTTTTCTTTTTTTTTTTTTTTTTTTTTGTAGAAACTGGGTTTGTATTAAAAACAAATGCACTTGCATTTGCTGCAGACCTTGTATTTGTTTTCCCATTCACAATGCACTGATAAGATAAAATCGGTCTTTTATTACGCATAAAACTATGAAACCTACATTATTATTAAAAACTTTTAGATGTAGAGCACAATGGCGGTGCAATTTTATTGAATCACATTCAATTGCGTTTTTAAGGAGTGTTGAATTTTTTATTTCTAGAATTTTTTTTTTCTTTGTTAGCAATTATTACAATTTTTTTTTCGGCATCTGCAGCTGTCAAGTTAACGTAGCGAGATTGATAATAGAATTTTACATAATAATTTTGGGCTGTAGGAACGAGGGTCTTGAATATTAGTACTTTGGAATGAATTAAGAATTGTGATAGGTGCTGGTATCGATAACTAACTGTTCGATTAGGGCAAGGACGAGTAAATTGCAAACTGGTACTCTTATTTGTTTTTATAGAATATGTGGATAATCCCGAAACTATGGAACATGTTACACTAAAGCCGCGATTTGCGTCGATCCGATTTGCGTTTTTTGGATTTGCGTCGCTTTTTAAAAATTGTTATAATCCGACTTGCGTCGTTGTGATTTCGATTTGCGTCGATTCTATTTGCGTCACTTTGAAAGAAAAAAAGTTAACAACTTCCAATATTTCCAAAGCTTTGCAATTAATTTCAGAGGCAATGGATATCTTTACTGAAAATGATCCCGATGAAAATCGATGCTTAAGCGTAGCATCATCTGTTGAGCACGCCATCAGTTGCTACAAGGAAATCTATGCACAAAAGAAATCTTTAACAATTCAGCAGATTTGTTAACAAAACAGTGAGACCACCTAACCAAATGGAAACAACTGTTGTTAATTTAGATTTATCTGCTGAATAACATTTATAACACTATTTTTTACTTTAATGTTTATGTGAATCGTATATACGTATGTATTTATGTATATGAAAATGAATTTTAATAATTTAATTTATTATTTTTTTTTATTTCTAACTTTAAAAACGTTTATTCAATGAAATTAAACAAATAAAAACGTATTCATATGACTTTTTTTTTATCTTTGACTTTGTATATATTTTTTTGAAATTTTTTAGTTTTTCACCCAATTAATTCGAAATCAGAACATTTGTATAGAAACAAATAATTCGATTTGCGTCGTTTCAATTTGCGTCGCATTCCTCCCGTCCCCATTAACGACGCAAATCGGGGCTTTAGTGTATATGCTGTCGACCGACACCACACAACTGACTCAACTTTATATCAAGGTCTCAAACTTATGGTATAAACACAATTGTGACGAATGACGAACTTCGCACAGCACGTCGAACTTATCATCAAGAATTCGTTGCGTAAATTCGTCGTATAAGACACAATTAGAGCGAAAATAACAGCTGTTAATGTCATTTAAAATTATATGTTATTTAGATACATAAATAAATAAAAATTGTTAAAACATGAACAAAAACATTTTACGTTTTGAGCACCTTATTAAAATTATTAACATCATGTTCATGATGGTAGAAACTTTTATTTCAATCAAATTCCACCAATTTTCATTAATTAATGAATTTTTATTACATTGTTGTTTACATTTAGCAGGTGACAGTGTGACCATATTTCAACAAAAAAAAAAACATTGATATGAGAAGATAAAATAATGACAAAAACGAATTAAAACAATACTGTATATAATTAAAAAAGTGGTTATTGAATTTATGTCCTGTAAATAAAAAAGAAAACAATTCTTAAAGCAAAAAGTTAATTTATTTACTATACACTAAAAAATTTAAAAACAAACGGCCACTCTGCACCAATTTATTCGTCATTCGTCGGCGTAAGAAATAGAAATAAACCTATCGCAAAGTTCGTTGTGCACGACGTATTTCGTCCAACGTACATATTGTGTGTATTTTCATTTACACAAATGTGTTTTATTTACAACGACGAATATGCGTTACGAAAAATTCGTCGTTCGTCCCGGTTGTGTTTATAGCATTATATGAATATCTCAATGGCGTAATAAAGCTAAACAAGTGACTGAGTACTTGGTAATCTCTGCATTATACTTAGTAATGAAGAAAGAGTACTTTTTCGCTTATAAGTCATTCATAATATGGAACCAAAAGCATTTAAATTAAAAGTAGCTATAGCAGAGTGATTGTAGAAACCTTATTATAAGAAGAGACGTTGGTGCAATAGTAGAAATTAATATCATTATGAGAAGCTTTCAATATCTAACAATTTTATGTACCAACAATGTGTGACAAAATAATAATACCTGGGTTGTGATACTATTTTTCTGGTAGGTGTTATTGAGTACAGCAACAATCTGCCGTTGAAATTTTACGAATTTCCCAAAAATCTTGAGTTACGGTGAAAATCCTCGGTTTTCGTACCCGCACACACATAACAGTCTGAAACTTATTTGCATATCAATCGATTTCAAATTTATAAATGAATTTAGAAAGAAGAGAGTAATATATATTTTATAGAGGGTGGCACAAAAGGAGCTATATGGTTTGAATTCTTTATAACTTTTTTAATTATTATTTTTTCATTGTTTTTTTTTTTCTGCATTTTGTGAAAAAGACTTGGGGAATTAATTATGAAACATTCGAAATGAAATCATGGCCATTACACCCGAAATTTTGCGAAAATTTATGGAAAATATGATAAAAACAGCACGTATGTGCGAAGCAGAAAATGTACATTACTTACAGGATATGAATTTTTCAAAGCTAATTGCAAAAAATTCCCCAACAATAGACTGTATTTAAAAAAAAAACAATTATAATAATCGCATAAATAAAAAAGTTTTAAAAAAGTTACACCATATAGCTGCTTTTGTGCCACCCTGTATATGTGTAATTAATCGAAAACATACAGGTAGTCAAAATTACATGTGATGGTTACTAAGAAACAAACTAAGTCAGAGACAAAAATTGTAAGTCACACAGACAAACACTAGCAGAAGGGAACAACAAGCTGTTTTCGAAGGCTGCTACACATTCATCTTCAGCGTTCTTCGTGGTTTGTGCACTGTGTGTGTGTGGTTATTAGTAGATGTAAATTATTAGCATTATATATTTATTATTTCCTATTACGGAAGGGCGGAAACCTTAGTTGGTAGTCCCTTGTACCCTCCTTTTTTTCTACATAATTCATTATGTATATAAAAATTTTTAAATAAATAAATAAATATTTCTTAGAATACGAAAATTGGTTCTCCGTTATTTTTCCCATAATGAAGCTTTAAATTTTACCAACTAGAACTTATACTTTTCCTTTTCATTATTTTTAGGTTTGTATGCATCACTAACTGTTTACAGATGTTTGTTTTTTTTTGTTCTACGCGAAGCAAACTGTTTTATATAAATAATCTTCAGATATACCGAATACTTTTTTTTTAGACACCTGAGAATGTCAAACTGTATTGAGATTTCTGTTCTGTAAAGTTTGGCAAGTCATGATGAACAGAACAATGCTTCCAAATTGTGGAAATATACTTTGCAAAAAAATAAATCTGTACGCGAAGTTCATAGAGCAGTTCGTCCAATCAATTCGTGCAGTTATTGATCGTTTTCGCGCTAATGTTACTTTTTTCGTTTCGAAACCATTAACAAATCAAAGAAATATTCGTAACGAAAAGACTATAGCTACTGTATCGCGAATTATTGAAGGAGACGCCGAATTATCGATTAGTCATCGTTACGGTGAATGGCGAGCGCTATCGAGCCATATTTGCTCAATTTTTGTTTCCAGAAATTGAATCAGTAAAACATCAACAACATTTGGTTCCAATAGGATGGCGTAACATGCCATACAGCGCGCTTAACAATCGATTTATTGCTAAATAAATTTGGTGACAACTTAATTTCAAGAAGTGCTTCTGTTCACTGGCATCCTCATTCGTGAGATTTTACGCCTCTGGATTACTTTTTATGCGACTTGAAGCCGATATTCAACCCACCATTGACGTCATATATGTCATTAGAACATTTTTTATCTGGGACCAGCACACAGGAGATGACTCCTACACATGCGAAGCATTGTGCTGGAACTATAGGAAAGGGATAGTTAGAGAAACGACAGGAGGTGAAGCTTAATTAATTATTTTACAGCTCTGCTTTCGCCCGTTCTTTGTTTATACTCGTAGCAGTTCTGAAGCTTCGGTTTAGTAGCCATTTTTGTTATTATTTTACTTCGCCGGTGCTACACAATACCGACGGAGGAGGGCGTTCTGATGCGATTGTGGATTGCTATCAGCTGAAGCCGGTATTGTTCAGTGACCAGTGACTATGCCTTCGCCACTGAAACCATCCGACAACAACTGACACACAAAGACACACTAATGCAAATCAGAAAAATGCGAGATCTTTTATTTTAATTTTAAAATTTTAGGCCGAAACTGAGGTTGAACCCAGGTCTGTTTTTGATTTAGTAGTCAACGTGCAGACTACCATCCATCGTGCCATCGCACGATCATATTTGAAAAAATGATTGCCATGAAATTATCTACCGGAGTGGAATAAAAAAAAAGTTCATTCCGGCAATATTTCTGTCTTGTAATGACATTTTTAATTCCGATACAGCTAAAAAAAAACACCCGCTATGTGTGTATTTTTCCGCCAAATATATTTTTTTGTTGTTGTAATTTTTATGCTTTGTAGACGTTGTCGTGCAGTATTTTTTTGCCGATAGGAGTTGCAGCGATAAAACTACTTTTTCACAACCCTCCTGCATTACTAAAAAAAAAACGCTTTCAAACACCAGATTTCCTGAAAAAACCATCGTGTAAATGTAGTCGTTCGTGTATTTTTCTTATTATTTAAATACTTTTTTTTATTTTTCTCGTTTCGTCAACAAACTAAATCAGGATGTCTTAACAGCTTCCTCGACAAAAATTCAATTTAGAAGAAAACTCCAAATGCTAAAACTTATAAAAACATAAAATACATAAATAAATTAATAATAAATCAATTAAGAGTAAAATTTTGTCACATTTTCTATACTGCAGCAAAAACACAAAAAAAAAAAAAATACTTGCCACGGCGAATCATACTTTGTGAAGTCACAAAACGAAGCTATGAATAATAGATAAAAATCTTTAACGAAATGCTGATTATAATTTCCTTTTCGCTAAGAAAGCTAGTAACATACACATCCCCAACCCTTCTTTCATTTGCAGCCATAGAAACCACAACTTAACAAACTAGAAAATGTGTTTAACTTTAAAATTTTTTAAAACAACAATAAAAAACAGTACTTTATCACACACACACACACACACACACACACACACACACACACAAACACATGCAGCCACAAAACGCCCTTCCTTCCTGTTTTCCCTAACGAAAAATTTAAATATTAGTATTTTGCTTGATGTCAGTGGGAACTGTTTGCTGGTTGACTGAAGGCTGTTGCCAACAAAGAGAATTAATTTTCAAAACTTTATAAAGAATAAATACACTGCTGTATCTAAAAAATCTATCTATCATTTCAACCCGCCATTAATGCCATTAAACCACCTCATTTTCGAACATGATTAAGTATGAGTGAATTTTAAAAATAGTTCGAGATTCCTTGCCTTCAGCCCAGCAAAGAAGAAAAGGGAAAATTCTTAACATGCCAATACAAAACAGCAAGGGAAACTCTAATATATTGATAAATAATTCTTTTCTGTTTGTTTATGGGAATCGTAAGTAAGAAACTAAGATAAAATATACAAAATATTAATACTTAAGCTGAAAAGAATTTTAGTAAATCTGCGCTACTGCTCTACCCGCCACCGCCCACCCCTTACAAAGGCAAAACAGGCGAGCAGTACACTACGCTTTTCAAACTTTTAGAGAGCCTTTTCATTTGGCTTATGTTGCACAAATGGCAAAACAAAAGAAAATAACAAAAGAAAAAATATACTCTTCAGCTCTGACAGAAGAAAACAAATATTTCTAAATACTTAAACAACCCCAGCCTACACTTAAAGAAATAAATTAGTAAGACTGATTTAAGAAGGCTGAAATGCTTTTTTTTTTTCTTTCTATTTAAAGAAATTCGTTGTATTTCTTTTTCTTTTTCTTTTTTTTCAGACTGCTTCATCTTTTCAATATAAAAATATCCTGCTTTAAATGAATAAAATATTTTAACACACATAAATTCTATAATATTTTGCATAATACAGTATTTCGTTTTCTTTATTTTGATGGAAAAATACTCTTAATGCATAAGCTGAAGAATGATTTTGGCAACAGAAACAAAAAAAAAAAAAAAAAGAATATTTTCCTGAGAAAAAAAGGAATATGATAAGTGACGTACAAAATCGAATTGAATTACAAAAGCGCCTTCTAATCCACCCAATTCATGAATATTTTTATTCTTTATTTTTTACTTTCTTTTTTTTCTCTAAAGATGGCTGTATTAATAAATTTCTGCTTATGTCTCTCGTTTTTGTATTCACTGTAACCTTCATGTTGCTATTAAGACATGATGGGTATTTTTGGTTTTTTTGACAGCTTTGAAACATTCTGACTGGGGCAGATAGCTTTGCAGGGACGCATGGTTTAAGCTGTTATAAATAAGGGAATTTTGATTAATTTTCCATTAGTGTACAGCGTTGTCTGATGCGTATGGAATAGACTGCTCCGCACCTAGCGAAATATGTAGACTTTGGGAAGGCATATTTGATATTTGACTTCAACTTGCCAACGTCACGGTTGACAGTTGTTAAAAGTTCTGAAGAGAGTTTATTCCATAATGAAAAATGAATTTCGTCTGTAAGGCGCGGTGTGATGCGCTGCAAGATCAACCACCAATAGATGCGCTCTCGATGATAGACCTTATCGTGCATAAAAAGGTGCGAGTTTCGGCAACAAGTTCTCTTATATCATTAAAATACAGTCCACTGAAGTTACGATAAAAATGCGACACTTAATCCGCAAGTCTATTGACACCGATAAGTATATTCGCCTTCTCGTATACATACATATGTGAGTAGCTTCGAAGAAATATATACAGTGAAGTTCGGCAGGGGCCAATTGTGTTCGGAATAAATAATTTTTAATTTAATTAAATTTAATTCGTAGTCTTCACAGTTTTTTTTTCGTATATTTTCTTTATTTTTAATAAATGATTAAGATTGTAGATTATGAAAACTCATATATCACTCTTGATCAATAAGAGGGTATTAACTCAAAATGTTGAAAAGTTTCAGTACCAGGAAAAAACTATTTTTTTTTACATTCGAATTGTATGTGAAAATTCAAATACTTAATGGTTTTTTGAGATGAAATTTTTACAGTAGACAGATATTGATGTTGTTAGTTGAGTTAAATTTTAAAAATATTGAGTTAATACCCTTTTGTTGCAAAACTGCGATATATCACATTTTTTCTTACATTTTCCTCAAAGCGATATATGGATTAAGATTTTTTTTTATATTTTTGTGTCTATGACATTTTTAGTTGCTGCGAGTTTGAACTTATTATTATAAATTTCCGTATAAATTTCTATGCATTGTTATTTATTGAACTCGATAAAAGTTCGTTATAACCGCACTAATTTGCATGATATATTAATGCAAAATTTTTGGTACTGAAAAAATGAAAATTCATTATAACCGAACTCCACTGTATATTTTTATACCTATTTTTTAAAATATAGAAAGGTAGTATCTGCATTTTTGTAATTCCTAAAATAACAAACAAATATAAAATATAAAAATTGCAATTAATTTAAACAACTGCTCGTTTTTTAAACGTTCTAGATATTTTTTGTAACCAGCTCGGATCTGAGCTTGGAAGTGAATTACAAGAAACTAGTAAAATGATGACTTCGTCAAATGAAACTATCTGAAGAGTTTTAAGGCCGCTTTAAACGATAAGATTTGTCGTGACAAATCACAAAAACACACTAATGCACATCAGGAAAATGCTAGATGTTTATTTTTATTTTAAAATTTTAGTCTGAAACTTGTGTTGAACTCAGGTCTGTTTTTGGATTTGTAGTCAACGTGCAGACTACCATCCAACGTGCCATCGCCACCCTCAGGTACTTGTTGATGAAAACCTACAAGCCATGTTTCATATTGTAACAATTTACGCTTTGGACACCAACATTGTTCTTGTTATTCCGGCAGTGCTCGAAAAATTGGACGTCAGGAATACACATCGTTAAGAACAGACGCATACAAATAGAATGCGGATCATAGGCGGCTTATGCAAACGATTATATCAATAGTTGTTTCACGGTTTCAAAGAATAGCTTGTGGATTCCTCTGTAATTTATTTACATTCAGCGAAGACATAAATATTCTGCGTGATCAGTTACAGGCTATTTTTCAATTTTATATTTCATTTAATTAAAAAAAAAAACTGATCCCAAATGGCTTTACTTGCCGTTAAAGCCGCTTTTACAGTTCTGTACTTCCCAAATCCAACCTTCTTCCTAAAAGAAAAATCTATTTCTTAGTTCAACTTAAAACTTATTCACAAAATTTACCCACACATTCATACATATCAAATTCAAACACACATACAAAGTTATCAAATTAACAATACCAGCAGTTTTGAAGGCAAATAAGAAACCAACATATCGAGTCTTTGTTGCAATACCGTAGTAATTCAAAATTTGAATTTTTTGAGCTGGGTATGCAGAAATGATCTTTGGGGAAATATATATCTAAAGGAAAAAAGATTATGGTTCTATCTCTAACTGTTCAGATTCTACAGCTACAAATGTCTTTATTAACTCCAGCTATTTCCAAAAATATTTATTTGCAATCATGAAATATTTCCTTTATGACAAGAAATTTACAAACAGAAAACATTACAAAACATGCCTCTTTATTTGAAAAACTTGTAAAAAAAATAACTTTATTAAACGAAAATACTATCAAAAAGATGGCTCAAAACTTCAAATGCATTTTTCTCAGTTCACGATTTTTTGAATTACGACGGTATTGCAAAAAAAGCTCGATATGTACAGCTGTGCATCAAGCATAGTGTAGTGACTAGCTCGAACGCGAGGCAGTAGTTATTTGTTGCTGGGCGCTTACGTTCTTTTGGCGATTATAGCTCGATATTTGAAATTATCTTTTCGTGTGTGTACTTTGTAAATTAACCATTGGCAATTATTTAGAATACTTTTTTTTTACTTTATTGAGCTAACGTGCAACTGAAATAGGTGAAAACATTTGGGCCGTTTATTTTGAAAGTGGCATAAGTCATTTTGCTTTTAAATCGATACATTTAATGGCTCACGTTAAATAAATAAACACCTTTGTAATAACGTTGATTAGTAAACCTTCTCTCGAACAAAATCTCAGTGGAGCTTAACATTTGATTTCAAATTTCTTAAAAAAGAAAAGATACCGTTGAATTATAAACACCGGCAAGCACAGTGACATATGCCATTTTCAAAATAATGGGCTCATTTAATAAAGTGTGACAATATACTATGTATGTAGGTGTTTAGCGACAAATTTCGATATTGTGAAAAAGTAGTTCCTTCAAAATATGCTACATGAAACAGTGATTAAGAATATCCCAAAATGGGCTCCAGAACTGTGGGGATAAATTATCGCAGTAGTTGTGTTCTTACCCATACAAGCATGTATGCTTAAATTTTTATGTGTGTGTGTGTGTGTGTGTGTATGTGTGTGTGTGGTAGTGTTTGTTAAACAAAAAATTTAGCTACACAATAAAATCATATAAATACTTTTACATTTGTTGCTGTTCTGTTGCCATTAATGTTGCTGTTGCTTGTATTTATTGTTTGAATTGTTATGTTGCTGTGTTAGTTTCTGTTCCTATTTCTCTTTATTTTTCTATTGCCTCTATATAGAATTTTTTTCTTTCGACAGCACAATTTTATTCAAATTCATAAGCACAATATTTTTATATAATTTTTTTTTTACCAACTAATACATACAATAGTCATGGAGTGTATTAAGCAGAAGTGACTGACAGAAGTTGCAGAGAATGATTTAGTTAATAAATTTCATGCTTTTTAGTTTAAATTTAAAATTTAAGACCGAATATTTATTTATTTTTTTTATATATATTTATTAAGCCTGAGGTCTTTTTTATTTTATTTTGTTTTTTATTATTCGATATTTCGTTAACAGCTTGTTAACATCGTCAGGAATAATGATTAATAATTATTTTTTTTTAATAAAAATTATAATTATTTTTTTTAATAAAAAAATTGTAGTAATCAATTTGTGTGGCATCTTAAGCTGTATTCACATAGATTGAATACAATAATGGAGATAATATCACCTTTTTAACATGGTACATTTGTACATACAGTCTGAACAGCTATAAACAATAGCGTGTGTTAATTCTGATTTAGATTGTGTTTTATTTTCTTGTGACAAAGCATCTGACATCGTGTGTTTTGCAAGTGAATTGTGTTTGTGGTTCGGCAAATATAAATTGTTACGGAAATACATTTATTTACGGCAATTTGAGTACTACCCTCGTATAAGTGTATTTCATTAGAACGTACTTCATTATAATTTATTTGATACAACGCAGATATGCATGCTACCATAAGCAAAAGATAAATATGACCTGTCGTATTCATAAACTTTCTTTTTATTTATAAAAGGATTATTAGATAAATTTCCATACAAAATTAAATTAACATACCATCGATGAATCCTAAAAATTGTTATGTATACGGCAGAAAGATAATTAACGACCAAATACAAATGTAAATTCAAAAGTTACGATTTCTGAAATATTCTATAGAAATGTCAAAGTTGCTAGAAAATACTAGAATGTTCTAACAGGCTCTAGTGACTCTAGTTGTCAGCAATAGTTATGCAGTTGCAGAAATACTCTTGCAGCTAACGTTTAACTAAGTGCCTGCAAGTAAACTACAGATTGTGAACAATATTTTAATTAAAGTACAAATTATTGTTCACGAGGACAAACTTATACAACTAAATTTGAGTTAATAAAAGAATAAACGTTTTAAAAGGTAAAATGCAATAACTCCTGGTTTTATTATGTAATCGCGAATTTAAGTAAAATACACGTAAAACGTAACAATATTAAAATTTAGTTATTTATGCATATTCTTTTAAAAAAAAAACTACATTTTTAATTAAATTACATACAATAAGTAGTGAATAGAAATATAAACCAAATTTACCATGAACTATTATAGATTATGTAGGATGTACGGAACATACCGACGTGTGAACATGAAAATTATAAACTTTTTGTAAAACTCAGTTTTTTACGTCCAGACAAAATCACTTGTGTATAAAACAATGACATTCGCTGTGACAAGTACATATACGGTCTATTACACTTTCGGACTGTAGTAGAGTGTTTTACACTCTACTGAGGAAAAACGTTTTGTTATGACCACACGGGTGTGGAGCAGGCGACAAACAGAATTAGTATTTACTTTCTGTTCTCTTATGAATCGGTTGATCGATTTTTGGAAACTCAAAAGCTGCACAAGTCATTATTATTTCTGTTATCTTCTATTGTCGTTCACTGTGTGAAAATCAAAAACTTGTTAAATAATTGTATGTGGTGGCAAAATACAGCTCATATAAGCTGTGATTGTTTGAAACTAACTTAACCATACAACCAAACATAAATAAATAATCATTATACTAAATTATACTAAAAAAAAACAACAATGGATGATGCTGATCTTGTTTGTGCATGCAGAACGATAAGACGATCCATACGATATATCCATTAGATGTCACCGTGCTGTTCTTATATCTATCTTGTCTAATTCTAAGACTAAATTGTTAGTTTAAATGAATTAATACATTTACTTTATGCTTCTATGAAATATGTTTCTGAGCGATAAAGATGGGTAAGAAGAAGATTGTGGCTGCAGTAGGGGATGGTGTGGGGGTTTCATGTTGTAAGTAGTGGCAGTAGTAAAAGTAGTACGATATGCAAAAAATAAAAAATAAAGAAAAGAAAAATGTTTTATTTCCTTTTGCTGATTTGGTTTTAGCTAAAAGAGGGAAGTTTTTATGTACGTAGTAGTTGATTCCGCCAAAGAGATGTTGTAAGTAGTAAAATCTAGAAGACGAAAAGGAAGGAAAAGAATAAGCAGCAGCCTCTTATAATGAATGTTTGGTAATCGGAAACTTTATTTACAATTATTTAAAATTTTTTCTTTCTACATTTTACTTTCAATAATTTTTCCCCGTTATATTTTTTAGATGCTTTGCGTTCGATGAAGTCGAATTTGAATGAAAAGCTTAGTTTTTGCTTACAGCTAACAATTTTTTCGGGGTTATTTCGATATATTTTTTTTTTATATTTTAATTTTCTTTTATTCTTTTCTTTCTATCATATTTATTCTTTAAAAAAGTATTTCCTCCTTTTTTGTATTCTTGGGTTTGATAACAAAAAAAAAGAGAACTTTATAATGACTTATTTTTGATGAATTGGGCAAATGAATGAATGAATGAATAAAAAAAAATCGATTAAAAAACTTCGAGTGCACAAATAGAAAATACAAACAATATTATGTGAATAATAATAATAATAATACAAGCATAAGTACTGCTCCTCTATATTTTGTTCACAGACACATTAAAAATTTGTTTTATTTATGTACATATTTTTTATTTTTTGTTTTTTAGAAAATGCGAAATAAAAAACTTTAATAAATGGGGTTGAAAAACTGAAAGGTGTAGGAAATAGCAAAAGGAATCCTCTAGATTTTGAAGTTTTTAACAAATGATTAAATTATGTGTATTTATTTTATGTATGTATGTATGTATGCATGCATAATCATGCCTGTCTGATAGATAAATAAGAAAAAACAAATTTTGTAATAATTTAATTAGTGTATTCTTAACTATTTCAAGAGAATCAACTTCTATAATTAATTTCATTTATGAAAAACCAAGATAAAAATACTAACCCCATCGATGGTGGCGATGGCTACTTAGCACGTTGACTACAAAACCAAAAATCCTGGGTTCGAAGCCAGTTTTTAGACTAAGTCATAAAATCATTTTGCCTTCTTTATTTTGGTGTGCATTAGTGTGACTTGGTGTCAGAAGTTGTCGGAAGGTTGCAGTGGCGAAGGCATAGTCACTGGTTACTGAACAGTACCGGCTTCAGCTGATATGAATCCACATTCACATCAGAACGCCCACCTTCGTCGGCGAAGTAAAATAATTAATAAAATGTCTACCAAATACAGCTTCAAAAATTTAATACATTTCCTTGATATCAGAGGCGCTGCAACCAACACTGCTATAAAAGCAAATGCGTGCAAAAGCAGTATTTTGTAAAAATAATGAAGCTTTCCTCTACATATCATTTCATCACCTGTAATCTCTATCACTATTCCCTTCCTAGAAGTTAACACAGAAGGCATTCATTGTCTGAGTGTTACTTCTCTTGAAAAAAAAAACATACCTCAGCATGATATTTTAATTAATTTTGCTTTAGAGATTCAAAGGTATTTTGAATAAATAAAACAGCTTCTTAAGAAAATATAAAACACTACCTGACTTGCGAGTAGTAGAAGATGAAGAAACTCTAGCAATAGTTATGATAATTCCAAAATTATACCCTGTCCACTTTTCATATAGGAGCATTATAGCTTAGGAAGTAATAAGTAATAAGTACACAAATTTTTGTGACAATCGGTTGTTGAGTAAAAGTATATGAACATATAGATCGAAAACCGTTAAAAGATCGTTAGTGCCGTAATTCCTTTTTTTTTTTAATATAAAAATCGATAGCACACTCATCCATTTCAGAAAATATCATTGCTGTGCTATGCACTACGAAAAGGATATGTCCGTATGTATAATTCTGAATATAATGGCTGTCGGTTTTTTGAATGTTAATTTCTCGAATGTTGAATTTTCCGGTTTTTCTCAATGAAACAACCGAACAGTAGAATTTTTTCCGATTTGTTTATCTCGGCCAAAAAACGAACTTTTTTTTTTAAATTTTGTGTGAAGCGTGAATAAATATTTCTGTCTTTCTCATATGGTCTTTTAATAAAATTTAAAATTTAAACAATTATGACCCTCTAATAGCCGCTTAACGCCGCCTTAGTGTTAATATTTATTAAAAGTAATCAAAACATTTTTACTGTGAGAGATAAGTATCTGACCACAGCATGGTTTTCAGAGAAGATAGAGGTGTCATCTGAAGGAGACCCGCTAATCGGAATTAGCCCTGCAGCATGCTTAATGGCCAACACCTCAGCCTGAAACATACTGCCGAAATCAGGGAGGCGAAGAGATACCCCAAGGCCCAGCCTATCGGAAAATATTTCGCTGCCCACCTTATATAAATCGTAGATATTAACCGTATAATCCTCCACCGAGCCATTGGATATGACCATGCCAGCAGCCCACACAAAAAAATATACCAACATTTTTTCATGGCACAAAAAATCAACAACACTCAGTATTTTATTCAAAGGCAATGTTTATCAAAATTGCAACTTAAAAAGGCAGAACATAAAATTCTTAACTCGTTCAATCAATAAAAGTTTTGTTTGATTTCCACACAACTTTTAATTGGAAATGTTTACAAAACAACAGAAATCGTTGTTGGAAATAAAATTTAAATCAACAATTTTTTTCTTTGGTTTAAAATATTGCTTTATTGAATTAAAATGGAAATATTTTCAATAAACGACCCCACTAATTTTGTTTATCAAATATGCAAAAATCATCATAGCAAATTCAAGAAAATTTCTTATTGAATCAACGATTTTCGTATTTAAATATCAAAAACATTTTTTTCTGTGCAGTCTTCTAGACAGCATAGTATCGAATGCCGTTTCCAAACTAACTGATACTGGTACTGATGAGACGTATAGCGAAAAAGTCGTTGATCTTCCGACAGAATGGTGGTATGCCCAAAGAAAATAATATTCCAGCGTGACGAGGCATTCAACGTAGTCGTAGAGTTCGGCCCGCTGTTTCACAAGTAGCCAGTTTAAAAACTGTTTCTCTACAACATAAAAATCATTAGAAGCATATGTTGATACAAAGTGTACTGATGACGTGTGTAGTGGCATAGAAAATACGTATTCTACTCACCTGGTGTTGGAGAATAATTGCTCTTTTTCCCTTCAGTTCATTTTCATTCATTTATAATGTAAATTTTCATATTCCAATAGATATTAAATAAATAAAGCACTACTTCAAAAGATTGCGGTAGACCTTCAACCACTTTCGCTGCTGGAGAATAAAGTTATTTACTAAAGTGTGGCACAAACACCACAAAAATATCTTACAAGCATTTCATGAAATTGCAATTAGTGTGTATGTATTACTTGCTCATTGCAAAACACATACTTCCAAAAATATTTCTTTTGTTCCACGCTCAAAACATTGAAGAAGAGAACACAAGTACAACAAAACAATGTTAAAATAAAACAACGCTGAAGTAGAAGAAAAATGAAGTAGAAGATCAAAACTATTTTGGAACATTCAAAACATGTTTGAATAACTCGTAGACAAACTTGCAAAGAAACTTTTGCATTTTTTATGAACATAAAAAATCGAATGTATACAAATAAAATAAAAATATCACAATTCATATTAGGTTTGAGGATCGTTTGTAAGGTTCTTTAAAGAAAAATATTTAAAATTTCGCAAAAAATTTTAAAAATTTATAATTTCACCTACATTTAATGCCTCCATTTCAATATATATTTACGATTACTAAAATTTAGAAAAATCACGAAAATCAGAAAGCTGAAATTATGAAAAAAATTATATAGTACGTGCTTTTTACGCTTTTTTGTGTTTGTTCTTGTGTACTCGATGCTTTTGGTGTAATTTACCGTTATTTTTATTTCATTGTATGTTTTTGTTTTGATGTACTGCTTCATTTGAACTCACAAGCCCAAACAAAACTATAGAGAGAAACTTTTCAAATGGTGCTTGTTTTGTTTCAATGAGAGTCATGTTTTGTTATGTTTGTTTTGTTGAGAATGTTTACACTGGAATACACGGCTTGGAAGTAGTGGGCTTTAGAATGCAAAACTTTCAATACATTTTGTACAGTTCTTTATTATTTACAACGGCCCTGAACAGCTCATACAATATATGTACCTCTAGGTATATATTAAGTAAAAATTTTTTAAATGTTGTACAAATAAATTTAATCAAAATAGTGTAAATCAAGTTATATTTAATGTTATAAATAAATATTTTTTTATTTAGTTGTTTAGTATTAGTACCACTTCTATTTTTATTTGACCTTTATTAAAATTTTTTAATTATATTTATTTTTGAGCGATGGTCTTTTTTATGAAAAGTTTTTTAATTATTATTTATTTCTCAATATTTCGCTACCAAATATGTAGGTAGCATCGTCAGGAAATAATAATTTGTATTTATTAAAATTATTATAATTAAAATTTGTTTAGTATTTTTAAATTTTTTATTTTACTAATAAACCAATTTTTTTTTTCAATTACCGCTCATATTGTTCGCTAATTCCAAAAATTACATGAAAGTATTGAGAGTCAATACTTGAAATATATTGAGTATTCAAAAGTATCTACATTTTACAACTCTAATGAAAATAGATAATTTTACACGAATATATTAAAAATAAAAAAAAATAACTGCTACTTGACCCCGACGTGATTTGAACACGCAACCTTCTGATCTGGAGTCAGACGCGCTACCGTTGCGCCACGGAGTCACTTGTATTCGTGACAGCGATAATGTTATATAAAAATCGCCATTTCCAAGCAGCGTTAGAAACGGTTGTTCTAAAAATAGTAAACGGTATTGTTTGAGCAAATATTTGCATTTATTTACATCATTTCATTGTTCATACAAGTCAATATATGTACATACGTACATATAAATATATATACATGCATACACATGGAACCCATAAAGTTCTATTGAAATAACGCATTGGTTACAAGAAATATGCACATACATATGTATGTATGTATGTATTTATGGAGATATCAATATTAAAAAAAAAAACAAAAAAACATTATGTGACACTAATTGATAGAACTACAATAGACGTACGTATGTATGTATGTATGTACCTGCTATACAACATTGAGTGTGTTTCATTGTAAGTGCAACATATACATGTGCATCGCACTGTGGCCTCAAAACGACAAAATTTGGACTTATTGTTGGTCGAGTTTTACCGTACAAAATAAAAAAATTAACCAACAATTTTGAATTCACATTACATTTGTTTGTTTGGTGGCCCAAAATGAGCGAACGCCTTTGAATTCCTTATAACTTTTTTATTATAATTATTTTTTTTTTGGTTTTCAGAATTTGGTAAAGACTTACAGCCTATTTCTGAGCTAAGAAAGATAACTTAAGCGAACGAAAAGCACTCGCTCGAATTCGAATCAATTTGGATTTCTCATTGGCACTCACTTTCTTTCGCAGTAAGTTACGTATGTCAATTTTGGTATCTTACGTTTTAATAAGTAGAAGCAATGCCAGATCATAAATTATTATATTTCTGTTAAAAGTATTAAAAAATACTACGAAGTTATTCTAAAGCTAATACAACTGCGTGTAAGTGTGATCAGCTGGTGGAAAGTATCAATAAATAAAAGGGTGAGAAAATTTAAAAAAATATTTGTAAATTTTGTGTTTTTTGTTTTAATTTTATAAGTGTTTCAGTTGCTGTATTGTTGACTTCTTTAAACTGAAAAAACAATTGTTAAATACATATATTCATATGTATATCATATGAATAGTTTATACTTACCACTTGTTATCCATTTGTAAATACTTTTTTATTGTACTTAGATTTTTTATTCTTCTTTTTTTATTTACAAGTATGTATACTCATATGTAAATTCTCAATACGAAAGCAAAACCAAAAGTGAGTGATTTTGACATTTCATTCTCACACGTTCTTAACAGAGAAATCGGATTTTATATGAAAACACTTACGTTTTCATTCGAGTTCTAGATCGAGTCACTGTTCGCATAGAAAGTGTGTAGAGAAATCGAAATCAATGTTCTTTCTCATAGAATGCGAATGAAAGCGTTCTTTCTTAAATCAGAAATAAGCCCTTAAGAATTTAAAATGGAACAGTACACAATTGAAGAACGTGCCAAAATTGTTGAACTTTATTTCAGAAGAAAATCATAATGTTATACATAATTTAATTTAGAGCGACGAAGCCCATTTCCAATAGAATGGGTTTGTTAATAGGCAAAAAGGGCTACGGAAAATCGAAGAGTAGTTCAACAGAGAGAATTACAGCCACTTAAGTGTACTGTTGGGTGCGGTGTTTGTCGGAACGGATAATTGGCACACATTTTTTTGAAAAGGAATACGGTGACGCCATTTCCATCAGTGGTGTTGGATATCGGACACTGTTGGAAAAGTTTTTAAGGCCAGCCGTAAATGCATGGATCCCAGCGCACACTGCGAGGGATACAAAGGTTCTTTGGAGTCTATGTCACAAACTTAAAAGAAACTAAAAAATAAATAGAAGTTGCAGTTTCGTTGCAATTACGTTTCACCATCACTACTGGGCCGTAGAGGAAAAAAGAGTACTTTTTTTTATCATTTTCGGTGAATAGACTCTTAAGATCTTTGAAATTAAAACACTGATTTTATAAATATTTAGTTTGAATATTAAACCACATTCATGCCGAATTTTACGCCGTGATACTCATCAAACTGTGTTCCTAATCGATAAGAATTATTGTGAATTGCCAATAATTTTATGTACGCTTTTAGAAAGTAGACAATCAATTCCGATATGAATCAAATGTGGTTACAGGTTACAAGCGAATATTCACCGTCAATGAAACTTTTGTTTGTTATGTAAAGATGTCCATTAGAAATAACGAAATTAAATAAATTGAAACATAAAAAAAAAGATTTAAAAATTTTAATTTTTTGTATTAGCAATAATAATAATAAAATCGCTACTAAACCGAAGTTTCAGCACTGCTACGAGTATAAAAAGAAAGAACGTGCGAAAGCAGAGCTGTAAAATAATTAATTAAGATTCACCTCCTGTCGTTTCTCCTACTATCCCTTTCCTATAGTTCCAGCACAATGCTTCGCATGTGTAGGAGTCATCTCCTGAGTGCTGGTCCCAGATAAAAAAAAAAAAAAAACTAAAATTATTTTATGAATATGTATGTATTTATGTACATACATATGTATGTATATGTATATGCGTACATGCATATGTAAATAATCATTCAAATTATTCGAATTGTTGCTCCTAATTTTTTCAAACTACCTATGAAAAGCTTGTTGTAGCTGGGTAATTCTATTTATTAAAATGCGTGTCTAATTGAGAATTTACTTTTAATCGTTGTGTTCATTTACCTATTGATGAAGCTTTTTCAATCACACAGAAATCCATTAACTAAACTCCCTACCAAAAATTATAATCAACAATATTAGGAAGGAAATCGTAAACACTAATTTATAAATAATTTAAAATTTGGTGCATTCTTTGTTTTTGGCAACGGGTTGACTAAACGAAAACAAGAACAACAACAACATATGTATGTAAAAGCAGAATTGAAATACAAAAAAAAAATCAAACAAGAAGACAAATAGCAGTGAACCTTGCATCCGGTTGAAATAGACAATGGGCTGGGAGTTAAAGTTTTTTTTTTTTTAATAATTTGTGTTTTTTTGGGAAGTTTTAACATGACGTCATTTTCACAAGAGTTATAAAAAATGTACCAACACCTACTAAATATTAGTCAAACAAAGTGTAAAATTCTCATTCGAGAAATATTTTGTAGAAAGTTATTGCCATATGTAGGTCTATTAATGTGTTTTTATTAACAAGAGTACGACGCATTAAGTATTTTACCACATTGTTTTTTCTCTAAAACATGTAGTATACAGTTCAATAAACTGTCGAATTACAGATTACTTTTCTGTTTGTTTCAATCATAAAAGTACGTAATTGTACAATTTGCTAATAAAAAAGAAGGAAATAATGATAATAACTAAATATATGTACATACATACATAGTAGTATGCGCTTACGAATTATTTAGCACTCTCTTAGAGTTATAAAAATCCATATGGCTGAATGTGTGAGCTTTTTGTATGGTGCTCGCCTTCGCAAACGACTATTTGAGTTTGTGTATTTGAATGTTTTGTTGACGCAAAAAGTCAGTAATTTGGCCAGTACTCATGCAAAGACAATTTTTTACTTATACATAGACAAGCTAAAAAAAAGTTTTTGGCAGTCATTGACCTTTCCAGACGACGATTGAGCAATTTTGAAATGCAACAGCCCCAGAACAAATGCCAAACAACAACTAACACTGATGCAAACAGAAAATATTTGCCAGAGAGTAATTTAAGTAAGAAAAATATCTCTCAAATTATCACTTCCAAGTGATGCTAATTTAGAGGTTTTTTTTTTTTTTATCTTGGACCAGTGCTCAGGGGCTATGCCCTACATATGCAATGCATTGCACTGGAACTAGAGAGAGGAATAGCGTATAGAAGAGACAGGTGGCGAAAGTGGTAGGAAGATACATCTTAATTCTTGCACAACTGTGCAATTGCGTGTTAATTATAAAGCTAAGTTGCGGCGTCTTTGATGTTTTTTGACGCATTATTTTTTTAAGCTAATGGAGCCATTTTATTTATTATTTTACTTCGCCGACGTTTTATTACTCAAACACCGACGAAGAAGGGTGCTGTAGCACAGAAAACTCAGAAAATTTTTTTTCTGAATTGGCCTGGCTGGGAATCGAACCCGGCTCTTCTGGTTGCAGAGCCAACATGCTGACTAGTCTCCATCAACACCCCCTCTTTTGTTATGAAGGTGTCAGGAGGGTGAAAACTACTTTACTACCTATTATCATACCTAGCAAATACACAGAGAAAATTATGGTAATGCAAATGAATCGATTTTCAATACATATCTGCTAGACAAAATGGAATTTCTGTGTATTATCTTCCCTCTAGCAGCCGCTATATAAACGAGTTCTATTTTTTTTTGTTCTTTGTAATGTTACTTAAAGTATATTGACGTTTTTTTCGTTCTTCATTGACATCATTTCATGTTTACACTCAAAAAAAAAAATAAACAAAATAAAAAAAAACTAAGGCTAACGACCAAACCAATCTACAAAATTTTCAAATGAAAACAAAAAAATAAAATAAAAGTACATAATATAAATGATAATGATGTTAGTCAACCAACTGATCATCATGATCGGAACGGTGGTGCAGTGCCATTTTGAAGGTGACCAAATGCTTGAACGTAAATGTTGACATTCATTTTTATTCAAATACAGACACATGTGGTTATTCTAAAAGAAGGTTGATTAGACATGTGTTAAGTTTTGGTCAGACGAGGCAAATATGTACATAAAAGTATGACGCATATAATTTTTTCACAACAACGAACTTTTTTAACTTAATATATGGTTTTATTTACTGTTATCTCTTTTATATATGTTTCGCCTGAACATACCAGTATGGCAAAAAAAAAATAAAGAAATACATAGTCGAAAACTTGATTAACTACCTCAATTTAGAACAACAAAATATAGGGAAGTTAAGGAAAGTATCGATGGAGAGCATTTGATATTTCAGAGACTCTTTTGAATGTTTTTTTCTTTGGATGTAACACTACCTTCATAATTTGCTTGCTTTCATTTTGTAGTTACAGATTGTGTTTTATGACAACAAAAGTACTTTGACACCATACAAAATAAATTTCAGCAGATCATTGATCTCCTTCCACATTGAGTTTTTTCTTTAATTTTTTTTGTAGTATATTACTCATTTTCAAAAAGATTGGAGCATGTGTCTTATTTGTTCTTGGAAGATTTTTTTAATAAATAAGTAGATATTTGAATTAGAAAATAAACAAAATAAAAAATTATTTTCACCTATCGACATTTATAATAATTTCAATTATTTTGTAATATTAAATTCAAAGCCATTAACTACATACAATATGTAACATTTTATTTCAGATGGATAAAATAAAATATTATGAACGAAATGCTATGAAAACTACATTAACCAGTGATAATCACGGACGCTGCTAATTTTTTACTATAAATTTAAAATAACTTTATTTTTATTTATTCAACGTGAGTCAAAATTAATTACTATTATTTATCTATGGTTGTTATATGGGTTAGCTGGTCTATATGTAAATTTTGTTTGTTGCTAATACCAAAATCGTCAGTAGACATTTAACCAAGTTTTTGACAGAAAGGTAAGAAATTTCATATACATACATATGTATTTATATAAGATCTTCCAAAAAATATTTGAGAATTCCTAATATACAAACAAAATAAACCAATAAGCTTTTTAAAAAATTTTCTTTATACAACAAACATAAAATTTTTTAATTATATTTATTTTTTGAGCGATGGTCTTTTTTATGAAAAGTTTTTTTCAATTATTTATTTTCAATATTTCGCTACCAAATAGGTAGCATCTTCAGGAAATAATAATTTGTCTTAACAAAAAAAAATTTCTTTATTAAAATTGAAGAAAAAGAAAATATATAAAAAAAAAAAAATATTTTCTTTTTCTTCAATTTTAAAAAAGAAAAATTTTTTTGTTAATACAAATTATTATTATAATTGAAAAAAACTTTTCATAAAAAAGACCATCTCTCAAAAAATACATATGTAAATATAATTAAAAAATTTAATAAAGGTCAAAATAAAAATAGAAGTGAGACTAATCCAAACTTTAAATTTTAAATAGAATGTAAATTGTTTTTTGTATAAAGAAAATTTTTGAAGAAGCTATTTGGTTTATTTTGTTTGTATAGTTTTATATCACACATCTCTTCTCCAAAAAATAAAAAAGTTTCTCCGAGAACTACCCATTCCTCTTTATTTTTAGTTTTGTTCTCAAAAAATGCTGTCATTTGATACCCATATCATGGAAGTGGGAAAAAAATTGTCCTCTGCCATATTGTGTTAGCAGAGATTTGATTGTATATAAGCTGCCTTCAAAAATGCCTTTAATTTGATACCCATATCAGGGCAGTTATATATATATAGTAAAAAATTTACATCATAAGCAGTATTCAAATGGCATAAAAGTACAAAGGCACAATTTTATCCCATATACTTATGTTCGAATTTCGAAAAAGTAAGAAAAAATATTCGAAATTTTTTTTAGAAGAAAAATTTCCTTCTATGTTCAATACTTTTGGAGATACCTATGCATTTGGAAAGAAAAGTATAAAGATTCAGTTTTCCCAGTTTTACCCACGAAAAGTACATACATACTATGTACTATATGGAAAAAGTACCAAATATGTAACCAGTTATTTTTCAGCAGCATTTATATGTAAGTTTTTGCAATTTTCTATCTGTTGCTGAGATATTATCGATTTTACCCTTTTTTACCTCCTTAGCATTGGAATATCCAAAAATATCTTCTTAGTGGGCCTAAACATCGAAGGAGGAGTCTACATACCGAATTTCTACCATTCTTTAGCCGTTGAAGGCAATCTTTATAGAACTGGATGTTTTACATGGGAAAAACATCACTTACACTTGTTTAATTTTCAGAGTCGAATTGTTTTTTTTGTCCTGAAAATTTTAAACCTACCAAACAACAAATTATGGGCAGTCGTTCTCAAGTGATGCGTTTACATTGCTGGACCATTTCATTTTTATATACACACATACATACATATATAGATTAGAAGTTGTAATGAAACATTTGTTTATAAAGATGATTTGGTTGGTGCTGATTGCTATCGTGTTGGCTCTGCAACTAGAAGGACCAAGGTTCGATTCCCAGCCCGGTCAAGTCAAAATAACTTTTTTCTACAGCACCCTCCGTTGCCGGTATTTGAGTAATAAAATGTTAGCGAAGTGAAATAATAAATAAAATGTCTCGCTCCCCTTAGCTTAAAATAATGCGTCAAAATTAATATCAAAAACGCCGCAACTTTCCTTTATATATAATTACAAGCAACTGCAGAGTTGTGCAAGAATTAAGCTATGTATATATATGTACATAAGTATACATCTTCTTCCCATTTCCACCAGCTGTCTCTCTACTATCTCTCTCTTTTTCTAGTTCCAGTGCAATGCGTTGTATATGTAGGGGATTACTCCTTAGCACTTCTCCTTGATAATTAAACCAGAAACTGGTTTAAAATTATGCTTGATATTTTTTTAAAATAGAAAGCAACTACATAATATGCAATGTATAAAACTAAGCAGGTCATGGCTCATGGTCCGTCTCTTTCTTCGATCCCTTTTTTGAACAATGATTGTTGGATTATCAAACTCCTTCTTTACTTTCATCTATACTCTACAATGTGATTTTCCTTTATACATACATACATACATATGTACATATGTATGTACATATCGTCATATGAAATGTAACACTATGTAAGTGACAAAAATTCAAAATCGGGTTTTCTATTGAATATTGCGTACCATGTAAAAATACACGTGCATACAAATTTTTTATATTTTACAATAGCCCAACTCACAATCTTGTGCATATGGTGTTGCATTTGGAAAAAGGTATAGCATATTTTTGCTCTACAGTAACAAAATACACAGCAATGCAAAAATATGCTATACCTTTTTGCAAATGCAATGATGCAACACCATATGCACAAGATTGTGAGTTGGGCTAATAAATATGTGATTCTGTTAATTCTGTGCATGTTTTAAAGGAACTTTTTTTCTTGCTTGCTTACTGAACTACTTTATTACGTTTTTCCCCTCTCCGGCAAAATCAAAAAAAATTTTGTTAAATAGTTTTACGTTTTATATGACGACATGTACTTTTCTCTGAATAAGACCGAGTTGTTTGGCTTTCATAATGCAAATAAAAAAAAATTGATTTATGTTGTATATTCAAAGAAATTTATTATAAACGTGAAATTTTAATGATTGTATTAGTAAGACATATGTATGTACATATGTAAATTTATACTGACTTTTTTATTTATTTATCAGTAAAAAAAGAGTGATAAATTAATATTACGTATCTAAAAAGTTGCATTTGTTTGTGTATTATTTTTTTTTTCAGAAATAACTTAAGCTTTACAAAGTGAGCCACATGTCTTAAAGAAAGGAATAAATAAAGCGAGTTAATTTTTGTAATTCATTTTATATTTTGGTTATAGAGATTAAAATGTTTTGTTTTCAACAACACTTACGGTCAATGGCCCCACAGCAACAAAAGAAAAAAAAAACTGCAAACTTAATAAATAATAAAAAAAAAAACAAATATATTTTGCTAAAAATCATACAAACGCAAAAACACGTAAATGTGTGCAAGTAAACTTGCTCAAATATTGAATAATTCCCTCCCTCCTATTACGAAAGCTATACCCCTTTTTTGCTAAAGAATTCAATAAAAATGAACTGCTAAAGCAGTTTGTTTTCTTTTTATATACAATTTTATAAATTGTTGTTGCTTTTGTATATTGTACATACATGCATATTTTCTACAAAAGATCTTCTGGTTTTTTAGAACAAAGCTGTAAAAATAACAACAAAATAAAATAAGATCCATCAACATGCAGCAAGCAGCGAACCCGAAAATAAAAATATTTATATAAATTGCACACAAAATTTTCAGATTACATATGCATCATGCAGGCACATTAGTAACACTCTCCGGCATTAGAATAAGGACAATTTAATTGATAATATTAATATTAAGCTTGAGATCTATACTTCGTATGTTTTAAGCGAATGCTACACGATCAATGTTCAGCATCAATATTTGGATTATGTGGGTTATTTTATAAAAAAATAGTCACACTTATACATACGTATATGTGAGACTATTTTTCATGAAATAATGCACACAATGACAAATATTGATGCTGAACATTGATCGTGTAGCCTTCGCATTATATTGCTTTGATTTATGTATGCGGCGTTTTACGCGGCATGTATATAGTCTACATACATATGTAATATAAGGTTGTCAGAAAAATAATAAACAAAAATCAAAAAAATACTACATTGGCTTATAAATTCTGCTTTTTCCCCAGGTGTATAAATAAGTTTTCATAAACAATAAAAATTCTTCAGTCCTACATACATATGCAAGTATGTGGAGCTTGACAGCATTCGAACTCAAACCCCTTTCAATCTTCAAACTGAAGCCTCAAGCTATCAGTCATTGAATTTAATTCATAAAAACAAAATGGAAAAATTGACAAGTTAATTTGGACTCATGTATTCCTCATTTAATCTACTATATGCATATCCTTTCTGCCGAGCTGCCATAATAATATTTACTACACCTTTAAATAAATACATTTTTAAGAAATAAATAGATAAATTAAAAACATTAACCCAACTAACAAACTTGGGCATTGGAGTTGGTAAATTTTTGCAATAGTAACAATTTGCCATCAATTGTGAACAGCTTTTTTGTAAGAAACTTTGACAACTAATCCTTTATTTTATCTTCAATAAACAGTGTCCGCTTGTAGCGGACTATTTCCTAAGAAACTCAAAGAAAAGTTTTTGTTTTAGTTTAGTTTTAATATCAAAGCTATGTATATAATTTGACTATTTTTTAATTTATATTAAAATTAAAAAAAACAAGTCCTTCATTAGTTATATAAATGTTGTTATAACAGCCTGCAACTATTTCTTAGAAAAGTGAGATTTGCTTCGTAATTAATGTCGTATTAAATTTTAGTCTCATCTGAATTATGTGCTGTGTAGTTCTATACTTATAGGATTTTAGTTCAATGGGCCTCTGGTGAGCAGAGAGAAAGAAAAATTGTAAAAAAAGAAAAATATAAGGAAGAAGCTGAAAAAGCAACACAAAATCATCAATAAATTAAAAAAAAAAAACAACTGCAGAATAGTAGAAGGGGTCTTTGAATTATTTTTGGCCAAAGAGCAAAAATGAGCTTTCCCAAAAAAGTGCGATCATTTCCAAAAAACCAAACAAAAAATTAAGAAAAAAGAAACAAACAGGAGAATAAAGCAACAACAGCAAAATAACTTAACTCAAAATGGTTTCTTAACTATAAAAAAGCAAACCTAAGAAAAAAGTTAAGAAAAAATAACTCAAGCACACATCAGTTTTTACACTCCGAAAATATCAAATAGGAAATTATTCATTTTATTTTGTATTTTGGAAACCAGTCATGCAAACGCACCAACTCACTTGCACTTCATGTTCAAAAACTGCACAAGATATTCGTATGCGTGTATTTTTTAATTTTTGATACATTTCTATGCTGCAGCCATGCAACGCACATATCTACGTACATATGAACGCTAATTTACAAGATACATACATAAATATGTCAGTTTTCAAAAGAAAGTTTGAATATTTTCTTTATATTATTTTATTTCATTTTAAGTCTGTGTCATAAACATACAAAGAAATTGTTGGAAAATAAGCATATGCATGTACATATACATACATACATACATATGTACATACGAAATATTCACCATAAAATTATTTAATTAAAATTATGCAGTTTAGACAAAATTCAAACATGCATACAATAATTCAAATTGTTTTGTTTAACTTTAAAAAAAAAATTGTATCATCTGTTGTTACTTACACAGAAAAAAAATAAAACTAAATTTAAATGAAAGTTTTGAATATCAATAAAAAAATTAATTCGATTTTAGATTCAAAAACTGAATTAAATAATTATTGTTGATTTAATTAAATTAATTTTCAATTAAATTTTTAATAATAATAATTAAAAATTTAATTAAATATTTCAAACAACAGAAAAAAAAATATTTTCTTTTTTTTTATCTGGGACCAGCACGCAGTGCATTGTGCTAGAACTAGACGAAAGGGACATTTAAAGAAATAACAGGAGGTGAAGCTTCACTATCTTACAACTCTGCTTTTGCACGTCCTTTGTTTCTATAGCAGTGTTGTAGAGCCACTGATGCCAAGGAGTCGTATTAAATTTTGAAACTTCTTCACTTTTAGTATTTCCATTCTCCTGAAAAGTTCCGATTAGCATATTGGATAGTTTGATATATGTCCCAGAGACCTGCAACATTTGTTCTTGATAAAAGAGTAGACATTATTCAAGTAGATTATTCATAAATATGTACCCGAAGCAAAGACTATAAATATATAAAGATATTGCACGTACAACATTGAATAAAAACAAAAATTGTTTGCGTTTATAGATGCTGTGGGGGGAAGTAGCAAGAGAGTCTTTGAGCAAGAGAAGAGAACACAAAAATTTTAGGCATACATACATATGTACGTACATACTTATATACTTACATATGTACATACATATATACACATATATTTTTATATATCTTGTCCCGTTGCTATACTCTTTCAGAGATGAGAAAGAAAATTGTTTTATAAATGGCAGAGTTATTAACAGATTTCCAAAAATAAATTTATGAGACCCAACTGCAGGCAACACCTTTCAAACAAAAGAATAATTTTGAAAATCTGTTTATAAATGACCAGGTTATTCAAAAAGCAATTTTTTCTATTTCAAATTCAAAATAAAATATAGCCTATATTTCAAGTTATACACTGTTAACATATCTGCGCAAAATTTCATTTAAATCGATCCAGTAGTTTCGGAGATTAGCGAGAACAAACGTCGTGACACGTTATTTTTGTATAGATATACATAGTTATATAAATTTCCAATTTTAAATAATATTAAATTCGGTGCGAATCGATGTTCTTGCAATAGTACAACAATAAATCAAATAAGAATCAGCGACATTAGCTTTACGTATCTTATGTCCACATATGTATATTGTGCGAACACAAAACGAGCCTTTGCTGTTTTTGTTTGTTTATATGGATTCTTTCGTTTTTTTATTAAATGTACACACATGCACACATACTTGAGAATGCAAAGACCCAAACAAACGAATGAACGCATGCATTAATATGTAAATGAATAGTAGAGACATGAGAATAATAAATTCTCTCAGAAAATAAATGACTCTCTTGAAAAAAGTGGTTTTTGTAGAAAAACCAGCAGCAAATTTAGCATTGGCAGAACAATGTATGACATTTTATATATTTAGTCTTTGCCCGAAGATTTTTTGTTTTTTTCGCATATTTCTATTGTTGAATGTTTATGGTTTGTCTTTTCAGTTTTTCTTTTTAACAAGAGTCGAACATGCATGGCTGAAGAATACTCGTCATAATTAAATCAAATATTGTGAATGATTTAGTCTCCAGTTCTTTGTTTAAGTGGCTTGATCGATTGTGGATACACTTTTATGTGCTGGCACAATTTAACAAATACGTGTGTGATTTTTGCAGTTCTCTGATATGTACACTTATGTATGTATTTTATTTAGAAATTTGTGAAGCGGGTATTGTTAGTATTTTGGGCTAAAATCGGCCGATTTTATATGAGATCGTTTGTTAAAACAAATAGAAATTAAAAGCAGGCTCTCCAAACGTACGGATTTTAAAAATCAAACAATTTACGTGAGCAGGTAGTTAGATCTACGAAAGCTTGGTATTAAAACTCGTGTTTGCGGGAGTGTTCCTAGAAGAGCACCATTAATGAAATGAATGTGAAAATTAATAAGTTTGAATAAAGTTTTATTTGTTATTTACTATATGTTTATTTATAACAAAAATAATTTCATGTATACGAGTAGTTAACAACAAAATCGGTCTTATATTCATGTTAGCAGATTAACTAACTAACAATTTGTGTTAATGTACCAAAAAACCATGTCAGTACAGCAGGGTTTATATAGAAATTAATATCTGCGACGAAGGCTTACAAAAGCGAAAAATTTGAAAATAGTGTAGGTATGTATGTGCGTTTTTTTCTTCAATTATTTTGCTGTTTTGCTTCTTATCAAATTGCAAATTATTAAAACTCTTAAGATAATTAATATTAATTACAAATTAAAGACAATAAATTTCATTTACTGTACATTTACATATTTCATAAATCTTATTACCACACAGTGTTTATATAACAAATACGCGTACGTACGTACGTATGTACATACATACATAATTGAAGTAACTGCTGTTTTAATGTGACACAATTTCTTCTGTTCTCGTGTTGCTCTGTTGATAATAAAAAGTTTTTTTTTAGGAAAAAACTGTTTGTTTTTGTTTTGTAATTTTTTTAAATTTAATTTTCTTATTGTATTTATAAACCTCTTAGTAAAGATAAGCCTTTGTCAAATTTAGGTTACACACAGAGTTATAGACAAAACAAATTCTTATCTAGGATTTCGTCAGAGAGTTTGCAAACTGTATGGAAATATTGCAAATGGGTTACCGATGAAAAACAAAACTCTCCCTATCGCGATAGTAACTGGACACAAAACTAGTGTTAGAAATATTTCTGTGTTTTCGAATACATTTTATGCTGCGGACCTGTAAAAGAAACTAATTACGCACCCGAACTAAATCAAATACGTTTTGTTTGGTCCCGTAAAAAGATCGTAATTCAAAGCTTCTTATACCTCAACCCGTTTTACAAGTCTCGGGACCAATACTTTTGGAACAAGACATACACATTTTTTCACAGCCTTTTTTATTTTTCTACAATTTTATATACATACATATGTATGTATGTACATAGTATGTATCAATTCTCGATATTATATCACACGACTCAATTGTGATTCTAACTTTTTATTACAGTTTAAAGTTCATTATTGTTTGACTGCTGGAGCCGATTAAATAAAATTTTCAACATTTTGCTGAAGAACTATTTCGTCACATTTTTTTTTTTAATATATTTAATAGATTTATTTGTTGTATAACTTAGTTGTAGAGGTGCGATCAAGACGAATTCATACCACATAAACTTACAAGTACAACAACTACAAATATCATTGTACGTTGTCAACAATTTGATCAATTTTGACATCAAACCATGATAAATAGTCGTCAGCTGGGCTTAGAAGTTCACCTGGTATGAATTCGCCTTGGTTGTTATAGAGAAATTTATAAAAGTGATCATGTGTACCCTGTGTTTATACTGTACATTTCATATACAAGCTGTTCTAATAATTCGTTTCATGTTCAATAGTCAAAACTCAACCTATTACTACTACTGTTATTAAAAAATTACGCATCGAATTTATTAAAAATTACTACCAGTATATTTATTCAATATGAAGCATAAACTATATAAGTATATTCTGTGATATGAAGGTCTACAAGTGTTTGAATGCTGTTTCTCTCCGCACTGTAATTTTGCTGTTCGCATTTTGCTTTTAGTTTTGTTATAATTTGACAGCTTTTGTAACTGAAAAGTTTTACTTAAATTTTTAAATAAAAAAAGTATTGGAACATATATGTAAGTATATAAAATTACAATTTTATATTTTTATTTAAATTGTTTTCTATAATTTTATATAAATTTATTTTGTTTCACTCAAAAATACTCAAAAATATTTTGCTTTAATTTTCTCTCTCCAAACGTTTTCTTCTTTTTGTACACTGAAAAAAAAACTCCTTCATTAATATAATGAAACGGTTTCATTAAATGCTCTTCATTATTATAATAAAAGTTTTCGTTAATGCATTGAACAATGACATTAGGTACATACATGAAATCTTGCAATTTCTGCTCGTCATAAGTTTTTCATAGTTCATTATATCAATGAATATATTTTGATATCTTAAACGAGCTTTATGTTCTATAATTTCATGATAAAATGTAAGTAAGCCGTTTTCTGATCTTTTAAAAATACAAATTAAAGTGCTATCAATGCAATGAAAGTATTTCTTCAGTACAATGAAATATTCTTCATATGAAAAAATATTTAATAATTTGCTTCGTATGTATGTATGTTTATTTTATCGTTATGCTAGACTATATGTACGTTTCGCTTTTACTTAGTTTTTCTGTTTGTATATGCCTTAATTCTCAAAGACTTTTTGTGAACTTTTATATAAACATGAGAGATTTTTTAGCCTTCTCGAGAAATTTAATTGAAGGTCTACTGATGAGTTGGCATAAGCACCAACGAAATGTACAAATAGACTATCTTAACTATAAAACGAACACATATACGAGTATAAATAAATTTATGAATAATTTTTCATTGGCTTGATGAAATACTTTCTTTGCATTTATGACCACAGTATTATTTCACATATGCATGTTATCATCTAATTTATGAATTAGTTTCGATTATGTTATGCAATAGCATCATTATATCAATAAAACATTTACATTTTAAATATTCAGTCGAACTTCTCTATAGCTAACTTATCTATAACGAAATCTTCTCTATAAGAAATAAAATTCGTGAACACAACATTTTTGTGAGTATTTTTATACATTTTGATTTCCCTATAACGAACTTCCCTATAGCGAAGTTCTCTCTGTAACGTACAATTTTTTAAGATGTAAATAGAATTTTTCACACTAAATAATCTATTGCGAAGTTTTTAGCAATCGATTTTTTGCATCAATTTAGTCACATATGTATGTATTAATAAAAAAAAATTAATGTGTTCATGTAAGAACAATTTTTTTTGTCTTAATAAATATATTTTCTACATAAAAAAAATGTAGTCAAAATTTTCTGCAGTTTCTCTATAACGAATTTTCTCTATAACGTAGAAATTTGACGGTCCCCAACTGCTACGTTATAGAGAAGTTCGACTGTACGTCTGCACTTGGCTGTATTGTCGAGGTAAAATTGATTTTGTTCAGCTAAATAGAAATTTTCCAAAAATTTACACACTATTTATTACTTTAAAATTAAAATCGTCCTCATTAGTTAGTACAGAAAAAGTGTGGTAACATTATTTTTCTCTTAGTCACATCACATTAGTCAACACTTAAAGTACACTTGTTATAAAGTTATATTAAAAATTGTCATCTCTTATGATTTCCGTATTATATCATCACTTTTATTATATCCAGAACAATATACTGAAATGAATATTGATGAAGAAGTTGGTCCATCAAAAAGAAGACTCCTAATTTTTTTGCGATGGTTGTTTTTTTTACAAAACAATCCCAATGACCAGCTTTTTCCAAATCTATATCTAGCATCTCTAGTTGCATATGGATTGATCCCTAAAAAAATGCTATAATTTGTCGCTCCACGGTTGCAAAACTAATGGATTCTTGGCTCGTCGTGAAGTATATTTCCGTACCTTTAAACTGGTGAACAATTTTTAATATTGCTGTACAACCCCACACTGAAGAGAACAATTCAGTTTTTTTAATTTTTCGTCGATCTTTGCAATTAACCATTTTAATATGCGCGGAATTGGAAGGTATTGCACGGCGTTTATTTTAAAAAGGCACTACGTTCAACACCAGTAACGATAATATCGACCTTTTGCGTGTGATATATTGAAATTTGAGGATAAGGTATATGCCATTGACCCATAATCTATTCAAGACCTCAAAGATGGAATTCTTTAGGTTACCGATGTGAAAATTGGTGAAGAAAAATAATGTGGTCCTGCAAATATAACATTAGCGGCGACTTAGTTGATATTATTTTCCATTATTAATGGCATACTTTCCTCCTTACAATTAAATAAATATCAGATGATTTCAATTAAAAGATTCGTGTCTTTTTTTTTTCTTGGACCGGCACTGAGGGGATGACCCCTATACATGCGCTGCATTGTGCCGGAATTATGATATAAGGTTTTGGGGGAAAGGATAGAGGGATTAGTGGTCATTGACATTTGATTTAAATTTTCCCATGCGTTGTGCGATTCGCTGCCAAGTCAAACATAAATGGATGCGCTCTTTGTAATGAACGCGTCGTACTCGTGAATGACCGGCTTTCGGGAATGAGTTCCCTGATTTCATCAGAACACATCCCATTATAGTAACGAAATGCACCCGACGTTGTAACGATGCTCAAGATAGTCTAATAGAGTTCGCTACACTACTATCTCTTATGAGATTCTTCTCTCTTTCCTGTAAACAGTCGAGTAACTTCATAATAGTCTTTGAAGCACCGGCCCTTACATGAGAGTTGTATTCCATTATCGGTCGGATGCCAGCGGTATAAATAGGTAGGAGATCAGATGGGGTGAATTATGTCATATCAAAAGAAAACATCTTACTGAATGACACTGTACTATATAACGAACTGCGCTTTCGTGGAAACTTGTCCATTATGAAAAATAAAAATATTTTTGACAATATAAAATTATAATTTGAGGATAAAAAGAGTTGGCTTATAAATTATCTTCATTAGAGTCTCTACCGTTCCACATTTTAATAAATGATTCGTTCGATTTTAACATCATGTACATACTTAACATATGTACTTAACAAAGATGTACATACTTACATATGTACTATGTTTCTTTTATTGAAAGTGTTCAAACAAAGACATGGCAAATAATAATATAACGTTGGTCAAACGGTAATGTGCCGTTATATTTAATAAATGCATATATTTATACAAATTTATTATTTATACTGAACTTCAGAAGAGAAAAATTGTAACAAAATAAATAAAAATAAAATAATAATAAAAATAAAATTTTCAGTAAAAGAAAATTCAAAATACATCAGGGCTGAAGTGAAAAAATATACAAAATCTACAAGAATAAATGCCAAATTTTGTTAAAGTCCGTACAACAGATGTTACAAACAGCAGCACCGCCAAAACAGTACGAGTGTTACTGAAAAGCAAGTACGAAAAAATAAGTGTTTGCTAAAGACAATAAGCCAGTACAAGCGATTGCTGCCGAAATAAGAAAATAACAAAATAATAACAAGTAAAACAGGTGCATTTTTCGGTGAGACAGAAAACTTGATTTTTCCCTTGACAACTGTCTGCAGAGAAGCGTTATCGAAAACCATCAACATGGTCATTATCTATAGAAAGAACAGCCAGAAGGAACACTGAACAGAAAATTTGGTTACATGAAAATGATTTGTGTGCATTTTACAAGAACTTGAGCTCAGTAATCTTACCAACAATTTATACACCGAAACTGCGCTAGAACGAATCTGAAGGGAATCGAAAAATACTTCGTTTTACCTATTGATTCCTTGTTCATATATGTACGTGTATCAGTAAAACCATAAATACAGATATCTTCTGACAATCGGAGTTGGAAATCGCCAAACTTGATTTCACATGTTTCGAAATTCACGCGTTTTGTTATTTTATATTGTTATTTCTAATTATGAGGTGTTCTATTTTCAAAATTCTAATATTTTTATGCGGCATTAAAGCAAAAATATCAGGCTATACTTTCTTTGAATTATTTACAGCACTGACAACACACTTTTTCCAAAATCATTTACATCAACAATAAAAACAGAAAATTATCAAAACAAAAAAAAAACAACATTATATTCAATATTTATGCAAAAAATATTCGTAATTTACTAAAATATAAAACAGAATATTATTAATTTAATTTATTCAACATTTCATTCCCGCTTTAAACTTTGGTTTGGTCTAACTAAACCAGTTTACTGCACTATATGGTACTCGTACTCGCAGTACTGCGATTTCGATTTACAGAACATTTTTTTTTGGGAGTTGAAGTCACAATCGCAAATATTATACGATATGCTAGTATCAAAACACACCTGATAGTTTCTTTTTTTTTTAGCCAATTTTACCAAGTAAAACATATCGTTGTATGGAATTCTTCGTTGCATAGGGACTTGCACTTCCAAACACATTTCGACTTCTTTGTTTTGACAGCCTTTTGACCTTTATCGTTTTGCTTACAATTTAATTTTGTTTTATTTTGACTTCTTCGTATAGAGGCTTCGCTTTTTTTCAGCGGACTCAGCGGAAAATTCTTTATATAGAGTTTTGTTTGTTAAGCCTTATAAAAATATTAATAAAGTATTAAAAACCTATAATTTATATAATAAAAAATTAAATAATAAATGTTTCTATTAGTAGGGAAACTAATGGTGTTTTCATTTCAACCAAAAATGTTTTGCATTTGCAGGTCAGTTTCGCCCGATTCATGTAAAACATTTGCATTTTGCATATTGTGCCGTTATAAAGTCACAGCACTTGAAAAGAGAGCAATAACGTGCAAATATTTTTAAAAGTGCAATGCACTTTTGAGAAGCGAAATTACTAAACAAAATATAGTCATTGAATTTATACGTACTGTTTTAAACTTAAAAGTCATATTAGACGAAGTAGAGCTACTCTTATATTTTCGAATTTTATATTGTGATAATTTACGAACTACCGGGTGTCCGGCGGGAAGGTATACTACTTTGTTTTGCCGCCTTTTTGGTAAACATTAGTCTTGACAGTTTATATTTGGCAGTCGTGAAGTAGACACGTGGCAAATTTATTATGGAAAAATATTCGATAAACCAACGTGTTTTAATCGTTAAAACATTTTATCAAAATCTATCATCGATTACTGTGACGATGAGAAAGTTACGTGAAATGTTTGGTAGAAACAACGTGCCAACAAAACGCACTATTTATCGTGTAGAGAATGATTTCGAAGAAAGAGGGTCTGTAGGTGATAGAGCCAAGCATGGACCACAACGTACTGCAAGATCGGCTGAAAACATTACTGCTGCTCAAAAAAGTGTTCAAAACAATCCATCAATCCCAATTCGACGCCGTGCTCAGGAGCTTTGTCTTCAAAGAACAACTATGGCCACAATTTTGCACAAGGATTTGCATTTGTTTCCATTTAACTATCATGGAAGAGCATCTTCCACAAGACCATTTACGTCGCAGTACATATGCCAATACGATGTTACAGCTCGCCCATGACAACCCCGATTTGATGAAACCCCGATCATAATGAGTGACGAGGCACATTTTCATTTGAATGACTATGTGAATAAACAGAATAGTGGGTTCTGGGCCGTGGAAAAGGCCAGGTTTATGCAAACGCTTGAGCAACTCAAACAAAATATACGTAATGAAATTAATGAAATACCACGTGAAATGTGTGAGAATGCAATGAAATATGTGCTCAAAAGGGTTCGAATTTGTGAGGCTAAGAGAGGCGGACATTTATCATGAAAACATCTCGCATATTTTCTGATGTGGATTTGTGTCAGATGTTGTGGGAAGGTTTCAATGGCGAAGGCGTAGTTAGTGAACAGTATTAGCTTTAGCTGATATTAATTCACAGGCACACAAGAAAAAATTAATTATTAAAAAAAATGATAATTTGTCGTTGTTCGGGAGAATCGCAAAAATATCTGGAATATTCTTCATTCAAACTCAGTACCAATCAGTAGTTTACATCAAAGCCTTTTGCAACTGTAGTTGCAACAGAAATAAACGCTGAAGACGAAAGTGTAGCAACTTTCGAAAACGGCATGTTGTTGCGTTCTGCTAGTGTATGTCAGTGTAATTTACAATTTCGTTCTTTTGATTTGGTTTGTTTCTTAGTATGTATATAACTATCGCATGCAATTCTCATTGCCTGTAAAGGTATTAATTATCAGCTTCAATCTATTGAAGAAATGATTATGTACATTAACTGAAGTTTTTCGCGTACATACATACGTGTGCATTTGAAACAAACAAAAATAGAAATAAATGCCGTTGCTAATAACGATTCTGGTTAACCAAAACACTTTTTCAAAGGCCAATAAAATGCAACAAATATATGTTCGTATGCTAAACGTTAATTGGTTATATTAACTTTTAAAATATATAAACTTTATAATGCGCTAGTGCTACTCGTTGTAAATACTTGTTGTTCGTGTTGCATTGAATTAAGTGCACGTTATAGAATGAGTTTTTGGTTTCAATTATTTTACTTATATTACATTCATTTACTATTTTTACCATTTAATCACCAATCATCTAAATTAATGCAGCTTTAGTTTGCTAATAGATTTTTTTTCATATACGTATTTTACTACATGCGTGGTATGCTATTTTATACTTGTGAACACGGACTAGAAATGTGCAAGTTTTTTGCTATTCATTTCATTTCTATTGAATCGTGCAAAAGTTTATTTACTTCTGTTTATTTTTATAAAAACAATGCATGTTTTATGAATAAGTTTTAAGTAGTTCGTAGACTAATTCTGAAGTATATTTTTGTTTTGTTCTGTTTAATGATACTTTTTGTTTTTATAATTTAATCATTTTATGATTAATTATATACGGGTATGTTTGTTATATGGTTTAGCTGGTACATACATATGCACATTTCATCATTAATTATTTTATTATTTTGTGTGTGTTTTTTTAGAAGAACATTTAATTCGAATTGAGGGTGGCGATGGCTGAAGTAGTTAGCTCGTTGACACCCAAAACCCAGCAAATAGTGCTGGGTTCGAATCCGGACTAAGTCATAAAAATATCTGGCTGTTTTTTTCTGATGTGCATTGGTGTGTCCTTGTGTCAATTTTTGTCGGTAAGTTTCAGTGGCGAAGGCGTAGTCACTGGTCACTAAACAGCACTCCCTGCAGCTGATACCAGCTACCAAAACAAAGCTTCTAAATTGAATACGAGTCCTTAACATCACAGTCGCTGCATCACGGCTATAAAGAAAAAACGTGCAAAAGCAGAGTTGTACGATAGTGAAGTTCCACCAACTGTCACTATCCCCTTCCTCTAGTTCCAGCACAATGCATCGCATGTGTAGGGGTTATCCCCTGAATACTGGACCAAGATTAAAAAAAATTTTTTTTTTGACAATTATTTATTTTTCTCTAAAACATGTGATGATTGGTTTAATATTTTTTTTTTTGGAAATATGAAGACAAATTTAAATAATTATAACAGGGTCCAACAGCCATATTCATATTCGGGAAATCTATTTTGCACATTGTGTGATCTGCTTACTTTATCTCATATTTGATGGCATCAGACGATGACGGCTAATGTGTGTAGATTTCAGTGTTAATTTTAATGTAGTTATCAGCAATTATGGCCCCATTAAAAAAAAGCAATTTTAATTGACCAAATCCTATACAACATTTACATCCGTGAAAATTGTTGGAATAGCAAATGAGCGCTTTTCGCTCGTGATTGCATATTTACAATTATTGTTAGTATGTATACAAAGAGTTTTAGCTACAAAGCGAGAGTTTTGCAAACATTTATGCACTTTTCGTTTTATTTGGCAGACTTTTGGATATACTTATATTTGTAAACGTAAAAAAGACAATTTTACGAAACTTATTTTATTTTATTATTTTAAATATAAAAAGTGTATGTTTGTATGACTCGTATGTGTGTTTGTTCCTTATAGACAGCTAAACAACTGAACCGATTTTCTACAAATTTTCAAAGTATCTCTCTGGAAGGAACTATAGACTATATAAATTTAAAAAATTCCAAGTAGGCATCGCCACGCCCATAAACAGTAAATATTTAATTTTGTATATCTTGAGAACGGTTGAAGTGAAGCTGTAGCTAAAAAAAATAATCAGTCAGAAACTGAGATTGGATTGGACAAGTGAGCGTGGTACCTCCCATATTAACTAAATATTGATTTTTTTTTTATCTGGGACCAGCACTCAGGAGATGACCCCTACACATGCAATGCATTGTGCTGGAACTCTAGGAAAGTGATAGTTAGAGGAGGAAAGGATAGACAGAAGGTGCAGCTTAACTAATTATTTTACAGCTCTGCTTTCGCATGTTCTTTGTTTATAGCAGTGCTGAGGCTTTGCTTTAGTAGCCATTTTTATTATTATTTTACTTCGTTCTGATGGGTTTTTGCGGATTGCTATCAGCTGAAGCCGGTATTGTTCAGTGACCAGTGACTATGCCTTCGCCACTGAAACCTTCCGACAACAACTGACACACAAAGACACACTAATGCACATCAGAATAATGTGAAAAGTTTTTTTTTTTTTTTTTTTTTATAATTTCAGGCTGAAACTGGGGTTGAACCCAGGTCTGTTTTAGTTTTTTAGTCAACATGCGGACTACTTCAGCCATCGCCAAACTCTATTATATTATATCTTGAGAACAGTGAAAGTTAAATTTTCTGTATTTGATCTGAGTAACTTAATGATCAGTACAAATCACCAGTTAAAAAGTGAGCGGAATTGGATAAGTGGGAGTGGTACCACTCATACAAAGAAAATATTGTTTTTGTATATCTTGAGAACGGTTACAGCTAAAGTTTCTCATTAAGGTCTGAATGACTTGATGTTATATTTTTTTGCTTCAGGCCCTTTCATCATAGCTACACAACAGAAATACGGTATACGGGAAACTAAATAATGGGAAGAATAAGAAAATTGACAATTTTTATCCGGGAGACTAGGTTGATCCTTTTTTGCATGTGGCGCTTCCATTTGATGGGTGCGCTCTCTTCATAGAACCAGAGATCTTAAATTGGGTATACGGGTCGCAATCGGAAGGTAGGGATAGGAGGTAAACATGCATGTACATATATTTTTTTTTTTTATCTGGGACCAGCACTTTGGAGATGACTCCTACACATGCGAAGCATTTTGCTGGAACTTTAGGAAAGGGATAGTTAGAGAAACGACAGGAGGTGAAGCTTAATTAATTATTTTACAGCTCTGCTTTCGCACGTTCTTTGTTTGTGTATACTCGTAGCAGTGCTGAAGCTTCGATTTAGTAGCCATTTTTATTATTGTTTTACTTCGCCGGTACTACACAATACCGACGAAGGAGGGCGTTCTGATGCGATTGTGGATTGCTATCAGCTAAATCCGGTGTATTGTTCAGTGAGCAGTGACTATGCCTTCGCCACTGAAACCTTCCGACAACAACTGACACACAAAGACACACTAATGCACATCAGAAAAATGCGAGATGTTTATTTTTATTTTAAAATTTTTGTCTGAAACTGGGGTTGAACCCAGGTCTGTTTTTGGATTCGTAGTCAACGTGCAGACTACCATCCATCGTGCCATCGCTACCCTCACACATAGACTATATATTTTTGTCAAAGATAAGATGGGAGGTAGGGGCAACTTCCGCGTCTCCGAATCTAACAAACCGATTTCAATAAAGGACACATAAGAAATATATTTTTTTTAAATAAAACTATTTGAAAAACTATAGCAACGCGTGGCCGCTTATTAAATAACAATGGAAGTTCGATGCATAATTCAAAATTATTTGTTAGGCTTTTTTGGTAACGTATGTAGTAAAACTTTATTTGTTGTGTGGGTTTTTTTTTAAACTTCAATATTTTGAGTATCATTTGAATTGTAAAGTTTTTATAACAGTTCTTGTTACCCACGATTTAAAATTTTTTTAATAATGATCCTCATGTATACATGCATATGATAAACTAAAAAATAACATTTAGTAAAAAATATTTAAATTGCCATTTCATTACCAAAGAATAGGTAATGTGGGTCGAAATGGACAGCTTAGTAAAGGAAACGTTGTCTGTTATGAGTGAAATAAAAATATATATTTTTAATTAAATTTTTATTTATTTGTGTATATTTTGTAGGAATATTTCAAGTGCACAATTTAAGCGCTCAAAATCACTTGCATAAAATCCTTTGCATAAAATCCCTAATCATGAAAATAAACTTTAAATGATTTATTATTATTATTATTTATTTCTTCAAAAACACATATCGATGGTTATGCGTTGACATCTCGTAACTGATTTTTATCAGCTATCAGCAGAAAGAAAAACCTCATATCTTTGCTCAAAATCAAGATAAAAGTAAAAAAAAAAGAAATTAGTAATCAATGTATATTTTATATAGGGTAAAAGAATACAATGAAATTCGTAAAATTTACAATAAAAAGAAATAAATTATATCTCAATTTTAATGTGTGGTAGGTTGTCGTGAAAATGGTGCTGATCAGCAGGTATAACTTTCTTATGTTCTTGCTAATCTTTGAAAGTTGCTGCTCTTAAGGTCATATTGCGAGTAAATATTTTTTTATATACATACATATACTTATGTATGTATATTCAGATGTAAGGAGAAATCTGAAATCTTAAGACATATAAAAACTGAATTTTAACTTTTTGCGAAGTGTTACAGCAATCGATATTACTGGAGGACACGTAAGGCAAGTTGTAGGCAAACCGCTATATAACACTGAATATTGTAGATCCGATTCACAATTATGAATGTTGTGTCTATTCGGTGGTTATATGATTTAGAATATTAATTTAAAAATGTAATAAAAAAAAAAATCGTTTTTTTTTCGAATTTTTTAATTTTAGAAAATTTCTCATTAATAAGTTGACGAGTTTTAAACAATTTTAAATTGATTGTGTAATATATAGCTCGTATGTGAAACATGCTTCCCGTATGTTTTTTTTTACTTACCGTTGCTGTTGGGGTGATTTTCAAGGTGGCCTTTTTAAAATACATATTTTATATATTATTTCATATTTTAATTAGTTTTCAAATCTTTTCCGTGTTTTTGGAACGTTTGATATTATCCAAGAATTGCACTTATGTTGATTTATTAAACTATTCTTTTTTAAGTATGTATATCTATTTTTTTTTAAATTTACTCAAGTGTTGGTTTTATTCCACTGGTTTGATAAATTTATTCTTTGTTTATTTACATACGTACATACATTCCATGAATAATGAATTTATTTTGATTTTTACTCCAAGTTCAAATATATTTTTCAAAACTACACCTTTTCAAGTCACTTATTTGTTATTTTTATTTTTTGTTTTGTGTAAATTTTCATATATGTAAGTTTATTTTGGCTTATTTTTTGTATACGAAATTTTCTTACAGCATTTTGAAAATTTTTTTAAAAATATATTTTTTGTTTTCAGTTAGTTATTAGTTTATGCATTCAGTTGCATTTTTATTGTTAAATTTGTGAATTTCAGAAAGCTTGCTGCTGTGTGATTACCTGAAACACAACCAAACCGTAGGCTCACTGATGTTCATCTAAACGGATCTGAACTATTCCAAAAATAATTTCGGCAAAAGTTACAAACCGTGCTTTGTTGTTATTGTTCATATTCCTTAATGTTGTTTTCAACGAATGCATACAGACTCATAAATATACATACATAAATAAGTGCAATACAGCTGAGTGTGCAAGTGTCTCCGTGCTTCGATGTGTTAGTAGTAGATGCGTGAGGTGCTCTGCCAAAAATATTAAAAATGTGGATAAAACATATATAAATTGCTAAACTGAGCAGCTACGATTTTGGTCTCAAATTTTTAGTTGCGAAGAGGGGAGCGTCAAAGCCGAGGTTAACCGTGGCCGGAGTTTTATCGTTGTTGCTGTTGGCTGCCTGCCGTTTGTTGGATATTGTCAATGTGATGTGATGTTGCACATTAAGTGTGTGTATCCAAAAAGTACAAAAAAGCCGAGTTTTGTTTTATTTTATTTTGATCATTCTGTTTTAGTTTTTATTTTGGCATTTCTCCTTCTTTTTTACCTTTATTTTCAAATATTTGTAGGGATTTTGTATGTGTTTGGTGTTTTTTTTGTTTTTTGTTTTTTGTTTTAATTTCACCACTTTGTGCGTCCACTAACGAAACAGGCATGTACACGTTTTAATTTGAGCAGCTTTTGGTGCTCTCAAATAATATCACACATAAACTAATATCGAGCATGGAAGATTTTATTTTGTTTTCTGCCATTTACTAGCACGTACTCATAAATAAGTATGTATATATATATGTATATATACATATGTACATATATTTGTTTTTTTTATTTTGTAAAAAATAAAATAATTCTGCTCACATGTTTCATTATTCATTAATTAAAAAAAAAAAAATAAAGGAAAGCCATCATCACCAGCAAAAACAAAAAAAATCGCATTTGATTTGAATATAAAAACCCTTTTCCGAATATTATTAACCTCTCCCAAAGCCTATTTTGCCTGCTCTTTTTGTCTTTCTCTCTCTCAATAACTTGGACTTAACCTACGCATTCATTAAAATACAAACACCAGAGTAGTTTTGATTGCATCTTCTGATGTTTGTCCATGACAGAGACGTGCAACGGGTACACAGATTTTTTGCTGCATTTTATTTAATTTTTTTTTCTTATTTCGGTATTTTTTTTTCCTGTAATTCTTAGTTTTGATGATGATGTTTGCAGCTGGCTTCTGTTCAATAATTTTTTTTTTTATTATTTTTCTTCCAATTTTTAAGAAGAGTTTGAGTTGGAATTCTACAGCATTTATTTTATATCCTATTGTACCCCTACATACATACACGTATGTAAAAAATATAAAAATAAAAATCACCAAAAAACACATTTATAAAAAAATCAATGTGCAGAATATTCATTGCACACACAGTGGTGGCAAGGAATTCGATTTAAATGACTGTGAAATTAAAAATTATTCCAGGCAAAATATTAAATGCGGTTTGTTGAAAATAAAAAATTATTCTGTAAATCGGTGTCTTCGATTGAAAATTTAAGTTCAACAAAAATGTAACTAAAAATAGCAGTCAGTGTTGTAACAGTGATGTACAGTTCTGAGTGATTTTGTGTCAGTTGTTGTCGCCAGGTTTCACTGGTGAAGGCAGAGTCGCTGGTCACTGAATAGTACCGGTGTCAGCTGATACCAATCACCGCGTAACGTCAAACAAAGATCGTGCAAAAGCAAACTTGTAAGATAGTTTAGTTTCACCACCTGTCATATCTCTACTCTAGTTCCAGCAGAATACATCGTATGTGTAGGGGTCATCCGCTGAGTGCTGGTTCAAGATAAAAAATGTTGTGTTTTACAAAAATCTACCTATTATATATTTATACTTTTTATTACACACCGACTACGGCCGCCATCATTGACTACTGTTGAATGGCAACAGCCACTTATCATAAAGATGACGATAATTTGGTAGCAACCACAGCTAACCTTATCACATGTTATAACTACGGATGCACTTCCACCCGGAACTCGACTTGATCACTTAGCCGCATCAGTTATTGTACTTTGAAGCCCTTAGAGAAGGCGCTAGATTTAAGTGTCTGGTCAATTTTCGAAGTTCAGCCTAGGCCTCACCTCTGTCATCTTTGAACCCAGACCAGTAACGAACGATGCATCACCTTCACCAGACACTTCTTTTGTTCTTTATATATTAAACGTACATTGCTACTCCGTTATTTGAGAGATTGATATGTGTGTCTCTTGGTGTACGTATACGGTAATTGAGTGGAAATTCGAAATCAAAAACTAACCCATCGGAATATTACTTCAAAATAACACTTGAAGCGCCGGCCCATACATGATTTGTTTGTCTTCTATATTTGGTCGGATATAGAAGATGCAAATGTAGCACGGAGATCAGATGGAGAAAAACTTCTAACACGAAGCTTCTAATTCTTCAATACCTATACACAGAAAGAAATAACTTGTACTAAATTCAAGTTTTTTTCTACTTAATTCGATAGTCCGACTCACTGAAATATTCAAGTACGAATAGTACTCATATGAACTTAAAAGCAGCAGAATGCCAATTCCCTCAATGCACACAAAATTATTAAATCAAAAATAAAATCATACATAAATAAAGTACAGAATTCTACTTTATATATACTTTATATTTATTCTCAAACATTTTTTGTGAGCGTTTATAGAAACATGTGAGATTGTTTAGCTTTTTCCAAAATTTGCATCAAGTTCTACTGATGAGGTGGCATAAGTACCAACGAAATGTACATATAGACTAGCTTAACCATACAATAATTATATATACGTTTAAAAAATCAAATAAAATCTTTTAATCCAATACACAAGCTATAAATTTTTCAGACTTGATTTGATATCAGTTTTTCTTATTTCGCCTTATTTCAAATACGGATGGATTGATTTCTATTTTGAGTGTACCTTCCATAACCTCAAGAAATTATTTAATTGTTTTTCGTGTCTAGCAAATTTTTTTAAATGTACTTTTTTTTTTTTTTTTTTTTGATCTTTTTTTTACTTTTAGCAGTGCTGAAGCTTCGGTTCAGTAGCCATTTTTTTTTTTTATTATTGTTTTACTTCGCCGGTGCTACACATTACCGACGAAGGAGGGCGTTCTGATGCGATTGTGGATTGCTATCAACTGAAGCCGGTATTGTTCTGTGACCAGTGACTATGCCTTCGCCACTGAAACCTTCCGACAACAACTGACACACTTTTGTACTTTTGGAATGTGCTCTTTTAATACCGGGTGCCCGCCAGGAACGTATACTACTTTGTTTGTTTATAATTTTTGATTAAATGAAAGAGAATGGACCTTATATTGATAAATATTTTATTTAATGTCGGCAATTATGTATGGAATACAATATCAGATAAAAGTCCGCCTCTGTTAGGCTCACGAATGCGACCCCTTTTGAGCATATTTTTCATTGCATTCTCACACATTTCATGCGGTATTTCATTAATTTCATCACGTATATTTTGTTTGAGTTGCTCAAGCGTTTCTGGTTTGTTTGCAAAAACCTTGCTTTTCAGTTCTCCCCACAAAAAGAAATCCGAAGCAGTCAAATCAGGTGACCGTGGAGGCCAATCAGCATCACCATTTCTTGAAATAACTTGTTGTGGAAAGAGGTCTCGCAGTAATTCCATTGTAATCCTGGCTGTATGCGATGTGGCACCGTCTTGTTGATACCACATGTTAATCAAGCCCAAAGCATGCAGTTGTGGCATTAAAACTTTTTGTGGCGTTAAAAAGTTTGTAAACCAAACTCCTGAGCACGGCGTCGAGTTGAGGTTGATGGATTGTTTTGAACACTTTTTTGAGCAGCAGTAATATTTTCAGCCGATCTTGCAGAACGTTGTGGTCCATGCTTGGGGCTATCATCTACAGACCCTCTTTCTTCGAAATCATTCACTACACGATAAATAGTGTAGTTGGCACGCTGTTTCTCCCAAAAATTTCACGTAACTTTCTCATCATCACAGTAATCGATGATTTATTTTGATAAAATGTTTTAACGATTAATATACGTTGGTTTGGCGAATATTTTTCCATAATAAATTTGCCACGTGTCTACTTAACGACTGCCAAATATGAACTGTCTAGACTAATGTTTACCAAAATGGCGGCAAAACAAAGTAGTATACTTTCCCGGCGGACACCCTGTATAAGTTTATGAAGTTCTTAAAAAAATCTATCAATATGAAAACAATTAACTAAAAGTGTAATTATGGCGATTATGAGAGTCAAGAGTCTTCATTATTTTTAAAGCCTATTGCTGCCTTTAAAGTATAAATGATTGCATTCCTTGTTATTTGGGCTTGAAACACTAGTTGCTGTTCAATTGCTGGGGCATGCAATTTATTTGAATGTTGTTGTTCATCATCTGTTATTTTTTGTTGTTGCTGTTATTATTGTTTGTGCATTACACAGTTGCTTGTTAAAGAGTTCAACAATGTTAGAGAGCCCAACAATCACCGTGAGTGTATGAGTGAACATATGAAAATATAAACATTTATGTATGTACGTTCTGTACAAAAAAAATAAAATGTTTTTTTTTTAGGATTCGTTTGCTTGTGTATGAGTGCGTAGCTAACGTTCTGTTTTTTAATTTTTTATTTATTTTTGGACTCGTTTTTATTTTTATATATAATTTTTTTTTCTGTTCAGGATTAATTTTTTTTAGCTTAAGTGCAGCGTTTGGATTTTTATATAATTTGTAGCACTTTACATCACACCAATAAGTAGATATACATACATGTGCATATATAAAAAAGTACATGAAATGTTGCTTAATACTTATTTTTTTAAGCTAACATTCACGCACACACACGCATTCAGATTGGATTTTGATGTTGCAGTTGCATTTAGTGTGGAGCTAAAAGTGCATTCGATTTTATTGCTTTCTTTCTCATGTATGTATATGAGTGAATGTTAGTTTTTTCCATGGCTGAATGTGTGTTTGTAATTGAGTATGTGTAGAAAAAAATATGCAACGTTATTTTTTCAAAACAGCCCCTACTTTCAACTTCATGCATTTCCTTCTTATTGGGTTGTTTTTATTCTTGTTATGCTTTTGTGCTTAAATGATTTTTTGTCAACCCCAAAAAAATGCGCGGCAGCAAATAAAAATGCATCACAGTGGACTACTTGATAAAACTAAAAATTATAATATCTCTTGGCCAATAGTTTCTGAACACTGTTTTGAGTTGAGTTTTGAAAAAATATGTTAAAATGAAAAAAATACATTTACTGCCTGTCTTTGTAAATAAAATATAGATTTTCGTTAGGGACTTTGAATAGAAAACAAACAAAAATTTGAGTTTTTAATTGTTGTTTCAATGTTATTTACCAAGACCGGCATTTAAGATATTTTAAATATTACTCAAGGTAAATTTTTGTGATAAAAAAGTTTGAGCTCGAAGTGAAATCGTTAACAAAATGTCTTTAGCGAAATGCGAAACTCAGAGTTTTTTTACACCCTGAAATTTTGCCTTAAATTATATGCAACAAGTGTTAAATTCTTTTAAAAATCACAAACGAAAGGGAAACATAGTATCATATGACAGGCTGCCTGACGACTGCAGTGTTTTCAGGCGTAGATCATGGCGCCACACAGGTAGCGGTGCAATGCTTGTTGGATACCCGAATTTTCCCTGAAAATATTCTGATTTAAACTGCAAGTCCGTGGCGGGTGTCACTTCGGCATCGGTCCTCGTCCATGAAAGGAAAATCTCAACACATTTCGGCGTTACTCTTATGTGGGTCCTGAGGCACAGGAATATCGTCGGTAGTTGCGTTGCCGATGGTGTGGCTAAGGCGGGAACAGAGCTTTCAATATCCGGGCTTATGTGTTCCGATTACCTCGATTAAACTGGGTATCATTCGTTCGGTGTATGCGGAGTGCGATGGACGCGGTATACTCTCGTGCGCTTTTTGCAGGAGCTGTGTGTCTGTGGAGCAGCAGGAGGACGAGACGTTTGCTCACCTCATGTGTCAGTGCCCAGCCCTGGCCATGAAACGGCGGAGGTTTTTCGCCTCACATTTCTTGTCGTCATTGAATGAACTATCTCAGCTGAAGATTTCCACAATATAAAGATTTATTTTGACTGTTTGGTACCCGGCTGTAAAAATTTGAATTTCATTTCATTTAATACATAGTTATTTTGGCCTAATAATATATATAGGCGGAGCCGCGTATTAGAAACCAGAGATGAAATTGAAATAGGCCAAATCGCTTAAAGTTGCCCGATTTTTTTATTTCATCCACGCCTACAGTGCTTCTATCTCATTATATGCTTGCATTCATGCAGCCACATATACCAACAGCAAATAAAAAAAATACAAATACAGTATGTTCGTGTGATTTGCCATAAAGTTTATTCATTATGTGTACGCAGCAATATCCTCATAACAACAATAACAAATAAGCAATATTTTAAAATCGTTTTAATTTGCAACAAAACAAAAAAAAAAATAAACAATCAAAATATAAAATAAAAATCAACTCTTTCTCACTCGCTCTAACTGCTAAAAATTAATAATAACAATGTCAGTCTATCCATCGTTCACCTACTTTGCTACACACACATATGCACACGCAGCCACAGTGGTACATGCAACTGCATATAAAATTCTCTAAAACTTTTGGACATTGAATGGGGATGAGGATGAGTCTACTCCATCACAATGTTGTTCCTATTTTTTCGTAGTTCGCTTCCAAATACTCCACAATATTTTTCGTTATAAAAAATTTGCCAACATAAATGTGTTTGTTATTGTCATTGTATTTATTGAGATATTTTTATAATTTTTATTTTTGTCAAAGTGCAACGCATTGCTGACATTGAACACACAAGCATACACATGCAATATTTTTTTTTTAAATTTTTATAAACTGCCTAGAAAATATATGTATGTATTTAGTGAAAGAAACGTGAAAGAATTGCATCATGCCATAAAGAAATACAATTTTCGAATAATTTAATGAATCAAGAAAACAGAAAAATATGTTATAAGAAGGGAGCTCATGAAAACGCTTAAAATAGACATTTTTGCAATTGGGCATATATGCGAGACTCGCATCATGAAGCCCCCCCCCCCCCCCATCTTCTACCTTTGCGCAACTTTTAACAGTTATTGTCAGTTTGTTAGAAACGCTAAGAAAAAAATAAATTGTTTTAAACATGAAAAATTTAAATGTGTGTCTAAAAAGTGTAATTTTGTTCGAAAATCATGCCTTAAGAAAGTCAAGATTTGTTAGTTTAATTACAAATAAAAAAAAATGCGATTATGAATATTAATTGCGGACAGCAAATTATTTGTTTAACGATTTAAACATGTGAAACAAGGAAAGTGATCAGACGAAATATATACTTACAGATATGCTCAGATTGGTTTAGGAAGTTTCTATTGCGATCTGTTATCACACAAGAATTTTTGTGGAAAACATGGATGACATGCTGTTTTATTAAATGCAAAATTCAACAGCGCAAGTTTATGAGCCAAAAAAAAAAATGCACAGTTTGTACAGCTTGCGAAAATATATAAGTGGGGGACATCGAATCAGACCACCACCAAGACCACCACCTCGCATCCCAATGATTGCCGGCACAACCAACAAGTGGCAGACCCATCATCTATTGAGATCCGCGCTAATTCCGCCGTTTGCTGTAGACTCCATTGACTTCTGGCAGTCGAGTCCCCAGTTATCGCTGGCATATGCCCCAGACTAATTTCGCCGTCGCACTCCCATCGAGGATGGAACGGGCGGTGAAGCTTAGTCTGACACAAGCCAAAACCGGACATTCGAACACAATATGTGCTGTCGTCTTAGTCTCCTCTAAGAATAGTCTGCAAATATTATCTCCTACGACGCCAATCCGCCTCAGATGATAACTGAAGTTCGCATGCTCCGTTATTAGTGCCATGATCCAGCTCAAGTACAACGGTCATACCCCAGAACCCGTCGCGCTGACCGACCCATGGGCTTCTTCAGCATCATTGTCTACATGTCGTTAAACTTCTCCAACGGAATTTAACCACCGCAGCCCTGATCACGCCATCTCCCAGCGGCATTCAGTGCTCTGGTCCATAGAACGCCGCCGCAGATAACTTCCTCGCAGTTCATAAACCGCCTCGTTTCCCCTAATGCCAAAGTGCCCCTGAAACAGATCACATAAATTTCATTCATTGAGGTACACCTAAAGAGTATTCGGTCATTCTCCAGCTACAATACAGGTTCTTAATAATTTATAAAAAAGATACATTGCCACTTCCAATACTCGTATTGTAAAGGGGATTTCTTAACTGATTGACAGAAAAATTGCAAAAGTAAATGAAATGTTTATTTCGGCTGATGAATGAATTTAAGAAGTGCTGTCCCATGATGCAGCCGCTCCACAGACCACACCAAACAGCGCATATTTCATGTGTCTCTGGCTGCTTTTCATACCAAATTCGGGAATTTCGTTTTGTTAACGTACCCGTTAAGTCAAAACTGAGATTTGTCGCTGAATACAAATTTTGAAGAGAAATGGATCTTCATTCAAGTTTCAATGTTTTGCAAGCGTTGTTCGTTTGTTAGTCTATCCAGGGTGAACCTTAATGATAATTTTGGGCATTGTTACGAATCTTTTTTTCTACAATGAAAGCAAGTTAATCAAAATTTTAATTTATTTAATGAAAAATTCATTTGCCGTGTTTTAAATATTTAAAAGATTTTTTTTTGTAGTTACAATTGAAAGAGTATTTGTAGTATTATAAAACGTTGAAATAAAGTTTTAATTATAATAGCTACATATGTTTATTAAATATGTTATTTGTTTTGATTACAATTTAATTGCAGTAATTAAATATTTCTTGCAAATAATTATTACAAATTTATTGGCTACAATTTCGATAATTAAAGCTTAGTGTTTATAAGATTGAATCAACAAAATAATGCTGCCAATTAATTTATTATTTCCGAATTTAAAATCGCAGTGAAAAATATATGAACTTGCAAAGAAGTCGAAAAATCTATTCTGACCATGTATCTAGAAGTACTGCAAAAGCGGATCTAATTCTCTTTAAATAGACTTACTTGTCATTGCCGGAAGTTATATTTTTTCACTCAAATTCGATTCATTTAATTCCTATTAATGTTAAGTAAAGTTACCTTCTTGAAGTAGTGTAAAATCACTAGAATGGCACCAAGTCTTTCTTCTACTCCTATGGAGCTCTAAAAAGTCACCTGTACCAAATGCGATATGATAATATGAAAAAATTAAAAAGGAATTCTAATATGTATTGCAGAGGGGAAAGAACTTGGAACGCAATTAGCTGGATTTTATAATAAATAATTTCCTAAGCCTTCGAAAGTATACTGCTCTTGGTATTTTGGATGCCATGCAAAAGTAATTCCTTAAAACTGACTTTCATATTCTTTCATTTCGATAATTTTCCGAAAGAATATTAAAATTTCTATTAGTAAAATATGGGGCGGTTTAAATTTTACACTTCATTTATATACTGCAGGTTTTCGCCGGTAACTCCTTAAGGCCGCTTTAAACGATAAGATTTGGCGTACGTAAAATGTGAGAGAAAATAAAATGAAATTCCATTCGTATGTCAAAAAAAGAGAGTAAAAATCTAATGGTTTGTTTTCTGGCGTTTACACACACCATTGGTACGGATAAAATCAAGTAAGATGAAAACAGTTTCATTTAATTTAACTACAGCTGTTTGCTTGTGTTCCCCAGGGATGGAGTTCTTGTGCAAATGAATTTTTTTTTTTAATAACCCTGAATAATATTTTTATAACTTTCGAATATGTTATTTTCGTGATCAAAATTTTTAGTGTACTTTTGGAAAATATACGCATATTTTTATAAAATTGTGCGGTCGTGGTCTAAAATGTACATTTTGATTTTATAATTGGTATAAATTTATGAAAGCAGTTTTCCCTCCCTGGCTTTCTCACATTTGTTTACATAAAAATGCATCCCAGATCTAATGGTATGCGTTGGTTTTTTTTAAAAAATTTAAAAGAGCGAGAGAGCCATACGACTGTCAAATTTTCATCCGTATGTTCTCTCAAAATCTTATAGTTTCATTACATATTACGTTTAGACGATCCGACTTGTGCTCTTCTACACAAAAATTTGGCATGTCGTACGACTTGTGCGACAATGTGAAGCACCCTTTATTAGTATGTAGGACAGGTTAATGTGTGACTTGATGTTGGTCGTATATATTTGGCACCCCGACTTTTTAAATAAGGAAATTCGTTTTGGGGTTGTTGTAAGGAGGAAAAAATTATCATCAGTGATTTGCAATGTCCAGATATAAAATTCTAGAAAAAGAAATCAAATTTAACGTTTCTGTCTACACCAAACGCTATTCATAACAAAAAACAACAACATCAACAAGGCTTCAATAAAATTGTATTATTTTAATAACAACAACAATAACAACAACAATATGAATTTCATGCGTAAGTTAACTCATAACAAAGATAGGAGTTAAAAACTCAAATCGTGTGTACAACTCAAAGTATGAACGATGCATATAAACTGCATTAATGCAGCAATAGTGCTGATAGTATGATGGTGATGCGCCGACGTAGTCTAAAATCCGTAAACAAATACACGCACATGCAATAGAAAAGAAAAAATTTAGCAAAAAAAAAAAAAAAAAACAAAAAGTTCACCTATTTTTTATTTTATTTTGCATAAAAAAATGAGACAACCTTTTTTTCGTGCTGTTAGGAGGGAATGTAAAATTGTTGTACATCGTCAAATTCAAATATACGCAGCATTTATTTGCACGTGGAGTATTTTGTTTTATTTTTCCATGTACTAGAATATACTTGTCAGTATGTGTGTGTTCATTGCTGCTGCATATGCAGTTTACGCACGTTGATTTCTTGCATGCAGCAAAATTCTCGCCAATATAAAAAGCCACCCTTCGTATGTACAAAAAAAAGAATTTGGCCAAAACTACACAAAATAAATAAAAAATGTAAGCTTGAGTGTGTGTGCGTGTGTGTTAGGGGCAGCTGCAGTAGCTGCAACTGTATGTGACCACGAGTGGCCAAGGGATGCGCAAGGACGAACAAGAGGCAGAAAAAATAAGGACAAAACAACCAAAAATATTCGTAAAGTAAAAATAATCGTATAAAAATTTTGATAAAATAATATCAACGCACACACACATTGCCCTGCATGTATGTATACAGACAAATGCTTGCATATAAAATAGACAGACGAATGGACGGACGGTTGCACTTGCAACATACGACGAGTAGTGTTTGTAAACACATGTGTGTTGCATGCGTATGCCATGCAAAAAAGAGAGAGTAAAGTTTTGCATTTGCATTTACAGCATGTATGAGTCCACGTGGGTTGGTATTGTTTGTTGTTGGTCGATAAAGTGGGCCTAAAAATTTGAATGCATCACGTTGTAGTAGAAGGCTTACTTTTTGCCATTAGTGGCGGCAAAATATATATTTTTTTTGGGCACTGCAGCAATTATCAATAGTAATCATAAAACTGGGAGGGAGAGAAAGAGAGAAAAATAGCAATAAGCTAGAGTGTGAGTGTTGAAATAGACTATTTGTCTATGTGCTTTGCATATTTTCAGGCGCACAATGCACCTTAGAATTTAATTTTTATTTTTGCATTGAAATTAGAATTTTTATTTATTTTAAATAAAAGTAAATTTAAATATATTTTTTTTAAATAAAGTTTTCAAAGTTTGTAAGAAATTTAGGAATGCCTTATCATACACACATTCATGCACATGTACACATTTCCTTATGAACTTAACAATGTGTGAGTGAAAAGGCACACACTTTACCAATTGATCCTTTACGCACATTATGTTCTTTTACTAATTGCAAAGTTTTTTCTTTTCCACTTTCATAGGCATTTTGTACATAGGCGTTGTTGTCTTATTGGTTTGGGCCGGCAAATAGTTTTTTTTGCTGTTTTTTAAGCCAAATTTTAAGGGTGCGTAATATTTTCCAAAAAATAAAATAAAAATTATTTTGGTTTTATGTGTATCTAGAAAGCACAAGTTGACAAATTAAAAACAAAAAAAAACAACATGAAAAAAATTGTCGTTAGCTATAAAATTATGGATTCTATATTTATATAAATGCAAAGTCATTGTTGTAACTACAAATATTTGCATAACGAATATTTGCCAGAATTGTACATGGGGAATGATTTTCAAAACGTGTGAGTACATGTCGGGCTCTTTACACCGCAAAAAATTCTCCAAATGAATTTCGTCATTTATTTAATGAATAAATTTATTAAAGTTTATCCATCATTGCGGTACGCTGATGCTAATGAAACATATGCCATTGATATTATTATAAAAGTTATTTAATGGAATTTTATATGTATATATGTACATATGTATGTTTGTATGTAATTGATCACTACTACTTTGTGTGTTTTCTGTTAAATTTGTTTTTAATCAAAAACTTTATTAAATGTAAAAATATCTGTAGGTTCAAGGCTCTCAGTTGCACGACTGTAAAGTTTATGTATGTTAATCTAACCATAATGTTTGTCTGACCGAAATATTACATAACAGTAACCTCGGCGATCTGTAGAAAATATAATTTTATTACATCTTTACGTGATATTCGTAAGCATTTCTATAGGTTTTCCTACATCAAACATTATGGTTTGATGCAACTACATCTACATTTCTACACATTACAGTCGAATAACTGAGCATTCAGTCGACTTAACGACTTAAGTGTGCGTTGATTCTATAAATATCGAGGGCTCAATCCTCCGGCAGGTTTATGCTAACGTGAGCTACCTTCGTCCGTATTTGAACAATAAAACGTCGGCAAAGTATAATAATAAATAACACAATTTTACTTAAGTTTAGAAATTAATACGTTAACAACATTAGCGACTCAGCAAATGTATTTTACAAATGCACAAATTCGCTTCATATGTACTTCACCCTTTCCAGTTGTGTATGTAGTTCTAGTGTAAGGAATATCATACGTAGGCCGCATCCCCTGAGCATTGATCTGAGGGAAAAAGTACGTTAATGTGAATAACGTATAACACCAGTTGTAACAAAACTGTTACTACAAAAAAAAAATATAATAATTTTTCTATTTTTTAATTTTTTTCTATTTTTCTATTGCGAAAATAAAAGCCTTCATTTAAATTTAAAAGACGGCATCTTACAATAATGAATTGAAATCCCATCTTTTTTTCATTTTGTTTCTGTTGATTTTTTTCAAAATATAAAATTTTGTGTTGCCAGAATAAAAAATCATTTTGTGATAAAAAATTGGCAAATGTTTGAAATGGAAAATAACTCTTATTTTAAAAATATGTTTCCAAAGTAATGGAAAAAATTAGAATGATAAAAACACACACACTACGAAGCTCATAAGTTTGTCTGCAGAAACACCCAGCCACGAGGCGTGACTCGAAACCAGATTGATAGACTACACTACGGAGGTAATACAAAGTCTTTCTATTTTTGCCAGTAACGAAAATATATTCATTTATGTTTATGTGTAGGTTCACATGTTCTTGAATATTATTTCTGTCAAAACGCGCTGTCAAAACTTGTTTAGATTTTTTGTACACACTTTTTTTTATTCTTTCATGAGATGCTCTTTGTATAATAACGGAACTTTTTGCGTAATAGTCGTCTACGTTAGGAATTTGTACAATTTTGCTTTATTTAGTTGGGTGTATTTGTTGACATAGTGAGTGGTTCGCAAAATATTTGTTACTTATTAAAGTTTAAGCTACATACATATATGTACATATATTTAAGAATGTTTCCATAACAAAAATTTAGAACCACAAACAGCTGATTTTGCGTTATCACTATAAGTTGAATTAAATCAGGTTTTAACGCAAAGTTTGTGTAATAAAATTTCATTAATTTTCTACTCCCACAACTCGACAAAAGCATTTTCATTCTGCTCCAAAAACGTTTTTTCTTTTGCACTTTTTTATTGTTGTTGTTGCTACGTCCATTTTTTTAAAGTATTGTAGTGACTTTATTGACCAAAATTTTCTTAATTTTTTTGTTTTTATTTCTTTGAGCGACATTTAAATTCTTGTCTGTTTACCATTTTTTAACTTGGTAGCACTGCCTTTAGTATATGGAAATCAGTATTGTATTTCATTAAATCAACTTAAAATGCTTTAAGATGGTTTTAAGAAAATATTTTTATATATTAAAATGTATACAAATGTAGGTTTTAACGTAAAACCAACTTTTGGTTTTGGTTTTTTTTTTTTTTTTTTTTTTTTTTTTTTAAAGAGGGTGGCGATGGCACGATGGATGGTAGTCTGCACGTTGACTACACAACCAAAAAACAGACCTGGGTTCAACCCCAGTTTCAGACAAAAAAAAAAAAACAATTTATAAATAAAAATAAACATCTCGCATTTTTCTGATGTGCATTAGTGTGTCTTTGTGTGTGAGTTGTTGTCGGAAGGTTTCAGTGGCGAAGGCATAGTCACTGGTCACTGAACAATACCGGCTTCAGCTGATAGCAATCCACAATCACATCAGAACGCCCTCCTTCGTCGGTATTGTGTAGCACCGGCGAAGTAAAATAATAATAAAAATAGCTACTAAACCGAAGCTTCAGCACTGCTACGAGTATAAAAACAAAAGAACGTGCGAAAGCAGAGCTGCAAAATAATTAATTAAGCTTCACCTCCTGTCGTTTCTCCTACTATCCCTTTCCTATAGTTCCCAGCACAATGCTTCGCATGTGTAGGAGTCATCTCCTGAGTGCTGGTCCTAGATAAAAAAAAAAAAAAAAAAAAACTACGAAGCTCTTATGCTTGTCTGTAGAAACACCCAGGGTGTAGGCGGGAATCGAACCCGCACCTCCATATTGATACGAGTAATGCTCATGCACTAGACTACGGAGGCACCCTAAAAACAGTCAGTGTGAAAACACTATAACACTTTCTTCATATTATTGGACATTTCAGATCAATGAAAAATACAAGCAAGAGATCACACAAAACATTTTTTTTTTTAACAAAAAACTTATTAAAATAGGTTTTCTTTGCACAATGTATGCAGATATATAAATATATTTACAGTAAAAAAAAAATAAAGCAAAACCTAACATCTGTAATCCGGACACTCCAGTAATATCCGCATTATTTGCAGGATTATAATACTGTACTTTACCAGTAACTAGCCTTCTTGATTATTTTACGAATTAAAGAAATTTTTACTGAGAAGTAGAGTTGCCAGAATAAGACAGAAGGCGTCAAAAAAACAAGCCCTCAAATTTTTACAGATTAAAAAAAGTGCTAGTTTTTTAGCATTAGTATAATTACAAGAAACAATTTATTTTTCAAATATCTGACATACATTTGAACAATCTATTCAATTAAGCTTTATGGTTTTTTATATCTTATTTTTTTTTTTTTTTTTTTTTTATATATATTTATTAAGCCTGAGGCCTTTTTTTATTTTATTTTGTTTTTTATTATTCTTATATATATTAGATTAATAAAAAACAAAATAAAATAAAAAAAAGACCTCAGGCTTAATAAATATATATCAAAAAATATAATAAAAAAGGTCAATTAATAATATAATTTCTTATTTTTATATAATCTCAATATTTCGTTAACCTTCGGTTAACATCTTCAGGAAATTTTAAATTTTAAAATTAAAAAATTTTTTCTTTTTGAAACTAATAGAAAAATTATTCTAACATAACTTGTCTCATAAAAATTGTGTAAAGAATGTGATTCAAAATATATTTAAAATTTTTTTTACAATATTAACAAAATGTATAAAATTCAAAAATATTTTACAATATTTACATTTAAATATACATTTAAAATATGTTTTTATATATACATATGTACATAATAAAAAAGCAGAGACTAAAAAATAAAGAAAAATTCGGTTTAGCGAGTTTGCAACCAAAGCGGACTATAGAGTAGAGTAATAAGTCATAAATTCAATTCGGATTACTGGATAATTTGGATTACACACCTTCGGATTAGCGAGCTGGCACTGTAAATGATTATTAAAAGTGTTAAACTAGCATTTAGCACTTTTTTGAAAATTCTTAATGTTAAATCAGAAAAAAAGTGCTAAACTGGCAAGCCGGCTGAGAAGTTGAGATAAATGGAAATGTTTGGCTTTTAACAACAATATCATATAGAAAAAAATCTGGTTTTATATGAACATTTTTCAAAATTCGTCTTAACCTTCCTAAAACCTAAGTATGTGCAATGCTTTGCATACGCAGAGGGCATCAGCTGAGTACAGTGGCGAGAAACAAAGAAATGACTAGGTCTAAAATCTATATGATAAAATTAAAATTCCATAACTGCTACTTCCGCATTTGCATTAGAAATGCAGAAGGCTACATAAAAAAAAAATGTTTTTTTTAAATACCTCTTATGCAAGCACGGAATTCCTTGAGCAAAAACTAATTAAATTTTTGGAATTAATATTTACTTCTTCTGCTTTATAAATGTGATGTACAGTAAGCCTTACAAGAGCAATACTGTATAGTAGTTTTTGGTTTCTTTAACAACACAAAAAGAAATCTTCTACTGTTCACTACATTCCCTTACGTTAGTGCATACTAAACATCACTACTATAAGGCAATGATACAATGATAAATTTTACGAAGGGCAACGAACATAATGCGAATACTCTGCTCGTACAAAGCTTTTGCACGTCTTAGCACTTTGGCACACAAAGTTCTCGCCCTTTTGCGCATCATAACAGTATCTGCGTTTTTCTCATTCCGCCAGACACTAAATGCTTCCTCTCTGGATCTGACTGCAAGTCTGCATGTCTGGTTAAACCAAGACTTTGGTCTAGGCCTAATCGAAATTTGCTTCGATGGTATGAACGTTTTCATTACAAGCAATATTATATTTTGGACCATTTTAGCCATGGCATTGACATCATTGTCGAGGAAGCAGAGCCTCCAATTGAAATGCCGAAAGAAATCGTTAAGCTCAGCCCAACGTGCTTTTTCGTAAATATATTTCAAACGTTTCGTAGCTGGCGGTGAAACGCCTCAAAGTTCCGCAAAAAAGGAAAAGGAGGCAGAAATGGTGAAATGATCCGAATTACCGAGAGGTGAGCTAATGTTCATTTCATACTTTTCAGGGTAAAGAAACCCGAAATGCAGAAGAGTTTAACCCAAATACAGCTAAATTCGGTATCATTCGTGTTTAAAGATTGCTGGCACTGTTACACAACTTCATTGCGTATATAAATTGCAAGACGCCTGTGTAGATAGAAAAGAGATAGAAGGTGCAACCCAGGTATGTGAAAATCCTGTGGGTCAGCATCTTCAGACATCTGGGTTTCACTTAAGGCGAAAACATCCGGCCGATGGAGACAAACGTGAGCATAGACAGAGAAGAAATTTGCCCTTAGACCACGTATGTTGCAGAAGTCAATTCTGAATCGGCCTGTCATGATTAACGCGAGAAAATTTAAATAAAATGTCTATCTTTTATATTCATAACACTCATACTGATTCAATGCTTTTGTGAATGGTAAGAGCTTACAGAGTTATCAAGCAATTACATGCATTTTGGAACGAACCACTTGCTGTGGTAAATCATGCAATGGCAGCTTTCGTTTAGTTTATGTATAGTGATAACTCAGTATTCACTTTTGCAAAATAATAAATATGTCATTTGAATCGTGTTCATGCACATCTCTGGTTTGTATACAAATGCTACCTCAATATACCCTTACAAATCTACTTCCTACGATGCAGTAGTTTTTGCTGGGATAATGCTGCTTTCTATCGCTCATATGTTAACTTCTAGGTGAAATATAAAAAACATTGAGGTAACTACCAACATCAAAGCAAAACTCTTCAGATAAAAAGTAATAGTGAAAAAACTCTACTTAAAGTTTATGCAACCAAGCGGTTCTATTGTACATAATATTTCCTTTAATTATATCAATTCCTGGCAAAATTTTAAGATTTTTATTGAACTTATTCCCCTTTTCACTTTTATTGCTCGATAATATTTTTGTTTATTCAAATTTGTTTTTATATTTGCTGGTTACATTCAATTTAATAGTCAAAACTTTTTACGACAAGTCCACTTATAAAACACATACAAATTGGTAAAAATAAATCCATTGTTTTCCAATGCATACAAATAATTAAAAATGTTGGGTCGATCCCTTAGTCTATGTATTGAACCAAACAAAAATAAAATATAAATAAAAATAATAAAAATTACAAACACTTATACAATTAATGACGAAAAATATAACAAAAAAAACAAAAAACAAAAGATATTTCATTTTTATTTCTATATATTAAAATATATATAAAACCATGAATATAAACTAACATATGCATGTACATATGTATGTATATATGTACATATGTTCTTCTATATGAGTGTGAATAATTATAATTTGTATATGTAACTGCATGTGGTTGGTGCCTGTCAGAGAACTGCAACAAATGTAATGAAGTCTACTCACTTTTTAGAGCTAGAACTTCGGTGCCATTTAATTTTTCGTCTTCCGATTTGCATACGTGTATGAAATAGAAAATATACATACATCGTTTACGGGTAATTCGAAATACATTAAGCATGAATTTGTTATTTTAGCTAAGGAACAACAAAATAAAAATTTTTAGCACGCCAATTCCCCTAAAATTCTCAAATCATTATACTTTTGCAACTTCAAAATTCAATATCTTCGGTTCTATTGTGGCTACAGAACCCTATTTTGATTTGCTTTAAAGTTCTGGCAAGGTATCTATATGGAAATAGTGTTGGAAACCAGAATTTTTTGCACAAAATTCTGGGTAAAATAAGTCTACGGGGGACGGAATAAATATTTCAGTCTGATATTTTCATATCGACTTTAATTTTTTTTATTATGAGTAACATTACACTAAAAATATATTCGTAATGACCGTTTTTTTGTATGAAGGTACCCAGGACCCTTGACATACTGTTAAAGCTGTTAGAAGTAATATGGCTTCCGTGGACGACGTTCTACGGGGGACTTATTGGCCTTGCTCTCGGAAAAATGGCGTCGCTCCATTCACAATTTTGGCGAAAGTAAGGTAGTGGCTCTAGACATTTCCAAAGCATTTGACAGAGTGTGGCATGGAGCACTTTTGTTCAAACTTATTGCTTTTGGTGTCGGTGATATCTTTTCTCGCTTTATATCGAGCTTTCTCAGGGATCGCGCTATAAGAGTTGTTTAAGACGGGTTTTCATCTAACGAGTTCAAAATAAATTCCGGGGTACCGCAAGGCTGCATTCTTTCTCCTACCCTATTTCTTATCTTTCTTAATGACATTCTATGTCAAACATCCTTTTGCAGATGACAGCAGTATCTGCCATTCATATTCATTTGATCGTAGGCCGACATCAACTATGATTGCGGCGACGAGGCAGAATATGAATGATTTGCTAGCAGGAGACCTCACGAGAATATTGAGGAATCAGAATGATTCTTCCTTCCCATAACCTAATTTCCTAGTTCCACCACAATGCATCGCATGTGTAGGGCTCATGCCCTGAGTGCCGGTCCAAGAGAAAAAAAAAGAGATAAAAGCGACGATGCTCAAGAGAGTCAATAGAGTTGGCTACCCTACTATCTCCTATGAGTTTCCTCGCCTTTTCTAGAACACGGTCGAGTAACTTCAAAATAGTCTTTGAAGCACCGGCCCATACATGAGAGTTGTATTCCATTTTCGGTCGGATGTAGGCGGTATAAATAGTAAGGAAATCAGATGGGGTCTTACACCGTCTTAAAAAGCCGAGGCCCTTGTATGCTTCCTTTGAGACCTGAAAAATATGCTCAGTCCATCGGACATCACACTGATTCCGATTCGGATTCTTTTTGAACAGTTATGGTCGCATCATACAAAAAAGCCTGTGTACATGATGGTACCTATTGAAAACTTCGTCAACCGTTGCAGCTCTCTGTTCTCTGCGTATTTCTGGCGTTTGTATAACATAATGCTTTTAGTAAATGAAGAAAAAAAAAAACCGAAAATAAATAAAAAAGGAATAAATGAATTTTTATATAATCATATAAAAATCATTGCATTCACACGCACATAAACGCTTCAAACAAACTCATGAGCCCTACCAACATACCCACTTGGCCATATAAGTATATTTTAGGTGTGTGTATTTTTTGGGGGCCATATTACACACATAATGTGTTAAAATATTAATTAAAAAAAAAAAACAAAAAAAATTATAAAAATATTGCAGAATTTTGCATAGAGTATGAAACATTTTTTTTTAAAATGGTTGCGTTATTGCACATAAACTTATAAATAAATAAATTTTTTAAAACAAAAATAAAAAGAAACAATATAAAATTCTCTCAATTGATGCTTATAAAAAATTTATACAATTTTATTTTTATATGCGATGTTACATTTACAGTGTCTGTCACTGAAAATAGTGACATTGTTAAATTTTATTGTGGAATTTTAGAACTCCGTTTATGGCACTTGAAATACAGTAAGCTTTCCTTTCCGCATTGAACATTTTATTCCTTGAAGCGGTAATACTGAAATACGCAAGAGCATTAGTCTTACCAAAGGTGTGGGTTCGAATCCCGCTTAGACCTTGGGTGTTTCTATAGGCAAGCTGTAAGAGCTGCGTAGAGTTTGTATTGTCTTAAAAAAACATTTTTTTTCTTTTTTTTTGTACAAATGCTTTGTATTTAATTTGTAATTTTAAACAATTAGACACTCGTGCAAATACGTGTGCTTAAAGGAAGATTTTTGGGAAAACCGGTTTTAACGTACACTTTAATTTTAACAATCGTTTTTGCATAAGGGGTATGGCCGTGTTTTTCGGGCAAAAGTGACTTCTAGGTCGTTAATATAAGCAAGAATACCATCGGGAAATCCCCGTCGCTATACACGTTGATTCAAATATACCTGTACAAGGTATAAACAATTCTTTAAATAAATAGTAACACATTCGTTGCTCTGCTACTTCACAGTTTCGTTTGCCTTCCAAGACGTTGACATTTGTTTGGACCATTCTATAGACCGCATACATAGATATGTATATGCAAAATAAAGAGTTCAGAGCAAAAACTATTGCTTTGGCCGAATTATGTTTGTGAACTAAAGTTAAGCATCTGCAACTTTGAAAAAAGGCCTTTCTTAGCCGTGGTCATCGTTTTAAAAAACTGAATATACTTTTATTCTTTTAGATTTATTTATATTTTATATTTTAAATTAGCAATCGCTAATAAACTTACTTCCGTAAAATACGGTAATAAATATTTCCTTGGCCTGGTGGGTTCTAGCCTATCCTAACCGCTGTAAGTAGGGAGATCGAACGGCTTGTATTCGACCGGTTTTAATCGTTTTTTTTTTAGTTTTGTTGAAGGCGGTTGTTTTCAAATATCCATTTTTCAAATATTAAATAGACCGGTTATTCCATATCGAATAATCTCGAATAAATATTTTTCTAATTGTCAAAACAAAAGTCAAAAAACTAATGAACGGTTGGTGCATTTTTTTATCTTGGACCGGCACTCAGAGTGCATTGTACCGGAACTAGGATATACGGTTTTGGGAGAAAGGTATGGACAGAATAGTGTTTAGTGATATTCGATTTGAATCTTCCCACGTCAAAAGTGACAGGAAAGACCTCGAATTTTGCGCTCTTAAGGCCATGTCAGATAAAACTTTTGCTTCGCGTTGCGTTACAGCTTCGCTTTGACATCTAAGATAAAATGTACATATTTATACGAAACATGCCACATAAAGCACTCTCAATGCAACGCGAAGCGAAAAGTTCGTCAACTCTCAACTTTGCCAAGAAGCTAGAATAATTTTTTTTACTCGCGTCTTCCTTTCTATTCTCTTCCTTTTAAAACAGAAGAACATTGTAAAATATATCGTCAAATAACATTATTGACTTTTTTTTATAATAAAAAAACAAACAATAGCAAAATTATGAAGCACTTATTTTTGGAAAACAACCAGTGCGCGAGTGTTGTCAAAGCTTTTATTGTGTTAGAAACGTCAAGCAAAGCGACAAAGTTCTATGTGACATGGCCTTTAATGATGAACGCGTTGTGTGCGTAAATGGCCGGCTGTCGGGAACAAATTTCCTGATTTCATAAGAGCACATTTTTTTTTTTTTTTTTTTTATCTTGGACCAGTGCTCAGGGGCTATCCCCTACATATGCAATGCATTGCACTGGAACTAGAGAGAAGGATAGGGAAGAAACAGAGAGGTGGTGAAAGTGGTAGAAAGATAGAGCTTAATTCTTGCGCAACTTTGCAGTTGCGTGTAAATTATAAAGCAAAGTTGCGGCGTCTCTGATGTTTTTTTTTTTTTTTTTTTTTTGACGCATTATTTTTAAGCTAATTGAGCGATTTTATTTATTATTTTACTTCGCCGATGTTTTATTGCTCAAATACCGACGAAGGAGAGTGCTGTAGCACAGAAAACTCAGAAAAAACTTTTTTCTGATTTGACCCGTCTGGGATTCGAACCTGGGTCTTTCTGGTTGCAGAGCCAACACGCTGACTACTCGCCATCAGCACCCCCATTTCCCATTATAGTAACGATAGAATAACGAGACGCACGTTCCGACGATGATCAAGGGAGTGAATAGGGTTGGCTACCCTACTGTATCCTATGAGTTTCTTTGCTCTTTCCGGTAGACGTTCTGGTAACTTCCAAATAGTGGCGATGGCTGAAATACTTATCAAATTGACTACAAAACCCAAGGAACACAGTATCCGACTGTCATAAAAATATTTTCGCAGTTTTTTGATGTGTGTTATTGTATCAGTTGTGTCGGTTGTTGTCGGACGGCTTCAGTGGCGAAGAAATAGTCACTGGTCACTGAACAGTACTGTCTTCAGCTGATACAAATCGACAAGTTATTACATCAGAGCGCTCTCCTTCGTAGGCATGGAGTAACATCATCGGCGAAATGAAATAATTAAACACTGATTCAAAATGTGAATGCGTCTTGTTGTATAAATAATGAAGCTTTCATCCACATGTCATCTCTATTACTATTCCTTTCCTTAGTTGCGGTGTATGCATTGCGTACGTAGGAGACATCTCCTGGGCACTGGTTCCAGGAAAAAAAAAAAAATTTGGATCACCGGCTTCGCTAACTGCAGCTATCTTGCATAGCCGGCCTCAATTTTCGTTTTGATTTTATAAAAAAATACTTTATGTATTTAATTAATTATTTAATATATAAACTTCAAAAAAAGGGAAAACAATTTTAAAAATAAAAACTTCCCGAAGATGTTAACCGAAGGTTAACGAAATATCGAAAATAAATATAAAAATAATAAATAAAAAGAGAAAAAACCTTAAAGCTTAAAAAAATAGATTGTTAAAAAAATACTTTATGAGAATATCATAAAGTATGTAATAATTTTCCGGGAAAAAGCACAATTTTAAAATTAAAATCATATATGTTTATATGTATAATTAAAAGGTTATAAGGAAATCGAACGCCTTCGCTCATTTTGGGCCACCCTGTATTAACATACAACTTACCGCCGTATGCAAACACGATTGTTGCGTTCTTTAAAAACGGCTTTAAATACATTCACGTACATCAGGTTAACTTTTTTTTCAGGCTAATCGCTGGGTTCGAGAAGCCAGTCTTCCCGTGTTATTAGTCAGCCACATAATCGGCAACCATTATCTGCTACAGAAATCTAATAGTCGTAGACTAGAATGAAACAAAATATATCGGTGTTGGCTTTGCCGGAATTATTTCAATATAAAGTTCGCGTTTTGAATTCGATATTAAATATTGCTCGTTGCTTTTTGGCACATCCCTGTTACCAATTCATTTACTTCAATTTATAGTAGCAATGTACTTTGTTAATATAATAGTTAAATACATGCGAAAACGCAGTGAAAATTCACAAAAACGTTGCCTCTAACTGCATCCAAAAAAAAAAAAAAAAAACTGCCTGTCCCTTGTACATCCCACTGCTATCGAGGGACTTTAAAAGGATGCAGTTTTATGTTCTACTAAAAATCTGCATGCAATGTTTGAGCACCATAACCATAAGTATCAGCAAATGTCTGCTTTACGTGGCCAGCCACACAGCGACACACTCTTCCACTCAATATAAACTGAAATTTTTTCGACAATTTTTTTAAGGTTCTTCCACGACAGCAACAAATCCAAAAATAAATCAGTTGGTGTTACAGCAACACGCTTTTAACTGCAACAACATCATATGCATAAATACAGCATACAAATGGATTTGATGAAATGTTTCACGTTTTCTGTTTGTTTTGTAAAAAAACAAACGTACATATTTTTATTTCTTTCACTCTTATAATCACAGTCAGAATTAAAAATTATTTTTTCCTTTATTAAACCAAAAAAAAATAAACAAATCCCCTCGCATTGAAAAGTGCGTAAATGAGAGGAAGTTGGTGATAGAAAAACCAAAACCAGGCCCATGCATATGCAATTTTAAGAAGGCGCAAAAAATTTTCACCGCAATGCATCGCCTGCATGCAATTTGGTACTTTTATTTTGTTTTTAATTTTCCATATGAAGCAGAGAACAGTCAAAACATAGTGCGTATGAGGATTTTTTATTTACAAAATACGAAATGACAAGCAAATTTTTGTTGCATTATTTTTTTTTTTTGTGACCAACAATGCCTGACGATTTATATTCTCATATCTACCCAGCGAGTCATGCCAACAAACCTGCCTGGCTAAACTGAAATGTAGGATGGATGATCCTGCACCCACAATTCCATTCATGGCAGCACGCATACAATAACATGTTGCAGCTGAAAAAGTAAAGTGTCGTTTTTTAACTAAACGTTTAATAAAAAACTGCGAATAAAAAAAAAATTTATGTATGTACGAGTATGTATATTGTGCTACAGGAAAAAGATAAAATGACCATGCATTTTATGGCTTCAAATATCAAATAGTCAACATACGGCCACCAAAAAAAGTTACTAAAACACCCAGGAGAACCACCAAAAATATGTATTTTTTAAAAGTTGACTGACTCTTCGCTGTTTAACCGAAAGTGGGCACTTTTTTATTGGAATGCGTGAGACAAAGTTTTATTTTTATTTTATTTGCTAAAAAAAAATGTTTTTTAATTTCGTGCGTACTGCTGCATACAAGTTTATGTTTTAAAAATTGTTATACCAACAGACGATACATGCATTATTTAAAACATATATAACATTTTTTTTTTCTCTTGGCAACAATAATGCGCTTACGCAGTGCAAGGATTCATGAAATCCTCTTCCGTTAGGCTTTTTTGATAAATTTAAATTTATTTTATTTTTAAATAAATAAAATAATGCTACCCGATGTTGACTTGGCATCATTGCCATTCCATGCTCGTTAGAGTGCATGGAGAGAGAAGTATTTAAAAAGATCTCTTCCAACCAAATTTTGTTAAATACTTTAATTGCAATTGAAGATACGGAAACCTTTGTCTATCAGCGGCTGAAGTCTACTATAGTATCGGTTATAACAGATGAAAAAACTTTTATTGACAACAATACATGATTGACGTTATCATATTCCAGAAAAGGCCTGAGCTACAAAATAATGAAAATCGACTTTTTGATTGATAACATTCTTATCAAGAAAATTGTGAAATGCCTAAGTGCAAGCGTATAAATTAGTTTGAAAGTATTTTGCTTCTCCCTGTAAAATTTTTTGTGAACTCATATGACGATATGTCTTTCTTGAAGAGCGAGAAACAGCAATGGAAATGGGGAATAGTTGAAATTTGCTGCAAAATTATTTCGTTGCTCTCTATAAATTTTTAAACATTTCATTTCATTTCATTTCTCTTCATTTCATAAGATTTAATAGAAACGAAGTAATTTGGAATAATTTTTTTACTTTTACAGGGTGGCGCAGAATGAGCCATATCGTTTAAATGGTTTATCACTTTTTTATTTATGCGATTATATATTTTTTTTTTAAATACAGTATATTATTGGTTAAGTTTTAGTAATTAGCTTTGAAAAATGATATCCTGTAAGTGATGTCCATTTTCTGTTTCGCACATACGTGCTCTTTTTAGCATATTTTCCATAACTTCTCGCAAAATTTCGGGTATAATGGCCATGATTTCAGTTCGAATGTTGGTTTTTAGTTGGAGTATGGTTCTTGGTTTGTTGACGTACGCTCTTTTTTCGAATATCCCCAAAGAAAGCTGTCAGGAGCTGTTAAATCAAATTAAAATTCAATTATTTTTGTTAAAATTTTGTTAAAATTTTTTAAATTATTTTTAATTTTGATAAAATTCTATTATTTTTGTACGTTGTTCGATCGCGTAATGATTCATAATTAATTCCCCTAAACTTCTTCACTAAATGCTGAAAAAAACAAAGGAAAAATAATAATTAAAAAAGTTATATAAAGAGTTCAAACCATATAGCTTATTCTGCCCCACCCTGTACTTTTTTAACTTCCCGCAATAGAAACTTACTAATTTAATCCCAATTTTGAAAAATCGAGTTGTCATTAAATTTTGATGCTTAGAGGTCCATTGTGTGTGTGTGTGTACGAAAACATTTAATAACATAAGAAGACGTCAACGTATCGGAACGAAATATAAAATGATATTGAGTTCATTTACATGGTCAGTAGATTTCGAAAAGACCATTTTCGAAAATTTGCTTTTTCTAAATAAATATTTAACTACCAAAGAGCTCTTAACATCAAAAAGAGGCGTAGATGATAAATTTGGAAAAAAATTTTTTTCTAATAACTGCAAATCGAGTTTACATAGATATCCTCCGGTTTTTATAGACTTTAAAAATGTATCGGATGCCGAAAATTTTACAAAAATCTGTAAAGTGGTTGTTCGAAACATATTGATTGATGTCGAAAATTTTCGAAATTGTTATTGTAATTCCCTGTCATCGATTTTCGATACGCATTAATTTTTCTGGACTTATAAACCTTTATCGAATGCTGAAAATTTGCGGGATAGCCTTCCAGGTCACCCGATTTGTTTTTATCTTTTACCAGTATTCAGGGGATATTTCCTACATATGCAATGCAATGCACTGAAACTAGATATAGAGAGGGATAATGTAGATAGTAGACAGGTGGTGAAAGTTGTAGGACGATATGGCTTAATTCTTGTGCAAGTTTGCAGTTGCATGTGAATGCAAATACCGACGAAGGAGCGTGCTGTAGGGCAGAAAAATTAGAAAAAGTTTTGGATTTGGCTGGTTGCATAGACAGCACGCTAACTATTCATTCACCAACAACTCCATTTAAGTATACATTTTACTTAAATGAGCAAAATAAATTTTTCTTACAAATATTCTGAAAATCTAATACAATTTCGGTTTTTAAATGCTCATTCCGTACCAGCACATATAAGAAAAATTTTCTAACATTTTGTCATATTTTATTTTCATATAAAATATTTAGGTGCTTTTTGTTTACCTGCACTTTTCGTATAACTTTATCTCGTTTTCCAACTATTTTCATATAAGAAGAATTAAAAAAAAATTAACCGACTTACAAAAGCAACTAAAAAGTAAAAAATATTAAAATTTTAATTTTGTATGCGTTTATCTTGAAAGGGTAGAGGAAATTATATAAGATTTTTACACTGGGTCAATGTGTACATCGTATATCGTTTTCTTGCAAAAACTGAAAAATGCAAAATTTTTAGGTGCCTCTACATACTTTTCTGTAACGATTTTTAAGTTTTTGCTTTTTTCTAATTATTGTCAGAGTAAATAGAGTTTCTCAAAATCCCCCCCAAAAAAAATTATGTAAATATGTATATCACATAGTCAAGTAGCCCAAATTTTATATCTGTAACAATTCGTATGTCATAAGATAACAATGGAAAACCATTATTTTTTTGCACACACACAATCCCACATACAATAACCACAGAAATGAGAAACAATTGATCTTGAGTGTGCATCCATGAAATACATTTTTGTACGTAGTGAAACAGCATATAAAAATACTATATATACAATATGTATTGGCAATGACTGAGAAATTTTATAAATATGTACATATGTACATACATATGTATGTATGTACATATGCCTATATATATTTATGTACGTACATATCGCTGTAAGAGATGAAGCCCCAAATAGCTGCATATATTTTCGTCTCAAATCCAAATGCGAAACTTTTGTAGTTGTAGTCGAATATCATCGAAATGGCAATGAATTAAAATAAAGAAAGAATAAAAAAAAAAACTTCAACTAAAACGCATCGGTGCACATAATTGCAAACAAAAAACGATCCATACAAGGGATGAGACATGTTTTGGGAGTTGGGGGGCTGGTGATCAACATTGAGAAATTTGCGGTCGGGCACTGTACACAACAAACACTATACAAATCCCAGGACCCTATTTCTTAACAGACAAGCCAACAAAGAAACAGAAACAGCTAAATTTTGATGATGACAATGATGATGATGATGATGAGGATGATGATGAGGATGATGATGACGATGATGAGCTGTAATGAAACTAAGATTTTCTGTAAAGCGACCAGTTGAGATTTCTCCAAAAAGTAAAATATAATACAACAAAGAACTGGTTTAATAATACTGAAATTTTGATTTAGTCGTTTTGTAGTATTTTTTTTCTTCCAAGTATAAAAGATTGAAATTACCAAAAAAAAGCACACAAAATTTTTTTTTACTAAAACACAAAAAAAATACTACAATCTACTGTGTAAAATTTTAGGCATTATATTTTGTTATGTACAACAAAAATTAAACAAAAAGAAAAAAAATTAAATTACATACTTGACTGATATACTATGCTGTATAGTACTTTAAAACAGTATACAAGATCGTATACGCCTCAAAAATAGCACAGTGCCCTCGAAAGCTAAATATTTGCATGGAATTTCCCCAAATATGTTCATAAAGAAAAACAATTCCGGTTTGGTGTTAAAGAATCATAAGAAATGTTGATATTTGTTTGCTACTATTTCATAGAAAAATTATTTTGGAAATTTTCTTTTCATTCGTATTAACACATCTTAAGAACATCTAACTAATCTTTTGCAAGATTATCTTTATGAACATTGTTTTGCCATAATATTTTAATTTTTATTTTTTTTTCCATAATTTGGGATAAATATGCAAATTAATCATAAGGCCATTCAAACATGCCACCAGACAATCTGCAGAAACTCCCAACGTCTAGGCGAGAATCGAAACTGCAACCTCCGGACTGATAGGTGATAGGTTCACAAATTTTCATGTATTCATTCATGTATTTTTCGTGTGCATTCTCATTACCTCTTTCTACCGTAAAGTCAAACATTCCGGAAGAAAAATTCTATGGTAAAAAAATTTCATTCAGTTAAAATATCTAACTACAGGGTGGGCCAAAATTCACGCCTGCGTGTAAAAATATGATGTTCGATGAATAAAATCTAAAAAAAATAATAAAAAATAATAATAAACAAAAAAGTGTTGCAAATTTTAACACGCAGGCGTGACTTTTGGCCCACCCTGTATTTCCGGAAATATTGAAATTTATATCTCAAGGTATGTCAACTAGGTAGGCAATGCATTGCAACGGAACTAATTGAAAAGAGACAGAGCAGAGTCAGTTGCTGAAATGATTGCTGAATGACGAATAAGAATTCGAAGATTCAAAAGGTATGCCATCTATGCTAGTTGGTTGACAAATAAAAAACGTACTATGTAAATTAATATTGCTTTTTTTGGTACTATCTACTATTGTTATTTTTACTTATTTTTGGCATTTTGAAAAAAAAATCTTTCCCGATAAAAATATACGAAATGTATTATTAAAAAAATTATCTTAAAAAAAATTATAAAAAGTAATTTACATATGTAAATATTAAAAAGTATTCGGCATTCGCAAAAATATTGTAAATTTCGCAATTAATTTGAAATATCGTGTGCTAAATTCCTTCTGTTACGATCGCTCTAATGATTCAAAATATTGCAACCACTGTACATTAACAATCAGTCGTCCGTCTCCTTTGCCGTAACGATTTCGTCTATATTCATATATCCGTATGTCCGATTGTATTCACACACATTTTGTGTGTGCATAGTTCCAAATTTTAGCAAATGACTTCATATGAACGACATACAGGAATACATAAAACTTATAAATATACGATTATATACTTATATATCTCTGCTGTTTCTGAGTATTTTTTTTTATCTACAACTTGTATTTTATATTATTTCTTTTTAATGTTTTTTTTTTGCTCACATTCGGGCGTCGAACGCACTACGAGGTTAACGGCTTCAATGCAACATTTTTTCTTCAATGCTGTTATTATGTTGTTTTTGTTATTTTTGTTTTCTTAGTTGAAATATGAGAAAACAAAAAATTACGTCGAAATAACATCGTTTCTAAATGCAATACTCGACAAACGAGAAGTAAAAAAAAAAAAAAATGACACATACACACCCATAACAATTCTCCCATACAAATCGAAAAGCAGCTCTCAAAGTACCGAAGATCTACGAAAAACATAGTCGTGTATTATTTGAAATACTTTTTTATGCAATTTTGATCAGAATGATGCACAAGGTAAAAAGGGGACACTGCTATAGTGGTAAATTCAAATGAAGAGAATGTGTGAGAGTGAGTTGAAATAAGAAAAGGTGGATTAAACTGATTTTGGGGTTGAAGAGAATTGAGAAAGTTGTTTTTAATGGGACACTAATTTAATTTAATTGTGAAAGTATTGTAAATTTATAAAGAGATTTTTAAGTTTTTTTTCTTTATTATTTTGCAGAGGGAAGATTAACGATTTTTCAAATACTGATTTCTAATGTAACAAATTCTTTAACAAAATTATTTATTATGTTTGTAAAATTGTTACAATGCAATTTGACGGATATTTATGAAGTTTCAAGGAGTTGAACTTTGAGATATTCAAAATTGATGTGTGTATCTATGCAGCTGTATATACAGGGTGGCTGATGAAAGCCGATACCGAAAGAAAACTTGATAACTTTTTTTCTATCTAAGTAATCTGGATTTTTTTTTTTGGTTTTTGCAGATTGATTCTTAGATTTAACGAAAATGAAAAGTGGGATACTGGAAAAAGAATGCCGCTTTCACGCATTGGCGCCCGTAGTTTTGGTTCAACTAACTAACAGGCTCATTTCCAGAAACTCAACCTCCCGGTGTCCCCCCAGATCGCCTGACCTAACTCCATCGGACTTTTTCTTGTGTTGTTATTGTAAACAGGAAGTGTACAAATGGCAACAGACAAATGTGGAAGAACTAAAACAATCAATTCCAGCGATAATAGCTGCAGTTCCAGCGTTAACTTTGCGGGCAGTAATGAACAATTTTTTGCTAAGATACCGCACATGCATCGATGAGCAGGACGGCATTTAAATTCGATTATCTTTAAAACTAATTCAATGTGCTTTCAAATAAAAAGAGATTGAAAATATTCCATGCATTGCAAAAGAAGTTATTCCAGTTTCTTAATGTAGCAAAAGTCATCAGCCACCCTGTACATGTATACAGTGTGGACACAAATTAATAGACCGTTACAGTAACTTGATTTCTTTTCATGTTACATTCTTTGTTTTCATGCTTTCTCGTTTTAACACAATTTCGATGTTATCTTAACGGTCTTCTCACTGCAAACTTATTTTAACTTTCAGACTGTGAACGGTTTGACGTGAATCAATTATAATACTCAGGTGTAAAATCTAATGCTAAAAATTGCATCAAATAATGTTTTGCTGTTTTTATGAATTTTTCGGTTTTTATTAGTTACTATTCCCAGTTAATATACAAATCAGATAGTATACGGAATGGTAAATTTGATCTGAATAAAATTAAAAAGAATAAATAGTAAAAAATTTTGCTTTCGTTATTCACACTCTTCTTAAATGTGATTTATCATCACTCACATTTATGGATTGCAAAGAATGAGAATAAAATGAGTAAAATGGGCATCTTCCTGATAGAAATGTTTGTTCTTTAATTTTTGAGTTTTCACATATTAAACTACAAAAAAATTTCTTCTATTTGGTAACAGAATCAGTGAAGGGAAATGGGTTTTTCGTTTCGGTATTAACAAAAATTTTTTTCACTATTTTTTACATCCCAAATTAACGAATTAAAATTTTTGTTAACAAAAATTTTTATTAACCTCATTTGGATATATAGCATGTGCAGATATGGAAAATTTAGCAATCTTTAACTTAAATTTGATTAGGGTTAAGTGCTTCACAACAACTTATTTTATATTAAGACGACTTACCATACCTGTCATCAACTAATATGAAGAGAAATTGCCAAAATATTGCAGATTTGGTTTGGTTGTAGTCACTTGACACCACTTGCAACTTATCAAATTGTATGCATTCAAACTTGTTTTATTTTAATTTGATAAAAGGAAAGCCAAAACATGAACACAAAAGAGCAGTGTAGATATCAGAGAGTGAAGCACAAAGAGTGAAAAAGTCAGGTTTCAAATGAAAGAGTTAATTTAACTCTAAACAGACAACTGTAGAATATGAAAATAAAAAAATGGAAAAAAATAAAAGATCTTATAAAAGTATTGATAATTTTAATTACAAGTTTCAAATATGTCTTAAAATATTTCAACATAATGAAAATGTTGAAGCCTTTAATATAACCCTTTTATTATAACTTTTTTGTTTATCTTTCTTTGACTAATGGCATTTCTATTTTACATCACCCTGTTTTCTTCACTATTTTTTACTCACTTTATCGTTGCATTCCTAACTTCGTTAGTATACAGAATTTGCTATAAGAGTGTTTTTGGTGTTTTTTTTTTTTTTAAATTCAAATAAAATTGCAGAAGAGTCAGAACGGGTAGTGTCTCCGGCCCTGCGACTGTGTTGGTTTAATTTGCCGTAGCTCTTTGCGAGAGTGTGTGTCATTCGTAAAGCCCCTCTCTTGCCTAAAAGACATTTCTAGAACTGGCTGCCAACGTTAGATGCAATTTTGCTGTTTTGCTTTCGTTCTTAAACTCTAAAACTTGTTGTTTTCTAAAGCTGATCAAGCAAAACTGTACATACTTATTTGTGTTCTTTGTTTTTTTTTTTGTCAAAATTTCAGCAAAATACCAAAAAGAAAATTAAAAACATTTGTTTCTATAGTATTTTCAGAAAAGCATTATTCTAAAGAGAATGCTTTGTTACTGAATAAACGTAGTGGATGCTAACACGATTTTGTTGTTGGTTTTTCGTCGTTTTTTTTTGTTTTATTTTTGGGATCAATGCACTCTATTTTGGAGATTTTTCATTTTGGCCTCTATGACGAATTTATAACACCAAATGGCATTAACTCATGCATGTACATATGTACGTAGTATGTTTGCATATACATATGTATGTATGTATGAGTAGAAGAAAGTATGCTAGAAATAGCCCACAGGAAATGACAATACTAAAACTGTACTGATTTGCTATTGACTTAGTCTTCACTACTAGTGACTTGTTATACCCCAGGCAATGTAATTTAATATAGACATTAAACATACATATGTGTGTTTTTTTTATGGGGATGACCCCTACATATGCGATGCATTGTGCTGGAACTTGAGGAAAGGGATTATAGGAGATATGACAGGAGGTGAAGCTTCACTTTGCTCGTGCTATACAATACCGACGAAGGAAGCCGCCGTGATGTGCCTGTGGATTGGTAGCAGATGCAGTCGATACTGTTCAGTGACCAGCGACTACGCCTTCGCCACTGAAACTTTCCGACAACAACTGACACGAAGACACATTAATGCACATAAAAAAAATGTGAAATGTTTTTATCACTTAGTATGAAACTGGGGTCAAAGTCAGGAATTTTTGGCTTTGTAGTCAACGTGCAGACTACTTCAGCAATCTGCACCCTCAATCTACTACTGACGTTGGTTCTATGTAGTCAATAGGGTAGAGTAGATAGTTCTTATGAGAAACTGAGAGCAACGGCTTTTATGTTCATCACAACAAAATAAGACAATAAAAAATTGTTTTGCTGCTGTAAAGAGTTAGAGACGTTCTCTTCTCTTCAAATACAAAATAAAAAGAGTAAACGATTCGTTGACAATGTCATCAAAATGTCAAGAAAACCTATCGGTAAAAGTATGGCCTTGGAGATTTGGTTCTTTTGGTAAAATTATTTATACGAGTATACTCGTAAATTTATTTCACAATAAGTATTCTTGTCTTACTAGTGGGAGATTAAATTTTTTCTCGCAAAGTGAGGCTGTGCTAAACGCATTCGATGGCAGTGATTTCAGTCACAAATCAATGCTGAAATACTACTTAACCATAGATCGTCTTAGGACTTGGGTACCGAGAAATTAAGGACCCAACAGTATTGAGCAAGCGAATGGCCAAGTCAAACAAGTTGCTGCCATGACAAGGTAATTTTAGTTATTGGAGCAGTATTGAGCTTCCTTCTTACGAGCGCGGTTAAAATAATTTAACATATTACGCACCAATGATTTCAGGTATCATAGAAATTTTAAATATAAAACATTTTTTTGGCTCTGTTATGCATCAATCCAAGTTTGAGGATGGCGAAGGTCGAAGTAGTCTGCACGTTGACTACAAAACGAAAAATTTTCCTGGGTTCAACCCCAGTTTCAGACTCATAAAAATATCTCGCATTTTTTTCTGATGTGCATTTCTGTGTCTTTGTATCAGTTGTTGTCGGAAGGTTTCAGTGGCGAAGGCATAGTCACTGGTCAGCAATATCCAATCCACAGGCACGTCAAAACGCCCTCATTCGTTGGTATTGTGTAGCACCGGCGAAGTAAAATAATTAATAAAACTGCCTACTAAAAATTAAGCTTTAAAATTTAATACGTCTCCTTCACATCAGAGACGCTACAACACTGCTGTAAAAACAAATAACGTGCAAAAAGCGGTGTCGTAAGATAGTGAAACTTCACCTCCTGTCATTTCTCCTATTATACCTTTCCTCTACTTCCAGCACAATGCATCGCATGTGTAGGAGTCATCTCCTGGTGCTGGTCCAAGATAAAAACAAACAATCCACATTTTTTTTGTCTGCTAGTTTAAAAGTTTCCTTAGCAGCAAAAAGTTTTTTTCTAACTTTAGTTATCAATTCTCTTTGGGAATGCATCAAAATTAGAAGTTTAAAGTTTCATGTGTTCAGAAATGTTAATTTAACTAATTATTTGTCGGAAACTTGTAAAATTAAACGGTACAATCTTTGTCACTGCATTAGCAAATAAACCAAATTAGCTGATTAGTAATCAATATGGTTTTGTTAATTGTCGTTCTACAAACCATTAGTCACATTAAGTTAAGCTCTCGAGGTCGCTGGTAAAAAGAAATTTCAGTGTCCGACAACTTAAGTCCTCAAATTATCCTTTGTGCAGAAGGTAGGAGTGGACAAATGAGCCGGTGAGGGAAGGAAAGAGAACAAGACATGAACGACATGAAAGATGGACAGAAGTATAGAGAAGGAAGAATTTTTGAGTAAATTTAAATTATTAGAAATTTCTGGCGATTTTACAACCTACTGAAGCGGGCGGTGTTCATTTAGTAGTAGGTGCAGTAGATACAACATGAAAATCGAATTATCACGTGAAGCAATGGAAACGGCTTAAAATTAAAATTCAAAATTCCATCAAAAGCGATGAAAGAAAAATAGAAATATTTAAAATAAATTTTTATATGAGTAAAATTTGAACCGGTAGTAATAGTTCTGATGTTGGTCTTATTTTCATTTTGTTATCTGAATATAATGCCTCTACAGTTGTATTTGAAGGCAATTGAATTTCAGAATTTAAATTGCACGGAATCGTTCCATCACTAATATTTCACCAATTTATGGAAAAATGTAATTATGGAAAGAGACTTTTAAAGCCCTACAATCGACCAGGTTGCATTCGAACGCTACACACGTAGGGGAACTTTGATACCGTTACATTGGGCTGCATTATGTGCGCAATGAATTGGCAATATCTCCCGAAAAGGGGTGAAAATTTGCTCCTAATTGGCCCCACTCACTGGCCAAACGGTTACTTTATCCCACCAGGGAAATATCGGATAAGCTGCTTTCGCAGACTTAAGGCTTTTCATAGTGTACTTTGCAGGGCATTGTGGCCTGAGATACCATTTGAAGAAAATTTGTCTATTTGAGACAAATGTTTATCGATTTTCTGACGGTGGCTTTGAAAGCTCGGAACACGTTCTCTGCTTTTGCCCCTTACTCGGCGGACAGAGGCTTCACACTTTAGTGGCTTTGTTGTATTTCCACGGGCATTGTGGAAAAACCAAACCCCAAATAGTGCTTCGATTCCTTAGGGGCCTTAGGATAGCGATATATGTAATGGGCTTAGCTCAATAGATCTTCTTGGCTGGCTGTATTTTCTGGCGCGGATAACAATATAATAATGTCTGATAGCGTTCAGGGGAAATAGAAAAAATCTTTAAAAATATTTCACAATATTATAACTTTAGTTCCCTTAACATTTTTATTATACAGAATGGATTATTATTTACCTTTTAACATCATTTGGATGTTCTTCACTGACGTGACAGCAAAATCTGAGCTTAGAAATTCAAGCAACAACACACAAAATGCACGCAATACCATAGTTTCAAATTATGACTGAGAGGTTATTTATGCACAAATTTATATTTAGCAAATCCAAGACTTTAACAAACATTCTAACCTGCGTGTTCGTTTGTATTTATGGTCGTCTGGTTTATCTTGTCAATAAGCTGTCAAATTTGATTAAAATTATAAAACTTTTTTAAATGATTGGCCGCTTAGCAGGAAAAGGAAAAAAAAACCCCAAAATTTTTAACATCCTGTTTATTTGGGTAACAAATCAGTAGTTTAAAGGTAGCATGCAGTAGAATTGTAATTCCTTCACACCTTTATATATGACTTGAAAAAAAAAACAGTTTATTCCCCAATCATCATAAAAATACACTTTTAAACTTTCAAATTCTTTGAGCCAGCACATTTTTTCTGTGCCTTTTGTTGGCCGCTTTGACCTACATTTTATACAGTTAAGAAATCTCCATCAATTCTCCGAATCAAAATGTTCTGTTTTCAAAACATATTCGTACATGTACGGATACAGGTATTTTTTTGTTTGCTAACATTTTGCCGAAACTAAAAAAATCACTGACCTTTACATAAGTGCCATACGCATGTATTTATATGTACGTACGTATGTATGTACATGCAAACATACAAAGAAAAATGTGTATAAGTACAGTCCTTAATATGATTGATTTCAATATAAATTTTATTCGGGCTTGGGTTGTGAACTTTTCTGTGCGGTTTTTTTGGATTCCAATTGAGGGGGTTGTCTTTCGTTAAGGTAAGTTAATTGTAATGCCGTTATTAACTTATCCTTACGTTTATATCAATAATTTGGCATAGAGGAAGAGATCAATTGGTTCAACAACGTTTGGATTCCGAAAAAATGTTACCATGTCCCCATGTAAAAACCAAGCTGAGTTACTGCTTTCATCGATGCACTATGATAAAACCGATGCTGTTGATGTCATGGACCAGAGTACACTAGAAACCGCTATAAAACGTTGGCCATTTTTATTATTTTTGAATATTTTTCATATAACGGTATTGGCTATTTATAAATTGTACTACGTGAACAACTACATGATCCCAAATTCTGCAAACAGACGAAAACTTATTCTGTGGAAAGGGACTGAAGAAATGTGCATGGCCGTCATAGTGTAAGATGCACTCAATCGTCAAATAAGTAAGCACTTCAAACCAAAAATTGCTATAGAGAGTACCAGAATAGTCCAATAGAAATTATTCGCGAAAGCGAACCATCAACATCGACTGCAGCAGGATCGAGGAAGCCAGTAATTGGATCTTGCTATTTATGCAAGAAACCAATGCAGCTGGAACAAATAGCGTCTGCATTCCTTGTGACTGTAATAATTAACTAATTTTTATCCATATTTCTTGATACTTAAAAATTATCCGTAAAAATTTCATGATCAAATCTTTGAGCGGCCTCTTATTCCTTAATTCTCTCATATAAAAACCATTGAATACACGGATAGCCCGGTTATGTATTTGCGTAGGTATCATATTTGGAAGCTAATAGGTATGGAATCATTGACCAGAATTTAGTAAATGGTTAACAAAACGAAATAAAATTACTTCAGTTTCCTAGACCCAAAGTTTCAATGGTCTATTCGTATTGGTTTGGCAACTACAAACGTTTAAAATTGCTAGTGGACACACGGATACCCGGTTATGCATTCTAGGGTTAAGGTTGTACATTATGGCGGATGAAAGAAAGATATGGTGGATAATTACTATAACGGGATACTTAAAGTCAGTGGCTATTGGTGCGAAACGATAGTCTTCCTGAGACAAAATCATTCTTGAAGACCCCACTGCAAATGTGCAAAGATATAGAAAAAAGTTTAGAGAAATCTCTTTTTTTAAATTGTTTTCCAAAAATACTTTAGCTTTTACTTCGGTGGCTTATATTTATCTTGGACCAGCAATCAGCAGACGACCCGTACACATGCAATGCATTGTGCTGGAACTAGAGGAAAGGGCTAATAGAAGATATGACAGGAAGTGAAGCTTCACTATCTTATACTTCTGCTTTTGCGCGTTCTTTGTTTTTATAGCAGTTGTAGCGCCTCTGATGTCAAGGAGACGTATTAAATTTTTTTAAGCTTCGTTTTTAGTAGCAGGTTTTTTTAGTACCGACGAAGGAGTCAGTTGAAGCAGTAACTGTTCAGTGACCACTGACTACGCCTTCGCCACTGAAACTTTCTGACTACAACTGACACAAAGACACACTAATGCACATCAAAAAAATGTGAAATGTTTTTATGGGGTCAAACCCAGGAAATTTTGCTTTTGTAGTCAACGTATAGACTACTTCACATATCGCTATTTAGTGAATCTTCAGTTAAATTTTAACAAACAATAATTATGCAAATTTTTTTGGCTGAAGTAGTTAACACATTTAGTATATAAACCGAAAGTCCTGGGTTCAAGCCCTACACTCTACCAAACATTTTTTCTCACCGTTATTTGAGAAATTAAATCAAAATGGCGCTGTCTTAGCGCGTAACTCTGCTTTACAAATTTACAAAACGCGCAACTGCGTTGTGTAAGAATTGAAAATTAATTACTTTACCAGCGGTTAGTTCTCTACGTTATCCGTACTACGTTATAGTACAGTGAACTCTCAAAAATTAGAACCACTCTGTGCTTTGGGTGATTCCAAATTCGAAATCTTTTCTTCCCTTAAAAAGGGGAAGTAAATTATTTAACGGGTTATTTTATTACAAAATATTATTTTTAAGTTTTATTCGACCTCTTTTTTATATTATGTAATTGTATTAAGATAATCAAGATTAAAGGAAATTTTTGAAAGGAAAATGAAATATTTTTTCTTTCTATATATAAATTTCCGTTTTCAATACAGACATGTTGCAGATTAGAACTGTTTCAACAGATCAGAGAATACATTTTAAGGCAGATTTGTTTAAGGTTGTTTACAGATATTTATTTTATAAGAAGGGAAAATAGAATTAGACTAAAAATATTATATCCAGTTGTTTGTCTGTGTATATTTGTATATTTTGTAAAAAATTTTTGATATTGTTAACACAATATTTGCAAACAAAAACTTCTCATTTATTTATATGCAGGTTTAATATACATATATCTCTAGTTGTTCTAAGTAAAATGCGGGTAAAGGTTCCCTGAAGATCTGCATTAGCGATTAGTGAAATGCACATAGTAATTTTTAGTAAAATTCCCAAAAAAGTCTACAGAAGAATAAGTATTTTATTTTTCTTTAAAAAATTTACTTTAAGCTTGATTATCTTAATTAATATAATTATTATTATAAACAAATTTTTTTTTATAAATATTTAATTTATTCAACGTTAGTCAAAATTAAGTACGATTATTTATATATGTTTGTTATATGGTTAATTGGTCTATATGCACATTTCATTTGGTGTTAATACCAAAATCTTCAATAGGCCTTTAACAAAATTCTTGAAAAAGCGCAGAAATTTCACATGTTTATACAAGAACTCTCAAAAAAATCTTTGAGAATTACGAAATATACAAACAAAACAAACCCAATAGATTCTTTAAAATTTTACTTTGTACAACAAACATTTTATTATAAGATTTAAATCTATTTAATTTTTCTAAAGCTTTTTTGAAAAAAGTTAGAAAAAAATGGAAATAAAAAAGTAAATTTAAATCGAAAATTTTAATATAGTTAAAGCAAAGAATTAAGCTACTTATCAGCATTAATAAAATCTTGCATATCACACATGTCAATCAGGTAAAGCGCCACCACATTCGTTCTTTATTACGAAATATCTATTTAAAAAAATTCTTTGACGAAAATGTGCTTTAATGGGACCTTTATTGTAATATATCCAAATATCACAACATTTAATGCGTAATTAAAAAGTCATTCTCATGGTATTTAAGTCTTTATAAAAGAAAACAGTTCTTACAAAAAAAGACGTTCTAACATGCAATAATTAATATTCTATTTGAATTATTAAGCACTAAACTTTTCTGCCAGTTTATCAACAAAGTTGATTGTTTTGAGGTGTTTTTCACACACTCACTCTATATGCCGTCACTCGTCAGAGTGTAACAAATCATTTTAATTAACTATTTTCATTAACTCTTAATTATAATAATACCCTTAAAACACACAACATAAAACCAGTTGTTTTTTCCCCCGAAAATAACACAGCCATCCAATCATCCATCACACAAACACATAATTTGCCAAAAACTTAAAATTTGAAACCACTTAATATTTGATTTTACGCACACATCATTTAAAATCTAAAAAGTTCAAAAGTTCAAAATACTTAAATCGTCTTAGAAAACATACACTGACGACCCAAACCACATCACATACGACCACACACACACACACACGCACACACACCGAGAAACATAAACATCAACAGATTCAAACAGTCAGTCATTTCATTAGGAATCCTTTCACTAAAGTTACAGGAGTTACGTTTAGTGTTAATAGAGTCATACGTAGTTATAAAGTCCCATTTACGGTTGTAATGTTTATGTGTATTTAATTATGTGCTCTTTTATCCCTCATAAAATTTTCCAACTTTTCCTGAGAATTTAACCCAAATTCATCATAAAATCACTTTAAATAACAACTCCTTTCCTCTTGGCACTGACACACACACACACACACGCTGATAGACATACAGTTATTTAGATATTGTAAATAGTATAAGAAACATGTGTGTATTTTAATTCAGTCCCATCCTCAGCATAGTCATGCTAATGCGTAACGAAAGTTTGTGTGTGTGTTTATGACCTTTTGGCATTAGATTTCATCACCTTTACAACAACCACCGTTGTCCCATTTCAACCGCCACTGAGCTAAACCAAAAAAAAAAATAGAAAAAAAATTACAAGTGAGTGAAAAACCAGAAAAGAGTTAAACAAGTTTAACCCATTTCCAAAGGACTAAATAGTGTCAGCATATCATTTCATCATTATTACAAACTTGTCGGCCTGCCTACTTCTTTAGACTTTTACTGTCTGTCCTATTGTTCACTTAACTGATACGGGACATTTGATAAGTAATCCTTTTTCAGGACATGCACATACTCACATGCCGAAGGCGGTAAATCATGCTAATTCTACACCAAAGAACAACTCACCCCATTTGTTGTATGTGTCCTTATTTTTCCTTGTTGTTACTTTGACTCCTTTTTTATGGCATTTTAAATGTTTCCTGTTCTAAACAACAAACCGGACACCATACGTCCTACGAAATAGGAAAAAAAGAGTAAAATAAAAATCATAGAGCAACACAAACCTACACATGGCCATCGAATGGTCAGCCACATTAGCTTTAAGGGTATGATTATGTCTTGCTATGAAACTTAAGGACTTAAATAGTAAAAAAAAAACACACACAAACAAGTTACATACTTTGCTTTTCACACAGAGGCCTAAAGTAGTGTTTTCGTTTCAAATTAAAAAACAAACCTCGCGTAGACAAACTCGCTTGTACCAGGGCATTATTATAGCGGCAAAAATTCAAATTTTCAACTCTCGCTTTCTGAAAAATATTCAAGTTTCAATTCTTAACCCATTGACAACATATGTACATACATGCCAAAAATTAAGTTTAAATATAAACAGCGGGGAATATTTAAAATTTTTTGTGGTAAAAAATTGCTACAAGGAAAAAGTGATTTTTTTTCTTCTAAAAATTAATTATAATTAAATGTTTTCCTAAATGGATTAAGGGTTCGACCAAACGACTTGCGGGCTGTAATATCGATGTGTGAACCAACTCAGCAAACAGAACCCTCAAATTAATAACAGAGTAATTTCGGACCTTAAAATTTCTAGACTTATTTTAATCAAAATGATGTGCAGTAACGAGTTTTCCACCAAATGCAACGCTGATTTATGATTATTGATATTTCAGTTGATCTCGTTTGTTGTTATTGTTGTTGCTTTTTGTGGTGAAGGCCACGTGGGAGTGAGGCTGCGTTTAACTGGTATAAAATTAATTAAATTCATTTTCCACGCTTCTCACATTCTTTGAGTGTGTTTCTATATTCGTTCCTCAATTTTATTAAACCAAAGCAAGGATGTGTCATCAAGCCTGACACTACTCTCTTTTGGTTTCCGATACATAGAAAAATTGTCGGCTTCGCTAGGGACTTATATAATGCGTTTTCGATCTCATTGCCATCTAACACCGTGATTAGGCGCAATAAGCTGAGCCCTTACTTCTATGGTAAACGCTCAGAAAAAAGAAATAAAATATTACCCGCAAGAAAATCTGATGGCTGGTCATTGAAAGGTCGACATATATGACGCCAGGCATGCTTGCTCGCAGGGTCCACAACACATGCTGAATCGACTGTCGGGAAAAGTATAGCAAGGAGACGCATTCTCAACTGATCGGTGAGTTTACTATAGATTACCACAATGCTTAGATATATAGTATATCTCCTCACTGGATCCAGCATTGGATCTTGAACTTTTCTTGGGTTAAGTGCTCAGCAATCAGTAGGTGGTGGTGTCGTCAAAAGGGAATCTTGCCGACCAACTTTCTGTATAGAAACTATGCAGCCCTAAAAACTTTTTCACCTTTTGGCCTTTTAAATTTTCTTCAAAAAAAAAAAAACCAAATCGTAACTGGCTGCAAATAAATAATGAATTTATAGTTTTAGTTTCGGCACTTGTAAAATGCCGACTTTTTTATGTAAATAAATTGTTTGTATTTATTGTAACAATTTAAGTGTTAAATTAATTATTAGGGTTGACTTCCTGTGTATAACCCTCCCGTAAATGAGCGAACGTCTTGGGGATTTTTGCATTTATTACCCATATTCCAATAACACATTTTAACAAAGTACGTGTTTATGTTTGTGGCTTAGTTGTTCGTGCATGTCTAGAAATTATTATTTAATAATTCCGTTCTTATTTTTTTGAATGCAGCAACTAATTAATTCCTGTCAAACATACCGGTGAGAATAGTTAAGAAGCGTAAATTTATTACCAGCCTTGTAATGTGTGATAAGAACTTGTAAAATTGTGTTTAATATGTTGAATAAATGTTCTGAAACGTTTGATTTCCGGTATATTTAGTTTAGAAAACGTGATGGTAATTAATCATTAAAGTGATAAGGGATTTTGGTAGAAAAAAATTTCAGCACAGTTTGTTTATAAAGAAAGATTTAGTCAATTTAATATTTTTATAAAATGTTGATCTGGAATATTTAGATCTCTAGGAATGTTAATAAAACAGAGATTGCTAAAAACGCGAAATAATAATTAGGTAAGCTTGAAATGAAACATTATGGCGGCCATGGTCCACCGCAGCTTTCATTCCAATGAAAGCCAGAAGGATTTTAAAATCGCTTTAAACACTAGTTTAGCTGGATATAATTAATTTTTGTTGTTGTAAGCGATGATGCTGGCTGAGTAATTAGTGCAGATAATTATGGGGCCAAGCCCCCATCCATCCATCCATCTGTTGTGTCAATGTCCTGCTTTGGCTTTGTTCTTCTTCTAGAACAATAAGACAAACGTTGACAAAGTCCAGTAAGTTAGTTAAACTTAAATTTAAGTTTCGAAAATTTTGTGCTCAAACATACTGGTACATATGATGCACTGAAATTATTCTGATGAATTAATAAAACGAAATGAATAATGGAAAATTAAAATATAAAAGAAATTCTTAAAATTTTACCTTATTAAAGACTTAAAAAAATAATAATAAGAAAAACATTGTTAAAATAAAATGCCCAGTGCCACGGAAAAGTAGTAGAGGCTGTTAGTGGTGTGAGTAGATAAAACACAATGCAACGTAAATTCTTGCAGTTGTAGATTCCGTGCAAATGTATTAGTTACTGTGCGTGTTAACAATATAGTGGTAGTAGATTGTTTAGTTGAAACATTACTACTGCCTTTCTATGCACTCATTTGCGATGTACAACAGCATGATGCCTTGATACGTTGCAATACAACAGATTGTACAAACAAGTTTGTGCTTTTGTTAGTTTTAAAGCACACACAGACCTACGAGTACAAATTTACCAAAAATTTAGTTTTTTTCACTACATCAAATCAAGTGAAATTTTATTTTGGAAGTAAAAAAAAAATACTTTTTTTAGTTGCTTAAACCCCATCATTGTTTGTTTTTTACATTAGCGTTTCAGGTTTATTGCAGTGTTTCTGGTTGAATTACTTGGCTAAGATTTTATGGTTTATTCGGGGTTTTTTCTCTCTTAACAAAAAAGAAAAACAACAACAACAACAACAACAATAAAATATCAACAGCAAGTTGGAAGATTGTGCAAATCTCATCATCTTCTATATGCATTTTCTGTTTTACGAAAAAGATAGTACAAAAGGAAAATTTTACGAAATTTTAACAATCTATTTTTTTAAGCTTTAAGGTTTTTTCTCTTTTTATTTATTATTTTTATATTTAATTTCGATATTTCGTTAACCTTCGGTTAACATCTTCGGGAAGTTTTTTTTTAAAAAAGGTTAACGAAATATCGAAAATAAATATAAAAATAATAAATAAAAAGAGAAAAAAAACCTTAAGGCTTAAAAATATAGATTGTTAAAATAATAAAAAAGGTTAAAAAAAAAAAAGTATTAAGAAAAATTTTACGAAATTTTTAATATGTGAAATTCAAATAAGCAAAGCTAAATAGATATAATTCTGGTTAATGGATTGCAACTTTGTTTTACGTAAAATTTTACCAACACGTTAACTAGAAAACAAAAACAGACCTGAGTTCAAACCCAGTTTCAGACTAAAATCATAAAAAAACATTAGGCATTTTTTCTGATATGCATTAGGTCAATGAACAATACCGGCTTCAGCTGAAAGCAATTCACAATCGCATCCGAACGCCCTCCTTCGTCGGTATTGTGTAGCACCGGCGAAGTTAAATAATAATAAAAATGGCTACTAAACCGAAGCTTCAGCACTGCTACGAGTACAAAAACAAAGAACGTGCGAAAGCAGAGGTGTAAAATAATTAATTAAGTTTCACCTCCTGTCGTTTCTCCTACTATCCCTTTCCTATAGTTGCAGCACAATGCTTCGCATGTGAAGGATACATCTCCTGAGTGCTTGCCCCAGATAAAAAAAATTTATTTTATATAGCAATTAAGTTATACTTTGATATAAATTTATTTAATTTTTCATGAAATAAAATTTTATCACAGTAAAATTTTTTATGAAATTTAATTAATTAATGAAATAAAATTTCTTTTTACCAAAATAACTTTTTTTAAATAAATAAAATATTATTATGTAACTAATTTCTTAGCTTTTCTAAGGAATTTGGTTAAAGGTTTAATGGAGATTTTGGAATTAGCACCAAATGAAATGCCACATATACATACATAAGTACATACATTCATATGTAGACCAGCTAAACCATATACATATAAATAAAATAAAATAAAATATTTTTTTTTAATTTATTTTATATTTAACTGTAAAGCTCGAGGTCCTAATTCTTCCATAATTGTGTTTATATCTGCCGTTCTGTAATATTATCCCCATTACTCGTTTTCCTATATTTATACCGACATATTAACTTATTAATCAAATCATCAGAAAACTTTTTATTTTCGAATATATTATTAATTTTATTCTATTATCAATGTAAAAACATTTATTAATAACAGTTAGAACGCTTTCTATGTTTAGAATAATAACGTATTATTCTTCCCGAAGCTGTAGGTTTCTGGTACCAATCCATTATCAATTTCTTATCCTTCCTAATAATGAGAGTATCCAAATAAGGGAGTTTTGAATCAACATTCCCTTTCAACAGTAAATTTAATATTAGAATCGAACTCATTAAATGTCAATAACATTCTATCTATCTCACATTCAGGACTAATACAAAATAAATCATCGACATATTTTCTTGGTTTTATACTAAGTTTTCCAATTGATATATCCAATAATTTTTTCATAACAATGTCAGCTATAATCGGATATAATAATAACAATTAAATATAAAAAAAAATTAAAAATAACGTCAAATAAAATAGAATATATATAAAACGCCCTCCTTCGTCGGTATTGTGTAGCACCGGCGAAGTAAAATAATAATAAAAATGGCTACTGAACCGAAGCTTCAGCACTGCTACGAGTACAAAAACAAAGAACGTGCGAAAGCAGAGGTGTAAAATAATTAATTAAGTTTCACCTCCTGTCGTTTCTCCTACTATCCCTTTCCTATAGTTCGCATGTGTGGGAGTCATCTCCTGAGTGCTGGTCCCAGATAAAAAAAAAAAAAAATATTTAAGAAATTTTTTTGTTCAAAATACACGTTATGAAAATTTCTTTTTTTTAATATAAAAACTTTGATGAAATCATTTTTGTACGAAAGTAAAACTTTTTTCAGAAAATACTTTAAAATATTATGATTATTTATATACCTAAATGGGTGCCACCGCAGCCTAGTGCACGAGCATTACTCTTCTCAATCTGGAGATGGCGGTTTCGGTTCCCGCCTAGACCCGGGGTTTTTCTTGTGGTATAACACTGGCCTAAGATCTGGTCTAAGTGGGCATTCTCCTTCTGGGAGGGTCCGCCACCTAACCTCTATATTGTATACTTGTTTTATGGTTAAGTTAGTATTTAAATATAGAAAAGAAGAAATTTTTAAATATTTTTAAATGATAATTATTTTTTCTTGTGGTAAAAATTATTAATATTTTTATAATAATAAGTTTTTTTTTTTGTTAAAAATTGATTTTTGTAGAAAAAAAAATTATATATATTGTATATTTCTCAATCAGATTTACATACTTATATTTATTAAATTATTTTTCGCAAAAAATAAGTTAAAATTTCTTATTTTTTAAAAATTTTTTTTTTTTTATACTCAGTGACCGAAAATGGAGTGCTCAATATTTAGAGCAATATAAAAGGCAAGCGGGAGTCACACAACAGACATTATTTATTTATTTTCGAAGATGAAAACAAAGCTTTTTCGCACATTTACTACCTTGGATAGCGTAGAAGATACACCCCATGCTACAGAATGAAGTAGTACAAAATATGTTTTTAATGACATCTATACGGAGACCTTTTGTTACTTTTTCGCATTTGGAACGAAATTCCTCTGCATTATAAATAAATAAATGCAAATAATTCCGTTTTGCAAATGTTCTGTTACATGTGCTCGATAATTTTGCCCATTAGTGGACTGACTGGTGGCTGTTCAAATTGTTGGACTGAAATAATAATAAAGAAAAAAGGAGAAACAAGCTTTGATCCAGTAGGCAGCATTAACTTCATCTTAATGCTTTAGATCATCATTATCATCAAGATTGCGCGACTGTAGCCATTTATTTGTTGTTATTTTCTTCTACTTCAGCTGCAATTTCAACTAAGTTTACAAAAGCAAAAAAGCGTAATTTATTGTTGCTGATTTTTTTTTTTTTAATATTTCTTATCATTATAATGCAAGGTTTTTACTGGTGCTGCTGTTACTGCTGTTTTTGTTGTTGTTGTTCAAGTTGATGTTTAATTTAAGGTGCGGTTGATTGAAGTTAAGTGGTTTAAAATTTCCTTGAGTTAAATTTTGTTTGTTCATTTGTTATGAAATTAAAAAAAAAAAAAACCCAAAAAATGCATTTAATTTTTAATGTGCGTTTGAATAGAGCATTGAAATGTTTCAACTCATGTATACATATATATTGTTGTTGCTGTATTGTGCTAGAAGCATATTGCAAGCACACATTTAGAAATGGCGTTTGTCGGTTGCCTTTTGCCAATAGTTTTCTTCGTTGTCTTTTTAGTGCTTGTTGTTTGTTGCAAAAAAATGTGAGAGCCCTTGTGTGATATCAAGTCTTCTATGTAGGTCGTTGCAATTTAATACTTGTATCTTGTTGTAGCGTTTGTTTTTTGTATAGTTTGGTGTCGTTGTATTTTTTTATATGAAATTTTTATTTATTTATTTTTTTTTTTTGGTAAGTAATTGTTACTGTTTGTATGCAGCTGGGACTACTAATGTTGGTCGATGGTTGTTTGTGGCAACTTATTGGAAAGTATGTTTCTCACAAACTGGTTTTCCAACAACTTTATAAAGTTTTTATAACAAAATGTTGATTTAGTTTGACACATAACTTTCACAAAGATGATATACAAATAATACTTAGCGTCTTTTTCGCTTTTGGTATTGTTGCAATCTGATTGCAACAAAAGTTTCAAATATCCCGCGATAAGCTAAGAGTTGCATTAAACGAAATTCTAAACCATTTGATTTTTAGAATATTTAATATCGTTGATCACTTGAAAATATTTTGTTTTTGTACACAAACTGCAGCAGGGTGGGCATTCGATTAAATGATGCATTTTTCTGAATGTTGATTTTTCGCCATAATCAATTAATTTTTGAAGACATAAATCTTTTTTGTTTTTTATTTTTTTTTATTTTGGACCAACACTCTGGAGATCAACCCTACACATGCGGTGCATTGTGCTGTAACTAGAGCAAAGGGATAGTATGAGAAATGATAGGAGGTGCAGCTTCACTATATTGCACATTATTTGTTTTTACAGCAGTGTTGTAGCGTCTCTGTTGTCAAGGAGACGTATTAAATTTTGAAGCTTCGTTTTTAGTAGTCATTTTATAGTAATTATTTTATTTCGCCGGTGCTACACAATGCCGACGAAGTGGGTGTTCTGATGTGCCTGTGGATTGGACACAGCTGAAGCCGTTACTGTTCAGTGACCAGTGACTATGCCTTCGCCACTGAAACCTTCCGACAACAACTGACACGAAGCCACACAATTGCACATCAAAAAAAAGGCGAGATGTTTTTAGAAGTCTGTAACTGGTGTTGAACCCAGTACATTTTTGGTTTTATAGTCAACGTGCAACGCCATCCCCAATATATAAATAAATATATACTCGTAAATAATTGTAATTCATTCTAGTATAAGTGTTGAATTTCCAACTGGGTATACTTTTTATTACTTGTCTCAATTAGTCAAATTCGTATGCAGTGGTCAATGCACTACTTTCGTGCATTAAAATAATAACAACAAATACATAAATATAATGCAAGTTACTGCTACTCGAGAAATTCATTGTAAATCAATGTAGAAAAATTAAGAATTTTGGACCAAAACTTTATAGCTATCAATATTAACCGCTTAATAAGACAATAATTGAAAAACTATGCATAAAAAACGTAAAACTGAGTACCCAACAATACTTAAAATATATTAAGAGTTGAAATTAATTTTTGTTATCATTAAGTACAGTCGATTTAAAACCTTTGAATAAATAAGTTCTGAACAATTTGTGAAGGAATAATTACTTAACGATAAGTGATTTAAGTTTACATAGAATTCAATTTTGGAATTTGGTAAGTCATCAAAGGGCAAGAAAAAGCTCTTGTCTGCAACAATAAGTATTAATTTCAGAAATATATAGGAAGTAGATATGATTTATTGAAATTTTTACAAATACGACGAAAGGAATAATTTTTTAGACTGATCAGATGAAAGTTATTTATTTGCTGGGATGTAAATTTATACTCAATCTTATAGTTGAATAGCTTTCAACCTTAACCTTTGAAAAACATTGGTTAAACATTCATTCGAGTGCTCCTCTCCACGGAAATCTCTAGCCAAGGGCGAAAGATATATTTGACAACTGAAGAGAAGCCAGAAAATATTTTGTGAAATGGTGGTATGGAAAATTTAACCGATTGCAAATTTGAAAATTATCGTTAGAAAAGAGTTGATATTTTAAATAAAATAATTCTTTGAATTACAATTACACACATTACAAATGAATGAGTAAAAACCGGATTATTCGACATTGAAGAAATTAATATTTAGAAAAAACCAACAGCCATAGCACGAAAAAAACCTACTTATGTAGTTGTGCACAATTTTGGATCGTTCTTTCCTGAAATTATAGGAATATTTCAAGATCACAATTAATCGGTGCAAGCTCAGTCGGCCCCTCTCCCAATCTTCAAAAGAAAAACAATTTTATTGGAGCTTTTCCGTATGTAACAAAAGAAAATTGATCCACAAATGACAGATTTTTTGGATAATCAATTTTTGGAGAGGGCCCTTTGCCAACCCCCGAAAAATTTGTAGACCTCTTTCATATACAAAAAGCATTTTGAAAATTGGTCCACAAATGAGGAAGTTATTTGATAATCAATATTATTAAAATTTCAGGAAGATCGGCCCAGATGCTATAATGTACAAACAAACACACAGTCCTTTTAATATAAAGGGTGGTCAAACCAAACCGCCCGATGTTAATTGTATAGAAAACATAAGCTTTAGGAGAATTATATTAACATTTGCTATTATGATAGAAGCATGTATGACAATTATGTGTGAAACAAAATATCGGCCAAATTCTCACCACGGCTGCAATGGTCGATATTTTCAAGGTCTCTGAGACATAATTGAGGTTCAATGTCGTTAATGTGGCGAATTATCTCATCCTTTTGGCTTATTGACGTACACTTTTTCTTTTAAATATCCGTGAAGAAAGTAGTCTAACGGTGTCAAATCACATGATCGTGACGGGCAATTAATAACGCCACGACGTGAGATAACGTGGCCATTGAATTTCTCATGAAAAAGAGCCATTGTTTCGTTGGCCCATAAACCGCAGCACACATTCATTCTTTGCGGATGCAACGGTTTTTCAACACTCAATCGTGGATTCGTATTTGCTCAAATGTGCATAAATTTAATCAATTAGGCTGACCAAAAAAAATGACGAAGTGCACGAAACGCATTTTGATTTGAACGCCTATTTTCGTAAAAGGTTTCAACAATCTTAAAGATCTGCTCAATTATGTTACTCTACATGATTGAATTTGTCAACCAATGTAACAAAGAAATGTCAAATCAAGTTGGGCAAAAAAATTGACGTTAAGTTGTGACCCACAATTGACATCGTGCATTATGGTTGGACCACCCTGTACCCACAATGTAGCGGCATTGAAAATATACGTGTTCTACTCAACTGGTGTTGGATATTAATTCTTTTTTTTTTCCTTCATTCCAATAAAAAGTAATTTTTACATTATTATGATAAATTAGCTATGAACTTAAACACGAGTAAATTGCTTTCAAATTCTCTGGGCAAGTTTTGTTTAAAAATATTGCCAGGAAAACAGCTAATACCTATTCTTATGAACAGCAAAGCCATCTTGATAAATGAATTTCCTTTTAAATTGCTCAAAACTTGCGTGCAGCCTACGTCAGAGACCGTAATATTTTTGACTTTTAGTCCAATGAAAATTTTAAATAATAAATAATTCTTAATTTTTGTATTTCAGCTGTATCCAGGCACATCAGAACGCTCTCCTCCGTCGTTCATCTTCTGAGTGCTGGTGCAGGATAAAAAAAAATTGTTACAATTAACTACGACCTCATACTTTTTGATCTTTAACCAAAGTTCAATGAAATATTGGAATTGGTTTTATGCCTTTCACTAATAAAACAACTATTAATTATAAGAAAAAACTTACCTTGTGCTTAACTGAAATTTATCAAAAAAAAAAAAAAAAAGAATTTGTTTATCACTTTTCGATAATCAAAGATGAGAAGAACATATTTTATGTAACCAATTATGCCATATCACACACACACACACACACACACACACACGTACGTCACCACGCATCATGTAAACACGCAATAAAATCAATATGTACACACTTTTTAGTTTTATACGCTCTTAACTCACATATTCACAAATCACTCAATCAGCTTACTACTGCACGTTTAATAAATACAATTTCAATTTACAATAAATGTCTAAGGGGAAATGTACTTCAGTGAAGAAGATGTTTTCGTCACCAATCAGTTGCGTACTTTTAAAGCCTTGACGTCTGGTGAATGCTAAGATTCCTTAAAAAAGAATTGCTATTTTACGTAGTAAACATACTGTGTAATGAAGATATAGTGCTCTAGTTAGTGGCTATGGAAGCGGTGTAAGACAAGGCAAATGGTGACCACCTACGCTAATATTTTAAAGTTATTGCGAATAAGAGCAAGAAAAAAATTCGAAATTTAGAAATGGAATTTTAATGTATATTTATTTACAATCATATAAGTATACATACACACATACATATTCTTGGAAAATACATACAAACATACAGATGTACATATGTATGTATGTGTGTATATAAATAAATTTGACATTTTTATTTTTAAAAATTTTGTCAGCCAGTCAGCAACACGATGAACACAATTCAACTGGAGGTAGGTCAGGTAGTAACGCATACAAAACGAAGAATGAATAAAATACAATACAATACAAAACAACAATGTCTCGAAATCGACAAGGATACGCACGCATACATAGCAGAAAAACAACAACAACAATTACATCGTTGGCAATTTCTTCACAAATCCTTATAAGCGAGAAGCCGTAGGTAGTGTAGGATTTAACCGACAAGAGTATGTACGTCAAGTTTTCAAGTTACTATGACGGCAATAGGCTTTCAAATAAAATGCCGAATAATTGGAAATGTGTTTTACCAGAATTCTAGGTTGCTTTTTTTTTGTGAATTATAAAAAAATAAATACATCTTTAATAACTCACACATGATGAGAATTAGCCAAAGTTGAAGTTTATCAAGAATGTCAAACATACGTACATGATTTGAAGAAAAATTTGTTTTCATATCATGAGCAGGCACAGGACAATGACTTGTGGAAAAAGTCATTTTATTAATTTGGTATTGTCATAAAAAAAACAAGAATACTATTTATTTTATTTATTTATTTATTTTTGAGCGATGGTCTTTTTTATGAAAAGTTTTTTAATTATTATTATTTATTTCCCAACAACAAGCGCAACAGTTTTACCAGGAGCATTGGCAGCACCATTTCTTTTTATATTCGACCAGCACTCAGGAGATGACTCTTATACATGCGATGCATTTGTTTTTACAGCAGTGTTGCTGGGTTTCTGATGTCAAGGAGACGTATTAAATTTTTGTAACACATATTCCTTTTACACGCTTACTTAAGCAACGTGCCTGGCTGCTTGGCAACCTGTTGAGAATTCTATACGTTAAGAATGGAGAGACCTCAACATAATCATACCACCAGGTCTCACGTAACGACACTTGTAACTGTTTTTGTTTTTTCTTTATGGTTTTAATAGCAAAAAAAAGAATCGGCAAAAAAAGGATAAAACTTAACTTAGAAATATTTTTGCTATCTTTAAGATAACGCGCTTATGAAGATTTTTAGCCTGTGTTTTATACCATGATTTTCAGAGTGAGTGACTGTTATAATTTCATTTTTGGTCCTATATTCCAATATTCAAATGAGTTGGAGACATTAGCATGCATGCATTTGTATAATGAAAAGGGTAGGCATAGCCTTAAGAATGAAAGTTTAGTTTCTTTTTTCCTAAATTTTGTTCTATTGATGTTAATATGCAATTGAAATATGGGTATTTAATAAAGGCATTTTACATCGTCGTCCACAGACAGTTCCTTCTTTTATACAATTTTGAACAAATTAACACTACAATGATCGCATTAGTGAAATGTCTAGTTTCTTATTGTTGATTTCTCCAGTAAACGATGTATTTCATAAGATAGCATAGAAACTAGTCCAGAAGCGCTAAAACACAAAAAACGTTGCCGCCTGACCACAAACTGCACCACATTGTATTTATCATTATTTTTATACTAATTCTGAGAAGATGTGGCCTACGTATGCACCACATACTATCTGGATTCCATCGGAACTATATGAAAAAGGATAATGTAAAGAAGATACATATGCGGAAGTGATAGGAACAGGGCTTAGGCATAAATCTACACAACTCTGCGGTTGCGTGTTTTTTTGTCATTTTTAAGGCAAACTTTCAACATCTCTGGAACTGAGTAGAACACAGAAAAAAATATACCAAAATTTTTTTCAAAGATCTGTGTTGTTGAATATGACAGAAAAAGTCAACAACATTTAGTATTTCATTTAAAGGCAATCGAAATTACAACGTAATTAAGGCAGAATATAGACTTCATGTGTTATACATACTGCACATTTGTTATACATACTTAATACAATTTATCATACTTACAATTAAAATAAAATATAAATAAAATAAAATAAATATATTAAAAAAAAAAATATTTTTGTTAATACAAATTATTATTATTATCTGACGATGTTTACCTATTGAAAAATAAATAATTGTTAAAAACTTTTCATAAAAAAGACCATCGCTCAAAAATAAATAGATATAATTAAAAAAAAAAAAAAAAAAAAAAATTTTAATAAAGGCGAAAATAAAAATAGAAGTAAGACTAATATAAAATAAATATTAATTAAATAAATAAAATAATATAATAAAATAAAATTTATATAAAATTAAATATAAATATTTAATGTAAGAAGATTGTTTAACTTTTTTTTTCATTTTATCTTCAATTAAAATAAATAAGCAAATAGAAAAACTAAAACTCTAGAATGTGTTTTAATAAAAGCTTTTAAAGAGTTTATGGGAGTACAATAAAAAAAATATTTAATGATTTTCCTCAATGCCACTTTTTATTGATTTTCATTCAAAGTCCAATAAAACATGCCCTTCAATCAATAAAAGTATTCTTTAATTTCCACACAACTTTAAATTAAAGAAGTTTACAAAACAACAAAAATCGTTGTTGCAAATAAAATTTTAATCAACAATATTTTCTTTGATTTTAAAAAATTTCTTTATTTAATTGAAATGGAAATATTTTCAATAAACAATCCTACAATTTTGTTTATCAAATATGCAAAATTCGTCATCACAGAAATTCAAGAAAATTTTTTATTGATTAAATGATTTTCGATTTAAATATCAAAAACATTTTCTACTGTAAAGCATTATTTTAATTATATTATTAATTGACCTTTTTTTATTATATTTTTTTTTTTTTTTTTTTTTTTTTTTTTTTTTATATTTTTTTTTATATTTTTTTTTATATTTTTTTTTTAAAGCATTATTTTTTAAGATCAAAGAGAGCAATTTTGTTTATTATTTCATTTTATATATTATTTCGCCGACGTTTTTCTGCTTGCCCGAGGAAGAGCAGGTCAAAATGAAGGGTCCTTTGTGGTATTTTTGAAAAATGCGATTTTTCCCTAAACGCTGCGACAAAAACATTTCCTTCAATAATCCCTAAGCGTTTTAGTCGTTAAAATTGAAGAAAACACAATGGTTATAAAAAATTTATTTTATTCACATATTTATATTAAATTTATATGTATATATTATATATTATATATTATATATTATATATTATATATTATATATTATATATTATATATTATATATTATATATTATATATTATATATTACATATTTATATAAAAGTTAGTAACTAACTACTAAAAAGTTTTAAATTAATATCTATAATTCTTCTGAACAAATTTTTTCAATGATTATTTTAATTAAACTCAGGATTTGTGGTTGCTGATGGCCGAGTAATTATGGTGTTGACTGTGCAGCAAGAAGAATCCGGGCACGGTCAACTCCAAAATTTTTTCTGATTTTTCTCCTTTGTCGCTATTTGAGCACTGAAACGTAGACGAAGTAAAATAAATAATAAAATGACTCCGCTTAGATTAAAAAAATTATGCGTCGAAATTAATTTTAGGAACATCAGCAACTTTGCTTCATAATTAACACACACACATGTGAGGTCTCTAATTTCCTACCACTTTCACCAACCGTATATTCTCACCACTATATGTATTTTGTGTACAATTTCTACTAGAATGTGTAGCTAATGTGTATAATCTGTTATTTGAGGCTACAAAGAGGATGCATGAAAAACCAAATTGGAATTGCAATTGATGGCAAATTGCCCTGTGCCATTGTAAAAAAATTGTAATTTTTCCGGAATTTTAATACGATTTGTAAAATTTCATTTACAATTTTTATTAAACATTTTTCGATTGTAGAAAGTGTGAATATGTTAGCAAAAATATCTGCAACTTGGTTTTTTTTTTTTTATCTTTTACACTTTTCTCGTTTTTTTCTTTAATTTGTTTGGAAAATTTTTCTGCAATTTTTAAAATACATACATATGTGTTTGGCTCATTAGTAACTGGATTTTCAAACCAATTTACTGCCCGAAAGACGATTTAACACGATATCGAGTTGTCGCTTAAGGCCCGTTCAGACTATTATACTTTGTATTAATACTTGTCAAAAATTCAAATAACACGTGCAAGTGTGATAGTGTGAACGCAAAATGTTATGAAAACCACAAGTATTACGATAAAAAATTGACATCCCATAATACATTCTCATTTTTTGAAAATTTTCTAAACGATAATACTTTTCATCTGATTAAAATTCACAAGCCAGCTGTTCCGCCGCCGGTGGCTGCCGTCAATTTTCTGTTATTTTTTTGTTCATATAAAGGCCCAACATTTCTAAAATTTTAATCGCATAGAAATATATTTCGTCTTAAAAGCTTTTTTAATATTATTCATTTGATTTATTTCCTTTATCTAAATCGAATATTTTAACTGCGGCATACAATCAAGAGCCGGCACGTTTGCCATCTACGTAAAAACAGCTGCCGCCGTTAGCCAATAATAATAATGCAATATGCGCATGCATGCTGCTTGTGTTTCTTTATTATAGCTAAAGCCATCAAAACTCCCACAAATGTACATTTATTTTTTTTTTTAAATAACATGACTTTTCCTTTTTTTAATTTTAAAACACTTTTGTTTATTAAAAATTGTTTTCTCAACTTCTGTTTTTTTTTTTGAATTTACTCTCTATTTCAAGTGTGATGGTGTGAATACAAAATGTCAGTTTACGTTAGATTTTTTGACAGTCGCAATAAATGTATTTAGATTTCTGTATCGTAAAATGTTATGAAAGTCTTAATACTTGTATAATAGTCTGAATGGCCGTTTAATTACATTAAAAAACAAACAGAAGCCGAATCTCACGTAAAAAGTAATTACCATGACGTGAGACCTGTTCGTCAGCTTAGAGTCACGGAATCATACAGAGATGTCAGTTCGAGCATATAACGAGACATCAACGGAACATCTATTGTTGTTTCGCTGTTTCTTACGCACAGTGGTTTGTTTTGCTCTTTAATTACCAAACATTGTTGTTTTGCTTTTTATTTTGTGCGTGTGAAAATTTAACGTCCGTCAAAAAACACAGGGCAGCGCCGCTCCGAGCAATAAAAAGAGCTGCGCAAGAAATGCGCATTTTTTCCGTGTTTATTGCTCCGCTTAGTGTAACAAAGAATAATTTTATTCTGTTGTATGCAAAATGTACATTGTATATCAATTTAAATAATATTTAATAAAATTGCATAGATACAAACAGCCAAAAAACAACAATGTTCAAATAGAGCAACTCGGTACATTATTTTTGTTTTGTTTATTTAAATACTTTTAATTCAGAAAATACCATTTTTGTGACACTTTTTGAAAATTCTCCACGGTAACGCTGGCAGCAATAAAGTTAAAATAACCGCTGTTAGTATAAAAAATAGCCTGCGCAATGCTGCGCAGTTCAATATGCAAAATGAGCAAGAGCAAGGCGCTAAACAGAAAGTAAAATGCACATTGCGCAAAGAGCAGCGTTAAAAAAATTAACGCTTTTGCACTCCTTAGATTCAATTAAATTATTAATAAAGAAAATAAGTTTTACTGAGCAAAGACTTAATTGGGGAAAATTTAACTATTATTTTTTCTGTGTAGTTATTATTCACTTACACGTGTTTCTTTTGCTCCTTTTAAGGAAAAAAATAATTGCCTGTATTTTATAGCTGCAACACTATTTAACCACTAATATTGTTGGGGTGAGGGTGCATGTCCTTAAAACACTAAACATCATATATATATGTATGTTTATGTATAATTAAAACAGCCAGCCATACATAAATATACAATATCCAATACATTTACATATGTAAGTCTTACAGGTGGTTTTCTGGTTCAAAGGAAGTAGAACGAAACTAAGAAAAATGCTATTGTAATAAATAATGCCTGTTGCTGACCAAACACATGTATAGAAACAACAATAAAAAAAAAGCACTCAGACAAAATTAAATTCAAATATTTCTAATATTCCTGCTGTTTCTGAGGGTGAATTTATGAACGAAAGATGTTTTCATGTGGGCCTGTGTGTTTAAATGTTGTGTGTGTGTGTGTGTCTGTATTTTCTTTATTCAACCAAAAATCAGCCGGACTCTCCTCAATCTTAAGGACTTGTTTTTATTTTGTAACATGACATAAAAATAATAGTAACTTTCATTTTCCCGAATTCTTTTATTTTTGTGTGCGTGTAAATGTGTTTGTTGTATTTTTCTTAATTTTTTTTATGCTTTGCAAACACAATTCTTTCTGAAGGCTCAAGGTCGTTTTGGAAAATGGAATTTTTTCGCACGCGCTCGTGTGTGTGTGTGTGAACTTGTATATCTGTGCTATTTTTCTTCATATCTTTTAAAAGCAATTTTTCTGCTTTTTTCTGCACAATTTTTGTTGTTGCAAAACAACGTCTGCAAATTTTTTTTTGTCAAGTGCTTTTTTCTTTGTTTGTAATTTTTTTTTTTTAACAAAAATCAATTACACAATTTCCTAGTGAAATGCTTATAATAAACAACGATGTTGCAAAATCGCCAGCAAAATTTAAAGGATCTGCCTCCAGAATCTAAGAAAGTTTTAGTTTTATTTTTTTTTATAATTTGATTATATATTATTTTTATTGATTATTTATTTTTTTTTTTTGATTATATATTTTTTTTTATAATTTGATTATATAATTAGTTTTTTTTTATAATTTTTTTTTTTTTTTTTTTTAGATTTATTAGTTTTATTAGTTTTATTTTTTTTTTTATAATTTGATTATATACTATTTTTATTGATTATTTATTTTTTTTATTGATTATATATTTTTTTTATAATTTGATTATATATTAGTTTTTTTTTAATTTTTTTTATAATTTTTTTTTTTTTTTTTTTTTAGTTTTATTAGTTTTAGTTTTATTTTTTTTTATAATTTGATTATATATTATTTTTATTGATTATTTATTTTTTTTTTTGATTATATATTTTTTTTTATAATTTGATTATATATTAGTTTTTTCTCCACAGTTCTCAACAGGATGGAACAATTGCTCATATAGCATGGTCATTAATCATTCAGATTTTAAACTCAAACTTCCAGGTCTAGTGACCTCTCGATTTGGAGATCTGAACTGGCCGCCCAGATCTGCAGATCTAACAGCAGTAGACTTTTTTTTTAAATATGGCTTTTACCATAACAGACCACCTTGCAATTCTCGAAGCTTAAAAGTGAAAAATAATACGGACATTTGTACCCAGATATTTTGGAACGAAAATTTCAACATGCCGTAAAACGAGCGCAATTATGCATCAATTCCGAAAGTAGACATATAAATTATTGTCGTCTATTTAGCACTTTCAAATAATCTGTTTATGAAAACAGAGCTTACAAGCCCAATTTCGGGATATAATATCTGTGTAAATAACAAAAGAATTTTAATGTTGTTATTTGTGTAGAATTTATCATGTTATGTTGGTTTCGAAATTGTTATTTTGAACATTAAAGTTAGAAAAGTGTTTTTCCAATCAAGCAATAAGCTTCATTGTTACTAAAAATATTTTTCTTTTTTTTTATTTAAGTCGTGCACTTGTCTAAAAAGGAACACTTGTATAAATAGAGTTTGAAATTTATTGCTTAAATTGGTGATATGGTTTGTATCAAAGCGGTTTCACTCTAACACAAAAATTTAAATCTATAGCAACTCTTCTTTAGCACGGTGCTTCTACAAAGCAAATATATATATTTTTTAATTGGGCGATTTGCCGAAAACATACCTTCGTACTACACATATTAACTAAACATTGAAACGTAATTTCTCTTATGCGATCTAATTTTTTGTCTCATATAACGCGGCTGCACACAAAACATGACTTTTTGAAACGTATGTAACTACCGTGTTGCAGGAGTGTTACCTATAATCTAAAGTGAGGGCATAGTTTACCCCACTAACCTAATAAATTTCATATGCATTGCGATCACTTGATTAATTTATTTTGGAAAAAATAAAACTTTTTGCCGATTATAATAATCAAAGTAAAAAAGCATGAATTTTTTTATATAATTTGTAGTATTTTTCTGATGAAATGAGAAAAATTTTGTTTCAAAACTTTTGAAATCTGTGAGTTTAACAGCGAAATGGTGTAACAGATCGTCCTCCATGTTCCCAATGAAATGGAAAGTTTCATACACTCTCAAGAAAATGAAGAAAATTCTTTACCGGTCCCTTTTCACAAACATCTGTCAGAGAGTATTTTTCATCACCCGAACCTATCCCTTGCTGTTGGCTGTGTGTGTGTGTGTGTTTAACTACATATACATACAGCCACACATACATTTGAAATTTTTTTTTGCACACCGTATCTCCAAAAAGTAAAATTCAATAACAATTCACACACAATTGCTTTTTTGCAGGGTGTTTGCTTTATTTCTTTTGGATCTTATTTTTTCTCAAACTGAAAATAATTTTTCTTTTCTTTTTTCTTAACATAAGAAAAAATATATGTATGTATATGCAAGTATGTATGTATGTATATGTGTACATACAACAAATTTTCCTTTTTCCTCTATTTATAGTATATGTTCGCATGCACACATTTTGTTTTTCATTTGCCTCATGCGATAGTATGTGACAATGGTAAGTGTGTGTATATTTACGTGTGTAAAATTGTTTTTAACTTTTTCCTTATCCATATCTATTTTTTTTTTACGAAATTTTTGCTATTTCTTTTTTTATTACCATCGGGTGGGCTGCTTGCTGCTTGCTGCGTGCTGTCTGCAAGTATAACAAATCATTTGTTGGTGTGTTTTTGTTGGTAAATTTTCTGAAAATTAACATAGAAAAATATATTTATTGATATTAAAAGATTTCGGAAGACTGTTTATTTTAGTTCTTATGTTTTTCTTCTTTACAGCATTTTAGAAATGGAAACGTTCCTAAAAAGAGAGTGTTTAATAGCCGGCATGTGTGTCGGTCCGGCTGCCTTATGGTAAGTGGATAATTTACGTTAACTGATATTAATCATACATATTTAATTACAATCAATAACTAATTGGGTACTCAAAAAATAAACGTACAATATAAATTGCCATAAGAGGACACTCACAAACAACAACATTTCTGCCCTTAAAAAAGAAACAAATTAAATAGGCTTCTATGTTAATTTTAAACCAAGAAAATATATTTCGTATGCCCACGAGAGATGTTTTGCGAGTAGAACTTTTACTGTCTTATGAAAATATAATGTTAAAGAAATGTGCTTATTATTATCCGCCAGTTGGTCACCCAACAGCATACATCTTGAACTAAGAGATCTTTTGTGTCATACGTACCATGAAAGATATACCATCGCTCGTATCTGATGTCCACAACGTTCATGGATGCTTATCCACATAATTGTTCCCCCAATAGAAAGAGGCAGGAGAATTTCTCCGGTCTTCAAATGAAGTCATGTAAATCCCAGATGAGAACAGATCTGATTTCTCGCTGATCCAATTGACGCCGGTTGAAAACATGCAGTCTGGTTGTGGAAAATGTGCTCTTCCAGAAGACAAAACGTGTAAAGATGACATCTCATGTAGTAGGGTACCGACAGAAAATCCACTATCATGCCAATAAATGTTCACCGTAATTATGTAATTTATACAGGGGCTCTCCTTAAGAGCATGGTTCCACCAATCGTCTGGTATGGTGCAGTCTGCGAGAGCCCTCCCAATAAGCAATCTTAAGGGAGTATTTCCCGCTGTTCACCTTCGACTCGACCTCTGCCCAGCGCATTCCACAAAAGGGCTTTGGATATGTTCGCGCACACCGAAGTTGCCAGAATTTCGCGCCTGAAATACACTCCGCCATCTGCCTATAAGCCCAGAAAATTGCAACGGATTAGAGCTTTTGGAAAATATTTGAGACAGATAATTGTGATTCAAACTTTGCTTCAATAAATTCTCTTTAATGTCTGCAATTGCTAAATCGTTTCGTGTGTATCCAGTGCATTGACTGTAATTAAGTAGCTTCTTCACTATCTCAACGTACTAATGTGTATTATATATATTGTATAGGGTGCTTGTTTTTAGCTGCATGAGAACTATCGATAACTACACACAGAAAAATTTCTTTATAAAACCCACCAAAAGTCATGTGAATGTAACATTTTCCGGTATCGATTTTGCGTCATAGGCGCATCATGTTAAATCTTCATACATATACATACATATATAACATATAATTTAATATATCAGCATAGTCGATTTAACGTTAAATTAAGTTTGAAACATACTGCTGAATAAACTTGTATAAAAAAAAAACAAACTGATTAACGCCTCTTTATTACTTTTGAAGGGGCTATCTGAAGTCATTTGTACATGTCGACAAAGCAGCAAGGCATTGGAAGCCAATATTCAAACAAGATTTATTGGATAAAGTAGTAAAAAATTAGACTGGTCGAATGGACCATGTCATTCGTAGCCGTGGCGGACATATGCCGGTAATCATATTTAGAAAATATATGCCAGCTTATAACAAAACAAATTTTATTCTAACAATATATTTGTCTTCTGTATTATCATTTTGAATTCTCATGCATAGTATATGTACATGTCAATTTTTCCGTTTGTGAAAATCGTTCTTAACCATCCAAGGCATCACTCTATCGATTTACAATACATTCGATCATTTAATTACACAAGGTGGGGGCAAAAGTAATAACCCGATGTTTTTTTTGCAGTAATTTGTTTCTGCACTTTGTAGGGACCGCCGGATAATGCGAAATTGCGTCGTCTGGTCGATGTTTCGGGCTCCAATTCGAACAACTTCGAACATATCTTCAATGCGATCATCCAAACGGTTCAGTGTTTGTTGAGTTGGTATCGAGCGGCCAGGAAATTTGCGATGAAATTGACGCTGCGCCAATACAACCGCGCTAAAAAATTAAAACAATTATCATGTGGAGTAAACCGATTAATTGTCTGTCGATGTGTATGCTGCGTTTGTTTACTTCACAAATGTTAAAACCGAATTGACATTTCGCACCATTTGCAAAGGTTACAGCGTTTTCCAATAGGGTGATTACTTTTGCCCCACCTTGTACAAATTTGTGTGCGCATATTTCAGTACCCTACCACAATAGGCCGTTCAACAATTTGATCTGCCGTGGATGTACGTACATATTCGAATTCCCCAACTCAATTGTACGGCTGCCGCTGCTAAAAATGTGCAGCGATTCTTTATTGTTATTTCTATTGCAGAACGTTTGGAGAACGACAAAAATGTTAATAATTTTTAATTTTTAAATAAAAAAAAAAATTCTAGCGATTTTTATAATTTTTTCTTAATCAAGTTTTGCTGACTGGAATTTCTTGAAAATTAGACTAATTAGAAATGAATTGAATTAAATTACAATACATTATATGGTTAACGATAATTAACGATAATAAATGAAATTCATATTGACATTTTTTTTATATCTATACACAAATACATATGTATGTATGTATGTATAACAATGAAATGAGCTTTATATTAATAATTTTTTCTGAAAGAAATAAGATAAAAAAATTCAAGAGTACATTTATCTTGTTGTTTTCAAAGAGATTTATTTGTATTATAGTGTAAGTAAAGCTTTTCACCACTTGGAGCTTTTTAAAACGTATTAAATTTAAAGAGCAGCTATTTTCTCTTAACTATACACTTTTTAAAAAGATCACTTAGATTCTTTACAACACTGGGGAACATAGGTGCATCTTTCTAAAATAACGGGAAAATTCTGGAAAAATTTGGAATTACCTGCCCTTCAATTTAAACAATCGGCAAATGAATAACAACTACAACTAATTCTGTTTTTTTTAATCTTGGATCAGCACTAAGGAGATGACACCTAAACCAGTGATGTTCGTCCCATACAACAATTGTTGAAAAATTTACACAGACAGTAGTTATTCTCTTTTAAAAAATTTTACATTCAGTCGTCGTTGAGCAAGCGATGAATATACATGCGGATGGTTGTTGTAATTTTTTTCAGAAATTTATTAAGCATTGTTGTTGGTTCTTGTTGGACGAACACAGTAAACACACACGATTCAATTAGAATTGAATACGAAAAAAATTAAAAAATAATAATGAAATGAAATTGCCATGCAAGTATTAATATGGAATGTTTAATTTAAAATTTTCAAAGCGATTTTAAAAATTATAATGAGGAATGACAGATGGTTAAACTTTTTAGTCTAATATTTAAGCCCAAAAAAACTGTTTTATATGAATTTATTTTTGTTTTTTTCCCCCCCAAATAAGTGTTCTAAAATTATTTATTGAAATTGATAACTGCTATTTATGGTCCCTGATGCTCTTATCTTTTTCTTAAAATTTAAATTACATTCATTTAGTAAGTTGTATATAGCTGGCATTTTCTTTCTTATTTGAAACGTTTGACATTATGTTTGCTGGGCAAATTCTCTCACCAATACCCCCTCATTTAATTTCTGAACACCAGTGACCTAAACATACAATGCAGCATGGAAAGAGAGGAGAGGGATAGTAGAAGAAATAACAGGAGGTGATGCTTCACTATCTTACAACTCTGCTGTTAAGGAGACGTATTATATTTTGAAGATTCGTGTTTAGGAGCCATTTTTGCAATTTTTTACTTCGCCTGTGCTACACAATATCGACGAAGAAGGGCGTTCTGATGTTCCTGTGAATTGGTTACAACTGAATCCGGTACTGTTCAGTGACCAGTGAGAGTCGCCATTGAAACCTTGCGACACCAACAGACACAAATACACACAAATGCACATCAGAAAAAATGCGAGATGTTTTTGAACCCAGGAAAAATTTATCGTTTTGTAGTCAGCGTGCAGACTACTTCGACCATCGCTACGCTACTTTCATTTAAAGCGATTCAATAAAAAATATATTTAATTCTGTTTTTACATCATTTTACTTGATAAAACGAGTTTTAAAAACTTAATCTTTTTGTTAGAAAACCATATGTTTTTATACCAGATTTTGGCAATTTTAAATTAAATAGACAGTTGGAAGCATTGAAAACAAGTGTGGTATGAAAATTCACTAGTGCATGAGCATTAGTCTTATCAATATGGTAGTGCGGGTTCGATTCCCGGGTGATTCTACAGACAAGGTGGTAAGAGCTTCGTAGTTCCGATGAAAATGAGGGTGCAGTAAAATATAAATGCTAACTAATAGAATAATTAAAGCAATGTTCGCATATAAATATTTGTGAATTTAATAAACAGCAATTAATATATTTTTGCATATGCATTCATTTATTACATGCAAATAAATTATTACTTTTTCTAAATAAAGTTATTTTTCTATTTTTTTTTTTAATATGTGTATGGAATTTTATAATTTTTGTGATATTTTTATTAGTGAACTGTGGGTTTTTTGTTAAAATAAAATAAGTGTATGAAGCCACATGAATTTGAATTACATATTTATCTCTTTTTATCTGATATTTAATATAACGTGGATTTTTTACGCTATTTTTCGAGGGACGTATATATCGCGCAAAAACAATTTTATTAAAAAAGAACTTTAGTTCAATCAAATTTACAAAAAAAAAAAGAAATTTTGTATTTTTGTTTTTTACATTCTATTAATTTATAATACATTATATTTGGTTTTGACGAAGATATCCAAAGCATATCAAAGAAGAACTTTTATAATATTGTTTATAAAAAACAGACTTCATGCTCATTATTTCCACGTATTGTATAAATTATGGTAAATTATTTATGTATGTAAAAGTTTTTTTTTTTAACTTGTTTGTATGAACATATTTTCTAGGTGCATATTTTAGTATGACATTTTTATTAAATCGTTTTTAATAACAGCATCAAATTAGTTTGAATTACAAAATTTTAAATAATATTTAGGAAAAAGTATTTCTTGTATAGATTAATTTTCATGGGGTTTGTAAATTTACTTCAGCTCAATTTTTACTCTCTAAATCCAGAGTATGAAATGGTATTCTTTTTCAAAAATATATTATACTAAAGCTAGCAAAGTTATCATGCTTTAAGTATTTATTGAAAAATTTAGTAGAACTGCAGTTTTTAGATTTGTATAGTAATATTTACATTTGCTTGTAAGATGTTTTTTAGTGCACTCGCTATAATATTAATTAAATTAAACTTAAAATCAAGGCGTATCGGCTGGCAAATTATGACATTCTATATGAAACAAAATTCCAATATATTGTAATAGAATTTTGTTTCAAATATCGATTCGAAATCGAATTGAATGTCCTTTTTTTCAAAATAAAACTAGAGGAAACTTTTTCATTAATTTGTTAAATTAATGTAAATGTAAATTAATTTTTTGCTTTAATTTCAAGCAAAAGTTCGGGCACAGTTTGATGCCTTCTTTTGGTGTTTATTTTGTTCCAGTACCTTTAAAACTGCCACTTTAAGTAAACCCATTAAAAGATATCAGAGCTTTTGTTTAATCATTGGTACCTAGATAAGTCCAAATATCTGATTATCCTCTTAACTTGACATAGTTCATTGTATCGCGAGCGCCCTGTACTTCTAATAGTTTTAGTTCGTGTTTTACAAATAGACATTGATAATATTTTTAATTACTTTTGGATGGCATTAAAAATAAACCAATAAAATATAAAAAATAAAAGTTTTCAATTGATTTTAACAATCTATTTTTTTAAGCTTTAAGGTTTTAAAAACTTCCTGAAGATGTTAACCGAAGGTTAACGAAATATCGAAAATAAATATAAAAATAATAAATAAAAAGAGATAAAACCTTAAAGCTTAAAAAAATAGATTGTTAAAATAATAAAAAAGGTTAAAAAAAGTATTCAAAACAAAAGTTTTCAATTGATTATAGGTTTAATAGAACAATTTCTTATGTTTTTTATTTGTTTCTTTTTTTTTAAATATCGGTGAAAAATATATTTAAATGGAATTCATATGCACGAGTACAAATCTTAAAGTAATCACAGAAGTAGTAAAAAATTTAAGTATAATTTCTAGCCCCAAATTGGTTTTTTTTAGTTCTTTGTAGCTATAGTTTGTTATTTTAAAATCTGCTGACATGTCATTATGATTTTGATTTTGATCAACATAGAAATTTTGTCACATAGTATGGTGTGAATAAAACATCTTCCAACGCTGAACTCATATTTACATAAATAAAGCGATCACGACTACAATGCTGACTTTATTCAACATTGATTTTTGTAGCATGATTAAACGTGAACAAAACAAAAGAAAAAAACAGAATTTTTATCATTCTCTGTTCAGTATTATCTTTCAGAACTTTCCATACCTGACCATTCCCACAGAGAAGCTTTTAGTTATACTTGTTGAATAGCTAACTAGAGTATGCTATACATTTTATATGAGAAAGAAGAAAAACGTATTTTTATTTAAAAGAGTATTCAACTGTAAATGTTTTTTTTGTACATTCACAGCTCTTTATTTTTCAGACTTACAATTTCTTTCGATCAATTGTATGGGAATAATACTCCAAAGTACAATTATTTCCTCTAGTGGTTTATTACTACTGGATAAATTTGATTTTTTTTTACAATTACAGCTCTTCATTAAGTTAACAAATTTAAATTTAAAATAAGTACAGTGTAAATTCAATAATCCGGTATATTCGGTAACCCGGACAGAATTTTCCAGCTCATTCCGTATTCTATAATCCGGATTGATTGCAACTTTTTTTTATTTATTTTTTTATTCAAATCACAGCATGCTTTGAAAAATACATTTAGAATAGTGTGATATGAGTATGTTTTCGAACGTTGCACGTGCGTTTTTAGTTTAGTATTGATGCAAGATGTCTTCAGTGAAGAGAGCACACATCTTATCTATTTTAGATAAAGTAAAAATTGTTGAAGAACTTAGTAAAGGTATGAGTGAAATGGTGAATGGTGTTGGCTGACATATACATATGGTGTTGGTACTTCCACTATTACAGATATAAAAAAAATGATAACTTTAATAGGTGAGTTAATTTTTTTACATGATTTTTAACTAAATACATACATATGTATTAAAAAAAAATTTTTTTACATTCAGGTTTGCGAAGACATCTAATCGAAAACTATTGCAAAAGCATAAAACTTTAAAAGATGGCGAACATAAAGAGTTTGAACAATCATTATATTCGTGGTTTGAGAAACAACGTGAATTTTGCTATGAATTATTATAATTTTTAATAAATATGTATATACATGCGTTGTAATCCGGATAATTCGCTACTCCGGATTGGGGTCTGCAATCAATTATCCGGATTATCGAATTTTTACTGTATGTTTTCGAAAAAAAGATAAATGACAGCACAATTACTTTGTTAGATGATGTTTTCTTATCAACCAAAAATGCATTGCATACTTGCCCCTTTTTGCCATTTTCATTTCAAATACCAAAATTAAACTTTATCATTCCTAAAAAATGTTGTCCGTTAAATATTCACGTTTCGGTCAAATGTAAGTAAGTGAGTGGCCTGTCTCTATAATTAAATATTTTATATTAAACGTACAGCATGCTTTCAGGCGTGCCCTTATAATAACGTAGCTGGTGTTATTATCTGAAAGGCATTATTATATTATGCTGCCGCAATAAAACAAGAGAAAAATAACATTATAAAAATTTGTTTAGAAAATCGCAATCAATGTCATTAACAAATCCAAACAGTCATACACACACAGTGGCTAATAAACATTTATTTCTATACACAAAAATAAATGTATGTATGGATTTGTATGTAGTTATTGTGCTCGTACACATGTACCACACACACACACACATATAAAATAAACGAAAAATAACAAACAAATCCCGATTTGTAAGCCAATTTGCACTTATGCTTATCTTACTAATGTCATAGCATTTGTTTAATGTTTTTGATTGTACATACAAGATACTACTCACTCGTACTACAACTTAAAACAGCATTTCGCCTGCATTAAATAATAATATAATGTTCATGTAGTATGTAAAATATATTTAAGCTGAAACGTACGCCAAGATACAAAAATACATGCACACTTGCTTCTTTCAAATTCCTATTCCAACAATTCCAAACTGTTTATTTTATGAATATTTGTGCGAATATATACATAGATACATACATACGTATAAAATATTCACGTTAGAATGTGTTAAAGTAGATGAGAAATAGTTAAATTGAAAGTGTTGGCGCTGTGTTGTTTGGTATAATAAAAATCACACATATCCATGTACACATGAACATTCTCAAAGGCACAAAAGTGGCAAGTGTGTAACTTATCCTGTGGGGTTTCATTTCTAAGCTCATTTATGTTTATAACAAATGCGTGCCAAAGCAAAAATTTCTACTCTTTAACACGGCCTACTACTATTCTATGCGATACAAATACACAAACGCACACAGTCACACACACATACCCACAAACACACACACAACACAAGCACATGAATTATGTTTGGAAGCATTTTTATTTTCATTTTCATTTTCAAACTTAAAATAAAGGAACATAAAAAGGCAAAAATGAAAGGCGCTAGCAGCACACATCGCGCAAATCTTCTAAAATATTCAAAAACATTGAGATAAATGGCTTTCACATAACTGCTACATAAACTAAGAAAAAAACACTAAAACCATACTAAAGGTTTACGTAGTGATGAACAGAGGTACGTACTACAGTATATGTACATAGTATGTATTAGTATTTTCTATTTTATATTAACTCTCTATCGGGTTATCAAACGACTGGTGAAACCATCTAGGTAACGCATGTACGTTGTTTTGGTTGCACAGTGGTTTACAGTGGGGTTTAGTAGTCGCTTTTTAATATAATGTAACTGTTAGTAGTACTTTGAGAAACGATCGCTATTTCAATCTCAACAATATCCACATATCGACACCTGTGCGCGAAATTATCGTATGTTACATCTTTTTCGAAATCGACTTTTTTATGCAAATTTTATTCTAAATCCATTAGTTCATCTGCTAATAAATTATTATAGCAATAAAGTTATGGAGATAACAATATGTACATTTTATCGTAAGGCAACAACAGAAAAAGGAATAAAAACGCTCTCATGTAAAATTTAGGTTTTGTAACATACGATAACTTCGCGCACAGCGGTCGATATGTCAGTATGGAAGTGTAGCTTAACCCTTTCAATCCGACTTTCGAATAGCAAATGTTGCAAAAGAGTTCTTCTTAGGCATATGCCATTTGAAGAAAATCTGTGAAACAATAAATGCGGTTTGCGGTGAAGTGGTAAACGCGGTACAAGTGAGTACTAAACGTCCAGTTCAACAAGCGTGGAAAAATGTTTTTTAACAGTGTCAAAATTTTTATTTCTGTTTTCTATAACATCTCGTCTTCGTTTCAGTATATTTCAATTTAAGAACGAAGCGAAACGATAACGATATTGTAACTACATTTTTAATGACAAACCCAACAGAAATACACACGAATATTTCATACTGATTTATTTTCTTGTCGCTGTATGCTTTCACTTTTACGTTCCTTAAAGCCTGGTAGGCATTACTAAGGTTGAATGAAACGCAAAAAAATCAGCACGATATTCACTAATCAACTGACATTGTTTTAGTCCCTCATAATTGCAGACGATCAAATAATATCTCGTCAAATTAAACCTTTTTTATTTCTATCAATCATTGCCGACAATTTGTACGTGAGGCCGAAGCAATACAACTCTACGTATACACCTAAACTGTGTTTATGCGATCGCCTTCGGGGCACTTAAGCATCTCGCTGGTGCTCCAACATTAATAGTGGCTTTAACCCTCCGTAGTCTAGTGCATGAGCATTAGTCCTAACAATATGGAGATGCGGTTCGATTCGCGCTTAGACCCTGGGTGTTTCTACAGACAAGCTTAAGAGCTTCGTAGAGTTTGTATTGTCTTAAAAAAAAAAAAAAACACACACATATGCCTTTCAGACACATCTTTCATTTTGAAGTGTGCTAACTTTTTTAAATTGAAGTCATGGTTCTTCGTGCTGCTTGAATTCGTACTTTGAATTATTTTATTTCTTTAAAAAAAAAATGAGCTCTTCTTTAATTTCTATTTATTTATTTATGTAAAACTACAAATATACTTAATCCTGTCATAATGTGCCTATCAGGCACATACAACAAACAACATTATGAACCAACAAATTAAATTACGGGGAATTCCCATTCAATTTTTATCATTCAATGTAAACTTACACAGTTTATACAATTGTTGGCTAATTTTCAAAGAGAAAGTTGTAAAGACGGAACTTTTTCCCACAATGTCTAAAATATATTTATGTGCAGAAATCGAGACAATTATTGAAGAGATTGATTTTGAAGCAACTATAAACCAAGATGAAGATTACGACAGTAAATTTTCGTAGGATGCGGATTTTATTCTTTGAAAGAAAACAAATGCAAATAAGAGATATAAATTTTCTCAAATATAATATGCAATGGGTTGTTTATATGTGCCTCTGCAGCACATTTTGATTGGATTCGTTACAAAGTTTATCTGACTTGATTAGGGTTAAACCATATCCCCCGTTTACTATATTGGGAAGCATTTTTTGCGGAAACTTTCTGCATTCGTATCCACACTATGAAGCTTTTGCCTCGCACTTTTAAAGGTTTAATTCATTACTTCTTTACTTTTCTTTTCGTTTTTTTTTGTTCTCTTGCACATGCAACTTCTATTTCGAAGGAAATGGTTGCCTTTACTTTGATCATGTTAAACATAACCTTCTGAAACTTGTTTAGAAATGTATGCAAATGATATTTAATTTAATAATATATTTTCTTTTTCCTTATAATGTTTAAACCTGCTTTCTGTTAATCCGGCTCCACTGTGCATCTGCAGTGCTTTACTATATTCATATAAATGAGAAAAAAAATTAACCTATTCAACACTTGTTTTATCTTTATGATATCGGCAAAGAAATCCTGGGGCATGCAATACATACAACAGCTAGTAAATGGTGTTGGCGGCTCATGTACCGGCAATAGAAATTCATCTAACGGCTGTAACAGGTAATTGAACGCACTTACGATGCGTGCTACTATGAATGCGTGCCAACTGTTAATATTGCCATAGTAAACAAACGAACAAACATACATTTATTGGAATGCGAGTATGTACATATCTGTATACTATAACTAAGCAAGAATAAGATCTCAATAAATATACGAGGTCTGTTCAAAAGAAAAGGTGGATTTAGAATTTTTTTGCAAAATATTCATTCATTCATCCATATCCGTTTTGTGCCCTTCGAAGTAATGTCCCTCAGATATAATGAATTTATGCCAGCGATTCTTTCAATTCTGGAAGCACTTCTGAAATGAGCTTTTCGGTATGGCCATCAGCTCGTTTTTTGATTTTGACTTTATCTCATCAATTGTGGCAAATCGCTTTCCTTTCATTATTCTCTTCAGTTTTGGGAATAGAAAAAAGTCTCAGAGAGAAAAATCTGGTGAATAGGCTGGTTGAGGCATGATTAGTGTGTGGTTTTTGTCCAAAAAATCACTAACAAGCTTGATGTGTGAGCTGGTGCATTATCGTGCTGCAGAATCCACGATTTTTTTTTTTCCATAATTCCGATTGTTTGAGTCGTATTGCTTCACGCAAACGTTGCATAACTTCCTTGTACAATGGTGTTCAAGATTAACGTCAGCACCTGCCCATGGGGCCTTATCTGACGGTGGTCTTAACACCGAGTAAATTTTTGAAACGATTCACTAGCGCCCCTAGAGCACTGATAAGCAAATGAGCCCGTAGGCCACCTACTTCCAGAGTTGGGTAGCAAATCATGTATAGTTATCCCTGAATTCTATAATGCACCTTGTTGAGGTGTTCGAGCGGTCTAAACTCTTGTCACATCAGAATGTTTTTATGTCAAGACCCATTTAACAGTAATACTGTTGGTTCGAAACACATTCCGGTGACTACTGTTGAATGGCAACAGCACCTAGTTAAGGAAAAGTCATATCATTAATATGTGTGTTACGACTTACACATATTTACGATTAGACCAAAAACTCCACTCCCTGCGTAACTTTAGGTTACAACCACAGCCACTACGAGTCCTTACCCAATACCAGCACACACTATCCAACTTTCGGGGTAGACACGAAGTACTTACAAGGAATACATCAGTCTTTAAACCCGTACTTATGTACTAGTACATGTACTTGTACTTGTTGGGAGTGTGGGGCCAAGCTGGTCCCGTAGTGCTAGATTCGAATCAAACTGGTATTAACCAGTCCTTCATCAATCTCTAGTCAGATTTCGAAGAGTCACCTCTTCTGTCATTTTCGAACCTCTGGGAGGAACAAGGTAATGCTGCACCTTAAGCTGTGTACCGCGGGGTCGCTCAGACACTCGTAGGTTCCGAAATTCAAGATTCCAGAACCCCCGTGCGGGAAAACTTCCTTGTACAGGGTGGCACAACATGAGCTATATGGTTTGAATTCTTTATAACTTTTTTAATTATTATTTTTTCTTTGTGCTAATTGCAAAAAATTCGCCAATAATATACTGTATTTAAAACAAAAAAAAATTATAATACAGTCGAACTTCTCTATAGCGAACTTCTCTATAACGAAATCTTCGTGAACACAACATTTTTGTGAGTATTTTCATACATTTTGATATCCCTATAACGAACTTCCCTATAGCGAAGTTCTCTCTGTAACGTACAATTTTTTAAGCCCTAAATAGAATTTTTCACACAAAATAATCTCTCTATTGCGAAGTTTTTAGCAATCGATTTTTTGCATCAATTTAGTCACATACTATGTATGTATTAATAAAAAAAAATTAATGTGTTCATGTAAAAACAATTTTTTTTGTCTTAATGAATATATTTTCTACATAAAAAAAAATGTAGTCAAAATTTTCTGGAGTTTCTCTATAACGAATTTTCTCTATAACGTAGAAATTTTACGGCGCCCAACTGCTACGTTATAGAGAAGTTAGACTGTAATCGCATAAATAAAAAAGTTATAAACCATTTAAACCACATATTTTCTTTTGTGCCACCCAGTAGTATTCTTTAGCAACCGTACGACTTTTTGGCAAGAACTCATGATGCACCACGCCATTGTAATCGATGAAAACAAAATTCAACTTTTCTTTTGAACGCACTTCGTATATGTATGTGTGTACATTCACATGTAAGTAGTTTTATATAGATGTATGACATTAAATGAAATTGGTTACTATACAAACATACATACAGACGTACATATATACATATGGATATGGGATATGTAATGTGGTCCTAAAAAGGATTTGTTGGGATATATTTTGATAATAGAGAGTATATTTTCATTGGTTTGTAAGTAGTTGAACGTGTAGTTTAATCATATGAAATTACAAACGTATTCTCAATGGTAAATAAAGGAATTCCATTTAGAATATCTAAGATGTGCACTTTACTAGTTGGTCTTCATAAATAATTCTAAATGCTTGTTTGCCAAATCTTAAATTCATGCTGATTGAAAATGGAAATGTAATTTATTTCTTATAATGATGATGGCATGATAGTTTCGATGCGCTGAACATATGAAAAAGAAATAACGAACGTGTAGAATGTAATGAAATGATTGCCATTTGGGAAATTGCCTTCATGTTTATATTATGGCTGAAATTACTTTCGGTAAAAATTGGTAATGCAGAAAATATTGTAATGGTGAACGCTGTTGGATAGTTTTCCAAAAATAGTTATCGTTATTGATGTGATTATATTCAAAACAAGTTTTTTTTTGCGACTGCTAAATAAAGTTAATAAACATGTTTTTTTTTAACTTCCTGCTCCGCAGTTTCCCTTCTATATAGAGACATTCCGTGCACATAAGTATTTATCTGTAGCATCCATGTCCACTTCGTAACTGGGTTTTGTAGAAGTTCACCTACCCGTGTTTCCTATCTGTCCAGTCGGCTATTCTACTTATGAGGCTGTGGGCCCATCCTGCGTTTATGAATGTGGCCCATTCATGCAGCCATTCAGCCAACACTGAATTTGCTGGGGTGCGATAGCCGCATTCCTCTTGCAACATATTTCTCCTTTTCGGTATATGCTATCAGCGTCGGCAGCATTATTCCTGCAATCACCAAGGCTGTGCCCGTAGACACCGAGCGGAAAGAAGAAACGACCCTAAGAGCATAACTCCTGTAGCGTGCATCTGCCCGCAGGGGGTTTGGAAATTTGTTTCGAATCCTACGGGTGTTGAGCAAGCCCGCGGTACCTAGCTAAAGGTCTAGCATCACCTTAAACTTCCTTGGAGTTTGAAGATGACAGAAGAGGGGACTGTTCGAAATCTTACTAGAGATTGTGGAGGTTATGCTTGTATTTCCGTGTCACTGTAGAAATACAGCAGCCTTATTCTGTAACTTGCTAGAGCTAAATCTGCATCGCTAAAAATCTAAAAAGTCGTTTTAGCGATTTTTAGCAACAAGTGGAATTCTGTAATGTATATTGCTTAATTTGGCAACGTCTTAAAATTCAATTCGCCGTAATTTTAGCTTTCATTGTCATCGCTAAAATTTTCTAATTTTGTATTCTCTAACGCCAAATAAGCGGTAGTTTTTTATTTAAAGTTAAAATTTTTAGCGACGGAAATTTTAAGCTGCTAAAAAGTAAGTAATACACAAATGGATATTAATTGAATAATGTTGGAATTTTTTTTTTTATTTTAGCAAAAACAATGGAAGAAGTCACTAAGCGGGTGAGTAAGGAACAAAAATTCATGCTGATACAATATTTGGAGGAGCACCGCGAATTTGCCCACGACAGGTAAAAAGGAATTTAACTAACTAAAAGCCAATAAAGTAAAACAAAAATCTTTTTTAGATTTAAAAACTCCACTGGGGTGAAAAGCCTTACGGAGCAATGGGATGCCTTGGCAGCGAAGCTTAACGCTTTGGGAGGTGTCTTAAAAAATGGGGAAAATTGGGAGAGGGCATGGACAAATATGAGGTAATTTTCTTACCATTCTTTGGAGATGTGAGCGCTTTTCAGTTTCTTATAATTTCACAGAAGTAAAGCAAAACAGAAGTACCAAGAGTATGAAAACTCATTGGAAAGAAGCGGCATAAATGGCGCTCAAAAATATAAACTGACAGAGTTAGATGAAAGAATAGTTGGAATTATGGCGAAGGAATCTGTGGTTGGGCAAGAGGAAGTCAAGTGAATTATTTTAATATTATTTGTCTAAAAAAATAAGACACAACAATTTTTATTATTTGCCAAATATATAAATACAATAAACAAAAAGTGTTGCCATCTTCAAATATTTTCCCATACTTTCGGCGGTTGATGATCTCATTGGTAAACACGACATTTAATTTATATATTTTTTTTTATTCAAATACATACGTATGTAAGTCTGTATATTGGGAAAATTAAAAAATTTGGTATTCTTTTCAAAATAACTTTTATAAATACATACTTTATTATATATTTTAAAAGTCTTTTGTGGGTAAACGCCAATCATTTACAAGGAATTCAAATCATAAAGTGCGGTAACACTAATATGAAGTGTCAAGAACTTTAACAATATGCTTGTCTCTTTTCAACAGCAATTTATAAAGGCAGTGGGAAAGGATAAGTATAGTGATAGCAAATTAGCTACGGCGAAAATGTAAAAATTTAGCAAGCGATTGATATTACAGAATACTAATTTAGAGATATAGCTAAAATATTTGCCTTAACATATTTTTAGCTTTTTAGCGATCGAGATTTAGCTTTATCTACGAGAATTAGAGAATAAGGCTGCAGTTCAATTCTAATCTACTGCTACGGGGCCAAGAAAGCCCCACTGCTCTAAGGCTCAGTAAGGGTTTAATGACTGATGTACTCTTAAGTGAGTACTTCGTGTCCACCCCGAAACGTTGGTTTAGTGTGCTGGTATGGGAAAGGATTCGTAGTGGCTGTGGTTGCCACCAAAAGATACGCCGGGAGATAAGTTTTTGGTCCGTTCGGAATATATGTAAGGAAGAAGGCACATATATTCTGTTATGACTTTTCCTTAACTAGGTGCTGTTGCCTTTCAACAGCAGTCACTGGAATGTATCTCGAACAAACAGTATTACTGGCTTAAGCGTTCTGCACTCAAATACATTCTGATGTGACACAGAGTTTGGACAGCTCAAAACATCCCAGCAAGGTGTAATTTATAGACCAGGGATAACTATAAATTAGGATTACAACCCGTGTGTACAGGTGGTAGTACAGGATGTTGTATTTTCGAGTGCCCATGGGGGCGGTAGTGATCGTCTTTATTTCACTCAGAGTTGAGAGCACCGGGGAATTAGATGCCATGCGTAGGTGTCCACGCAAATCTTGAACACATCTGCAGCGTGCATCTGTGTAGGCGGCAACGAATGAAAACAAACTATATCGCATTCTAAAAATATTGAGCTTTTGCTGCTTCGTGGAGTTTTAGCTGCTGTTTCTCTAACACAAGTAGTACTTGGTTGTACCAAATGGATATGAATAGACTCAAAGTTGTTGGTATTTTTTATATAAATTTTGCACAGACACATAAAAGGCAATTGACGTATCCTACAAATACAAAGCCCCTTTAAACCTTTTTGTGAAGAACACGATAGAACACACTATTAAAATGTATAGGAACTTCATTTGATACTGTATGCCATAATTTTGGCCAGATTTTATTTACTATTTACTAAGTAAGAATATATACTTATATATTTTTAATTATTATATATTTTATTTCCTACTGTTGTGTTTTAAGAAAATATTCGTGATATTTTTTTTTTTAACAAAAAAGTATCGTTTACCTTCTTTATATTGTGGTGGCCTTAATCGTTATTCGTTTTCCAATTTCATATCCCCAGAAACCGGCATAAAATTGCAGTATGAATGAATTTTTACTCGCTATACATAGAGAATAATATTATTATAAGTGTCTTTATTTCCTTTTGCAAATTTTCTTATTTTTTTATTTGCATTTCTATTTATTTGGTTGTGTTACCTTGTGCTACAAAATATGTGTCACATTTTTGTTTGAACATATTCATGCTACGAGTAGATACATGCTACTGTGTTGCATGTGTTTACAATTTCTCTTTAAACATGCACATGGCTCTCTTTGTGGGTGAAAGTAGAGGAGTTTTTGTAGAAGATTTTCTTTTTTTCTGGCAACTCATACTCCTGGAGATATGTTTGTTCATATCGAATGCATGTGTATGCAAGTCCCTATATGCATCATTGTGAATGGGTACGTTGTCCCTTCGTTAATTTCAATTGTTGTTGTTTTTCCTCCAAGTGTTTGTCTGTTTTTTGGAAAATTATTTTTGAAATTTTTTTGTTCTTTTATTTCATTTCTTTTGTTTTCGTTTTGAGGCTTTAATTTCTTTTTCGTTTACCAAAAAAAAAACGGCAGCAATAACAGCAACAATGCAGAGCACAGCAATAACAGCCGGTTTTTCACGTTCGTTTCGGTATACAAAGACATTTACTTCTTCTTTTTGTATTAAACCAATTGGAGTTGGGGTCACCACGTTGTTCTTGTATTGAATTCTGAAGTTGATTTTTTAAGCTGCACCTTGTTACCGTTTATTTTTTCATTTTATGTGAATCGTTATTATTGCTTTTTTGTTGCTGTAATTTTGGCACAATTTGAAATATGACACGGTTTTCTTATTGCGATACTTTTATGTTGTGGCATGTTATGTTTTTCTATATTTATTACTGATTGACTATTCATTGCTGTTTTCCTTTAGGTTGCTTTATTAATATATTTTCATAAAGAGCTATTTTGGTTTTTGAAGTAGTTTAGTTAAGAAGACTTGCCGGGGAATCATTCTTAAATAAAGTATGTACTTACTTCTTGGACTATTGTGCAATTGTGGTTAAATTTCAAGGGCCGATGTTGATTTTGAATAAAACACAAACTATTTAGGAAATTATTGTAATTTTATTTTATTATGATATATTGGTATTACTCAATTATGTATGGAACAAAATATCGGCCAAATGGGCGCCGCGACCACGGCGGCACACCTCCATCCGATGGTCCAAATTTTCGATGACCCTGAGGCATAATGGAGGTTCTATGCCGTTAATGTGCCCAATTATCTCATCCTTTAGCTCTTGAATTGTTGCTGGCTTATCGACGTACACCTTTTCTTTCAAATAACCCCAAAGAAAAAAGTCCAACGGTGTCAAATCACATGATCTTGGCGGCCAATTGACATCGCCATTACGTGAGATAACACGGCCATTGAATTTGTTGCGCAAAAGAGCCATTGTTTCGTTAGCTGTGTGGCAAGTGGCACCGTCCTGCTGAAACCACATATCGTCCACATCCATATCTTCCAATTCGGGCCATAAAAAGTTCGTTATCATCTCACGATAGCGAACACCATTCACAGTAACTGCCTGACCGGCCTCATTTTGGAAAAAATACGGCCCGATGATGCCGCCAGCCCATAAACCGCACCAAACAGTCACTCTTTGTGGGTGCATTGGTTTTTCGACAATCACTCTTGGATTCTCATTCGCCCAAATGCGGCAATTCTGTTTATTGACGAATCCACTGAGGTGAAAATGTGCCTCATCACTGAAGATGATTTTCTTCGAAAATTGATCATCCACTGTTGCCATTTCTTGCCACCATTCTGCCCATTCACGACGTTTGGAATGGTCAAGAGGCTTTAGTTCTTGAGCCAATTGCACCTTGTAAGCGTGTAAATGCAAGTCATTATGCATAATGTTTATCAACGACGAGCGTGAGAGGTGCAATTGTTGGGCACGACGACGAGTTGATGTGGACGGCTCTTCAGCCACACTATCGCGAACAGCAGCAATATTTTCTGCAGTACGAGCTGTACGAGCATGCACTGGTGTTCTCACATCTTCTACAGACCCGGTTTGCTCGAATTTTTCCACGATTTTTGCGATTGTACGCACATTTGGACGATCAAATTGACCAAAAAAATCACGAAGTGCACGATATGCATTTTGATTTGAACGCCCATTTTCATAATAAGTCTGGATAACTTTAACACGTTGTTGGATTGTGTATCTCTCCATGGTTCAAATTGAGTAAGTCTGAAATAGAGAAATGTCAAATAAAATTCGGAAAAAAGCTTGGCGTTTAGGTGTGGTTCACATTCAACATCGGCCCTTACAATTTAACCACCCGATATGTATAAGAAAATATGAAAGAAGGAAAGAGGAAGTATGAAACTTCGTAGAATTTCGTTAAATGTTGAATTTTTAAGAACCATTTTTTTTTTTTATCTGGGACCAGCACTTAGGAGATGACTCCTACATAAGCGAAGCATTGTGCTGGAACTATAGGAAAGCGATAGTAGGAGAAACGACAGGAGGCTACACAATACCGATGAAGCAGGGCGTTCTAATGCGATTGTGGATTGCTGAAGCCGGTATTGTTCAGTGACCAGTGACTATGCCTTCGCCACTGAAACATTCCGACAACAACTGATACACAAAGACACACTAATGCACATCAGAAAAATGCGAGATGTTGATTTTTATTTAAAAATTTTTTAGTCTGAAACTGGGGTTGAACCAGGTCTGTTTTTGGATTTGTAGTCAACGTGCAGACTACCATCCATCGTGCTATCGCCATATATATTATTTTTGGATCAGTGCTCAGGGGATATATATCTCTGACGTATAGAATACATTACTTTGGAACTATACAGAGAGAGGGATTGTTCATAGAAAATACTGCATTTGACCAATGTATAAGACTCTTAAGATAAGCAGCACTCAAGATGACAGGTGTTGATAGGAAAGACAGAAGAAATCTGCATTAACTTTTAAAACTCTGCTTTTGCACGTTGTTTATAACATTGTTGCTTTGACTCTGATGTCAGAAAGACGTATTCAATTTTTAAAGCTGTGTTTGGTAGCCATTTGATCAATTCTTTTACTTCGCCGAGCTGCTACATTATAGTAACGGTGGAGAGCATTCTGATGTTGCGATAAGGTCAAGTCGGTATTCTTCGCCACTGAAACCTTCCGGCAAACTAATGACTATCAGAAAAAATTATTTTGTTGGACTCTGGACTCGAACCGTGGACCTTTGGGTTCGCAGTGAACTGCAGTGAACCGCAGTGAACTACTTCAGTCATCGCCACTCACTCCTAGCATATACCAGTAGGAGTATAACAACATATTTAAAAAATTGTGGAAAATATGAATTTATTACAAAATATGCGTCTATAGTAAAGTATAAAAAATTATACATTTAAAGTGAAATATGTGAAATTATCAATTTATTCACGAATATTCCGAAATAAGCGAGATTATGCCTTTAACTTAGGAAGCAGGAAGCACTGCGACCAAGAAGATTTATTGTGCAAAGCCCCCGTCATATTAGACCCCCCATTCAAAGGCTTCTAAGGAATCTAAGAACTATTTGCGGTCTGGTGGTCCACACAGGTTCTGTGGAGTGACCACAGTTCCACCCATCTGGAGAAACCTCTGTCTGCCATAATCTTCCTTGCTACCTCAATCCATGTCCTTTACCCAGGTAATATATTAGACACTTTCTAGCGGTTCTACTGAGTCGAACCTTCTCCTGCTCAGTTCCTTACCCAAGGAGAGCTGAGGAGTTAATCTTCCTTTTCTGCGATAATGTTGAAAGTTTTATTGAACACTAGATCTGCAGCAATCACCATTTCAGCTAATTCGCTGGTCACTTGCGAGGATGTTGTTTTTGCAGCACAAGCCTCCACCTAGTTCTGCCCCAGTAAAAAAATATATGAAAATATATCGAAATTTTCGAAGACATGAATTTATTATAAATTATTCAAAAATTAAGCGAAAATATGAAAAATATTGAAAATATAGATTTGCTGAAAAATATCAATTTTGAATTTAAATTTTTTTGTATTTACAAAATATGCTGAACGATTTATTCATATACAAACTAAGCATTTAATGTAACATTTTCCATTTCTACCACTAAGAGTTCTTTTGTTTGTTTTAGAAAATTAATTTTACACATCATTCGCATCTTCTAATCTAAGCAATATGCTTTTAACGAAATACGCTTTAATCTAGCCACATTATGGCGACGACAACGAACATAGAAAAGTTCGAATTTTTATGCTTTTTGTTCTCCTTAACTTTAATCTTTAGAAGTTATCTACTTTAATCTGTTTATGGACTTTTTGCTGTGTTCAATTTATTTCAAGTTGACATTTTTAGATGGCATTGGAAAATAAAATTTACTTTTGAAATCAATACAAAAAAAAACATATTTTTGAAACCATATGTTCGTTACCAATTACTTGCACTGCAACAAGTTGTTCGTGTTTTTCACAAACGCTTCTAATGAAAGACAATCAATTGTGGCCCGTAATAACTCATTTTAAAGCATATTGTTCTCACAACCCAAGTTAATACACAAAAGGAAATCACTTTTAACAACTTATGACAATGCGAGCCTTACACCTCTTTGCAAAATCGTTTTTTTTTATTCCTATTGCTCCTGGAAAATTTTTTTGTGGCTGCTGTCGATATTCTCCAACAAAAGCAATGCAAAGCCATAAAAAACCAACGCTTTTTCAATTTTATTTTGAAAGAAGAGAAACACAAAAAAAAAAAAAAAAAGAAACGCAGAAAAGTACTTCAACTGAAAAATAAATTTTTTGGCAACACAAAAAATTCGTCCTTGCTTTGTTGCAGTTTCTTTTTGGCCATGGTCGAATGTCGTTGTATTCTAAAAATAAAAGAAGATAGAAACTTTGGAGTTTTATTTTCTGTTCGCATTTTTTATTTTTTTGCCAGCACACTGCAAAAGAAGCAATTTTCTACACATGAGTAACATGGCCATGTCATGGAAGTGTTAGCCACGATTGGTGGCGTTGGTGTTACATTCAAAAATATTAGGCGCTCAGATAAATTGTACGTACTCGCTTCATCTATACGAGTGCATGAATGAAAATGTAAAGAAAAATGGAATTTGTTGATGGAGTCTGATGAGGATGATGGCGATGATGACGATGATTACATTTGAATTGTTGTTGGCTGAGTTGTGAAAGGTAGAAAAGTAGAACAGAAGCTTCATGTGTGTTTATAAACTTTTGAGTTTTAGTTTCTTCTTGTTGGAAATTGCAATATGGCGGTCTTTGTTTTTCTTTATAAAATATTGTGACTGTATTGAGTATTTTTTTGTCCTCCCATAAGTGTATGAATATTTCGGACTGGATGGCGTAATGTTTGGCCTTCTCATTTGAGTAATATTTTTTGTCAATACATACATACGGTCAGCCACATATTTATTACCAATTTTCTTTTTGTTTCTTGCTTTTTAAATAAATTTTGGGTAAACAAGAAAACGAAACAACTCGAAAATATTTATTTTTTTTATATTTTTTACGGTAGCCGACAATTTAACATGTTGTTTGTCATCAATTCGTTCAAGTGTTTTAAAATTGCAAATATTTATTTATTTCCTGGTTGTTGTAGATTTCCGCTTTATCATAGCGCTTTTGTGGCAATTTTAAATGTTATTTTCAATTTTGAAATCACATTTCGTTGTTGTTGTTGTTGTTGTTGTAGGTGACTAGAAGTGATTGAAGTTGTTGAGATAAATTAAACCGTCGGAATTCAAAAACCTTTTTATATATCTAATATTTATTTTTATTCGATATTTCAATAATAAATAACAAAAATAATAAAATAAGAAAAAAAAAATAAATAATACTTTTTTTAACCTTTTTTATTATTTTAACAATCTATTTTTTTAAGCTTTAAGGTTTTTTCTCTTTTTATTTATTATTTTTATATTTATTTTCGATATTTATATATATAAACTTCAAAAAAGGGAAAAAAATTTTAAAAATAAAAACTTCCTGAAGATGTTAACCGAAGGTTAACGAAATATCGAAAATAAATATAAAAATAACAAATAAAAAAAAAAACCTTAAAGCTTAAAAAAATAGATTGTTAAAAAATAAATAAATAAAAACCAATTTTCCTGAAGAAACTACACAAAAGGCGTAGCGAAATATCGAATAAAAATAAATATTAGATATATAAAAAGGACATGCAGCTTAAATAATTAGTGTAATTAATATAAGAAGAGTTCAAAAAACTAGAAGAATTATTTCTTGTTTTATTTCCTTTTTGAGTTTGGATTTTATAACTCCAGTTTTCTTGAATTTATAAAGTTTTTGAGCATAGACGCTTTCGAAAATCTTAACCCTTTTATCGATTTAAAAATTCTCCGTTTGGTTTTTATTTCCAATAATTAAATTTCTGGAAAATATGCGAATATTTTTGTGAGTTTTCTTATTTGTAGGGAATTTGAATACTTTTCGAATACTTTTTTTTTATGACTACTATCGCGGTGCTTAATAAGAGAAAATTAAAGCTCGCAGAAACTCGGAAACATTTTTCAATTTAATTATGCAAAGAGAGTTAAATAATTAATGTGAACTCGTTCCTTTTAATTTATAGAACGTGAATTAATTAAATATAATATTTGTTGTATGATATGTATACTTCGTTGCTGCTTACACCAACTCATCAGTAGACCTGTTATGAGTTTGCAATGATTTTTACAAACTATTTTCCAAAAAAAATTATATGAAAAAACGCTCCAGAACTGCGACTTGCTTCGTTGCTTTATTTTTCATACTAGGCTTAAAGCTATTCAAAGATATTGATAAGAAGAATACAAAGAATTCAAAGAATTTATTACAGTTACTTGACAAATTACTTATGTATATAAATTGCATGTAGTATATACGTGCATATGTACATATATCGCAATTTGAAGAGTATGTACTGAGCAAATGAGTAAGGTAAAAAGAAATAATACACATATGTACTTAAGTACATAAATATAATTTAAAAAATAGTGCAGGGAAGGACTACAGTTAACAAGACCTTTAACCAAATTTTTTAAAAAGCTAAAAAAACTTACATATCAAAACTTCCTAAACATGTTTGCGAGTTACTAAAATACAACCAGAGTAAAATGATGATAATAAACACGAATAATAGAGGTAATCTCGCATCATCGATGCAAAAAATTTATTTTGAACCAAAAATATTTTTGGTCCTCTCCGAGAAATTTTTTATGTTGCACTTTAATTACATTATGAATTCTCGAGTCTAGATTGTTATAGAATAAAGTTGTGGTTTTAAGTTGCCATAAATTACTTATTATTTAAAAGTTTGAAATTGAAGTTGCCCAAATATTGTATTTCTTTCAAATTAAAATTTTAATTAAAACTAATTCTAATTAACTTAGACTCTATCTTCTAATCGGAATTTTTATATACTAAAAATCTTTAATGACAAAACTTAGCTTGAAATAATACTTTTAAAACTGAAATAAAATATTTAAACTATCAGTGGTGGCTGGTGGATGGTCGAAGTAGTTTGCACGTTGACTACAAAACGAAAAATTCGCTGGGTTCAACCCCAGTTTCAGACTAAAATTATAAAAAAAAATCTCGCATTTTGTGTCTTTGTGCATTAGTGTGTCTTTGTGTGTCAGTTGTTGTCGGAAGGTTTCAGTATCGAAGGCATAATCACTGGTTACTGAACAATACCGGCTTCAGCTGATAGCAATCCACAATCACATCAGAACGCCCTCCTTTGTCAGTATTGTGTAGCACTGGCGAAAATAAAATAACTACTAAAAAAGAAAGCTTCAAAATTTAGTACGTCTCCTTGACATCAGAGACGCTACAGCGCTGTTATAAAAACAAATAACGTGCAGAAAGCAGTGTTGTGGATAGTGAACCTTGACCTCCGATAATTTCTCCTACAATCCCTTACCTCTAGTTCCAGCACAATGCACCGCATGTGTAGGAGTCATCTCCTGAGTCCAGGACCAAAATAAGAAAAAAAATGCACTTTTCGTTTAAAAAAACGCCATTAGGTTCTCGAAAAGTGCATTGCATTTTCCACTTTTTTTTAGTAAAATATTTTGTACTTAATTGTTTTAATTTAAAGTGCTGTAAAATGGACTTAAAATCGAGCATGTTTCAAATTAATAGGGCAAAATTAGGCAATAAATGCAATCCACTATTTGTTGGAAATAAATCAGCAAAAGTTTCATGGGAAGAGCACTTAATGTTACAAAAATAGTGAAAAAAATTCGATTGCAAAAACCATGCATTAGTTTTGGAGCACCCTGCATACTCACGTTTAGGCATTATTGACGCCAAGTATCGTTTACCAAACTTTGCTAAAATGATGACGTTGAATGATAAAATTATTTAAGTGCTAAAGGCGTTTAAAAATAAAGCATTTGAATGCATAAGGACCATTTTGCAAGGCACTGGAAATAATTCTAAAAAGGATAACAAGCAGCAGCAGCAACAGCAACAGCAACAGCACATGTGTTTAGTTGAAATTTTACAAGGCGTCATTTGATTTCGGTAACATTTCGTTATGAGTTTTCAACAGCAACATCAACTTCGTCAACGCCATCACCATCACCATCAGAATTTTTGTTTTAAATTTTTTCTGCAGCATTTCAAATCTTTTTTTTTTACTGTTGTGGGGCATGACGTTCATTCTACCTTATAAATTGGATTATTGCTGGGGTTTTAAACATTTCAACAGATTTTTGTTGCTGGCAACAATACACTTTTATTTAATTTTTTGTCGAAGCACTAGCATTTTTTATTTTATTTATGTCTTTGTTAGGCAATAATATTTCATAAATTGCATTAAATACTAGAAAAAAATAGAAGTTGATTTTTTCTATAGTTTATTTTTTGCGCTTGTTATTAATTTTTGTTACTTTTAGTGCTCTAGTAAGTGTTTCGTAGGACTTAGTTGGGTAAAATCATTTTGTAAATTTTTTTTGTTACAAAACCAAAGTGAAAAAAATGGCAACTTGAATTTGGGTAACAAAAACAAGTGGCCTCTTAACATTTCAACTAACTGACCACGGCAAAGCGTTCAGTGTGCTTTGCATCAGTTAAAATATTTATTTGAAAACTACACGAATAGCAAGTGCCGGGTTTTAGTAATTTTTTTTTCTTTTGTGGTTGTCTTTTTTCTTCTTGCCAATAATATAACATTTATTTAAAATGTTTCTTTTTTTCGAATAATTTTCCTCATGGTTAAACTAGTAGAAATAAAAATATTTATCACAAAAAATTAACTCTTCCTTTTTTTGGATGTTTTGTGAAGCCTTTCCTCTCCCATATGGTTTTCGTTACGTACATAAGTTTCTATTTAGTATATCGTCTTTGTAATGTTGATTACAAAATTGTTGTATTAATGTTGATATTTAAATTTAATTTAATGCTTTGTGCATATTTATTTTAATTTCTGTTATTTTTTTTATATTTTATATTGCATTTCTATAACCACGTTCTACGTGTACACTTTTGAAAAAAAGCGAAAAAGTAAAACAAAAATTAATTTAATTGATTTTAAAAATGCATAAACGTAACGTTAAAATATTTAAATATTTGTTCGGTTAAAGCACAACTTTTAATTAGTTTCTACTTACAAAAAAAAAAAGACAGATTATTTTGTTGCAGTTTTTTTTCTTTTTACCTTTTTTTGCGAAACGTTATACTCGTAAAACGGACTATTTAATTTGTTGTCCATTATTAACATTTGAGATTGCGGCTGTATTTGCATTCGATTACAATCTAGGAAATGAAAACCAAAGTGTGCTGTGTCAGCTTTAAACTGCATTAATTTTCCCTTTTATATTCTTTATATTTTGCTTGGGGTAAATTGCATTAGGCTTGTGATGTTTTCTTACTTTTTCTTCGTCTGATATATGTTTAAGTGATCCATGTTATTATTGTAATTATAATTGCGAATGTCATAAAAACAATATTTTGTGCATTCTATGTCCCACAATTTTGGCATTCAATATCGAGAAAAATTCCAATCCATTGTAAGAGAATTCAGTTTATTTAAAATTATGACTCGAATTGAATGCCGTAATTTGCACACAGATTGATTCTAAGTAAAGAAAATGTTGTTCTTTTTTAGACGTTTCTATTAAATGTTATCGTACCCATACAAATAGAAGTGTGCTACCAAATTGTGAATTTTTAAAGGAGGTGCCACAGAAATATAAGATTTATGTAGGCATTGCAGATTTTTATAAATTTTTTTTTTTTTCATACGTCGAGTTTGATTTGCTCTTCACCCATATTTTATAAGAAAAATTGTGAACTTGGTTTTCTAATCGTCTTTTATTTGTTTACGAATGGAACAACTGTGCCCAATGTAGCTTATCCGTAAACGTTTTGTCGGATTTCAAAAATTTACAATATGTGACTCCGTTTGGATTCTACAGAATAGAGTGAGTTTGTGGAAAGGTCTGCGAATATTACTTTTAGTAGACATATCGAAATAAAACTTCTATTGTGACTTAATAAAATCAGTTTGCTAAAATAGGAGTGGAGGGATACATTTCATCTCTCTAAAAAGACGGGAGGCAGATAATAACTGCGTCGGTATAAGATATTTTTTTATATGTCCAAAATTTAAATGACATGTTTCAATTCTTTTTGGTTAATGATTTATGAATGAAAGTATTTCACTATTCAACTATAATATAATGAAATTTACTAGAGTAGAGTAAATTTTATTTAGGAAAGATGAAAACAAAATTTTCAAAGGAAATTAGAAATTTTTTTTAAAATTAAATTTTAATCACCTTCGTTAATTTATAAAATGTTTAAATTGCTACGAGTTGAGAATCATAGAAAACTCCTGGTTTCGACACCAGTTTCAGACTGAGTCATAAAAACATTTTACATTTTTTCTGATGTGCATTTGTGTGTCTTTGTGTGTCAGTTGTTGTCGGAAGGTTTCAGTGGCGAAGGCATAGTCACTGGTCACTGAACAATACCGGCTTCAGCTGATAGCAATCCATAATTGTATCAGAACGCCCTCCTTCGTCGGTATTGTGTAGCTTCGGCGAAGTAAATTAATAGAAAAATGGCTACTAAACCGAAGCTTCAGCAATGCTACGAGTATAAACAAAGAACGTGCAAAAGCAGAGCTCTAAAATAATTAAATAAACTTTACTTCCTGCCGTTTCTCTAACTATAGTTCTTGCAAAATGCATCGCATGTGTAGGGGTCATCCAAACCAAATCAAAAAATGGCTACTAAAAAACTACAAAATTGAATACGTCTCCTTGACATCAGAAGCGCTTCAACACTGCTATGAACAAAAAAAAAAAACGTGCAAAAAGCAGAGTTGTAAGCCAGTGAAGCTTCACCTTCTGTCATTTCCCTCACTATCCCTTTCTAGGTCAAGTACAATGGATCGCATGTGTAGGGGTCATTTCCTGAGTGCTGGTGGAAGCTAAAAAAAAACTTTGATCGAACTTTACATATAATTTATTGCGTTCTCGATTCAATTTAATTTAGAAACGACTTTGTTTTGTGTAAGTAAACTAATATTTTATACATGCTTTGGCTTCTAGTTCTTCTCGTTACCAGGGTTTGGATTTGCACATATGCCGCACATTAGTGAGCCATTCCGCACCCTAATCTTTACCAAGACTACCAAATTCAAATTTTTTATCACATCGAGTTTTTTTCTCCAATAAAACAATGATCGAAATAAAATTGGTGTGTGACTGGAAATTATTGCTTTGAGAATTTAGTGAAATATTGCCTTAAAATTTTAGTTAGAAAACCTTTCAATATTCAATATCTTTCTAAGATCGAGCCAAACTGTTAAGCCTTGTCAGCGTTAAACTTTTCTGAAACTCTTGACCCAGTTTTATACATCACAAATTTTTATGAAGATCCACCAAACCGTTTTTAATTTAATGCATGAAAGTAAAAAAAATAACAAAAATAAAATTTTTTGCCCCCTTTTCCCCTAAAAAAAACCTCAATATGTTAATTCAGGCTGTTATGTATGTGAATACAAAATTTCATCGTAATCCACCAACCTGTTTTTAAGACATAGTAGAAAAGTTAAAAAAGTACCAAGAGTGCCAATTTTAGTCCCTTGCATAGCTACTTTAATCGAGTTTCATCACAGAAATCTAAATAGTACCACTTTTATCCCCTCTTTACCCTTAAACAAAATGCCTTAAATGTTAATCCAGACTATGAGTTATACATATGTATACCAAATTTCATCTAAATCGGTACAGCCAAATTCGTGGTGTGTTATATACAATGTATATAGATAAGTGGTTCATTTAGTTTCTTGGGTTATGTATCTACAAGATGTAAAAGAAGGCGAATCGAAAGACTGTACGAAATAAAATGTCTTCGCAAGAAAATTTCTAAAGGGAAATTAAATTCAGAAATTGCCCGTAATAAACTAAAATTAAGTTGCAGTCTTAACATTTTTATTATTTCTAATTAAAATTATATAATTAAAAAATTCCTTGTCTTCCCTCCATTTAACTTTACATGGACTTTCGATTATGTATCGCACAGCACGCGCTGTCATTTCGGTCCATATGTTTCAGGCGAAAAAGTTCTTTCTATTTGAAAATTCCATATTGCCAATAACATTTAAATTCACGTAGAAACTATAAAAAGTATACTTTTATCTCTTGCAAAAGGTTTATTGCAATATTTTATTTGCACAATTTTCTTCAAATACAAGCAACCTCTGGCCAAGCAACAGCCAACAAAACGGCAGGGGATGAATTTTCACAAAATCATAAACTATAAATTGTCCAAATGTTTTATTATACATTTATTGCATTTTAATGTTAAATAGTAAATCATATTGGCTCAAAGGAAATTAAAGAAAAAGAAAATGTTTATATTTTAGATTACAACAACCCTTACCTGAAGAAATAAAACAACGATAGGCCGTTCAGTTATACCGCCTATAGCAGCTACCTTTTTGGCAAATTGGTACACCAAACTCCACTCCATGCCACATGCAAAATTAAGACCACTTTTTTCTTTTCTTTGGTTTCATCATTCTGTTACAAAATATTAGCAGCAGGGCCGTAGTAAATTGTGTAGTAAAAACTTTTTACTACTTTACCTAAAACATTTGAAGTAAAAAAATTTTCGATTAAAAATATAAAAAGAGGAAAAATAAAATAAAAGAAATAAAGTAAGAAATACGTTGTATTTATATTAAAATATTGCCGGATGAATGTTTCGATAGCTGTATGAATGTATAGTAAATGGTAACAAAAACTCATCTAAACAGTTTATGTCATGACGTAAAAATAAAATCAAAATACTTAAAAACTGCAACAATAAATTTTCATTTATACAGGGATCTATCTAGTACGCGTTCTATATAATTCTACTCACTCTTTTAGTTGCTACGAGTAGGAATGTTTGTGCCTCAGATAAATTGTAAGTGGTTTCACGATTGTTTTTTTTTTTTTTTTTTTTTTTTTTGTAATGGATTCTAACGCAAAGTCTTTGTGGGGGGTGGGGGGAGGAGTGGATACTGTTGTTGAGATGCTGATAATACACAAATCTTATTTTACAATTTACAACTATGTGAGAATAAATTTGTAAAAGAACAAGTATAAATTTATAAAATATATAATAATACTTGTTGTAGTTATAAGACAACGAAAAGAGCAGAAATTAAAATTGAGCAGATTTAACGAAATTCTATTGCCAGTAGACTACGAATTGAAGGAGCACGGTATTCTAATTTGTAAATTAGAATGCAAGTTTCCAAATATCTTTGATCGTATTCGAAAAAAAAAACATCAGAATATTTAGCTAAAAATTAAATTACATTTGCACCTGTAACAAAATAATATTAAATATTAAGAGTTTTTCAATTTCCAGCTATAGGAAATTTTCACCATGATGTCGGTATGTACATGTGTGTGTGTGTGTGTATGTTTGCATGCATGTAATCATCTAATCATAAAGTAAGAAGAAATCTACGAATCAGAACTATATTAGCCGCATTTAAAAGATATTGAGCTCACGTAGATGTCGTGAGATGAGGCATGTAAGTCAAACGATATTTTTTTTTACTTAACCCTCTAGTGCGCCGTGATGCAAATTTGAATCATACCGAAAATCTCTGCGTAGTTTCAAAATTTTAAAACAGTTTTGTGTAAATGTTCGTTTATATGTTGTCTCTATTTAAAAGGCGTCGTTTTCTCTGCTTTTGAAGTACCGTTATAGCAGCATTGAATTATTGTGCAATTTTGAAGTGTCTGCTTTGTAAAATTTCTTAAAAAATTAACGAAATTAAAATGTTATCTTTTTTTTTTGAAATGTAAAATTTCATAAACAATAAATAAATAATACGTTAGATTTTAAAAAGAAACAAAAACATTGTCCATTTAAATCACTATTGAATTATAAAAATTTTAGATTTTTAATTTACAGCTAAATGTGCAATGATGCAAATTTGCATCAAAGGATTTTTCGCCTCGTGCGCTCTTATAACGAAAATTATTCGAACTGCTAGAACAAAAGTTTGTTTTTTAACCATTTCCTTTCGTTTATTTAGTATTTTATTTAATTTGGTTTCTTTGCGCACTAGAGGGTTAATTATATAGTCACCTTTACGACACGTTCAACTAAGTACGATAAAATAAAATACGATCTTATTAATATCGGTTAAATCACTAAGCCGTTCAATATTAATAAGCCATATATCAACAAAAATTTACAACTTTCTATTTTATCTTAGGTTGTATTATTTGATTATTATTATATCCCTTCATTGCTATACTCAGGGTTGGGCGAAATACATGCTCTGGTGTATTTAAAATACAAATATTTTTTACTCAAGTATTTAAAATGCAAAATGCAGTATTCTAAAAAAATTTATTTAAAATACAAAATAGTACTTGCAATCAATAAAGCATTTATTTCCTTTCAGATTTTTTAATATTTTTTCAATATCGTATCGTATCAGACAAGCAAATTCTTGATGTGAAATAAATACAACGCGACAATCGTTCTAAAGATCAGATGAACACAAACTTATATTCAATTAATGCCTTTTTTTATTTGGATAATTACTCTCAAGAATGGTGGACTAACATATCGAGCCTTTGGTGCAATACCGCAGTAATTCAAAATTTGAATTTTTTGTTCAGATTCTACAGCTACAAATGTCTTTATTGCCTACAGCTATTTCCAACAATAATTATTTGCAATTATGAAATATTTCCTTTATGACAAAAAAAATTAACAAACAGAAAACATTACAAAACATGCCTCTTTATTTAAAAACTTGTAAAAAAATAACTTTAGTAAACGAAAATGCTATCAAAAAGATGGCTCAAAACTTCAAATGCATTTTTCTCAGTTCACGATTTTTGGAATTACGACGGTATTGCACCAAAGGCTCAATATGACGCTAGATTCCTTTATACGGTCTGTGTCGAGTTTACAATTTTTGCAGTTTTCACTTTAATGCAATTATCTCCAATTAAAAGCAATGGATACATCTCGTTGCCCATTGAATCGCAGACAGCGGCTGAATATAATCCATTGTAATTAAAATAGCTCAAAAAATAATATAAAAAAGCTGCACGTTCCACAGTGATTTCAATTAATGGGGCATGCGTGCATGACTAGCTGGTTTCTGAAAATATAAATAATTTTTTGTTCATATCTTGTAATAATTGTATAGTTTTTTCATTGCGTTTTATTGCTTTACGCCGAAACTTGTGTTATTTGGTAAACGTAAAATATGCAACACTTCATAAAAATCTAGTGAGCATTTGAAAAAGTTGGCAAATCACATGGAACATTTTAATACACTTTTTTTTTTTTTAGAAAAAACTCGCCACAAACAGCAAAATAAATCAAGACTGTTAACACTCAGCTGTGACAATTTAGAAGTCAGTTTTAAACCAACGAGTACAATATTTCCCATTTATATAATAATCATAAATCTCCAGACTTCTTAAGTTTAACCACTGAACGTAGGGGGGGGGGGGGGTGGCGATGGTCGAAGTTGTCTGCACCTTGACTACAAAATGAAAAATTTTCTGGGCTTTAATCCCAGTTTGAGACTCATAATCACATTTCGCATTTCTTCCGATGAGCATTTGTGTGTCTTTGTGTTAGTTGTTGTCGCAAGGTTTCAGTGGCGAAGGCATAGTCACTGGTGACTGAAGAGTACCGGCTTCAGCTGTATCCCATCCACAGGCCATCAGAACGCCCACCTTCGTCGGTATTGTGTAGCACCGGCGAAGTATAATAATTGCTAAAACCGAACATTTAAAATTTAATACGTCTCCTTGACATCAGAGCCGCTACAACACTGCTATCAAAACAAATAACGTGCAAAAACAGTATTGTAAGATAGTGAAGCTTCACGTTCTCTCATTTCCCTTACAATCGCTTTCCCCTAGTTCCAGCAAAATGCACTGCATGTGTAGGGAACATCTCCTGAGTGATGGTCTAAAATAAAAAAAAAATTAAAAATATAGTATATAATTTTTCTAGTTTTTTGACCTTTTTTTTATATTAATAACACTAATTATTTTAAGCCTAAGGTCTTTTTATATATTTTATATTTATTTCAATATTTCGCTACTCCTTTGTGTAGCTTCTTCAGGAAAGTTGGTTTTTGTTTATAATAAAAAAAATTTTTTTAAAAATTCACAATATAGGAAAAGTTCTTGTCAATAAAAATTCAAAATAAAAATATTAACAGCCATATTTATAAAAATATTAAAACTCATATTCATAAAAATATATTCTGGATTTGAAATAGGTATAAATATTCGATTTTGTATTGAAATTTTTGTTTTTGAACCAAATCCAAAATACATTTTTACGAATATGTTACATATAATAAAATATTCAAAACAATAATTACAATAATAATAATGATAATAATAATAATAATAAAAATCTTTCGTCTATATCTTTTTTAATAATAACCTATATGTTTATAGTTCTAAAAATTTTTGTTCTGTCTCTAAATGTAATTCTATGTATAAAAATAAAAACTACAAATACAATTATAATATATTTAATCTCTTATTAACTAAATGTCTATAATTTTCAGCAACATTTGCTGTATCTGCCTTAAAATTAATTCTGTTGGTAATTTGTGTATTAATTATATGTAACATTTCTAACATATATCTACGTTTATAATTATTTTCCGTGTCTAATACTGATACATTCTCAAAGTTTGGATAGTGATTCAATCTAGAACAGTGTGAAGATAATGCTGTTTTTTGAGAATTTATATCCCTATATTTTTGATCAGACCTGTGTCCTGCAATCCTAGTCTTTAACTTATTAAATTTTTTTATTATAAACAAAAACCAATTTTCCTGAAGAAGCTACACAAAGGAGTAGCGAAATATTGAAATAAATATAAAATATATAAAAAGACTTTAGGCTTAAAATAATTAGTGTTATTAATATAGTATATATCTCAACTGCCACATGTGATATTACATCACTGCTCTTGCCTGAGTATTCAACCAGAAGATGCGCAACTCAAACCCCTATGATACAAAAAAGGAAGGCGCTCCCTCCTTCGTCGCTATTTGAGCAATAAAACATCGAGGAAGTATAATGAAAAATACAAATGCTTCTCCTTTAGCAGTAACTCGGCTTTAAAAATTGGCAAAAATGCGCATTGCAGAGTTCTGCTACAATTAAACCATCAGTTCACCACTCTCTCTCTTTTCAACTAGTTCCAGTGCATGCATGCACTGCTTACGTTGGAGACGTCTCCTGATCAGCTGTCCCAAAAGAAAAAGTAATTTGCCCTCAGTTATTTGTTATAAGTTAACTGCATTATGAAATAATGTGAACTGGATCAGATATTTTGTACTGTTGAGTAGTGTATTTATGTATCAGCATTCTTGGCATACTGTAGAGTATCTACTTGAAATGTGGATTTCTTCATTTGTATTATATATTTTTTAATGACAGTAGTGTCAAGTCTTTATAGCCGAGAAAACAAATAATGCTTACAAAGAAAAGATGATGATGAACTTGATTAGCCATTAATTTTTTAAGTACACAAAATGAGTGTTTGCAATGGAGTGGTGGTGGTGGTTTAAATCTCTACATAATACATCTGTAAGTACACTGTACCCGAAAATAACTTTCTTTTTATATTTTTACATTTTCCTATTAATCGAATTTCGAAATATTTTGCGTAGAAAGCAAATAATTTTTATTATTATTATTTTTTTTTAAGTTTATGACTTGAACAAAGAAGCTCAAGATTATCCAACCAACCAGTCAGTCAGCCAACCAAAAACATCAATTTATTTCACAAGCAACAACAGCAACAAACAAGTATGCAATGCAGTTTCTATTCATTTCTTTAGATTTTACTTGTATTTTGTGTGTGTGTGTGTGTGTGTGTGTGTGTGCGTGGGGAAGTCATGAAAAACCGAAATAAAAAATATGTACAAATATAAAATAAACATTACACAGAGTAATAAGAATAAGAATAAGAAATCCACAACAATGTAACGGCTTTAAGAAAAACTTTTACAATGGAAACAGTAACTGACGACTACACCTTCAGCTGCTCATGTTAGTCCCATTAAAAAGTGCTGATTATGACCATCGCACTACGTTGAGACGAATAACTGTAGTGCTGAATGAATGATGAAATGTAACATGGTCGGATTGTAAATATTTTTCTTATTGTTGTTGTGTTTTCTTTTTTTATAACTCTGCCTATTTAAGTTATGATTTGGCTGCGAAAAAAAGAGAATGCTTTGCTCCTAAGATTTTTTAACTGCTACTGCCATTACAAAGTTTCTAAACTTTACGATTTAATATAAAATTGAAATGAAAAGAAGTTAAAACGCCCATGATATTAAAAAGAGAATGCTCAGCACCGCAATAACTTGATGCGCTATAACAGTAGCTTTTATGACATTTGCAATCGTACACTCTCCCATACATACGCAAGGCATACCGCACACACACGTACACCCACGCGCACACAGACATTTCCATATAAGCACTTGCCAATGGTTAAAATGCTTTGATATTTATAAATATTTAAGTGTTCTAGCGGACCCGTTATTTTGATATCATTAAATATTTTTAGATAAAATTCGGATTGGTATCATCTATCATCATTCCAAATGCGCAAATGCGGGTAAAACTAAAGTCTCTTAACCGGACACTCACCGCAGCGGAATTTTTGTCCGGTTATGAGCGATGTCTGCTTATAATATGTACACATTTATTATTTATATTGTAATACAATGTCAGACTAGTCTATTTTGGTAAAAAGAACTCTTTCAGATTAGACTATTTTAACTTAGATCGGTTAAATTTTGGCCGTAAGTTTCAAAAGGTCTGTGGTCTGGTTTTGGTCTCTTCGAATGCGGCAATTTGTTTTAATACTTTATCATAAGTATTTATAGAATCAAGAATTTATAATTTACATTTTTTTTTCAATTGATAACATATTTTTGTGTGTGCTATTTTGTGGCTGTAAAGCTGACAATACGAGCTAAACAAAAATCTTCCTCAAATACAGAACAAAACAGAAATTTCCTTACCAAGAGTATATAAATTCGTGATAACAGGGGAATTACAAATTTCAATGTCGTTACCACTGAATATGAATCAAAGTTGAAAAAACAAGAACTGCTCATTATATGCAACCCTTGTTGGTGTGTTTAATTAAATACAATTGTTGTTGGTGAGTTTTTACTAGTTTGCCTTAGTTTCAAAGCATCTGTCAGCTTATGAGAGGCAGTTTGAGTATAATTTTTTTAAATTTACTGTCTGTGTCCTGTTAGTAGAGTATCCGATGAAAATCTTAGTTCTACAAAGTTTGTCCGGTTATTGGAGGTGTCAAGAGGAGGTGAAAAATGACAGACAATATTCACTTACTGCAGAACCATCTACGAAACAAATGAGTGTAATTTTTAAGAAGACATAACAAAAGTTGAATACGAATTATGTAACTATTCTTTCAATTATTGCGGTATTAGCACCAAATGAAATGCACACATAGACCAGCTAAACCAAATAAAAAACACAGATAAATTATCGTGTTTAATATCAATCCGAAAAAGAAAAATATATAACTCGTTGCAAAGAAAATTTCTCTGACATCATATCAAAAGATTTATTATCGCACATACTTTCAAAGCTTTTTAAAGAAAACCATGTACCAAAAGAAATGTTTTTTTTTGCTTTTTAATCGAATGATATTGTCTAAAGATATATTAAATCGTATAATTTTGTATTTTAAACTTTCGTAATTTAAATTTTTAAGTAAATTAAAAACGGAACTTCTATTAAAAAGAATGTCTTAAAAAATAACAAAATTTATAGATGCTTTGTAAGAGAAATATAAAATAACAAAAAAAAAGAAAAATAATATGTAGGGAAAAGTGGAAAATAACTGAATGCAGTTATAGCCATCTTTTACTACGTAGTAATACATTAAATTGTTAAATAAAAACTGTAACGCTATAACAAAAACATTAACATTGAATAAAACAAAAAATATACGAGTAAAAATAACAAATAACAACAGCAGCAACATTTTAGAAACAAGCAAACGATTGTAAGATGCCGCAAAGTATTAAAAACAGAACCAACCAATATACACATAAAATCATATAAATGCACAAATACAGTGGCAAGTACACCATTTCCTGCTGCACCTGTTTTGGCATGAAATGGGCTCAAAAAAGACTATTCGCCGTATGCAAAAACGATTGCTAAAATTAAAATGTACATTAAGCCCGGGTTTCCCATACAAAGTTCCTACTACTTCAAGCAGACTTTAATTTTAATAATCGTTTTTTTTTTCATAAGCGAGTAAGAATTGATCGATCAGAAAGCAGAATACTCCAAATATAATAATTTATTTATTTTTTTTAATTAAAAAGCTAATGCAGCGGTAGAGGGTTGTGCAATTTTTACTATTTACGGATCGACCTTGCAAATTTAATGGTACCTGCGTGCATACCTGCGATAACTATATTATGGTAATTGAGACAATATTGAGTAGAATATGCCATAACAGACAGCTCTTTAAAACGGATACCTCTATTTCCTTGATCCCTGCAGCGTTCTATAAGAAAATTATTACAATATCTCCGTTTTGAAAGGAGTCTCAAATGAATGGAAGCGGACACCCTCATTTCGGAAAATTCTTTTGAAATATTTGGGCTGGCAACGGCTGAAGTAGTTAGCACGTGGACTACACACTAAAAAAAAAAATAATAAACCAATCAATTTCAATCATTTAGTTAATATAAAATTTATATGCATTTAAATTACTTTCTAAATGAATAAAAATTTTTTATTCGCAAAGGTTAAATTTTGCAATAAAACTTAAGTAATTGAATCAGCAATTTTCTTTGTTTCATAATTTGCTTACGTTTTAGCAAAGCAAAGTACAAAAATTAAACTATAACTGCGCAGTTGTTTATATTAATTAATCGGCAGACTTGAATGCGTTTTCCATGAGTACAAAAGTGATAATGGACTGCACTCTTTATGCATGTATGTCACGTTAACTGCAAGATTATACACATGCTTTATGCATTAAGATTTAATATAATGCTTTTTCAGTTTATATTTAAATTGATAAAAACACTTTAGTTTACATTAAGGGTGATGTTGCCTGCTACTCGGTATTTATAGGGAAACGCTATACAGGAGCGTCAAGGGAAATAAAAATTCATGCGACAAATCGACTTTTTTTTTATTTACATTTTGTTGTGCGTGTGTTTTCTATACAAATTGTTACCGAATTTGAAAATTTTTTTTTATTTTTTTTGAAAAAATGTTTACCAATTAAATATTAAAAAACTATGAGCACTGTTACAAGTTTAGTAATTTTTTTAAAATATATTGCAAATAATAAAGTAATTAAATACAGTGCCAGCTCACTAATCCGAATTAATGATTGCAGGCCGTGATTCGGATTAACTAGATATTCGGATTACTGGATGTGCTGTTATTATGTAATATAATTCACTATATTCGCAAATAAAACACAAGCCAGAATGTCAAATAAATTTATTTTATTTTTATTAAACAAGAATGAAAAAATTAAAGCTTTTTTAAATATTATGTTTTTTTTTTTAACATAATTTGTGATGTAGGTTTGCGGCTCTTTCAGTGCACATACTTCCCAAGCTTTTTTTTCGCAATTCCTTCAGCATCAATATGTAATCTGTTCCTTTGCGTAATCTATTGAAGCATTTAAGGCCTACACAGCTTCACGTGTTTCATAATTATAGGCTCTGATTCTACATTTTCTGTGGCTGATTCTGAACTACAACACCAAGTATTGTCAGAGTTAATAATCCAGCTAAGAATTTTGTCTTCAGAAATTCGCACGTCATTTTTTGCGGTGAAATAAGTTGGTTATTGTGCGAAATTCTTCTGTTTCTCCAACACAATCATTCTCAGGCAATTCATGTTGTAACAATGATAGTGGCATGTTATCTTCTGAAGCCCACCTCTGAGAATGAATATGCGATTAATACCATTCAATAACTAAACTATTTGCAACAAGACATAAAACATACATATAAAATTATAAGTGTATAAATATTATAAGTGTATGAACATTATCAATCATAGAGGGCTCTGGATCTCACTGATGTCCCGTTAGTTTTAAAAAAACATACACAATAATAAAAAAATAAAAATTCGGTTTAGCGAGCTTGCAACCAATGCGGACTATAGAGTACGTAATACGTTATAAATTCAATTCGGATTACTGGATAATTGGGATTACACACCTTCGGATTAGCGAGCTGGCACTGTATGTACATATGTTAACAACAGAAAGTCCGCTTTCACAACAGTGGACAAAGAAGTCTTTATGTAAATGCGCGTGTTTTAAAGAAGGGACTTCAACTTAATGTAAATCAGCTCTAAATGGAAACCTGAGGCATTCCCCTATCTAAGGAACATTTTATTAATGACGATTTAAACAATTGAACATTTAGAAATGGTTTAGTAGCTACATATTGTTGATAAAATATACTACTTTGCAGTTAAAAATGCTACTAAGGCATCATCTTATGCGGCATATAGAAAATCTTCACTCACCCAAAAAAAGAAAAAAAAAAATGAAAATAAATAAAGGGAAAATATTTAATGACAATACTAAAAAGTTTAAGCGCTATTATTTTGTTGGTTTAAAAATTATCCTGTAAGGATAATGTGATGATGTTGGCGTTTTCCTTAGATAAAAATAAATGCAGAAAACCTTAAAAAGAATGACGGAAATGTTTATAGGATTGTAAAATGGTAAATTCATGACCCGAACAGGAACCTTTCCAACTTGAAAGTGTAACAAAACTCAAACCTTAATCTCCTAAAAACATAAACTATAAACTGAACTTTGAATGCACCAATTCCCATTGCATACAGTATACTAAATAAGTTTTCATACGAAATTTCCTCTGTATTTTAAATCATACTATTGTTTATAAAAATATCAATAATTCAAGAGTAAACTAACATATTGCCTCATGCTCATTGAATTAGCACAACATATTCACTTCTAGTGTAAAGACATGCCCCTTATGCAAAAACAATGGGTAAAGTTGAAGTCTGCTTGAAGTAGGAATTTTGAAATGGGAAAGCCGATACACTTTAAGAATCATTTAGTAAAATCGTTTGGTAAACATTTCATTTTTGAAAAGCTAATGCACTTAAGTTCAGCTAGCTAAGTTACATATCAATTGGACAGACATGGTGAGCTTTTTTTTTTTTTAATTTTTATTGTCAATTATTATAAAAATATTTCCTGCAGAAAATTTCCAATATTGGATGAAAATAAAAAAAAATATATTAATTGTTCTTTTATAAAAAAATAAGAATTTAATCAGCTTGCAATAATAAAAAAAAACAAAGAAATTCAAGGAATAATATTAACCAAGTAGTTGTGTTAACAAAAACAGTTCTGTCAATGAAATCCGATTGATTTCAATCTATTTCATTTGAAAATTCGAAAACTTCTCATTTACTTTCCGCTGTCACTGTATTCGAAATACGTTTAGTTCTGTTGGTTTTCTAGCTTTTTCCCAGGGTTAAGTTGCTGTTCAAAGGTTATTTTTTTATGAGTGTCGCTTGTAATAACATTGGCTGTTATTACATTTTATACGAGTATTGCTCAAGTAAATGCTAAATAAAGTGAATAACTCAATATTCGGTAAACACAGCCGTTGTGCAAGAGATTACAGACATTTTCTCGCACTTTTTATAGCCCGTAGTGAAATTGTTTGCTGTTACTTTTTTTTAGCTGCCTTTAGAGCAAAGGCTCTATAATACAAAATAGTTGTTTTAAGACATAATTTTTGAAAGTTTGTTGCTTTAAAAGCTCTTAGTTGCTTATAGTTTCTGTTCCCTTTTATTTTAATGTAGTTTGTCGTTTTTTCTTTGCACATATTTTCGTCTATTTGTAATAAATAAAAGTATTTGCTGTTTTCCGTTAATATACTTTACTGACAGTAGTTGTAGGAACTACAACATGGTAGGCAGCTAAGTTAACATTGGTACTTCACTACTTGACTAGAGAAACCAACGGAATAAAGTTGAACATACAATATATAGCCAAGCAAAGAATAAAAATTGTTAACAGCAGATTTAAAGTAACAAAATTATAAAATTTTCTTCTTGGTATAGCGTGTTTATTCCGAGGGTTCCGAGGAAGAAGGTGCACCAACAAATTTTTCTTATTTTTTATCTTGGACCACCACTCCCCTTCATATGTGATACATTGTGCTGGAACGAGGCGAAAAAATAGTGACAGATGTCATGTGGTGAAACTTCACTATTATATAATTTTGTTTTTGTACGTCGGGGACTGAACCGACTGAAATGGCATATAAAATCATTTTTTATGTTTACCGCTTTCAAAGCTGTGTCATTCATTTAAAAATAAATACCCGTCAACAGCGGGAACTAAAAACTTTTAGATCTATTTAGACTATATTATAGCAAACAGGGAGATTCAAAATGGATTTTCTCAGTATTTTGCTAAATTTGTGTAATTTTGTAGCTCATAAACTAGTTCTAGTAAAATAAAGGTTTTGTGTCTATGAGAAATTAAAAAAAAAGTTCAAAATTTACCAAAAATCACAAGAAATCTTTCACTATATTTTGTAGTGCGAATCCTCCTCTACACTCCTATACCCCATTGAATATCCGCTCGGTTTTTTCCGTGAGAACCAGGACAATTTTTCTGAATTTTGTGGACAATTTATGAATACTAAAGTTTAAAACATTTTTTTCTCTTTTCAGATTTGCACAGTTTTTTTTTTTTAAGTAGTTTCACCTTCTTAAAACAAATCTAAAGGCAATACTCTTTGTTAAATTGCAGTTTCATATTATAACTTGCACAACTCCTCCGCTAAAAGTATTGATTAAGGATAAACCTCTCCTTTTACGGACCGATTTTAATTATTATTGATTAGAGTTTGAACAATATCGGAGTAATGCTAAAGCGATTTCGCTGATATACATATTTGCTGCCATATTCACAAAATTTCTCTTTTTATAAAATATTTAATAGAGAAATTTCCATACAAAATTCAATCACTATAAATTTTATGAGTCCAAAAAATTTTATGAAATATTATATTATATATTTTAACAATCTATTTTTTTAAGCTTTAAGGTTTTTTCTCTTTTTATTTATTATTTTTATATTTATTTTCGATATTTCGTTTCGTTTAAAAAAAAAAAAAAAAAAAAAAAAAGAAAGAGAAAAAAAAAATTTTAAAATAAAAACTTCCTGAAGATGTTAACCAAAGGTTAACGAGAAAAAAAAAGAAAAAAAGAAAAAAAAAGAGAAAAAAAAGAAAAAAAAATTTAAAAAAAAAAAAAAACTTCCTGAAGATGTTAACCGAAGCTTAACGAAATATCGAAAATAAATATAAAAATAATAAATAAAAAGAGAAAAAACCTTAAAGCTTAAAAAAATAGATTGTTAAAATAATAAAAAAAGGTTAAAAAAAAAAAAAAGTATTAAGAAAAATTATATTATATATTTAATGAAAATTTAAGAAAAAAGAGCATGAAAGTTTTTTGTTCAAATAAAAACAAACGACCTTTTTATTAAAATTTCTGTCTTAAGGTATGTACACACGATTGTCATTTACTACAATATTGACAGAAGAATTGTTACAAAATGTGCAACAAACGTGTGAACACACAATTTTTGTGTGGCAAAACATCGTCACAAAATGTATTGTCAGTGTGCATTGTATGCCAATAATATTGTCCCAATTCCGACAATCGTGAGAACACCCTTCATTTCCATTGACACACAATTTACAGTCATTTGTTATTGTCGCATGTGCTTCATTTAGTGCACCGTACAATAACACCATTGGAAGATAAATATTTCTGTTGGCAATGCTGCCCATAAATATTTAGATACAATGTTAAAAGTCGGATCTGGCAACGTTTGCCATACAATAATCTGACAACCGTGTGAACAGACAACAATTTTTCATTGTGAGTGGATTGCCACCATATTTCCGTATCCTACAATATTGTACAATCTGACAATCATGTGAAAATATTTTTAGTAAAATTTTAGTCAATATAAGTTAACTTTTATATTCGCTACTTAATAGACTATCTCTACCGTAATCATAAACTTGTTTGGATTTATAGAAGATATATTGATTGAATTTAGCATGCAAATTTGGAAATTTCTAATAAAACCTTTATAAAAAAAAGAAAAAATTGTATGAATGCGGCAATATATTTTTAATCTGTTCAATCTTGGCATTTTCTGACAAGCTTTAAGCTCAAAAATCTGTAACACTAAACAAAAAATTTAATACATTACATATGAAAAGAAATGCTTTAACATGTTTGAACATTTTACTTTTATATTAAAATTCAACTAAAAATGAAAATATATTTTAAACCCTCCATAACTTTTGTTCCTATCAGCTTAGCAAAATTCGAAGGCAATCAATAGTTGTGGATTTTTGATCTCCCTGTAGATCCAACTACTCAACCAACAGAAACATCCATTTCAGAATTTTTTTTTTTTTTTTTTTTTAGGGTAATACAAACTCTACGAAGCTCTTAAGCTTGTCTGTAGAAACACCCAGGGTCTCAGCGGGAATCGAACCCGCACCTCCATATTGATAAGACTAATGCTCATGCACTAGACTACGTAGGCACCCACCAGTATTGCACTTGCAGCTCTTCATAAAGTTCCACGCTCTGTCGTATTTCCTTTCAAGTCAATATAAAGTATTAGTTTTTTAAAATTATTTCATAAGATGACCAAAAAATATTACAATACAACCACTCCTTAGTTGTTACGAACAGTCGCTTCTGTATTATTTTTTTTTATAGTTTTTCCTTTGGAACTGAGTTATAAAAGCACGTTTTAATATCTCAATAAAATAGTGAAAGTAAGAAATATTTTTCCCACTTCCATTTTTCTTCGCTAAAGTATTCGCTGTTGCATTAAAATATCTTAACGCACAATGTTTATTATTTCAATAAAAAGAAAGAAAAAATTTAAAACAATTAGTGTAAACAAGCAGTTTGGTGAAAAATATTAAAAAAAGACTACATTTAGTTGCACTGGCTAAAAGGAAATGCCTTGCGTATTTATGGCCAAAATGTTTTGAATTTATGACAGAAAAACTAAAGCGTGTCTACGAAGCAGAATTCTTATGCAACAAAGTTTTATTTTATATGCCTCTGTTGAAGATGATGATGCAATCAATTCCTTCTGGCTTAGAGGTTGACTGTGTAAGCTTTTCAGAGAACTGCAAGTTTTTGCAACTCAAATTTGTATTTTTTTTTTAAATAAATAAAAATATAGAATTTCAGGCAATTAATATATTCTCTTGTTTCTCTGCTTCTCTGCTTCTCTGCTTCTCTAATTATTTTAGGTCTGAAAAAAACCTAAAAATAAAACTTTTGTCCCCAAATTATCTGCTGTCTAGTTATTCTTAATTTGTCACTGCAAGGCAAATTTCGCTGAGCTAAATAGTTTTGGCAGCCGCTCAAATTTGCACAAGGAGTTTCCCTTGCTCCCACGCAAAATGATGGCATTGAATTTGAAATTGTTTACTGCTGTTATATTTTCAAGACTGTTCTTTTTTTAATAAGTTAATTAAATACTCTTTGTATTCATTTCCACATCAGTTTCTTATATTCATTTCTTCATTTATTCATTTCAACCATACGTTTTAATATGAGTATTTGTTTTTATTATTTATTGTTTTTTTTTACTTACAAAACAAAATGAACAAAAAATATACAAAAAAGGACATTTGTTTCAACAAATCTTTTTGCGTTTTTGAAATGGGCAAAAAATCTTTCTGTGCGAAGCGCAACAGCAGCTCGTAAAATTGGTTGTCAGGTTTTGCCCAAAAATATTGATGATGTTAAATAGTTGTGTCTTTTAAGCTTAAATATAAAAGAAAATCAATAGATAATGCTTAGAAGCATTTGCGGTGTACAATGCCAGGGCCAGATTCATCGTATTCCTGTTTGGAGATCCACATCTGTTGGAAGGTGGACAGTGAGGCCAAGATGGAACCACCAATCCATACGGAGTATTTTCTTTCAGGTGGGGCAATGATCTTAATCTTAATGGTAGATGGAGCCAAGGCAGTGATTTCCTTTTGCATACGATCAGCAATACCTAAAAGTAGCAGAGTAATAAAATGCTTTTTAGATGCTAAAAACCGGAGAAAAAAATTTGCTTTAATACTAACCTGGGTACATGGTGGTACCACCAGACAAGACATTGTTGGCATATAAGTCTTTTCTGATATCCACATCGCACTTCATGATGGATTGGTAAACGGTTTCGTGGATACCGCACGATTCCATACCCAAGAATGAGGGTTGGAAGAGAGCCTCAGGTGAACGGAAACGTTCATTGCCAATGGTGATGACTTGACCATCAGGCAATTCATAGGATTTCTCCAATGAGGTGGAGGCAGCAGCAGTAGCCATTTCCTGTTCAAAGTCCAAAGCAACATAGCACAATTTTTCTTTAATATCGCGAACAATTTCACGTTCAGCGGTGGTGGTGAAGGAATAACCTCTTTCTGTCAAAATCTTCATCAAATAATCAGTCAGATCGCGACCGGCCAAATCCAAACGGAGAATGGCATGAGGCAAAGCATAACCTTCATAGATGGGTACAGTATGTGAGACACCATCACCAGAGTCCAATACAATACCAGTGGTACGACCGGAAGCATATAGAGACAATACAGCCTGTATGGCAACATACATGGCGGGTGAGTTGAAAGTTTCGAACATGATTTGAGTCATCTTCTCGCGATTGGCCTTGGGATTCAAGGGAGCCTCAGTTAAAAGGACGGGATGTTCTTCGGGAGCTACACGCAATTCGTTGTAGAAGGTATGATGCCATACTTTTTCCATATCATCCCAGTTGGTGATAATACCGTGTTCAATGGGATATTTCAATGTGAGAATACCACGTTTGCTCTGGGCTTCATCACCAACGTAGCAATCCTTTTGACCCATACCGACCATCACACCCTGATGGCGTGGGCGGCCAACAATGGAAGGGAAGACGGCACGTGGGGCATCATCACCAGCGAAACCAGCCTTGCACATACCAGATCCATTGTCTACGACAAGAGCAGAGGGTTCATCATCACACATTTTGAAGTTTGTTTAACGTACTACAAAAAAAAAAGGAAAACAAAAGGACGAGACCCTAATTATATCCACGTTTTTTTTGATAAGGATTATTAATTTCAAATATAATTTATATTATTTTTAATTTAATAATGTCTTCAGATTAATTTTTGCAACACTTACACTTTAGCGAAACTTGAAATGAAATTGTTCAACGGAACTACCGGATGATATGTTTTTGCGAATGTTGCAGCGACCAGAGTGATTCTATTTGAAACAGATCAACGTCTTTTTAAATCAGCCTGATTGCTCCCTTCACATGTCACTCACTTATACCCACTCACGCACACTTACACTTATGCATTTTCTACCAAAAGTTTTATAAAATAAATTGCATCACAAAAATAACAACAGAATTCATTTATTTTAAAATCATTTTGCAGAGAGCCTCTTTTTCACTGCACGAATATGACAGAGAATTGCGAGAGATGCCAAAAAGTAATGACAAAGAGTCAATTGTAACATAAATTATGATGAAGAGATGTGCTGTAGGGCCACGAAGGGAACAGAGATGGCGGAATGGTAAGCGCAGGACTACTTCACTTCTTATTTATTTAAAATATATTTTTATATGTCGCTATAATTATAATATTCAATGAATATAATACAAATTGTGTTTTGCATTGTTCTCAGCAAAAAAAAAAAAAAAACAGAAACAGAAAAAATTGGACAACAATGCTGTCGTTTTGATGATACAAGAAATTTTTTTATAAAAATTACCAAACATGGTATGACTTGAAAATATTGTCATTTATGTTGCTACACATTGTTGCACGCTCAACAGTGGCCGCATTTAGAGTGGGTATTTCTTTCGCAACACAACTGGTCATTATTAATTGTGTTTGCTTTTTCACCTCATTAAACTCGCAAATCTAGACTAGTTTCTGAAATCATTGCCATATAGAGGCATAACGATACATAATATTAGTGTGAATCGGTATACAATATACTTTAAGTGAAAAAAAAATCAGTAATACTTCATATAACATGGTGGATTGGTTAGTTCGTCGTTATAGGAAAACGTATTGTACGTGCATTCTCGTATTGGTTATTACATATTTTGTTCATGCAATATAATACTTCTTAGCTTGAATACTTTCATTCCATCAAAGCAAATTTCGATTACACCCAGACCGAAGTTATGGTTTAATCAGATATGCAGACTAGCAATTCTTACCCGCTAAAGTTCTTACTGCTCCAGTTACAGCGAGATGTAGAATCCCATTGGGGAGGGTAGTGTGGCGAACGCTATTGACTCTCTTGAGCTTCGTGGAAATGTGAGACGTTGTAGCTTTTTATATGAAAACGTACATAAAATCAGGTACTTTGTTCCCGAAACCCGTTGCTTCCTATGAACAATACACTCATCCTTAATAAAGGCGCACGATAAAGAAAAGTCATTTGGAATAAACTCCCTGCAGAGGTCTTTTCTATTTTTGACGTGGCACTACTCTCAAAATCTCGTTTGTTAGTTCTAGCACATGGCATTGCATTCATAGGGCTCATCGCCAGAGTGCGCGGTCGAAAAAAAGAAAAAATTAATTTAAAATATTACAAATTTCTTAGTACAGAAATATTGCGTGGGAAATTCCCACGTTTTATATGAGCAACATAATAGTCATAAGCGTCATAATAGTACCGTGTTATATAGAGGCATACTGTAATTTAAATTGCATTCATTTCCTTTTTTGAGAGTACCTACAGCCATACTAATTTTAATTGTATTTTATTTATTTATTAATTATATTATTAATTGACCTTTTTTATTATATTTTTTGCAATATATTTATTAAGCTTGAGGTCTTTTTCTTTTATTTTATTTGGTTTTATTATTCGATATTTCGTTAACAGCTTGTTAACATCATCAGGAATAATAGGAAATTATAATTAATAAAAAATTATAATATAATTATTTTATTATTATATATAATTATAATTATAATATAATTATAATTAATAAAAAAATATGATGATGTTAACAAGCTGTTAACGAAATATCGAATAATAAAACCAAATAAAATAAAAGAAAAAGACCTCAAGCTTATTTATTTATTATTATAAATAATAAGAAAAAAATAAAATAAGAATTGGCAAAATATAAGAAAAAATGTCATTGCATACAAAAGCTGTTGGAAATCTGTCAGGCATTTTTGCCATAGATTTTAAAGCTTTACTGCCGTATTCGTAAAAATAAAATAAAAATTTTTGCAAACACGGCTGTTATTCTGTAGCCTTTGAAAGAACTTTCACTCAAGCCTTGCTCTCAAATCAATGCCAAGTAGTTGTAATGGCTTTGAACTAAAGTCTGAATAATTAACAATTTTGTTTCTCTTTAAACTTTGTTAAACTTCTATTTTAAGCCCAAGGCTTTAAGATCTTTAATACGTTGGTCTCACATTAGATTACCTTGCAAGTTAATATCTTGGTATTTCACTGACGAAACTTCTCGGACTTCTATACCGCCACTCAGAACACGTTACTAAAATCAAAGTGTGGCTTAAAACTCATAAGGTTTTTGTTTACCATGATTCACAAACAGTTTTATTTTATTTTTGATTTTTTTTCTTTGTTACAAAATTTAATAGCTAAATTTGTATGTCGTGATAAGTAAGAATTATAGAAATAGACATGGTGTTAGCAAGTCAAGTAGAAGATAGCAATTTAACTTGGAAAATGCAATGAAAGCAACAGGAAAAACACAAATCTGAGAAAACGAAAATATCGACGTCGACAATTTGTAAAAGTTATAATAACAATATATAAAATTATGAGCCAATAGGTTTAGTTGCTAATGCTTTTCAATTTGTACTAGATATATTTGTATAATATATTTGTAGATCTAATAATAATAATGAGGGTAACGATGGCCGATTACAAACGATGTGGATTACAAAACTAAAAATTACCTGGGTTAAACCCCAGTTTCAGACCATGAGTCTCACATTTTATCTGATGTGCATTTGTGTATATGTGTGTCAGTTGCTGTCGGAAGGTTTCAGTGGTGAAGGCATAGTCACTGGTCACTGAACAGTTACAGTTTCAGCGGATACCAACCCACAGGCACATCAGAACGCCCACCTTCATCGGTATTTTGTAGCACCGGCGAAGTAAAATAATTACTGTAAATAATTAATGTAAAATAATAATAATAAAACGAAGCTTCAAAATTTAACATGCCACCTCGACATCTCATGAGTGCTGGTCTAAGATAAAAAAAAATATAAATAGTCCAATTTGACCATAGAAAATTTTTCTCCATAACGAATTACTTTTGAAAACACTGTATTTTATTTAGGTTTTCCACACATTTTTACCTCTCTATAACGAATTTCTCTACAGCGTATTTTTCTCTGTAAAAAACCATTTCTTGACACACAACTTCCTTTTGATTTGCTAAATAATGTCTTTATAACGAAATAGGTGAAACCAAAGTACTGACTTTTTTTTCAAATGTGGCTTAAATCTATAATGTTATGTATTCGTATAAAATTGTTCATATGAATTGCAATAAAAATCAATCATTTACACGGAATACAATGTACATACAGTCGAACTTCACATACATACATACATACATACACATGCGAAGCTTAGTGCTGGAACTATAGGAAAGGGTAGTTAGAGAAATGACAGGAGGTGAAGCTTAATTAATTATTATACAGCTCTGCTTTTTGTACGTTCTCTGTTTATAGCAGTCATTTTTATTATTATTTTACTTTGCCGGTGCTACACAATACCGACGAAGGAGGGCGATCTGATGTGATTGTGGATTGCTATCAGCTGAAGCCGGTATTGTTCTGTGACCAGTTACTATGACTCCGCCACTGAAACCTTCCGACAACAACTGACACACAAAGAAATACTAATGCACATGAGAAAAAATACGAGATATTTTTTTATGATTTTAGTGTGAAACTGGTGTTGAACCCAGGTCTGTTTTGGTTTTGTAGCCAACGTGCAGACTGCTTCAGAAATCGCATTTCCATGTTTGTTATATGGTTTAGCTGGTCTATATGTATATTTGATTTGGTGCTAATACCAAAATCGGCAGTATACCTTTAACCAAATTTCTGAAAAAAGCTAAGAAACTATATTTTTTTTTTTTTTTTTTTTTTTTTATCTGGGACCAGCACTCAGGAAATGACTCCTACACATGCGAAGCATTGTGCTGAGAACTATAAGAAAGGGATAGTAGGAGAAACGACAGGAGGTGAAGCTTAATTAATTATTTTGCAGCTCTGCTTTCGCACGTTCTTTTGTTTTTATACTCGTAGCAGTGCTGAAGCTTCGGTTTAGTAGCTATTTTTATTATTATTTTACTTCGCCGGTGCTACACAATTCCGACGAAGGAGGGCGTTCTGATGTGATTGTGGATTGCTATCAGCTGAAGCCGGTATTGTTCAGTGACCAGTGACTATGCCTTCGCGACTGAAACCTTCCGACAACAACTGACACACAAAAACACACTAATGCACATCAGAAAAATGCGAGATTTTTATTTTTATTTACAAATTTTTTTTTTTTTTTGTCTGAAACTGGGGTTGAACCCAGGTCTTTATTTTTTTTTGGTTGTGTAGTCAACGTGCAGACTACCATCCATCGTGCCATCGCCACCCTCATACTATACTAAGACTACCAAAAAATCTTTATAAATTACGAAATATACAAAAAAAATGAAATAGATTTAAATCGAATAATAAAATATATTTTGAAGAATTTTGGTATTATAATCAATTGAAATCTACATATAGACCAGGTTGCCCATAAAACAATTAACCGTAATTAATTTTTTCTTGCGTTGAATACACGAAAAATATATATAAAATATACATACACATGTATGTTGCCGTACTTCCCAGGGTATTTTGGTAGTAACTTTCACGGTCGAAATTAAAATTAGCTTATAAATATAAAATTCATCAACATTCTCATACCTAATACATACACACATATGTTTAGATATCCATAAAAAGTGCCATACGACTACGATTAGGTCAAATGACGAAACAAATCTCATTTATTCTGACCAAATTTGCAGCTGAATATTTATTCATTCTTCTGCCAAGATACTCGAATAATTTCAATTAAAAAAAAGATAAACGTATTAGATAATAACCGATGATAAATGCAGACAAAAATACTTATTATTAAATATGCAATTCTAGCATTCATATGCAGTGAACTGCCTGTACAGAAAATAATGAATATAATTGCCAAATATCATCTTCTATATTTGAAATAAATCTAAAATGTCTTTTTGTTTATCTTTGCTTTTCTTTCTTTTTTTTAATTTTTTGTTATAGACATAAAAGACAATAGATTTGAGAAAACTAAAAATAAAAATTAAAATAAGCAAATTATATTCTTTTAATTTGAATTGTAATATTTCCTTCCCAGCATCGACATTATCAAGATAAAATAATTATTTTAAGATGTTTTCTTTTTTTTTTTTTTTTTTGTATTTCGGAAGATAAGTACACCAACATATGATATGCAGATTGTTGAGGGTTTTATTCATTATTGTTGCATATTCTTTACACATTCATTTAAATATTTTTGTACACACGTGTATGTTTATACGATAAGAAGAAAATTGTCACTTTGTTAACAGCTGGCGTGAAACGAATAGGTGCAATTGCAGCTACAGCGCAGATGAAAAGGAACAATATTAGATTACGTCATAATTTTTACATTTAAATTATTCGGTACTTAAAATTAACTAAAATTGCGGTTTAAAATAAATGCAACTTCGCTTAAAACCGGTATATTTATTTTTAATTTAAATATAACGAAAAGTTCTTTTTGCTTTTTAGAAATTAATTGCCTTTCCTTTAGTGTATTTTCTTCACCTTTCAAATAAACAAACAGCGACTTTCGTAAAAATTATAGAGTTTTCCTTTGTTTTTGCAATTTTTACCACCAATTAATCAACCCCAAATCCCGTAAAAACAACTGAATTTTACATTACTTTTTATAATTCAACTGCGGAATAAATAAATAAATCAACTATAAGTGTAAGAATATGTTTTTAATTTATATTTATTTGAAGAATTTCGTCCCTAGACCTTCAAGAAAAATTTTTCAAAAAGCTAAAAAATCTCACATGTTTACATAAATATTATCGTAAACTATTTGAGAATAGCGTAATATTTTAGCGTACCAAAAACAAAGCATAAGTTCAATAAAAACTACTGACTAAGTGATTTAAAAATTTTTTTCTATTGATTTTAATTTTTTTCCTGTATAAAAACATTCTAACATAAACAAAGCACAAGTAACCGAAAATCGGTATTAATGTGTACTTAGTTTTACTATTGAATATCAGAATCAGTTAAAAATAAAATTGATTAGAATTTTATATGTCCATTGATTTAAAAATAATTGAACAGAATACTTCTTGGCGATGGCACGATGGATGGTAGTCTGCACGTTGACTACTAAACCAAAAAAAGACGTGGGTTCAACTTTAGTTTCAGACTAAAATTTTTAAATAAAAATAAACATCTCGCATTTTTCTGATGTGCATTAGTGTGTTTTTGTGTGTCAGTTGTTGTCGGAAGGTTTCAGTGGCGAAGGCATAGTCACTGGTCACTGAACAATACCGGCTTCAGCTGATAGCAATCCACAATCACATCAGAACGCCCTCCTTCGTCGGAATTGTGTAGCACCGGCGAAGTAAAATAATAATAAAAATAGCTACTAAAGCGAAGCTTCAGCACTGCTACGAGTATGAACAAAGAACGTGCAAAAGCAGATCTGCAAAATAATTAATTAAGCTTCAGTTCCTATCGTTTCTCTAATTATCCCTTTCCTATAGTTCCAGCACAATGATTCGCATGTGTAGGAGTCATCTCCTGAGTGCTGTTCCCAGAGAAAAAAAAAACTGTAATAATTTTGTGAGTGTAGTTTTCCTAAGATCATTAAATAATACTTCTCAAACCTGCAATGTCTAAGGGATTCCGATTAGAGACACTTGAAAGAATATATGTATAAAGTGTACGCGGTTTTTTGGAATGAATCTTCGGTAGAGCGCCCAACATGCCAGTTTTGAGCATAAGTGTTACCCCGCTGGGGTTGATTCGCTGCTATTGTCTATCTTTTCTCCTATCAGAAGTGCGTACAGATTTTGCACTTGAAACCATGTTGAAACGCTTTCAGGGTTTTATAAACAACTTTCCAGAAATAACAGAAGTGTTTGTGATGGCGAGTTTTAAAGAATTTTTCTTATATTTCCTATGGAGATGTTAAAGTGCTCTCAATCAAATTGCCTCTACTGCTGGTTTAACAAAATCAAGTATGTATGTATATAGCTGCCATTATAGATAATACATGCGTTTTTGATTCAACAATAAAAACAATATATTTAATTTTATTTAAAAGCTGACATGAACTTGTTTCATATTGTGCCAAAAATGATGAGAATGATCATCAGATTGCTGTTGCGATGATGGGCTGCAACAATTCTCTTCGGAATACGTCTACAAATAATTATCATTTAAAGAAGCACACTCAACCGCATACATACATACATACATATATTAAAAACAAAAAAAAGAAGACATAGTGCTCCATTGGTTTGACAAGTGGCTGAGTAGTTATTTATAAATTCTTATAGATGTTTTGTCTCTCATAATGCAGCCGTGCAGCCTGTAGAAAATCGCAAAATTATTTTCACTTGACAATGTATTATTCTTTATTTGAATTTATAAAATATTCAAGAGACATATTTTCAGAGATTTTCATTATTTTTCTTTCTTTAATTTTAAGAAATCTTGTTTGCAATTTTTATTACAGTCTAATTTTTGCATAATAAACAGTTTAAAAATGTTTTTAATTTGTAGATCATAAATTATTTTGGATGTCATAATTAAAATACCAATTTGTCTTTAAGATTTTTAAGAATCAAATACAATTTTGCGGTTTGTAAATATTTTTTTACGGTTAATGTTGTGAAAGAATTTAAACGTGGAGAATTTGTTAATTTTTACAATGGATTAATTAATATAGTAGATAAACGAGTTTTCCTAATTGAAATTGTAAATGGGATTTTAAGCAAACTAAAATTTTACAATAAGTTCATTGAAAAATAAGTAATGAACGTTCTTATTATGAAGGCTATTCGATGATGGACTGTAGTGGAAATACTGATTTTGTGGAATGAATTTGTATTTGGTATAATATCGCTCATCATCTAGAGAAAGCACTATTGTGAATTTCTATTACTTTGTTTTATTCAAAATAACATCACTTTCAGTCAGTGCTTATATATTGAAAAATCCTTTAATAAGTATCTAATAGATTATTTGCAAATTTTATTAGAAACCATAGCCAAAGCTGTGGACATATAATCAAGTTATTCATGCAATATAATTTTCGCAGTACAAAAATGATGGGATGATATATCTTGTATGATTTCAATTTGCACAAGTACATTTAAAAATATTCTGTACATAAAATTAAGTGAAATTGAAATTTAAAATAAATGAAACTTCACTTAAAAACTGCTATACTTATTTTGCATTTTAATTTAACAAAAAGTTCATTTAATTTGTAATGGTAAGACTTAAATAAATTTCTTTTATTTTGTTTATCTTACCATTCAGTAAAAATATAAAATTTTTCCATTGATTCTGGTATTTAATCGACCCCAAATTCCGTAAAAACAATTGATTTTAACTTTGTTTTTTATGGTTGAACCATCGCATAAATAAATAAATCAAATATAAGTGCAAGAATATATATTTTGTTTTATTATTAACTTATGTTTGTTGTTAGGGCCATATGCATATGCATGCTAAACTTCGTCTGTAGACATTGAAGAAAAATTTTTTTAATAGCTAAATGTTTAAATAAACATTCCCATAAACTATTTGAGAATAACTAAATATTTACAAAAAACCACAAATTCCGTAAAGAAATTTATTAACTGTTTTAAACACTTAAATTTGTTATACAAAAAATTTAAAATGCGTATTAATATGTATGTAATTAGTTTTTTAGATAAATGTCAGAATCAGTTAAAAATAAAATAACGTGTGATCTTAAATGTTTATTAATTTAAAAATAACTGAACGGAATACTTCTTGAATAAACTACAGTCTGTTACTGTAATAATTTTGTGAGTGAATGTAGTACCCAGCAATTCTTCAACATGTAGAAATATTTTAAAAATATTTTAGGTATTGAATTTGTGGTTTCGCAATAAATCAGTAATTTTTTTTATAACTTGCTGACCGTAACTGGACAAGTCGAAAGAGATAAAACAAGCTTCTGTCAACTGATTCCAATATACGGCACTAAAAAAGGTATACGTGCAAAAGGGTTTATGAAATTTTTGGGTATAATTCGTTTTACGGGTGTTTAAAAGTTTTTTCCTTGTATATTAAACAGTCATAGCAACGCTTACAGTAAAAATGGAGAGGAAGATAGCTGGCGAATTGTATCTTAAAGAACAAATCTGCAAAAGCCTCTGATGGGGATATATCCTTAACGTAGATACTACATCATGACATTGACCTGATAGACACATCTGCAGTAGTGAAGCGATCGTTTGCTGAGAAAAAAATAAAAATTCTTTGTTGGCAGTAGCCTACAGCAAAACTGCGCTTTCGCATCACATCAAGGCAGAATAGAAAAACATTAGTCCTGAGCAATGTAGCGATTTAGTTAACTCAATGCCACAAACTTGTACTGAGGTAATCCGTCAAGAAGTGTACCCAACAAAATACTAAAGATGAAAAATAGTTTCTATGAAAATTAATTTCAATTTCATTGAAGTTTCAACTTTTTCCAGATAACTTAATTATATGTTCAAACAAATTGTAAGACTGATACCAATCTTTTACAAAAAATTTTTTTATAATGTATTTTTTTTTTTTTAATTTTCGTTGGCAATTAATTACTAAACATTCAAAAAAAATAAATATTAAATACATTTTTCTTTTATTTTCTTTTTTTAAATATTTTTAATTTGTACAAAAATAAGAAATTTTGAAATTTTTTTGGAAGAAAGTGTTTTTCGAAAAAGTGTAAATTTGAAACAAAAATAAATATCACTAGGACATCAGATGAGGATGATGAGAGCTTAATGGAATTGTCTTGATGTAGAAAATAGTCGAAGGATGCTTGTAACATTTTCCATTTCGTCGGTGTACAATTTCATGTCATGTAAAACATTAAAACATTACAATAATTAAAAAAAAAAAACTATCATCTTGATATCAAAAGAATCAAAATAAGAACTTTTCTATACTAATTCAGGCAGCTTTGCTTGACCTTTATAAATTTAATAAACAAAAAATTTTTAAATTAATGTGGAATTAAAAATTATTTTTTTAGGACCAGCACTCACGAGATAACCCCAAAAATGCAATGCATTTTGTTGGAACTAGAGGAAAGTTATAATAGGAGAACGACAGAAGGTGAAGCTTCACTATCTTCAACTCTGCTTTTGCACGTTCTTTATTTTTATAGAAGTGTTGTAGTGTCTCTAATGCCAAGGAGACGTATTAAATTTTGAAGATTCGTTTTAGTAGTCATTTTTAGTATTTATTTTACTACGCCGATGATGCTACAGAATACCAACGCAATGGTTACTGTTCAGTAACCAGTGACTATGCCTTCGTCACTGAAACCTTCCGACAATAATTGACACAAAGACGCACTAATACACATCAGTATATTTGGTTAAACACAGGAAATGTTTTGTTTTCTAGTCAACGAGCAGATTACTTCAGCCATCAGCTAAGTGTGCAAGTAGAATCAGAGCGCCCACCTTCAACGGTATTGTGTAGCAGAATCTTCAGCGAATTGAAGTTATTAATAAATGGCTACTAAAGAGCCATTAAAAAGTGTAATACGATCTCATATAATTGGCTCTGTAACGCGGCTAAAAACGAAAAATGTGCAAAAGCAGATTTGTAAAGATAATCAAGCTTTCTTCTGTTCATCCGCTCATCACCTGTCATCTCTAACACTATCCCTTTCATATGAAGATAACACCATGTAGTAGGCAATCATTGCCAGAGTTTTATATTTCATTAAAAAGAAAACAAATTTTTAAGCGAGATTTTGTTACCCTACCCACTGTAATAATACGGTTTTTAAGCAATACTTGCACAAATCTATAGATTCCATGAATACATGCTTCCAGCTTTGTATAGTTCTTCTATGGCTGTACGAATAATCACCCACAAAAGCCCCGCGGGCAAAAAGCAGACATGAAGAATCGTCCGAAAATTATTGTAAAAATCGGCTTTGGGTGACCCAACATTTTGAAATATTTGCGTCTTTGTTCATAATATCCAAATGTCCAATTTTAAAGAAATGTCAAATCACTCAAATATTTTTTTTGGCCGATTGTTGATTTTGAATTTGTGTGAGGCTGAAGGAATAAACGCAGAAAAAGCAGAAATAAAAAAAATGCCCAAAATTGTTGGGTGAAAAGGAATCGCCCAAAAAAATATTACCAATAGCCCTAAGTGGAAAATAAACAAGGACTCAAGATTATGGGCGATTATTCATTATGAAAAATTACAATAATTGCAAGTCGACCGGGCTTAGAATATTACTTCTCCGAGAATACCAAAGCGGACCTCCGCGGAAGGAAGATTTTCGTCTTCGCATATGTCGAATAGCGTCTTCAGTGATGAATCACTGATTGGTCTTTACGAAAACATTTTTGGGCGATCATTCATTCCTTAAAAATTGGGCATTTCTGCATTACGAATAAAAACCCAAATATTTTAAAATGTTAAATCATCCAAAGCCAAAATTTTTTACAACAATTTTTCTGCGTTTCTTCTTTTTGGGTGATGGGGGTATGTTATTCATACAGCCACCTTCCATATGGCTCGTTTTGAGGATCAAAATAAGTAAATAAAAAATATTAGAAAAATTATTACTTTAGAATATATGTATTTAAATATCATCAGACCACATTCGTCCGTATTGTGTAGCACCAGTAAGGAAAAGAAATACTAAAAAATGGCTACTAAAACAAAGCTTCAAAATTGAATACGTCTCCCTGACATCAGAGGAGGTGCAACACTGCTTTGAAACCAAAGAACATGCGAAAGCAGAGTTCTAATATAGTGAAACTTCACCTGCTGTCATTTCTCTCACTATATCTTACCTCTAGTTCCAGCACAATGTATCGCATATAAAGGAGTCATCTCCTGAGCGCTGGTTCAAAAAAAATAAAATTAAAGGCCGTGCTTAAACTAGTTAATTCGAACAATGGAAAATTTTCTTAAAACTATAAATATTTTTATAATGTGCTGAGACTTTTTATTGAAAGTCACTACTAACATTAGGATAGAGCTTACTTACCTATGGGTAACGATATTGTGTAAGTAGAGTCCATAGTTGCACATACTTTGGGCTCCGTGCTTCCAACGAAAGTAGATAGATGGGATTAGTACGTATATTTATACGTATACGTATGATGTTCCTTGAGGATTTTAAACAGATATTGTGAATGTATGTACTATATATAGTGTGTGTGCGCCTACCATTCTCCTATTAATTATTGGATTTTTGTTAAAAAAGATTTATTTGTGTGAGTTTTTGCTAATAATTATACAACGTACCGTTGACTTTTATTTGCTCAAGTCAAGAACTATTAACAACCATGTCCTTTTGGTTTTAAAAATATATTTTTTTCTCTCTATTTTAGCGGATATTTTTCTGTCCACCCAGATCACTTTGTTTGTCTCTCATACTCTTCGCAGAGGAATATGCATAGCTTTAAATGGTCAAAGTGTTGCTATGAAACTTCACAAGTCTCAATGATAACTTTTTATGCATTCGTGTACATCACTACATGTACTACATAAAACAATATGAATTTGTTGGCGTTTGTGTATTAAAAGTGATATTTTTATAATTGTGTGCGTAACTACTGCTGCATTTTAAATTAACACACACTTTCAAACACTCATTTGCAATTATGTTTGTGAAAATTTCTGTCTGTTTTTCTGCTGCATTTCTTTTTTGGTGAAAATTTTGGTTTTTAGTTTTATTAGGCTTTTTTTTATAATTTTTTTAGTCTTATTTTTCATATTATGGCATGTGTGAATGTTTCTGTATTGACCATCCCTTTCTCCACATTTTTCTTTGAGTTGTCCAAAAATCTCCATCTGAGGGCGGAGTTTTGCCAGTTTTATTTTACATATCAAACAAATGCTTGCATGGGCAAATTTGTGTTGCCACACTATTCCGCATTCAACGCACACAAAGCCACGCACTCAATACATATATAAATACGTTATATTTCTGTTGTTATTTTACTTCCTGTCTCTTCACTTTTCCCTCCGTTTATTCTATATTTGAATATTGCATATTTTTAAGCATAAAACAAAATAAAATAAAATAAAAAACGTTTTTGTTTTATTTTTTTATTTTTTTTTGTGTGAAAATTTTTATTTTAATTGTTTTTTTTTTGTGAATAAAAAAATATTTTATACTATCCCTTCTCGTTCTGCTAGATTTTTGCAAGTTGCCTTCCTAGGACGAAAGAGGTGTTCATATGTGAAATGCATTTACAAACGCCTGTGTATGCATATAAGGCCATACACTACAGCTTCTGCCTGCATTCACATGCATAGCTCTGTTGCGGCCAAAAGGCAAATAAATGTTGTTGTTGCTGCTTTCATTCGCATACCAGCTGACTGACCATTAGTTCGCTTTTGGCTCTTTCATCCCACGGTATGAGGTGTACTATGGTCGCTTGGTACGTGTGGAGTCAATGAAAAAAAAATTGCAAAATCTAAATGAGTTTTTATAATTTTATTTTTTTTATTTCCTTTTTTTTTTTAATTAAAATAAAAATCCTTAATATTTGGAGAGTGTAAAGCAGAATGTTGGAAAAATAAAACTGCCGCCAATTGCCCCAATTGATTGTGTTGGCAAAAAATAAGTTTAACAAAATATGTACGATGATGTTGGGTTCTTTTGTTTTAAAAAGCATAGTAACTATAGGAAACATATGCGGTTAATGGGAAGGTTATTTAATTTTCATGGAATTTTCGATTTTTAACAATTTTTGTAATGATATTTAAAATAGTATTCTCCGCGTTAGTGTCAACAAAAACAAAAATTCTGTGAAGGTGATCGAAATTCAACTGCGTTATATTGGATAATTTCCTATCTCATCGAACTCAGGCGATCTCACTCAGTTATAATTAAAAAGAAACACGAAATTTAAAAAGAGAGGTTTAAATTATGCCATTCAAGTCGATCTTAAAACACAAAAAGAGGACTTCTCTTCTACTATCGCATATTCATATATTATTTATTATTACAATTATAATTTAATTATTAATTATTATTTTTAATAAAGTATATTCCTTTACAAATTCCGTTTATTGTATTTTTGTGGCTCGATTTGCCTTCTACCCTCTATTGTTATTTTGCAAGCGTATGATAAATATTTGCCAGCACAAAAGAAAAAAAAATAATTCTCATACGGTCAGGTTACCCAATTATAAATATTAAATTCCTCCTAAAATGCGTTCGATGCTGAACGCTACTGTACTTTTTTTATTTAACAATATATTTTTTTAACGCAATAACAACAAAGTCAAATATAATATTATATTTTTTAAAAACAAACAGCACACACACGCACACAAACTCTTGCATAAGTACATGTATGCATATTGATAAATCCAACAACAAGGATTTGGCCATAAGTACACCTTTTTGTTGTAAACTTTTGTCCCATGCTACCATCATTCAGCATTATAAACATACAAAAAGAGAACAAAAACGCTTCACATATCCAAACCAACATAGTAGTTTTTGTATGTGTATGAGAGCCTGTGTATTTAATCACAATCGTACAACAAGTATTTGGAGTTTAGGATATGAACGTGTTTTTTTTTCATCCTCGTAGATGTGTATAAGTGTGCGTATATGTGTGTTCGATTTTATTTTTGTTCCATTTTTATTTTTTTTTTAACAAAAAACACATGCACGCACTAACACTTGTATGAAATATTAAAAACTTGCATATTTAAAAATGCAGTCAAACGTATACTGATGCGTTTATGTATTAATTCGTGTTTTTCTTTTTATTTTTATTTATATTTTTGTGTACAGTGGGGTATATTGACACGATAGATATATATATACATGTTTGTTATGTCGAACCTTTGTCAACAGTAATATGCATATTGCTTATTTCAGGGAAAGAATATTCAATGAATTTATACCTACAAAGTTCTTAATTTTGTTACTATATACTGTAGCCAAAAAACTTTACATTATTTAAAGTTCTTTAATTCAATTCAAGTTTATGCGTGCAATGTGCCATGCAATGCACTGGTACTAGTGTGAAATATATAGTATATTGGAGAGAGTTTGTGAAGTAAGGTTAGTTCGGGTAGAACTCTGCGTTTTTTGAGAATTTGTAACTGCGATATTGATGGCCCATCAACGTTTAGGACATTTTATTTACTATTTTACTTTGCTGGCGTCTTATTCGTCAAATACCAACGAAGAGAGCGCTGTTAGCACAGAGGCAATTCAAACATTTTTGTTCTGACCGGGTCTTTTTTTCTAGGACCAGTGTTTAGTTTAAAAAACATAAATTGCGACTAAATATCCCATCGGTGAGTAATAAATTTGTGTGAAACTTCTCTACTATTTTACATATGCAGAGGATAACATATAACATTTCTTTAGGGCAAACAAACTTACTTGACTATTGACTATAATATAGACACTTGATCTGTATATTAAAGAAATATATGCCGCGGTAAATCGTACTTGTTACCAATTAATTGTAAAAAAATACAAAAATAAATGAGAAAGTACTTGAACTTTGCCATTTGGTTTCATTTAAATTGGGAAATAATTGCATTATTTACGATTTTTTTAATTTTGCCTTGGATGCAGTTTCATCCCATGGCAGTGAAAGGTTTATATTGCGAATGAGGTTAAAACTATTCTTTCTTCTATTTTCCAAATGTACAATGAAAATTTAGGACTATTATTTATACAAGGAGGCCCAAAATGACCGAAGGAATATGAGGGTAAAGAGCCATTGTATCCCACGCAGAGTGCGCTGTGGTTCCATCCTGTTGGTGCCATACTTGCGGTTGGTTTTCCGCGGCTGACCTTAAACAATTTACCAACATTGTCCGATAACTAACACCTGTGACGGAAATGTCGACAAAGTGTTCATTTTCCAAAAAATATGGGCGAATTAAGTGGATGTAATTCTCGCTGTAGAACTACTCTTGGATTTTTCGTGGCCCTTTTTGCATATTAACGAATCCATTTAATTGGAAATGATCTTCGTCGCTCATAATTAAATTATGAATAAAATCATGATTTTCTTCTGAAATAAAGTTCAACGATTTTGACACGTTGTGCAATCGTGTACTGTTCCATTTTAAATTCCCCAAGTCTTCTTTACGAAATACTGAAAAGAAAAAAAAAAAGAATTTTAATAAAAATATTATATATGACTGGGTTCGATTCCAATTTCTGTCTAAATTATTAAAATATATCCCATTTTTTCTGAAGAGCATTAGAGTCTCTTTGTGTCAGTTGTTGTCGGGAGCTTTTAGTGGCGAAGGCATAATTATTTGTAACAAAATATTTACCACAAGTAACATTTTAATTTCCAATTTTAAATTTAGTCGCAGAAGCAAATCAATTAGTTCAGCACCACTGTTTTGACATGTTTTTTTACTTTGCCTTTAGCCGGCCTGATGTTGTGGTTCATTTTTGTGCGTAAATGTACTTTATGTGTGTTTGTGTGAATGTTGTTATTTTTTCGTGGATGCTGTTATTTTGTAATGTCATTTCACTCTCTCCACTTTGTCTGCGCTTCATTATGATGTTTTAGTTTTATTTTTGATTACAAGTTTTTTTTATTTTATACTTTTTGGTTTTGTTTTGATTTAAATTAAAAAAAAAGAATCAGACAAAAAAACGGAAAAAAGTGTTACAAATAAACTAAAAAAGTAAACCATGCAGTTTGCAGCAGCAGATAAAATTGCAGTGAACTGCATTCGTTGGCAGCAGCGCTAGGTCAGAGAAATGCATTCTGGCAGAGCGATTGCATTCAGTTTGTACGTTGTGAGTGCATAAAGCACATGGTAGTGTTGAAAACTTTTTTTCTTGCCAACAGTGGTGTATATTCGTATCAAATATTTGAGAGCATGGTGAGATTTCTATTGGGCTTAAATGTTACAAGTTTGAATGCTTGTGTTCAGCGTAGTTTTGTAGGCCTGATGCGCTGTTTACATATTCGCACAATAGTGTTTGTGTGTGTTGGTGCTTGTGTTGTTTTAAGTTTTTGGCTGCAACTGATGATGTTGTTAATGTTTTGCTAACGTATTAATGAAAAAAAGGCTTTTAATCAAAAACAAAATAAAACAACGGGCCTCAATAATGGCTGAATTTTTATTGGCTGATTGAAAATAAAAATATTCTTAGTTCATTTTTCTTTTTTCAACTTTTTTTGCAGTTTTTTATTTTGTGTATATTTTTTCTTTCCTTTTTCGGTGTTTTGAATGTTTTTATATACATACATTTATATATTCATATATAAATGGCCATATTTTTTTTTTAGTTTCAATTTGTCAGTCGCGTTAGTCGCACTTTGATTTTACATGCGTGTATTTATGTTAATGTGTATAAATTCGTTACCGGCCTATAATGTTGTGTAGGGAGAAGGTTCTGTGTGAATCGTTACACAAAATTTGAATAGGGATGCCTACAGCATTTTTAGATGCATACAAATGAATAAACATACATATATTCATATAGAACAGAATCAAAATTATTGATGGGTTTTAAGAATTCGGTTTTAGTAAAGTCACGAGCGATGTGTCAAACTTTCAGTACGATGTGTGTAGGTCTTTTCTATAAAGAAAACAAAAATAAAACAAAATTTATGAGATTTATATACTTTTATGATGTTCACCTTTAAAGAACGTAATATCAGCAATTAAATTATTATAGTTGAGTTAATTGAATTTATTTTCAATTAATTTTTAATAATATTGATTGAAAATTTAACTAAATATTTTAAAAATTTAAAAACAAAATTTTAATGGCAAAGAAAATTTTTGAATTAAACTCGAATGTAGGTTGGGTATTAAATTATATTTGTAACCAATTTGTTTATTTCATAGCATAAAATAAGTCGCTTATTTATTTAAGTATTAAGCCCAAAAATTATTAAAACATTTATTGGAATTGATTAAACTTTTAATTGAAAAATATATTATGATTAAAGTGTTAATTAAAAATAAAAAAGTAAATTTTTTTTCTGTGTAGTGATTCCAGATGTACTTCACAAAATAAGACGGTTTCTTCCAATATTTGAAAATGAAATAAGACGCGAAATTCTTGCAAGTTAGCGATACCTCAATTGCAGTTTTATTAAAATTTTTTTCTTTTTCTAACTCAAATATTGCTCTGCACTTTAAAATTTAAAAAAAAATTTCCAGAAATCTTAAATTTAAAAGCTTAGTTAATAAAATTTAGATTTTTCAAGGTCAAAGGAACTATACTTGACAATACAGTCGAACTTTGTTAGTTAACATTTTTAAATTTTAAATAAGCTGGCGGTCGATAACATACAGGCAGGATGTAAGCAACTCTTAATTAAAATAAATAGGAAATCTTTGCATGGAATACAATGTACATATTAAAATAAGGCAGTTTCTCTATAACAAATTATCTCTTTAACGTAGAAGTTTGTCGTTCCACAGCTATTACGTTGTACAGAAAGTCGACTGTATTCAAGATTCATCAAAGTCCGTTATCTAAATATCACGTGATTCTGGTTGAAGAAGAGGTTACCGCGTTTACTCTACACCACGAAATTGTGTGTTGTAAACCCATGTCAGTCATCAAAAAATTCTCTATGGCAGTGTACGTCACAATGCGCTCTATACTCCGCTTTATAAGTAACTAAGAATAGGGACCTACTTTATCCTCTACATTAGAGAACAAATTCTCTTCAATTGATTGCATTTGAGAAGATAAAATATTTGCCTTTATCTTTTATCATGAAGTGTGTTAACGTTTTGATGCATTACGTTGATATGTGGCCTGGTCATTGATGTCGTTTTTGAGGCATTTTGGTTTTTTTTCTTCTTTTGTAGCATGGGGTGGGTCTTGCATTTTTATTTTTGCAAATTTTTTGGTTGTTTTTAGGCTTCTTTTTAGCTTTTTTTTTTATTTGTAACATGTTGATGTTTTTATTTTATTTTAAATAAGTATATGTGTGTATGGATCTTTTTTTTATTTTATTTATATACATATGTATATGTATGTATGTATGTATTTCTGTATAATGATAAAAAATTTACAGACGCCATATTTTATTGTCAGTCAGTGTTGTTGCATGCCGGAGCAGTTGTTGGAATATTATTATAATTTTGTTGTTTGTTTTTGAGTTTTGTTAAGTTTTTGCTTTTTTTTGCACCTTTTTGTAAATTTTGTTATTCTTTTTGTACGCTTTTTCGATAAAAAAGGCCTACTCCTACTTTTTTTTCGGGCTGTTTACCGAAAAAAATAATAATAATAAATGAAATTTGAATCTCTTCTGACTCGTTCTCTTTAGTTGTTGCAGTCATTGTCAAACTCAATGGCAATAAGTATTGGTTGGGTGCAGCAGTAAAGAAATGTTCTGTTTGTTGCATGACGTATGTATAATGTTGCGGTGGTATTGGTGGTTGGTTGTTTTTTAAACGTTTAAGTGGGTCGTTTGTTATTTAGCATCAGTTTAACAAATTTAACAATAAAGCAATCTATGCATGCATGTATTTTTCTATATATGTATGTAAGTATGTATGTGTATGTGCTTGGTTTTTTTAAGTGCGTGTCAGTACTTGGAACTCACTCTTGTTAATATTTTATTTGTTTGTATTTTTAACGGCTTTTTATTACAGACATTCTTCTTCCCAGCAAGCGTTCATACTTATTTTTTTTGGTCTCTTTGTCACTGTTTTGGTCAGCATCGGACAATTGACAATTGCAAGGCGCGTAGTATTTTATAATCGTTATTTTTGCACGCAGTAACCAGTGTTTGTTGGTGTTTTAAAGTTTTCCATGCTCGTGCTTTTTCGTTTTTTTTTACTGCTAGATTTTGTGGCATTGCGTTTTCTGGATTTGAATATTTTACGTTTCACAAAGTAAAAAAAAAAGAAATCCCTTTTGGCTACTTACTCATGTTAATGGAATTTTTTAATTTTGTTTGAAAAATTGGTAACACGTCGTTACTCTTTTCATTTAATTTTCTTTCTGGTCGTCAACATTTTGTTCTGTTTGCCCAGATTGCATTCACTTTGTACTTCTTTTTTTCGTTAATGATTTGCTATTGATTAAGTATGTATGCAAGTGTATGCGAGTGTGTGTTTGAATTAATATAAGCGAGTTTTTGCATATATATATATATATATATATACATGTATGTGTGTGAGATTTAATGGGAAAATGTTTTTTGTTTTTCTGTTTTTTTGGATACTTTTATTGAGGCCTACGATAATATTTATCGATGAAGTTATTTGCTTGAAAAGGCATTTCTAATTAAACTTAAATGTTGAATAAATGCCAACATGATTTCGGTTAAGAGATATCATTAAAGTAAGGCTTCATATATAATAAAAAAAAATCACTTCAAAGTGATTTTGTCAGCATCGATATGAAAAATACTCTGTTAAAGGAATAGACGAATAAAAATATTGAAATTTTTTCAGATTGTATTTGGACTTTAGCAAATAAATATTTAAATTATAGAAATAGATTTTCTGAATGCGGCTTGCTGTTGGCTGAATAGTTAGCGCGTTTGGTCTGCACAACTAGCTGTATTGTGCAAATGCTAACAGCGACGGTATTTGAGAAATAAAACGATGCTAAAATGAAATATTACATGAAAACGCTCTCCTTTATCTATAAAACTAATGCGTCAATAGAACATCAAAGGCGCAGTAGCTCTGCTTTATAAATTCTAAAAATAAAAAAAAAAACGTGTAACTGCAGACTTGTGCATGAACTGAGGTCTCTATTCGTCTTATCACTTCACCACCTCTCTCTGCTTTACACTATCGTTTTTCAACGAGTTGCGGTGCAATGCATTGCATACATAAGGTACAACCCTAAACAAAAGGAAAATTATTTCCAAATAGTTAAATATTCAGTTGATTTTATTAAATTAAATGTGATTAAAATTTATTATCCTCTCTCTTCCCACACAATGAGAAATTGTGAAATGGTTAATCCATTTCGTATTTACGAGTAGCTTTATAAGTCATAAAGTATACAAAGTTATTTTTTTTTCGATATAACTTCTTTGTGAGGCTAGTTAACTAGAACTCGGCTGACGCCAAGAAGATCAAGGGTTCAACCTACCGTCAAGCCAGAAGTTTTTCTAATGTGCCCAGACTAACTTTTTTTGTCGCCATTTAAGCAGTAAAAAACTCTACGAAGAGAACAAAAACGATACGAACCCGTGATATAGAATAAAATTTGATTCTGCTTTTCTCGTAAGAAATAAATTTTTTGCTGGGATGTTTAATGAAGTTCAAGATAACTATCTTTCACATAATACTGCTTTTCGTAATATGCAACACGTTTATAAGGCCGTTGCGAGTTAAGGCCACAAATTGTGAAATGAAATAAATCCCCAAAGTAAACACAAAAAAGCAAAAACACGAAATTTTTGTAACGGTTTCTGTAAAACTTTAGGGCTCTTTGATGTGGTGTCTTATTTTTAATTTCCCAAAATGAGATTTAACCCCAAAATAAATAAATGAAAGGAGGCCCCACAAAATATTACTATTACTTTTCATTGGGTTTTTCGCTTTATACTACTCCCGCTTTATACATACATACAAAACATGGGGTGGGTGAGGGTGGCGATGGCACAATGGATGGTAGCCTGCATGTTGACTACAAAACCAAAATAAGACCTGGGTTCAACTCCTGTTTCAGATTAAAATTTTAGGGGAGGGTAGAGGAGGTAGTGCTTATGGATATTCGATTTGATATATAATATAAACGTGCAAAAACAGTGTTGTAAGATAGTGAAGCTTCACGAGTGGTGGTCCAAGATTAAAAATGTTGCTGTCATCTGCAAAGGAGTGGATAGGATTGGAAGTTTGATATACCAGGTCATAAGGAGAAAGAAAAAAAGTGTCTTGGCAACGTATTTTCTTCGTCAGTATAAAGCTTTGTCGTTGTACCGCTTTGAAGTTACTACGTGGGTTTATATTGTCACTGAACTATTTTTATGTCTTTAAAAATTTTAATTTTAACATTTTGATCTTTAAATAATATCGTGTAAAGAGCTCTTAATTGTTAAATTTTAAAATTTTAAATTCAAGTAAATTTTTTACGGTTCAGTTTTCTCATTTAGTTTCTTTTTAAATTGGCATCTGTTTCTAATGCAATAAAACTTATTCAATTTTTTCTGCTTTCTCTCCGCTATGAAATTGTCTTTCCGCTCAATTTTATTACCCAAATAGGTACTGCTTGCCAATCAAAATCTCATATACAGTTAAAATAATCTTTCACTTTACTTTTTATATCTATTAAATATTTTCATTTCTTTCCTTTAATTTTTTACTTCTTGCAAAATATATTTTTATTTCATTTTGTTTAGTGCTAATTTCATGTTTTACTTTATTTTATGAATTTTAGATTATAAATTTTATTACACAATATTTTGTGCGTTCCTTTCTCTCTTATTTTTTTTACTACTTTAATGCATAAAATATTATAATATTTTTTAGAAAAACGAGATAATGTAAAAAAAAAATACAAAAAAGAAACTTTGCAGAAAATTGTGAAACATGTTTGCCTACCCACGCTTTAAAATGTCATTATCTGGCCTATAAAATAACAAGCCTCCTTCAATAGCAACAACTTGCCCCCACCAACATCTTGGCGCTAAAAGAACAATACAGGCTTTTTTAACTTCACTATACTCCATGGTATACTAAGTCATAACAATATGGTATAACCATAGACTTACCACTCATTCTTAAAAGACTCTGTCAGTTTCCTTATGGTTTGCTCTCCATGTTGTTTCCTTTCTGCTGCTGCTGCTGTTTCAAAATTTTATTTCTTAAACAAACACAATTTTTAATATGCATGCAATTTTTATGAGCATATATAGGAATTTTATTGCTAAAGACGTGTACTTTTTAAGTTAGATATGGAACGAAAAAAAAAAAAATTATAAAATAAAATCAAACATTAAAAATATTATAACAAACGAGGGATTGGGCATAGGACAAAGAGGTGGTATAGTTACTAAAGCGTGTGCACGAAAAAAAATTTTTTTGCTGTCTTAATGCCTCATTAGTCTTTACTTTTTGTTGATGTTCTATTCTGTGCCGTTCCATTGTTAAATTTTAAAGGGCCCGTTAGCTGAATGTTGCTGTTGTCGTACTGTAATGTAAAGTACGGCTATCACGTTTTTGTTCTTGTAGAATATTCAAAAATGTTGACCATATTGTGACCAGTGTGACCATATTTTGTTCAAAGCTACCAAAAAAATTTAAATAATAAAAAAAAACAAGGAAATTTAGAGATAAAAACTAAAATAAAACACTTCAAGGTCTTTTTTGAGCGCATTACTTGAGGGTGGCGATGGTTGCGGTAGTTCCGAGTAGCACGTTGACTACAAAAACAAAAGTCCTGGGTTCGACGCCAGTTTCAGACTAAATAATAAAACCACTTCGCATTTTTATGATGTGCACTAGTGAGGCTTTGCGTTGGTTGTTGTCGGAATGTTTCCGTGGCGGAGGCATGATGTGCATTTGTGTTTCTTTGTGTCAGTTGTTGTCGGAAGGTTTCAGTGGCGAAGGCATAGTCACTGGTCACTGAACGATACCGGCTTCAGCTGACACTAATCCACAAGCATATCAGAACGCCATACTTCGTCGGTCTTGTGTAGCATCGGCGAAGTAAAATAATTACTAAAAATGGCTACTAAAAACAAAGCTTCAAAATTTAATACGTCTTCTTGACATCAGAGACGTTACAACACTGCTACAAAAACAAATAACGTGCAAAAAGCAGTGTTGTAAGTGTTGTAGTGAAGCTTCACCTCCTATCATTTCTCTTACAATCCCTTGCCTCTAGTTCCAGCACAATGCACCGCATGTGTAGGGGTCATCTCCTGACCGCTGGTCCAAGATAAAAAAAAAATACAAAAAATTTTTCAAAGTACCTTTTTCTTTATTATTTTTTATTTTGTATTGTACTATGACATGATTTGTGAATTGTTTATCTCACATAAAAACAAATTTTTTTATAGTTCCTATTAAGAGAAGGGATAATAGACATAAATTGTGAGTTAATAAAAGTAAATAAGTGCAAAAACTCTGAAATATCATTCAAATTATAATAACCCTTCATAATTATTTATTTCTACTTGCTTAGCTGGTCTCTATGCGCATTTAATTTGGTGTTAACACCAAAATCTTCAGTAGACCTTTAACCAAATTCTTGAAAAAAGCTTAGAAATTTCAGAGTTTTATACAAAAACTTCCAAAAAAGATTTGAAAATTACGAAATATACAAACTAAACAAACCAAATGGAAAATTTAATTATATTTAAATCAAATAAAATAATAACTCAGTTATTGAGTTTGCTTTTATAAAAAAAAAAGAAATACTTTATGAGAATATCATAAAGTATGTAGTGATACATTTCACATATTTTTTTTCGGGAAAAAGCACAATTTTAAAATTCAAATCATATATAAAGAGATATTCCCAAAATAAATTCAGTTAATATACCACAATCAAAACTATGCTTTTAACACAATTTTTATCAGTTGCATTTAGCTGTCACAATTATTTTGCAAAGAAAGTAATAAATGAATAGCTAAATCATAGAAATAAAACAGGCATGACATACATATCTATTTTGGTGTCATACTATTTTCGTAAAAATTATTTTGCCTACCGCCTTTACATAATGTATATTGTATTCTCGTATGAAAAATATGTGAGTTTTCTACAAAATGGAACTTTTTCTTTATAATGTCCTCTAGTATCATAAAAATAAAATGAAAATAATATTAAATATTATGTTATTACAAATAAACACACACATATTCTACTGTACTCGTAAAATAACGAGGAAAAAAAAATTAAAAAGCAAAGGACACAAGTAAATGTTGCTGTTTAAGTATATCAAATAATAATGCCTATACGAGTATGTGTGCTTAAAGGTATTTTAAACTAAAACCAAAACTTTTCTTATACAAATTCCTGTTGCTGCCTTTTTTGCAATTATCCTTTTTAACGCATGTTTTAGTCGTGGTTATAAGGATATGTAAACTTGAATATTTTCCGGCAAAGTTTGTATTTGACAATAACTTTCGTTTTTTTTTTTGGTCATACTAAACTTGTAAACAGATTCGCCTACTTTGTTATCGAGTTCCTACTCGCACAATCGCTTTATAAAAACAAAGAAATTATATATAGAGAATTATTTGTTCTCATATACATTATTTTTTATTTTATTTTATATTTATATACATTATTTATTATATTTATATTTATATACTTATTTTATTTTTTATATATTTATATTTATATACTTATTGATATTATATTTTTATTTTTATATTAATTTCTTTATTGTTTTTTTTTGGTTGAATGCAGCTATTAAGAATATTTGATTGCTAAATATTCATAAGCGACACACGATTTTTTTTTTTTTTATTTTCTTATTCCACTAATTAACTTTCTCTTAAGGAAGCAGTCGCCATATTTATTTTAACAAATTACTTCAATTTCTTCTTTTTTATTTCCGGCCCTATGCATTGAAAAAAGTCACTTTAGTACACACAGGGTGGGCCAACAGTCATGCCTGCGTTTAAAAATTTAATAACTTTTTTATTTTATTATTATGGTTTTAAACGGTTTTTTTTAGATTTTATTCATCGAAACGTGTTACACAATCATGCACAATTTAACGACCAAAGTGGTTCGGTATGGTGTGGAGTGACATGAGAAAGAATTTTAGGGCCCTACTTCTGCGAGAATGAAGTTGGAAATGCAATGACGGTGAATGGGGACATGTATCGTAGTATGATTAATAATTTTGTACGCCCTGTGGCAGTCAACAAGTGATTCCAGCAGGATGGAGGAACAGTACACACATTCCGTGCTACAATTAGTCTTTTAAATTAAATGTTTGAAGACCGAATTATCTCATGAAATTCAGAATTCAATTGACCAGCACGTTCACCAGACTTAACTGCCCCTGATTATCTCAAAGAACGAGTGTATGTTAACAAGCCCCAAACTATAGAGCAGCTAAAGCACAACATTGAAGCTGAGATCAGGGCAATAGAGCCTGAAACTTTGCGTGCAGTTTGGCAAAATGACTGTTAAAGAGCCCAATTGTGCATCGATGAAATTTAGATCGTACAAATATATATATCGTACAAATATATAATCGTACAAAATAATAATAAACAAAAACGTTATTCAATTTTAACACGTAGGCGTGACTTTTGGCCCATCCTCTATTTAAGGTAATAAAAAATATTATATTATAATGACATACAGAATTTCAAATGAGTTTTGTTAATCTATTCTGTACGGATATGCCTAAAGGTCTCATAACTCGACTCAAGCGAAAGTAGAACTTTCAGAAATTTCGAAAATAAAAAGTATTGATGAAGTGTGTTCTTTTAATAAATTTAAACTATTTCAGCGATCTAATCCAAAATCTAAGCAACTTTTTATCAAAAAAAAAAATTATCGATTTTCCCATATTTTAGAAAAGTTGATTGAATGAATATCCAAAGTTCTGTCAAATTTTCGTTGCAAGAAAAGTAATAGGCTGGCAATTACAATGCCAACCAACTATGGAGATCAATTTTCGACTTCTAGAGAAAACCGGCTTCTGGTTTTTCCGAATAGTTGTCATTTAAGCATTAAGCGGTTTTCGGTTAAACATGTAAAAAATAACCGGTTATTATGTAATTTTCGAATAATAGCGGAGAATTAAATAAAAAAATTATTTGAGTAAAAACAGACCAATACACAAGGATAGGAAACAAAAAATTAATATTTTTACATATTTGCTTAGGCGGCATATTGTACCAGCAATATTTTCATTCAAACATATACTGCCATCAATTTCTTATTCCGCAACTTGATTATCAAGTTCTGATTCATCAGATTCATGATTCAAATATCTGGAGTAGTGCTTCAGATACACCAAAGATGTCAAAGAATGATTATTGCACAATTATTTTCATGTTATGCTGGATTAAAAGTGAATTAAAAATATTTCCCTACAACGTGAGATAATAATAAAATAATATGCTCAAACTAATATTCCTTCCGCGTCCTACAAATTTATTATCCTATAGAATGTATTTTTTATTTTATGTTCAAATATACAAACATTTTACATATGAAAACACATGTGTAATGGAGCTATCCAAATTATATTTTATTCGCATTTTTTGTGGACGTTTGTTTAAGATAAAAATAATTGGATGAGCCATATTATTATTTTCTTTTATAATTAAAATTTACATTAAAATATTTATCAAAATTTTAAATAGTTAAATGTAGTTTATTTGTATGTTTTTATGTATAGGGAGACACAATCAAAAACAAATTGCTGTTTATTATTTCTTTGTTTTCAAAATGAATTTTCGTAAAGTATTGTCTGCGGCATTTAGATACACCGCGTTTTTTGCAACCAATTCTAAGTACTGCATAACTCATTCTACAATACAGTTTTGACAATTGAAATTTTATTTCAGTTGTTAATTGCTAAAAAGGTTATTATTTTGGGACCCTCCATAACCCACGAGCATTAGTCTGCCAATCTTGACGTTGCGGGTTCGATTCCCGCGTAGACCGTACGTGTTTCTTTAAAAAATAAAAAATAAAAATTATGGTACCAGACAACTGTCAATTTCTAATGATTTCTATTGCTTTCCTGGTAAACACAATATTTTTGATGCTCAACGCTCAAATGTAATATATTTTTGAGCCGATAAATGAACGCTTCACAGATTATTTCGTATAGATGTTGCCTGCGGTTACGCCGTAAGTGGTCCATCCGTCAGCTCTCTTTTTGGCAACTTTTTCTAGCATTTCGCTCACCAATGACAGCTGTAAGTTGCCTGTTAGAACAGATATTATGGTCGGGTTACCCTTGTACATATTCTCATTTCTCAACCGTGATATCAATTGCTCACCAAATTCGCTTCTCAATACGATTATGGTATCACGTGCCGTGTGATATGTTGCATCGTCTTTATCAAACCGCATGTCAAGAAAGAGCACTGCATCATCGAACGATACCTCGCTCTATAGACTATAACGTTGCGATTTGACATATCGTGATCTTCATTGACACTGGCCAATACAGCTTCAATAATTTCCTCGGTACGCACTCTTCGCGTATGGATTGGTGGATTAATGACCAAGAAAGTGAAACTGATGCAAAATTTGGTCAAAACAATTTCAGTAGCCTGTTTGGGTGGTCGATTATGACTACCATAAAATGGGAGTAATTTACGAAACACATTTCTCACACATCACGCATTTTGATAACAAAATTCTATGATTTCAAGCGGTGTTCGTTTGTTACTCTATTCATGGTGAAAATTTACAAAGAAAAATCAAATAGCAAAAAATCACCCGATACATACATATGTACAGTTTGTTTTGAATGCATTGAATGGATAAGCTTTTTAATTTTTCTAAGTTTTGAAAACATTTTTTTTACAAACTGTATGTACAGTTTCAATGTGTTTTTTTTACAGTTTTAATGTGTTCAATGGCAAACTTATACCTTTTGTCAATGTTTACCGCGGATAGCAAAGGTTTTTCCTCGCAACTCTTGAATATTATTTATGGTTTTGTAGCACATTTCTAACAGTCTGAGAGCGATACTTACTCCACATTCATTACTGATGTTAAGTGCAATTCCTCTAGTGGATTCTCATCAATCATTTTCAAAATTTTCTTTTCAATTCGCCGAGTTACTTTTTTTGGTCTGCCTGGTGTTTCTTTTGGTTCCAGTCTACCTTCTTTTTCAGCACGGTTAATAACCTTATATACCGTCCTTAGGTTAAGAGACAACATTTCAGCAATTTCTCTGTGAGATTTTCCTTTATAGTAATTAAAATACACCAGTTGGGTAATCTCTTTGTTCAGTCGCTTTCCTGGCATAGTTTATATATAATTGGGTAATCATTTGTTTATTCTATGAGCTTAATTTAATGAATAAAAGACAACTGCTACTCTTAGCTTCCGTATAAAACTATTATACGCAATACATATGCAAAAAACGAACGGTTCTTTCTTGTCTTTGCATTTTTGAAAACATTTTTTTTACACTGTTTAAAGTAAGCAAAATTATTTTGTAGCGTTGTTGTTGTAATATGTTCAGAAATTTGTCAAAGTTTCGACGCCTGCTTGTCGACAACATACAAAACAACAGTTGTAAAAAAAAAATTCACAAATATACTGATATTGTTGTTGCAAATATTTATTTAAATTTAAATTCTTCAAAAAATTATGTTTTGAAAACATTTTTTTTACAAACTGTATGTATTTTAATATTATTTTAAAAAGAATTAATTCTCCAACAATTAACTAATACCACTGTTGCCATTGTATTTATCTTCTTTTTTTTAAATAAGCTGTTTAGGAAAGAGATAATTGCTAAAGTGGGAGAGGATTGTCTAATTTCTACAACCCTCCGCTGTTGCGCGTTTTGCTATTTTGTGCGTCAACTCATCCAACAGTACTCTCAATTGGAAATTTCTCATACGAAAGTAAAATTCCGAAAGTCGGTTTTTAAACTCACTTTAGAATCCAGTAATTCTGTATTATAAATAGTTGCTCCACCAAAAATTTTCAGAATTCTCTGACTCATATTATCAGTTAAAACATTTATTTTCCATCTTATCCGTAGGATATCTTAATATAAAGTCAATAACAAAAGCAATGAAAATGGCTGCACTGAGTAAAAAAAAATAATGAATAGATAGTAAAACAAGGAATATATATACTGATGTAATTCTGTTACTCTCTATTTTATAACAGAGTTATTTTATGAACGAGTATTACGTGTAATAAAAATTTGGTTTTCTTTTTTTTTAAATACATTTTGTAATTTAAAACCATACAAATATGTCTATAGCCAGAGTTAATAAAACAAGAGATTGTAATCCTTGAGGCAAAAAGATCATCAAATAGCCAAAAATATGAATGAGAAAATTACATTAAGGCCAGTATAGACAATTTATGAATTTTGTTGAACTTTTGCTTTGTCTTATTTCTTTTTTTGTTTTTAGAAAACAAAAGACCAATATATTATTGAAATATATAAACTCTAAGATGCATGCAAGGCGGCCGCATTCAATGATGTAGTGGACTTTGGCAGCAAGTAAAATATCATGGCCATAATAAAAAATAAAAAAAAAAATGGTATTAAAATTGTGAACGGGTGAAATGAGAAAATAAAAAACAATTTTATTTTTACAACTCCAGGGACAAGAAAAATTATTAAAAGTTTTTGTTTTCTTTTCCTTCTAGATGATGTAAAAGCGATAGCCTAAAACATCATCAAGCGAGAACCAGCAAGCCAACCTGCCATTTTTAGTTGTTGTTTTCACAATTTTATGGTTTTTATTTTATGCGCTTGAATATTGGCATATTGTTATATCACGTCACGCTCATGTAACATTTTGAGGAAGAGCGAAAAGGAGTTTATGAAAGCATTTTTATACGATATAATTTTTATAGGCATTTTTAAATTATTTTCCACAAAAGACAGCAATGGCAAAGTACTAAGACGAGCAAAGCTTATGGTTGGTAACCTAAAACATCATTTTAGCCCTGTGTAGGATGTTAGGAAGTGTAAACAGTTTATTTATTTTTTTTTTTCAAATATTTCTGTATGCTGAAGCTGTATTATACGTTAAGGAAAGTGAGTTTTACTTTTCTTAGATTTGTAACATTCTAAAATTTATTTTAAACGATTACAAATTCTTCTCAGGCATTTGAGGTGGAAAAATTTTGCAATTGTAAAAATTTCCAAGCAATTGTGAACGGCTTTTTTTTGATAAATTTTCTACAGGAGCACTTATACCTGACTTTTTTCTAAAAATCTTTTCATGATTTGGGTTACCTCTACTTCCGGAGCATCATGGTCCATTTTTTGTTAGGTTTGTTTTTAATGTATACATTTTTAAATAATTCATATTTTATTTTCAAATTGTTATTCTTTGCTGTCACTTGCTACAGCATCCTCCGACGTCCATATTTGAGCAATAAAAAGTCGGGAAAGTACAATAATCAATAAAATGGCTCCCCTCCGGTTAAACATAATGCGTCAAAATCTACATCAGAGACGGTACAACTTTGGACTGATACAAGATAAAAAAAGTATTGCAAACGTATAGTAAATATACGCGTAAAATTGCCATTTGTGCAATTGTGCATATTTGCGAGACTTGTATAATGAACCGGAGATAATGCAGGGTTCATCTGCATTACATGCACTAACATTTTCAGCAAACGTCAATATAAAAATAAAATAAATAAAATTCGAAAAATTTTGGTCTTTAAATTGGAATTTGCTTTTGCCCAGATTATTTGCAGAAGTTGCTATTTATGATAAGTTAACACTAGAATTCATTTGGGCAAAATGGGATAAACATGCTGTTTTACTAAATACACAATTGACGGCGCAAGTTCACGAGTCAAAACGGTTGGGCAACTTTACAAAGTTTGTGCAAATGAATTCCCATACGATTTTTGACAGTTCATTTGCGGGAGCGTAAAAATGCTCAGTTTGCGAAGGTTTTAAACGTTTCCATGAGGACCTTACTATGATTTTCATTGCAGTTGGTTTGCATTTATATCTTTGTTTTATATTCAGGATATTGTAATTTATAAATGAGTATTTACACTTCTTTCTAATAATGGCACTAACATTAAACGCTTGTTCTACTCTTGGTAGAGAGTATACGGTATATGTTCCGGTTTTTGTGACCAATATATATGAACATACATATATTGTTGGCCAAAGAAATCCTGTGCGTCGATCACTTATAAAAAATGTATCGATCCCTTAGCGCTAAATGAACGAAAACGACATTAAAAAAAATTACGATTAAAATTAAAACTTTATGGACCGACCCAAAGTTTATAATTTACAAAGTATCGAAATTGTTGGTAAGTACAGGGTCTCCGCCAGGAAGGTATACTACTTTGTTTGTTTATAATTTTTGATTAAATGAAAGAGAATGGATGTTATATTGATAAATATTTTATTTAATGTCGGCAATTATGTATGGAATACAATATCAGATAAATGTCCGCCTCTGTTAGCCTCAGAAATGCGAGCCTTTTTGAGCACATTTTTCATTATATTCTCACACATTTCACGCGGTATTTCTTTAATTTCATCCCGAATATTTTGTTTGAGTTGCTCAAGCGTTTCTGGTTTGTTTGTATAAAGCTTGCTTTTCAGATATCCCCACAAAAAGAAGTCCGGACCAGTCAAATCAGTCGACCGTGTAGGCCAATGAACATCACCATTTCTTGAACTAACTTGTTGTGGAAAGAGGTCTCCCAGTAATTCCATAGTAATCCTGGCTATATGCGATAAAGCACAGTCTCGTTCATACCAAATGTTAATCAATCCCAAAACATGCAGTTGTGGCGTTAAAAATTGTGGCCAAAGTTGTTCTTTGAACACCAAGCTCCTGAGCACTGCGTCGAATTGAGGTTGATGGATTGTTTTGAACACTTTCTTGAGCAGCAGTAATGTTTTCAGCCGATGTTGCAGTACGTTGTGGTTCATGCTTGGGCCTATCACCTACAGAACATCTTTCTTCGAAATCATTTACTACACGATACATAGTGCGTTTTGTTGGCGCGTTGTTTCTCCCAAAAATTTCACGTAACTTTCTCATTGTTACAGTAATCGATGATTTATTTTGATAAAATGTTTTAACGATTAAAATACGTTGGTTTGGCGACTATTTTTCCATAATAAATTTGCCACGTGTCTACTTGACGACTGCCAAATATGAACTGTCAAGACTAATGTTTACCAAAATGGCGGCAAAACAAAGTAGTAATACTTCCCGGCGGACACCCTGTACATAAAGTGTTAAATTTAATCTTAATAATTTTTAATATAAAGAAAAATAAGCAAATATAAAGAAACAAATTTCTCCGGTAGAACTTGTGTTTTGGCGTACTCTATTTTTATTTACTTTATTATTTAAATTCTTTAATTTTCACACTCTTGTTAATTCTTACATTTAGGCACCATTTATCGTTCAAATGAAATATTTTTTATGTGGGCCGTAAATATTTAAAAACACAACTTAACAGTTAAAAACAAATCTTTATTTGTGTATGAAATTTAAATTGGTTTAATTAATTGTAATGTTTTTCAAATCGCCTGCCTTTTCCTACATTCACTGAGAATGATAGCGGGATTAAAGTTTCACATGAACTTCATGAGACCAATTTTCACTTCGAAAAAATTAAAATTTTACAGGAACAAAACTTTCACTTCTTATTCCCTATAGGGGTGAATATTATTTCGATTCACAAGCTTTGACGTCGTATGCATTAAGTTGTCATTTTATTATACAGTTTTGAATATTTGTTCTTGGTCATTTTATTAAAAATCTTTCTAATATGTGTTAACTTTATCGGAAATTAAGTTCTTCTTAATTATAAATATATTAAATTAAATTAAATTTTCAAACCACTAGAATCAAAATTGCTTATCGTGGATAATTTAAAACCAAAAAAATTTAATTTTCCATACTTGGTTTCATTTCATGGAATAAATCGAATTAATGTAAAATTTTTTTTTAAAGGAAAACATGAATAAAGACAAAGATAAAAATATAATGAAATAATAATACTACAAACTTGTGTTTTCACAAGCCCATAAAATCTTATAGTTAATGCAACTGAGCGTAAGCATAGAGCAATTATTCTTTATTAAATTTTATCATCAAAAACGTGAACTTCTTAACAATAAATATGCTTGAAACATTTGACCAGAACCCAGCGTTACATTATATATTTAGCGGTTAGCAAAATAATCATAGTCTATAATCGATGTAGATAATATATCTAATCTATACCTGCTATACACAGAAAGGAGAGTGCGTTTTATAGTGTTTTCACACTAAAAGTTAAAACCACAAAAAGACGACTTTGTTTACCAGATTTTCTATTAATTTTTTTTTTATTTCATTGAGCACCATTTCATAAAATCAATTTAAAATCAATTCAAGAAAGGTTTTAAGAAAATATTTTTATATGGTAAAAACCCAACTTTTGCTTTAAAACCACTCAGTTTGCAAACACTATTAAATGCCAAATATCTGAAATTAATTTTTTCCATTCGGGTTTAGAAAAACACTAGTTCTCCCCCCCAATATACAAATATAGTGGCTTCGATTTGTAATAACATCATGAGATTGAATGACACAACTACGAGTAGTCTGACACGTTTTAGTATTCCTGATGTTGCTGTTATTTGGTGTTTCACATCGCAACATCTTATGGCACTGTGAAACACAGCCATAATTCAACAACACATGCACATGCATGTAGTAACTAATACATATGAACAGGGACACACAATCATAACAAAATATATCTTAATATCATATCACAACGATCATATTGTTAAATAATAATATTGTTTTGTTCTGTGGCCGTTTCTATGTGTTAGAAAAACAAAATTATATTGTAAAATTTCGTTCTTATTTGTTACAGAAACTTGTCTCATACGTATTCTTTTGCTGCCTACTAACTAACGGAGTGTGCGTTAGTTAGAATGTACGAGTGTGTGCATAAACATTATTATATTATTATCGTCATTGGCAAAATGTTGCATCTTTATGAGTACAAAATTACGTTCTATTGCCATTTTTTATATATCTCGAAAAGAAGAAAAATATAAAAACTGTAACGACTGTAAAAAAAACCAAAAAAAAAAAAAATGCAAATTGTAAATTACAAATTTGCAATAAAAATGTTAATGGAATGTTTTAACTTATGATTACATAAGCATATATTAACCGTGTATATAGGTTTGTAATATTTCCTTTTGGAAATGGTTTTTATATTTTTTTGTGACTGTATGTGTTCCACTGACTTTTGATGAATAACGGTAACATATTTCGCCATTTTGACATTTTGCATTTATTTTTTATGACACAATTATAAAAATATATTTACACACATTACACACAAAAGAAGAAATGGTATGTATGAATGTACATTAGGGTGGGTCAATTTTTTCGGTCAACAGGCCTATGCCAAAATCGAAATCTGCTCAAAATTCTAAGAAAATTACCAGAAGAAAGTATGGATCTAAAATCAAAATCTAGCTCCCGCCGAGACACATCAAAAAATTCACACTTGCATAATTTGAAGCCCTAAAATTGTTCACAAAGATTTTTGCTTGGTAACAGTAGTCTCATAGTGTACATTAAGAGCTTTAAAACAAAACTAAATTGAGATGTCTCTCGCCGTAAGATAGTTTTTTAAATTTTAGACCCATACTTTCTTCAGATAATTTTCATTTTGATTTTGCTATACCCTTGTCACGTTTTTTCTCACCGAAACAAATTGACCCACCCTAATGTACATTCATACATAACATTTGAAGGCATTCATTTTCATTGCATTATCGCAAATACATTTAGTAACATTAAGTTAATTTTATTATTGAATTTATTGATATTTATACAATATATGGCATGCGTTTCATAAAATTTTTTTCCTTCGTCATTTTATGATCAGGAAAACATTAAAAATAAAAAATAAAATATTATTCTACATGTTGTTGCTAATAAAAAAATATAAAATTTGTTATTATAAATCAAATTTTCCGGTATATTTAAGGGTAGAGAATGCCACGACTGATTTGACTGTTACCAGGATAAATTCCTTGATTTAGTCAAGGGTACATGCCACGCCAAGAATTACTTTCTAATCACGCGAATTAGGCAGCTGTTGTGCACTTTCGAATAAATAAAATATTAAGATTTGTCAATGCCATAAATTACATCGAATTTCGCGCATGTTGTTTTTACAGTTTTTTAAATGCTCTTTCGAATGGCAATGGAGTTCATTAAGTTTATATCGCATTAATATTTAACTGTGATGGCTTCAATTATAATTCCTTTTTAATTTGAAACGTTTTCATTCCATTGCATGTTGTTAATTTGAATCATGTTATATTGATATAGCATATAAATTATAACTTCGAAAGTTAATCGAAATGCCCCAACCGTAATTTACTTTTCCGAACTATTAATTTTTTATGCGATTTTGAAAATATTAAAAAAACACTAGATTTTTCACAAAAGAGACTTTATCTCTATTTTAATGACTTAGATTTCATCGCCACAAAAAATAAACTTATATTTAAGACTGGCTTAAAGTACACATTTACGGGCGTAAAACCTGAAACATCTTTCAAGAATTGGACAGAGAACTCATCCGTGTCGTTAAAAAGTAAAATTTTAGAGAGATGAGAAATTACGTAAAAAATAATCTGCATTTACTACCATTGACTTTGGAAATCTGATGAAGTATGGGCAAAAGTTCACGATAAATCATTGTTCTTTTGCACCATTTTACTAATGCTTCTTGAAATTTTGCCATAACTGATTGCTTGTCTTCACCACATTTTTTGCGGTATGCCTGCAATATGTGTGTCAGCTGTTGTGGGAAGGTTTCAGCGGCAGCGAAGGCATAGTCACTGGTTACTGAACAATACCGGCTTCAGTTGATAGCAATATCCACAATCACATCAGAATGTCCTCTTTCGTCGGTATTGTATAACACCGGCGAAGTAAAATAATAAAAAATGGATACTGAACCGAAGCTTCAGCACTGCTATAAACAAAGAACGTGCAAAAGCAGAGCGGTAAAATAATTTATTAAGCTTCACCTCCTGTCAAATCTCTAACTATCCCTTTCCTATAGTTTTAGCACAATGTGTAGGGGTCATCTCGTGAGTGGTCCCAGATAAAAAAAAAGATCAATGCGTATTATATTATTTGCATGCATGTATTATATATAGTGCTGCAGAGTGATTTAAGAAACTCTTCTCTTTTATCTGCATGTAATATTTTGCTATATTACATATATATAAATTTTACATTATATTAAGTGTATGTGAAATATTCTCGGTGCCGTTAGTGAGACTGTTGCCTTAGTTTCAGCTTTCATGAGGTGCTTGGTGAATTGATTATTCAACTCATGCCGACGATATTTCTTAATTAATCTTTCTGTAATTAGACACTGCACTTTATATTTTTTTTTTTCGAAAAATGTTCACGAAAACTAATCTAATTTTGACATTCAACAATAACAAAGTTAAAATAAAGTTGTCACCGGTTCTATCAATTTTACCTCCCAGCAAAAAAATGGAAATCATTCTTAGGGAATGACATATTAATAGCTTCCAAAGAACCGTAGAAAACTGGAAAATAAGAGAAAAGAAAAATTAAATAAAAAATTTGTGGTCACCATAAGATGCCGAGCTATACGATTCTCTTATAAAACTAAATTTAATAAAAAATTTATTAAAATCTTTTTACTATTTTCATAGTTTCATGGAAGCAATAATTCCGATTCACTTAATGGACGACGACAAAAAATCCTGCGAGAACAAGCTTCTATGAAATTCATGGGAAATGATCCACATTGGCTCTACTTCCGGGTGAAAATTTTAAGATCTTCTTAACTTCTTTGGAAGTTCAGTTATTTTTGGGCTGTAAATGAATTAAAGAAAATTTCATAACATTCTTCACGTCAAATCGCCAAATTATACAAATTATAAAAGGACGTACTTTGTACCCCGAATTAATTATATTTTAATGTATACAGAAGAAAACATCTCTGAAGAATGGTCAAATAACGATATATTATAATTTATGTCATTTCTCATTAATTTCTACATTGAATTGATTAATAATTCAATTGATTAAATGAGATTTTTTCAATATTGCAACTTTTTAAGGGTTTAGAAAATATAATGTTAAATTCTGAATTTTAGGTGAACTATTTTTGCACGAACATGGACCAATTTTCGTCTCTGTGTTATGGAGCTATTATTATATTTTATATGTTGACTAACTAATTTTCTTACTCAAATAATGAATGTTTTAAGTCATATGCATTTATTTGTAATCAAATGGCAACCCCGTTCAAAATAACTAGTCATTGAAATAATTCTGCACTACCAATGACATGCTTAGAAAATTCAACTTGCACTATTCTATGAATGAGCCTGAAATTTTCTTTCTCCCTTTCTTTTATTTCTATGGTACTCTGGCATTTGTATTAAAAGTTACACTCGAGAAATGTCGTTTTTGTGTGCATATGAACGAGTGCACAAAAGTACGAAGTAGCAGTTGAAATAGTGAGTGAGTGGTAGTTATAAAATTTTTGCTCTACAACCATCTAATCAACGTCATATTAGTTTGTACTAGTTGTTCTTGTTCTAGTCGTATGCATAGTCACAGTGTTAGTATATACACACATATATATTACAACAGCAGCAACAACAATAACAAAAGGTAAAGTTTTTGTTCGTTCATTTCATTCGTACGCACACATGCATGTGTTTGTTTTCATTTTACGTTCATTCGCTTTCTATGAGTGGAAAAGGCAGAAGCAACAATTATTCATGTACTCTCTTGTATTGTAGTAGTTGTTGTTAGTAAAACGAAAATATTTGCCGACGGTATATTGTACATATAGAAATCCTTTTTTCTCGTTTAATTTTTTGCTAAATATATGTATATGCTATGGGTGTGTGCTCTTGGTATGTGTTTGTGTGCATCTTACGGAATAGTATAGTTTGTATAGCTAAGTTCGTTCGGTCGGTTATTTTCGGTGCTCAATTCGGGAAGTATAAGTTAGTCTACGCCTTTTTACTAAAACAGCTTTATATTACTTGTTTAGTTGTATGTTGAATATGACACAAGTAGAAGCAAATATTTTAGGGTTTTTTTTTTTATGTGTTTACGTTTGTTTGAATGTTAAGTTGTTGGCATTTTGGCATTTATAAACATTTGTAGGCGATTTAGTTGAGCGGGTTGGTACGCGCAGAAGGAATATGTGTCCTAGATTTGTTTAAACTCTATGCGATAGTTTGATTGGCTTTTATTCTAGTCCCATACACACATGACGTTATATTAAGTGCATGACAATGTTATTGCTAACCAATCAGCAAGTTGTTATTTAGTGTCATTGGGAAGGGCAAACATGTTCGGGTTTTATATTTTCGTTGGTGAATTGAGGTTTGGTGTGTTTAGAATTAGTACTTGCTCATGTTATAGGTGACATGTTAGATTGTGCGTTAAATAATATGGTTAACTAAGGTTGTTGAGCTTAATAGTATAATTAAATTAAATTTAACTTAATCAGCATGTAAAATATGACTAAAAAAAGTAGAGTAATTAATTGTTTTAACTGTAAAATTTCTATTTTGCAATGACGATTTGATAACAAAAACCTCCGTTACGGATCGTTTTAATATTTCAGTTTTGCTTAAAATAAATTTTACTAATTAAAAAGTATTTCTTATGATTGAAAATATTTTTATAATAGTAAATACAATTTACGTATACATATTTTGCTTTGAGAGGTATCGCAAAATGGACTTATTTTTGTAATTTAATATTGAAATAAATTTTAAGTTTTGGTCTCAAAGAAATTTGAAAATTCCTCACAAAAATGTATGTTTGGAATTCATATCTTACGCGGCACTTTTACAAAAATATTTTTAAATTTTCTCTCTATCTCGAGTAGGAAAAATTATTTGCTATAAAGGGAGCAAAATCACAGAATATTAATCTTCAGGGGATGATCCCTACACATGCGATACATTGTGCTGGAACTACGTGAAGATTCACTATCTTACAGCTCTGCTTTTACACGTTTTTTGTTCATAGCAGTGTTGCAGCGCCACTGATGTCAAGGAGACGTACTAATTTTTTAAGCTGTGCTTTAGTAGCTATTTTTAAGAATTATTTTACTTCGCTGGTGCTATACAATGTAAAAGAAAATCAGTCGGAATACATTTGCACGTTTATTGAGCAATGGAAAACCAAAGTTTGCGGCAATAATTGCTGTGAATGTTGTTAGAAAACGATAGAAGCAGACATTAAACACATGTAGTAAGCTAAAAGAATGCTATAAGATTGCTAAGCGAAATGCAGAGCTTAGAAATAACTTTATTGGTTCAATAAAGCACAACCTACGCCTCTCCCTTAATCATCGTGCAAACGCATATAACAATTTTATAAGTACCACAAGAATATTTCGTCTTGATGCCGGTGTTAAGACCTATCGTGCAATTAAATATCCAAATCGGACTGAAAAACAAAATGGAACAAAAATTTCATGTTGCAGGAAAACGAGAAGTTGTCGATTGAAAATATAAATTTATGGAAATGGACAAATTTGGTAAGAAGGTCATTGTTTGCAAGCAATTTGCAGTTCTGTACACCGTTTGCACCGTTTTCAATAATGACTTCGTATTATAGAGGATGCCTGCAGAAACGTTTGCTCTCTCTTTATCACTTTATCAATACTCAAAAGTTGCAATGGATTGTTAACTAAAAAAATAATGTGGACGTTATATACGGTGGGCCAAAATTCACGCTTTCATGTTAAAATTCGAATTGTTTATTATTATTTTTAGATTCATTATTCATCGAACATTATATTTTTACACCCAGGCGTGACTTTTGTCCCACACCGTAGAAAAATACGTGAACCGACTTCGAACAATATTAGAATATTGTCAAAGGAAAGTTAAAGAAGAGTGGTACTGTTGTTCATGAGAAAAAAAAATGCTAACAATTTGGCAGAGGTATGTAACACAATTGGATCGAAATGTAGTGCAAAACAAATAAAGCAAAAAAACTGTATTTTTATAACAGGAAAAGAACTCAATATTGACTTTTTACTTCTTCAAAAAGCTTTATTATTAAAAATTGTAGGAGAAAATGCGTTTCACGTTTAAGTTTATTAGCTGGATCACTAGCACTCTTATTTATAATGCATATTATGTACATGCAGAATTTACACTCTGCTCATCACTTATTTGCCGAATACCGAACTTTGAACAAAATTGTCGACGAGTAATTACGTAAGAATCGTTACTCTTAAAAAATGTTTCCACAACGAACGCTCATTCGACCACTGTGACATCGTGACTGACAAATCTGCATAATCGATAATTCCAACGGGGCCACGCTCCCTCCATATCGAAACTTAGAAACAAAAAAAATTGCGCCTTCTAAATTTGCATGATTGTCATTTTAATTTTTTTTTAATAAATTAATTTAATTACACTAATTATTTAAGCTGCAAGTCCTTTTTATATATGTAATATTTATTTTTATGCGATATTTCGCTACTCCTTTTTGTAGCTTCTTCAGGAAAATTGGTTTTTGTTTATAATTTATATATTCAAAATTTTTGTATTCAAGAATGAGGAAAAATCCACTGATGAGCTAAGTAAGCATTAGCGAAATAGCACTATATGGATATGCTTTCCACGTCAGTTACTGAGTTTACTTTTGTAAAAAATATTTTATGAGAATATCATGAAGTATGTAAAAATACATTTGACATATATTTTTTTTTCGGGAAAAAGCACAATTTTAAAATTAGAATCATATATAAAGAGATATGCCCAAAATAAATTCAGTTAATATACAATTTTTATAATGTTTATAATTAAAATATCGAATGAAAGAACCTACAGCTTAAATAATTAGTGTAATTAATATGAAAAGAGGTCAAAACTCTAGAAGAATTAATATATCAATTTATTAATTTTTTTTCTGTTTTACTACATGGAATAATAATGAGAAGCACCAATTCCCTATTCAATAAATACTTGAGAAAATATATTTTGTTATCACGCACACTGTCACAATCGTGGGGAATTTCATATTGATGACAAAAAGCGTGAATATATTTCTTGTTAATTATACATGCAGTGCCATATTTCGATACTCTTTTTATGTATTAGATAAAATTTTAAAATTTTAAATAGGTTGGTGATCGATAATATACAGCCACTCAAAATCACATGTGATAGTTATAAATAAACAAACTAAATCATTGACAAGATTGTAAATTTCACTGACAAACACTAGCAGAACGGAAAAACATGCGGTTACTTACATCAACATTTTAAGGATCCCCGGGACGGCCCGGTCACCTATAAATTTTTTTTGATATTTCTGGGCTACAGCACTTTTCTTCGTCGTTTTTTAATAATAAATAAAATTGCTCCCCTTAGCTTAAAAATATTGCGTCCAAATTAACAGGGTGATGATGGCTGTGAGCAGTCTGCACGTTGACTACAAAATCAACAATTTCCTGTGTTTTTTTTTTAACTTGAACAAGCACTCAGGAGATTACCCCTACACATGCTATGGATTTTGCTGGAACTAAGGAAAAGGAATAGTAGAAGAAATGACAGGAGGTGAAGCTGCACTGTCTTATAACTCTGTTTTTTGCGCATTCTTTTGTTTATAGCAGTATTCTAGAGCTTCTGATGTCAAGGAGGCGTATTCAATTTTGAAGCTTTGGTGGTAAAAATTTTTAGTAATTATTTTACTTCGGCGCTACCAAACAATACTGACGAAGGAGGGAGTTATTGTGTGCCTGTGGATTGGTTATGTTTTCGCCACTGAAACCTTCCGACAACATCTGACTCAAAGATATACTAATGCACATTAGAAAAATGTGAAATGTTTTTTTGAGTCTGAAGCTGCGGTTGAACTAGCATCAGCCATTCGGTACGTGGACATCATGGTATAATATTTAACGAAAAGGCTGACAGGCTTGCCGGAATGGAATCAACTTTAGATACCGTTACGCAGCAGAATGTAAGACCTTTTTAGAGTGGCAAGACGAAAAAGAGCATGGGGAACATAGCAGGGTTTGGCATAATACCACTTTGTGTAGAGTGGCCCTAATACATGGGGTCGTAGCGATTCAGGGGAAGTCAATGCTGTCTATTTTGATTGAGGTGAACATTCGTTTTGGGCATAATTGCAATCCCGTATCGCGTTGGGTCGACGCAGTTGCCCCTCTTTTCCACCCAACCTAATCAATTAAAAACGTGGAACTAAAATTTATATTTAAAAAACAGCTTAACATATGATAGTTTTTTTTTAAATAATATTTATTCAATTGGTTTAGTGTATCATATGCATTAAATTTTTATTTATTAAATTTAAATTATTCAAAGATGAAATAAAAAATATTCGATCATACACCCAGATTCACCCAGAGTAACTAACAATGGAACGTTATAAAAAAATTCTTAAACAACTTTGACAAAGAAATGAAAACCACACATGTTGCCCACATAATGAAAAATTAGTAGAACAGCCATCATCTAACTACTACTCCCTATTATTTTTTCAGCTTAAAACTTTTTTAGACATTCACATGCTGAAATGAATGCTGCTGTGGTTATAAGTAAACGCATACTCGAATAAGGATTCGGCACGCAGCAACAACCTTGTTATCTATGAGACATCAAAATCTCTTGGTAACAAGAAGAATTTTTACAGAAGAACTCAGTTCTTTTCTTACTTCTTGTTCCATCTACCCAAGATTTTTAACTTTTTTTAAAATTAACATACGAACAAATTAATACACGAGCATGTAGCAATTTCTTTAGACACAATTAGATGTACATATATACGAGTACATGTGTATACCCAACAAAAAAAAAAGTGAATGCGTTCACAATAAATTGTTATTTTCATGACTTTTTAGGCACTTATTTATCGGAATTTATTTTTAATGCCATCTTAAATATTAACAATGTTATAATTTCTGAACTCATGGAAAATACATTCAACTCAGCCGATTAATTGATATGAACAATTGCACAGTTGTAATTTAATTTTTGTGCTTTGCGTTGTATTCAAGACGAGCTGTTTTGTTAAATGTAAACACCTGCTAAAACGTAACCAAATCATGAAACCTTCATGAGTTCTAAGTATTCATTTAAATGACGAGCTGTATTGTTAAATGTGAGCACGTGATTATTTCACATGTGTTTTTTTGCTGGGTATAAATAAGAAAAAACACACATACGTATGGAAAAAAATTTATATCTGCAGTTAACAAAGCTACAAGAGTATTAAAGTTTGTTGGGAGAAAAAGTCCTTTATTGAAATTGCTAAATTTAAATGAAACGGTTATAAAATGAAAAATTACACAGCCCGACAAAATTAAAAAAAGTTTTGCTTCTTTGAATTTATCAACTGATTATAGTTAATTTGGGTGCGCTGAATTTAAATCTGTACTCAGTTTGTCTCTATCAGCTCTAGTTTTCATGATATAGCTTTTTTTATACCCTCCACTGTAAGTGAGGAGGGTATACATCAGTTTGTCATTCCATTTTTTCCGAAAATATTATTTTTTGTGTAATTGCTAGCTGATTAACGGGAATTTTATTTGTGCAATATTATTCAGAACGTTAGTTTTTCTTTTTGCACTCCAATTGCATATCGGAAGTTAGTTGCTTGTAAGAAGTGGTGTATTGCAGTTGGCAAAGTTTATTAAAAAAGTGTTGATCTAAATAGAAATAATTAATTATCTTTCTTAGAATCAAGTTCGCAATATTTTATACAGAAATATATAAAACGTGGGAAAAACTAAATACAATTACTATTACTTTCAATTAATTTTCAGATGCCGTAATGTTTCGTCATCAGCATTTATGTACATTTAAGGTTAAGTAAAAGAAAAATGTATGTTTGCAATTCATATCTCAATCTCCGGCGGTTTTCACTGTTATATAAACGGGGCTTGAATTTTAAGGGCCGATGTTGCATGTGAACCACATCTAGACGTCAAGTTTTTTTCTGCATTTCTCGATTTCAGACTAACTCAATTTGAACCACGGAAAGATACACAATCGAGCAACGCGTTAAAGTTATTCAGGCTTATTACGAAAATGGGCGTTCAAATCAAAATGCATATCGTGCACTTCGTCATTTTTTCGGTCAATTTAAGCGTCCAAATGTGCGTACAATAGGTAAAATCTTGCAAAAATTTTATCAAACCGTATCTGTAGGAGATGTTAAAACACCAGTGCATGCTCGTACAGCTCGTATTGCAGAAAATATTGCTGCTGTTCGCGATAGTGTGGCTGAAGAGCATTCAACCTCTACTTGTCGTCGTGCCCAACAATTGCACCTCTCACGCTCGTCGTTGATGAACATTATGCATAAATACTCGCATTTAGACGCTTACAAGGTGCAATTGACTCAAGAACTAAAGTCTCTTGACCATTCCAAACGTCGTCAATGGTCAGAATGATGGCAAGAAATGGCAATTGTGGATGATCAATTTTCGAAGACAGTCATCCTCAGTGATGAGGCACATTTTCACCTCAATGGATTCGTCAATAAGCAGAATTGCCGCATTTGGGCGAATGATAATCCAAGAGTGATGGTGGAAAACCGATGCACCCACAAAGAGTGACTGTTTGGTGCAGTTTATGGGCTGGCGGCATCATCGGGCCGTATTTTTTGTCCAAAATACGGCCGGTCAAGCAGTTACTGTGAATGTTGTTCGCTATCGTGAGATGATAACGAACTTTTTATGGCCCGAATTGGAAGATATGGATGTGGACGATATGTGGTTTCAACAGGACGGTGCCACTTGCCACACAGCTAACGAAACAATGGCTTTTTTGCGCGACAAATTCAATGGCCGTGTTATCTCACGTGATGGCGATGTCAATTGGCCGCCAAGATCAAGTGATTTGACAGCGTTGGACTTCTTTCTTTGGGGTTATTTAAAAGAAAAGGTGTACGTCGATAAGCCAGCAATAATTCAAGAGCTAAAGGATGAGATAATTCGGCACATTAACGGCAGAGAACCCCAATTATGCCTCAGCATCATAGAACATTTGGACCATCGGATGGAGGTGTGCCGCCGAGATCGCGGTGACGATTTGGCCGGCATTTTGTTCCATACATAATTGAACCATACCAATGTTATCATAATAAAAAGAAATGACAATAATTTCCTAAATAATTTGTGTTTTATTCTAAATCAACATCGGCCCTTAAAATTTAACCACCCTTTACTACAAAAACATTTTTAAATATTCTCTCTACCGCGAGTAGGAACATTTTGTTTTTCTCTATTAACAGTTATGATAAAAATTATTTGCTATAAAGAGAGCAAAGGTTGGAGAAAAAAGGTTTGGCATTTTTATAATTTTTTTTCTTGTCCCAGTCTTCATAGAATATCAATGCACTGTACTGTTAATATATAATCAGAGTACATAGATATAATGATCTAATATCGTAGAGGTTCCACCAACTTTAATCACCTTCTCAGCATACCCTTACTTTTGGTGTCCATATTTGTCGGTTTGGATTCAGATTAAGGTTTTTAGATACAATATCAACCAAAGCAAAGCATATGTATTAAAATTTTAGCTTAATTTTTGAGTGTGCTAGTTAGAAATTTACGATCTAATAAGATAAGTTAAATAATAGTTGGTGAAAATATGATGAAACATCGTATAATCTACGATATTATTTGAGTATTAAAATCGTAGTCACTAAGTCATCCTTAGTCCTATTCGCGTTAATGCGTTGACTGTGCAACCGGAAAAATACCCAGTCAGACGAAAATCATTTTCTATTGCGTCGGTGGTAATAGCGACCTCGTTGGTAAATTTTTGAGCAATATAAAATCAACGAAGTAAAAAAACAAATGAAATAGCTCCTTTTTACTTCAAACAAAATTAATGCGGAGAAATTTCTCCAAAGACACACAACTCTGCGATGGTTGAGATTGTTAGCACGTTGATTGTAAAGCCAAAGGTCGTGATTGGAGAACAGCATTCGCATAAGCCTTATAAACACTTGTAGTATTTCTGATGTGTATTAGTGTATCTTAGTCACTGGTTACTTAACAGTACAGACTTCAGCTTATACCCATCTACAGGCACATCAGACTGCCCTCCTTCGTCGGTATTATGCAGCACCGCTCTCAGATAATGTTGATCCAAGATAAAAACAAAATTTAAAAAACATGGTTATTTGATGACTTTAATGGTAAATTACACTATAAAAAATATTTTAATTTATAGTGAAATTTTAAGGCATTATGACAAAGCACTCACTTTTAAACTCCCTAGACTATACTTTACTATAGTTTCAGTTTATATTCTAAAATTAATATTCTTTTGATTAAATTATAATCGACTTTTTTAAATCATTTTTGATTCTTTTTTATAATGGTACTAACATTTCTGCCTCAATACGGTTAAAAAACAAAATATACAGTCTTGTATATCTGAAATACGGACAGACAATATAACCAATGTAAACGTAGTAAAACAAATCAGCACAGCAATTTACGAGATCGATTCGGAAATTGCAGCGTTCCCCTACATAGCAAAGTTGTACATCAGTGGTGTTCAAAAATAAAATAAAGATGTATTGGTGAGAGAATTTTCCCAGCAAACATAATGTCAAACGTTTAAAATAAGAAAGAAAATGCCAGCTATATACAACTTATTAAATGAATGTAATTTAAATTTTAAGAAAAAGATAAGAGCATCAGGGACCATAAATAGCAGTTACCAATTTTAATAAAAAATTTTAGAACACTTATTTGGGGGGAAAAAACAAAAATAAATTCATATAAAAAAAGGTTTTTTTGGGCATAAATATTAGACTAAAAAGTTTAACCATCTGTCATTCCTTATTATAATTTTTATAATCGTTTTGAAAACTTTAAATTAAACATTCCATGTTAATACTTGCATGGCAATTGCGAATTAGTAAAATATTTTTTAAATTCAACGAGGTCATTTTATTTCGCTGCTTGGAACAAACGTTTTTCATGTCTGAAAATATTTGTTCGCATAAGTAGTGGAAAAAAATGATAAATATTTTAAATACATTTTTTTGAGCTGGGGACATATCGCAACATATAAATTTCTCCAAAACTCTAGAGTTCTAATTTTATCGAAATCTTTTACCTCAGATCTAAGTATTATTAGCTCTGATTGAAACGTGTTCATTACCCGCTTTTAATGTTTTGTAACATAAAAGGCATTGAATGTTTTGAAAAGCATCGCTTACCATAAAATACTTTTCACATTTCATTTCGTGAACTTTATTATATTTTAATTTTTTTCGTATTCAATTCTAATTGAATCGCGTGTGTTTATTGTGCTTCGTCCAATAAGAAACAACAACAATGCTTAATAAATTTCTGAAAAAAATGACAATATCCATCCGCATGTGCATTCATCGCTTGCTCAACGACGACTGAATGAAAGTTTTTAAAAGAGAATAACAACTGTCTGTGTAAATTTTTCAACAAATGTTGTATGTGGCGAACATCACTGTTGTACATCAATAAAATTTTATTTAAAATTGTATATTCCTCATACGTACGTAAGTTAATGAAAATATATTTTAAAATGGCAACAAATATTATTGCATACTTTAAAGCTGCAAGGAATGCACTGCGTATACTTAATGCGATATTTAATATGAATGCAATTATCTTAAATTTTTTTATATTTTAATTGTTCGAATTTAAATAGTTTCATTAATCGTAATCTTTACTAAAATTCAAATTAGTAACTACGGCATGTTAAAATTGATCTTTATATTATTGAGAAGCAATAAAACAATTTTACCGAGCGACAGCAAGAATATTTAGAGAAACATTGGTTTGGAAATTAAAGCTTTATGTAATACGATATATACGAGTATATTAAAACGACACCAAAATTTTATAATAAAAAAATTTTAAATTCATGCTATGTCAAACGTATGGAATAATCGCTTAAGAATTGATGACGGTCGGCGGGAGAAGTAATTTTTCACAACGCGTTTCTGACTAAAAGTTTGTGGGAAATCCGGCAAATCCGGAAATCTATAGAAAAAAATCCAAGAATATTAATAATTTAATAAATTTATGTCATTTGGTAAATATAATAAGCAGCTAAAGAGAACATTTCAGTAGACCCGAAATTACTTGTTTTAAAAATCCTAAATATTGTTACGTTTTGCCTTTTTCAAACGTGTATTTTACGTGAGTTTGTGATTGCAAAATAAAACAACTAATTGTTACGTTTTACCTTTTTAAAGCGTGTATTCTTTTATTTACTAAAATTTACAATTTAGTTTGATCAGGTTTTAATTATTTGTCGTTTTACTTTATAATATGTATCTTCACAATGCTACTTTAATTGAACAATGTTCGCAATCTATAATTTACTTTCAGGCATTTAATTTATTAGTTGTATTAGTGTCAATGTGTGGTTGTCAAGTTATGTCCAATCGTGAACGTTTATACGAGGGTGATTTAGAAATTGCTTTTTTATAAAAGAATTTTCATAACAATATATTAATAAGAATTGCTAACTATATCTTTCCGAGCAAGCAACGATTTTCTAAATTAATAATAAAGAAATTCATTTCGGGACAAGAAAATACAGTTGGTCAATAAGTTCATGACTTTTTCAATGAAACACAGATTTTACATTTTACTGTTCAACATATTCTCCTTTGAGCATTATACACTTTGTCTAACGTTTCTAGAATTTTTTAAAACTTCAAAGAATATAAGATGTGTATAGGTGTTGTGAGTGCCATTTGGTATCTGCTGTGCTGTTTTAGATCCACGGAGCAAAATTCAAAATTCACTTTTACTTAATTTTTCCTTCAAATCACGCTGTATTCCTTTTTCAATAGTTGTCAAACACAAACTAAATGATACAGCTTGTCCAAATTTCGACAGGAGTCAAATGACAGACTGGAACTGTTGCCAGTAACAGTATTAATATTTCTGTTAACAGGAGGGAAATTAAAATAGTCAAAGAATTATTAACATGCCCATGATGGTTCCTTCTGGGTTCGAGCCCAGTATCCGATTAAGTCAAAAGGCAACTAAATCATTTCCTGACTGCTACTGCTCTATCAGAAAATAAATCAATTTAAATAAGAAACATAGAAAAAGAATATATGTACAGAATTTTATACTTAAACTCCCCAAATATAATTATTAAAATTAAAAAACTCGCACGCTACTATTTTTAGAGCCATTTTGAGAACACAAAGAAATTGCCGTATTAACAATGATCGAAACTTTAACAATTTAAGATACATAGTATTACATTGTGCTTATTACTATAATTCCGCAATTAGAAAATTATATCATCTGGAATGTTTTATCCGCTAAAATCGGAACACTTATTTATTTATTCATTTATTGGCAAATTTTTACATTTTATGTAAATATTTTTTTTTTCATTTGACATTTTTACTTTTTATCCTATACAATATCGCCTTAACACTAAATTTACTTGTAACTCTGGCTTTGAGTATATTGCGCTTTGAGAATTTTTAATTTTAATTCTATTTCTTTGGGAAAAAGTGAAACTTTCTTACATACAAAGATACATATTATCTTATACATTGAAACCACACATAAACATACTCATATGCATTGAAAACTTTACAATAAAGCAATACAAAAATAAAAACTTAATACTCCGCGCAAGAGTATGGAGATTGTGTGCTGCAGGAAACTGACTTGGAAAATTAACCACGGCAACCACTGTACTAATAAGAAGAATACAGAAAAACGAAGTAAAAAATGCTGAATAAAAAAGACAAAGATGCTAATTTAACACCCATTCAAGGACTATACATTCAGTTACACATACCCTTACATTTATACACATACTATTCACATGTGTATTGCCTTACAGATTGTAGAATTTTTAGTTAAAAAAGTTCCTTCAGCTACTAATGAATTATAATTAGGATGTGCAAAGAAGGAAAAAGCTCAACCAAAGAATTAAAAGTACAAACACAAGAAGTAAGAAAAAAATCAATTAAATTTTCCATTGCGTTAAAAAAACACATTGCGCGTGAGTTGATAAAATAACCAACAACTATTTACTTTCTCGTAAAATTCATATGTAAAAATTAGAGGAAATTTTAATTGTAAATTTTACGACAACAAACAGTTTATAAATTAAAAATTAATGTGATTAATGTAGTTTTATGCAAGAGATCACAAGAAGTATATCGGATGGCGTTGTTTACTCCTTTCACAACCAGAAGATCTTAATGTCTATGCTAACAGCATCCTGCTTCGTCAGTATTTCAGCAATAAAAAATCGGCGCAGTAAAACAATAAATAAAAGACTATCGGAAAATTAGCCTGAAAATCTACACGGTGAGAAGGCGAAGAAAGCTTTATTTTCTGAGGGAGTTTGGAGTTTATAACGTCACTTTTATTGACTTTCAGAAGTTTTTGGTAATTTTCATACAACAGTTTAGCCGGTTTGGGCTATGTGCCATCTGCATGTTCGTCTTGAGTTCTGACCCTTCGAATTTATTAGGAGTTTTTGGACTTTTCGAATAGTTTTTTTATGATTATAATCGTGGCACTAAAGCAGAATATGAGTTATTCATGAAATAGTCACCTCGCAAGGGGGTTACCCGAACAGGTTCGCTTTCAACACTGCAACAAGCTTACACACCAACGCATGCCCGATCATGCTGCTTCACCTGTAATTATGAGCGGTATAAATGTTGGGGAATCAGAAGTCCTCGGTATGGAAATTCAGATGATGTTCGATGGACGGAGCACATTTTTCAGGTCTCAAAAGAAGAATGCAATTGCTCGTATTTTTACGACGGTGCAAGACATACTTCTTCACGTCATTTCATTTCCTTACTATTTATACGTATTACATCCGACCGAAGATAGAATGAAATGGGAACGGTAGCCAACTATATTAACTCTGTTGAGCATCGTCGCAATTTCGGTTGTGTTTTGTTCTTCTATCGTTACTAAAATGGAATGTACTGTAATGAAATCTTGAAATTTGTAGCCGAAACCCTCTCATTCCTGCGTACATCGCGTTCATCATTAAGGGCGCATTAATTTGTGGTCGATTTAACAGCGAATCGCACTACACAAGAGAAAAACGGCATATTTCAGCGCGTATGCGGAATAAACGGCCTGCAGAGGTCTTTCTTGTTACTTCTGACGTCACATAAACGCTACACCCTGTATTTCCCTCAGATAATCTAATTTCCTTGTACAGTGATCATTGTTTGAGTGCTGATTCAAGATAAAAAAATTTAATTTTTTTTCCCGCCACATCTGATATGAAATTTTGCATGGTTAAAGTGTTCTTCATTCTTTTATTTAAAATATATTTACATTCTGCTAAGTATTGTTGTATTCTTTAACAAATAATGTCTTTTACAGCAAATGAAATTTTCAAATTAAATTCATTCAAATAAGAATAAATAATTATTCTTTTTGAAAATCTAGAAAGAATTGAATTGAATAGTCTTTAGAAACACAATATTCCAGTGGAAATTATTTAGTAAGCCTGAAAATGTTTCATTTTATGTTATAGTTTTTGCTATTAATATTTTAAAAAAGTACATAAAACTACTAAAAAAAAAAATTTATAAATAAAAATTACTTAAACACTGATCGTTTCTGATAGTGAAATTTTCCTCGGAGCAAGTCTTACGTGAGCAGAAATATTTTGAATAAGTGTATATGCTGCTGAATTTTACTTAATCATTTATTTGTATGCATTTATTTTTAGTCATGAAACAATTATATAAAATGGGACATAAATGCTCAAACAGAAAATTACAAATACAAGTAGGCATAATAAAGCACCACTTTTAGTCATTAAATAAAACATAATAGCACTTAAATACAAGTTAATTTTAATAGAAATATAATGAAATATATATGAAAGGAATTATGTAATACAAAAGAAAAAAAATTTACCAAGTGCCATTTATCTTTAGAAAACTATAGTTAAGTGGTGTAACGCGAATGGTTAGGTTTTATGAAAAAGTTGCAGGTACTTAAGAAACGCATATAAAAGTCGTAAGGAAGTTAATGATTAATGGAACATATATATGTCGTACACATTTTCTTCCAGCACACAGGAAATAATTTAAATTAAAGCTGTTAATAAATATTTGTATAACTAAATATTTTGTTAATTTTTCTTAATATTTTTTTTTTTTTTTTTAACCTTTTTTATTATTTTAACAATCTATTTTTTTTTAAGAATTTTTTTTTTAAGATGTTAACCGAAGCTTAACGAAATATCGAAAATAAATATAAAAATAATAAATAAAAAGAGAAAAAACCTTAAAGCTTAAAAAAATAGATTGTTTAAATATTTTGTTTTCTATTTTTTTTTTAACTTGGACTAGTACTCAGGAGATGACGCCTACAAATGCGATTTATTGTGCTGGAACTAGAGGAAAGGCATAGTTAGAAAAATGACACTATCGCTATCTTACAAATCAGCTTTCTTCAGATTTTTTTTAGCAGTGTTGCAACGCCTCTGATATCAAGGAGACGTTGTAAATTTTTTGAAGCTTCGTTTTTAGTAGCTATTTTTTTAGTAATTATTTTACTTCGCCGTCGCCTCCAAACTTAATTTAAGTCTGTTCTTCATACTTTTTACGTAAATACTTCCCATAAAGATATCATTTTACGCTTTTCTGTTTTCCATTTCGAAGAATTATATTGTCGACTTAAGGCTACAACGTATGATTAAGAAACATTTTTTTTTTGTAGCAACTTTCAAGAATATGGAAAGATATTTTTTTCAAAGAACATTTTTTTCATATTTTTGTTCAGGGGATGTAAAGTAAATATTTTTATAGAATTCCATAGAGTATTCCCTTGATTTTGATACTTATATTGCTTAACAATTATTTTATCTTGATATGAAAAAAAAAAATATTTAAAATAAGCATCTTTAGGAAATATACAATTTCTTTTAAAAATTGCAATGGAAGAGGAAATGAAACATCAAGTACACAGTTTGAGTTTGTTTTGTGCCTAGATTAATTGGGGTATAGTGGCATTGCTGCCAAAAAGAAAAAAAATACCAATTTGTTGCACAGTGTAATCAAAATTTCGTTAGAAAAGAATTTACCTCCCTGTGAAGTGAACAAATGAAACAATTTAGTTGATGCCTGTTGAGACATCTTTGGGAACATGAAAATAGAAGATTGTTGAAGACTGCATATATAAAACGATCATAAAAGAGTAATAAGTTGGTAGAAAAAATGTGCTAGTTTCTCACCCAGCAGTCCGGTTACTCATTTCAAATTGAAAGCCATCCGATTGTATAATATTATGTCAATAGGGAAAATAAAACGAAAATAGTTAAGTCCTTACAATTCGCATCTGATTCGGATTTGTCTTTTTCCCATCCAATTGTAAAGTTAAATGTTTATTAGAAATGAAGATCAAAACAAACACAAATAACAATTTTGCATCGCATTACCATCTGATTTGGATGACTTTGTATTGTATCATATTGTCATTTCGTTTTAATTATGAATTTTGTTCTTTTTTCTGAAGTAATTTTTCCGTTATTCTTTCTTTTTCATTTTTATTATTATTCTAAAGTAAAATTTCTATCAAGTTCATAAGTGTTAAATAAAAATAATTAAAAAAGGTAAGTGACTGTTTTATTTTTATTTATGTGTTAATTTATATACATATGTATGTATGTTTTGTATTTTTATTTGTTATAAAGAATAAAATGATTGGATTTAGTAAAAGAAATTTAAGAAGACTAAAGAAAATAGAAAGTGAACGTTTGAAACAAAAGTCCGAAATTACAAAATATTGAAAAAAATGAAGTTCCTAATATAATTATGCAATAGTTAAAATTCATTCCAAGATCAATGGCATTCAGATACATCTTATTGCACTCCGAATTCACCATAATAGTTGGACTCATCCAACATTCGCTTACAATGTATATTGTGTTGGACCCATCCAACCTTCGCTTACAATGTATATTGTGTTGGATAAATCTTACACCCTAGGCTATCGCTGTGTAAATGTAAATAGAAATTGTATACAGACATTGGATGGGTCTTGCTTACATTGTCATTGTCTCAAATCGAAGATGTATGTAACAAAAATTTCACTGGGCAGTTACCATGGTATGTTTTTTGTTTATTTCTCTTCACTTCTCGTTGTCTATGAAAAAGAGATTATACTGTTAATGAGGTTGGCGATGGCTAAAGTAGTCTGTACGTTGACTCAGAACGCTTTCCTTCGTCATTATTGTGTAGATACGACGAAGCAAAATAACTACTAAAAATCGCTACTTAAACGAAGCTTGAAAAATTTAATACGTCTCCTTGACCACTCGTCAACACTCCTATAAACAAAGAACGTGCAAAAAGCAGAGTTGTAAGATGAAGTTTTACCACCCTTTCCTCTAGTTCCAGCACAATGCATCGCATGTGTAGGGGTTATCTCCCAAATAAAAAAAAATATTTTGCAGAGTTATTCACTGACCTAAATTATGTAGACTTGTCACGCAAACTAGAATTATTGCAGTAAATTTGGAATACAAATTAAAATTGTGTTTTCTATAGAATTTTGCATTCCAATATTTAAAAAAATACTAGAAACAGTGATTAAAAAATCTTGCCAAATACTGTATTTGTACCATTTTAATTTAAACGAGGAAGTGCAAGTAGAGCAAATTTCTGAAATAAATTGCAATATTATGAATTCCAAAGCAAATGTCTTGGAAAGTCTGCGAAACGTTAAAATAAAAAAGAGACGTCCAAGGCTCAAGTTTTTAAAAGTTTTTTGAGGAGGAAGAAAAAGCAAATAAAAATTATCTTATAACGAATATTAAAAGTTTGTATAAAGTAGTTACATATAGCATATATAGATGTACATCAGAACGCCCTCTTTCCTCGGTATTGTGTAGCACGTTGTTCTAAAAGCAAAGAACGTGCAAAAGCAGAGTTGAAAGATAGTGAAGCTTCACTTCCTGTCATTTCTCTGACTATCCGGTCTTCTGAAGTAGTCTGCACGTTGACTACAATGCCAAAAATTTCCTTGGTTCAACCTCAGTTTCAGATTAACCATAAAAAACATCTCGCGTTTTTTATGATGTGCGTCTTTGTGCCAATTTTTGTCGGAAAGTTTCAATGGCGAAGGCATAGTCACTGGTCACTAAAAAGATAGTGAAGCTTCACCTTCTGTCATTTCTCTCACTATTACTTTCCTCCAGTTCCAGCATAACACATCCCATGTGTAGGGGTCATCTCCTGAGTGCTGGTCCAAAATAAAAAAAAATTAATCTCTCCTCCAACTATCTTTATCACTAAGCCTCTCCTTATTGCCAGTGCATGCATTGCATACGTAGCCGACATCTCAGGAGCGCTTGTACCACCAAAAAGGAGAAAGTATTATTAACCCTTAACGGACATAACGATTGGGACAGGATAAATTAAATCTAATTTTGGTTTAGGGTTACTTTAGATGGAATTTTTTGGAAAATTTGTTTTTTTTTATTGGTGGTAAAAATATTCCCTCTGCCTGCAGCGGCATCTAACATTACATATTATTTAAATACTTAGAATTAGCTGCCAAGTGCAAGTATAGTAAAAGAAACACAAAACTATGTTAGTGTTTGCTTAAGAAAGTTCAGAAATTATGGTGTTACGCATAATATAACTTGACATTTGCTACACTTGATCTTGGACCGCTTATCCTTTATCTTAGTACTACAATATCGACACCTTTGATATGATGGCAGATCAATTGGCATGCGTTCTCCAACTTTAAAAACTCGAGTTTCTGGGGCAGTAAAATGAACTGACTTTTGATAATTTTCGGAAACTGCAGACTTTTTCCTTACAATGTAGTTAATATCAACAGAACGACGTTTTCGGGGTGAAAAGCCTCCAATGAGACCTCTGGCTAAGGCGATACGGAATTCTAGGTTAGTAAGTTTGGCAGCAAGAATGAATTTGTAATGCAGATGTCAAAAAGGAAGTAAAATATGCGAAGCCACCATCTCTTGTGATCAACTCCACCCATTCATTTCGTGTATTCTTTGACAAGTTCAGGACATCGAACTTCAAGTTTCGTACCATGCTTTTGTGTTTTGGTTACAGTAGTTTCATTGACCTTTTGGGTGGAAAGCATTAGTCAAAAGCTACTTCTGTTTTTACTCTCCATTTATATTCACCCTTTTTTAATTTCAGTTTTTTTTTTTTTGTTCTTCACAATATTAGGCAATTCTGCCCTTGCCTGCGTACAGTACCGGTAGATAGAATAGCATTAGCATAGAGATAATTTATAATAGCATAGCTACAAAAAAAAGTTGTCAAATGTGACATGAATTGCTGTCATTCTTTGTAATTTTTCTGTCAATTTCGTGACCACCTTTGCTCCTAAATTATTTTCTACCCTTTCACTATCTGTTCCGGTATATATATCAAACTCGTATAAATAACCAGAATAACTGACACAGCGACACCACACCTTGAAACCTCTTTTTATCGGCTTGAGGGACATAAATTGTTTCAAGGACGACCTCCCTTTGAAAATAATCATCGATTCGTCTATTGACTGTGATGAAGAGTTATGTGCATTTTCTTGAAAAATTCTGTTGAGAAGAGTCACCAATGGCCGAATTTTGTATAATTTCATAAGCGGAGCTGGACCTCGAGAGTTGCTTAGAGTTGTCATTCAAATGCAAACATCATAAGATTTGCTTGAATCTTCTGTATGGCATGGTGGCAGCTATTTTGTCAACTCTAAATCTGATGACCAGTAAAGATCTAATGATGCTTTAATATTATATCCCATTGTAATTATAATTCCTAAGAAAGCCGTCAATTCTTTGGTATCAGTTTCGGTTCACCCTACTACATTAGTTTGCTCAGCATATCGGTTAGTTTCTGTAACAATCAATTCAAAAACTTCCAGTGTAAAAATTTTTTCGAAGTGACGAATAGGCCTAGCATTCGGTGGTAACATGTGTGTTGGAGTCATTGGTACACTATCAAAGGTGTACCCTAATGCTGTAGCCTAATGTTACTCCATGAATTGTTTTTCCACAAATCATCATCTTCGTCAGAACCAACTGTTTCGGGTTCTTCTTCTAACTCTTCACAATCATTTTTGAATTGGTATCTCTACGAGGCGATTGCGAATCCCTTATAACAGATCGCAGACCTGCTTCATAATTCGAGGTGGAGGACTGAGTCGAAACACTTACCGTGTCGTTAGACCGCAGTTCCGGTTCACCTACATCATCTAACATTCGCTGTAGCTTCGTAGCATTATAAATAAGTTTTTCCTCATCCGATTCCTCATCGACTTCGGAAAGGTCTGGATCTGATGGTAAGCCGAATAACTCATCTAATATTGATTCTATTTCGTGTTCTTTTATGATTTTATTGCTCATTTTCAGACAAGCTATAATACACCCAATAAGTTGATATCCAGAAACTCCACATTTCGTTGGGCCCCCAGGTCGCCTGACCTTACTGCACCTGACTTTTTCTTGTAGGGTTATTGCAAACAGGAAGTCTACAAAGCAAAACCAACAAATTTGAATGAACTAAAGCAATCTATTCGAGAAACAATTTCGGCTATTCCTCTCAACTCTCCAAGCAGTAATGAACAACTTTTTGCTAAGATACCGCACATGCATTAAAGAGGGGGGGGGGGGGCATTTAAATTCCATTATTTTTAAAACTAATTAAGCATGTTTAATAAAATTGAATGAGCTTTGACATGAATAAAAGAAAAATTAATTCCAAACACTGAAAAAAAACTTATTTGAGTTTCTTGATGTAGCAATATTCATCAGCCACCTGAAAAAAAATTGGTTTAGTTTCACACTTAGGTTTAGAGGGAATATTCTTACCACCAACAAAAACTCGTTTTAAGAAAAACAATTTGCAAAATAAACAACAAATATGTTTCATTTCTAAAATAATAGACATAAATCTATGAGAACTGGAAAAACTTACCATATATCGCCACGTAAATTCCAAGATTTATACCAATTTTGCTAGCAGTTGCTAAAACTCGTGTTTTCAATTACCACAACAACCGTAAAAAAAAATGTACATGTAATCTATTAATGACGAATTCAAAAATATGTACTTTCCCCCTTTATTTTTTGTTGCCATATAGAAAAAATAACTTCGGTTACCTGGAATGCCTGACCAATAAAGAAAAAGTTGGTGGGAAAATTATTCCCTCTAACTGTAAAAGGGTTAATGACTTGAATTTTTTCTAAATTTCTCTTTGTAGCACAAAAATCAAAATAAAGCGTTTGTACTCTGGGGTGCTGATGGCGAGTAGTCAGCGTGTTGGCTCTGCAACCAGAAAGACCCAGGTTCGAATCCCACCCGGGTAAAATCAGAAAAAAATTTTTTCTGAGTTTTCTGTGCTACAGCACTCTCCTTCGTCGGTATTTGAGCAATAAAACGTCGGCGAAGTAAAACAATAAATAAAATGGTTCAATTAGCTTAAAAATAATGCGTAAAAAAAAAACATCAGAGACGCCGCAACTTTGCTTTATAATTTACACGCAACTGCAAAGTTGCGCAAGAATTAAGCTCTATCTTTCTACCACTTTCACCACCTGTCTGTTTCTTCCCTATCCTTCTCTCTAGTTCCAGTGCAATGCATTGCATATGTAGGGGATAGCCCCTGAGCACTGGTCCAAGATATAAAAAAAAAAAAAAAAAAAAGTTGATTCTTTTGATTTTTAATTGGAAATAGTGGAAACCCGACTGTATACCAATGGCAATGAAGTTAGAGTAAGCAAAATCTTAAAGTAGAATTTAAAAGTAATATTCCAGCTAATAAATATTTACGTATTTCAGTCTCAAAGTTCTTGGAAAAAATTACAGAGGACATTTCTTCGATAAATGGGGAGTCTTAAATATTATAATGTATATGGCGATGGTAATACTTTAGAAGTTTGTAATGATTATGATTTTTTTATTCGTTAAGAATTATAAATTATTGATATGAACATGTTCCAAGCAAAAAGGCACAATTATTTACACAAAAACCATTTTTTTTCTTACATTTAAAGCGCTGCACTCATGTGGTGAGTCACAACGAAGAGGATGTTTAATAAGGCACGAAATATATAAAAAAAAAATTTATTTTTAAGGAAAGATTGTCTTAAAATTTTTCTTTTTTAATGCGTGGGCCTGAATGAAAATAAACCAAAAATGAAAGAGTGAGAGAGAGAGAGAACTGCTCAAAAATAAAAAAAAAACGCATGAAGCCATAATTGAAGGGGTCTAATGGAAAGCCTCATGCAACAGCCCAGTTATGTATGTGCATTTTTTTGCAACGCAACATACACTACTTATGTGTATGAGCATTAAGGTGGGACACTATTGCTGTGGTATATGTTCATTAAGTTTGTAGATGTTTATGCAACTAACGCACTTGTGTTTGGTTGGTTTTATTATAGGTGGAGTTTTTCCAATAAAAAAAACTGCCCGATACATGAGTTCCGTTTTTTTTTTCGTAAATTTTTTTTGGAAATTTTATTTTTACAGAAACACACCAATAAAACCATACCAAAATACAACACGCTTTTATTCTTTTTCCTTTTGCCATGTAAAAAAAAGACGACTTGTCCACAGACACGCATGCAAAATAAGGATTAAAACTCAAATACATATGCAAAAAAAAAAGAACTAAAATAAGTATCCTGCCAAAATAAAAATCAACATCATTGGTGGCATAATCACTAGGCCTAACGGTATAGAGCAGCAAAACCTTCTATAAGGCAACGTTACCCAGAAGCATACAGTGGGCGAAAAATTAAAATTTTCTTAATTTTGATTAACGAATTGGTTGATCAAACGAATAGACATTATAGAAAAGTGCTGAAAATTTGATGCTTGAAAAAAGATGCAGCAATATACGAGTAACTCTGCTAGACAAATTTTTAAAAACACGCAACTGCAGAGTTGTGCGAGGATTAAGCTCTCTCTACGCTTCCAATCACTTTACCTTCTGGCCACTTTTAATTGATAAAATACTGATAAAATGCTCTCTTAGCATAGACAGACTTATTTGAACAGTTTTTAGCTGAAATGTGTGTGATCGTAACATGTTTTCCCTGCATCTGCACTGAAAAAGTAACTGGCTCTTATCTTGCTCTCGATCATTGTTGGATTCAATATGACATAGGATCCAGTCAAACAGATCTAATACCGATGGAGATTTTGAGACACAAATCTCAGTTCGTGGGATATACTGTTTGGGAGATTTGATTTGGGCGCATAGCTCGCCGAATATTAATACAGCATAAGTCTTTGAGCTAAAAAAATATTTTGAATACACATGGCAGACCAATTTACTTCTAACACGTTCATGCAATTCATAAGAAATAACGACCATTATAAATATATTTTAAGTGCATAACAAAATAAACGAAATTTAACAATGTCATACTGAAATATTTATTTGGCGAAAGAAAAATAAACGAACAAAAACGGACTTTACCTTTATGTGATAGGCAAAAGAAAAAACACTTCAAGAGCACTGCAAGTTGCTCGGTCACCTAGTTTAAAATTTTACTTCAAACGTACGACTTATTTTACATGATTTTATGCAGAATTTTGTGAAAAAATTGAGTTCCCAACACTATTTCCATATAGAAATACCCGTGTACTTTGACATGCATTTGAAGATGTTTTCTTTCTTCATCATTCCCATAAGGATTAATCAATAGAAGTAGTGGAAAATACAATTCAATTCAAATCTATTCATGATAAGCAACTTTTCATAGCTCCGTAGAAGTAATAAAAATTTAGTTTCATTCCACTCACTGAAATAAGCTTTACAAAGTAGATTTACATTACGAACATTACTTCGGATTCAATGAATCGGCATATAAAAATGGAATGACAATCCTATATTAAAAGGAGTACAACTAATACGATTTTGCAGTACTTAGGAATCGCAAGTTCATTATTTTATTGACTTCTTTGGAAGAACATTTTTCACTACCATGTCAACCATTTTATATTTTGCACTTGTTTTTATCAAAATATAGATTTTTTTCATTTATGTATAACAAAATGGCAGTTGAAATTGTGACAATTATTTTGATACACCTTGTATTTGTATTTTTTCAGTCCCCTTTACCGGCAGACCTCATTTTGAAAACCGTTTTACTTTAACGTAGAGAAAATTAAATTCCTTTAATGTTCACTTGCAGTCCCACTGTTAAACGTCAATGTCTGCAGTCCAAAATGTATTTTCGTTAAAAAAAACATACATTAACTGCAACGACAATGCATATTGCAGTTTTCCACAGTTTTTATTTTTTTGTATTTCGGCAGAGTAGTTGGAAAAGTGCGTTGCATAAAATGCAATGAGTAAAAAAAGCCACGCCTGCATATTGGTCGATTTTTATTTTTTAAACAGAATTTTTTTTTTTTGTAATTTTTGGTTGTTTTATTTTTTTTTTAACTTTTTGGTTATTTTTCCAATTTAATTCTGCGAGCATGTTTATCTGCAAGTGGGTTTGAGGGCGTGTGAGTGTGTGATATGTAGGTGTGTGCGTGTGTCAGTTATTTTTATCGTTGGACGTAAATTTTGGATTGTTTATTTTCTATACGTGCGAGAGAAGTTTTTGTTTCTTTGTGTGAGTGTGTTATGTGTGTGCATGTATGTATGTGTTTTCTGGACTCATCATGACGAGCTTGATTTTTTGTTTTCGTATTCAAGCAGATAATTACATTTAAATAAAATAAAATTTTCATGTACATGCTGGTCTCTAGATGGGTAGTTTTTTTTTTAATTTTATTTTTATTTTTGGTGTTTTGTATGTGGAGAGGGGCACGAGGAGGAGGGGGCGAAACAGTTTTTATATTTTTTTTCGCTGGTGTTAGTTCACCTATCCATTATTTTAGGTTATTTTTAATATTTTATACACCGTCTCGTTGCGTTTTAAAGGCATGTTTATATTTTCTACTTTTTAATTTATTTTGTGAATAATTCATTTATTTTTTCTTGTTGTACAGTGAATAACAAAATTTAAATTTTAAATCTGACTTAATCCTTAAAAGCGTACTTATATTTTAAGGTTTTACATTAAAAAACATTCTTTATGACGCAATGAATAATGAGTGAATCATGTGTGGCTCACACCACATCACGTGCAGAAATATTAAGATGTCTTTACATCTAAAGGTAATAGCAAACGCAAATAGTTTTTATTTTGTTTATATTGTAAATCCTAAACTTAGTTGTTTTACGTTACTGAAACTTCATTTTGTTTATAATTCTTCTATCTGCAACTATTTAAGGTAATGGGATAGAATAAAAAAAACCTCTGGTACAAAGAAATCTTATGAGATGATGGCATTCTTGCCATTATAATATAAGAAGTGGTCTCTTCCTTTATCATTTCAGGAAAATTTTGGTTTATTGAATTTAACCTAATTGTCAATTCAATAGTGAGTAATTGACAAAATAAATAATTTTTTGCCACTTTTTGCTTTTGCTTTGATTAATTAATTATAATTTATGTGTTCCGTTCTCCAAAGCTGACAGCTAAATTTTTTATTTAATTAATTTAAGTGTATGGAGAATTTTTCTATTTATTAAAAATTTACTTTTAAAATTCCTGATTTTAGGAAAAAACTTCTTCAACAGAATAATATAAATGTAACAATTATTTTTCATTTCAAAAAAATTAAACATTAATTAATAGTTTTCGCCAGTTTTCTCCAAAATCAACATCCGCATATTTAAGAAAAATCTCAAATGCGATATTAATCAGTTCTTAATTTCAAATGGCTATCACATTTCCAACACTAAACAAACTTTCACATTCACAGACTAATGATTTTCGAAAATAAAACATTTCGTTTAAAATTGGGAAAAATAACCATTAAAGTGACAAAAATATCAATAATAGATCTCTCTGGGAGAAACAGGAGTATTCGAAAGTATGACTTTCTGCAGATCTTCAAATGACTACACGAGAGATCGGGCGAGGATTATGGCTAAAAAGTTTGAAAAAGTCCTAACATATATGGATATGAATGTATGAATGCTGCATTTACTTTTAGAGAGACTTGACCAGGCTATAGCTAACGGAGGACCGACAACTTTGAAGGCTGCAGAAGATATTGAGAGGACGGTAGTGAAGACGTGGGCACCTTACTGCCCCGATGTGTTTCTTCGCTCTCGCCTGCACATTGTAAAATATTCTGAAATATGAGCATGAGTGTTGTATACAATTTTCGGTCGGAAGAAGGATAGTAAGAAGATCAGATGTAGTGAAGTCTATATGACACCGTCTATATGACAATGGCGAGGCGCTTGAATACGTTGTTGTAGAGGGTTGAAAAATGTGATCACACTGTATTTGCATGCCAAGAACAGCAAGAGCTTCTGAGAGATTCCTCAATATTTACAGCAGACAGCAGGCCTGTGCAGCGAAAGTTTTACGTAGCTAGAGGTTTTCCAACTTCTTTAGACCTCAGCAGTATGGTAGACATAATCACCACTAGAATCAGACACATCTTATATGTGACGGGCTGGATATTATCGCTAACTTGTAACTTGTGGTACTGATTACGACGGTCTAAATGAATTTTTTTAATTTTAAATATAATAATCAGAAATTTCATTAAAGATAAAAAATGTTATAATTATATTAACCGAATTTATTTTGGGAATATTTATTTATACATATGATTCTAATAAAGTATAATATAATAAAGTAATAAAGTATGTAATAATAAATTTCACATATAGTTTATAAGGGAAAAAGCACAATTAGAATCATATGTATTTTATAATTATATTTTTTTAAAAAATTTTTTGTTAATATTAAAAATTAAATTATTTCCAGACGATGGAAAAACATTTCATAAAAAAGACCATCGCTCAAAAAATAAATATAATTAGAAAATTTAAGAAAGGTCAAAATAAAAATAGAAGTGAGACTAAGATATTAAATTTTGTAAGAAAAAAGATTCTATTGGAACAGATGTTCACTTCAAAATATAGTAAAGTGAAAGAAAAATTTTCAAAACGACTGTTTTACAATTTTTAATTGTTGCTGTACATTTTTTTTTTACATATTTTAATCTTACTTTGAAAATATGCGCTCTTTTCTACTTGTTTAATTACAGAAAAAAATTCAAAATTAAAGAAAATAAACGTTTGACAGAAGAAAGTGCAACGGAAAATCCTCTCGAGTGTTAACTATTACTATGCTGAAAATATACATATGTACATACACATAAAAATCCACATATACATATAACGAAAATAATAATTTAGTTAAGCATCTACTACAGTGTAAAATGGTAAATGAAATAAGCATTTAAATAAGAAAAGAGAAAAAATACTATTTTAATTCACACATACATAATATTTTTTTAACCGCACACCAAGCGTGTACCTTGAGGTTGTAATAAGTTAAGTCCCATTCCACTTGAGTGAAGAACTTGCATTTTTTCCATTTTTCCCATTTTTTATTTTCATATTTTAGCTTTGGTGAGTTGCTGTTTGACCGAACAATTTCTTTGTTTGTATTTTTTTTGGTAGCTATTGTTTTTACAAAACCAACAAGAGTTGCTTTGGTTTTGTCGCAATGTAAGGGGACTTACTTTGTTCTATAGATTCACATTAATTTCACTAAAACTCTAAAATAAATCGTCGCTAAATATTTAATAATTCTACAAATAAAAAAAAAAACATAAACCCCAAATCAACTTCAGTTTTATTTTTATTGCCACCAGACCAGCAGTCTTGTCATGAAAGCAAAATGTAACACAGAATTGGAAAAAATAAACAAGAAGCGGAAAAAGCAGAGAAACAAATTGTGTTTCCTCTCGTAGTCAATAGCTAGAAGACATCAAATGCTTGCAGCTAACTTAAAATGCATTTGTTTGTGTTGCTCCTCTGCACAATTGTCTGTTTTATTGTCGCATCCTGTGGTTCTGCTTGCTGTTTTTTCTTCCTTTTTTTTACTTAAGTATTTGCGCTGTTTCTTTGGCTGTGAATTTATTTTCTAAAAATAGAAGTCTTTGTGAAGTGCATACTTTTAGGCGCCTAAAAGTGTGTTTGCTTCACATTCCCCATGTTGTATGATATGTGTATTTATGTATTTATGTAAGCATGAGCTTGTATTTTGATGCATTATCTGGTGAATTTGTTATTGTCGTTGCCATTACCATTGTTGCTGCCATCATTTTGGTAAACACTTGTTTTGTATTTGAGCTCGTATAAATTTATTTATTTTTTGTAATTAAAATCATGTTAGAATGCTTTGTTGTGTTTTGTGCCGTTGCCACTGCAAAAGAAATTCACTACAGTCTCGTGCTCCCTTTAACTACAACTGCAATTGCAGTTGACAACCTCAAAGGTTTATGTCAGTGTTTTTATATTTTCTTTTCTGCTGTCAGTATATAAAGCTCATTTACTTAAGCAACATCATAACTCTAAAAATTTAGTTTTGCCAAAATAGCATTTAGAATTTTCAATTTGTATACAAATCAAAGAAGAATTATTATAATAATTTTCATGAATTTTTAATAAAAAACAGAAGGCAGAATAGAGTCATATTCGGCATTATTAACTCAAAAGTCATATAACTTAAGTTATGGCGTTGTTTGACCAAATGCACGATATGTGTGCATATTTATTTTTCCTACTTTCATTTGTTTTTTTTTTTTTTTTTTATCAAGTTTTCCATTTTAATTTGTTTCTGCTTTTTTTTTTTAGGAAATTATTACAAATGTTTATCCTCCGTTTGTGTTGTAACACTTGTAGTTACAAAAAAAAGGTTGCATTTGTGTCTGTTTGCTGGTGTTTTGTTCAAAGACATTTTTATTTTAGAAACCCTTGGGCTGAATGCAATTTAAAAACTTTATCTTATCAACCATCAAAATGCTATGCATTTTATTTGTATTTTTCTTCAAAATGAGGATATTTGACAAATGTTTTGCGGTCTAACATACATAAAACAGTAGCAATAATAAATCACAAAAACACTTTAAATATGTGACAAATAAAGTAAATGAATACACCATACTTCAAAGGATTGCTTTACTTTGATATACTGCATTAAGTTCAATTGTCAGTTTTTAATTCAAAATTATTATTTGCTTTCAGAACTCAAAATTTACCCGGTTCCAACGTTTTAGTTTATGCAAGATTTGAGTAAATAAAATAACTTGAAATATTTATATCTGTGAACTTTTGACAAACAACAACAACAAAAACACGAAAGCAAAAAAAAACTATTTATTTTTTTGCTTCGTGTTTCGTTACGTTATTGTTTGCCTTTTAAAATATTATAAAATATCTAACTTTTCTGTAATTTTATATTCAAATCAAGCCCACAAATTCAGAAATCAGAAAACAAATCCATGCATCAAGTTGATTAGTCTTTGTTTGATATCGCAAAAACTAAAACTGATTAGTGCAAAGAAAGTGTCTTATGAAGTTTCTTTTACGATTCTAATACTAATGGTGTTTTCTTTTCCGAGTAATATTATGCATTTATTCTGCCTTTTACATTTCTTTATGTTTTGTGTTATTTTAAATGTGTAAATGATGTTCCCCTAAGACAAAAGTATCCCTTTGTAAATACTAAAACGGTCTTTGGAAGGGGCTATGAAATTTAATTGAAATTGTATTGTATGATATTTCAAACACTTTTATTTTATTTTTTAATAATTCAAATCATGTTCCTATTTTTTTTTAACAAAAATTTGTTTGATTTTACTTCCATATCAACGGAAGCGCTTCACTATCTTTTATAAACTGAACAATATACATATATGTACATATATATATATATGAAAAAAAAGTAAATTTTTAAAGCATTTGTTTTCCTTTTCCTATGAATGCCTATTTACCTGCAGATAATATTGGACTAAGTGGTCCACAACTAGTTACACAAATGATCCTATGTATTGCCGCCGTAGACCGTGTCATTGATAACAACATCTTATAGATATACGAAAAGCGTTCGTGCATTTCATTGTATGTACGATTACTCTGTCGCATTAAAATTACTGTCTGAAGCGCTCTATAGAGTTAAAAGGACCAAGTTTTCTCCATACATTTGGGTTAGTTTAGTCCTCTATGGACTACACTGATTACATGTATGTATATACTAGTCCCATTATCCGCGGGATAAGAATAAGAATAAGAAGCGGTGTTGTTTTACTTCAAGTATGCATTTCTTTCAATCAATTTACAAAAGGAAAGACCTACATATATTTTTTTTTAATTACTTATTTATTATTATAATTAAAAATGTTGTCATATAATTTTTTTCTTGGACCAGAGGTCGGAAAATCTCCTACATCCATTTTTATTATTTTTTATTATTTTTTTTATTAATACTTGTTTTTTAACCTTTTTTCATTCTGTAAGAAGTAGGGCCCTATAATTATTTCTGATGTCACTCTGTGAACAACTCTGGGGTTTGCGCTACACAAAAAATCGCATATATTGTTTATCCATATCCATATCCATTAAGATGAAAATGAGCTTCATCACGATAATTTCGATATGCTTGGTGCGTCAGTGAAATTGATTGAAAATAGGAAAAGTAAAATTGTACCACTTTGGTTCGTTGCTCGGTGGTGTAACACGGTTCGATGAATAAAATCTAAAAACCACATTTCAAAAATAATAATAAACAAAAAAGTTATTAAATTTTTAGACGCAGGCATGACTTTTGGCCCACCCTGTACTATGTATTGGAAGGGTTTCTATTGGCAATATTTAAAAACTATGGGATGCGCTTCATATCCAACCCTAACGTATTTGTTCAAACCTGCTACTAGAATTATTTACATTGACAATTTTTTTATATTTTATAAAAACTTATTTAACCGATCTTACATCATAACTCTTTATATCACTTGCTTTGTTACAGACTATGGAAGGGCAACGTTTGGTAAAAACTGGCTGTTAAACTTTCATTAATTGGATAGTCCACTATATATACCGTACGAAATATCGCACTTGTTCTTTAATGACCCCCTTTAAAATTAACTAAATAATTTTTTTTTTATTAATATAATTGTATATATGATCCAAAGAGGGATACAGGGTAGATTAGGAAAAATTATTTAAGAGTTTTACAGTGGGTAGATATGACCACTGTAAATCATTTTATTGGAAATTGAAAAATTACAAAATTATGTATGTAACGTAAAACTTTTCGACACAGCAGAAATATTTAACCAAATAAAAAATAACCCAACTCACAATCCTGTGCATATGGTCTTGCCGCATTGTATTTGTAAAGTTGTGTAGTAAATTTTACATTCTAATAACAAGTTAAACAAATATGCATCTGCTACACTAGTATAAAAAAACTATAAAGAAAATTATTTGCAAAGTAACGGCAAAGATAATAAAATATATAAAAAATGTGACAAATAAAAATAAAAAAACTTCTAAAAAGAGAAAAGCTCCGCAATAAATGAATCGAGGAAAATATAACAAAAAATTTTAAACTGTCGAAGTTTCGGAAGTAGAGGTAAGATAAATCATATGATGTTTCTGAGCAAAAAGTCTCCTGTTTCAAACTAGTCAAAAAAAAGCTTTTCATAATTGGTGGGAAATTTTTACAGTTTGCCATCTCAATGCACAACATTGTGTGTAGGCCTAATATATTTAAAATAGTATTTTTAATATTTTTAATGGATTGTCGCATATGTATATATATATATGTATGTCCACAAATATATTTTTATTTCATTCAAGACATACTGCCAACTCAAACTATTAACTTTGAACAAAACATGTCACTTTCTATGAAATTCAAAAAGAGTTGCATCTAAATTGCCCATTGAAACATTAAAAAAGTAAAAGTGTGAGTCAGACTATTTGCACAAGACAATAGAGGCGAAAAAAATAAAATAAAATAAAAATGAAAATGAAAAGGAATAAAAAGACATTTTACTAGACACTGCAAAGACAATACTATCTTGAATGTCAAAGCATCTTTTGTTTTTTACATTTTCTTCCATAAAAAAGTAGAATATCTTGAACAATATAGAGTAGAAAAATTAACAAAGTACTTATGCATGTGTCACATTATTCTTCACATGAACCATGCTTTTTTTCCTTTTGTCTATTAGAAACGAAATATTATATCAGCCTGCCTCATCACCTCATGCAAACGAGCACAATAAATTGAAGTAGTAGTCATCATCACCTTTACGTGTGGGGGGGTAAAGAATAGAATTTTATATTTTTTTAGGGATGCTGTAAAAAGGAAAAAATGTGTATTTGAAATTACAGCCTTAACTCTCATTTTTTCTTGTCTATATAATAAATTTGAAATTCATTATAATGCCAATGGTTAACTACAAAAACAAAAATAGAAATACGAAAAACAAACGAACATAATATTTCCTGCAACCCTTACGTTAGATGTGAAAGTGTGTTTTGGCATATGAGTGATCTAATACTGTGGAACGAAAATAATTTAGCAAAAATCTCCTTAAATTTTTGTTTAGAAATGCATTTTTTTTTTACTTATGAGGGGATGATTGCTACTAAAAAGGAGGAAAATATGGATTGGGACATTGACCCGCAAAACTACTGCAGATAGTTTATTCTTGTGGAATAGCTGTTCAGCTATACAATGGATTTTCGCTGTAGCTTTAAAATAGACTTTGAAGCGTCAGTCAGTACCTCAGTTGTATACCATTCTTGGGTGTGATATGTATGGCATGTATTTGAAGGAGACAAAATATTGTGAAGTATATCCTCCTGAGAAAAAAATAATACTTAGATGCCAACAGCATTGCGTTTCAAAAGCATTAAATTCTACTATATACATATTGCTCAAATATACCGAAAAATAATAGCATTTTTATTAGCACCTTTAATTGAAATATTAAATTTTTTCAATTAAAAGTTTAATCATGGTCGAAGTAGTCTGCACGTTGACTTTTTTCCTGGGTTCAACCCCAGTTTCAGACTCATAAAAACATCTCGCATTTTTCTGATGTGAATTTGAGTGGCTTTGTGTCAGTTGTTGTCGGAAGGTTTCAGTTTCGTAGGTATAGTCACTGGTCACTGAACAGTATCGGCTTATCTTCCTAATATCCCTTTCCTCTAGTTCCAGCACAATACACCGCATATGTAGGGGTCATTTCGTGAGTGCTGGTCCACGAAAAATAAAATATAAATTAATACCCCAAAAGCATTCGATTGAATTCAAATGTTTTTTTTTTCTATTAAAAATTTGAGTGAAATTTTACAAATATTTCATTAAATTTAATAATTTAATTGAAAATTAATTCAGTTATGGCAACAATAATAATTTTAATGATACTATTAATTTCGTTACAGGTGGAAACCTAATTAATTTTTTCATTTATATTATAAAATTTTTCATTAAAATTCTGTCTTAAATTTTTCTGTGTACCCATACGAATTTCGAACCAGTAAGGAATTATTCAACTCCGAATTGAATTACATTTTAGAGATTTTTATATAGCATTTCCCACTGTACACATAAAAAAAATTAAATCTAAAAAAGGGATCCAAAACTTGTTCATACATAATTACAAAAATATATATTTTTAATTTCTTTTTGCCGTTTTTTATTTTGGTATAAAAGCAGAAATAATTGCAAATATTTTTGTTGCTACTGCTGTCGTTTTTCAGCAAACATATCTGCTCGTTGTTTGTGTGAGTAGCCTCTCTTACGTAGATATAAATATTTTTAATTACAACGCGGCAGATAACTGATACCACTACTTTACACCTACACAAATGCACCAACACTAACGAAGCACAGCTGCACAGCGCTCATTTGAATACCTTCTCATACATGACAAATTATGGAAAAAAAGCTAACGCATATTTAGAAAATATTTTTTAATGCTCGCAGAAAAAAGGTGAAAGTAAAAAACTTGTAAATATATTTTGTAAAAAAAAAACATAAACGTTCAAATACGTGTACGAACAAAGTAATTTTTTTCGTGACTATTCTTATTTACGTACGTTTGCAAGTGCATTTGTATATGTGTTTATATTTTATCATGTGTTTTACCAATTATATGAGTTAAATCTATAGACGCCGAGGACTAAACACTTACAGTTATGTCAACCCAAGCGAACAGTTCATACCCCTCGCCCAATTGCACTTTACAGCCGCAGCAGCAGCTGTAGTCGCAGCAAATATTTTACCCTTGAAAACTCTTGGGGCTTTTACAAACTTTATATTCATTATTATTATTTAGACGAGTTAGATGAGATAGATGTGAGACACATAGCCATATATGTATATACATGTAAATATCCGTACCTATAAACGTATATATATGTATGTATCTACGTATTTATACAGCGTACGTATTTACAAGTAAAGAGTGAAAATTCCTTATAAAAATATGACTTGGAAAGCAAATATTGCTGGGGTTGTGCGAAATGCAGCATTACAAAGGGGCTTAGGGCCACAATTGAAACACTATATTGCCAGGTACGGGTAATTATTTTGTCTAATGATGTCGCAATTTGTGCAAAGTGCAGTGCAGTTCACTTGATGTTTAAAAAAAAAAAGAAAAATAATAAATACTTTCTAGTCGCATTGCAAATAGCGAGGTTAGGAGTAATAGAGTCGTTGTAGATAAAATAAATCTAATAGACCTAAAAATATATTATATGTGTTGGAGTGTAGTTTATAATATATAAGTTTTACTAATAAATAAATAAAATATAATCTTGTAAATATCTTTAACCCTTAATTACAATTTTTTACGTGTTAAACCCTTTTCCATCTACACTGAGGGGAAGACAACGTTGCCAAACCTACAGCGAATGTGGTTATTGTTTCAACGCTCCGTTATCACTTGTTTTTAGAAACGTTTGTTTAAATATTTTTAACGAAGTTGCACAATTCGACAACATGTAGCTGTTGAGTTTCTATGAGAAGTCATACTTTTCACCTTTTGACAGCGTTCATCTTAAAATTAATATTAAATACAAAATTAAAAATAAAATAAGCTAGAATGGTAAGGCAGGACCACTTATCAGGATTGATGAATATGTCTTTAAAACGAAAGATGATCAAAACCTGAAGCATTTCTTGCAAAAAATAGATATGACGCCAATTTATGAGTATTTAAAATGTAAGTAAATAATATTTTAAAACAATGAGGCTTATTTTTAATTGTTGTTTTTCTATCCATACGAGTACATGTAACCTTTATAAGTATAAATTGTCTGAGAAAGGACGACTTATGGAAATTAGTTCCAACATTAGGGCGGCGTGTATAATTTAAAGAATATAAATTAATATTGCTTTCTTTCACCAAGTCTTATTATAGAGAAAATATAATATTATTTTAAAATAATGCATCTGCTTGAATGATGAACGTGCAAAAAGCAGAGCTGTAAACTAATTAATTAAGCTTCACCTCCTGTTGCTTCACTAACTATCCCTTTCCTATAGTTCCAGCACAATGCATCGCATGTGTAGGGGTCATCTCCTGAGTGCTGATCCCAGATCAAATAAAAAAAAAGGGATGTGTAAACTGTTATAAAAATTAACTAAATTATGTAACTATTCTTTCATTTATCCAACGTTAGTCAAAATTAATTACGTTTATTTATCTGTGTTTATTATATGGTAATTTTTATATGATTTTTTTGGAGTTCCTGTATTACCATGGAATTTCTTCTTTTTTTTTTCAAGAATTTAGTTAAACGCCTATTAAAGATTTTGGTATTAACCATATAACAACCATAGATAAATAAACGTAGTTAACTAAATTTTACAAAAATATTTTATAACTTTATAAATGTTTTTTTCATTATTTTTGTGGATTTTAATATCAATATGGTGCCAATTCAATGTGGGTATGGTGTCAAGTCAATACCGGTATGGTGCAAAATCAATACGGATATGGTTTCAACACAACAGTGGTGTGTTAGAACGACACCAGATGGTGTCAGTACATCCTTCTCAATATTTCGTTTTCGAATTGATAACTTGCGTACACAATTTGTACACAAACGTTGTCGAAACACATTTGACATGTCACCATTTGTACACGGATGGTATGATTTTTTTCTGTGTGTGGACGATTTTAGTCTTCTTTAGGAAGAATATATATATTCCGCGAACAAGTTCTTATAATTAAGCTTGGGCGAAAAGAACTAACACAAAACCAATCAAAATAAAGCTATAACAAAAACAAGTTTAACAACAAAAGTGTGCTATTCAGCACGACAACCAATCGAATTGCAAAATATTTTGAAATTTGATCCGGTCAATAGAACTCATCTTTGTTAGATTCAATGACACTATATTGTTATTATCATAGTCATTAATTGTTACAAAGACCCCAGCCGGTTACAGGTGAATGGGAAAGGAATATTCGGGAAAAACAACGGTTCCAAATTTTCCGAATGAACTACAAGCAAAATAACGCATGTGTACATTGGAGCTGTGTTTCTATACAATAAGTTTGCCTATTCGAAATTATATCGACCCTTTGCTGTTACACATAGACTATAAAAATTGAAATATGCCCTCGGAACAATTTCAAGGTTGCGGTGATCTTGCAACAGAGCCTCATTTCACATTAAAATATAACTACTTATACAATGTCAGTTTCAGGCTAGACAATCAGTGCACTGTGATACAGGCTGATATTGAGATTCGCTGGTTTGAAATAATACGGGGTATACGGTGAGGGCATTTGGATATGTACCGATAGAAGGGGCGTGGTCTAATTCTTATCGGGTATATTCACGACATAGATTGTAGTCAATGAACTCTGCTTGTCTAGGAATAAGATGGCGATGTATTCTAACCTGGTGTTAATCGGGGTGCTGCGACACGTGGTGTACTCGCTAGCGAATTATGAAGCTCGGATGCCGTGCTGGCATACCGATCAACTGGTCGGGATTCCATTAATGTTTTGCAAGACACATATAGCTCAAAGATCCTTTAGAATTACGCAAACAAGTTAGTAGAACGAGGTCACTTAATCGTCCTCCCGGTTAACTTGGATACAGTATAATGGGCGGGATACCGATGAATCACTTTCATACTACAGTGGCAGAATTGACGGGACATTGTTGGCATGCTCAAAGGTTGAATTTTTCGTTTAACATTCATGTCGTTTCGTCTCTGTCGAAGTTTTGGCATGTGACGTGAGGAAAGTCAATTTATTTATCCCGGACGCAGGCTTGTTTAGTACCCTTCAATTAGGATCAATGGAGAATCTCATGTGTTCTTTCTCCATTCTCAACATGTAGCACATGGCGATCTTAGAGAACCTCAGTGAGGACCAATATCGAAATAAATTGACCACTGTCAAGCGATGTTTAACAAACATGCAAATGAAAATATTCTCTCTCACACATAATTTCATAGTCAAGAAACAAAGTACAGTTTCTGTAGTTTAAACTTTATATACAATATGTGTGTGTGTATGTATTCATGACTGTTTATCTAATTAATAAGCAGTGAAAGGGGGAAAAATTACAATATGCGTACATATTTGAGCTCCCCAAAACAATTTTTTAATATAAAACAGGATGCTGCAGCAGAGATCCTCATACTGCCGGTAAAAAACTAGTCTATATTAAATAAAATAACCCTCCAAGCATAGTGGTCAGCATAGCTTAGAAAAAAAAAAGCATCAAATAGACCCTTTTTCTGAAGTTTCCCCCAAATTTTACAATTACAGACGTAAGTATTGCGCGTACTTTTAATCCTTGTTGTGTATTTGACGTTATTTTGCATATGAATGAATAAATGAATGCATATGGAAGCTAGTGAGTAAAAGGATGTTAGACTAAACGTAACCAAAGTTTCGCGTCCCTTTAGGTAGTGAAATATTTGGCAAAAAATACACGACAACAACAGCAAAATAATACAATAAATACAAACAAACACACATATTTGGATATAGTATCTCGTATTTGTATCTGTATCTAAGCAAAAGGCAAAATACATTAATAAAAAAAAGATGTACGTGTAATTAGAAAGTTGCGCGTCATATTATTTCCGCTGCTCAACATTAGTTAATGTGTGGTCAGTTGCTTGATACGAGTTACTTCATTTGCACGTGTGTGTGTACGCACATATGTATGTGTATGTATATGTTTGAAAAAAAAAAAACATCATTTGGGGATTCAACAACAAAAATACTAAATAAAATACCCATAACATAGATATGCGAAAAGCACATTTAAATTTCCACTTATTTAATACATACGAACGCTCATGCGAAACTCATTTTTCAATGTCGCTTGGTTTTTTTAGGGGATCTAAAAAGGTACTATTCTCATTAGACATTACACTGAAGCGGTGTATTTATTTATTTTTATCTTTTAAATTCCTGTTATTTAGATGGTCATCGCGTTTTATTTTTAATTTTCTTGCTGTATAAAATGTCAGATAATTTGTGCGTGTCATAAACAAACAAGTACATATAATTCTTTACATATAAAAGAGTACATGCATATGTATATACATTAGTACTTAGTATTGTAGTTTAGGTTTGTGGGTGTAATTTGGTCAACTATATATCCTTTCGTATTGTTATTTTTTTTTTAAATTTTTTATTTTTCCATGTGTTGGTTTTTACGAGTAAGAGAATTTGAATAAACGACTTGGATCGGTAAGAGGAGAAGAAAAATGCTGTCCTTTTTTTTATTCTATTTCCATCCTAAATACATGAATCTATTACAGTAATGACGAGTGTTGTACTATCGCTCTTCCAATGGGGTATTACATGCCCCCGGTGAAATCTATTACAAAAACCATTCGAAGTTGCAAGATTACATATTCAAATGCTACTTTATGTATTAAAACCATATGTTTGGAAAAGATAACTCCACAAAATAGGATAACTCTTAGAACTCCTTTTTATAGAACAGAATATATTGCATATCTATGTACATATCGAGCCTTTGGTGCAATAACGTAGTAACTCGAAATTTTAATTTTTTTTGACTTGGGTATGCAGAAATGATCTTTGGGGAAATATATATCTAAAGGAAAAAAGGTTATGATTCTATCTCTAACTGTTCAGATTATACAGCTACAAATTTATCTTAATTGCCTCCAGCTATTTCCAATAATATTTATTTGCAATAATGAAATATTTCCTTTATGACAAGAAATTCACAAACAGAAAACATTACAAGACATGTTTCTTTATTTTAAAACTTGTAAAAAAATAACTTTAGCAAACGAAAATACTGTCAAAAAGATGGCTCAAAACTTTAAATGCATTTTTCTCAGTTCACGATTTTTTGAATTACGACGGCATTGTACCAAAGCCTCGATATGTACATACATTACATAGATATGTATATACGAGTACTACGTACTTAACTTTAACAAATCGAAGTAGCTCTTTAACCCGATTTAATTATTAGTTCAAGCGAACTACTTGCTTTCCGATTACAGGTGATTAAAACATAGACAGAGGAAGCTTTACTATGTTATAACTCTGCTTCAGCACGTTTTTTGTTTATAGCAGTATTGCAGCGCCTCTTCTATAAAGGAATCACATATAATTCTGAACCTGTGGTTTAGTAGTCATTTCGATTAATTATTTTTCTTCACAGTACAGAGGAAGGAACGCAATCTGTTGTGTCTGTGGATTGGAGTTTTTTGTTATCACTTATACCGAAACAGGACTCAAACCCACGACATTTAGTTTTGTAGTCAACGTGACATCGCCACTCTCTGTAGCTAAAATAGAACCGAAAGTATTCAATTTTAAAGTTGCAAAAGTGTAAAAATTTTTTTTGAACTTGGACCAACACTCCGCAGATTATTCCTACACATGAATTTTAGGGAAAATTATGTGCCCTTGTAAAGTGTGGTCTAACCAAAACGTATGATGTTTAAACAAAAAGTTTTCAGATAATTATCTCAATATTTTTTATTATGATAGAAAGATCGATGACAATTATGTGGCATACCTCTATCTGATGGTCGATATTTTCTATGTCTCTAAGACATAATTGAGGTTCAATGTCGTTAATATGCCAAATTATCTCATCATTTAACTCTTGAATTGTTCTTGGCTTATTGACGTTAATTTTTGCCTTTTAAATATCCCCAAAGAAAGAAGTCCAACGGTGTCATTTCACATAATCGCGACAGCCAATTAACATCGTCACGACGTGAGATAACATGGTCATTGAATTTTTCGCAGATAAGAGCCATTGTTTCGTTGACTGTTTGGCAAGTGGCACCCAACTGTTGGAGCCACATGTCTTCCAGGTCCGTATCCTCAATTATTGGCCACAATAAGTCCGTTGTCAACTCTCCATAGTGAACACCGTTCACGGTAACTGCTGGGCCGAGGATGACGGTTCTTCTGCCACACTATCACGAACAACAGAATTGTTTTCCACAGAATATGCCAACAGGCACAGTTGTTTTAACATTTGCAACCGGCTTGCTGACCTTTGCGCACAATTCTCCTCATTGTGGACACATTAGTTTGCTTTTGGTAAATGGCTTCATAAATTTTAACGCGTTGCTCAATTGTGTACCTCTACTTAGTTGAATATATCGAACATTGAAACAAAGAAATGTCAAATTAAGTTGGGCAAAAAACTGGACGTTAAGGTGTGACTCACAATTAACATCGTGCATTATGATTGCACCTCCCTTTGTAACCAGTGGAATAATAATTCGCATTTTTCTACAGAGCAGCAAGTACATTCAATTTGATTGAAATTGGAGAGAGAAATGAATATTCATGAATGATTTGGCTTGGAATTATCCTTTTTTTAAAGAAAACACGGTCAAATTTTCACGTGTATAATTTTTTTTTTAAATATAAACCATACATATTCAAATGTAATGTGCATGACCTCGGATAAGCTTTTTCTTATATTTTTATATTATATTAATTAGGTTTTGGGATTTCTAAAAATTTTGGCCAACAGAAAACATAATATTCCACAATCATATCAGCGGTACATACTATAAATTGGAGACTGCAAATTGAAGACTAAAAACTATATTTTTATACCTTTTATGCAAAAAGGAGTGTTCAAACCAGCGTTTAAAAACTTCTGATATGTGGAGTTGCTTTGTCTACTACTTTTGATACTGCTACTTAAAATACAAGGAGTCGAAGTCAAAGAAAATTAAAAAAAACGAAAAGTTCAAACAGTTGTAGTTGAAGTATAATACAAAAACAAGAAGTCGCAAGAAGTCGCAAGAAGTCGTAGTTTTTGTATACTTTAAAAATATAAAAGTAAACACAACGTAGTACTACAGAAGTTGACATGTTCGATCATTCTTATGTTTGACTGACTACAACTTTTGATAAATTCCGAAGTTAAAGCATTAAAGACATTGTGTGTTTCTTCTACAACTTCTTCAAAAGTTATACGCAAAAGAAAAATAAGAATTGAAATTAATAAAATGCAGTTACTTAGATCATATATTGGACTGGTAACCGAAGATTGCATTTCTTTAAACATTTTAAATGCCCCTAATAAAGTCTACAACAACTACGAGTTCTTTTTTTGGTTGTACTTCAACTACAACTGTTTGAACTTTTCGCTTTTTTGGTTGTACTTCAACTACAACTGTTTGAACTTTTCGTTTTTTGATTTTTCTTTGACTTCGACTCTTCGTATTTTAAGAAGCATTAACTTCAACAACAGATTGTGTTTGTGTAGTGACAAAAAGAGAAGTCGAAAAATTAGAAAAAACTTACGACTTCTGCTACATTGACTGCAGTTTTTTAAACGCTGGTTCAAACATGACGAGATTTTTACTTAAAATTAATATTTTTGTAAATTTTTACTATATACTAAAACAAACTCTAAAATCGATGTACCATTTTACAAGTAAAAATCATTCTTTTTTTTTTTTTGATCGGATATTGCATTGCAAGGATGTCAATATCATTGCTTTACCTTAGAAAACTTTTGTAGCTTTATTGCTTATAAATCTTGCTATTTATTCCTTAATGCTCAATATTATTGGGAAATAAATTAAATTCAGATTATTGTAATTAAAATTAATTACTATGCATTTGTGGAATTAAACTTTTAACAGCTTAGCAATTATCAAATAAATCACATATTCCCAAACGATAGATGAAAGAATCAATATAATTTTTTTGTATGTTCGTCTCTAGATGCATACATATGTCTGTATCATAAAATGTCTTTTCAATCAAAGAATCAACCACCAACTAGCAAGCAGTAAATAAAACTTTCTTTTCGAAAAAGCAAAAAAAAAAAACAATGTTTTGAAATATATGAATGCAGGAACCGTAAGAAAAAAGTGTCCTGTGAGGGAATTCCCCGTACTACTACTTGCTATTGAATATCCTGTGTCAAGTTAAATTGGAGAAACACTGATATCAACACATATACCGTGCAGTGCACAGCACAATATGCAATACAACATACCAAAGAAAAGGAAAAAACACCCCAACAAAGCACTTAACATGACGGCGACATGCACTTGAATTTATACAAAAGCAACAGCAAAAAAAAAAGAATTCATAACACAAATACAAATGTGTACATTCATGTATGTGCATCATCTGCAAATATATGATTTCTACGCATACATACCTGCTGAAAGTAGATACCAAGTAAATGCCAGAACGATTTTAGAACGTTTTCATATTTGTACAAATAGTCACTTTTCTAACAACACCATCGCTAACCCAACCTCTAGTTTTGAAAAAGCTGCTACTAAGAAATACGAAGCCTATGAAGTTAGTTAGTCGTATTTTAATCACAAGCGTGTAAACAGCTGGCTGCACTGAGACACACTCACAGCGCGGGGATGATCCACGTACATATTTCAATGGCATATATCTGACTGCATGTATTGACATAAAGAAAACCCGGTAATATTTATTGGGCAGGCAAAAAAGTTTCTGCTACACAGACTTCAATATCATGAAAATAACAGAAATTTTTATATTATCGTTTATTAATTCATCTTTTTTTTTTTTAAGAGTAATAACATTCAAGTAATTAAGATTTGGATGCGGCAGCTCATGCTAACGATGGGATAACTGCGGTATTTATAAACAGTTTTTGGATTTTAGAAGGTATATTTATTGAATTTTGTTATTTGTCCAATAAACCATTTATAAATAAAATTTTTATGAATACGGCAGTTAGTTTTCAGCAGAATATTCTCGAGTATTTATTTATTTTTAATACAAAAGCGAGAAACGAATTTTTAAATATAAAGTATGAATATAAAATATACATGAATGAAATACTAAAGACAAATTAAAAAATTCAAATAATTAAAACGTAAAAATCACTTCTTTGAATACTTAAAGTGTTTATAATAGAATTTTTCCCTGCATAATAATTAAAAAATAATTTTTACTAAAAATCCTTATTCCTTTTTCTTATTTTTTGTTTTAAATACGATTATTTATATATGTGTCTGTTATGCTGTAGCTGGACTATATGTTCATTTCAAAATCGTCAGTAGAACTTTAAGCAAATTCCTACAAAGGGTTAATATATTACATATGTTTCTAAAAGAACTCCTCCCAAAACACTTTTGGGAATAGCGAAATATATACACAAAATAAATTAAATATCTTGCTAAAAAATTGTCTTTATATAACAAACATTTTATTATGCGATTTAATAATAATTTAATAGTTTTAACCCTTATGTGAACACCAAGGTACCCCGGTACCTTTAGCACTTTCATCTTGTTTTTTTTATTTGGAAGCAGATGGTTCTCATACTTCAAACTTCGTGAGAACTCCTAACTATTGAAATAATTTAAATTATCATTACTTTTAGGCTAAAAAATTATATTGAATTGGCGTGGTAGTCCAATTTATTTCTTACACCCTTAACAGTACGGCAAGGTACCCGGGTACCTTCATACATTATATGAATTACATGTATGAAAAAACTGTTATAACAAGTACAATATTATTGAAAGATTACTAAAGCAAAATAAGATAAAGTCGTTATAAATATTTTATACTTGAATATTTATTTACAGAAAGAGAAACTAAAACAAAAATAATAATTTTTATTCATATAAACAGAAAAATAAGAAAAGAGAAATATGAAGTTACAAACAAATTATACTGATTACTTTGCGAACAATTTACACATATTGCGTAGTTTGTTGAATGTTGATTACAAATCGGTTTGGAACAAGAGTGATAAGATTTACGTGATTTCCTTTGTTTCATGCGTAGTTTCGAGCACACGTGACAGCTATCTACTACTGGAGTACGTCCACTTTTAGCAGTTTTTTGCAAAGCAGAAACATTTGATGTTAAAACCTCAAAATCTTTTCCAAGCACACGTTGTAATGCTGATTTGACAGTTGATTGGGCAATAACTTTCGGGTTTTTAGCACATTTTTCAATGTTTTTCTTATATAATTGAACACTCAGTTCTTTCAGAAATTGTCTACGGCGGTCTGTGGAACACAACTGTGTTGTCAACCCCTCCTTTAGTTTTATTGTAATACAATATATCTAATAATTTCAGGTTTAGCAGGCTCTGTATGCATACTTGACAACAAGACTACAGCTTTGTTTTTTTAGGTACGTAAGAGCACAACGATGCGTCTTTACTAAAAGCAAAATTTGTGGAATATACGTTTCTAAAATTAAATTATAAATTAATAACACTAATTATTTTAAGCCTAAGGTCTTTTTATATATTTTATATTTATTTCAATATTTTGCTACTCCTTTGTGTAGCTTATTCAGGAAAATTGGTTTTTTTTTTTTTTTTTTTTTTTTTTTTTTTATTATTGTTATTAATTAGTGTTAATATCAAAAAAAAAGTCAAAAAACTAGAAAAATTATTAAATTATAAAATTAAAAAATAATACGTATTAGAAAAAAATGTATAACACGAACCTGTCTTTATGTGGCTGCATATTCGCTGGCAGAAACCGTTTATTCTTTCTTACAGTTCCCACAAGTAAATTGTAAATCTCGGAGTTATTTTCCGAGATCATGCATATATTTTTCTTTAAAAATGTTAATTTACCATAATTTTTTCATATAGGTACCCGGGTACCTTGCCATGCTGTTAAAGGTGTTTTTTTTTGGTATTCACATAAGAGTTAAATAGTGTTGTCTAGCTTATTTCAATCGTGATTGTAAAAATCAAAATAAGAAGTGGGTTCGTAAGATGGCATATAAATTACAAAGGGAACAATTAAAAAAAATACCATTTGGTACAATAAGAGCTCGAACCAAAAGTTCTGATTTTTATTTAATGCAATTGAAAGGGTTTTCGAAAAAGTGTTATCAGTAATAAAACCGCAGCCACATTCGCAACAGAAAACAGAAAATAATTTAAGTCCGACGATTGATGAAAACTGTGAGGATCGGAATTATGTCTTGCAAGATGGGTAGAAGGCACTTTTAGCGAACCAAATAACTTGATAAGATATTTGTATTTAGCCAATTCTGTAATTCTGATCCATCGTATTATAATCATACACTACAATAAATGATAACAACTTTCTTCTCAATAAAGTTCTAAAACTTCTTAAATTGGAAGCGTAGATTTGGAGTTTTCTGCTCACCCTGCTAAATATTTCAAGCTTTTTTTTTGTTGCTGCCGTCATATGATGAAATCATTTTATTTTATACACAATAATATTTAAGTAAATCTTAATAATAATAAAATTAATCGAATGAAAATTCGATATCAGAAATTACTTTTTCGCCACGCCAAAGAAGTTATAAAATTTGCTTTTTTAAACTTAAAATGCACGAATTAATAGGTGTACGTACGTATGTATGTATGCATTTTTATATGTTATACGTTGACGTTTAGTAATTTATTCACTAATCGATTAATCGCTTAAATGAAATTTTTATTGTAGTATTTGAATTAACCTGAAATGAAGTCATGGCGCGGATAGTGGGAAAGGAATTAAGTGCGCAACTGGTAATAGCTTTCTGGTAGAGTTAACATAAACTTTTATAAAAAAAGGAATTTCATTTACGCATGTAGAAATATTAAATATTTTCTTAAAAATTATAAAATAGAATAATTTATTTTTGTAAGTTAAAACTTATTAATTTGGCAATTTTTAAGAAACCATTTAACCGCTTAATTTAGAAATTAACCGATTATTAATCGATTAAATCAGAACTTCTAATAGCTAGTCGAATGACTAACCATGCATACATACACTGCAATAAGAATGTGTACGTGTTTAGAAAACTAAACATAAAAAAATCACAAACATTCAGTTCCATAAACAGCACAGATTCATTGGGGATAGACAGTGGTACGATTCAAATAGAACTGTACAAAACCATAACAATCTTTAAACACTCTAACAAATTTGTGTGTGTGTGTGTGTATTTGTATTGATGCAGTTATTGTTTTTTTTTATTTTATTTTATAATACACGGCAAAGAAAGTGAAATGTTAATGATTGTCGCCGTTATCAGCGCAGTAGTCGTCGCATGTTATTAAAGATTGTTTTTGTGTTTCATTTTGTGAATTTTTTATGTGCTTTTTGTTTGGCTGGTGTGAGGTTCACATAAAAGTGCACTTGCACTACTGTGGAAAAGTCTGTGTATACGAAATACATTTCATGTATGTGTAAACACACATGCATACATTCATACGCTTTTAATTTATTGAGGTTTCTCTAATTGTTGTGTTTGTGTCAGTGAGTACGTAAGGCGAGACCTTAAGTAAAGTCGCTACGAATATGCATGTGCATGTATGCTTTTTATGCAGTAGTAATGTGTTTTATATTGGGGTTTCTTGTGGGCTGAAGGACGTTTGAGAGGTGAAAATATGATTTTAAAGCATAACTTTTGAGACAATTCTCAAATTTAAAGTGTGAGTCGATTCAATTTTGTCTTGCTTTAAATGCGAGGTGCATTCAAACAACAGAATGTGAAAGTGCTAGTAAATAAAGGCGAACCAGCAATGGCGTTTGATTACAGCCCGCCACTGGTAGATGCTTTCAACATGTAACCAACCTCTATTTGATATCCGTTTCATCATTTGGCATTATCGAGGATATATTAAAATTACTATAAAAAATTAATGAATATAAAATACTACCTGCCGTATTCATAAAAATTTATTTTTATTTTTAAAAGGTTTATTGCCATATTCGTAAAAATTTCTTTGATTTATAGAAGGTATATTAATTGATTTTTCTATGGAAATTTGTTTAATAAACTTTTTATAAATAAAAAAAAAATTTATAACTACGGCAGTTAATAGACAAAATTCAATCGGTATATCTTCTATAAATCCAAAGCAATTTTTTTATTATGGCTTTATATTTTTATTACTTTATACGTGCAATGCATCTAGAATCTTTAATTTGCCTAAAACTCCTTAAAGATGTAAAATAATATTCTGCTCTCAAGTCATTTGCAGGAATTTATTAAAATATCCATTTTTAGTATTTTTTTATTCAATCGTTGTAATATCACTTTTTGGAAGACATAACATGTGTAACAAATTTTTTTATTCTACAGATATTTAGTACATCTTTCCTGATTCGGTGAAATCACCATCGTATATTCTAAATGCACTAGGCCCAACAAAAAGATATCTTGCCTCAACAAAGACCTTGCAAAAATCACTTTTATTTACTCAAAAAAAAAAAAAAAATAAAAACAAGTAACGAAAAAAATGGCGAAGAAGTCGTCAACGTCAGCACACCAGCCGCTGTATGTATTTCTTTAGAATTTTTTAAAATTAAAAGAAAGTAGGGAAAACTGTAACTGAGGCTACTTGAAAAAGTAAAAACGAGAAAGCAAACTGCAGTGAGCATGAATGCAAAACCAACAACAATTTTAGTAAAAAAAACCCGTTGCAATACACCGAGGGGGCAGGACAAAGGCACCACGAAAAAGAAAATAAATCCAACAGTATTCAGATCTTAAGATGCACTTCACAAAGCAGAAGTGTAGCATAGTATGGTCTATGATTTTGAGAATATATGTACGTGGAAGAATTTGTAAGTAGACATGTCTGCTGGCACAAGGCTTTCACTTAAATAAAATCACCGTCACACACACACACACACACACACACACACATACATACAGAAAGGGTTAAACCAGCCAGCTTAAGGGTTGATAGTGCATTATCGTCGCAAAGTGAGACTGTGTAAATATACCTGAACGCAGGTTCAAATTTTTTTTGTGTACATGGTGTGCTTGGGTATTATGTATGGCTATACCGGCACAAAAGACAGACAGAAGCACTTACAAATCTGTTCTGATTGCAGTTGTGTGTAGAAAATAAATATATTATGATGTAAATACTTACAAATTACACATTTTTTGTTATTTTTATATTTGCATTTATGTCTATAGCCGAAGAAGAAAGTGAAACAGAGTCTATAACTGTCAGCTGCAAAATAAATGCAAGAACAAAAGAACCAACATGAAGAAAGTGAAAGGATGTGTCTTTAAACATTTTTCGATTTCTTTTCATTTCAACTTTTATTTCTTGCGTGTGTAAAACGTTATTCAATAAGTAATACACACAAGTCCAAGCGCACGTAGCTTACTTGCAAGCATTTCGGATATTAAGATGAAAATAAACCTCATAAACCGATACACAACAATGTATTGGTAAGTACAAATTCTATTGAAATTCTATTTCGTGTGATGCCATAAAAAAAGCAAAATTACTTGCAAAAACTTGAAATGTGCTACACTAAAGCCCTTTACGATTGCTGAAATAAAAATAAAAACACTAAAAGAAGCATTAAAATGTCGTTTTGGCATAAATGAAATTGCGTAAAATTGGAATACAACTACCATTTGCGAATGTTAATGCTGCAGATACAGAAACTGTTACTGTATTTATTTTCACATTTAACTGAATTTATACAAGTCGAAGGGCATGTTTAGTAATTTCATCAATGTTTAACTATTACAATGTAAGGCTAACCAATAACAGAAGTTGTTACTTTTGAGAAGTACCCAGTTGAAAATTTATTGATGCGGACTAAAATATGACTATATCAGGAAATTCTAATACTTGTTGACGCTTTTGGATGACATTCGTAGGCACAAATTATAATAAAATGATGTCAAGACATTCCTAATGCCACACCATTTGTACAATAATTGAAAAGATTATTAAGAATTTATATAAAAAAAAAAACATTACACCCTTTTGCTTGTCAACTGACTACAAAGTTTTAAATAAACAAAACAAACTCTTCTTATGAAATCATGTCAATCCAAAAATAATATTCCAATAATATTATTATTGATAATGTCTGTATGTTTGTTCCACTGTACCGCCTAAACCACTAGAGAGATTTTTAAGCAATTTCGAAGACGCATAGCTCATGATCCAACTTAAAATATATAGTAGTTTCCATGGGGTAAAAATGGTACCAAAATCTTGATACTGGTTCAAAAATCATATTATGAATGTCTGCCATCTCGGCTCAATTGTACTAGAGGTTTGTCATTTAGTAAAACACAATACCCAGCAGAAAGCGGTTTGGCAAATATTGGCATTTTATTTGATATTGTCCAGCGGTGCCAAAACTAAGAGTGGAAAGTATTCTAAATCATATAAAACTAGAAACACAATATAGCGGACGCCCCAAAAAGGCGGACAACTACATAATAGAGTGTGGTGATAGCGAAGCGCACCGCGTTAATGTACTATTAATATATTTTTTAATTTAGATTCGATAACGTACGCTGATCTAAATAATTTCATATTCCAAACTTGGCATTCTAACTGTCTTTATTTTAATAGTTAGATTTGTTTGTTTACTTTTCTAACGTATGCAAATTAAAAATTTTTCAATTCAAATTAAGTTAAATTTCGTAGTTGTTTTTATTTGATATTTTCTAACTTCCGGTATTTTCTATTCAAATATAACACTCTGAAACAGTGCTATATTTATTTTCTTTCACTTATCGCTTAGAATACCGATTTATTTACAATCACTTATGCTTGTATGCAGATAAAAATTTTCCTCACATCCTGTTTACATTTAGATATTCAAAATGATGGTGGTCTCATGTGTTGTTTAGAGTGACATAACTTTTTATTCTTTTGCTTAGAATAATACGAGTCCCCAGTGAGGTAGAGTGTGTGGAGGCGCAAATGAAATAAAATAACTACAAAAAACATGTAAAATACCGTGCATTAATAGTTGGTTGTATTGGAGTCCCTATGAATGAGATTCTAAAAGTAGCTGTACTACAAGTATTCTGCTTCATTGTTATGACAGAGTTTTCACATCTTCCTACGAAAGCAGTCATAAAAATTGCTTAAGAGTTTCTAAAAACGTTTTTAATAAAACGGCGTTTCTTTAAAAATGTTGACAATGTTTTTAGTTGCATTTTTCGAAAACATGTAAACAAAAAAATATATTGACAGATTGTTGATTTACCGTTTAAACTACGATTTTTTTGCAATGAACTCAAGTGAAATCACTTACATAAACATAAGTCGAACACTTTATCAACGTTGAAAATATTAACTGTAAATTTGTGCAATTTTGTGTAAATTTGTACTGGATTTTACGGAAGTCCAGTCGCTTACACAAAAATTTACAACAGAAAGCACCAATTGAGTACAATCACAGTTCTTTTATGAGAGTCTGCAAATTTTTACAGAACGAATTCTTCCCAATAGAATCTAATAGAAGTGAAATCATTCAAAAATAAACAAACAAAATTAAGGAAACAAAAAGTTTAAAATTTTTAATAAAATATTTAAAAAAAAATTGACTGAATTAATATGGTAACGAAAATTAAAAATTATTTTTCTAATTTTTTGACCTATTTTTATATTAACAACACTAATTATTTAAGCTTAAGGTCTTTTCAATATATTTAATATTTATTTCGATTCGATATTTCGCTACTCCTTTGTGTAGCTTCTTCAGGAAAATTGGTTTTTGTTTATAATTAAAAATAATAGTTTTCAACGTGAAACAAATTAAAGATGAGCATATAATATAATAATTCTTTTTTACCAAATTCGGCACAATTGTTTTTATAATTGTTTTATTTGCATTCATTTTGTAGATATGTAAAATTAATATAGCAACACTCTCATGCAGCAAACTTCGTTGGCGCTGCTAATTTTTTTAAAATTTTTATTAGAATATATTATGGCCAAGAAAGATAAAAATGAAAAAAAAAATTAATTTTTTTATCGAAAAAATGTATGTATATATAGGAAAGTGTAGCACATATACAACATGGTGCATATAGATGCTAAAAAATGTCAGTTTTTTTTTTTTTTTACTATTTTTTTTTTTTAAATAAATTTTGTTTTTTTTTTTAATAAATATTAAACAAAAAACCGTTTAATTAGGTTCAAGTACAAAGCAAAACTGAAGGAAATGACTACAAAATTAATTGTAAAATTTTGTTTTGTAAAAATTTATCGATAGAAATTATAAATGTGCTTTAAAAAATTATTTTTGAAAATTATTGTACACAAACACCAAATGTATTAACGGATTAACTAAATTTCTTTTTGGAATATCTCTTCATATATGATTCTAATTTTAAAATTGTGCTTTCTCCCGCAAAAAATATGTGAAATGTATTATTAATAGTTTATGAGAATATCATAAAGTATGTAATAATACATTTTATGAGAATCTTATAAAATATGTAATAATACATTTTATATATTTTTTCGGGAATAATCAAAATTATTAAGTTAGAATCATATAAAATTAATATATATTTAAGTACTTATGGCAGCATACTTTTTAAGGTACCAAATACGACAAATTTGAAATTTGATGTATTTTCTTATGTCATCTAAACAGGAACAAATTAAAAAAATTATATAGCAAATAAATAAGTTTAAAACCTTATGCAGTACACTTCTATTTATATTCATTTCTTTACGAATTTATGATTACAAAAACGGATTGTATGAAATACAAAAAACTTGTATATACTGAGTAATCAGCACATAATATATTTCTCCAACACTCTTTAGAATAATCTACAAATTTTGGCAATTTTTCTACTCGCGCACTTTTTGGTGTTAAAGATATTTTTGAAAATAGATTTTTTAAATTAAACAAAATTTACTCAACTACTGGAAGTTACTGGGAAAGTAAACAAACGTTTTTTTTTAGTTTTTCGCTACCATTTTCTTCTTAAAAAATATTTTCCTTAGAATGTTGTCTTGATACATATTGGCATAACTGTGAAAACAAAAGATGAAAACTTTCCATTAAGAGACCACCCTTCAAGTATAACGTATTTTTACTCTTCTGAAGAACTTGACATCAGACATACGTTGGGATTCATGAAAACCACAAATATATTCTTCATATCTTTATGTACAAGCTAATCCGCTAATTTAATTTTTGTACGATTTTAACAAGCCGCATTTTATGTTTTTACCTATTTCTGGTACTAATAAATAGTTGGTCGAATATTTTCGAAGGACATCTCAAATAATTGTATTCCCTTAAAATAACGCACAAAAATGCCCATTTCCTGAATAAATCGTGAGTAGGTTAAAACTTTAATAAGGCCGTAAAATAAAACGTTCTCTTTCTTTAGGCCGCTCTACTAGAATCTGTTGGCAAAACCTTGTTATTTTCTTCGCGTACTTAATATTCTTTATTTCAAATATATCTACTAAATTACTAAAGATACATCTAGATGGTAAAACTAAATAGATATGATTAGCGTGGTAATTAGCAGTCCTGTTCTCAACAAATTTCTTGTGATTTTGATCACTAGAAAAAAATTTATTCATCGCACAGCAACCAAGTTTATAATAAAAACTGGCAATTATTGTCTTTAATTTTATATATAGAAATTGAAGAAGGTGAAGGACACAGTGATAGAATAGAACATAAAAATATCCATCAACATTCTTTGTGCCGTATATGTACATTTGAATTTTAGGAATGTAGTTTCTTAAAAAGCCTTTCAGTTTGCCTCTCATCATTTATGCGTCAGAGGTTGACAAATTTTATTGCGCTCATATCGATATGCGTACATGAAAAATCTATAAAAATAAAATTCCCGTTAAATTTTTTTGTTCTCATTTTACTTGTTGGTACGTGTCAATTTCTAACGTTTGTTGTTTTTGTAGTTTATATTTTTATTTTGCCGCTACTTTTGCTGTTGTACAGGGCGTCTGGTAGCAGATTTATATTTTCAAACTTAAATAAAAAACGTAATAATTGAGACAAAGTTTTATTAAGAGCATTGAACGATAGAAGGGAAATGCGGATTTTATTTCTTAAAGTATGTCATCCGGATGTCTTCCTTCGAGTTGAACACACTGTTCCAAACGGAGCCTTGTGTTCTGCGATACACACTGCAGTAAACTTGGTTCAATTGAGCTGATTTTTCGACGAATATTTTCCTTTAAAACCACAAGAGATTGGGCATTGTCATTATAAACCCTCTCTTTGAGGTAGCCCCATAAAAAAATCCATGGGAGTTAGATCGGGCGACCCCGGTGGCCATGGGATGTTCCCAAAGCGACTGATCAGTTTTTGGGGGAAATTTTCCCGAAGCAAATTCATCGAATCTCTGGCTGTGTATGCAGTCGCCCCATCCTGTTGCAACCACGCGTGTGAAGAGTATGATGGAAGAGCTCGCAGGTTTGGCAAAAAGAATTCCGTAATCATGCGTCGATAATTTTCACCATTGACATTCGTCGCCTGGCCTCGAGAATTTTCGAAAAAAAAAATGGTCCAATTATCTCATGCGTGGATAAGGCACACCAAACAGTAACCCTGGGGCAATACAATGGTTTTTGATGTTCAATCGACGGTTGCGGGTTCTTGGAGAGCAATTGCGGTAGTATTGCTTGTTGACGTTGCCGTTTAAGTGGCTCCAAAAAATGGGATTTAAAGTGCGAAAACGCTCCAACATCGTTTCACAAAAATTTTTGCGTAAATGAAAGTCACTTTCTTTCAGTTCTTGAACGGTTTGAATTTTGAAAGATTCTTTTTTAAATTTTCGTCAATAATCGCTCTTGGAAGTCCCAGTGAGGCTGTATTGAAAGTCGTGGATTTTCTTGATTTAAACCTGTTCAATGTTTTCGGGAGTCATTGAAGATCGACTGGGGGCTGGTCGTGGGGCAGGGCGTTCATAGCCGAAGCAGTTGCGCGGAATCTCTGCACCCATGAATGATTTTAAATTTACACTCGGTCCATCACTTATTCGCCGAATACCGAGCTTTGAACAAAATTGTCGACGAGCAATTATGTAAGAATCATTACACGCGATGCTCACTCGACCACTGCGGCATCGTGACTGACAAATCCGCTCAATCGATAATTCCAACGGCGCCACCCTCCCTCTGCGCCGTGTATTACTTTTTGAAATAATCCTTTTTAAAAATATAAATTTGCCACCAGACACCCTGTACAAAGATAAGCCAAATCTAACCATACTCATACAACATAAATTCATTCATTCAGTCATTCGTTCATTTATTGATTACTTAGAGTATTGGTAGTTGGCAAGGTAGCAGCTGATGTTATTTACCACTGAACAATGTGCGTATGTAATATTTTCTAATTCCTTAATTTTTCGTGGTCTTATATTTCAAAGATAAATTCGTTCGAGGGGTTGTAAGTTTACAAATCATTGCTGTTCGTTGTAAAACTTTGATGTGACAAGAGTAGTGGGTGAATGGCAGCAAATAATCGGAGATATATTTTTCTACAACTTGCACATCTCATTGAATATTATTATTTTCATGAATTTTGCATATGAGAACGAACGACGATAACGTTCCAAGTAACAAGAAATGAAGAAAAAAATTTATAATTTTATTTGAATATTTCATTTTATCATTCAATATCGTGTGATTTAATAGTGTGAAAAAGGGAAGAAAAATGTAATAGTGGGTTATAGGGGTGGTTCTACATATGTGCATGAATGCGTGTGTATGAGTGATTGTGATTGCCAGTTACTCTCCTTTTTTTATTCTAATCATTGAGTTTGTGCTGTTTATATATTTATGATTATAAGTCACACAAGTTTACAGATTGCAAGTCTATGTACATGAAGACAGCAATTTGTACTCGTTTGTGGTATTCCTATTCACATTTTCAAAATATGTATGCAAATTTTATATGAACACTTCCATATACATACTTACGTATACAGGTTGATGTTACGAATACCAATTTTTATTATTCAGAATATCTACGCTCATATTCTCCGAAAACGAATACGAATCTTCAATCTGAAAATTAGCGCCATTCGATATTTAAAATTTAATTGAAAAAAATATCCTCAATGACATTCTGATCGATCAATGCACAAACAACGAGAATTCCAAGCCAGCGAATGCTTAGTGGTGCGAGGCTTATTTACACGCGGTGATGGCGATATCACCGAAATAATTTTCAAGTATAAATCTTCTTTTTATATATAAAAATTACTTATTTTTATGTATTTGAGGGTGGTGATGGTCGAAGTAGTATGCACGTTGGATACAAAACGAAAAATTTTCCTTGGTTCAACACTAGTTTCAGACTCATAATAACATCTCGCATTTTTTCGGATGTGCAATTGTGTGGCTTTGTGTCAGTTGTTGTCGCAAAGTTTCAGTGGCGAAGTCACTATATGGAAATAATCCTTCATTTTCAAAAAATAAAAAAAAACTTATTTGATTTGATTATAACTTTTCAAATGATACCCTAAACGATTTAATTTCTCCATTTGTGAATCAAGCTGATATTTTTAAAATATGATGACTTTCTTTCACAGACAGACAGACAGTAGTTTGGATGTTGGAAAATTCCCAAAAATCAACGATGGCACGATGGATGGTAGTCTGCACGTTGACTACAAAACCAAAAATAGACCTGGGTTCAACCCCAGTTTCAGACTAAAATTTTAAAATAAAAATAAACATCTCGCATTTTTCTGATGTGCATTAGTGTGTATTTGTGTGTCAGTTATTGTCGGAAGGTTTCAGTGGCGAAGGCATAGTCACTGGTCACTGGACAGTAACGGCTTCAGCTGTATCTGATCACAGGCACATCAGAACGCCCTCCTTCGTTGGTATTGTATAGCTCCGCCGAAGTAAAATAATTACAAAAAAATGGCTACTAAAAACGAAGCTGCAAAATTTAAGACGTCTCCTTGTCATCAGAGACGATACAACACTGCTATAGCAACAATGAACGTGTAAAAATACAGTGTTATAAGATAGTGAAGTTTCATCTTCTGTCATTCCTCCTACAATCGCTTTACTCTAGTTCCAACACAATGCACCGCATACGTAGGAGCAAACTCCTGAGTGCTGGTCCAAGATAAAAAGAAATGTATGTGTGGTTGTGCTTTATAGACAGCTTAACGGCTTAACCGATTTTCTTGAAATTTTCACAATATCTCTCTGTATATCTGGAAGAAACTATAAGCTAAATAAATTTCAAAAATTCCAACTGGGCGTTGCTACGTTCATTTAAAGTAATAATTTCATTTTTGTATATCTTAAGAACGGTTGAACCGTAGGTTTCTCATTTTGGTCTGAATGATTTCATAGTAAATTTTTTTGCTTCGGGATTTTTCAATGTAGTTACAGAGCAGAAATTGGATACGGGAGAGTAAATAATGGGAAAAATAAGAAAACTGGGAATTTTTATCAGGGGGACTAGACAGATCCTTTTTTGTATGTGGCGCTCTCATTTGATGTACAGGTGCGTTTGTTTGTTATAGCCAGACGGCTGAAATTGGATATTCGGGTAGGCACTCGGAAGGTACGGAGGGAAGGTAAAACATAAATTGCTCTGCATCTAAATGGACATTTAGACTATATATTTTTTCAAAGATAAGACAACGACAGGTGGTAGGGGACAACATCCGTATCTCCGAAACTAACTAAGCGATTTTAATAAAGGTCTCGTGAATCATATACATTTTTTTTTATAAAACTGTTATAACAGCTAAGGCAGCGTGTTGCGGGTTCAGCTAATAATAAAAAAAAACTTTTTGATTAAAACATAATTTTTCATGTTACATTCTGCAACTTACAATTTTATCGTGGCTAGCAATAATTTGGGTTTCTGCTTTGGATTTTTTCGTTAGTTTGCTTAACTGAAAATTTTACTATTTCTTTAAAATATTTTTTGAAAATAAAAATTTTTAAACCAGCAGCCTTTACATAATTCTGCATAATTCTGTCATAACTTTGTCTAACTGCAATAAAGTTAATTTTCTTACCAATGAAAGCATTCATAAAAACGCAGAGCTTTTGTATATTAATTTTTATTTTTAGTTGTGTGACTTTTTGGCTCTACTTAAATACAAATATTTTTAATTTATAATTTTTAAAAATTCGAAAAATATTTATGGTTTGGGGATTATATCAAATTAGCTTTTAGCTTTTTCAAACACTCTTACCGAATTTATAAAAAAATATAGCAGTTTTAAAAATGGTTTATGAAAAGAATTTTCAAGCAAAAGTATTTCTGAGAATACGGCTGCAGTAAATTCAAAATAAACACAAAGCTTTTTCTACTATTGTACCAGTAACAACAACCTGAAAGAGTTTATTGAAGTACGAATTTCAAATAGCGAACGAGTCTTCACATATGCGCAGGTCTGTATAAAGCGCCAACAGACAACAATTGCTGGTATTTATAATCTCTTCTATGCAGTATCTGCTGGCAATATTAAAGAAATTAATTGGTTGGAGGTTGCCAAATAGAATTTCAAATATTGTTCAATTCAATGTTTCGTTGGAAATGCGGTTGGAAACGCGGTTTTAAATTCTGATTCTATTTAATACTAAAACACTTCAACCGGAAAACGTATTTTTGGCACTTTCGTTTCCTTTTTAAAGATGCAATAGAATACAATTTTGGTAAAAAAAACTCAGTTTTATTCTCCCAATTTTTTTTTAGTGTCTATGGCAGACAGCAGAAAATATTTCTCTGCCATTCGCCGGATTATTTAGAGATTCAGTTTGCCAAATTTTTTATGCTAAAATTAAATTATATAAAGAAAAAGAAATACCGAAATCGGTTGACCTTGCAGAAACTTCCCCAAAGCAAAATTTACAGGATTAGAGACAGTTCTTCAGTAAAAACAATTTAAAGTAACTAAAGCAGATATGACAACAAATTATTGAGTACTTAATTTTACAGACTTAGGTCAAAACTGGGGCATTTCAATTTTCGAAGTATGTAAAAGTCCGTGAATATATAAATGCGTGAATAGTTGACAACAACTTTTGAAGCTATTCGAGACAAACGATTTTTTCGAAATTTTTCCCCAAAATCTGTATCGAACGAATCACCCAATTTGAGTAAAATTGGCAGAAATCGACGTTTCTCGTCGAAGTTAAGTGCTGTGAGCACGGACGCTTTAATAGTTTAAAATTTATTAAAAAAAAAATATTTTACGAAAATTCTATTTTCGAAATCTACCGAACCGATTATAAATATTTAGCGAATGCGGTACATTTAATTTTGATGCGTTAATCCGTTCTTAATTTATAGTGTGTTTAGAAGTGACATAGTGACACGCACAGTCACATTTAGTATGTACTTCGAAATATTTTGAAAACTATAAACTATCGTTTATAAGCTTAAGTTTTAGGTAAAAAAATATTTTGACTTTGTAGTAAAACATTTCATATATTTTTAAGGGAAAAAGCACAATTTTAAAATTAAAATCATATAAAACTTTAATTAACGAAACAATATTTCGGTATTTATTTAATAACGTTTGTGAAGCGAGTTAATTGTATCAAATATACCAAGCGCTCCAAAAGTTATTAAATTTTATTTTACAAATAAGGTAAAATTAAGAGACTATAAAAAATCAATAAGAGCTAATTTTGCAAAAACCCTTTGACACGTTTAACCTACGAATAATATGCTTTCATATACTTTCGGGTAATTTTTTCTTGTTGCATGGTGTTATAGAATTGAATTTTATATGTTTTTGAACAAGGCGAATTAATAACACTAGCCGACTATTTATCACTGTTTAATGACAAATTGTATAAATTATTTTCACAGTACACAATGATTTTTGGTTGTTGTTGTACTACTGAGTTTACCTCAGGCCAAATTCACTAGCAGGTAAACTTAAGAGCTCAGCTGGGTTTTTAAACAAATGAGAAAATAATTTGAAACGTCAAAAATTTTTTAAATTTGATGGCAATAAAGTTTTAATTTTTCATTTCATTTCTATTTTATTCAATAATAATTAATATATTAGAAAGTGAAAAAGTGAAAAAGAAAACATGTTTATATATTATTATCTTTAATTTTATATTTACCACGTACGTGATTATTATTAATAACTTATAGAAGCAATAATAATTACACTGAGATATTTAATTTTATTGAAGTTGAATATAAAATATAGTTTTTGGGTTCTTATTTATAACTTAGTTTGACTATTGAAGTATTTTTTTAATCCTTTTTTAGGCAAATTCGCTTGCGGCTACCTGAATACGAATATGTCTTGATTTACATTGAGACCAGATATGGGAATATTAATTAACTAATGCCAAAATTAAATTCTCCTTAAAATGATAAATATGTATCTCAATAATTTCAATTGAATTTCCAAACTATTTTAATCAAAATTGCTTATAGTGAAAAGCATAACATCTAAGTCGTATAATTTCATAGAGTAAAATAAAATGAATATACAATTTTCTTCGAAGAGGAAAAAATGGTGAAGACAAAAATAAAAATGAAAATACGATGAACAAAAATTTGCCTATTCAAGAGCAGATAAACCCATGTCGTCTTTATTTAAACTATGAACCATGAACCATACGACTGAGCTAGTGAATTGAGCAATTGTAAGAAAGAAAGAAAATTTGAAAGCAAATTCGCATCAATTTTTAAAAGTATAAGTGCATAAAGGAAAACGTGTGGTTGTATTAAAATTGTAAAGCAATACTTCATTGTGTAACCCGCATGTAAGCAATATAATGCAACATGTTTTTTAAAGCTTTTTTTTGCTTATTGTCTATTCTATTCTTTTCTTTATTTAATTTTCGTGTCCCTCAGAAAAATTCGGAATTTTATAAAACATAAACCATAAAAGCTTATTTGAAGTTTGCAAAATAAATATGTATGTTAATGTGTTATTGGGAAGCTTTTCTCTATTATTAAAATTTTTGTTTTGCCGCTAAAGAGCTTTTTTTTGCTTCAATATAATTCAAATATTCCATTCTCCAAAAATCAGAGCAATCTCTACATAAATCATGACATAAAGTTGTTTATAATGTGGTGTTTGTAAATGAAATGCTACAGTACGTGTTGGGTCCTTGGAGCTTTCGGTTCAATTTGGAAAGTAGAAAAAAACAAACCGCATCAAATATATTTTTTTGTTATTCTGAAAATTTAAAATTAAAAGTTTTATAAGCAAGTTTAAAAACTAATGCTAACTAAAATATTTTAAAGCGAAATATAAATTCAAATATGTGCCAAATTATTAACAGAAATTGTTAAAGAAACAAAAAATATAATAAAAGTTGTATCCGAAAAAAAACAAGTGCCAAAAACGGGAGTGCCACTACTCTTTTTGAAAGAAAATTATGCTTGATAGGAAAATATTTTAGATAAATACTTTTGCGAGGACCCCAGGATTACCTGGCAAAAGTTAAGACAGAAAGTGTTTGTAACCGAAATGGAAAAGTTCAGTTTTTATTAAAACAAGCAAATAAAAATAATAAAAAGAACAGCTCAAGGTATAAAAATATCTCAAAGTTGATTGACTTTTCAAGGAGTTTTATGCAGTCTGATTTTAGCAGAACAAACTAAAATTTGCTTAACGAGTTCATACATACACAAAATGAGTCTGTGGAAGTAGAATAGATAAGTTGGCATTGAACTTGTTTTCCAAGAAAAAAAATTAAATAAATAAAAATTTAAACAGAAAGGAAATAGTGTTTGAGTGCCATAAAACTATGTTGCATATTTGAGTAGATAAAATTTAAAGAAAAAAAAAAAATAATAAAAATAAGTCAACATGTGGTTTTTGGGTATTTCGATTAATTTATTACTGATAACTTTTGTGTTACAATTAAGCTATGAAACACATGCAGCACCCACACATCACTTGACTATTGGAGTTCAGGGTAATACACCCACTTTAATAGTAACCTCTTCAGAAATTGGTATCACTCCACAGACAATGGGATCTCATAAAAAATCAGTGAAAGCAGATGATGCTGCCCAAGCCTCAAAAGAGATGCATATGCCCATGAAAACATTTAAATCAAAGTTGGTTAAAAATCAGTCAATAACTAACAAAAGAGCTAAAGTGCCGAATTTTGCTAAACAAATTTCAAAAAAATCTTTGGAACACGAAGATCACAATATAACTTTGCAAAAAAATTCATACGTAACAACTTTATTGTCGAACCCAGAGTTGGACGCCTTCGAATTAACTACAATCTCTCCAGTAACTCCAATTAGAAGAGAAGTTCATACAAAAAATCCCCAATTCACCACTTCATCTATAAAAGAAAATAATAAAGTTACATCAACTTTGTCTACTAGTAATCGAGTCGATGCTATGCAGTCAGAGCAAATGTCTACACTACCACCTCATGCTATCACAGATGCCCCCTCGGCGCCTTTTAACATTTCAAATGATGATAATAATCTGAATACTTTGCCAACCGTATATACGACATTCAGCCCCAAGGTTTTTGAAGATAATACAACCACATACAAACATAATAATGACAACACGAACATTGCCGGCGTTTCAGACGCTGTAAGAGAAACCCAAACAGAAATCAAAGTAAATGAGGTTGTCTTACAAACGCAGAAAACAACACAAATTTCACCAGATAAAAAACACATTAAAATGGAAAATGAATATGACACCGACAGACGTACACAAATGTCACTGGCTACAACAGAAAAAGAAAATCTATTGTTAACTTCAATGGCAACAACTGCATTTGCTACACCCACTACTCCTACTGCTGTACCCAGTACCACTTTATTATCCTTAATAACAGATAAGGCGGAGGCAGTTACAGCATCTGAATTGTTGTTTTCATCATTAACAATGACAAAGACCATAACAGAAAAACTTGCTGATGACGATAATAACAATAATGACAACAAGAGTGAACAACAGCAACAGCCATCAAGACTGAATTTAGTTAAAGACAATATTCAGGGTCTAACAAAAGCTATAGACCCAGAAGATGTGAACGACAAGCACGTTAAAAATCTTACTAAGTTTGGAAATCCAGGAGATGATGTAAACTTTAAGCCAGAACGTGGCTACATTTTGACGACAACTGAAATACCGAAAATTAACTATGAACGCGAAACAACTGAAAATTCATTGGTATATGAAATTGGACAAACTACTCATGAGTCTACATTCAAGGATATTGAAAACGAGTATCCTCAAAATAAAAATGAAACTGGAACAATAACAACAGCTGCTACGTTTCATGCAACGCCAGAAATTATTTCAACAGACACACAACAACAAGTGTTTAACAGTTCAAGAGCAAACCAAGAACATCAGACGACAACAGCAGTAACATCAACAATTTCAGCAACAACAAGTACACCAGACCAAACCCGCAAAGCAGGAACAACAGAAGCTGTTTTAAAATTAATCGATTTAGAAAAACATGTTCTAAAGACAATGGATGGTCTGAAACAGCCCTCGTTATTAATGTCAGGACAACATGATAATGGCCATGATGGTTTGAAAAATATTAAAAAGAAACAATTAATTGATAAGCATTATGTAGAAACATTAGTATATAATAAGCATGATATTCATCTAAAAGATGCACTGGAAAATGACAAATATTTAACACGAAAAATAATTAGCAAGGAATTAACAAGTTCCCCACCAAAATTTAATCAATCACGGGAAGTTAACAATAAACCCATATTAACGCCTATCAAGCATGGTTACTTAGGACCAATTCTGATGGAAGAGAAAACATTTCATGTCATACATCACGCTGACAATAACATAACAGACAGCAGACACCATTATGTGGAAAATTTAGAGAATCAATTAAGAAACGGCCATTTTGTAGAGTTAAAAGTCACAAAGAAAGTTGACGACAACAAAAACGAAACTAATATACTGAATATTAAAAATAAGGAATTTCCGTCTAAGGAAATAATGCAAATACAATTGAACCAGTCTGAGCAAATTTTCATGAATCCAAATGAAACAACAACATATTTACAAAAGGAACAGCAGCTCGTTTCCTCGAAATTGTTATATCGAAATATGGATATGAAACAAATTTCTAAAAACAGCACAGAAATCCTCAAGCACTCAAAAATTTTAGATGGGGCAAAGATTACAGATACAAACAATAAAACTAAAATATACAATAAGCAGGATACAGTGCAAGTGGATGCGCTGGAGCCAGAAAATACTAAAAATTCTAGTAATTCAAAACTAACAAAGCCATTGGAAAATCTACAAGAGTTTCTTGAAACATCTATCGAAAACCGGAAGAAAACTTCTTCCAAATCACACTCATATGATACCGAAACTGAGTCACAAAATAAAGCCGCTGCAGTTTTATCCACGACTGTATTTCAAATTATAGATTCGGTGACTACTAAAACTCCCACTTTGCAAGCAGACACTATATTCACAGCAGAGGATAAAGAAAGTTCATTCCCAAAAGTCACTGGCAAAGGACAAGTTGAATCAAAAATTTCTGATATACAAATTGAAGTGTATGACTCTACCGTAGATTCCATAGTAGCATCTACTAATTTCAAAGATGCTGAAATCAAACAACAGCCTCTAGAAACGCAAAATGACGAAAGATATTTGGGCAAGACCACGAAACCGCCAATTGCTGCCATGCAACAGGAGCGTTTCACTCAGTACGTAATAGATCGTACAGAAACTTCTACTCCCGAACCCATTAATTACAATACCATAAAAGTAGCTTCGGGTAAGCCCGAACCAGCTGCCATAGAAATTCATATTAATGTCTCCGAAGCATTTGGCAATGAAAGCGATGATATCGAATTTCCATATCCCCAAACGGAATTCAGCAACAGCAATACTAAAGCGAAAATAGGGGAGGAGTCATATGATGACAGCAAACTCAATGATAATATCAAACTTAAGATTCCGTCTGGTCCCAATGGCAACACCAAGACCAACGGCAAAGAATTGAGAAATGATGAAATTCTCGTGGTTGAAATTATAGACACTGATATTAGCACGAATAAATCTTTAAAAGCGAATTTGAAAAGCACCGATGACTTATTTGTGACTGATATAAAGAATACTGATACCACTCCACCTCCACTACCGCCACCACCACCCTATCAAACAAACTTTGATCGAGACTCGGATACAATCTTCTATATCTCTAATACTGAAGTAAAAGTGGGAGAATCCTTACCCACAAACAAGGATTCCATTGAGGAGCGTAAACTTAGACTGGAATCGCAGTTTTTTCCAGTCAATTACATGGCCAGTACACATGCCAGTTTAAGCAATACCGAAGATCAAAATCCAAATCATCACTTATATGAAGAAGATATAATACTCTCTCCAAGTCGCAATCAAGCAAGCTCTTTGAAAATTTATCGCAATAACAATGAACCTTCGCCTCCTTTGGATGTCACGTATGTTGGCGAATCAATAATAGAAGTCGAACAATCACCCGAAACAGTTATCAGTACAACTTTTGCTCCCGATCAGGCTTTTAATGTCGTCATCCCACAAGCCGATGTTATAATACAGCCAGCTATTCTGCCCGAAATTTCTATAGGCGTTCCTGTTATCGGAGAATTACCACCACAGATTGAACTAAAAGAAATCGATTTCATGCCCAACGAAGCGCAATTCCATCGTTCAGGCATATATGAAGACAATGACAACACTAATAGCAACAACGACATAGATGACAACACAATAAATGGCAGCAATAACAACAACAACTATGATGCAAACATTGCAAGTAGTAACAGTAAGAACGAGCAACGTGTGGAAGAGTCGTCAATACAATATGGCGGTGACCTTATAGATGAAAGCGCTGATGGTGGTTTCGATGGCGTTGAAAGTTCATATCCCTTTGGTAATCCAGCAGTTGTTGGTAAATCTTCGCCCTACTCCTACTCATCTGCCTTTCTCACAAAATTGCGAAAACATCAACCACAACGGCAGCAGCAGCCAAATCACGCAGCAGACTATGCACACTTGTATGTGAACTATGGCGTAAATAATATGCGCAAAGATGAGTTAAGTGCTGATGTTAAAGACTCAGGGGAGATGTTGTCAATCAGTAATAGTGGTAGTGGCAGTGGTATTGGCAGTGCCAATGTAAATGTTCCCAGTAGCAACGAACAAAACTCAACATCGTTTAAAGATTTTCTAAGCAAAGGAACCATGAGTAATTCTACCATGACATTTGTGAATGGGAACTTCACTCGTAGCGACCGTATAAGCAATGCAACAGCATTCTCCGTTATGGAGGATACCAATGATTTAGAGGATAAAAATACGGGTAAGTCTCGTAGCAACGTAATACACTCGACACGCTCGACTTAATACATGAAAATATTTTTTAATGAGTTTGCATTTGTTTCTCAAACTTTGAAAATGAGAATTTTATAATACATATGTAAATTGTAGACTTTTTTACAGTGTGTAATAAATATGAACTTCTTTTTTTAAAAATCTTTTAAAATTATTTTTTAGAGGACATTGTCAATTTAATATCGCTGACTATTGGCCTATTTATTGTTATATTGCCCGTTGTCGTTACCTGCAGTATGTTTTGGGCATTAAGGTACATCAATATTATAAATACATATATGTTTTTGTTTCGTTTTTTAACTTTCTTAATTTGATTTATAATTAATTTTGCACACGAAAATGCTTGCGTGAATTTTAGTCCGATTTTGTATGAGAACTAGTTGTACTCATTGCGTAAAAGTAATAAACTCGAACGAAATTTATGAACTGACTAATTTATAACTCGATACGGACGGCAGCCGAACTTCAGTTGCGTTGCCGGCTGGTAACCAGAAATTTGGAGTTGAAATTTACAATTCTCAGTGACCGTTGCCATCCGTAATACAAAAAGAAAAAAAACTGAAGGTCGATTGGTCATTATCTCATATTCAATTGTATCATAAATAAAAAAAAAAAAAAAAAAAAAAAAAAAATTTTTTTATTATAAACAAAAACCAATTTTCCTGAAGAAGCTACACAAAGGAGTAGCGAAATATTGAAATAAATATAAAATATATAAAAAGACCTTAGGCTTAAAATAATTAGTGTTATTAATATAAAAAAAAAGGTCAAAAAACTAGAAAAATTATAAAATAAAAAACTTTACACAGTTTGCGCAATAAATAATAAGCTCGTCTCTTTGAAATAAAAATAAATTCCATAAGTACTGCTTGTCACTTGAAACTCCCTGTCACTTGAAATCGTCCCTTGCAGTCCAAAAGGGACTACTTTATTATAATTTTGCAGAAGAGATATAAAACTGATTTTATTACAAAAGTACTAGATTTTATACGCGGATTCGTTTACGTTATTATCTCCATCGCATAATATGTCGAAACCATAAAGCTTTGGGCAGAAGTCGCTGTTACTAACCTAAGAATTTTACAAAACATTGACAATAGCGCCGCCCACCTTAATTTATATACCCTCTCCCCCTCACCCGCCAATATCCTTCAAAATTTCTAACATTTTTCTTTCCACAAATTACTGCCAACGATTGAAAGACGACTCGCCACGTTTTCTTGGGGCTCCACTATAAAAAAAAATTTTGGGTAAACAACTTTGAAATTATAAATTTTTAAGCTTCAATGTTTCTAGAAAATCGAAAATTATTTTACAGGAAGCCTCAGCTTTACACAAACATTTTGTTCGCAACTTCACAAAAAAAGTTTACTAATATAATATATCATTTTTTTTTTATTATTTTTTTATTTTATTTAAAATTAATTTAAAATTTTTGCCAATTATGTCGTCGAGGTATTGGGAATTGAATAGTGAGTTTTGTTTTTCAAAAAGCGAAAGATGAAAATTGCATTGGTTGCATAGTTTTAGAGAGACATATGTGGACCTATGTTTTTAAAAATTTAAATTTCTTCAAAACTGTTTAGATAGTTTCGCTCATGGAGCTAATTTAAAGAAATATATATACATAGTCTATGAAACCTTATCGAATATGCAATTCAGTAAAATTTTTAACGATATTCGCTATCGCTTCAAGTCAGCGGTTATCGTTAAGTTTACGACAAAATTTTATGTGTTTTGTGTATCTTAGCGACAAAATGTATGTGATGTTTCAAATGTTCAATTGATAGAACATACATACGTGCCTGTTTACTTGCTACGTATTTAGCTTTTGTGTATATAAATATATGAAAATAAATATTTAAAATTACATTTTGCATTAAACATAATGAAAGAATAAAATCATTCAATAAATACCAACATTTCTCAGCTCATTGATTTGGTATGCTATTCTGAGAATTGCTCGTGAAGTAACCCCAAAAATTGCAACTTCTGCATCATTCGTTTCGTCAAGCTGGCTGCATTAATAATTTATTTTTTTAGTCATGGTGCATTTTTATCACTTTTCCTATATTTTAACGCGGTTATATCTCGGTATATCATACGTAATATCTATTTTGTGAAGCAAAGTTGTAGATATTGAATAGGAAAAAAAGTGGAACAAAACTACTCGAAGAAAGCGCATCTAGTGCCTTAAAAATCGCAAAATGCCCATTTTTCACCTGTTTTGCTCAATAACTGGATTAAAAATCCACAAAAATGCTGTTTTTTTTGTTATTATAAGCTTTATTTTCCATGAAAAATAAAATATTGGATTTTTATTTGGAACATTTTGTCAATATACATCCTCATATTTTCCGTGTAAGAATACCACAATTTTTTTTTTAAATTTTTTTCAGTGTGGGGATATGAATAATTTTTTTCACACTAAATAACCCTACTACACGTGTATATTTTTTATATTTTAGTTAATAATTTTTTGAATCAGGTTTTTAATTTCGAAAAGTATTCGTTGATGTCACGTTTATCGCAATGCTGTTAATACTATTGTAACGCAACAAGTGAGATCACAAGTTGTGTGACGTCAGAGTCCCTATAGGCGTAGAAAACTTTTAGCTGTGTGATGTCGTTTTTATCTTTAGTTGCTGGAACTTGAGAATTTATTAATCGAGTCTATTTTCTCTGGGAGTCTATATATGTCTAATCGATTAATTATATTAATAAGCGGGCGGATAATATCTACTAAAATCAATTATTATATATTATATATGAATTGTACAGCTTATACCTAAAACTTAACTGCAAAGGAATTTTTATATGTTTTAATATCTTCATAAGAATTTGAAATTATACACCAACATTCAATAAATTCATAAACAACGCCATTTTAAAACTCTGGGCCGATCTAAAACTATCTGAAACATTTTGTTGCAATAACATAGTTAAAGGGACAAATTTCCTGTTCTGCATTGATCTGATAATAACCAGAGCTTCTTATTATATATTTTAAGTGTATCTCACCAATTAGCGTTCATGTGATTTAATTAATTTTTAGCGGAAGAAACGAAGCTCCATTATCTGACGAAAGTACAGGCATAAAAATCATGACTTCGAAATTTTTAATCTTAAAATAGCTGTATAGTTGTAGGCAATAAATAAACCATTGAACACTGCTAGCCCTACGAAGCTGTTCCAGTTATTGGTGTTCTTGGATTATCATTCCACACATTTCAGCCGCTTTATAAGAAAAATCTAACAGAAAAACAAATTCGTTTTAGCTGAAGAATTGCGATTGCAAATTCAAAAACTACTAAACTTAATATATGTATTTGTATGTAATTGACGTTGTATCAATCTATATACGGCTTCAACTCTAATTAAATTCTTCATCAAATATAATACTTCTCTAGAAAAGCTTTATTCAATGAGCTTTCTTAATGCCCTCTTTTAAAACTTGTCATTAAATAATCCTATTAATGGTTGTCAATTAACATAATTGACAGCAAATTTGAACACGCCTCAGCAGAATTTAATAAATAATTTTCGCAATAATTTTCGTCTGTGCACGATTTTATATTAATTTTTAAATGTTTTAAAGCAAATATTATAATTACAACGTTGAATATGTATACTTTTATTTTCATTACTAGATATTTATATAAAAAATACCATTCAAGTTTAACGGACAATGGAGGATATACAGATCAAACGGAAAGAAAAGTTGCATTGAGTGAAAATTGTGTGGAAAAGGGCGAGGTAATTGAATTTAAAACTAAACACAATATTCTTTTGAATTTTATCTCATTTAATTAAGGCCACTTTCTTTATGGTTTTAAAAAGACAGTGAATACACATCCATTTCTTGTTTCATTATATTATTTCCTAATTTAGAAGGAAAAGAAAGAAATTTCATTATCACTCGCCTAACAAGAAACATGACATTACCATTTTTTTTTTTTATCATGGAGTAGAACAAAATTGAAATAAAAAAAATGCAAAATGTTCAGTTCTTAAAATAACAATTTCATTCCTTTTTTTATGTTTAAATTGCCTTTACAGTTTGTCCATGAACCATACTCATCTCAAACACATAGTAATAAGGATACGAAAGAAAATTATCGAGAAACGTCCAATAAACCGTCCACAACATTTAATTGTGTTGAACTTTCGTCTGAAAAACCTAATCATCACTTCGAAACCCTTCCTTCCAATACCAATACTACTACTACCACTACTACCACTACTACTACTACTACTATTGCTTATTCTTCTTCTAAGAAGAACGAGACTTTAAGACTTTCCTTAGCTCTGTCATCCCCAATAACACAAAGAAAAAACCAAACAACACCTCCAGCAGCATCATCTCCTTTATTATTAGTAGTAACTGCTAGTGAATATATAAATACCATCCATGGTGATGCTGTTAGTGAGGCTGGTAATGATGACGACGTTGTAATATCGGGACCAAATGGTTCGATAACGACAATGACTTTGGAAAATAATATTCTTATAGTAGAGACGGAAGAACGCAATGTAAGTTACAAAAAAGAATTTTAAATAGAAATTAAAGAAATCATTGTGTCTCTCTTTTATTGAATGTGTCTGTTGTGTGTGTCATGTTTTTTGTTCTTTTTGCGAAATGTCAAATTATAAATACAAAACATTATTGTATTTGTTGTACAGGTACATTTACTTTTTATACTAAATATGTATAAGTATGCTAACATGTCTTGTCGTCTTTTTTAAGTAGATAACAAAAGGAATTTAAAAAATTTTCTTTGCTTTGCTATACATACTTACATATGATTATAAACAATGTACGTACGTACCTGAATAATATACTATATTTACAATTTCTACTACCACTACTTACCATACTCTATACTGTCGTACTCGCTGCCAATATATAATTTTCATAATTTTTTGTTCTTGTGTTCTTATTAACAACAAAATTTTGTAAATAATAAAAACAGAGAAACAATTTTAATAACAATTTCCAGAAATGGGATTATTGCTTTTTTTTTTTAAATTTTTTTAAGGAGTCTACATGTACCTTTTTGTTGTATGTGTGTGTATTGGTGTTCGATTCTTCCAAAAGTTACAAATATTTGGACGGTTTTTGGATTTCGTTGTTTTTTCTTTTCGTTTCGTTCCAACACAAAAACACAAATGCACGTCATATCTTTAGCTTTAGGTGTATGTGTGTTTTTTTTTTAGTAAAAATAAATACATACATACATACTTTAATTTCTGGTAATACACTTTCGGTCTTTTTTTGTTAAATAAATTCTTTAACTGCGTATAACTGCTAAGGAATTGTTTTTTATTAATTTATACCTGTATTTCTTCTTCTTCGGTTATTTCATTACAAACTACTCGTAATTATTAAGAGGACATATTTTTAACTTCATCGTATTAAAATTAAGAATGCATGATTTTAACATAACGGTGTTATTGGCGATTACATGTTTTTTTTTGCATATTGGACCAGCACTCAGGAGATGATCTGTTCACATGCGATGCATTGTACTGGAACTAGAGGAACGGGATAGTAGTTGAAGCTTCACTATCTTACAACACTGCTTTTGGCAGGTTATTTGTTTTTACAGCAGTGTTGTAGAGTCTCTGATGTCAAGGAGACGTATTAAGTTTCGAAGTTTCGTTTTTAGCAGCCATTTTTTTGTAATTATTTTACTTCGCCGGTGCTACACAACACCTACGAAGGAGGGCGTTCTGATGTGCCTGTGGATTGGTTACACCTGAAGCCGTTACTGTTCAGTCGCCACTGAAACCGTCCGACAAAAACTGAGGCACACAAATGCACATCAGAAAAAACCCGAAATGTTTTCATGAGTCTGAAACTGGGGTTGAACTCAGTAGATTTTTGATTTGTAGTCAACGTGCAGACTACTTTAGCCATCGCCACCTTCGCTTTAGCAAAACAGCTCCTCATTTTAAAGAGTAAATTTAGAACCCATGAACAATTTAACAAAACAGCTCGACATGAATACAACACAAAGTACAAAAATTAAATAACAAGTATTAGAATAGAGAAATAATATGCAAAATATATGTTTAACGCTGTTTTTCACAATATCTGATTATTTTACAGCAAATATTTTCCAGAAAAATAACTAACTATCGTTTTGCTGAACAGGCGTTATTTAATTGACGGTTAACTTTCACCATCCTTTAGTTATTTAATACAACAATGCGGCAAAAAGTACGGCATTATTGTTTGTATTTGTTTACAAAAAAATATATTATAAAGACAGAAAATAGAAAATAATCTTAATGTACAGTCAACTCTCAATAGTTTGATATTTCTCAATTACATTATTATTAATAAAAATAATACATATATAAAGCTAATAATTTACATCTACTATATCTAACAACACGTGCAGTGTTCCGTTCCGTTCTGTTCTATTGTTCATTTTGGTCTGAATGACTTGATGGTAAATATTTTTGCTTCGTGCACCTTCGTGCTACAGAGTTGAAATTCACTATACGGGACAGTAAATAATGAGAAAAACATAAAAAGTTGTAATTTTTATCAGCGGGATTTGACCTTTTTTTGTATGCTTGATATACGGGTGCGCAATCTTCATAGATCGAGAGAGAGAGAGGGTACACTTCAATGAAGGGAATTAAACGGATTGCATCTGCGATTGATTTACTTAATTTTTAGACTTTTTTATTTGTTTTATTATTTACAAAAAGTCACAAATTGGATTCAGCTAATCTGTAACATGACATTCATTGACTGTTACGCGGTACGATGTTCGCCCGATCAGCCGTTGTTTATGGAAATAAAAATTATAAAATTTAAGAAAACGTAAGCACTATTATCGAGTTTCCAGTTTGTTTTTAAGAAGTGTGGTCCGAGGATCGTTTACTTTCAAAATTATAAGAGTTCTACATATTAAACTGTTAAGGAAATCTTGAGTTGGGCAAAACAAAGATTTTAATTTTAAATAGGTTAAAATAATTTTTTCATTGAAAAATTTTAGGAAAAAGCTTACAATTACAAAATCTGTCTAATTATAACAGAACAAGAAAACAATCAGAAATACGAGAAGTACGAAAAATGTAAACAACTTTTGACAGTGCGGCGATTAAATAATATTCAATCACATGTAGACCTGCATACATTTGAATAATTATACTATGAAACAAAAATATATATATATATATGTATATATATATATATATATATTGTGGTATATATATATATATATTGTGGTATACTGAAAGAAATGACGGAGTTTTATTAGCAGCAAGTTGGTTGCTGCTTAGATATTTCAAAAACAGAACGGCACAGGTCAGATATTGGTACTTAAAAATATTTAGTTATACATACTCGTACATACGTTAAAGCAATTTCTTATGGAGGTTTCACAGCAAGATTTTCTGTTTTCTGTTTCATTGAAATAATATAAATATTGCATTTCTATGTTTTTTTCGATTATTTTTTACAAGTGAGTATTTTTTTTGGAATTTATCAATTATAGTATGCTTATGTGTCGATTTTATTGCTAAATTGTTGTTATTAAAAATTAATCAGACATTGTGGAATACATTTATATATATATAGTATGCTTATGTGTCGATTTTATTGCTAAATTGTTGTTATTAAAAATTAATCAGACATTGTGGAATACATTTATACCTAGCGATTGTTAAAATTCGAATTAAGTTTTAATCAGATATTATGAAAAGGGCCGTAAGTGCTTGTGGAGGCTTAGCTGCCAATATCTTACAAATGAAATGTCTGACCGTAATTTTCTTCATAACTTTTCTTTCATATCAACATTTTATTATATAGTATGCTTATGTGTCGATTTTATTGCTAAATTGTTGTTATTAAAAATTAATCAGACATTGTGGAATACATTTATACCTAGCGATTGTTAAAATTCGAATTAAGTTTTAATCAGATATTATGAAAAGGGCCGTAAGTGCTTGTGGAGGCTTAGCTGCCAATATCTTACAAATGAAATGTCTGACCGTAATTTTCTTCATAACTTTTCTTTCATATCAACATTTTATGCAATATGCATATTTGTAAGCAAATATCCACTTTAGTTGTAAAACCATCACTAACGTTGTTTTTAGCAATAATTTTTTTTTTATTTAAATTCCAGATTTTAATTACCATATAATATTATAACTTCATTTCGCAAATTTTTTAAGCAGTAATAAATAATTCATTTATATTTTTTTATCAATAACATATTGGCTTCTTTCATTAATTCATCTAATTGTTATATATTTTTTTTTTATAATATTTTATCTCCTTCAATTTCAAGGATATTTCACGTGTAGCTAGAGAAACAAAAATGGACTACAACAAAGATGGTGTTTTTGTCGTTGAAGTCTCTCGTGGTATAGACTCGAAAGCAATTCCCGAAAGTCCCGTGACGGATGGAAAGGAGAAAATGCTTTCAATGTTTGAGACTAAACAGAACAATGGTGGGTTGGGCTATAAAATAACTAATGAGAAAAATTGCAGCAGTAATGAGAAGGTACAAATACATTCACCTCCTGTGGAAAATCAAGAGGAAGCGCCCAGAAGCTTGCATCAAATAGACGAGGTAGAAGAACCTATAAACTCGCCACAACTGAATGATAAAATTCAAGTAGTTAGTGACTTAGTGCTGAAGGCAAATACTGGTTTGTCGCAATCGGATTTGAGTTCCACATCATCAAGCGATTCCAATAAGGGATATTGTTATGGAAATCAAGAACTTTACGTAGTGGAAGAAAAAGCTTATGCAAATACCAGACCCAATGGAAGTGTGCTCTTAAAGTGCGATATTAAGGACGCTAAAGACGATGATCGTAATCCAGGCAGTGATCGTTATTTGGAACATTCACCAGCTAAAATGGAAGAACTGAGTAAAAATAAGGATGATATTTCAGAAAGTTTTAAAGATTGTAAGGAAAAGGAGACTGGGTTGAGTTCGGAAGAGTCCGCGCAACAGAAGCAAAACGATGAGGAGGAAAGAAAAATCGTAAATGCGAATTTTATTAAATATTCTTCACAATTGCAGGAGCCTGCAGCAGAACAAGCAGAAATCTTTGAAACTGAGGTAAAGTTGGCGCAAATAGAATCACCTATTGAAATTTCATACCAAATACAGAACTGTAAAATTCCGGTGGATATAGAGGTGCATGTAATTCCCGAACAAGACTTAAATTCCACAGAAAACAAAACTCCCAAAAATTGCACGTTATCCAATCATATTTTAGAAAATATTCAACTGGAAATTCTTCCCATAACTTCAGCCGACTTAGTTCAGGATGATATAGCTTTTGAGGTACTTCGAGACTGCTCAACTGCTGAAAGAAATTCCCTTCAAGATGAACAAAATGAAATCGTAGAGGAGAGAACAGATGCTCTGGAAATTCTTGAAGTTCCAGAAGAGTTTTCCGATAACGAAGCATTGCAGGATGATGTGACTTCAGTGAATGTTTTGGTCGTAGACGATCAAAGTGTAACTCTTCCCAAAAACGTTGAAAATTTAGAGACAAATAAAGAATCTTTTAATGTAGATCAGCTACAAGAGGAAAACGATGCAGATAAAGATAGAGCTGTTTTAGAAGAAAACTTACACGAAATAAGTTCTTTAATTAATTTAGAAGTAAATGGAGATTTAGAAAACAATAAACCTGAGATCGATAATAGCATGGGCGACATTAACAATGAAAATAACTCAGCACCCAACAAACGGATGGCGTTGCATTTGAATGACTCAACAGAAGCTGAACAATATGTAGAGATACAATTAAAGAGTACATTGAACATTAAAGAAGACGTCGAAGAAAGTAGTCATTCCAATGGACAAACATCTAGTTTAATTATACAAAATGGATACTCAGAGGCAGAATGCAATGGTAATTCTAAGCATGAAATGGAAAATGGTTATGATAGCATTTTACATTTGCCAGAACCACCACCCACCACAGATGATCAAACAAATACCGATTTAAGTGATCAGCAGCTCGATTCTTTACCACCACCACCTCCTCCGGAAATATTCAATTTAAAAGACTTGCCACCACCGCTAACCAATGGCATTGCAGATTCCCCACAAAGCGAAGACTCTAATCAGTACTATAATTCTTTACCACCTCCACCACCAACTACGCTAGAAGTGACACCCTCTGAAGATACTACTGCACCGACAAATGGCAAGGTTCACGCTTCACCCTTAACACCTCCAGCATCACCGCCACCAGCACACTATGCAAATAATCTACATGCTGGACTCTGTTCACAGCCCATTGCTGTGGATGTTAATGGTAGTTAATGCATCAGACTGATGTAGCTCACAAACTAAAATTATATGAAACAGAAAACCAAACAATAACTGACTGAGGAGTTTTTAAATAAACACAATTTTTAAAACATTAATAAAGTAATAAATAAATAATGATTTATAAAATGTAAGCCATTTAAATATTTAGGTAGGCAGTTACACGGTAAAAGCAACGAAAATAATAAAGCAAAATACTGAACTGATTCACAACATAACACGGAAATAATTACGAACAAAAGGAAACGGAAGCGAACGAGTAGTAGGTAGACCATAAGTTTTTACAGCAAACTCTAAACAAACACTTAATTATTAACGGTAAATATAATATGTAATGAGAAAAAAAAAAACAACAGAAACAAACACTTAATAAACTGCTGCAAGCAGCGTGCCAAATAACACATGTATTCCCACACCCTTAAAACACAAATATTAATATAACGTTTTAAATAAATGAATTTTTTTATCGCAAAAAATGCATTAAAATACAATATTTTAATGTCAAGAAAGTAAATTTAGGGGCCTGATCTGTGTTCTTCGTGAAATCACTCGGTATTGGCCTGCATTGTTGATGCCAATAATAATTTACAACAACAACAATTCCTTTATAATTTCGAGTGGATTGCCTTTTCGTATTATACAGAACACAGCAGATAGTTTTCATTTACAAGGAAAAAATTAATACGTAAATATTGTATGATTTCTAATTAAATTAAAACCGAACCACACTAACTCCTCTTGTTAAACTAATAAAACCCTTAAAAATTTTGTCACTTATTTTTATTCAAAGAATTTGTTGTTAAATATATTTAACTTAAATTTTCAAATAATCCAAATACGTATTGTCTAATTGTTTTCCAGCGTAGTCTAGTGTTGCATTCCAAAAAAAAAAAAAAAAAAAAGAACGAATTGGAATTAAAAGTTTTACCATTTACAGTCGAAGTACTTTAAATAAAAATCCCGAAAATCCGTTTACACTATTAATGTCTATGCTATTTAAAGTAACCACAATTAAAGAAAAATATTTCATTAAAACTATTGAGTATTTAACAATATAAATTAATTTGCCTACAGTCAGTCGCAAAAGTGTAAGCGAATTTACACTTATACAAGCTTAACATATACATCAGCCGTAGGGGATAAGTTGACGAAATTATTTATTTGGTGATTTGATTTGTTTCAATATTGAAGATCTTGACCGTAAAGCATTTTTGAGAAAATTTCTACATCAAGTATGCGTATTATGTTGATTAAATGTAATCTCGAAAATGCTTATGAGTTATGAGTTTTTGACATCGAACAGATATTTGAAAAAAAAAAACGAAACTGGTTATGAAATACTAGGGGTCTCTTTCATAAAAAGAAAAAATTTTCTTTTCCACGAACCTAAATAGTAAAATATAAGAAAGTCTGGTAACGCTTTGATATTTCGTATTACAATAAAATTAAAAACGGCCAATGCAAATTGATACCAGGTCAACTCAGTAGTACAACAACAACCAAAAATCATTGTGTACTATCAAAAAAATTCATAAAATTTTTTTTTTTTTTTTTTTTTTTTTTTTTTTCTATCTAGGACCAGCACTCAGGGGATGACCCCTACACATGCGATGCATTGTGCTGGAACTAGGAAATCAGGTTATGGGAAGGAGGATAGAGGGAGTAGTGTGAATGGACATTTGATTTGAATTTTCCCACGTCATAAGTGACAGGAAAGACCTCGGCAGGGAGTTTGTTCCACATACGCGATGTTCGGCCGAAAAATGAGTTCTCCCTGTAATGCGTAGTGCGGTTCGCTGCCAAGTTGACTACAAATGGATGTGCTCTTAATGATGAACGCGACGTGCGCGTGAATGATCGGGTTTCGGGAACAAGTTCCCTGATTTCATTACAACACATCCCATTATAGTAACGATAGAACAACGAAACGCACCCCACGTTGCGACGATGCTCAAGAGAGTTAATAGAGTTGGCTACCCTACTATCTCCTATGAGTTACTTCGCTCTCTCCTGGACCCGGTCGAGTAACTTCAAAATAGTCTTTGAAGCACCGGCCCAAACATGAGAGTTGTATTCCATTTTCGGTCGGATGTAGGCGGTATAAATAGTGAGGAGATCAGATGGGGTGAAGTATGTCTTGCACCGTCTTAAAAAACCGAGGCACTTGAATGCTTCTTTTGATACCTGAAAAATGTGCTCAGTCCATCGAACATCGCACTGAATTTTCATGCCAAGAACATCAAGAGCTTCTGATTCCTCGATGTTTATACCGCCCATAATTACAGATTACAATTTGACATTAAACAGTGATAAATAGTCGGCCAGCTGGGCTAGTGAGTTCACCTGTTATGACTCCGCCTTGAAAACGGCATTACAATATGAATTGATGTTTTTATATAGAATTCGTGAAACATGGTCTAAGAAAGTTCGGGGCTTATTCAATAACACATATTTTAATAACTTTCGACATCAAGGAAACATTTTGGCATATTCATTCAATAAATGATTCCACAGAACTTAAAGTCGATCGAATAAATAGCCAAATCTAAATCAACACGTCAAGCGTATCGTTTTCGAGTGCTTAGCTTGAATGCTTGACAACCTCCTTCTTTGTCAATATCGAGATTTCCAATTGCAAAGCGTTGACTACGCGCTATTTGGGTTTGCTTCATACATATTGTATTAACGTGGAAGTTTTCACTGCGCTGATTTATGTTTGGTTAAAAACACCTCAAACTTGTATAATGTAAATTGTTTGTCAACCGAAAAATACGTATAGACGAAATAGCACGACTGGGCACTAATACACAGCTGTTTGACGTGTTTGTTTGATCATCTCCAAGGCCCTTAAGGACTGCAAAGCATGTTGGGGATGCTCATGGCGAGTAGTAAGCATGTTGTCTCCGCAACCAGTTTTGTCTGAGTTTTTTGTTCTACAGTAGAGTACTGTCAGTGTTATTTGAAAAATAAAATGTCGGCAAAGTAAAATCAAAGAACATGCAACTTCGTCGGGATTTCAGGAATAAAAAGTCGGTGGTAATAAATTTAATGCATCGCCTTTACCTTACACAAATTAATGCATCTAGAAAACACCAGTAACGCTGCAAGAGCAACTTGTAGAGCAAATTAACCGAAACGCGCAACTTCAGAAATAAATCCTATTCCACTTTACCACCTATCTTTAATTCTGTACACTATACCATTCTAATAATTGCAGTCGGAATGCGTTACATATGTAGGGGGAATGCCATGGGCACTGGTCTAAGATACAAATCAGAGGTAATAATGTCAAGTGATGCCCTTCGTTGCGGTGAGATATATATTCAGTAGTTACGATCTGGAATTTTGATGAAGTCATATCATTTCTGAAGCGCAGAGTAGTAAATTAATTTATATGCAACACAAATATTAAAATGAAATATAATTAATTGAACAAAATTATTTTACAAACTCTATATATAGCTTGCGGATATATTTTTTGGCTTGCTATGCAAAAATTGCAATAAAATTAATATTTCTAAATTTTTACGAAATCACCATGTACTAAAAATATTGTTGATTTCATCCATCGTTGTGTTGCAATATTTAAGTCTGCATTTGCATATATAAAAATTTTTTGGGTACGAATTCAGAATTTTATATTTTGTTTAAAATAGAATGTACTCCACAATATAACAAAGTAAAATTCCATTAAATGCCAAATAACAACAAACAAAAATCCCATATAATTTTACAATTTATATTTATAGAATAATAAAGAATAAACCTTATGAGAATAAAATAGTAAAAATACATTTATACAGAATTAATGAAAAAAAAAAAAATAAATATACTTGTATAACCATACAAAAGTATGACTTTAAATGGAATATTCAAATAAAATAATTTAAAATATAACACATTCATACGTTAGCAAGGTAATTGATATGGTCAAATAGACACCATTATATATACATACATAAAATACTCATAACAAAAAAAAAAACAAAATAAAAATAATAAATTAAAAAGAAAAAGTTTTTTATGTAGAAAAATCTTGTCATAAAACAATGGGAGGGAAATAATTTTGTGTGTGTTTTTTTATAATTCATTTTATAAATGGTTCATTTATACTACTGTTTTTTTTTAACACATACACATATACATGAATATATACATATACATATACATATACACAGCATTACAACCCAGCAAACACGAAGTCAAACATTTGGAATAAAATGATTTGATATCAAGCACAATTTAATATCAAAAGTTTTTAAAAAATCATTCTCATTTTCATATCCAACCTTCGTGTTTGTTGGGAACTAAAAACACAATCAAATATACTCACTGACAGTGGCACACTCGAAAATTGAAATATTATGCAGCCATAAAACAATTTTCCTCCATTGCATATATATGTATGTATATGTTTCATACATACATGAAATACTCATCTGTACATACACAAGCAAAGTATATTTGTGAAACTGTGCCACAATGTATAAATACATATATAAAAATATAAAACTTTAACAATTGAAAAAAGCGAAATATTTATTATTAATACAATATATGTATTTGTTGATTTATACAATTAATGGGTATTATGTGCAACCGCCGTGCAGAATATAAAGGAATCACTTTTTTGGAGTGTTCGTTATTTCATAAAGAAACTCTAAATTTTCATACAATGACATCAAGAACGGAGGAAAATTGGTGTACATCAGGAATATTTCAACAATGATAAAAACGATATCACAACAACTTTTGGGCTTTTATTACTGCTTTCCACATAAACCAACACTAAAACATTAGCCAAATGACCACCCATAAAAGGATTGCAAGTATATAAATTCACATTTATATATATATTATATATTTATATATATATATATATTAGTATATAAATTCTTCATCTATTCCAAAACCTCCAATATGTAGACGCAATATACTATAAGCAATTCTTTATTGTCGAATATTAATCGAAAAATATATTGATTCTTCTCCTTACAAAAGCAGTTGTTCGAACAATGCACTTGACTAATTATTATTACATGACTCTACAATATCATGTAAAGATATGCATGGTAGCTATTTGAATAATAATTCAAATTTATTGGAAAAGGATTTGCTATTGGCTTATTCAATACTTTTTAAAAACTATTTGAATTATGTTTTTGAGTCGGAGCGATAACAATAAGGCTTTTTAGGCAAAGGCTGGTATTCCTGCATCACGTTTAGAAAATTATCTAAATAAACTTCTTGGTGATGGAGTGAATTTTATAATCAATTAAACTTAAGTCATCTGAATTTGTAGATTATTTGATGTCTTCAGGAATACCTCCAATAGTACACATTCAAATTCTTCACAAAAATTAATATCTCGAACTTCTATTTATTTAAGGAATTTATTTGAATTGTTTTTATCTCTTAACATTTTTGGAATATTAATTATTAAATTATATTATTAATTATATAATTATATTATTAATTATATTAATTATATAATTAATAAATATATATCAAAAAATATAATAAAAAAGGTCAATTAATAATATAATTAAAAATTAATTATATTATTTTTTTATTAAATATTTATTTCCAAACATTTAGAAAATTCACAAGTTTTTACTTACGCTGAAAAAATGTTTAAAATTTTTGTTTAATCTGTTTTAAACAATTATTAGGAATAAAATTCTAAGATAAGTTTTTGTGTCTTTAATTATTTGAAAAAAAAAATTCTTTCAATATTCTGTGCTCACATAATAACCCAATTTAAACTTGCACAACAATACACTTATGCAGTTATACATTCCCAATACAATCTGAAATAATTTACTGATTAATATAATTTCATGTTTTTTTGCTGTCAATTGTTGACTTTTATGCAACTGATTGCAATAAAAACACATGCAAACACTTATATTTTTCCTTGCCTGTATGTGTTGAAACGTAGAAAAAATTTCAAAATAAAAAAGATTAATAAATAACAAATATTATTATAATAAATCAATTAGTTTTCATGATCTTAAAGAAAAATCTAAAAAAATTTTTATTAATTAGATAAATAGTGACAAAAAATATTATGATTATAAAATTAATAAATAATTGGTAAAATACTTACATGTGATTGTTATTTAAATTTGTATAATTAAGTTAAAAAAATAAAATTAAAACAAATATTTATTATTGAAGAGAACGGTACGAAGAGATACATTTGCTAAATAAAGAAGTGAAGAAAATGATTAAAATAGTAAAAAAATATTGTTTTATTTATTTCGGAAAAAGTATTAACTGAATTGTGGACGTATTTTTTATTTTTTTTATCTAGAACCAGCACTCAGGAGATGACTCCTACACATGCGAAGCATTGTGCTGGGAACTATAGGAAAGGGATAGTAGAAGAAACGACAGGAGGTGAAGCTTAATTAATTATTTTGGAACTCTGCTTTTAGCACTCTGCCGGTGCTACACAATATCGACGAAGGAGGGCGTTCTGATGTGATTGTGGATTGCTATCAGCTGAAGCCGGTATTGCTCAGTGACCAGTGACTATGCCTTCGCCACTGAAACCTTCCGACAACAACTGACACACAAAGACACACTAATACACATCAGAAAAATGCGAGATGTTTATTTTTATTTTAAAATTTTTTTGTCTGAAACTGGGGTTGAACCCAGGTCTGTTTTTGGTTGTCTAGTCAACGTGCAGACTACCATCCATCGTGCCATCGCCACCCCCAGTATACAAACATTTATTTAATTATAATTTCAGTTGGTTAATTATTCCAGCTAAGTCACAAGAAGCTCTTTTCACGTTTTTATATCATTTTCAATGCTTTCGAGTCAGTACAGTTTTGCTTAAAAATTATGAATTGGAGGTGGTCTTTCCTTAATTATGCCTTTAGAAAACTCATATTGAATCTCTACTTAGAAATTCGCAGTGATTTTTAGCCTTCCGTCTTCAAATACAATAAGGTTCTATAGACCACACAATTATTTAATTGCATTAAAATTTAAAGAAAAATTTTTAGGTAGTTCGTGAAGGAAATAACAATCGAACATCATACATTTCACAACAGCATCGTATGATATGATAATATGAGATAATTCGCAACACATCGAGAACTGTTGTATATTTATGATAAAATCTTTTCTCCCACAAAAGACACCTTGTTAAAATAAATGTCTTACCAGCATTGTAATAATGCTAATTATTATTGGATGAAAGTGTAACAGAATATACGAAAAAGTGGGACACCATTAAAAAATATGTTCGTAGGAATAAATCGACGAACAAATAGGAATAAATAATAAAGCAGATAACGAAGTTAATCCAACAATTGTTTTATTGCAATTTTGGAAAATATACACTTGCTGCAATATCCATTTTGTCTTTAAAAATGCCTTTTTCATAAACATATTAACAGAAACACAAATCGACAGATTGCGGATTTATCGAATCCCAGTTAAAAACATTTTTTTATGAACTCTTCTTTTGACAACAATCTCTAATAACGTCTCTATTTACAATTTATATCACTGACATATCAAAATTAACAATACAATCTTTTCTTACTTTTCTTCCAAAAAAAAATTAAATAAGGGTAATTTTCCCTATTTTATAATAAAATTTTTACACTCTACCTATACGAGGAAAATTTTTAAACTATCTCTGATACCCACATGAACTTTGTCTGCTAGAGCTGTGAGTACCAAAAAAAACACATTTTTTACGAGGTATTACCAACAGTATATTCATATGGTATGTAAAGTGTGTTTCATTTCACTTTTTGAGAGTAAAACATTTAAAAAAAAAAAAAAAACCAAACTGCACGTTTTTAAAAAAATTATGCATTTTGTGTTTCAAAAAAACCCTGTCCGTATGAGTAATATAAAAAAGAGCAGAGAGTTTTTAGTTTTGTGATATTTAATTTCACATGAGTACTAAAAAAATTATTAAAAAAAAATGGTAGTTTAAATAAAATGAAAAAAAAAAAACTTCAAATAGATTAATAAAAATCAGAATTCATTTAATGAAACTAAAAAAATTTAATAAACAATAACAGTAATACCATATTCACACGGACAGCAATATTTGTGGTTCGCTCTTTTTTTCGTGGTTCGTACCCCGACGATGATTGAAACTATTTGGTTCGCCAAACAAAATTTTCAGAGCGAACAATGTTGGTTCATTTTGAATCAAGTACGAACCGCAACGAAATTAGTATTGTCTCTAATTTGGATAATAAATTTTTGTTAGTTTATATGAACTAACTAAAAAAAAAAATAGAAATAAAATAAACAAAAAATAAGTGTGTAAAAACATTTGGAGAATATAATTAATAATATACATATTCATATGTATAAAAAATGCAAAAAAAGACATTACGAAAACGAATTGCGAACATGAACCAAGTACAGTTGTGTGAACACCATGCTTGGCAATCGTGGTTCAGAGAGTAAACCAATTGGTTCATACTGCCGTGTAAAATAAAAGTAAAATAAAGTAAAATAACATACATAGTACATATACATACAGTATATTATATATCCCTTAATTATGAATAGGGTTTGCATTTTAATAAATGAAAAAAAAATATTTCTCTATTGTGCAACATTGAACTTGATTAATCTCAATTAATGAAAATCTGTTATGAATGTGAAATTTTGCGTGTATCTCATACGTAAAAAAATAATAATAATTTAAGTAAAGTAATTCATGAATATTTATTTATTATCAGTGAAAAATAATCCATCCTTATTATTTTAGGTTTGTTTCAATTTTAAATCTTTCGATTCATAAAATGTTCTTGAAAACCTGTATGGTTTTCTGCCGTTATTGGTCCAGTGGTAGTATATAGTTTGAAGAATTTAATATTTCCGTATATTTTTGATCTTCTTCTTTTATGTGAAAGATCTAACAAGTGGAAATCGGAATCATCTAAAAGGGTTTTATAAAACATCTTATAAGTACAGATGTATATTGACGATGTAAAATGTTTTAAAACTTTAAAAACTTTAAAATTTACAAATGAAAATGAAAATCACATGGAACAAATTTATTTTAAAGTAATATGATGTGATGGAACTTATAAACTAATTCTTTTTATTTATAATATAAACCACTTTCATTATTATGGACATATACAATATTTTGTTTACAGGGTGGCTCAAAAGTTAATGGGGTTAAAAATTTTATAACTTTTTCGTTTATACATATTTTTCACACTAAGTATAGAAAATAATGTCACTTAAATGGCTCCCGGCTTCAGCTTCGAAATTATGGATTTGTTTAGAGCATTTTTCATAACATCTTTCAAAATTTGTGGCTGTAGAGTACGAATTTCTGCAATAATGTTGACATTGAGTTCAAAGATTGTCTCGTGCTTGTTCATATATACTCTTCATATATAGTCTTCAAATAAGCCCAGAGAAAATAGTCAGGTTCTGAGAAATCTGACCCAGTTAATTTCCGAATTTCTGGAAATTATTTGGGTGTGAATGCTATACTTAACTTCCAATAGATTTTAAAGTAAGTGCCATATCTGCTAGTACGGATAAAACACTAACAGCAGATATACCATGGGGATGAAAAACTTCCTGGCAACAAAAAAATTAAACTAAAACTAACTTTAGTTTTTCCAGATTTTATATTTTTTGCTCCTTCCGTTAGACTTGCATTACCAAATTTAAACGAAAGCAAAATTAAAAAAAATAATATGGAAATACTGCCACTGTAGAGATAATACTGCCATTTCGGAATAATACCGCAGCAACGGGAAAAATATTGTAAATTTTGCTTCCGCACAAAAAAAAAACGTTCTGCAATTTCGGAACGGCCCAAGTAATGAGTAATTGTTTTCAAAGATCCAACGAAATGTTGATTATTCATTTCTCTACAACTTTTTTCCAAAAGCTTCTATTTAAGTTTAATTATAAAATTAACTTATTTAGAATTGTTTATTACTTGTAAAAGTTGTTTCGTTACTCAACTTAAATCTTCAAATATATACAGGGTAAAATCATATGATGGTATATTGTTATGAACACAAGTAAATCGTTTTTCCAACAATAAACTTTTCTGTGTGCATTTTTCATTTTGTTTGTTTATCCATAAATTGATGCCACATTTCTATATCAAAGATTTATTTCCAAAACTAATAAATATTGTGGCATTTTTGGTATGTTATATTCATACAAAAGCTACACTATATACTCGAATGAACACGCATAACAGAGGGAGAAGATATTTGACAAATTTTCTTCTACTAGAAAAGCCATAATTTTGTGGTTTTTCCACAATGACACTTTAGAAATAACACACATTTGCATATGCACTCTCCCAGTCAAAGAAAACTGTTATTTATAATCTTTTCAAAACTGGCAAATAAAAATGCTGTTAGTTGAAGATAAAAACATAAATTTTGCTGGGAAATTAAAGTTTGCGTCCATGTGTAAAGAATTTCGATAATTTTTGATACATTAAAGTCTATAAATTTCAGCATCAAAATCATTTATGTCTACGACAGCAAAGTCGTTTGTTTATTAATGCTTTTAATTTACCGCTCCAGTATGCACAACAGTATTATATAAATTTATCGGCTGCCATGGAGGACAAAAATAGAGAAATTTCTGTTCAGATGGCTTAAGAGTTGGATTAATCGCTTGTGCCGTGAATTATCATTTCATTTTATCTTGTCAGAGTTAAGTACAATAAAAGAGTATTAATGAAATGTTTTACGCTAACACCGAAATGGAAATCACATATTCCTGGTATTAGCGGTATTAGCAAAATGTTAAAAGATCTGAAAATTTGTAAAATACTTGTACTGCGTTTAACTAAATTTATAAGACAACAAAAAATAAAACAGCTGAATAGTATCAATTTTATATATGAAAAAGATTAAAAGAACTCATTTAAAATTAAGTGCAGACTTAGATGCTGTTTCTCTAATAGAACTAGTACTGGTATGTACAAAATGGATATAAAAAACATCAACAATTTTGAGTGGTTTTCATATAAACTTTTTGCACACAAGTACTACTTGTGCTAAAAAAAAACACCAGCTTAACGAAAAAAAACTATCTTGCAGAACTTTGTCAGACCCAAGAACTTCTAACTTCACAGCGTCACTTAATAAAAAAAAGGGAGAAACAAATTTTTAAATATAAAGTATGAATATAAAATATACATGAATGAAATACTAAAGACAAATTAAAAAATTCAAATAAATAAAACGTAAAAATCACTTCTTTGAATACTTAAAGTGTTTATAATAGAATTTTTTCCTGCATAATAATTAAAAAATAATTTTTAAATAAAAATTCTTATTCATTTTTATTATTTTTTGTTTTAAGAACGATTATTTATATATGTGTCTGTTATGCTGTAGCTGGACTATATGTACATTTCAAAATCGTCAGTAGAACTTTAAGCAAATTCCTACAAAAGGTTAATATATTACATATGTTTCTAAAAGAACTCCTCCCCAAACACTTTTGGGAATAGCGAAATATATACACAAAATAAATTAAATATCTTGCTAAAAAATTGTCTTTATATAACAAACATTTTATTATGCGATTTAATAATAATTTAATAGTTTTAACCCTTATGTGAACAACAAAGTTACCCCGGTACCTTTAGCACTTTCATCTTGTTTTTTTTAATGGAAGCAGATGGTTCTCATACTTCAAACTTCGTGAGAACTCCTAACTATTGAAATAATTTAAATTATCATTACTTTTAGGCTAAAAAAAATTATATTGAATTGGCGTGTTAGTCCAATTTATTTCTTACACCCTTAACAGTACGGCAAGGTACCCGGGTACCTTCATACATTATATATGAAAAAACTGTTATAACAAGTTCAATATTATTGAAAGATTCCTAAAGCAAAATAAGATAAAGTCGTTATAAATATTTTATACTTGGATATTTATTTACAGAAAGAGAAACTAAAACAAAAATAATAATTTTTATTCATATAAACAGAAAAATAAGAAAAGAGAAATATGAAGTTACAAACAAATTCTACTGATTACTTTGCGAAAAATTTACACATATTGCGTAGTTTGTTGAATGCTGATTACAAATCGGTTTGGAACAAGAGTGATAAGATTTAAGTGATTTACTTTGTTTCATGTGTAGTTTCGAGCACAAGTGACAGCTTCCTACTACTGGAGTACGTCCGCTTTTAGCAGTTTTTTGCAAAGCAGAAATATTTGATGTTAAAACCTCAAAATCTTTTCCAAGCACACTTTGTAATGCTGATTTGACAGTTGATTGGGCAATAACTTTCGGGTTTTTAGCACGTTTTTCAATGTTTTTTTTTTACATAATTCAACACTCAGTTCTTTCACATATTGTCTGCGGCGGTCTGTGGAACGCTACTGTGTATTGTTTTCTATATATATTACATAGGACGCCAATGCAGCTATATCTATTGCATTATAAAATAATGATAGTGGCCTTCGACTTGTTCTGCGTTTGCATGTGTATTCGCCTAATAATTTATCCATGTTGTTTATTTTAAATTGTAAATCTCGGAGTTATTTTCCGAGATCAAGAATATATTTTTCTTTAAAAATGTTAGTTTACCATAATTTTTCCATATACATAGGTACCCGGGTACCTTGCCATGCTGTTGAAGGTGTTTTTTTTTTGGTATTCACATAAGGGTTAAGAAAATACAAAAATATTACAAACATTTAATTAGCATGATTGATAATGGTAAAAAAAATTCAAATTTCTGTGCACAAGCGAAACTTGTTGTCCGGTACCAGGAGGCCAGAGTATGAAAAATAACGGCATATATTTTTCCCAAGTAGAAATTATAACGTAACTTAAGTACGCAACGCATAGTTATGTCAGTCTGGGAAAATCAAATTTTCAATACGTCTTATTTAAATTTAATGACTTTCTGATTCTGTCCGTTTGGTAAACGAAAATTATTTTTTTTATGCATGCGAATTTAAAAAATGAATAATAAAGCGTGCAACTGAATAAATTAAATAAATAAATACCAATAAGATATTTATTGCCACTGTACTCTACATTTGGAATAGTGCGCTAGTTTGGGTATTCTAGCAGAGGCTGTGGTCAGGCTTCACCACAATAAATAAAATACTGTGGTACTATGATCCCCAACAAAAGAGACAGTACGATTTTAATTGTATGTGTTATATTTAATGAATAAAAAAATAAAATAAAAATAAATACAAATCAATATGAATAAACAACGTATGTGAAACGTGGTTAAAATTTTACGTTCCGGCTATTTATACTGGTTCACATATGCATGGTTTGCATATGTTTCTTTTAGATTTTATGCACTACAATCTACAGGGTCTGATTTGGTCCTGGTGCTGTAAATATGAATAAAAGTTTCTTTCCAATGTTTGTCACGGCCCCAGATAGGAAAAGTTAAATATCTTTAAATTTTTCCAGAGAAAACAAAGCAGTTCAGGAATGCATAAAAAGTAAATAGGATATAGAAATGCTATCTAGTTACAAAAAAAATTGTAAAATGCCTGGTAACATTTTTTAGGTGAGAAATTTTAGCTGTTCGATAGTAGACCTATCACCGTATATCTGATTAATATTAGGTAAAATAAAAGCTCATACAAGTATTATACACATATTGATGTATGTATAACGTTTGGACACTTACAGATTGAAATATATTTTTTTCTTTCTTTAAGCGCTTTCCCGTCATACAAATGGCGTCCTTGTACCCGTCTCCTGGAGTCTTCATATATGACAAATTCATTAGTGAAACAAGACTTGTTTTTATCTCAGTTTTATTCATTATTTTAATAATTTTATTTCATGCGACGCCACAGAGGCCGACCATTCCATTTTATTTATATATTTTTTTTTTTTTATAAGAATAAATTTGAATTTAAATAGGAATTACATTCATGCATATTTCACACTTTGCAACAGCCAAGAAATGGTGGGATGTAGAAACAAAAATTTTCATTGTGAAATATATGCGGTCTCACAGAGGTAATTTTGTCGTCGAAGGGAAGTAAGTTTCCAAGACAGTGTTAAAGAAGAACTATTAAAAAAGAAATCATAAAAAAAGAAGAACAATTTTAGCCCATAGTGTTATAATTTGTAATTTTCCCACTGAATAACTTATAAAAGGAAAACTAAAACGGAAGTGAATATTTTATATTCATTTAATGTTCATGTGACAAGGGTATTCTCAATTTGGCCATTTCATTTAATATTTTTTTTCATAATTTACATTTATTAATGTGTATGAATAGTACTTTGCTAAAAGTCAGAATTTTCTTTTTTCTTGCTGCTTGTGTTCTCTTGGCTATTTTGATCTTGTAGTTTAAGTTTAATCCTCCGTTTGAATCTGTGAATGCCTGTTAATGAATACTTTGTAATCTATTGGAATTCTTTCACGTTTTGTTAAGAATTAATTTTTTCTGTAGTAAATGTATAGTGAGGCATATATGTATATGAGTTTATGAGTGGTAGAAGCGTTTCCAAAATGACCTTGAAGTAGTCCTGTGTTCGATAACAATTTCGGACTAAGTCTTAAAAACATTTCGCATTTCGTCTGATGTGCGTTAGTGTGCCTTTGTGTCATTTTGTGGTGAAAGGTTTCAGTGGCGAAGGGGTAGTCACTGTTAACTGAACAGTTCCGGTTTCTGCTGATACTGGCACATCAGAACCCACTCTTTCGTCTGTATTGTGTAGCACCATCGGCAAATTAATATAATTACTAAAAACAAAACCGCATAGACATGAGTTTATAGATATTAATTCGCGACTAAGCATTCTGGCTCCATATCGTTTAAAAACTAAAAAGAAAAACGTCAAAACATGTGTAACGTTAGCGCCTGCCACTGGCAATGAAAACAGCTGAAAATTTTATAATATCAAATGGGGCATATAAATCAACATAGTAAAAAAATTTTCACAATCGGCCTCTGAAACCGTGTGATATTAAATTTAATCGATTATTAATTTTAAATGAAAATACTGGTCTGTTCTGCATAACAGATTAGCTGCTGTATTCATAAATTTTCTTTTGGTTTATAAGAAGTTGAGTAGCCAAATTTTCATACAAAATTCAATGAATGTACCTTTTATAAATTCAAAAATATTTTATGAATACGGCCGTAGATGTTTATTTCACTCTATACAAGTAGTTAAGAATATGTAATTTGGTTTGTAAATAAATTTTTATATTATTGAATTTGATGTCAAAAATCAGGTAATTATTTCGTAAAGTAATTGTTTGAAGTAAAGTAAAGTTTTAACCACCGGAATTAGTTCAACATATTTCCGTTTCACATTACTTTCGTTTTGTCTTACGTTCTTAAAATATTTTTGCTTTTTATTTTATTTCGATTAAGCGTGGAAATCAATATTCTGATTTTCATTTCAAGAGTTTCTTATTGAATTTTTATGATTCTTTTTTTTACATCTGTACTTCTATCATGTCGTTAAGTTTCTTTCATTATTCCTTCAAGCCAAGTTATGAAAGAAGTTGTCAATATTTATTATTATTATTATTCTTTGTCAAAGTAGATATGACCATGTTGATAGGAACAGAAATGGTAGATACATTTGTATTACATTTATAATATTTTTCCATGACAAGGAATACACTTTATATTTCTGCTTTTTATTACTTTTTTTTATCAGACAAAATGGTGCCTGAAAATGGTGGTGTTTTTATTTTTGTTCTTCTCCTTTTTGCAAACAGAAAGCAATAACATTTCGTAATCTTAAAATATTAAAAAAAACATTATTTTTCTATTTAAAATTGAGTTTACATTACATTTCTAATTGTATTTCTTACATCCTATAGGTTTGTCTCTATATCTCATGTAATTTAAACTTCATTGTTAAGACTGACTTACTGAATCTTTGAATACTGGAATTATCTCTTGGATAACGTTTGTTATTTTTTTTTATCATTTGGTATCGAACTCTTCATCGTGGTGCAAACATTTTACAAATTGTATAGAGTTAAACCGGTCGACGACTGATGTGATTTGTTTATAACTCCCCGATTTTTACAGTTTTTTATTTTATTTTTCTAGTAGGTACTGAACAATTTAATAAAATATTATAATGTCATTATACTCAACGCAAGAACGTGAAAAAATTGTTCAATTTTATTATGTTTCCGAATGATCAATTGTTATAATACAAAGAAAGTAGCGTTAGCGTTTTAAACCTGCAACAGCTCTCATCAGAAGAATTTTAATTTCCCATTTTGAGAATCAGGGTTAAGTAGGTAATGAACCATAAAGAACTGTTGCTCCCCTCGGTCACACTGGAGACGATGTAGATGCTGTACGTGAAATTGTGCAAACGCATCCTTCTGAGTCTGCTCGTCAATTGGCTCTAGAATTATTTCCTAAGCACATTGACATTTAAACGGACATGTTAATAAACAGAGTGAAAATTCTGCGAGAACTTTTTGATGACGAATAATTAAAAAAAATTACGTTTTTTTTTTATGTTTCTTTAAGGAACGTGTTTATTTCGACAAATCACAAAACATTGAGCAACTTAATATTCGTGCAGAAAATAAAGCCAAAAACATTGTGAAACGTAAGGCGAAAAGTCCTGAAAAGATCCTTTAAGTGACACAGGGAAATTGGAAACGATTTATTGGACGTAATTTTTCATATTTAGCTGAAAGAAGATTTTATGAATAATAATTTCATTAAAACAAAATGTAAACATCAAAAGAGTTCTAAGCATTTCAAATCAGTTAGTCGATTTCGGCCAACCGTGTATTTCATTTAAGGGATTTTTTTTTAAATATAATTAGAATATTTCTTAATTCTGTGTTTACTGTAATTTTTAATAAATTTTTACTGAGAAAAACTTGTTGCTCTCAATTCAATTGATTGATTTATACCGGAAGAAATTTTTTTTTTGATCTATATTTGACAATTAATATCTGTAAAATATTGGCAAAATATATACATTACAATCAGTCATTTATTTTCAAGTATGATGGCAAGAACATTCAGCATTTACTTACAGTATGTAAGGCCTTCAACGTATCACAATAATATTTGACAGTAAATAATGAAGTGTCAAATGACGTCCGGCATGTGTGTGAGTTTTGAGCGGCATCCCATCAAAGAATAATTAAAATTTTAGAAGCAGCATTTCTTTCATACCTCCAAAGCTGCTGATGTTGAATGCTGAAGTAGTTAGCAGCACGTTGACTACAAAACCACAAAGTCCTGGGTTCGAGCTCAGTTTCGGAATAAGTCATAGACAAATTTCGTATTTTTTTGATGTGCATTAGTGTGGCTTTGTGTCAATTACTGCCGGAAGGTTTCAGTGGCGAAGGGATAGTCACTGGTGACTGAACAGTACTGTCTTCAGCTGATCCCAATCCACAGGCACATCAGAGCGCCCTTCTTCGTCGGTATTGTGTAGCGCCGTAAGTAAATAAAGACAGAATATAATATATAAAAATATATATATAAAGGGTGGTTAAATTTCAAGGGCCGATGTTGATTTTGAATAAAACACAAACTATTTAAGAAATTATTGTAATTTTATTTTATTATGATATATTGGTATTACTCAATTATGTATGGAACAAAATATCGGCCAAATGGGCGCCGCGACCACGGCAACAGTGGATGATCAATTTTCGAAGAAAATCATCTTCAGTGATGAGGCACATTTTCACCTCAGTGGATTCGTCAATAAACAGAATTGCCGCATTTGGGCGAATGAGAATCCAAGAGTGATTGTCGAAAAACCAATGCACCCACAAAGAGTGACTGTTTGGTGCGGTTTATGGGCTGGCGGCATCATCGGGCCGTATTTTTTCCAAAATGAGGCCGGTCAGGCAGTTACTGTGAATGGTGTTCGCTATCGTGAGATGATAACGAACTTTTTATGGCCCGAATTGGAAGATATGGATGTGGACGATATGTGGTTTCAGCAGGACGGTGCCACTTGCCACACAGCTAACGAAACAATGGCTCTTTTGCGCAACAAATTCAATGGCCGTGTTATCTCACGTAATGGCGATGTCAATTGGCCGCCAAGATCATGTGATTTGACACCGTTGGACTTTTTTCTTTGGGGTTATTTGAAAGAAAAGGTGTACGTCGATAAGCCAGCAACAATTCAAGAGCTAAAGGATGAGATACTTCGGCACATTAACGGCATAGAACCTCCATTATGCCTCAGGGTCATCGAAAATTTGGACCATCGGATGGAGGTGTGCCGCCGTGGTCGCGGCGCCCATTTGGCCGATATTTTGTTCCATACATAATTGAGTAATACCAATATATCATAATAAAATAAAATTACAATAATTTCCTAAATAGTTTGTGTTTTATTCAAAATCAACATCGGCCCTTGAAATTTAACCACCCTTTATATATATATATACCATTCCTAAGCGGTTTTTTTGAAAGTAAACAATCATATAATACACACACACACACTCAATAGACCAAAAAAATTAATGTTCCGAACAGCAATAAAAATTGTTGTAAATCACTTTTTTATGACTTTGTAACGAATTGTCATTTCATTTGCACTCCTTGTGAGAGAACGTACATATGTATGCATGTGCGCTTGTTTTGCTATTTAAAATGAATGGACCGGCATAAAATTAAGAATTCAATGAGCTAAAAAACATGAATTACTTAAACTTCATATCAATGGAAATGAATGGAAAAAAAAAATTAAATAAAATAATAATAACGAAAATAGCTTCCATAATAAAGCGAATATATACAAATTATTTAGACAAACCCATTCAGGAATATTCGAACAAATTACTGATGCAATAAAAGAAGAAAACTTTTTCAATAAATGCACAAAAAAATTATGTCTATTACACAAAATGCACCATCCTTTGCTACGTACGTAGTATGTATGTACCAGCAATTTCCCATCATGTTGTACAATGCCTTACAGTGGAACTAAACAAACTATACTTTGAAAGTCAACTGCAAAAATTTAATATTTGTTAGTTTTTCTGTCATACATTTGTATGTATGAATACGCACGTATATTTTTGCGGAGATATCACAAATTTCGTGTTATATCAAGAAAGTTAAAAAATGAAGCATTACAACATTTGGACAATTTTGTACAAAATGTATGTTAAACTATTATTTTTCTTTATAACAGTCTATTAATGTCTACGAACTTAATGCCTTTTTCTTATAATTATTCGAAAACTACATACTAGGAAAGGAGTTTCCACGTTGTTTTGGTTCATGGAGCGTAAACTTTTTTAGTTCTAAGACCACCCCTCTTTTGTCCATCAGTTTCTGACACTCCGTTGCTGTGTAAAACTGTGGCATCAAACAATTTGCTTATGTACATTTAAATAAATTTTGTTTGAAATTTCTATCCGATTTAAATGCCATAACATGGAACAAATTCCATTGGACCTTGGCAAAGGAGATGAAGTACAGTCTGCTCCTCAATCGACCCTTACTGCCCCCACACAATAGACGTCGCAACTCAGACACAGCCTCAAAGGAGTAGTCCATATAGGAGCCCTAACCACTATTAATTTATAAACCATCCATTTTTGAACAAATCAATATACCCAGCTACTTATATTAAAAAATTATATTGACTACGCCTCAAAAGTTGATTTTTTTAAAAAAATATTTTATTGTCTTTAAATTTTTAAAAAAGAAATTTTACATATTGGCATACATTTTTGGAGAATACCAAGTAAATCTGAAGTTGATTATTTGTATAGAAATATGATTGACCACTTATAATTCGTATGAGTGGTAATTTTTGTTATATAAAACTTCGTTGCGCCTCCCATGATTTTTATAAAAGCGGTTAATCGATTTGTCATTGTAGCAGTTAACTTTTTCCACTCTTGTCGGCTTACTGAGTAGCATATTTCCTGTATTTTGCTTTTCAATCCGCTAACAGTACCTTTTGGGTCATTTTGCAGTTTATTTTCCATGAGTACATTGTCAATTGTCATTGTCAAGTTGACGTCTGGGCTAGATGAAGGCCAATCTAATATATATCTGTTTCATTATCCTCCAGCCATTTCTGTGTTTATTTTTATGTGTGGGAAAATGCACCATCATGTTGGAATACACTCTGATGTTGTAGTCTTTGTTTTGAAAAAAAAAAACCCGTAACCAATTAAATTAATATTTTTCCATGAGGAGTATGTAGAATAAACATTCAAAGTATGATTAATTTCCAAAGTTATATTTTTTTAGAACTTTCCATGACTCTCTCGAAGGATGCTATGGATTTCTAAGCAAGATAAATGGTGTAGAGCTTACTAGTGTGCATTTTATTATGGTATAAAATTGCGGGATATTCCCTTACGAGTGTTAAAAAAAATTGCATTAATCAAAAATCCAGCACAGATATCACCATTAATAATATCCAAAAAAAAAACATTGTTTTAAGTCTTTTCAAAGTAGAAAGCTTTATAAGAGACAGTCGAGCTGCGTATGATGGCAAGTTAAGTAGATTGAAGTGTAATCAATGGCAACAAAATAGCAAGAATTGCTTCTCTACCGGCTTAATTGACAGAATCGAGCGAACATGCGATATATTAGGACGATCGTGCCATATTTAGGAGTAAGATACATCCCCAGTAGAGTTCTCTCATAGGAGTATGCGAAGAAAAGATGTTGTATATGTGTGTGCATAAATAAAAAATATTTGTATAATAGTTTGTACTTAGGTTAACCAGAACTTAGAGATTTCATATATTTGAAATTGGCAGATGCTAACGAGGCCGTTAGAGGTCTGTCTAGGAACGTATACTGGACTCCATTGCTGTATGATTGTGGATGATGTGGGAAAGTAGTTTGTGGGAAAACTTCAATCTTAACATGCAGTATTGACGGATTCCCTGATCGGGCATTGATAAGGTATGCTGCAGGGAAAGAGAAATTGCGATTTGGTCTCTACCAGCAATGACGATCTGTTTCCAATACGAGTATTCTGTTGCGTTGCAATAAAAGCACACTATCTAATTAAGATCTGTTCGACCAAATTCTTGTATGTCAATAAGTATATTCATAATTTTCCTTGGACAAGAGTAAGATATTTGCTTAAATATGAATGATAATTACATCGTCATATAAGGATTCTGCAATTTAAATATTCATATAATTTCGATAGCAGTTATTTATCATTTGATTTCACTGTATTCTGTTTTGCTGGTAAAAATTTTATTTACTCGTTCCTTAACGAAATAATGAATGTGTGAATGTGGGTCTGTGAATGAGAATGTACATATAAGGAGTAAAATATAGATTATCAATATTCTGAATGATATCGATAAGAAAAGCAAAAATAATGTAATATATTTTTAAAGTATTTCTAGAAAGAGCCATTGAATATTTTGAAACCATACTTACGCCTTATTGTATATCTGAGTAAAAGAAACAATTAAATGCAGCTTCACATGATACTATATATAACATTTTGTTGTTCTTGTTGTGTATTTTATTTCATTACAGTTGAAACTGTAGTTGGCAAATGTAAAATTTCACAGATGTATAGGAAATATATTGCACAGCAATTTAAATTTAATTTGAGCAAATTAACATATTTTTGCTTGCTTAAAGCAAGATGAAAAAGAACCTAGTAATTAAATAAGTATATTTATAAAGTAGAAATTGTTTTTTTTGAATTGAAAAATGTGACGTATCGTTATAGAAAAAATGATGACGCTTGAAAGTTAATTTTAGTAATTTTTAATTCCCTTTTATTTTCGAAAATAAAAATTTTCGAAAACAGTATACGTTGTTTATAAAATGAATCTGAACAAGTCCTCATGCGTTAACTAGAAGTTTTACGTAACGCTGAGTGCACTTTTGCCTGCAAAGTTAAGATAGGCACAGTACATGGGCCTGCCCATTATTATATTCTCATAAAGTATTTTTTATAAAAGTAAACTCAATAATTCAGAAGGAATTCATATCCATATACTACTATTTCATTAATGCTTAGTGGATTTTTCCTATTTTCGGACTGAAAATTCAAGATCCTTATGTATAAATTTAACTAATCAATCGAGAAATAAAAGTTGAAGACTGAACACAGAAACAAAAAATCCATAAACAAAAACATAACAATCCATGAGTTTACTTTTTTTTTTATTACACATACATAAATATTTCTACAAACATGTTAATGTAATTATTTGCAAAATTAAAATCAAAAATTTTAGAAGGTTTCAGTTATTTTTATCACACACCAAATACCAAATTCGTGGATTAAATTAACAATATTAATATTTTGCGCAATCCTCTCCTACAATCAAGTACAAGTCGCCTACTTAACACACAAGATAGCTAAAAAATTATGATATTTAGACGAATAAAATGTGTGTAATAACTTCTGACGTAAATAATAAAAAAAAAGTGTTGTTTTTGTGCGAAATATTCCGTTAATTTCTTTGAATTTTTGTTCGTTTCTTCTACACACTCCATTTCAACCAACAACAACAAATTTGCTTTATATTGAAAACAACAACAACAACAATCGAAGCAGTCTTACAGAAACACAAAAAATTTTAGTAATGTGTAATAACATTTGACTATGGCTGTACATACATATTTCTATTTTTAGATAATTCTTCTCATTTACACTAATTATTGAATTTGCATTTATGAAAAATACTTTAGGACAATCATATATATTATGAGATATTTCGAAATAAATTCACTTAATTAAAAAAAAATACTCGAATCTCTTGCCACTAGGTCTTATGTTTATACATGCCACTGTCACTTCATTTTAAAAATGTCGTCGATGCGTAAACTTAAAAAATTTTGTTTGTTTGTTTCTGAAATTAAAAAAAAAAAATTAAAGGAAAACGTTTTGCATTGATCTTTAAATAACTCACTGGCATGTAACTACTAGCACGCAAATTTTGCTGCCACTGGAGCTTCCAGTTCGAGAAATTTGTTGTGTATTAACAAAAATTGTGAATGTGTTCAGTTTTTCGAACTGTTATTACATATGTAGACACTAAGTTAGTAACAAAGTTACATTCTATAAATATATATGATTAATAAGCGTCCGTGGTTTCACATTAGGAGTAAAGGTATGCGACAAATTCATTCACATATTATTTGCCTAGCGTTTGCTTAATCAATTAATGCCACACATTCTGTCAATTAAATGCCAATTTCAAACCGTTATTAGAAAACACCTCCTACTGACTACCGTCCCGGTCATAACATAGAGCTACGCCAGTTTAATTTGAGTTGTGTACAAAATACGTAAAAATCTATGTGTAAAAAAGAACTCTTTCGAAAACAAGTAAAGTCCGGGTCAGCAGATCATTAATTTTATTTTATTCGTTCTATTGGAAATTAGCAAAGGGGAGGTCAACATGAAGAACCGTTTAAAAAAATGCGTGAAATCGTTTAATTACTCAGCCAATAACAAAAAATATCGTAGCGAATTTACATTTGCAACGTTATTTCGTTTTCACAACACTGAAATTATTCAGATTTTTTTTGCTATGTGTAAACAAAAAAATTTATTTAATAAGGAAATTCACAACCAATGGAATCGGCTGGTCAAATTAAAATACAATAATTATAGTGTGAACACTTCGGTTGAATAATTTTAAAAACTTACAGAAACACGTTTAATAGTTTGAATACCATAAAGATATATAAATTTAGACTGAGTTGCTAGACATCCATAGTCTCTATAAAAAATGTAATAAATTCTATTCTATTCGATAAAAAAGTGATATGAAATTATTTTTGAATACAAGGTTAAAATGCGATCTCCAAACAATGCTTAAAGTATAAGAAAATTAAGACTTAATGTGAAATCTCAAGCATTAAATATATAATTAATATTTTACTTTATTCTTATAATAAAAGAAAGAACACGCTAGAACTCATGCCAACTGCAAGAAGTATTGACTAAGTCCCAAGATACGTGTATTAGTAATTGCTGAGAACTGTTTTCTCTGTTACACTTACAGCTGTAAATATGTTTATGTCATAAAAGAAATTATTAATTGCTTCTTTGTACAATGCATGAGTAGCTTCCAACAGTAGATTAAACACATCTAATAATACTTGACAGCCAACTTATTAACGTTTTATGTAGAATAGTAATAATAATATTTTTTCTTATTTATTTGCATATTAAATTTTTCCATAATTTAAAATGATTTTTTTTATCAAACAAACAACGGCCTATTTACTATACACGTAGGTACTCGTACCTGAATTACAAGTGAAACTTCATCTGAGCGTATAATTAATAACATTTTTATTAAAATATTCATGCGTATGAATAACGAAAAATGTTGCTGGCAACGAATAGGATACGTTTGAGTGAACTTATGAAATGTATGTAGTGTAGAATAGCTGAAAGTTACTATATTTAAATTTCGTATTAACATAAAAAATTGGCGCCTCTTAAATGGGGTGGTATCACATGAAGCGAACAAATTTACTGTGTACGAGTGTGTACTTATCGCATATTTATGAATGTGTTATTTAAAATATGTGTATATATTTTTCTTCGTTTGAATTATTATTTATTTTTTTTTTACTTTCTAAACCTCGATTTTGTTCCCTTAGAATATTCAAATTAAGGGAAGAAACAATTATGTCAGTCAGTCAGCCAGTCAGTCAGCCAGTCAGCCAGTCAGCCAGTCAGCCAGTTTGCCATTAGTGCTAAACGGATGACCTTAGTTGTTAACACACAATAGCATTTACATTTTGGGGAGATTGTCAATGCTGATGCCACTGCTGCTGATGGTGTCATCGTCGTCGTTGTTGTTAAAGTTGTCAGGTCATATGCTTTAATATTGATTGTTATACTTAAGAGTAGCACCTTAGCAGTCTAACTAAAGTTTCTTAAAAAAAAGAACATTGAAAGTACGTGCCTGCCCAAATGTGTTTGTTATGCACTTTTGTCACTAACACACTTTAAATTAGGCACGTTTATGGGCTTTAAATATATTGATTATTATCGTGTAGACAAATGATTTCGAAGGGACTATACAAGTTGGTCCAATTAAAAGTTATGGAGTAAATTGTTGGGTAAATGATAAAATATCTGGCATTGAGCTGACAAACATTGATATCAATATCACGAAGACGTTATAACTTTTTTTCTAAATATCTTCGCAAATGTATAAATACGGCAGTTATTAATCTAATTTTATTTTCTTCGCTTTTTTGCCCCTTTTACAAAAAGCATCCGATGAAATCAGATATCAACCCAACTCCAGCCTGTTTAAATCTTCTTTAAATTTATCCAATAGAACCTTCTACTGGAAAATAAAAGAAATAATTTTTATTTTAATATTTGGAGGATTAATATTGGACTTTATAAAGCTATAAAAAAGGGACAGCAAACAGTTTTAAAAATTCCGTATTTCACCTGAAATAATAAAATTTTAATTAAAATCGTTTAAATGGTTTTAGGAAAGAATATCTTCGAGTACAGCGAAATTCTTTACGTATGTCCATTTACACACCTACAAATATGTTAATGTAATTATTTGCAAAATTAAAATCAAAAATTTTAGAAGGTTTCAGTTATTTTTATCACACACCAAATGCCAGAAACATATGCTAATTAGCGGCTGGTACTTAAAACTTAAGGTAGAAATTTTTGTGCATATTTGAGCAGGTAAATATGCCAACCTTCAGAAGAAACATATGAAAAAGTTCTATCTTTGATTTTGTCTTTTCCTTTTCTTCCGGAAAGTTAAAACCACAAAACGCACAAGCCATTAAAATTTTATGTGATTCGTTTGTTTTCCTTTAAATTTTTCACTTGTCGACACTAATGAAAGGAAGTGTGTAAAGCAGCAAGATGTTCCCTTCTTTAAATGAATAAATTATGTAAAATATTTATAATTTCAAGAGGCAAACATTTTAAATAACCGCCTAAAGTATGTCATAATATTTGCTAATTTTCAGTTGGAGAAAAAATTATTTTTTTTTGCATATTTGAAGGACGGGCGAAATGGAACAATTTGTTGCAGTAAATGAAAATTTGGGCAAATTTAAAAGGCATTCGCTGGACAAAAACTGGTTATGGTAGCTCAATAAATTGTCATTGGAGACGCAAAAAAATTTTCAGGGCATTGGTAATCGGAAGATTACGGGTTGCTTCCCGACAGACGTTTTTTTTTGTATTTGCCATTCTGAAGCATTAAGGGAATATAATAATATTCCATTGTGGATTGTAAACTCGTGGAAAGAACAAAAAATTTTGTTTAACTAAAAAAAAACTCAAGTGAAATAAAATAAATAAAACAACTAAATATTTTTAAATTGGACCGGCACTCAGGGGATGACCCCTACACATGCAATGCATTGTGCTGGAACTAGGAAATTAGGTTATGGGAAGGAGCATAGAGGGAGTAGTGTTTATTGACATTTGATATAAATTTTCCCAAGTCGAAAGTGACAGGAAATACCTCTACGGGTAATCCATTCCACATACATACGTGCTGTTCGGCCACAAAACGAATTCTCTTTGTAATACGTAGTGCGGTTCGCTGCCAATTTGACCACAAATGGATGCGCTCTTAATGATGAACGCGTCGTGCTCGTAAATGACCGTGAATAAATGTTTGTAATATGGTTTAGCTGGTCTATATGTACATTTAATTTGGTGCATACCAAAATCGTCATATTTATTAACAAAATAATGAAAATTATATTTCTGAAGCTATTTAGTTCATTTTCGTAATTCTTGAAAATTTTTCTGGAGTTCTTGTGTAAACATATGCAATTTCTGAGCTTTTTGCAAGAATTTAGTTAAAGTTCTCTTGATTATTTTGGTACCAGCCAGCACCAAATGGAATCTACACATATCATGGGAAATTTATGTCACGTTACGCTTTGTCACGTAACGTTTCAAACTATCGGTTATACAAGAAAATCACACATAGTTTAGCTATACATAAATCATATAAATGATGTATAACAATCTGTGAATGTTCACAATCATATCAAGAAACAACTTCTAATTTTGTCATGTTACGTCACCCTATTTCATTGTTTATATCATAAAACCTCGAAGTTCTATTATTTTCTTTTCTTTTACTAATTATAAAGCTTCATACGTTCTACGCAAAAAACAGATAATTAATAGAACCATTAAAGTGTTTCTCTTCTAATTGAAACGTTCGACTGTCACAAACGTGTCTATGGATTTTCCATATGCATACATACATATATCCATATGTATATAAAATATAATGAAGTACATATGTCGAAATAAACAATTTAATCGTCATACAAAAATAGTTCACTCTTAAATAATCGGTTAAGAGATTAATGGTTAATCGATTGAATACGTAACATTATTTTGCTAAAGTAATTTTCTTTTCATCACCCTAAAGCGATTTTTTCGTATTCTGCAATTTACACAATTTCGTCCATGTATTCATGAAAGTAACTTTTCATTGTATGTATTTCTTCTTTATTCTTCAATCATTTTAAATAAAATATTTCTGAATGAAAAACATCCTCAATTTGGGTAAGCACAGAAGAAACTACAAATGAATATTGTACGATATCACACACAAGTAGCAAACAAACTCAAGATAACTTACATTTTATTTTGCCATATTTTTTTTTTTTTAATTTTATTTTTCTTTTCATCTGACATTGTGAAGTGTAAATGATTTATTATAAAAATGGCCAGTAGAGCGAAATTCGCTTTAGAAATGTTCTTGCTCTAATGATACCACAAAGTCATTGCAACAAATATGGGGGGTGTAAATTTCTAATAAATATATTTTAAATCTTTTTAAAGTTTTTACAACATTTAATATGAATTTTTGTTTTATTTTTTTCAGTTTTTAATTGCAAAATGAAGAATTTTATAGGAAGGTGAATGGCAGAAGGAATTAGTTATAATATAATATTGTGAAAAAATTTATAAGTTTTCATTGACTTTCAGCAACTTTGGTTATTTTCAACAATGTCAAAAGCTTTAAATTAACACAGTGGCAGCCTACTAGTTTTTTTCGTAAAAAAAACCTGAACCCATGGTATTCTGTTTTAAGATTTTAACTAGACGACTGTATGTAGTGTTGTGAAATTGATTACAATGGAACTAAGTAGGTTAGAAGAGCAACTATAGTCAAGATGAGACCTTTACTACCGTCGTTAAAAAAGAGAAGAAACATCTTGCCTCATATTACCGGATTCAAGTAAAAAAAAACTTTTTTGGTGTTTGTTATAAAAATTTTTAGCACTAATATGAAGAATACGTGACATTTTGTTTTTGGAGAAAGTAAATTTTTTTTTTTTTTTTTTTTCATATGAATATGAAATTTACAAAATGTGTTCAAATTTTAATCTAAAAAAAAAAAAATTGTTTCTATTGCCAATGCAATTTCAACCCGATGGTCACACAGAATTTTCATCCCAATGGTCACACAGAATTTTCATCCCATTAGATCAAACGTTTGAGAAAGTCAACTGATATTATTTATACATATATGGTGTGATTATATGTAACTGAAATATATTTGGTCAAAGCACGGTACCTTAATTAGCCACAGTGTTAGTTAAGTTGACAATTTTGTAACATTTTCAAAGAATTTGCTTGATATGACTTCTTTTCACGTAACATAACACAATTGGCGGAATAAGTACATGTTGAATAATTGCGAAAAATTATTATTTATTATCAAAATATTAATAAGAAAAATTAGTAGTGTAAGAATGTATAACTGAATAAGCTACATATCTCTATCCAAAAATAAATTTCTTTTCGTCAGAAAAATTCTTGGGTTCTTCATGAATGTAAAATTAAGTATAAATAAATTTAAAAACAAAGGAACTTTATTTGTAGTAATTTTTTCGAATTGCATTTGGTTTTTGTACAATGCAGTCTCAAATTTATTAATTTAATTATCAGTATTGTATGTTATAAACAAACACACAAAAATTTATTAAGAATACTGTAACATACACATTGGACACTAGAATTCAATAAAAAACAAATTTTAAAACAATATTTCCCAATACTATTCATTATTTTAAAATTAAAATTAATGCGATTTTTGTCATTTCGATTCTCCGAAATTCAATTTAAAATTGTTCATCGATCATTTTATTGGCAAATTATCACAGCAGTATGAATGAAAAACCTCTATATATATAAGTACATATAAAATATGAAATCAATCATTCTATAAAAAAAAAACGACATCATTATAAAAAATTGTTGCCATTTATTTTCTCTTTCTTTGTATGCATACATACATACATACATGTAAAAATATCCTTAAATATAGATTAAACAAAATTTGTTCGGTGTCCTTTAAAATTTATATCAATAATAAAATATTTGATAAAAAAAAACTTTTTATGCACTCCCTTGGCGATGAATATGAAAAAATACTCCTCTATAAATCCCAGATGAAGGACACTACAAGAAGGCACATTACTGATATTTATACATTCTAATAATATCTATTAAACGGAAGGTGAGTGAAAAAATTTTCTCATCTACTCCCATTATATGGGTATCAAATGGAAGGGTCTATTTGAACAGAAAATTAAAGACAAAGACAGTTAACGTTCCAGAATGGCGTATAAAATTTTCCTATCCACAATGATGATATTGATAGCAGGTTATTAACCCATTAATGGCTGCTGTACTATAAATAGTACGGAATTTCAAGTTAATATACAAACTATCCCATGCAGTTTTGAATCTGACCATTTTTTTTATCTGTCAATGCAAAAAGCATGAAGTTTTTTTTCAAAACAACACAAACTCTACGAAGCTCTATAGCTTGTCTGTAGATATACCCAGGATCTATGTGGGAATCGAACCCGCACCTACATATTGCTAAGACTAATGGTCATGCACTAGACTACGGAGGCACCTCTAAGTGGTAGTTATGAAATAATAAGCAGGGATATTCTCATTTTGTGCCAGCATTTTTTTTTTCGTTTTGGAGGATTAGTGCTTATTTAACACGATTTGGCTGTAGAAAGTGTTCAAAAGTATTATTTTTATTTCAGAACTAATTATTTTATTAGAAAAAAACAAACATAAAATGGTGTAATTCGTATAAAGTTATTCATGACATATGAAGAGCTGCTGTACTAACTTCAGTTCATTGGTCGCTTGAGATAAGATGAAGTAGGACACCGTACTATGCTTCCGAGCCGAAATTTTTTTTTTTTTCAATTACTGACATCTTTAATAACATTTAGAAAAAATTACTTCAAAAGGTATAAAATGTCTATCCGTTATACTTTAACACACAAAAAGCATTAATTTAGGCTAGAGGAACCAATACACGGCATTGTTAGTGAAGGTGATGTTACTTACGACGTGTTTATGGTGCCACCCAATCCGGTCATTAGCACCGATGAAGAGGAAAGGTAGGTGAATACCACGACTTTAATGGAAATAACTTACCTCGAGATATTCTCGGTAATATAGCAGTCATTACTCTCAGATGTACTACGACCGTTGAACTTTAATGGAGTATAGATGACCATGAACCTCTCACAACATTCACGTCCACTACTTCACGGAATAAACCAAAGAGAAAACTGGTTCTTAGTTGCCAACTTGGAGAAAATATACTGTTTTTCAACATTTTTCCAGTCTACTAAAGACCAAAAATCTTTTGAAGAACGACGCTTCGGATGTTTTATAAGGCATGATCCCTATGAAAGTCTTTGAACGTCTTTTTAACGATGAAGCTAGATCTGATCGTAACACAATATATGACGAACAAAACAATAGGCATGATAATTTTTTTTACCAACGGAGACCTCCGTAAATTCCTGTGCATAATTATAATTTCCAGATATCATAAATTACCTAGTGAAAGGTCATATTGGAGTTTACACGACGACATAGACTTGTCATTAGTTTCAGAGTGCATGTGACGAAATAGCTAATTGGAAATAAAAAAGCATTAGGGCATTTCAGATAATGCTTTGGCTATATCTTCTACTGATAAGAAGTTTAAATTACGTTTACTTTGTGATGTTTTATAAAAAGGGTTTTGTCAATTCAACGGTTAAGGGCTTTGGCCAGCATTCCATGGTTATTATTATACATTTTCCATATATTGTGGAAAAGCTTCTGGGGCTATAAGCGGTCCTGTTGGCTTTCACTTTGTGAAGAGTTTTCTTACAAAAACGCCAACAAAACTAGAAGAAAAAGTAGTTTACTTTGATTACTTCATTAAGAATTAAGATTATACCTGAAAACATAGAGAGTCTTGGATAAATTGATACTAGAACATTGCGCGAAAACAGAACGAAACTGTGTTCACTGCGTAAAAAATCTAGGCATGAGTACGACAATATATTCGATAAGATAAACGAAATACTTATGGTTAGATGAAAATGATATCAATGTTTGTACGATTGGAAAAAATTTCGATAATCTAGAGTCATTAGGAGAAGTTAAAAGTTCCTCGAGGGAACAAAAAGTGTATGTAAACATACCTCACGTTTTCCACAGTTATAACAAAGGAATGGGACGGCTATATCAAATGGACCAGTATATTTATTTGCAGCGAAAGGAAATAAATAGTGGTGGGTCTTGTTTACTTACGTTGTTGACATGACTATTGTAAATCTATGGAGATTATACTGCATTACAAACTGATGATCGTGCGAATTAGCTATCATTTCGCAGACATATAACACGCACGTATCTGAGCAACAAGGAGAATAATAAACCTTGCCATTAATACTTTAGAATTGACGGAAAAAGCGAAAAAAATAATCTTTATAATGCCAAAAAAAGTACAAAGCCAACTCAGATTTGTTATATGTTCCAATGGTGGCGATGGCACGATGGATGGTAGTCTGCACGTTGACTACGAATCCAAAACAGACCTGGGTTCAACCCCAGTTTCAGACTAAAATTTTAAAATAAAAATAAACATCTCGCATTTTTCTGATGTGCATTAGTGTGTCTTTGTGTGTCAGTTGTTGTCCGAATGTTTCAGTGGCGAAGGTATAGTCACTGGTCACTGAACAATACCGGCTTCAGCTGATAGCAATCCACAATCACATCAGAACGCCCTCCTTCGTCGGTACTGTGTAGCACCGGCGAAGTAAAACAATAATAAAAATGGCTACTGAACCGAAGCTTCAGCACTGCTACGAGTATAAACAAAGAACGTGCAAAAGCAGAGCTGCAAAAATAAATAATTAAGCTTCACCTCCTGTCATTTCTCCTACTATCCCTTTCCTATATTTCCAGCACAATGCTTCGCATGTGTAGCAGTCATCTCCTGAGTGCTAGTCCCAGATAAAAAAAAAAAAAAAAAAAAAAAAACATCATGTGACAAGTGCCTTAAAACGCTATGATTCGAAAGATGATTTTTTGCTAAGTGCCCATTGTACTAAACTAAAAACACATCTTTGGATTATTTTTTGAAGGTACTATAAACTTCAGGGTTTGCTTACAAATACTCAAAACTTTCTACCAGCTTCATGCCTTTCTTTAGCTTCAGCAGTACTGTCCAAAATCGCTTATCGGAAGATATTATGTAAATCTAAAGAATTTTAAATAATTATTATAAGTATATACATATATAAATTTGTATGTGTATAGAAGGTCATTAAATCATTTTTTTTTTAATTGAGTTTTTTCCACATTTCGACCTTAAATCGAAATATGAAAACAATTCGTGGTCTTCGACCAGCAATTGATTAAAGACAGGAGACTGATTTAAGAAATAATCAAGACTATAAATTAAAAATTTTAAGAACTTTTCTTCCATCTCCTAGATAGTACGAAAAACATTAGTTACGTTCCTTCTGAGGGTGCTGATGGCGAGTAGTCACTGTGTTGGCTCTGAAACCAGAAATACCCAGGTTCGATTTCCAGCCGGGTCAAATCAGAAAATAGTTTTTTCTGAGTTTTCTGTGCTATAGCACCCTCCTTCGTTGGTATTTGAGCAATAAAACGTCGGCGAAGTAAAATAATAAATAAAATGGCTCCATTAGGTTAAAAATAATGCGTAAAAAAAAAAAACATCAGAGACGCCGCAACTTTGCTTTATAATTTACACGCAACTGCAGAGTTGTGCAAGAATTAAGCTCTATCTTCCTACCACTTTCACCACCTGTCTATTTCTTCCCTATCCTTCTCTCTAGTTCCAGTGCAATGCATTGCATATGTAGGGGATAGCCCCTGAGCACTGGTCCAAGATAAAAAAAAAAAAAAAAAAAAAAAGGTAAATCTATATTAAAAAAAAAATCTGTTTATGTTAAAAGGAAAATAATAATTCTGTGTAACGAGAAAGAAATTTCCCAGTTTCTGGCAGATTTAACTTTGTCTGCAATCTTTTAAAGTCATGTACTGGTAGAAATGATTACAATTATAAATGTGTTTATTTTTCATCGATTTTGACAATAATGTTCTTAAATATGTTTCTATGTATAGTTACTTTTTAATCTATATACATATATTGAATAATGGCGTTATTAGAAACTTTTTTCTTTTTTGTATATTCCATCACTTTATGTGATTGAAATTTAATTAAATTTTGGATTTTGCTGGCAGCAGCAGCGTAATTACAGCAACATGATTTTCTTGCAATATAAATTTTCCCTAAGGGATAGTACAAGAAAATAATATCCTACTGTTTTAAACTAAGAAAATGGAAACAATATTTATGTTGTTATAAAGTATAACAGAAATAAAAAAATAAATAAAATACCATTTATGGCAACAGTCGTTTGTGTTACTTTAAAGAGATTGACGGAAATATAACATTGCTTTTTCAAAACACAGCTTCTTATGAAAATAAGTATGTGCAATATAAAATGAGCTAAAACTAAGTACAAAAATGTTAAATTTAAAAATTTGTTACTGCGAACCAAATCTGAGCTGGGCCTCAATTATCGATTTCTACAAATAAAAAAACAACAATTTTATGAAATTTATTGTCCTTTTGACTGTAGTTTACTTATGAGTTCTCACAAGTCCCTGATAAACAGATATATAATTGAAAAGTGCGATTTATGGACCGTTTAATAAGCTAAAGAAAATGCTTTTACTCGTATGCTCATACGTCATTCTAATTGTGAAAATCTCTAAGTAAAAAATTTGTTAAAATATTAAAATTGTTCAAAGGAAAATTACACGATTTGAGCGCTGATTAAATTCGAGAGTAATATTGCAATGAGTTTAAAGTCATTTGAATTGTTAAACCTTTTAAATTGTTTTTTTAAATACAGTGCTTTCTTGATAATGCCAACACCACATTTCTTCAACATCCCAAAACGTCAGCAGAATTTTTAATAACATTGCCTACTATAAAACGTCACATGCAGTAAGTCAACTATAAATAAAGCAAAATTTAAGATTTATTAGCAATTGTGTACATTTATTGTATGTAACTAGTTCCGAATTTGGGAGTTAATTTTGTTCCAAGCCATTGTGCGCGAAAAATACTTTTGCTGCTTTTATTTGGATTGGAAACTTATTATTGTTATTTTTTGGACTTGCTTCTGCTACAGTTTTAGTTTGTAAATAAGAAAAATTCATCACTAGAACCCATAATAATGTTATGTTGTTGCATTTAAGCCCAGTAGAAAACACGCTTGGGACAATATATCGCAAACCAACAAAGACTTAAAGCTTATTGCATATACAAATATTCAAAATTTTATTTCAAAACAGAAAATATAACTCTTCTCATCTCAATTATAATCAGGAAATGAGAACTTTCCATCAACTAACACTAATATGTCTCAACAAACTCCTTCAAAATTAAGTACCGTTACTTATTTTATACGTTAAAACTCTAAACTACGACCGAGAGATTTTGAAATATACTTTAGCTACTTTAGACAACAAATGGTACTTTTCAAACTTTCTGTGTGACGCATTATGCAAATACAGCCGAAAGGTCCCATCTCGTAAACGTCACCAAACGCAGTTTTAATTACTTGACCTAATCCCGAGCACATTGACTTATATATTTACTTCGCATTCTTCAAGGTAAATAAAAAATAAATATAAATAAACGTTTTTCTAACACACTTGAAATATTTAATTTTAGAATTTGTAATATGAATACTGAAATTGTTTGTGAGCCAAGGGCCCTAAATTCCTATACACGTTAATGAAATTTTCATTGAATTTCCAATTCGAATGCCGTAATTTGGGTACAGAGCTTTTACTAGGTTTGTGCAAATTGATTTGTAAATATTTTTTATAGTTTTTTTATAGTTTAATTCTTCTTGACTGAAATTCCCCATCTGCATCCTCAAAACATATTTTTACGTCCCAAAGCCATTATTTTTAATAAACTTTTTTTTGATATATTTTTTTTGGGTTATGGCATGGACAGTGAAAAGCTTCTTTTGACATGTGTAAAACAAAAGAATATTGATTACCTGAAATATAAAACAAATGTATAAAAAATACGTACTCACACACTTATGTATATCCGCAACATACACACACCTGCACATCTCCCAATTTAAGAAATAAAACCTGGGAGTTTTCGGTTAGTCCTCCTTTTTTAGTAGCAAATAAAAATATAAAATATTTTCTTTTTACAAAAAGAAAATAATTTTTTTTTGTCAAAGCTGTTGTCGGTTTTTATGATGCGTTAAAGAGCAAAAATCTGTCTTTTCCACTGTTACATCCTTAACACGAATGTCAGATAAATTCAATTCTTGTTTAAAAATAAAACATAAGAAAGGACTAAAAGTAGGGTTATTTTAATTTTGTTTTAAAAAAGAATCAACAGTGTAGTTTGAAAAATTTCATTAACAAAACTAAATGATTACTTTCCAAATTATTTTTTATATTTTGGTAGGAATGGTTAATGAAATATCTAACAAGTGTTTTGTGCTTGCCACTTATATGGCTGACTCATCAAAATTTTTTATAGTAAAAAAATAAAAGAAATTTGAAATTGTTTAAAAATTATTTTGTAAATTTAAAATTTGTTCGTTATCAAAATTTATTATTTAGTGAAATTTATTTGCATTTAAAAATAACTTATTTATATATTGGGAATTTAGAAACAAGGTGCAATGAAATAAGAACCGAAATTAAAAGAAATACCCAAAATCAATACAGAAAACAAAAACACAAATATATTGAGGCGATTTAAAATTTTTCTTTTGGAGTTTTTTTCTCTACTTCATTTGGGGAATATTTAAATATTTGCAAAACAGTTAAAAGGTTTATAGCAAATTATAAAATCTATCTAAGGATCGTAACCTAACAAGATTATTGCACTAAGATATTCAATTATAATACACTTTCTTTCCTGTTGACGAAAAAATTACTTTTGGTGTGAAATTACATATACTAAATTTGGATAATTTTTCATAATGAGTATGTCTCCAATCTAGAAATATATTTCATTTAAATTTATTTGATCAATTTTTGGTTTTTTTTTTGGGGCAATGTTTCATAAAACGTTTTGTGGTTATTTTGCATATTGAGAAATGTCTTCGTATTCAAGATCAATTTTTCCTGTAAGCTTCTACAGCCTTATTTCATAGCGCTAATCAATATGTTTAAGGTTAATATGGGTAAATGATACAACAGCTCTAGCACACAGTACTCTTAATAATGGGTGAATACATTGTGTCTGTCCGAGGCTTCATGCATAAAGAGCTGCTGTAGATGAGTATAAAATCAAAGTAATGCATTTTCATTTGTAGTCTATTCACTTTATCCACTTTCTGTGGATAAAATCCTACGGTTGCCGTGCAACTCTCCACTGACGTTTCGCTCTACCCAAGAATAAAGTACGTACTATAACCCCTACAAACACCTCACCAGATCGAAGCTTAAACTGGAAATCCCGGAGTTGTATGATAAGTAACAAAGTTGCCCTCACGAACGGTATGCTTGTCACAAAAAAAAAAAAGATTTTCCATATGTCACTAAAGGCATGCCATTTCATTTATATGCTATTCTTGGGAACATGTTATCATTTACATTCCTAATTATTTTATTTATTAACATAGAAGGAAGTTGTTTTGAAATCTGCCGTTACATTAAAATTTTTACTTACGTAAAATGTGCATTTACATACTTTAAACAAATTTTTTATCTCAAGATCTCTGAAAGTAAATTAAAAAAAACATTTTCTTTAATTATATTTATAATTGTGAAAAGGAAATAACACACAAATCAGAGCAAGCATTATTACTATGGCACAAAATATTAAAAAAATAAAAACATGAACAAATTCAAACAATAAAATGTTCCGTGAATAAACCTTCTTTATACGCGCTAATAAATCAAATTACACAAGTAGCAAATACCTCGAAGCACACTTAAAATTAAATAAATCATGCCACAAGAACCACATGCAAAGCTCATTCGATGCAAAAAATTTAAACAAAATGAACAACATTCCTGTATATTAAAAGAAATTTAATTAGAGAACACACACATAATTAAAACGAACGCAATGCAATATAAATGGAATAATTCTAGAAATAAAAGGAAACAGCTAAAGAAGCTGTGTACCTAAAAGAAATATTACGAACGAGTGTATAAGCCAAGGCAAATAAATGTTGTGAGGAAATAATTTATATTCATATACAAAAGAAAAAAATATATGTTTTAGTTGTTGTTTATAAAGGGTGCCCCTTGTATTCAATTCAATTGTATTAAGTTTTGAAAATCTTTAATTAATATATTAATAGACTTTTGGTAAAATTTTTCTATTTATTTAGAACTTGGTTTAAACTCGATATTTTTTCGAGGAGGATAAACATTGAACAGCAAAATTATTTCTGGAAAATAACTTCTTCAATATAACAGGGGCATCTGTATTTAAACTTAAGTATCTTAAACATCGCCTTTGTAGTAAATCCTTACTGTAGACTGTAAAATATTTATTTTTTTTTTCTCGAATAGAAAATAATGAGAATATTTATTTTATGTCGAACAGCAGCAGCTGAATGGGTACTCTACTTTAAGAATTTTTAATTGTTACTGAAATTTGTTGATTTGTTTGGTAGACATGGTACAATTGTACATTCGTGGTACATTTTCGATCTTGTAGGTACCATGGTACTTACTTGGTACAATTTAAAAACCCCAACATATCATTTTTTTTTTTTTTTTTTATCTGGGACCAGCACTCAGGAAATGACTCCTATACATGTGAAGCATTGTGCTGTAACTATAGGAAAGGGATAGTAGTAGAAACGACAGGAGGTGAAGCTTAATTAATTATTTTACAACTCTGCTTTCGCACGTTCTTTGTTTATTCTTTTAGCAGTGCTGACGCTTCGGTTCAGTAGCCATTTTTAATTTTATTTTACTTTTCCGGTGCTACACAATACTGACGAAGGAGGGAATTTTACAATTAAATTAATTTTCTACTTTGTTTTGATGTTTGTTTTATATATATACTTACATTTATATAATCATAATATTAATTAAAATAAAAATTATTGGAAACAAGTTAGGACTGCATTTTCTTTTTATTTTTGACCAGCGCTCCGGGGATGACCCCTACACATACGCTGCATTGTGATGTAACTAGAAAATTAGGTCATGAGACTGTTTTTTGTTTTTATTTAAATTATTTCAAAATATTAATATTTTAGAAGAAGTAAGCAAGGGAATGGGCATTTCGAGGATGAAAGAATTTCTATGGTTAGAAAAGGAAAAAGTGGCAAAGCAACAAACAAAAGGAGTATTATGGTCATCAAATTCGAGTTGCTTCAATTTTAAAATATTATGAAACATATTCTATATATATAATTTGTACTGGACGTTTCTGTTAACAAATGGTACCGATGGTCGATGTAGTCTGTCCGTTGACTACAAAACGAAAAAATTTCCTCGGTTCTACCCAAGTTTCAGACACATAAAAACATCTCGCATTTTTTCTCATATGCACTTGTGTGTCTTTGTGTCAGTCGCTGTCGCACGGTTTCAGTGGCGAACATTAACGGCTTCAGCTGTATCCAATCACTAGCCAAAACAGGACGCCTCCCTTGGTCGGTATTGTGTAGCACCGGCAAAGTAAAATAATTACTAAAAATGGCTACTAAGAACGACGCTTAAAAAATTTAATACGTCTCCTTGACATCAGAGACTGCTATAAATAAAAAATAACGTAAAAAAAGCAGTGTTGTCAGATAGTGAACCCTTCACCTCCTATCATTTCTCCTACTATCCCTTTTCTCTAGTTCCAGCATAATACATCGCATGTGTAAGGTAATTGGTACAAAAACATTAAAGCCATTTTCCATCCCTGATGTGTGCAGAACTTTTTTTTGCTCCTTCTTAATTTTTTAGTTTTGTGTGATCGCTGAGGTAAATTAAAGCAAAATATTCAGAATATTTAGAATTTAATCGAACTACAGTTATTACAAATTAATGAAAATTTTCTGTCGTTTTCAAGGTCAGAGTTAATTTATCACAATATTGTGAAGAAATTACATTTTTGATTAAAATAAAGGAAAGAGAAATATTGTATATACAATGATTTTTTTTTACATACACCAATATATGAAAATAATAACGATCGTCATACGCAAAAAAATCCGATTAAATATAATTAAGTATTGTTTATATTTTATATGGGCATTTCCACGGCCAACCAAGAGCAAAATTAAAAGTTCTTGAAAACGCTTTGCTTTATAATATTATTATATTAACTAGATTAGCCTGTAGAAATAACTCTGCCGTCGCAATAATGGGTATCGCGAATATTGAGCATGCACAATTTTACGGAAAATAATTTTAGAAAATTCTAGTTGATTCACACGTTTTCCACACTTTAGCTGACGTATTAACATTAGAATATCAGCACAGGTATTTTTCATTTTAATACCTGCTAAAAAAATTTTAACTTTCTACAAGCTAAAAGACTGTGCTTATAAAAAAAAAGAATTTATTTGAAAAGTTTAATACCAACGAAGTTGTAATAACCACATGCAGAGAAAACAGATATTTGTGGCATGGTCGCAACAACAATGTTACATTTTTTGCATTTGGAAAATAAATTATTACTGATTCAAGTTAAGTGAATTTTTCTTTACAAAGGCGTGAGGTTAAACCCTCGGCCTACCAGTCCGCTGATATATATTGCTGTTTTTTGCTGATATACAATAATGCAATAGGTATTTTAGCAATAAAAACATCTTCGAAATTAAATAATAAAAAGTGCTTTAAACAAAAACCAATTTTCCTGAAGAAGCTACACAAAGGAGTAGCGAAATATTGAAATAAATATAAAATATATAAAAAGACCTTAGGCTTAAAATAATTAGTGTTATTAATATAAAAGTGCTTTTATTTAACTTAAAAATTAATGCGTTCAATTAAAGCATTCAATTTATAGGAGAACGCAAGCGCACAAGTACTCGACTACAAATCTGTACGCTGGATTCGTCGTTAAGTAACGAAGAAATTATTTTAAAGACGTCAGCTATACCGTAACCAGATGAAAACTGTTTGCAGTAGAAAAACATTTTCAGTATTGCCACGTTACAGTATTTTAAATGTAGGAAAAAAAATTAATTACTAAAAATATATTTATATCGCATCAATGTAAATCAATTTATTTATTTGAAATTTCTTAATTTTTAATATATTTACAATTTTTTATTTTTGCGGTGGGCTTTTCTATTCTTTAACTATATTTCTATACACTCACTTATTTCATATTCTTTTTTATATTGCCAATACTATGTTTTGTCATTGTGGCTTAAATTAAATTCAATTGAAATTTATATAAAGTTGTCGTTGACCCTGTAGCTCTCATGGCTTCAATATAATCGCCTTCATTTGTATGCGAGTGTTGTTTAGAGCATAACATTGTCAGTATTTGACGTCGACGAAGTAAAATAATATGTAAAATCTATCCGTTGGCCTTAATTCGTTTAGCTGCTCCGCTCTGCATTGCATGACAATAAATCGCATAAATAGTAGTAGAACTGTGAAAATTAAAATGCTTCTATGTAATATCTATGCATCAACTGTCTCTTATCTATACTATCGCTTCCCTATGAAGGAGTAATATTGTGTCATAATTAATTGTCTCTCTTGAAAAAAGTTATAATCTATTAAAAGTTAGCTGAACCCGCTACGCGTTGCTGTAGCTGTTATAATAGTTTTATTTAAAAAAAAATGTATGCCTTTATAAAAATTGGTTATTTAGTTTCGGAGATGCGTAGTTGCCCCCTACCACCCGTCGTGGTCTTATCTTTCAAATAATATATAGTCTATGTGTCCTATTTGTGTTTTACCTTCCCTCCCCACCTTCCGAGTGACTGACCGTAGTGAGTAGTTTTAACATTTATTTTAGTGGTATCAAAACAGTTTTCTAATTTATTTGAGTAGAAATCGCAATATAACAAAGCAATTATTTAAATTATGTTATCGGATTTATGCAGGTTTAAAATTTTACGTAGCCATGTTCAGTTAGAATTTTTATGAAGTTTAAAATATTTGAACTAAATATTGGTGTTAAACAAGTGTAGCAAAATGAAACAAATAACTGTAATTCCGCTTGTACCACAATGCAATTAAAACCAAAAATTTATTGCCAAATATAATGGTTTGAACGTGATGATGCTGGTTTAATACCACAAGACGCGAAAAAAACAACGAAAGTAATGCTAAACGAAATAATAGAACAAATGTAAAATTTTAATAAATACAGCTTCTAAACTCCAATGTATTTACGTATATATAGTATGGACATAAATGCAAAAGGACAAGGCAAGGACATGCTGTTGTCATACACATTTATTCACTTACACATGCAAGAGCACAAAATCGTAAATGTTAAAAGTTTATTAGTCGACAAGATAAAAAAAAAATCACAAAAATAGGCTAAAATTGACAATTTGATTTAACGCCTGAATGGGTCATAAATGTATGTGCAATCATTTTTCTAAAATTCACAAAAATGAACATTTTCCCTCATACACATACGATTGTGTAGATTGTTTTTCATCCAAAGCCAAACAAATTATTGGCAAATTTATGTTTCTATAGAGAGCAAGAATTTAATTTGCAAAATAGCCATGATTAAAAAGAATGCAATTTTTGAGCGCAAAATGAAGTTCTTTTTATTTTTTTTTATCAGGGACCAGCACTCAGGAGTTGACTCCTACACATGCGAAGCGTTGTGCTGGAACTATAGGAAAGGGATAGTAGGAGAAACGACAGGAGGGGAAGCTTAATTAATTATTTTTGCAGCTCTGCTTTTGCACGTTCTTTGTTTATACTCGTAGCAGTGCTGAAGCTTCGGTTTAGTAGCCATTTTTGTTATTATTTTACTTCGCCGGTGCTACACAATACCGACGGAGGAGGGCGTTCTGATGCGATTGTGGATTGCTATCAGCTGAAGCCGGTATTGTTCAGTGACCAGTGACTATGCCTTCGCCACTGAAACCTTCCGACAACAATTGACACACAAAGACACACTTATGCACATCAGAAAAATGCGAGATGTTTATTTTTATTTTAAAATTTTAGTCTGAAACTGGTGTTGAACCCAGGTCTGTTTTTGTAGTCAACGTGCAGACTACCATCCATCGTGCCATCGTTGATTTTTGGGAATATTCCAACATCCAAACTTGTAAAGAAAGAAAGTCATCATATTTTAAAAATATCAGCTGGGTTCACAAATGGAGAAATTAAATCGTTCAGGGTAACATTTGAAAACTTAAAATAAAACTTTTTGATTTGATTATGTGTTTTCTGAATTTTTTAATAAAGTTAAAATTTTACTTTTATAATAAAAAAATTAATAAATAAAATGTAATTTTAGCAAATGTGCTATAACTTCATATAAACTTTTATGTAAAGAAATAGTAAAGCAAAAAGTTTAGTTTTTAAAATCTTTTTACCACTTACGATCAGTCAATAAGGATTCAATATTGAAAAAATTGCTGCATAGTCGCCACAGCAGTTCATCCAAAATATGCAAATAAATGCTATTGTGCAAAACTTTTAAATTTATTATTTATTTTTTTTAAATGTCACGAATAAAACCCGAATTTCTACATTTTATTTTATAAATTGGTGGGCTATGAATTTCTGTAATGTATTGTGACAAATAAAACTCACAACGCATATGGCTGTATGCACAAATACGTGTTCAATAAAGAATTTTGAAAATCCTTTAATGGAATGTTTTATGAATGGTTGCACTTAAAGAAAAGCTCTGTCAAGCTATTTGTATTCTGTAATTCTTTACTCAAGTCTTTCCATCTACGAGTAATCCTTTTAATTAGACATTGTCTGGTATTTTTCTTAACCGACAATTAAATATGAAAGAATTAATTTTTCGTTAATAGTTTAAAGCATATAATATACGTGACAAGGAAACCCCGACACAGTATAGTGTAAAAAAAACATCTGAACATCTGAAATTTATGCAAAAATAATACATAACGCACACCCACTTGAAAGCTGACACATTTCAAAATGTAAAACAATTCATAAAATGCTGTTTTTTATTACAATATTAATCCAAAGATTAGGAGAGAGGTTTTTTTTGGGGAAATAGACAACAACAAAATGAAAATTATGATTTTGCATGCAGGAAGAACTGTCAATCGTATACAATATTAACACGTAAATTCAAAATTTTAAAATTTTGAGTTGCGACGTATTTGAAGCGAGTATGCGATATGCATCTGCTCTAAAATTTAAAATTTTTGGGCTAACGAATTGTACACTACTAAGGCGAGGCGAAGTATCAAATAAAGAAGATTTCAGTAGTTACTTTTCTAAAACAACAATTTACAGGAAATATTTTTATCTGGAAAAACAAAATCTATCATAATGATTTTTAGTTTTCGCTGAATATTGCTGATGCTGCATAATTTAACGTGACTTTGATATTTTTATTTTTGACCAATGGGATACACAGTACAATGCTACAAATCAATCAGTGATTATAGGTCAGTATTTGGAGGAAATTGGATTCGGTGGATAACATCACCACCGAAGCATATTTCGAACACTTTTTTTGTTAGATGGCAAACAAATCTTATAGTGCAGCTATAAAATCAACCAGAAAATTATGCAGAATTCATCTTCGGCAATGAAAAGAAGATGTAAGTAGTGCGATATACTCGTATACTTAAAAAATATTTATCTGTGTTTTTGGCTAGCACATTAATTACACCACGCCTAAGAAATAAGAGCTAACACCAAAAAGCCTGAAATCATTGACTTTAACAATGAAACAAAATACGAAGTCGATACACAGATGAACTAATAACAACTTGCGAATAATAATAACGATTGTGAAAAAATTATTTGTAAATATTTATTCTATCTGCTGAATTCAAAAAAATCAGTATCAATAAATAAATGAAACTTTGTATTGGTCAAAATTCACCTTCTAATATTAAATAGCTTTTATTTTTTAAATACCGGATAATGGTTAAAGTTTCAATTAATTTCTTATTAATCCGTGGATATATAAAAAACTTTTATACTTATAATAAAGGCGCTGCGATATAAGGCCCCAGGAAATGAGATCCCAAAGTGTTAAGTGAAATAAAGGAGCCATTTTTAATAATAAAAAATTACCCCAATTACCCTTTCATTTCTTTTTTCGGGGATATATTTCATTTTGGGCAATTAAAATTATGACCCCAAATAAAAATTGAAAAAAGCCCCAAAAATTTCCTGCGTTTGTTTTCTGTGTTAACTTTGGTGCTTTATTTCATTTCACAATTTGATGTCTTATTTCCTATTTAATACTATAAAAAGTTGATCAGATACCCTGCTAAACTGTTAATGGCATAAAAAGTTTATTGACCTGCACGGCTCTAAAGTTTCTATGTAAAAAAATATTATTTAAAAGGGAATTTTAAAAATCACATTAAAAGCGGACCAATAAAACAAAAAATCTATTTTTGTGAGTCAGTATTTGTGTTTTTCGATTTAGTCTGTTTCTTAGGAACTATTACATGACTTTCTGATTGCTTGTTTGCTATTGATCATTAAGCTATTTAAAATTTAAAAAATTTAACTAATTGCACAAACTCGGTTTCGAAAGTAAGCACTACATATACATATATGTATGTATTTAACAATTAATAATAAACAAATTAAGATCTCACTAAATTATATACATTTCTTTCCGTGTGAAAAAACCTAAAAATTCACAATTTGACTATGTAAATACACGGTCATGTAATACTCTATTTTCATTTACAAAAGCACACCCTCAATGTCAAAAAAAAAATTAAAACATTAGCATGAGCAAAACCACGGAAATGCTAAATTCTCTTTTGCCGCTTTAAACATTGTTTAACTTCGGTATTTACTGTGCGTCACTGGATGCATAAATTCACATCGTTTCCGACAATGTTCATAAATTTTGTTCAACTTTCTATTTTATTTCTTATATAAATTAACAGTAGCGAGCAAAATAAAAGCATACCATCATATTAAATTTTAAGATAATAAGTGTATATTGTGATATATTGTGTAGCTTAATCAGGAAAACAAATATATTTACACAAAGTAATAGGAAAATATTAAAAAATAAATATGTTTAATTTAGAATTAGTAACACTTATTGCAACTACAATTATTCCAAATGAATGCATAAAAATTTGAGCCTTTTTTAATATAATATGTGGATAATAATAGGCATTTCTCGCATACATTTCTTCAACTCTGTCGGGTTAAATAGATGATATTAACAACTTTATAACTTCCTTCCTATTGACACAAAGAGTACTGATGACATGTGTAGTGGCATAGAAAATATGTACTCATATGTACGTGTTCTTACCAACTGCTGTTTTTTTTTTATCTTGGACCAGTGCTCAGGGGTCATCCCCTACATATGCAATGCATTGCACTGGAACTAGAGAGAGGGATAGGGTAGAGAATAGACAGGTGGTAAAAGTGGTAGGAAGATAGAGCTTAATTCTTGCACAACTCTGCAGTTGCGTGTAAATTATAAAGCAAAGTTGCGGCGTCTCTGATGTTTTTTGACGCATTATTTTTTTTTTTAAGCTAATGGAGCCATTATATTTATTATTTTACTTCGCCGACGTTTTATTGCTCAAATATCGACGAAGGAGGGTGCTGTAGCACAGAAAACTGGGTCTTTCTGGTTGCAGAGCCAACACGCTGACTACTCGCCATCAGTGTTGGTAATTAATGTTGTTTTTCCTTTATTCTAATATCAAAAGCAATTTTCACATTATTGTAATAAATTAACAATAACACTAATTATTTTAAGCCTAAGGTCCTTCTTATATATTTTATATTTATTTCGATATTTCGCTACTCCTTTGTGTAGCTTCTTCAGGAAATTTGGTTTTTGTTTATAATAACAAATTTTTTTAAAAATTCACAATATAGGAAAAGTTCTTGTCAATGAAAATTCAAATTAAAAATATTAACAGCCATATTCATAAAAATATTAAAAGTCATATTCATAAAAATATATTCTGGATTTGAAATAGGTATAAATATTCGATTTTGTATTGAAATTTTTGTTTTTGAATCAAATCCAAAATACATTTTTACGAATATGTTACATATAATAAAAACTATAACTAGTAAAAGTAACACAATTGAATGTTTATTCATTCGTTAGTTAATTTATATAAAAAACAAAAAGAGCTTAAGCATGTTAATTTATATACATATGCATATAAAAGAGTAAGGCCCAATTCACATGGTGAATTTTTAATCACGAACTTTTTCTATATTGCTGTGGAAGTAACTTCCAAAAACTTCTTAGATTTATAGCGTGAATATTAATTCATGCTTATTTTTATATCAGTTTCAATTTTGTACAACGTACTATCGCTTAATGATTTTATTTGCTTAAATGTACAAATGAGTAGAAAGAAAAATATGGAAAAAAATATGAAAAACAGAAATCGTGAATTTCTTTTCCCCTCTGAGCAATATAAATTTTTGCATACGAGTATCTGGAGGTGTTAATAGATGAGTAATTAGCGTTTTGGTTCTGCAATCCGGGTTCTATTCCTGGCCCGACCAAGTCAAATATTTTTTTTTCGAGTTTTCTATGCCCCTACTTCGGTATTTGAGCAATAAAATGTCGACGTAATAATATAACAAAGGGGATCCATTTTCCCCTTAGATTGAAAATTATGTGTCAAAATTAATATCAGGGGCGCCAAAACTTTGCTTTATAATTAACACGTAACTACATAGTTTTGCAAGACTTAAGTTATATTTTGCTACTACTTTTACTACCTGTACAAACCCTACACTAACTCTCTCTCTCTCTCTCTCTCTCTCTCTGTTTAGTTCCAGTACAAGACATTGCATGTGCAGGGCATATCACCTGAGAAATGCTAACAGGAAAAAATGATGGCAGTAAAAGTATCTGAATTTCATACAGATGTCTCGATTATCAATACACATTATCCGCCAAAACGTGAGCGGGAGAAGTGAGTTTGGGTGAATTGTACCATTTAAAATTGCCATTAGAAAATATAAATTAATTATACTAAAGAAAATTAAAACTTTTTCGCAGAAGCAGAGTAACTTATCTTTTTTTTTTTTTTTTTAAAGACAATACAAACTCTACGAAGCTCTTAAGCTTGTCTGTAGAAAAACCCAGGGTTTAAGCGGGAATCGAACCCGCACCTCCATATTGATAACACTAATGCTCATGCAATAGACTACGGAGGCACCCATGTCCATCAACATGAGAAGAATTTGCCAGCGGGTACTTTAATTTACAAAAAAATTTAAATTTTTTAAGTTTTTATGTGGGTCTAAATAGTTCTTCTTTTGTTTTTGGGCCAGTGCTTTTGCGATGTCCCCTACGTATGCAATGCATTCCACAGAAATTAGTTTGAAACGGATATTGTAGAGAACAGCCAGTTTGTGTTGTGAAAAGAAGGACAACACAACTCTGTTGGTGCACCTTTTTAAGACTTCTTATGCTACATATATTAAAGTTATGTTATGTTTGAGCTAAACGCCAGTAATTTTTTTATTATTTTACTTTACCAACGTTTTATTAGTCAAAGAGAGAAAAAGAAGAATACTGTTAGCAGAGAAATATCAGAAAAATGTTTTGGTCAAACAGGGTATTGAACCAACGATCTTCTGGTTGCAGAGGCAATACGATAACTATTTAGTCTACAGCTTCCTCAACAGCACAGTAGTATAGAAATGTTTAGTATTAGAACACCAGTATGTTTTAAACATCATTCCATCAAACTACATTTTTTTTTAACTGAAATACTGTTCACGTTTCATATGCACAAAAGTCTGGAAGAAAATATTTTATGTCACCTTGTGAGTGACAAGAGTTACAAATCCTCGCTTCAAATAAAGGGGAATGTGCAAAATATTCGTAGCATAAACTACAAAGTATGTTGAAAGATTTTCTTGTTGCTAGTTGGTTTTTGTGGGCTTTTTTTTACTTTCCGGTAATACATAACAGTAAATTATTACAGGAAATAAAAGAACTGTTCACTAACAAACATGAAAAAATAAAATAAAAATAAAAAAGGCGGCAAAAAAAAAATGCCAGAAATTGTTCGTGAAGTTTCGCTGAGAAAAAAACTACTATTAAGTAAGAAAAATTTGTTATAAAAATTTTGTGCTGGAAATAGCAAGTAAGTTAAGGGCTGAAGAAGCGATCCGATAAAGATTTATTTTGAAAGTTTTCATTTTATTTGTGAAGCACAGCCAATAAAAGATGCGTTAAAAAAAGTTTAAAGTTTAACTAATTTAAAAAATTCTCTGAAGTAAATTTAAGTGCACAAACTTTTTATTACCATTTTGCGATAATGCAATCGCATTTTCAAATCTGACTGTTATTTATTCGCTTAAATTTTAGTATATTTATATCGTTTTACATTGATTTCATTTACAACAATATTAACATTAACAGAGTCTATTGCTTGTACGTGGTTTGTTTGCTTAAGTATAGTATTGCAAAATGGCTTGTTTATACATATACTTATGTATGGATTGTAATTATTATGAGCGATTTTTATGATGTCATACATACTTATTACTATATAATATAAGAAATATGTTGTGCACAACTACTGTAGTTTGTTCGTTGGTTTTTAATTTAGAATTTTATGGCACATTATTAATAGGAGTTGGAAACTTAAAAACTGTAAGCAGATACAAAAATTGACAAGAATTATTTGGACAACTTATGTGAATGTCTTCCTTACTGTTCATAAAACAAGTTCTGTTTAATTTTGCATCTTGGGAAACTTTTGCTTGAGAGACTGGAAACGGGACGGTATGGGCTCAATGAAAAAAAAATATTTTCTGACTCCCAATTTGATATGCAATGCCGATTAAAAATAAATACATTTCTCGTAGACTTGATTTTTTTTTTTTTAATTTATTTTTATGTATTTTTTGAATTCTAAAAAATCAACTTCGATCGATTTGGACAAATAAAGTCTTATTTTACTCAAAAAAACACGGTTTTTTCTAAATATTGTACTTTCTAAATTTGGTCTGAATGACTTGTTAGTGGATACAAATCAGCAGTCGAAAATCGGACGGTATTGAACAAGTAGGCATGGTGTTTCCCTTATAAAGTAAATGTGGAATGAGTTGATAATAAATTTTTTGGCTTTGAAATATGAAAACTGGAATCTTTTTTGCATGTGGCACTCCTATTCGATATAATTAATAATTTCATGTTCTGCAAAATTATAACGCTGATGATTTTGACATACTTCTGTAAAGCACCCAATTTACGGTATCTTATGATCATGGTCATACATATGTGATCATTAAAGAGAAAATTATTTGGGAAATTCGATTTAAATTTTATAGAAAATTGCTAAAAAAAAACAATTACAATAACAAAATATATTCTTAACAATATATTTGTTTTTAATTCCATGCATAATCCCGCAGTTTACTTCAATCGGACTTCAATTTTCCAAAGCAATTTTCACATAAAAATATTCCTGTGTGTATTTATTTTTACGAATAACATTTTTAATATTTTTAATGAAAGTAATAATCAGGCAATTGAGATGGTATTCGATAACTTGCAAAATATTATTGTTGTTAAACTTATGTGTTCTTATCAGTTGACATTTCACATGCTCATTTTTCGCAAATTCTTATATGAAGAAGAAAAATAAAGAACAAAATAAGGAAAACAAATTTCACTCAAATATTAAATAACTGTGCTGTGAGGTATTAAGTGTTTATATAACTTTAATAAATTTTATTATGTTTAAGCTGTCAGTTCGCTCAAATACACTAATGAGCTGTAAATGATATAAAAATATGCTGTATCTATATGTATTCTTTCATATATTTCTTCTGTCATACCATTCATTATAAGGTTACTTGACGTTGTCGAATATATAAATTTATACTCCATATATTTGTATACATATGTAGATGATTGTGTATGAGGCGGATTAAAGAACACTTTTTCTCAAAACTGCTATGGAATGACGAAAAATGGCTTAAGCGATTTTACAAATATGTGTAAATGAAACCATTAACCCAATTTTTGTATAACGTTTGCTTTACTAAACATTATATTCTTGTGGTTTTTGTTTTATCTGCTCTAATATACAAATCACTGCCAAGTTACTCGTAACTACATGTTACATGTTACATCTTGCAGATTTTATGTTTTTTTTTAATAGCTGTTTGTATAATTTTTTTTATATTATCGTTTGTTTGCTTACGATGGCTTAACTTTGTTTGTGAATTTTATTTTTTTAATTGTTTAAATTCGTTATTAGTTTAAAATCCCTTTCACATAAGTTTTCTTTGTGTCTTTCGTATATAGAAAAAGTGTTAATTAAATAGCTGGCGTAACATCAATTTTATTAAATAAACAATTCTAAGAGAAATTAATCTGTATAAAGTAGCTTTTAATAGAATTTTTAATATTTCAACTTCGTATACTTGAGTCTGTTTATATAATGAAATGGTTTATTTATTTTTTTTCTTTGAGAAGCATAACATGTGCATGAAGGGTCAGTTTTATTTGGTTTGTTCAATTTGCCCAATTCTTTTGAAATACAATTTTATTTGCTCAACCTTAATTCGGTTTACATATTTTAACCTTATGATGCCTTAATGAAAATTTTAATTTCGGAATGTGATATTAATCCTATAAAGCATCAAGGAGTGCGATAAGGTTCATGCTACAAAAATGTATAAAATATAAATAAATTCTATGTAGTTAATTATAATTTGGAAACTCTTCAAATATGAGATATTATGGAAATTACCATTTAAAGCTTGTTAAAATTTATTGATACAAGAATTAAAAACTACTTGATTAACCGATAATTTCATAAAATTTAATAACTATAGTTCTTTTATGGTATGTATGGTTTTATTTATGAAAGCTTAGTTTTTGGAAAGTGCTCTTTTTAATGCCTGCTTAGGTCAATTGGTGCTTCGCCATAGTATTTCTTCTAAATTGAGTACTCTATTAAAATGCTATTTTCCATTGAAATAACCAGCGTTGAAAAGAAGTAGTAAGCAAGCTTTTTGGAAGCACTTCTTTGTAAGAGACAAGGTCTTATTACCCCATTCCATATTTATAGATTTTTTACACACGATGTCCTGGTCCGCCAAGGCATTTCTTCAGCATCGTCTTTATTTATTTGTATTTGTTATTTTCTCTTTGGAATGTTGTATTTTTTATAATGTTTTGTCACTTCTGCTGTTACATACATTTTGTATACATACACATAATAAAAAACAACCATTGTAGAAGGGAGTTGGTAAATCGCTTAAATCTTTCCAAAAAATCGTATATGAAGGTCTTACAGAATGTCTTATAAATGAAGGCCTCCAAAAGTTTGCCTCTGGGTATTCGTAGCATCTGTACACAGTTCTTATGTGGTACTCACACTATTAAACCAAAGTGCTCATACCACAATTAGTGTGTATTTAACTCCAGAAGATTCAAAAGATGTGACTTAAAAAAAAAATGAAACAAAATTGAGTTATTAAATTATTGTAGATTTAGGACGTGATATCAGGATATGGTTTTAACGCCGAAAATTATTTTCACCATATGTCTAATTTCCTGATATATACAACTAAAAAAGAGTAAATAGAAAATATGTCAGAAGGCATTCTATTCTAATAACAAATATAGTACAATTAAAACAACTGCCACTTCATTGACATTCGCAGAGCCTTTTCTATTTGCAATTTTCTTCGTCTGGCACGTGGCTTTTTCTATTCTTCAAGCGAAGATAACATTTTTTTCTCGACTAATGAATGACTAATGAAATAGAATTTATTCTTTTTATGATCGCTTTTTTTTAAAGCAGGGTTACAGCGCCTCTGATGTCAAGGAGACGTATTCTATTTCGAAGATTTGTTTTAGTAACTATTTTCAGTTACTTCGCTGTTGCTGCACAATGCCAAGAAGGAGGGCACTACAATGTGCTGAAGATTGCTTAGAGCTGAACTCGGTACTGTTCAGGGACCAGTGACTGTGCATTCGCCCCTGAAACCTTCCGATAAAAAATGACACAAAGACACACTAATGCACATCAGTAAAAATGCGAAATATTTTTATGACTTATGACTTATGTCTGAAAATGAGGTCGCGCCCAGGACTTTTTGGTTTTGTAGTCTTCTTGCAGACTACTACAGTCATCGCCATTCTCATCAAACTTTCCGTCCTCTGACTTTTATATGTTTTCAGAAAAGTTTAAATTTTAAACACGTAAATTGTACGTATTTTATAAGTAATTCAATGTAAGAGAAATTATATAAAAAGATTCTGGTTTAAACACGATAGTGTGAACACCATCTTTTAGCATCGACAAAGGTTTGTTTTTCGAACATTGTACTTTGCAGTATTTTGTAGATACTGTTTGCTTATTTAACAAATACCGTACATTTTCTCATATTCATTAAATGTTTTTAACACTTCAAAATATTATTTTATATTAATAAGATTTGTTTAAAATCTAATTAAAATTATTTAGTGACTTCACACATCATTCGGCAACTGTTTGTTGGTTAAATTGTAAAAATTTTTCCCATATTTTATTTTTGTTATTTTAATAAAATTTTGGACTCTAATAAGGCTCAACGATTAAAAAAAAATTTGTCTTTATTTTTTTTGCAGTGGGTTAATTTCATTCTAAGTTGAACATGTGTATACTTGACCAATTTAAATTAAAGTCAACGTAAAATCAGTTTTTCTATTCATTTTTCATTAACCCAGTTCAAAAGATTTATTAGAAAAAATAAAAGTCAACTATTCATGATAGTTTGATTTTTAAATAATAAAAAAAAAGAATTGAAAAATTCTCTTCAATTTCTCTATTTGCGTATACTTTGTTTGCTGTTCTTCCTTTATGAGCATACTTTTATATGTTTTATTTAAAAAAAAAAAGTATTTGACAATACATAATCCAAACGCAAAGAAACATTCAACTGCTTGTGCAATTCATAACATTTGATTTTCTTTTTTACCATTTAAGATTTTTTAAATTATCTCCAGTGTGAACTCAAGTGCAGTCACATTTATACAAGAGGCAAAACTATGCATACACAAATACTGGTGTGCATGTACAAATGTTCATGCTTTTACGTATTCAAGAATTCATGAATTTACGTATTTATATTTACTTTAATATCATATTATTTTCTTTTGAAAGATTTACACAAAAACGGAGAAATAATAAAAGCTTTTTATTTTTTTCAGTTATTTATTTAAAAAATGTATTCGCTATATTTTTACAGATATATACATACATACGTATATACATATAATTTTCAATATTTGGTATTTCACTGTTTGTAGTGCAAATGACATCCGGGAAGAGAATAATATTATTATTACATTGGGTAACGTTCCTAGTTTTTCTAAAACTGCTGCTAAATATACATATTGGTCTTTCCTTAGGGGTGCCTCCGTAGTCTAGTGCATGACCATTAGTCTTCACAATATGGAGGTGCGGGTTCGATTCCCGCTTAGACCCTGGGTGTTTCTACAGATAAGCTTAAGAGCTTCGTAAAGTTTGTATTGTCATTAAAAAAAAAAAAAAAAAAAACTACATTCATAAAATATTTGATTTAAATGCTTTATAGCTGTGTACCTTCACTTAAATAAATGATATACATAAATATTCTGCACTGCTAATGAGCGAAATAAGACCAGTTTATTAAAATCGAAGAAGTATTTCTGATATATTTTTGTTTGTAACAATTCTGAATTTGAAATAATATTTTAGATATACAATTTTAATTAGATGCGCATATGTATTTAAGTACGTGAATTTTTAACTTCCCAATATAGAAAGTTAGTGATTTTATTCCAATTTATATATGTATGTTTGTGTATGTATTTAAACATCTATTAACTCAATAATGCGGAAACGTCCTGATATAATGAACCGATTCGGTGGGGTAAATTCCGAAAATTTTCGAAAATAAAAAAAATTTTTCGCTCTTTATCTGTGAAAGATTGCAGCCCATTCGTTTGTAAGATATCGTTGACGAAAAAAGTAATTTTTCCGTAATGAATCCAAAAGTCTTCGTCAAAGCGGCTTCCTATATTCACCGAATTTCATCGACTTAAAAAATGTATTGGATTTAAATTTTGAAAGTGTAATCGAATATCTACAAATGGCAAGAATAGAGCCATGCCTTGTATGTTTCGAAAGCTTCACTTACGATTTCTTTTCATTTAAGAGTTTTTTCAATAGTTTTTTGACGAATCGTTGATTTTCATGAATACACCTGTATATATTCGAGAATTGAACTTGTTTTGGAATTCATAGATTTTTCCGAATACATATGATATTTTCGACATTATTAGTTTTGGTAGTGAAGTCATGTTTTTTTTTTTCTTTGCAAAGTATTTCATTCGATAACTATGTCAAGATGTTGCTAACATAATAGTTAATTCGCCATCCTTTTTATTTTATTTCGTCTTGGACCAGGGCTCAGAAAATGTACCTTACATATAAAATGCATGCAGCGAAACCAGTTAGAAAGGGATAGTGTAGAGATTGGCAGGCGTGAAGAGATAGAACGATAAGTAGCTTAGTTCTAGTAAAAGTCTGTACTTGCATATTTTTTGAGAGTTTGTAAAGCAGAGTGTCCGACTTGCTATATTGATGCACACATTTATTTGAGCTAAAGGAGAGCATCTTTACTTATTATTTTACTTTTTACCATTGAAAAACTTTTGAAATTCGAAACGCTGATTTTTTTTTTTAGCTAAAATTATTATTTTCTCTTCAAAAGCTACTTGGTTTTTTCTGCTTTTATTTGTGTGATTCTTAAAACTGAGGAAAATTTTTTTTTAACTTTTTCAAAAATTTGGTTGAAGGTCTGTCTACTGATGAGTTTCTAAAGGCACCAACGAAATGCAAATATAGACTCGATTAACCATACAACCAGTATATATAAATAATTCTAAATAAAATTAAAATATTTAAAGTAATTATATTTTAGCTAAAATCTCTTGATTTAAGGAAAAAACTCGGTACGTTAAGTATGAAAGTTAATGACTTTTTTGCGACAAACTTGTAATCCTTAAAATTTATTTTCTAAACGTTTAATTGAAATAAAACTTTAAGAAAATATCTTGCGCAAATACGAAGAAAAATATTATTTAAATAAAACTTCTTGTTGAATGACCCTAACCACTACACTCAGAATATTATGTTAGGAATTTTGAAAGAACAACCTTGACGAACAAATGTTGTTGTCACTAATAAATAATTAAAATGGATTTCTAGTATAAAATTTTCTAATTAATAAATTTCAAAGAATTCATAAATTTTCTTTAACAAGAAATCAATATGATGAACAAAATGTATTACAACTGCATACATGAACACCTTTTTATTTTTAAAGTAACTACACAAAAAATTGAAAATTATAGTTCTTCATTAAATAGAGGATGCGTTATTAAATTTTAACTTTTCGTAGCACTTCTGAAATAACACTCAGACACACAATTATATTATTTTATTTAGTTTCTGTTAAATTTATTTGAGTGTATTTTTCACAATCCCCTTGTATTTGTGTATGCACACAAGCAAGAGAGTGTATGTAAGTATGAGTGTTTGTATTTATTATTTCGAAAATGTATGTGTCCATATAAAAAATTCTATCTGTTATGCTCGCATGGCAATTTAAACTTTGCTTCGTTTGTTTAACTAACAGAGTTGAATAAACTCTGTAGTTCATTTGCTTATGTTCGTACGAATATCTTTAGATATTTTTTGTTATGTTTATTTAAAAAATGTGGAAATTTTAATTAAAGTAGTAATTTGCGACATTTATAATTTTTACTTCTAGAAAGTTGCATCCGTTGACGGTGGGGTTTTTTTGGAACTGTGCTCAGACAATGTTCCCCATGCATTGTAGCCGAACTATTTAGAAAGGTATAGTGTAGCGTAAAAATATATGGTGAAAAAATAGAGCTGATTTCTGTTCTACTCTGCAGAAAATTTCTAAAGTATAAACTAAGGATTATGAAAACGTTGAAAAAAACCACACAATTTTTTTGTAGACCCCTTTCCGCTCATACATTAAATATTTTCTAACATATTTTATATTCATGGCAATTTCCATAAATAGCATTTCTGCAAACGATGGAAAGCTCACTCCCCACGTTTTCTCGGGAGCCTCATTGCAAGAAAGTTTTGGGAAAGCAATTTGGGAATTCGCAATTTGTAAGTTGTAATGTTTCTAGAAAATAGGAAAGTTCAATATGACATTAACAAATAACTACATTCATATAATTCCTTAAAGAAGTGCTATAACGTACGTTCTATACCACAGAAAAAAAACTGTTAAGCAACTATACAAAAATTATGAACTAATAAAGCACAAAATTTTAGATATGATTCTAATATTTAGTAAAATATTTCTATTTCATTTTCAGGACACACTTTCAATATCATAATCCATTTTGGTAAAATTTTAATTATAAGTAATTAAAAAAAAATTACTTGCGATTTTTTATCAACAGATAGAAAACTTAATTTAAAAAAATGTAAACATTCACACTTGTTTATATTTAACCGCAGTTGCCAACTGACATACATTTTTTTTTGCATTTATATATGTCGCCCAAGTCGTAGGAATGGAATCGTGAATTTTTTTCTAAAAGCTAAAGTTGGAAATTTAAATCTTTGCCGTAAAATTGAATCTGAGCCCACGCAGTGCTCAGCGGATATCCCCTACGTATGCAAAGTATTGTTCTGGAATTATATAGAGAAATGTATAGTGTAGAGACTAGACAGGTGGTGAAAGTTCTGGGAATAGAGAACTTAATACAGATGAAGGAGGGTTCTGAAGCAGAGTAAAATCAGAAAAATATATTGATTTGACCGGGCCGTAAACAGAACTCGTGTTCGTCTGTTCGCAAAGCCAACACGCTCTTATTTAGCCACCGATACTCACTTTATACATATTCAGGAATAGACCAACGCCTGCATAACATATGCGCTTGATTAACAAAACATTACATTTTCATCCTATATGGCTCTAAATGATGAACAAACTGTCAGAGATGCTACTGTAATTAAAATGTCTCGCTTTGGGGGAAGATACACATTTATGTATAAGTATCTACGGGTACGGCTTAATAGTATTCATAATAATTTAATCCGTGGCTTTGTTCATACCTTAATAAAAATATTCCGCAAGTTAAGCCATTTAGCAAGTTTGTCAGTCAATAAAAAAGCATATGCTATGTAACCAGGCAGCAATGACATAAATTGACTATTCTATGTTCTACTCCTAATCCTTTAAATTGAGTTTTTAGAGGAGGTGAATACTAAACCAAGAACCAATGTCAGATATCAAATTGCACTTCAAGAAACAGTTTACAAAAGCTTAATAACTTCAAATTTGCAAATAGTATCGTACGATTTAGTGACTGGTCAGTGTCAATGGCATTTCGATCTAGATATTTCTTTTTTTTAGCTCCTACAGACTTAATTTCTATTAAACATATTATTCTAAAAAAAAACAAAAAAAAAACATTTTGTACATCTTCTGAGAATATTTAATTATGTATTATCTGCATTTGTGTAAAAAAATATCTAATAATAACAAGGTCTTTGCAGAAGATAGGGCAATACCAAACAGAAAAACAAAATAACTTCATTGACATTCACACTCGCTCTTCCACAGCATACCAACCAGTCACTTGAAGTTCAGAAACAGATTGTGGGTAGTTTTTTTCTGGTATAAAATGACCTAAGCTTAAAATTTTCTTTTCTTCTGCAAGGCAGTAAACAAGAAAATTTCACTTGTAATCATGTCTTAATTAGAAAAGTTGATTTATGGGCCTAAAGATAAAACAACCAAAATGGTAGAAATCTCCACAAGAGTCAACGCAGTAAAAGGACATAAATGTTGGTTAGTTGGTTACTAAAAAGTGAAACCACATTAATTTAAGTAAAATATGGCATCTGCAAAAAATTCCAGAGAAAAAAAAAACTTTTTTTTTTTTTGTAATTTTTTGTCAGGCAATAAATTTTGCAAATTAGGCATAAGAAGCTTTTAGATACACATTTATACAAACACATATATGCATTTAGTATAGTATTTATTGCAATAAAAGAGAATTTAATGAAATTTTTATCATGTATTCTGTTGTGTTGTTTATGCAGTTAATTTTTTTTTTCAAATAGAATAGAATAAAATGTTTTAATTAAATTTTCCTCTCACAGCAACAAATAATGTAATACTTGAAAATACATTAAAAATGCTCTTTCGCAATTAAAAGTTTTTTTTAAATAAAATATAAAAAATATTTTATTTTTGCTAAAAGAAATATTGAATTTCCAAGCAAGTTGTTAGAATTTATTTTCCCTTTACTAAAATATTCTATGCATTTAATTCCTTAGTGTACAAAACTTTTTAAAAAAATATAAGCTGAGTTCTAAAACAAATTTAAAAAGAATGTTCAAAACATATACATACTTGTAAATACATAAATAATTTCTTTAATTAAGTAACTTTCAGCAAAAGTATATTCAACTGAAAAGAGAAATTAAAAAGACGAATCAACTTTTAAGAGCAAAGAGGTGAGGTGTTGAATTTTGCCGGATTTTTTTTAAAAAAAAAATATGTGAAATTAAAAAAAAAAACAGCTCTGCTTACCGGTTTAATTAAAATAGTTTCCTATAGTAATCATGTTTATTTGAGTAATATATTTGTTGTTATAAAACACTGATACTAATTTAGTGTTCCGCCTGAAGGTAACAGCGTTGCTAAGTACATTTCAATAACCAACTGTAAATTGAGTAAAAATTTACCCCAAAAACTTTCAAGTAAAATTATTCAGTCAACAATTAAAATGTATGAAGCAGGTTTATCCTATACTTTTACCGAACTACTTTTTATCCCCTAAAATTGCTCTTTAACGGCAAGAACCCCTAAATTTAAGCCAAAAAGTCCTAACTTGGCAGCACTGGTAATATTCTGGTACTCAAGGACTAGCCATGTTTTCGGTTTTGTGTCAGCTACATTCCCCGTAAGGTTGGTTATACATTTGTTGAGAATTTCCAGAAAGTATGGCTGCCTTCCTAAACATCTGTATGGAATGTCAAAGCAGTGTTTAAGTAAAGCAGTAATATTTCACTAACTTTGCAAATCATGCATTGTCATTTTATACTTTGTAACACCGTCGACGTTTAGAAACATTTGTTTGCTGTGCATTATAAAAAAATAATGTCTGCGAAAAACTTAATTTTGGAAAGCAATTAATAAGAATAATTATTATTATTTAATAAAATAATTAAATTTTAAAAAATAAAATAATTAAATTTTTAATAAAATAAAAAAATTTTAAAATTCCTGATGATGTTAACAAGCTGTTAACGAAATATCGAATAATAAAAAACAAAATAAAATAAAAAAGACCTCAGGCTTAATAAATATATATCAAAAAATATAATAAAAAAGGTCAATTAATAATATAATTAAAATAATTAAATTTTAAATTTAAATTAAGTATTAATTTCATTGAATATTTGTAACTTTTTTCTTTAGTCGCCGTAATTTATAAAAAGCATATTCAATCTGAATGATGCTTTTGTTGCTCTTATTTGCGCATCAAGTGTGCATCTGATGACTTTAGCAATGCCATACATCTTCAAAATTTGCACGGTTGCGTTGAGGAACATGCAACATTGTCACACTGCCAAGCAGCTGACGTTTAGGAAGGCAGCCTATGGTAAATCTTTTGTATTCAAATAAACATTTGACGTATGATACATGGAATTATAAACATATCACTCATACGCACCAGCTTATTATTTCATTATGATATTAGGGGTCATTAGTACAACTAAATATTTATTTAACGTTGGAAAAATATTTCTAAACTATTCTTATCATGGAAGTTCTGGATCATTTAACATTGATACAATATTACTAAATAATTGAGAGCCATTATTAAAAGTTAGTTAGTGAAGGGGGGAATTTTATCGGATAAATAAAAAGATTTTTATTATTACAATTTTACTTTAACTTAAGGGGAGCGATACGTTAAAGGCAAGTGTATTCTACCTGGTACGTTAAAGTAAAGCTGTAATAATGAAAAACCTTTTATATGTTCCGATAAAATTCTTTCCCTAACTAACTTAGTTTTGATAATAGCCCTGAATTTTTTGAAATATTTTGTTATATATTTCATGAATTTCTACTATAAAAATCTTGTTCATGTTCGCTTCATGTTTGTTGGGATGCAAAAACCATTTAGTTGTCTATTTGCGTATGTACTCGTATGTGTGCTCGTATTACATAACAATTTAAGTGGCAGTATTTTGCAAAAGTTTTCGTTGGAAAAATTCAATTTAGTTTTTAACAAAATATACATATTTTTTCTGTTTAACAGACCAACAAACATAAAAAACTTATGATTACATAATGAAAATATGTGTATATATATTTCTTTTTCAAGGCTTTATGCAATGTTAGAAGCACTTTATATTAAAATAAAACAACATGTGCATATTATTGTTCACAAGCATGAGACTCTTGTTGTATAAAACCGGTGAAACAAGACACAAAATAAACATTTCGCTTTAGTTGGAGGCGTATTTAGTATGTTGTTAAAAATCAACTAATTTAGAAACGCAATATTAAGTAAAATATGATAAGATATGCGGAATTGTGCTAAAACGATTGTTAAAGTAAATGTCGGCTTTAAGTTTTCTTAAATTTCTGGCTGTTACAGTTTTTCACTCAAAAATGTGTTTCCGAATATTAAAAACTTACTAGAGAGGACTCTGAATATTCACAATACAAAAATATAATTTATAACAATTGGATGACTATTTTGAATAACTGATTTGGTTTTTTGGGAATTTTTTGCATCAAACTCAATGATGATAACAAACAGTCTACTAATTCCATGACGAGACTTTTGGAAGAAATTTCAAAATTCAGTATCACCCAGAAGTACAAAAAAATATATATATGTAGTAGGTATATAGAAAAATTCTAATTTAATATCATTGATTTTTATTAAATCGAATTGCGCAATAAAGTAACTGCCAAATTATTTTTTTTTCAGATTGTCTATAAATTTTTTAGTCTGTTAATTTCGTTTTCGTTTAAATATTTTCTGAAAGCATCAACTTCACATTTATAAAACATTTATTAACAATAAAATATAACTGAAGAGCAATTTGTATCATGACTTGAAGAAAAATAATAACCATTTGGTTTTATGAACATCTCATTACCATCTTCATTTATACGATTTATCAAAACATCATCAACTAAATATTGTATGCTATGAACCTAGTACAACTTCATACACAAAATCTAAAAAGTTTAACTAACTGAATGGATGACTGAAGCAAGAATTTCTGAAATAAATCAGTAAAAAAAAATGGCAGTAAAACGTAAGTGGCAAGGAAACGTTCTAAATACTGGTGGCAAATGAGTACTTTTATGAAGAAATATTAATGGTGTGTAATAAAATACAATATCGGCAAAAACTTTTCATTACCACTCTCTCTTTTCTATAGCAAAAATAGCAAAATTTGAAATCCTTGGGATATCCTTGATGGTAGTACGAGTATAATTGTGTCAATAACTCCTTTTTTTTTCTCCCCCATTTTATTCCACAGTAAGTAGTATTGAAAGTTTTTATGTAATTTACACAGTCATATATATGTATGTTCATTTGGGCTCAATTCATAACCAACCATTAAAATCTTCGTCATTGTTATTCACACTTTTTTGTGTATTGATTATGCTTTAAATAGTTTAAGGAAATCGCTACAAATACGCATATGCATACAGAAATTCAACTGTAAATAATCACAATGGAAAAAATTTTAATCACATATGAAGTTAATAGTTCGGAAAGTAAATAAAAAAGCCTTTCGAAATCCAGTAAATGTACTATAAGAGTGCGCATTTTTTAACACATTTTTTTCTCTTTATTATTTATTGTATGTTACAATATTTATTTGTTCTTATATACTATTTTTGTTTGTGTGACAAAATTTGTTTGTATAAATATTTTTTTTTTGCATTCTATTAGACCTAAACATGAATTTAGCGTTATTTTCTACATAGTTATTTGATAAGAAGAAAAAAACTGCAAGGCTATGGAATTTAAATAGACGGCGGTTGCTGAGAATAAAAGTATATTATATGTATGAGCGATTTATTTGTAACTTTTTTTGCAAAAAGGGTCTAAAAATATGGTCAATATTTTTATTAGTTTTATTTTACTAATGTAAAAAGAGTAAACTGTGTATCAGTATGCATACAATTGTTGTTGTAACTACTACTTAAAATCACTTTTTATCTCATTCCTAAGTACATGCAAATGCTAATATCGGGTGGTTAAATTGTAAGGGCCGATGTTGAATGTGAACCACACCTAAACGCCAAGCTTTTTTCCGAATTTTATTTGACATTTCTCTATTTCAGACTTACTCAATTTGAACCATGGAGAGATACACAATCCAACAACGTGTTAAAGTTATCCAGGCTTATTATGAAAATGGGCGTTCAAATCAAAATGCATATCGTGCACTTCGTGATTTTTTTGGTCAATTTGATCGTCCAAATGTGCGTACAATCACAAAAATCGTGGAAAAATTCGAGCAAACCGGGTCTGTAGAAGATGTGAGAACACCAGTGCATGCTCGTACAGCTCGTACTGCAGAAAATATTGCTGCTGTTCGCGATAGTGTGGCTGAAGAGCCGTCTACCTCAACTCGTCGTCGTGCCCAACAATTGCACCTCTCATGCTCGTCGTTGATAAACATTATGCATAAAGACTTGCATTTACACTCTTACAAGGTGCAATTGGCTCAAGAACTAAAGCCTCTTGACCATTCCAAACGTCGTGAATGGGCAGAATGGTGGCAAGAAATGGCAACAGTGGATGATCAATTTTCGAAGAAAATCATCTTCAGTGATGAGGCACATTTTCACCTCATTGGATTCGTCAATAAACAGAATTGCCGCATTTGGGCGAATGAGAATCCAAGAGTGATTGTCGAAAAACCAATGCACCCACAAAGAGTGACTGTTTGGTGCGGTTTATGGGCTGGCGGCATCATCGGGCCGTATTTTTTCCAAAATGAGGCCGGTCAGGCAGTTACTGTGAATGGTGTTCGCTATCGTGAGATGATAACGAACTTTTTATGGCCCGAATTGGAAGATATGGATGTGGACGATATGTGGTTTCAGCAGGACGGTGCCACTTGCCACACAGCTAACGAAACAATGGCTCTTTTGCGCAACAAATTCAATGGCCGTGTTATCTCACGTAATGGCGATGTCAATTGGCCGCCAAGATCATGTGATTTGACACCGTTGGACTTTTTTCTTTGGGGTTATTTGAAAGAAAAGGTGTACGTCGATAAGGCAGCAACAATTCAAGAGCTAAAGGATGAGATAATTCGGCACATTAACGGCATAGAACCTCCATTATGCCTCAGGGTCATCGAAAATTTGGACCATCGGATGGAGGTGTGCCGCCGTGGTCGCGGCGCCCATTTGGCCGATATTTTGTTCCATACATAATTGAGTAATACCAATATATCATAATAAAATAAAATTACAATAATTTCCTAAATAGTTTGTGTTTTATTCAAAATCAACATCGGCCCTTGAAATTTAACCATATATGAATATAATACATGAATATAAATATGTGCAGACTTTTCAGACTTTTTCTTGTTTATCTATTATAAGCATGGCTGCCAGATGAATTTGACTATTGTTGGTCCAGAAAAAAGTAAAATAAAAATTTAACGGTTTTTTTTTATTTAAAAATTACGATTTTTATTTTTCTATAAATATGGAAAATGTATACGTATTTTGTAACAGCATCGAATTACCTAAAAATTTTTTCAAAAGAAATATCTAATGCTTTTACACAAATTGTTTCTAAAATGCCGAACGTTTTCGGTATGTAGTAGATAAATCTTCTAATCTTGTGTTAATCTGCAGAGCCGCCAAAAATACCGTCTATTTGAATCATGTCGAATTAGGATTGATTAAAGTATCCAACATTTCATTTTCCGCTAGTTTTTTAATTCTTTTTATTTAATTAAATTTTAATATATATCTGCAAGAATTACTTTCTTAGCAAAACTGTATTAATTTTTTGTGAGCTGTAATTTTCTGGCGTTTGGGTTGTACATTAAGGTGGCAGAAACAGATATGTGTTCGATAAATACTGAACTGTATACTTGAAGGCAATGGCCATTCAAAAATGTAGGTCTTTTCGATAAAAAAAAAATATTAACATATCATTCTTTATGATCCGACTGCAATTAAGAAATATATAAAGAAAAGTTTAACACCGGGTGGTATTTTCGATTTTCAATCAGTGACAACTCTTGGAATTATAGTTTAAACTGAAAATGATTTCGACTCTTTGACGAATTCTCTTAGTTTTGATAGGAAATTTTAAAACATTTAAATGTAAAAAACATGGCTTGTTGGTGTAAATCCAAAATTTTTGTGTAAAATATGTGCAATATCCCACCCGCGTGGGTTTCGGGTCAATATGTATATAAAAAGTTTTAGTAGTGCGAAGGTAAAAAAGGAAAAAAAAAATTTTTAGTTTATCGAAATTTCCATCCAAAAATACTTTAGATTAGAGGGTGTGCGGCGAACTTTTCAGGTACGCTTGAGAGCCGGTCCAAGAAAAAAAAATTAACACGGTATACTAAAAATTTGCTTTCAACTCAGGGTAATGTGTGACCTACATTTTCAATTGAAATTTTGTATTTTCAAGGAAAGTGTTCGATATGCTTAAATATATCTGTGAAAGAAAACTGACATGTCTTCGAAGTAAAAATCAAAAAAAATGCTTAAAACAAGTAGTTGTATAATTCTAAGTTGATAATATACGGTATAGTGCTGCCTACTATTATCGACCTAATTTACAACAAAAGTGGTTTAGAGTGTAGGTAGTAAAGTATATCAATTGCTAAATAGTAGCAAAGTTGTGGGTATTAAACTATTTTTAACCCTTGTGCCACTAAGCTAGGACAAGGGAAAACGGCAATAAACGTCTCTCCAAATTATCAGGATGATTGTGATTGTTGTAGCGTCTCTGATATCAAGGAGACGTATTAAATTTTCAAGCTTCTTTTTTGGTAGCCATTTTTAGTAATTATTTTACTTCGCCGGTGCTATACAATACAGACTGAAGCCGATACTGTTCAGTGACTAGTGACTATGCCTTTGTCAATGAAACCTTTCGGCAACAACTGACACAAAGCAACACAAATGCACATCACAGAAAAATGCGAGCTATTTTTATGAATCTGAAACTGGAGTTGAACCCAGGAAAATTTTTCGTTTTGTAGTCAACGTGCGGACTACTTCGAGAAACCTGTGTTGTTATGATATAATTTAATTGTTTCGCAACTAATAAATATGATATAAAAAAGTATTTAAAAAATATAATTTCGGTACGTTTTCACATACTTTTGTATATTTTTATTCTTTCTTTCCGTGCCCTCTCGAAAACTTCGAGAGATGGGAGATTTACTTAGCCCAAACTATAGGTTATATATGCATCATACAATTTAGATTTTGGTTTACTTTTCAAACAATTTACGCCTCCATATAGAAAATTAGCTATAGCAATGTGGTTAATAAGAAAATGCCACAAAGAACCGTAAGATGATACATATAGTTTTGTCAGAAGAGTTAACCAGTGCGAGTGTTTCTCGCAGGCCAAACAACAAAAACAGCCCTTATCGCACATAAGTGTTAATTACGATGACGCGTGAGTTGTTCTTCAACCCAGATGTGCTTTACGACTCTTTTATATTTTTTATTCTATCAGAATTTGCACGATATTTTAACAATTTTTTCTGGCAGTGCTGATTACAAGTTATTTTCTGCATAAACTATTTTTGTTCGTTTATATGTTTTGGAGTACATATGTACATTTAGAATGTTTGTATGGATAGGTTGTAAATAAATGTGTCCCTTTGTATACATATGAATGTATGTATGTATGTATGTTTCCTTTAATAGTAAATCGTAATGTCTATGAGCATGATGCTGCTGTTATCACTTCCATTACATTGAACACACTATAATGAAATTTATAAAATATAACTTCAAGAAACTTCCCACACTAAAATAACAACAAAAATATACATAGAGAAAATACCAAAAATCTATGATGCAAATAAACAGGCGTAGGCGGAAGAAGCTTTGTGCCTCTCTCAGATAATAAGTAAATATTAAAAGTAAAGATAAGAAAAACAAAAAAAAATTGATTAGAAGTTTCCCTCCAAAATAAATTTTACATTTCTTATCAAAGAAGAATGTTATTTGCAAGAGGAGCACAGGATCTACTTCGACTAACTGATTCTCGCAGAATTACCATTGTGTCTCTCGTGTTATGAGATATAGCTTCTTCTTGCTGCAACCCTATGTCGGAATTATTGAGCACTACCGCACGTGAAACGTTTTCAACATAATCCTGTATATTTTTATTTTCGAAAAAATCTGGACGGATACCAAACAATACATGTGTGACGTTGTAATTTTCCCAGATGCACACCTCTAGAACTTTAAGTACCCGAAAATCGGTAGTTCGGAAAGTTGTTATTTTCTCTCGCAATCAATCACGGGAACAATTTTAACACGTTGAGTACGACTAAGAAATAAAAAAAAATTTGTAAAAATCAAAAATTTATAAGCATTACAAATCAGTTAGTCAAAGTTCACCCCCCGTTCAGCACACTTTTTGATAAGAAACGCCATATGATTTCTCTTGCCTCTAGCTACGAAACATCTTAAAGTTTTCCTTATACCCTCCTCGACCCATTTTTTGTTGAATTTGTCCCTTTTTATACGTTTTAAATATTTTTTGGTTTTCTATAGCGGAACTCACTCTTTGGTGCATACTTACAAAAAATGCAAATATGCTACAGTTTTTTGCAACGAAGCGTGAGTGTCTGTTTTATAAGCATGCCAAATTTTTGATAACAGCTGACTGCTTGCATTTTTAACAAAAAAAAATTTAATTTTTTGTGTTGTCTAATTACTATAATTTTATTGCACTAACTATGCTACAATTTTTAACGCCGGCAAAAAGTTAGCCGCTTTCAATATCATAACGCCGTTGCTCAATCTACAGCGAATGAAAGGGAACATATCTGGTTTATGAAAGCACTTCCAAATAAAATAAAATGTAAATTAGGTTGTAGGAGATTGAATTCTTAAAAGATAAGATTTTGATTCCGTACACAAGAATGATATCCAAAATTTAACTTTTTATACTTGAGATAACATTTTTTTGGCATCTAATACGCATCTTGACAAGCTTTTCAATGATATCAATATGTGCAGATATATTACACAGAATCTCCATTATCTATTAAGTTTAGTTTACTTTAATTTTTATACCCTTCACCTTAGGTGGCAAAAAAATCCTCAAAGCTCAAGAACACTGCCAAAACGCGGGACAATTGCCAAAACGCAAAAAATTGCCAAAATAAATAAAAACGCCAAAACGCACGAAAATCGGCAAAACGTAAAAACCGTTATAAAAATTTACGAACTCAGTTATCTAATTGTTTTTTTTTTTTTATTTATGTAGTCAGCTGTTTTGGTTTAGCATATTTTGGTCTAGCATATTTTTGTGTTTCTTGCAATGAATTTTTTTGGTGCAAATTGGATGAAGAGGTGCAAATCGCGGTTACATGTATTTTGTTTTTGTGGTATTGCATTTTATGTTAGATTTGCACTGTTTGCAATGATTGCAAATGATTTGCACCAAAGAGTGAGTTCCGCTTATATTTTTATTTTATATTTGCTGTTACTTTGCAAATAAGTTTTGCAAACGTATAGTAAAAAAGAACTATGATTTTCATTATATCTTTCTTATATAAGTGTAGCAAATGAATATCTGCCTTTTTTAGTGTAGAGTAAAAATTTACTTTAAATTTGTATGACATTATGAGTTGGGTTATTGTGTGTATTTTAAAAATGGTAAATATATATACATATATAATTTTAGTTAGAAGTTACTCTCTAATTAGTGTTATGTAAAGGTATGTTTATTAAAATACTAATTTCTATATATGTTCACATATTGTTTGTTAATAAAAATGAAATAATCAAGATTGGATTTCACCTAATCCCTTCCTTTTTAAAAATTTTAACGTCACTGTCAACCTACTTCCATGTATAGAACGTTTGTATTTCTAATCATATAAACTTGTACAAAAACATGTATGCGTTGGCAAATTTTATATTTCCTAAAAAAAACAAAACAAAACATTTGCGTAAAAACTTTTAGAAAGTATCTAATAGATTTTCTTTTTTTTATACATGCATTTACGTGTTATATAAATATTTTTTATTTGTTTTATATTGAATTATTTCATTTTAAAATAATAGCAGTGAATTGATAAATTCCATTTCTCTTTTTATTACCCCCTATAAAGAACCTTTATGAAGTTATATAAATTTTTGGCCAGTTTTCCAACAACATGTTGTTTAGTTTTAATAAGAAATTACAACAATTATTCAATTATATACGTCGCAGAGGAGCAAAAGTGGATACTGTATATATAATAGTAATGAATATCACCACATATAAATACTGAATCGAATACTTCAGATTTGAAAAGATTTTGATTTGCCTCATTTCTGAACAAAATTTGTTGCGAACGAAACAAAGAAAAATAAAATAACCTAAATTTATACGAAGCATTAAATGTTAATTCTTGTCAACCATTGGAACTTGCATATCTAATCGCAGCGTGCGCAGTGACCAGCAGTCTAAAACTTGAGTAAATAAAAAAAAATTTTGTTTGGAAAAAATCACAAAAAAAAATTCAAGGAAAGCTCTTAATGCCGCACACAAATGAAATATTTCATATGGTTGTCTCAATATATTGCTGGTTTTAAATATCGTTTAGCGTAAAATAGGACCAGAAAAAGGAACAATAAACAAATAGAAACTTTAGAAGCGTTATTTTGTACGAAAATCGTATAACGAATATTTTGTGTATTTGGAATTAAAAAAATTTCAATTCTAAAATATTTATTTAAAACTAAAACTCTTTTACCGTCTCTCTTCTATATACAAAAAATTGAGGATAAATGCACATTTCCGTAACCTGTCAGCATGTTTCTAAAGAAGCCAACAATCTCATCAATTTCAATGAGTATTTTCACAATTTCGGTTATTTCTTTCATTGCAGCAAGAAGCATATGTAAAGATTTATATTACTCGTAGTTCAACACTTAATAAAACAAATGCATTGCACATGCAACGGCGATATACACCACGTATCAATAAAATACCATAAAATTGCAACTAAAGCAAAACGATAACGAGATAGAAAATTGCAGAGAAACATGCACTTAATAGCTGTAATAAATATAAAAATCTGTCTCATTCACAATCATTCAGTTTAAAATATATTACGTTACTGTGGAAATTAATCTAGCAGAATTAGATTTTAAGGGGTTTATTTAAGTGACTGCGGTAACCTTTTGTATTTTAATTGCAAATTTCTTCTCACACTCTTAATTGGGCAACAGAGTATCCGGGTAACACTATACTGAATTTTTTTCAGTATTGTGTATATAAAAGGGAACCCCCCAATTTTAATTGACGTTAGGCTAAAAGCAAAAAAAATCTTTTGCCTCTCATAATAAAAAGCATTGTGTACACTGTCACCCTATTAAACCTGTTGTAAAATGCTTCGTTAAAGTGGTTACTTTTTTAGCGCTTGTATTGTTTTTCACATTTTGTTATTAAATTTTTTTATTTTTTTTATCTGGGACCAGCACTCAGGAGATGACTCCTACACATGCAAAGCATTGTGCTGGAACTATAGGAAAGGGATAGTAGGAGAAACGACATGAGGTGAAGCTTAATTAATTATTTTACAGCTCTGCTTTTGCACGTTCTTTGTTTATACTCGTAGCAGTGCTGAAGCTTCGGTTTAGTAGCCATTTTTATTATTATTTTACTTCACTACACCGACGAAGGAGGACGTTCTGATGCGATTGTGGATTGCTATCAGCTGAAGACGGTACGATACCAAACCACCTCAGATGATACCTAAAGTTCTCATGACGCGTTACTATCTCCGTGATCAATGGTCATACCGCAGTACCACTTGTGTTGTCCGACACATTTTCTCCTTGACCACCATAAGATCCTGCCTACAAAGTTTTCAATCTGTTACCACCAACGGAATTAAACAACCGCACGATTCTAGAACAGATCATCCCATAAACAAGCCACCTAAAGAGCATCAGCACAGTCTGAAACTCCAATCCATTCTCTGCATGCATCTAATCGCAAATACGTTGTCAAGTGCTATGAGAATCCTCTTCCGCTCCACCTGAGTATCAATCAATTGATCCAATGCGTGCATCAATCCGAATATCTGTACCTGGTATACAAACACGTACTCTCCTATGTGCAGCGCGCAATACAGTGACAAATCATCAGCGAAGACAACTGCTATCGCACTACCCAGGGACCCATTAGTGAAAATTCTGATGCCATACTACATACTCCCAAAATCATTGTTACCATTCGCAATGGGAATTCGAGGTGACCTTGCGATCACACACCTCTCCCGCCTATGCGACCCATGGGCAGATGTAACTCTGCAACACCATTCTGTACGAGATCCATGATATCAACATGTCCCACACCGTTCCCATAGTGGAGAGTCTAATGAACTTTTCCAACGAAAAACGGAATCACTATTTGTGATGGCAAAAACACTATTAAAGTTTCGATTATTAATTGTATTTTTTTTCGTTTCTAATCTAATCTCTAATGTTTTTCACCACTCATAGTAATTACAATTGAAGTCGTTTAACTTTAGTGTAGGGAGTTTTGAACTCACCTGACGATTTAGATCATCGCTTTGTAGGAATCGAATGCAGTATTGCTTCAGATTTACATTTTTAAAGTTTTCAGATCGGAGATCGAATATAGAATGTGAATCATACTGGGTAGAGTTTATTTAATTTTTTTTCATTACTTTCCCATGATTTCTACTTATTTTTAATGCTTTGAAAAAACACAGTTTTAAATGCGAAAAAAATCTGTAGGTTTGAAACATGAAGTCATCAAGCTGTCTCGTTTACATGTAATTTAATATTGCCCACTGTAAAAGTGCAATGAATGTATGAACATTTACTGCCCTAAGTAATACTGAAATATCATTGAAAAATGTTGAAAGTTAAATTGATAAGAACGTAATGCTATTGGTACTAAATCACTTTGTTTTTCTAACACAACATTTAATGTCATTAAAAGAAAAATATTTTTTAACATTTAAGTTTTTTTAAATTTATAAGAAAAGCTTTTATTTTGGTAAACATTATCTTCTAATGAAAAAGAAAAATAAATTGTAATTATGTACAGAATATATTAAAGAAATTTTAATGTAAACCAAGTTTTATTGTATTAATTTGTATTTCCAGTAATTCGAGATTTCTCCAATTAAATTTTGGTGTTATATCTTTCGATATCGAACGTTGTAATTGCCCCCTGGATTGTTAAAAATTTTTGAGCATTTTTTTCTATGGAGTGCACTCAGGAAGTTATACCTGAAGCGAATTCAAAATTAATCTTTGCATCTCCAAAAACTTTTTATTCGGTATAAAATTTGATAGAAAATGCAAATATCGCTAAAAAAGTTCACTTGTGTTATGAGTTTCAGTCCAATAGTCAATAGTTCAATTCGGTTTACAAAAAAAATTAAATCCTCTTATATAAAACAATATCTGCGAACAATAATAAATGTAATAAACTTTCTAATGAATAACTTTTCAATGAAATATGGCAAAAAGAAAAACCTCTAAATACAAATGTATATACACACATAAATATATTATGAATTTTAATGGAATTCATTTATTCCGTTTCTTATTTTTCTTTTTTCATTTTTCTTTTTTTATGAAACAACAAAAAAAAAATTCTTTTCGCTAAAAATTCAAGTTCCGTTTTTAGATGATTTCTTTCTTTTCATTTGTAGCGAAATTGTTATGGTACAATTATACATACCAGGCATTCTCCAGGCATACATATAAATTTTAAGCAATGAATTCTACAAACATTTGAAAAGAGAAAAAGAATGCAAAACAAAAAAAGAAAATCAACACCAAGTCCAATAAAGAAAAAAATTAATTCAATGTTAAGCGAAATGAAACCGTAATATTTGACCGACCAGACTAAGTTAAAGCAAAAGAAATTTTCTAATCTCAACTCAGATATGTAAACGATTGGGAGTGGTAATCCTGTCAAATTTATCTGATATACTTGGAATTATGGCATTGGATTGGAATCGAAAGAAAAAAAGTTATATTAATATGTATTGGCGTTTCGGGCACTTCATTCTTTTTAAATGTTATTTTTGTACGAGTGAATAAAGGGGACTGCATTATTGAAATAAAAGTCATCTTTAGAGGTCTATATTCAAACAAACGTTTATACTTTGATTTTTGTAACCATATTTGTTTGAGCAATACCGCCATGTGCGAGTGCACGCTGAATACCAAAAAGTTCAGGTTTTGCATAAGAAAGTTTCACATCGCGTAATATCTTATCGTATAATATGTGAAATATTATTGCAATATCTCCAAAATCTTAAAACTAGTTTTTTTTTTTGAAAATTTGAAGATATCTTGTTGCATTAATTAAAATATGAGTACCCTCATAAATCAAGGGTCGTAACATAGAGTAGAAAAATGAGAAGGAATGTATTCTTCAATCTTTTTGTTCAAACTTCTAGCTCTTTAACAGTAAGTTCTAAAGAACATATTCTCAAATTTTCATTTTGGGGCAGTAATGGGTTCAATGGAAAAAATCCTTTTTCGGGTGACTAAAGAAAGCGCTGTATTTAAATCAAGAGTTGCGCACAGATAGTGTTTATGTGTGCGAACAACACAAGAATGATAAATGTAAAATAAATGTAAAAGAATGATAAGTGTAAAATTCACCATTCACAAAGTACTGTACAATTTCATAAGGACAGCTATTATAATATATTGTGTAATCCACCGAGTTCATCTTCTTACTATAAGGAATCTGAAAATTGCCCGGGTTCACGGCACTTATGAGGAATATTTGACAGAAATTGTGTAGAGAGGATTTCATTTAGCCATTGCAGAAGTGATGGACGAATCTAATTTACAATGCATAGTAACGAAAATGGATGAGTTTCCCGAAACGTTTCGTAGAAAATTAACAAAACGTCTTCCAAATTCTTTCATGGCACAAAGCAAAGTCACGTTTCCCAGGAAGCAAAGGAAAATTTTAAAAATTGTTAGTTTGCCATTATTTGTGAATTTGTTATAAATTATAAATTTTAGTGCAACATGAAATTCAACGTCAGTATTGGAATAATGTTCAATCAACACTTCTACCGTACGAAATTTAATTCAAACATAAAAGTAAACAAATCTCAACAAGCTACGTGATCATATCCAACTGTTTCGATCACGAAAAAGGAGTTCTTAGCGAAAGTGTGCTTTCTGCTTTACTTCAAGTCGAGTCAAAGGGAAATAACAAATTTTGTTCTTATCTCCTATCGATTACAATAAAATTTTGTGTACTTTTTCTAAAAAAATGTAGACCACTAGGGATCGCAATTCTCCTACCAACCTAAGTATAATTATTCAAATTCAAATTTCTATATCTTCGATTCTGTTGTAGTTTAAGAATCCAGTTTTGATTTGTTAAAAATGCGCTTAATATGCACTACAAGACTAATGTTACGAATGGTTTTTGAAAAAAATTTTCTGAGCTCTCGTAATTGAAGGTGGTGACAAGGACTGGAAAAAAATTACTGATAATAAGGACAAAACTTCTAAAATATCAATAACACTAATTATTTTAAGCCTAAGGTCTTTTTATATACTTTATATTTATTTTTCTTAATACTTTTTTTAACCTTTTTTGTTATTTTAACAATCTATTTCGGTTAACATCTTCAGGAAGTTTTTATTTTTAAAATTTTTTTTCCCTTTTTAAAAATAAAAAAAAATAAAAAAAAAATAAAAACTTCCTGAAGATTTTATATTTATTTCAATATTTCGCTACTCCTTTGTGTAGCTTCTTCAAGAAAATTGGTTTTTGTTTAATTTAATAATAAGAATACTTCTAAAATATCTTTAAACTATAGTGCAGTTTCTCACAATTTTTATTTAATAAAAACGTTTGAGTTTTTTTAGAAAATTAAATTCTTATACATGCACTTCAATATTAACTAAGAAATTGCAGGGCATTGGCAAACTCTGTTCATTGTCCTGTATCATAACAATTGGATTATTATTATTATTATTATTATTATTATTATTTTTCTACCAGTGAATTGTGAACAATTGAATATATTTATTCAGAATCTTCATGCTTTGCGAAGACTTTTTAATAACCAATTGAAATTTCCTAAATTGTTTTTCTATTGGGCTACCTAAGCTACTAAGTATATACAAATTGCAGTGCTACTTTTATCGGCTGATCTCTAACCTATCCTATATACAAACTATATAGAGATAATTATCCAGATATTTTGTTGCATAATAATAAATTGTTTTTAAGCAATTTATTTCATTATTATATTTGTATTTGCTCCGATTTCTTTATATAGTGACTGGAATTCAAACAAATTAAATTAAAAAATCTTTTCTTAATCGTTTCGTGCGTTAAGGCTATACTGATTCGGTAATATTGCAACACTTTTTGCTTATTCGTTTGCTTTTATTTATTGTTCTATTTTTTCTACATCTTATGAAGACAAAAAAAAAAAAAATACCGTCTATAAAGAACCACAATTGCTACAAAAATATACTCCTGAAAAAAATTGCTCACAGCCATTGTAAAAAGAAATTTTAAACGGATGTGCATCTTTTTTCTTCCGTTTGTATACGATAAAACTGGGTCAACAGCCAGCATGTTGTTGCAATTTTATTTTTTTAATTTTTCTATTATTTCTTATTTTTTGTTTGTATGTAAGATTTGAGCGAGGAATTTAAAGTTCTTTATTATGCTACACTTGTAGTCTGCATAAATCCACAAATGTGTTTAATAGCAAAAATTCTGCAAATGCGAGTTATGAAAGAAGATACATATTCATACGTATGTATGTATGTAAATTTTTTTGAGAGAAGACAACCTATGCTAACCCTGTTGATTCTTTTTATATAAATCAGTAACTAAATTTAAAATGAATAGTTTTGTAAAGACAATAGTATTTTTAATTTTTTTAACCACAGTACTTCTTTCGCGCTGGATTAATTTAAGCGAAATTGACATCACTGAAATATCATATCATACTGTAACAGATATTACAAAAAAATAAATGTTCTCATTAAAAGATATATCGAGCCTTTGGTGCAATACCGTCGTAATTCAAAAAATCGTGAACTAAGAAAAATGCATTTGAAGTTTTGAGCCATCTTTTTGATAGTATTTTTTTACAAGTTTTTAAATCAAGAGGCATGTTTTGTAATGTTTTCTGTTTGTAAATTTCTTGTCATAAAGGAAATATTTCATTATTGCAAATAAATATTGTTGGAAATAGCTGGAGGCAATAAAGACATTTGTAGCTATAGAATCTGAACAGTCAGAGATAGAACCATAATCTTTTTTCCTTTAGATATATGTTTCCACAAAGATCATTTCTGCATACCCAGCTCAAAAAATTAAAATTATGAGTTACTGCGGTATTGAACCAAAGGCTCGATATGTAAATAGTTTTGCTGGAGCTAGAGAAAAAAAAGATAAATCGGCATTTTAGGCTACTAGAAGCTATTTCGCCCAAAAACATCTAAAAAAAGTTAACAAACCTTTATTCTTAATTCAACGTTTTATTTACTATTAATAATAAATGCAAAAAACATGTTAAAAGTTATTATTATACAAAAAGGCAATCCAAAAAAAATGAATAAATACATATAAATCAATATGTAGCATGAAAATCTGGCATTCCCTTTGAGTTTAATTCAGTAGTGGATCAAAAATATAACATAATATTTATAAATATATATATTTATAATATATATAAATGTATATTACAAGATAAAATAATTAGAGTATATTTTTTAGGTATGTGCTACAAGTAGTACCCGTCTTCAAAAAGAAAAGAGTTATAGATATTAATTTTTATACATATACCATATATTTTATATATTGTATACTTATATCTGCATTTATTTATTATTTATATAACAGGTATCATAATTGCCTCATCGTCAGGAGAATCGGATCCATCATTTGCATAAATATCACGAGAGTCTATTAATTTTATTTAATCATCGGTAATTACTAATCCGTGGCAACATTTCAGTAACATTTTGAGAGAGCATTGAATGTATAATAAAGAATTAATCATTTTATTTCTATTACGATTCTTTTATTTTGTTTCAATTATTTAGATTATTCTAAAAAGCCTTTCAACCTCAGCGTTACTGCTACTAGATTTCTAATACTAAATAGCTAAATACTAGATTAACCAAATCAAGAAATGGATATTTTTGTAGCGCGTTCTTAAATTATCGCATGCCTGAACTCAACTGTTAAATTTTTCATTGTCCATATGACAATTTTTAATATGTTTCAAAATTATTTTATGGCTTCAGCATAAGTTTTAAAAAAAATTTTAATTTTTGGGGCTAAATTTAAAATTAAAAAAAGGCTAAAAAGAAGTCTTGAAGCTAAAACATAAATTTCGAGGCTAAAAGATAAAAAAAAATGCTTAATCTAACCTCGGAAAGGCTAAACTGGCGTCACTGCATATAACGCTGCTCCTTCATATCTTGGACCAGGACTCAGGAGATGATCCCTACACATGCAATGCATTGTGCTGACACCAGAGGAAAGGGATAGTAGAAGAAATGACAGGAGGTGAAACTTCACCGCCATCTTGAATTCTGTTTTTACACGTTCCTTGTTTTTTATAGCAGTGTTTTAACGCCTCAGATGTCAAGGACGCGTATAAAGTTTTTTGAAGCTTAGTTCTTATTAGCAGTTTTTTTTAGTAATTAAGAAACCGTTACTGGTCAGTGACCCGTACACTGAGCCTTCGCCACCGAAACCTTCCGACAGCAACTGACACAAAGACACACTAATGCACATCAGAAGAAATACGAGATGGTTTTATGATTGAGTCTGAAACGTGCGCACTATTTCATGCACGATTAATAGTCTTTTCTAACTTCAGTTGAATGTTTTAAATTATTAATTAAATTTGAAACTTATGAACTTTTTGTACACCCTTTACAACAAATATCGTATGAAGAATAATAAAAAATTTAAAATTTTGCATTGAAGTGTAAACTCATGCTATATTGTTGTCGATGGTGTAGAAAATTTAATTTCTCTACTATAAAACTACAATAAAATTTCATTATAATCTTTTAACAAAACTTATATAAAAAATATTGGTATGCATGACGACTACTAACTTGAATAGAACTCCCACAACATCTTGTTCATACGTTTTCTTTTTTAATTTCCCAATAAACTTCCTTCCTTTTTCTAACGAATATTTTTCATGTACAAAACTTACAACTTCTTGTTGCAAATATTTCAATAGTATTCTTTCCCACTTTTTCCTTTATATTACAAATGTATAATTTCATTGCTGGTAGTGTTTTCGCTGTGTTGAATGCCTGGTTGGTTGGTTAGTTGAATATCTTTTGTTACTCCATAATAAAGTTTGTTTCTAATTTAAGCATTTTCTATGAAATATTGTTGTTTTACTTCTTATCATTCTTAAAGCCAGTCCATGGAGCAACAAGACTGTTTATTTTTCTGTGCCATTTATAAGCAACCGCAAAACAATGGCAACAACTAGCATCACCGTTGAAAATAGTGCAACCGTTGCACTATTGAATTCAGTGTAAAATATAGTCATACTTACTTAACTATAAAAGAGAGTACCTAGTTTTTTTGTTCATATTCTATATACTCGTATTAAATAAATTGTACCGTGGGTTGCTTAACTAAAAATTATACTAAATATTACTAGTACGGTAATCAACAGAGGATTATTACGGTAATCAGAGATTGGTTAACCAATTAACTCCAATAAACCTATTTTCCACTAACATATTATTTTTTCAACAGCGTAAACGAAATTTTTTATAATTGTACGTAGATTGGGCTAGTGCTTAGGTGATGTCTCTTACGTATCCCATGAATTTAACTAAGAAAATTAATTTTTTTAAGGTTATAAAGTCATTTGGCTTTTGAACTTTCCAACATGTCAGTACACGTTTAATACACTTTGGCTATATAAAAGAGAATTTTCTCTCTAATGCGTAGTGCGAAATGCAGGTAAATCGCCCACAAATGACTGCAGTTTCATAGACAACCTTGTCTAATTTTCAGGATCGTAGTCTTTAATATCTTTAGAACATATTCCATTGAATTAGGCAGAAAATAGTAGGATACACCGCCGCACATTGTTGTCGACGCTCCATTGATTGAAGTCCATTCGTTCTCTTGTGCGCGATCGAATAGCTTCAAAATATACTTTGATGAGATGGAACCCATTCTTTGGAGTTGTATTCCATTTTCGATCGGATATATAAGTTACATATAGTAAGAAGAATTGGTTGCTAGAATTTCTCTTACACAATGGTTCTTTTGAATCTTGACTTATACGATTAATTAAAAGTAACGGAAAATTTAAGTGTTGCTCAACTTATTATCTAATATATGTATAAAATACTCGTGTCGCGGTGTTTGTAGTTAAACTCCTCCAAAACGGCTTGCCTGATTCTCAGAAATTTTCTTTGCATATTGGATAGGCCTGATAATCGGACAACAACTATTTTTCATCTTCTTAAAATTAACCACGCCCACTTTACTCCCACTTTTTTTTACCTACTTTTTCCTATTTTTGCAATATTGGTATAAAATGTCTAGGTATGATGAGGATATTTTGAAAAGTTTATCATCAACCTAAGTTCAATATGGCGACTTACCCTAAAGGGTTGAGAATGAAGCCGGTCTCCTGTCTTACTCACTATACAGTTGATAGTAAAAATATTAATAATTATTTTTAATGTTTAGATAGCTATCGAGAATTGTAAAATAAGATATATTTGTTACTTTGATAAAGATTAATTTATTAACCTAAATAAAGCATACTTTCATTGTCTACAACGCTTTCGATTATAAGTACATCCCCACACACTTATAGTAGATAGTTATTTTTATTGAACTAAAAAAATGTTTCCTAGAAATAATATATGTACATGGCAAAACAACGTTTGCTGGGTCAGCTAAAAACAACAAAACTTATTATTTTCCCATTACTAAACAGATTCCGTTCGAAGCCGGGACGGTCATCTAGTATTATATATGTATAATATATTATTGAATTTATTATTATTGATATTATTGAATTCTTAATAAGAAGGAATTGGACTTAAAAATCATATATTACACAGCCCGACAAAATTAAAAAAGATTTTTGCTTCTTTGAATTTATCAACTGATTCTAGTTAATTTGGGTGCGCTGAATTCAAATCTGTAATCAGTTTTTCTCTATCAGCTCTAGTTGTCATGATATAGCTTTTTTTTAAGTATTTAAAAAGTAAAACTTTCCATAGGAATTAATAAAAAAAACAAAGAAGTAAAACTGTTTCATACAGATTTATTAAAATAAAAAAAATTCTCACAAAGCATTAAAAACATAATATAAATATAATTCAAAGAAGCAAATTGAGTGTTGGCCTGTGTTATCAACGACGTGTCTACTTTTTGCGAAACTGTTACACTGTAAATTTTTTTTGCAATCTTCTTTGTTTCTACTTCATAAACTCTTGTAGGTTGGTGAAAGTATTAAGAATAAACTTTGCGGTAGTTTTCTGTTTTCCGTTATTGCATGAAAAGTATAGAAAAGTATTTTGTAGCGAATATGATAACGTTATTTAAGAAATTAACCTGGAATTTCATGGAAAAGTAAGGAACTTAATTTCTTACGAACTCAATGAGTTGTTCTTCTCATGTAATCAGAAAGTTTGTATTTTGCATTTGTGTCCTCAATATTAAAATTTAAATTAAAAAACTTTTAGCAGAAAATGTTCTATATTCTTTTAACTATAATTTTGACTTACAAAGTGACAAATTTAAGGGCACGTTTCCATAAGAGAATTTTTTTTTTTTTGTTAATTTGACTTAAAGAAATATTTAAAGGGAATTGTATTGGAGTTCTTCCAGACAATAAAAGAACTGATTTTCTCTAATCCCTCTACTAGCAATTAAGCCAGGGGAATATATGTACAAATTTTTAGTCAAAGGGAATTAGACATGAGACAGCATTCCAATTAAACAAGGAAAAAAACAACGTCAATCAATATCAACCTGACAGAGGGCGTGTTCAGCAATCTCCCATCTTTGCATGATCAGTGATATTTGTGTATTTTTTACATTTCACGAGGTGGCCACGCATTGCCATTTTTCATGTGCATTTTTCTTCTCCTTTGTTTTTCTACTTAAGTCAAATATCTTAGATTTGAATTTTATTTTGAGAAAACGTGTTCTGTTTAGCCTGTGCATGATGGTATTGATTGATGTTGTTTTTTCCATTGTTCTATTGTAATGATATGTCATGTCAACTTCTTCCTGCTCTGGATTTAATAATAACTAAAAATATGCCCATAAAATTTATCATTATTTTCTAAATAGTATTTATTGTATTTGTTGCAAGTAACAATCAGGGCTTCCAATCTTATTATTTTAAAATTATTTCTTTTCGCCCGCCGGCTAAAAATGCAGGTTCTCTAGTTTTTTTATTTTGCATACATCTTTGTTGGAATGAATTTAATGGCAAGCTTTAGTTCTCATTCCCCATAATTACACCACAAAAGGATGTTAATTTTTTTGAGAACTGAAAATTTGCAAAATGTTGCTGTCATTAAAAAAAATAAAATATTGTATTGCATGATGCTACTTGCAAAGAAAGTAGGAATTTCTATACAACTTTTTCAACTCGCTTTCTGCTACTTTAGAAGTAGTAAGATTTTAAGGTATACTATATTAGCTGTTTACTTTGCCCATATCAAATGCATTTTCAAATGCTGACAAAGGTGGGTCTTGCAAAACATTGTGCACTAATTTAGATGCTAGCGTCCATGCTATGATTTGTCCTTGTAAATGACAAGAAATTCAAAAACGAAATATTATAGAATGCAACAAAAATTCGAGTAAATGAAAATTTATAAATAGGCCACATAGCTAGTAAATGTATACATATTAATATTATTGTATCTCTGGAGATTTTATATAATTTAATTCAAGAAAACTAGTAGCCATGACTTTCGGTTAAGGAAAAAACTTACTCTAATTTTTATAGCAAACAATATTTTCATGAAAATCTATGTAAGGTACATTAAAACTTTATTGTGTTTTTATTAAATTATGTTTCATCTTGTTTTCTCTAGTACCAGTAGAAACGATTTTAAACAGTACTTGCGTTTGTTTGATTGTTCCTGTAAATAATGAATAAATGCATTCGCAAACATCCGCACAAACAAATGTTCTAGCAGAGTTTTATTAACTTTGAAAAAGTTTTTATTGTCCAATATTATTCGAAACATGGTCAAATGAACAATTTTTGTCGTACTTTTTTTTCTTTGTCATATTTTTTAGATTTTTTCTCACTTTTTCTTTTCCAATCAAAAATCTGTTATGCGTGAGTATATGTACATTATATAAGAAGAAAAAATTAAAAACTTTGCTGCAAAGTTTTATTTCTACTTTTTGTCCTTCTTTGAACCGAAAAAAATGTTTGTTTTGTGAGTTGACAACAAAAACTTTTTAAACCAAACCCTTGTTAGTCAAAAAGAATATTGAAAGTTCAATATATTTAGGAAAAATTGTTTCATAGTCGTTCTTTTATTTTATACGACTTTTTAAAGGTATTTTTCTTTTATTATATTTATAGAATAATGATTTAATTACAAACTTCAGGAACATAAATAAAAATGTATTTTTATGACCAATCTACAAATCTACAAATTAAGCATCTTGCACTTGTTCTGATGTGCATTTGTGTGTGACTATGCGTCAGTTGTTGTCGCAAGGTTTCAGTGGCGAATGCATAGTCACAGGTCACTGAACAGTAACGGCTTCAGCTGTATCCAATCCAAAAGCACATCCAAACGCACTCCTTCGTTGGTATTGTCTTGCATCAGCGAAGTGAAATAATTACTAAAAATGGCTACTAAAATGAAGCTTCAAAATACGTAATATATCTCCTTGACATCAGACACACTACAACACTACTATAAAAACAAATAACGTGTAAAAAGCAGTGTTCTAAGATAGTGAAGCTTCACCTCCTATCATTTCTCCTACTATACCTTTTCTCTAGTTCCAGCACGATGCACCATATGTGTAGGAGTTATATCGTGAGTACTGGTCCAAGATAAAAAACAAATATAATAGATGAAGGAGTTTTCAAATGAACAATATTTAAAATAAAACTATTTGGTAATTCTTAAAAATTATTGGCAATTCTTGGTTAATGATTATTATTAATAGAATTTGTTTTCAATCAAATTCAATGATTGTGATCGATATATCGTCGAGTTTTTGAAAAATTAAAACATAACGATTCTACTTGACTGCTTCCATGTGGTTCGAAGGCAAGTAGCTAACTAAGTGTATAACAAAACAAATATCGCAAAGAAAGTATTAAAGTTAAAATTATTTATTTTCTATGATAGTATTAAGCTTTAAAAAATGGATTACGTAATTAATATACGTATATGGGAATTTCCGCAGAAAAGTCGACCATGACCAAATTATGGGAAACAATTTTTTTGCCATGTTTTTTGCAAGAAAACGCGTAAAATTTTATTATACTGAAAACCCCTTAAATGCCACGTTTTCAAATCTGTATTCTCTATATTCTGTTACATATTTCCTTTTTAAATAGAAATTATAACAGAGTGCTGTTATTGTAAAATATTTATTACAGTATTAATGAATTTTTAACCAATAGTATATTAATTTAATATGGAAAAAAATTCATAAACATACGTTAATATATGTACACAAATAACTTATATTAATTACCTATTTTTTCATTTATTCTACGCCAGTCAAAATTAATTACGAATATTTATCTATGTTTGTTATATGGTTTAGGTGGTCTATATGAACATTTCATTCATTGCTAATAACAAAATCGTCAGATTTATTAAGAAAAAAAATTTTTTTTTTGAAGAAGCTATTTAGCCTATTTACAATGTATTTCGTTATTCACGAAGATATTTTAGGAGTTCTTGTATAAACCTATGCATTTTCTTAGCTTTTTTGAAGACGATTTTGACGATTTTGGTATTAGCAGCAAATGAAATGTACATATAGAGCAGCAATTTCGTATAACAAACATAGTTAAATAATTGTAAAATTAAAAACAAAAAAACGTAACGTTTCAAACTATAAAAGTTATAAAAGAAAATGGCACACAGTTTAGCTATACATAAATCTTGTAACAATCTGTGAAAATTCAAAATCTTATCTAAAAACTCTTTCTGAAAAAGAAAGTGGCGAAATTCGCAGAGTTTTGTGTTTCTTTGAATTAAGAAAATAAGAAATTTTATTTTTGTCAAGTTACGTAACCTTATTTAATATTTTTTATCACAAAACCTGGAATTCTTTTCCTTTTACTAATAATAAAGCATCCTAAGTTTTGCGCAAAAATACAGCTAATAAAAAAAACTATTAAAGTTTTCCTCTTGTTTTATCTAATACAAACTTACGATTGTCACAAACGTTACTATGGAAATACCCATAGATATTTATGTACCAGAATATCTTTCATATCATGAGAAACTTTGCATTAATAAAAATATCAAGGTAAAAATAAATTAAATTTTTCAAAACATGAAATATTTCAAACGTAATAACAGCTGCAGTTACAGCTTTTACTCCTGTAGATGAAGATTTCAATTCAATTTCTTATGACTTCAAAGATCTTCCACAGCCGCAACGTCAATCTATATATCAATTATTATCGCACACAATGGCGTGAAGTTTTCCGAAATGTATTAATTAAATACAACTAAATGGGAAGCGCTGCAAAATGTTATAAATAAACTAAAAACTAAAAAACAAATATGAACATATATATAAAAATATTTGAGAACAAATGAATAAATGAATATTTAGTTGTATTTAAGTTCATAGTTAATTTATCACAATAAGACGATCATTGACAATGTCACAAAAACTTTTTATTAGAATAAAGGAAAAAGCAACAATTAAGCTCCAACACCAGTTGGCTTGAACACGAATATATATATACATAAATTTTTTTTTTATGCCATTACACACGTTATGAGTTCCAGAGAAATAGTTGTAAAGTCATCAATATAATTTATTTAACCTGACATACTATATTAAAAGAAGGCTCAAAGCTTTACTTTTCCTATTTTAGTATAGGTGAGAATCCACATATTCCCAAAAGCTCATAACTTTGTGAATACGTTAGAGTTAAGTATTTAATTTTTCGTTGCATGAGGCAGAAGCGGTGTCCAAGGAGATACTAGGGGTGACTCTGAATGCCTTTATGAAATAATAAGTGAACAATGTATATTTATGGTTTACAATCCAAGATCTTTCGATTCAGGTTCTTAGCGGAAGTTACATAGGATTTACTTCATGATAGTTAGGAGGCAAGTATTTTAATTACAAACTCAATCTTTAGCAAGGAAAGTATTGAATGAATTTAACTTTAGCAAATGAAGTAGTTATTAAATTTAGGTTGATCTTTTATCGGTGGATAAAGTTCTAGTCTCCTCTATACATATCAAGGTTTTTCATGCCCCATACCAGATTATATAAGTAGTGTAAATAATTTTAGTGTCTAAACTTAATTTGGATATTTTATTATAGTACAGGTGAGAACGGAATTCGCTTTACAACTTTTAACTGCCTTTTCTTATGAAAATTTTTCATTTATCAAACCTCCAGTGAATTTCATTACATTATACTACAAGTGTCGATTATTCTATAGCAATTATCGTGGTGCAAATAAAGATGTGGTGGATAAATACTAGAACGGCCATTGATACAAAATGTTGGTCTTCTCGAGATGAAAACATTGATATATCATTCTTTAAAATCCGACTGCAAATGCCAAAGGTATAAAAAAATGACAAAAATATTTTGATCTTCCGTTCTGCCTATTACTATCACATATACTATTTTTACTATTTTTTTCTTTTGATTTGGTTTAATCCTTGGTATATAACTATCGCATGTAATTCTCATTGACTGTAAAAGTATCAATTATCAGTTTCAAACTATTGAAGAAATGATTATGTACATTAACTAAAGCTTTCGCATACTTATGTATGCACTTAAAACAATCAAAAATATTTTTTGTAGTTGTTTCGAAATTGCCGTCCCAAATATACTTTTAGTAAGTGCTGCAAGGCGCTACAATGTTTCGAATACTGCGTACACATTTTGTAACATCGCAAGCAAACATTATACTGCGAACTAGTGACAACGTTTGTCATATCCGACAGGAATTGAACGCATTGTACACATATCAATAATGACCGCACAACATTATAACGAAAGAAATGCATATAACTAAAAAATTCTTAAATTGAAATGTGGCCACAATTGGTTGCCAAAACTCGAAAACTAAGTGTTCTAGAAATAAATTCGTATTTTTCTGATTTATTACACTTTTGAATTTGGGAATATTATATTTCATATTATATAAGCATTTTTCAATATTCACAATACTCATAAATAACATTTATGTAGTATGTGTTTGTAATTGCATGTATGTTTGTATAATTTGCAATTCCAATTAAATCGCTTGAAAAAGAAAAATGTATGCAGTTGTACCAACTAATTCTAATTTCAACAGTTTTAAATAACATATGCAATAATAATAACAACAACAACTATATACTACTAATTAAAATATAAAATGCTGCAAGCAGCAAATGCGCACATCTACCTGCATACAAACAAAAAAAAGTTGTTTTGATAACAATCAGTGTATTTTGTAATTGTGTGTTGTTGCAATTGTATCTGAATTGTGTCTGAATTGCTGTCATGTGTTAACAAAACAATAAAAAGAAATTATAAAATTTTTATGAAACACAATTGGAAAATATGAAATGGAAATATTGACTTGCAAAGACCCGAAGACAAACACCAGTTAATAGTTAGCAAAGAAGAACATCGCTTGATCTCCATCGAAGGTTTGGATCTGCCGAAAATATATCAATATTAACTACTTCCATGATAAATAGTTTATTGTAAAATCAATAAATGGTTTTGCATTATGGTGCAGGTACGTTTATTATCCAGATATTAATTTCAGTTAATTAAACTAATAAACGAAATTTTCAAATAAAAATTCCAGAAATTTTACTACACGTATTTTTTATAATTTTTTAAGAGGACTCTTTGGCAGTTATTGCCTACTACTAGGTGTTAACTTCTAAGAAAATGACAGTGATAGAACTTACAGGTGGTGATAGATACTCGTAGATAGAACGCTTCATTATTTTTACAAAACTGCTTTTGGACGCTTCTGGTTTTATAGCAGTGTTGCAGCGCTTTAAATTTCATTAAAATCGGTATGAAAGTTTAGGGGAAGTAGTAATTTTTTCTCCCTATCAGCCGCTCTCGAGTGATGAGCTTAGCAACGAACATAATTTCAGATTTATTTATAATGATTTCAGAATTCAGAATACCTCTGGAACTGCGTATCTTCTCTCACACCAATAACGTCTTTCGTCTCAAACTGATGAACTACTTTGCTACTCTGACCTGACAATTCTGTGAGTGATCACTCTTCTGTTTATTTTACTGATGATAAAATCGTTTTTGGTAAATCTCTTATTTTAGCCTACAATTTGCGAAATACTACTATGTTGGATTGTGCGTGTTTGTTGTCATCTCTTCTAATTCGGTTTACGTACATCTGTTGTTGTTTTTTTTTGTGGCTGGGGAGCCTAATTACGCATTTGATGGATAATATAGCTGGTTTATAGTTTTTTTTGCAACTATAAATATTGATGTTTAGTTATTTTCTTTTTTATATCTATTATATTATATTATATATATTGTATATATATAATTATACATAGTATATATACTGTAGTATACATATTTTCTATTTTTTTTCTTTCTTATGTATATATATTATTAATAGGAATTATATATGCTTATGTTTATTTATGTATACCCATGTATGCATATATACATGTATATATATATATATATATTTATATATGTATGTAATTTAATCTCTACTTTTAAATTTGAATAGATACCTGAACTGTACAACTACATATATATTTTACTATCTTAGCCATTATATTAACTGAATGTGACACGGTATTTTGGTCTCTAAGGCTTGTATTGCATATATTTTATTTTGAATAAAAAAAAATAAATAAATAAATTTGGAGCAATATTTGCAATTGTAAATTGATGAAAATTGGAAGTGTATGCAGATAAATTTTAAACTTAGAAATTATTTTGGAAATAGCATTGAAATATTAAACTGTTTTGTTTTACTATCTTAAGAAGGGCTAGTAATTAAAATAAGTTTAATCCATATCTTCAAAATTAAGTCGGCATGCAGCAACAAAAGCTCTGCACATTCGACACAAATTTATTTTATAAAGAAAAAGAACGATTACATTAAAAAAAAAACGATATCATACATATGTAGTCGACCCTCGATAATTTTAAATTCAGGAAACCAGAGAAAAAGTTCAAACAATAATAAGAACAATAAAATTCAAATTAAAGCGCGTCGGCGAATAATTTCCAATTAACGAGGCAACTGGAAAATAATTCAAACTGTTGCCGGTTACAAACTAACGAATTTCGAATTATCAAGTCTCTGTATATGCATATTTTAAATATTTTTAGTAATATTTCTTAGTGGAAAAAATTAATTTACTACAATATTGTATTCAATTTAACAATATTAATTTTGACCAAGTTTTTTTTTTTTTTAAATATATAAATAGAAATTAAATTCATAAAATCTTCATTCATTGTTAATTTAAGCAGTCAATCGTATAATCTGCCAACATGGTAGCATATCAAATAATTCTACGGAATACTTTAGGTAAAAAATGTTTTTCTCACACTATTAGCACAAGGTTTTACTTGTCGTTTACATTTTCTATTGTCTTATTTTCATCCATTCATCTCATACTTTTAGCTCGGTGTCCTTTTATATACATTTAAATGTCAAATAAAGGTAATTTACATTTTTTAGCAACCTTGTTTGTGGAACTATTAGCACACCTTAAAAAAAGGTAAATGAAACGAAATGAAATAAAATAAAATGAAATAAAATAAAATACTTGAAAGCTATTAAAGGCCGACAATATAGCCTTGCTAATGGTAAAGTTGTGGTCATGTCATTCTCCATATAAAGTGGATATCTGGTCTATTTGTATGTATGAAAGTGTGTATAATTTGTTTCATTTCTTAAATAAGTATTTGTGCTAGACAGCCACTCTGCTACTAACACCTCACTACCATCTTCAAATTAAAGATAATAATAAGAGTAAAACGTATAAATGCCAACATTTATTATTTTACAATGCTCATTTAAGGCCAAATTACATTTTCTTTTCTGCTGTCTTATATATACAAATATTATACATTCAAACATAAATTTGTTTGATTTAATGTTGGGTGTTGCCAGCTGTAAATCTTCAATGCAAGAAATGAAAAAAAAAAATCATGCATTCATTTATTCTTTGCGGAATATTTTACATTTAATGTGAAATATAAATTTATTTTCTGGTCGTTATTGTTTATTTAAAATTTTTGAGGGTGTTAGCGAAATGTTTGCAAATAAAAAGGAACTGTTCACTAAAATAATAATTGGGGAATATAGTAAATCCTTGTTATGGGTTGATCGTAATAATTTATTAAACATACGTATTTTAAATTCTTCTTTTATATAATACCAACAAATATTTGCTTGGCTGTTTTACTTAATGTTAATGTTTTTAAATTCTTGTTTTATATGTTGGAGGGCTTCTGCTTCAGGGAAAAGCGAACTGTAAGAAAATAAAACATGCTGCCATTAGCGTAACTCTGTAAATAAGACAATTTTAGGAGGCTATCGTTTTAAACTACACTCAGTCTTTTTATTGTATACACTTATATACATATATGCTAATGTACTACATAACACAGATCTTTGGCGCTATTGTCGGAGAAGCAAAATTATGAATTATTTGGATAGAAGTTAAAAAAAAAATAATGTGCCTACATTGGCGCTACAAATAACATATATATATTTTTTTGTAACACTCAAGCAATGATTGCCTACTACAAGGTCTTACTTACAAGGTGTTAAGTTTTTTTTTTTTATTTTATGGCAAATTGTCTATTTACAAAGGCCAAAATACATTTTATACGGACAAGACTTTTTTTTGGAGCCTTACTTACAAGTGGTTTTCCACGGAAGGGTTAAAAAATTTTCCAACATTGACCGATATCTAATAAAAGTGAAGGAAACGGCGACACCGTATTCATTTGCAAAAAAATATGGGGCAATTATTCTTTCCCACGAAACGCCGCACCAAACGGTAGACTTAAGTGGGTGTAATTCTCGCCGTTGAACTACTCTTGGATATTACGGTGCCCTTTTTGCGAATTAACGAACCCATTCAATTGGTAATGGGCTTCGTCGCTAATAATTAAATTATAAATAAAATCATGATTTTCTTTTGAAATAAAGTTTAACGATTTAGGCACTTTGGTCAATTGTATACTGTTCCATTTTAAATTACAAAATATTGAAAACAAAAGAAAAATTATACTGAAAAAGTTCCGACAACAACTGACACAAAGACACATAAATGCACATCAGAAAAAATGCGAGATATTTTTTTATGAGCCTGAAACGGTTGTTGAACCCAAGAAAATTTTTTCTTTTTGTAGTCAACGTGCAGACAATTTCAACCCTCGCCACCATTGATAGTTTAAATATTTTATGCCTTTGCCATAACAACAAAAACAAAATAAATAATCTTTTTCATTATAAATGTTTTCTAATTTTCTTCAATAAATAAAGACACTTAAAAACCCTAAGTGAAAAACTAATTTTAACTCCAATATTAATAGAAAAAACTGCAAAAACTGTAATAATGGGACAATGTAGTTGTGGTTACCTTTCCATTTTTAGTCTTCTTTTGAAATGTGTTATGAAAGGCATTTATTTATCCTTCCAATGGGCTCTCACACAAAAATTTTTGTATATGTACATGTAATATTGTTGAAAATAAAGCAAAGAAATAAATAAAAGAAAAATTTAAATTAAGTTATTCAAGCAGAGAATGAAAGGAAAATTAAATTCTCTTATCAGTTTTTAAAAGCAAACAGCTTGTAACATGAATCAATTACAAAGTATACCCGCATAAGCTGTTTCCTGGGGCGCAAATATCGTTAAAGTTTGTAAATAATTTAAAAAAAAATTATTTTATTTATTTATCAATACTATTATTTATGTCATATAAGGAAAAAAGCGAAAACACAAAGAGGATTAGAGCAGCAAATTGAACTTACATGTTTCTCATACTTTTCTATCTTTTTTTTTTCGAAAATTAAAAAAGAGTATAAAACCAAATATTGAACTGAAAGAACAAGAAGAGTAGTTCATTTTTTAATACAAGAGTAAACGAGTGCAAGTTTTTACCAAACTCAAATTGTCAATGTGTATGTGCGTATGGGAGCAAGTCTCTACTGTTGTTGGTTTAGTTTTGAAGCTAAAGTAGCAGTACAATTTATTTTTTCACATTTGTGACACTTTAACTAAGTTGTCAAATGACAAAATTAAAGTCAATAAAAGAGGGGAAACGCACAGGCATCTACAATACCGAACAACATTAACACTCATACAAATATAGTCAACAAACTGTTCCAAGTAGACAAATCTTTTAGTTCCTATACCCTGCCAAACTTGCTTCATCAACTTGTTTGACCCATCTGTGTGTTAAGATGATTATTTGTGAACACACTTGCAATGAAGTCTAGTATAGGCGAGATGGTAATACTGATTAGTTTTTTAGGCAATGTTTTTTTTAAATATTTGAAATATTAAGTGGAAACCTTCGTCATATGCTCAATAATATTAAGATTTTGTAATATTAAAACATATTAAATATTTTACAAAGCATAAAGCTTTTTATCTGCGAAGTGCTATATAGGATACAAGAGATCGTACAGTATCCTACTTATTTTAAGATGTAAAATATTTTTAATACATGGTTGGTTATTGCAACTTTTCAAGGGGAATTTGATTGACATGTAAAATATTTACTTCTCTCATGTTGGCGACATGTATATCATACGTTTGTAAACTTAAGAGATGTGTATGTACGCGCTCCTACAAGAACTGACAGTCAAACACAGCTGGGCGGAAAAGTTCATAGACATTTTTGCCATTTCCTTAATATTCTATTGTGTTAGTATGAGGAAGACTATTTCTAACACAACTTAACACTTTTCATGTGTCAAAATTTCTTTTTATAAGCTTGTGTATCAAATTGTATTACAAAGTTTACAGAACATGAGTACATACATTTACTTACATAGTTATAGCATCTTAAAATGCGTATTTATTAAATATTTAAACAAAATATATTGTCTAAACAAACACTTGAAATTTTCCAAAATAAAAAAGAACAAAGCTTCTTTAAATAAAACAAAATAATTTCTATGAATTTCTTATCCTCATATTTATTTACATACGCATGAACGTGCGAATACGTCGTATATTTCCAAGCATGTGGTTTTGACATTTGATTTCTAATTGCCTGTAACTGGGAGCACCGTAGATTAAATCGTGATATTAAATCGCAATAAATACAAACTGTATTTAAATATATTCTGGTATACACATGCATATACATATATTTCTAAAGGGTTATTCATTATGAATTACATTTTGTAAAGGCAATTATTTGGCTAATCAGGAATATCAAAAGTATATAACACAAAAGAAAAGTTGATGTGTATGATATCAACGAAAATATCTGATATTTCTTTTTTAATAGACACAAGAACATGACAACTAATAAACATATTATTTTGTAGAGCAATTCTATCAATAAAGTATAATATTGCGTTCGGATCGCAAAATAATTTTTAAAGCATTTAACAAATAGACTACAGCAGGCTACAAAGCTATGTGACTATAAATTCGTCGCCTTGTTGGCAGCTATTTAATTATTTAGAAGACAGCAGCGCAGCTATACCGTAATCTGTTGAAAAGTGTTGCCAGATTAAAATATTTTACATTTATAAAAAAAAAATCTCAAAATATTTCACGTAACATATTTTGAATGCAAAAAAATCAATTCATTTGTTCGAAATTTCTTTGTATTTAGTTTATTTAGAATTTTCACGTTTATTTTGTTGTGTTGTGTTGTGTTCTTTGTAATAAAGTGAAATATTTTGAAGCTCTGATTAATTTTTAATTTCCTATTATATTGGCAACATATAAATATGTCGCTCACAAAAAGAGAAAGTATTTTATGGTGTTGAAAACTGTGGTCGTGTAATCTTGTAGCTGTATTGTTGTGAAAATATTTGGTTTTAATTTTGACAGACGGTAGTCGGTACCAAGATAGCTCTACACGAAACATCAACTCTTTCAAATTCGTGCTACTGCGAAGCAGATAATATCAGCTGAAAATGCATCACATTCTTATTTGATAGTTACAGGGCCAACGAATATGTACGTAGTTTGCATTTGGTAAATGTATTTGGTCTAATCGGAGCTACTAAATAAATTGTGCGCTATGATTTGAGATAACGACTGCCCGAGATAAGTCATACCCAATTGAAACATTCTTTACCCCTCCCATTGCTATCATTATCTCTTTGTAGGAATTTATTCAGAACTTAAATTTTTTTACATTTGTAATCGTTTGTATGTACATACCTACACATCATATTTTATCATTCTTCTTAAACTTCATATGTTGTGTGAGAAATATCAAAATGTTTGCACTTCACTCAGAAACAGAAGAAAATAAGGAAACATTTCAAAGTTACACAAAAGAATATTAGAAATTCAGGATATTTTTCATAATCATCATCATACAGTCTCTCCCATATAATAATTACATAGAAAAGAGACAAAGGAAGGAAAAGAAAGGAGAAGTAATATTTTTTTTTTTGTTGTTGTCTGTACTTAAAAATATTTATGTGTTTATCATTAATTAAGCTTGTAATATGATGGATGTCTAGAAATAAAAAGGAATGCAAATCATTAAAATTAGTAAATCTGACAAGAACTTTTTTATTATTTTTCACATTGCTTACTAAAAAAAAAAAATATTCTGGGGCAAGTTTCATTTAATATCATGCTTACAAATATGTTGCTCTTTAATGTTTTATTTTTTTGAAACAAAATGAAATATATAATTTAATAATTATGCGATATAATTAATAATATAAATATTTTGGAAGCAATTAAGACAATTGTAATTATGCCATTGTGTTAAATTGTGCTCCCTTGTGAACACATATTTTGGTATATTGGCCAATGTATTTTTATTGGAGAACTTTTCTTAAAGTAAATTTTACCTTTTCTATTTCTTGACTATGGATTTTATGGAAATCATTAGCTTAACAAACTAACAAATAAATATTTGCATAAATAAATAATAAAAATCTAAGGGGATTTAATATCTGTCGAATAATTATGCAGTTATTGTAACAGTCAACTCTCGATAAATGGAAATTGAAGGGACCAGAGAAAAAGTTCAAGTCATGGAGATTTTCAATTAACAAGAGTTTAATTGGAAGCGATGTTGCTTGAAATTTTAGAGTGTTGAAAATACAAACTTCAATATTATAGAACGTCGTCGAGCAAAATGAGAATTCTATATGTAGAGCTGTGCATATAAACTAATGTAAATGATTAGTTTTTATTTTGCATAAAACACAGCACATTAAAATAATTCATATTATACAGCGGAGTGGCAAAAAAATTCAACTAAAAATGCGTCTGCGACCATGATGCCATTCAAATAATTTAAAATTACCAAGGATACCAAATTGCATGGATTTTTTTTTCAATTATTGAATGTTTTTCATGGTACCTGGAAAAGAATTAAAATTATCGCGACATTCAAATTAACGATTTTAAATTTATCAAGAGTCGACTGTATTTCTTTAATATCTTCTCCTATGAAATATGGCAAAATAAAAGTATATATAGTATTAAGGCGGGTCAAATTGTATGGACGAAAAAAAAACTGAAAAGGCGTACAGCAAAATAAAATATTCGGAATATTCTAAGAAAGTATTCAAAAGAAACCATAGATCTAAAATCAAATGATATTCTGTGCAAATCCACATAGAGATTTGAATGCACACTAATGAAATAGTTTGCATTAGAAACAAAAAATTCGGTCTGTATATCTATAAAATGTACCATAACTTTGTCAACTTTCGCCCGATTCTAACAAAGAAAGTGTAATTTTACTCATTTGTATTTTTTAATGATGTAATAGTAATTTTTAATACAGCTGTATAGGTTGTAGAATAATGGGAGCAGAAAAGCTTTAGGTTGCATGGTTTCTTAGAAAATTTTTCTTACAATTTCACGTAGATTACGTTTTTGCTATACGATATTTGGCGAAAAAAATTTACCCACCCTAATATACATATATATATATATATATATACTTATATATATATATATATATACTTATATATATATATAAATTATTTGCATTAGAAAATTTAAACATTGTAAGAATTTTTAATGAGCTACACAAAATTACGTTGAAATTCTACTTCGAAAAATTTAAAGAGTCAATAAAAGATTCTAAGCAAGCTAGAGTATAAATGTAGTAAAACTGAAACCTCTCCACTGTAAAATTTTGTTTAGCTTAAACAAATATTTTCAAGCATATGGTGTTTACGGCTCTGTGAAATAACTCCCAAGTGAAATAAGTCCCATGGGAGTTATTTCATTATGAAATTTGGAATTTACTTAATTTTTTTATATTTTATTATATTATTTTATATTAAATTATATTAAAAAAAATTTTTTAATAACAATTGCACCTAATTAATACCAATTACTTATTTTAATAACATATTCATTACTTTTTTGCACTTACTGATTCAAACTATTCATTACTATCCCTTAATTGAAGTAATTCGCATATTCGGGTATCGCTTTAAATTTCCTATTAAATAAATTCTCGATAGCCCCACAAATAAACTAGTAAATTTTCTTTTATTTTACCGTTTGCTTAATTTTTTAATGTCACATGCAACATTTGTAGCGTTGTATAGCGCAATAAGAAGCTATAACATTTTAAAATTGTTTTGCTGCTCCATTCGTTCAATATATATATTTGTATATGTCTCTATAAAACACTTAAGGGCTTTTTTAATAGCACTTAACAACTTAAATAATACGAGTGTAAATACGAGTATCAAGTATTTTTATATTGTCTATGTTTGTTAAATGCTTCAGCCCATTTTTTCCATCTCTAATTCAAAATTTTCCACTGCGACTGTTAACATTTGTTCAGTTTGTGTAGTTGAATTTGAAGAATTTACCACCAATTACTCGTAGTATTTTTATTAAACAAAAGAGAATATTTACATTTAGGACTAGGAGCGTACTGAAGAAAATTTTGTGCAAAGAGGAGAAAGAAGAAAAATTACACCAAAGACCAAAAACAAATAATTATATAAATAAAATAGTGTTAATAATGGCTTTTATTATTTGTTTGCGAAATATTCCAGACATTTTAAGAACAGACAATAATGGCTGCTTTCACGATTGCATTGTGTTGTACTGTTCAACCTTTTCGCAAGAGGCTTAATGTTTTTCATATGCTGCAAAATGTCTAAAACCTTTTAAAAATTGAATAAATGAGTTTCTTAATGGCTTTTGGGTGGATTAAAATCTTGCTAAGTAGACTGAAAGAGTTTCAGACAACATAATAAGAATAAGTTTAAGAAAAAAAAAATAATATAATATATTTATCTATGTGTTTTCAATTGAGCTGTTTTTCTTTAATGTCACGAAAAGTTGTCAGAGAATTGTGAACTTACCGCCGTAAAATTATCGTAAATTTGCCATAGGCGTTCCATTAAGATAGCTATCAATTTATGAAGCATACAATAGCGCACTAAAATATATTTTTTCTGCAATTTTTTTTTAATTTTTAACTTGATTGCACTTCAAGTAGTTCTGGATATTTGTCACCTTTGTACGTCTACTTTATGATTGCGTGGAAAACCGAACAATTTTTAAAACTTTTTACAAATCTAAGATTTTATTCATCAATCTTATTTGCATATTTAATTGTCACACTCTCTTAATTTTATTTACTTCAACTTAATTCAACGAAATTTTACTTAATTAAAATAATAAACTCCTTAATAAAATAAAGACAAGGCGACATCCTTTAAATTTGCAAAAATGTCGTCATTCATTACAAGCTTTTCACTCATCATTAATTCATTTACGACTTCATTCATACCAAATTATATAATTTAATTTAAATATAAAGACAACCAAGGTTATATAAATATGTACTTATTTTAATACAATTGTTTTTCAGTTTTTCCAACAACTTTAAGCTTTTATTGCATTATAAAATGTCAAATTTTAAGAGCAGTTTGTGTTGTGTTGTTGTCGTGCTGGCAATTTATGCTAATTAAATGCGAGGTAGCTAAAACACACTTAACAATATAAATCAACGAAATTAATATATAAAAAGCACACCTAAAAACAACAATTGTAGCACTTGCAACGAGCAGAATTTTGCATTGCTAAAATCTCTTAAATATATAAAAATGTTTTCTTTTTATAACAGTCCTACCACACTGCGTGGATGGATGAATACTGCAGATTGGGTAAGTAGATTTTTACCAGCAACCACCCCCGGCATTTACTGTCTTTTATGTATTTAAGTCACTGTTGCATATCAAAATCCTATCATAGACAAATGAATAATTTATACGTCTCCGTCCGTTTCCTTAAGTATCTTTTCTTCCATCATTCTACAAAATTCATCTCGTTTTCTCTTTCTACACCTACAGCATCGACAGTTTGCTACAAGGAAGGAAAGAAGAGGTTATTCCTATTATAGATGTTTTCAGTCAAGACATGTCTAGCAAGATTCAGATTTTCAAATTGCTGGCTGCCTTGGTTGTTTCTATTTCCAAATGGCTTGCTGTTGTTGCAGCTGCACATTTGCAGCTGTTCGACATAAATGCATGCCAGTTAAACGTATAGTTGTACAAATTTACAACTGGGCCAAAGAGGAAATTTGAACAACACGAAGGGCGTGCAAATGGCTTCATATTTAAGCAAAAGGAAAATTTAAATAGGCTACAAAAAAAATTAAGTTAAATGAGGGAATACGAAAAATGGACAAAAGTGAAATAAAGTGCAGTTTTAGTGCAAAGTGCGAACTTATTCAATTTATTCTAAAGCCAGCGCGACTACGTGCACTATTAAATAGATATGAGTGCAACAATGTAAGTCTACTTTTAAATATGTGTATATGTGTGTATATTTATGTGCATACTTATGCGAACATAACGATTGCTTTATGTAGGCAAAGGCATATCTCAATTATATTTCGAACTTTACAAAAGAAAGAAATAACATAATAAAATACGAAAAAGTTATCATTTTAAAAATATACGAGTATATATATTTTAACTTCTCAAAATCTATTATTTGGACCATATCTCAGTGAGTTTTATAAGGAAAGTATGCAAATAACTGGACCACCACAAACTATACACAACACGTTACAAGATTTTTAAAACTGCACTTAACAATAGCCCAACTCACAATCTTGTGCATATGGTGTTGCATCATTGCATTTGCAAAAAGGTATAGCATATTTTTGCATTGCTGTGTATTTTGTTACTGTAAAGCAAAAATATGCTATACCTTTTTGCAAATGCAATGATGCAACACCATATGCACAAGATTGTGAGTTGGGCTAATATAACATCTTTAGTTAAACAATCTACATATTTGCAAATGTTGCCATTAATTGATTTAAAGGGAATCGATAAATGTTATTAACTAAATTCACAGGCATAATTGTTTGCGTTACATGAATATTTGAGCTCGCCATGGCAACCTAAGGATTTTTTACTATTTTTAAAAATGTATGCACTTTCATGTTGTTTGTGGCTATAAAATGGAATAGTTTTTTTAAAAGAAAGAGAAAAATAAAATAAATTCACAAGAAATAAAAGATGGTGAACCAATTACAATTATGCAATCCACTGTAGTGCGATTCACTATGCAATTTTAACGAAAAAATAATCGGTGTTGCGATTAGCTAACATATTTTTACCATATTCGTCAGCATTAAGTGTGTCGTTGACTTCACCACACCACTTTTTGATTTATTTATTTTAATACAAATCTTAAAACTTACACACATCCATACATACCATTGAAGTATATCGTCACCATATTTAACGAACTACTTTACTCAAAAAGAAAAAAATGTCCTTAAAAATTTTAGTTTTATAGTAGTGGTTATTTTTTGAGGCAGCCTTTTTATTAAATTCTTTAAACAGTTCTCAATTCGAATACATCTAAATGTTTTTGTAATTATTTTTAAAGGAATAATTTTCAATATACGCAAAAAAATGAGTTGGGGCTTTTCTATATTAAGCAGCAGTGATTGCGGAGAAAATTATCTACACGAACATGTGGGTGGGGTCATAATTACCCACTGTTTAAACACGATGACTTTCATTATATACTCGTATATTTATATATATAAAGCAATATATATTAGAAAAATATATATGATTTATATTGAAGCTGACTATTAATTAAAGCATGAATTTACTAAAAATATATTTATATTTATCTTTAACCAAAAAAAAAAATTTAAAAACTGTAGTTTTTCCCGAAAATTATATGAAATGTATTGTTACATACTTTATGATATTCTCATAAATTACTTTTTATAAAGGAAACTCAATAATCAATTGAGAAAAGCATTTACATATAGTACCATTTCGTTATTGCTGAGTTATCTCGTCAGCGGATTATTCTTAATTTATGATTACAAATGTAAGTTTCTTATGTTCAAAATTCTACTAATCAATCAAGAATTAAAAGTTGAATACTGAACATAAAACCAAAAAATTTTATACAAACAACAACAATCCATGAGTTTAGTTTTTACACATACATATATATTTGTATTTCTATTCTTATATTTTTCTTCTCATCTACATGAGCTAATTTAAGCATTAGCGAAATAGTACTATATGGATATGTTTTGCTCCTTAAAATCTGGCAGCGCAAATTAAACCTGGGGCGAGGGAATTTTCATTAAATTGGTTACTGCTTGCAGCAACAAACTTGTAAAATCATCTACTGTTGAGGCAGTTATAATTATATTATTAGGCCTGTTCTGCAAACCACTTTTTGTCAAAGTGATTTGAAATCATGGAAACGGTCTTCTGCACACAAAAATTTTAATAATCTCGTGGTTTGAAATCGTCAGCTAAATGACTAAATGACGATTTGAAATCACTTGCTTATTTTTTCTATGTATTTCGTTTAGAATTTAATAAAAATGCTATAATATATTTCATGTGATTTGTTTTATATTTATTTTTCTAAAAAAAATTGGGTTTCCTACAAATAAAAACTTAAATATGAGTAAATTTGTAAGAACACTTAATTTTTTCGAACATGTTTTTGAGGTTGCCAAAGTAACACATTCTTTATAAATCATGTAAATATATAGATATTTTACTATCATGTTCTTTATTTAAGACAAATTTTATATATTGTTGTACAAAAAATCAATATGGTCAATAATTAAATCATTTTTGTGCAAATTTATGAATAAATAAATGCAAAATTTAAGTAAATTTCGTTAATGAAAACATTGGCAACTTCCCAGTTATACATACCTACATATGTAGGTATTTTGTTGTGCTAATAAAAAATTTTTATGGTTTGTAAAGTTTCATCTTCTTTTTTTAAATGATGCTTTCTTAAAGCAATTATTGTCAATAAAGTAGCAAGTAGCTGCTGGCACTTTCATATTCTTTATTTCATCTAATATTTTAATTCACAATGCAAAAATATAAACAAATTAAAACATGAGCTGTTTTCTCGTGTTTTCGAAAAATTAAGACCCCGACGAAAAATGTAAAATCGCGTGATTTACTGAACAGCTTCAAATCGTCGGCGTGGTTTCAAACCGGTTCGTGATTTTAAATCACGTGATTTGCAGAACAGTCCTATATATTAATATTTATAATTAATATATGTATATTAATACATACTAATTCGAATAAGAGGTTTGGAATATATAAACTAGAAGCATATATAATTTCTAAATGTGTGCGGCGAAAAATGTTAGTTAGTCTTTCAATAAAAGGAGAAAATAGCTATCAATTGGTTTTTCATTGCAATCCGATGGATCCTGAATAGGAAACAAAATTTAAAAAGTTGTAAAAAGCTAATTTCGTTCTCAACTGTATTGAAAATAGAAGCTTTGAAGCTTTTGGGAATATATGAACTATGACCTTTACTAAAAACATAAAAAACAACAAAGACCGACAACCTTTGTAATTAGTATGTGGACTGTAACAATTATTATAGTATGAATTTTCCTAAGCTCTGACTTGTTAAGTAGATGATATTAATGACTTTACAACTGCCTCCCTGTTGACACAAAGACTACTGATGACGTGTATAGTGGCATAGAAAATACGTACTCTACTCAACTGCTGGTCGAGATTAATTGGTCTTTTTTGCTTATTCTAATCAAAAATGTAATTTCTTCACAATATTGTGATAAATTCACTATGAACTTGAACACGACAGAAAAATTTTCATTCATTTCTAAAATATTACTTTTTAGTAATTAAATTTGTCATTTAATAAAATAAATTATTGTGTAAAACCCATTAATAAACTACTCAATTCTATACATTAAAATCAAAAGAAATAATTTGTTTGTTGCATTTTTAATTACAATACAAGTGAAACTTAGCAGTGCGAAAACGAACCATGAATAAACACAAAATCCACAAGAAAATAAAGATGTACGTAGAAAAAAATATAAATGATTTTACGTTAAAATTGCTTACAAAACTCCTAGTTAAATTTTAGTGTAACACGATTATAGAAAATGCCTTCACCTGGCGTCAAGCTATTTCCCCTGACAGTTTAGCGTTTATATTACATTCGCCACTTGGTAACAAACTAACTCATATTATCTATTCCAAACGACGTTACGTAACACACACTCTCCCATTCCACTCATACACACTCGTGGAAAAACATTTTTTTTCTCTAATGCAATCAGAGGATGTTTTTGTAGTTGTTGCTGCTTGTTTGTTGTGTTATAGTACTTGCAAAAATTTCCAACAGAGAAATTAAAGCAAAAAAATTTGTAAACAATGTGTGTTGTTGTTTGAACAAAAAAAAACTGTGTTAAAAATAAACGGGCTTGTCAGGCATAAGAGCGTTACGTGAAACTATCATTGTTGCTGCAAACATCAGACGACAGCAACCAAACCGCGCGAATACAAAGAGTATCTGATATTTCCACACGCTTTAAAGTTTATATAAAAGCATAAAAAATATACTTATAACAGTGTGTGGCAATATTATTTAAAATATTTTTACTAACAGTAATTAAATAAATCAAAAATAAAAATTCCCTTATTTGAAAGAAGTGACAAGAACATCATATACTCGTAAACACATCTATTTTTTAATTACCAAAAAAAATTTGTTAAAAATAAGACAGTGAGCTGACTGTTTCCCAACATTTTCTTTTTTGGCGTGTGAGGTAGGGTTGAAAATGCCTTCGCACTTACAGAGACCGTCGTCTTCTGCGTCGAGTGGTGTTGCCACTAAAAAATTCCCTCCTCCTCCTCTGGGTAGATTCCTCCCTGGGACCGCTTTCCGCATTACTTTGGGAAGGCCCAGAGCCACGTCCCAATCAGGACCACTCTCACTCACCCACGTCTGGGTCCGCCAAGTTTGCAGCCGGCGCCATGGCCCCGGCCCGTATCGCCTGGTCCCCGTCAGAGGGGCTCCGCTATGCAGCAGCGCATCGAGGTCCCTCTTCTTCCTCCGCAGAACGTATCCCACGTACTGTGCCACAGCGTCCCAATTGTCTTCACAATCGAGCATCCTCCCTATCACGGTGGCAGGAGCGAACCCGCCAACCCGCTGCGCCATTGCACCTCTTTCAGTAACTGTTTCCCAACATTGAGTGAATGTCTTTGTTACTGTACTCGTTGACCAGACTTGCAGCAATATTTTAATTATACAGGTAACATTACATTAAGTAAATTAAGGAAATAAAAATTTTATTTTAATTACCAATTGCTTTTACTTTTATTCATTATTACGTAAATATGTTTTTATTATTTTTTCACACAAAACGAATCCTAAGCATGGAATGCTTTTTTATAATACGTTAACACTTACGCAACGTAATGTGCAAATTTGCCTAAAGCTATTAATTAATAAAAATAAAATCATAATTTATATCAAGCAGCAATTAAAAATAAAACAGAATAAAAATTCATGAGGCCAAAGTGCAGCAAGGGATATCGAACGAAATTTCTATACATTTTAGTAGAGAATTTAATTTATAATTGCGATATGTCCCTTTAAAAAAAAACCAATGCTCTTATAATTTTCATATGTAAATATAAATAACGTAGCTTAAAAAGCAATTATCGATTGTATTATCAAATTGAAGGTTATATCAAATATAGGCATTTTTTCCGATTGTCTGCTTTTATGCTACTTGCAGCAGTTGCCTCTGTTGAGCTTATTGTTTGACGCTTACTACATTTTTCATGTTCTTAGGCTTCTGCCAATCCTTTTCTAATATTGTTTTCGTCAATTATTTTTTTTTTTTTTTTTTGACTTGGACCGGCACTCAGGGGATGACCCCTACACATGCGATGCATTGTGCTGGAACTAGGAAATTAGGTTATGGGAAGGAGGATAGATTTGAAGCCAAACAAATTCCTATCTGCGAAACCATTGTCGTTACCGAAAACCTCCTATTCGCCTTTATCAGTTCTAAAATTTGCTTTGGTTACTAGAGTTTAGTGCCATAGATAAATTCTCACAGGTAAGACTCTGCATAGAGTTAAAGTATTTTTTCAATATATAATTTCAAGTCACTAAATAAAATACTTTTTTTCAGTAAATTTATATTATTATTACTAACACCTCGTAAAATGTTCGCATACAAATTACATTATTAACACTAAGGCAATGCAAATTTTACATACAGGCTTTTGGTACTTTTACTTTTTTATTTATCTGGGATCAGCTCTCAGGAACTATAGGAAAGGCATAGTTAGAGGAATGACAGGAGGTGAAGCTTAATTATATTACAGCTATGCTTTTGCATGTTCTTTGTGTATAGAAGTGTTGAAGCTTCGGATTATTAGCCATTTTTATTATTATTTTATTTCGCCGGTGCTACACAATACCGACGAAGGAGGGCGTTCTGATGCGATTGTGGATTGCTATCAGCTGAAGCCAATATTGCTCAATGACCAGTGACTATGCCTTCGCCACTGAAACCTTCCGCCAACAACTGACACACAAAGGCACATTAATGCATGTCAGAAAAATGTGAGAGGTTTTTTTATTTTTATAATTTTAGTCTGAAACTGGAGTTGAACCCAGGTCTATTTTTGGTTGTGTAGTCAACGTGCAGACTACCATCCATCGTGCCATCGCCACCCTATTTCTTTCTAACTAGCATGAATATGTGGATGCGCACCTCGGAGTTCCGAGTCGTTTCGTTGACCTTTCACAAATACGCCGCTGTGATAAGTATTGTTTATTTTGAAATATAATGTATATAATTATTAAAGGAGTCAAAATTACACATGATTATCTCTTAAGTTTCCATTTAAATGGGATTCCTAAATTAAAATTAAGTTTTGTTGATTATCGATGAAGTTATTTTGTTTTAGTTTCTTCTTTTTTTATATTAATTACTGATGCTTCCACTTCATTTATTCATCTAAAATATACACCAGATTAGGTTATTCGAAATATATAAATAAAATAATGCAATATACTATACAGTATATAACTTGTAGCGGATATTTAATAAATATATTATTTTTATATATTTTTATTGGAATCATCAGGCAGTTTATGCTATGAATTGCTTAACATTTATTGCCATAAACGATAGCTGTGACAAAAACAACAATGTTGTTGATGATGATATGATGATAATTAACATCAGAAAAATGCGAGATGTTTTTTTTATGATTTCAGTCTGGAACTTGTGTTGAACCCAGGTCTGATTTGGTTTTGTATTATACGTAGACTACTATGTAGACTACTTAAGCCATCGCAGGTTTTAGCGTGTGTTGAAAACTGTTCTAAAGAGCTCTTGTGGAATTTGGTACCGGTTGTCACTAAACGTACGTTTGTGTAGCAACAATAATATAAAAAAGTATACGCAAAATTTAAGTACATTAGCATTCTCAAGTTAAAGTTAAAAAAGCAACAACAACAATTATAGAAGCATTTTCTCTCCCAAAAAAAAAAAAACAGATGGCACGTATGAGTTATTTATTTGCCTGAGGTAAATAGAAAAAAAAACTATTTATCTTCGTTGCTCATACGTTACCACAGATAACTAAATCACGCATTATGAAAATAAACGAAAAGTTTTCAATAAAATGTGTTGAATTAATGGGACATATGACATTTTCTACTACCCAGCAAAAAAAAAAATTAATTGTTGTTTTCATGTCGTCTGAAGTACTTCATTTATATGATGAGTTGTTTTGTTCAATGGAAAGACATGGCCGCCATGACCACCCCAAATGTTAAAATCATGCATTCTTCAGCTAAGTTGAACCAGTTCAAGGTATTATATATTTTTTCATGGGTAATAATTCCAATAATTTCATTATATTTCTTATTGAAATATGTCCTTCATTAGATGGCATTTTTTTGTGCATTTCGTTGCCACTCTAGCTAACAATCCATTAGTTATACAGATTTTATAAATGCGTTGCAAGTACGACGGATACTATTTTAGAAATTTTTCAAAATATTTCCCTTAATGATCAATCTAATTTAGTATTCGTTCAAACCATTTGCCATAGCAGTTTTTCCCTTCTTCTTTAAACACCTCCAAAGCAAGGTTTTAGAACGCTACAACTGTTTCTTCGGCGCTCGTAAATCGCTAATCACACGTTTTATCTCTGATATTGGGTAACAAGAAGAAGTCATTGGGTGCCAAATCAGGACTTTATGGATGATGAGTCATCAATTCGATGTTTTGACTGTTTAAAAATTCAGCTGTTTGACGAGATGTATCAGAGCTCGCATTGTCATGATTTCGAATGATTCGTCTTCGGCGTTTAGTTTTACGAATTTCGTTGTTTTAATATTCATTTCACAAACACTTTCTTTTCTATGTTCACAAACTGTGAAAACTTTCTGCGTTTGCCGACTAAACACAAGAACAATTGCAAAATTTTCCATAGTATTGGCACTCACTGTATTTATACTATTTAGTTTTAGGGCAAACCGTAAAACGACAGGACATTGCGTTATTTAACAAGTTGCTGCTGTGCTGTTAATGATTGTGTAAAATTTGCAAATACATCGCAGTGTGCTTGTTACTGCCGATGATGACGATGAGTTAATGTTGGTATTGTACTGTAAAGTAGAAACGTTATAAAATTAGCAGTCGCTTAGCTTTTAGTGTCAAATATCTAAGGAAATCTAATCAACAAACTGATCTGTGTATATTCTTCTTCTTTGTATAAACTTAGAAAATCTGCAGGAATTCTAAATGAAGAGATTTCATTTAAAAAACATTTCTAGGAAAATCTATATTAAATATAGAAGACATACAATAGATTGTAATCTATAATATGTAATATTGTCTTAGTATATAACGAAAAAGTCAACAAGAAGGCATTTGGGATATGTATTTTCATTTTAGAAGTTGTTAATTCTTAATGTTTTTAAAACTGTATAAACTCACTTAAAATATAATACCGATTTACTTTTATACATATACTATTTATTTTATACAAAGCAATTTTAAAACCAATATGGAGCTATGGTATCCAGCTATGGGGCACTGCCTCAGCTTCCAATATTGAAAAAATTCAAAGGTGTCAAAACAAAATACTGAGAATGATAACAGATGCGCCGTGGTATATAAAAAATTCTAACATACACAAGGATTTAAATATTCCGACAGTCAAACAAGAGATAACAACATACGCAACGTCATACCGAACCAAACTCCAAGATCATCCAAATATACTAGCCCGAAATATTTTAAGCGAAAGAGGGTTCATTCGACTGAAAAGAAGGGATACTCTTTCCCTAGCCCGAACGTAGTAGACGCGGAAATAAAACTATACGAGCAATAAATAATTTTGTACAGCTAGGCTGTACTTCATAATAATTAGCAATTAGTTCTTAAGATTTGAATACTTATTGTTAGTTCAATTGATTTTGAAGATTCAATAAATAATATATATATTGTGTAAAAAAAAAAAAACTTTTTATTTATTATTCTTATACATATATATAACTCATATTAAATATATTATTGTATTTTTTTATATTTGTTTTGCAAAATTTTCACATGCAATTAATGTAACATCTGTATTGAACAAATTCTCTGTCTTATTTGATAACATTGAGCGCTCTATTTTTTCATTAAATTCCAGGCTGTTATATTTCCACATCTTTGCCAGCAGTTTCTCTCATCTAATTTATAAAATTCATTATGGCAAATTAATTTTCTTTGGCAGAAAAAAAAAAATATATGTAAAAAACTTCTCTAAGTAAACAAATTTCTGCCAAACATCCACAAATGGAAAACTACATGGCAACTACTCACACTCACATAGAGTATAATTATAGTGTTTTTCTGTAATCAAAACTTTTTCTGGTTTACCTCATATAAAAACGAGTGGCAAAGAACCAACGATAACAACAACAACAACAACAGTGCTAAAGAAAACAAATACCGTAATGCACTTCTATAAAATCTTTCGTAAAGGAAACTTTAACAAACATTTAAACATTTAAATCCATGTAGTTTTAATTTGCATATGCATGCAACATTTATTTTCTAGTTTATATTCGTGAATGTGTACTTGAATGGTAGAAATTTTGGTAGTTGCTTTTTGTTTTCTTGTTGGTTTGCTTGTTATGATTTCAGATTGTGCACAAAATTGCTACTAAAAAACGCACATGAAGTTTTAGTTTCTCATTAGTGTTCATCGTTTTCGTCAGAAATTTTGCTTTGCAGATCATCCCTGAATCTTCTTGCTAAGTTTCACATATTTGAAGTAAATTTGCAGCATTCGACACAGTCTAGAAAAATTAAATTTGACAAGAAATTATGCAGTAATTAATTAAAAAAAAAAATTTTTTTGCTAATTACCGATATCTTTCGAACCACTTTAGAGATATTTATTAAATTTGCGACACCGGTTACATTTTTTAATTGTATAAAGATTAGTGGTTATCGCAACCATGTTTGTAGAAAAATGTTGGAGTTATTAAAACAAAATTTTAAACACTAAATTAACCCGGTGCGTTTCGCTACAGCCATTTTTTTTATAGACATTGATTTTTATAAAAAGAACATTTCCAAAGAGTGCTTTCTCCAATAAGTACATTGTTTAAATAGTGCGTTGTCCACAAGAGACTTCCCCAAAAATTAAATATTTTTGAAAAATTAAATTTTTTCAAAATTGCATTTTAAAAATAAACCATTTTTCTAAAGACAGTACTTCTGGAAATTACCAAATCATTTAATTTTTATGGAATTTAATATTCATATCATGGAAGTCGGTAAGAAATAGTAGTCCGACATTTTGGGTCTTCGTCAGGGTGTGTTAATAGTGATTTCATTGCGGCGACCGTCACATTGTGCTTGCAAAAATTTCATTATATTTTATGCTACCTTCTGAAAAAAATCTTTAATTTCATAACCCTATTATAAAATGGTTAAAATTGGTGCTTTTAATTAGCATAAAAATACCAAGGAACAATTTTACAGCATACCATACGAGAAAAGTCACTGAACAAACCGGCTTCAGCTGATAGCAATCCACAATCGCATCAGAACGCCCTCCTTCCTTCATCGATATTGTGTAGCACCGGCGAAGTAAAATAATAATAAAACAATGGCTACTGAACCGAAGCTTCAGCACTGCTACGAATATAAACAAAGAACGTGCAAAAGCAGAGCTGCAAAATAATTAATTAAGCTTCACCTCCTGTCGTTTCTCCTGCTATCCCTTTCCTATAGTTCCAGCACTATGCATCGCATGTATTGGAGTCATCTCCTGAGTGCTGGTCCCAGATAAAAAAAAAAAAAAGTAATCCCCCTCAACTATAATGCACTTATGGCTGCGCTTCTTCCAATCCACGAAGCTCTTCTGAAATGCGCTTTTCGCTATGACCATCAGCTCGTTCTTTAATTTTGACTTCTTCTCATCAATTGTGGCAAAACGCTTTCCTTTCATTAGAGTCTTCATTAGTTTTCGGAAGAGGAAAAAGACGCAGCGAGCCAAATCTTCTGAATAAGATGCTTGGCCAAAAAATCACGAACAAGCATTGTTGTCGTGATCCAGAATCCACAATACCGACCGTTTGAGTCATATTGCTTCCCGCAAACGTTTCATAGCTTCCTTATAGTATTCCTTATTAACCGTACGATGTGTTGGCAAGAACTCATGATGCACCACGCCATTGTAAAGGAACAAAACAATATTAGGCTTTTCTTTTGAACAAACTTTGTATATCTGAGAACTTGGGAAAACTAAGAAAACGTATTCGAGATTTGTTTCTAGAAAAAAATGTTACGTAAAAGATTTGTTCTATTTGCAATACTTTTGAAGATATATGGTAGCAAAGAGAGGTAGCAAAATTCAGTTTTTGCCCGTTTTATACACAAAAAGTATTATTTTGCAGCAGCATTTATATGCTTTTGTTATTTTCATTATATCTGTCTGAATTTCTGAAATATTAGATTATCGATTTTAAGCGTTTTTACCCTTTGTTACCCTCTAGCATTAGGATATCCAAAAATCCCATCGAAAGAAAAGTCCACATACTGAATTTCATCACTCTGTAATTAGCGGTTTTGGACTGCGCTGGGCGATGATAAATCAGTCAGTCACGTTAATCTTTTATATACATATATAGAGTAATATTGAATGCATGTTAACCTTAATGTTCTCTTCAAATTGAAAATGTTTCGTTTACAGTCACAAGAACTGAATTTCAACACAAAAATTTATTATTTACAAATTTCTTCCGGTATTGCTAACAATTTCTGAAGAAAACTAAAGTTTCAGTTTTAAGCAACCCTTAGCATTCATTCAATATTCACTTTGAATAATAAAAATGCAAATAACAATAAAAATATAGGGTGGAGAAAGAAAGTAATTTATTTTTGCAAAAGCTAAATAAAAATAAAAAAATTTAAATCATTGGAAATTAGATAAATTTTATATGCAGTTGGAAAAATTTAAAGAGTTTTCTACAACGAGAAATAACTCTGTATATAAATTTTTATTTTAAGGTAACTAATACTCAGCCAATTAAGATGTCGGTCAATAAAGGTGACATAGTGTAATACATTCTTGTGGATATGTAGTGAGGGGACAGTCTCCCTGAAGTGATATAGTAAGACTTAATTCTTATAGAACTTTGCTGTTGCGTGTTTTGTTAATTTTTAACCTACCTGACTATTTTCATTTTTGTGCGACACATTCACAGTTTTCGGTCTCTCAGACCGATTTCAAGTATTTCTCGATATCTCAAAACTATTCTAAAATTTTCAAAACCTGTTCAGTGGACATATTAAGAAACCAAATCTGAAATAACTAAAGTAAGAAAAAAACAAAAATTAGTTTTTTTTTAGCTCACAGCATCAATTTATATTTCATCACAAACTTTGGCATTTTTGATATTATACCTAATGTATAAATAAAAAAAAAATTCATTCACAAAACACAACATTAATAAAATGTTGTTTTTCTATTAACATACTTATATCTTAAAAGTAAACAAAACAATAAAATGAATTCAAGAAAAAAAAGGTACACTAAAAAAAAATTCATTTCAAAATGCTTAAAATATATGCCTCATTATGAGGTTAGTCTTTGTAAATTTCAAGCAGTCGTTAGAGCTTCAGCGTCCCGTGAATCTTCAGTGATGTTGCGGTTCCTCGGAGTCTTCTTGTTCAGTATCAGTGTTTGCTTCATACACATCAATATTATCTTCTTATTCAGTACCACTTTCTATTGAAATGTAGTTGTGGTGATGCAAACCCTTTCTAGTAATTCCACAAAGTTCTTATATAAAAAGCAATGTACAAAACACAATGTACATGTATGACTTTTATTGATGACAAATTCTTTTAAACTATATATAAAATTTTTCTACAAAGTGACACAACATAAAAAATATTTCAAAGCCAACTATGTGAATATACATGTTGAATAAGCAAAGTGTTAATGCTCAAATTATATTTCCAACACTCCTCCTCAACATATATATTTTACAAACTGATTTTATGTTTTTAAATTTAACAAAGTAACAAATTTATTATGTTTTAATTTAGACAAATTTTTAGTAAATATATCCGCAATCATATCTTCCGTAGGACAGTATTCCAAATAGATTTCCTTATTATTTACTACTTCTCTAATGTGATGATACTTTATATCTATATGTTTGCTGCGATTATGAAATACTGGATTTGTTGCTAATTTTAAAGCTCCTTGATTATCGACGTTCAATTTAATACTTTCTTCATTTATGAAACCAAGTTCTTGTAGTAATCTTCTTAAGTATACTGCTTCCTTTGCTGCATTTGATATAGACATATATTCAGCTTCTGTACTGCTTAATGCTGTTGTGGATTGTTTTTTCGACTCCCAAGATATTGCACAATTTCCAAGATAAAATATGTATCCATTATGTGACTTTCTGTCAGTTTTACATCCACCCCAGTCTGCATCAGCATAACCGATTAACTCTTGATTACTTTTGCAAAATTTTAATTTAAGATTTTGAGTTCCTTTCAAATATCTAAGAACTTGTTTTGCCGCTTTAAAATGTTCTACATGTGGATTAGTATTTCTTTGTGCTAATTTATTTACAGAATATAATATATCTGGCCTTGTCGTTAAAGATAAATATAATAAAGAGCCAATAAGTGATTGATATAATGTGCTATCAACCTCTTCACATTTTTCATTGCATTTTGTTTGAAAATTTGGTTCTAGTGGAACTGATGATGTTTTACAATTTTCCATATTGTATTGTTGTAACAAATCTTTAATATAATTTTCCTGACAGATATTTATATCTCCAGTTTCACCGTTACGTTCAACTTTCATCCCCAAAAAATGTTCCAATAAACCTTTATCTGATACTTCAAATTTCTTACTAATTTGAGACTTGAATTTTAATATTTCTGCTTTATTTTTACATCCAACTATTATATCGTCGACGTAAACTGCGACTACAATCAATTCTTTGTCTTGTATTTTTTTATATAAACACGGTTCATTTTTGCAACTTTCAAATCCCATCTTACATAAAACTTCATTTAATTTAAAATTCCATGCTCTCCCGGATTGCTTAAGACCATAAAGAGATTTGTGCAGACGTAACACTTTATTTGGATACCTTTTGTTTTCAAAACCTTGAGGCTGTTGCATGTAAATTTCATCATATAAATCTCCATTCAGGTATGCTGAAGTTACATCTATTTGGTGCAAATGCATTTTGTGCTCAACTGCTAATGCCAAAATCATTCTTATCGTTTCGTATCTTATAACAGGGGAAAAAGTTTCTTCGTAATTTATGCCGTATTTTTGACTACAGCCTTTGGCGACCAACCCTGCCTTAAACCTTTCAATTTCACCTTCACTATTTTTCTTTAAAGTGTATACCCACTTACTTTTAATAGTTTTATGACCTGCTGGTAAATCAACTAATGACCATGTCTCTTTTTGTTCCAACAAAGACATTTCTTTTTTCATAGCTTCTCTCCATTTTTCACTTTCACGACTGGATAATGCCTCTTCTAAAGTTTTTGGAACTTGCTCCTTCACTGCATTATTCAGTTGTTGATATATTTTTCTTGGACGACCTGGCCTACCATTACTAAAAATTTTAGGTCTACCTGGCCCACGTTTACCTTTTTCATTTGTTTCTACAACCTCATCAAGTGAAATATCGCTATTTACTGATCTTACAATGCTATACTCTAAATCTTCTTGATTTGAGGTATTATTTGTCTCAAATTGTTCATCGACATCTTTCTTATTTACAATCGCTTCGAAATCCATAAAATTCTGAATGTTATCATTAATTTCTTTACAGGGTAATTTATATTCATTAAATAAAACATTGCGTCTTTCAATAACTTCTCGTGTTTTCTTATCATATAAGCGATATGCTTTTGATACTCTAGAATAACCAACCATCATCATATTTGCACCTTTTGATTCAAATTTTCCTCTTCTTTTATTCAAAACTACTGCATTTGTACCAAAAATTTTAAAATGATTTACACATGGCTTACGACCCGTCCATATTTCATAAGGCGTTTTTCCATCGAGATATGAAGCAATTTCCCTTTTTAACATTCAAATTATTATTACCTTTCTTGTAACCTGTTTCTCTTTTGGCTGCACCAAAAGCTTGTTCAATCGTAGATGATTTGTTTTGTTGATTTCGACGTTCATACTCTTCAAGAAGTTTAACCTTTAGCATTCCTAACGCTGGTAGAGAATCCCTCGTTTCTATGGCAATAACGAAGTTTTCAAACTCTCTCGGAAGACTTGACAATAAAATGACTACCAATAATTCTTCTTGAATACTAATTCCAACATCGGCTAATTTCTCCGTAATTTCACAAAAACTGTTTAAATATTCGGCCATATCTTTGCTGTCTTTCATGTTCAAACTTAACATCTTTTTATATAAGCTAACCTTTTGCATCGGACCACTCGGCTTGTAAACTTCCTTAAGTTTAATCCAGGCATCTTTAGATTTGTTAATGTTTTTAATATGGTTCAACTGGTTAGACTTAACACTTAATAAAATTGTTGCGAGCGTTTTTTCATCATTACTCTTCCACTCCAAAATTTTATCACGACTCCAGGTTGAATCTGCTTCTTCTTCGCCACTTGCATACTTCCAAAAACCAGAATGAATAAGGATACTTCTCATATGAATACTCCATGTTTCGTAATTCCTTTCATCTAGCTTTTCTGTCTGATATAATGACGACGATGCCATTTTTTCTTTTTAAATCTTGCAATAAAAATTCAACAACTTCCAAATCGTATGTCTGGGCCCATAACCTATTGAAATGTAGTTGTGGTGATGCAAACCCTTTCTAGTAATTCCACAAAGTTCTTATATAAAAAGCAATGTACAAAACACAATGTACATGTTTGACTTTTATTGATGACAAATTCTTTTAAACTATATATAAAATTTTTCTACAAAGTGACACAACATAAAAAATATTTCAAAGCCAACTATGTGAATATACATGTTGAATAAGCAAAGTGTTAATGCTCAAATTATATTTCCAACACTTTCCGCATCAGAATCTGGATCTGAATCGATTTCATTCAGAACAGCTCTTATGCGCTCAATATCTGCCATGCGTGGTATATAAAAAATTCTAACATACACAAGGATTTAAATATTCCGACAGTCAAACAAGAGATAACAACATACGCAACGTCATACCTAACCAAACTCCAAGATCATCCAAATATACTAGCCCGAAATATTTTAAGCGAAAGAGGGTTCATTCGACTGAAAAGAAGGGATACTCTTTCCCTAGCCCGAACGTAGTAGACGCGGAAATAAAACTATACGAGCAATAAATAATTTTGTACAGCTAGGCTGTACTTCATAATAATTAGCAATTAGTTCTTAAGATTTGAATACTTATTGTTAGTTCAATTGATTTTGAAGATTCAATAAATAATATATATTGTAATTTTTCTAGTTTTTTGACCTTTTTTTTATATTAATAACACTAATTATTTTAAGCCTAAGGTCTTTTTAAATATTTTATATTTATTTCAATATTTCGCTACTCCTTTGTGTAGCTTCTTCAGGAAAATTGGTTTTTGTTTATAATAAAAAAAATTTTTTTTTTATAATAATAAAAACAAAAAAAAAATATCTGCCACATCTAAAGAAAATCTCACGATAATTAATTTTGAACATAATATGAATCAAATATGAAATCATATAAACTGATAGTTAATTGTCCATTTTCATCTAAAAATTTCTAATTTAGCAAAACCAACTTACCTGACGAAAATGTAACACTTAACTATAACTCGGTCTCACAGACCGTCCGATTAGCAATCACCGGTACAACACTTCAACTCAAACGCACTTGTTACACTAAACGTTGTATAATGAGAAATAATGAAGATACTGAGAGAATGACGGAGTTTCCAGTTTTTGTTTTCGTGAAATTAACACAAAAGTGATGAAATGGTCAGGAATGTTAAATTAGAGTTGCTACATCTCGGTTCTACAGCTAGTTTTTATTATTATTTTACTTTTCCTTCATATTTTGGAGGGCAACTACCGACGAAAGAGGCTGGCTGATATGCTATACATTAGCAGAGGCAGTGATGGACATGAGGAAAACTGTTAAAGTTTAGTTTATTTTTAATTCATGGCAGAATTTTCTCATTAAATTGGATTTTGTATTCCTTTCCAATATTAAATATAAAGACCATTTGCTACCGATTTCAATGAAGTTTTTTTGCCACTCATATATTTGATATTAAAAATGTACTCACCTGACTACTTCTTAACAGACTGTTGGGTAGCAAAGATGTTCGCTTTTCCGTTTCATTTATCCTCATTTATTCTCAATAATACATTCTACACACATCATATCCAAGCTTAAGGTTATTTTATGTCAATACTAAGGATTTATGCTGCGAGTACAAATGGTAAATTAAGAGTTTCTATTTTATTTTTCATTAATTATTTTCATGTTTATGGCATACTTGTCATGGAAAATCTAATCTTGAATGCAAGTACAACAGCAACCATGATGTTGCCTTCCAAATAGCGATGATCGTACTTTGAAACATTATATTTTCGTTAAAGGATTGTTATGTGGATTTCTGATTTTAATTAAGATGCCAACAAAAACAAAGGATTTCTCTTTTCTCTGCTATTTTTATCTTGATTCTTATAGATATAAAAACCAAATGATACAGTTTTTTTTCTTTTGTTTCTGGCTCTAAAATAATTATTGTTCTGCACTTGGCTGAGTGTTCTATTGTTCAAAAGTGTTGATAACTATATGACAGATAAGAAGCAAAACAAGAAAAAAAAACGAAAACAAAAACAAAAACAAACAAGCAGAACAAAACAGTGTTGATGACCCTTTCATACAAAAATTGCACAATTGCGTTTGTTGCTTAAAATTTTATTCTCCCCCTTGTTCCCTTATTTGAGATAAATACACATCCGAGTACAGATAAGAAAAGGTTATTCAGTTCGACTTTTGTTATCGTATAAGTATTTCACGAGTGTGTTGGTAAGATGTTTGTACTCCATATATTTACACTCGTTGTGGCTTTCCTTACCTTTTTTTTTATTTTTTCCAGTTTCCATACCGACATAATAGAAGACAAAGTCAACAAGTGTTAAACATTCACATATAATATTTTTAAAGTCCTTTATAAAGCACACACATCTATACATCCATTTAACTATATATGCATGTATATGTATACATACATACGTATATTTTCTAGCCCCTTTAGAACTCACTCAAACACATACGAAATGCTTTTATTTATTTATTTATGTATTTTTAAACTTGTGACAATATTTACTCACGAACGAGGGAGGATGAAGGACAAGAATGACAAATGGTTACATTGGGGTTTTTGCACAAAATTTGATGGAGGAAAAAGTTTAATCTCAAAAGCCGTTAACAATAACTCTTACTGTTAATATTTTAATTAAAAAGAGATTTTTTTTTACATGTTAGTATGTTGTATGTATATTTTCAGAAAGTATTATTACACTTTACGTTGCTATAGAAATATAAAGATTTCGTTCAGAAGGTTTTGTATACCATAGAGTAAACTTGAAATATTAACTGTCCCCTATTACTTTTATTGAAAATTTTTTAAGAGTTTTCAATATGAGATACATTCATTTCATCATGGATTATAAATGTTAAGGAGTCACAAGTTATTGCTGTTTTTGGCAAAAAAAAAATTTAGTGTGACGTTCAAGCCTGAAAAACATCATTCAAAGGTTTCAATACAGTAAGAAATGCTTATTTTATTTTATATTTGTCTCATTACAAGTTACGTTACTTATATCCAAATTAAAATGGAATACAGCTCTCATATATGAATCGCTGCATTATTTTGAAGCTATTTAGTCGTGTATAGAAGTTGACGAATTGCTTTATCGGTGACATTGCAGTAGCGAACTCTATTGTGTTGCTGGATCATCATCTCAATATGTGGTATGTGCTCCAGTCGTGGAACCAGGTTGCCCTCAAGAGCGTATCCCATTATTGTAGATTTACCTTCGAATGGCATTAAATATTTCCGAGGTTTTTTTTTTAGCCTAACAGCCGCTATATGAAATAAACTTCCTGCAGAAGTTTCCCAATCAACTGGAGATATCGTAAAATGTACGTCAAGGATTGTCGAAATAGAAATAAGAGACTGACATTATTGATACTACTATGTATTTCTTATTAGAAAAATGTTTAGTTAGTTTAGAGAGCACTCTGTGCTTCAAGTATTAAATCCATCGAGTATATGTCAAATATTGTATTTGTGTGGTTGGTTGGTTGGTATGGCTGTTGCCACACGACAAAGGGGTCAATAGCAATACAGTGCCCTCTTGATAGCATGAAAACTCGCGAATCCCCAAAAAAGAAGGAAAGCAAGTTAGATCATATTCAATATGATGTTATATACAGCTTGTATTTATATTGTATTTATTATAATAACATATAGTCTGGGGCATACATTACATTTTTCACAATAATTGTCCTTTTTTTAACATTGTGAAAGCCAATGATTGATGAGTGTACTTCACGACGTCTATTTGATGTACATTGTTGTGAATATCGAGTATAATTTTGGCGTAAAGTTTCCACATATCCTAACCCTTTGCATATGAGAGCTTTGCACAGTGGAGTGATATGAAAAAAATCATCACCTACAATTGTACGACCCATATTGTTATACCTATGAACTAAAAACTTCATAACATTTTCTCCAACATTTGTTTCTTAGTGACTTTCTGACGGTTTGCGGTATTTTTGTATTATTGTAGAAAGGATGGCAATAAAGCATAGATGTACGTTATCCAGCCCGCACAGACGTCCGTGACATGCAAATAAAAATCAAAAGGTACCATTTTATGCTTAGATATATATATATATATATAGGTGAGACATTTGTAAAGTATCAGCTCAGAAGATGCATAAACAATAACAAAAATTTTTTTTAAAAATCCAAATTGGTACGGCTGTACCAAGCATGTCACAAAAGGGTTAAGACGCACAGGGCAGATCAAAAAATGTTTGACAATTAATGTTTTTGTAACCAAATTAAGAAAAAGGTAAAAATACAGTCGAACTTCTCTATAACGTAGCAGTTGGGGACCGTCAAATTTCTACGTTATAGAGAAACAGCTAAAAAATTTTGACTACATTTTTTTTATGTAGAAAATATATTTAGTAAGACAAAAAAGAATTGTTTTTACATGAACACATTAATTTTTTTTTTTTATTAATACATACATATGTGGCTAAATTGATGCAAAAAATCGATTGCTAAAAACTTCGCAATAGAGAGATTATTTAGTGTGAAAAATTCTATTTAGATCTTAAAAAATTGTACGTTACAGAGAGAACTTCGCTATAGGGAAGTTCGTTATAGGGAGATCAAATGTATGAAAATACTCACAAAAATGTTGTGTTCGCGAATTTTATTTGTTATAGAGAAGATTTCGTTATAGAGAAGTTCGCTATAGAGAAGTTCGACTGTATTAATCCTAAAGTTAACAAGTGTTCGAAGTGTTACTTAGTAAAGTGTAAATATTTCTTACGAAACAGCCTTTTACCCATACCAATATTATAACATACTATTGATATATATTGTATTATTTCGAATTCTTTTTTTATGTTGAATTTTCAATGGTTTTATTGTCATTCAAAGTCATTGCTCAGCAATTTTTTTCAACTTACTTTAAGAAAGCATCTTTTTAATGGACTCTTCATTCTTTGTTTACCATTTCATTTTACTATGTGTGTTGCATAAACGTTTTCGAAGTAGCCAACCACACACATTTTTCAAGTGTGTTTTCACAAGCAGCAGTATGAAATAATTGTACATAAGAAATATACTTACATAAATATATTATATGAATTTAAAATTCTAGTTAGTTTTTATATAAAAAGAAACTGTATGTTTACAAATTATATTGTACATGTACTATGTGTACATTACAATTTTTACATTTTATGTGAACATTTCAATAATTTATTTTTATTAGATTGTCTAGTGCAATAAATTGGAAAAAAAAGTTGTTTATTGTGGTTTTTGCACTTCAACCATTAAAAATAGTAAAGTTTGTTTTTGTGGAAATAGACCTCCCTTTGTTTTGCGGTTTATGTGCATATTTTTATGAAAACATCGCATTTAATAAAGAAGTGTCAAAATTATTATTGTTTTACAATCAAATTCTCTGACATATATTATCCCTAAACTTGGCAAACAGATACATTTTAGTGGATTAGTGGCTAATATTTTCATATCGAGCAATGCTGCTGCCCAACAAACACGAAGGCTTGATTTCAAATTGAGAATGATAGAAAAAATAACTTTTTTTCAAATGACAAACGTTTGAAATGAATGACTAATTTGAAAAATATAGCGTTCTCAATAGTAAGGGGAACTTATTTTCCAGTTGAGAAAGTCGTATATAAATTATCAGAGACATACATATGCATGCAGTGCTAACTTGCAAAACCTATTTTAAGCGTTAGTTAAAATTAATGATCGATAACATACAGGCACTCAAAATTACATGTGATAGTTACTAAGAAACAAACTAAATCAAAGACAACATTGTAAATTACACTGACAAACACTAGCAGAAGGGAACAACATGCTGTTTTCGAAACTTGCTGTAGTTTCATCATCAGCGTTCTTCGTGTTTTGTTCACCGTGTGTGCTTATCAGTAGATGTAAATTATTAGTTTCATATATTTATTATTTTCTATAAATAGAAGTCGAGAAATTCATTTATTCTCAACTTACTTTCAAACATTATTCTAAAACGTTTTTCAAATGTAGTTTGTAATAAAATATGAATCATAAATGAAATACAATTTACGCTTCATAAACTTATTATTTTTTCACTTTCGCATTTTATTTTTTTTAATTTTTCACATTCTTAGTCTTAATAAATAATTGTTTAATTACAAATAAATAGTAAATATGTGTTATATTTCTCATTTGCAATAATTAAATATTAACTACCGTATTCATAAAATTTTTTTTTGATTTATAAAAGTTTAATAAACAAATTTCTATACAAAACTCAATAAGGATACCTTTTATAAGTAATTTTAATTTATAATATGGCAATGAGATTTCACATCAAAACATCAAACATTCATTGATTTTAAAATGTTTATATTAAAATGTCATTATCAACTTGAAATCAAACGTTTTTCAAGCGTTAGAGAATTGTGCTTGATATCAAGTCATAAAATCAAGTCATTTTATTTCTGTACTTTGACTCTGTGTTCGTTGGTGGGTTAAGTAGCTGATTTAAAAAAAATTTTTTATTTTCCATAATTATAAATATAATTTTACTGTAGAAATGTACGAAGTGTTTTAATTTGATCACATATACAATATTCATTTGTAGCTATCTCGAAGATGAACAACTAAGCTTTGCCTGCAGTATAACGATTACTGGAAATTATCCCCTTTGGATCCATACATAGATGAAGAAATATCGATTCGTTTTCTAAACAGGGGTTTTTCAGTAGCCTTTCAAAACAATCTGTGGTAAAACTTAGGTATTTACTAGGCTTTATTACGAAACACGCATGGCTTTAGCATTTGGCTTGGGAAGAGTGACTACTATCCCTGTCTTCTGCTGTTCATCTTCTCTAATTTCGTTTTTTTCTCGCTGTAACCGTTTGTCCTTTTGTTAATTTGTAAAACAGACTTTCTGCAAATCTGATGTTATACAGGGTGGCAAAAAAAGCAGCTATATGGTTTGAATTCTTTATAACTTTTTTAATTATTATTTTTTCTTTGTTTTTTTTTTTTTTGTGAAGAAGACTTGGGGAATTAATTATGTAGCTTTCGAAATGAAATCATGGCCATTACACCCGAAATTTTTGCGAAAAGTTACGGAAAATATGTTAAAAAGAGCACGTATGCACGGAGCAGAAAATGGACATCACTTACAGGATATCATTTTTCAAAGCTACTTGCAAAAAATTCCCCAATAATATACTGTATTACAAAAAAAAACAATTATAATAATCGCTTAAATAAAAAAGTTATAAAACATTTAAACCATATAGCTCCTTTTGTGCCACGCCTGTATTGGCTCACTTGTTTTATTTAGAGGAGGGCAATTTCATTTATTATTTTACCACTTTTTATTGCTTAAATGCCTATGAAATTGGGCGCTGTTAGCATAGACACATCACGAACATTTTTTTTCAGAACCTGCGATTGAACTCACGGTCTATGGTATTGAAAGTCGCGGATTTTCACTTAAACTACTTTCAATTAGTTCATTGATTTCGGGAGTCTTTGAAGATCGACTGGGCCCTACCCGTGGGGCATTCTTGGCCGAAGCAGTTGCGCGGAATCTCTGCACTCACGAACGAATTAAATTTACACTCGGTCTATCATGTATTCGCCGAATACCGAACTTTGAAGAAAATTGTCGACGAGCAATAACGTAAGAATCATTGCTCTTAAAAAATGTCTCCACAGTGAACGCGCGATGTTCACTCGACCACTGCGACATCGTGACTCGCAAATCCGCACAATGGATAATTCCAACGGCGCCAACCCCTTCCACACCGTTTATTACTTTTTAAAATAATCGTATTTAAAAATATAAATTTGCCACCAGACACCCTGTAGCAATATTTTAACTGATTAAACGTTTTTAACTTTTTTGCTCTAAATTTTTGTGGCCTTTCTAACATTATGTGCTGTAATAAAATTCAAACATTTTACACAACACAATTCAATAGCAAAATCGTAATACAATCAGTACTGAAAAATATTGCTCAGATATTCCCGTAATAAAATGCATATCATGACATTTTCAATTAACTTTACAATCTTAAATGATTTAACCAAAAAATTTTTAAAGCTACAGTACAATATTTCATTGGATACAGTTCTAAAAACTTTACTTTTGTTAAAGAAGTTCATTTTTTTCGAATTTCATTGCATCGTTTTCGTATGAATCATTGGGAAGAAAATTGTAATTTGAATGCTATTCAAAACGCTCAAATCCTTGGAGATTTTCTAACAATAGCAACTTGCATAATATTTTATGTATGCGTGTATGTGTAGCTGAGCCACTACTAGTTACACATTCGAAAGATGTAAATTCCAATTGTTTTCATTGTGTGTATGCTAAGAGCATTTCGAAGCTTGCATGAATACATATTTATGAACATATAACCAATAAACTTATTGCGAAATCAATACAAATGCAACAACAATAAAAGTGTTGAAGTTAAAGTAGGTTAAACTTAAATTTTAACAACTTTTGTTCAATGACTGTTGAAAATATTATAACGCATTTATACAATCATTAATCAACGAAAAAATAAAAATAAAATATTCGAGATTCAGGAACTGTTCTTTCTCATATTTAACAAAAAAGTTCTACAATTTCAATTTTCTGTAACATGCCCCCGTTAAGCCTTAATTTTTTTGAAGTGACGACATTTTAAAGGTAAATTAAAATCAATTCAATTCAAATCAAATACATCATTCGCTCACTGGCATCATCATAAAAAACATATGACTATGTTAACCAGGTGTTAGCGAAATATTGCTAAAAAAACTAAGCTGAAATTAAAATAGAAGCTAAAGAAGAAAATGCATTCAAAATGAATCACTTATGTGACAAGGATCCATACTCCTAATATGGTTTTACTCGTACGTGTAGCAACTAACAATGAAACATTGACGACACTGAAAACACATTACTTCATCAGGTGTTACATCTATAGTTGGAAGATCGTGTGAACAAGCCTTCCTGGAAGAACAACAAAATTTTCTGATATTCATTAGTTTGTATGCTAATGTGTATCACTGGGCCTTTTTCATCAGTATATGAGGGTGGCGATGGTCGAAGTAGTCTGCACGTTGACTACAAAACGGAAAATTTTTCCTGGGTTCAACCCCAGTTTCAGACTAATAACACCGTTTTGCATTTTTCTGTTGTTCATTTGTGTGTCTTTGTGTGTCAGTTGTTGTTGGAAGGTTTCAGTGGAGAAAGAATAGTCACTGGTCACTGGTCACTGCACAGTAACGGCTTCAGCAGTATCCAATCCACAGACACATCAGAACGCCCTCCTTCGTCAGTATTGTGTAGTACCGGCGAAGTAAAATAATTATTAAAAATAGCTACTGAAAACGGCAGCTTCACAATTCAATACGTCTCCTTGACATCAGAGACGTTATAACACTGCTATAAAAACATAACGGGGGTGCTGATGGCGAGTAGTCAGCGTGTTGGCTCTGCAACCAGAAAGACCCTGGTTCGAATCCCGGCCTGGTCAAATCAGAAAAAAGTTTTTTCTGAGATTTCTGTGCTACAGCAATCTCCTTCGTCGGTATTTAAGCAATAAACAACGTCGGCGAAGTAAAATAATAAATAAAATGGCTCAATTAGCTTAAAAATAATGCGTCAAAAAAAAAAACATCAGAGACGCCGCAACTTTGCTTTATAATTTACACGCAACTGCAAAGTTGCGCAAGAATTAAGCTCTATCTTTCTACCACTTTCACCACCTGTCTGTTTCTTCCCTATCTTTCTCTCTAGTTCCAGTGCAATGCATTGCATATGTAGGGGATAGCCCCTGAGCACTGGTCCAAGATAAAAAAAAAAAAAAAAAAAAATAACGTGCAAAAAGCAATGTTGTAAGATAGTGAAGCTTCACCTCCAATCATTTCTCCTACAATCGCTTTCCTCTAGTTCCAGCAAAATGCACCGCATGTGTAGGGGTCAACTCCTGAGTGCTGGTCCAAGATAAAAAAAATATGAGAAATTTTGACAATAATAAATAATATGGCTTTCTTTTAGTTTAATTGATTCTACTCCGTAGCAGAGACGTAGCAACACTGCTGTATAAATTAACAAATATTTTAAGTTCACTCTATCAATTCATCACCTGACTCGTCGCTACACTATTGCTTTCCCAAAAGAATAATTAACACATCCAAATACGCTAGTGCAGCTGAGCGTTTTAATTGCTTGAATAATGCTTCTTTTAAGTGCAATAATTTACGTCGTTCAGAGCATGAAATTCGAACGACAACAAAGTGTGTAAATCATAATATAAATAAGCTGAACAAGCTGATAGCCGTCATTTAGAAAAATCTAAATCAACCAAATCGTCGCGATGCTTAGCAATAGTATAAAGAACAAGTGGAAGAAAATTATGGCATTCAAAATACCCGGAATTATATTCACATATTAACGGCATACAAACAGTTCGTAGTCATTACTTTTCTTAATATAAAGCTGCGGAATTTTCTGAAAATAATCTTCCTATATTTGCTCCCTCTGTCGAAGTATGACAAATACCTTAAAATTCTTGATGAATCTCAACTTTGTAGAAAATCGCATTAGTAATTTAATGCAAGGAAATTTTTTTTGGTAAAAATATAAGACTGCGATAATAATAAAAAAAAGTAAACTCATTGCATATGAATTTCAACTATTTGTTAGAAAATAATTAAATAAATTGTCTTGAAAATGTTTCAACTGTTTGCTATTTCGTAAAAAATTTACACACAAATACTTAAAAATAAAAATAATAAAAATTTTACTTAGACATAAACTTTATTAATAAACTGTATTACCACTCAACCTGACTTGTACATAGCATAACCTGCAGCTATGACAACCAGATCTGTAGTGCATTCAAAGTTTGAATATTTATTTATTCACAAAATTAATAGGAAAAGCAGCATCAGCAAAAGCAGTGAAATGGCAGAATTGAGCAGAATTCGAAACCAAAACCTTTAAGTTTTAATGGGAATTTAATGTTGGTAACTTTCCAGCTACACTTTTTGATAATCGCTTTAATAATCATTGGAGTTGGCTACACAACACACACAACAAAAGTTATAATTCAGAATGTACGGACAAATTGGGCAAATATTTGATGGTAAGCGTAAACACCTTCATTCCAAAAAAAAATTAATAAATATATAAGAAGTGAAATTGAGCCGAATCTGTACGGTTATACTTGTCTTGTAAAATACTTGTCCAATGTTGCCTTACCGTAATAGGTACATCATTTTACTAACAAGCATTTATTTGATATATACCCAGCCAGCAGAATACTCCGATTTCTGTCAGATATCTGAAAGAAACATTGAGAAAAAAGTTAGAATTTTATACGAATTCTATCAGACATCTAAGCTAAAAAGTATGAAGTGGTTGACATGAAATTATGAGTTCTTTTGCCGATACATCTGACAAATGACCGATGAAAATTTATAGGAAATTCGAATGTATTGATCAACATTCCTGTTTTGTTTTCTGACTGATATCGGAAAGAATGTTCAATCGACTAATCGTACAAATTTCGTGCATAAATCTCTGAGAATGACTAAATTTACAACAGATTTCTTCCAGATACTTAATCGACAACTAAATGAAACGTTTCTAATTTTTGATCCAAAAAAAGGCTTTTTCTTGTTGTGTTGTGTCTAAGGAGTATTTGCACAACTTCTTACAACCTACCATTAACTATTTAATAATGTTAAATACAAATAAAAAAAAATCTCTTCGATAAAGCCCTACGAAATCGATCAAGTGGGTGCCAGTTAAATCGTATATTAACAGCCGTATTAATAAAAAAAAGTCTTAAATAAGGTTTAAAAAGCATATTAGTTAATCCTAAAACACGTTTTTTAAAAATTCATATTAATAAGCAGTATTTTAACTAACATACGTTTTAAGGTTTTTCAAAAATGAGGATGGCTGCGCTAGATTTTTTATTTACCACTTGACTCCTAATGATGCAAAACCGTGATTATTAATTCACACAGTAATCGTATCTAAATAGTTTTAGTAACGTGTTTAATAAGAATATTGTTGTTTATAGAATAAAAAATGTACGATAAGTTGATATTATTCAAAAAACTAATAACAGTAAAAATATCGCTTGGTAAGATTGCAATTTTAGTGACTTATTTAATTGCAGTTAAAAGAGTATTTGAATAACGAGTTTAATGCTATTTGTTTTTTGATTGTTTACACATCACTACTTAGTCAATATTAGTTTTATTTGAAATTTGTGTAACATTAATAATAATATATATATGATTCTAATTGTGCTTTTTCCCTTATAAACTATATGTTAAATTTATTTAGATGAGAATAAAAAACTAAAAATAGAAATGTGTGTATGTTATAAAAGTAAACTCATGGATTGTTATGTTTTTGTTTATAGATTTTTGGTTTGTATGTTTGATATTCAAAAAATTCTCGTTTGATTAATTGAATTTTAAACATATAGATCTTGGGTTTGTATTCAGAAATTAGGAAAATCCACTGATGAGCTAAGTAAGCGTTAGCGAAATAGTACTATATGGATATGCTTTCCTCCTCAATTATTGAGTTGCTTTTGTAATAAAATGCTTTATGATATTTTTCATACTCTATGAGAATATCATAGGGTATGTAATAATAAATTTAACATCTAGTTTATAAGGGAAAAAGCACAATTAGAATCATATATATAAATAAATATTCCCAAAATAAATTCAGTTAATATTAATAATAATATAAAAAAGCAATAAAAATGGAAAAAAAAGGAGCAATGCAAACGCAAACACAATGAAAACAAACACTGCACAATATGACATCTTAAAATAGCTTTAAAACAGGGTCGAACCAATTTTAAAATTTCCATTTTTACACAAGGTTTAAAATGTGCATTTTAAGCTAAAATTCGTTTATTAATACCATTTTAATGAATTTTGCTTAAAAATGCTTTAAAATGCGTTTTAAATTTTTATTAATACGGCTGTTAGTGTTTAACAGAAATCTGTACGAAATCTCTAAGAATAAAGTCAGACATTTGCCTGGACGACATCGAACTATTTTGTTGGCTGGGTACGTAAAATAAATTTGAACGTACATATAACATACACCAACACACAAATAAAAAAAAACTTTAAGGTATAAAGCAACTGTATATACACTTTTAAGCATTGGGCTTAAAGCTTAGAACACAGCTAACTATCCTGGCTATACTGTGGCAGAGGTTTCCGTTTTTAATTTTTTTGATTTTTTTCTTAATTTAAATTTTTTCTTTATTTCCTAAAAATAAAGAAATCTAAAACGGATGTTGCAGGTGAAACTTTTTTAGCATATTCCCTAAGGCAAACATTTCGAGAAGAGAAATCATTTGTATATTTGTATGTACAGATTTTTATGTTTGGCTGTGATGCATGATTTTATTTTTTTATATTTTATTTTCCAGTCAAAAATTTTCTATGTTGCCATGTGTGCATTACATTTATATGTAAATCATACCTCTGTCTGATTTAGAAAATATGACAAATTACATTCACAAAAATGATGTATAAAATATGTGATGACAAAAATTACCAACCAAGGCAAATTGTCTTACAGGTAGTATCGGGATTGCAAAAAATATAACAAAATAAAAACAACATGTATTTTATTGATGCCTTCGTTGGCCTTAAAGTGTCAAAGGAAAACAGGGCGTAAATCTTTTTAACAAAAATAAAAAACTGTATTGAAATTGTTTAAAGAAACATTTTAAAATTTTCTAAGTAAAATATTTAAATAAATGTAAATAAATATATGGGCACATAATTACATAAAATATTAATTAAGTGCATGGGCAAGAATTTTATTTGGTCAATGCAATATTCATTTACGAACATCCATTTTAACTGTCCTGGTAATTTCTTCAGTTTAACTGAGAGATTGTGTCCGCGTGTACCCAATAAATTTCAGTATTTTACAAGTTCCGCTGTTGTCTTACGAGTCATTTTCGCAAGAAACATTTTACATGTGAGGTTTGTCTAGAAGACTATCAAAATCATAACGTGGAAACAGAAAATAACATTTATGATATCGCTGTACTATTTATGTTTCATTAAAGCAATGTTTCCTTAGAATGCACAGCAGTGACTTATAATATCCGTGTATATAAAACTGCGAAGAACATTCTCAATGCTTAAACAAGCTCCGGTATATCAATTGCTGGTAACGGAAGATTTAGCAGAAGAGGAAAAAGAATCGGAAAACTTCTCGTTTATATGTTCGGTAGGGTTAGCTCTGTTGCCAAAATTGTACAAAATTTATTATTGTAACTTTTTCCTCCATGTTTTGTAAACTTAAACAAATATGTAGGCATACATTTCTATATATTTTCTTAATTGCACTTAATTAAAGACAAAATTGTTATTCAACTTCTAGTTCTCTTTTTTGTTAATTTTTTCTTGCAGCTACATATACGTGTATTTTTCATGTGAAGTAGTGCACGGACTATAGTGATATCGAGCCTTTGATGCAATAGTAATACAGAATGCAGAATGAATGCACAAATGATCTTTGGTGAAATATATATCTAAAGGAAAAAAGATTATGGTTCTATCTCTAACTGTTCAGAATCTACAGTTACAAATGTGTTTATTGCCTCCAGCTATTTCCAATAATATTTATTTTCAATAATGAAATATTTCCTTTATGACCAGGAATTTACAAACAGAAAACATTACAAAACACGTCTCTTTATTTGAAAAACTTGTATAAAAATAACTTTAGTAAACGAAAATACTATCAAAAAGATGGCTCAAAACTTCAAATGCATTTTTCTCAGTTCACGATTTTTTGTATTACGACGGTATTGCACCAAAGCCTCGATATATAGACGGTACCATAGACCTCTATAATATCTATAAATATAAAAAAGAATGACGAAATTCGTTTCCCAAAATAAGGAGAAAAAAAAAATCTCGAAATTTTTCTCTTTTCCTTTTCAACAAAAATGCTTCTCTTTAAAAAAAAAAAAACTTACAATTTGGTGTTTGTTTCTTGAAAATAATTTGCTCCTAGAAAGGGTAGCATGTTTTCTTCAACAAAATCACACGTATTAATGGTGAAATGAATAACATTTTACACCGCACTTAAAATCTAGAGTGTTCAGAATAGCATATAAAAAATGTGTTTTTATGCATTCACAGCGCTACCAGCCAAAGTTCATAGGGCTAACAGACAAAGTTTAAGAAATCGCCGACCATAACTAGAGTGAAAAAGTTTATCTATAAAATAGGAAAAATTACTTTTAATGTCATATTTTTTCTGGAGTAAAGCAGTGATATAAAATGTAAGTGGATTCGGTGTTAAAAAATTGTTCTCAAGAAAGAAGTTGATTGGAAAAAACTCGGTTAAAACGGGAATAGATAAATCAGCAATCTGCCACTTTCACATGTTTACGAAAAAGACAACTAAAGCAATTCGTGAACAGTTTTAAAGAAAAATATTGATTTGCCGTAATTTTTAATTATTTGTGTTGATTTATTCAAACAAACTAATTTTCCACATGTTAGGAATGTGTGTCCCTCACGAAAGTGGCAAAAATAAGCACATGGCCACTCTAGTACTCGTTAATTTAAAGTGTGGATTTTATAAATGCGTATGTGTGTGTGTGTGTTGTTTGTGCTAAAGCATTTGGAGAACAAACTTAATGAATTTGGCACAGGAACATCACGGATTTTGCTAAACACTAATTTTATGGCAGAGAAAATCATACAAAAATCAAAAATAAATTTCAAGATCTTTATGCGAAATTAAAGGAATTGCATATATGCAGAGCAATATATTTGTAGCAAAAATTTCAATATTTGTATTTGTTATAACAAGTGTTAAAGCATTTCATATTTAATTAAATTTCTTATTACAACATTTATAGTTTGGTAAATATTATATGAACTCTTGAAAACTTTATGTCACTACAAGGTACAACTTCTTTTGCAACAGTCTTGTTTGTTTTATAAAAATTACAAATTTTTGATTGCATTTTTCTCTCTAAAACTATAAGAAAGTTTATGTTGCGAAAAGACGTTTAGTGATGATAGCATTCTTGTCTTTAATTTATTTACACATCTCCGAACTTGTGCTGCTCCCACGTATATGTATTATTTCCGGTTAAATATAATTCCATGTTGAGCACTTCCGCTTTTGTGCCAAAAGGAAGTAGATGTTTTATATTTAAAGTGCAAAGAGTCATTTTGTGTACATGCTCAGCTTGCCAGGCTGTAAATAAAGAATTAAGAAAATTGTATGAAACCGAGTTGTACTGGGAAATGTGTGTCTCGCTCTAAATTGTGGCCCAACTAAAAAGATTTTTGTCGCAAAATGAACATATAAACTTCAGTTGAAAACTGGATGGGAAAAAGGCAGGAAAACGCAGGGGAAATAAGGAATGAAGAGAAAAAGAAAACGTTGACTACTTGCCAAGTGGAAACAATAAAATATTAATTAAGTTTCCTTGTGCTACTCGTGCGTTAATCGTTATTTATTTTTCATGATTCCATTTTTAATGCTGTTAGCAAATTGTGTTCAAGAAATTTCTTTATTCGTTCCCCTTCTCATTTTTTACACGAATATTAAAATAAGAAAATTAATGCTGTTAATGATTTCCTTTTTTATGTGTTTATCGTACAGAGCTGGATTCAAAGTCCTTTTTGTGAATGACAATGAGGTATGTATTACTAAATATAATTAAATTGTGTGTAACAGATTCAAATGAACTTATAAAGTAACTTATTAAGTAATTATTTGTCAACTACGGAGTGGGTAGGAAATTATGACTTCATCTTTGCCAAACATTATTGAAATCCCACTGATTACACCTTTTAGATTCAAGTTAGGTAGGCATCAACACATTTTTAATTTCAATGTTAATAATGAAAGTGATTGATTTTTTCGTTATGTGAAGTATATAAAAATAGCATTGAACAGGTTTACAAAATTCGGTAAAATTCGCTAGAAATAAAATGTTTTTCTTTAGTTATTTGGAACGCTGGATTCAAATGTGCTCTCCGTTTTTTCCATCAGCTCTAGTTTTCAAGATATCACGGTTTGTAATTTTTTTTCTCAATTGAGTTTTTTCACAAAAAAAATTTCATTTTCTTTAGTTTAAACTTTAATGATATCGCTGAAGCTACTGAGCAGACTAAGAAATAATGTTCGCACGACCTTAAGATTAATTTGTTATCGAACTTCGAATTTTTCTTTTATAGAATAGGGAAAACCCGTCCCAAGTTGTGCTAATATATGTTGTGAAATTGCATTTATTTTTTACAAAATTAGAGCTGATAAAATAATTTTAATTACACCTTGAATATCTGTATAACAAATGCAGTCAGTCACGGCTAAAATTTTTCACGAAAGAAATTTTCTGTAAACTGATGATGATCAATTGAACTTGTAAAACTACATCTATTCTTGCAATAACAAACATTTATTTCGAGGTAATTTTCGCAAAACTTATTACAAAATTTATGTAAGTTTTCTTCGCTCATTTATAAGTATGTTTGTGTGTCCGAGTCAAATTTTGCAACTACTTTTATACCCTTCACTTTAAGTGTAACGGGTATATAAAAGTTTGTAATTCCGTGTGTAATTTCCTTAATGTTAATTTGTGAAAAATATTTATATGAAATTCAGAAATGTGATGAATAGAGAAGTTTCTTGAACCATGTCCTGCTGTCCGTGTGTCCGTTGAAATCAACTTTACCGTCCAAACTAACATTGCACAGAATTCGTTTTGGTGTCCTTAGTGGACCTGAATCAGTTGTTTTTTTAAATTTAGCCGAATCAGTTTAATAGTTTTCGAACTACAGCCGAAGAAGTACGACCACCCGGTTTTTTTACTTGAAACTTTTGTACATAAACTTTTATAAATTCGAAACGGCTGGATCGATTTCGATGAAGGTCAGTCCGTCTATGTAAATAGTTGGTCTGCTTACTTTAAGTATCATTTCTACCCATTATGTGGAGTGGGTGCGCCAAACGACTCGCCAGGTTTTTATAAAATTTACTGCATGTGCTCAGATATACGTATAGACAACCGATTTGAACTCAAAAATGTGATCCTTAAAAATGTCTAAATCCGCTCTGCCTAAACGGTTGAACCGAATTTTATGAAATTTAGAATGAATGTGCAGAGAGGTGCCTTAACAGTTTAGGGAGAGAAAAAAAAAAGAGAGTCTGTGTTACCAAACGCGAAAAATATTTGATATATCCCTTCCGACTAAACGGTTGAACCGGTCTCGGTTTACACGTTGAGTTGTCTATATGAAGTTATATACGTATTTTTGACAAATGGTCCGAATACAGCACCCGTACTTGATTCTATTTTAATTCTGCATTATGCGATACTGGTATCAAAAGAAATAATTTGCTGGGAAAAGCACAAAAAAACCAAACTAACGTTACTATAAATTAAAATGCCAAATGAAAGAAATGAAAGATCAAAAAATTATTAAATTATTATTATTAATTAAGTTTTCTTTTAATAATAATAAGTTATTATATCGCAGTCACAATCGTTTAATAACTGTATAGTTTGGTAAGATGGCCGTCTTTAGCATTGTTATGTAATCTGTATAAGAGAAAATAATTTATGTAGCTGAAAAAGATGGAAAATAAACTAGAACTGTATGTATATATAAATTAAAAAAATAAAAAACAAAAGATAACTAATTAAAGAGATATAATTAAAAGACTGACTGCAACATGAGGAATGTTGGCGACAATATTTGGAGTCGTGTAGCTTATAACGTGACGTTTCAATGTTCCCAATCTAATATTCGTATATAATTACCGTATACATTTATTTCGATAATCGTACAAGAAAACTACTGAGACCCAAGCCCAACAAGCGCAACAACAACAACACACGTGCATATAGTGAATACGTTGTTAGTAACTGTTAATTCTCATATTTAATTATATCGACCCCTGTGCGCGAAATTATCGTATGTTACACTTTTTTCGAAATCGGTTTTTTTATGCAAAATGGTTCTAAATTCATTAATTCATCTGCAGATAAAGTATTATAGCGATAATTGTTATAGTTATGGAGATAACACTATGTACATTTCATCGTATGTAACAGTTATTGCTGTCAGGCAAATAAGAAAAAGACGAATAAAAACGCTCTCCTGTGAAATTTAGTTTTTGTAACATACGATAATTTCGCGCACAGGGGTCGATATTATCAGTTATCAGTAGTTTTGCTCTTAAAAGAAGAACAAATCTTTTCTTGTAGTAGTTGTATGTGATATCGTTGTTTGCCATATTTATATATTGTTGTTAGCCGACTGAGGTCCCAGGCATTTATCTCGTCGGATTACATCGAACCAAGACTGGCCGGACGAGGAACATTCATTCGTTGCCTTTATATCGTTTCGTGAACCAGCTCAGCCTTCGTGTATGGCCGTATTATGAATATAAACGCGCCGAGATGAAAAAAAAAACGAAGTATTCGCTTCGTCGGTAACGAGCAACTGCAGTAGTTCCAAATAATCCGCCTGGGAAAAAACTGCGCTACAATACATGTATATTTTGATCAATTGTAGATGTCACAGATGGGTAGTCTAGTGAGTAGTGTGCTAGTTTATCAGTTGGGGCCATAATAAATTGGACCCAAGTGGGCTGGGAGCTCTCTTACCTTTATATCCAGCAAACTGCTGACCTAACCTAACCTAACCTAACTCTCACAGATTTTTTTCATCTCAGTTAGAAATTTGCAAGTATTTGAAAGCAAGAAAAATCCATATTAACTTTAGAATGTATTTGAGAATCAGAAGTTGGTCCCGGTGGATAATATGCTAATCTTTAACTCAGTGTGTTGTGGGTTTTGTTCACAAAAGCAAATTATAATTATATTTGCAAAATTTAATGAAACGTAATAATATTAAAAATGTCATACAAAATTAATTTAGCATATTATCACTGAAATTTTAACAGTAAATAATAATTTTTTTTTTATAATTAAAAGAAGCAGTTCAAAATCCAAGGATCGTGTGTATTAAGAAATTGCACAAAAAACAATTACCTTCCACAAAAGTGATAATTTAAAAAACAAGGTTTTTTTTAATAGTGACTATAGAAAAGAAGTAATTTCGTTGATAAAACTCTATAATATCCGTTGACCGCCTCTAGGCAGCTTTATTATGGTATTTTGTTTTTCTGTTGATTATATTCTTTCTGTACGATTGTCGAAAACTTGCTGTATAATCATGGGAGTAGATCCAGCTGTTCGTGTTCCAAACAATTATTTGAACTCCTTTTGTGGTAATTGAAATTTTACAGTATAAACTTTTGTGAAACTTACTACCACAGTTTTATTCCATTTTGTTTAAATATTTTGTTTAGGAATATTTGAATTTTTGTGTGTCTTTTATTCGTTAGAGTTTTGGTTGTTTTTTTTTTATCTTGCTTTGTGTTTCAGTAAAATTTAATTATAATGTAATTTTGTTGAAGTTTTGCAGCATATAATCCTTTGTTTTTTTTTTACGTTGTAATTATCTCGTTTTTTAAACAAGAGGTTCGCATTTGTGTTTGTAATGGAGTGACTGGCAAAAGGGTCTTTGTGTGCACATGGATCTTTGCCAACCATGAAGATAAAAAGCATCATATTAAATATTTACTTTTATTTGAACAAAGTTGAAAAAGTCAAACAGGAAGTTTTTTTTAAATTTTTTTTAGAAAATAATTTTTCCTCAGCCAGCTAACATTTGGCTTTAATGACTTGGGCAATTTGCTCGAAGTAAATGAAAAATATTTTTAGGGAAAAAATTTCAAAATTTATTTAAATTGTTTGAAACTCTGTAAGATTATAACTGATGATGTGAGTAAAGTTACAACTTTATATATTTTATAGAAACTTCAGAATTAACAAAAAAAACGATTCTACTGCAATATTCGTAATCTGTATTCATAAAGCGTCAAAAATCCTTAAGACAACTGTTACAACAAATATATTGTATATTTGTTTTTCATAAATGTTTCTACAAGGTGGCGCAGAATGAGCTATATGGTTTAAATGGTTTATAACTTTTTTATTTATGCGATTATTATAATTTTTTTCTAGTAATGAAATCCTGTAAGTGATGTCCATTTTCTGCTTCGCACATACGTGCTCTTTTTAGCATATTTTCCATTTCCATTTTTCTTTTTCGGAAAATATCGGCTGTAATGGCCATGATTTCATTTCGAATGTTGGTTTTTAATTGTAGTATCGTTCTTGTTTTGTTAACGTGCACTATTTCTTTCAAATATCCCCAAAGAAAACTGTAAGGAGCTGTTAAATCTGGTGTGGGTGCAATGAGCACATTAAAATGACGACGATATGCACGCTGTGTCACACACATTTTTGGTTTGAAAAATAAAATTCAATTATTTTTGTACGTTGTTCGATCATGTAATGATTCATAATTAATTTCCCAGAAAATATAATAATTAAAAAAGTTATAAAGTATTCAAACCATATAGCTCATTCTGCGCGACCCTGTAGAAAAAAGTTAAGCTTTTAAAATCCTAATAAAATAAATGTTTTATAATCATACTGTAATACTAGAGAATGAATCTTTTTCAAAATCTTCCTGAAACAAAGTTTCATTAAAAATAACTATCTGTTTCTCTAAGGCAGCAAGAAAATATGTTGCGAACATTTGCATATATTAAAAAGAAAAATAAAATAATAATGTTAATAGTAATAACAACCTTTACTTCGCATTTATCTTTCGGCTTTAATTTCAATTAGTTAAAAATGCTAAAAAAAAACTCTCTATTAATTGGTTGAAAAATTCTATTGCGGTTTTAACACTTGGCTGCATATTTGCAATTATTTTTCCTGGCGTATTCATAAACTTTTTTTACCTTTATAGAAGGTATATTGATTTAATTTTTTAAGGAATTCTTTTTCAACAGCAACATGGAAACAAAGTAGTAGTAGATTTTATATATAATGCGTTTTTTTTTAAGCTGCAAGATAACTATAATTTTACGGCTTAGAATGTCAAACTGTATAGAAATTTCTGTTCAGTAAAATCAGGCAAATTATAATGATTCCTTTAACGCCAGAATAGCGCTTCCAAATTAATCTCCAATTAACATCACCGCCATACTTACCATACAGTGAGCTTTTCAATCGATTTATTGCAAATTAATTTGGTGACAACTTTATTTCCAGAAGTGGTCTTTTCTACTAGCCCCTCCCCGTTTGGCCGATCTAACGACTGGATTACTTTTTATGGGGCTGTGTAAACTCATTGACTTATGCCGACAAACCTGCCATTGAAGCATTGGAAGCCAACATCAAAGTTTTAAGGTCTATCTTCCTACCACTTTCACCATCTGTCTATTTCTTCCCTATCCTTCTCTAAAAAAAAAAAAAATCAAAGTTACCATCGTCGCCGTATGCCATATTTATTGGAAAAAGCCGCGGCGGACATTTTTCCGAAATCATATTTAAAAAATAAAAGCCATGAAATTATCTATCAGATAATAACAAAAGAGAAATTTCTTACCTACAATATTTTTTTTTATTGTCGATATATTGTAATTAAATATATGATCACCATGTTAAATAGGGGACAACTGTACTTGGCAAATTACAAAATTTAAAATTAAAAAAGATCTACGGCTTTCCTTTTAGTTTTGTTTTACAAAAAGTGTTTAAATTCTGTGTAGGATTAACACAAAATCTTGCTTTTAGAATACAAAGAATTTGCCAAAGTATTCATCAAAGGATTTAAAAACCCTTTTATTGCTACTTATGACTTAATAAAAATTAAATTAAATCTCATGTTTTGCTACTCTGTTACACATTGCCAAGCATTTTCTTCCGTTCTAAAATATTTGCTTAAGGTTTGAGTTTTTATTTCATTTTTTGATTGCCCTTAAAAAAGGGTCATACTGCATACCAAAAAAAAAAAAAAAATCTATCAAATTATTTTGGCAAGTTATTATGAAAACGTTCTAAATGGAATCTTGATAATCCTTTGAAAATTACGGTTAGTCATGCCATTATTATACTTTTTTATTTCATTTGTTGTGCTTTTAAAAAGTGTACATATTCTAAATGACAGTGATATTAAAAATATTTAAAACCTTTAATTTTTTAATACCAATGGCGTTGGCAGTGTGGGAGATAATTGTAATTTAAAGCTTTTTGATGAAACCTAATTTTGTGGTATTTACCCATATTGAGGGGATACTATTGAATCAGTATCATCGAAAAGTTTAAACGCACGTACAATCAAAAATAACAGTGGAGGCCGCAAGCAATAAAAACATCGGTGATGGAGAGTCAAAATGAAATGCTTCTCATTTAGCCAAAAAAGGCCTACCCATATAACACCTTTCTAAATTAACAGATGTGTATAAATGCAAGATAGCTGAGTAGTTATCGTTGACTCTGCAACCAAAAGAACCAGGATTCGCTTCCCGGCTCGCTCAAGTCAAAATTTTTGCTGATATTTCTGTGCCACAGTATAGTCCGTCATCGGTATTAGAGCAATAAAACGTCGGCGAAGTCCAATAATAAAATGGATAACACGCGACAGCAGAGTTGTGCAAGAATTAAGCAATATCTTTCTAACACCTTCAGCACCTGTCGATTCTCTAAACTACCCCTCTCTATCTAGTTCCAGTGCAATATATTGCATTCATAGAGGATATCGCCCAAGCATTGGTTCATGAAAAAGACGAATGAAAATCTATCCTTCTTGCCATTTCAATACCGGTCTCTTTTCTACACTATCGCTTTCTAACTTGTTTCTCAATAATGCTTTGCATGTGTAGATAACATTGCCTGACCACTAACAAAAAAGTCTTTAAGAGCTGAGAAATAAATCTGTGTTAGAATCAAAAGCTTTTAAGTCATGTCGCACTTGTACAATTTTTGCCATAAAGCGGAAATAAAACTTTAAAAACTTTCGCTTTTCTAATTTGTCCATTTCTTTATCCCTACTAGTTGTTAAGTACCGGAGTTTTATATGGAAATAACCATTTCGCAGTTATTTGTAGATTATGTAATCAAATATCAAACAACAAATATCACCATTGAAGCCTTTTTTATATCGCGCTTGTGTTATTCCTTTAATTATATTTTCATTTTCACATTTCAGTTCACATGGTTTAAATAACATAAAATTTACCCCATAAAATATTCCTATACTTCTTGCAAAATTTCCTTATTCGTTTAATATAAAGAAGGCATTTCATTTGCTGTGCTCCTATAACACGGATGCACAATCGGTACTTATTGTATATTAAAGTTTTTATAACTATTTGCTTAATTGGCTTGGAGAGAAACAAGCAACCACTCGAAAAATTAATGTGCCTTGAGAGTTGGCAACTACGCATTCGTTATCCTGGCAAAGTATAAAATTTCATAAAGCTGAGTCTATGCAAGGCGTTAATTTGTGATATACGTCTAAATCAACAGGGGCAATCAAAACTTAAGGCATCTTAGAAAATTGACTTAATGAACAATTTCCATAAATTTTTGTGTGGCATATATACATACATATATTGTTTACATAGAAGATATACATACAATCTTACATATATACTATAAATACATAGGTATATAAATTAAGGTTTGTATGTCAGGTTGCTAAAACATTCTGAAAGTTTGGTCAGAATATTCGCTGTACACCGTATAATGTTGCACAGATTTACTTTATTTTAAGTTTCAATTGGATCCTGCGATACAAAATAATTATTAAATTATAAACATTTAGCAGAATATAATAAAGAAACCTTTGAGTTTGTATGTGTGTAACTCACGATGAAAAACTGAAAGGCCTAGAAAGGTAGTTTGAATACAAAATTCTTAGTTATTAAATTTCATCTAAGGAAATTAGACAGGATTTTGTTTGAATTTAGTTAGACAAATAAGTTGTTGGTACTGTTATTATCTAAAAATATCAAGTTTAACAGATAATTTTAGAAAATTTTACTGGGTGATTTTGGTGAGTTATTTTTAAATTGAAATGGTCCCATTTCAATGGCTGGTGCATGGGAGAATACAGCTCCCCATCCTCAGAAATTCTTACTGGGTGGGCCGAACACGTCTTGCATATTTAATTCTAGAAATTTCAAATACATTATGAGGAGTTTAAATGTTCATTACAACAAACAAGAACGTCTAAATATATTGAGAAAAAAACAATTTTTTTTATGTAAGAATTTGTTTGTCCAAAAAAATAAGCAAAAATATGCATTTATTACAAAACATTCAATTAAGCACAATGAGTGAACAAAATTGCAACTTTATATATGGATGTGCTGGGCAGTAGATTCCTGGTGAAGCTATGCGATATCGCTAAGCGTAGCATAAGGAATTACAGGGGCTTTAGGTGTAAGGGATATGTTGGGTGTAGGTGAAGTAATCTTGTCTGAAGGTGATGGGGCTTTCTTATCTTCATAAGGGTCTTATGGAGGTGTCCCCGTGATACTGGAATACCAAACTTCTCAACCTAATATAACCAAATATTTATGTTTATTATTTATTAGTTATGTAAATTAAATATGAGAAAATATGCACTGTGTTTTTCAAATAGTTTTCAGGTAGGCAAGACTATATAAAAGAAATTGATTTCAGACTAAATGATAAAAACATTTCGCTTTTTTTCTCATGTGCATTAATGTGTATTTGTTGTTGTGGGAAGGTTTCAGTGGCAAAGGCATAGTTACTGGTCATTGAATAGTAACGCCTTCAGCTGTAACCAATCCACAGGCTCATCAGATAGCCCTCCTTCGTTGGTGGGATTGTGCAGCACTGGCTAAGTAAAATAATTAATAAAAATCGCTACCAAAAAGAAGCTTCATAATTTAATACGTCTCCGTGACATCAGAGACGCTACAACACTACTATAAAAACTAATAGCGTGCAAAAATCAGTGTTGTAAGATAGTGAATCTTCACGTTCTGTCATATCTCGAACTATCCCTTTCCTATAGTTCCAGCACAATGCACCGCATTAGTGCTGTTCCAAGATAAAAAATAAATTAACTAGCTCTGACGATAATTGTGATCGACGAGAGGCAAATAGGTGACAAATGCGACCATTTCTATAAAATTGCGGTTAAGGCGACTTTGAAATGCGGAAATTTTAAACAGCATTTTCAATCAAAGATATTTCATAATTTTCTATTATTCAACAACATAAATTATTTTTCAGGGGATGTATCATGAGCACTGGGCCAAAGAAAAACAATGTCTTCTGTTCGAACTCAAACCTGCTGAATTGCCATATGACTAGTTTTATATCAGTCGCTGTGCAGATAATGATGTTACTAGAAATCTTTTAAATATTCTATAGAAAATTTTAAAAATTTTATTGATAAATTGGTTGTGCCCACACACCGCAAAATGGCCAGTTTGAAAAATGTATCATAAAAAGACTTTTTTATCCCATTCATGATTTATGCTGAACATAATAAATTTTTAATAGCAGGACTATTTCACTATTATTTATTGATTCCACATTCTTAGAAAACATAAAATATTTATTTATACCATCAATTATAAATTATCCTTAACATTTTGTGGTTTGTATCTAAAAAGTTTGCGTTGACGCATAATTTATGCATTTTCTTTTGTTAACAAGAGCAACATCCATAAATGTTATAAAATATTCACAACATAAATGGCTCAAAGTCATCATAATGGCAGCAGTGACGTTCATGATTTTATAAGCTTTAAAATTGTTTGCGAATAGAACAGATTTTTCAAAGATTATTGTTTTGGCTGTAGAGAAGTTTATTGGTGGTATGTTTGCAGTGATTTAAACCGTAAATTCCATATGCTTCTTTAATAACAAAATATTTTTTCTATTTTCTTTGCTATTTATCAAACATTTTATGGTCTGCTATTAAGTGACGTTCGGTTTGTGCTACAAAATATCAAGGAGTGAGAATATTTAAACTAGTGCAAATTCAGACAGTAGAATTCCGATAATTCGTAATCGCCACCAACCATATTTTGCAAATTATAGTGGTTTTCAATTTAATGACATTTTGGTTTAGCGAGGTTAAAAAATAGGAAATTACTATATGTTTAAATAAATAAAAACAATTTTCATTCGAGAAGAGAAAAAGAAATAAGCAATTCTCCTTTTGTAAAATTCAAGAAATAAACATGATTTTACACGGAGAGAATTGTGTTCAGAAATTATGCGCTATGGGCACAACTTATGCACAAATTGTTCACGAAAGATGACTAAGAACAGTTGTTCATAATCTATGCACACTTGTTCTTAACTTAAGTTCAGCACTATGAGCATGTTTTATGAACAACTGGGCATAGATTAAAACAAACGTTTCATTTATTCTGAACAACTGGGAAAAGACTATGAACAACTGGGCATAGTTTATGAACAACTGGGCATAGGTTATGAACAACATTTTCATAGATTGTGAACAAATAAGAAAAATTTTTACACCTTCTGCTAATATTAAAGAAACAAAATTTCATTCAATTTTCAAATGTCTTGTAAAAGGAAACAAAAAGTGCATACATTTACTTCACAAACTGTACAAATATATGTATGTATATGTAGTACATATCGAGCCTTTGGTTACAGCTTTGTAATTGAATATTCTTGCTTCAATATGTTTTTTTTTTACATCAATGCTGAGGAGGAGGATGTCCGTGATGTGAAATGGTGTGACACACGTATTTTCTATTTTTTGGGACTTACAAATTCTACGTTTTCCTACGTTTCAATATATTAATTTAGTCTGTCAATAACTTTGAATCTTTTCTGTGTAATTCCATTATGATGATAAGAGCCATAATGAGAGTAAAAAAATATATTCCCAACAAAAATGTACACAACTAAATCCTTTCATATAAGCACAAAGCAATCAAATACGTTTGCTAATACAAGAGTATAAGTAGTTGTGTCCAAGTATTTGTACAAAAGTATTTGTGTCCAAGTGTTTTGTGTCCAAGTTTTTGTGTCCAAGTATTTGTGTCCAAGTATTATGATCTAAAATTATCAGTTGTGAAGCCCATGTACAAGCAGTAATAACAGTTGGCAATTTAGTATTGTGTGTATTTTATTAGTATTTTGGGAACAATTTGCATTAATTTGCAATTTGTGTTTTCTCTTCTTTTACTTTCCATAGCACTAAAGATATTTGTAAAGCTCAGTATCGATGATGATTCCACTGTTTATTCATTGTAAAGAATGAGGTTTAGTAAGTCTCTGGTCTTTGTTTTTAATATTGTTTATAGCATTAGAAATCCTTAACAAATATGTATGTTAAAGAAAGGAAGGATACCTATGTATGTATGTATGTATATATATAAAGTTGAATTTCTTGTAACAATTTTAGATAAAATTGAAAATGAAAAGACTCATTTTGAGGTCTTAAATGTTCTTTGTAATGACCCTGCTGAATGTGACATCTACTTTGTATTTAATGCGTATCATAAAAATGTTTATTTGTTATTTTGCTCAATATATTATCTGCCACCGGATATTAAATTCAATTTAATGTGCCTTTAGATATTCCACTTCATTATATAACTATTTATTGCTTAGCATATTATTTTTGTAAGTTCTAATCATTGATAATATAAAACAGCTGCCATATAATGCATTAAAAAACTAAGAAATGAATTTTTCATATTTATTTTTGGCAAGAAAATAAACTAGGAAAAGATAATTTCCTTGTACAGTGGGATCACAATATATTTGGCAAATAATTTAACACACTCACTATACTCACATACAAATAAGCTCGACTTTAAGTTCAGCAATTGTGAAAAGTAAAGCTATTTCGATATGCAAATATTTCCTTCTTATATTTTAAATACTTAATATAAAGTAACCTAGCAAACACTTCGACGATAAAGTAATGTCTTCAAATGGTTAATAAATCTAAACTATTTCTATATTTTGAACTATTTGTTTTAACATGATGATCTCATTTTCAAATAACGTATCTACATTACGTTACATATAAATTATTAGAATTAGAAAATAAATTACTTCAAAAGTCATTTCCAACAAATTGAATGTCATCAGTAGAACTTCAACCAAATTGTTTAAAAAGCTAAAAAATCTCACATGTTTATACAAAAATCCTTAAATAACTTATGCGAATTACCAAAATACAAACAAAATAAACAAACAAAGCAGCCTCTGCAAAATTATTTTATACAACTAATATTTTTTAAATATTTTTTTTATCTTGGACCAGCACTCACGAGATGACCTCTACACATGTGATCCATTGTGCTGGAACTAGAGAAAAAGAATAGTAGAAGAAATAATAGGAGTTGAAGCTTCACTATCTTACAACTCTCTTTTTTGCACGTTCTTTGTTTTTATAGCAGTATTGCAGCGCCTCTGATATCAAGGAGACGTATTAAATTTTAAGAAGCTTTATTTTTAGTAGCGGTTTTTTCTGTAATTATTTTACTTCGCCGTTGCTATACAACACCGACGAAGGAGAGCGTTCTGATGTTCCTGATGGATTGGTTACAGCTGAAGCCGGTACTGTTCAGTGAGCAGTGGCTATGCTTTCGTCACTGAAACCTTCGGACAACAGCTGACACAAAGGCTCACAAATGCACATCAGAAAAAATGCGAAATGTTTTCATCAGTCTGAAACTGGGGTTGATTCCAGTAAATTTTTGGTTTTATATTCAACGTGCAGACAGACTACTTCAGCCATCGCCGCCCTCAATATATAAATAAATATATACTCGTAAATAATTGTAATTCATTCAGACTGGCGTTGAATATACATATGTATATTAAAAAGCAATAAGTACGAGTATAAGTATTAATTTGAGAAATATCTATGAAGTAGATACGATTTATTGAAATTTTTACAAAAGCAACGAAAGGAGTATTTTTTTAGACTGATGAGCTGAAAGTTTTGTATTTTCTGGGATGTATCTTTATACTCAATCTTACAGTTGAATGGCTTTCAATATCGATTATTTTAATTTTTAGCCAAATTAAAGACAGACAATAGAACAAATTGTGCTCTTGTAATACCTGCATTACATGCAGCAAAGAGCATTGAAGTATTTTTGAAATTACATGGTATTAATACATACATAAATCATTCCAACCCATGTAATTCATTAGATGCTGTTCTCCATTTTACTATACTCACGTTGAACAGTGTTTCTAATTGTGCTAATTTATTCTATTTATTCATTTTTTTTTTGTTGCACTGCGCTGTGAATTTACTATTGCATTTACTTAAACTGTTTTAGTATAAAATGCATTTAGTTTGTAGCGGGTTATGTAATTTTTCATACACGTTGCTGCAAGAAATGTTCATGTTGTTGTTTTAGCCGATTAAAACTTGCCTTCTCAGTGGCAACAGAAATTAAATTGGAGTGGCACTCTAGTCTAGTGCGTCAGCATTAGACTATCGTTCTTGAGATTTCGATTCCCGTCTGCTGGCAAACGGAAGAAGGATCGAAGTTTGTGTGCTAAAAGAAATAATTAAAAAAAAATTAAATTTCCGACAGTATCTATGTATATACCGTTAATTGAAATGCAAAACCACATAATTCTCAAAAATTATAAAATTTTAACTCATTTCAGAAAAATGCATATCTTCACAAATTTTATGGTTTGTGTAAGAAAAATTTGCTATTTTATAAGCGAAAATCAAACGAATTTAACTACAAATATGTGTATTAAATTAAAAAGTTTTTTTTCCTCTCGTAAATGTATTTTAACTTCCATAATATTGTGCTGTAATTTAAAAAAATTACCTCCATCTTTGATTTCATTCTAAATATTGCGTTATTTTTAATACCAATTGATTGTGTTTAAATAAAAAAATGTTTTCAAGTTAAGTACGGACTGTTTTTTTAAGCTTAATAAAAGTGTATATGAAATAAAGTACAGTCGAATCTGGTTGAACGAATGATATAATATCAGACGCTTTCGTTAAACTGCGAAATTCGTTATACTAAACGAATTTGTTTTAAATAAACACAGAGCCACTTGGCCACTTGGCCACTTGGCCATTTTTAGGCATTTGTACACACATTTATACATTTATTTTTTTATTACATTATATATATTTTATTTTATATATTATATTATATTATATTATACATGTATAAAGAATATTTTTCATATCAATGACAAAAAATTTTCATTTCCTTTCAAAAATATTTTCTTTTTCTTATTTAAAAAAAATGTTTTTGTTAATACAAATTATTATTTCCTGACGATGCTACCTATTTGGTAGCGAAATATTGAAAAATAAATAATTGTTAAAAAACTTTTCATAAAAGAGACCTTCGCTCAAAAAAAATATAATTAAAAAATATTATTATTATTTACATACATATACGTTTATTTTGCACAAGCATGCTGTATCGGCATACTTCGGACAATTACCGAATTAAGTAATACACATATAAACAACATGGCTCCCATATTTATAGTGACACTATTTTAACGTCCTTACTTTTTATTTTGCTGTAGCATTCGTTAAACTGTTTAGTTGACCGTTCGTAATAAAGGGTGATTCACGATGTTAATTGTCAAGTTTTTTGCCCAACTTAATTTGACATTTCTTTGTTTCAGTTTCAATTCAAAAGATAGGTAATGGTTAAAAATGTTCCTTCGTGTTTGTTATATCTGGCGTTGACTGCAGGTGGTTTGTTAAACTAAATACATATGTGTTTTTCTTAAATTTATCATGCTATTTAATTAAATATAGTTCTCTTGTTCTCTAAAAAACTAATAACTAGAGCAACATTTTTTTTTGATAAACATTGTTTAACAAACTAAAGGTGGTAAAATTTACCACGCCAAATATTCCACCTACGTAATTAAAGGATAATTAATTAATTATATTATACATGGAAAAAAACTTTACCACATAAAAAATAGCTCACTATTTTGACGGTTTTTGACTTTATATAATTTTATAACAAAATATGTATAAGAAACTTTTCAAGCTTTAAATAACTTCATCAAAGTATAGTTTCGCTTAAATTTCCTTTCTTTAATAGGAATTGTATTATTATCCATTAGAAAATATTGAATTTACTTTGGAACTCCTTAAAATTTTAAAGCACAATTTTAAAAATTAATGTTTTATTTCTTAATAATTATTTTTTACCTTTTTTTATTATTCGAACAATCTATTTAATTAACCTTTAAGGTTTTTTTATTTCTTATTTTTATATAATCTCGATATTTCGTTAACATTCGGTTAACATTTTCAAAGAATTTTTATTTTATAATAAATAAAATTTTTAAATAAATAATAATTTAATAAATGAAAATGTTCTGAAGATGTTAACCGAAGATTAACGAAATATCGAGATTATATAAGAATAAGAAATAAAAAAACCTTAAAGCTTAATTAAATAGATTGTTGGAATATGTTTTATTATGTAAATGTTACTGTAATAATAAAATTGAAAAAAAAAAAAATATGTTCCATTATGGATTAAGGCCAAACATTTCACCAAATTTTTAATATAATATTTATTTTACTTAAGTTAAGAAAAAAACTCACGATTTTTAAAAAGATTAAACGCAATATATTTATGTTATTTTTTATTATTTATTATTATATATTTTTAACACTAAAAGGATATTCTGCGTAAAATTTACACATGCTCTTTAAAAGAATCAGTATTTCCTTCAAACTTGCATGAATACGTCGCTGTGCACCTCGAACATCTGAGTCGTTGCGTATATCTTTCGCGAGGTTAACACGCCGGTGTGATAAGTATTATTAATTTTGAAATGTAATGAATTAGTCATGATTATCTCTTAAGTTTCCATAGAAATGGGATTCCTAAGTTAGAATTAAGTTTTGTTGACGGATGAAGTTATTCTATTCTATTTTGTTTTTTTTTTTTATAAAAAATATAATTTTAATCCTGGTGTTTCTATTTCATTAACACATCTAAAATGTACTGCAGTTTAATTTCTTCGAAATAAATAATTAATTAAATATAACAATATAGCGAATTAAAATCATATGTCAATTTCACGCATGATTATCTTTACTGTATATCTAGGGTTAATAGCCCTGAAGATAATGTGACTAGTCGATGTGTACAGAGAACTAGTACTAGTTCAAGACCAATGTATGCACATATACATACATTATATCGGATTAACCCAGGAACTACTCCACGTACCCGCTCCATGGAGAGTAATTTTAATGCGATGAAGTAAACGTAAATACGAAGAAAAGCACGAACATTTGTCGTGTAACAATAAGCTGTTATTTTCAATAACATGGTATATATCAGAGTTACATACGACCATATTTGTAACCAATTCATTTCAGGTACAATTGGCAACGTAGTCCAAATTTATATGCAAGGAATATACTGCCATTACATACATGCTTCAACATGTACATACATGTACAACTGTACTAGAAAGATATTTATTTTTGAATTCAATACACACTTAATATCTAGTAACCATTAAGATATTTTATTATTTAACGCACAGGTGCACTTTTTAATAAATGATGTGTTGAGGTTACAAAAATGCAACAATACCACTGCCATACTATGACAAGAACAACAGTAAACAAAAAGAAAAATGAGTTGAAAATACCACTTCTATGAAATGAAAATAAGATAATCAAAAGTATGCAATGCAAGATGTTCATTTCTCAGGCTTTAGATAAAGTGAACGCTACTCAACGACAAAATGTTCTATTCTATTATTTTATTTTATATTTTTATTTTTAGTAGTGGTGATGTATTATGGGCAATTCATAAGCGTTGAAGTGTTAAAATACTGCAGAATCGTAGTTGAACACACAACCAAAAACAGTGCTCAGATATTTTTACTAGAAAATTAACATCTATTTACAGTAAAAGTGAAATGAAGATAATAAAAGTGAACCGTTACACCACATACTGTGCATTCATTGTTCTCTCAACTACAGAGCACCTACATGCAAATGACATGACAAGCGTATTAGCTACTACGTTTACACGCAAAGGAAAGTAAAAATGGTTTTACATAAATAGCTAAACTCACTCTATATTGTAAAACTGCGGTGCAAACTTTGCAGATATATCCAATATGGAAAATGTGCCACACATTGTGCCTCAACACAGTTTGTAACGAATGAGTTCAGCTATTATTTTAGGTCACCAAAATAAATTCCCATTACGATGATGGCACTTGCACTTATGAGCATAATGTTGCCCTGAGATACCTTCGATGGATGAAAATTATTAATATATGTTTCCATACTACAGGGTGTAATAACTCCAACTGACTGATTTCAAATGCTTGCAACTTTTTGATTTTTACATTTTTTTATTTTATGTATTTTTTCAGGTATTTAACAACTTAATAAAATTTTGTAATGTAATCATACTCAATGAAAGAACACTGTAAAACTTGTTCGCGAATTTGGTTGCGAGAGAAAATGAACATGATCTCATGATGAGCGATAAACTATATTTTAATTAAAATGAATATAAAGCGAACTGACGAATTTGGAGTACCCAAAATCCTATTGCAGTGAATCTGCGTCAATTACACCCTCTCAGAAGCACGGTTTCGTATCGGTTAATTTTTTTTCGCAAATAATGCAGGAGAACCAGAAACCGTCTCCAGTGCGGAATATCGGACCATGTTGGAAAATCCTGACATATGGTTGCAGCAAGATCAAACTAAAGCTAATACCGTGAGAGAGACGAGAATCAGTCAGTCGGAGCTGGTATTCCATGTACATAAGTAAAATCATGAACATAAATACTTTTAAGTACGACTAGCTTGTATAGCTCTGTTATCATATATTTTTTTAGTTCCCATCTAATGGTGAATTTTTACCTCTGCTCAATCGGTGTATACACAGTGAGTTTAATATTTGCTAACGATTTAAATTGCAAATATGACTGCCCTGCACACGTACTAACAGCATAGTACCAGAACATAAATGCCACAATAATAACGGCAAACATTTGTCACTAAAAGTTATAGGTGACAGAGACACAAACACACACACACAGCAATTATTTTTATGCACTAAAATAATGTTGAAAGAAAAGCTGGAGCAAGACAAATTAAAAATATGTCAGTTCTTTTAATGAAAATAATGCAAGAAAATTTATTTCCATTAAAACTAATATAAATAATGTTGATGGAGTTTTGTTAGCGATGTAAGAAAATTTAACATATATACGAGTATATTTGTCAAACTAATTTTTTTTTTACTATTATGCTGTGTTGTCTAGCTTGTGAGGAATTTCCGCATCATGGAAAAATTTTCTGTTTTTTAATACTCTTTTGATTTAATAAAATAAATCGGAAAAATTTGTTAATAAAATATAAAAACAAAATTTTTTAAATCGTGTTTATGAAAAATATAAAACACCAAAAACAGAAGTTCTATAATTTTCTTTTTTACATTTATTGTTATTAATATTAATTTATTATACAACATATTCTGTACGGAAGAATATATCCTGAATATATTTACAATTAGAAAAAGTCGATAAATCAGAAATCAGAAATCAAGCAGCTAGTAGTTTTCTTATAGTCGATTTAAAACCATTTAATTTTTATAATATCGGCCAAATGGTCGCCACGACTTCGGTGTCATACCTCTATCCGATGGTCGACATTTTCAATGACTCTGAGACATAATTGAGGTTCACTGTCGTTAATGTATCGAATTATTTCATACTTTAGCTCTTTAATTTTTCTTGACTTATTGACGTACACTTTTTCTTTTAAATATCTCCAAATAAGGAAGCCCAAATCACATGCTCGTGACAGCCAATTAACATCGCCGTGACGTGAGATAACACAGCCATTGAATTTCTTGGACAGAAGAACCATTATTTCGTTGGTTAAGTGACACCATCCTGTTGGAACCATACATCGTTCAAGTCCACATCATAAATTTCTGGGCACAAGAAGTTCGTTATCATTTCCCATTTTTGGGCAACACAACGAGTCGAGGTTGACGGCTCTTCTGCCACACTAACGCGAACAACAGCAATATTTTTCCCAGAACGAACTGGGCGAACATGCACAGGGTTATCACATTTAGTACAGAATTGGTTTGCTGTAGTTTTCGCACTATTCACCCGATTGTGGACACATTTGGGCGATTATGCTGACCAAAAGAATCATGAAAATGTTTTTGATTTAAAATCCCATTTTCGTAAAAGGCTTTAAAAATCTTGACGCTCTGCTCAATTGTCTACCTGCCCATGATTGATTGATGAAACACTGAAACAAAGAAATATCTATTTAAGTTGGGCTAAAACTTGACGTTATGGTGTGACTCACAATTAAGGTAAAAATAACTTTGACGGTAAAAGTAATTTAAACATATATGTATATCAATTACTATTATTAAAGTTCCGGAAACACTCGAATCTGTTACATATGTAAAAATAATTAATTATGCACTATTTAAAATAAATTAAGGTTTAAAGAAATTTTCCATAATTCATCTTGATGTGCCTAACAGTGGTTTCGATTCTCGAAAATGCATTATATTTTTCATTCTATTTATAAAATTATTGTCCTGCAAAATGATTTTATAGCTGAACAATAAAGTGTAAATGGTTTAAATGAAAGTGAAATGCAAAGCACTTTTCGTTCAAAGAAGACACAATAAGTTTAATTGGAAAATAATACGCAGCAAATGCTTTAGACTTTGAATGACAACATTATTTGTACTATTTATTTTATAGTGAAAAAATTATTTCACTTTTAGTTTTAATTCGAAACCTCTGCAAAGTATTGCAAGCAAAAATTAAAATTTTACTTTCTAAAAGAAAATTATTAGTGGTCTTATTCAGGAAAAGTAATTTCTCTTATATTCGCTCTTTTTCTTAAGTCTTCACTTAAAATTTGCATAACAAAAGTATTTACTCCACTTAAGCCGTGAGCACAATATTTGCATAATAGAGACCTCTGTAATTAAAAGAAAAGGAAAATTAAATGCGAAAGCAGTGCAAATAATGAATGAAACGAAATGCAAACCAGTGATTTTTTTTTTTTCATCATGGCCAAAATCTTTTATAATTCTGTTTTCAATATAAAACTGGTAAATTAAAGCGGATAAATAAACAACGGTATTTTTTATTTTCTTTATATTCTTTTCTGAAGAGGCGAAACAAAGAATTGGCGAAATATCGAAAAGAGTAAACAAATTTATAATGACTGTTTTTTAATTATTCTTATTGCTGAGTAAAATAATCGAAAAGAACTTGAGTTGAGTTGTCAGTTATAATGCAGCTTTCAACTAAATTCATTCTCATATTATTATTTCATTTTGATTCATTTCCATATTTTATTACTACTTTTTCTGCATTGAAAGTATTCAGCAATTATTTCCAATTACTTTTAAAATTTTTATAAACGTCATTACTGACTATCAGATTTAATCCTTAATCTCTGTCAAAACATCCAAAAAGTTTTTTTTGGAAATTTTGGATGCGATCAGAGTATCTTTTTGTGGAGCAACTCCACAAAAAACTTGCCACATGATTTTGTATATTTTTTACAGTGTGGCACCCACTGACAAATTTTTTTTTGAGATTATAGCGGAATTCTATAAATTTTTTTGATGTCTGATAACCAGTAATTTACATTTCAAGTTTTACACAAGCTGGATATCAAAAATTGCGCTTTTAAAATTAAGGAACGGAATTTTCTTACAAATCAATTATAGACAATTGTGTGCTTATTTCTAAGAATATAATGTCTCTTTATTATTTTTCGACATTTTTAAATTAAGTAGTTTTTGCAACGCTTCTCTTTAACATTATCAACTAAGTAACCTCCTGCGGTGCCCAATTTTTAGTTTTTTACGGTTCAAAATACATTAATTCTTTTTTTTTCAGTTTAATGCTGGATCAATAAACAATGATGACTTTTCAATTGCGATGAAATCACACAAAAGTTATTAAGGGAAGAAAATAGAAAAGGAATGATGTTTATAAATATTATTAGAGAGGCGCATATTGCAGAACAAATTGCAACGATTAACCGACAATATTAATTGAAGGGAAAGATCAAAAGATCAGTCAATCGATATTTTGATCGATTAAAAGTAATTATCTCTACTATTCGGTATTATTGGCTTATGTTTTTTTTTTACTTTCGGAAAATCACAAAACAAAATGCATAAGACAAAAAAGGGGAATTCCCCGTTTGCATGAGAGCAGTGGAAATTTAAAAAAGTGATGAGTTCGTATTATTAGTTCTCAATTTTACAACGACATCATTATCTTTATGAAGTGTTTTACTTACTTCATTTAAGCAGGTACATGAAATCCCTGAATAACGTATTTTATTTATTTATTAATTAATAAGAAAAAACTATCCAAAATTGTTATTTAATTCAATGAGGAAATTGATAATCCCAGAAAGATCCCAACCATTATAGATAATCAAGATCTCAGTGTACATTGATCATGCATAATTATTCAGCAACTGTTTCCATTGTTATAAAAAATTAGCTGGAAAACATTTTACTGCAAATGACAATATGGGTAGCCTTAATACACATGTCCTTGTAACAGAAAAAAAACTTATTTCACTGACAAAAACCAATGTAGTCTAAGTAAACGTTGTATAGCAAATAAGAAAAACAACTCACATAAATTAATTTTTATATTTCTTTTTTGCTTGATGTTTAACTTTTCCTGAAAATAGCCAGAGGATGTAGTATAAAAATAGAAAGCAGATATTCTTCACTTGAAAAGTTCGTATAAATAGCAAATCAAATCATTGAAAGTATATGTGATAAACCTATATTTTGCAGAATTTCAAACAAATCAATTCATAAGAAGAACTCTTTATAAAAATTATAAACTGGATTGCTATACTTTGGAAGGACAAAAACAATTTCATACACAAGGGAAAATAAGTGAAGATACAGGCAAAGGGTAAAAGAAAATTGATTTTAGAAAAATCTAAAGCCAGAATTCGAATTTCTAAATGCATCAACAATTATATATACAAATATGTTAGAGGAAGCTTGGCAAATCTCTGCTAACTGGGCGTCTGGCACTGAAATATAAAATAAATATACAGTCAGCTTGTTCCGAAGAGCTAAGAAGTTTATAAGCGAACATCTTCAAATCGTTGTCCAAAATTCTGTGTAGGGACCTCCGGGTAATGCCCAATTGCATGGCACGTCGTCAGATCGATGTTCTAGGCTCCTCTTCAACATCTTGGGCAACAGCAGCGATATTGTTAGCAGAACGGTTGCGCCGGTGCCGGCCAGCTTTGGGAACATTTCATCTTGTTTACTTGACAAATGTCGAAACTGAATTGACATTTAGCGCCATTTACAAAAGTTATAGTTTTTCCAATAAGGTTATTACTTTAGCCTCAGCTTGTTACATCGAGTATTTACTCACATAACATTTTACATCAAAAAATTAACTTAATAATAATAATTAAATTAATAATTCGTTGTAACGTAACTTCGATAAAGAGAATCATTTAATTCTGGTAAACAAACAGCAAGTAATGCTGTTTCCGGAGTTTAACTTAGAGTGGATATACTCTTATTTATCAAGTAGAACTAAAATCGATCTTTTTAATAAAACGTTTTCAAAACCTATTAAAACGACATCAGGTGTTTGCGAAGCGGCCACTTTGGCCCGCTGTTGTTTTTAGTTTTTATACTGACTTTCCTGGAGTGATAAAGTTTTGTAATATTCTCATGTATGCTGACGACATAAGAAAAAAGTTAAAACCAAGTTTGTGAATTTAAGAATTTTGTACAATAAACTTAGTGGAACTGAACATTAACTTAATGTAATATAATTTGATTCTCAAGACATAAGCCTATTACCGTACAATATTTCCTAGGTATACCGCACACGGCTGCACTCTAAGCTGAGCTTTAGTTCGAATGTTACATTTATGAGAAATAATGCGAAGGGTACACTTGGCAATATAAAACACTGGGCAAAGGAATTTGTTGACATTTATATCACGAAAATCTTATATAAATCGCCGGTCCGGCCAATTCTGGAATATGGTTCGAATGTATTTATTACTTACATATGTAAATATTTATGTATTTATTCGGAAATATTATTCAGTGCAAGATATTCGTCTAAATAACTCGTTTATTCACAAAGTTATTATGAAATATTTTTATGCTTTATTGTACTTTAGGGAAAGTTAGGAAAAGCATTTTCATCTTAAGACATACTTTTGAAAAGGAGCACTATAAAAATAACAAATAATTCATTTTCCAACCATACAAAAGAGTACCCAATGAAATCAGTCTTTCAAAAATTTTATGAAGTTAACAGAGGTTTTTAAGATGATTTGGCTAAATTCGCATCGGATACTTTTGCAATGTTTATTAATCATTTAAATTAACCAGCGAGAAATATTTGAAGTCATTCTTTATGAACTATCAATAACTGTATTTTTTCGACTTCTCTGGAATATATTCCGAAGAACAATCAAATAATTAATATGAAAGTGATTTTAATCTACGAAATTCGTTTATGTCTGCTTATTTAGAAATGAATTTATTATTTTTTATTTATTTAGTTGTAAAAGAATTTAATTAATGGATGTAGTTTTTTCACTGGGTTAAGGTATGAAATTATTTATAGGCAAAAAATGAGCAAGATTTATTGATAATTCTACTTGGCATATGACACCTAAAGATTTGAGGCAACATTTTACTTTAGGGAGGAAATTTCGTCATTCAATAACACACACTAAACTTTAGTAGATACCATAATTTCATTTAAAATTGCGATATTTTATTTTTGTTAAAAATATTGTTTAATTGTTTATTTAAAACTAGCTTTTACCCGCGGCTTCGCTCCCGCCATTATCTCCATCGGTTATACAGTTTCGGAAAGGAATATCTTACCCCTACGTCGGATCCTGGCTCTATTTAAAAAATATATATGTAAAGGGTGTACGGTGCCGATAGTACCCGTAATACCGACTACTAATCAGCAATACGATAAGGAAGTAGAAAAAACGAACGAGCGAGAGATAACAAGAAAGAAGTTGTTGGGCAGTTTTTAAGAAGATTTGAACAGAGCAAGTCGTGAAGATCGTGAAAATTTGCAAAATAAAATTTAAGTTGAAACAAATTACAAATTTAAATTAAAGTTGCCTAAAGTTAAAATATAAGATATCATTTGCTGAAAAAATAAAAACAAAAGTTGAAAAGTTGTAATTAAATAAAAGCTAAGTAAAGAAGATTAAAGAAGTAAAAGAAGATTAAAGATTTAATATTAATTAAACTAATATCTAAACTCATATTTCTATTTACATTTAAATCTAATACCTAAAATCTACATACAAAATTAATACTTAATATTTGAAACTACATTCTACCGAATTGAAATTGAAATATCTATTTACTTATTTTACATTTGCCTACTTATTATACCTGAAATAAATATAGTTGAAGTTGAAAGTCATACTTCGCTGTGTTTTGTGGAACCAAAAAAATTAAAATCTTACATATATGTAGCATATGTGTCCTTCTAGACGCAAAAACGCCGAAATTTTCCGCCTATCGCCCTCCTGCTCCTAGTTTTGAAAATGTGTATAGACTATGAGCGTTTTTAGATGCAGATCTGTCCATGTTCTAAATTTCATTAAAATCGGTTTGAACGTTTCGGAGGGGCAGAAATTTTCCCCTTAGCCTCTCTCCTGGTCCTATTTTTAGTAGCAATTATGCTATCCTGAGCAAAGACGAATCCAAAATGCCAAAAATCGTTCAAATCGGTCCAGTCGTTCTCGAGTTATAAATGGTGTAACTAAGATGTTTGTCTTTTATATATGCACTATATAGATATTCTTATGAAGATAAGGTTGCATGGTTGCTATAGTGCTAACGCTATGATTTAATAAAAAATAATGTGTGTTTTTAATATTTTAAAAAAGACTTCAGATATATTAAACCCCAGATTGAACGAAAGAAGCTGGACTCTAGAGGGGAGAGTTAAAGTATTGATGGAACGGAGAGATCCCAAACTATCCGGCAGATGGAGAGCAGAAACTATGAGCAGATGGACGACGAGCTCAAAGAAAGTTTTCGGAAATCTGCCCAACTCTACTACGGACAGGGGGGAGCACCACTCAACGTAGTAGTGGACGACAGTCACAGTGTGTAAAAACCTCATCGTACACGCCAAAAAAAATTATTATTATTATGAAGTCATAATATTTCCGAAATGGCGTTGCATGCAAAGCTTTCCAACGGCTTCCCACAAATACTCTTCCTGTTTCAGTGGAAATAATAAGGAACTTATTGTCACCATTATCACCACATTTACTTTATTAAGTGATTTAATACTGCCTATATAGAGAAGTTATAGGGTAATACTCTTCGAATTTATAAACCTTTTTGATAGCGCTACCCATAATTTGAAAATTCTTCAAAATCTTTTCCAAGACACAGCCAAATTCAGCTAATTTCAAATGAACTTCATTAATGGTATTTAAAAGCAGCAAATAGTAGAATATCACTCTGAGCAAATCAATTTGCAATAAATAATTTTTTTAAGTATTTTAACTTTTTTTCCACATATAAAGGGTGGTTAAATTTCAAGGGCCGATGTTGATTTTGAATAAAACACAAACTATTTAGGAAATTATTGTAATTTTATTTTATTATGATATATTGGTATTACTCAATTATGTATGGAACAAAATATCGGCCAAATGGGCGCCGCGACCACGGCGGCACACCTCCATCCGATGGTCCAAATTTTCGATGACCCTGAGGCATAATGGAGGTTCTATGCCGTTAATGTGCCGAATTATCTCATCCTTTAGCTCTTGAATTGTTGCTGGCTTATCGACGTACACCTTTTCTTTCAAATAACCCCAAAGAAAAAAGTCCAACGGTGTCAAATCACATGATCTTGGCGGCCAATTGACATCGCCATTACGTGAGATAACACGGCCATTGAATTTGTTGCGCAAAAGAGCCATTGTTTCGTTAGCTGTGTGGCAAGTGGCACCGTCCTGCTGAAACCACATATCGTCCACATCCATATCTTCCAATTCGGGCCATAAAAAGTTCGTTATCATCTCACGATAGCGAACACCATTCACAGTAACTGCCTGACCGGCCTCATTTTGGAAAAAATACGGCCCGATGATGCCGCCAGCCCATAAACCGCACCAAACAGTCACTCTTTGTGGGTGCATTGGTTTTTCGACAATCACTCTTGGATTCTCATTCGCCCAAATGCGGCAATTCTGTTTATTGACGAATCCACTGAGGTGAAAATGTGCCTCATCACTGAAGATGATTTTCTTCGAAAATTGATCATCCACTGTTGCCGTGGTCGCGGCGCCCATTTGGCCGATATTTTGTTCCATACATAATTGAGTAATACCAATATATCATAATAAAATAAAATTACAATAATTTCCTAAATAGTTTGTGTTTTATTCAGAATCAACATCGGCCCTTGAAATTTAACCACCCTTTATTTACCACAAATCATCCACATTTGTCATCACATACGAGTATTCAGCAAAATATGTGTACGTGACTTGGGAAGATTTTTCCCGTTTAATTTGATTGGTTAAAACGTGTTCGCATAGAATGATTTGACAAAATTGTGGTTTTTCGTTAGTCAGGTCCAATGAGTTTTTTTTTTTACGTTTGCTGCAGATTAATTAAATTAATCATATTTATTTTAGAAGTACCTCTAAGTTAGCAAACTGCTTTGTTAATTATTTATAAGAAAAATTAAATGCTTTCTTCTAAAAATCTATTAAACTATAATGGTGGTGCATTGCAAAGACCATTGAAATAAAGTTCATATAATTTTGTAGTGAAAAGTTTAAAACAAATTTCTTCAGTTTTTAATATATTCCAAACTGTAATATTAGAACATTAATAACGTGATATTTTACTAATTTTTATATATTGTTAATTTATGTCGAATTATTTCTGTCATCAATTAATAGAGAAAAAAAATTGTAAATTACAATTTTGAAATTAATTCATATATAAAATTGCTGGTATTTTTATAATGTTACACAATTTCAATAAAAAAAATATATCTCTGAAGATGTTGCAAAATATAAACGAAAGTCGGATAAAAGATGAAATAGAAAGCTTTTTATTTTATTTTTTATTTAACCGTAGAATACATAACCAAAAAATACCACACAAACGCTTAATCAGGGTATCCGTGTACCCCTTTGTAATATTTAATCATTTTCAGTTACACAGAAAAAAGTATTTAGTTTTTTTTTGTTAACCCCAAATAATAGAAATATAAGAGAAGTAGCTTATTAGCAATTAGAAGGAAAAAGACGAAAATAAATTTATTATTTTCATATTTTACTGAACTATATATTAACAGAAATTTAAATTTAATTTGTTATTTGTAATACATACAAAATACCGATTTTCGCACACGCACATGCACACGCACACAAAACCCTCAAATAACTAGGCAGACAAAAATAGTTATTGAGCGCTACATAAACCGACCTATAGAGACAACTTGTAAAAGCGGCCCATCTATGTCTATTTCAGCATGAGGATCAAGGAAGCGAGTAACTGGATCTTGCTATTTCTGCTACATGCAGTATACAAAACGTAGAAGAAAAACACGTAAAGCATGCAGGATTTGCAACAAACCAATGTGCCTGTAGCACTCTATAACAAATTGCATCTGCATTCATTGCGACCAGAATAATTAATACAATTTTTTTTTATTTTATTTTTCTATTTTTTATGTTCATGCTTCTCATTACATTTTGAATTTTTGTTTATTTCCCAAGTTTTGTATTCATGCTTACCATTATATTTTAATAAATTGCGAATAAAATGTCTAAACACCCTCTTATTCGTTAATTTCTTCATATAAAAACTATTGGGTACATGGGTATCACGGTTATGTGTTTACGTAAGTGTCGTCTTTGAAAGTTTATTACTTTGGAACCACTGAACCGAATTTCACAAATGGTCACCGAAACGACGCAAAATTGTTTCATTTTCCTAGATCCGAAGTTTTAATAATCCATTGTATTTATTTTTGCAGTTACAACCGTTCAAAGTCGCTAGTGGACACACGGGTACCCGGTTATGCATTCTAGGGTTAAAAATATTTGAGCTCTGTTCTCCAAACTTGTAGAGCACTGCGTCAAGTTTGCGGTACTCATAATCGTCAATCTGAGCAGCTGATATACAATACTACAGCCCGTTTCATGACCACATTGACTTTTTTGAATAATATTCATCCAAATCGAGACCATACCGTGCGTACAGTAGAAGCAATCGCCGCTGTAGACATGTGACAGAAGACTCGAAATTATCGATCCAACGCCTTTCTTAGCAATTTTTGTGATTTTTTTTGTTCCTAATGTGATTGCAAATCATTTGAACTAAAAATAGTTCGAACAAGATGGCGCAAATACCACTTTGTTTAGTCAAACTTTTGGTGACCGAATTATTTCAAGAAATGCATCTCAAAAAGCCACCTCGTTGTTGTGATTTGACATCTTGGAGCTACTTTTTGTGCGGCTAGGCGTAATCGCTGGTCTATGCTGCTAAACTAGCAACAGTAGATCATTTAGAATGCAATATTCGATGCACATGCACAAAATAACCAATAAGGCGTACTCGTATTACGTATGGCAGAAAATTATTTTAAACATTAAACAGCATGAAATTTGTGATTTCATTTCATTGAATTTACTGCGTTTTATTTTTTTCTTCTCTGGCTCTAAAAAAAACACCGACTCATAAAAAGATTGACTTACTAGGTTTTTAATTTGCCAAATTATAAATAAAACACAAGATTCTTGAAAATAAATATCAATATAAAGCAAATTAAATTATTCTGAAATATTTGTCGAATTATGTAGAGAAACGTCTACTGGAACTAAAAATACAAAAAAAAAATCGATTTCGGAAACTTAGTAACTTACTAGCTTTTGAAAATGTGAAGCCGGATGCTTCCAACAACAACAGAGACAAAAATATAATAATGAAGATCAGGCCAAAGCCTTCCGGATACCGAACAGGGTAATCTGAGATAAGCTGCTTTCACTGTATAGAAAGATTTAAAACTATTGACGGGGTACTTCACAACCCATTGTTGCCTGAGGTACAATGTCTGTCGGTTTAGTGAAAGTGATACTGAGAGTTCCGAACACGTTCTTTGTGATTGCTATGCATTCTGCAAACAGAGATTCCCAATCTGGGCAGCACTGTTTTGCCTCCAGATAAACTGTGAAATAACGCACCGCAAATAGTGCTTAGATTTTTTAATGAGCTTTACACAATAGATCTTCTTTTGTCGCGATGCTTTCTGGCCCCAGTAATAGTGATATTAATAGCAATGCACATCAGAAAAATCCGAAATCTTTTTATAACTTAGTCCGTGCATTGTGCTCGCAATAGGGAGTTGTGTATTTGAATTCAACGTACTAGCTAATTCATTCATCGCCACCGTTGTTATCATTTTTCAGATATACTGAAATACTTTTTTCCTCATACTGGATATGGTACGACTTCTTTTCCAATTCAGCCACATTTTTGACAGGTCTTGTGTAATGCTAAGTCAGCTATTTGTACCATTCTCCATATAAATAGATATTTATATTGTCTTTGTGTGAGAGGAACCCCTACAAACCAGATATTACATATCGAGAACCTAAATAATATGTATATCTCTTCCAGGCCGATCTATTAAAGCTACTGTATAATGGCAAATAATCGTTTTTCTAGCAGCCTAATTTAGATAAATTATTCCCAAAATGTCAATTTATTTCGCTTTTTTATATATGTATAGTCATACAGCAAATATAATAAAAATTATAAATTTCTTTTAAACGATTATAAATTAAACAAATAGCATGTATGTATATTAATTTAAATTTTCATAAAGAACTGCGTCGCTGTCGCTCGAAGGGTTTCCAAAAGTTAACAAATATAAATATTGGTCTATTTGTTATGCCCTGTATAACATTCATTTAATTTATTTTCAAAAAGTTTCCTTTTTTGTTTAGAGGACTTCAATAACCATGTTTTTTTTTATCAAAGTAGCAAATATAGACAAGAGTACTTTAATGCTTCCAAACAATATTATATCGCATACTTTGTTTCCGGATTTAATGAAAGACCAAGTTTTTATCAGCATTTGATGCTGCTGACGTTGTTCTACTGATTCACCAAAAAAATATAAAATAAAAAATAATAATACAATGAAGCCTAGAAACACACGCACACGCACACGCACACGCACACGCACACATAAAAGCACCCACATTTATTCAGTTTTGAAATGGATGCTGGATTGTGTGAGTGTTTTTAGGGTGTAGTTGTTCAACATAAAACTCTTTTTCGCACAGTTTCTAAATGAAAAATGATGTTTGAAGTTAAATCAGCCAGTTTTTCATCATAACACTTTGCCAGTTTTGTGTGTGTGTGTGCGTAAAGTTGAATGTGTCTATTGTTCAAATCTGCTTCAAAACAAAAAATGCAATGCGTTGAAATTTTTTTACGTGATTTGTTTATAAAACTTCGTTAATAATTACGTTGAGAGACGGTGGAAGAAAACAAATGAGAACATCAATGAATTTTATTATTTGATGGCGATGGGGGTACGAACAGTGGTGAAAAGAAAGGAAAACTTCTTTGATGTCCTACTGCTAGATGATATCTTGCAAACAAATTTCGAAAACTTTCAGCTCAATATGTTATTATTAATATTATTGTTGTTTTGTCCAATTTACTACTCAGTAAACGGTACAACATTTTCAAGTTTTCTGACAATAACAATGAGCAAACAAATTGTTTCCAAAAATGTGTAGCATAGTTACCAATCAACTTCCTTAAATTGTAAAAAATGTTATGCAATTTGAATTACAGCAACAATATTAATGGTTCCATTATTGATAGCAACCAAACTTCACTTGAATTTTAAGTAATCAACCTAAAATCTTTGTGTTCTTTAGAAATTTTCGAATAAAAAATACAGAGAAAATTAAAATTATTATGTCTTTAGGCAGTTCTAAAGAAAACATTTCTTTTGGCATATAATAATGACAGCAATACTTTTACAGCAGTCTTAGTACTTCAGTTGTCTACATTTAAATAATGGAAAGGTTGGAAAATACAGTATTTTGAAATTATTCATATCACTTTTAAAGCAACTTAAGCGATTGTTTATTGTTACATTCAGTTATTTAGTAAGAAAAAATTGCGTATCAATTTCACTACATGAACTTGATGTTGGAGTTGAAACAGGTATATATCGATCTATCATCTCATCTCACAAAAAAATCAGAGCAGTGAAATGTGTCGTTAACCTTACCCTTTTGCTGCTTATGGCTCAATATATATCGGAAAAAAAAAATATATATCGGAAAAAAAAAAAACCAATTTTTTTCGCTGTCTTTAAAAAACTATACTGATTTAATATCATACACTGAAAATTCGTTTGGGAAACAGCTGATTTGTATTGTGCAATATAAATCAAAAGTACCGTCTCTTTCTAACTATCTCTTTCAGTTATCTTATGTTCAGTCTCCTTCTAAATCGTCAATACAAAACCATGCCAATTTTTATATTTTGGTGCAAATCGGTTTTGCAATTTTCAATATTTCCATTTAAATCCCTTTTAATTTGTAATACTGAGTAATACGACATGTTAAATCAAATGTGAAAGTATAGTAGTGTAAAAATAATAAGTTATGAATCTGACCAAAACACGTATGGCCATATCACTGTCAACGTATGATGGCTCTCAATATTTTTGAAAAATTTTTCAAAATCTTTTGCTCGTCATTTTATCAAGGATGTGTTTTTGTGTAAGCAACCAAAGAAAATAACAAAACAACAAAAAAATCATTTCATTCTAAACCGGTTTTGTTTTTACTACTTATACTTTTCATTTTATTTCAAGTGGAGAGTGTGAAAGCAAAAATTAATATTACTTTAGACTTTTTTTGGCAGGCTCATTAGATTTCTCTCTCAAAAAATATTATAAAAGTCGTAATACTTGTATTATAGTGTGAAAGGGCCTTTATCGAAGATTGCCATCGAATGTTTGGTATTCTGTATGAAAATGTAATATCGGCGTCTTTAGTATTGTGTGTTATTGTGCTCAAAGAAAAAGAATACAAAAAACATTTAACACAAAATAAAAGTTACAACATTGGAAAAAATAGAAATGGAAATAAAAAAATTCATTGAAGGTAAATAGTGCGTTACAGAACTTTGTTGACTCAGAAATAGTTTTCCAGATTTGAAGAAACTTAAATTTTAACGTAAAAGAAAAATTATTGCAAATAAAGCAGAGTGTAGAGACACAGCAGGTGGTGTATCTGTGTGGCTACAGTTCCAGAAACAAAGAAGTTTTTAATATACGGTACAAGAAATAACAAACATAGAATATGATGTCTGTTTCACAGGATCTTTCATATAAAACCTAAAAAAAAAACATGAACTTTATCTTCTTACTCATCCAAAAAGAATCAGCTGACTTAAACAACGTCAATGTCATTCTGAAATTATTATTCATACCATATTAGTATTAATATTGTGTTAAAGTAGTGTTCTATTCAAATTAATGGTGAAATTGAGGATGGGAAGTAGAAGTAGGCAATAGAATTGCGCAATATAAACAAAGGCCAAATTATATATGTAGATATTGTTATAAATCCACTGTGCGATTATATTGTTAAGGTACTGTTTATTGCAAGTATTTAGATGTATGCATGAGGCCGTTTCGCTGGTAACACGCGGTAATTCCTGTCTTCTTTCTTCACAGATAACTAACTGTTTAGTAAGTATTTCCTGTGTGGTGGTAGCGGAAAAAATTTTATATGGAGCACGTGGGCGAAAAGAATAAATTGAATAGAAATCTTAAAGCATTTGCAGGTATGTATAAAAAACAAACCAACAAAAAAGGTTTCCGAGTTTATATACTTAAAACTTTTATTTCATGTGCTTTCAAAGGAACCACCTACAAATTCTGAATAAACTTAATTTCAACACTGATCAGAACCCATAAAAATTCAATAGCTCAAACTTTCTTTTTACAAATATTTACAAAAAAAAAAAAAAAAAAACAACAACAACAAAAACAAAACAGTAAAAAGGCAAACGTTTTACAAATTAGTCATTTTACTGTAACAAACTACAGCAATACATCAAAATCAAAGCTGTTGTTTGCAGAAATTTTTATGTTTATTTTTCGCAAAAGTTATTTTTACTAATAACACCACTCAAACAGGGAAGCCACACCGTCATACTAACGTTCAGTCATTTCACTCATTCTTGTACGCAGCCAAACAGTCTCCAATTTTGTTGGCTCCTGCTCTTGTAGCAGGCAGACACAGTTTTTTTTTTTGCTTATGTTTGTTTCTCTGTTACTTTTTATCGGATGTTTAATATTCATCACGAACACAATCAGTTAATGGAGAAGAGTATATTTTCTGTGAATGTGTGTGTGTTCCTGTTCACAAGTAGAAAATATAATTTTTCTGTTTTTTTAATAACTGTAATGAAAACAAAAACAAAGCTCCCATTATTATAATAACGCAACCGGAAGAAAAACAGAGTAAAATAGCAGAAAAGAACACTTAATAAAATATCTTGCAATGATCAAACGATAATGTTGCTATCGAAAATGGATATTACACAACAATACAACAAACACTAATAATACAAACACTTTTTCTTGCTATTTTTTTGATCGTCTTTTATTTTAAATGAAATGCCAATATACTTCTTAAGATCAGAAATTATTAAATAATTTGGTGTGTCACTCGTACTGTTTTTGTTTTCGTTCTTCGGCCTTAAAAAGATTAAAATATTGTTTTTTATTTAAAAATATGACATCTATATTAAGTATTATTTTTCAAGCATTCATATTGAGAGTTGTAATAGCTGTAGTTCTGATAGAAAATGAAAAAATAGCAATGACTTTTTTTCTCTATTTTCACACTTTTTCAAGTTGTTTTAGGAAACTTTAAAAAATATATAAAATTTGATTTTTGGTAATTTCTTAAAAATGAACATAAAAAACAACTCGATTCTTTACCATTTGAAATATTATTTCAACATGTGTTTTATGTATGTACATAAGTGCTCCAAATTTACAATTTCATATTTAAATTTTCAAACGAATTTAAAACGAACAATTTTCCATTTCGGTTCTGTGATACACCTGATTTTTTTTTATCTGAGACTAGCACTCTGGAGATGACTCCTACACATGCGAAGCATTATGCTAGAACTATAGGAAAGGGATAGTGGGAGAAACGACAGGAGGTGAAGCTTAATTAATTGAGCGGTATTGTTCAGTGACCAGTGACTATGCCTTCGCCACTGAAACATTCCGACAACAACTGATACACAAAGACACACTAATGCACATCAGAAAAATGCGAGATGTTTATTTTTATTTTAAAATTTTAGTCTGAAACTGGGGTTGAACCCAGGTCTGTTTTTGGTTTTAGTAGTCAACGTGCAGGCTACCATCCATCGTGCCATCGCCACCCTCAGTATTTCGCTACTTCTTTGTGTAACTTTTTCAGGAAATTGGTTTTTGTTTAGAACTTAAAAATAGATTGAAAAATTCACAATAACAATGAAAAGAAAAATTATTTTTTCAATAAAGAAAAATTTATTTTTCAAACATATTCTATGAATTCAACAAAGCGAATTGTGGTAAACTCAACAGTACAACAATAACCAAAACCATTGTGTTCTATCAAAATAATTCATATAATTTGACATTAAAAAGTGATAACTAATCGGGCAACTGGACTGGTTAGTCCACTTGTTATAAATTCGACTTGGAATTCAAAATAAAATAATTAACAGCCGCATTCATAAAATTTTAAAAATGTATCAGTGTGAAATACAGAGAACATAAGTATAGAAAAGGTTTTATGTTAGAAATGCTGAAAATAATAAGCAGACATTTAAAAAAAGGAGTAATTTTAGGGCAGATGCAGATAATATTGCACTAAATTATAGACATTCAGCGAATAAATGATGGGAATTATATAAATAAAGCCATGATTTAAAAGATTTTCATTTTTTTCTTACACACATTTATATATACATATGAGTATTTATCTATGTTTGTTATATATGTAGTTTAGCTGGTCTATATGCACACTTCATTTGGTGCTAATACCAAAATCTTCAGTAGATCTTAAACCAAATTCTGGAAAAAGCTAAGAAATTTCACATGTTTTTACAAGAACTCCCAAAAAATATTTAAGAATCACGAAGTATATAAACAAATATCTTCTTTATAAATTTCCTTTATGCAACAGACAATTTAATATCTGATTTAAATCTATTTAATTTTTCTAAACCTTTCTTTGTTGTAGAAAGAAAATTTTTAAAGAATCTATTTTTAAAGAATCTTTTTAGAATAGTTACATTATTAGAATTTTTTAATTATTTTAAAAAGTCTTTATTACCATATTCATAAACGATAATTTGGATTTGGTTCAAAAACAATTTTCAAAAGGTATCCAAAATCCAGTTTATATGTTTTATGACAAAATGACAGTTCATTGACAAAATAATTTTTCTTTTCATTGTTATTATGAATTTTTTTTTTAATTTTTTTTAATTATTGTACAAACAAAAATCAATTTCATGAAGAAGCTACACAAGGAAATGGCGAAGTATTGAAAATAAGGAAAACATTATTTAATAATACCAGATCTTAAGCTTTCTATAATGTGTATTTATTATTTAAAATATCAGCATCTAACACCATTTTAAAAGAGAATTATAAAGTATAAATATTTTTAATAAATAAAGCGAGAATCAAGAGTTAAAATTTGTCTTTTAAATAATGGAAATATTTTGTTTATGACAAACGATTTTAATATTTTTTTCATATTGGACAAACAGTGACGGCAGAACCCCTACACATACGATGCATTCTGATGGAACTAGAGGAATTGGATGAGGTAGTGAAGCTCCTCTATATTATAACTTTGCTTTTACACGTTTTTTGTTTAAATATGGAAGAAAGAAAAGATATAGCTGAAAATATTACCTTTTTCAAAAACGAATTGCCTTCTTAAAAATACTTCTTCTTATTGAAATATGAAAGAGGAACAATTTAGAAACATTATTTTTTAAAGAAGATTCCTAAAAAGTTCTCGAATAATTTCAAGCCATTTTAAATTAAAAATGTGTTATTTTTGTACGTTGCCATTGTTGAAGACAATAAATAATTAAATTATAAATTAATAAAACCAAATTGAAAATCATGTTCATAATGCATAACTGGAGATCTTTTGCTCTAAATAGCCAAACATGTTGCCTGAAAGTACTCACTGTTGAATATCTCCTCTTTATGAAACTTTATGAATCACGTTCGTTGAATGGTATTACCCATAAATTATATTTTTTTATTTTTTGTCCACTTTGTATTTTGGCATTGCATTTTTATTTAATTTCTTTTTTTCCTTTCTTTCCTTTGTTGCTCATATTTCAGACGTTTTCCTGCAAAAAGGATAATCATCCAAATTTGCCAACATGTTCCAGCCACATTTTTAATTTTCAAAAGATTCTTGGCTTGACTGACTATGCTGCGGTGTGAAATACTCTGAATGTAACTTAAAATTCTTTACATTTTGTGCAAATAATAAGAAAATAAAGTTAATTTCTACCAACTGTCCTTTTGACCAATTTATGGTTAAAATGCATGTTTCTCTACTTTTTATTCGTTTATGATGCTTCATTTATTATACTGTGCAACTAACTTAAGAGTTGAGTTAACCAAAGATTATTATATGGTCGTAGAAAAAGTGAAAAAGTTTTATTTTCTTGCAAGTGCAAAAGATAAAAACACAAAAGAATTGAATTGTATCATTGTTGGATGTTGTAATGACGTAAATACCATTTCGAAATGTTTTTTAAAATAGTTATTATAATATTGTGTACTGTCAAGAAAAATTTCATTAAAATATGTATTAATTATATATTTTATTTTAATTTATTTAGAACAAGCTCTCAGGAGATGCGCCTACACACGCGATGCATTGTCCTAAAAAGGGATGGTAGTGAGAGAGGTGACGCGAGTTAATAATTCACTATCTTACAACTCTGCTTTTGCATGTTTTTTGTTAGTAGCAGTACTGCAACGTCTCTAATGTCCAGCGGACGTATTCAAATTTGAAACTTTGTTTTAGTAGCAATTTAGTTAAAAAATTTTTTACTTTCATGGTGCTACACTATTTTTTTTTTTTTTTTTTATCTAGGACCAGCACTCAGGAGATGACTCCTACACATGCGAAGCATTGTGCTGGAACTATAGGAAAGGGATAGTAGGAGAAACGACAGGAGGTGAAGCTTAATTAATTATTTTTGCAGCTCTGCTTTCGCACGTTCTTTGTTTATACTCGTAGCAGTGCTGAAGCTTCTTTAGTAGCCATTTTTATTATTATTTTACTTCGCTGGTGGTACACAATACCGACGAAGGAGGGCGTTCTGATGTGATTGTGGATTGCTATCAGTTGAAGCCGTACTGCTCAGTAACCAGTGACCAAGCTTTCGCCACGGTAACCTTCCGACAAGAAGTGACCAAAAGACACATCAGAAAAAATGCGAAATATTTTTATGACTTAGTCTGAAACTGTGCGCGAACCCAGGACTTTTTGGTTTTGTAGTCAACGTGCAGACTATTTCAGCCATCACCACACTCATATTAAAATAATCAAGCCTAAGATAAATTTTTACACATTAAATATTTATTCTTATTCTTTTTTATTTCAATAAAACCCAATATCATTGATTGCCTTCTTCAGCAAATATTTTTTTTCTTTTTGATTTTAATTTATACTTTGCTTTGACTGTTCGTTGCACCGAGCCTCGCCTGTATTTATAACTGAATTTCAATTTAAATAGATTGATTTTCAAGGGTGGCGATGGCACGATGGATGGTAGTCTGCACGTTGACTACACAACCAAAAAACATACCTGGGTTCAACCCCAGTTTCCGAAAAAAAAAAAAAATTTTTTTAAATAAAAATAAACATCTCGCATTTTTCTGATGTGCATGTGTTTGTGTGTGAGTTGTTGTCGGAAGGTTTCAGTGGCGAAGGCATTGTCACTGGTCACTGAACAATACCGGCTTCAGCTGATAGCAATCCACAATCACATCAGAACGCCCTCCTTCGTCGGTATTGTGTAGCACCGGCGAAGTAAAATAATAACAAAAATGGCTACTAAACCGAAGCTTCAGCACTGCTACGAGTATAAACAAAGAACGTGCGAAAGCAGAGCTGTAAAATAATTAATTAAGCTTCACCTCCTGTCGTTTCTTCTACTATCCCTTTCCTATAGTTCCAGCACAATGCCTCGTACGTGTAGGAGTCATCTCCTGAGTGCTGGTCCCCGTGAAATATCAAACAAAGTAGTTGGTTGCAAGTACTTAGTAAATGCACGTGTATGAAAAATTCCTATAATCGTGTATTTGAATTCTATAATCTTTTATATGAATTAGGGATTGCTGGGCCACAGATTATGTTTCACTGTCACAGTCATAACACACTGACTAAGATTTTCTAATAACAATTAAGCGCATTTATTTGAGAACTTTTCAACTTTATTTATATTCGTTCTTGTTCCTTGAGGAGAAAATTTAAATTATTTCGCAAAATTCTACCTTCCCATAATTACGAAACAAAACTATTGCTTGTAAACTCTCACTTGGCTGAAGTGTGTTACAATACATCACAATCAAGTAAGCGGTTTCCATCTCTAGTACGTGTTAACATACAAAAAGAAATGCTGCGAGACATTGTTGGCCCGTTCATGTGTAGGTTTTGAAAATAAATCTGAAGATATTGTATGTAGATATTTCTTGGTCGCAGCAGGCAGAATGTAGTTGTGTATACTCACAATACTCACACAAGGAAATAGTCTTATCGAGCACTAACAAGGTAAACAACAACAACAACAACAACAGCAGTAACAACGTTTGCATAATCCTACAGATTTTGTTTTTCCTTTTTTCTTCTTTGATTTATCACTTTTTCTGCTCGTGCTGAATTTTAAGTATGAAGACCCTTATTTTCTTGCTACTGGCAAATTTCAGTATCTAATGCAAGTGAAAAACATCTTTATTTATAATAAGAGAAAATCTCTATTATATTGCTTTCTAATTAAGGGCCTAAATAAATTGTCTACGTCTCTCTTAGTTAATAGATTTTGCTATAAGTGTATTTGATATTTTTTGCAATTAATTCATCAATATGTCACCGTATGTCACAGATTAGAAGAGAAAAATAATTATTTGAATATCTTAATTGGAGCAGAAAATAAATGAATTCCTATTTCTATAGAAATTCTATGTAACCATAAGTACTAAATACATGCCTGTGGCTGATGGAAAATGAATTATTTTTTTTTATATTTAACAATTTTATTTCAATGAAAATTCACATCAAACAAAAATTTAAGCGTTCGTGGCATGATTTAGTTATGTCTTTTCTTGACGTGTTTTAATTAATCACTAATGGTTCTCTTTGATATACTGTTTAGTAATAATAATAATGATTAATAAGTTATCATTTGTGTGAATATGTTTAATGCATCTATTGTCCTCAACGAAACAACTAAACATTTGTTATTTCATGCAAATTTAATATTTTTTATCTTGGACCAGCACTCAAGGGATGACATTTACACCTGAGATGCATTTTGCTGTTAGTAGCGGAAACGGCTAGTAAGAGAGGTGACAGAAAGAAATGACATATCTAAGCACACATGCACACATACTTTATTACGCGGACTCATATAGTCATGCTTATATATGGTTACTTACGTTAAGGTGCATGATTCCCCAGAATATGGTTTATGCATCCCAGAATTGCATGGTGTATCTCTCTAAACCAGTTTATCCAAAAATCAAGGCTAATATTTATAATGAACCAACCATTATTTCTCACAAATCTTTTCTCTGAAGTTAATTCAAAAACTATGCTATCGAATAATAATAGCCTAGCGTCAGTCTTCCATCCTCCTTGCACATGCACCATCCAATCCCTGCTTCACTAGTTTTAAGTTCTAATTTTAAGGGAGTTTCCAATCAATGTGTTGGAAAAAGTCAAAGCATACTATGATAGAAACACTTTTGTGATACCTGCTGTAGGCTTATTAATGAAACAGCAGCTCCTAAAAGTTAGATAGATCTAAGACAGTGGAGAATTTAATACTGAATACAATAGAGAACTTATGGAGAAGTTTCGCTGTAGCCTTCTGTATATATTACACAGCACTCATAAGTTAGATATAAGTTAGTGTTTGCACTAGTGAGAATTAAGACTGATGCAATTGAACCTATGCAATTGATGCAATTGAACATGTTAAGTCACTTTTAGCTTGGGAAGATTTAAATCAAATGTCAATAAACACTACTCCCTCTATCCTCCTTCCCATAACCTAATTTCCTAGTTCCAGCACAATGCATCGCACGTGTAGGGGTCATCGCCTGAGTGCCGGTCCAAGACAAAAAAAAAAAAAAAAATGTATTCCAGTAGCACCGTAGCACTAGCACCCTTTTTGTTATTGTGTTATTTTATGATATTCGAATTAAGTATACGTATGTGGTCCCCAGAAAAACATTAGCCTTTACCATAAAAGGCTTTTGCCACATAATGATTTACTTTTGTGATTGCCCATTTCACTATTCGAACTGAACTGGTTCTTTTATATACATATATTAGAATGGCTTTAAACATTTTCAAAATATATAGTTATTTAGAAAAAAGCACATAAATTTCTTTTAAACCAAAAAAGAATTAGTAATTTTTTAGAGTAATAAAATAAATATATAAACAGTTCCAAAACATATTTATTATTTTATTTTAATTTAAGTTAACAAAAAATATTATTCTTTACAGTAAATATTTAAAAAAATATTTACATCATATTTACATAATATTTACAATAACATAATTTTGTTGAATTAAGTAAAACGTTTAAAAATATAAAAATATTTATATTCAAAATTTATTTTATTTATGCACATACAGCTGCAATTCGAATTTGGTTCAGAATACTAAAATAGTGGAACTTTCTAAAATCAAAGAATAAAGAAGTAAATTAAGTAATAAGAACTTCTTGCGTAAAAAAAATACCCATTTCACACAATAAAAAAGTAATAACTTCTCAAGAATCGTTTATTTTAGTCTCATGCCTTGTTAAAATCATTAAGTTGGTAATCCAGTTGGGAAGTGATTACACCAAAAAAGTCAACACTTATGTTGATTGAATTTGCTGATTTTTTGGTGACATTATCAACGAATCGTTTACACTCTTTTTTTCTTTGATGAGAAGAGGTTGTATCCATTGTCTTTACAGCTGCACAGCAATTTCTATTGTCCTTTTTGCGGTTGTAACAATAAATGCAGTTGCTCCCACTTTCAAACAAGAACTACCTACTACAGTAAAAACTAAATAGCACCAACGTTAGTAATAGATTTTCAATGGCACGCACCTATTAAATGTCTATAATAAATTACATTGCCTGTGGTATAACAAGTCACTAGTACTGATGACTAATTTAGTAGCTAATCAGTATAGTTTGAATACTGTCATTTCCTCATGGTACATTTCATACACATTCTCTCATATTCGCCTACGTTAAATTTAAAGAAAAATTAAATTTCGCTTTTTAAGAGTGATTTCATTTTATGCACAGATTTGTAATAGAAATTCCAAGAATATACATATTTGTAGGTACTTAAAATTGAGACTAAGTAGGTATAATTCAATAATTCTGATATCAAAGCATACAAGCGTACATACACACACACACACACACTATTAAGGTAATATTCAACAGACAATTATAATACCAATGGTTTTGTTGTTAATCATTAGTATGACATTGACTTCGTAAATAATGATGATGTTGTACACACAAACTCTTGCAACGTTTCTTCAATACACAAGCAATTATTGCATAATGCATGAAATAATGAATAGCAATTGGTAGCAAAATCAATAAAGTGTATCAAGTATAGCAGAATGGTCTTGCTGTTATGCCAAGAAATCTATGTAACACAAAAGGGCAAATTAATCGAGTTTATATTGTGCTGCAACTATCTGGAAATGTAACCAATTAAATTTTTTTGCAAGAAGTAAGAAGCAAATAATTCTTGAGTTCTCAGCATTACAATGCAAAGACGGAATAATGCATTAATGGCTAAAATATGAATTTTACCTGAACAAAATATTTTCAATGTGGTTTATTAAAATATTTGTTTATATGGCAAAACAAATCAAAAGTTAAGAGGGTCTTTTATTATTAAATTATAGAACAGGAAAAACAAATTTACAATATGACAACTGCACAAATGCACAAATGCACGGCACACCAGGCACACTGCCAATGGCATCTTGTAGATACTGCAAGGAAGTACCTTGGAAAACGTATTTAATTGGATTTATTACTTACGCACATGCAAATAGTTCTTTTGAACATATATAGTATGTGCAACATATTATTTGCTTTTTAATGAACTCTGCTTACTTCGATGAAAGCTTCATTCAGTAGGCACACTCTGTGAGTCAGAAATCAGAAATTCTTACCTAACCCAACAAGTGCGATAAATGTTGGAATTTTATCTAAATATTTTGAAACCTAATTTCAAAACTATTTGGCAAATGTTGTCTAGGGAATGTGCAAGCAGAGAAATAAACTTAATTTTAATTTAAGTTAAAAGGGGACTGCTCAGAAGTTTAGATATTTCATTAATGAAAGCTGAAATGGAAATGAACCAGTACTACATATACAATATAAAGGAACTAAAAAAAAATATATATGTGAGCATTGAATTTGAATTTTTGAACATCGCAATAAGGACAGAAGACTGCAGGGATTGTATTCTACATTCGAAGAGTTCGGCTAGCAATCGATTTTCCTTTGTAATGAGTACTGCGATTGGGTAGCATGCACTTTCGAGAATAATCTCGTCGTATGAAAAAATGCCAGGGTTTTTCGGTACGAGTTCCCTAATATCATTAGATCACATTGGAAGAAGTGATAAAACATGAGACACACACTTCACTACATTGCGATGCTGCCCCAGCGGCTCAACAAAATTGGCACTCTACTGTCTCCTATCTACGGTCAAATACCTTCAATATGGACTTTGATCCACATTTCCATATACGACAGTTGTATTTAATATTCAGTCGGCTATAGGCAAGTATAGTAAAGACATCTGAAATTCTTCTGCAAATGCGCGAAAAATATATTTAACCTAATGAACATTGAATTTTCATGCCAAAAACAGCAAGAGCTTCTGATTCCATAACATATATACTACATATAACTACAAATGTAGCAGCACTTTCAATTATGAGTTCGTGGGTAAGGTAAGGACACTGGGATAAACTTAGAGAAGTGCACTGACTTCGTCATCGTGGAGTGTATTGATTACCTTTACCTACTCGGAGCGGCGAACCAGGTTGTCTTTTGCTGGGGACCTGGTCTTTTCGGGAACGCTACCGAAGAGATTACCGAGGTACTGGTGAGGGCGGGATCGCATTAACTTTCTGTGACGTTGGGTCTCATAGGTTTGCTCATTTGGTGCAGTCCAGTCGATTGGTGGAGCCGTTCCTCTATAGTGAGTGGCTGTATGTATTAATTGATTGGTATGTTTTTGGTATCATTATAACAGGTTACGTTTCTTGACTCGCAATGTCGGATCTATCTGGAAAAGAACGAAACCACAAGGCAAAGTTGGTGTAACTGCTTTGCGCTCGCTAGTACCAAATTGGAGGTTGCAACCAGAGTCAATTGGATCTAAGGGAAATCATATCTGTTCCTGTCACCGATTTGCTTCAATTCATTCGCGGGAAGGAAGATGGTGTCGGGGTTGCACTGATGATACTGTAGGAACCCACCAAGCACTACTCCATCACAGTGAGTAGCTCTATAAGGGAATATTGAGGTAGCATTACGTTATAATGTTGGTTGCACTTCGGAAAATTTATCAACAATAACAATAGTGTTTTTAGTATGCACTAAAATAATGAAATGTAGTGAACGCTAAAAAGAATTTTTTTTTCTTGTATTGTTAAAGAAGTCAAAAGCAAATATGATCAATTTTTATTAATATATGCTTTTTATTTTCAATCAGTGCTTATGGGAAATCGCCTACATATGCAATGCATTGCACTGGAACTAAATAGTGGTAGGGATAGTGTAGAGGATAGACAGGTGATGAAAGTTGTAGGAAGATAGAATTTATTTCTTGCGCAGCTCTGCTATTACCTGTTTTTTATAAAGCAAAGTTGCGCTTCTCTAATGTTAATATTGAAGGGGAGCCATTTTATTTATTTTTTTCCTTCGCCGATGTTCTATTGCTAAAATACCGAGGGTGTTGTAGCACAGAAACCTGAGCGAAAACTTTTTTTTGACTTGCCCTGGCTGGGTTTCGAAACATAGTCCATCTATTTGCGTAGACAATACTACTCGCCATGAGTAACCAAATTTTTTCCTTTTATTACTATTACTACTCATTTGGCAATTGCATATAAATGAGTAATTCTAGCATTTTTAAAAGCCTATAAAAACGGGTCTATTTAATTCGTATTAACAGGTCAGGACATTAGAACGGAAACCTTTTGCTATTTAATTCTTTACTTTTTTCAAGCAGTTTGCTATTTAATTCTTTACTTTTTTCTAAAACAGTTTGCTATTTGTTTTGCAACATTTTAAAAATTGTTATAAATTCTGCTGTCTTGTACTACTCTACCCATTTAAAACTTTGCTTTTAAGCACTAAATACATAAAACATTATTTCAGAAACTAAAATAAGTTTTTGTTTTATTTTAAAATAAAAAAATATAGATGCTGTTGAATTATTTAAAAGATAAACTTAAAATTAGATTGTTTTTCTTTTCATGTTTTCCCTCTTAAGTGTGATGAATTGGCATCTTGCCAATGAGACGCTTGCAATAAGTATTTCGTTTTTTTTTTCACTTCCTGAGAATAACAACAAAATGTGTTCGTTCAAACAAATCTAGTATAAAGCAGTGAACATTATGGGGTGTAACAGGAGATAACAAGGCAGGAATTAAACTATAAATAACACTCACTCAAGCAGATTCTTATAAAAATGCTCTAAGAACTTTGCTGGCTTTAGTTTTTAGTTTAGCTTTTGTTTGTTTTACTTTTATTTTCATATTCTTTCAATAAACCACGAAAACAGTTAATGCCAGTCAATATCAAACAACTGTGAAATCCGCTAGCATTTCTGTACTTTTTTTATTTATTTTTTTTTGTTTGCTATTTCATTTTCGACTATTTTTGTTTTTAGTTGTACACTCAAAAACAGGATGTTATGTGTTTTTCCGTCTTTACTTTTTTTCAACAGGATTTAAGTCTTGGCGGATGTATACAGCTGCTGCAGATTTATTTTCCGTTGGCGTCATATTAGTCAGTATGGCGACGATAGATTAAGGCAAAGTGACACATATATGTATATACAAAAACAATCATATAAAAATAAGGTTTGAGACAAGTCGAATGGAGACTGTATTTTCATAAGCTGCGTTGATTTTTCTTAGAGGAGTTTAAACTCAAAATTGCTCATTTGAAGTAATTAAACACTTTCTACTACTCCCAAATAGTATAGTGGCTGATCCTTTAGCGGCTATGTATGGTATATTGTTTTTATAGCGATAACAATATAATAATTAATACAAGGTTGTGTAAAAGTAACGTTGAACTTGAACAGGCTGCCGTTTTATTATAAAGGAAAACAGCTACGTTTTCATAAAATGTTTATTTCAAAGTGTGAAATTTGTGACATAGAAAAAATTACATAACTCAACTATGCTCCCTATATATTCAGCATATATATACAACACTCACAAGTTATGATAATAGCATTGCTCTCATGCATATAAATAAAGTCCAATCACTTTTTCACTAAAAATGCCGCACCAAGCAGTCATATCAAGTGAATGCAATGGCTCTTTATGGATTTCATGTTTTTTCCTCTGTGTGCCATAAACGTAAATTTTGTTTATTAACAAACCAACTTAAGTAGCAATTGGACGCGGCACTTCTCAAAATATCAAATTGAAACTTTGTCAAATTAACAGTAACAATATTTCCATATTCTTGAAGCGCTCAATGGCTTGTTACCAACGAATTTTAGAGGAGAACCCACATCTATAGAATATTGAATACTCTTAAGGCCTTAAGGCTCTTAAGGCCCCTGAAGTCAACCATTATGACCTCGGAGATGCGAGTGAGTGGGACCTGTTCAACACGTTGGTGGCTTTAGTGCCGCTACGTTGGAATAAGTTCCTGAAAATGAAGGTTATGAGGGTAATGAGGGTAATGCGATGGCGAATAGGGCGACAACTTTGTCCCTAATTGGATCAGAACCATATTATGGTTTCTGAGACTGACGTTTATTCGGTTTTATGAGGATGGCATTGAGAGCTAGAAACACGCTCTCTAGGATTATCCCGCACTGGGCAGACAGAGGCAAGTCCACTTTGGTGACATTGTTGTGCCTCCGCGAAAGTTGTGCAATACCAAACCCCTAATAGTGCTGGAATTACTAGGGGGCCTTAAAAGAGGGAGTTAATGTAATAGACTTTGCACAATATGCCTCATCTGGCACGAATAATAATAATAATAATATTCTTTATATTATATACATATATATATCATATAGACATCCACAGAGACAACTGATACAGTCACAGAAAGCAGTATGGTCTATTAAAAATTGCCCGCTTAATATTTTATTAACCGACTGATGCGCTAATTATCTAGTTTCTCTAATGACATTTACCTTCGCCCTTTTATTCAGATACGTACAAACGTTTTAACCGACATAAACATACTATTCTCACGAAAGAGTATTTTTCTTGCTTCCAGAATGGTTTTTCAAACATTTCGTTTAACATTTTGGATAAATGCCAGGCAACAGGAAAGAAAGTACTGGTACATACTCGCACATACATTGACAGCAGGAAAACTGTATTGCCTCCGTTATAGACATGTTTAACTACATGCTGGCTGGCTGGCAGACAGGCAGGCAGGCTTATTTTAAACACACATATTCACAGTCATAAGTTTATAGATTTGAAATTCTTTTTGTTTTACTTTTAAGCGTCTTATTTTTGTTTTTCGTGGCAAAGGTTTACATACACGTAGTATAATCAGTGCGGTTGATATATTAACTCTGGGGATATACTTCAAGTGTCATGACAATAAAAGGCGTCGAGATAAGTAACGAAACGGAATGAAATGAAAGTAGCAAAAGGCAGAAAAAATATAATGTACATATGTATGCGTATATGTATGAACGAATATATGCTTTCAATCCCAAAATGAAAAGAGTTTATAAGTTAAGACGGAAATAACAATGCAAAGACAAAAACTCTTAAACCTCAAAAGTATCAAGAGGCATTAAAAATAACAACACCAAGAACTACACGATTTTGTATTCAACAGTAGTGACACTTAAAGGCCCAAAAGAATACAATGTCACAAAAAATCCATGTTGAGATGTATGCTTGTGTGTAGGCGATAGTTAAGTAGTAACACACACCCTCTCACTTTCTTATGAAGAAGCATAGATATACAAAATTCAAATAACATTCTTTCAGTATGGCACACAACGTTCCACTACAAGTGTTCGGTTGCTAATGACTTTTCGTTCAAAATAAATTATTAACGCATCATGATTCTTATGAGTTTGGAGGCTAAAAACTTTCATTGGAAGCTGCATATACATACATTCATACATATGAGTTCCTATAGTAGCATTTACTCATAGTACAATGATGTTAGATTTTAATAAAAGAAACCTAATTTATTAACAATAGTCGCATCTATTATTTTGAAAATTTCTATTGTCTACGTCTGGCGCAAGACACCCTTAGCAACTTTTCATAGCAATTTAAGTTTGGATAAAAACATAATTTTAATTATTTAAACATAGTCTTTGAATTATATGCAAAGAAACAAGGAAGTGTGCTATGCAGGTTTATACTTGAAAAAAGAAGAATTATTTTAGCTTAAAAAATATTATGAAAATAAACAAGTACTAAGAAGTTTTAAATGCAATTCATGTCTTCTTCTTACAAAAATTAAATTACCAAGATTTTTAGTTAAATAAAAATAATGCTCTGCTGGCCAAAGTTTCAACTCTCAGAAAGAATGTAGTGAATATTTAAATATTATGTAGATAAAATATGTGGATAAATTTAAAACTTTAAATGCAGAAACTTTGAAATAGTATGAAAACGGGGTTGGCAATGGCTGAAGTAGTTACCACGTTTACTACTAAATTAAAGAGTTCTGGGGTCGACCACACTATCGGACTAATGGTGTTTTCAACAAAAACGGCATTGCATTTCTTGCTCTTTTTTACTCTATTCAAATGAAATATTTGCACTTTATTTTTCCGTTGGAAAGCCATTCAATTGCACTTTTTATATTATTTTATAGCAAATATTTTAAAGAAATAAAGTAAAAAGTGCGACGCACTTTTCGAGAATCGAAATCGCTATAAGTCATAAAAACACTTCCCTTGTTTCTGATGTTCATTAGTGTTAGTTGTTGTCGGAAGGTTTCCATAGTGAAGGCATAGTCGCTGGTCAGTGAACAGTACCGGCTTCAGCTGTAACCAATCCATCAGGAACATCAGAACGCTTTCCTTCGTCGGTGTTGTGTAGCAACGGCGAAGTAAAATAATTACTAAAAATTACTACTGAAACAAAGTTTCAAAATTCAATACGTTTCCTTTTTTTTTATCTGGGACCAGCAGTCAGGAGGTGACTCCTACACATGCGAAGCATAGGAAAGAGCTGATAGGAGTAGAAACGACAGGAGATGAACCTTAATTAATTATTTTTGCAGCTCTGATTTCGCACGCTCTTAGTTTTTTTTATACTCGTAGCAGTGCTGAAGCTTCGGTTTAGTAGCCATTTTTATTATTATTTTACTTCGCCGAAAAAAAACGTGCAAAAGCAAAGTTGTAAGATAGTCAAGCTTTCCTATCGCCTCCCCTGCTGTCAGCTCTCTCACTATCATTTTCCTTTAGTTCCAGCACAATGCATCGCATGTGTCATCCCTTGAGAGCTGGTCAAAGATAAAAAAAAAAATAAAGTTACAGAAAAATTTTAATTCCTTTGACACATCCAGCTGTAACATAATAAAAAAAAAAGAAAAATATAGTGAACCAAAAATTTAGTTTTTAAAGTTTTATAAGCCTTTATGTGTTTAGTTGACATTCAGTTTTTTTTATTTTTTTTTTTGTTTTGCTAATATGTTCGCTTAAAACCAAACGCATTTATTTATAGTTTTGTTTATCCTTTTTTCTCTTTCTCTGCTGCCAACCACAATCATTCATACAAAGTCGATTTAAGTAGTTGAGGCACTAAACTTGCATTCAACTGCTCTTTACTGAAATACACACACTTGGGATTAGTAGCACAAAGAGGAGAAATTATAAATTAAAACTCATTCCTCCAGGTTGCTTTATAAATATTTATCAGTATAAATTTTTTAATGGCGGTAAACAACTTGTAACTATATTTTACTTTTTTAACGCCACAATGTCATGCCTTGTTGAAAAGAGAATGCATATGCACAATATCCACAGGGATCCCTCTAATTATGTTGTATGTATTTATATTGTCTGTATTTGCGTAGTCCATATGTTTGTAGCTTCTAATTTTAGTTAATGTTGTCAGCCCACTTACGTCGCTTTATTTGTTTGGAAGGGAAATTATCGTGAATATTACACTTCAGTGCAATGTCGTAATTTTTTCTCCGAAACAGTTCTTAAAACAGTGTAGATGCAAGTCATAAAAATAATAAAATAGGCTTACACATTAGATATAAAAAGAACCGATATTGTTAAGATTTCAATCATACAAGAAGAGTTATTAACGCAGAGTTTCATATGGGCATTTCCATGGTCTAACCAAAGTTTATGGAAAATAATTTTTTACTTGTTTTTTTTTTAAAGAAAACGCTTACAATTTTATTACACCGAAAATCCCAAAATTTTATCTTAAAAGTCACGATGACAAAACGTACTGAATTCTGTCAATTATTCGGACACGTTTCAAATCTTTATTCTCTATGTTCCCTTATAAATTTCCTTTTTAAATAGCAAGTATACCAGAGGGCTGCTGTTGTAAAATATTTGTTACAGCATTAATGAACTTAAAAAAACCAGACAAGAGTAAATAAAATAAAAATATAATAAAAAAATAAAGATCCGGAAACGGCACATTTTTGAAAAAAATAATTATTTCCATAAGTTTACCGTTGCAGAAAGTAATTGATTGAAAATGTGTATATATTCGAGATTCAAGCACCGTTAAATTTTTATAAAATCAAATAATTCGTCACATGACGTCACTTGGTATAGGCTATTGTGTTGACCATAATTTTGTTCCGTTAGTAACATTCAGTAGTATATCCTCTATAATAACGGATACAACTATAGATGAATAATATTATTAACATTACTACTACATGATTCATCATAATTTGCCAAATCAAATGTGCAATTTGATCTACCACTTCAACTTAGAGTAACAAAACCACCCGACATAGGCTATTGTAAGTAAAACTTATTGCATACTGAAATATTCATAGTTTTTTGATCATACGCGGTTTACTTACATGACCCCTTTAGATAAGATAAGAGGAACGAAAAAACACGCCGAGTTTTGTGTATCATTGAATAAAGAAAATAACAAATAAAACAACATTACGATACCTTATTAAATTGGTTATATCATAAAACCTCGAATTATTTGCTTATTTTCTTTTACTTTTTTTTTTTCTTAAAATTAAACTCTATTTAAAGCTGAAGCTCTTCTTTGAAGTATAGAGATTGTTAATCCGTTCTCCGTTGAGCCTTAGAATTTATTAATAATGGTCTTAAACAGTGCTAAAAATCCATATGTGGATCCTTAAGAAGCTATGAATATGTCATTCTCTAAGAAAGAATGCCATTTTTTGTTGCTGGATAATTACAGATCATACTAAATCTGCGCTTCAAGCGATTCGTTAGCTAGCGCCTGGTTTCAACACTCCCATGACATAGTTCTGCCATCATATTTAACGAAACTCACTAAATAAAAATGGAAAATAGAGATAAATCGCTACCTTGAACTGAAGACAAATCAATTGTCATTATATTTCTACAATCAGGTTTTCCAATTGTAGATCGTTTAGCTGATCGTTTGTATAAGCATGAGAACTTTCGACAACTATAAAATGCTTTACCGCCGATTTAGGCCTGTCTATAATTATCATTGTTTTATTTAGACAATGAAGACAATTCACTCAGCTTTTTTAAATTCTCTGTACGAAAAAGTGTTTTAACGCTTCAGCGTGAATTATCTTAACCTCTATAACTTGAAGTAAATTCTTGTATAAAATTTTAAACCTGCAATTATTGTAATACGCAAAGTAAAATATAATTGTGAAATAAAACCAAATTGTACTGCATAATCGAAATAAAAGGCATCTTATAAATTCAAGCAAAATTACATTAAATATTTTTGCAGATGAAATCGCCCCCCTTCATCTCTTTATATATACTAGAAAATTGACTAAGTAATCTTTACTTTAATATTAACAAAGTTATTCATTTCAAATTCGATTTGCATACTTCATTTCGTTTTACGTAATTATTTTCCGGAAACTGTTGAGGAATACTGTAAATGCTCTGTATATCTAGTGTTGCCAAACCTTCTTTGCTGCTGAAATAATAATCAATTGTAGTTTTCTTACATACTTAGTTAATTTTTTTAATATTACCTGTAAATATTATACAATTTATTGTGGAATTCTGATCAGCCACACGAATAAAATCCAAATCCTATAACAAGCAAATTCTTATACAAGTATTCACTTCAATTCCTTTGTGAGCACGTAGTCTTTGTCTAACTGAATCACTTCATGATGTTAAACATCCAAATTAATTGTGAACTGTTTCTTTTTCTCATTGCAACTATGTAATTTAAATAATTGTGGTTCCAAATTGATGTTGTAGAAAAAAAAATAATTTACTGTGATGGTTAAAATGCTTGACATTAATACAATGTTGCTAAGATTAAGCAGTGCTTTAAAATAAGAGCAGTAAAGAATATCTGGTCGTGATATGGATGGCAAAGTGAACAGCAAACTAAAGTTCTGTTCCAATAGCAGTGGTATACAATTTCCTACCGGTCAGTTATTGCGTAACGGCAATTATGGCGAATCTGCTGATGTTGGATCTCTAGTATGTCGTTACGGAATACTTGGCTGCTAAAGTTATTAAATTGGCTAGTAATGCTGCTCCTGATAACAAAAAAAAAAAAAAAGAAAAGAATAATTTCCCGTCATTTACAATTGGCCACTCATAATGACAAAAAATTTTACAAATTGCTGTCTGGTGTAACCATTGCTCAAAATGGTATTTTATGCAAGATTTAACCTGTTTTATTGCCAAGGAAAAATGAAAAGAAAACCCAAATTATTCCAATGCATTGTGAAAATGATAAGTAGTAGCAGAATCGTTAAATAAAATATAAAAAATATAATGTTCTTCATTTGCTAGTAGAAATATTAAGAGATTGCGTGCAATTGAAATGAAATAAATTTTATTTCTTCCAAGTGTTCGCATAAAACTTATCGAAGTTATGTTTGTGGAAATCTGCAAAGCTAACGGTGGCCAGTTGACTAAAAACCAAAAAATTTTCCTGGGTTCAACCCCAGTTTCAGACTAATAAAAACATCTCGCATATTTTCAGATGTGCATTTGTGTGACTTTGTGTCAGTGTTTTTCGGCAGGTTTCAGTGGCGAAGGCATAGTCACTGGTCCCTGAATAGTAAAGGCCGGGGCACATAGAATCCGTCATCCGTCATACTTTGACTTTTTCAAATGACATTAACGTACCAACGGAAGAAATTATCACAATGAATACTTTGTTGGCGGATATCAACTCAAAGCCAGCGTTACCACGTTAAAAAGTTAAAAAAAAAAATTCCAGAATATGTTTTACTTTATAAAAATAAGTCTTCAATTGTTTTTATACTAGTCACAAATTTAAAAAAAAAATTATATAAAAACTTTTTTAATTTAGTCTTACTTCGAACAATCTATTTGATTAAGCTTTAAGGTTTTTTTATTTCTTATTTTTATATAATCTCGATATTTCGTTAACCTTCGATTAACATCTTAAGGCAATTTTTATTTTTAAAATTTGTTTCTTTTTGAATTAATATAAAAATTTTTCTTTTAAAAATAAAAAATTTCTTAAAGATGTTAACCGAAGATTAACGAAATATCGAGATTATATAAAAATAAGAAATAAAAAAACTTTAAAACTTAATTAAATAGATTGTTCGAATAATATAAAAGGTTAAAAAACAAGTATGTATTAAGAAAAATTAGTCTTACTTCTATATTTATTTGACCTTTATTCAATTTTTTAATTATATTTCTTTTTTGAGTGATGGTCTTTTTTATGAAAAGTTTTTTTGATTATTCATTTTCAATATTTGGCTACCAAATAGCAGGAGTAGTGCTATTTCTCAGAAGATTTTGAAGAAGAACTAAAGAAATGTGTTCTAGGAATTATTTCACTTTTCCTAGGCTACTTCAAAAATAAATATTATAGTTTCTTTTCTTTCTTTCTTTCTTTCTTTCTTTTCTTATATATTATAGTTGAAAATATGACATAAACTTCAAAACTGAAAGATAATAATTCAAAAAAATCGATTTGTCTGGGCTAGCAATCGACAACAGGTGCTTCTGGTTGCAGAGCCAACACGCTAACTACTCAGCTATCAACACTCCCAGGTTAGGTTCGAAATACAAACGTAGTTCTTGCATTATTAAGCAAAATATCTCTTAATCAAATAATTATTTTAAAAAAGTATTTGTGATTTAAAAAAATTTTACAGTTTTGATAACTCAACCGTTGTTCCCATATTGGCAATCGCTGTAAAGTTGATTGGTAACTGCTGTATTGAGGAGAGTATTTTTTATTTCATGAAGGTTAAGTAATAATATTTTGTATGCTAATTGTAGTTTTTGTAAATCCAAAATATTTTTCTATTAATACTACTGTAAATATAGTCAAATAAAACCCGTCTACTTATCGATATTTTCAAATGTTTAGTCTAATAATTAACTACAATCCTATTAATTATTTTTAGCATAATTCATTCATGTTAGAATCATTATATATTTTACGTGTGCAAAAATTTTCCCTTTAAACACAATGATTTGTTTCCAGTTTTCCAGACTTTTATCACAAATGTAAAACTTACTTTTCTGCTTGATATATCAGTGCAATCAGAATACCTAAAGCCAAAATATGGTTGCGTAAAGTAATTAAAATGAAAAATACTCAATAATATTTATTACATAATTTTCTTGTCACGTACGAGTATAAGCTTATTGTTTATTAGCGCAGCAGCAGATTTCCTAGACAACGAAATACTATAAGTAGTACATGTTTGTTGTATAAATAACTCATACTCTTTGATTACACTGTGCGCCAAATAAACCTTTTTGCAAAAACATACGGACGTGGCAGTATATATGTTCGACTCTACTACCAAATGGTATTTAGTTTGGTGTCATCAGTTCTTGAACAATAACTAATTCTGCTCAACCGCATATGGGAACAATAATAATAAGAGTCGCCGATAAAATTTTTTTCAATTTTTAGCAAAAATATTATGTTTTTCATGCATTTTTAAAAAATTAAGAACAATTCTTTTACAATTTTAAAATAGCTTACAGTATCAATAGTACGATCAAGTTCCTCTGTAGTCCAGTAAGTTTATCATTATGGTGGTTCTAGGCTCGATTCTTATCAGAGCTTCAGGTATTTTTCACAACAACACGTGACAGTTTTGCTACAACAGATATCACAAAAACGACCACAATAAATTGGACGTATGGCATTTATATCCACTAACCAGCCTACCTTAACTATGATCAAATGCACACTACTCTGCTTTTTCGAAATCTAAGTATCCAAATATATTTTTTGTTCGTCAACAAATTTCCGCCAGTATAACATCGCGACACTCATTGTTAGTGAACAATTAGGAGTCTTTGTAAGTTATTTTAAAATAGTGGAGATAATTTTTTTCTTCCCATATCTTTTCAACAGTGTGCGAAAAACCTATTTTTTTCAAAAAATGTAAACAAAAGTATTTTCGATGGACATTTAGCAATATTATTACCATACACAGTTAAGCGGTATGACCACACTTGAATTAGCTCTTGTCCAAAAACTGATGACTTTTTCTTAGTGGGGTTCCAATGGTTTTCAGAATCTTCGGAGGGCCATAAAAAATTGGTCACCAAAATCGCCAAACTGAGTACAAGGTTTTACTACTCTATATTAGTGCCGTCAAACATATACTGGCATAACCCTGTGTTTTCTGCACTGTTGCACTGTGTTATAGTCGTCAAATTATTTTTAATTAAAATTTAATGAATAATTTTAGTCGGGTTGAGGTTTATGTTTAAATTCTCTATGGAGAGGAAAAACATAAAAAAGAAATTAAATTTAGTAATTGTTTTATACAAAAACAAAAGAAACCCATCCTCCCCATTTTTGTCTTCTTTGATAATTATCTCCTCAAACATTTTGTAACTTGACTCATGAAGTATAATAAATCTGAATATAATTAAAAAGTTAAAATTAAAGTCACGTCAGCCACCACATTGCGCAACTAACCCTCGATCTACGTAATAGTTTCTGTTGAATTCGTTTAAAATCCAATTTGTTTTATTATTTTGCAAATCGTTAAAAGGAATTAATTTAACTTTACAAACAAATCGTAAAAATAGTGTTTGCGGTGTGAACATTGAAATTTTTTTGTAAATTTATATAAATAGAAATTAACTGCCGTATTCATAAAAACATTTTCGGTTTATGAAAGTTTTAATTACTATACTTTGTATAGAAAAGTGTTATAAGACAGTAAAATTTTTTAAGAATATGCCAGTTATTCTTTTCGAAAATTTCATAGTTTAATAGACTGTAAATGAGCGAGAAGGTTTTAATCATAATATTAATATTCTTAACTATTATGATCTAAACATATGATTTGACACTAGTTGAACATTTATAGAATTACATTTTTAAAATAATAGCAACTTCAGCTTTTCTTGAAATAATTTTAATGCTAAATTCCGAACAAAATATAAAGTGATATCAAATATTATTTTTTTCTTGGACTAGTTTTTAGAAGATGCCCGCCCCTAAATATTCAATTCTTTACACCAGAACTAGTAAGAAAGGTATATTGTATACAAAAGGCCTGTGGTGCTATGATAGGATTATAAAAACCGTCATATAAGTACGTATGTACATACATTTTTTTTCTAGTTTTTTAATGAAATAAAAAAAAATAATCGTTAAATTAAATTAAAAGTATTTCTCAACAATTTTTTAAATATTGAATATAAAAAAACAATATCCAGATGTTCTGAAAATAATTTTAACGTTCCCACTGACAATTTCGCAAAGAATAAAAATAGCTTCAAAAATCAATGCAAAAATTTTAGTAACTAGGTTTCTTCACTTGTATAGCAAGAAAATAATGCTTTTCTGTATTATTGTTACGATACATTCCTGAGCGAAATCGATTTTGTATGAGATTGATTTTTATTTACATTTCGCATACGAAGCAAAAGCTGGATTTTGTCAGAATTTATAAAAGCTTAACCAAAAATATTCTATCCTATCGGTGTCAGATACTGTACTGTACTGTACAATATAATAAAATAAAATACTAGTGTATAATAAAAGCAATATTTCAGGTTAATATTTTTCATTCATATTTCATCCAACAAAACTATTATTGGTATTTTGTAAATTTATATGATGACGTCAATCATGGGATAGGTGTATACTTACTTGTTCAAAAATTATGTTTTGAGATTAAAGATATATTTCTCGTTATAAGATTGAAGGCGCTCATTAGTGAACTGAAAGTGATTGCTGTTATGAAATAGTATACCTGTAGCGAACTACACAATTCAGTTCTTATGACGTAATAAAGAAGTTTATCATCCATTTGCACTTATTCGGAATCAACTTTAGTTAATAATATTTGTTTCATTTAAAAAGACCAATGTTTATTTTTAAAATATTACCATACAATTAATAATAATACTTTGTTATTTATTTGTTTATTTTTATTCATTTATTCATTTCCTGTATAAGAAGACTGTGTCTTACGAGTACATTTATGATACAGCCATCCATTATGGTACAAAATATTTTACTTTAATCTAGAGTGACAAATATACATAATAAAATAATAATAACATAATCTTAATGGAAATATATACTATATCAATATGAATAAAAGATGTGAAAAATATGTACATATGTATATGAAACAATTAAATAAACTCAAAAAATTATTACAGTAACGAACTGTAGTTTATTCAGGAAGTATTTCACTCAGTCATTTTTTAAATGAATAAACACTTAAAGTTCTAAGCAATTTTATTTTTAAGTTATTTTATATTCACTTAAAAACATAATTGCTTGTTAATACGGATTTTTCAAAAATGTTCTTTGTAAAATTAATAAACAAAAGAAAAAAATTTCTAAGGTTTAAATCAGTTAATCAGTTGTTTTTACAGAACTTGTCCTTTGTTTTAAGTACTGTAAATAGTTAATTATTCTCAAATAGTTTATCGGAATATTTATATAAAGATGTGAAATTGCTAAGCTTTTTTAATTTATTTTGTTGGATGTTAATAAATGAATAAACAACAGACATAAATTAATAACTTAAAAAAAATATTTTTATGATTCTATTCGATTTAATTATTGATTCCATAATTAACCTATAAAAAAATCAGCTGTTTTTACGTAACTTTGTGTTTATTATTTTATAGCAAAAGTAGCAAAATCAAAGGAGAGATTAATTTTTACTGAAGTCGTTGCTTATTTATAAGTAAGTTAAAATAAACAAAATAAAGAAAATTAACGATTGTTTTTATGGGTTGAAATCATTTTATTTTTTATCATTATAAATTAAATGAACTCTTCGTTAAATTTAAATTATAAATAAGGAAACCGGTTTTTGACAGAATTTTCAGTTAATTGAAATTACAATTTCAATTAATTTTATATACCAAATATGTATTAAGAATGTAGAAATGTTTTGAAGTCCTTTTCTTGTTAAATTCGAGTAGAGTTTTGCAAAGATGTGCGACATGTGCATAAAACTGCCACTGATATTCTTGCCAATGATGTGGAGTTGACAGAAGAAACGTAATTTTTTGGTAAAAAAAAAATTTAAATTAAAATGAAGGCGAATTCATACTAAACTTTTTCTTTATCTGGAACCAACACTCAACAGATGGCCTTACACGTGCAGAGCTTTGTGCTGGAACTAGAGGAAAGGGATAGGAGACTGCTTTTTGCACGTTATTTGTTTTTATAGCAGTGTTGTAGCGTCTCTGATGTCAAGGAGACGTATTAAATTTTAGAGCTTCGTTTTTACTAGTCATTTTTAGTAATTATTTTAATTCGCTGCCGCTACTCAATACCTACGAAGGAGGGCGTTCTGATGTTTCTAAGGATTGGCTACAGCAGAAGTCGGTACAGTTCAGTGACCAATGACTATGCCTTCGCTACTGAACCCTTCCACAACAACTGACACAAAGCCACATAAATGCACATCAAAAAAATGTGGGATGTTTTTAGGGTTTAGTCTAAAACTGGGATTGAACCCAAGAAATAGTTGGTTTTGTAGTCAACCTCGGTCTTCGGTGATTCTTCTTTTGTTGTGTGTTGATATTATATTCACATTATATAAATGGTAATAAATTTTCTATTTGGAGAGTTAATAAGCCATATTTTAATAAATATGACTACTACAAATAAATGACAAATATATTCAGAATTCTGTTATTTTTTTGGTTTAAAATAAAAGAAAACACCATTTGGTTTTACGAAATTAAAAATTTCAAAAAAAAAAACAATTGAAAAAATCGGTTGATTTAAAAAAAATGTGCATAGTTGGGTTTTTAAATGAAAATACTTCTAAAGAAAATTAGGATCATATATAAAGAGAGATACCCAAAATAAATTCAGTAAATATGAATATACTATTGTTATAAAAAATAAGTCACTTAAATTAACCTACATAAATTTTTGTGTGTATGTAAGAGCGGGAATCTTTTGCAGACTTTACAAAAGAAGACCTCGTAGAGGTTATTGGAAAAAATTAAATTTTATCAAGGATTTCAATCCATGCACGTATATAACAATGTTGTTAGACAACATATTTAATACTCTTCTATTTGAAAATAATTCACATTCATATAATAAGCATGGAATCAAGTATGGCTTAGCAAGTAATTCCCACCTATTTAAAAGCGTGAAATATTGTGTAGATTAGATAGTTTGCATAGGAATAAGGAACTAGTTAAATGATATCCTCAGTGCAATTAAACTGCTGTTGAAACTTCCTTATGCCACGATTTTTCGCCCTATTAATAATTTCAATTCTCTAACCTTTAAGGATGGATTTTAAGACAATCCATTTGTCCATTTGCCCTATGTAAATTTATGCAAATCACTATTGAAATAGCATATGCCTGAAACAATATTCTGAAGTCTATTACTCTAACACGTTGACTTTACTTTTACTACTTACCACTTTTGTGGAGCTCAATCGGAGTATATCAGTGCTTGGAAAAGAACAAAAAATCAGTGTTGGCTTGCATGATAATTATAGCAATAATTAGAAGATGTTTATAAAACTAAAAATGAACAATTACAATAATTATAAAACAAAATAATCAAGAAAGACGTAAATGTTATGATATCGACATGCTCTCTGTGCGTGTTTACTTATGAATAGACTCGTAGTTGTGTCCCGCGAAGAAATTTCAATTACCGAAACCAAGTACGAGATAATCCGTAAGGCCCTTTTTTTACAAAAAAAAAAAAACTTTTTATGCTTTTTGATGGTTTTGATGAGTTTTGATTAAATCACATTGTCATTTTTCGACAGATTTCTGAAAATTGCCGTGACAGTCAACGTGTTGTATGTAAGTTGAACATCATGAGCAATTAAATAACGTGCTGATAGCTCAGTATTTAACTCGTTGGCTCTGCAACCATAATATCCACGGTTGAAGACCCGGTTCAAAGAAAAAAATTCAAAATTGTATCTGTGATAAAAGTGATTTCTTTCGTCAGTATTTGGGTAATAAAATGTCAGCGAATTAAAATTGCAAACAAATTTAAATTAAAAATTAATCTTTCAATATAACACCAGGGACGCAGGAACTCTACAATTATAGAATTAACAAACACTGCAACTGCAAAGTCGTGGAAGAATTAAGCTCTCTATATTCCTTCTTATTCTGCATGTTATTCCTGTACAACTAGATTCGATGCAAAATATTCCTTACGTGGAACACATCCCTGAGCACAGTTCTAAGAAACAAAGAAAATTTTACATTTAGAAAAATACTTTGGCAGATCTATTAATTTTATTTAATTTGCTTTCAGTACTACAAAAATATTTTTTTCTTTTTGAGGTATTACACCTGTGAGCATTCAGTAAAATATTTAATTTATCCTTTGAGTGGGAAATTATTCGCTGCTTTTGTATTTTCCTTTAAAACATCATATTTTCTTAGGTTTTTGTAGAAATACTACATTTCAATTTGCATCCTCCTGTACATCCAACTTGCGCTTTAACGCTTAATTAGTCACTTTAAGGGATCTGGGTACACAAGCCAAAAAAGGAAAAAGAAGTAAAAATAAACTAGGGCATCAAAACTAGAGTTATCGCACACTAATTTTACATATTTTCTTTTCATGGTAATCATTACAAAAGCAGTGTAGTTTTTTTGACTTTTAACGAAAATCATCATTAATCTTTTCCATTTTGTGCAAACTAAGAGCTAAACGAATGATTTCAAATTAACTGCCACAATGAAATGTAAAGAGATAAGGAGGGAGGCATAAACTAGAAATAAATATGAATGGAGAAAATCAAACAGGAAACGCACAATGATTAATGATCGCTAAAGCGTAAAAGCACACAAAAATTCAAAAATAATAACAAAGAAGCTCATAAAAGGGGTCAGTGATGTGAAAATTTTTCTTCATTACAACAATTTAGAGCATATTGAAATTAATTACGGAATGGTTTTTCTACCCTTTTTTAATTATTTCATTTGTACAAAAATTAATTCAAACGCTATACCTTTGCTTTTGATTAGGGTCACTTCATTAATGTTTCGCTGCATTATTGCAAAAATATAAAGTCAAGTGTAAAATTCATACGTACTCGCTGATATTAAGCTGAATAACAAATGAGAAGAATACCTCAAGGATTCAAGCAGAAGTGAGCTTTTAATGCTGCTGTGCGGGTAGAAAATTTAATAGATAAACATGAAGCAATACTACTGCTAAATATTTTAAAAAGTTTTACATCTACATTGAACTTTAAATTTTACTTCTTCTCGATTATAAACGATTGAGCAATTTAAAATTGACAATTTGATATTTCTCTCTCAATAATTTTAAATTCAAGGGACCAAAGAAAATAATAAAATAATCGAGACTCGAAATTATCAACTGTTTAATTGAAAAAAATGGCGATATTACGAGGTCAAATTAGAGAGTGCTGAAAAGCGAAACGTCGACAATGCACATAAACTAAAATTAATGATTACTGAAGAGTACTGAAGACTACATGTGTAATGGCATAAAAAAATAAAAAAATTAAAAAATAAAAAAACGTGTTCTACTCAACTGGTGTTGGAGATTAACTGCCAGGCCCACGATATCGAAAGAATTTTTTCATTAGTTTGATTACATTCAAAACAAAAACAATAAATCAGAATTTTCGCTGTGCTAATAGCGTCCTTCTACATCGGTATTTAAGCAATGAAAGGTCGGCGAGGTAAAATAACACAAGGCAGCAAAATGGTATAAATTTTGAAGGATTTTAAAACCACTTTTTTTAAACTTAACTACCAAAATCATTCTTATTTTAAATTCTATGGTAAAGTTTTTGTTAACAATTTTTTTTTTCTAAAATTTTCGTTTTTTGAAGAGGCTGCTTCATCTGGTCTTAACTTTGGAAAGACTTACTCAATCTAAAATAGAAAGCACCAAATAACTACCAGTTTTACTACTTAAGCTTAAATCATTACATCATTTTCAACAGTGCTTGTAAATATGCGATTAATTATAAATAAAAACGGAAAGCTTGCATCGATTTCTATTACACTACATTCGGTTTTTTCCAATTTTTTTTTTCAAAAAGCCCATTTTTACTGTTGGCCCGTGTTTTCTTCTGTTTAAACTCATCCATTTCAGGAAATGTCCTCCACGTATACAATGCATTCAGCGGCATTAGATGGAAAGAAATAGTGAGAGAAGCTACAGGTGGTGAAGAGATAGAAGGAAAGATTGCTATATTCTAGACCTACTCTGCAGTTGCGTCTTTTTTCATAATTTGTAAAGCAGAGTTGTTGCGTCTCTGTTGTTTTTTGACCCAAAAATTTTAACGTAAAAATATAATTACTCCACCGACTTCTTATTGATCAAATTCCGAATATACTGAAGAAGACTAACACGTTTACAGTATTTTTAAGTACTTTATGTTAAAAGCATATTGTGACACTATTTTTGCACCACCTATATACTTTTAAAATTTTTGTTTTAGCATTTTATAATTTGTTTCCATGCATACACATTATATGAGCATTTGTAAAGGATTATTATTTACAAAGCAGGGATATTAAAATATCAACCAAAATTACAGCTGCAAGATCTTCTTACAAAAAAGTCAAAAGAAAAATTTAAATAGAAAAATTCTTAAAAAAATATGCTCATTCTGTAAAACAAAAAAATTTCTTCATATTTTACTTTTCCTGTTAGTAACTCTTTTACTGTGAAAAGACTCAACGAAGGATAAATCTTTTTGGAGATTAAACACAAGTAAAGGAATAAGCAAACAAGAGAATATAAACAGAACATATAGAAAAGGATTATGAAATCAAAGGCCATGTTAGTTACACTTTTTCATCGTAAAAAAATAAACCGGTGAGTTTGCACTTGAAGTGAGCTCAGCCATTCATACATTTTATATTTGCTGCTTCAAGTCCATAATTCTTTCATTTTTACCAGTGTTGCACATCGTTAAGTTAAAAGCAAAACCGCGTAACTAACATTTTTACTTTTTTACAGGAGCAAGAAAAAACTTTTTTAATATAATACGCTTAATTGTTGTTACATTCTTTTAATTTTTAATATAGTTATATTTATTATACAAATCTGAAATACATCTTTCTGATTTGCACACATAAGTAATAAAAGAATCGACGATTCAATCAATTATTATATACTGACAAATATGCAAAACAGAATGAACATAATTTATACAAATGGAAAATTTACATTACTGAAACCGCGCAGTGCAAGTTATTACAACGTGAAAGCCAATGCGATTGTATAATGCAAGACCAATTATTCAACAAAATTACAACACCAAAAAATACACGCACTAAGTTATAAAATTCATTTGTCTGTGTATGTAAGAATAACACAGCGATATTAGTTTTTCTAACGATATAGAACACATTCACACCCTAGCTTTTGCAGTTTATGAACAAACTTTAACACTTCTCTGTAGTGTCATTATTAAACATATAATATATGACTAACACTCCCCTGATATAATGGGCCGTGTGAATAAAGCTTGTGCTGGTAATTTTGTAGTTTTAACTCCTATTGAGGTGAATAAAATATTCAGCTAGAATTGAGTACTGTGTATTAACTAGTCAAAGCTAGTTTTTCCAGCGTTGGTTTAAAAATGGTGTGAATAAAAACTAGCGATTGTTCAATATTACTAGTTTATGCTTTGATTTTTGTAAGCATATGATTGTGGCGCTGGAACTTTGCGTTTTTCTCCTTTATGTTAAAATAAGTGTTGTTTTATATATAATTTTATTTAAATATAAACATGGCTGCTTTTCTGCACGTTCGCCAAAGGAAAGGGTACCGCATGAGAACACATTCTCATACATCCGACTATTTGAATTTATACAGATTTCGGGAGGAAAACGTTAAATGGTTAGCGGAACACTTTTTAGAGGAAGGTCATGAAAGCAGAGGAGCAGCGCTGTCGCAAATTGAAATCATGTAAATTTTTGTCTGAAATTTTTTAAATAAAACTTTGTAAGTTTTCAGCATTTCAAAAAAAAATATGCACTGCCTTTGTCACCCATATGGTTATAATCAAAAATATAATTAAATAATTTTAACAATCTATTTTTTTAAGCTTTAAGGTTTTTTCTCTTTTTATTTATTATTTTTATATTTATTTTCGATATTTCGTTAACCTTCGGTTAACATCTTCAGGAAGTTTTTATTTTTAAAATTTTTTTCCCTTTTTTTGAAGTTAATATTAAATAATTTTTTTTTTATTAATTAATAAATTAAATAAAGCTTAAAAAAATAGATTATTAAAATAATAAAAAAGGTTAAAAAAAGTATTAAGAAAAATATAATTAAATAATATAAATAAAAAAAAATCCCTGAAATGTACTTATATTTTGGTTGTATTATAAAGCTTTTATAAAAAAAATAACAAATGACATTATATGACGTTTCCCACTATGGTTTTTTTTTTTAATTTAACGCGTAAATACTTTTTTGTGGATATTTATTTGGGTATTTATGAAATAAATTTAAATTTACCATTAAACGAGAACTGAATGCATATTCAAAAAATGTTCATTCATTCATATGTACTTCCTTTCGCCTACAAGCAGAATCCTTCAACACTTGCAAATATTTTTCTGACTCATTTTCTCCAGAAGTATAAGATCGCTTTTCTAAAATTAAAACATAAACCTTCATTTACTTTTACTTTTCTGTAGCATGACTGATTAATTATAAAATAAAACGAATTATTTAATGTCGAAATAAATTTACAATTCATACAATACAAATCCGGAAACATTATGCCAGGATTTAAAATCAAAAAAAGTGGTAACTCATAAATGATTTTTGCCAGCTGTTAAATTTGCCAGCTTTTGCTATCGCTTTTTAGCACTAGCTATGTAGCACTAGCAAAGAGTTATTCACACTTTTCCTAGTTTTAACTAGTAGCTTTAGCTAGTACTGAAAAGATAAAGCTAGTGCTACTACTTAGAACTTTATAGCATAAGCTACATTTTTATTCACTCTGCCCAATGTTAATATGAGACAAAAATACATTTAGAAGATAATTTCATGCTACATATTTCTCTACGAACAAGTTAAGTGAATTTAGAAGAGAGAGAGAGAGAGATAGAGATAACAAAATATGAGATATATGTAAGCTGCAGTCAACAATAAAAGAAACATGTAAAGAATAAAAAGATGTGTTGTATTTCTAGCTGCCACTGTCTACAAACGAGTCAATATATGTACAGTGGCCAAAAAAACTATTCGACATTGCAATTATATTCTTAAATTTCATTGAAAACGCTAGTATCCTTTTGTTTTTTATATGTATAAACGTGAGATCACATTGTATTATATGTATTTAATAATTTATGGTCCTAAAAATAATAAAAATTGCACATTTTTTAACTCATCTATCTGTTTGAACGAAAAAACAAAAATTGCAAAGCAAAAAAAGTATTCGACTGGCATTGTTTTTCCCTTATTTGATTGTGTATTTCTTATTACTTCATGTCATTGTTGGTAAAAATATCTCTATGTTTCTTGTTTATCATTTACAAGAACTTTTTTCTTATTTCTGTGCAATTGATCGCGATGATGGGACGTAAAGCGAAATAAACTTCTGTTGATGTAAAAAATTTAATAATACATCATTTTAAATTAGGAAAAACGGAAAGACAATATCAGAAATCGTTTAAAGGTCAAGAACTACTGTATATTACATTATAAAAAAGTACAAATCTAGTAAAACTGTGATAAACAAGGTAAGGATTGGGCGACCTTGCAAACTTACAGATTCAGATGAACGGCGAATCGTGCGTGAAGTAAGAAAAAATCCAAAAATTATTGCTAACACTTTAGCTAAAAACACTGAGGAACACTTAGGTATATCCGTTACACCTTAAACAATAAGGAACGTCTTAAAAAAGCACGATTTCCATGCACGATCAGCCAGGAAGAAGCCACACATTACTAAGAAAAATAGAAAGTTGAGATTAGATTTTGCGAAAGAGCATGTAAATAAGCCAATGGAGTTCTGGATGGATTTTATTTTTGCTGACGAAAGTTAATATAACCTTTTTCGATGTGATGGAAAAGTTCTGGTACATCGCAAGCCTAGCACAGAATTAGATGAAAGGAATATGGTACCAACTGTTAAACATGGTGGCTGTGGTGTTATGGTATGGGGATGTATGGCGGTATCAGGCGTGGGTAATATTGGGTTTATTGATAGGATTATGGATCACCGAAAGTACATTGACCTCCTAAAGCAAAATTTGAGGTCAAGTGCTGAAAAATTGGGTCTGGCAAATAGATTGCAGTTTTATCAAGATAATGATCCCAAACATTGTGCCACTAATACAAAGCTTTGGCTTTTATATAATTGTCCAAAATTAATAAAAACGCCGCCACAGTCCCCAGAGCTTAACCCTATTGAACATCTTTGGGGTCACTTGGAAAAAAAAATCTGAAAACGTGAATTTACGAACAAACACCAGATGAAAGTTATCCTGCAGGAGGAATGGAGCCAAATTGATCCAGAATATACCAAAACGTTGGTAAAATCTATGCCAGATCTTTTAAAAGAGGTTATACGTAGGCAAGAAAAAGCAACTCGCTACTGAAGTAGAAATAAGCTTGTATTTCAATTCATGTATTTTAAAAATGGTACCAATGTCGAATACTTTTTTTGCTTGTTTTTTGTTATTAATATTTTAATTCATGTGTTTTTTGCTTTTTTTACTTTGAGATCTCATTTTTTTTACTGAATATAACTTTGTGTTCCTTAATAAAGACTTTTATAAGTTTATTTTGTTAAAAACAACATTCCATATTTTTTTCTTGATAAATATATAAAGTTTATGGCCTATGTCGAATAGTTTTTTTGGCCACTGTATGTAATTTTTTTAAAGTATACAGAATTTAAAAAATTTGCGAAATTTTCTATACATTTTGCTGTTTAAAAATTTTAATAAGAAAACAAATAACGAATTCAGTGTGAACTGCATTAGTGTACATTTTTAATACGAAAATATTTTTTTTAGTAATTAAATTTAACTACCATTAAACTTGTCATTATTGTCAACAATTAACATTGTCACATTGTATGTACATATGTAAAAAAATTTCACTGGCTACTATGTATCGATTACTTTAATTAAAACTTTATATGAATAAAAATTTCATATTTTATTACTGCAATGCTGTTAAAAATAAATTAAATAAAAAGTATTTCCATTCATATTAATGCTACTAATAATTTTATTGAAATTATAAAGTAAAGTATATTTAAGGAAAAATTTAAGTTATTTAATATTTTGTACTTTCTTTGTATACGTAGAGTATGAAAAAAGATTTTTTATGAAATTGTACATATAATTTTTAATATTTTTAATATATAAAATTGACAAATATAAAACATCACCCATATTTTGTCAAACAAAAGCAATAACAGTTTGTTGGAATTCCTGTGTGTATTTGACAACTTTATGTACTATGTATGAAAGATGTTACATGCCAGAGCAAACTACCAATAATAGAAAAAAAAGTGATATTTGCACTATAGAGAAAAGTTATTACAAATATTTATTTTGCAATCAGGAAATTGAAGAATTATTTTCTATTTGTGTACAATTGTATTTTTTTTTATTCAGTACATATATTTCAACATTAAGCAACATTCATTCTTTAACCAATAAAATAGTTAAGTTATTGGCATTCATAAAATCTGACAAAGGCTTTAATAAAAAAATTTTCATACAAAACACAATTTTTATGAATATAGCAATAAAAATGTATACTTTAATTCCAAGTACTTCAATGTATACAAAACTGAAACTCCTATTATTGCTGTTTTTTTTTATATTAGATCATCCTAAGTTATGGAAAGCAGCATTAATTTATAGTTAGCAATTGTAAGATAACCAGAGCAGTAGAGGATTTCAATTCGTTAATTTTTGGTTTATAAGTAATTTTTTACACACACAGCATTACACACAACATTATATTTTTGGTTAAAAAAAAGTGGAAAAAGTAAGAAATAGAAAATTTTTATGATTTTGCGCTATGAACAACTGAAAATGGTAATTTATCAATATTTTCACGAAAAATTTGCACTTTCACAAGGCCAAAACTGCCTGAAGGAGCGTTCCAATGCTTTTGCGATGTACTAGAGAGTTCTTAACTATTGTCTTGGCTACAATTTTTGTCTTAGTATTGGATCGAAAATCAATGCTTCGCATGTGTAGGAGTCATCTCCTGAGTGCTGGTCCCATATAAAAAAAAAAAGAAAAATATTTATTCTTTTAAAGTGCATGCGTAAATTTTACGCTAGTGATCGTTCTAGCGTTAAAAAAAAAATAACAAATTTTCTTAAACTTTGTATTTTTTATGAAAAAATCGCAAACAAATTTCTTTTACCGTAAAATTGCTAAAAAAGAAAATAGTTAAAATTAAAGTGTCTAATAGCTCAACTAACTTTTCATCTGGCTGAACGGTATGAAAAATTAGTAAATTTAGTCAGAAAATAACTAAATTGGCATCACTGGTAGCAGCAGTGATTAAAACAAAACTTTTCTTTGTACTATCTGTATTTCAAAATTCACTTATCAAAATATTTCCGTTATTAAATTACGGTTTCAGAAATAAGTTATTTTAGCATTAATTCTTATTCCCACGACTCCCAGAATAAAATTAATTTTTGCTACTGCTTAGCTGAGAAGTTGCTTATTCACTTATTACACTAAATAAACTAAAGAAAATATTGAAAGAAGTAAGAATTTGATCACTGTCACAAATGCTTAAATATGTTACAGAGGTATGTATAAATGTAACGTATGTAGTAGTACACTGATTCCTAATTGAAATCGCATTTTCTTTGCGTTAATGAAGTGCATTCAATATTATTTTCATATAAATAAGTACATACATTTATATACATATAAATATGTGTGCACACGCATTATTTTATCTTATTACAACTTCATTTCGGTTCTTTATGCTCTATATTAATTGTAATTATATCATAAATTTAAATAAAAATGAAATGTTTTTGCTCATACGAAATCATATCATTTTGTTTTATATTAAAAAATTCGTTTAATATTGTTGTTCTATGGAGTTAAAAAAATCTACATAAATATCGATAAGATTTATGATAATGCTCTCTTTTAATTATTATTCATGAAAATTTTATTGAAAATGAAAAAATTAATGGGCAGTACGTTTGCTTGTACATATTGGAAGTGATATGATTTTCGACAAGACCACCAGTAGAATCATAATTGTTTTATATAAAATGAGATTTATAATGCATATGACATCGACGACTAGTAAATAAATAACAACTATAAAGTTTGTTCTTCCTACAATTGAACCCTAATAAATTGAGGTCAATTCATGAACAACGCATACAAAATTAAAATTTTAATATTTTACACTTTTCAGTTTCTTTCGAAGACGGCTAAATTTATTTTTCAAACATTTTTATGTTGACTTAACGAAAATTCGTATCCGTATGTTCGAACATTTGCCTATTTCGTGATATTCGTATTCGGCAAATTCAAACGAATATAAAACCTTCAAATTAATAAAATACATTAAGATCTCAATTGTGCAAACAACCATGACAAAGTGAAATTTATGTAAGAAACAAAAACAAATTTTCTAATATTTTAAAAATTGGTTTTTGTTTGTAAAAAAAATCTTTAAATTCTTGAAAGGCATACCATCGCCTGAATTTCTGTGCATGTGTTTGATGAGTGTTTAGTATGAAATATTTAAATGTATGAAAATTTGTTTTGTTTTTTTTTTCTTCGACCAGCACTCAGATGACTCCTACACATGCGATGCATTGTGCTGTAGTAGAAAGTAGTAGAAAGGGATAGTTATTGAAATGACAAGAAGTGAAGTTTCACTATCTTACAACTCCGTTTAGCACGGTTTTTGTTTTTATAGCAGTGTTGAAGGGCCTTTGATGTCAATTAGACGTATTAAATTTTTTAAGTTACGTTTGAGTAGCCATATTTAGTAGATATTTTAATTCGCGGGTGCTACACAATAACGACGAATGATGGTGTTCTGATGTGCCTGTCGATTGGTTACAGCTGAAGCCGGTACCGTTCAGTGACCAGTGACTATGCCTTCGCCACTGAAACCTTCCGAAAAAAACTGTAACAAAAACAGACTAATGAACATCAGAAAAGATCCGAGATATTTTTATCATTTAGTCTTGAAGTGGGTTTATAACCAGGAAATTTTTGGTCTTGTACTCATCGTGCAGACTACTTCAGCCATCGCCACTTTATACAAATTTCATGTGGCATGGTGATTTACAAAATTAGACATAAAATACATAAAATAAACCAAAACTATTAATTCATAATCATTTTTATTATTAAGAAAAATTCCTATTCGTAAAACAGAAAATATATAAAAAAAATCGGGAAGCAAATAAGACTTCGTATCATGTTGTATTAATAACGAAATCTTTGTACATGAAACTTAAACTTCACAAGTAGACGTTTTGAAGTTTTTTTTGTCTTCAAGTCTATTACCATGTTGTGCATAAGCCTTTAACCACTAACACCGTTTACTGAAAGTCATCAAAAAAGTCTAGTTAATATAAATTCTGTGTTTACCGCACTAAAACAATCAATCCCTAAACTTATTTAAAATAAAATTGTTTAACACACAGTACCTTCATTACGCTAGTTTCAGAGAAATAATAATTTCCAATAATATTTTCGTGAGAACAGAAAAAAAATCACCTAATTATGGTAAAAAAAATAAATAACTAAATAAAAGAAAATATATAATATAAGTAAAAGCAAATAAATAAAATTTTAAAGTTGTCTGCTAAGTATTAAAAATATTTTAATTGCGTTTGCATTTTGTTTTTCGTGAAAACCGTCTTTTGACGGTGCTAATTGCTAATCTGGAAAAATTTTCGATATAACGTATTTGTAAGAGATTCAAAAATAATCTTTACAACATTAATATTCATTATTTTTAGACGGAAAGAATGAACTGAAAGTGTGAATTTCTGCTGCAAGAGTCAAATCTGTTGAAAGGAAATCAATCCGATCAATCTTGTAGCGAGCTTCAAATACGATCAAATAAATTATTTTCTTGAATAAGAATAACAAAAATTACGTGATTTGTTAAATCTGATACACATTCTTTTTGTACAAAATTCAAAATTCATTAATGTCTGTATACGATTATTTACAGACGATATTATGTTTTTCTCATCTGGTGCTACGAAAAGAACTTTTCGGCAGACGGACATGAATTCGAAGTGCATACTAAACCCAAAACAATTCATGTTTTATTTTTAGTACTTAAAGGGTTAAATAAGCTCACGCTTGCTTGGAGTACTTGTTTGTTGAGTCACTAACTATTGCTTTGCTTTAGGTAAAAGAAGCTCGTATTTTTCCTTATTTACTTTCCACCATATCAGTGCGTCTGCCTCTCATTTTTCCGCTAAATATTTCTCGATAGTTTTTTTAATTAAAGAATGAGCATAATCTAAGAAACAAAGCTGTGAAAATTTCAGCAGTGGCTTTCAGGAGTGAAACTGATAATATCCAATTCAGCAAAAGGCAGATATTTTTTAATTGCCAAAAAAAGTATTCTCGAATATTAAGAATTAGCATTGCAAATGAAATTGAGAATTTCTATTTCAAATTCAGAAAATTCTAAAAGACATTGAGAATTTCAAATTGCAATTGGAAAAATTCCAAATAAAATTGTAAAATTTAAATAATTTTTTAAAGTGCCTTGTGCATACACGTAATAATGTTATAGGTTATAAATTCTGATTTTGGCGTTTTGAGGTATTACAATAATTAATAGTTAATTACTTTTTCACATTGAGTATATTGTTATTTATAGTGGCCGACAGACATATCATTCAACTCCTTAAGAATTTTCTCAATTTCATTTAATATTTTCTCAAGTTCGTTCAGAATTTTCACAATTTCATTTGAGTTTTCCCAATTTCACTTAAAATTCTCAATTTTTTTGGAATTTTAACAATTTCATATTTAAATTGTCAATTTCATTTTGAATTTCCTCAATTTGAAATCATAATCCTCTATTTCATTTGGAATTTTCTCAATATTACTTAGAAAGTTCTCAATTTTAAAGAAAAATGGTGTAATGCACACATCCTTATGTACATAGAAAGAAAATGTTAACACCGTATGTATTATACTATATTCTAACGTATTATACTTTTTAAATTTCAATATTACTCATACGTCAGACTTTGTATTCAAAAGAGTTCTGCCCTTTTTATGAATTTCGAAAGAGAATGCTTGTACTCGGAGCGTATGGGCAATACAAAAGCAAATTTTGTAACAGCTCACATATTCATACTCACATTACTCACATTGCATACTTTTCGGGGGTATTAGTGAATAGATCAGCATTTGATTAAATTTATAGGTAGATGTAGATGTAGGAGAGATATTTAATACGCATTCGCAAGCACTATTTTTAATCACTTTATGTTTATGAAATTTTCAACTGAATAACAACTAAAACAACAACTTTCAGATAATGCGATTAGAATTTATATTCAGTTAGTAGTTGCTGGAGGGATTATTTCTATTGTTTCGAGAAGGCTTTAAGATTTTTATTAGTATTTGTTTCATGGCTCCAACAACGTTATTTAATATTCACTGTTGACTGAACTTTCTTTTACAAAGTAATCGATGAGGAAAATACAGTCAAATACATATCAAATGCGGACACCAAAGTCTTGGCCTGTGTATTTTGTTGAAATTGCAAATTATTTGTATTTATTGTGTCTAGTCTCTAAAGTTAGTTAAATGTGTTTGTATTCAATATGATTCTCTAAAACATTCCCTAAAATAAAAGTGAAATGAGTCCTACATTACAATTGCAGATAATTTTATGTGTTCAACATTCCGCAGATCTAACTTCCTGATATTTTAATACAACATAAATATGTATATATTCACACTGATTCACGAGAGTTTGTAGTTCATTCCCATTTGGTTTTGGTTAATTTTTTTTGCGCAATAAAAATAAAGTAATAAATTAATTGTGAAGTTTTGCCTTGAATTACTACCAAAGAATGATCTTTGAATTTGTAAAAATTAACAAAAAAAAAAATCATACATGGAAAATGTTGTAGAAAAAGAGTACAGTGATTAAATATTTTTTGGAATGAACTGCATTGTAGCATAATTTTGAGATTATTCTGAGGTAATTGTAATTTTTCACATCATGATGATGTTCTGATAGCAAAAGATTCTAACTAACTTTACGTAAAAGTTTTCAAATACCTTTTTGTTGCTATTTTAAAGGTATCTAATTATTTTCTGTGTGTGTGTGTATGATTAGGGTAAGCAATTGACTCAAATGCCGTGGTGATGACAACGTTATCTTACTATTTTCATAACAACAACTACTCGTTTACATTATACCATTAACGTTTTTATATTTACCAAAGAGCTATATACTATAGAATACCTTTTCAATAATTTAACTTTGGTTTTTGTCATTTAATTTTAAACATTTTGTGTTAACGCTATTTTAAAATATGAACAGTTACTATCGATACTATTTTGTTTCGATGTTTCTGTTAAGGTAATTGTAAATATAGTGATAGTTTAAACACAACTGAATGATACGCACATATAAACAGTGACCAAGTAAACATATTAAAATACATTTTTTGGAGGGCAGCTAAACTTACAAGAACGTATTTCCGTTGCAATATATATTTATCAGTTGTGGTTCGATTATTCAAACAAAAAGCTGCGTTTTTTTAGTGAAAGTATCTGGAAGTCTCTTCTAAGGCACAGTTCTTCTAAATTATAGAGTTTTCAAAAACAGCCATCAGACCAGAAACAATTTTTTTACTATGAATTATAAAAATTTGCTAATAAATAATACAGTTAAAAATTTAAGTAGATGCCTTACTCGTTTTTTTTTAGAAAATATGAAGATTAAATCTAATTATTTTTACTCCCAAAAGAGACAGCCTTACGTAAAGCGATTGACTTTACTTTATGTTATATATAAATAAATATATATATATGAAATTTGGGTGAAGTTTTTATTATTTGTTCTCTTATTACGTCAGTTCCTCGTGAAAATTATCCAGTTTAATAAATTGAAATATTTTATAACTACATTTGTCATACTGTGAGTAAAAATAAAAAATTTAATTTTAGTTATTTTTTTATGTTTGTCAAAGCGGAAGTAACAATATTTTCCGTTGCATGTCGGTGCAAAATAAGTTGCAAATTTTAAATAGAACATCCTTTTACAAAGAAATGTGGTTTGCGCAAAATAGTTTACCCGCAAGCAAATGAGAAAATTTCAAATCAAGAGAGGAGAAGCCTATAATAAAGAGACAGCATAACAATTTAAAAAAATATATATAATTTTTTTATTTACGCTGTTTATTAAATAAACTGAAAAAATTAACTTTATTTGAACGAAAAAAGCATCAGCATAATTCAATCGCTATACAAGTGGATTATCAGATAGATTGCATTATTTTATATTGTCATCCATTTTATATTGTTTGCAAATCACCCTGCCTTTATGCTACCATGTGCGCACTGAGTAAATAGTGCATTGACTTTACAATCATAAAATCGTGGGTTCAATTTCCCTTACAGTCAAATATTTTTTTATGTACATTAGTGTCTATGCGTCGCTACTTAAGCAATAAAAAGTCGGGGAAGTAAAACAATAAATAAAATTGCTGGCTCTTAACTCAAGAAGTAATGCATCACTATAAAATCAACGACATAGCAACGAATTAGTTTAGAAATTCTTTCTGCAGAATTGTGCAAGAATTAAGCTCTATACTAATCACTTGTCTCTTCTCTTCTACGGTATACCTTTGCAATTATTTGCGGTGCAGTGCATGTCACTGGCTCCCAAATGTACACAAGCTATTTTGTATAGTAATATTATTATTGATTTTAAATTTTCACAATGCCCAAATTTCACTACTTGCAAAATAAATCTCATAATTTATTAATGTTATTTAATTTGTTTATTTTTGGGGTCAGTGTTGTGCACATAAAGGATACAGTACACACATACATATATATATACAACACTTGTGAGCAATTGAATATTTACCACGCCATATATTTAGAAGAATATAATTACCATGGTATTACTGACATCAATTCTTTTAATAATTGAAAAAAATTCTATTTTATTATCATCACAATTATAAATTGTTGCCGAACTGATTAGAGTAAAATTTGATTTTACTCGGTTTCGATACTTCCAGTTGAAAAGGTTCAAAGGAAAAAATTACAATAATTTTATACATACTGAAGAAGGTGGTGATGGTTGAGTAATTAGCGTGTTTACTTGCAACCAGAAGGACCCGGTCAAGTCGAACATTTGTTCTGATTTTTCTGTGTTACAACATCCTCCTTTGTGGGTACATGAGCAATAAAATGTCGGGGAAGTAACGTAAATAAACTGGTTTTCATTACCGCAACTTTGTTTTACAATTAACACGCATCATACTATCAGCTTCACCATCTGTCTATTGTCTAGCTGTATCTAGTTCCAGTACAATGTATTGTATACGTAGGCGAATCCCCTGAGTACCGATCCGAGACAACAAAGTTCTTATTTTTAGTTGCAATGCTGTTTTATTTTATAATCAAGCTGAGAGTTAGAGTGTTGGAATCAGCACTCAGGGTATAAGCTTACAACTCTCTTTTTGCACGTTTTTTGTTTTTTTTTATAGAAGTTTTGCAGCGCCTGACAAAAACTGATAAAAAGACACACTAGGTTAAGTTAGGTCGGCAGGTTGCTGGATGTAAAGGTAAACACAGGTCCCAGCCCATTTGGGTTCAATTTATTATGGTCCCTCTGTGATACCTGTTGTGAAAAAAACTTTCCGTTGTTGTAGGGTCTCTGCTAGGAATCGAACCTAGAAACCCCAACTGATAAACTACCACACTACTCAGTAGACTACCGGGGCACCCTAAAGACACACTAATGCACTTCCGGAAAAAATGTGAAATGTTTCAATGAGTTAGTCTGAAACTGGGCTCGAATTCAGGACTTTCTGGTTTTGTAGACAACGTGCAGACTACTTCCTCCATCGCCAGCCTCTTTATCAAGCTGAGATCGATATGAGAGTAAAGTTAGCAATTTATTGAAATGTTTATCCATAGTAAATCGCCAATATATAAATGATAATGTACAAGTGATAAAATGATGATCCTTAACAAACAATAGCCATTCTGTATTGTTCCTTTTCTTATAAAAAAATTATTTAAGTTATGTAACTTTTTTTCATTTATTCAACGCGAGTCCCAATGAATTGCGGCTATTTATTTAAACTAGTCTGTAAATATATTTCAGTTGGTTAAAGGTCTACTGACGATCTGGGTAGTACCACCATATAATAGAAATAAATAAATAAAACTCTTGTTAACTTTAAGCTATTCACTTAAGCAAGAGTATGTTGTTATCAATTGTGAGTAATTTCTATAATAATTGTTTACAATTTCATAAGAAAGGAACATTCTTTGTTCATATATTGTATATTAAAAACATGATTTGAGACGACTTAATTGTCCTTAGCAAATAAACTTGTCTCAAATTGGAAAACGTAATAATTTTTTTCTGAATATTTTAAACAAGCAATTTGCCAAATATGAAAAATTATTTATTTCCATTCACAATTTTTGACTTATTCGTTTTCATAGTAAAAATATGATGTGCAGCATTTTTATTTAATTTTTGTGTAGAGTGAACGATGTGCGTTGTAATCGACTAAAACGCTGTTTATTTATCTTTCTTTGTTCTAATAACAACAACCGCTTAGCATGAAATTGTTTATCTGCAATAAATACATTGTTAATTAGTTTTAGCATTTCTAAATAAATGAACGCATATAATTAATATCTACTTTGGTTGATTGTAAATTTGAATTCGCCTGAATCATTCAAGCAAAAACAATTTAAATCAAAATGTTGGTTTTAAATTATAATAATTAAATTAAATAACTTAGAAGAGATGTAATTGCTTAATTACCGTTTAAGGCAGAGTAGTTCTGTAAATGCATGAAAAAACATGATTTTAGTTCGCCATATCTTCATTGGCAGCTGTGTACATTTGCAGTTTCTCTCCAACAGTCAAGAATGATGCCCTTTTAAGGTTTGTATAAATAAAAATTTCATTCTAAAATGTTTTTAAAATCTATCAACTGTTTTAATTCGAATCTCATATTATGCAATTAATTAATTTCATTTTTAAAGCGGCTAATGATTGATAATTTGCAAGCAATCAAACTTACTTGTGACAGTACTCATGGACCGGCACTCAGGCGATGATCCCTACATATACAATGCATCATGCTGGAACTAGGAATTTAGATAATGTGAAGGAAGATAGAGGGAGTAGTGTTTATGGAAATTTGATTACAATCTTCCCACGTTAAAAGTGAGAGTAAAGACCTTTGTAGAGAGTTTGTTCAACAGACGCGCTGATCGGCTGATCGCTGATCGGCTGATCGCTGATCGGCTGATCGCTGATCGCTGATCGCCGTTAATGGTGAACGTGTTGTGCGCAGGAATGAGCGGATTTCGGGAACAAGTTCACATCCCATTATAGTAACGATATAACAACGAAACAAACCCAGATTGCGAGGATGCTCAAGAGAGTCAATATAGTTGGCTCCCATACCGTTCACAATGAGTTTCTTGGCCCTGTCCTGTACACAGTCGAGTAAACGGCCCATACATGGGAGTTCTTTTCCATCTTCGATCGGTTGGAAGCGATATAAATAGTAAGCAGATCAGATGGTGTGAATCATGTCTTGCACCGTCTGAGACCTGTCATGAAATAAATTGAAATAAATTTTCTTTTAAAAAGAAATGTTTCTGTTAAACATAATTTGGAAAAGTTTATAGATTTTTTTCTTTGTGCACGTTTTTTTTTTTCTTTACAAATAAAATTTTTACCCACTCCATTTGGAAATGAAGTTACCAAACTTCATTATTTAGCGAAAGTAATTAAATCTACTCTATGTTCAAGACTCTACCACTGCTGCTACGTTGTTTTGTTGGTGGCAGCCACAAACAAAACGTTGTTCGTTAATTAGAATACATCAAGTTGAAGTGGAAACAAAATGCGGACAATTTAGTAACAATTAATTTTAAAATAAATCATTCGATACCGCTTTAGCCTTGAAGGCGAACTCTGTTTTGTTGCTATTGTAAATACAGTCGAAGTTCTCTATAACGTAACAGTTGGCGACCGTCAAATTTCCACGTTATAGAGCAAATTCGTTATAGAAAGACTGCAGAAAATTTTTACTACATTTTTTTTATATAGAAAATATATTTATTAAGACAAAATAAATTGTTTTTACATGAACACATTAATTTTGTTTTTATTAATACATACATATGTGACTAAATTGATGCAAAAAATCTATTGCTAAAAACTTCGCAATAGAGAGATTATTTAGTGTGAAAAATTCTATTTAGGTCTTAAAAAATTGTATGTTACAGAGAGAACTTCGCTATAGGGAAGTTCGTTATAGGGAGATCAAAATGTATGAAAATACTCACAAAAATGTTGAGTTCACGAATTTTATTTGTTATAGAGAAGATTTCGTTATAGAGAAGTTCGCTATAGAGAAGTTCATCTGTAATTTTAAAAGCAAACATTTATGGAAAATTTAATGGTGTACTTTATAACAAAGGCACAATAGTATTGTTTTGCATTATTTTAATTAATTATTTTTATTGTTTATTACACAGTGTATACAGGCACAAAAGTAATATCATAATGTCAGGTGGCGCCAAATGACACTGTGGTTTCACATTTATGATGTATGTACGAATATATAAAGAGACTTGGTTGGTAATAACGCATGGAGCGATACGCTGCACAAGAACATGGAATTGTTATTTTAATGAGATACAACAAATCCCTTTTCCGCTTAATTGGGTTCGTTTCTCTAGGACACAGAGAATTCACAAGAAATGCACAGCCATTACTTACCCTCATAGTGGTTGCTTTCTGCGGCATTTGTGTTGAAAAAATTAATTTGTTATTTATTGTTTTTTTAACGTCAACCATAATCATAATGATAACAAAACTGAAAAGTCATATGCTAAAGGAGTTTCTTCTGCAGCAAGTGTCTGCACTGGATCTCGATCTTTCTTGGTTACAACATGCGAGAGGAATCGCTCATTTAATTTTTACTAAATAAAGTCATCAATTTCACACTTACAAATAAACTTTTTGTGCATCCACTGCGTCGTTTCCGTAACTTGTGATTAAAACCATTATAATCGGATAATCATTTCACAGTGCAATTTATATAAAAACTAAAATATACTAAACAAAAATTCGAAAACTTAAGCTTTATTTCTCACTCATACTGTATTTCAAAGAATGCTAATAATTTTTTCATTTAAAAATTATATCACAAGCGTTACAAAAACCAGGCACAGATCTCTTTTTTTCAATTAAATCAAAATGGCAGCCCGTTCAAGTTATGGCATTTCATTTGCGCCTCCTTGTACTTATTTTGGTGTGTAACGCTTTCTGCTATCTGCAACAATGCAACAACAACACAATGCATCGCATATATAGAGGTCATCTTCTGAGTGTTGGTCCAAGATAAAAAAATTCAAATTCGTATTATCGAGTACACCAGAAAATTAACTTAAAATTCATTTTTTTTTTAACTTTTTACTTAATTAATAAGCTCGATGTCGTTATTCTTTTAGAAGTATATTACTTGTAACTTTTTCGATATTTCGTTAACAGTTTGTTAACGTCTTTAGCAAATAAATGATATAAAATTTAAAATATTTGCAATTCCATTTCATATTAAAGGAGTATTAAATAAAATAAAAATTTAAATCAAATACATAAACAATGGTATTTTTCATGTAAAAAACGGTATTTGATTGCACTTATGTGTCTCATTCTTCAGACTTTTAGTTCTTTAAAATTAGTTTTACAATTAAATTTGTTGCGGGGTAAAATTACCCTTCGATTGTAGACTTTTATAATTTTTTTATATTAAATTCGGCAGCAAATTTATATTTTACAACACTTCTTTATTTCGGTTAATTATTTCCATTATAATTGTATGATTTTTACTGCTGATATTAAAGTTGATTTATTTCTATAAAAAATATTTTAATAAACTGGTTTTTAATTAATGTGGCTGAATATCGTTTAGATTGTATTTTAACCGCAGACATTGAACAAAATATTAACTGTTTTTAAATTTTACTTAAATTTTTTGTTTTAAAATTTATAATGAAGTAAATAAATGAATGCAACAAATTCAGTAATTGAGTGATATGATTAAATTGTTGGTATTGTTATTTCTTTTTATAACAAAATAAAATACAAAAATAAAAAGTTGAAAGTGAATGGCGTATAAATTTTGTAGTACAATGTTTCCCTTCCTAGCAAATTATTGTGGTGAATTAATGAAGCAAATCTCGTTTACTTTAAATTTTTGATATGTATGTAAAGCTCTTTGGGAATTATAATTAACAAATACTTTAACATTCTCACTTTTCAAGGAAAGATGAACTTCAAGGTCTTTGTGTTTAAGCAGCAAAGACGCTATTTGCGGGGAGTAGAGTAATCAATTCTATCGAAACGCTGAAGTATTGTCGGAATGTGGCGTGTATCTCGCTTTTTTATTACTTTTTCATGGGAAAATAGTATAATCACATTAGGGAAATCGTTCCGAAACTCTAATTTTGACAAAGTATAAGATTGCCATTAACATGGCCCTTTTTTTTTTTTGGTTTATTTTGAACCAGCACTCAGGAGATGACCCTACATATGCAGTGCATTGTGCTTTTTGCACGTTATTTATTTTTATAAGAGTGTTGTAGCGTGTCTAATGACAAGGACGCGTATTAAATTTTGAAACATCGTTTTTAGTAGCCATTTCTAGCAATTATTTTACTTCGCCGGTGCTATGCAATACCGACGAAGGAAAGCGTACTGATGTGCCTTTGGATTGGTTACAGCTGAAGCCGTTACTGATCAGTGACCAGTGACTATGCCTTCGCCAATGAAACCTTGCGACAACAACTGACACAAAGCCACACAAAATGCACATCAGAGAAAATGCAAGATATTTTTATGAGTTTGAATCCGTAGTTGAACCCAGGAAAAATGTTTCGTTTTGTAGTCAACGTGCAGACTACTTCGACCATCGCCACCCATATTGAATCGTTTTGTTTTGAATACGGAACGGTAACAGAGGTGTATTGAAGTACTGTAACTGTTTCTAATGGAAGTTCTATCGCTTTGTTTTCTTACTTATTTACTTACTTTTTTTCACTTTTTTTTCTATTTATAATTTTCTGTGCTTTTTTCTCTTCAATTATATACTGGTTATATTCTCACTGTAAATACATATGGGTATACTTATGTGTATACTATATATTAATGTTAATTACTGTAGTAAATGTACTAAATAATCATATAGAGCCAAACAAGTGGGCTCGATGGGAAACTATGAATTATTAAATAAATAAATAAAAAAAAATTCAAGTTAATAATCTCTTGTTGATCAGGTGCGATTTATTTAATTTTTGATAGATGGATTGACAAAGAAATTTGCTTTTTATTTCGCATTACATATGGTTGCAGAAAGAAAAACTTGATTGGAATTTTACCACACACTTTATATAATCACATATGATTATAAAACAGTAAAAAAAAATCCAATCATCAAGTGGAAAAATCCATTAAGTTCACGTTTTATTTTTATTCTGTCAAATATTTTCTAATGCATGTGTAATGTCCATGTTATGAATTATATATTTATTTGTGCTAAAAAATAACATATTTTTTAAAAATTTTGTTCATAAATATTTCATTTGGAATATTTTGCAATAATCGATTGGCATAAAAAATAAAATGCTGTCCATCCAATATCCTTATGCGGAGGACTAAGACAATTTTGTGGCACATTTCAATTCACTACATCTTCGACATCTTGAAAATGAGAAATTTTAAAGTAATATTACAAAAATTTCAATTGGGGCACAAAAGTATTTGTCACAAATTTTGTATTTTATAAAAAAACTTTGTGTGTATTTTGGAGCAATAAATACCATAAAGTATATTTTCCAATAAATTTTATTTAAGACTTCTTTTAATATTTCGTTTTTCTAAATAAATCTTCTTCTTAATTAAAGAGGAATTAAAAATTTGGTATTCATCATTAATTTAAAGCAATTTATTTATGACAAGGATCAAAATATTAAATTTTAAATTTCCTTCTGTTCAAGGCACATTACAGCTTGAAGTCGTAATAAAAATTACAAACTTGTTTATGTTTTTAGACTACGAACATACACACCCTTAAAAACAGCTAAGAAATATATACGCACATATAAACAGAGTAAAGCCGAAGGAAATAATTTGACAGCAAGCTGTTTTATTACCTGGGCACTTGCAGAGACCTTATAAATGGCACTTGCGTCTAAATTTATATATTTTAAATCAAAATAATTTGATTATCACCTGAAAATACAAAAGAATTGCGTCATATGTGAGATACTAAATAAATGTGTTGATTATAACAGCTGCGATCTTTCATAATTTCAATGAGAGAATATTTAACAAGCATGAGCGGAGATAGCGAAAACACTGCCTTATTAAAAGGCGCAATTACAGCAAAAATATATCAAAATTTAGAAGTCCTAAATTTCTGTTGTGAATCTATGCATTATTTGTTATTATTTCCAGGTATTATTTATATAAAGTGTCCCAGTCTATGGTCTAGTGTCTATGGTCTGCTGGTTTGAGCTACTGAGTAGATTCGATTTTATGCGCATGAAGGTAGATTTCCTTTGTCAAAATTCCCTGTGTAATGCTTCGTAAAATTTTAAGTTGTTGAGAACGATGCTGAATTGATGTTTTCGGGGACACTCTTGTTTACAGCAGCAATACAATTTCTTACAACTGTGTTACCAATTTTCGAATATTTGACACATTAGACGCCCTTTCTCGACTAAATATTCTTCGAATTTTTCTCACCTTTTTTGTCTTCGACCAACACTTGCGAGTAACCGCTCCACATGCGGTGCATTTTGCTGGAAAGGATTGTTAGAGAAATGCTTTTGCATATTCTTTGCTTTAGAGCAGTGTTAAATTTTTGAAGCATCGTTTCTAGTAACCATTTTGAGTAAGCATTTTACTTCGCTGATGCTACACAATAAAGCGCTCTATTTTTAATAATCAAAATAACCCACTTGCACAAAAAAATGACAATCAAAATTTTAAATATATAAACCAAAAAGTTATTAAATTTGTAAACCATGGTGACGGCTCTATTTCCATGGTAAATTTTTATTCATGAAGTTTTTCTATATTGTTGTGAAATTAACTTCTGAAAACTTCTTACATTTTTTCATGAATATTTTTATTTAAGTATTAATTTTTTAAACGTACTATCGCTTACTATTTTTCATGTGCTCAAATAGACAAATTAGTACCAAGAGAAATATGTAAAAAAAACGCATAAAAAACAGAATTCATGAAATTTTTCTACCTTCTTCCTTCTCAACCCCGCTCAACGACAAAAAATTTATTTTATTCATCGTCTAAATTGAGTGTTAGAAGAAAATTAATTTTATTTTTTTTAGTTTAACCATAGAAAACTGAATTTTTTTTAAACTAAACGTCGCGTCTTATGTTACTTTTTAAATTTCATATGTTTTTTTTTAATTTTCATGTTTCCTTTATTAAAAAAAACAGTTTGTATTTAATTATAAACCAAAAATTTTATTTATTAAATTGTTTTCAAAAGTCATTAAAACCTAAATGGAAAACACCTTAATAAAAAAAAATATAATTACTCTTTAAAATAAAAAACTAAATTCACATTTTTCTTATTGCTTTTTGTACCACGTTTCATTAAAAGAAACCAGTCTTAACCTAACATTTATATTTTGCTTTGTACATGAAAACTAGTTCAACACTTTTTTCTTATATCACATTGATAGCAATTTGGAGATCGATGTTAAAAATTTAACATTAAATACATAAAATTCAATTTTATATCAAAATTAAGGTTTTATCGCGTTAAAAGGGTTAATGCAGCAAAATTCAATATTTTCTTACAAAGCTAGATTAATGTAAAATTAACAAAGAATCGAGTAAAATGTACTTTGAGTAATGTTAAATAAATAAATGACAAATTATAAATCAAACTTTCATCAGCTTGAAGCCACTTTAAAAATTGTTTTATGTTCGTATAGTCGTAATTCCGAGAAACTTTTTTGGAGTTTTTATTTAAACATGTGAGATATCTTAACGTTTTGAAGAATTCGGTTGAATGTCTACTGATGAACATTACACGGTAATTCAACTTATCATTATTATAATCATTACTAATCAAAATAGTTTTAACATAATCATTATTTTAATTTTGAATTAATTTAATGTCTTTTTTCTCATGTGCATTAGTGTGTCTTTGTGGCAGTTGTCAAAACATAACATGTTTCCTTCAAATCAGAAGCGATACAAAACTGCTATAATCAAAAAACGAAGTTTTAAGACAATGAATTTTTATCTCCTGTGGTTTCTCTAGCTATGCCTTTCTTCTAGTTCAAGCACAATGCATCTCATGTGTAGAGGTCATCTCGTGTTGCACTAAGATGAATTTGGTATAAAGCAAAATCATCACGGAAAAATTTAAAATTAACCATGTTATTACGTTTTTCACTTGATTGTTTTCTATGGGGTATTTTTATTTTTTATAATTTTCTGCAATACCTGCATATATTTACCTGACAAACTGTACACGTGTACGTAATTGTCTTTTCTAGACTAAATTAAATTATTTATATACATACATACATATATTAATTTTATTTGCTACACCATTTATAAGTAAGTATTCGAAAGCTTTCTGAATGTATAGTTTCTCTCATTGTACTCGCAATACATGTGGCAAGAACGGCAGCTTTCAATAGTCTTCCAATCTCCACTTTTTTTGTAAAATGCCTTTTTTTGTAGAAAATATTACATTCACTGCGCCGAATCTTATTAAAAACATTTATTGTTGGGTTCGTTGTATTCTGATTCTGTGTTGAGAAATTTGGGGATAATTAACCAGAGTAAAGTAATATTGTATTTACGCAAGCAAATCCTCATTATCAAAGGACATGTTTTCGTTTGTATAACAACCATGTAAACTAGAATTTCTGAAAGAATTCCGATACTCAATGACGGAACATAATAATGCACTTTCTTCATACTTTATCCTTATGCTTCCATTATATTCCTTTTATTATTTATTAAACCATTTGAGGTTTAAAGGTGGACATGGACTCTTTGTCCACTTATTTTGTATTATATTACAAAAATTCACAGAGAATATGTGTGTGTAAATATTAAACTATTGTCAGTGTTTGTTTATTTGACAAAATTAATATATCAATATAACTCCAGGAGAACAAAGATATGCTTATATATTTTAAGGTGATTATTTAAGGATATGTAGGTAATGTAATGTTATGTTCGACTTTAGTCTAAGAAAATTGATCAACCGTTTTTGCATAATGTCATTAAGATTTATGTATGCTCGGGTAGTTAAAAAAAAAATTATCGAGATAATAAGAATTGAAAAGGTCCATTAAAAAAGTTAATTATTTCTAAGTTATAAATTTATTCACACAAACACTTTTTTTTCTGCAAACCCATAAAATGATGGCAGTTAATTTTTGATAAGTATCCAATAATATTCTTATCTGTTTATTTTTATTTCTTTTTTTTTTCTAAAAGTTAAGCAATAACGAGAAAATTAAAAGCATTTCAATATACTTTTGATAATCTGTTTAATTTTCAATAAAATAAATTTCTTAGCAATTTAGTATACACTGCCGGTCTTGCAAAGACCAAGATTTACTGTACTAAATATTAAAAAGGGTTAAAAAATGCTTTTTTTAGCGCTGCAAAAGTGTGAAAATTGTCTTCCTTACAAAAGCGAAATGATTTCTTTTATTTATGTTATGTTAATGTAAAAAGGCGGTCCCTTGATTACTTTTTTATATACTAGAGATAACAATAAATAACTCACTGAATAACGTTTGCAATGTTATTTTCATATATAGAGTTATACAGGGAAAATTTTTTGTAAAGCAGTTTAAGTATATAAATAAGTATGTATGTAAATTAGAAAACCCAATATGTACTTATAAGAGGTAAATGCATATGGGGGGTCTGGGATCGATTCGTAGCAGATACTCTGGTCTGTGTCACTACAATACGTGAACGTTTTTCACAACAGGTATCAAAATGGATTCCAAGTGGGCTAGGACCTTGCTTAACCTTTACAACCAGCAACCTAACCTAACATCTGCACACATTGAATGCCTCAAACTATTATTTAACTAGTCGACGCGTATTAAACGCGTTTAAAAACGTTTCGAACAAAAGAATAGTTTAAAGAGCATGTCAAATTTCTCAAATTTACTTATTTAAGTGGCCCTTTATGGCTGTAAGGTGCCATTAATGAAAGGTCTCTGAAATAATAATTGGCAAACTCTCAACTGTAATGCATATTTGCATTTCTTTTGAGTAAATTTTAATAAATCGCCATGAAGAATATAACCCTCATGTAACGTTTCCAAATTTTAAAAGTGTATAGTAAAAAACTCTGAACACAGAGTGGATAATTTTGTTTAGTGATGAGAATAATGTTTACTTATTCACAATTATATGAGACACAATTACATCAACAAAATTTTAATAATTTCTTGTGGATTTTCTGGCCAACGGCCTCTTCATTGTTTCAAAATTAAGTCGCATACGATATTGGACGAAATATAGATAAGTTTTTTTTTTTAAGTGAAGTTGTTTAAAAAATATCTCCTTCTATTGAACGTAATGTTTTTCAACAACAATACTGGGAATATATTATACGCCCATACACACACAGCCACAAAACAATATTTTGTTGTTATGAATGTTCAATATCCGGCATTTTACAATCAACATTACAACATCATCAAAACACCCCTCAAAAATTTATTCGCATTAAAGAGACTGCAATCATGATTAAATGCTACGTGCGATATTTCTTTTGTTTGTGGGCTATGTGTGTGTGTCGACATAGAACCGAAAGCGTAAGTACAAAATATACTATTGACAGGGTGTCTGGTTCTGTGTCGCTTTATGTGAAATTTCGGAAATGCTGAATCAGAAAATATATTTGCATTGGAAATCACTTGAACATAAAATATACTTGAATAATTTAATTGCCAAAGGAAACATTTGTTGCCAAAACGATAAATCATGTATGTATTATGCATAAAAGACGAAAGATGAAAGCCATATTTATTTATACATATGTACAAAAACAACATCTCCTAAACATGGCCATGTACACTTCCATATATATAGATTTAGCAATAGAAAAATAAGGTATATTTAGATATACATATATGATTTGTAATATATGAAATTGACTTTGTATTTGAAAATTTACATATTTTTGGCAAAACACAAAACCAATAGAGACAGGCAGATACTGAGTAATGAAATGTTCAAATACCAACCAACCAAAGTACCAACTTCAAAAATAACATAAAAAAAAAATTGTAATAACAAATGTGCATATGTGTGTGTGGCTGTGGGAGCGTATTTATGTATGAGTAACGAAGTGAAAAAAAGATTTCCATATTTATAAATTAATTCGTGCATGTAAAGAATTTTTTAAATAAAACACTTAGTTGTAATAATTTGAGAAAATATTCCTAGAAGATTTTGATTTAAATAAAAATTTATAATTTCCACTAAATGTCCCAAATGTCAGCCATTTGTTTACAGATAAAACTTTTATTACAGTCAGCTAACAACATGACCAGAAACATTTCTAGAGAGATTTTCATATTAAAATTATATTTCTTAATAGTCAATTCATAAAGCAATTCAAAAATAGTTTGAATTTAAAATATTTCAACTTTTCTAAGTGCACTTTATAAATAAATTTTCGTGGCTTTATAATTTATATTAGAGTTGAAAAAAAGGCAGCCTACGTAGGTATAACAAGTAAGAAAATGAGAAAATGAGTTGATTATGATTTTATTTCATTTTTGATATACCTCAAACTTCTCATTATTTTAAATGAAATTGTGGTAAAGGTTCCCTGCTTAAGATCTTCATTAACAACAGTGAAATGCGCATAGGAACTAGTTAACTTTTTAAAAAATGTTTTTCCGAATAAGTTAAATATTTTAGGAATAGTAGTGCGCAACATTAGTTTTATAGTTTAACAAAATTTCGAAAAAAGATTATAGAAAAATTATATTTGGTCTGACAAACTTTAAGAGACGAAACATTTCCGTGAAAGCGACAAATAAAATTTGATTCGTTTATAAATTTCTATGTATATTGTTTGGGTATGTACTCGTATATATGTATATGTAAGTAAGGTAAATTCATTACAACAATTCAAGTGTTTTAAACAAATTTTTTCAAAATATTTGCAGTACTCAGATGGTGTGCTATTAAGTCAAATTGTCGTAAGTCTTAATATTTTAAAATAGCTTTAAAAAATGTACTAGGCTTCAAAAAAAGTTTTAAAATTAGAAGACTTTTTTCATATATGTTTATTGTTTTGCCATAAAGTAACAGTGGACATATGATTCGTACGCTTAAACTCTTCAGTAGAGCCGGCGATTATATTTACAGGTCTGCGTCCGCTAGTAATAAATGATATAATATAAAAAAAATTTTTCAAAATTTTATAACTTTACTTTAAATTGACCCTCAATGATGACTGAAGTCGTCTGAAGTAGTTGACTACAGAACCAAAAAGTCCTGGGTTCGATGGAATTTATGGGATAAGTTATGAAAACATTTCCTATTCTTTCTGATGTGCATTAGTGTGTCTTTGTCAGTTGTTGTCGGAAGGTTTCAGTAGCGAAGGCATAGTCACTGGTCACTGGGCAGTACCGACTTCAGCCGGATACCAATCCATAGGCACATCAGAGCGCCCTCCTTCGTCGGCGAAGTAAAATAAGTAATAAAAATGCTACTAAAAGAAAGCTTCAAAAGTGAATACGTCTCCTTGACATCAGAGGCGCTGCAACACCGTTACAGACAAAAAACATGCAAAGCCAGAGTTGTACGATTGTGAAGCTTCGCCACCTGTCATCTCTCTCACTATTCCTTTCCTGTAGTTCCAGCACAATATATCGCATATTTAGAAAGAAAAATTGCGAAATGTAAAAAGAAGGTTATTCAGCTATAGATATCACTGCTTACCAATGTTTCTGATTATATTTATTGCAACATCTAATTACAACTTTTTTTCACTTGATTTTAGTATTTAACATCACATATTTATGAGTTAATTTTTCTTATCAGTAATCATATTTTTTCGCATTATTATTTTAAGGCCTATGACTTTTTGATAGCTCTTTCAATCGCACAATTCTAAATTAGTTTGTATTTTTAAACTACAAACTATACTATCACTAAAACGACAAGGTGACTGAGGTATCATAGGGTATCAGCTGATATTTATATATCAGAAGTATCATGTAGAAAGCCTTAACTAGCATAATAAGAGGATAAAAATGGAATGGAAACTGTTACATTTACATTGCAATTACCAAAATGTAAATTCTTTGAAAAGCTTTATTTTTGAGACTATTGCTTTAAATTTTTGTGATATGAATCACTAAAAAAAATCAAATTTTAAAAGAGGTGAGTGAGGGTCTTTTTACATGATGCCAGGGATATATATTTACCATTGGTAAAGTGGCAATGAATGGAATATACACGACATCCCTGGTGATGATTCTGACATAGAGTGTGATAGGAGCGCAGTTGCCTTGGGGCATCCGGAATTTTATTTTGATGCCATTTCATAACATGACGTTGCATAAAAACAACTGATCAAGTATTTCAAATCTATGGTTACTTCATTTTGTTATTCCATGTAAAAGAGAGGTGTGGCGATGGCACGATGGATGGTAGTGTGCACGTTGACTACGAATCCAAAAACAGACCTGGGTTCAACCCCAGTTTCAGACTAAAAATTTTTAAATAAAAATAAACATCGCGCATTTTTCTGATGTGCATTAGTGTGTCTTTGTGTGTCAGTTGTTGTCGGAAAGTTTCAGTGGCGAAGGCATAGTCACTGGTCACTGAACAATACCGGCTTCAGCTGATAGCAATCCACAATCACATCAGAACGCCCTCCTTCGTCGGTATTGTGTACCAAAAAAAAAAAATAATACTCGGTTACGGTTTGCTAGTTCAAAATCCAATTCCAAGATTTGAACCGAACATGTTAAAGAACTCAATAACACACGAAATGAGTTAACTAAAAACTTGTAGTAAATCTCTTTGTTATTTTTGTTATTAATATCCAATGCTCCTTCAGACATCTTTATTAAATTAACGTGCTTTCTGTAAATGACAGAAATCCTTAAACATAACATGCGGCTATTTGACACAGCGGTGGAAGTGTGTGTGTTTGTATACATTTTTATTTGTTATATTTTATGTGTTTCCTTGTGTCTAATGCTTATATTTACCCAAGGAATACTTAGCAAAAATTTTCTATTAACTAACCCTGCAGATAACGTGACTAGTCCCTACATATACGTAAAGTGTAGTCTATAGAGAACTAGGAGTAGTACAAGAGTAACATAAATGTATGGAGAGAACATGGTATTTTTAAAATTACGATGTTACGAGTGGTGGACCATATAGCCCACATTAGCAAACTATATCGGACAAACCAAAAATTGCTCCATCGTAAATACAAAGAAAAGCATGAACTATTTTCATATAACTATAAAATGTTGTTTTCAATGACATGGCACATAGGACTACGTTTGTAACCAGTAAAATTCTGCCACTATCTGCAGGGTATGTATTTTTTATATCATACGTTTTATATAATACGTTTGTTTGTTTTCTAAAGCGTCTGCATGGGAAAGAATTCCAAGCCATCAATCATTCTGTTACTTGTGAGTTATTTTTTGGTGGTTATTGTTGTTGTTAATTTTTACATACGCCTATAACCATTTACATATTAACTAATGCACATATATTTACACACACATACAGTAGGCAACTTCAAATTCTTTAGGACAAAAAAAAAATCGCTGGATTCTTTAAGTATTTTCGAATTATTTGAGTCACGCGCTTGTGTATGTTTCTCACAAGTAGTATGATATATTTGCATCCTACCTAAGTTATCCTGTAAATTTTTATAAAGTTGTCCTATAAATAGCCTACTATAACTGAACTGATTCTGTTCGTCTGCTATATGTTAGTTCGAAAGAACTGGGAAAGAATGAAAAAATAAATCAGTGGCAATATGAGATAGAGTGACTTTTAAAACGTGTCTTATTTTATTTACTGCAATTTATAATTTAGTTTCATAAGCTTTTATCTATACTACCTATTTGTGCTTTTACTTAATAATGTTACTTTAATTTAATAATGTTCACAATCTATAGTTTACTTTCAGGCACGTAATGTAAACGTTCTCTTCAAGAGTGTTTTTTAAAACTGCATAACGATTTCTCTCAATATTATTATACTCTCATTTATACTACAGATATTTGCCACTAGAACCTGTTAGAACATTCTATTCATTCAAGCTACTTTGACATTTGTGTAGAATATTAAAAAAACCGATAATTTAATTGACATTTGTAGTTTTGCAATAATTATCTTTATCTTTAGTTTATGTTATGTTACTATATAATTATTAGTGTGAATGTGTGTTTGTCAACGCTATGTGATTGTTTACTGTATTGTATTGCTTTGCGTAAGTTTGGTATGTGAATTGTGTGTTTATTTATTGTGTTGTCAGTCGATGAAAATCCAGAACGTTCTAATGGAATAGCTTTGTACGAGGGTGATTTATAAATTGCTGTTAATGAATGTATTTCCTTAACACTATTATTTTAGCTTAATTTCTTAATTCGTTTACTATAATTAAATTTTAAAATGTTTCTGCTTGAATTATTATAGTAGTTCTTGTTTCGATTTTCAACAGAGACTCTGTTATGTGCGTCTTTGTTACTAAACTCGTTAACCAGAGTTACAATTCAATTTGAATTGAAGCAATTTTTTTGGAATATTTTTAAGTTTTTTTGGAGATATTTTCTTTGTCTATAGTTGCCCAACTAATTAAGAAATGTGATGGAACTAACACAACATGTTTCGAATAATATCTTTCTATTCTTAATCATTGTATGGAAAAATATTTAAATTTCACTACTAAAATACATATGTATGTAAATTGGAATTTAGTATGGGAAAAACGGTTTTCACTTACATTTGTTTAAATATTTAATTCAGTATACATTTTTATTTATTCTTACGTTCTCTAATGTAAAGCAGCTTTAGAAGAAAAACTTTCATTCATATTTAAGACCTAAATTGTTTTATTATTACAAGAAACAAAATCTTTTATCTAAATATCGTTCAGAGCAGCAATTTAATAATATTGAACGGGCTATAAGTTTCAATATTTAATACTTGTGTCAGTATGCATGTAGTTACAATCATTTCCTAATAACATGACCAAATTAGAATGAAAATAAAAATAAAAGTTTAATGGGCAATTAACACACGAACGGAGAAAAGCCGCTACAGCATACAAGCACATAATCGCGCCGAAAGTTTATAAAGTATATAGAGCCAGGGTTACCGTTTGTCGACATAAGTCGCAATTTGACTCTTTTTGCCCGTGTGTAACTTTTTGTGATAGTTTTTTTAAACACATCTAATGTTGCGAATTCTTAAATTTTGTTGCGGTCTTAACAAAAAGTCGTTAAAATAACGAACAAAGAGCGTAGTCTTATTATAAAAGTAATTATTTTTCGGCCAACAGCGCTAATGTGGTAGAAACTCCCTGCAGAGGTCTTCGCCGTCACTTTTGTCTTGGGAAAATTCAAATCAAATATCCGTAAATACTACTCCCGCTATCCTTCTTCCCATAATACAATTTCCTATTTCCAGTACAACGCATCGCATGTGTGGGAGTCATCTCATCAGTGCTGGTCCAAGATGAAAAATATATATGTTTGTTCGCTTGTTAAAATTTTTTCATACATTTTTTTTTTTGGCTTGGAAAATTTCTAGAAAACATAAGCAAAAGTATACTTTTGGCATAAAATAATTTAAAACCATGGCATAAAAAAATTAATAACTCCGGTCGCGTCAATGTAAGGCGAAGTAATTGTAAAACATGGACAGGTATGTATTTTTCTTTAGTTTAAAAAATAAACGCTCTCTAATATTATTCTTTAAAATCATATTTCTTGTATGAATAAAATAAAATTGAAAATGAAAGACAAAATAAAACTACTGATACGTGTTAACAGTCATAAGTAAGACCATAAGTGCATAAGAGTAAACTACGGAAAATGTCAACAACGATGCATGTTCTTGCAAGAAACGTAATATTTCGCAATACTATTCCAGACAATGGACTATTGATGTCTGAAGTACTCTGTACGTTGACTACAAAAACGAAATAAAATGTTCTGGCTTCAGTTTCAGACTAAATCAAAAAAATATCTCGCATTTTTTTTTTATGTGCATTAGTGTGTCTCCGGTTCATTTATTGTCGGAAGGTTGGCGAAAGCATAGTCACTGGTCAGGGAATAGTAGCGGGTTCTGCTGTAACCAATCCACAGGCACATCAGAGCCTCCTCCTACTCCATCGGTACTAAAACGGAGCTTCAAATTTTAATACGTCGCCTTGCTGTAAAACAAAGAACGTTCAAACGGAGAGTTGTAATAAGATAGTGAAGCTTCACCTTCTGTCATTTCTCTAACAATCCCTTTCCCCCTAGTTCCAGCACAAGGCATCGCATCTGTAGGGCTCATCACCTCAGTGCTGGTCTTAAAATATAAAAAATGTCCAATGCCAAAGGAATAGTAATTAAGTTAAAAAATGGGAAATAAATTAAAATTTTCCAAATTTTGGCAAAAATTTCAGAACTTAAACTAGTTTTCCCTTTCATTAAGACATTTTTAACTGACACTGGCCTTAGCGCCACACGACTGCCAATTTTATAAAATTTTACCAATATACTTTTTCAGTAGACATACGAAATCCCCGCAAAAATTAGTGCTTGTAAGGAAATCATTTGCAATTGCGATTTTATTATGACTTATGTTCACAATGAGCCGCTTAGCAACATTACTTTATGTATGTATCCTTGAAGATAAACGCACAAGAATGAATTTTCTAAGTAAAAACAGTGTCTTCCGACAGCTTTTAGTGCCTCAAAATTTCGAAATTTTTTTTTGCAGGGAGTGTATTTTCAATATATTCATATAAATTGATTTTGGAAAATTTATTTTTTGTTGTAGTTTGATTAATTTTTTTATGTTTTTTCTATATAAATATTTTAAAAAAACCGTGCAACTTAAATAAATTTTTTGTTAGACTTTAATTTTATAAAACGACTTTTTGTGTGCACTTTTCAAAAATTGTTAACGGTAACCCTGATGAGACATAAATACATGTATAAAACGATTGCTTAAGTATGTGTGTCTGTGTGTGGAACATACAATGTGCATACAATTCTCTATTAATATTTAATTATATTTCAAAATATAGACGTGCACACACTAAACAATAGACAGTAACTGTGCAGAAGAACTAACATAATAATATACGGACTAAATACTTATATTTTATTGTTTAAGTATTAAAAAAATTTCATGTTGTAGTTGTAACGATGATTGTAAAACGAACCAGACACCATCTTGTAGTTCAAATCTACTGAATGTAAAATTGCCAGGCAGAAACTGTTTAATGTTGACTACGGTTAATCTTTGTTTTTATGATTTTCAGGATTGTTTTCTATTCAAACACCAGAAAACAAAAATGCTTGGTATCTAATTCAAACCCAGTTCTCAAGAAATCAAACAGCATTACCAAATTTATTAGGAAATTTAAAATATTTGTCTGTCGTATAGTAGCTCTGTGCTTACCTCGTGTAGCGATTAGAACGCAAAACTTCAAGCCAAAAGATTTCACGTTCGAATCGCTGCAGAGGTCTTGAAAAAAATGACATAACAAGCATCTTCCTACTAAAAACTAAAAAATTTAAAATAAAATCGAGGCCATTAGACCCGAAATTTTTGGGAAAATTGTGTTTAAAAAAGCACTTAAGTATGGTCGAAGATCAGCTTTGTTTGCTGGGTGATGTGTTTGTGTATTTTCTGCTTTTGTTTGTGTTTAATCTGACTGCTTATTTTGCCAGCCAAGTTTTTATTTGGCTTGACTTGACTACATAATCTTTTGGAAATTTATTTTTTACACGCTCTACTTTTTCTCAACAAGAAGGCATGTTGTATTCGTTAAATTGTTTGCAATTCATTTGAGCGATAAGACATACGAGGTGGTAACATGAACGGTTTTTATACCAATAAACTTTAACTGGTGATTTCTTTTATATTCTAAAAACATTTATTTTAGGTAAATTGTTTGGAATAAAGTAGAAAAAACCCAGCTTTGCATTATATCTCTCTAGCATATATTTACAAGGGTGCTTGATTGATCTTTTTTGCCTCAATATCATTACGTTATTTAATAAATTCTGTAAATTTCAGTTTTTTTCTACTTTACTTTTATAACTGAAAGTTTCATTTGCTCTAGAAATAATGTTAGAAAATTAAATTGTTGTTCGACGTTAACTTAAAAAATATTTATAGTCTACAATGAGATGTTATTCCAGGATAAAAAATAAATAAAACCAATGATTCAATTAATTACTCTGGATTAGGTTTATGCCAAACATAAAAAGGTCGATGATCACCTTAAGCTTTCCGGACTTTATGATGGTTTTCACAAAAATCCGCATAATATTCTCATATTATTTAAGTGGCTATTTTTTTCAGGATGAATGAATGAATAATGATGAATGTTTGGCGTGATTTCAAATGTCATTTGCATTTGTTTTGGAGTGAACGGATATAGAGATAGACACAATTTCGTTACATCATACTCAGAAATAGATCAGACTGCAAATGCTGACTGTTCTGTGGAAATTACCGAATTAATTTCTTAACAAAACTTTATTGTTTTTACGAGCTTTAATTTTCTAATATTATGGTGGTAGAAACAGAGATCTGGGTGATAAATACTAGAACGGAATACTGGAAGCCAATTGCTATTGATGCAGAATATGCGGCTTCTCGAGACAACAACATTGATATATCGTTCGATATAAAGAAAAGTTTAAAAAGGCACCCTTAAATCTTTCTGATAATGATTCCACATGTTTTTTTTTTAAAGGGTGTAGGAGCACTTTTCGTTTTGTGTCTAATGTATATATATATATTTTTTTTTTTTTTCAAAAACAGGAAATATGAAATCAGTCGTAAAGCAGCTCTAGGCTGAACAGCACGACACGCGTCATTGTAATTATTTTTTACCTGCATTCAGGCTTGTTTTGGTTTTTTCGCATTCGAAAATTGTGTGTCTCACTTGCAAAGCCATAGGGCATTTTAAGTCAGTAACAAAACAATTTTAAATTGTTGTTAAAGTAACATCTTGGCCATATGGCTTTAGGTACCTCGAACATTCCCTGTGCAGATATATTTTAAAAATTTACTTTCGTAAAGTATGAAGTTAATAAATGAATAAAAAAATAAAATAGAAAATAAACTAGAACAAAAAAATAGCGTATCAAAGATTATATTGAAGACAGAAAAACTTCACGTTTATTATACGAACATATTTTATTCAAAAAAAATTAAAAAAAAGGAAAGAAAGCAAAAATACTTTGCAACAATTTCATAAACAATGAGGATAAAGTGGAGTTTGAATGTTTAAAATCTTGTTTACAATTAAGAAAATTGCAAACTAGAAATATATATATACTATACAAATATATTATTCTTAAAATTTATAACTTTTATTGTATATTAATATTTTGATTTGATATAGGCTAAAAGTAAACTATGATATATTTTAAGAAAATTTATTTCGATATTTTTAACTGCAAGTTTGTGTAGCTTCGTCAGGAAATAAATATAATCAAAATCTTTCTTTCTAAATTTTACTAATACTATTGTAATATATAATAATTTGTTTTATTCTCTGGTATTATTTATATTGAGTAAACAGTATATTTTTAATAGTTCCCAAAATTTTACAAATAACATTAGTGAGCAGGAAAATGTCTTTAATCTGAATTTGTTAAGCTGACAACAATTTGGCTTTGGCGGAATTATATTTTGTTAGCCAGATGGTCAGTATATTATAAAATTGTTATTGTGGATAAATATATATGCGCTTCTAGCATAATAATTTGTTTAAATGTAATTTTTAACCCAGCTTATCATCATTTATATTTAGGTATCACTTTTTTAAACATTTACTTATATAAGAAAACCATAATCAGTATTAAAATATTCAGAGAAAAGATATGAAAACGGAGAGAAAGGTTTCTAAAAAATGTTTTTGAATAAAACTTTATTTAATATTTTTCTTAACCACATAATGTTTATAATCCTAAAAACCACGTACATATAAATAATTTTAATATTTTCTTTCATATGTTTCTGCTGTTGGCACTATCCTTACCAAAACTCACATAACAAACACACATCCACTCACTGTAATTGTTCATACATATAAAGTGTTTCATATGAGTATAAAGTTTAAAATTGTGTCAAAACTAGCACATTTAAATTGTTGGTCACAAAGAGATAAATGATTTTTTCATAAATTCTGAAGTCATAAAATTAAACGAACGCCAAAAAATGTGCCACTAACCGTTTGTTGGGAGGAGATTATAAGTTATTTGATACGATTTAATAGCTTATTTTTTATGAAAATTACGGTATAAATTTTAAAAAGGAACTATTTTGCTCAATACTACTTATTTAAGTTAAAACATACCACATGATTGTTATTTTAGACTATCTGATATTTAGTACAAATAATGAAATTCTATGTCATTAATTGTTAGAATTGTGTAAAGATCATATAATTTATTTAATTGTTTTTAACTAAATTATTTATTAAGTTTTCAATACACATTCAACTTACATAACATAAGTGCTCAAATTTGAAGTCTTAAAATATGACCATTTATGCAACCAAGTTTACCAAGTAAATTCAAGAAGCCACATAGATGGTATTACCAGAGAGGTGAATTTATTACAAGACGCAATGATCAGTCAGTTCATGTTATTCATTTCACCACTGCTCAGTATGCAGTACATGCAGCAGAACTAGTGGGAAAGTGATAGTGTAAAGAAGAAATAACTGCTGTAGTAATAGACGGATAGAAAGCTTAATTTTTGCACAACCCTGCAATTGCGCGTTTTTGGACATTTGTTAATCGGAGTTGCTTTGGTTTTTGGTGACGTATTAATTTTTTTTTTAGATACATTTCTTTTAATATTTTATGTCGCCAACGTTTCCCTTCTCAAATCCCGGTGAAAGAATGCGCTGTTAACACAAACATAACAGAAAAATGTTTGGACTGTCAGCTCTTCAACCGCTGATCTTCCGGTTGCAAAATCAATGCGCTACTCAACCGACAGCCCCCTATTAAACACAATAAGTCATTAATTAAGTGGCAGTTTTACGGACTTCCTCAATGATGGTAGGAAAGGTACTCATACAGCCAGGAAATATGAATAACGAGGACATGTGGATTACTGGGTTTCAAGAAGGATCCAATTAGATTTCTTGCTGTGCTGCTAGAATGGCACTCATGCTTTGAGGATGGATTTTAGTAGCGGCGACTATTTTTTTTTTTTTTTTTTTTGGACCGGCACTCAGGGGATCATCATTAAGAGCGCATCGATTTGCGTTCGATTTGGCGGCAACTCGCACTACGCATGACAGAGAAAATTCGTTTTTTGGCCGAACAGCACTAATGTGGGTGATACCCCTACACATGCGTTGCATTGTGCTGGAACTAGGAAATTAAGTTGTGGGAAGGAGGATAGAGGTTGTAGTGTTTATTGCCACATCTGCGGGAAGTCCATTCTACATTCGTGCTGTTCGGCCAAAAAACGAATTTTCTCTGTAATGCGTAGTGCGAGTCGCCGCCAAATCGACCACAAATCGATGCGCTCTTAATGATGATCGCGTCCTGCGCGCGAATGACCGGGTTTCGGGAACAAGTCCCCTGATTTCATTAGAACACATCCCATTATAGTAACGATAGACCAACGAGCCTGTGGAGACAAGGAGACTGGCATGTATTTATTTTGGAGAAGTTCACCCTGTCTGATATTCACACGGCGAACTTTATATAAATTTTCAGGGGTAAAACGTGGCACGACGCGAAAAATTTTGAGTCAGTGCACGGCGCTTTTATCTTTATTTTTTTATCCTTGTCTTTATTTTCGGCGATATTAAGTGTAGTTTTATTACATAATTCCTTGAAGTCTACCAAAAAAGTTCTTGTACACGAAAATTTAACAGGTGATGTTGCTAAATCACCTGAAAAAGTTCGATTTTGAATACAGATTTAAAGAACGTTGTAAGCTAAATATCAGTGGTGGGGAAACAGAAAGCGAGGTAGCAAAAAACTGCTACAAATTTTCAATAAAATTGGCTGAAGGGGGACGCAGCAGATTGTCTACCAATTATAAAATTTTAAGAAAATAAATATTATAAATTTTACAAAGGAAAAAATTTACTTTTTTGTTATTAATTAACACCTTCAATTGTAATAATATATTTTATCAATTAAAATTTAATCAATTCATTTAAATTTTTAATTAATTATTTAAAGACTTTTTTATTTAAATAAAAAAAATTATTCAAATAGAAATGAGTAGCCAATAAGCATTCGAATATTTAGTATCAAAATATTTTTTTTGTTATTAAAAATTTGTTTGAAATAGTCAAAATATTTAATTAAGTTTTTAATTATTTATTTATTTACAATTTAATTGAAAATTAATTCAATTAAGTAAATAAAAATTTTTTAATGGATACTATTATCTAATTAATTTTTAATTGACATTTTTTGATATATATTTATTAAGCCTGAGGTCTTTTTTTATTTTATTTTGTTTTTTATTATTCAAAATAATAATAAAAAAAAAAAAATATATAAAAAAAAAAAAATATATAAAAATAATAAAAAAAAAAAAAAATAATAATAAAAAAAAAGAAAAAAAAAAAAAGACCTCAGGCTTAATAAATATATATCAAAAAATATAATAAAAAAGGTCAATTAATAATATAATTAAAATTTAATTGACATTTTTATAAATATGTATTATTTCATTTTAGAAATAACATTATGCCACTAACTACACTACTTTAGTCCTATACCGAAATTTTATTTAGTATTAAAAATTTATGCAAATAGTGTTGTTATATTTTGTTATTATTTTTTCTTTATTAAATGTATTTTTTTTAAGAAAAAAATAATATTATACAATAAATTTCCAATAAAACTCAATATTTTGAGTTTGGTGCTTTTTAAAATTTTATATTTGACAATGCTGCGTATAGCCACGTCGCTGAAGGTGCTACCATTGCAACCTACCCTAACTCAACGAACCTTTATTGATTATCCACACGTTGAGATTCCTATTTATGACCGAGGATTTAATATACGGTGGCGCCGCTAATGCCATCTTGAGTATAACCTATTTTTTGTCGCATTTGAATGTCTTCTCCTGATGTGCTTTTAGTCGACAGTTATAAAAGAAACGAGTGTCGTCTTATCTGAGGGATGAGTTCCTAACGTTTGGCCAATACGTTTGGATATTTTGGAATATTATTTGTACTAATTTACAATTGCCAAGGATTTTCAAAGTGGGTGTTTATTTTTCATATTTTTTAAGGCGGACAAAACATTTCAATTGAAGGGAGTAAAGACAAACTGAAATTTTACTATTACATTGAAACCGAAATATAATTTTTTAATCTTTCTTTATGACTAATATTTTAAATGCAATTAAATTTCCGAATTAAACTAATAATAATGCTACTTTGCACAATGCAGTAGTAAGGGTTTCATTCATTTAATTTTAAGAAAACCGCACATACATTATTTATGTACCATTCATTCTTCTTCTCTGCTCTACTCGTACTTGAGTATCTCTTATTAAAAAAGAGATAATAAAAAGTTAGCGGCCTTAGGATGTCATTTGTGGTGTAGCACATGCTTAAATATTGGTTTCACTTGAAATACAGAAGCAGCCCATCACCGTCATCCCTAATGCGGAGCAAATTGCTGAGCCATTTGTTTTTTCTAAATTTTATGTTTAGAAAAGACAGCAAAAACATTTCGAACTTTATTCAAGGCTCCAGGGAAGAAACAATAAGAAAAGCAATATGCAAAAAAAAAAAGCCAAAACCTCTCAACCGCAATATGTCAACTAACAATGATATATTATCTTAATATAAATCATATAATACACATATATGCAGGCCGAGACTGCGGGCTGGACTGACAAAAACAAATTGTAAATATTTCATTTACAAATATTCATGCAAAATACAGCAACATATGTTGACCATAAAAACGCTGGCTAAGAATACATACTTGATGTTTTGCATACCAATTTTAAGTGTATCATTTTTAGTGTGAACGTGTTTGGATGGATGTGTGGGCGGCTATGTGTAAATTTTAACATGAATATGATTCAGTAATTCTCTTCCATTTGTACCACTTGCGGTTTGATTAATGCATACTTTTGGATTAAAATTATAATTTTCAATCAATAATTAATTACAAATGAATAAATTATGCATATTGTTAGACTATTTTGCGGTTAGGGTGAATAGTAAACTGGGATTTTATAATAATGTTAAGCATTTCGTATGAGTAATAATTTTATTAAACATACGCATTGATGTCAAGCGAGATGATGGGGGAATTAAAGACAAATTAAATGTATTTCGTTAATGACATAAATTCCCCTATTGCAATGGAAGTGCGTACGTACATGATGCCCATTTGCTGGAACATCGTACTAACTCAAAAAGTCAGATTTACGGTAAAAATTTAGATTAAAGAAAATGAAGAAGTATAGTGTCCCGGTAGTCAAGTAGTGAGCTAGTTTTTTTTTTTTTTGTTATTTTGGACCAGCACTCAGAAGATTACCCATACAAATGCGATGAATTGTGCTGGAACTAAGGAAAGTAGACAGTAGTAGAAATGACGGGAGGTGAAGTTTCACTATATTACAACTTTGCTTTTGTACGTTCTTTGTTCTATAGCAGTGTTGTAGCGCCTCTGATTTCAAGCACGTATTAAGTATTGTAAAACTTCATTTTAGTAGAAATTTTCAATAATTATTTTACTTCGCCTTTGCTACATAATACCAACGAAGGAGGGCGTTCTTATGTGCCTGTTGATTAGTGACTGTGCTTTCGCCACTGAAACTTTCCGACAACAACTGACCCAAAGACACACAAATGCATATCAGAAAAAATGAGACCATAATAAATTGGACTAAGATTTATTTTGAACTAACCCGATAATCAGATTTCTTATTTTGAGATATTGTTTCACTAGTTTGAAGGAAACATTTTTGTGAAATACCATTCTCAATTTCAGTAATTCCTCTAAATACAAGAAGTAAGTTGAAGCATTAAATTAATCAGAGTCGTAATTTGTTATATTTTTTTCTTTGTTAAGAAATTAAAATATCAGGTAAGCTCACACCAGAATAACAAAAAAAAAACACAAAAGATTTTATTCTAATTATTCTACGTGTTTATTTGCATGAAGTGATCTATAAAAAAACAATTGATTTTTTTTAGATTTTAGTTCTGCAGCTAAAATAATAAGACATGTCTATAATAGAATAAAACAAAATTACTTTTACGAAAACTAATTTCTATGTTGTGAAGAAGCAATTTGGTTTCGAGCAATTTCGGGTAACTTTATTTTAAAGATTAAATTTCAAACTTTCTATTATTTGCCAGAAGAAACTTTCTGTGCACGTATAGAAAATTAAACAAACTTGAATATTCTTGTATAGAAAAGTGTGAAAACTAACATATCAGCTCATAAGGTTGTCTGTTATAAAATCTATTTGTACAAACTCTTAAGAAAAAGAGAAACATATTTAATTTTTTTTTTGTTAAATTTATAAGAAATTATATTATTAATTGACCTTTTTTATTATATTTTTTGCAATATATTTATTAAGCTTGGGGTCTGTTTCTTTTATTTTTTTTTTTTTTTTTTTATTTTTTATTTTTTTTTTTTTTTATTTTATTTGGTTTTATTAAAATAAATAAATATTTCAAAATTATTTTGTCCTATTGTTAATTGGACAAATCGCTGTAGCACGGCCACCAGTTTTCAATATAGAAAAAATTCAGAGGCGACATAATATGAGTGAAGACGTGTGACCGATAACGCTGCTTCACTGCTCTAAATATTAAGGAATCAAAATATCGTGTGTTCTTGACGTGTTCGAAGGAGTGTGTACATATTTCAAGTCTCGGTTTTTTAAGACGGTGTAAGACATACTTCACCCCATCTGATCTCCTTACATCGTACCGAAAATGAAATACAGCTCTCATGTATGGGCCGGTGTTTCATAGACTATTTTGAAGTTACTCGACCGTGTAAAGCTGAGCCCGATTAAACTCATTGGGGACAGTGTAGTAGATAATTCTATTGACTCCCTTGAGCATCGTCTCAATGTATATACCCCATATTGAGGTACTATAATCGACCACACATATGTGGTCGATTTGGCAGCGAATCGCATTACGCATTTCAGGGAGAATTCATTTTTCGTCCGAACAGCGCGTATGCGGAATTAAATCCCTGCCCTTCTCACGTGGAACTATTCATAGTAAATGTCCACAATTACACTTTATCCTCTTTTCTATAACCTAGTTCCAGCACAATGCATCGCATGTGCTGTGGTCATCCCCTGAGTGCTGGTCCAAGATAAAAGAAATAAAATTAAATTATATCTCTGATGGATGGTTACAGTAAAACCATAGAATACCTAGAAGTGTCAGTTCGGGGTCTGACAAATTTTAAATCAGCTTTTCTTAAAATAGGGGGAGAAAGAGACAAATATACAATTTTACGAAAGATGAAAAGTAAACAAAAGAAAAATGTAAACATAAGCCACATTTAGTGCATAAGAACAAATTTATAATTTCTTGTGGTTTTAATTGTGTTTTTTGTTAATATTATAGGTAAAAACATAGTGAAGCTTGTTTTAATAGTGTTTTGTGTTAATATAGCAAAGCTAAAAAATTACCAAAAAGAAATCTGTCAGTATTTTGGTGTTTTGTGATGAAAAATTTTGTTAACATAAGCCACAATTTGTGCATTTGAACAAATTTATAATTTCTTAAGGTTTTCTTTGTTTTAATTGTGTTTTGTGTTAATATTATAGTAAAAAAAAACATAGTGCAGCTTGTTTTAATGGTGTTTTGTGGTTCTAATCGTGTTTTGTGTTAATATAGCAAAAAAAAACATAGCGAAGTTAAAAAATTACCAATATGAAATTTGTTGTGCATAAGCCAATAAAATAACATTTTAGTGATCTTGTGATTTTTTGGTATCTATTTGTTTTAATAAATGAAATTAATTTTCATAGTGCATAATTTTCATAACACAAAACACCACATTGTTGTGTTTTGTAACCACAGATTCCTATAACCTATGTTTGTAACATTGTCGTGCTAAAAATTGCGAAATTGTGAGCATAAAGTAGATGAAAAAACACGTTTAATTTGCACATCTAGAAAATAAAAATCAAAACAAAACAACAATATTGAAGAATTTAGAAGAAAAAGGAATCACCGAACAGAAATAGGGGGTAAAAGAGACAGCAAATCTCATGATGATGTCTCTTTCTCTGCTCGTTCGCTGCTTTGAACTGACGCCTCTGTATACTTTGTGGTAAAATATACTTTTCCACAAAGGACAGAAGGTGCTATGGGTAACTGCAGCCATAAAAACAATATTTATATACCTTAGGTCCATTACCAATACTTATAGTCGGAAATCTATAGTGCATATAGTAATCTATTGATTAGATGTTAAATTAAAATTAAGCGATCTATTCTGTAAATTAGGGTTCACTTTTAGTTTAAGTTCTAACCAAAAACCTATTATATGCCCTAAAAAATTTTAACTTTAACTATTGGTGATATTGGTTATAATAACGATAGAGATATTAATTCTCATTACTGTTCTAAATTTATAAACAACATTTAAAATTTAATTTATACAAATTAAATTTAAGATTTTAGTACTTATTTTTTTTCTAATTTAATTCTATGTATATTCAACATAATATTTAAGACAAAAAAAACACTATTTACCAACGTAGAACAAATAAGTTTAAATATTGGAATTGAAAAATTTTATTAGAAATTTATTTTTTGGAGAACAAAAGAACAGGAACTCCAATTTAGCTTTTCTAAATTATCTTAATTCCATTTTTAAATTAATAAAAAACTTTAATCATTTATAGCAAAAAGGAAATGTAAAATAAAGGAATTCAATACATTCATTTACTCGTTTAATTCAATTTAATATTAAAATTAAAGTAAGATATTCAACTGCTCTCTCCGTGCCACCCGTTCGCTAACACACAGCCTCTTGCGTGTAGCATGAACAATAAATTTCATATTTATGTTGTACATAAAATTAATCGTTGTCACGCACGTGTTATATAAAACAAATTGGGTTAATCGTGGCATTAATTATTTGCCATGGACATTTCCTGTTTTTGTTATTCATTTATTATATATTTCATTATAAATATAATATAATTTATTTATCCAATTACTATATTCACACATACGCAAAATAATACGTATGAGTAAGTAGGCAAGTAAGCGAGTAGTATTACTACGCGTCAAAATAATACGGCAAAGTATTTTGTATTTATTTAATATTTTAAAAATTATTCTAAAACATTTTTTCATTTTTGGTTGAATTTTACAGACATAAGGATCTTATCTGTCATCGTAGAAGACGACTCATTAAATATAACTGTCTGCTCGATGGTGGCGATGGGTGATGTTCGGACGCGCACTTATATTTGGATCAAAAAGAAAATTCTTATTTTGTTTCACTTGTAAATGTGGTTGAGTGGCGGAGTGGCATCTTTTGTCGTCATAGATCATGCACAGGAATTTATCCCATTGTAAATACTAGCATTAAGTAGTTTTGTATATATATTATATTCTATATATTTTTTTTTTTCGGCGTGTGAGGTAGGGTTGAAAATGCCGTCGCACTTACAGAGACCGTCGTCATCTGCGTCGAGTGGTGTTACCACTAAAAAAATCCCTCCTCCTCCTATGGGTAGATTCCTTCGCGGGACCGCTTTCCTCAATACTTCGGGAAGGCTCAGAGCGACGTCCCAATCAGGACCGCCCTTACTCACCCACGTCTGGGTCCGCCAAGTCTGCAGCCGGCACCATGGCGCCGGCCCGTATCCCCTGGTCCCCGTCAGAGGGGACCCCGCTATGCAGCAACGAATCGAGGTCCCTCTTCTTTCTCCATGGAACGTACCCTACGTATTGCGCCATAGCATCCCAATTGTCCTCGCAATCGAGCATCTTCCCTATTACGCCGGCAGCAGTGAACCCGCCAAGCCGCTGCGCCAATATTCTATATATTAAGAAGAAGTGATTTTAGGACTGGGAGGAAACGAACATTGCAGATTTCCACCGACTGACAACAGAAGAAACAAAGACAGAAGTCACATATCAAACTTACGCAGAGCAAAACAATAAACAATCACATAGACTGAGAACACACAATTTCACAAAACAAAATACAACAGTAAGATATCATAAGCAAAAGATAAATATAAAAATAATTATCGCACAAATCCAAATGTAAATACAAATTATGCTATAAACACAACTGGAACGAACGACGAATTTTTCGTAACGAATATTCGTCGTTGTAAATAAAACACATTTGTGTAAATGAAAATACACACAATATGTACGTTGGACGAAATACGTCGTGCACAACGAACTTTGCGATAGGTTTATTTCTATTTCTTACGCCGACGAATGACGAATAAATTGGTGCAGAGTGGCCGTTTTCCTTTTACATTTTTTAGTGTATAGTAAATAAATTAACTTTTTGCTTTAAGAATTGTTTTCTTTTTTATTTACAGGACATAAATTCAATAACCACTTTTTTAATTATATACAGTATTGTTTTAATTCGTTTTTGTCATTATTTTTTCTTCTCATATCAATGTTTTTTTTTTTTGTTGAAATATGGTCACACTGTCACCTGCTAAATGTAAACAACAATGTATTAGAAAATTCATTAATTAATGAAAATTGGTGGAATTTGATTGAAATAAAAGTGTCTACTATCATGAAGATGATGTTTATAATTTTAATAAAATGTTTTTGTTCATGTTTTAACAATTTTTATTTATTTATGTATCTAAATAACATATAATTTTAAATGACATTAACAGCTGTTATTTTCGCTCTAATTGTGTCTTATTCGACGAATTTACGCAACGAATTCTTGATGATAAGTTCGTCGTGCTGTGCGAAGTTCGTCATTCGTCACAATTGTGTCTATACCATTAACGGGTTTTTAGAATATTCTATAGAAATGTCAAAGTTGCTAGACACTACTAGAATGTTGTAACATACTCTAGTGGCAAATGTCCTTGGAGTATATATATAATTCTGGACAATTTTTATGCAGTTGTAAAACAATATTGAACGTTTAAATTGAGTTGCTGAAAGTAAACTTCAGATTGTGAACATTATTAATATAAAGTAGCATTGCGTGTAATATTTCCTAATTTAAACACAGGCTAAATATAGCCGTATAATGTTTAAATTTATTAAAGAAAAGACAGGCGCATGTGAGTTCCAAGTTGAATTCCATTTGTTTATAAAAATGCTTATATACTAAAAAGCAAATCACTACATGAATAGAAATGAGTGACTTGCTACAACACACTCATGACTTAATTATAGTACTTACAATGTAACTTGCTAGTGTTATACCAGGAGATCATGGATTTTTGAGTGTTCAGCAAAATCCATGATCGAATGGAGTTCTAAAATTAATATACTAAATACAATGCACTTCTCGTCATTGTCCGGCTCTGTGCATTCATGGTGTGAAATGATTGCCGGTCGTGCCATTGATATTTGATATACTTTTGTTTATTGTTCTGTAGTGTTACTACTTAGTAACGGTAATGTTGATACTGCAATCATACTATACTACATGTGAACCAATTATTAAATAAAAAGACGAATAAATAAAAGCTCATCAAACTAAATTGCAAATTGCAGTAAATAAAAGAATACACGTTTTAAAAGGTAAGATGTAAAAATTCATTGTTTTATTTTGCAATCACGACTTTATATATAAGTAAAATACACGTTTTAAAAATGTAAAACATAACAATACAAAATTATACTAAAACTAGGCATAGATGTACATAAGCGATCCCTTTCTTCCTTATTAGAATCATACACATAGTTCTCTTTTAATTAAAAGAAAAAACATTTTTTTTTGTTTCATTTGTTAGATAAGAAATCTGAATAAACATTCTTAATACAGGGAATAATACATTTGTCAAACAAAATTTTGTTAAAAGTTCGACAATTTCTATTATTATTTATTTATACATACATTGTGTCTTGTTTTTAATTTTTTTTTTTAATTTGGTTTAATGCAATATTCCCTGAGCACTTGTGCAATATTTTTTTTTTCATCCGTTTATTTACAATATCAAACAAATTATGGGATAGATTTAAGCATAGATCTTTAGTGAGATCAAAACATATAAATTAATATATCTGTAAATCTCATTTTTGGTGAAAGTGATTTGGAATCACAAAAAAGGTATTGTGCTCACAAAACTTTTTGAATTTTTGCGCTTTGAAACCGGTCAGCTAAGGTCCAATTTAGACGATGAATTTTTATTCATAGATTTTTTTAAAATATCTTTGGAAGTAACTTCTAAAAACCTCTTTCATTTATACGATGATTTATAATTCATGAATATTTTTAAGAGAGTGTTGATTTTTAAACGTGCTATCGCTTTACCATCCTTATTTGCTCATTCGTATTTTAATATTAACATTTTTATATTAATTAATATTTAAAAATATTATTTACTTATTTAAAAATTATTAAATAGTTATTTTTAGAAAGACAGACCTAAAACATTAACCCTTTCTAACCTTACAATATCCTAGATGTCATATAACAAAGTAATAGCCAAGGCATGAGTAATAATAATATTGAGCCTCTCAAATTATCTTTTACTATACTCACAAATTTCTTTTAGAACCTTGGGTATTTGTAAATCTCGATGAATGTTATGATGAGTCATGTACTATTGTCCAATATAAAAATAAATATAGCAAGTGTTAAGTAAAATACGTCGAACATTGTTGTATATCTTTGCTACTTTCATTCAATGAGTAGTATTGTATTTTCAAAAAAATATGCAATTAATACAACATTTTTTTATATTTCATTAATAAATTGATAAATCGATTTAAAAAGCTGAACTATGGATATCCTTTTTGTACGATGAATTTTAATCACAACTCTTCGTTTGTAATAAACAACATACTGGTATGCATTAGTGGTCTATGGTAACGTATGAGCAACTAATTTATTTACTTATCGCTTGGAAAATATATAACTCATACGTACTTCTACAACTGTTGTTGTTGTTGCTGTGGCTTGTCATTGCCGGCACTTCCAGTTTTGATGCTAAGTAAAATTACTTTACTACTATAGAGCTATAAAACGTTAAGATAGGCAATAATTTAAAATTTATTTTCTTTAATAATTAAGAAATATCGGAAATATTTGCAGAAATAGCGAAGGAATTCTTATATTGTAGAAGTAAAATAATATTTAAAGTAATTAGCTCGATGTTATATATTCTAAAGCATTATATACTTTTTTTTTTAGAAGAAATTCACATACCGCTTGCCGCTTTACTTTCCTTTTCCTAACATCATGATCATCCATAACAATTAATTTCATTTAACACGATAAAGTTTATTTATTAAAAAATACCTAATGCGACGAAGAATTTTGAACGGTTTTTAATTATTATTAAGAGAAAAAATTAGTATTATATTATATGTACTTATTATTTAATTCCTTTGTTTATTACCGCACTTTTAAATGCTTTTCCTGTATCACGCAAACAGAGTAGGTAAAATCCCAGAAAACTATTAAAAGAAATTAAAAAAAATTATTTACTCTATTACAATCCCTGATTTGGACAGAGAAATGCTTATGGGTGGATTTTCAATTTCAAGCTACTATACTTACTATAATTATTGAATTATTTTAAGTTCATCTAAATACGAGTATATCGAGCCATAAAAGTTAAGGCGTTCACTATGAATTGGTATTTTCATGTCTTCTTAAGCACGTCTTTATCTGAATTAATTTTTATGATATCTAAGATTTTAAAATTATTACCACTTTTGAACTTATGGAGCCAGCCGATTAATTCATAAGTACAACTGTGTAAATTTAATTTTTATATTTTGCGTTGTATTCATGACGAGCAGTTTTGTGAAAATGCGAACACTTGCTCGCATATCTTCTTGAGCTAAGTTAAACCAGTTCACATGCAATGGAACCCATCCATTCACCATTTTTTTTCATGAGTTCTTTACTGAGGAGATATAACTTTTCTATTAAATGAAATTTTTTGATTAAGTAAATACAACACAAATATGTTGTATGTTGTTCTGTTCTGCAAATGTTTATCGACAAGTGTTCTATTTATGATTTAAAAATTAATTAAACACAATTATTTATGTATTTTATTGTTTAGTTCTCTATTCATACACCAAACACATTACCTTAACACTTTAACTCGCGTCAAAGTTGCGTGAGGCCGAGTGTGAAATTTTTTTTTACATCCGCCTATGTTTGTAAAAATATTTCCCTTCTATGGCCTTCGTATTCGGTATGCAAATAGTGTTAAATACATAAATGATTCAAATGATTTATGACAGCGGAAGAGTAATCTTCCAGCAAATCTTCATATTATATACACACAACGATTGAATTGAATTATATATTTTTCATGTTGCCAGTATACAGCTTCTTGTTTTAAATTAACTCAATTGTTTAAATATTTAATAAGTTGCATATTTTTTATATGCAATGCAATTAACAGCGAGCGGGCATTTTTTTAAAGAATTTATGAAATTATTGTCGATATTTTTAAATTTCTTTTATATGTGACCCATTATTACAAATTTTTATACTTCTACTACAAAGTAATTTTCAAAAAGTAAATATTTAATTAAATTTTATTACCATTACAAAAACAATAAAACATATGAAAAAAGAACAAATTAAACTAATGTTGTGTTTGGTTACCCATTCAATTCTTGATTAATTTTCAATTAAAATAACCCCAGTCATTGTGGTCGGAATATCAATGACGTTTTTTTTATATAAAATCACATATACAAGCAAACATACCCTTTGGGATTACATGCAAAAAAGAAAAAACATTTTCTACATCAATATTTTATATTTTATCTAATTGTAAAATTACACGATCACAGTTGCTCGTAAAACAAGAGCGAATAGAGAGAAACATAAAAAAAAAAAATAAAACCACAAATACACAATCATGCACAACATACACAATCACCATGAAAGCTGCACATTGCAACGGCAACAATAAAATGGTTAGTGTCAACATTTGCTCTAACTACAACAGTATGAACACTTACTTACAAACACACATATAAATACGTTATATAATATCCACACCCAAACAACTGGTGAATCGTGGTACTTGTTAGACGACGTTGTATTATTAGTCAATCGCCTATAAAACAAGTCGATTGTCTACCGTCAATTTAATTAAAACTGACGTTGGCACTTTATTATGCGGTATTGGAAAACATGCTGAAAAACTAAAACTAAAAAAAACGGCAATTTTAGCTACATTTAGTTACATGGAATATCATGTGCATTCAATAAAATTTTAACAGACCACTAAATTTAATAACAAGAAAAACAAGTAAATTGTTTGAGTTCAAATTGCAGGCTCACACTCACTATCACAAACGATTAATATCAGTATAGAGGCAAATAACAGCACAATAACTTAGAAATTGTGATTATTTCACAACTAATTGCTCGCATATGCATTTAACTAAACATTATCTATATCTCTATATATATAAAAATATAAGTCCTGACTCAATCATCGGGTGTCTCATTAACGCACAACACAAACGTCAAAAGCTACAGACTTGAAATTCGATACGCGTATACCACTTTCGATACGCAGCACATTATGAGGGTGGCGATAGCTGAAGTAGTCTGCTCTTCGACTTCGGTCGGTATTGTGTAGAAACGGCGAAGTAAAATGTGAAGTAAAATAATTACTAAAAAAGGCTACCAAAACGAAGCTTAAAAAATTTAATACGTCTCCTTGACATCAGAGGTGCTAAATACAACACTGCTATAAAACAAAGAAAGTGCAAAAGCAGAGTTGTAAGATAGTGAAGCTTCACCTCCTACTATCTCTTTCCTCTCCAAGACAATGCATCGCATGTGTATGGGCCATCTCCCGAGTTCTGGTCCAAGATAAAGAGCTAAAAAAAATTTAAGAAGAAATTTTTTAAATTAGTACGGCAAGGTGATAAAATGGCTGAAATCTGTGAAAATAAGGCAGATAGAATCAAAATGCAAAAATCATTATGTGGTTAAAAAATAATCAGACACGTATTCGACACTTTAGGGGGTAAAAACGGAAAAAACCCGAATTTTAGTGTTTTTGAACATGGAACAACGCTTTTTACTGTAATATTTTCTTCTACATTTATGCCATTGAAAATTATACGATAATTTTTTACCATCTTTGTCAAGCCTCATAATAGGGGTATAAAATTAAAGCCATTTTTCAGAAGGCAGTATAAAATATAATGAAATCTCTGCAAACACAATATGGACAATGTTCCAAAATGGCGGACCACTATTTTTTATCCACCCTTATGATATATTTTTTTATTTTTTTTTTCTCAATTTTTATTGTTACAATAACATTTACATTTTTACAATAATTTAATTTTAATTTTAAGAGATCAATTCTTAATCAAATTTTTCTACGCAATGTTTTTAATAAGTATGTTTTTATTTTATCATTTATACATTTATTTAGGGAAAAATGGATATCAAAAACCCTATAAGTAGAGCAGTAATGTCAGAGGGTAAAAACAAGGGATAAACGTTATCAAACTAATTTATGATATATTGTACCGACTGAAAAGACATCAAACTCAAAAGAAATCGTTATAAATACAAAATAACGGACTACTATTTTTTTAGCCCACTTCCATGATATGGCAATCAAATGAAAGAGATATTTGAGATGAGATGAGAGAAAATAAAACGGAATACGTACTTAAAAAAACGGCCTATTCGAAAAATGTACTTATGGAAAAATCATTTTTTGGAAAAGTGGGAAACATTAAAAAACTTGATATGGAGGCGAAGCTTATCGGGTTAATCTAGTAAAAGTAAAGGAGTAACATGATTGACTGGCCCAACATCGCACATCCCAAACGGCTGAAGCTAAAATGTTGAATTTCGGTATTTAAACTCCTCCATTGATCTTAAGATCCACTAAGAAGGGATTTTTTAATATCCTATTGCTACGGCGGTAAAAAAAGGGTAAAAACGTCGATAATCGATAACATAATATCTCAGAAGAGAGATGGAATAAAAATTACAAAAGCATGAAAGTGCTGCTAAAAAAAAAGGCGTACACGTATTGGAACTTTTTCCATATATGCTTTTAGTGGGTAAAACTTAGTTTTGGTACCACTCTTTGCAACAATATACATATGTATCTCCAAAGCTGTTGCACGTAGAACAAAGGTTTTTTCCGTAATCTTTTCCTCTATAAAACATTTCGAATGTGTTTTCTTAACTTTTTGAAAATCACACATATGTATGTAGGGTAAAATTGTACTTTTGAACTTTTATGCCAATTAAATAGTCCTTATGATATACTACATGGTCTACAACTTTTATATACCCCCATGATTAGGAGAATTTAAATTGAAATGATTTTTGAAAGGAGCATAACAATATGGCGTACGACCATTTTTTACCCACTTCCATGATATTAGAAAACTAAAAATAAATAAATATATATTGAGAAGTCAGAAGCTATTCATGTTCTTGGCACGAAAATTTCGAATGCCACAATAGAATGATTCAAGTGCTTCGGCTTTTTAAGACGAAGTAAGATATACTTCGCAACATCTGATCACTGTACTATTTATACACAACTCTCATGTATGGGCCGGTGCTTCAAAGACTACATGGAATTTACTCTTCCGTTTACAGGAGAGGGGGAAAAAACTCTTTGAGAATGGTAGGGTAGCCAACTCTCTGAGTATCTTGAGCATAGTCGCTATATGGGGTGTGTTCCATTGTTCTACAAATCGTACTACAAATTACAGAGAAAACTAATTTTACACCGCGAACATCGCGTATGTGGAATAAAGTCCCTGCAGGGGTGTTTCCTCTCTCATTTCAAGTTGGAAAATTCAATAAAAATAAGGTGAAAGGGAAGACCTCTGTTCAAATTTCTATGGAAATCTGTGTAGTATAGTGAGGCAGCGGAGTGGTTCTGATCCAGGCTCGGCTAAAGTATCACTAAGACACCAAACTAACGCGCCCAAGAGTTCCATACTTATGGAGGATCTTTCCTTGGAACCTAACGTAACGTGTTCTCTTTCTACCGTCAACGATGCAAAAGTATTATCTACTGGTCAGAAACAACTACGTTGAAGGATGTTTTTTGAAAGCATAAAGGTTTCAGAATCTTTTGAAGTCTGACCAATTAAACTTAAAGCTACTTCTTCTTACTTTTTAAATATCAATTTCCAAATCAGAGAAGTACAAGCAACAAAAATTATTTCTATAAAAGTAATGTTTTTTTATTTAAGAAGAAGTACTTCCCTCTTATCGAAAATGATTTTCTTAAAAGCTTCTCTTAATTTCAATTATATATAGTCTCTAAAATGCAGTCCGTTAGGAATCCATGTTTTTCAAAACGAGAAATGTTAATGAATTATTTTTGTATAACTATTGTACTATTTCATTATTTATTTACTTGCAAATATGAATAATCATGAGAAGAGTGTTTCTGCATATTTTAATAATAAATTATCTGTTTGTCCATAAATTTATTTTACATGCACAAGAGAAGACAATAATTAAATTTTGAATTTGACTACAAACGACATACTCTCTATTTATTTTAAGCAGTTGTGGAACTTTTTCCCATATTCTACTTCATTAAGAATTAATTTAAAATGTTCAAGTAACTAAATTCGTGCTATGAAAAAAATTCCAAACAAAGTTTACAAATTGGTTCGTTCTTTTTCTTTTGCATTTCATTTTGAATTCAATTCTTGCTCTTCATTCGGTGTTGACATGTGAAAAGTTAAAAACGCTCTTTTTACAAGCTCTAATAGTTCTTTCATTTATTTTGGATACGTAGTTATATGGATGTGTGTGCGTGTTTGTGTGTATGTTTATTTTTCCTGGAAGAGAGAACATTTTCATGAATTGCAAAAAAATTGTCTAAAACTTTCAACATTTAATTGAAATTGTTAGTGTGCTGGGACAAAAACAGAAACAAACCAAAAACATCAATGAAAAAGCAACAGAACTATCTTCATTTGAAAAACATTACACAACACGAATACATGTTACATATACATGATTAACTAAGATCCCTGTAGAAAGTCTGGGTAAAGATTGTGTCTACGATTAACGTGCGTACCGGCTAATGTGGCTTACCCGCACGGTGCTCTTAATGAATTTTGTATAAGTTCGCTATGAGCTCTTTAGAAGCGCCTAGTTTACTTACAAATAAGTTGCAATACTTATCATCCTGACTAGTGATATACAAATTGCTGGGTTATTTTGAGCTGCCTAAACGCGTGTCATATAGGAGAGCTTAATGACACGATCTCCTGGTGCAAGATGTCCTTCTAACTGTATATACAACTCTATCCGAAGATAGAGCACCATGGCGACCACCGGACAGCCGCCGCCGATTACTGTTGAATTGCAACAGCAGCTAGATTAATATCGAGTCGCACCAGGGCACATGATATAAAGATGACTATAGGTCTCCATATGTTGCAAGCGTAACATTATGTGACAACCAAAGCTACCAGAAAGCCTTCCCATAAACCGGTTATGATCACCAATTTTCCGGGGTGGACACGAAGTGCACTTCGACTGGAATTCGACTTGATGGTCTACATGCATAAATCATTAGGCTTTAAACACCTACAGTAGCCAGGAAGACATGGTCTACTAGGCTCAATTCGAGCTAGACGGTATCATGTAAATCAATAAAGCCGCAGGAATCGTGTGACCTAGAGTAGGTTTCTGGTATGACATCGGAGATCAGTCCTCTGACATCTCCTCTTTCATCTAAGAAATCAGGGAAGTTACAGGCGATGCATTAGCTTAACCAGTACAATGTCGAGATACTACTTTGTGGTCTTAATATATCAATGACTCCCTTAAAATATTATTTCAGAGATTGGGTTGCGACATACCTTTCTTGGTAATTACTAGAAAATTCCTCATATCAAATAGAGACCATCGCATCCAAAGATCGTTCCTTACAAACATAATCAACCGCCGTTGCTTCATATGAGTTTACGACACTAAAACCAAGTGAAAACTATAGCCTCCAAATTCCTGGAACTGTAGTTAAAGCCTGCGCATATCGCCCAACCGCACGGTGGTATAAACACCGAGTAAATTTTGTAACGACAGTCACTAAGGTCCACAGCTGTCCTTCTCTGATACTAACCCTATATATTTTTTACTTCAACTCCAACTTTTATTTATGGTAAATAATTGTTATGTGGCAGCATCCTCTAGTTCGAAATCAGTTTAATTTAAGAAAAAAGAACCCAACAATATTGTACAAGCATGTTCAAAGTATCGTGTACAATAAACCGTCTGTTAAATTATATACTAAAAGCCCTTAAATAATGTCAAGTTCAATCTCCCATCAATTGTTGGTTTTAAACCGACAACCACTACGAGTAGAACTCCAAATGCTCGGACATCAGTAGATCCATAAGGAATTCACATATAAGCTTCCCTGACCACCGTACTTCCAAAGTTGCAGTTCTTGGTTAGACTTCGGAAGCGCATACTTAAAGCAAATGTAAAACAAGAAGCCTCATATAATTTCGGATTTCAAAGAAATTCCCGACAATGCTCGGCCTTTAGCTGGAAACCTGCTGCATTGCAACACCCAACATCCTCCGAAGAAGACCACCAGGCAGTAGTTTTCCAATCTGTCGCACTGGTCATTTGGGTCTATATATATATATATCTCCAACAACATAAAGATAAAGGTGCAGCATATTTTATTCCATAAGATTAAGGGAAATCCTTAAACTTATATGAGAGCTTCCGTCTGACTTGCTCCCGTCGCTGTGTTTCCAGAGATTGGGCAGCTCATAAGAGTTTCACGAGCATAGAATATAAGGTAATAGAAAATAGAAAATCATTACAGTTTTATTATTGTCGTTTCCTGCAGGAATGGATACACCTTGCAGTATTATCTGTAGTTGAGTATATTATTTTATTCATTGAGGTTTTCTTCCATGGCTGCTACGTTTGGTTATTGGCATGTGTGTGAGTGTGTTAGTACTTTTTATTCTTTGATTTCTTCTGGAGCCGTTTTATCGTCGTCATATTGGCTACAGAACATGTGATGTTTGATTCACCTGAGCGAATTTTGCCTGATTTTTTATAAAAAGGTTTTTTTTGTATGGCAATTAGTTTGCTTGGCTACTTTTTCCATAAAAATATTTATGAAGATAGTGGCTTCAAAACTTTTTTTTTTATATTTCGCTTTTATTCTGCCCTTCAGCAATATTGATGAAGGTAAATAAATTAGACTTTTAAATTTCTTAAGTGTATGTCATCCATTTTACTGAAGGAATATAATAATCGAAAATAAAAGTTTATGAAGCCCCTGAGAACACGTGTATGTAGAATTTAAAATATTTTGCAATTTCACATCTTTGACATACATACGTACATATTTACATACATATACTATTTAGAAAGGAAAATTTATGTTGAAATATCAACAACGTATGTTGCCGTTATGAAATTTTTTTTTATTATCGTATTGTCGAATGGCCATAATTCGCCTTCTTGACAAACTCTTAACACGAATGGTTTCACTTTTCAGGTTTATTGTTAAAAATATATTGATAAACTTAAATTGGCAGTCTTCACCAATTATAATATAATTTGTCACAAAATTTCATTTATTTACAATTGTCCTTTTGCATTTAGTTTTCTTTTTAGTAATTTAAATTTCTACATTTATATGCATTCATTGTAGCGATTGTAGCGATTTATAAAAAGTATAGTAATTGAATTTTGTATGTTTACACAGTCGAACCATTCATTCACAGGGGAATGATAGTAAAGTTTGAACGACTGCTTAAATGACTTCTAAACGTTGTAAGTGCCACGCTATTATACAATTAAATTAATACATAAAAGCATGTATAATTAAAAACTACCTGCGCCCATTTTCTAAATTTATTTTATTTAATGCCAACAAAATTCTCAGCTGTTTGGCTAAAATCGTTAGAAATTTATTATTTTATGAATATATTCATAAACTTTTCCAAATCGCCCGACTTGCCCAAAAAGCTGTCTCACAGATGCATTTTCAGTACAGAATGCCTTACTTTGTTGACACACATGTCACATTTGGCAGATTGTCAGATAGCGAATCACTCCCTTTATTAAACCTTTTATAAATCCAAAAAATGTTTATGAATACATGAAAAATGTTCGATAGTTTCATTTGATTGTTACGTTATCGTTTGCCGTTTAAAAAATTTATAAATTTGGTATAACTAATGCTACATTTACACATTTAAGTGATTGCTTGCAAATAGCAAATACGTATTGTCTTCGAAAAAGTCCAAAATATGTTCTAAGGTCTGGAAAGTTGTTTGGGTGCTTTCACACTTGTTTGCAAGATCATTTTCAAAATGTTGTCAAAGCGTAAACATATTATCATAATTTCTTAACTTTCTAATTTAAGGAAATAGTAAATGCAAAAGGTATTTATGATGTTCTGTTTATGTTCCACAAAACATCATGCGATCGATATAATAAAACGAATTAAATTTTTTTTATCTTGGACCACCACTCAGTGGATAAAGGGCAAGCTTCACAATCTTAAAACCTTGTTTGTGCAAATTTTTTTTCACTGGCTCTGATGTCAAGCAGACGTATTCAATTTCGAATCTTTGTTTTAGTAGCAATTTTTACTCGTAGTAATTATTTTACTACGCTACACAATACTGTCGAAGGAGGGCGATCGGAAGTGCCTGTGATTTGGTATTAGCTGTAGGCGTTATTGTTCAGTGAGTGTATTGAGTTTTTCGGACTTGCACTTATGAATGTGGAAATTCCAGGTAAGCTAACTCTTCTGCGATTTTAAAATTTCTATTAAACAACAAGTCAAGATAATTTGATTAATTTTTGTGTGATATCGCAAAAAGGAAAACTCATAAAAAAGTGCTGATTATTGTAAACGAGGCATCTTATAAAGTTTCCTTTATAATTCAAATACTAAGTTATTTTTTTTTAAAAAAGACTTGTGATCTTTTGTCCACATATTTTAATTTTAGTGATAACTTGCCTTAAAACATTTATTTTCTTTGATCTGATCCCTATGGAAGGAAGTTAAACTACGTGTACCAGTCTCAAACTAAACAGTAATAAAATTGTCAATCATTCAATTTATGCAGTTATTTAACGATAATGGGTTATAGTCCCATTTTATAAATATTGCTTGGTTTTAATGTACGCTTGTATGGCTTAGTTCTTTGCGCTTTGTATTTTTTTTTTTTGTATGTGTGTGTTAACCACAGCAGTGGCTGAAGTTTTTTTTTTATAGCAACCTAAGCACATCATTCAATCTCAATAAAATGACAACAGATAACAAGTTTTAGTTTGATTTTAAAATAAAAATTTCACTGGTTTTCTTGGTTTCTTTTTCGAGCAAAACGGAAGGCAACAGTTTGTTATTTTAAGGTAAAATGTGTTACTATTAAAGCACTCTTAAGCAAAAAGTTTATTTCCCATAAAGTTCATTTAACGTCAAACCCAATAAATTTAAATAGAATTATATAAATTCTATTATCGCACAATGTGCAAAAAAATAAAAAGCTACAAATACATCAAAGTGACATTCAGATAAGACTCTTTTTCCTCTTACCTTCTTCTTCCGGTTGCAAGACAACGAAGTGTTCTTGCTTAAAATAAAAAGCATACTATAGCAAGTAGTTGCCAACGAAAACACATAAAAGCATGTAAGATAATTTTTAAATTTTATATAGAAATAATGTGTTAAAACACATTTATGATTGTGAGGCGTTCCATATCCTGTTGCTTTAAAATGTTAGTTTGGTGACAAACATTGTATTTACATGGCATTTTAGAAGAAGGCTAAAACTAATCAGCTTGGCTTTGCATAAAATTCCATAATTATTAATAAATCACAAATTTAAACCAACTTCCTTCAGTGTTCTTGTGTGTTGATGTTGACTGAGTTGTTGTTAATTTTTCGGTGAAGAGCTTCAATCCGTTGTATATTTATTTTGCAAAAGTTTTTTTTAAGAAACCTATCCTTCAACATTGATATTTCGAAGTATATCTGAGTGAGATTTTTATAAACTATTCTAAGCAGCTTTAAAAAAGAGAAACTTTTATACTTATGAAACTGCCCAGCTGTAGAATTAAATTTATTTATTTCTTTTGCTGTCAACTACACCCACATTTCATAAATCGCATAAAGATGATCTCATTTACAACTGTGCTGCAGACTGGAAAATATGTAGAAGTTTTACATGCATACAACTTTCGAATAATCGTTTCGCATTAGAGGTATTCTAACTGCTAATTATTTGCATAGGTTGGAAATAATCACAGTTAATAATCATTCCGATGAAGTATGTAGCGCGTATGAATCAGATTATTTAAATTAAATAAATGGCGAATAATGTTTAATAAAACAAGTACTTAATTTTACATGAATCAAACACATATGATATTCATAAGAAACAAAATGAATTTGAAAACTATTCAATCAAAATTGTGTACGAAAAGTTTTAAATAAATTATAGTTTATTTAAATGAGCTGGAAAACTTATAATATTTTGTGTTTTAAATTTAATTTTTTCCAATATTTCCTTTTCTCCAGTTAAAATATTTTATAATAATTGACAAAAGTAATTTTTATAAAAAGGCGGTAAATAAAAAAATTTATAAAAACACAAATATTAATAAATATGTGTTCTGTAAAATACTAAAAATATTATAACTCAAATAACAATTATTTTAAAAATGTTTACAATGTAAAATTATTTGAATTTCTATTATCTATTAACTAAATGTCTATAACATTTAGCAACATTTAATGTATCTGTTTTATAGTCAATTCACTGTGTATATGGAAAAGTAATTGTAAATATGCATTTATTATTGTATACTCGTATTCAAAAGATTAATTTTCATATGAACATAAATATTATATTCCATATTTTTAAAATTAAAATTGAATTTGATATATATTTTATTTAAAAAATATATAATAGCACATACTTATAATGTATAACACATTGCGTAGATTATTTGGCAGAACAAAAGATAGAGTAGATTAATCAGAAATGTCTAACTTAGTTTATAGAATACCATGTGGTGGTAATGACAATGATAGTTGTAATATGTGAAATATAAAAAATAAATTAAAAATTTGAATTTCTGGATACAAATCTGATCAAAAATACAGAAACATTAGAACAACACCAAAAAACAGCATTAACATTACATTGCAAACATAATAATCATTATCCAGATTTTAAGATTTATATTCCTCAAATTATCCAAGAAATTTAAAATAATTGTACGAAATTACAATCAGTACGTAGAATTCTTAACACAAGCGTTAAAAATAGCGCTGCGGGGTATGCCGCCAAGCGCTAAGATTACGTTCCGGTAGTAGAGTGACTAGTGTGTTAGTTTATCAGTGGGGTGTTCTAGGTTCGATTCCTCACAGAGACTCTGTATCACTGCAACACGTGAAAGAACAGGTATCACAATGGGGCACATAATAAATTGGACCCAAGTGGGCTGGGTCTTTTCTTTACCTTTACATCCAGCAACCTGCCGACCTAACCTAATGAAGTGACATACCTAAACAAAAATGACAGTTCTATATCAATGTTGATGTGGATTTTTGACAAAACATCATAAGTGAAGTTTTAAAATTTTTCAGGAACGGGAAAAAACTTTTTAATTAGTCAATTTTGTTTCGTCTTTTTTTACGATTTAAATTTTAAAATTTAAATTTAAAAAATTTCCTGTAATTTTACTTTCCACTAAAATCCTTATTAAAATCAATCAAAGTGTCTCGTAAAAATTTCTCTACGATCTTTCGTCAAAAGTCCACAAATATGTATTTAGATTTTTTTCATTTTCTGCAACCCAGTTCACTTGTTATCGTACTGTCTAAAAAGGATTTCCCAACCGCTCAGCATTGGCGGCGAGTTGCGCATGCCGCTTTTGTTTAGGGTGTAAAGCAAATCTGCTATATAAGTTTATAATTCTCAACTTAATTGAAGAACGCTTTTAACATTCTCATAGGCGAATACGTGTTTACATTTAAGAAAATAAATCGTCATTTAGAACAGTACTTATAGTAAATATTATCTCCATGGTTTGGTTACGTTTTAGGATGTGTTCACATCTTACAAAACGGCTCGCCATGTATACAACGCAAGGTACAACAATTAAATTACAACTGCAGAGTTGTTCATATGAATTAATTGTCAGACCTGAATGCGTTTTTCATTACTTCAAAATAGTAATGATTTTAAAATTGTAGAAGGCATTAAAAATTTATTCAGATAAATAAATGCTTAAGAAGTTAGTAAGGCGGCGATGGCTGAAGCCGTCTGCACTATAAAAGCAAAAAGTCCTGCATACGACCCCTGATGTGCATTAGTGAGTCTTTGTGTTCGTTATTATCGGAAGGTTTCTTTGGCGAAGGCATAGTAACTGGTCACTTAACAGTACCGACTTCAGCTGTAATCAATCCACAAACACATCAGAGCACCCACTATCGTCGGTGTTGTGTAGCACCAGCGAAGTAAAATAATTACTAAAAAATCGCTACTAAAACGGAGCTTCAAACTTTAAAACGTCTCCTTGCTATAAAAAAGTGCAAATGCAGTGAAGAGTTCCTCTATCTATCCCTTCACCACCTGTCATTACTCTCACTATCCCTGTCAATTAGTTCCAGCACAATTCCGTAACTGCCGGTTCATTTAAAAAAACACAGCACAGCCTCGGTTCAATACCCAGTCAGACCATACATTTTTCGATTATATTTGTGCTATCGGCGGCCTCTTTCGTCAGTAGTGGAGCAATAAAATGTCGGCGATGTAGACAAATTAACGCATGTTAACGCATGTTAGCACTGTTCCTGGAGGAAAATAAACAAGTTGAAACTTTTTGAGCAAAAAAAAAATCCAATTATTTAGTTTAAGGTCGTTAATTTCTTATATATCTGATATTAATCGACTAATCGTCGTAAAAGAATACAAACTGAACTCATCTCTCTCTCTCTCTCTCTCTCTATCTGTTTCTTTTTCTTTATTTGTTTTAATCCTTACCATATGCTATACACATCTAATATGCACACTAGACTTACAACTACACTGTTGTACCTTCACACAAAAGAACACAAAAAAAACTATTTTTCTAGTGGCACCCATTTTCCTGACAGATTGAGGTTTCTTTGTGTGTGTGTACATTAGCAGCTGATGCACAGCATCTTAATTCTTTTAATAGCATTTTTTTCTCTCTCTTAGCGAATGAAAAAACGGAAGGAGTAAAAACTTTTAAAGTGTAGAATATGTGTTTGTGCTTTGTATGTGATACTTATTTCAGTTCTATATGTTACAATTTGTAACATGCAAGTCAAGACTTTTGCTGCAAACTATGTTTGTCAGACAGTTAGCGAAAGGCGCCTTAAAGTTAATGTGTTGTAGAGCAAAGAAATCTACAAAGAAAAGCCAACAGCTGTTGAAACTGTTGAGTTATTTAATTTAAGACGAGTAGTTCTTACACAATGAGTAGGAATTTTTGATCATCAAAAGATATTATTTTCAAAATAAATGTAACACAATTTAAACCTTAATTAGATCTCCATAAACAAGAAGTGCAATAAAATATAAATACACAAAACATGACGGGAAAAATTTACTTTTAAAATTTGTATGTCACGTTCTGTTATGTCTGAGCAAGACATCGTATTAAATCTAATTTCTTATTAGATGTATGCCATATTATTTTCTTTCTTTCGATGTATATTAATTGGATTGAAGAAGTAGAGGCAAGTTAGTAACGATGTTCAGGCTTACCTTGTTTAGAGCTACAGCAACTAATTTATCACAAATAGTAACATAATGAATTCGATTAGGTCAAATTTCTTCATGTAACTTCCTAGTGACCAAAATTAAATGCGATGCGATCAAGACGATAGTCTGTCCTATACATCATAAAAACAGTGGTTAGGTGAGTAAATTGGAAAAATAATGACTTGAATTTTTTTATAATTGTAAAACTTAAGGGGCTCCAGACGCGATTAAAATAATCGTTAAGCATCGTGTTTGTTCTAGTGAAAACTTGTATGTACGCTGGATGGAAAAACGAAATATTTAATTTTTGGTACACGTTCGCGAGCTTTAGGTCAAGCTGCTTGATCATGATTAGGCCGCTTTATAACGTACGATTTAAAAAGTTCATCATATCCCCGGGTCTCGTCAATATTAATAAAATGTTGTTATAAAATTTACTTTAACGAGCTGGCAATATTGTGAGTTGCTTTGCGCTGGTTTTGCCTGTTTCCCTTGGTGATATTAATCTTTTATAAAGATTAAATGCATGACAAAATACTGCACAAGCCCGTGCATTCTGACCATACGAGCAGAGAAAAAGCATTCAGGGAATTACTGGAATATGCATAGTTTTACTTATTAAATATTTTAATGGTTTTTATAAATAATTTATTTATCCTAAGAAAAAGTCGTTCATGACTTCCTGCACAGTTGATGACAGGATCGCTTCAATTATGGATTATCGAACTGCTTTAAATCACTTAAAATTTTATGTTGCTTCTTTGGATTGAAATTATGCTCCTCTAACTTACATATGTAATTGAACAACGTTTCGTCCTCTTCCACCATTTGTACAATTCTGTGGCAGAAGTCCACGTTGATAGGCAAATCCGCAAGGTTTGATTTGCTTGTGATTTATACCTCATCGAGAAATTCAAATGTTTGTGCCGAATTGTCTGCAGTCACTACCACTAACTAATACCAATAGCAGCAGATAAATATCTTGTTATAACAATTTATGTGGTATCGTATGTAAGGCAGCTACTACAGCAGCAAGTATTTTTTGTATCCTAACTGTAGAATTTCAGTTGTAAAGATTTCGAGGGATTGTGCCATGCTCGGCAAAAAAAATTTAACAACTTCATTATTGTTATCCAAAAGTGAATCGAACTTCTTTTTATTCGGAAATTAATGGCTGTTGTGCGATTTAGTTTATACAAAATACGTGTTTCATCAGCCACGCTGTATTATACATTTGTTACATATAAATATTTTTTTTTTTCGAAATGGTGTTTTCAAATGACTCGAAAACTATTATTTTAATAGAATATTAAACAGTTTTATCTGCTGAATGGTACGACATGTGTGTGTGTGTGTTATTTATACTTGTGTTGGTGGAAATTTCAATTTGGCAATATAACGAACCAACATAAAAGAAACACGAACATTTTCCACGTCCATGGAGAGTTATTTTACCCACCGTGTATTTTTCAACACCATAGTTTGAGAAGGAGCAATATGTCTTTCTAGTCAACGTGAAAATACTTTATATAAATTATAGTTGCTCGCTCATACTATGAAGTTTAACGTCTTGATAGTTAAAAATCAACCAACAAAATAAATTATTTCAGCTTCAAATTTCATTTGTTTTGTCAAGTGTTGAAATATTATATTTAAGGCAAATTAATAACAAAAAATCAGTCGGCTGATCTTAAGTACTTGTTTACTTCAAAGTCTCAATTTAAGATTAAACTATCACAAGTTTTAAAATAAAACAAAGGATAAATAAAAAAAAATTCAGCAGCACTAGAAAACATGATAGAATAGTGCGTGCTTATAAAATAAACCAGAAATCATTAAAAGAATATCTTCCAAAATTCCATAAAAATTCAATACAAGCTTTAAATATGAATTAAGAAAAATATCCACTTTGTGGACATTGTTCAAAGGCTTTAATCTGAATAAATGAAACTGTGTTTTTGTGAATTTAATTTCAAATCATGCTGAATTTTTAATCAAAATTATATACCTGTTGGGAGACTTGAAATGCCTTGAATTGTAAATAAAATATAGAAAGGGCAAAAATTTATTGATTATGTTCATTCAAAGAAACGGAAAACTTAACCCATTACAGGTAAAGAGTGCCATACGGCACTCAAATTAATGCTATTTTTAACAGGCTTTAAAAAAAATTGCATACAAATTTCTTACTGTATTTTATGTACCGTTATTATTATATTTGTTCAGCATCAAATTATATGCTTAGCAACCCAGTACCTTAGAAGCTGTTGTAAGCATCACATATTTTCTTGTAGGCTGTCTGTTTTTTTCTTCAGAATTTTCCAAAGTCATGAGCAGTCGAAGGTAAAAAGTGGATAAATAATTTGTTTGCAAGAATTGCAACAAGATATTTACTTTTTTTAAAAAACAACAAAATAATGTTTTTAAATAATAAAACTTGGTGCAATATTATGATGAGTTTTTCATAAAAATTATATTTAAAAATTTAAAGTGCCATATGGCACTTTTGACCAGTACTTAGGAAAAATTAATACCTGTTTTTTTTATACTCAATCCGCAACAAATTCTAGGCTATTTGGCAGAATTACGAACTGATGGAAATAATATTGATGAAATTATTATTGAACCACCATCGGCAGACTACGCATCGGGAGAAGATGATGCCGATGAGGACTCCGGTGGAAATATTCTTGATATTCACCATAATCAAATTCAAGATTGTGTTTTTGTTACAAAAAGTAGTGAAGATTTGGGAGAAAAAATTGTTTATAGCGTTCAGGATAATATAAGATCAACTTGAACATTTATTAGGCTTAGTATTAGTATCGGAATCCAACAGCTATCCACAATTCAAAAATCATGCTAATGTACAAATAACCGAAAACGACATTCGCTCGTATATAGGCAAATTGATAAACAGTGGGTACATGCAACCAACAGAGAGTAGACTAATGTGGAAAGCTGATGACGACGTCCAAAATAAAGCTGTTTCGAGTGCAATGTCAGCAAACCGATTTAGAGCTATCGTTTGGCTTCAAACGATCTGTACAACGCAAACGACAAAATGGGGAAGCTGTGTCCACTAACCGACAAATGAAATCAAAAATTTGCAAAATACTTCCATCCAGAGCAACATTTATCGTATGATGAGTCTATGATTGCATACTATAGCCGTCATGGTTGTAAGCAACTTATAAAAGGTAAACCTATTCGTTTTGGGTATAACACAAAAACAAAGAACAAACATAGCTGTTCGTAAAAAGAAGTGGTGGTTGTCAATTTTTAATTGGACTATAGATGTCGCAATTCAAAATACGTGGCTGTTGCTTCGAAAGGCTAAAAATAGTATGCCACAGTTAGAATTTCATCGAAGTTTAGTCCAACATTTATTAAAAACTTGTAGTGATAAGTCCCGTTCAGACTTCGCTACTCGGCGGTATGCTCATATTGCTAATGTAAGTACTCGTTACGATGGTGTTGCTCACTATGTGCAACCATGTACTCGAAGTCATTGTGCTCTAAAAACCTGTAAAAGCCAAACCAGAGCGGAATGTAACGTTGCCTTATGTATGAAATGCTTTGTCTCATACCATACAGAAAGAATTCGGCAATAGCTATTTATCCTTTTTTATATTTTTGTATAAATTAATGTATATGTTTTGTGTTTATGCTTTATAATATGAACATTAGATCTTCTAGAGTCAAATAAATAAGTGAAATAACTCACTAACTTTTTATTAAATACATGCAACATAGTTAGTATGGAAGTGGTCAAGAGTGCCGTATGGCACTCTTCCCTGGAGCGGACCAGGTAGGTCGTAGGGGTAAAACGGTACAAAATTTGGAATTAGGGTAGAAATATTACTATATGTGCCAAGTTTTATTAAAATTGCTTTACATGGAGCCCGTGACCATTAATGGGTTAAGTATGGTTTCTATTTGCCCTTTTTATTCTGTGTACGCACTTTTTCTACTTAAAGCCCTTTTAAGAAATTCGTCTATTAAATCGTTAAAGGAATTTCTCATTTTTTTTCTTCATATAATTTCATTTGCACACCTTTTACAAGGAACACCTCAAAATGACAAATCGTTTTAGAACGTCACCGTAGCTGAAATGAAGTATAATATGCCATTTGCTGAAAAGAAAAACGTAACGACCCAAAACAATTTCACTTTTCCAATGCTTAACGAAGCATGGTAATTGCACGAGTTATTTCTTTCTTTCTGTAATTTAAAAGGTTTCATTAATAAAATTCCATAAACTTTTGCTACACACTAAAAGGCTTTACCAAAAATAGTAGGAAACAATTTCATAAATTACTTTTCAGAAAACAACAGGATCTTTATGATTTTAGTTTTTAATTGCAAAATACTCAAAATCAAAGAGTGCTGTCCTTTTTTAGAAGAAACTGCAACTACTTTTTATGTTATTCGTATAGAAAGTAATTCTTAAAAACATTTTTCAAGTTTCAAGTTCTTGGTTGCGTCTTCTCAATAAATTACAGTGCAACCTCGGTTAGTGCAAAGAATAGAAATTTACAATGTTTGGAAAACTGTAATTTTTGTACTGACTGATTATAACTTTTTGATTTTTTCAGTTTTTTATTTTTTTTTTTTTTGCTGATAATAAATAATTTAAAAAAATTTTATAATGTCATCACATTCAATGCACAAACGTTTCAGTTTTATAATGTTTCCCGTCGAATTGTTAATACACAAAGAAAATACCGTCAACATTTAACTACTGCTTCAATTCCCAGTGTAAATATGATAAGAAACTTAATTACCCGTTTTGAGAACTAGCGTTCAGTATGTAATAAAGCACGAGTAACTGATGTTTGACCTATTCGCACTGGAGAAGTTGTAGATGCTGTACAAGAAAGGATCCATCTACTCAATGGGGAATCTTCAGAACATACCTGCCATAAAAACTGATCTGGGTATGTTTCCATGTAAAATTCCATACGCACAAGAATTATTATTTCACTAAAAAAAATACGAAAAATAGTCCTGCAATAGGAAAGATTTACTTTATTCGGATAATTCTCATGCGCTGTCTGAATTAGAAGAGTACAAAACAAAATAAAGTCTCTTCGAATTTAATATATCGCCGCACCTCAATTCCATACTTATTTTTCTTTAAATTTCATCTTTTATTTCTTACACCACTCTATTCGCTTAATATATTTTTCGCATTCGTAACCAAATCCCCATTTCTTTCGGTTTATTTTTCATTTTGTTATTTACTTATTCCAGTCTGTCGAAGTGAACTAAACCAAACCGCTTATTTGTCAACATTTCACCACCGCAAGGAAAAGCTTCATTTGTCCATGGATTTTTCTTATGTATTTGTATATACATATGTATATGATTGTGTATCTGCGTATGTGTGTGCTTATGTGCGGTGCGCATTTGTATTTATGTGAGTGAGTTTCTACTTCTACAGCCATTTAAAATACACTTAAGCCTTTTTGTGATTTTGACAAATCCCCTGATTGCTGTCGAGGAAAGTAAAAATATTTTGAGCCATTCCAGCCTTATTGTGTTGTAATAAATCTTAAACGCATTGTAGTGTTTTCTTCTTAGCCTATCAGTGTGTTAAAAAAAAAATATATACAAAAATTCGTTTTATTATCCGAGCTTGCTCTCTTGATAAACTACAACCGCAACTACAAATGTACAAATGACTTGGGAAGCCAAGAAAAATAAGCAGATTTTTTAATTCGTTTTGCAAAAGATTTCCTTTGGAATCAAATCAGTATTGAGTTTACCATAAAATGTAATGAACAAGAAAATAGAGAAAGTCAGAAACACTCTGTAGTCGTAAAGCCGAGAAACAGATGTGAGTTATGTGAGCAACACCTCAGAATGTACATAAGTGTAAGAAAAACAATTACAATTTTAAAATGCCAAAAATAAGTGAACAAACAAAACTAATAAATAGTTTGTGCGAAAAGTACAGTTTCTTTCCTGCAGATTAGTTAATATAAGAAGTTTTATTAGTTTAGGAAGTTTTGTTTGGAGACCAAACGCAATGTTTTGTTTTTGTATTGTAAAGGGAGCTGAGTAGGTTTCACTCTACAGCCCGAAGATTGTGTGTGAGTTGTGCTAACAGTGATCTCTTTCGTTGCTATTTAAGCAATAAACATGACGGCAATGGAAAATAATTAATAAAAATGCTCTCCTCTAGCTTAAAAATTTAGCCATCAATATAATAACATTGGGTGATGCTGATGGCTTAGTGGCTAGAGCTAGAAGAAAAAACGTCGGCGAATTAATATAATAAATAAAGTGGACCTCCTTTAGTCTCAAAAATCCAAAAGTTAACATAACATGGGACTCGCAGTAACTCTTGCATTACAAAATTATAAAACAAAAATACATAACTGCAGAGTTATGCAGGACTTAAGCTCTATCTATCGATCTTCTCACTTTACGAGCTGCCTCTGCTGTGTAATATCCTTATGCACTTCCAATGCAGTGCAATGCATTCGTTGCATTTATACAATTTGGAAATATTGTCACATACTTAGAAGATAAGTTCAGAATTATTACCATACCCACATCCAAACATGGTGGGATAACATAGTAAGACCACTGTACATGACGGCATGTCCGCTCCACTGTGCACATAGTACACACAGAAATACGGAAAACATTCAGTTGGTAGAGAGAACATATAACAGGCCACCAAAAAAAATAACAATGAGAAAAATACGGAACGAGTAGTAGGCAGAAAAGTACAGATACACAGTGATGTGAACGGCCAAAGCATCCAGTAGTGCGTGTGAAAAGTTAAAATAGACAAATACATTTGCGCCAACAAATAGTGTGATCAAGTATGTTGAAATATAGAGAAAACTTGTAACGTGCCGTTCGTTACAAATGCCCTTATCTAATATTCCTATTTAAATGTGTTGTACAACTTTATGGAAATGTTCACAAACAACTACTAATGCACTCACCCAATAATGTATAAATAGCACGAAATACTAAACCAAGTAAAACAGTACATGCACACACATAGAAATAATTAACATATGCAACCAGTTATAATTCTCATTAATTTGGTTTTTTATATTGAAGACGTAATAAAGTTTTGCACACAAGAAGGGGAACGAATTGGAATACGTTTCCGTATTCCTTAATCGGCTAACCGTAGTTAGTTTATCTCATCTGATTGTATTTTGATTTTACAGCGTATTAATCCGACTGAAGTCCGATGCATTTATCTCGTCGTATTATATTTATTTAGCCGCAGTTAACCGAAGAAATTATCTCAGCAGATTTTTGTTTTATTGCACGCCGTATTTAGCTGATTAAAGTCCGAAGCATTCATCTCATCAGCTAGTATTTTGATTTCACACATTATTTATCTGACTGCGGTCCGAAACATTTAGCTCCTCGGATTATATGTCTTTTATTGTATTCAGAAAATATAATGGACCGATTCAAACGTTTGTTTATTTCCGCAGAATTTATGTTGTTTTATTAAAAAAGAAATACATTCTCTACACATTCGCAATTTATAAACTTATTTCTCATCAGTTCAGAAAAAGAAAATCAGACAAATTATGCATGACATTTGATGTACAAGCGTATACACTTCATATATAGTGTAAATGCCACTCAAAGGGTTAAGCTTTCTTTTTTAAACTTTGTTGACACAGAAGGACGAACTTTTCTTTTCTCATTACAATTAACACGCATGACAGTATCGGCCGCAGATTCCGAAAAATATACATAATTTTGCCTCAATTATAATATTCAAATGCAAATACATTAGTACGTATGTAAATATTAAATAAAATCATGTCATTTGTAAATAATAGAAATATTTCGCAATTTTGTTATTCAAATGAAAAATGTTTCAAACAACTACGATTTATTGATGTTTCTGGTTTAGGAAATGTCGACAAACTTTTACATTTCCGCACTGCAAAACATTGCCAATTTAGCTAATGGTTACAATTTAATGATGTACTTTTGTTTGCACATTTCCGCTACACTGGCTATTCAAACTTTCCCCACAAGTTACTCACTCATGGAGTGAGTTATTTAGCCACAACAATAAAAACCAACTCCCAATTTATTTTTCATGTACATTTTACAATATTTCTCACACTCAGGCTGTTTGTTCAAAGTAAAATATTTATTTTACAGCAATTTAATCAAATGCTAATTGAGGTAGGCAGTTACTGAAAATGTTTACCAAATATAGGAAGGAGAATAAGTTCTTTTGCAGTAAAATACTAAAATGTAACAGGCAGAATTGAAGAGAAATTAATGTTGGCAGTTGCAATTGAAAAGGTGAAAATTATTTATATTTAAACGGGAGGTATTTTGATAGAAAAGCAACACTTTTCTATTTCTTTTTCCACTTCGTGCAATTGTACAGCAGTGGTTTCATTTGTCTATTTTTAATGCGAAAAATTTACAATTTCCAATTAATCGAAATAAAAGCTGGTTGAAGGTCTTTCCGAGTTAATTAAGCGGGTGCAAATTTTAGCTTAAATTAAATTTCAAAATATTTTTGTAAACGAAACTACCATTTTCATTTATAAATGGTTGCATAAATTTATATAAATTAAATGACAACTATTAAAGCTAGAATAGTCAAGTGCCTAAATTTTATGCAGTCTTTTTTTCGACAGCTGTACGAAATTCCACAACTGATCTTTACAGGATCTATACACGCAAAAACATAAACAAAAAATATTTGGCGCCATAAACTGCTATAAGAATTGGAATTTTTATACGGTATATATTATTTAGCGACTTAAAATTGTATATCAAAAGTCCATTACTTCTAAGCATAGTCTCACCTGAGAGAATTGAACGTTGCCACTAAACTCTAGTGCCCAAAGCGACATCTATCATCTCTCTCATTATACATTTCCTCTAGTTGCAGCACAATGCGTCGCATGGGTGGCGATGGCACGATGGATGGTAGTCTGCACGTTGACTACTAAACCAAAAACAGACGTAGGTTCAACCCCAGTTTCAGACTAAAAATTTTAAAATAAAAAAATAAACATCTCGCATTTTTCTGATGTGCATTAGTGTGTCTTTGTGTGTCAGTTGTTGTCGGAAGGTTTCACCGGCGAAGGCATAGTCACTGGTCACTGAACAATACCGGCTTCAGCTGATAGCAATCCACAATCACATCAGAACGCCCTCCTTCGTCGGCATTGTGTAGCACCGGCGAAGTAAAATAATAATAAAAAAATGGCTACTCAACCGAAGCTTCAGCACTGCTACGAGTATAAACAAAGAACGTGCGAAAGCAGAGTTGTAAAAATAATTAATTAAGCTTCACCTCCTGTCGTTTCTTCTACTATCCCTTTCTTATAGTTCCAGCACAATGCCTCGCATGTGTAGGAGTCATCTCCTGAGTGCTGGTCCCAGATAAAAAAAAAAAAAAAAAATGTCAAGGCGTTATCCCCTGAGAATAGGAGGAGAATTTAGATAACGACGATGGTTTCGCACAAGTGCGAATTATTTATAAAACTTGGCCTCGGATCATAATTTACGAAAATTATATTTTAAAAACATTGGCAGAAGCCTGCGATAGATAGATAAGAACACTTCATCTTCACATACAACAATAACAACATAGAACCAGGCAATACCGTAGATTTAGGAAAGAATAGCTACATTTGGAATAATCCTCAATTACGTAATACAAAGAAGGGCAAAAGTAATCACCCGATGTTATTTTACTGTAATTGCTTTTTACACTTTATAAAGAAGCATCTTCAAATTTTTCACCATAATTCTCCGTAAGGACGGCCGGCTAAACACCAATTGTGTGGCCCGATGTTTTGACATACTCTTCGACATTTTGGGCTATATTTTTTTATTCTCAGCAGAACGGCTTGGCCAGCCTTGTTCCAGTTTGTTCATGGTTGTGCCATGTTGTTCCAGTTGGTGTCGGACGGCCAGGAAATCTGCGACAAAATTCACGCTGCGCCAACACAACCGACGAATTATTGCCCAAAACAATTAAAACAATTATTCTGCGCTCTTGCAAAGTAAACCGATTTGTATTCTGCGTTTGTTTACTTCACAAATGTCAAAACCGAATTGATATTTGGCGCCATTTGGAAAAGTTATGGCGTCTTGCAATCGTCTGATTACCTTTGCCCACCTTCTACAATCGATAAGATAAGAAAATTATGAGAACATGTGTGTTTTTATTGCCTGTTTTTTCAGAAAACAGGAGTTTTTATTTTGTTTTACAAAAAAACATATTGTACAGTACGTAAAATAGGAAAGCGTATTATAGAAAAGCGTAAGAATTCTAGAATTAACGTCAGAGTCATTTTCTGTATTTTGCCTGCCTTAAAAACATTACCCTGCTACTTATTACTGTTCAGTTAGTAATTGTTCAAAAATTATACATTTTCATTTGCTAGCAAAGCAAAATTGCAAAAATGTCATGCACTTGCAAGCACATACTTTTCATTACGGAGAAAAAATTCATGTTGATAACTATTTCCTCACTGGGTTACAATCATTTCTGAATGCTGATGTGAACAATTGTAAATGAAAAAAATCTATAAACGCGATTAAAATTGCAATTGTTTTAAAAATACCATTTGATGAAAATGCAATCACAAATGCCACTTTCATTCATTGTTATTTTTGTTACCAGCTGATACTTTCAGCATCGTGTAATTTCTGATATAGAAAGTACACAAATTTAAATTCTTTTTCATAATAATTTCATGTAACTTGAAGAGCAATAGAACTAATGTTATGTGTTTATATCTTAAATGTAAAACAAATGATTCGGCCGAGTTCCAAGTATTGTTGCTTTTTGGATTTTTACAAGTATTTATTAGCTTTTTTTATCTTGAACTAGTTTAAGTTTTGAAGCTTTGTTTTGTAGCCATTTTTAGTAATTATTTTACTTCGCTGGTGCAACAAAATACCGACGAAGGAGGCCATTCTGATGTGCCTGTGAATTGGTTACATCTGAAGCCGGTACTGTTCAGTAACCAGTGACTGAAACCTTCCGACAACAACCGACACAAAAAACACTAATGCAGATCAGGAAAAATGCGAGATGCTTTTATGGCTTAGGCTTAAACTGGGCTAGAACCCAGGACTTTTTGGTTTTGTAGTCAACGTCATCCGACCCAAAATGGAATACAACTCTCATGTGTGGGCTGGTGCTTTAAAGACAATTTTGAAGTTACTCGACCGTGTACAGGAAAGTGCGGAGAAACTCAATGAAGAGAGTAGGGTAACCATCTCTGTTGGCTCTCTTGAGCATCGTCACAAAGTGGCCAGCGTTTCGTTGTCCTATCGTTACTATAATGGGATGTGTTCCCATGAAATCTGGGTATTTTTTCCCGTAACCCGGTCATTTGCGCACACAACGCTATTATCATAAAGAGCGCATCCATTTGTGCTCGATTTGGAAGCGACTCGCACTACGCCTTACAGAGAAAATTCGTTTTTGGGCTGAACAGCACGTATGTGGAAAGGGCTACCCGCGGAAGTCTTTTCCGTCACTTTTGACGTGGGAAAATTCAAATCGAATGTCAACAAATAGAAATTTTTGTAGAAATAGAATCACGAGGAGGAGAAAGAGGCAATTTCGCCCTCTCTGAGATTTGAAACACAGAAAGATCTAATTATATAATGAAACAAAGGCATAATGTTTTTCTGAAAATAGAAAATGGAATCACTATAAACACAATATTGTAGACGACCTAAAAAGGCGAACAACAAGATAAGTGCATTAGGGGGTAGCGAAGCCCACCGCTTTAATCTAGTAAATAATAAATTTAAAAAATTGGCCACCTCCAAATCTCTATACTTCTCTTATTCTTCTTTATTTATTTACGTCAATATAAAATATTATTTAAAATTTCTGATAATTAATGCCGAGAACAATGCGGTTATCTCCGAAATCTACTGTATAAAATATTCTCATCTGTTATTTAAATTTCATTACAACCAAATTAGAGAATTGCGAAGTTTTGTAAAATGTTTTTCATTTCAATTCAACACGTAACACTTTTATAGTATTGAGAATAGCAAGTGCATGCATACACACGCACATACAATATTTTATAAAATTGACATGATGTTACAATATTTTTATATACTCGTATTTACTATTTAATTTTATGCACATCTTTCAATATTTTTTTCTCTCTTGGCTTCTTTTAATTTCATAGCTGACGGATTAAACTTGTTTGTGTTTCTGGTTCTTTAATTTGCATAGGAAATTGGCCAGGTTTATTTTTAACTTTAACTTTAAGCTTCGTAGCAAATTGTGTATGTGGCAATTGCCTTTGTGTATGTGTATGTACATGTACTGTACATGAACAAGTAGAAGTTAAATGGCAGACATTCGTAGTATAAAAAAAAACCATGACAGAGGAAATGAAAAGTATGAAATGTGTCAAAGAGTTTTGAAATAATCCTTTGATCAATGGAAATATTTGCTGTTTGTTAAATAAAAACTGTTTAAACTGTTCCAGGAATTGCACATATTTTCTGATAAACACAAAAACACACACAACCTTATAAGTAAGATATCGTCACCTTAACATAGAAGGGCCCTAACTAATAATTTTACTTTACACCAAAAGAAACAGGTTAATAAATATTAAAGTACTGTAGGCGCGATTATTAAATTAAGTCCGCTTCTTATTAAATTCTGAAAGTAATACTCTGTTAGAAAAAGTGATGCCGTTTAGCTTTTGAGAGGCTAGATTTAACATTTCTTTCGCTGTTTAGCATCAAAATTTACGTTTTAGCTTCATGATTAATTTTTTTTTGTTTTAAATTTAGCTACAGAAAAGCTTATTTTTTTTAATTTTCTGCTGAGCCCTTACGAGTAAAATTATTTTGATATATTAAAAAAAATGTATGCAAATGATTGTACCGATACTTCTGGTGAAAAGAACCTAATGATGCATGTCTTACAGCCATACCTAAACAAGAGCGGAAAGCGTTTTCTAGCTGTCAAAAATTCTCATGCCCATACAATTTGTATGTAACATACCGAAAACCGCGCCGTCAACGCAACGGCAACGCTTTGCAATTGGGAAATTCGATTTTAACAGTGCGTTTAATAGTGAAGTAAGTTGCAAATAAAGAAGGTGAAAGAAATAAACATAAAAAAATATTTGTTATTATTATAAAATGGAGGTAAGTAAATCCTTTAAATCGTCCAAATAACTCATTGTTTAAACTTTTTTTTATAAAATGCTTATTTAAAAATCGCAAACACCAATAAACTTTATTGTTAAAATAATCAGGCTTGTTATATTTATTTTAACTGAATTTATTTTGGGAATATTTATTTATACATATGATTCTAATTGTGCTTTTTCTTTTATAAACTATATGTGAAATTTATTATTACATACTTTATGATATTCTCATACAGTATGAAAAATATCATAAAGCATTTTATTACAAAAGTAACTCAAAAATTGAGGAGGAAAGCATATTCATATAGAACTATTTCGCTAACGCTTACTTAGCTCATCAGTGGATTTTTCCCAACTTCTGAATATAAACCCAAGATCTATATGTTTAAAATTCAATTAATCAAACGAGAATTGTTTGAATATTAAACATACAAACCAAAAAATCTATAAACAAAAACATAACAATCCATGAGTTTACTTTTATAACATACTCACATTTCTATTTTTAGTTTTTTATTCTCATCTAAAAGTTGGGAAAAATCCACTGATGAGCTAAGTAAGCGTTAGCGAAATAGTTCTATATGGATATGCTTTCCTCCTCAATTTTTGAGTTACTTTTGTAATAAAATGCTTTATGATATTTTTCATACTGTATGAGAATATCATAAAGTATGTAATAATAAATTTCACATATAGTTTATAAGGGAAAAAGCACAATTAGAATCATATGTTATATTTATTTTTTGATAATCCTGTTTTTATCGTTTTGACATAGCGTTACCGCTTTTATTTAGGTATAGCATTTCAGCTTAAAAGCTAAGCGGAAAAAACGTTCCGCTTTCCGCTCTTGTTTAGGTATGGCTGTGAAGAGTAAATACTCGTAATAAATGTATATGTAAGTACAAGGTGTCCGCCGGGAAGGTATACTACTTTGTTTGTTGACTAAAATATTAATTAACCATAACTAAAAGATTAGTTAACCATGAGTAAAAGATTACTTAACCATGAGTAAAAGATTAGTTAACCATGACTAAAAGATTAGTTAACCATGACTAAAAGATTACTTAACCATGAGTAAAAGATTAGTTAACCATGACTAAAAGATTAGTTAACCATGGAACAGCAGAAAATATTACAAATATTACAAAATAAGAACTGATAAATTGATTTAGTTCCTTTCCCTGTTTGTCAAATTGTACAATATTGTTGGATACGGCAGTATGGTGGCAATGCACTGACAATAAAAAATTGTTATCATCTGGTAATTTGTCTGTCCACACTATTGAAAGAAAACCATACAATTTCATTGGCACACAGTTCTGCGACAATAAATGTTTCTGCCAATAATAATTTTTCTGTCAATATTATAGTAAATGACAATCGTGTGTGCATACCTTTAGGCTAATAACAAAATTAGATATTAAAATTAGAGATGTATGTGTATGGGCTTTTTTCACCTATTCACCATCTTCAATAATAATATAATACCACCAAAGAAGAAATAAGTTACTGATGATGAAGTGTTATTATAAGAAAACCCTAATGAGCTCTTGGTAACTCTGGTTAGAAAGAAACCAACTTTTTTCATCAATTTTGTTTTAAAGTGTTATCTATATGAAAATATAGACAACTCAGATTTAAAAAGAAAAAATAATTTGGCGCCTTGCAATTTTAAGGTAACGATATGCATGTGTATTCGTAAATGTTGGTGTTGTTTAAATGTGTCTTTAATCTGGTGGTAACATAAAAACTTGCACACATTTTACAACTTAAAAATCAAAAAGTGTAGGAGTATATTTATGTGAACATTTAAGCTCTCCTGGAAACATGTGGTGTTTATTTTAGAGACGGCAAATTTTACCTGACAAGAAGATAAAGGCAAATATGTATTTATCTAGTTTTTTTCCATAGAAAATGAAACTATTGGTTCGAGAACATTCAGAAACTGTCTCATTTCATGAGCCATGTCATCCTATGGTGCCTTTTGCTGTACATATACACATAAAATAGGCAAAGCTCAAGCTAATCTACAAATTACTATTCAGATTTTGAAGTGAAATACTTCAACATTTCTTTATTTTGAAATATTTTGGATGGTATAAGCACCCACGAAATGTATATATAGACCAGCTTAACCATACTATAAGTATATATAAAGATAATATATGTACAGTCGTTTTTCCATAATTTGAAATTCAAAGGACTAAAGAAACATTTTAAATAACCGAAATTTCCAATTAACAAGAGTTTAATTGACAGCAAAGTGCATGGTAACGTAATTACGATACTAAAAAGCAAACGATTTAATTTCTTATTTATTTCAAAAATACAAACACATTTTCATTACGAGTTCAAATTGTACGGTGTACAAAAGCCAAACGTCGGTGATCAAGACGGCATTTCTATACGTAGTGAATTGCAGATAATTAAAATAAATTATTATATGCTGTTTATTTTATATTTTGCATAAAACACTACACATTAAAATAATCTAACTTAACCCAGCAAAAAAAAATTTAATTCTTCTTCAGAGATAATAACATATTCATAACTTCGAAAAGATCCACAAGTGAATACTGTGCACTGCTGAAGGTTCATATTAATAAATTATGAGGTTCAACGGACTAACAATCCATATATTCTTAAGAAGAGTTAAAGCTTTAGCTTAAGTTAATGTTGCTGATGGCGATTAGTTAGCATGTTGGATTTGCAACCAGAGAGACACGGGTTCGATTATTATTACGGTCAAGCCAAGTAAAGTTGTAAAAAAAAATGGCTTTCATTAGCTTACAAAAATAATGCATCAACAGTAACATCGGAGACATCTCAACTTTTCTTTATAATTAATAAGAAACTGCAGAGTTGTACAAGAATTAATATATATCTTCCTACGACGTTCACCACTTGCATATTCTTTACACTATCTCTCTCTAGTTCCAGTGCAATTTATTACATAAGTAGGGGATTTTCCTTGAACACTGGTCCAAGATTTAAAAAGGAACGCTGGAAAACTGTGAACAAAACTGAATTTTATTAACAAATTAATAAAACTAATTTTAATATTTTCATAACTCGACGCAAGAAAAAAAAACTAACTAAAGGAATCTTTATCAGAATCATATTTTTTCACATATTGAACACCACTTCCGATTCACTCAATGGGCGCCAAAAAAGAGTACATCCCACTAGGACAACCCTAGTACATTTGCAGTACTTCTGGACCACAATATTAAGATCTTCTTCAATTCTTTAGGTTTTTTTTTCTAGAAGAGTGTATGCAGCCAAAAAAAACATTTGTAGTGTGCGGTGTCATTGAAATCAGCAATCGGACCAAATTTCAGCGCTATTTTCAATGTTTATTGAATTTTTCAAATGACCAAGAGTATTTAGAATACTACAAAATTTCCTGAAGGTGTTTTTTTTTTTTTCTTGGACCGGCACCCAGGGGATGACCCCTATACATCGGTGCATTGTGCCGGAACTAGGAAATAAGGTTTAGGGAGAAAGGATAGAGGGAGTAGTGTTTATTGACATTCGATTTGATTCTTCCCATGTCAAAAGCGACAGGACAGACCTCTGTGGGTATACCATTCCATGTACGTTATGTTCGGCCGAAAAACGAATTTTCTCTATAATGTGTAGTGCGATTCGCTGCCAAGTCGACCACAAATGGATGCGCTCTTAATGATGAACGCGTTGTGTGCGCGAATGACCGGGTTTCGGGAACAAGTTCCCTGATTTAATCAGAACACATTCCATTGTAGTAACGATATAACAACGAAACGCACCCCAAGGGGTGGTTAGCAAAATGTCAAAAAATACAAAAAGTTTAGAAAAACTTCAATTTGAAAAAATAAAATAAACTAATTATAATAAAGGAGGATAAAAAATAATTATGAATTACTGACACATATAATTTACAATTGTTATCTTATCCACATTAAATTTTACACAATTTGTAGTTAAATTTACTGGATTCCTTTCAACTTTGTGAAAATATTTACACGCTTTTTATAACTTATGCTAAAAAGTAAACTTCCATTTGATAAATACTGCGTTAAAAACCCTTTCACATACAAAATACACAAACAACACAAGCTTTTGATATATTCGAAAATTCACTTGAAAATAGATCCATTAATTTTGTGTAACTTCCTCCAATGCAGCAATTTTATGCAGACATGTGACAACGCCAGTAACTGATAGTTTTCTCAAATTGGTTAAGTATGTGAATAATTCTATTTGTGTTTTTTTTTCTTTTATGTCTGCAATTTTATATGGAGCAAAAGAAAGAAAGCCAAAAATGCAGAAAACTTAAACTGTTGATGTTACGTTGACCTTAATATGTTCACAAAACTAAGAGCATGTTTGTCATTCATTTGTGTCACCAAGTACACACTCAAACAAACGAGTACAAAGATGCACTTTGAACTTTAAGTGCTTAAACAAAAAAAATATTCAAATATTCTTCCTTTGCAAATACTTCCAATTGTACGCATGGAACATGAGACTGTTTTTCTTTTTGAGGTACGTTTGTTTTGTGCCGACAGCATGTTTGGAATGTACTTGTGTATTCTAATATTTCCTTTTGTATCCGCTTAAAAACTCTCTCACATACAAAAGCATTTAAATATACAAACACAAACACAACGACTTTGCAAGAGATTTCGCAATTGAATTTTTTTTTGTCTTCCCTAATTTCCATTTCTTTTCACGTATTTGTTTGCTTTTGTATTTTATGTAAATTTTTTGTGAGTGCATTTGTGTATTTGCAAATACTCACTATTCCAATTTCGTACATAGTCCTCTTACTTCTGCTGTTATGAAACCCGTTTCATTATTGCCACAAAAAGAAAGTAGAATAAATAAGAAAATATACTTTCGCATGGATATGAGAAAGTGAATTAGAAAGAACATTATAAATTTATGAAGAAAAGAAAATGTTGCATATTTTGAGGATGATTTGATTTTCATATGGTAGAGTATGTGAAACAAAAAATTCCTTATCATGTGTTCATGAATAATTGATAAATTTTTATAACTTAGTAATTTTAGGTGTGTCTTATTTAAGTATATCCTTGCAGAGATTAATTTTCTCAACTGTAAGTGCTGTGCTGTCTTGTCTTTTTGTATATGTCATTTTCTTTTTCATGAACTGTTGTGCCACAACCCAAGTATACGAAAAGTATATACAAATAGTAGTTTCAGCTACTTAAAAGGAAATACTTTTTTGGACAGTCTTGACGAAGTAAAAAATTGAAGCCATGACTTGTTTAACTGAACCCAAAATTAGCGTACCAAGAAAAGGAGTCGATTTCCATAATAAATGATGCTATGAAATATCTAAAAAATATTTTGTATTGCAAAATGATACCTTACAGCCATGAATAAATTGATTAAAAATTTTAACTATATTTTTTTTTTTTATCTGGGACCAGCACTCAGGAGTTGACTCCTACACATGCAAAGCATTATGCTGGAACTATAGGAATAGGATAGTAGGAGAAACGACAGTAGATGAAGCTTAATTAATTATTTTACAGCTCTGCTTTTGCACGTTCTTTGTTTTTTTTTATACTCGTAGCAGTGCTGAAGCTTCGGTTTAGTAGCCATTTCTATAATTATTTTACTTCGCCGGTGCTACACAACCGACGAAGGAGGGCGTTCTGATGTGATTGTGGATTGCAATATTATTGCAATGTACCAATAGCCTACATTGTGAACACTGAAATTTGTGTACTTTTTTTTGCATCTTAGTTTATTATTATCTTTTGTTACTTCATTGTCATTCACAAGGGTAATAAAAGTGTATAAAAAAGTTGACTTTCCTTTGTAAAACTACAGTCCATTAATATTTAAATAAATTTTAAATAAAATTTAAATAAGCAATAAACCAAAACAAAAACTAATTTTATTATTGATCATAATATCACAAGAGTAATATTTATTTTGGTTATTAATCCATCCCAATTTGGCATAGCGATTTTAGTCAGAAAGTCAACGTCAACCAACATCAAACTACATAGGCTGAACAGACCGATTTTTCGAAAGTGGCCAAACATTAACACATCAGTTCCCTTTGTATTTAACACAGGTTAACAGGTTAATTTTAAACTACATATATATACAAAGTTTTTAACTATATATACAAAACAGTATTATTTTTTTCCGAGTTTTAATTATGTGATATTAAAGTGGGACACACAGAGATCTGGTAGACAAATATTCTAATGGGATTCTTTGTGCAAAACCTTAGACTTCTCTGCACAAAAACATTAATATATCACTATGGAAGATCCAACTACAAGTGCCATAGATACAAAGAAAAGTTTAAAAAGGCGACATTTAATTTCAGCGAAGAAAAAAATTTTGATATTTCGAAATTGCGGCCCAAGAATACTTCATATTAGGGCGGTACGGTGCACTAAATACGGTCTAATGCAGAGCCACATATTCTTGTTGCTGCAGCTTTATATAACAAAAGATAATTGGTATTACCGATATAATCATAATAATATTGACGACGTCGATGGCTGAAGTAGTCTGCACGTTGACTACAATACCAAAAAAAAGTTATGGGTTCAACTTCCGTTTTAGACTAAATCATAAAAACATCCCCCATTTTTTCTGATGTGCATTATTGTGTCTTTGTGTCCGTTGTTTTGAGAAGGTTTCAGTGGCGAAAGCATACTCGATGGTCACTGAACAATACCAACTGTAGTTGATAGCAATCCACAATCACAGCAGAGTGCCCTTCTTCGTTGATATTATGTAGCACCGGTGTAGTAAAATAATTACTAAAAAAATCTACTAAAATCAAGCTTCAGAAATTAAATACACATGCTTGACATCAGAAGCGCTTCAACACTGCTTTAAAACAAAGAACAAGTTGTATGATGGCGAAGCTTCACGTCCTGTCAATTCTCTGACTGTCCCTTTCCTCTACTTCCAGCATAATGCATCGCATGTGTAGGGGTCATCTCCTGAGTGCTGGTCCAAGATAAAAAAAAAAATTTGTATGTCATAATTTGGTTGAATTCAACGTGTTATTTTTTAATAATTATATCTGGTATAAATTTGTCTTTAAATCAAAGAAAACTTCTCTTTGCTGTTAACTTTAATTCTTAAAAAAAACAATTACCGAAAAACAAGTAGTAGACAACAAATATTAAACAGGAAATGAGCTTGTTTCCTGTTGGGCCATGAACGGATATTGTGGTGAAAGCATTGCAAAGCATGTAACTATTGCTGAACAATTTTACGGTGTCACATAATTTTATTACGAATTATACACACAAATAGCGAAACTGTAGTAAATTTATGCAAGTAGTGTCAAACATACACAAAAAGTTTGATAGTTGTGGGTAAGTACACATGCACACATGTCTACTTATTATTAAAATATGTATGTTACATTATTACCAACACATGAATAAATAAATAAATAAATACATTTATGTCTAACTTTGTTGACACTTTTAATATAAATGTAATGCAATCATTGGATTTTATGTGACGCTAATATTGTAAAACAAGAAAAGACTTTTGGAGGAAATCCTAAAACTTCTAGAGTTACAAAGTTTGATTTAAATTAGACAAACTTGATAATTATTTTTCTTTTGCTAAAGTTATTGTTATTGTTAATGTTGTTGCTCGCCAATGTGTTGTCATTTGTACATGCGTATCTAAATTCGGTTTCACGTGCGAAGTAGAATTTTTATTTATAAACTTTTGTTACAAAAATTATGTTTGGCAAGACTATCCAACATATAACTTTAACTAAAAATTCAAATATTTGTATCTACAAAAGAAACGAGGGTGGCGATGGCACGCTGGATGGTAGTCTGCACGTTGACTACACAACCAAAAACAGACCTGAGTTCAACTCCTGTTTCAGACTAAAATTTTAAAATAAAAATAAATATCTCGCATTTTTCTGATGTGCATTAATGTGTCTTTGTGCGTCAGTTGTTATCGGATGGTTTCAGTGGCGAAGGCATAGTCACTGGTCACTGAACAATACCGGCTACAGCTGATAGCAATCCACAATCGCATCACAACGCCCTCCTTCGTCGGTATTGTGTAGCACCGGCGAAGTAAAATAATAATAAAAATGGCTACTAAACCGAAGCTTCAGCACTGCTACGAGTATAAACAAAGAACGTGCGAAAGCAGAGCTGCATAATAATTAATTAAGCTTCATCTCCTTTCGTTTCTTCTACTAGCCCTTTCCTATAGTTCCAGCACAATGCTTCGCATGTGTAGGAGTCATCTCCTGAGTGCTGGTCTTAGATAAAAAAAAAAAAAAAAATTTAACTTTGACTCACCATATTGCGTTACCACACCGCCATACTTGGAAAAAAAAATTTCGAAAATTATTAGTGTAGTTTCTTCCCTATTTACTTTAATGTTATGCATTCTAACGTCGTTGATGTTGATGGACTATGCTGCACGCTCTCCTGTATACGTTCAATATTTTGACCAGTGTGCACGGTAGGTGTTCTTCCGGAACCAGGTAGGGTTCTTACAGACCCATGTTGCCGAAAATGTCCAATCAAATGGTTTTTTGCTGACGCTGTGGGTGCAATGCGAACATTAAAATTACGACAATATGCACGCTGTGTCAACAGAATAGACTGTTGGTTTGAAAAATAAAATTCAATTATATTCGTACGATGTTCGATCGTGTAATGGAGTCATAATTATTTCCCCAAGTCTTCTTCACAAAATGCTAAAAAAAAAAAACCAGGAAAAAGTAATAATAAAAAAAGTTATGAAGAATTCAAACCATAAGGCTCATTCTGCGCCACCCTGTAGAAAGTTTTTAAATGTGTTCATGTGTAATATTTAGTTTAGGAATAATTTTGATTTAAGTGTATCGCAGTGTATATAAAGTACTGAGAACAGCTACAGAATTGTTATCTCTGGCGCTTAAATTAATTGCTCTAAAAAAGAATTAAAATTGTAAAACGACAAGTTATCAACAACTTATCAATTGAAAAATAGAATATTTATTATTTTTACATACAATAAAACCCCCGGAATTTTTCATTTAAAAGATTTGTGAGACATCCTTTTCTTTCAATAAACTGTTTATTACACACTTTTTATTAATTAATATTTTAAAGATTATAGTATTGATAAATATTTTTCAAGTTAATAAGCAATTTTATTGAATTTAATTTTTGTCGTTGAAAAGAAAACTTTATTAAAGAAAACTGAACTCTATTTTTTGTTGTGTGACAAAAAGAAATAAGAGTGCTGGTACTTTTCTGGTAGATATGGTCGAGTACCCATGTTAAATTGTAAGTCATACCTGTAAAATAAATTGCACAAAACAGCAACAAGTATACTCTTACTCGTACTCGAACTCTCACTCACTCATTCACTGTCTACCCAACCATCTAAATAGTTGCTCTTAACAATTTTGGAAATTTTTTAAAAACTTTTCATTCACGAACGCAACTTATATTTTCTTTTATTATTTCATTATCTCTGCCGTTCTCTCGCAAACAAAATTCTGTTCATACCTGTTATACATGCAGCCATAGTTCAGTAAGTCACGTTATTGTAGTTGTAGTTAAATAACTAGAGAGTTTATTTCCTGTTTCTTTATAGTTCTTCTGGCTCTACAAATTATTGTTATAATTTCAATTTCTGCTGCTTCTGGCCAAACTTTTACCACTGCAATATCCCTTCAAGTATTTTTCATATTTTACCAAAAAAAAAAAAAAATTATCTGCTTTAAGGTTCAGATGACGTTGGCAAACAAAACAAACACAATAACATATAAAAGAAGTAAAAACTGCAATAAAGCAACAAGAATCATAAATAATAAAATGCGAAACAAGAAAATATTTACGTAAATACTTATATATATATAAATACAGTAGAATCACGTTAAGTCATCATCGAAGGGACCTGCTATTTTTTTATTAATTACAGGAGTCTTCGAAATAAAGGGATTTCGATTAACCGAGATTTTACATAAAATAAAAAACCATTTACAGAGGCTTGGACTATCGACACTGCGTAAACCATAAAATAAGGCACTTTTATAGTTCTGGTTATTCAGCTTCTTTTCATCGTTTTACTTTACCACATACAAACATTTCCACTAAGAATTCTCTGTTTTTCTAAATTGATAAAAGCGTTGAATGAGCGATACCAATTTTCTTGGCAAATTCAATTTTCTTTTCTCCGTTCTCACTCGCTAAAATTATGTTATTTTTACCAATAATGGTAACGTTCTATGCGTGTTTTTTCTAAACATTTCTCTGTTAGTAAATCTGCAAATAAACTAAGCTAAAGAAACTCAAAAAAAATTCCGGTTGTTTCTTAAACAAAAAAGCTGTCGTATAAATATTGCTTTTGCAATTTAACTTTTTTTTTAACATTGGATTTTATGAGGAATTATAAAAGGTTTTTAACAATTAAGTGCGATTTATAGGGGATTTCTCAGACTTTTAACTGCCAAAAAAAAAATACGAATTAACGAGGAACCAAAATGTATGGAATTTTTATGAATTAAAAACTTTTTTTTTTCAAATGTCCAGGCGTTTATTTCGAATTGTTAAGGTTTTTGAATTTACGGGTTACGAATTATAGCGTTTTGACTGTACATGCATCTGAGTAAACACATACATATACATACATACACATGCACATATGTACATATGTATCTGAACGTTAAGAATTAAAGTAACACTGTTAGGCCTTAATACTTTCATTGTATTCGTACTTGTATGAAATATAAACCGGAAGTGGAATGAGACTGCGTATGTGTGATGTACATGAGCCTTATGCCACTTTTTATATTCTTATGTGTGAACGTGTGCCAGCATATTAATGCGTATTAAATGTGCATGTATAAATATATGTTTGCGTTATGTTATGAAAAGTATTTCTAAGATAAACATGGTATATGAAATATGTATTCTTTTCTACTTACAGTTTTTCATTGCAACTTTTAACTTAATGTGTTGGTACATGACTCATTATGACTGGCACAATAGCTAATGATTTTAAAGAAAGAACAACAAAAGCATAAATAATTATAATGAAAAATAATGCTCAAGAACAATAAAAAACTGAAAAATGTGCAAACAACTTGCAATATATAGAACATATTTTCCCAATTAACCCTTGACAACATAACAATCAAAAGAATTTTCTGTGTTGAATGCATAACATAACCGACTCGATTAAATTGTGTTGATTAGTTTTGTTAATTTTAATTTTTCAAAGACCTTTCATTTTACAAAGTATGACTTTTTTCTTTTGTCCTATTTAATAAAGCAGATAACTGGAAGTTTCAGTACTCCTACTCGTCAGTAGCAGCTTATAAACCGAACTAAACTAAAAAAAAATTTACTTTCTTTATGTACATAAATTTAATTAAAATCGCATGTTTCTCAGAGAGTTGAGGTTGAGGTTGAGGTATTTAGCATGTTAATCAACGTGAAGATCTGGGATTCGATTGCAGAATTCGACGAAATTATAAAAACACATTGCATTGTTCGAGTTAAAAAAATTTCTTAGTAATTTAATGGTAAAAGAATCTTCACAGGACATTTTGTACAAAAACGACTAAATGCTTAGTTTTTTCAACCTCCTGAATTATTTTAATTTTCGACTAATGATGTTTTGTCAAAAGTCCACAGAAGTTAATAAAAATTGCTAAAACTATTTCGTACTTAAGTACACGTGTTGTATAGTCGAAACGTAAAACTACCAAAGGGGAAAACTTTATGTTTCATTTTACTTCTTAGAAATATATTCATTTATTTATTACTAAAGAACGTAAAAGAAATGTAATGACAATATTTTTAATAGAAAAGCGACAAATTTGAATTTGAATAGCATAGAATTTTAGAAAACTAAATTTTGTTGAAATTATTTTCTGTTTGATTTCCGTTCACGCGTAACATGAAATTTATTTACAAAATATCTCAATTTATTTTATAGCAGCTAAAACGTAATGATTTTTTTTGCAAAATAAAACTTTTTTATCAGAAATTTTTTTTATGCAACAACACGTGTGATTTGTTGTTGATATCTTAATTGAGAAGTATTAATGCCACTCTGTTGCATGCTTTTGAAATATTGCTAAATTTTCTTCTCTATTTTTGCATATACTAGTTTACAAATGAAAACGATGGCTAATAGAAAAAATGCAATAAAGTGAGGTGGTTTGAATATCCATGCATTGAGAATTTATGACAAAATCATTTTTTTTTTTTATTCAGATTGAATGTCCTTACCATACGAACACTTGTACTCGTATTTCCATAGTGGAGATATTCATTACTAAATTGTTTTTAATTATAAAACAAATACGGATTGACACAACGAAATGAATAGTTTGATTGACATGAGTGGCTTTGCTGTGAAATATTATTCATTAAATACAATATTTTGCTTTGCCACTGTTTTTTGTTATAGTAACAATTTGATTAAAGTTTGCCACTTTTTTTTGCGTAAATATATTTTTAATATTTTAATCATACATATAACTCTCAATATTATGTTGGTAAATTTAAATTAAAATCCGTGCCAAGAACTACAAAATCTATTCAAAACCACAACGCATACATTTCAATTAAAACAAATCCTTTTTCCGCCGGCTTTATTTAAATCACAATTTGCTAAATAATCAAATTAATTTTTTTAAGGGAAAAAAGCACAATTAGAATCATATATATAAAGAGATATTCCCAAAATAAATTCAGTTAATATACAAAATTAATAACAATAATAGAAATTGTTAATTTTTATTTATTTCGATTGTTTTTCAGTAATTTTTTGAGGTACGGTGGGGCTCCCATTGTAGCAGCAAATCGACTGTGGTCAATGTTTTTAAATATCTTTTTATTCGAATATATTTTTTTTTTTATTTTTGTTACAATTGAAATATTGGGTATTTATAATGAATGCAAAATAACTATTTATTGTTTATTTTTATTAAATTGTAATAAATGTCCATTGTCATGTCGTAGGCGAAGATAGCGTCAATATTCATATTCAAGATCGGTTATCACAGCCTTCATAATCAGGAATTTGGTTGGTGTTTTGAGGAACTGGCTTAAGTGAAGGATGTGTTCATCGTAATATTCCCACTGAACGCAAATTAAACTCTACAGTTTTGATATAGTGTTGAAAATGACCCATCTATTTCATCTCCACATCGGTTTAGAAAATGTGGCACTTCCAAAACAACATTGCAGAGAATTCTTAATCATACTCAGTTAAAAGATATCTGGTGTTGCAAATTAATTTGAAGACAAGAGCACCCTCACACTACCATACCCCCATCACCCCATATTTTTATTGCTAATAAACAACATGAGTAATAATTGATTTTATGAATACTCTACCAATTATCTAGACTACAATACACACCTTCACAAAGCAAAATAACACGCATTGTCTCGTAAACATTTTTGATAGGCATGTTTAATTGCCTACGGATTAGTTATGTTAACACTTCATCGAATATCTTTTCCACAATTTCATATAAATAAACACATCAGAACGGTTTTAGTTTAGGGCTGATTTTTAATTTTAAATGCACATAAATTTAGATTTGTATTGTATTGCAATACCTTATTTATTATGCTATTATTGTGACGGATTAATTTTTCCAGTAACCTACAACAAAAAACGTATTCCATTACAACGATCACTCCAAGAATGCAATTGTCACCATGTATTCCCTAAAGGCCCGCCAATCCGACTCCTTAAGGCCTTCCAGGTTCGGTATGTAAGTTCTTCGAAACGTCTGTCCTCTAATCTAACTAAACGCTGGTTAATTATTTATTATTTTAGTTGGCCGGTGTATTATTGCTGAAATATCGACGAGAGAGGGTCGTGTTAGAACGGACACAAATTAAAAATTTTTAGTCTGACCGGGTCTGGGACCGCAGATCTTCTGGCTGCATAGTCAGGGCGCTAACTACTCAGCCCACAGTACCCCTATATATTGTGGAAAAGGAATTGCAAAATAACAACAGCGATGGATTTTATATTTACGCACATAGTTTAGAAAGTAGATGGAAACGAGAGTGATTGTATTTATTGCAGGTGCCGAGAAAAATTAGCAAGACTTATGGATCAAAGAAAGTCAGGCGGTAATTGCTGAAATATATGCAATTTGCAGATATTAAAATGCTGTTGCACTGGTATGAATACTTATTTTAATTCGAAACAGACTTGGGCAGTCTATAGCATAAAAAGGACTCACAAGCTTATACGTCTGTACGGAAACTACATTTTCTGCATTGTGGCATTTTTCTCTGGAAACTGATCTTTGGAAAAATAATATATGCCAACCAACTGTAAATAAATGATGATGCACTATGCAGAAGCGAATGTAAGAACGACAATGATGAATCGGTTTTCCATCTATTGTGCCCAGCCCAATATAGAGGCAGGCTTAGAACAATGTGGTCTTTGTGTACTTTGCAGATATCAATATTACGGCTTATGTTATGATTGCCAATACAGTTTTGAAATGTAACCGGCTGGATATAACGAAGCACTTGGCAAGCCCCAAGCTGATATGGAAAGCCCCATTTTTTCAGAATTTTATCGGAGTGCCCCGGTAGTAGTATTCGATCAGGTACGATTCCTAGCAAAGGCTCACGTAAAATGAGACAACACGTAAAATTTTTTTCATAAGATTTGTCACAATGAGACCATAATAAATTGGGCCCAATTAGGATGGCAGCTTTCTTTACCTTAACACGCAGCAACCTGCCGACCTAACAAAATTGCCGCATTAATTTCTCTAGTCATTGATAATGCCAATTATCCCACATGATCCAAAACAATATTTTAAAATATTAATATAAAGTGCGTTCGCCAATGAACAATACCATGTTCTGTAAAATGAAAACGATTAAATTTTTCGTTTTGAAATTTACATTTCTTGGTGGTGTTCTGTAAACCGAATTTAATTTATTTTATTCGCTTGAAAACCGAATAAACAAACCTGTTCGAAAGTAAACTGAAAACAATTAACATGAAAAGTGAAAGCAAACATGAAATAAATAAGTTTTTTTTTTATTAAATTTTTGGTCAAATTACACACTCCTTAATAAACACTCCTTGGTAAATAAATTTTTATTTAAAAAAAAACTTGTTTAAAAACAAGTACATCTTTTTGTAAATTACAAAATGTATACAAAACAACATATTCGTACAAAAGGAGAGTCACAACTGTATATGGAAATCTATATAGTAACATTTTTTTTTTTAACTAAATGTAAAACTTTATTAATATAGCAGTGTAAATAGAAAATATTAGCAATCAAATATTTTTCGAAAGGTTTAATGGCATATTTTTTGCAAAATAGAGCAACAAGAATTTAACTCAATTTGAACTCAATTTCAAATGACATCAAAACGAACGATTTGCAGAACATCAAATAGTGATTTATTCAGTTCACTGAACATGTTCGATAGTCTTTGCTATCAAACACGAAATATGACCCATCGTTTTGTTAGTCAATTTTTAATAGTTCCAAAAACATTATTTTTTTTGGTAAAAACTGCTCTTGCATATTTTTGCCATACTTGCGTTTCTCTCACAGTTAAACAGTGTTGTTCTATTTACTCTGACTAGATTTTAAATTAAAAAATTCTTTCAAACTCTAATGAAAATAACTGGAAAATATTCGGCGTATATTTTATTATTTTAACAAATTAAATATACAAACATATTTTAAGTAAAAAATATTCTTATATCGATATGAAAATGTAGCATCTAACATGCACACATACCACTGCATGCATATCCGTAGCTTTTCAATACGAAAGTCAACAGCATCTGTATGAAAATATTTTCCCTCTGTATTGCGTTTGATTTTTCCAAATAAACAACTGTGAAACTTTAAATGGAAACGTTAAAAACTAAACAAATAAGGAAATAAATGAATTTAAAAAAAGAAAATCTGTGCAAAAATTCATTTCATTTTCTACAACATTCAGCAGCAACAACCTGACTTTTGCACAGAATTTTAAATTTCTTTTTATAGTTTCACTGTCATATACAGAAGCCAAAACGGCACCGAAACAATTATTGTAATTGAAATGCATAGTGCCGGTCAGTAAACAGTTGGTAAATGTCAACTGCTTTCACAGTTTTTTTATTTTATTATTTCAAAGAAATTAATTGAATAATTCATTTAGTACTCCGCTCAGTATAAAAGACCAATAGACTAAAATATTCCAGCACTAACTTAAGTCATGGCAGATTAAATAAATCTGCATCAAAATTCTCATCAAATAGTCAATATGCCGGAAGTCTTATTTAAGTAGTTTTTTTTTTATATTGCTAAGTAATTATACAGTGAGGAAGTATTTTTTGAAGTGAAGTTCTTTTGGTAATTATTAGAATTCAGCCGTACGTTGAGTATTTTTCACATTGACTGGTCGGAAAACATATAATTTTAATATTTATTCCTACCTATCACTGCTTTCAGTACTGTAGCATTAAAAGAAAAATCAAGTTGAGCTGAAAATAAAAAAAAATAGTGTTTCTTAAAGAAATATTTTGTGCAAAAATTAATCGGGAGTAGAATGTGACTGACCCGTAGACCCGTACCATCATACAGACCAAAAGAAATTCCCCGTACACCCCCTAATATATAATTTTTGGACGGCATTTTCGAAAAAAAATAAATTATTTTTGGCCGAAGGTAGGAGTCGCCTTTTTAAACTTTTCTTTATATCTTTTATTGAAATGTAGTGGTGGTGATACAAACCCTTTCTAATAATTCCACAAAGTTCTTATATAAAAAGTAATGTACAAAACACAATGTACATGTATGACTTCTATTGTTGACAAATTCTTTACATCTATACAAAAAAAGTTTTCTACAAAGTGACATAAAATAAAACATATTTTAAAGCTAACTATGTGAATATACATGTTGAATAAGCAAAGTGTTAATGATCAAATTATATATCCAACATCTTTGACATTTGCAGTCGGATGACATATCGATGTTTTTTGTTTTGCTAAGGAAGTAATTCAGTCCGACGACAAATGCCACAGACATAAAAAGACGATTCCCACTTACGACAAAAAAAAAAATTATTTTTTGAAAATGCCGTCCAAAAATACTCTATGTCCAAAAATACTCTAGGTGTACGCAACAAAAACGCAACTCGAAAATTATTGATATTTAGCCAAACTTATCAAAAATACTGTCTTAAGAAATTTCTAACTCAAGACTGGCTATTTTATTTGTAGTAAAAAAATAAAAGGAAAATAAAAGCAGTTCATTGATTCCAAAGGTACATCATTATAAGGGCATTAAAATAAGCTACTCATTTTGACAAAGTAGAACAGGATCGTGGTTAATGCTTTTGCGACACTTTAAAATTTAGCAAATATACATCTATGTGGAAGTGGAATCAGTTGCTAATTTTATTTCTAATTAAAATTGGCAACTAGAAATTCTAGCATATTGCTTCGAACGATGCTAAGTTTTGGCGCTGACGTTGACAACTGCAATAAGGGCAATTACTGGAAAAAGAATTAACGCTTGGATATGTCTTCGGACTAAAACCAAAAAGCTATGTGAGAAATTCTCACTGTCAATCGCTACTATGCAAAAGGACTAAATGCCGCTTGTTTGTGAAAAAATAACTTCGGCGGTTATTTCTCCGCTTAAACTGTACCAAAATCGGTCCGATATTGTAGGTGTTTAGTTCTCTGCAAAGTCACTGTTTCACAAGAACCAACCAAGTAAGCTGAAATAGCGCTGTCACAAAAGCAATAAAACCGTCTGTTTGTAAAAAAAAACACTGTTCTACTCTTTTAATGCAACAATGTTTCCTTAGTTTTTTCACTCTCGCTTTTATTTTCTGTTGATACAGTCCCCTAATTTCATAGGGAAACAAAAAGGACATTTTGTTTTGGTGTAGCGAAAACTATAACCCATATAATAAATATGGGCTTTTCCAGAATCTAGAACGGGGCACTCGCTAGGTTTTGAAGTGGCGTAAAATAAAGAAATCTTGTTTTTAATTCCTTTTTTCTATTTTTTTATAGCATTTTAATGGAACCATAACGAATTAATAAATTTTATTTTAGTGATTTTAGGCGCTTAAAATGCATATATTTTAATAGGAAAACATTTGCATCATTGGCAAAAGCTGTAAAAAGTGAATGAAAATAAACTGAAAATAAATAAAAGCTTTTTTTATTAAAGAAAGTGATAAATATGCACAAATATATATTTGTGCTTTTTAATCAATTTTAAATAAAAACTTTCGCCATTTATTTAAAAATTTTTATAATTTTTAAATGTAAACTGAAAACAGCCGATAATTTAATTCTAGCCCAAACTTAAACAAAGAAAAAGTTCGTACAACTTCGTACAGGAAATGAAAAATTTTACTTTAATTTTCTGTCAAAATTGCACAACAATTGTTATATCGAACTAATTTTTGACAAATTTGTGCGTGTTCAGACTATTTTGTTATGCACCTGGAACAGATCAAGTGCAAAAGATAGCTTTTTAAAATTTTTTGTTCCTGCTAAAAATAAAATTGCTATCACGAACGGGAAATAATATAGAACTCGTTTTCGAGTGCGTTTAGAAAAATTTTAAAATCTCCGAATTTTTAAACCAAAATTGAATAAGACGACGATTTATGTTCCTTTTTTTTCTAAGAATCTTTACTATGTATGATTGAGGATTTTGTAATAAAAATGTTCAAGTTTAAAGTGTATTGAATTTGTGCAAAAACAATTCTTGTTATTCTGTTTACGTGGCCTTCGATGGAGCTCCTCAACAAATTTGCCTTCCTATACGAGTAGATTAGCATTAATAAAACTACCTACTCTCAAAAGTCGTCGTACAATGTTAAATGTGTCTTTTATGATAAACCTTATCAATGGTAATATTTGCTCCGAATTTCTGTTAAATTCTGTTAAATTTAGTGTACCTTGTCGTAGTATTCGTCATTATAATCCTCTTGTTATTAACTTTTGTAGATCTAATTATGCTATGGCTGATCCTTTTACGAGGTTATGCCGACAATTTAATAATTTGTCTAAATTTGTTGATTTTTCTTTAAATAATAATGTTATAAAGCATAAAATCATTGTTTTTCTGAATTCATAAATTCAATATAGTCATAAGTACCTTGTTATTAGTCTGTAAGGATTATATCCATTGACTAAATTTAAATAAATAAATAAATAAATAAAATTAACTACGACAATATTTGAATTGATTATTTGATACCTATTAACACATACATATGTACACATTTTAGGTTTTAGTATGTTATAAATGAGCCGTTGATTTTGAATGTGGAATAGCTCTATTCAAAAAAAAAAACATGTCAATCATTTAAATTCCTCAATATTTAAGCTGGTCTTTTTATTTTTTAAGTACATTATCAATATTCAGCCTTATTAAATCAGCTCAACAGTTTGTCATAGATTAAAGAAAAATTGTGTGTGTTTCTTTAATCTATTATTTATTTTTACTTGGGCAACCACTATGAAGCTGCACTATCTTAGAATTCTGCTTTTGCTCGTTCTTTGTTTATAGCAGTGTTGAAGCGCCTCTGATATCAAGGAGGCGTATTAATGTTTTCAGCTTCGTTTTAGTAGCCATTTTTAGTAAATATTTTAATTCGATGGTATTTTGTTTGAGAAAATCATGCACTTAATGATACGTTTCTTTAATTATTAATAAAACTTTTTGATAGTAGAATCATATGCAATAAGATGCAGTGAATTGTAATCAATAAAAAATCAATTTAAATTTGTTTGTCTTCGTGTTAGGTGACGATATGTACATTTGTACATATACTATATGTCAAAAAATAATACAATTCTTAAAATACAAAATTTTTAAAATGGGTACAAATTTATTTAAAGAAACTCTTGAAACTGAAACTGACGAAAAGAATAAGAATATTCCTTTGCCAATAGCTGAAGAATTGCTCAATAAATCATATTTTATCATACGGAATGAACTGCAATCTATTCGAAAAAATCCCAGAGAAGAAATGCTAACAAATATCAATCAGTTACTGTAGCAAAATTGCACGGTTTTGGAAAATTGTTTTAAAACAGTAGCAGAAGATCGGAATATCTAATAATATCGTAGACATGGTTAAGGACCGTCATACACACGGTACTGCCGACTATACACTCCGCAGTACGGACTCCAAACATATTGAAAATTATATACGCATGTATGGCAGTCGTAATTACGAAAAGTAACAACAGAAAGATTAACAAAGATAAGGTTAAATCTCGACCGTCTGCTTCAGGAAGCAGCATGAAAAATACCTCAGGGGAGAACACATAAAATTTCTGTATCATAAAATTTTTATTTTATTGAAATGAATATTAAGAAAAGTTATTTCAGCAAACTTCTTGTTAAATTATGATATCCGATACCAGATATCCAAAGGTTACAAAATACCACCATACAATCGATACATATGCAAGTATCCGTTTAAAGATTTCATTTTATTTATGGAAATACAGACAACATCCTGTTAGGTCCGGATACCAAAAGGCAGGGTGCCATAACATAAATATGAATGTAAAAGCAATGACCACATAACATACAATACAATAACATTAGCAATTCAAATCAGTTACAATAATGAGAAACAAGTAAAGCCAGCCAACAACAACAAAGGCAAAGGGTAAAGAAAACGGAAACAAAACCCCAAATCAACTGTCAAATAGATAAGACGACTTAACAAAACATTAAATGAAGGAAAGAGAAAAAGGACTCTCATTGTTCACAAATATGTGATAGCAGACGTACTAATAGGACGAAGAAAAGCCAAATTAGAACTTGGCCACAGATTTAAATTGTTTAGTTGGAAAGTCTTAAAAGGCATAGTCTGTGGCCAAATTATAGTATTCAATTCGAGTCGTAATTAAAAAAATTTAATACTGTTCTAGCGCTTTTTCTTTCTCCAAAGATAAAAGCTTGAGGTTTGTTTATGAATGAAGAGTGCATTCTGCAGATTTCTTCGTTCAACTTTCTTTGCTGGGCCTTTGTTCTGTATAGTCGAAATCGTACAAATACATTTGTATGACTGTTTCGGGTTTTTGCACTTAATGTAACGCCAAGCAATTGTTCTCAATAAAATGACTGTCTTCTACTTTGCATTGTATCCCCAAAATCGTATTTACCCCATTCTTAAGAACTGTTAAGAACTGGTGTTAAAAAAATGGAAAGAGAAATTTATTATAAAATTTAACACAGGTACTGACGTGAAACACCATGACAACAACAAAGATTTATTGATTGAATGATCTACAAAATTTTTTAATTCGTAAGTTCATTTTGAAGAATTTTGTTTTTTTATTAGATTAAATATTGAATAATTAAATTTATTTGGGATGTATTTGTATATGTTTATCGATCAAAAATTTACTGATAATTTTTTTCATACAAATTCAACACAGCCGAACAAGTAACGAAAATCTATTTTTATGTGCTGTGCGAACACTATGACACTTACACATGCGATGTATTGTGCTTGAACTAGAGGAAAGGGAGAGGTAGGGAAATTGCAGGAGTATAAACTTCACTATCTTACAACTCTGCTTTTGCATGTTTTTTTTGTTTATAGCAGTATTACAGCGCCTCTGAAGTCAGGAAGACCTATTAAATTTTGAAACTTTGTTTTTGCAATTATTAATTAATTTTGGTAATTATTTAATTACGGAGCTACACAATGCGGACGAAAGAGGGCGCTCTGATGTGATTGTAGATTAGTATCAGCTGAAGCCGGTACTGTCAAGTGACCAGTGACTATGCTTTCGCCACTGAAACCTTCCGACAACAACTGACTTTGTGTCAGAAAAAAAAGCTTTTAAAATAAGCGCATGCCTTTGTCAATAAACAGTACATTTAAGAAGGGATTTAATGAAATTCGAACGAAAAGTGTTAAAAAAGGGGAAATGCGATAACCTAATATCTCAGAAACTAAGGCAGATAGAACAGAAAAGCAAAAATCACAAGAATGTTGTTAAATACTAATCAGAAAGGTGTTTGATTCTTTTTTGATATAGGTATGTACATTTCAAGGGTTAAAAAAGAGCAAAAACTGAATTTTGGTATTTTCTTTTGCTACTCATATTGAACATAGAAGAAAGCTTTTTCCATATTATTTTCTCCTGTATAAAATGTTGAGTAAGTTTTCTAACTTTTTCGCTTTTCGAAAATATATGGAGTAAAATCTTGCCTTTATACTTATGTACAGGGTGGCACAAAAGGGCTACATAGTATAGAATTCTTTATACTTTTTTAATTATTATTTTTTTCTGTCTTTTTTTCAGCATATTGTGCAGAAGACTTGGGGAATTAATTATGAAACATTCGAAATGAAATCATGGCCAAAATGAAGCAGAAGCAGAAGAATGGCGAAGCAGAAATTTAACATCACTTACACGATATCATTTTTCAAAGCTAATTGCAAAAAATTCCCCAATAATACGCTGAATTTAAAAAAAAAAAAAATTTAATAATCGCTCAAATAAAAAAGTTATAAACCCTAGAGTTTTTAGTAAGAAACACTATACGACAAATATTTTGCAGCTTCCACTGAACTTAGTCCACATACATAAAATTCTTACAAAATTATTATAATTTCATGTCATCTGAATTATTCTTCCACATCTGTATCTCAGCATGTCAATAATATTTATATAACGAGCTGGTGGCCTAAATAGTTTTTCCCCACATTCTTATGATTGTGGCATATTTATGGGTTTTTATTCGGCTTACAAAACATTTGGGCCACAGAAACGTAATTATACTCAAGTCAACCACAAAATAAAATTTATAAATGTAATTAAAGCAGAAATGCAGATATTCGTTAATAAATGTGAGTTTGATTGTCAATTAAGCACAAGTGGGTATATATATATTACGCCCTTCATTAGAGGGTGAAAGAAAATAAAATGAAATTTTAAAGGCAAAAAAAGAACAGTTGTGGTAAATTATTAACTTGGCTGGCTTTAGGTACTTTAGGAATAACAATAAATCTCAGAAGAAAAGAAAAATAAAAATACTAATTATAGTAATTTCAGCAGAAAATTTATTCCACTTTTTACATATTTATAGGCATATTTATTTTATCTTGAAAAAATTTAATATAAGCAAATAAATAGCAGACGAGAGAAGTGAGATGTGATAAGAAAATGTATTAAGATGGCTAAAGGTTTACTTTTGCGTATGATGGAAAGATTTATTATCAACAAAGGAGACAATATGATCTTCTGATATTTTTATGTAAGTATTACTTGATAATTGCATTAATTTAATTAAATTTTTTCAAAAATTTGGTTAAAGATCTACTGAAGATTTTGGTATTAGCACCAAATGAAACGCTGCATATGGATCAGCTAAACCATATAATAAACATAGATAAATAATCGTAAGAAATTAAATATTAAGCTTACGATAACGACTAAAAATTTAAATGATTTGCTTTGTATTATTTCTGAAGGAGTAGATAATATGTTGACGATATTGAACGATTTTAATAACAGTATAAAATTTATAATGGAGGAGAACTGTAATTGCAGAAATTCTTATTTAGATACTGTAGTAATTACAAAAGATAACAGTTTAACAATCCTAACAAAAAATTAGGCATTACTATAAAAAGTACTTGACACATAATGACATACTTTTTTGATTGCCAAATTTAACTACTCGATTACGAAATACATTCAGGTACATATGTGATGGAAATCAATCGATTTGAAAAGTAAATCGTCTTTCGAAATCGACAGTAGTGTGATGAATTTCGATCGATTTCATATTCCATATTTGTTTCGTTTCCACATATCTTCTCTAAATACAACTGTATAAAATCTAATAATACAACTGTAAAATATGTAAACATATGTGTATGTGAGTGACGTTTGTAAAATATTTAAACAAAATAACAAAATAAAATATGTATCAATATATTTTATCACTTTTATTTATAAAATGCCTTTTTTTGCTGCGGTTTCGCTACTCTCTCTCTCTCTTGGAAGAAAATAATAGGATGAATAGCGAAAATATTCTAAGAAAACGTTTAAGAGATAAATCGGATCCCTTAAATTTGCCAGATGAAATGTGGGTATTTAAATTTTTAAATTTACTTATATATTAACTAGTATTTATTTAAATAGATTTGTTGCATATTTTCATTTAAATAAGGACGGATTTATAATAATTTTTTATTTATTTTTTTATTTTTTAATTATATTATTAATTGACCTTTTTTATTATATTTTTTGATATATATTTATTATATATATATATTTTTTTTATTATTCTATATATATTTATTATTATTAATTATTCCTGATGATGTTAACAAGCTGTTAACGAAATATCGAATAATAAAAAACAAAATAAAATAAAAAAAAAAAATAAAATAAAAAAAAAAAAAAAATAAAAAATAAAAAAAATTTATTTTTTTACTTTTTATGTATATTTCCCTTCATTATATTTAAGTAAAATTGAACGATTTGAAAATGAATTTAAACTGACATTATCGAAATGCGTCACATGTAAAAAACGTCTTTTTTTCAATGAAACAAGATGGAATATGAAATCGTCACAACAAATCGTTACATACAAATGCATCACATTATTTGTCGATTTCAAAACGTTTTTACGCCGAAAACGATTTTCGTCACATACCTGATTATACAAAATTATAAAAATCAGAAGTATTAATTGAACTAATCTACTATTTGTATTAAAATCTCTGAAAACATTTTCAAAATATATACTTCTTTAGAAAAAAGTATATAAATTTTTAAATAAATAAAATATAAATGAATAAAATATTAGTTACTTTTTGAATAAATAAAGTAAATATATAACCTGTACTAAAAATATATATATATATATATTTTTGTGGTTAATTTTAGTTAACAAAAAATATTATTCCGTACAGTAAATAATTTAGGAACTATTGGAATCTATAATTTTAAATAATATTCATTCCAAATAAGTTAATACCATCATTTTGCTGAATTAAGTGAAATATTTACTAGTATTCAATAATATATAAATATTCATATTCAAAATTTGTTTTATTTGTGCATATATAGCTTGCACATTATGTCTGCAATTCGAATTTTTTTTTTTTTTTTTTTTTTTTTTATCTGGGACCAGCACTCAGGAGATGACTCCTACACATGCGAAGCATTGTGCTGGAACTATAGGAAAGGGATAGTAGGAGAAACGACAGGAGGTGAAGCTTACTTATTTTTGTAGCTCTGCTTTCGCACGTTCTTTGTTTATACTTTTATTTAGCAGTGCTGTAGCTTCGGTTCAGTAGCCATTTTTATTATTGTTTTACTTCGCCGGTGCTACACAATACCGACGAATACCGAATTTGTTTCAGAATACTGAAATAGCGGAACCTTTTCAACTCACAGAAGAAAAGAAAATAAATTTATTTATAAGAACTTCCTGCGTAAAAAATATAACCATTTCACGTAATAAAAAAGTAATGACTTCTCAGGAATCAATTATTTAAATTCTCACACCTTGTTAAAATCATTAAGTTGGTAATCCAGTTGAGAAATGATTCCACCAAAAATGCTTGATTCCAAACTTGATTATCTATATTAAAATGGATGTCTTAATAATATTGATAATACAATTAGGCAAAAGATATACAAATCATTTACTTATGTACCTGCAATAGCTGCACGTTTCAGAAAATCAGAGATATGTGATTCAGGAAAATATGAAATTTCATGAATAACAACCCTGTTATTAATTTTTCTCATTTCGAGTTAGTGATACCAAATTGTTACATTTTATATGCTTTTTTAAAAAGTAAAAACAAATTTTTTTAAATATAGTCCTACGTCACTTTTTTTCTCTTACAACACATCTTCTACTTTTTTTAAAAGATCTCCAAAGTACAATTACAATATTGCTCATACGCACTCCTGGGAGCGAATTTCAAAGACATGCTTTTATGAAAGCCGGTACGTATAAGCGATATTTCATCAAATGATTAATTTGATAATTAATAATGCGACATGGTAACATTAGAGGGACTCGTCAACGTTTTTTTGTTATTGTTAGTAAAAAAAAAACTACCACTCACATCGAGCTTTGATGCAATACCGCAGTAACTCAAAATTTGAATTTTTTGAGCTGAGTATGCAGAAATGATCTTTGGGGGAATATATATCTAAAGGAAAAAAGATTATGGTTCTATCTTTTACCTTTCAGATTCTACAGCTACAAATGTCTTTATTGCCTCCAGCTATTTCCAACAATATTTATTTGCAATAATGAAATATTTCCTTTATGACAAGAAATTTACAAACGGAAAACACTACAAAATATGCCTCTCTATTTAAAAACTTGTAAAAAAATAACTTTAGTAAACGAAAATACTATCAAAAAGATGGCTCAAAAATTCAAATGCATTTTTCTCAGTTCACGATTTTTTGAATTACGACGGTATTGCACCAAAGGCTCGATATGTAAATTGATGTCTCAATCTACACAATTTAGATTCCTAAACAAAACAGAATTTTATCAAAACATACGCAAAAATTTGATGTCTGTGGCCACTGCCCTTAAGATATGATTACATGTTTAGTTTACATCACTGGTGGTCAACTTCGCAATTTGTTTCCGCTTCCAACAAAAACATATAATTGTCATAGTGTTTGTTTGCGCACCACTGTTTTAAAATAAAAAAATATACAGTGAAACCTCTCCTAACGGACATCTCTTATAGCCGGACAAATTTTGTAGAACTGAGATTTTCATCAGTTTTTCAGTACAAAACGTATTCCCATAACCAGACACTCTATTAACCGAACGCGGACACTAAATTTAAAGAAATTGGGCTCAAAGATCCTCTCATAAGCGGACAGAAGCGTAAATTTTTTAATTTATTGAAACTGACCAACACTAGTATTTCTTAATTTTTCAACTCTGATTCACTTTCGTCTTAATGCCATTGAAATTTGTAATTCCCCCGTTAATACGAATGTGCATACTCATGTGTTGAGGATTGCATAGCAATTGCTGTTTATTTGAAGAAATTGTTTGCTTAGCTCATTTTGTCACCTTGAGAGTCACAAAATGGCACAGAAAAAATATTTTATCAATTAAAAAAAATGAAATTACATCGTCATAATTTAAAAAAAAGTAGTTTTGCAAAAAACGTACTTAAAGTTTAAAATTTACATGCCGATATGAAGAATTATTCTGCATTGTTTACTTTAAAAGTGTATTTCTATAATTATGACGTTATTGAAGTAAATGAGCGACATGTACCTGATTCCTTAAATACTTTAGGTGTAGCATTAACCGAAATTTTCAGTTTTCTGGAAACAAATTCGTCGCTTTAAAACAATTGAAGGCATTTTCATACTTAAAGGCTCAAACTGAACCGATCTTAAATTTACAATAGTCCTTTACGTTACCTAATTGTTGTTTCCGTTATTAACTGTGCACACATGTTTTTTGTAATACTTGAAGCAAACTTTTTGATTTGTTTTGCTACATTTTATTACATAATGAAATAATTCTTTTTATCAAATAAAAAATATAATTTAAAAAAACCTATTCTTTTGAATAGAAATTGCAAGCTAAATTAAATAAATTAATAATCGAAGTTCATATTGATTTGGTTTGGATAAAATTATTTAAAAATTTAAACAAAAATTATATTTCCCTGAATTGTCTGAACTTGACTGTACTTATAATTTCTTTAAACCCTTGAGGAATTATAAAAAGGATTTAATTAACAAAACATCAGCTACACACTTGGGCATACATGCATACTCGTACATGCGGTATACACGTTCTTAATTAGATTTACAATACAATGAAGTATTTAAACGAACAAATAGATTTAATAAGAATTAGAAGACAACACCTTTAAGAAATCTAATGAGTATATCACGCGATAAATACCAAAGAGCTGTACAAAATGTATTGAAAGTTCTGTATTCTAAAGCACACTACTTCCAAGCCGTGTATTCCAGTGTAAACTTTATCAACAAAACAAGCATAACAAAACATGACTCTCATTGAAACAAAACAAGCACCATTCGAAAAGTTTCTCTCTATAGTTTTGTTTGTGCTTGTGTGTTCAAATGAAGCAGAACATCAAAACAAAAACAGACAATGAAATAGAAAAACGGTAAATTACAGCAAAAGCATCGAGTACACAAGAACAAACACAAAAAAGTGTAAAAATGTAAACATGAGTGTTATTAAAAGTGAATTTTTTTCTCTTAATTTCTTTTAAAATAAAAATGTTAGACTAAGCTAGATATATACATATAAGTGTATATATGTACATATATAAATTTTTATTTTATTTGTATACATTCGATTTTTTATGTTCATAAAAAATGCAAAAGTTTCTTTGCAAGTTTGTCTACGAGTTATTCAAACATGTTTTGAATGTTCCAAAATAGTTTTGATGTTCTACTTCATTTCACTTCTACTTCAGCCTTGTTCTATTTTAACATTGTTTTGTTGTACTTGTGTTCTCTTCTTCAATGTTTTGATCGTGGAACAAAAGAAATATTTTTGGAAGTATGTGTTTTGCAATGAGCAAGTAATACATACACACTAATTGCAATTTCATGAAATGCTTGTAAGACATTTTTGTTGTGTTTGTGCCACACTTTTTTGGTGAAATTTTGTGTGAATTTTATTTTTCATTGAAAATATTTTAAAGTGCTTTTTGAATATATAGATCCGCTTTAGTAATAATTTTACTTCACCGGCGATTCATTCTTGAAATACTAATGATGATGATTGTAAATGTAATATTTCTTCATGAAACGAGGCTTTTTCAAACTTAGCTTCTTAGTTGACGTAATTACTACTGTTAGCGACAGCTAACAAATAAAAATAACAGAATAATTCCATAGGCAATATGAAGTCATGCATAAATAGGATCTTTTATTATACGCTTCCTATGTTTTAATTTAAATAAAACAAAGTTAAATAAAACAAAGAGATACCATCGAAATTCTTTATTCGTTTGAAAGACCTATTGATGCACTTTCGAAATGTGCAATTATCGGGCATAGCTTTCAACAACACGTGCAAATAATAAAATGGGAGTAGTTAGCAACTCATCCTAATCTACATCGAAAAAGTCAATATGGCGACAACTTTATTTCCAGAAGTGTTCCCCTTCGTTCGTGCGATTAAACAATTCAGGATTATTTTTTAAGCCACTATATTACGTCATTGGGTTATGCCGAAAAATCAGCAATTCTTAAAGCTTTCGAAGCAAATATTCAAGCCGTCATTGACGCCATACGGCCAGATTTATTGGAAAATTGAGTAACAAATTAGACTGATCGAATGGACCATGTAACTCGTAGCCGCTGCGTACATATAACGGATATCATATTTAAAAACTAAATACCTTGTATTTATCTACCAGATAATATTAAAAAAAAAATTCTTTCCAATAACATTTCTATCTTCTATCTCATGCAGCTAAAAACAACACCCGATAGTTGGAAAGAGAAACATTTGTTGTAAATATTTCACATTTAAATTTAAAACCGAAGTAAAAATCTAGACTATTTATAGTCTGTTTGGAGGGGAGAACCAGTTGTAACAACAGGAAATACGCAATTAAAATGCAAATAAGCAAAACGGCTTCGAACAATTTATAAAACAAAATTTCTTTCTTTGCCAGTATTGTCTTGGTTCTGTAAATTGTTTATGTTCTTCCACTTTGAATACATATATAATTTGTTAATAATTTTAATACATTCTGTGCATAAACAATAAATTTAGCTAAAAAAAGGTGAGGCCTCCTATAATGTTGCCTTCACATTTGCATACAAGTACACTGGACTCTCGCCAATTTTAAATGCAATAGGGAAAAAATTTAATTAACAGACAATTAAAAATTTAATTTAAATAAATAAAGAAGAAATCAGAAACTGATATTTGCAGCAAGGAAACTAAAGTGAACGATTAAATTTTTTGTTTCGAATTATCTATTGTAAATTTTAAAAAATATGGCATTTTTACCCCATGTAAAATACATTTTTATTTCGCTTCAACGTTAACATAGTGCAAATTATTGAGCGTGGAAAGAAAAATTGTGGAGCTTTGACAGGTAAGATGCCATTCCAATGAGTGCACCAAATTGCCAGTATTTTGTCATGCAAATTCAAATTATCGAGATAGGCATATTACCAAACATCGACTGAATTTATTGTTATTGTACAATTTTGATAACACAACAACCTTTCGACAGCAGTTTTTATGACTTAGTGCGACATAAAAGGGCTGGAACCCACGACTTTTTGGTTTTGTAGTCAACTTGTAGAGTACTTCAGCCGTCGCCACCCTTTATGACTTTTTGAAAATTCACTAAACTTTAAAACACTTATTTTTTTATTTATTTATTTCATTTATATAGCAATGCATGCATATTATCGGTAGTCGACTGTATTTATTATTACTACAAACTTCGATAACTTTAATTAGCTGCTTAGGATAATATTGTCGCGTAGTTCTTCAGCCATAGTCTGCATTGAAAGTACATGTCATATCTCATACAATAGACAGTGATTTGACGTTGTTCTGTTCTCAAATGCACTTAACATTAACATTCTAGTTGTATATCTGCTTTAAATTTTTATCAACGAAAGAGCAAAGTTGAGGATGCCAATTCATAGGTGCTGGTATTCGTAAGCACATACATACCTAAACATATGTACATAGATATACACGTACGTATGGATGTGTATATTATAGATGTGTGTTTTTGCGGAAATTTATATAGTATGTACATACATCTTTACATATTTAGCACAAAGCCAATCCTCACCGTAACTTGAAAACGCACAAGTTATTACCAGGTTACCGAAAAGATAACTTTCAAGTTTATATAATTTATTCCAGATTTCTATATTAAAATATTTCTACTCTTACACTACATTCAGACATGCGTTTTTAATTTATCATTTATTTTTCATGGTTGCTTTTTTTATTTACTTTTTTGACATTTGGCGTGTACATTGTACAGAATTTTTTCATTTCACTGAACAGACTACTCACTAAAAATACTTGTGAGAAGTGTTGCATTTCAAGGTTTACTCAATATTTATAACATTTTCCTACTTATGGCTCAATAACTTAATTTATATTTTGTATGGAATATTGGGCAAGGGCTCATTAGAAATGTATTTCAATTATATGTTGTTCATATTCAGCAGAGTGGAATGTGTTTACCATGCGTTCAAAAGTGATAATTTTGTTAAAATTTAAGATGAAATTAAAACTTAATTCAGGCATTTATATTTTATTGTATTTTTGTTTAATATTAATTATTTCGAAGATAACACTGGAAAACAGCATGTCTGTTGCATGAGATTTTTTACAAGAATCTGAATAGTTTTTTCACGCTGATTTCAAAAATATATGCCGTTTTCATTTAGCAGCTCTAGTTTTGGAGTTATGAAGTGACAGGATTTTTCATTGAAAATGCACATAGTTTAAGTTTAAAAAATTTATTAAATATATTTATTTTGTATTAACCGAATTTATTCTGTGAATATTCATTTATATATATGATTCTAATTGTGCTTTTTCCCTTATAAACTATATGTGAAATTTATTATTACATACCTTATGATATTCTCATACAGTATGAAATGATATTTTATATGCTTTATGATATTTTTCATACTGTATGAGAATATCATAAGGTATGTAATAATAAATTTCACATATAGTTTATAAGGGAAAAAGCACAATTAGAATCATATATATATTTATTTTGAATAAAATTTCCTTTTTTTTTTGGATTTTCTAGAGTGAGTTGTTATATGAGTACTATTTTGAATGCTGCAACAATAATCAGCCATCATATGTTCATGCCAGTGTCCCTGATACCTCTCCTCCATAGTGCGAATATCCTGGTGAAAGCGCTCTCCTTGTTCCTCGCTTAGGTCAACGAGATTTTCAGGAAAATAGTCTAGATGGCTGTGAAGGTAGTGAAGCTTAATACTCACGTTGCATCCAATCCGCTGGAAGTGTATCAGAGACTGTTCAACGTGCTGAATGTAGCCGTCACATTTCCTATTGCCCAAAAAATTCCTCACTATCCAAACAAACTCTTCTAAAGCACATTTCTCGACAGCTGTCATATGGTTGATGAAAATTTTATCATCTATCAACATACGGGGACTACCGTAGCAGTCAAAATCACTGTCGCTACCACTGTCACCGTTTTCGGTTTGTCCGCTGCACTGGTCTGCATTTTACGAAGATGTACATGGATGCATGGTGGTGTTGATGTGTCACTAATACTCAAGACTGGTCTTATGGCAGATTTTAAGTTTGGATATATCCACTTAGAGCAATTTTTATGGTCTATTCCTATGATTTTCGTTACACAGAAATAACAGTCGTCATGATGGTTGGATGGTTCACGCCAAATCATAGGAGCTTTGTACTTAAAAGTTGGTCTTTTTTTGTTTGCCCACAGTCGCAAAGATTCAACACATGTTTTACATACCAAACTTGGTATCCAAGGTTTAGCGTTTGACGGCAACGGAAACCCAAAATAGTCCAAGTATGCCTTTTTCACAAAGTCCGACACATTTAAACGAAATTTTTGGAACATATGAATATTCTCCACAAATAACACAAAAACAATCAGGATTATTTAAACACGTCTTTCTTGAGGAAGACATACTGAAATTTATAAAGGAACTAGTTAAGTTACACCGCTATTGATAGAAACCTGTATCTCACTAGATACTAGAGGTGCTACAAAAAATCTGAGGGTAGATTTGAAATCAGCGCACCGAAATTAGTAAAGAGCAGTAGAAAAACTTTATGCAACAAACAGAAGTTTTATTGTGTTTTTCTGTGCAATTTGTCTTTAAAGCATATTTTTCACTTATTTCTTTTTTTGGTTGCCCTGATTATAAATATTGAAACCGAATACCATCGGCAACAACTGCTTTTGTATGTGTTACAGCATGAAAGCGTTAATTATGTGTGTCGTTCTTGCAAGTTCTATGTATGTATATTTCTGTATCAAGTCACATACATTAATTATTATATCCAAATTTATTTATCTATATACACACGTACGTATAGTTTTTCACATTCAAGATAATTATAGTCAGGAGCTACATAAAATATGTGAAATAAACTGCCTATAAACTCTGAGTGCCAATTACATACGGAGCCATACAGTAGTATTGCGCTATAAAAAGCATACCTGTGCGTTATAAAGGCACAGGGAGTTTAATTAAGTTTAATTTGAATATTTTATATATAATATGTATACTACATAATTATGTTCATATGAATATTGTACATATCTTTTGGGACTCCAAAGCTGAATGATTAAAACACTTTTGTTCACAAAGTATTTCAATACAAAGCAAGATTTTGGTTTTGGTGTTACTCTTCCTATAAATTATGCCTACATACATGCATATAAATATGTATATGTACATAATCCATTATATGTTTTATATACATGTTTCGATGCTAACCCATCCTTCTCTTGAAGACGCCATTTTAGTTTGTACATAAACGGTATGCAGTGATAGGCACTGCTGCCACTAGTGAAAGGGAAAAATATTTAACTGTAAAGAGAGATTTTTTCAATACCATAGTAGCGGTCTCCAAAATAATAAATAAAGTGCCTCTCCTTAGCACATTGCATTCGAAAAATCGGAATAAGTTAATAAACTCTGTATATTTTTCGGTGCCTTAACTTTTCTGGGTTACTGGGAAACTAAGTTTGATAGTTTTTCTAATTTTTGTACAATGTTGCTCAGAAATATCAAATTTGCCTTGGAAATTATTTTAGAAATGTAGCAAATTTCCACAGATATGCGATTGTCTGTTTTCTGAGCGGCACCGGTTATGAATTCGACAATTTGTGCTGAAGGTCTGTGTGAATTCGTACCGAAACATGTAAAACATGTTTAGTGGCTTGAGAGGAAATTTATGAAACGAATATTTAAAGGCACATATGCACAGAAATGTAAAGTACAGTTCCGTTATGTTTACAATAAATTTTCCACGGAATAGCATTCTCTTATAATCTACCACAACTACTTGAATTCAAATTGCTTGATTTCAAATTGAGAAAGATTTGAAAGGGAAGCGAATGCACAAAAGGGAAGAACATTTCAAAAACATAAAAAGTGATTAAAAAGCAAAAAAATTTAACTTTGAAAACAAAAATAAAAATTCGTTGGTTTGCAAGTCTTAAAATTTTTTAAATTGTTTTTTTTTTAATATTCAGGGACCAGATCACCAGGTCACCCGCTTAAAAATATTGCATTTGAACAATATAGTATTTGAATGCAAGAACTAACAAAAGTGTGAAAATTAAGGAATTTTAAAAGTAAAATAAATAAAAATAAGAATTCTCCCAAAAGTTTAAATAAAATACTTAAGACTTGAAACTAAATATGATGTACTAGAAGTTTAAGTTAATCCGTAAGAGAATTCCAAATTCTGCACCGATTCACACACCCAGTTGATATGTTGGTTTGCATTTTATTTATTATTTATGTATGTTTCCACTATAATAAAAAAATATATAAATAAAGGAAGAATTTGCTAACACCTTGTACACAACAAAAACTAAGTCGATAATTTAAAGAGAAAAGTGAAAAAACTCACGAGAAAAAATCATTCACAATAAGAGGACACAAAGTAAAACAAAAACTAAACTTCGTTAAGCATTCATAAAAAAATTAAATTTGAATTTAAATTTCGGTTTAAAAATTATATTTTACTTTTAAAAATGCCTTAATATAGGTGAAAGACTCAATTGCTCAGATTATTTGCTCAAGTTGTTATTTGTGATAAGTTAAGACCAGAATTTTTTTTGGGGAAAAAGTGACGACATGTTCTTTTACTAAATGCACAATTGAAGAGCGCAAGTTTACGTGTCAAAATGCTGGACAAATGTTTGTTACAAAGCTTGTGCAAGTAAATTTTCATACTACTTTTCGAGAGTGTAAAATTGCACAGTTTGCGTGGGTTTTAAGCGTTTTCATGAGGACCGCTATATATTCAAACTCGTTTTAAATTTAATAAATTTAAGGGATAGACTACAGCAAGCTACCGACTGAAGGCTTATTTTTAAAATTAATTAGTACACGGCTACACGACCACCGTTGTAGCTGTCGTCTAATTAATATTTTGTTTTTTTTTTAAAAGAAAGCAATACGAAAAATGTAAAAAAAAATTAAATAAATCAAGGAGTATTGATTTTTTTTTTGGATATTGATGTGACTTACATTTATTTAGTGTTTTAGTATGTAGTTTTTTTTATGAATTTAAAATATTTTAATGTGCCAATACTGACATAAGAAATTCTACAACAAACAGTGCTTTGTTTTCAGCAGTCTTGTATTCGTTTAAAGCTCCAAGGTGTTCCTCTTAAATTGCGGCTCTTTAAAAGTGTTTGCCATTCACAATGAGAGCAACTCTAGTTTAGTTTTTCTAATCTTTCAAAGTCATACTTACCATCGCAATGGACTTAAATAATACTAATTGTAAATTATATTTTATAATAATTCGATATTTCTGTTTTATTTTGAATACATATACGGAAACTGTTCTTCATTCTGTGTGTATTTCTTCCATTTATGGTTTTCGTTAAATCTTAATTCAAATCAATAAAAAAAAACTCCATTCCACAAGACACAATTTTGTGAAATTTTTATCTACTCTCATACGTTTTAACCAAAACTGTTTAAATATGTATTATATGTATGTATATAAGTTGTTTAAAATTTAAGTACATAATTAAAAAGTTTATTTTTTGTTTTCCTTTTTAAGAATTAAAGTTATTTTTGTGTTTTTTTTTCTTTTGCATGTCGACTATTTGCAACAACTTCTTTGATCTTTAAATAAGTTTTTAAGCATAGCGGTTTTATGTTCCAATTAAGAGATATACATACATATGTATGTGTGTGTAAATTAAAAGGATTTTATTAATAAAATATAGAAAATATATATGTATATAAAATTAAAAAAAAATCAAAAGAATTCGTTGATTTGGACCTTAAAAAATTTGGTTTTAAAATTATACTATTTACATGAACAACAAAAGAAATAACTAAATTTCAAAATGTGACGAACAAACTTTATATATTTTTTTTTCTCTTACTTAATTAGATAATAAAATGGTGTGGATTGTACAACAAGTCCACAATTATCGAAATTAAAATCCATGCGTTATTTTTGCTTTAGTTCTGTTGTCTCTGGTCAAAGTAAAAAGTCAGATTAAACATAAATGTAATTTGCATTGATATTTTTAATGGAAATAACGAAGTATTAATTAAAGTCTTTATAATGAAATGATCAGTACTAAATTAATATCGAGCCTTTGCTGCTACATACACCTAGAACCAATGAAAACCATATTTTTCTGTAAATTTCAGTTGTAAATTTTAATTTTTAGTTGAAGAAATAAGTATGCCAGTGAAAATCGATGTTGCAAATTGAACAATAAATTTTGAATTATGACGCTCTTGCGGCAATGGCTCGATAAGTACAAAAAAAAAGAAGAAAGTATCGGAACGAGCAATAATGGAACGAACTGAGATATTCAGCATCAATGGCAGGTGAATAATTCTTATTATTAAATAGATTTCTTGTTTAATTAAATTATAAAAATATTATCATCAATTCAAGTATATAATATTGTAATCAATCAATAAAGTTATTGAAGGGTCAGGGGTGGATGGTCCATAATTATTTGAAATTAAATTCATAAAGACTACTTATGCTTTTCTTGATTACACTGGATTATTCTTTAGTTTCTATTTTGTTTTTCTTTTCGCAAGTTTAGTGACGGTGGCATCTTCGCCTTTGTGGTTGTTGTTGGTATTGAGAATGATGATGTTGTTTGCAGGCATCTGCACGTCGTAGAACGTCGGCATAAGACAAATCGAGTTTTTTCAATTTGTGCAAATCTTGGGACACAGTACTGGGCCGATAGGGAACATTGGTAGCATCGACTTCACCCGCAGAGTTACGTCCTCTGGCTGAGCGATTGTAAATGATCATTGAATTGCCATTCCATTCATATTTTGGAGCTGTTCGAGAGGATCGTGCAGAAACTGGTGTGTTATATTCTTCAGGTGTTGCTGCCATGGGAGACTCTACAAAAGGACGAACATCTTTGCGTCTTTTTCCACTGGCCACAAAAATACGTGGTGGTGTTGGCAAAGCCAGGGGAGACTCAGAACGATCGCTGGAAAAGTTTCGATTCTTGCGGCGATTTTTTTTCTTAATTCCCACACCTACGGCCAAATAGTCCAAGGGTTCACGTTTCAATGGCGTCAAAATCTTACCATTTTCAATTATTTGCTTACTCAGTTGGGCAATGGATACCGCTACGGGAGGATTGTTCTCTTGATTCTTCTCAATAATATGTTTTTTGGCTGTTTTACGTTCTAATTTGGTAATGCACTCCGACATGGCAAACGATTGTTCTGATACGGCCGAAGATATAATACTTTGAGCATCATCGGCAAAATCGACTGGTAATTCTTCATTGGCAGGAGTTACTGGTGGTACTTTCTGGGCGGTTACGACATTTGGATGAGTATCATCCAGCAAAGGAAGCTTTTCGCCCTCTTCTTTATTTTCGGCTGCCTTCTTGAGAACGGCAAATATTTCCTTAAACAATTCCCGGTATTCAGGCCGATTACGGAAACGTGAATCAATGGGGCTGGCATCATCATAAATACTAAACTTACAGTCTTCGCCATCGCCAATTGAACAAAGGAAATAGCCAGGTCTTTCATCAGTTTGGGTACTCTTGTTGCTTGTCTCATCTGAGAAACCAGATGAAGACGTTTCAGCTTCGGAAAATTCCGTTGGTGTGCGACCACGATTTTTATCATTTTTGGTATTTGTATTGTTCGATTCATTGTTCATGCTGCCATTGCAACTGCTTGCTGCATCACCATTTGTTGATGTATTGCAATTACCAACATTTTCTTCATGGCCAGACTGGAATAGAATTTTTTGTGTTTGAACGAATTCACCCGACGAATGAAGTTCCTCGGCTAATGATCCATCACCAACAAGTTGATTAGCTTTGCGAACAATCGATGAACGTTGCACTTCCAACAAGGCTTCATATTTTTCCACCAAATCACGATACGGATTGGGACTACCCGGTATATTCAAATCCAAAGAATCGTTATGTTGTGCCGTAACCTGAAAATTATGGGCATAATTGGTTTTGAATTTTAGAGATGATTTCATATTAAGAGGGAGAGAGCGAGAGGGAGAGAGACAGAGCGTCATATACGTGGCATAAAATGTAAAAATAAAACTAAATTAAAAGTAATGTTTACTTTCTGAAACATTCCATGGCTGGATTGAAATTTTTTATGGTGGAGTATTTTTTTTTTTTTTGTTGTAGAAATGATAGATTGCAAATAGAGACAGCGAATAATATAATAAAAATATAGTGAGTGTTAATGAGAAATAATACGCTTCATGTCTAGTATTAAAAAACCATTATTAAAAAATATATATAAAAAATACAAACTTTAAAATCATGCCTTCTTCATATTCAGCAAAAAATCAAAATCATTCTCTCAAATTTAAAGAAATTTATTCAACTTATAAAAAAACTTAAATATCACATAAAAACCCTCGTCAATATGTTTTTTAAAAACAAATTTGTTAACCAAATTAAATAGAACAATATTAACAAACAAAAAATACATATGTATGTATGTATGTGATTTTTAAGAACAACAATTAAGACTTGAGGTGGGTATTGGATTGTGAAGAAACGGGAGGAGGAAGGTGTATAGAGAATGATATTAACTGAGTGCAGATGCAATGAAAATTTATAAATTATTTGCTATAATAACATCAAAAGCATTGCAAATCTAATTGTTTTTGAGTAGATTTTGTAAAGGAACAAACCGAAATATACTTCCTCACTAGCAAAGAATGAAATCTTCTCAAATTTAGTAAGAATACCGTATGAACTATTTACAAATCAGAGTTGTAAGATAATGTTTCCTTTTAATAACACATGCACTGAAGGCAAATAAAATTATTGCATATAGAAATTATGTCTGCTTTCTGGCCATCCGCATTTATAAGTGACGGATTGTCACACATAGAAAAGTAATTTTGATAAAAATTTTTTAGGTTTACCATGAGCTCTTATAATATTTCTATATTTCACTTTACAATAAGAATGAATAATATTATTTTCATTTTTTTTTTTAATAAAATATAATTTTACGTATTAAAGTTTCATGATACTGAAATTTTTTTAATTTATATTCAGGAAGGTAAATCTTTTCAAATGGCGCGTTACAATCTAGAAAATCATTCATTCTTCTTCAATTAAATTACAATTTCTATATACATCTTGGAATCAATCGAATGAAAAATAATGCAATTATACTTAGTTTATGTTTGAGTGAATAGAAATTTTAAATTAATTTAAAACTTGCAGCCATATTATCTGCCTGCTTATAGAAAACGAAAGAAAAATTCGTTTGTGTATTTATATTGAAAACAACAAAAATATTCAGAATATTTGTTTTGTTTTCAATGTAAATACAAGAACATTTTTTCTTTTGTTTTCTAAAAACAGGCAGTATACTTTATTTTATTTTTTTAGGTTTATTTTTTACTAAATATTTTTTAGGTGTAACGTCTTATTTTTTATATAAAAAATATTTTACTTTCAATATCTGGCCGCTTCTTTTGAATGACGCGTTCAAAATAATTAAATTAAATAATTGCCATATTCAATATATATATGCAAATTAATTATTTTATAGTAATTAATTATGTAATGTGATAGCTACAGCTGGTGTTTGCTTTTACTTATTTTTTTTTAATTATTTTAATTCAAAAAAATAAATAAGCCAACACTAGAAACTATTGGCCATTGGATATTCTTTTATTTTTATAAAAACGCATCAAAATTTTAATTGGATGCAATATTTTCGGATAACTAAATAAATTAAAATTATTTAAGTCGCAGTGACGTAAAACTTGTTATGAATCTTTCTTATACATTTCTGTAAATTTTGAATCACTCCATTGAAGAATATGCATATGAAAGGAATGGTTTTCAAAGAGGATATTTTTTATTGTCATAGTCATTGGAATAGAAAAATAAAGGTCAAAAGAAAGTAACCACGGCCGCTAAGTTTAAAAGTTATTTAAAAATAAAAGTAATTTTCAATTTTAAAATGACATGGAAATAGAAAACAATATAAAACTGTAAAAGCAGTTTAGCGCACTTGTAAATGCCGTAGTAACTTATAGCTGTATGTGTCATGTGTAACAGTTATGTCTAATAGAAGGTTTATTAAAGGTTTATAGTAAAAACTGAACGCTTAGGTAATGTTCCCTATATAATTAATGCATTGCACCGGAACTAGTTGGAAGAGTGTAGAAGAGGAAGATATGTGGTACAGTGTTAGGAATATTATTCAGAATAATATATCAAAGGTTTATAAATTTTTCATAAGAAACCTTTGATAAAATTTATGATTATGGCCTCCAAATAATGTATCCTCACACATGTTTAATTTGTATTAGTTGTCATTTGATACACATAGTGTGTAGAATGAACAGAAATTATTAAGAGAAGAATGTGAAATGTGGCAAGATATTTGTTTAGGATATTTTCCTTGTTTTTTTTTTTAAGTTTGTCTTAATGTTTTCCCATTATATTATATTTCACTTACTTAACTTAAGACATTATAGATAATAATAATTTTTACATAATAAATTATATAATAAGTTATCCACACAGACACTCTATTATAAAAGTAATAAATTAGTCTAACATTAATAATAAATAAAGTCTTGGCACAATTAAAATGTCATTTGAAACGCTCCAAATGTTAGTATGTCTTTTTTTCGTGGTCTTAAAAAAATAAAAAATTTGTGACACTGTATAAAAGCATTCTTCAACATGTGGAATGTTAATTTCAGGTGATTATTATAAAAAATAACAAGCAGGATTAATAAAATATCATGGTAAGTACAACAAAAACAAACAACACATTTTTTTAAATTAAAAATAGAAATGCACTCAAAAAAACAAAATTAATAGTAAAATGAAACTTTCGTTTGTTTTTGTCAGGTCAGAAGAGTAACGAAAAATCTTCATCGTCTGGTATGGAACTAATCATACGGCTTATAAATATGGCCGGCCATTGCAGTATTTTCGCCACCCAAGTCATTAAACTGAAGCGTTTAACAGTTTTCTGCCAAAGATCTAATAAAACCGTTTCTAGAGATATGGGTATTTGTTCATGCAGGTACTTTATGTTGACGTTTGAACAAATCGGACAAGTAGCAGTGGTTACTTGCTTTTCAGCCTAATAAAATTATAAATATAAGAAAAAAGAAGAAAATCAAAATAGTGAAGAAAAAATCATAGTATTTTTTTTTTGTTTTTTTTTTTTTGTTTTATTAGGTAACTTGAGTTGATTTTATTTGATTTGCATAAGGAAACATTAAAAAGGTGGAAACGGTAACGGTGTATAAATAAGTTAACAATTTTAGCCACAGTTAAGAGGCATGATTAGTTATTTTCCAATAAGGATAGGACAGATGAACATATAAATTATAAGCTTAACCTACAACACCACATCAGGCGTGAATTGCTTGACTAACATCAGAGACAATTTAATGATTTTAGTGATTTTTTTAGTTACAATATGGAATAGATATGCTGATATGAAATAATACTGATTACAGATTTTTTTGTACAGTTAGAAAGTGAGTATGTATGTATGTAGCTGATTTTTAATTTGTAAAATAAACACCATTAACAGAAATATACAACGTTTAATTACAATACAACTTTAGTTACTACAAATGAGTGTTTGGTGCTTGCTTGATTTATTGATATACAAATGAATTTACGAAATGGAAGTTGTATGGGAATGCAACTCTATTGTTAATTATTCGTTCTTGCCATATGAGTGTATGCCAGCCTCGCATTAAGCCGAACAGCAATGTTTTAAAATAGAAACAATTTCTCACCTTAATGCACATGTTAGTGCGGTAAGCAGCCTGTGAATGTTCACTGACATCATCACGATTTGGTTCTAACTCCAATAAACTACGCTCCTCATCTTCTTCACAGTCCTCTGTGGCTGCTAACGAAGATTGTTCATCATTAATAGTTAAGCGATCGTCCATGGAACGCAAACAGCGACTACACATTTGACCTTGCCTGCAAAAAAAATTAAATCCAAATACAAATTAAATACAATTATTTCTTTCACTGATAATGAAAAATATTTACCGAACTTCATCTAATATAGATAATTCGTCGTGCATGGATTTCATTTCCTCTGTGGTACTGGTTTGAGCAAAACGACTTTGTAATGATTGATTTTCTTGTACTGTTATACAAAAATGAAGGAGAAGAAATTAATTGTACAACTTTGCAGTTAACGAGTTTCTAAAACTTACTTATCGCTACTAATTGTTCTTCTAGTTCACTACACCTTTGCTGTTCGGCCAATAAAGCTCTCTTGGTGGCCTCCAAATCACCCACTAATTTTATAATTTCATCGCTTCCCTCTTGATCACATACCATGCTCAATTCGAATGAACTGTCTCCTGCAGTGCTACTAATGCGCGTCGAATTCCCACTATTTTTAGAAGCAGGGGAAACAAAAGATAAATTAGAGTTATCGGCAGGCGTAGTGTTGGCCTCATTTCTTTTTGCTTCTTCATTATTCTTGCTATTTAATGCAGGTTTTAGTTTCACACTTTTAGCATCACTACCAGCCTTGCTCTGCTCTGCCACTAATCGTTCATTTTTACGCCGTTCAACGGCTAAGCATTGATGGCATTCTTCTAATTGTTTAGTCAACTCTTCACAGCGTACCTCCAAAGTCTCTATATTGTGACCAAGCCTACAAATATATTTCCAAATTTTAATGATTGGTTTACTTTTATATATTGTATTTCATGTTTTTTCTTTCCTCATTTATTTCTTTATTCTTATACCAATGCATTCTCTATTTTTATACATAATAAACAAATGACTACAAGCTCTAGCATTCTATTAAAAAAAATAATACTAAAAATTAATACTGTCAATGCTGAGAAAACACAGAGCGACACAGAAAAACTATTGCGCTGGCACATATTAGAAATTAACAGCTACAGGTACAGTTTCACCGAACCAGACTCTTGTAAAAGACATATCTAGGAAGAGTATCGGAAATTAATGAAATTTTAAAGAGTGATGATGCTGAAAAGCAATTTTGGTTACAGTTCGTGAAATTGAATTCATTCATTAAGAAAGCAATTATTTCAGATAAAGATACGACAGCTCTGTAGGTATTGTAGATCATGCCGTGGCAAGCATTCACATCAACGGTAAAAGTAGCGCATTGAAACATGATGTATTTGAGTACAATGAAGCTAACGAAACGAAATAGAAAATTACTATAATGCTAATTAACAGAATTTTTTCTGATAATCGGCAGCTGGAATATTTGCCGTGTGTTTATTTGACTATGAGGTACATCTAGAAACTAGAACAAAAGTGATTGCCAATCAATCCGTTCGTTGTAAAGATGGTATGTTCACTTTACGGTTGGTCGGAAGTTTTAAATATTTTAATTAATAATATTTAATTAATAAATTTAATTAATAATATTTTAATTATTCAAAAAATTTATTTGTTCTGATGATGCTAACCCCAAGGGTTAGCGAAATATCGAAAAAACTTATTATTAAATAAATGAGAAATTTTTGTAAAAATAAGACCTGCAGTGCTAAATAATTTATTGCATACAATAAAAATAGAAGGCCGAATAAAAAGAAGAATTAAATTTTATACTTTTTGTTTAATTATTTTTGTTTTTTTTATTTTTTAATCATATGTTTTTCTCTTCTACTGGATTTTACTGGCAAAAATTCGTACAGTAAAAAATTGCAAATTTTCAGGAGAGATCTGTCATTCTACCCTCTCACTCTCTCTCTCGTGGCTTTTGTGTAAACGAATGCATTGCAGTAAAAATCAATAGACATTTGTGTAAACGAATACAGTTATAAAATATAATTGAGGGATGATTGCAAGATTTTTGTAACATTTCGGTCAAGACAACATCAATGTCTGCCTTCCTAAACGTCAGCTGCTGTGTGACAAGTTTACATGTTCTTAAACGCCACCGTGCAACTGTGCAAAGAAAAAAGGTAAACTGTTTTGTGTTGCAAAATTTAAAATGAAATTGCATTATTTGCAAAGTTGGTAAAATATTGCTGCTTTATGAAACAGTGCTTTGAGATTGCACACAAATGTTTTGGTAGCCAGCCTATATCATAAGAATCAAAAGCACATCGATTTTATAGGTTTACGAGAAACAACCAGAAACTAGTCAAATGCAATTATCTTATTTTACTATGGCTACTGATGGCTGAGCAGTTCGCGTGTTGATACCGAAACCAGCAGATCCTCGTTTCTATGCTCAATACCGTGCCACCACAAGTGTTTCTGAAGTATCTATACTATTTGAGCAATACAATAATAATATTAAGATAATTTGATTAATTTTGTCATCCCTGTGATCCCGAAAGAGGATTCTACGATTGAAAATTATAACAGGGATAGAACACACACACACACTAAATCAAACAGTTTATAAACGAAAAATGTAAACTTTCTGCAATGTCAAAATTAGGCTGCTGCCCTGATTAAAGCTGCCTTGATTCTGATAAATAATATTTTTACTATCTTAATTATTTTGGAACACTCTATTTTAAATATATTTTAAATTAACTTACGTTTTTATATGCTTTTTATCGGCGGTATTTTCAACATGTAAACGATGGTTGGCACGCTCTAAATCTTGTATACCCACTTCCAATTGTTCATAAACCTTTAAACGGGAATCGTTTACTTCCCTCAGTGCAGTAGCATGCTTTTTCAAATACTATTTGTAAAAGAAGAAAAATTCAAAAGATAAATAAATTAATTTGAATTGATTATAAACGCTAAAATACTTTATGCATGATTGATCACGATATCAGAAGAAATTACATTTGTACACTTTTTTTTAATTTGATTATTTACTTTATAAATCAAATGCCAACAGACTAAATTAGATTATTGAACTTTTGTTTCTAAAATAAGTAAATAAATTCCTTTAAAGAAATTTCTTTGAATTTTCTAAAAAATAAAATTGACCCATTTTCTTTTGCTATTATTTCAAGTATATTTCTATGTGTATTTTTTAGCACTCAAAGGGTTAAATTATTTACGCTTGATTGCTAGATGTTGCACCAAGATCTTATTTCTTAGTTTATGGAAATTGAGTTCTCTCTGCAAATAATGATGATGATGATATTAAGCGAATGGTGTCGTTGTCTAAAGCAATCATGTATAACCAAAAACAACAGCTAAATATGGCAACAATTTCAAAAAGGTAAAATTTAGATGCAAAATATGTATTAGAAACCAAAATAGTTTTCTCGGTAGCAAAAAAAAAGCGTTTGTGAAATTGTATGGTTTTTGTAATACTGATCTACAAAAGCATTGAACTCTAACGATTGTTGATTGATCTTGGCGCCATTTATTACAATTTCACAATAGAAAATGTGATATTTAAATAATAATGTTTGTTTGTTTGTTTGCATTTTAGCGCGGCAAAAGCGATTTTCCGATCGCAATAAAATTTGCTGCACTAATTCTGTACACTTTCAGGGGGAAGGTCAGACGGTAAGTGCTTTTTTTTTAATGGCCCAGGCAGGTTATAATGCATTAATTTCTGCCTTTCCAAAACGTTTTAAAACTAGGATCAGAAGTTGGTAAGGCGGACATCTTCGACCTCTCCAAAGGAATCTAATATTATTTAAAATAGAGATACATCTTCCTAGAAAGGGACATGCATTATGCACCTTCTTAAAATTAAGACTAGCAAGCTGTAGGGCAACAGTTTCTGCTGCTACGAAACTTTTAAATTGATGGGCAATGATTGCCTACTACTACGTATTGCCTTCTATAGGAAAGGGATAGTTGACAGATGGTGAAGGTGATAGACATCATATCTTTACAACTCTGCGTGTGCCCGTTTTTTAATTATAGACGTGTTGCAGCGCCTCTGATATCAAAGATACATACATATTCACTATTGAAGCTTTCTTTATTGGAGGCTGTTTACATTAAGGGTGATGTCTCTGCGACTCGTATTTGTTGGAGAGCGGTATAGAGAAGCGTGCGGGGTAGACTAGAAAATCAATGCGACAAATTGAAATTTTTTCGTTTACATTTTCCTCTCTTTCGTACTCTTGTTGTGTTAAGTCTATGTTTTTTATAAACGGTGTTGCCGAAATTTATTATTTTTTTTACTTTTGGCAAATTAATGATATATAAATTTAAAATTATTTTTTACGTTTTGAAAACAGCATTTGGCAGTTGAACACAAAAAACTATGAGCACTGTTACAAGTTTGGTAATTTTTTTAATATGTTATAAATAACAAAATATTTAAATATGTACATATGTGACAACAACGATCTTACATCAAAAAGTCCACTGACTGTTGTGACAAAAAGTCTTTATAAAAGGTGTCCCAACAAGAACGCAAGATTTAAATTTTAAATGCAACAATTGAATTGTTTCTCTGGCTGTATGACATGTGGCGCCGTCTTGTTGAAACCACATGCCCTCCACATTCATTTCTTCAATTCTAGGCACGAAAAAACTGGTTATCATTTCACGATACCGAACACCATTGACTGTTTGCGCTTGACCTGCCTCATTTTCATAAAAAAGAAGGTCCAATGATTCCTTGAGCTCGTCACTGAAGATGATTTTATCGGCAAAATCAGCATTTTCATGTTGTCTCTCCAATACCCAATTAACGAACTCCCTTCGCTCCATTTTTACTAACATCGTACCTTCTACTAGCAAACAATAACAATTGTTCACCTGTCAAACAATGACACTTCGAATGGCGCCAAATTTAAATCTTGCGTTCTTGTTGAGAGACCCTTTATAACTGCGCGTGGATTTAAGGAGGGACTACCAAAAAAGAACATAATCAGCCTTAATGTAATATGGCTCGTAGCCATTTTTATTAATTATTTTACTTTGCCGACGATTCTATAGAAAACCGTATAAACGTTGAAAAACGGTAACTTTATTTATGCATGTTCTGTAGTTTTCTTGCATTTTTTATTTTTCTAGGTTACCCTGCATGTACACATGTAATTGGTTACTTGCAAGTAGAAAATACGTATTATCGTCGAAGAAGTAAAAAATAAGTTCGAATGTCTGTTAAGTTGCTTTACAGTTTACACACTTGCGTATACGTTCATTGTAAAAATTGTGTCAGCCAGTAAAGTTCTAGCAAAAATTCCTAAATATGTAACTACACGCGTGTTCAGTATTGCCGTGTTGGCAAACCTTCAAAAAAAAACATTAAATTATTCTATATATAATTACCTTTAGGACGTGTTTTTGTGTAGTTGTGTTCCTTTTTATTTCTTACTTTTACAAATGCAATCCAATTCAATCAACCAACACTTCATTCATTTTAATACGTGTGCTAGAAAATTAATAGAAAACTAGTACTTGGTAACACTGTCTCTTCATTTGACTTTTTACTTGCCTCAAGTGCCAAAAAGTTACTTGCGCAACAATTTTCTTCTAAGTAGACCCGCAAGTTCGAAAACTTAGAACATGTGGTGAAAAAATTTGAGTGTTTGAATTTTACGGACTTGCACTTGCATATGTAAATGCCATGTTATGTTCGCAAAACAAAAATATATGTAAACAATAAAAAGTATAGCAAAAAGTGTATTGTGTAGCACTATGATTTTGTAAAATAGTACAAAAAATCTCTATAATAACGGATTCAACATGCATAATTTGTGTGTTCGTAATACGTACCACTATTTCCTGTTCCTGCTCCTCAATGGTATGTTTGTGCTCCTTTAAATGAGTTTCCAGTTCTTTATTCCGTTCAAGTAAAGTTTTACCTAATTCAGCAGCTAATTGAAGATCTGGAAAATAAAAATTAATTCAAATTATTAATTAAATATTAAAAAAAAAAAAAAAATACTTTAAAAACCCACGGTCTTCTACTGTCGTTAAACCTGCAATTTTATATTCCAGATTCACATCAAACACAACCATTTTTCAAGAATTTATTTCTCAACTATTTATGACAAAGAATACAAAAAGCAAATTATTTTCTTTCATTCAAATGTAATATATTATTTGCCTATAAGACATGTGGAGAGTTATCGCATTATCATCCGTCAATGATTCGTTTATTTTACTACTGGTATTTGTGATTTGTAAATGTATTACTATTTGTGCGTTGGAGTTTTACAGTTATATGTAACATGTATTTCGGTGATATTCACTCTCTCACTCAGAAGATGACCCCTGCACATGAGATGCATTGTGCTAGAACTAGAGGAACTAGAGGTATAGTGAGAAAAATGACAGGAGGTGAAGCTTCACTATCTTACAACACTGATTTTGCACTTTTATTGTTAATAGCAGTGTGGCAGCGCCTCTGATGTCAGGGAGACGTATTAAATTGTTTATGCTTTGTTTGAGTAGCCTTACCGACGAAGGAGAGCATTCTGATGTGCGGTGGATTGGTTACAGCTGAAGCCGTTACTGTTCAGTGGCCAATGACTATGCCTTCGCCACTGAAACATTCCGACAACAACTGACAACACAAAGGCACACTAATGCACATCAGAGAAATTGCGAGATGTTGGTATTATTAAGTCTGAAACTGGGGTTCAACCCAGGAAAATTGTCAAGAGGAGAGGTTTAGCATTAACATACTGAATTAAGATACTGCTAGATTTCCGAATTATTATGAATTTTATATAGGAGAAAAGGCCTGCTTTTTATGTAGAAAGCAAAATCCAAAGCAAGAAAAAAAGGTTAAACGTTTCATTTTCTTAATTATAGTAGCTTAATATTTAAGAAGCCTATTAATTAATTATCTGAAGAATGTCCAGAGTGTCCAGTAAGTGCCGCAGCATATATTTCATAAAATTTATATCACGTTTTAAATTTATCGCCATGAAGTTCATTAAAATACGACACCATAGAACAATGCGGAACTATTAAAGCAACTTTTCATATACATAGTTCTAGAACAATACCTTATCACTCACTGCCTCTTGATAAGAGAAATATACAAAGAAGTAAGAAGAGCAGCCAAGGGAAAATTTTATTATCGTTTTCGTGAATTCACAGTTTTAAAAGCAAACACCGTATACGTGTGTTTCCTATAGAAATATGAAAATCCCAGAGATTCTTTGAAATAGAATTTGGTTTTGTTTAACGTAAATTAACTTCAGTCATGCAATGTGCACTTCTTTTCGTTTAAATTATGAGTCTTCGTAAATTTAAAAGGAAATTAGTTTTCCTTTCTTTGCTAAACTTAGTAAAATTACATGTTTTCATTAAATTCTTGAAATAATTTACATGCATGTTGTGTTACTCATTCATTTTGAATAACTGACTGCATATTTAATGTTTATCACGTTTACAAAAATTGCTGACTCGCACATTTGAAATTATAATTGAATATCTTGGAGCAATAAATTAATTTTGTAAATTTTTGTAAAATTTTGCCATGTGAACGACGACATTTTCTCATGATATTTGTGTTTAAAATATAATTAAATTAAAATAATTGAGATAATCAGGCGAGTGAGTATTGGAAATTAGACTTTATAGAAAACTAAAGAAATACAGGGAGTTAATTTTCCGTTTTATTCTCCCATTAGAAAAAGAAATGTACAATGAGATAGCAAAGTATTTTATTTTTGTTTTTAATTTCTCGGAGATACGGTTTGAAAAAAAATTAGAAAATAATTACAATAATAACGGAATGTCGGCAACTACATTTTTGTCTGTGGGAAGGCGAATGAAAAAACCAAAGAGAATTCCAGATGTTTTTCCTCCAAATTTTTCCTTGTATAAACTCGGACTACGAGAAAAAAATTAACAAAAATAGTTTCATTCTTTATATATTTTTTTCTTTTGTAATAAACGTGTACTTTTATGTACGTATACAAGGTTGGTTCAAAAGAGAAGGTGAATTTTGTTTTCTTCGATTACAATGGCGTGCTGCATCAAAGCGCATTTCAGAAGTGCTTTGAGGATTGGAAGAAGCGCTAACATAAGTGCATTATATCTGAGGTGGATTAATTTGAAGAGGACAAAATGGATATTGATGAATAAATAAATACTTTTCAAAAAAATTCTCATTTTCTTTTGAACAGACTATGTATATATGTATATCAAATTAAACAAAAGTAAATTTTTGTTTGAGCACATGCTGTTTGTGCAAAACGAAAATAAATAGTCGAAATGTTCAAAAATTTTAATTTAAGTTCCATTTATGTCTCTAAAATTTATACGGAAAAAATTAATTTCCTATTAAAATGCTATTTAAGTACGAAGTAATCAAATTCAAAAATGTCGCTGCAAATGTTTCGCAGTCGGGACGGGGCCTAAAAATATAGCATTACCGGGAATCACAAATATGAAGTTGAAACTTTTGAAATCCCGTCTTTTTGTGGATCACCTTTCAGATGAATAATTTTGTTTTCTCGATTGATCGCGTTCAGTTTGTTTCGATTCACAAATAAATAGTAAACAAATTCGCCTTAAAAGAGAAATCCGGAATCACATTAAAAATTAAACATAATAACAGTGTCACGCATGACTACGTTTACAATTGCCAGCTAGAAGCTACTCACGGCCTCTTCTCTAAGTTATACACGCACTCTCGACACTGATGACTTTTATTTCATTTCACTATTGTATAGTAACTTTAAATGATAATTATCAATCATACTGTCTGTCATGTTATTCACAATTTTATTTCATTATATTCATGCTTAACAAAATTAACTTTTAATCTCTTATATTTGTAATTCAGTTTTGCCTGTTTGCTGCATTTTGTCTTCAGTTCAAACTACTCCATAAATGAAGTTGTATTTTTTCATAAAAATATTTATATAAATTTGCAAACAATTTTGTTAAGTATGATTACATCACATTAAATTAAGATCTGATCTTTTGATGAACTCAATGGATTTATGTTTTGAAAATTTTACAACTTAATTTCAATTTAAATTAATTTTTCGTCTAACTCTATTCATTACAGCTAATTTATTTGCTGGAGATTGCTTTTGACGATTAAATATTTTATATAATTAAATATTTTAAAATTTTGACTTTTATGGGAAATGCATAACAAGGGGGATTATTAATGGGCAGCTACAAATTAAACTGACATTGAATCAGCAACACTAAGCCTTCGAATTTACTAATCGGCTAAAACACTAATTTATTTTATACATACTTTTATTACCAATTGACTAATTATAATGTACAGTGGTGTAACGGATACTCATAATTTGTATTAACGAATATTCGAGTACAAAAGACTTTATGATTCGTATACGCCAAATTTAGTGGAATATTCATCGAAGTTTTCGGCTAAAAAAAATATATAAGTTTTTTATTCCTTATTTTTTGACTTTTTTTTTTATAATAAATATTTCTTAATATTAATTCATTTCAAAAAGAAAAAATTTTTTATAAAATATTTTTTAATAAATTTCCTGAAGATGTTAACCGATGTTTAACGAAATATTGATATAAATACAAATAATTTAATAAACAAACCTTTACAAAGAGTCAAGAAATATTTAAAAATATGTATATAAGGTAAAAATTCAATTATAAGTAAAGGCAAAAATTAATAGAATTTGTAATAATTAAAAAAAAAATGTTTATAGGGAACTTGAAAAAAAGTCTTTTCTTCTCTTTAAGAAATTAAGTTTCCAGAATTTCTTTCCAAACTTTCATTTTAAGTCCTTCTTAAATAGACCGCAAAGTTTACCAAATATGCAATATTCGACGTTTTTAAGTCCAGAAATATTAATGCGATGGAAAATCGATTTTGAAAGAAACGACGGAGTAATTAAAAAAAAAAAAAATTTCAAAAATTTTCAACATCAAATTCGAAAAATTTTACTGATTTTTGTCAATTTTGCGGCATAAATTTTTAAGTCCATAAAAATCAATGAATATCTAAACTAAATTTGACGAGTTGTTATTGATTTCTTCGAAATTTTTCGCCAAGGACATCGCTCGCTTTTAGCCAACTTGGCGACAACCCCTTATGAGGTTAAAATATAGTTAGATTTAGTAGTTTAAAATTTATTGGGAACAAACAATTCTTCTAATATTTTATTTACGAAATTTTACAAAATGTAACGAACCGAATTTTTGAAAAAGCTAACAAATTAAGTAGATTTAAATTGAATAAAGAAAATGAATAGAACTACCAAGGACGACTGTAAGTTATAGATGGTAAAATTTAGAGCTTCATTATGGGAAAAATAATGGAGAAACAATTCTCTTATTCTTTAATAGGAAATATATAAAGCTAATAATTGACATCTACTGATAACCAGAGACAATGTACAAAACATAAAGAACGTTGAAAATGAAGCTGTAGCAGCCTTCGAAAACAGCATGTTGTTCCGTTGTGCTATTTTTTTGTCAGTGTGATTTATAATTTTGTCATTGATTTACTTTGTTTCTTAGCAATTATCATTATTATCATTATCATAATTAGCCTATTTTAATTAATTAGAAATACTTCTTGTATAAAATAATTTTTGCAAAAGCTACTTGGGATTCTTTCTTCTGTTAGTATTTTTGTAATTCGCAAACATTTTTTTGGGAAATTTTTTAAAATCTTTAAAAATTTTTATTGAAATTCTAGTGTTGAGTTGGTATAGGCACCTACGAAATTTACATATAGTTTAGATTAATCATACAGCAAGTATATGTATATAAATGATCGTGAATTAGTGATGTTATCAGAATGCAGGAAGGGCAGGAAGGAGGAATAAATTGTTATGAATCATGGACATTTCCGAACTATTGATCTGCAATTATAAAGGTACTACTGTCCGTATCATATCCATCTATTTCCAATATAATTTGGCTAAAAATTTTTCAAAAATAAATATTCCACGATTAACGTAATTTTCTTTAATTGTTGTCGTGTTCGTTGCACAAGCACAAACAATGGTTTTTAATTGTCACAGCATGTTAAAAACAAAAAGTGTTGCATTGTCTTTCATTGATAATGACACTTGTTTTGATGCCTTAAACCTTAATTTAGTAAATGGCTATCCAGATGTCAGCATAAATTGAGATGTATGATTTTGCTATTAATTTTAGACTCGCTCAACTAATGGATGAATGTGTTTCTTATGGATGTACCGCCACGCGCGTTAAATAAATCTTCGTACGAAGATTAATTGTACGCCAATCAATTGTATCAATTGTTTTGGCTACAAAATGATACAACAACAGGTAATGTGAAAATATAAAACAAGAAGAAAAGTAAGCCAGCCATACCAGCCATCACCATTATTTGATTAAAGCCTGTGCGTAACGAATGTTAGGAGAGGAAAAAAAAAAGTATATGTACGTTGAATGCTTTTCGGCGCACGCAGAGTGCAAACGTAAATGCAACAACATGTTACAAAATTCACAAACTTTTGTAATGCGTTTTTGCTATATTCGTTAGATGATGACATTTAATGAAAGATATGCATGAATTTGGGGATTTTTCATTATTATTTATGGATGATGCTACAAAAATATTTGTAAAAAAAAAAAAAAAAAAAAAAAAATTATAAAATATTGCACACATGAGAGTGTGTAATTTCTTTTATTTAATTTTTACTATTACTTACATTTTATTAGAGATTGCGTTATTAAAAAAGATATATTTTAAGTATTTGGATTTTGTTTTTCTATGTGTGAAAGTGAAAGTCCTCAATAAAATTTTGACAATTGTAAACAAAGAAAAATATTCGTGCACGTATGTATGTACATATAAGTATATAAAGTGAGGAGGGAAAATTGAGGAAAAACTTTGTATAGCGTAAAAAACGTTACCTGCAAAAATGAAAATAATTCAAGGAAACGCACAGAAAATATAACACTTTGTCTTATGGAAATGAAAGGAAAAGGATTTTAGCTTTAATGTAAATTTAATGGAACAAGTTGCGAACAATAAGCCGTTGTTGGTGTTATTGGTTATGTTTTGTGGTTTTTGATGTAAAGATACCAGCAACGGAACGCATATTGTCGTAAACTATAATTCGAAAGTGTTTTATTGTTTTGGAAAGTCAGGAAATTTGACTCGCGAGTAAATAAATATTTTCATTTTGTTGTTAAATTCTACCAAATGCAACAAGCATTTGCAATTTGCACATGTACTTTATCACCAAAGCGTTTTTATTTTAGGAACCTATACATACTCGTACATACGCAGTGAAAAATAATATAGAATTCATTCTTTATTAACTACTTTGGACAACTTCCGAAGTAGCAATAACTGGATATTTTCAGCTACTCAGGAAGTTATACAGAACAACATCCAGATAATGAAAATGCAAGTGATTTTAATCTACAAAATTCGTTAATGTTTGTTTATTTATGTATGTATTTGTAAGTATAAAGCAATTGAATTTATTATCTTTTATTTATTTAGTCGTAAAGCAAATGAAAATAATACGACCTACAATTTGCATTGCATGAAAATATATTAAATGAAATAAGTATTTTTATAGAATTGTAACTTATCATATAACCTGCTACTTATTAATCGCATTAATGCAAAGGGACAAGCAACTTCTCATAGATCCGTAGGAGTAATAAGAAATTAGTTCTATTGTACTGCTTAAAAACAGTTTTAAAAATGTTAATTGCATTAGCATCTCGAGCATCGGATTCAATGAATCGGAATCAATTAATTGATGCCGTTAAACTTTTGTATTAATGCGAATCAACTTTAAATTTCAAGATAAAATAAAATTAACAAACCATCATACATACATATATAAGAAAATTTCTCATAAAACTAACTACACAAGAGGCTTTGTTAACACTAATCAGGGCTTCTCTATGAATTTTAGTTTTTGAGATATCACACAAACAGTAATCAAGTTATCTGGACTTACTGTTGATTTAATTTGCAAGATTGACTTCTTTAAAAGAGATTTTAGTAGAAACTAAAATTACAGAAAACTTAGTTATACTAAATTTATATATTTTTAAAAAGCACATTATAACGTAGAAAAAGCCTAAACAAAAATGATAACTTATAACTTATAATGTTTCATGTTGTAATTAACTTGTAATAGATCATGTGATATGCATATACATATGTACACAATTTGCTATTTGTGACGAAACACATTTTACAAAATCCAATACCAAATTATATGCACATATTTCTAATTTTTTCTTAATATTGTTTTATTGTAAGATAATTTCCTTTAACAGAAATATGTGATTTGTTAACAAAACTCAAGTTACCAACAAGTAAACAGGGAAAAACTTGAGACAACAAAGTAGCAATTACAATGATTTGCATATTTTTCCCCCCTCTAAGCAGTGCCACTGTCTCTACATAAGTTGGTTATCTTGTTGATTTCATTATATAAAAACAATTAACGGGAAAAATAAATAGACAAAATGGCTAAAGGTAACAACCCACGCATTAAGTGGCAAATTAAAAAATGTAAACGGAGCAGATTGGCCGTTAAATGTTGGCCAACATGCAGTTTGAAATCTAAAAACAAGAAAATAAATAAAGAACAGCAGCTTTAAAAAATCAACAATATAAATTCACATACAACAATTAGAAGCAGCTACCAAGAAAATAAACACAATTTACCATAAACACATCTGTTACTCGGGGTATAAATAAAATATCCACACACACTAGCATACACGAACGCACACCCAAACACACAGCTGTATTGAATAGATCATATTTTCTAGTCATATTTTTTTTCTTCATTATTTAATTTTTTCAAAACAAATTGAATGTAGAAGAACTGGGTATCGTATGTGAATAGTGCTGATTAAAACAATCACATGCAATTGCTGTTTAACTTCTAAAATGTTTTTAATAGAACTGGCGTCACGTATGATGTAGAGCAATTTTTTCTCTCATAATGTTTAAATAAGGGAATGGGATTGAGTTTAAAAATAATCACGAATATTTTGTGTTGTTTTCGAAAAATATTCCAAAAAAAATTTATATGTATGTATTTCCATAACGGCTAAAATTTAAATGCTGATGCATAAATGAAAAAGTCGAAATCAGTTTTAGTGTCAGATTCCACATAACGTCCCTGTCGGATTATTTGATCTGGCAGTTCTTATCTTATTCGATATCTCCATTTAAATTCTATTGAAAATTTCATCGATATCCAATTTCATAATTTGACACCAGTAAGGGAAATTAGTTTATCTTGAATGTTAGCCTACTGCGTGAGCATTAGTCTATCAATACGGAGGTTGCGGGATCGATTTCCGCCTAGACTCCTGACATTTAATAACTTAGAGGCTTAAAACCAAATAATAAAAATCAATTAAATTAACCGTTTTTAAATTTCGTGTATTATCGCTGGCTTTCGTTACCGAAATTTATAGCGGCACCACGCAACTCCACACATTTTCTTGTTAGCACAAAGTGCGAAGCCATTTGCACAAACATCCCAAGACTAAAACTTTAGTGGGCATCGAACCAGCGCCTCTCCCAAGAAGATGTACCAAATATAATAACTCAACCTTAAAAAAAAACGGTCAGAGCACAAAAAAAGGCAAGTTTCCTTTTATGCAGTAAACATATAGTTTAGTTCAGGTACACGACTATAAATGTGGTTACACCCCTTCCAGACGAGGCAAGTTTGCTTTCCAAAGTCTTCAGTATTTCGGAAAAGAGGAAAAACTTGTTTTATTCTTCGGTCGTCGTTCATAGTTCTATGTGTATGTAGCTGAATATAAATGCAAAATAATTTATAGTTGCACTTGTGAAACTGCAAAATAATTGAGCAATAAAATACAAAATTTCGCAAAGTAAACTTTGCGTGTCTAGAAATGAAGCAAATTTTCAAAGAAAACTTTTCTCGTCTAGAAGCGGTGTTGAGTGGTTTTATTTTGTCTTGTAGTCAGTTTGATAATTATTTTTCATACTTCAGTTACATCGTAACCAGCTAAAAACTGAGAACTGTCTACTATGTCGCTCACAAAAATAGAAATTAGCATAACTAGGCGGCAGTGGCCGATGTATTTTAATTTGCCAGATTGTAGTCTATACATACATACATATATGTTTATTGCTTTAGTTACAAGAACAATTCTTAACTGTAAAGATAAATCGGCAAAAAGTGGTTGTGGTTATGGGCCGATAGAGACGTTCAAAATGAATGATCGAAAACGTCAACTATGACAATGAGCCATGTACAGCCGTTATTACGAATTATGGATGATATTAATAGCATGGAATGTTTAGAAATCAGTTGTTCATAGGGTTCTTCTTACGAATTCTTCACTACGCCAATTGGATGTCATAATCTCTAACCGTTAACTTCCTACGATTTGCTTTCGGAGGGTTTGAAGGCTTTTTTTTTCTAATGCAGGATTGCTGGACCTGCGATGTAATGCTGATGTATGCATTTTTAAGCTGCAAGAGAACCGTTTTATTTATTATTATTTTATTGCGCCGCCGTTTTCCTTGTCCACAGCGCGGTCTCAACATAAAAACATAAGAAAAATTTGTCCGATAATATGGTATTGAACTTAAAATATTTTAGTTGTGGGGCCAACGAGCTAAATACTCAGCTAACAGCACACCATTTACTACGAAAATATGACACAATAACATAATGCATAACTTTGGTTTTGGAAGAGATAGAAAATTAATATCGAAAAGTGGGAATTTCAGAGCTTAAGACTGAGTTCGAGTATCCAATGAAATGGAAATATTATTTACTGTTTAATTAACAATAAATTAAACTTATCATTTAGAAAATATTATGGTTACATCTCTATAAATAAAAATACAAAGGCAACTCATAAATGTACAACCCCATCGCCAACAGCTAGAGATTTTAAATGCGATATGCGTATACCTCTTTCGATAAACAGCTCATATAAGTAGAGAGTTTTTGAAATTTGAACGATAAGGGTATAAAAAAGGGTAAAAATGGGTGAAATAGGTGTGTGCGAAACTAAGCCAAATAGAACCAAAATGCAAAAACAAATAATCACACACGTGTTTGACACTTTTGTGATGTATGTACTTTTAGGGCTTAAAACGGCCAAAAAATCAATTTTGGTACTTTTTACAAACCCATATATCTGTATTGAACTGGAACAAAAACTTTTCCTTATTCTTTTCTTCTAGATAAAATCTCGAATGCGTTTTTTTACTTTTTCTGCTTACTTTTAATACTGCTTATTTTTTACTATTTTAATCCAATTATCAATTTAAAGCGATTTTTAGAAGGAAAAATAAAATATAATAAAAAATCTCTGCAAACACAAAATATAGAGAAACGTGGCAAAATCGCGCACCAATATTTTTTATCCACCACTATAATATGGGCATCGAACGAAAGGCTTTTAAGACAAAAGGTCTCAAAATCAAAAGAAGTCGATATAGTATAAACACAATATGAGTGCCACCACAAAATGGCGGACTACTATTTTTTACCCAGTTCCACGATAAGGGTATCAAATAAAATGGATTTTTTAGAAGAAAACTAAAAATAAGGTGGAATGAGTACTTTTCAAAAGACAGCCTTTTGAAAAATATACCACTTTGTGGAAAAGATACAACTTTGAAAAAAGTCCTTATAGAAAAACGCACTTTTTGGAAAAGGTACTTTTTGGAAAAGTGCTTTTTACAAGAAATGTGGGCGACATTAGAAAGTTGGTGTGGAGGCAGTAAAGCGCACCGTGTCAATATAGTTATTTGTTCTTATTATTAATGAAGTACTGTTTAAACTTTAACTTAAATCCTTAAAATATTAAATATAAAGAAAAACTTAAAAATAAACCAAATGAAGAAAAAAATTAAATTAATAAAAAACTATAAAAATTTTTTCTTTTATATTGAGTTTTATAAAATCAATTAATTTCATAATAATTTAATATAAAAGCTCTATAAGTTAAACGAATATAAAAATATAAAGTAATTAATGTTGTTATTAATAAACAAAATAATAAAAATAATTGATTATTAATAATTTAATCACTATTCCTTTTGGAAAAAATCCTAAAAAAGGAGGTAATCCACCTAAAGACCGATTGGAAAATCCAATTTTGACAGAACGTTAACATAACAAACAAAATATCTATCGAGCTTTTGGTGCAATACCGTAGTAATTCAAAAAATCGTGAACTGAGAAAAATGCATTTGAAGTTTTGAGCCATTTTTTTGATAGTATTTTCGTTTACTAAAGTTATTTTTTTACAAGTTTTTCAAATAAAGAGGCACGTTTTGTAATGTTTTCTGTTTGTAAATTTCTTGTCATAAAGGAAATCTTTCATTATTGCAAATAAATATTGTTGGAAATAGCTGGAGGCAATAAAGACATTTGTAGCTATAGAATCTGAACAGTTAGAGATAGAACCATAATCTTTTTTCCTTTAGATATATATTTCCACAAAGATCATTTCTGCATACCCAGCTCAAAAAATTCAAATTTTGAGTTAGTGCGGTATTGCACCAAAGGCTCGATATGTACATATACATATGTATATCAAATTTGATACAGTGTAGCCGTTTTCTTTAGTTTATCCGACGTAAGCATTAAAGCTAGGCAGCAAAGCTCTACGATTTTGTTTAGGTTTGCTCACGATGCCATCTCTTTCTTTTAAACAAGCATGTTACGAAGAAACTGGCCATTCTTATTTATAACGCTACACTTGGAATAATTGCCGGTTAAAACTCAAATATACTTTGTTCAGCCTACGCACACATTCTTTTTTATTACTAGACTTTATGCGAATGCAATAATTATATTCGTGTAAATTATTTAACAGGCATTTAACACAATTTTATGAAAAGCAAAAAAAAAATACAATGAACAATTTGCGGAATTTTTTTTTATTTTGAGTTCATTAATTTGTCGGGTAAGTGAACATGAAAAAAATTTGTAATATGTACATTTATAATTTATATTTGCCAGTTGTTTTTACATACTGGCAGACAATAATGTAATTTTCTAATTTATGTGTTTATAAGTCTATTTAAGATAAATTTTCCATTGATTTATGTTAAATAAATTTATACTGCAGGCAAAATATTGGTATTTTTTTATATGCAGATGAAATTATTCAATTCTTTTAATAATACTTCAACATTTTTTTTTGTAATAATGTTTTCTTTTATTAGAGTGATTCCGCTGTATTAAAGCCAAGCTTAAATAGTGTTGTTCATATATGTATGTATTACAGAGTTAAGTTTATGTAGGTCAAATGCCAAATACATTTGGGAACGTTGCCACTCAGCTATATATTGTAATTGAGCATAGTACGAGTAATAAAAATATCAAAAAATAAACTACAAGTTTATCTCCCAAATTTCAAATTATATTTCCGAATTTTATATGCTTCAGGCATATTTGCAAAATGAATTCTTGATTTTTTTTTTTTCCTCTGCAGCTAGAAACACCTTATAAATATGAAAAGTTGTTAAAGGCAATGCAATACTAATATAAATAATACAAAACCTAAATAGTTTATTTGCATTATTTTAAATACAAAAACAAAAACAAAAACAATAAAAAAAACCTTTTGTGGTATTGCCCTCCATAATTGAGTTTGTGATTATTTATTAAAAGTAGTTGCGATAATAAAGCTTTTGTTGCAAAAAGCGTGTGAATTCGTTTAAACGTTTTAAATAATAGAAATTATTTTAGCATGATAAAACGGTAATACAAGACCTAGTCTGTACTTGTAGACAATTTGAAATTAATTGGTGGCACATTCAAATTTGCTTTGCAAAGTTTTAATAAAAATTATTTTCTGGAAAATTTTCTACTTTAGCTTTAAGTCAATGCTGCAGATGTATAGATAGGCAAATTTGCATTTTGTAAAACATAAATTGTTTGTCAAAATTCATACTGCAACATTGTACTAAAAGTTGGAAAATTTAAAGTACTCGTAGGTTGTGCTTAAGGAATTTTAATTGCGATGATTGCGTAAAATTAGAACAGATTTTCATCACCATCAGTTTTCTTTGGAGGTAATTGAATCACTAACTCCCCGTCTACATTTGCAATTTTTGTGGCAGCAATTCTTGGGTTTGTTGGCGAGAGAGCTGAGAAGATCAGGGAGGGATACGCGGTTTCGTGTGTTGGAATTCTCTTTTGCTTTGCAATTCTTACCATTCAACTGGAACTGTGACGTAGGTGTATTGGCATTGTAGGTGAAAAAAGGGCGTAAGAAATATAAAAATTGCTAAACTAGAATTTCATAATATGGACACGAATGCAATTTCAAAGCAGAAGTTTTAAAAATTGCAGGATCAAACATTCCAAGTCATGACAGGGACTAAATTCATGACGACTAACCGGAGACAATCATAGCCTCTGTATAGTAAATCGATAACGTTAGCCCAGAATCGTGTTGCCAAATGTTTATTTCAAAAATCAACAAAAAAAATTCTTTTCTCATTAAAAATTTTCTTTATAAGATTTTATTAACATACATTACACACATTTGTAAATTTTTTTATACTCGTAGTAACTTTATATATTTGTTTTGTCAACTTTTTATTATTTATTTTTTTGATTGATTCATACATTGTGTCATTACGATCAGATTGTTTCACAATGTACATAAACTACCAACTAGTTACTTTCTTAGTTTTGTTCATATTGATATTGCTTGTGAAAAACGTTCTTTCAACGTTATTTAAACAATAGAAAAATTCCGAAGAAATCAAAACGATTTGCATTGAAAATGATATTCTAAAATGGTTTAGTATTTTCTGTACTTAATAAATTGTATTCTTGAAACTTCAAGTGACGCAATTCTCGACATTCGTCATCAATTTGTTGAATATTATTCCAATCAGCGACATTGGGAAGAATTTTGCTATTGGCAAATACTTTTATCATCAGGTTTCATAAACAGGAACTTCAGTTACTAGTTTAACAGTACTAAATGTCATCTTTTTCACACCTCAAAAAAAACTTTGAAAATAAGATAAAAATGCACATATGGTAACACTGGCCCAGAATATCAATATGAAGAGATTCGTAAAAAATTGAACATCACCACAGACATTTTACATAAAATTTGCTTAAAAATCCATCAATTTGAAGAATATCAGTCGTTGTAAGAATTGACCTTTTGCAAAACCAAACGGTAAAAACATTTTTTTTTTTTAATAAAATTATCTTTAGAGACGATTTTCTTTTTTCTTATAAGGAAACAAATAGATCTGTAGTATAAAAAAAGATCGCAAAAAAAATCGCTAAATATTTATTCGAAAAGCTGCAATGAATTGCGCGCAGCGGAAACACTCTGCGCAAGAAATCATACAGAAGTTTTTGTGAAGTAATTGGCCTATACTGATAACAGTGTTCTTTAAGCGAAAATTTTTCGCATAATACGTCCTTGTTCGGTGCTGGTCACTACTGGATCATTGAACTATTTTCGCCAAACACAGCTTTATATAAGGGGATGCTGCTTGCAGTATGAATTTTGATAAGCAATTTATTTCTTACAATTTGCAAATTTGCCTATCTAATACATCTGCAGCATTGACTTAAAGCTGAGTAGTTAGTGCCATTAGCGCCATGATTATAGGAGTACGACCACCGTTAGGGGTACAATTTTTCTAATGCGTCTAGCGACCAGCGACCTCCAACAACTTTAAATTTCTTAAGGGCACACAACAACTGCAGGTTTATATAAGAATGAAATGTATCTATACTTCTTATCACTTCACCAGCAGTATCTTCTCTACTCTATACCTTCCTAATTAGTTCCCATGTAATGCATTTTAAGGGTTGGGGGCATCCCCAGATGGGGGTGGCGATAGCACGATGGATGGTAGTCTGCGCGTTGACTACAAATCCAAAAACAGACCTGGCTTCAACCCCAATTTCAGACTAGAATTTTAAAATAAAAATAAACATCTCGCATTTTTCTGATGTGCATTAGTGTGTCTTTGTGTGTCAGTTGTTGTCGGAAGGTTTCAGTGGCGAAGGCATAGTCACTGGTCACTGAACAATACACCGGATTCAGCTGATAGCAATCCACCATCGCATCAGTACGCCCTCCTTCGTCGGTATTGTGTAGCACCGGCGAGGTAAAACAATAATAAAAATGGCTACTGAACCGAAGCTTCGAGTATAAACAAAAAACGTGCAAAAGCAGAGCTGCAAAATAATTCACTAAGCTTCACCTCCTGTCGTTTCTCCTACTACCCCTTTCCTATAGTTCCAGCACAATGCTTCGCCTGTGTAGGAGTTATCTCCTGAGTGCTGGTCCCAGATAAAAAAAAAATAAAAAAAATACTCCAAGAAAGAAAAACCAGAAATAATAGTTGCTGCTCTTAAGAATGAAATTCGATGCTACAATTACTAGATAAGGGTGGTGTTTTAGCAAAATGTTTTAAATTTTCTAAAAACAGCCAACGAAAAGAGGGTGTATGTGTATGAAATTTGTCCACCTTTCTTTAATATTACGCTTATATTAGGTACGGGTAGACAGGTTGCTGGATAAAAAGGTCCAATTCATTATGGTCCCATTGAAATGCATGTCTTGAAAAAACTTACACTAGTTCGAGTGACGAACATAGAATCCCCAAGCTGAAAAACTAGCACACTACTCACTAGACTCCAGGGGAACCCTAATATTATGATATTAATAATACTAAAATGGTTGACTGCAGAAAAGTCCTTGAAAAATTCACAGTGACCTAAAAATTGGTAAGAATATAAAGATTGTTTTTAGTTCTGAGTTTCAACTGAGAAGGAGGGGAGAACATGTACTGTCTGATGTTTGCAGGAGAATGTGTTGAATAAACAGTTATGGATGAAGTTTGACAAGCTGTTCAGATTCCTAAGTGAATCTGGATGGTGATTCTGGAATAATGCTGATTCGGTATCGACTACTGGCTACAACATTACAAATAGATCACAAAGATGAACTGTGCCAACTGTCTGAAGGAGATAAATAAATTGCGACACCAATTTTATTGGAAAACTTGGAATAAAAAATAGCTAGCAAGTAGACCGCCATGTACGCAATTGAATAGCAGACAGATGTTGGTCAAGGCATCAATTGTATAGCGCAGTTTTCTGTTATGTTCAGCACTATTTAATTATTCAATAACTTTGCATAGTCATCGTAGATAACAATAAATTATAAATAAATAATTTTATAATAAAATTCTCTGTGAAAGAAAGTGAAATTTATGAGATCTTGTATGAGTTGTTAAATGGATCAAACCAAAGCAAAAAAAAAAATACACACACACACAAAAAGAAATGACCAAAAAGCTTTCTTTCTACCCATTTTATTGAGTTAAAAAAATCCGTTCTTTTTTTTTTAGCAATAAAATAAATTATACACGTGTATTTGGCAAAATGAAGTTTAACATTTGTGAGTTTAAATTTTTGTTTTGTTGATGCCGTTTACTGAACTACATAAAACCAGCAAGATTTCGTACACACAGTTTAGTCCAATTTAAAACGCAGACCGAAGAAAATGATTTTCAAAAGATTTTTAATTTTTACAATACTTTGTCTCATAACGGCCTCGAAGGTGCAGGGCAAATTGCTAAAGGACGAAGTGTTACAAACAAGTGCAAAACTAAATAACCAGTTAAGTGCTACAGCAGTCAGTGAAGTAAAGTTAAATGCAAAAGATAATACAGAACATGCTGCTAACCAATCAGATGCAGATATCACAAGGGAGACACAAGGGAAACTAAAGGCCGATGCAAGTCAACAAGAAAAGAAAGTAAACGAAGAAAATAACAATTCAGAAGTTTTCACCGCCATGCAAATGCATTTGAATGAACAAGATAAATTAATGTTACAGAATTTAAATCGCATTATAGAAAAAGTGCCCGGTGAAAAAGAAACAGATGAAGATACGGCAATAAACCGTGAACGAAAATCCTTTAGGGATGAGCATTGGAAAAGAGCTGCCGAGGCCTTAACGGATGATGAAATTGCCGAAATTATAAAATCTATTTCACATCCCACCCACAGCGATGACATAACAGAAGACATTGAAGCTTTTCAAGCCACTAATGAAATGGAAATAGAGCCACGTATACTACTACAAGACGAACGTAGGGTAAAGTTACTTAAAAGCAATCAAGGTTATTATGTGGTAGTTTTTACGCCCCTCGTAGGCGATACACCACACGATCGTTTAGCCTATTCTCGTCTGCAAATCTTACCAGCAGCTCGTTCAACAGATGCCAATAGTGCACGATTTATTAGCAATAAAGCCTGGAACAAATACATAAGACGTTTAATGCATCAAATACGCAAAGGCACACGTTTAGTTCAACGCAAGACCAAATTCCGAAGCCTGCAGGAGGAAGAACCCGCGTTGAACGAAATTAATCAACAAGAGCAACAATTAAAAAGAAAATTCTCATGGTTTAATTGATGATTAATAAAAAACTGTGGCAATTTTACCAAGATACTTTATAAATTATTTATTAATAAAAGAAAAGAAAAAAATATATAGAAAAAGCAAATAATTTTTAGTGTGTGAGAACAACCCTGTTTGTATTTGATAAATTATTTTAATTAACTTTCTCTTCCGACTTGGCGCATAAAATAATCTTTTATTTATTGAAGAGAAAAAAAAAAGCACAACATAAAAATTCTTGTGGCTTAAAGACAAAACTTGGCTGGGGAACCAGTTGACAAAACATATTACATGTTTTAGCCAAATTTGCTGTGACTTGACAGCTCAAGCAAGGAAAAGAGTGAAAAGAGTTAATGTCGTTAGCATATCACATATACATACGAACATATGAATGTACAACATGTCTTCAGCACAGGTGTTTTTCCCTAAGAAGCAACTGCTCTGGTGGTAGTAAAAATGATGGTTGTCGTCATGTGGCTGATTTTCTTGCTCTTCTGGACAAAGTATAAGCTTGTCTGAGCCTCTAGCCTCTATATGCAACTTTCTCGCTGCGCGTATTTACAAATTCTTATTCGAATGAATTTGTAAGTGTGTGATAAGAAAATTGACTGTTTTCCTCTTCTGACTAGAGATTATCCATTAAGATTTAAACACACCTACGGTGTTTCTTTCTATTATTACTTTTTTCTTCATTTTTCTTCATTTTTCATTTGCTAAGCCAGCATAGAAAATATTTCCACTTGAAATGTGTCTGTTGATATCAAAACTTGCAAAACTTTCGTATACACGTATATTTTTGCAAATTAACTCAGTGAAGTGAGAATGAATGTGTGCAGTATAAAAAAAAATTGTAAAAATTCTTTGCAGCAGAATGGAAAGTAAATGCGGCCCTCTAGTGAACGTTACGAGTACTTGTTGCATTTTTAGCCTTGATTAATTTCCCCCGTTTGCTTAGATGATGACTTTAGCGGTTCCCATTAAGAAATATAAAATTTATATTTTCGCAGAAACACCAAGATGTGAAAAAAAATTTCTTCGAAAGTTTGTGCACAATGGGGATTATGCGTCAAATAAAAAAAAATATATAAATACATATTTTTAGCGAAGTAATACCTGCTTGGTATCGGCTAGGAGCCTATATGATATTTACTGTCGTGAAATCAGAGAATTTCTTCCCGAAACCCGCTCACTTTCGCGCACAACTCGTCCATCATAAAGGGTGCATCCATTTGTGATAGATTTAGCAGCGAATCGTACTACGCGTTACAGAGAACAGCGCGTATGTGGAATAAAATCCGTGCACAGGTCTTTCCTCTAACTTTTAACGTGGCAGGGTTCAAATCAAGTGTCCGCAAACACTACTCTCTCTATCACCCCCGCCAATAATTCTGATTGACTGACGTTAAGTGAATAAACAATAATAAGTAAATTATTTTTTTATGCATTTAGCATAATTATTACTTTTTAAGATCTTTAAAGATTCTTGAATCTTGCACGTTGAATCTAAAAGTTTCAGCTGCAGCTCCAATAGACAGGCACATCAGATCACCCTCCTTCGTCGATATTGTAAAGCACCAGCGAAGTAAAATCTATATAAAGGGTGTCCAAACAAGAACGCAAGATTTAAAATGACTGATGCAGCAATTGAATTGTTTCTCTGGCTGTATGACATGTGGCGCTGTCTTGTTGAAACCACATACCCTCCACATTCATTTCTTCAATTCAAACAGGATGTGTGTATGTATGTAACGTATGGACTCCAAAACGGCTGGGCCGATTTTGATGGAATTTTCAGGGAATCTTCAGAATATTCAGCCGGGTGACACTGGATAGTCTGATTTTTGATTTTCGGTCTGCGGGCGCAGGGGCGTGTCAAAATTGAATTTTCACATTGCACCACCAATGACATATACTTATATTTATTTTTTTTTGCTTTTTTTTATTTTAAATAAATAAATCGTGTGGTAATGCAACGCGGACCGTGTCAGCTAGTGATTACTAAAAATGGCTACTAAAACAAAGCTATAAAATTTAATACGTCTCCTTGACAGCAGAGGCGCTGCAACACTGCCATAAAAAAGTGCAAAAAGCAGAATTGTAGATAGTGAAACTTTGCCACATGTCATCTCTCTTACTATTCTATTCGTCTAATTCCAGCACAATGTATGGCATGTGTAACGGTCATCCCCTGAGTGCTGGTCGAAGATAAAAAGGCTGTTTCCTGAAACATCTGTACGGTGTAGAAACAAAATTATTTGCAGTCTGCGATGCAAAAAATATTTAAATGTATTAAACATATTTTTTATTGTACTAAAGATTTTGTTTATTTTATGAAAAAAAAACACTCCCTTACATTGCCTCCAAATAAGCGTTAGAAATCGCAGAAATAAAATAAAGAAAAGTTAAAATCTGATTATTGGAGGACATAAATTTCCAGTCATATTTCCCTCCTAACAAGACGCCTGGAGGCTTTTGTAACGTAGACAATCCTTTAACCTATACCTTTAAACCTTTATTCATGAAAAAAATTCATGGCAAATTAACAAACTTTGAACATCATCAACAGCCATTCATGTTGCAAGAAATACAACCTCAGCTATTCGTTGCATTTGTTCGGCTTTAACAAATTCAAAGTGCACTTGGTGACTTCCTTGTTTGCAACCTACAACCACGCGGTAGACAAGAAAAGAAAAGACATGGCCATACGAATTTTTTAAAGTTGCATTTCGGGCTCATATTTGTTGGTACTGGTGGTAATAAAAGCTCTTGTTTTGTCTCATAAAACTCCATTTTCGCAATGATTATTACAAATCACAATTATTGTAGGTATTTATGGACTTGTAAGCAAGCAAGGCTTTTCAGGTGCTGTTACTTATTTCTCTGTTGTTTTTCCTCGTGCATTTTTTCACGTCATTGTAATATTTAGTTTAGTGTATGTTAAATTCTGCTATCCATTCGCATATCCATGAAGAAAAATATTTTTTTTTTTTGTTTAAGCAAGTTTGGTTTTTTTCTATTTGTTGAAAAACAAATTTTAACACTCCTGGCGCTTATTGAATTCATGTAAAATATAAAAAAAATAATAGAAATGAAAAACTTAAGCTCAACGTGCTTGCATATTTGCTCTAGAAATCTAAAAAAAAAATTGCATATAAAAATGATTGCTTACTACCAACGGCAAAAGGTGCTTGAAAGTTTTTATGTCTGGTTGTTGCTGTTGTGCATTGAAGCCAGATTTGATTGCTGCTGCAACTTCTCTTTATGAACTTAATTCCTTTTTGGACGTTAACAGGAATTTGTATTATTTCTGTTGAATTAATAATAACGGGTATCCCAACAAGAACGCAAGATTTAAATTTTAAATAAAACACAGATATTTAAAAAAAATCGTGAAACTTTATTATATCGTAAAGTAGACAGAATGAGGTTATGTATGGAACAACATATCGGGCAGATGGCCGCCGCGGGTTTGCTGGCACACACGCGATCTTTTAATAAAATTTTCAATGGCCGGTTTGTATAATTGCTGCGGTATTTCATTAATGCAGCGTCCAATTTCTTCTTTTAAAGCTTGAGTCGTCGTCGGCTTATTCGCGTAAACCATCGACTTCAAAAAACTTCAAAGAAAAAAGTCTAATGGTGTTAAATCGCACGATCTAGGCGGCCAATTCTGGTCTCAAAAACGCGAAATAACACGACCGGGAAATGACTGATGCAGCAATTGAATTGTTTCTCTGGCTGTATGACATGTGGCGCCGTCTTGTTGAAACCACATTCCCTCCACATTCATTTTATCAATTCTAGGCACGAAAAAACTGGTTATCATTTCACGATACCGAATACCATTGACTGTTTGTGCTTCACCTGCCTCATTTTCATAAAAAAAAAGGTCCAATGATTCCTTGAGCTCGTCACTGAAGATGATTTTATCGGCAAAATCATCATTTTCATAACGAACTCCCTTCGCTCCATTTTTACTAACATCGTACCTTCTACTAGCAAACAATAACAATTGTTCACATGTCAAACAATGAGACTTCGAATGGCGCCAAATTTAAATCTTGCGTTCTCATTGGGACACCCTTTATATATATACATACATACAGCCATACATACATATATGTATATATATATATATATATATTTTTTTTCATTTATTGTTAAACGTAGTAATACAAATAGCAGTTTTAATAGTTTCTTTTCGTTAAGAAATGAAATACATTGAAATTTTGTTAACAAAAAAAACCTCGATTTTTTCCTGTGCCGTGGAAGCATCAGCAAGTGATGGTTGTTCGTTTAATGGTCGATATGAGTTTGCTATTTGTTGTATGTATTACCGCATTGGTATACGTGGGTTGCAACACTATTTACTTTGCTCGTGTCTGTTGACATTAATGAATAAAAAATGTACAGGAGTGCGTGTTATGGTGCCCTGGCAGTTGCATTAATATTATTTGATTTTATGCCATTGGCCTTTAAGTTTTGTGCAAATTTTTTTTTCGCGTCTAAAACACAAAGCCCTCGTCCATTTAATTTTTCTTATGGGCGTTGTTGCAGTTTTAGTGCATTCATTGACTCATTTACTTTCTTACTTTTTCAATTTTAAGTGAGGTCTTTAAAGGTTACTTGTATTTTCGAACAGAGTATTGCATTTCTTGTTTAAAATTTTTGTGGTGTGGAAAATTGAAAGAAATAACCTGTTGCATACATACATACATACGTACTTTCAACTTGAAAATTTAGGTTAAATATTTAAAAATTAACCACAAGCACTTTGGCTTTATCTTCAGAGATTAATAGCAATTTTAAAGAGTATCTTTTGCAAAGCGAATCAAATTCATTAAGATATTTACTGTAGTGTTTTCAAAGTACTCAGATATTTAAAATGGTCTGATAGCTGTTCGTTCAACCCTTATCAAGGTACACGGGTACCTTCACCATTTAACGCTTAATTTTTTTTATAGAAGTTGAAACCTCTTGAGAACTTCTCACTTTTTAATAAATATTCAACAGAGTTAAAAAAAGTACACACACCGTATAAAAATCTCGTACATAAATGTAAACGAACACAGATCAAAGCAACCAACACATATTTTTATTTTCATAACATTTATGTGTGTTTCGTTTTAATATTAAATTTTCTACACGAACTTAAGACGTTCACGTACTGTCCGATTGTAGCACACTTCAAACACACAGGTTCGAGTGTACGAATATTTTAAATTCGTGTACGTTCGCGATAATAAAGTACATGTACGATAGACAGATTCAATTTTGCATATACATTATGTACTGTACGTGTACGGCAAGAAAAGTACATGAACGAAAATGTTTGTGTACGGAAAAAGTACATGAATGTTAATAATACGTACATTTATGTACGAACATTTTTTGAAAAATCTGATAAACGTAAATGAAAACAACAGCAATTATTTCAAAAATTTTTAAAAATAAAAAATAAAAATAAAATTAAAAATAAAAATTTATTTAATTTAAAATTTAAAAAAAGGAAGATCAAAATATCTGGTTCAATTAGCACTTTTAATTGCAAAAATTTCACAATTTCTTTTTCCTTTTGAGCATTTTATGGCATTTTGAATGCACGTTTTAAAAGAACGCTAAAATCAATTAAAATATAGGTACATGCAATTAAATTATTAATTAAGAAAAAAAAATTTACTAAGCAAAGGATTTAATTGGAAATGATATTATTACAATAAACTAATTTTTTTCAATATTTGTTAGTTCTTTAGAGCACTACATAACTCAGTACTGAAGAGCTGAAATAATTGAAAGATAATTAATTAAGAGGTCAAGAAACCAGATTATAATTTATTTCCGTTGTGAAGATAAGAACGCATCATTTTCATTTATTGTTGATAATTTACGAGTTGTGTTTCTATAATTTTAAAAATTATTTCTGATTACGCTGCACATTTTGCTTTGCTTCTTTAATATATTCCAAATTATCTTTATCAAGTTTAAAGTTAAATTTATTTCTGCGATTGCATTATTCGTCGTTAGAATTTTTATATCAAAATTTTAATTTTGAATTAATTTATACCTTCATCATGCTTTCGTGTCCCACTAAAATTCAAAAACTGACTGATTTGCTTTCATAGTAATTAATGCTTTTCAAGTCTTTAAGGTTGAAAAATTATTGGAAGACAAATAAGAAATTTTCTTTTCTAAAGAACTCAAGGTTTGCAAAAGTATAAAGTCAGTTGGATTCACATTTCAGGTTTTATTAAAATAAAAACTTGCAGCTTATCTTAAATATTATTTATTTATTTTTTTCAACCATGAGAATTCTCTTATTGAATGCGAGAGGTAAAATAAACTTTTAAAGAACTTTTTTTTTTTGTCAGACTTAAATATTTTAATTGGTACTTGTTGCGCTGCGAGAAAAAAGTGAAATTCTTCGCAACAACATTTCTCTTACATTTTAAGAAAAGAAATAAAACATAATTTTTTGAGTGCCTTCGCATGATCAAGTTGTAATTGCATGCAGTATGAATGAATGGATTGGATGATATCACAATAATTCACTCACTTTCTTAGGCGCTCACTCACTTGGGCTGGTGTTGTGCAAAAATAAAAAAAGGTTATTTTTTATGGCTGGTTGTTCCATGTGTAAAAGAAATGTATTTGTTTCTTTTACTTTGACATGCATGATTCACTTAAAATTCAACTTAAATTGTTTTGTGAGTTTTTTTTTTTGCTTTAATCTGTTTTAAAACAAGTAACAAATATTTATTAAAATTATTCACATGTCTGCAAAACATATCAAGACAGGAAAGCTGAATTATAATGATGATGATGATGGCATTATGATAAAGTAATCATATCCACTTTTCAATATTTATGACGAGTATTCCACCAAAATGTTGAGAGTAAATGATTCGACTACAATGTAGTTAATGGACGTTGTAAAAAAAAAACTTGGGTGCTTGTCAAAGGAATTACTTTTTTTTGGGAAGTGCACAAGGCAAATTAATTGGGAAAAACTTTGAATTGTTCAGTATAATTATGCTGGCCTTAAGACCGAAGATAAATATTTGAGTGACTATTGCAATTTAGTATCAGCTATAATCATTTGCTGAAGGCCAAACTCAGTAGGACGAGGTTATGCAAACGATGTATCTACATGTACATGTATAAAACGGAATTTGTGTTTGTTTGTTCCCTAGAGGATATCAGACTTCTCGACCGTTCTTCCGGCCATTTTCACACCATTTAACTGAGATTCTAGAATGAATTATATTCGATTTTTTTGCATCGCCCACTTTTTTTAAATTACGTTACTCTTTCCACATATATATATATATATATATATACATATTCCACCTATATACATATATGTAGTCCATTTGTGGACTAATTTTCAAAATTATAGCTTCAGTGGCGTAGGCTCACTGAACAGTACCACCGATAGCAATCCACAATCACATCAGAGCGCCCTCCTTATTTGCAATTGTGTTGCAGCGGCGGAGTAAAATAATTACTAAAAATGGCTACTAAAGCGAGGCTTTAAAATTTAATAAGTCTACTTTTTTTTTTTTTTTTATCTAGGACCAGCACTCAGGAGATGACTCCTACACATGCGAAGCATTGTGCTGGGAACTATAGGAAAGGGATAGTAGGAGAAACGACAGGAGATGAAGCTTAATTAATTATTTTTGCAGCTCTGCTTTCGCACGTTCTTTAGTTTTTTATACTCGTAGCAGTGCTGAAGGTTCGGTTTAGTAGCCATTTTTATTATTATTTTACTTCGCCGGTGCTACACAATACCGACGAAGGAGGGCCATTTTTGTGGATTGCCATCAGCTGAAGCCGGTATTGTTCAGTGAGCAGTGACTATGCTTTCGCCACTGAAACCTTCCGACAACAACTGACACACAAAGACACACTAATGCACATCAGAAAAATGCGAGATGTTTATTTTTATTTTAAAAATTTTTTTGTCCGAAACTGGGGTTGAACATAGGTCTGTTTTTTGGTTGTGTAGTCAACGTGCAGACTACCATCCATCGTGCCATCGCCACCCTTGACATCAGAGGCGCTTTAACACTGCTATTTTTCGTTCGCTGGAAATAAAAGTTGTTTCTTTAGTTATTTGATGCGCTGAACTCAAATCAGCACTCCGTTTATTTCCGTCTAGTCTAGTTTTAACGATATCGTGGTTTGTTAAAAATAAAGCTACTTTCACAACATATAGTAGCAAAATTTGGGAAGGGGTTTCCCTATTCTATAAAAAAAAAATCCGGAATTCGAAAATATTGATAAAAGTTTAAAGCAAACAAATTAAATTTTATAAAAAATGTAGAATTTTAGGTTTTGAAGAATGCTTAAAAAGTAAAAATAGAACAATAAGTATATTTTTGGTTTAGCAACTTGTAGATAAATGTATTCCAAACAAATTAAGGCTTTTCTCATTGCATTTGGTGCACAACTGTTGATATTATTTACAATTAAGTGAAAAAACTCAATTGAGACAAATTGGCATTTCCATACATCAGGAAAATTTTTTAATTTTTGTGTTTGTTGGTGTTCTTTATATATGCAACAAGTGAGGTTTTTCACTACAAGACAGCGATTCAAAATATTTACTACTTTACCACCTGTAGAGCAATAATATACTTATGGTCATGAATATATTGAAATATAACGGTTGTTATTTGGGCGTGCATAGATATTTTGCATATATACAACATAATAATAGGCATGCACATACTACATACTTCCTACTAATATTTATTTGCTTAAGACAGGTTTAATTCACTGTTTCAAGTTGTTTGTTTGCTTTTTGCTATTTTTGGCAAATTAATATTTAAATATCATTATCAAAATCCAGACTGAAATTTGACCGCACCTCTAGTTGAGGTCAAGTTAAATGTTATTAATTTTGTGTGTTTTTATATCATAGATATACCAACATTTTAAACATTTACTACTACTACTATATACGAGTAAATATTTTTGTTCGATTGTTTGTAGAATTGATTTTTTGAGAATTTTTTAAGCACGATTGTTGTATGCAATATGTCAGAACCACAATGCTATAAAAATAAGTAATTGCTTTAATAATTGAACAAGAAAACAAATAACATTTTAAGAGTTCGCGAGAATTTTTCACACGAAAATCATTAGCGAAAAAAACAATAATGGGAACAAAATTTTAAATGCTAAAATAAAATTTATTAACATTCGAAGCTAGTTAACGCCACCGCCGGAACAAAAACCGCAACAGGTGACTTGTTTTAAAAAAATTAAGCCGTATTTATATTACTTTAACACCTCTTCTACATCACAAATACTTCCAGTTAGTTACAGTACAACACACTACATACGTAGGGGACAGCACGAAGCATCGAAGACAATCGGAAGATATAAGGATCAAATTCCCGATCAGACCAAAATAAAAATTTCTATAGTTAACAGCGCCTCCTTCGTCGGTATTTGTGTATTAAAAGCCAGGGAAAGTAAAGGAACGGCAGCTTAAAAATGAATGCGTCAACATAATACCTGAGATAAATTCTCATGGAAGAAGAAAAAAACTACCAACTGCAGAGCTGTGTAAGAGGTAAGCTTCTATCTAAATAAAAACCGACCAACAACAAGTGAATTTGGACCGTAGTTAAGGGGTTGTAAGAATATTTTGTCAATATTGCCGATTGATGTACAAGCCAAATATGAGGCGGCCTTGGTTGAAACCAGTCTACAGGTTACAGAGCATATGATCGGAAATCGAAGAATAGTGGACATATTAGCCTGCATTAAGGCCACCGCAGAAATGTGTAACAGGATCCAACCAGCTATATACACACTAACTGTATGATGCTAATACGGAAATAGGAACTTTACGGGTAATATTGCGGGAGGCGATATTTAAACGGACTGTTCGAAGAATGGTGACCGAGGAGGTAGTGGCTTCTATGACAAGAGTTGTCACGTGAGGCAAACATCTCTGGCTGTCTGATTATAATACAGTCTTTCAGACTAAGGTTATGGACGTTCTGGAAGGCTTTACATGGTTGAAAGAAATTGATAACAGGACTCCGCCCCGAATCTTTACGAACAGTAAAGCGATTATCAAAGCCTTAAGGGAAGAGCAGATGAAATCCTGAGAAGTCCTTCAATGTTAGAATAAGATAAATTCGTACGATGATCTGTACTGTGATGAACTGCGAATAATATCGATATCTGGACGTCAAGATATAGTGGGGAACGAAGAGGCTGATAGGCTTGCGACGATAACATCACATTACTAAATGTCAGACCTTTTCAGAAACTCAAGACAGAACCAAACTATGAGCGAATGGGGAACATGGGAGAATGCGCAAAATGCTACTGTGGCTACTGTAACCAGAATAATTTGGAACTATCCAAATCAAGAGAAGTCAAAGGAGATACTAAACTAAAAAGCCCTACAATCACTAAACTGGTTGGCATAATAACCGGTCATATGAAGATAACGCCACATTGTACTGATGGAGAACCTCACATATAGGCATGCGAGGAGAAGGACGAGTTACTGGAACAGTATATGCATCACTGTACAGCATTTAGTCGGATTAGGGAACAGATTTTCCAAGGATCTAGATACCGGACCTGCAATGTCTAAGCGACTTGGATTGATGGCAGATGAGAGAGATGGAGAGAATTTAGATTGAGGTAATCCCGCATGGGTTTGCGTGGAAACTGTTGCCCTCCTTTCTACCTAAACTAATCTAATGAGTCGTAGACAGCAGTATTTAAGAAAACATGTCCAAGCGCTTTACTGACGCTATTGTCAACTAACAAAATATCAATACATTGGAGTTCGGTTATAACGAATTTTCACTTATAATAAACAAGTTAGCCGGTCTCAACCGTTTTGTATTAACATTTCATTAGTGTTATTTGTACGGTTATAGCGAATTTTCGATTATAAGGAACTGTTTCTTTAGTCACATAAAGAAAAATGCATGGAAATTCGAACGGTTATAATGAAAAAAAAAAATCGCAAATTTTTGCTTGCCGTATTTTGGAACTTAAAAAATTATTTTTCTCAATATGGTAACAGATTTTCTCTTAGTTAAACAATAAATAATAATTATATTATTAATTGACCTTTTTTATTATATTTTTTGATATATATTTATTAAGCCTGAGGTCTTTTTTTATTTTATTTTGTTTTTTATTAATCGATATTTCGTTAACAGCTTGTTAACATCATCAGGAATAATAAGAAATTATAATTCTTTGAAATATAACAATATTTTTTTTTAAATAAATAATAAATTTAAAGTCACAGCATGTGAAAATGTCAAATAAATTATTTTATTTACAACGGTTATGGTTATAACGAACTTCGTCTATAAAGGACAAAATTGCCCGGTTCCGCGGTTTGTTGTAACCGAACTCCACTGTAATCATATTTCCTCAATATTATTTATTGTTATATTGAGGTAATTTTATTGTACTAAATTTCTATTCTATTCTATATTAAAAATAATAATCACAGTACAAACTACAGCTGTTTCTCGTTATTTTTATAACTAAGTCATCGAAATGTGGTGAAGGAAATCTTGTGTAATCTACATAGAATTCACACTTCATTTATAATTTCTTTATTCTCAAGTACTAAGTAGACGAAAAGTGACAAACTTCAACTTTGCTAGTATGTATTTTTTTCATCTCGACTGTAATTTCTTATTACATCCTTCGTGGAAACCAAATACATTTTAAATGGACTCTTTGGGTGTCATTGCTATCAACGCGTTACGGTCTAAAATGTTTAAATTTAAATATTTATCATAACGATAATCAGTGCATAAAAAACTGCTTAAATGCTACTAAATACAGCCACTTACCACAGCACTGAAATATAAATGTATTTATTTCATTTCGTTTTATTTTATTTTATGGCCACTGTCACCATTTAATGTTGCTGATAAAATAACAATTTTTTTGCTTCAACTCTTTCGTTTTCGTTTTTGTAATGTTACTGCTGGTGTTGTTAAGGTGTTTTCTGTTAACAATTTCTCATTTCACTTTCTAGATACCGTGTTTTTCTTTAGCCGCTAGTTTGCTTGTTTGTTTAATGTTTTTGTTTTTTAGTTTTAACTAGCAATAACGTACTAAAATGTTTCAAAAAAATATTGTTTATTTTAATATCATTTGATACCGCCTCTATATATGTATATGTACGTATATAAATATATATTTTTTTGAACCAGGCATGTTGCATGCATGGTTCGTACATTTAGCGACTAAAAAAACAACATGCATTATCGCCCAAGTGCCCTGAAGTGTTTAGTATAACAAAATATTATTTTATTTAGTTGTTTTATTTATTTTGGTTCAAAAGAAAATTTTCAGTAAATGATACAATTTTTTTGTTTTCTGTTAATGTGTGAAAATAGACATTTCAAAGCAGTATTAATATTTTTAGGTGGATATCGTTACACGTAAATTTAAATATTATAGATATCCCGAGTGAAAAACACATTTGAGAATATTGATTGTACAAATCCATTAAAAGGACTGAAAAGCGTCGATTTTCTATGGCTAATTCGAATCGAAATTTTATTCGTTTTTATTTTTTTTTTTTTTTTTTTTATCTAGGACCAGCACTCAAGAGATGACTCCTACACATGCGAAGCAATGTGCTGGGAACTAGAGGAAAGGGGGCTAGTAGGAGAAACCACCACAGGAGGTGAAGCTTAATTAATTATTTTTGCAGCTGTGCTTTCGCACGTACTTTAGTTTTTATACTCGTAGCAGTGCTGAAGCTTCGGTTTAGTAGCCATTATTATTATTATTTTACTTCGCCGGTGCTACACAATACCGACGAAGGAGGGCGTTCTGATGTGATTGTGGATTGCTATCAGCTAAAGCCGGTATTGTTTAGTGACCAGTGACTATGCCTTCGCCACTGAAACCTTCCGACAACAACTAACACACACAGATACACTAAAGCACATCAGAAAAATGCGAGATGTTTATTTTTATTTTAAAATTTTTTTTTTGTCTGAAACTGAGCTTGAACCCAGGTCTGTTTTTTGGTTGTGTAGTCAACGTGCAGACTACCATCCATCGTGCCATCGCATGGTCTTGAATTTACATACACACCAATACTAATACAGGTTATGTAGAAAGCAAGGAAAATTACCCATATCTTTGCAATATTATCAGAGAGAGAAGTCTTCAGCTGATACTTGTCTAATAACTAAATATTTCATCTAAATTATAGCAATTAAGCAATTTTTAACTATTGACACATTAAATCACGTTCAACTGTTTCATATACAGAATTGCAAATAATATTTATTTATTGCTACATATTCAGTTAAATTATACATGTACGATAAATTGTTCAATAATAATATTTTAATATGCAATTTTAAGCGACATATGCAAATATATGTAATTATAACAAATAAGCATTTATATTGTCTATAATACCATACATATATTTATTGCAAAATTTATACTTAAAATATGCACTTATAGCAAAAAATACAAATGTAGAGAGAAACATGCATCTGTATATTCATTAATGTTCTCGTGGAAAAATATTCAAAAATATATAAATTCTCATTAAAATATATGCATGTGAATTTCTTATCCGGATTTGATATACGGTAGACTCTTGATAACTTGAAAGTTTTTGATTTGAGTCTCGCGATAATTTAAATTCTTTTGCAGGTCCTTTGACTTCAAGAAATTGAAAAAAAATTAAAGTAATTTGGTTCGCTCGGTAATTTGAAATTATTTGAATGGCATCTTGATCGCCAACCTGTTATAATTTAACTGCCGTACTCATAAATATTTTTTGGATTTATAGTAAGTATATTGATAGAATTTTGTTTTATATGAATGTGGCAGTAAATATTTTGGACTAGATGTTCCATAATTCTGATTATTTTAATGTGCTGTAAAAAAATCAGAAAAATTCAAGATGAAGATGTTAACCAAGGGTTAGCGAAATATCGAAAAATAAATAATTTAAAAAAAGTTTTCTAAAAGACCTACAGTGCTAAGTAATATTATTACATACAGTGCTGTGTTTTATGCAAAATATAAAATTCAATTCTTGTTCATTTGAAATGTCGATTACTTGAACTCTTACTTTGGATCCTTGATTTTCAAATTTTCGAGAGTCGACCGTACGTATAGAAGTTGTTTAATTCAGCACAAATTCTTCGTAAAGGGTAAATGTTTGACGTAATTGTAACGGAAGATTTGTAGTTTAAGATGAGTATAGTATCGAGCTGTTCGATTTGTTTTTATTACTTGCATTATGTGAAGAAGGACTGAAGGGAATATAATTACCATTAACTAGATTTAAAAGGGACCATACATGCAAGTCCCCGTATAATGAACGACGTAATGTCAGTTCCGAAATTCCAAAAAATTTCTTAAATCGCAAAGTTTAACAAAATATTACTCAGTTCTCATTAATTATAAAAATAATAATAATAATAATAATTTTTAATTCAATTATTAAAAGCTTAAAAAACTAAAAAGGTAATTTATGAGTATACAATTCTATAACAAAAACATGAAACATGAAAAAAACATCTGATTGAAAATAACATCAGGAATTAAATTGTGGACCTCTAAAATGTGTGGTAATTTTACTATAAACGGACTATAAACTAAATCAGATTTGGATGATTTTTGATTCTATATAACCAGCCTTTACTTGTTTCGAAATCACCATTTTTATATTTCTCTCGCTATTATTTTTAGCACAATTCCATTTATGGATATATGTGTTTTCTTTGATCGAGAAAGCAGTCATATAGCTCCTCTTCCTCTTACCTATACGATTTTCTGAACCATTATTCTTTTTTCAAACTGTATATTCAGTTTCTTTACTTCATTTTGTTATTGTGTGATGTTTTTTCCATTCGTTATATCCAGTATAAAATGCATATATGTATAACTAATTCATAACAAACCGATCGTCCAATTCTTCTCGCCGGAGCTTAATGTAACATAATACTCTTTTGGATTTATTCACATTTTGCATGATATGTAGCTTAAAATTTAGTTATTTATTTATCAATACTCGAAGATCTAATAACATATCAACCTTTTCAAGGTTATATTTATTTATCGAATAATTATAGAGTAAGAGCCTATTTCTCCAATCATATTTAAATATCAATTCATAGTTAAAAGCGGTTTTTTTTTTCATCAATATATACTCTTTTCACATTTTAATTATAATGTTTATATAGTTAGCAATCTCTATTTAAATATTGAAAAAATTTTTTTATTTTTATTTTTAATAGCGAAAGGTTGCCATACTTTCTTGTGTTTCAATATTTATGAACATTTTTTAAACAGACTTTAAATTAAGATATTTTTATGTATTTATTTATTTTAAGTATTTTTATGAAGTGCATTAGTGTACCTTTGTGTCAGTTGTTGTTGGTAGGTTTCAGTGGCGAAGGCATAGGCAGTGGTTAATGAACAGTACCGGCTTCAGCTGTAACCAATCCACAGGCACATCAGAGCATCCTCCTTCGTCAGTATTGTGTAGCACCAGCGAAGTAAAATAATTAATAAAAATGGCTACTAAAACAAAGCTTCAAAAATTTAAACCGTCTCCTTGACAGCAGAGGCGCAGCAACACTGCTATAAGCAAAAAAAAAACGGGAAAAAGCAGGGTTGAACGATGGCAAAGCTTTCCTCTGTCTATCCTTACATCACCTGTCATTTGTCTCACTATCCCTTTCCTCTGGTTCCGGCACAAGGTCTATTTATTAGGTCTATACAACTTGCCACGTGTTTTACATGTATTTTACACTTGACTGTCAAAATTTGTTTACATTTTACTCATTTGTTTAATTTGAGAGAGCGCGCAATTATTAATTTTACTCATTTCTTTTTTTTAGAGAGGGTAGCAAAACCAATTAATGCATACATAAATGTGTGTTTACTTTTGAGAGAGAATGTCTGTTGTGTTTCGTTTTGTTCATTGTTGTAGAGCAGCATAGACCTAATAAATACACCTTGTTGCAGTAAAATGCATCGCATGTGTAGGGCTCATACCCTGAGTGATGGTCCAAGATAAAAAAAAAATTAAATATTTAAGATTAAACTTAGCGGTTTATGCACGAATTCTGCGATTTTCAGCTTCCTTTGCGAAGAATATGTATAATATGTATAATTAAATACGTTTTAATATATATTTGGCGAACCACAAATGAGTTTCAAAATGGCTGATGTCAAATGCTCTGTCAGTTCAAAATAGAACACGCTCCAATTGGAAACTTGTACTGACTTTTACAGAAATAAAATTTTTTTTAGATTTAAACACCATGTATGCATTTTGCTGTCTAAAGCAGCTTTAGCGTTTTATTTTTAGAAAGAAGACAACACTTTGACGAAATAAAAAAAAGTTTTGTTTCCATTTGGTACATTTGTTTTCCTCAGGCATTTTCTATTCCTCTCTCAATTCTGTATCACAAAAACTTTAAATAAATAAAGTGTCATCAGGGTTTCTGTCATAGAAAATTTCAGTTGGGCAACCCAATCATTTTTCCCAGTTTTATGCGTGTATAAAAAGTAACAAAAACATTTATGATGTTGTTAATTAATTTTTTATTATAAATAAATTCAACAGACATTAACAACTTAATTAATAATGGATTTGTTACACGTTATTTAGTTATAACGAAATTTTTTTTTTATTTTGAGGCTGAAATTTCGTTGTTATAAAAACAGAGGTTATCGCAATAGCTGGGGCATGCTATTAAGTTTCTTTTATTATTGTTTTTTTTTTTTTTAAGAGAACTAACACACAGGCAATGATTGCCTACTAATACATAAGTGTTACTTTCTATAAGAAAGGGTTAGTAGTGACAGATAGAGATGACAGGTGATGAAGGTGATGAAGGTGATAGACAATTCTGCTTTTGCAAGTTTTTTGTTTATAGTAGTGTTGCAGCGCCGCTGGTGTCAAGGAACCCTAATTAAATTTTGAAGCTGTGGTTGATAGCCACACACAATACCGACGAAGGAGGTCACTATGATGGTACTTATGGATTAGTAGTAGCTGAAGACGGTACTGTTCAGTGAGCAATGAGTATGCGTTCGCCACGGAGAGATTCCGACAACACCTGACACAAAGGCTCAGTAATACACAAAAGGAAATGCAAAATGTTTTTATGACTTTATCGGCTACTGGGCTCGAACCCAGACCGTTGGGTTTTGTGTTCAACGTCCTAACTATCTCAGCTATGGACTATTTGACAATTTTTGCTCGAATGTATAGCATAACACATATGTATGCACACAATGTATACATATTCACTTAACGACTGCAAGCATTTTTGATTGTAAAACAAGTTTGTTAAGGATAAAATTTTAAAAAATTTAACTGAAACTTAAGCCACTGTGTAGGGAGAAAATTTGTAAATTTTTGTTCTGAAAAACGTAAAAAAAGACATTTCTATCGAGTCACCGGACCATATTCCTCAGACCATATTCTAAGCACTCTTCTTTGCAAAAGATGCACGTATAATTAGAAATTAAAAAAAATAAAAAAAATAAAAAAAATAATTTCAATTTCAATTGAGACGATTGTGATACATTAAACTAATAACTCCTGTATAGGGTACAGTAAAATACATATTTACCAGAATATTAGTGTTATTGTTTTTCTTTTCCACTTCTGTTTATTCAAAAAAAAAACTAAATAATGTAAGCAAATAGATGGACGTTGTTTTTCAGCTACAACAGTAGGCGTTTCATTTAATAAAACAGTAACTACCTTCCCCGTGTCAGTATCAGCACCACTGCATAATTAATATGTTTTTTACCAGCAAAGCAAAAAAAAATTAGTAATTTGTCAAAAGGAAAATGATGGTCTAAATATTTATATATGCTTTATGCAATACTTTTTTCCACTTTCTTGATGTTTTGCTGGCAATGAAATTGCATTGTGTAGCTCGTAGTCTGATTGTGTTGCTGATGCTGTTTTTTTATGAATGAATGAGTGAAGGAATGATGATGATGATGGATGAGTGTGTAGCTGGGACCTTGACACATGTTGCAAATGTAAAGTCTTAATAGCAACATTACAAAAAACATATTAAACAAAAGGAATGGGAAAAAAATTGTTGAAGTTGTTGATACAAAAGTGAAAACTTTTATTGTTTCTTATAAGTACCTGTAGGTGAATTTTTTTTAATAATTAATCATAAGCAGAATTTTTAGTGTAACATACTTATTTATGTACATATTTTATTGTCATTTGATGGAAAAAAAATTTTTTTTTTCAGTTTTTGGATAATTCCAAGTGAAATCACTGAAAAATAAGAAAATTTTTCTTGTCTGTCCCCGACTTCAATCCAATTTGATATACTTGCTATTCTCGCTAAGAAACAGAATACAGAATTCTTAGCCCGCTAGGTCTAGATACAGAAAAAAATGTTTTTGATATTTAAATACGAAAATCATTGATTCAATACAAAATTTTGTTGAATTTTCTATGATGACAATTTTTGCATATTTGATAAAGAAAATTGTAGGGTCGTTTTTTGAAAATATTTCCATTTTAATTCAATAAAGCAATATTTTAAACCAAAGAAAAAAATTTTTGAATTATATTTTATTTCCAACTACGATTTTTGTTGTTTTGTAAACATTTTTAATTAAAAGTTGTGTGGGAATCAAACAAAACTTTTATTGATTCAACGAGGAATGAATTCTATGTTCTGCCTTTCTTAAGTTGCAAATTTGATAAATCTTGTCTTTGAATGAAATACTAAGTGTTGTTGACTTTTTGTGCCATATTCAACAACACAGATCTTTGAAAAAAAATTTTATATTTTGGGACCAACATTTCCACTAAAATTACCAAGTCATTACACTTGTACCACTTGAAAATGCAATATATTAATTTTTGTTTTATTTATAATTATGTATTTATTTATGTAAGAGAAAAGAAATTTTTGGAGAAAAAAATTTTTGTCTGCAGAAACACTCACAGTCTAGGCAGGACCTGCAATCTCCGATTGACAGATTACTGCTGTTCCACTAATCTAAGAATGCACCTAAATTCGAAAATGTGCATCACAAATCGAAAATACTTTTGGTTAACTATTGTTAAAACTTGTAACTGAACTTCAATATGTGAAACATTTTCAAAAGTATTGTACCATATCAATGAGATTTCCTCACAACTTTTCTATAGACAAATACTAACTCTTGAGTAGGCACGCCATTTAATTTGCATAATAATTTTCACATTCACAAAATATATATGGATGTATGTTTGTATGCACTAGAGATGTTGCAATTATTCGTATCGCCGAATCTTTGCATTTTCATGATATTCATATTCGCCGAATTCAAACCAATAATACTTCGCAAATATTTTCTAAATACGTTCAAAAATAAAATACAGAAAATGTAAAAATACATGAAATAAAAATTTAAAATCCTTTTTTAATAATAATAATTCTTCAAAAAAAAAATTAATTTCATTTCGGAATTGGAATTGGAATTAAAATGCAATCGACTTTCGATAATTTGAAATTTAAGGGACAAAAGAAAAAAGTATAAATAAACGAGATTTCAAATTACCAAGAGTTTAATTGAAAGCAAAGAGCGTGGTAAAAACCTTGCGATACTAAAGCAGACCATTTAATTTTCTTTTTTATTACAAAACACAAACACATACGCATTACGTCGGCAAGCAAGATGTTATTTCTATTTATTGATCGTTGTATTGGCAATGGCTGCAGTAGTCTGGATGTTGACTACAAAACAAAAAATTTCCTGGGTTCGACCCCAGTTAGTTTCAGACTAAATCATAGATATTTTGTTGTCGGAAGGTTTCAGTGGCAAAGGAATAGTCAATGGCCACAAACACTGAACATTTTGCAAAAAAAAAACACAGCTCATTAAAATAATTCAAATTATAGAGCGTAGCGCCGGAAATTATGTTTTTGGTTCATGTCATATTGTATTAATAATCCGTAGTGTAGTGTATGAGCATTAGTCTTATCAATATGGAGGTGCGGGTTCGATTCCCGCCTAGACCCTGGTTGTTTCTACAGACAAGCAATAAGAGCATCGTAGAGTTTGTTGTTTTAAAAAAAAATATATATAAACCGTAGTAGAGCAACGTTGAACTTCGGAAATATACGTTTTGAAGCCTTTTGTCCTTCAAAGTATATTGCGATGCGGTGCGAAAATGAGCCACGTACCACATTCGTTCGATTGGAACACTCGTTGGTGGTGTCACTAAATATTGCCTGGTTATAAATGAAACTAGATCTTTATTTTTCTTTATTTACTATGCATCATGTCAGTGGGTCGACATCAATTGCCACCAGGTTTTCCACTCAATATTCCCCTATAGTTTTTCCAATTAAAAGAGAAATAGAAAAGCTTGGAAACTGATCTGAGCAATGTTCAGCAGTTTAATTTCAGCCATTGGTATGTCATTGTTATTGAGAGAAAAGGGAGATTTTTTCAATGAAATTTCAAATGTCGAGTGACGCTAAATTTCAGATTGAATACTCGTATTCGGCAAATATTGCCGCAGATATTCGTACTCGTTTTCCCGAATATTAACATTTGGTATTCGTAATATCACTAGTATACACGTCTGTATGGATTTCCTAAATATGTAAATTGCATTATTATGGAAATCTGCATTTTAGCATTTAAGTCACTGTTGACTCTACTTCCCCTATTTTTGACAGTACAATAAGCGAGGCTTATTTATAAATTTAAAACGAATATAAATATTTCTTTTGTACTTAATATAGAGTTAATTTATGCTGTAGTTCAATGCTCAATTCAATTCATTGAAGAAAAAAAACAATAACATTTTCAACACCAATTTGTGTTGATTTCTTTGAATTATAATTTTATATAGCGAAACTTAAGTAACATATTTATATAATAATGACAATTTCCTCAGCAAACGTTACAATAATTCGCACACATATATACACATATGAAACAAAATGTTGAAGGGAAATTAATTTTGAAAAAAAAAATAAACAAAAGAAAAGTTTTTCCCAATTTTAAGAGATAAACAAAATTTTGATTGACTGAAGATGTTGCAACTCAAGTTTTATTTTGTTTCAAATCAACTGTGAATGCAAGAAACATTGCAATAACAATAATGTGTCATTCATTCACTCAGAGGCAATAAAAAATAGAAGATTTTATCTTTGAAAAACAATTCAAGTGCTGACAGTACAGTACGAATGACATTTTATTACATTTTAGCATTCATTAGGTTTAGTATCTACAGGAGAGGAGCTACTTTACTTAACAAGATGCAATGTCTTCTTTTACTTTTTTTCCTCTTTTTTTTTTTTGAATATTTTCAATAATACCAGCCATGGATATGAATTGTGAATGAATGCCTGACTGGCTGGCTGCTGGCTGCTGGTTGCTGGCTGCTGGAAACCATATATTATTTTTTTATTGTTTGTATAAATTTATTTTAATATTAAACATAATTCATCTTCATTTCCACATGTTATGTAATTTTTTTTTCTCTTGGTTTTATTAATTGTCGAAAAATTTTTTCGATTCACTTAAATTTTCGGTTAAGATGCCTTAAATATTTGTGGCACAACATGTATTTAAGAAAATAATAGTTAATGAAAGCGAAATGAATACAAGCAAAAGAATGTGATGAAAGGGTGATTCGAATTGAGGCACTTTGAAGAGATACCCATGGTCTGCATAGTCAGCTGCTGCATACAAAAAGAAATTTCAATTAAAAATATTGTACAGTGCCAAATAAATTTATGGATTTGAAATTATTATTACAAGTTGTTTTTAATCTACACATTCCATTACACATCTCATTATGGATTTTATATAGAGAGAATGATGGGAAAAAATATTATTTGTAATTATAAATTTATTTTACAGAACATTACAACAGAACAATAAAGTGCAAATATTTTTAATAAATTAATTACACTAATTATTTAAGCTGCACGTCCTTTTTATATACAAATGTAATATTTATTTTTATTTGATAGTTCGCTACTCCTTTGTGTAGCTTTTTCAGGGAAATTGGTTTTTGTTTCCAATTTTCCTGAAGCAGTTTAAATAATTAGTGTATTTAATATAAAAAGAGCTCAAAAAACTAGAAGAATTATTTTTAATAAATAATACCGTTTTTGAGAATCGAAATCACTATAAGTTTAGAAAAAAAAAATTTTTTTAAAACATTAGGTTTAGCTCAATTAACGTCTAAATCTGAATGAATTGAAAGGATAATATTCCTAGTTATGGAAAAAAATTGCCGCTAAGCTTAAAACAAATGCATAGTGAAAATCGATTTGAAAAGGAATGCTAAAAATAAACACTTTTTTCATTCTAATTTGAATTGAACTGTTCAATTAATACACTCGAAATATTCTGCACATGAAATTAACTGAAATTACAATTTAAAATAACTGAAACTTCATTTTAAAACCGGTCTACTTATTATCCATTTAAATTTAACGAAAAGTTTATTTAATTTTTAATGGAAAGAAATTAAATGATTCAAACCCGTAAAAACAAACAAATGTCATTACGTTATTTTGTTTTTTATTTTAACTTACAAAAAATTCAATAATGACTAACGAAAATGATGACGGTCTCTGTAAGTGCGAAGGTATTTTTAACCCTACCTCAAACGCAAGAAAAAACAAAAAAATTACACATTTTTCATTTCTTTCTGCTATTTTTAACACCATATAATAACGCCACATACCGAAATAAATCAAATTGAAGTGTAAGAATATATATTTTTTTTAAATTTAAGTTTGGGCCATATGCCGATATGCTGTATTTCGATCGTAAACATTCAACAAAATTTTTCCAAAAAGCTAAAAGATGTCTCATGTTTATATAAAACTTTTCCTAAACTATTTGAGAATATCAAAATATTTTACCGTACCACACACAAACTACAAGTTCCATAAAAACAACTGATTTAAACACTTGAAATTTGTATTCTATTTATTTTACTGCATCAAAAACATCAGTTAAAATTAAAATTGCGTTGAATTTTAAATGTTTATTCATTACCGGTTTAAGCTGATACTAATCCAATAGAAACATCAGAGCGCCTTGGCGTTTTGCTTTCTGACAGAAATTTTACATATATGCTACATTTCGTTACAATTTCTGCTGCATTCTAAAAAATAAAAGGAAAAAATTGAAGAATGCTATTTCGTTCATATCTGAATTTGTTTCCGCAATAACTTGCAAAATATGCAACATATTTGACCCTCTACTCTCAAGTCGGAATCGTGTATTAACATTTTTTAACTTCTTCATTAAATACCCTTTTATACAAATAAGAACTTTTATTCTTTTTTTTTTTTTGCTAAATCGGAGGATTTTAAAAAAATTATTATTGTTGATAAAAATTATGGTTAAAAACGTAGGAACAGTGAACAACTAAGTAAAGTCTCAAATATTTTGTACCATTGTGGCAGTAAAAAATGTATAACTTTTTAATGGTATGATGCAAAATGTGAAAAATGTTCTCCATCGGAAGGGCAACATTTTTGTTCAGAAAGGAAATCACCACAAGACTAGTAATCAAACTCAAACAGAACAATTCATTATGTTAAAGGTATCCCTTTTTCGGGAATATAAATACAGAAATATTTTGTTTTTTACTAATGAAAATGTACCTCGAAAGAAATAACCCTTTACTTATGCTTATTTATCTGTAGTGCAGCCAGTTACTTGTTTCCATTTTTTTTAAGTTGACATCCTCAATATAAAATTGCCGACATACGCACATGGAAGCATATGTATGTAGCGATGTCAATTTTAATAAGGAAACCAATTTATTAAATAGTGTTAATTGTTGAAATAAAAAAATAATTAACTACAATTAATAAATATCTGCACATACATACATATTTTTTTCTCTACTCTCAATGGCTTTTAGTTTTGCCAGTACTTAGATAATGTGTAAAAAGTGAAATGATGAAGGAAATTGTAATAAAATATAATTTTTATGACTTTTTGGAAACCAAAAATAAAAAATAAAGGAAAAATTTGTCTCACTTTTGTATAAGGAAATATTTGCTCATTGCAAGTGTACTAATAAACATTTATATTATTATTAATTAAAATATTTAAATAAGAAAGAAATTGCGGAAAAATTCAATATCCTTAATAATATTACAAGAAAATGTTTTCCTATTTTTCAACATAAAGGGTAATTTCTTTAAAGAGTATTTCTGTCAAACTAAAAACAAAGGAAAATGTGTTGCTTAAGGTAATTTTACATGATGATACAAAGTATTACGTCATGGCAAAAAATGCTGTAGAATGAAAAGATATTAGCCCAACTCACAATCTTGTGCATATGGTGTTGCATCATTGCATTTGCAAAAGGTATATCATATTTTTGCTCTACAGGAACAAAATACACAGCAATGCACATGCTAGACTTAAATTTATATGCAACACTGAAAACCAATAGGATTTATTTGCTATTATTTAAAAAAAAAAAAAAAAAAAAAAACCTAATTGCAAATAAACAGCTGACTAACAATAATTCAAGCCAATCAAATCGTAATCGCCGCATACTTCCCGCTGCTTATTTGCCCCGAAAAAACCAGTAGTGCGATTCATTAACTTTTATTGGACACATTTTTTTTTTTGGCAAATTTGTTTGTTTTTTCAATCAGCTGTGAATTTTGTTCTTGCAATGAGTAGTGCATAATAAATTAAAAATGTCATTCACAGTTGATAGCACAAATTTGCTATTGCATATATTTACAACCTCAAATACACAAGATTGTGAGTAGAGCTATTATAATGTGAAAGCAAAATGTATTGAGTAGGAGAGAATACGGATACAAAATTTGACAAGCGGTCGGTAGTAGAGATTTTACATTGACTTTCGAGCCAAGTCTAATAGAATTTGACTAGATTTCCCATACAAAACGAAATCTACTTTCTCACTAGATTTGGTGGAAATCTTCTCAAATCTAGTAATACTATAACTATTTTTTTTTTTTTTTTTTACACAATATATATAATTTATTGAATCTTCAAAATCAATTGAACTAACAATAAGTATTCAAATCTTAAGAACTAATTGCTAATTATTATTAAGTACAGCCTAGCTGTACAAAATTATTTATTGCTCGTATAGTTTTATTTCCGCGTCTACTACGTTCGGGCTAGGGAAAGAGTATCCCTTCTTTTCAGTCGAATGAACCCTCTTTCGCTTAAAATATTTCGGGCTAGTATATTTGGATGATCTTGGAGTTTGGTTAGGTATGACGTACCGTATGTTGTTATCTCTTGTTTGACTGTCGGAATTTTTAAATCCTTGTGTATGTTAAAATTTTTTAATACCACGGCGCATCTGTTATCATTCTCAGTATTTTGTTTTGACACCTTTGAATTTTTTCTATATTGGGAGCTGAGGCAGTGCCCCATACCTGGATGCCATAGCTCCATATTGGTTTTAAAATTGCTTTGTAAAGCAAAAGATTACAGTCCAGTTTTAGCACAGAATTTCGACCAATAAGCCAATTTAGTTGAGTTGCTTTTAATTTCATTTGAGTTAATTTTGCATCGATGTGCTGTTTCCATGTTAGCCGTCTATAACTATGATTTTTACAAAATACATATACCAAAAATACAACCATTCATGTATGTATTATGGTAAATGTTATACTAGATAGACGCAGAACTAAAACTATTTTTATTTTACAACAGTACTCAGGGGAAGATGCCTATACATGCGATGATTTGTACTGGAACAAATAAACTGCTTAACCGATATCGATCAAATTTTAAATGTAAATAGATCTACGTATAAAAGGACACAGAGGTAATTAATTTTTTAACTGGAAGCAATTGGGCAGTTGACGGTCCATTTCTGCATCGCTGAAACTACATAAACGTTTTGGATGAAATTCAAAATATAAATAGATATGCATCTACAAATATCTACGGGTTATACATTTTTTTTAAGCATAACCAAGTTTCGAGCGGCTATATTGTTAATATCATTGATAGATTAGGGTAAGTTCGATTAAATTTTCTTTTATCTTAGACCAGCGCTCAGACCTGACATGCAATGTATTGTGCTGGAACTAGTGGAAAGGGATGGTAGGAGAAATGGCACGTTCTTTGTTTTATAGCAGTGTTGTAGCGCCTCTGATATCAGGAGACGTATTAAATTTTTTCAAGCTAAATTTTTAGTAGCAGTTTTTCTATTAATTATTTTACCGGGTACACAGTACCGACGAAGGATAGCGTTCCGTTGTGTCTGTGGATTGGTTACAGCTGAAGCGGTGACTATGTCTCCTATACTGAAACCTTCCGACAACAACTGACACACAGACACACACTAATACACATCATTATATTTGGTTGAACCCAGGAAATTTTTGCTTTTGTAGTCAAAGTGCAGACTACTTCAACCATCGTCATCCTCAACCCTTTCAATGAAATGCCTCACTTGGTCATGCGAAGCCGATAAACATTTGTATAGTAATACGCCCGTACTATTGTTTTGATTGTTCTTATGTCAAGTCATTGTTACTCTGAATGTCTCGCTAATAGCGGAGGTGGCCGCAAGCGGCTGGCATTCTAAGTGCAACTCTCACATTAAAGATTCCCACACAAAAACTTCAACCATATTCGACTACCGTGCTTGCAACCATCCATGTAATTAATGATTTTTACATATTTTCAGTATTTTTCCAAACAGAATTATAATTACCTGTTGTTTATGATTTAAATGGAGTCAAGATAATTTCGACTTACCTGAAAAGATATAAAAGCACAAATTATATAATTTATAATGAAATCGAAATATGCAAATAAAGTATTATTCACGTAATATTACAGCAATAATATGTAGCGCTTGTATTTATCCAGTAGATTTTTAAAATAAATTTGCCATAAAATTCTTTATGTTTTAGTAACATATGTTGCAGCAGCTGATTATTGTTTGCTTTAGGCTGTGCATATGCCTGCCAGGGCAAACTGTCAAAATATTTCTAACTAATTTTTGTGGTTTGAAATGCTTTGCTTTTGATTTGGTGTTATTCATTGTTGTAATTAGTAATAAAAACATATATTTAAAAGTAAATTATATATATAAAAAATTAAAAATTTTTGATTCAGAATTAATTCTTATGAACTCTCTTTACAGATCAAGTGCAAAAACCTTTAAATTTTTTCAGTAGAGGATGATAATTTCTATATGAATTTGCTAGTTATAATGCATTTATTATCGGACTCAAGTTTCCAACTGCTGCAGGTTCATCGTTTACTAGCGTTTACTAGATGGAATTTTTGGAACACCGCTCGTAAATGGCGCACCATCAGGAAATGATTTTTGATTTCGGGAGGAACCTTTTTGAAAGGTTCTCTACAATATTATGCAATTTACTTTTCTTGTTGGCCTTTTAGCTTTTCCTTTTGTTAATTATTTATTGAAAAAGTGTAAACTTTTGTTTACTTAATATTGTTTGCTTATTTTTGAACTATTTGCTTTCCTTTACCAATCGATTGTACTGGCAAAAATTCGTTCAGTTCGTTGGTGTTATCGGGCGTCTGCTCTCGTGTTGTTAGTGAGTGGAGGAGTGAGCTGGCTGTCCTCCGGGATTCTTGTGGCTATTCCCTTGTGTGGCTTCCGGGGCACAGGAACATCAGGGGTAATGCCGCCGCTTTGTGCTCGCAAAGAGACAGGTAGAGAAGTTTTTCAAGGGGAAGGCTCAGGAGAGGTGGGGGTCCCTCTCCAGCTGCGCCACGGCAAGAGCTCTGTGGCTGCGGTATGATTTTCGTAGAACTCCGCAACTCCTGAGCTGTTCCCGATTGTCCATTACTAGACTTACGGCCGTCTGCACTGGCCACTGCTCCATTAGCACGCACGCTGAGAGGATGGGCATTCCGTCAGTGCTCGGTGTAGGAGCTGCGGTGAAGATTCGGAGGGGAGACTGCTGTGCACTTTCTCTGTGAGTGCCCCGGTCTGGCTAGATCGAGGCTAAGATTGCTTGGAGTGCCTTTCTTTGACAACTTGGGGGCTGTGCTCTCGGCTGGATCTGACGGACTTAGTGAGGTACATGAACGGCACAGGGTGCTTGTGACGCCCTTTGTTTTCTACGGGTCGAAGGTAACAAAACGGCTACGGTGCTACTTGGGTTAACCCGTCTTGGTCGACTGCCCTCGAACCTAGCCTAACCTAATCTCTTTTTAATTTCATTTAATAAGTGCATAGCTAATATATATTTCAGTGATTGCTACGTCTGTTGTTCACTGAAATTAGTCATTTCTTCTTCAACTTTTTTTAATTTCCAAATCTCTACCGTTGCTATTGACAAATCAAGGATCATTAATTTTTTTTAATGCCTTAAAATATGACTAATGAATCATGAGTCAGTCAGTTAAATTATTATTTCGGATACAAGAAACAATTTGACAAAATTTTAATATTAATTGGAAATAAGAATTTCCATACTCTCCAACAGTTTAAAGGTGTAAGTCAATAAATAATAAATCATTTCGGAAATAACTAAATGCATAAAAACATCTGCATTTAACTCCCATTAAATATAATTAGAAAAAAAGAGTCATTAATAAAGTAAAATTTCGCAACAAATCGTTTCCTTTTTCATCTTTGCTTCTTATACTACATACTCGTAACACATGCTGCTCTGCGTTCAGACAACTAAGTGGAAAAGAAGTCATTTTTCATAAAAACTTTAGATACTCGTACTGAAAAGCAGGCAATAGATGTACATACTGCCTATTGATCATGCAGTTGCAAGTCAAGAACGATATTTTTTTGTAGGTAAAAACTTTATTTTGTTGGTTGAACCATCTACAGATTAATGAGAAATGTAGAAGAGTTAATAGAAGTTATTTGGCCATTGACCTTACAATTCATGAAGATCTGTAGTTAAGAAAAAATGTAAAACAAAGCCTGAAAATATTTTCACAAGACGTATCGCACATACGGTACGAGTATAGATAAGAAACATGGAAATTAGTGTTCAAATGAAATTTTTGTTTCAACTCATGTGTTGTGTACGAGTATTTTGTTTTTTTAAAAGGAAATTAACGAAAACATGTTTATAGACTCTGGCACGCGTGCGATTAGAAAAAAAAATTAATTACAAGTATTTTCACAAAAAAAAAAAAAACAAATATTTCAAAAATAATAAACTCAAAACCAGCGAAGCTTTAAATTAGTTTAAAATTTAAAGTTAGACCAGTAAAAAATACTAAATGTACTTACATGTATGACAAACATGAAAAAAATAAAATTTAATTTTTAATTATTAAAGCGGTCTTAACACGCAACTCATAACAGATGCGACTTGACGACCAGGTTATTGGTTAAGGGATCAAATATAATCTGACTAGTGTTTTATAACAAAAAAGAAGTTTGCTTCTAATGTTCATATACATGTATGTATGTATGTATGTTGCCATCGTTGAAACAAAAAGAGGCTAAAATTAGTATAAATGATGAAATTTAAAAAAAATCGTATCTACTGTCAAATTAGAAAAAAAAAATAAATACGGATTCTTGAAAACTTAGAATCAGTAAGAAGGTACTGAGGTGATCCTCTATTCCATGTTTTTAAAAAACCGGTTTTCAATTAGTTCGAATATTTGAATATTTAAAAAAAGACCGGTTACGGTCTGGCATATTCAGAAAAACCGGTGACCGGTTTGTGTGTGAACTCCATATAAGTCAAACAAAACTGAACAAATGAATTACCTATGCATTTTCGTTTGAAACAGGCATGTTCTGAAAATCACGTGATTTCAAATATATAATTCTTCTAAAAGCTGACGTTATTTTCTCTTTTTGGGATTTTCACGTTTGAGTATTGAATTCTAACTTAAACTCGATTGCATTAAGTCTGAGCAGTGGATTTCATCAAAATCACGTGAATTGCAGAGCAAGCCTGAAAGATCGAAATCTTTAGTTTGTTGCCACCACATAAGACTTGCGTTTTATGGTACAATGGAAAAAATACCATTAATTGAATAAAGCGAAAGGGTATCGCAACTAACGCGATATAAGCGCGTATTTTTAAATATTTAAAAACGCGACTTTATATCTCAATAAGCAAAGCATAAAAAATATAGACATGTACTTTTATTTAAGTTGAAAAAATATAAAAAAAATATTCACATCACCACAAGGGAAAAAATATAACCAAAAATGGCAATGCTGTTTGTAAAATATCCTGAAATCATGAAAAAAAATATGAAAGTTTATTGCAGGTAAAATTCAAATATTGCCGGATGCTACAAGAAAATTAAATTACGACGCAATTACGGGAAATATACGAGGTTTGTTAAAAAAAAAGGTGAATTTTTTTTCTTCGATAACAATGGCGTGGTGCATAATGAGTTCTTACCAACAGGTCGTACGTTTAATAAGGAAGTTATGCAACACTTACGTAAAGCAATACGGCTCAAACGATCGGAATTGTGGAAGAAATATATCATGGATTCTGCATAACGCTAATGCACCAGCTCACACATCAATGCTTGTTCGTGATTTTTTTGCCAAAAACAACACCCTAATCATGCCTCAACCTTATTCACCAGATTTTTTTCACCGACTTTTTCCTATTTCCAAAACGGAACAGCCCAATGAAAGGAAAGCGTTTTGCCACAATTGATAAAATAAAGTCAAAATCGAAGAACGAGCTGATCGTCATACCTCAAAGCGTTATTCAAAAATGCTTCGAGAATTGGAACAAACGCTGGCATAAGTGCATTATATCTGTGGGGATTACTTTGAAGGGGACAAAGTGCATATTGATGAATAAAAAAATACTTTTCAAAAAAAAACTCAAAATTACACCTTTTCTTTTGAGCAGACCACGTACACACTTTTTCACTGGCCCAAAACAATTCCACTTGGTATAGGATTTTATTGAAAAATAATCACTAATCAAAAATTTATATTTTTATTCTAAGGCATCTGATAAGATTCGAACTATAGGATATTTAAATCTCCCATTGAATTTGTAGAACAATTCGAATGAAAGTGGAAAAAATTAAAAATATATAGTTTTAATTTTTATTGTACATCCAAAAGAAGTACAATAGATGTAGTGGCAGTACTGTACAATAGGAAAAATTAATGTTCTATTGAAAGATATTTGCTGAAACTGAAAATGGTAATTTATCAATATTTTCACGAAAAATTTGCACTTTCACAAGGCCAAAACTGCCTTAAGGAGCGTTCCAATGCTTTTGCAATGTACTAGAGAGTTCTTAACTATTGTCTTGGCTACAATTTTTGTCTTAGTATTGGATCGAAAATCTCAATGGTTTGGCTGTTATAGGCCAAAATATCCAAAAAAACGTGACAAAAGTCTGATCAACTCAAAATGCGCCAGCTCGATTTTCACCGAAGACGTACGGTCTAGTGGACTTTTTTGCTTAGTACAATCCCAAGAATCAGAAACGCGAAGCGCCCATTAAGATTTTTTTACTTCCATACTAATCGCCCTACCCTAATGTACAATAATATAGTATAATAGATGGGGTGCTTAAATGTAGTCAATACATAATTTTGCTACTTTCACTTTTTGTAAGAACTTTATATGCAGTGATCGTCCTACCCAATTGCTGAATAAATCTTACAGCATTTTATCTTACGCGGATACAGCTGTAACCCTCTTTGCGATATAATTAAGAAAGTGTAGATATTAAAAAAAAAAGTTATTTGCTTCTACCGAAAATTTTAACATTTTGAGTTTCTCATCTTTAGATGAACAAGTGCGATATAAAAACATATGCATGCATATACATATACATATGTACATTTGTATGTATGTGTATGTAAGGTGTTATAAATATTGTGAATAAAAAAAAACCTTAAGCTTCAACAACTTCTTACAATAAATAAAAAAAAAAAAAAAACTGTAACAGAACTATAAAATATGTATTTAATTTTTAATTTTTATGTAGTGTTATTTTTATCTAGCAAGGTAAATCACTGTTTGCAGTAAGATGAGTCTATATTACATTGAATACAATCACTACTTCCATCTGAACATACTATGAATCGCCTAACGCCTAAATTGTGGCTAAGCAGCATGTAAATATGGACATCATATTAATGACAACTTGTTGTAATAATACATTTTCATTAGCACTGCAACAGCCAAAATAACAGAAACTATTAAAATGTTAAAAACACCAGAAACAACAACAACTGGGCAAATGTCACTTTAGTTTTAGTTTTGAAACCTGCTAAGAAAATTATAAAAAATATAAACATACAAGCAGAAGTTGATGTGCGTTGATGATAATTGTGAACAGCATGATGATGTTTTCTGATTTGATATGCCATCAAAATAAATGAAACAACAAACTACAAATTTAGACTTGTTATATGATCTGGAGGAAATAGACAGATGGATGAATATTCAGTGCTCATTGAGTTATTATTTTTATGATTTGTTTGCCAGCATATTCGGAAACCAAGCGCATAAAATACTTGAAACAAAAAGCCACACACACACGCACTACTAAAGGAGAAAATAAATTTAAAAAATTTTTAAATCTCACGGATGATGTTTTGCTTGCATTTTAGTTTCTTACAATACTCGTTTTCTTTACTAAAAAACATAATAATTAATTAATTCCAGTTGTGGTAATCATTTGTACTCGTACATTGTGCATGAAGTATGTAATTAATGTGTTGTTATTTATTTATTAATTTTTTAACAGCCTAAAATTTCAAGGGCACTTAGTTTTAGTTTTCACATTGAAAAGTAAATAAAATTAAATTAAATTAATATCGAAAACTTGCATATTTACTGGGCTTGTTATTACGCACAGTTGACCAAATAATTCGAAATGCGCTGAATTACACTTGTTTGAAGAGAAAAAGAAACAGTTCACCTAAAATCTGGATGGTGGTATTTATAGACAAAAATTTTTTGAAAGCGTTTTAAATTTAATATTAAGGTATGTACGTTCAGACTTGGCAAATATTTGAAAATCGTAACTAGTAAATTCTGTAAAAATTTCTTTTTTGTTATTTAAAATTATTGAGTTATTCATAGAGTTTTTTTTAATTTTTATTATTTTTTTTCACCAGCACTTCACACAGATGACTCCTACACATGCGATGCATTGTGCGGGAACTAGAAGAAACGAATAAGTAGAGAAATGACAGGAGTATAAGCTTCATTATCTTACTACTATTCTGAAGCTTTTTTCAATTTTGTAAGTATTTTACTTCGCTGGTAGTACACAATTCCGATGAAGGAGGACGCTCTGATGTGCCTGTGTATTGCTACCCTGCAAATAATGTCACTAATCCACACAAGCATGTATAGTGTTCTCCACAAAGGACTAGGACTAGTCCAAACCTAACCCAAATGTAGGGAGAAAATAGGATTTATTTAACATTACGATGTACTAGGTGTGGACAATATAACCATGTAACCACTCCATGGAGCACCTCAGAGAGTAATTTTAATCAGAAGGAGTAATCGTAAATACGAAGAAAAGTACGAACACGTATCGTATAACAATAACCTGTTGTTTGCAATAACATGGTAACGTCTCATTTCCATAGGCCCATGTTATAAGCAGACTATTTCACCTAAAATGGACCACGTAGTCCAATATTTTTTGCAGGGTATCAGCTGAAGCCGGTACTGTTCAATAACCAGTGACTATGCCTTCGCCACTGACACCTTCTGGTAGCAACTGATACAAGTACACAGTAATGCACATCCGAAAAAATCCGAGATGTTTTTTTTTACTTAGTCTGAAAATGGGATCGAAACCAAGACTTTTTGGTTGCAGACTACTTCAGGCATCGCTGAATTATGAAATTCTTTGGGTTCTTTTCTTTACCAATGTCAATCAACTCTACAGCGACCAATTTTATGTACATATCTTTGAACTGTGTAGAATACTTCCTAATTTTAAAGGAACCGTCATTTATTTATGGTTAATATTTCTGTTGTGCTTTGCGGCTTTTATTTAACCATCATTAAGCACCGTCAAGTTGTACTACAAGTTAAATTCAACAAGCATTAAATATTGGCAAATTTATTGAGACTTGTTTGGTTTAACTATAAACTTCCGATAATTTGGGTCCGGCAATTGCTTTTTGGCAAAAAGAAAAAAATCTGTATAAATAATTTCATGATCATTCACTGATAGCAGTGGAGCCATAAATCTAAATTGAAACCTGACATACAGATAATAAACGGAAATTTACGTCATTGAATTTTAATTAAATTAAGTTCAATTAGTTCATGTGACTTTTCCATATGGCCTTTTAAAATGGGGAAATAACACTGACTTTAAACCGACTCCAAGTCCTTTATTTATTAAGCGATTTGGAAACTTATTTTCTTTTCTATAGTTTGATATTGAGCCGTGTCACATAAAACATAGATGTTTAAGTACTTCTACGTGGTAAAATCTCGCTACGCTCACACAAATATGATATTAGATTGCGCTATAGAAAATCTGGGGCCAAGTCTCTTCAAGTCATCACTTTTGTCGACTGGGATGGTTAGTGACTTTTTGATGACATTTGTCATCGAATCGTCTACACTTTTTATTTTGCCGGTATTGACAGCTGCTATTGTCTCATTTTGTTGTGTTGAAAATATATGCGGCTGCATGCAAAATAAAATTTTTCATAAAAAATTTAATTAATTGCTTAAATCTGCATCACGTATTACTACTTACTAGTGTGGAAACGTTGAACGTTAAACGTTTCGTAGGTTTTGACTAAAATTAATAAAATGTACAAATGAGTTTCAGTTTCCTATAGAACTACACACACTAGAGCGTACCACCTTACAGGCAAAAAAAAAATGCGTGGAAGGTAGGGGTGGACTTTTTAAACCTTTCTCTATATCTTTGCCATTTGTAGTCGGCTTTTAAAGAATGACACATCAATGGTCTTGTCCACCAGATCTCTGTTTCTACCCCCTTATGATGGTGGCGATGGCACGATGGATGGTAGTCTGCACGTTGACTACTAAACCAAAAACAGACCTGGGTTCAACCCCAGTTTCAGACTAAAATTTTAAAATAAAAATAAACATCTCGCATTTTTGTGATGTGCATTAGTGTGTTTTTGTGTGTCAGTTGTTGTCGGAAGGTTTCATTGGCGAAGGCATAGTCACTGGTCACTGAACAATACACCGGATTCAGCTGATAGCAATCCACAATCACATCGAACGCCCTTCTTCGTCGGGATATATCTTCGGGTATAAGGCTCATACTTAATTCCCCTAAGTAAATGCGGCGCTTATACTTTTTATTTCCATTCCAATCCGGATTTATCACTGAAAAAATTACGTATGTATGCGTTGTAGCCCGATATATCTACAATATTATAGAGTAGTGCCTGAGGCCATCGATTAAAACGCCTTTTACAAGTGTATGTTCTTATGACCTGATCCAATGTATTGACTCCAGATTTTGTTTCATTATAATAATGAATGATTTCTGGCGTTTTTGTATTTGATCTGATACTTTTGTCATGATGTAATGTACTAAGTAGATACACAGAACGATTTTTTTTGGCACATATCCAAGGAGTGTAGTTTTGTGATCATTATCAAATAGAAAGTGCGCATAACTTTCTGGTTTACTTTTCAGTTGTAAAATTTTTGGTGGTAAAAATGTTTAGTTTTTTCTAACAGTAGCAACCATCGTAATATTGCGTTGCAATAACTCAATGCCTAGATCATGTGAGGTAAAAAAATGATCACAAGTAACGTTATAGCCTTTTAAATCTTTGATCAAATGTAGGACGGCACGATGTCCCTGATTTTTCTCTGGCTTGCAATTTCTATCCTTACCGGTATATACTTGTAATGAGCAAGCATAGCTTGTTTTTGAGTCGCATAATGTCCAAATCTTAATGCCATATTTTCCTGGTTTTGATGGTATATATTGTTTGAATTGGCACCGTCCTCTATAAGTTACTAGTTGTTCATCAACAGTAACACACTCACCGGGATTGAACATCTTTAGCAAATTTGCTTCCCATCTGATCTACAAGTCTCTAATGGGAGCCAACTTATCGCGAACTCGTCTTTGGTTTCTATCAGACTCGCATCACTCGCGATATATTTTGAAATCTTTTCAAGCTCATTGTTGATTTGAATAACAGCTGTCCTCTATGATTGTCCCATAAAGATTCCAGAGCTTCACCATGCGAACGATATACACCAGCCAAAGTATGCTTCGATAGTTATTTCATCCACGGGAATCCAATTACTTACGAAAACCGATTGGCCTAGTACCAATGTTTGATAAATAAATGCTAAACACAGAAAAACCTACTATGCACAAATATTTTCATTCGTTTTACTTATATTGTTGTTATTTTTTAACGGGACATTAAAATGAAATTCTGTTACTACACTGTATTATTTGTATTGGGCAAATTTGACCCACATATACCACATGCGTGATTTTTTTACACAGGTAAAACGAAAAGAGCTAGAAGTTTTTTACTTTGAATTTAAATATTATACGCAAAATAAATAATTGTACAAAAGTTTAAAACAAATTCATTGGGCGGTTTCAAAAATAATAATACGCTTCAAAAACAGTTTGGGCAATTTTGACCCACAAATACAGGATAAGGGTTAATTTCAATTGAGTTTTAGTGTTTTTCTAATAACTGCAAATTTCTGAATGCCAGTCGGCAAGACAACTGAAGTTCGCTTGCCATCCATATTAGAGCCATTATATTCTTTCAAATCTTTAACCATTTAAGATGCAAAAGGCATTACAAATTCTTCATTTTCTAGTGCGTTCAAGAGGATTCTAACTTAAGCTAGCGACCATATAACGTGAAATGAAACAGTTTTTGTTATTTGTAAAGTCACACTGTATTATTGTGTCAGATACATACAGTTATATTTACATATGTATGGGAACTATGTATTTACATAGTCAACTTTTGAAAATATTTATCAAGTTTGACCTTGTTGTAATTTATTATTACTACATAACACCTTTTGTAAATATTTGTTGGGAAAATTTCCAGGGACAAATAAATAAATAAAAGTTAATAAACGGCCAAGTAATTTTTTTGTTATGAAATATTCTTCTCACACTTAGGCCAACTATACTCGAAAAAAAAAGTTCTTCCGTGTATTTCCCATTATACAGACCTGTGTCTTTTTTTTTTTTAATGCCTAATTTTTGTGACCTTATTAATACTCACTTGTATTTGAAAATAAATTCGCAAGTACTGAACTTAAACCAATATTAGATGACATGTTTTTTACATCTGACTTGTCGGCTTTGAGACTACGGCAGATTTATAATATTTGCTTGCAAATGTACATGTTTAATTAAACATCTGATATTGATTGCAAAATGGCTTGCTGCCGCAATAAAATAACTTCGTTTGTGCCGCAGAAGTAGTGATGGCACAGTCATTTTTTTTTCTTCTCTAAACTCAAAAATGTTAAATTTACATGAAAATGATAATACACGATACAAACATACAGGGTGGCTGATGAATTTTGCTACATTAAGAAACTATAATAACTTCTTTTGTAATGCATGGAATATTTTCAATCTCTTTTCACTTGAAAGCACATAGAATTAATCTTAAAGATAATCGAATTTAAATGCCCGACCTGCTCATCGATACAGGTAAGGCATCTTAGCAAAAAATTGTTCATTACTGCCCGTAAAGTTAACGCTGGAACTGTAGCTATTGTCGCTCGAATTGGTTGTTTTAGTGCCTCCAAATTTGTCTGTTACGATTTGTACACTTCCTGTTTACAATAACCATACAAGAAAAAGTCCGCTGGAGTTAGGTCAGGCGATCTGGGTGGACAACGGAAGGTTGAGTTTCTTGAAATGAGCCTGTAAGTTAGTTGAACCAAAACTACAGACTCCAATGCGTGATAGCGCCATTCTTTTTCCATTATTCCACTTTTCATTTTCTTTAAATCTAAGGATCAATCTACAAAAACCAAAAAAAAAATTCCAGATTACTTAGATAGAAAAAAAGTTATCAAGTTTTCTTTTGGTATCGGCTTTCATCAGCCACCCCGTATCTGTGGACTTTTGACAAAAGTTTAATTTTGGAAATTTTCAGGAGCTAAACAAAAATGCTTGTGTATAAATACAGGGTGTCTGGTGGCAAATTTATATTTTTAAATACGATTATTTCAAAAAGTAATAAACGGTGCGGAGGGAGGTTGGCGCATTTTGAATTATCGATTGTGCGGATTTATCTGTCACGATGTCGCAGTGGTCAAGTGAGCATCGCGCGTTCGCTGTGGAGACATTTTTTAAGAGTAATGATTCTTACGTAATTGCTCGTCGATAATTTTGTTCAAAGTTCGGTATTCGGCGAATAAGTGATGGACCGAGTGTAAATTTAATTCGTTCGTGGGCGCAGAGATTCCGCGCAACTGCTTCGGCTATGAATGCTCCACGGCCAGGGCCTAGTCGATCTTCCAGGACTCGCGAAAACATTGAACTGGTTGAAAGCGGTTTACCTGAAAATCCGCGACTTTTAATACGGAAAAGAGCAGCCTCACTGGGACTTCCAAGAGCGATTATTCATGAAATTTTAAAAAAGCATCTGTATGACATATTCTTAAAAAAAAAAATTCGTTTTTCCATTCTATAGTTCAATGGTTTTAATAAGAGTTTGTGTTAATTATTACGTTTTTTATTTAAGTTTGAAAATATAAATCTGCTACCAGACAGCGGGTATAAAGACATGTAAAAAGTAGTGAAGATAAATAGTTTTATCAAACGCAAACCAACTAAAACTTGACACGAGTTGATTTTTCTTATATAGAGTTTCATAAAAACATACTGATTGGACAAAATTTACCTTTATGATGAGCTTTGTGTTTCACTTTCACAAAATCGACAGACATCGGAGAGACCAATTTTATTCAGATGGTACCTGAGGCTTGACTATTTGATAGTATATAGATACGGGCCCCTCTACTTTAGTACGGAGAAACTCGCCCTCACCTATTCCGATGGAATGAACTACTGCCTGAAAAACTGTTGGGTATACACCCTTTGAAATCGATTTCTTAAATCGAGCCCAGTTGCTTACCGCCCCTGTTGAAATACATACATACGTACACTTTAATTGCAATATAAAAAAATTTAACTAAAATCTGAAAATTTTGTTAAAATATAATAATTAATAAAAAAATGTTAAAATTAATAATTTCGTAAAACTATCGACGGTGTATATGAAGAAATTTCAATATTTCTTAATTTCAAATTACAAAATTATTTAAATGGTATTTACCTGTAAACATTTTAACATTTAAATATTTTTTGTTTTATATTTCTATACATATGAATGTATATATTTTATTTGAAGAAAATAATAAATAAAAGTTAACTAAATATTTTTTCATATTGAAATGAAATATAAATTGATTGTATCGATACAAATTGTTATACATAAAGTTACGGAATCCCTTTCAACACTTTGTATGGATGTATCTTCTTTCTTTTATTGTTCAAATATTGATAAGAAATTATTAATGTATAATATTCAGGTTGCCTAATTGAAACTGCTGTGAAGACCACTGTAGATCATCACCTGTTTCAGCAATTTGGAAACCCTTTCGACTAAAAGAAGCCAAACTTGAAATCTTAACAAATTGAATTTTTCATTGATGGCATCATAAAATCAATAGCCATACAAAGAACTTTTGTATATAATTAATGCTTATCATCTACGATCAAATAAATATAAATAATAGAGGCAGTCATTGCCAGTCGGTTAAATTCCATGACTTCAATAATCAAATAAACGAACTTTGAATGAATATTGATTGAAATACAAAAGAAAAAATTTTTGAAGAAACCAGAAAAGAAAATAATTTCCAATATTGTTGTAATGAAAAAGCATTTGGTCAAAAAACAATAAAGAAAAGAAGAGAGAAAATTTAAAAAAAAAACGAATATTCACACAAAAAAGAAACAGCACACAGCGGTATCTTAACCTAAATTTAATGACAACATTCAATACGATGTTGTCAGCATATATAAAAATATTTGTACAAGAGTTTAGTCAGCAACATGTTAATATGAATACCAACAACATATCAATACATAAAAATCAATCGTGCAATTGGGTGTGCACTTGCAGTGACTACGAAAACAAATCGTAGCACTGTTCTTCAAGCAACAGCGCAAAAGTTCCCAAATACGAATTCCACACTAAACTTTAACATTTAAAGAACATTTATTTTTATGAGTATCAAAAAAAAAACACAAAATTCACAGCTGATATTTTGAGGTTAGAGCAAATAAAAAAATAGGAATCGGTTGGTCTTATAAGGCATCCCTGAAACTCCTCACTAGGTTTAACCCATTCAAAGCAAATGAGGGTGGCAATGGCACGATGGATGGTAGTCTGCACGTTGACTACACGTTGACTGGGTTCAACCCCAGTTTCAGACTAAAATTATAAAATAAAAAAACATCCCGCATTTTTCTGATGTGCATTAGTGTGTCTTTGTGTGTCATTTGTTGTCGGAAGGTTTCACTGGCGAAGGCATAGTCACTGGTCACTGAGCATAATCGGCTTCAGCTGATGGCAATCCACAATCACATCAGAACGCCCTCCTTCGTCGGTATTGTGTAGCACCGGCGAAGTAAAATAATAATAAAAATGGCTACTAAACCGAAGCTTCAGCACTGCTACGAGTATAAACAAAGAACGTGCATAAGCAGGCCTGTAACATAATTAATTAAGTTTCACCTCCTGTCGTTTCTCCTAATATCCCTTTCCTATAGTTCCAGCACAATGACTCGCATGTGTCTTCTTCTGAGCGCTGGTCCCATATAAAAAAAAAAATAAAAAATTTAAGCATTGGAATGCACCGTTTTGATGGCTCTCATTTTAGAGATTTTGCCATCCGATACATTGTTGAAGTCAATGCGACGAAGGCCATTTTAATTTCTCGTCAACGGAGATATCAATGTTTCTTTTTGAGGTTAAGAGCTGATTAGATTTTGCACTTAATCGGCTTTAATGCCTTTTTTACACTCACTGAGAAATGATAACGGAAACAAAGTTCCACATGAACTTCAGGAAAGCAATTTCCCATTGAGGGGAATGAAAAATTCTTGTAAACAAAAATTTCACTTCTTCGCGATATTATTTATTAGAATTATATTTATATAAATTAGATTTTAATTTAGAACACAACAATGATGCGAATTTTTTTTCAACTTTTCAGTTTTAGTTTTCAAACTATTGTAAAATAATAGAACATTATGTGATGTGATGTGAGGTGAGGTGAGGTGAGGTGAAGCACCCCTTTAACATATTCTGTGTGGATTGTTAAATGGAAGTAGAATTTTATTTTATATTGTAACATGAAATATTATTGCTTCCATTATTTTCGATATCTCTAAACAAAGTATTGATTTGCTAGTGAGTTGTGAATTTAATTATAATTATGTGCTACCTGATTCAACTACAGAGGATATCAAATACGTTCACAGTCGCACAAGCTGCAATTGATTGTCATTTCCTGTAACCTGACCAGCACTATAAATTTGGTATTAAAAATATTATTTCTATATGGGCACATCCACAAAAAAAAGTGTACCGTGACGAAAATATTAAAGTGTAAGGAAAACAATTTTTTGGCATGTTTTTTTAAAGGAAAACGCATAAAATTGTACTATGCTGAAAATCCAAAAATTTTCTCTTAAATGCCACAATGAGAAAAGGTTCTGCAATGTTCTGTTAATAATTCGGAAAGCCGTCAAATCTGTATTCTCTATTTTCTCTTATGTATTTCTTTCTTAAATAGCAATTATACCAGAGGGGTGTTGCTGTAAAATATTTGTTCTGCGTTGATGAATTTAGAAAAGTACAGAAAGTAGTGAATAACAATCCGGAAACGGCAAATTTTTGACTCGCTTTTATTGATATTCTAATGTCACATTCGTGAGCCAAAAACATCATTTATTCCCATAATATTAAAAATGTTTATGTAAATGAAGTTTATTGTGCCAAATTTAATGAAAACAAAAAACTTTGAGCTTCAAGCACAATGAAATTTTTAAAAAATCTAACAATTTGTCACGTGAAGTTACTTGGTATAGGCAATACAATATAAAGGGTGTCCCAACAAGAACGCAAGATTTAAATTTGGCGCCATTCGAAGTGTCATTGTTTGACATGTGAACAATTGTTATTGTTTGCTAGTAGAAGGTACGAGGTTAGTAAAAATGGAGCGCTACACGAATGAACAACGCATTCTCATTGTGAAATTGTTTTACCAAAATGGTGAAAGTTATGCGGCTACAGTTCGCAAATTGCGATCAATTTGGGGTCACAATAATGCTCCAAAAGAGTCAACTGTAAAGAGATTAATGGATAAATTTACCGAAACTGGGTCTGTTAGTGATGTAAAAACAACAACAACGCGCCTTCGACCAGGTCGATCGACCGAAAATGTTGCAGCTGTACGTGATGATGTCGCTCAAACTCCATCCAGCACAATTCGACATCAAGCTCAGCAAATTGGTGTCTCCAAATCCACTATGCATCGAATTTTGACGAAAGATTTGCATCTTCATGCATACAAAGTTCAATTGACTCAGGAACTGAAGCCAGCTGACCATGGACAGCGAAGGGAGTTCGTTAATTGGGTATTGGAGAGACAACATGAAAATGCTGATTTTGCCGATAAAATCATCTTCAGTGACGACGCCCATTTCCATCTTGATGGCTTCGTCAATAGGCAGAATTGTCGCATTTGGTGTGAGGAAACTGCTCGAGTGATTCACGTTAAGCAAATGCATCCTCAACGTGTCACTGTGTGGTGTGGATTTTGGGCTGGAGGAATCATTGGACCTTTTTTTATGAAAATGAGGCAGGTCAAGCGCAAACAGTCAATGGTGTTCGGTATCGTGAAATGATAACCAGTTTTCTCGTGCCTAGAATTGAAGAAATTAATATGGAGGGCATGTGGTTTCAACAAGACGGCGCCACATGTCATACAGCCAGAGAAACAATTCAATTGCTGCATCAGTCATTTAAATCTTGCGTTCTTGTTGGGACACCCGTTACAATATTAATTAATAAAACTTATTGCATACTGAAATATTCTTAACTTTGATCATACGCGGTTTACTTAGATGCACTATCAAGATAAGATAAGAGGAATGAAAAGAGACGTAGGTACATATATAGAAAAATAAAAACCAGAAATAAATAGTCGATAGAAAAAATAAATTGTAATAATAGATTTAATAATTGACTTTAGAGGCAAATTACATAAATTCTATAAATATACGTTAGTACATACATATATACAATTAAAATCAAAACAAAAATATTTAATTTGTACAAAAGTATAATAAAGGGAAATTTATGTCACGTTACTCTATGTCAACTAACGTTTCAAACTATCGGTTATAAAAGAAAATCACTCAAAGTTTATATATAAATCTTATGTAAAAATCTGTGACTATTCAAAATCACATCTAAAAAACGTTTCTAAAGAAGAAAGTATCGAAATTCAGAGAGTCTGGTGCTTCGTTGAATAAAGAAAATAACAACTTCTATTTTTGTCACGTTATGCCACCTTATTGAATTGTTTATATCATAAAACCTTCAAATTAAAGTATATGCTTTCCTTTTACTACCCAGCAATATAAGTAAATGCATTCACTACAAATTGAAAATGAAAATATTCATGTAAACATGTACTCGCCAATTCACTCCTGTATTAAAATCATGCGCTCTTCAGCCAAGTTGAACCAGTTCATTGCATTAACTATTTCTTTTGCATTATAAAGTTTCCTCAGTTCTACACAAAAATACAGATCATTAACAAAACCATTAAAGTTGTCCTATTGTTTCTTCTAATTCGAACGTATGGCTGTACACAAATGTAACTAAATGGAAATGCCCATATACATATTTTCAAATCAAAATGAGTATCTTATCGGTGAGATAAACAAAAATAGGAGCAAATATATAAATAAATAAAAGAGAAAACGCATTGACCATTGCACTATAAGTACAAATTTTTTTTTTTTTTTTTTTTTTTGGTTGCTTGTAAATTTATATTTTACTTTTATTTTCTTATCTTTGTAAATTTTTGCTCTCTCAAAATGTAGCCGCAACTTGGTCTTGCGAATATTTTTTATTCAACTTATCTTTTTAAATTGTTATTGATTTTTTTGGCTGATTGGTTAGCGGGTGATATACATAACAAACTGATTTACAAGTTTGTTTGCAATGTTTGGCAATGAAAACTGAAAGCTGTTTGTGACTGATTTAAAATTTTACTAAATTAACACTTAATTTCTTAACTTCATAGAAATAACAAATACTCTACAGTTCTTTAATTAATTTCTCGTCAAGTCATGTAGTTTTTGTTTTTCTTTCCTGACTCTGGTGAGAAAATGCAAATAATCCGCAATATGGAAGTGATGTGTATTTGTGTGTTTTCATGATTAAAGTTTCGTATATTTCATGCCGTGTGCTTAAAACCAACAAATCATTAAATTTAACCTCAATTTGTTATAATACATGTTTTTCATTTTTGTTGCCTTTTAGCAAATTCATAATTTCTATAAGTATTTCTATTTTTATATTGATCTTAGCAACTGCATCCCAATTTCCTTTTCTGGACATTAACTTGACGTTACACCATTAATGATTTTATTTTTGGATATGCTGCGAATGGTGAAGGCGAGACTTAGCCTTGAAACACACCACTGATGACATGCATAATTGACTGTAACAAGCAATTTGAGATTTAATTTTTAGTTTATCGCCAGCGAAATACCTTAGCTTGTTGAAATGCAATTAAATAAAGGCCACGTCTATATTAAAAAAAAATTCTAAGAGGCCTACGTGTAAGTGTATGTATGTGAAGTAGAAAGTTTTTTGCTTCTCCTGTCACATTTGTGCAGAGTAACTTGGGGCTTTTTTAATTCAAATTTATAAATAATGTTTGTTAGTAAAACCATTTTATTTTTTTTTTTCTTGATGACGGACGTCGTATTTTGTTATTAGCTCTGAAATACATATGCAATAAGAGTTATTCTAAAACCACCTTCGATAACAACAATTCTTAATGATCGATTACACAAGGGAAAAAAAGTTTACTTTTTTTGTGGTGACTGGAACTTTATTGCAATTTTTTACTAATTTGATGATTGCAAATTTAATCTTAATTTTTCTCTATCAGCTCATATTTTTAAGTTACAGGTACTAATCGTATTTTTAACTTTTTTCCAAAAATTAAAGGTTCAAAAAATCATAATTTTAATGTTCATTAAGCGATATTTAAAATGATTCTTAATTATATTATTAATTGACCTTTTTTATTATAAAAAAAAAAAAAAAAAAAAAAAAAAAGACATCAGGCTTAATAAATATATATCAAAAAATAAAATTATTCTTTTTCATTCACTTTTTCTCATTCAACAAGTTTTTAAAATTGAATTACGACAAAAAAAAATTAAAGTGTAAAATTAAAGTAAATCCACAATCACAACGACGGTACAGTAGTTCCATGACACTTATTGACAGAAATGCTGGGAAAGAATTTGTTTGGATAGTGCATAATTTCCTGGAAAACAAAAAGGATGAGCACTACTCGGACCACGTCACATTTACAGCAGCTTGGTAGTAATATGAGCAACAAGGTACACTACCTACGCAGTCATTGCGATAGTTTGGAGGACAAAACTTTAGATTTTTGTTGGATTTTTATTTTTTATTAATTTTTAAAAACGAAATTTTGTTATTCTTTTAATTGTTCTTTTTTTCAAAACTTCAACGATATCTCTCTCTGAAACTACAAGGGAAAATTTAAAACCAATGTAAGCACGGCTTAAAGATAATATTGTTAACGAGTTTTGGATCTTTTTTAACCGTGATTTGGATTCAGTGTCCCAAATAACTTTTTAAAGAACATTCAGTTCTTGATCAACAAATATCTTGTTCCCTTGTGCTATTGAACTTTGCTACTGAACTCTGTTCGATAACTTTATTTTTTTTTTTTTTGTTTTGTTGGTATTTTTAATTTCAACAATCTATTACTACTTTGTTGTTTGTGTTCAATATTTTCTAGTTGTAACATCATTATTATATGTAGACAACAAAAGCTGTTTAAGTGTTAAATTTATTAATTTATTTCAGGCACAATGTTAAGTTTTTTGTTTTTTTTATTAAAATATTTTTAAATTCCAATAGCGATACGAAATCTTTGTTCTATAGTTGTGAAGTGAAATCTAAAATATTTTAAATCTTGAAACTAATTTTAGAGGTGACGCTTTCCGTGTTAATAAATGAGAACCAACACAAAAGAAACAAAGAAAATTTCCATACCTTTCAATAGAACATCATTAAATTTTAATAAAAATGTCAAATAACGTTATTTGACAACCGGCTTCATTTAAAGTTGAATACATGCGTGAAATTTTGTTCTTGAAAGTTTTTGTAATTGCCGATATTCGACACAATAAGGCAAGTGAATTAAAAACAAAAAATACACCAAATTATTGAAAATCTCATGTTTTATTATTTGACTTACTTCCAAAAATTTTGTGGCAAAATCTGACATTAAACTATGTCTTCAATTTTGTCTTGAAAAAAAAATTTAATAGGGTTAAGACAGTTAAAATTTGTAAAAGCTAATTTCGTTTTCACATGTAATAAAAACAGAGCTTTGAGAGTGGGGAATATGTAGATTCTGACCTATAATGAATAAAGAAAGAACAAATTTATCAATGTGGATAAAATTAGGCATTTCTCGGATACATTTTCTTCAATTCTGTCGGGTTAAATCGATGATATTAATGACTTTACACAAAGTGTGCTAATGAGGTGTGTTGTGGCATAGAAAATATGTATGTATGTATGTTCTAATCGACTGATGTTGGAGATTAATTGTTCATTTTCCTCTATTCTAAAAATTAATTTTAACCTTTAACTACTGTGGTGGTGGTAAATTTTACCCTCTCTTATTTATTTTTCAATTTACTCTCTTCAGTTGAAAATTGAATATGAAATAAAATCCTTGTTTTGTTAAACTAGAAGATAAATTTTTTTATTTTATTACTTTATTCATTTAAAAATGTGTCATCTAATTCCAATTAAAAGCAAAAAATTAAAAAAAAACCTTTTTTTTGGCAAAATTTTCTAAAAATTAAAAAGGGGTAAAATTTACCACCACCACAGCATATACACCAAAATATTTCACCTCAGTAGTTAAAGGTTAATATACATTAAAGAATCATTTACTATGAAATAACACACAACCAAATTTTGAGTCATCAATTTTTTTAACATGTGAGAAGATAGTTATCATTCTTTTATACAGAGCCACGCCTATTTCTCTGTTACTTCATAGAGTTTTAGTAGTACTGGCTGTGGATTGAAAAGTGTCTGTCAGACTTTTCTGTGCACATTTCAATAAGTTAAGTTTCCATATTCCAACATTTTTAACTCCTGTTGAGAATATTGTTTTAACTGCCTTCAAAAACCTGTCTCCCAAACAACCATAGCACCACAAAATTGCTGAGCTGTCAAAAAAAAAAAATAGCTGTGGCTGTGACTATAGAAATTTATAACAGCTCAGCCTCAGCGCAGTCATGGTTTTACATTTTAATGCTTGGCCTGTGGCTGAAGCTTCGACAAACGAATAACAGCTGTTTGTCGCCTACTGTTGAAATAGACAATGATGAAAACGCCAAGAAATGAAATTCTAGAAAACAGTAAATTGCTGTACGCTAAAGGTTAAGGACGTAGCCAAATAAACAATGACTCCGTGTAAAAATAAGGAAAATATTTTTTTAACTAAAATTAAATGAATATAAATGCATAGATAAACTGAAGTTATTGTGTGTTTTTCTGTTTGCTGAATTACGATTCTAGTATGGTTTTTCAAATCAATTTATTCTTCCTATTCTTTGCACTACAGCTATTCAAGTTTTATTAAAACGGCTAAAGCTGTGCTGAGTCTTTTTGCAATCGCAGCTGAGCTTCGGCAATTTGAATGAAAGAATTACAGCTTTTTTGAACGTTGGTTTTAAAGCTTAGCGAATAAAAAAATTCGTAGAAAAACACGACAATGTACCAAATATAGAATAAAAACTCAAAATACATTTTAGATTCAAAATAGAATATAATAATATATATGTATATATGTACATAATCCATAGGATGATACACTGAGAGAAAAACTTTTGTAATTTGACATCAAAGCAATGTCAAGTGTCCTTGTTTCTGACCCCAGCTGGAATTCAATGCGAATGATATCAAACCTGTTACTTATGAAATGACACACTACTTTCGACACTTGCCTTTATTGTCTTCAATCACATTTTTTTTTATGTATCATGTATGTATGATCATGTATCATCAATGTTAACAAAAGATGTCATACGTTCGTTTGCTTTAATGTTTTGTCTGCGCTTGTATGCTGTACAGTTTTTGAAAATACTTGCTGATTTTATTATCAGGTATGTCAGGTATGTAATAATAATGCGTCGTGTATAGCAATACAGTGCCACGTTTTTTAACTTGTTAAAGATGCATTTAAACACAAAAATAAAACAATAAAATTTGTATTCAAATAGAAAATACAAACATTAGAACATTATTAACTTGTTTCCTTCATACTTATTTTACACTTTTATAATATGTATATAATAAGTGGCATTGTATTTATGGAATTGCAGTCATAGCATATATGACACTTAAACTCTGACAAATTCTATGACGACGTTTGTCATCAGATTGATATCTCTTTTCGTTTTATTGATGACATTTGCCATAGCATTGATGTCAAAATTATAATGACACGGGGTAATTAATGCGTAAATAATATTTTCTATGAGTGTAGCAAGGAAATTTGTGAGTCAACTTGCGACACCAGAAATGATTTAGACAAACATACGGTAACAAGTCTCTGGATTTCACCCATGTACTCTTCACTAACTTCGAGCTACCAAACTTATACGGCTTCATCAATGAATTTACCACACAACGCCAAAGTTACATATCCGATGCGGATTGCTGACGTCGACTTGTGATGGGAACTTAATTATCACGGTATTACCGCTCTGGAAATATACTTGATTTTTTTTCTTTTTTTATCTTGAAATATAATATTCGTTCTTTGTACTTTTAATTTTCTCTCACATAAAATTCTTAAATATTTTTTAATTCATTATCAAAACAAAAGATTTAAACAGTTAAAACGTTTTCTGGGTTAGTAATGAAAAAATATTGTTTTCTTTATTAATAAAAAAACCCAGCTTGACACTCTTTTCTAAAAATGTTAAGATGGATATGTATAAAAAAGTATTGTCATATCATCATGTCGTCACCTAAAATGCAAAAAGGTAAGTAAGAACACTTCATAATTTTGCTGTGGGGGGGGTAAAAATCTTCATAAAAAGAAGAAACTTTTCGAAACGGGCATTGTGATCAAGTGGTGGAAAAAGCAAACCGCTATTACGATTTCAATTCAAAACCGCACAAAGGTGAGCTTGAGTTTGTAAACTCCAATGTGAAAGACGTCTCACAAATAAACTTCAGTATATCGACCCCTGTGCGCGAAATTATCGACAACAACTGGCACAAAGTCACACAAATGCACATCGGAAAAAGTGCGAGATGTTTTTATGAGTCTGAAACTGGAGTTGAACACAGGAAAATTTTTCGTTTTGTAGTCAACGTGCAGACTACTTCGACCATCGCCACCCTCAATGCTTAAAATAACTATGCTTAGAATAACTTGCATAATACTCCTAATTTTTACATGCAAATTGAGTAATTCTTCACTTGTAATTATGGCTTCAGTTAAAGAATTAAAGCGTACGGAGCGAAGCAAATCGGAATCAAAATGACGCAAAGCGGTTTGATCTATATTTTAAAAAGTGACGCAAATCGAAACGGCGCAAATAGGAGAGACGCAAATTGGGGCTCTAGTGCACATAATTGGCAGCACGGCAAATCGTATGGTATGATAAACTCACCACTATAAAAACAGGGAATTGCCATTATTTATTTCAAATATGTTAAGGAGACAGAAAAGCTATATACCCACGATTGTCCGATATTACAATATTGTAAGATATGACAATGTTATGGCAATTTACGGACAATGAAAAATTGTCACCAAAAAATAAATTATCAGTTCAGACTATTGCAAGAAAACCTGACAATCTCATTGTAACACATGTCCGAAAATAAATTTATCTGCCAACAAAAATTGTCAGTTGATACGGATATTTGTATACAGATTATTGTACGGCAAAAGTTGCCAGATTCGATGTTAAACATTTTCTCTTAGTATTTATGGGCAGCCTTGCCAATAGAAATATTTATCTGACGGTGGAGTTACTATTATACGGTGCACTAAATTAAGCACATCTAACAATAACAAATGACCATACAATATCTGCCAATTACCTGTTAATGGAAATGGTGGATGTTCTACCGATTGTTAGATGCCTGACAATAATATTGTTATTTTTGTACAATATACTGACAATCCTTTTTTTATACCATGTTGCCAGATAAAAATTTTAAGTTCACACGGTTGTTAAACATTTTATGACAATTTTTCTGACAATATTCTAATATCTGATAATCGTCTTTACATAGCTTAAGAGTGTAAACAATTCATATAGTTAATTTAGCAGCACCCTGTAAGTATGTAGTGACACAAATCGGAATCAAAGGGACGCAAATCGGATTGACCAATATTATTTTTAAAATAATTTGAAGGAAATTAAATGTAGTGTTTTAAGTTCTTTTAAATTGACACATAAATTAATATTCACCAGCTCAAGAATGACAGCGCCAACAAATTTAGCACTAGTGAATTGCAAAACACGCGATTTGCGTTATGTATATTCTCTACGTACAATCGATTTATTTCTATGCAAAGAAAAGATTATTTTAATTGATCTTTTGAATAGGAATTTATGATTAGTTCAGAAGCTCTGTATAAGGTCTGTGTGTGTTTTGTTATACTATTTTTGTTTGGGCCATTTAATATTTCATGTGCCCATAAGCATTTTAATAAAGTTAAAGGAACTCTGTTGAAAGCATCATTATATAAACTTGAAAAGTCCAATACAAATATTCGATTAAAGTATTCGTATTAATCAGTTTCTTCGTCAAATCAATCAAACTGTTTATTCATCAATCTCTTGGTTTCATAAGTCTATTATTGTATTTATTTGATTTAATACAAGAAAAAAAAACAAATTAAAAACTTTATTGGGTTTATTTGTTTATATTTCAGAAATGCCTAAAGTGTAATCGTCTTTGTTGAAAGAAATGAAAGGCGATAAGAGCAACAACGAAAAATTATAGAGTCTAAAGTGTAAATCGACAAAAGGACAGGCAGACAAATCAACATTTAAATGTAAGTATCATCCTACAGATAGTTTACCAAATGTGGATACATATTGATGCACTCGAATTGAAATTGTTGTCTATCATATTTAATGTTAATTTTAAACCGCAGCTCATTATATTTATTGTGGTCAAAGCATAAATGAAAAAAATAGTTAAAGAGAAATACAATTAACTACCTTAACTGGGTCACAATTTTGACGCACTTATCAGCTATTGAAAATCACTGTGTGAGTGAATGTGTGTACGTATAGATGTGTGTGCCTCGGTATAGCATACATAAGTGCATTTTATAAAGTGTTTTCCGGTCGTATCTTCATTTATAAAAAAAAAAAAAAAAAAAAAAAAAACGAAAAAACCTCAAAAGGCAAATGAACCATTACACGTAGTAGTGCATGAGCATTTAAATTATATTTATTCACCACCTTCCTTTCCCTCATACGAGTAGTAATGGAAAAGTTGGGAAAATAGTACAAAGCTTAAAGAGAACAGCATCTACGTAAACCACTCAAGCGTATTTTAGTAGATTATTAGCACAATTATCTTAAAAGTATTTAGTAACAATTGGCGAAGATAGGCAAGATTCGTTTGTTGCAAGGCATATCTTTGCACGCGATATGATGATTGTTCTATTTCGTTTTAACTAACACAAAAACAAACAGCAAAAAAAATTTTTTAATAAAATTCTATTTTTAAAAACATCTTTTTTTTTTCTTGGACTAGTGCTGAAGAGATGTCCTCTATATATGGAATGCATGCACCGGAGTTAGTCGCCAGGGGTAGGTTAATGCAGATCCAGGTGATGCAGTGATAAAAGAATAGTAAGGTGTTGATTCAATGGCAACTTTGCAGTTGCGTATTTCTTCATTTTTTTAGAATTTCTAAAGCAGAGTTGCTGTGTTATGTTGATGCATTTATTTAGTCCCCGTCCATATTGTGAAGCATATGCTGCAAAAGTTTTTTGAATTCTCTTTTGAAAGTGCAGCAGTGTCCATACATGAAACTTTTGCTTCATGTTTAATATTTTTTATTCCTCCCTTCTATCTTCTTTTTTTAATTTTTTTTGACATTTCTCAATACCGAATGTAAATATAAAATAACTACCCTGTGATAGAAGGTGTGAATATTTTTTTTTGGACACACATTTGAAGCACAAGGTATAATTTGAAGCAAAATGGACGCTAAGAAGAAAAATTATATAATAATTTTTATATAATTTTATATTTTTTTTTTTAATTTTTGATTATATTTCACAAAAAATTAACAATAAAACAGGGTAGCTATTATTATGATAGAAGTTAACAGTATACCAAACGAGGGTGGCGATGGCACGATGGATGGTAGTCTGCACGTTGACTACACAACCAACTGGTTCAACCCCAGTTTCAGACAAAAAAAAAAAAAAAAAAAATTTTAAATAAAAATAAACATCTCGCATTTTTCTGATGTGCATTAGTGTGTTTTTGTGTGTCAGTTGTTGTCGGAAGGTTTCAGTGGCGAAGGCATAGTCACTGCTTGCTCACTGAACAATACCGGCTTCAGCTGATAGCAATCCACAATCACATCAGAACGCCCTCCTTCGTCGGTATTGTGTAGCACCGGCGAAGTAAAATAATAATAAAAAAAGCTACTAAAGCAAAGCTTTAGCACTGCTACGAGTATAAAAACAAAAGAACGTGCGAAAGCAGAGCTGCAAAATACTTAATTAAGCTTCACCTCCTGTCGTTTCTTCTACTATCCCTTTCCTATAGTTCCCAGCACAATGCTTCGCATGTGTAGGAGTCATCTCCTGAGTGCTGGTCCTAGATAAAAAAAAAAAAAAAAAAAAAAAAATTAAATGAAACGTCAAATACACCTCATCTCAAAAGATGCAAATAAGAAATTCAACAAAAACTGCATGTACATGAAACAGCGTACATACTTCCACTCCTCTTCCCCTTCTCATCAACAAACTCAAAAGTTTTGCAGCATATGCTTCACAATATGGACGGGGACTTATTATTTTACTTCGATGCCGGCGTTACTGTTCTAGAACAAAAAATGGTTTTATATCGGGCCTATTAATTTTCTGGATCGTACAATATCTGTGGATTTGTGACAAAATCAACTTAAGCGAAATTTTAAAATGTTTCAGCAAAGCGAAATACATAAATATTTAGTGGTTTTTGTTTCTTCCTCTTTTACGTTCTGGATTGCGTTTTAAAAAATTTAGAAATTTCGTATAACTAACTACCTTTTGCGTAATTTAAATTACATTCTATTAAAATCTCTTTTAAAATCAAGCCTACAAATTGAATCAACAAGAAGCACAGATAGGGTGATTTGTTTTTGTGTGATATCTCAAAAACTAAAATTCATAGAAAGGCGCTGATTTAGTGTAAACAAAGCGTGTTGTCAAGTTTCTTCTTTTAATTAAAATACTAGGAAATTTTTTTATCCTGACTTATGATCTTTTGTCAAAAATACACAGATATGTAACTCCGTGGGTCTGTTGCAGTGATAAATTTTCAAACACTCACAAACACCAAATAGGAAAAAAATTTAAATTTTAAATTTTTTTTCTCGCGTCATTGTGCCAGCGTATCGCAATTCTATGTTAAATATATTGACTGCTTTCAGATTGGGCAATTTTTCTTGCAGCAAGTTTCTTCAATTCTCTGTTAAAACTGTCGGAGTGTTTTGACACAGCCGGTCAGCTGCGGCAAAAAAAAATACATCAAAGAATGAAAATAAAATAACGAAATAAAATTTAAGTAACTTTTCGGTACAAGTAATTCTTTACTCTCTTTTTTCTTATTCGCCGCTCCACAACAAATTTAAATTTACAGATAATCGTACTACACATTACAGAGGGAACCCATTTTTCGGCCGCACAGTGGATAAAGTCCCTGTAGAGCTCTTTCCTGTCACCTTTGACGTGGGAAGGTTTAAATCAAATGTCCATAAACACTGTTCCCTATATCCTCCTTCTTATAACCTCATTTACTAGTTCCAGCACAATGAATGGCATGTGTAGGGGTCACGCCCTTAACACTGGTCCAAAATTAAAAAAAAAAAGTTGCCCAACATCTAAATTAGCAGTTATTTTGTGGCTACTATAACTTCTGGCAATGCAGCTGCGCATTCAGCTTTCTTCGCTTTTAAATAAACAGGATAATTGCAGAATACTATAATTTTGTTTTTCAATTCATACACGAAACTTACAACTCGTGTTCTTTTATCAGCTGCCAAGTATTTGGCAGCACTATTCACACATCTATTGTGCCACATAAACACTCAAGCCTTGGAAAGTGTTATTTTACACATGTAAATAAGAGTATCAATCCAATTACACAATTGTAATTTTTTGTTTTGTTTCATTTTTATTGCTTGTCGTTATGTTATAAGCAATTACTTCATTTAATTATGTAAACAAAATTACCAAGTTTTTGCGGTTTTTATAAGCAGACTAAGAGAGGTTTTTCCTTAACGTGAAAATTTCAAGCTGGGAAATTCAGTTCAGTGATAATGTGAACTAATTGAATGGCTGTAGCTGTCTTCGAGTGTTTGAAATCAAATGAAATGATATACTTTCAAGTGTTAAGTAGGTCGACGTTTAATTATGTACATACTTATCGTCATATTAAATGCAAAAGGCTCTGCGATAAAAAAATTCAAATGCAATTTGCCATTGATTGTGGTATCAAAACCTACACATACGAGTCTGCAAAATTGTATATCCCTACAATTGAAAAAAATATTCTCATCCTCATATTTCTAAATGCTATAAAAGCAAGTGCAGCTATTTTTTGGTTCTCTTGTAACATTATTTCAATGCAACTTACGCCTTTTTTTATTTCATATGCCGATATATGTGATAAGCAGTTTTTTATAACTGTTGCGTGTAGAATATGTATGACTTACATATAAATTTTAACAATTAATGGTGATTTGTTAGAAATAAAAATAATAAAAACAACATTTAAAAAATTAAACAAGAAACTATCAACTCGATAGTTTGTAATAGATGGAAAAACACAGACAAATTTTCTTTATTATATTAAAAACTGTCGAAACATAATATCTAAAGAAGCTTAAATTTCTATTAAATTATGTTAGCGATTTATTAAAATAAAGTTTCGGGGGAAGAAACGAAGAATTATTTATATTCCAATTTAAAACAAACAAAAATATTTTTTCAACAATTGACCAATTGCCAAGCTTACAAAGTTTGAGTAAATGGATTCCCCAAAAATTGTTTGACAGTTCATTTGCGAAAAGAAAAGAAATGTACATATATTGTTCACAGTTTGCGAGACTTTTGAACAAAACACACATGAAGATTTTTAACATTGCAATAAGTTAAGTTATGTAGGCAGGTCGCCGATGAAAATAAAGTGGAGAGTAGATGATAGGATAGAATAGAATAGGTCAGGAAGAGATGCATCACTGGACGGGGATGCGATGGAGTGGCAAGAGTCCAGTAGAAATCGAAGAAACCGACGGTCCGACGAATGCGGCGGTGCTAGCACGACAACCAGCCGCTGCTACCAATAAACGCGCTCAGCTCCCTGAGCCCCATCTTCCAGAGCTCCGCTAGGCTGCCGATCAATGCAGCCACCAGAACGCGGAGGCGCAGGTCCCCGATTGCAGGACACTCGCAGGGGAAGTGAGCGACACTCTCCTCCTCCTCCTTCTCCTCCTCCTTCTCCTCCTCATCGTTGCACCCAGAGCAGAAGTCAGACCCATGCGTCTTGCATGAATCCCAATAGACCAGTGTCATCGTGGCGGTAAGAGTACGCAGCCGCAGCCGCAGCCTCGGAAACGCCAGTTGTATTTATCATTAAGAAGAATTTTATATCTGGTATTAGTTGTTAAATGTTTGAAAGATTTTTACAAAATTCATCAAAAAAATTTTATATTCCCAGACCTGGGGCATCAACATAACTATTTCAAAACAGCGTTTAAAAACTTCTGATATGTGGAGTTGCTTTGTCTACTACTTTTGCTACTGCTACTTAAAATACAAGGAAGTTGACATGTTCGATCATTCTTATGTTTGACTGACTACAACTTTTGATAAATTCCGAAGTTAAAGCATTAAAGACATTGTGTGTTTCTTCTACAACTTCTTCAAAAGTTATACGCAAAAGAAAAATAAGAATTGAAACTAATAAAAAGCAGTTACTTAGATCATATATTGGACTGGTAACCGAAGATTGCATTTCTTTCAACATTTTAAATGCACCTAATAAAGTCTACAACAACTACGACTTCTTGAATTTTTCGTTTTTTTTGTTGTACTTCACGCTGTTTCAAAAACATATAAAATTCAAATAATATCAGAGAGATGACCCCCATTTCCATCGATTGGGCTCTTAAACAAAAAAGTTATAAAAATTTTTATACTCATGCGTGACTCTTGTCCACCCTGTATAATAAATAATTGCGTACCTGATAACGGTGATAAAAAAGTTACCATTTCTTTAAAATATTGAAAAGTGTTACAAAAACCTAAATTTCAATTTATTATTCAATTAAAGCAAAAGAGAATACGAAAATAACATGAAAAAAAATTATATTAATGTCTGGAGATGAGAATAAATTCAAAAGAACATTGAGACAAAAATTGCGCAAATAAAATAACCTTTGCCATGCTAGACTTCATAAATAAAAAAAAATTCCGAAAAGCAATTTTTCATATGCATATTTATTTCAACAAAAAAAATGCTTTCGCATTTAGACAAAGAGACATTTAAAATAAAAATATTTTCAAATATCAAACAAATAAAAAACGTCATAACAAAATCTATTTAATTTAAATTTGCATTTATATATTTAAATATATGTATGTATGTAAATTTAAAATGTTAAAACCCTCGCTAAATATGAATTTTTTTTTTACGCGCTTGGAAATGAATTGTCAGAGACTGTTTGGAAAAAGATTGTTTTTCTTAAATTTTTCTTTCAAAAATAAAGTGTAAATGAATAGTTATTATTTATTATTTAATTTTTAAGAGAAATGCAAAAAAGTTGTTGAACTTTTTTATTTCATAGGATTAACGATCTTTACAGAAAATAAAAAAAAATAAAAATTCACGCTGTTTAATATTATTGAATGAATAAAATAATAAATTTCATAAAAGCAAAAGTCTACATACGATACATTGTAAAAACTTTGGTCTGATTTAGAAAATATTTAATGGATTGTATGGGCTTTTTTTGCACCTTAAACTTCGTTAAGCCATTTAAGCATCGAAAAAAATAGATTTCTTGTTATTTCGGGGGAAATATTTCCATTTCGTCTTTTAAAATCATTTTCAATTGAGAAGTGGACGAAGCCCTTCTATATCCAAGTATCTGTTTTAAAAGAGTTCATAAATGTGTCCTGTTAAATACTACAAGTAAGAATTTTCAAAAATTTTACTTTACATACTATAAAATAATGAGCAGATTAAATGAAATTTCGAAATCGTATGTAGAGTTTTGTGACTAAGTGTATAACAAATCTTAAATATACATACATTCTTATATACATACATACATATCCTTGGTCTCAAGTAGAAAGGCCGTAACTAACATACATAACTGAAACTATAGAAGCAAAGGAAAGCACAGAACAGAGATTGTTGTTATTACAATGCAATTATGAAAAGCAATTCTATAAGCATTTGTAAAACAGTTATGTTTGCGACCATTGCACTAAATCTTCGTGATAAGGTGTTTTTGTGTGAATGAATGAATAAGAATCACTAGCAAAGTCAAATTAAAAAAAAAAAACATTGCGTTTCTCCATAACACCTCAACAGAAAGGTATGCAGGTTATCAACCAACAAAATAATTAATTTGCATTTACGCAAAAGATTCACTGAAGTATTTGCAACCAATTGCATAGAGATTTTTGCTTATTTAAACTTGTATGACGTAGATTCAGTTCTCACAAATATTTTGCAAAAGCAATCATTCTCAAAGTATCTGTCGTTTTTATTAATACAAAAATTTAACTGGAGGTCTTCATAGCACGACTTTCTTGAAATTTTCAATTTTCATATTTATTTTGTCACACAAAGTTATCGACACTTTGCAAAGTAGTAGATAGATGATCAACAATTGAACATTTTGCTTGCAATAATTTTTATTTTGTTTTTGTTTTAATAATGATTAATAAAAAATATTACTCATCATCTTTATTCTCCAATTTTTAATTCTTATTTTTTTTTGGCAGTCAGTTCAGTTCATAACAAAAATAAGTTCAAAGAGGAAATTAAAATTGTCAAAACTTGTCTGTACAATAATTATTCGTATTTATTATTGCGCTGAAATTCATTTAAGAAAAATATATATACGCTAAACAAAAAACACAACTTTAAATAGAAAATTAAATTGTCAAGAAAAAATGTGAAAGTTTGTTTCTATTGAAAATTGTTCAAATGCCTTTTGTGTGTGTGTGTGTGCTTAGAATTTATAATCTTTAGATGATTTTAAGTATGTATTTGATAATTTTGATTGTGTACCTTGGGGTCCATTAAGACATTCCAATTCAATTGTATAATCCCAGCAATCTAAACTATTCAATTTGGAAAGTGAAGTCAAATTGTTTAGATGGTTGCCATTTGCGGTCATTAAAGATGATGGCACTCGCTTAACATATGAACCATTTGTCAACTCCCAAGGACGTCTCAGGTCATTTGGCAATTCACCATCCACTTGATCGCAACAACCTTCAATGTCCTCTTCATTAATAATGCCAAAAACATCGGCCACACTAGAACGTCCATTCGTAGTGTGTTGGTAGTCAGGGCAGGTGGTGTTATTACTATTGCTATTGCTATTGCTGTCGCTGGTTCCGTTCTGTGTGTGATGACCATTAACTAAGGTGCTGGCACCTGTTGGCAAAGATGGTGAGCCACGTTCGTTCACTTTCGCTGTAGCTGCCACATTTGGCGTTGATGGCTGACAATTATTATTGCCATTATTTGAGTTGGTGTGGTTCGTACTGGTGTTGCTGCAGCTGTTATGACCATTTATAGTTCTGAAGTCGTTGCTGCCATTTATGGCAATTGTACTTTTAGCCAGATATGCCAGCGAACAAAATGGTTTACTTGTTTTACCATTTCCTCTGGCCGTGGCATTTAAAGCATTTTTGCTAGATTCTTCAATCTTCATATCATTCATTTTGCAATTGACTTTATATTAAACGTTCTTATAAAAATAAATAAAAATTTATTTAATGATTTCGTTACATGTTCCTTGTAAATTCTCAAAAATTTTCAGCAGATTTATTTGGCAAATGATAAAAATTTTATAAAATAAATAATTGCACAAATTATTACTTCGTCCTTTCACTTTTATTCCAAAACTTAACTTTTGAATATTATTTTTCTTTTATAGTTTTATAGTCACAATAGTTTAGTGAAAATTTAGCACGTTTTTAATTACTTCATAAGTATTTTAATAAAAAAAAAAGTCTATTCACTTAGTAAAGTTTTTCAAAGGCAACTTTTTTTTAATAGTATTTCATTCCTTGTTTATCACTTTTTTCAGTTAATCACAATTTCCTGACCTTATTTATTGCAATTTTCAAATAGTTTATTTCCTTATTATAACGTCTTTATTGCTGACTCTGTGCTATTTTATTTCTTTTCCAATTTTTTAAAACAATTAAGAAAATTACACGAATAGCATAAGTCCTGGCCTGGCATGAATAATGTTGAATAACTAGAACCTGCATACCACAGCATACAAAAATATGCCTGATTATACACACGAGCAGTAAACATGTAGAGTGAGTGCAATCTTGTAAATATATATGATTAACAATACAAGTTTCTTTGCAAGCTGGCCAAGTGGCAAGCAGCTACAACTGCAATAGTTGCTGGCAACAAGAACCAGAATTTTTCCAATAATTTAATGTAGTCTTTACTTTTGTTGTTCTTGTTACTTTTGTTGCTACGACTGTTCTTAAAGTCAATGTACTGAATTTGCCTTGAAAATCAACAGAATCACGACCGTTTCTGCTAGTGAGATAGATAAACAAGACAAGACGAAAAGCCAAGAATCTATAGCATTTAAAGTCTATTTTTTTTTCTTTTGTTTTTTAAGTAGAAATTGTGCTGGGATTATCATTAGCAAATGGCCAGGAATATGCATGTTATGAAAAACTACAATTGTTATACATAAAACACACTTCTTTTATAAAATTAAATAAAACCTCAAATACATTCACCAGTCATCTGTTGAGGTGTTCTTCTATTTTTTATTTGAAATTCTTTTCAACTGTCGCGCAGGCGCTCAAGAATGTTTCAAGTTATTTTATTGTGGGCTGAGTCACACTCTGTACACCAGAACACTTTGCCAACAATACGTTAAGCCACTATTATTTCTCTTGCTGCCATTTCCATTGGTTTCTTTTCTATTTCATTTATCAAAGAAACCAGAATTATTATTTCTTATTTTTTTTCAACTCATTTTTTTTTTAAAGATTTAGTCATTTATGCAGGAGAGCAGGAGGCATCATTGCTTCTTTTTTTTTACATTCAACAAATATTTTGAAAACTCCAGTTTATAGTGAATATGAAAAACGAAAAATATAAAGAATCAAATCAAACGATCATTTGCAACATAACAAGACGAAACCGCAAAGCGAAAAACTTTTTTAACCCCAAGTAACCATTAACACGTTCGAGTAGCGTTCAGTTACACATCCAAAAAACGACTGAATCCATGACTATAAAAACTTCAGTGCCTTGATTAGATTGCTCCACTCTCGCGCACACAGATCCACATACACAAACCCAAACACACACAACATGTTGGATTAATTTGTGTTTTTGTTTTATTTTGTTTTCAAATTCAACCGTCAATTGTTGTTTTTGGTGTATCTTTAACGAATGCCACGTTATTCAGCGAGTACGAGTTTGAATTATTATTGATACTCAATGATTCTCTCTATTGGCAACAACAACAGCAACCGCAGCATTAACACACTCCAACGAGCAAAGTAATGGAGCAAATATACCTTTGCAATGTATTAATACGATCCACAATTTAATTATTTATATGAAATAAAATAAAAACCTATTTCTAACAATTACAATGCAAACGACAGGCGACAGGTAAATTTATAACTAATTGCTAATGAATGTCGACATCAATCCTGAGCTATTGCTTTACTCAGTAATTAATATTCCTTGTGATATTAGAAACCATAAATGATGTCTTTAGACTTCGCTTTTAGTTGTCATCGAGCTAACAATCAATATTGAAGTATACTTTTAGAGTTTCGAAAGTATTTGTAATTTTTCAGGAAAAATGTTTGAAAGTCATAAAGAAACACCATGGTGTGGTAAGGCTGCCTAAAAATTGTTAGTTATTTTTATGTAACCGTTATCCATAGGTGGATATCGAAGGGTGGATAAAGACAATGCAGTTGTAATCAAAATATTTTTATTACAACCAGAAACCAGATTACGTCACAGTTCTTGAACGTGCGTATGTCAAGCGATTACCTGTGTATTTCAAACGGAACAACTTGAACTAAAGATTTTTTTAATGGTGCAATAGCGGAATTTATTTTGGATTTGGAGTGGTTTCATGAGGCGACTATGTCATCCTCGGGTGTGAATAGCTTATAGCATCACAATGGGCCTAATCTCGCGGTAAGTGGCGCGTTCTCCTTAGAGAGGAGTCCACCAACTAACATAACCTGTTTTGTGATTGTCCAAGAGCAAAAGAGAATTTTGTTTTAATATTTAATCATGAAATATATTCAAGCCGGCAGACTACCGACTTCAATATGTTAAAATAAAACACACAAGTTTATATGAGAACAATTATTTGGACGAGAAAAAAGAAATATGAAGAAAATGAGAGCATAAAAATATTTTATTTTGTAAATGAGAAAAGACCACCACAAACGAAACTGTAAGTACGTTAATAATCAAAAAGTTCCGAACAAATAAGTTGACTTGTTTTAAGTAATGTTATTTTTAGAAATGTAAAATATTTTAATGTAAAAATACCGAAAGGTATGTGTACAACCAGCGTTACCATATATTTTTTAAGAAAAAGTTTTTATTTAAAAAAAAAACTTAATTTTTCAACAAAAGTGTCCAAATAATTTAAAAAAAAAGCACAAAGATATATATTTTGAATTCATTTTTATTCAAAATAAGAAAGAAAAAAAAGTTGAACAACAACAACAAACTTATTATTCCCACGATTTTTAGCAGAGCCCCATTTCTTTAGCTTTTGTTGGACCCTCCGATATGTCTGTACCGTATTCCAATCTATTTTCTCCACTTGTATTGCTGCTTAAAACTAATAACACCAAAAACTAAAAAAACCCTTTTGGCATTTCAAAATCCTTGAAAAATAAGGAAAAACTTGAGAAATGGTAACGCTGTGTACAACAGGCACCTATCAGTTTTCAACTGCTCACGTTGTAACTGTCATTTTTAAACTTATTCAGAAGACTGCAACGAATGCAGTAAAAAATACTTGTAATCGCTGTGACTTGTAGTCTGCTGTCTTGGATGTGTTTGTTGCAACAAAACTATGTGCTGGTTATCCATACGATGTTTTCTGTGTATTTTTACACCTGTATTTCATTGTATTAGGTGGCATATTCGTTGCATTTTTTTGTGAAATATTGCTCTTAGGTTCCAAACTCATGCTCCAATGTTTTACTCGCCAGACTTTACTACAGATCGTCGTATTGAGGGGAGCAAAAAACCATCAAATTTATTCTTTTGAGATTTTTCTCACACTTTAAATTGTGGATATTTTTTTTTTCATTTCTTAATGGTTGCGTTAATGCGGAATGTTTTTATTTGTTTTGTTTTGTTTGAAATAAAGTGGTTTGTTATCATTATTATTGTTGTTATTAGTTGTGTTTTCTTTTGTTTTTGTTAAGGGAGAGGTAGCAAGTAGTGGTAGCGGCAGTTTATTTAATATTTAGTTTTTTTCCTTCCTCAAGTAAAAATATTAGAAAAGAAATCTATTGTTGATCTTACGGTATATTGAAATTGTACTCAGAGATACTGGTCTCGTAATGTATGTAAATATTTATACTCTTAATGAAAGGTTTTTCTTTTGTATTTTTTTCTTTTTTTGCAAATGTTATTAAACAAACAGGAATGTTTATGTTTTCGCACCTGTGATATGGCCGCTATTAGATTTTAAAAGATGGCTATAATTACATGGTGCAGATTTATTACGTTACACAATAATTTCATTCATAAAAACATCATAAGAATAAATGATGGTTATAAGAGGAGCAGAATATAGACATTTCCATGTTTGATGATCTCAGTTATATTCATATGTATGTTATTTAAATTAAAAGCATGTTTGTATTTTTTTTTTTTATCTTGGACCAGTGCTCAGGGGCTATACCCTACATATGCAATGCATTGCACTGGAACTAGAGAGATGGATAGGGAAGAAATAGACAGGTGGTGAAAGTGGTAGGAAGATAGAGCTTAATTCTTGCACAACTCTGCAGTTGCGTGTAAATTATAAAGCAAAGTTGCGGCGTCTCTGATGTTTTTTGACGCATTATTTTTAAACTAATGGAGCCATTTTATTTATTATTTTACTTCGCCGACGTTTTATTGCTCAAATACCAACGAAGGAGGGTGCTGTAGCACAGAAAACTCAGAAAAAACTTTTTTCTGATTTGACGATTGATTGATTTGGTTTGAATCGAACCTGGGTCTTTCTAGTTGCAGAGCCAACACGCTGACTACTCGCCATCAGCACCCCCTATCTATGTATGTATATACCGGGTGTTTATTTTTAGCTGCAAGGGAACTTAGAATGAAATTATATGACAAAAATATTGTTGGAATAAAATCTTTTTTTGTATAATCTGGTAGATAAATTCATGGCACTTATTTTGGATTATGATTACCAGCATATATCCGCCGCGAATACAAGTTACATGGTCCATCGAATTTTTCCTATAAATCTGACCGTGTGGCGTCAATGGCGGCTTGAATATTGGCCTCCAATGCTTCCACAGTTGCTTGTTTGTCGGCATAAACCAACGGCTAAACATTGGGCCAGCGAAGAGTATCTCTTCTGTAAATAAAGTTGTCACCAATTTCATTTTGCAAAAAATCGATTGTTAAGTGCGCTGTATGGCAAACTTGCAACCAAAAAAAGAAGGCTTTTGAACGTTTTTGGTTTATAGCATTGCTTCTGCGCCTCCTTTACGCAAATGATTTCATTTACACAAATTCTGCCATGGCAGAAATAGTGGTCACACGCATTTCTTTACTTATTTATATAGTTCAACTGCAACAGAAAAAACATAATTTTTAAAGCTAAAATAATCAATCACAGCGGCAGAGTCAACGAAACCACAAGCAAAGTAAAGAAAAATGCAAATGACTAACAATTTAAAATACGTGCGTTTATGCCTCAAAAATATAACATTTTAGCACTTGCGTAAGATGATCGATCGGGTCATATGCTAAAGCTGACTGTTTCCATACATACATTATGTAACAATGCCTTTGAGAAATGGCTGCAACGACAACACAGATAATGGTAGCAATGCTGGTATTGGGAGATGAGAAAAAGGGAAACTGTTGGCTGAGTAGTTAGCGCGTTGACGCTACAACCATATGATCGAGGGTTCAATCTCCTGTTAGGTCAAACATTTTTTATGTTTGCATGCTTTAGACATTAAGAAAATGCACAACTGCAGCGTTGTCCTAAGTTAATCCCTATTCCGCATCACTCCGCCACCTGCCTCTTCGCCATACTATTATTTTCCAAATACTTCCGGTGCTATGCATTGCATACGTACTGCATATCCCCTAAGGTATTCTCCCAGCAAAAATACATACAGGATGAAGCAAAATGAAAGAAGGTGTTTGAGTTCAAAGAGGCATTGTGGCCCTCACAGTGTACGCTGTGACTCCATCATCCTGTTGGAACCATACTTGCGGATGATTTACCTTGGCTGGCCTTAAAAAATTTTCCAACATTGTCCGAAATCTAACACCAGTGATGGAAACGGCGACACCGTGTTAATTTTCAAAACAATATGGGCCTATTATCGTTTCCGATGAAATACCTTATGGAAATAAATACCCGATGAAATAAATTATTAATAATATCAGAATTTTCTTCTGAAATAAATTTCAACGATTTCGGCACGTTGTTCAATTGAGTTCTGTTTCGTTTTAAATTCTCCTAGTCTTCTTTACAAAATACTGAAAAAAAAAAAACAAAAAATTATAAAGAATTCAAACTGGCTCGGTTATAAATGGATAATTGCCTTAATTAGGAGGCACAGACACTCTAGATATAATTTGGTTAGAATGGAAATTTTTTATACAAATAATACGTATTTGCACACTGGGCATGGCGATGAAATGACATCATATATTATTTGCAAAGATCCACGGACACATATACTTTGCCTAAAGCAAATGCTAACGCTTACTAAACAGCAAAACGCCCAGGCCTAATATGGCTTTTTCTGCAATTAAAAAACTGAAAACTGATGGTCGCGATGAATGCAGGAGTGTGCACTTTGACTACAAAATCAAAAAGTATTCGGTTCGACGTCAGTTTTTTGTGTCAGTTTTGTCGGAAGGTTTTAGTGGTCACTAAACAGTACCGATTTCAGCTGTAACCAAACTACAGCCATATCGTCGGTATTGTGGAGGACCACCGAAGTAAAATAATTACTAAAAATGGCTACAGAATGAACCTTCAAAATTTAATACGCTTCCTTGACATCAGAGACGTTACAATACTGCTGTGAAAAACAAATAACGTGCAAAAAACAGAGTTGTACGACAGTGAAGTTTCACCTCCTATCATTTCTCTTACTATCCCTTTCATCTCTAGTTCCAGCACAATGCATCGCATGTGTAGGGGATATATCCTGAGTGCTGGTCCAAGATAAAAAAAAAAGTAAGAATAAAAAAAAATGTGAGAAATAAATAATAATTAAAAAACTTTTCATAAAAAAGACCATCGCTCATAAATAAAGATAATTAAAAAATTATTACTTTTGTAAAAAACTTTGCCTACGGTAATTTAATTTAAAAGGGGGTGCTGATGGCGAGTAGTCAGCGTGTTGGCTCTGCAACTAGAAAGACCCAGGTTCGATTCCCAGCCGGGTCAAATCAGAAAAAAAATTTTTCTGAGTTTTCTGTACTACAGCACTCTCCTTCGTCGGTATTTGAGCAATAAAACGTCGGCGAAGTAAAATAATAAATAATGGCTCCATTAGCTTAAAAATAATGCGTCAAAAAACATCAAAGACGCCGCAACTTTGCTTTATAATTTACACGCAACTGCAGAGTTGTGCAAGAATTAAGCTCTATCTTCCTACCACTTTCACCACCTGTCTATTTCTTCCCTATCCTTCTCTCTAGTTCCAGTGCAATGCATTGCATATGTAGGGTATAGCCCCTGAGCACTGGTCCAAGATAAAAAAAAAAAAAAAAAAAAAAGCAGTAATTTTTTGGGCTCTACAGAAATCCAAATTAAATAGTTAACATCACTGTATGCTACTATATTGCGTATAAGGACAACTGTAGGAGATAAAGCAAATGCCGAACAAAATGTAGTCACAAACGCTAATGACAACAGCTGGTTTTTTTTTGTATTGAAAACAGTTAAAATTCGTACTTTACAAACTTTTGGGCGTTGTGCCTTGCAAGCTGCATTTTACACATAGATTTTATTGTAAATATTAAAAATAAAAATAGTTGTGTCTACATCACCTTTCATATTCCGGCTTGAGCTATTAAGTTATGAACTGGCCTTATGACTTACTGTACACCTGCATTTAAATTCCACAGCCATGGCATATTAATTTGCATATGACAATACTTATCCAACCGGTATTACAGAAAAATTGATAAAGTATGACATTTATGTGATCAAGTTATTTTGCCCCACCTTCAAGAATGCCATAATAGTCAATAATTGGACTTTAAGCATACCAAGTTCACAACCTTCTCAGATCTTTATTTAAGCTGTCTGCCATAAAATATACAAAAAAAAATATTCACTTTTATGCACATGGATTTGCAGTAGCATATTTGCACGTAAATATTTCCTTGGGCTAACAAACTTCTTTTGCTATCAATCAAATTACATTCGCTTCACAAAAGGCTTCACATAATATCCCTGGTATAAATGAACACTTAGTTATGTCCAACGAAGACTTCCTAAATTAATTAAGCAGCCAATAAAATGCACATACATAAATACAACGTTTGTGCTTATAAAAGTGCTTCAAAAATAAAATGAAAAAATATTTACATAGAAAAATACGAAGAAAAGAGAAAGAAAACAAAAGACTTAAGACATGCATACCAACACATAACTTTCAATTGCAATGAATTCTAAGGAAATAAAAAGTAAACAGTTTAAATTGAAAAGACAACAAAGACACAGTTACAACAACTGCAGCAAGCAGATAATACAGGTAACATAACATTGCGTATAATTGTAAAGTTTGTTGCAAATGCATTAAAAAGTTACGACTACAGCACATGGAAAAATTCCTTCAAAAAATAGAAGGTGCGAGTACAGAGAAAAAGAGAACAAACAGCTAAACCCAGCGAGGAGATATGCAGGCATGTCCGGAATGCTTGTAAAGTGAGGTAAACCCAGGTCACCGACATTCGTGTGGGTAACTTTTATTAAAATTTTGCAACAAAAAAAAAAGACACACAGCAATTATTATGCACCGTACACAGATGTGTGTTTCGTACTTTTATAGAAAGATAATCGCATGCGGGGGGGAATAGAGGGGCATACAAATTGTGTATTTTTTTTCCGAAATTCGTTGTGGTAAAAATGTTGTATTAATCTTAGTTTGACTCAAAGTGCAGAAGCGGATGAAAAAAGAACACAATTGTGCAGACAATTGTTAGAGATTATCCGAAACGAAAATTTATTTCTTTTGATGAGCTCAATCAGCCGCGCAACCGCAAGTTGAGCTTATTAGTATCTCAAATTTGGAAATTAAATATTTCGGAGTATAGCAAGGCTGTGCTAGTAGCTGGCAACACAGATGAAATGGTTTAAAAACTAATGTTCGGCTGCTCGAGGGTAACAAAATGGCGGACAATCTGGCAAAACGAGAGCCAAATTTGCTCATAATTGGCCCAGAGCCATTCTGAGGACTTGCAAAAAGCCACAGTATGAGATTCTTAGGAAGTGTGAAGAAGAGGAATTCACTGCTCACTGGCAAATAGTGGCGGCCAGTGCAAGACAAACGCTACCTGATCCCGAATAGGGCTTTCTCAAATAAGCAGCTTTCGCTGAATAGAGCGGACTTGAGCCTATTAACGGGGCACTTCACGGGCCATTGTGGCCTGAGGTACCACCTTATCAGCAATGTCTGTCGATTTAGTGAAAGTGACACTGAGAGATCTGAACACGTTCTTTGCGACTGTCCTGCGCTCGGCAGACAGAGGTTTCACCATCTGGGTGAAATTTTTGTGTCTCCACACAAGCTGTGTGAACACCAGACCCCAAAAAAAGTGCTTGTATTCCTTAAAGGCCTTAGGATGGGCCTCTAATATGAGAGACTTTACACAATAGATCTGTTTGGTCGCGGTGTTTCGGGACCAATAATAATAATAACTAACGTTCGTCTGCCTGCATACTTCTGGACATACTGTGGACGACAATACAGTAGAGGAATATTTATTGTTGACGTTTTATTCTCGACTACACATGGAGGCTTAGAACTACGAGGTGTGAGGCCAAAAGTAAAGTGGTTTTTAAAATTTCGCGGACAACGTACATTCGATTATCGATTTTTGTCCCTGTTGTTGTGTTGGTACACAGGTCCCGAACATATGTTCACAGTTTCAAGTGCACAGAAAAAATAATAATTAAATTTTTCCGATTTAAATCGTTGCTCAGAAAAAAAATTTTTTTTCACAATTAATAATTTAATTGAATCCACGTTTATGTTAATTGATTTTGGTGTTCTCTCAAGAAAGTGCCAGCAAAATGGTCAAACTTTAAAATTTATTTCAATTAAAACTGTTAATTGAATCTGCGTTTTTCGTGATAGCTTGAAATCTAATTATTATTTTAATTGAATCTTCGTATTTTTTAATTGAACATTTTTTTCTATGTGCATACCATACTTAGTTTGTTTTTGACAAATAAAAAAAAAGATTACTGGTGTTTTGTTGTTCACGGCGATTTTCTATTATTATAAAAAATGGAGGTAAAAATTTGCATGAAATTTGTGTGGAATATGCAATCAAGTGCTCTAAGTCACTTGTAATGTTAACAGTGTGGCTGGCGTACGGTGAGAGTCTGCTCTAAGTAAAAAAAAATGTTTACAAGAGGTACAAACAGTTCCAAGATGGCCGAGAAGATGCCGACGACGTACGTCGCTCTGGACGACCCAGCACATCAACAACAGTAGATAACGTCGCAGTTGTGAAGGATATTGGTTTTGAAAATTACCATAAGAGCAGTTGCTGAGGATGTTGGCATACCAGTCGGAATATCAGTTGGGCTTGAGATGTAAATCAGCGAAGTTTGTGTCGAAACTTCTGAATTTTGATCAGATTGTGAGAGATTTTTTAGCAAAAAGCAACACGACAATCGTGCCTGTAGGATTTGGTCTGCTGCTACTTTTTCCTGTTCCCAAAACTTCAACGGCCTATGCGAAACTGCATCGCTGGATAACCTCAATCCTATAACAAAAAGTGCTTTGAGGATTGGAAAAAGTGTTGGCACAAATGGCATTGTACATAAGCGGCATTACTTTGAAGGGGACAATAATGAACATGACCTGAATAAATAATTATTTTTTCTTAAAAATATAAAGTCACATTATTTTTTGAACACACCACGTATATCATTAGAAATTTGTAGATTTCCCCGAATACGATGTTGCTTTGTCTGTCAATAGAAGTTTCGCATCGGCTGTTGTTGTCCTAGCAGTTCCATAAGCTTGTGCCTTTTTTTCTTGGAGCGGCGACTAGTTCGAAAGGAATAGTATGGTGAAGAGATGTGTGATGAACAAGGTTGCAGCTTTTTATCCAGCCATAAATAACAATATAAATCTGAGTCATTCGGCGAAACTTTTTAGTCCAGCCGGCGTTTACATTTGAAAGCCGCCGCTACTAATAAATGGTATAAAAATAAAGTCTCTCTTTTATACCTTTACATTAAAATAAATTTTTATAACATAAAAGTAATAACAATCTATTTTTTTTTTAAGCTTTAAGGTTTTTTCTCTTTTTATTTATTATTTTTATATTTATTTTCGATATTTCGTTAACCTTCGGTTAACATCTTCAGGAAAATAGATTGTTAAAATAATAAAAAAGGTTAAAAAAAGTATTAAGATAAAAGTAATAAAGAAATAAAAATCACTGCATCTAAGTGGGCAAATTTTGTTTGTGTAACTCTTCTGCTTGGCAGCCACTTAACGTTTCTCTACTAGCCGCCGTCCAAAAAAAAAAAATTATTCAACTCACGTCACTGACAACAGCTGTTTTCGATTACATGTATTTATTTTTATAATTTTATGTGTCAAAAGAAATTGAAAATGGACCGTAATAAGATTTCGAGGAAAGTTCTTATTACTGCATTAAAAAGTCGATTTGTTTTAGTATTTTCATTTGTCATATTCATAAGTGTTTTTCTTTTCTACAAGCTGAATGAAGTTCTTGAAATAACAGCAGTACCATTTCTGCGTGCATTTCGTGTATTTTTTTGCATTTGCATCCCCCAATTATATTTTTTACGATGTCGTCAATACAACTTTAAATTATTTAGCAGATGAACTTACAGTGCAAATCTATAGTTTTCCACTCCGCTGTAGTTTTAATTAATTAAAGGTGTTGAACACAATAAAATTATTTTATTTCGTAGCAAAGGTGAACAGTTTTATGACATTTTATGTAATTCCATGGTAACTTATCTATTTATGACGTCACAAGAAATCATTTGTATAAATGAAGAATCCATCGACGATTTGCAATAAGCGACCGTTTAGTTAAGCATTTTCATTTATAAGTTGCTTTCGTCGTCCAAACGTTTTTCTAAAGGAAACGTAAACAACTTGACAACCTTTTGAAGAAAGAAAAAAAAGCAGAAATTACCACCAACCACTTGAAGGAACCATAAAAAATTGTACGAGTATGATTGCATTACGTGATAAGTCAAACGAAAGTAACGCCAGTTATTAAGACAACTTAGATAGATGGACACACAATATAATGCGTTGGTTAAGTGAATTTGTTTGTATTCATTTATACTTTTTTGCCGCTTCCTAGCGAATGCTTTTTAAAAGTTGCATTGCAGTGTAAAAACTGCAAGTGAATTACGGCAGCAGCTCAAAATGCTTTCTATACCCTTTTCTAAATTAGCAACAAGCAACAATCGAAATAAGTTATTAAGCAACGCTATTTTGTTTTTAAGTATTTTGTTTTTGCAGTTGTAGAGCTGCAGTTCCCTATCAAGACTGTAAAGAAAAAAATAACTAAACGGAGAAGTTCCCTAAAACCCCGCCCAACCGGTGAAACATTTGCTGCAGAAACTTTTTCACATTTTGTTTTGAAACTGCATTCGTGTTTATAGCGCAGCAAAAAAATAACTTGCAGAGCAGTGAAGAAGATCTTAATATTATGATCCGGAAGTAGGGCAAATGTGGATTATTTCCAATGCATTTTATATAGGGATGTCTTTGCGGGATGTTGTGTTTTTTCGCACCCTTTCAGGCTATCGCAAGCATTGTTCAAAATGTCAAAAAAAATTTGATTTGATTTGAAACTCCCTCTAGTTAGTTTCGATGCATCTGCAGAGGTGCTGATGGCGAGTAGTCAGCGTGTTGGCTCTGCAACCAGAAAGACCCAGGTTCGATTCCCCGCCGGGTCAAATCAGAAAAAAGTTTTTTCTGAGTTTTCTGTGCTACAGCACCCTCTTTTGTTGGTATTTGAGCAATAAAACATCGGCGAAGTAAAATAATAAATAAAATGGCTCCATTAGCTTAAAAAAATAATGCGTCAAAAAACATCAGAGACGCCGCAACTTTGCTTTATAATTTACACGCAACTGCAGAGTTGTGCAAGAATTAAGCTCTATCTTCCTACCACTTTCACCACCTGTCTATTTCTTCCCTATCGTTCTCTCTAGTTCCAGTGCAATGCATTGCATATGTAGAGTATAGCCACTGAGCACTGGTCCAAGATAAAAAAAAAAAAAAAAAAATATCTTGTTCAGAGGCCCATAAATCGGAATGGGTGCCAATGGCTGGAGTAGTCTGCACGTTGACCACAAAACTAAAAATTTCTAAAAACTTCTCACATTTTCTCTGATGTTCATTTGTGTGGCTTTGTGTCAGTTGTTGTCGGAAAGTTTCAGTGACCAAGGCATAGTCACTGTCCACTGAGCAGTAACGGCTTCAGCTGCAACCAATCCACAGGCACATCAGAACGCCCTCCTTCGTCGGTATTATGTAGCACCGGCGAAGTAAAATAATTCTTTAAAAAAAATGGCTACTAAAACGAAGTTCGAAAATTTAAAGTGTCTCCTTGACATCAGAGGCGCTTCACCACTGCTATAACAACAAAACAATGTGCAAAAGCAGAGTTGTAAGATAGTGAAGCGTCACCACCTTTCATCTCTCCCACTATCCCTTTCTTATAGTTCCAGCATAATGCAACGCATGTGTAGGGGTCATCCCCTGAGTGACCACAGATTTTTTATTTAAGTTTGTTTTTCTTATTTTCCAGTTTTTCAGAGTTCTTTTTTTAAACTCGATTTAAGGTTACACTTTCTTTCAAAAATATATATATAGATTTTTATTCCTTTTCCCCGTTAAGACTCAAAAGTTATTATGGAACATGAGCAGTGCAAAAAATTCGGATATGGATCCTTTAGAAACTATCAATATGTCAATATTCTGTAAGAATGCCAACCATTTTTTTTTTTGCTGAAATCTCTGACAGTCTGCACGGGGTCTGGGTAACATGATAATGATGAAAACTTATAGAATTTTAAATATTTACATAGTAATCAAAAACACAGCTGTTCTGTTAATTTAAACATAGTCAGTGGTGGTCAGTGAAGAGTACCGGCTTCAGCTGATACTAATCCACAAGTAACATCAGAGCGCCATCCTGCGTCGGTATTGTGTAGCATTATCGGCGAAGTAAAATGAATAATAAAAATGGTTACTAAACAGAGTAGCATGCAATAATTGTCTGAGTGTACCTTCTCTTAAAACTGAAAAAAAACTGGCACTTTGGTTACGTTCCCTGATCACTACGTAAATGAAACCATATGCAGCGAGTGCAAACTATCAAGCAGAAAATAATAATAAACTTTTAGTTTGGCACGAATCTGCATAAATTCAAAATTAAAAATCTGTCATAACATCGAGTTATTCGTATTGAATACCTTGAAACTGTTAAACGTGGTATCCATTAACAGGCTCACCGGCGAAACGTTGAGATGAAACAACAATTTGACATACAGTCACTTGTTCAGTGAGAGACAAAAAATAGAAAAAAAAAACCAATACAAAACAAAAATACTATTTCATACTACCCGAAATTTAATACCTTTTATAAATGTACCAGTTATCGTACAAGATTAAAATACACCAGCCACTTTAACGCCTTCACAATTGAACACAAAGTTACAAACTCAAAAACAAAATTAAAATTGTTCGGGGTAGATGGACGCGTGAGTAAGAATTAGTTATTAACGTGAAAAACCGAATTAAACAATTACGGTGAGTCGATGGTAATTTGAAATTCAAGGGACCGAGGAAAAATTTCAAATAATCGAGAGTTAATATTAAAAAAAAGTTTGATTGAACGCAAAGCGCCTGGTAAAAGCATTGCGAAACTAAACCAAATGATTTAAACACATTTTTTGTTAAAATTGAAGCCAAACTTCAAATGATAAAACATCGGCGATCAAAACGAAGTTCCTATGTATAGAGCAATGAATGTAACGTAAAATAAATGATAACTTGAATTTTTTTTTTATTTTTTTTCATAAAACTAACACAATAAAATGATTTAACTTATCAGCCGTGTCACAGAGTTGAATTCCGTTCAGAAACGGAAATCAATCCGTATTTTGGCGTTTTAACAATTTTTTCGGAATGCAAAAAAAAAGAACGCTCGGGATCTGTAAGACCGAAAACAAATTCGAACGGAATCTGCGACACGCCTGCAAAGAGTATAGAACTGAAAAATTCAAATTATAGCATGTCGGCGATCAAATGCCATTAAAATAATTTAAAATTACCGCGCGAACGAAATTATATGAATATTTTTTTTAATTTATTGACTGTTTTTCTAAGAACCTAGAAATCATTTCATTTTAAGGAGTTTCAAATAAGCAAGAGTCTAATTTTTTGCGAAATTTTAAATATTTTTCTTTAAAGAACCTTACAAACGAACCTCAAACATAATATGAATTGTGGTATTTTTATTTTATTTGTATACATTCGATTTTTTATGTTCATAAAAAATGCAAAAGTTTCTTTGCAAGTTTGTCTACGAGTTATTCAAACATGTTTTGAATGTTCCAAAATAGTTTTGATGTTCTACTTCATTTCTCTTCTACTTCAGCCTTGTTCTATTTTAACATTGTTTTGTTGTACTTGTGTTCTCTTCTTCAATGTTTTGATCGTGGAACAAAAGAAATATTTTCGGAAGTTTGTGTTTTGCAATGAGCAAGTATATATATATATATATATATATATATATATATATATATATATATATAGGTTATGGGCCCAGACATACTATTTGGAAGTTGTTGAATTTTTATTGCAAGATTTAAAAAGAAAAAATGGCATCGTCGTCATTATATCAGATAGAAAAGCTAGATGAAAGGAATTACGAAACATGGAGTATTCATATGAGAAGTATCCTTATTCATTCTGGTTTTTGGAAGTATGCAAGTGGCGAAGAAGAAGCAGATTCAACCTGGAGTCGTGATAAAATTTTGGAGTGGAAGAGTAATGATGAAAAAACGCTCGCAACAATTTTATTAAGTGTTAAGTCTAACCAGTTGAACCATATTAAAAACATTAACAAATCTAAAGATGCCTGGATTAAACTTAAGGAAGTTTACAAGCCGAGTGGTCCGATGCAAAAGGTTAGCTTATATAAAAAGATGTTAAGTTTGAACATGAAAGACAGCAAAGATATGGCCGAATATTTAAACAGTTTTTGTGAAATTACGGAGAAATTAGCCGATGTTGGAATTAGTATTCAAGAAGAATTATTGGTAGTCATTTTATTGTCAAGTCTTCCGAGAGAGTTTGAAAACTTCGTTATTGCCATAGAAACGAGGGATTCTCTACCAGCGTTAGGAATGCTAAAGGTTAAACTTCTTGAAGAGTATGAACGTCGAAATCAACAAAACAAATCATCTACGATTGAACAAGCTTTTGGTGCAGCCAAAAGAGAAACAGGTTACAAGAAAGGTAATAATAATTTGAATGTTAAAAAGGGAAATTGCTTCATATGTGGTAAGAAAGGGCATTATGCAAATAGGTGCAACGAAAAACGTAATCAAGAAAAAACTTACTCTTTGATTGAAATGGCGAATTCTGAAAAAAGAGATACACAAACATCGACATGGTACATTGATAGCGGTGCTACAAGTCACATGTGTGCAAATCGAAATTTATTTTGTAAATTAGACAGATGCAGTGATAATATAATGTTGGCAAATAGAAAATCAATTGCTGCTGAAGGAATAGGAACAGTCAATCTGTTTATAAATAATAATAAAATTGTACTAAAAGATGTTTTATATTCCTCAGATCTGAATGGAAATTTTTTATCTGTCAATAAGGTCGTACAGTATGGTGGCAAAATCAAATTTAATAATAAGGGTGCAATATTTACTGATGCTTACGGTGAAATAGTTTTAAAAGCCCGTAAAGAAGAAAATTTGTTCCAATTTAAAATAAAAATACCGAACGAGAAATTATGTGTTGTACAATCCATTAATGAAACTTGGCATCGTCGATATGGACATTTGAACTATGAAAGCCTGTTTGAGTTGTCGAAGAAAAATATGGTGAATGGTATAAATTTGACGCAGAAACATCAAGATCCGTGCGAAATATGTATGGTTAGCAAAATTCATGCTATAAAATTCCCGAAGAAATCTGAAAGTAAATCTGGTGAGTTGTTAGATTTAATACACTCGGATGTTTGTGGTCCTATGAAAATAGATTCAGTTGGAGGTTCAAAGTATTTCCTCACATTCATAGATGACAAGTCAAGAAAAGTTTTTGTTTATTTTTTAAAATACAAAAGCGAGGTATTTGAAAAATTTAAAAATTTCAAAGAATTAGTAGAACGTCATACAAATCGTAAAATAAAATGTATTCGTAGTGATAATGGAGGAGAATATATTAATAAAGATTTTAATAATTATTTGGAGCAATGCGGAATTCAACGTCAGTTAACGGTACCTTATACGCCGCAACAGAATGGGGTAGCGGAAAGGTTTAATAGAACAATAGTAGAAATGGCTCGTTGTATGTTAGTCGATGCTGGTTTAAAACAAGATTTATGGGCTGAAGCTGTAGCAACAGCAGTTTATTTACGTAATAGATCTCCATCAAAAAGTCTCGATGGAAAAACGCCTTATGAAATATGGACGGGTCGTAAGCCATGTGTAAATCATTTTAAAATTTTTGGTACAAATGCAGTAGTTTTGAATAAAAGAAGAGGAAAATTTGAATCAAAAGGTGCAAATATGATGATGGTTGGTTATTCTAGAGTATCAAAAGCATATCGCTTATATGATAAGAAAACACGAGAAGTTATTGAAAGACGCAATGTTTTATTTAATGAATATAAATTACCCTGTAAAGAAATTAATGATAACATTCAAAATTTTATGGATTTCGAAGCGATTGTAAATAAGAAAGATGTCGATGAACAATTTGAGACAAATAATACCTCAAATCAAGAAGATTTAGAGTATAGCATTGTAAGATCAGTAAATAGCGATATTTCACTTGATGAGGTTGTAGAAACAAATGAAAAAGGTAAACGTGGGCCAGGTAGACCTAAAATTTTTAGTAATGGTAGGCCAGGTCGTCCAAGAAAAATATATCAACAACTGAATAATGCAGTGAAGGAGCAAGTTCCAAAAACTTTAGAAGAGGCATTATCCAGTCGTGAAAGTGAAAAATGGAGAGAAGCTATGAAAAAAGAAATGTCTTTGTTGGAACAAAAAGAGACATGGTCATTAGTTGATTTACCAGCAGGTCATAAAACTATTAAAAGTAAGTGGGTATACACTTTAAAGAAAAATAGTGAAGGTGAAATTGAAAGGTTTAAGGCAAGGTTGGTCGCCAAAGGCTGTAGTCAAAAATACGGCATAAATTACGAAGAAACTTTTTCCCCTGTTATAAGATACGAAACGATAAGAATGATTTTGGCATTAGCAGTTGAGCACAAAATGCATTTGCACCAAATAGATGTAACTTCAGCATACCTGAATGGAGATTTATATGATGAAATTTACATGCAACAGCCTCAAGGTTTTGAAAACAAAAGGTATCCAAATAAAGTGTTACGTCTGCACAAATCTCTTTATGGTCTTAAGCAATCCGGGAGAGCATGGAATTTTAAATTAAATGAAGTTTTATGTAAGATGGGATTTGAAAGTTGCAAAAATGAACCGTGTTTATATAAAAAAATACAAGACAAAGAATTGATTGTAGTCGCAGTTTACGTCGACGATATAATAGTTGGATGTAAAAATAAAGCAGAAATATTAAAATTCAAGTCTCAAATTAGTAAGAAATTTGAAGTATCAGATAAAGGTTTATTGGAACATTTTTTGGGGATGAAAGTTGAACGTAACGGTGAAACTGGAGATATAAATATCTGTCAGGAAAATTATATTAAAGATTTGTTACAACAATACAATATGGAAAATTGTAAAACATCATCAGTTCCACTAGAACCAAATTTTCAAACAAAATGCAATGAAAAATGTGAAGAGGTTGATAGCACATTATATCAATCACTTATTGGCTCTTTATTATATTTATCTTTAACGACAAGGCCAGATATATTATATTCTGTAAATAAATTAGCACAAAGAAATACTAATCCACATGTAGAACATTTTAAAGCGGCAAAACAAGTTCTTAGATATTTGAAAGGAACTCAAAATCTTAAATTAAAATTTTGCAAAAGTAATCAAGAGTTAATCGGTTATGCTGATGCAGACTGGGGTGGATGTAAAACTGACAGAAAGTCACATAATGGATACATATTTTATCTTGGAAATTGTGCAATATCTTGGGAGTCGAAAAAACAATCCACAACAGCATTAAGCAGTACAGAAGCTGAATATATGTCTATATCAAATGCAGCAAAGGAAGCAGTATACTTAAGAAGATTACTACAAGAACTTGGTTTCATAAATGAAGAAAGTATTAAATTGAACGTCGATAATCAAGGAGCTTTAAAATTAGCAACAAATCCAGTATTTCATAATCGCAGCAAACATATAGATATAAAGTATCATCACATTAGAGAAGTAGTAAATAATAAGGAAATCTATTTGGAATACTGTCCTACGGAAGATATGATTGCGGATATATTTACTAAAAATTTGTCTAAATTAAAACATAATAAATTTGTTACTTTGTTAAATTTAAAAACATAAAATCAGTTTGTAAAATATATATGTTGAGGAGGAGTGTTGGAAATATAATTTGAGCATTAACACTTTGCTTATTCAACATGTATATTCACATAGTTGGCTTTGAAATATTTTTTATGTTGTGTCACTTTGTAGAAAAATTTTATATATAGTTTAAAAGAATTTGTCATCAATAAAAGTCATACATGTACATTGTGTTTTGTACATTGCTTTTTATATAAGAACTTTGTGGAATTACTAGAAAGGGTTTGCATCACCACAACTACATTTCAATAATACATACACACTAATTGTAATTTCATGAAATGCTTGTAAGACATTTTTGTTGTGTTTGTGCCACACTTTAGTAAGTAGTGATATAATGATACCAGAAATTTGCTGAAGCACTCATATGAATTTTGGTTATACATAGATAATAGTTTACTATAAGGATTGCGGGTTTCTTTCCCTTCTAAAGCTCAAGTAACTTTAAATCACTGGGGATCAAATCACTTTGGAATTCACTTTGAATATGGCCATCTCGAATTGTTTTAAAACAATCGCAGAGTCTTCTGAGATAAATAGACCGACAGACAGTCAAGCATATAAACAATTTACCTTTCTAAAATAAAAACACAACCATAACACCCAGACCAAAAAGCAAAAAAAAAATCAAAACAAAGAAAATTAGATGAAAACAAATTTAGAAACTAATAACAAGTAGAAGAAAAAAACTCATAAAAGATACGGCAAAATATTCATTCATACATTCATTCACTGTCAGCCGCCACCTTCATTATAATTAAACTCCCTAACTCGAAGAGTAATCTGACAACAACAATTTCTAAGACTCATATTCCATCAATTTTAGTTTTCATGTACAGATGAATTGTGGCCAAGAGACTGGACCAACTTGATAACTTTTTAATATGACCACCGTTGCAGCGACCCTTAATTATGGTTTGCATGAAGAGAAATTTGCATATTTTCGGCAAAATAATAACGAAGGAAAAAACTATTTCAAATGACCGGAAGTTTAATTAAAAATATTCATGATAACTTAATAAGAGTTGAAAGTTGAAAATATGGGAATTAAAAAAGTAAAAAAAAAAGTACTTGAATTTATTTTCCAATTAAAATTCAAACCTCCGTTGTATGTACATTCATTTATTGTGTATGAATGGATATATCAGGGTTGGAAAAATTGCTACAATTGTAAAAGGTGGCCCAAAAGAAATCATCCGGGGCAAAAGTTACCAACCGATGTTCTTTTGCTGTAATTTTTTTTATAATGACAAACTTTGGTTCTGCATGGATGGCCTTCAAATCTAGCGGAAGCCACTTGGCCGATATCAGAAGCTGAGCCAAAGTTTTTCATGAAAATAAAAAAGTTTTTTTTTTTTTTATGAATATGACTTTTAATATTTTTATGAATATGGCTGTTAATATTTTTTTATTTTAAATTTTCATTGACAAGAACTTTTCCTATATTGTGAATTTTTAAAAAAATTTTTTTATTATAAACAAAAACCAATTTTCCTGAAGAAGCTACACAAAGGAGTAGCGAAATATTGAAATAAATATAAAATATATAAAAAGACCTTAGGCTTAAAATAATTAGTGTTATTAATATAAAAAAAAGGTCAAAAAACTAGAAAAATTAGAAAATAAAAAAATACGGCAAAAAAGTATCGGGTTATTACTTGTGGGCCGGATGATTTCTTTTGGACCATCTTGTACTTTTTTTGTTATTTAGTACAATAAAGAAATTTCAACAGTTTTCGTAGTTTCTTATTTCATATCATTATATCAATCACATTACTGGAAATACATACATACATATACATATAAAAATAAAGCTAAATAAGAATTGAAATGAAAATGCTACCAAAGTGCACTAGATAACAAACCAAATTCACAGTCATTAGTTAATTATTAGTAAACTAAAATGATAACTATTGTTTAACTAATACTTAATATTTAAGTTTTCGTTTTATTTAAAAAGAATTATTTAAATTTAAGTTAAACAAATATTTTTATTTTCCAAATAAAACATAAAAACAACAAAAATTCATTTATTTTTTGGCTTAAAACAAAGTAATAAAACAAAAACGTAATTCCGACTTAAAACATATCACAGAAAAGTGTACATACAGTTTATATTAGACTTTGATTTGTTAGATTTTAATGCAAATAACTTTAAACTAATATCGGGTTTTTCAACAGGCACGCTACAAAAGTAGAGCGACAGGGACAGCAAACGACGCCATATTTCCTGCCGCTTTTTGACATTTCTCTTCAGTAAGGTTTGCCATTATATGATGGAAAGATATACGAGCCAACAACGAGTCGAAATTATTAAAATTTACTACCGAAATTCGGAGTCAGTGGCCTCAACGTTAAGAGCGCTACGTCCAATTTATGATCGTCATAATCGTCCTAGCAGATCAACAATTAAGTCTAGTGGTAAAATTTTAATCTACAGGCACAGTACAAAATGTTCCCGTGCCAGTGAGACAAAGAAGTGCCCGTAGTGTCGAGAATATTGCTGCCGCTGAGGCTTCAGTTAAAGAAAGCCCAAATGTGTCTCTCACACGTCGTTCTCAAGCGTTGGGCATCTCTGTGACGTCGTTGTGGCGAATTTTGCGAAAAGATCTTGGCCTACATCCTTACAAGATCAAATTGACGCCAGAACTGAAGCCGCTTGACCACCAGAAGCGTCGTATGTTCGTGAATTGGGCTGAGCAACAACTTGAAAATGATTCGGATTTTTATCGAAAAATCATCTTGAGCGATGAGGCTCATTTCTCGCTGAATGGCTTCGTCAATAAACAAAATATGCGTTATTGGTCAGGCAGCAATCCACACGTACTTCATGAGTCATCATTGCATCCCGAAAAAATTACGGTATTGTGTGGTTTACGGGCCGGCTGCGCCATTGAGCCGTACTTCTTCCGTGATGATCAACACGGCACGTTACTGTGAATGGGAATCGCTACCGTTTAATGATAACCGAATATTTTTGGCCCCAATTGGATGATATGAACTTGGAGGACATGTGGTTCCAACAGGACGGCGCAACAAGCCACACAGCGAATGTCACAATCAATTTATTGGAAACCAAGTTTGGAGAACGTGTTATCTCACGAAATGGTCTAGTCGATTGGCCGCCTCGGTCGTGCGATTTGACGCCGTTAGACTATTTCCTGTGGGGCTACGTCAAGTCGATGGTCTATGCCAACAAGCCAGCGACGATTGATGAACTTCGTACGAATATCGAACGTGAAATTGCAGCAGTATCGGCCGATTTATGCTTGAAAACCGTCGTAAATTGGGTTCAGCGTCTGGACTTCTGCAAGCGTGCCCGTGGTGGCCATGCAAAAGAAATCGAGTTCCATACATAATGGCATCGAACGTACTTTCACAGGAATAAAGAATTTCATTGATATCCAAAACCGTTTTCGTTTTATTTAAAAAAAACTTTTGTAGCGCTCTTATTGAAAAACGCTTTATTTTGTCGGGCCACCATTAGCATCTAGCAATGCTTTTATGCGTCTAGGCATTAATGAAAACAATTTTTCTGTTATATATGACCAATTTTTTTGCCACTCGTCTGTTAGTGCGTTTTTTAGGTCATCTTCAAATTTGCCTTCAGAAGATTCAAATAAACATGACGGTCTATTGTAGTGTCAAGAAATACCGAATTTCTTCCCCACGAACAAAGGACATACACCCACAAACCATTATAGATCCGCGTTCTTATTTTATAACATTATTTTAAGCTAAAAAATAAATGAATATTTATTGTTTTTATGTATGTTTTATTTGGAAAATAAAAATATTTGTATAACTTAAATTTAAATAATTCTTTTTAAATAAAAAGAAAAACATCAATATTGGCGCTGTATGTATATATGTATATTATATAATGATAGATGATAATAAAACAAAAAAAATATTCGGGCCAATTCCCGTTGGCGTTTTCGTTTTAATTATCGTTTCTATATCGTTGTCGTTTTTATCGTCGCTTCGTTTCTAAATTGGTATTCTTGAAATATATTGAAACGACAAAGAGAAGTTATCGAAATTAACGATAGGAATGAATGAAGTGTGGCAGCGCTGCAGTATTTTGTGTCATTATTTTTGTTTAAATTCGAAAAAAATTTATATTTTAAAAGAAAAATAAAAAAATGAGTACAGAATTTTATTTTTCTAGTTCAAGTGAAGATGATGAAATAATGAACATAAGTATACATCGAAAAATTTTAAGACAGAATGTTAATATCTTTGCCATTCCAGATTCTGTGTAAGAAACGATATTTTGATAAGCATATACTGGTACTTTCATTAATTTTTTCCCGTTTAAGATTTGTGAATATATTTAGACTAAATAAATCTGCATTTCAATACGTCCTGGAACAAATCCGCCCAAAACTGAAATGTAACCTACGCAAATCTGCAATTACGCCAGATATAAAACTGGCAACTGTTTTGCGGTTTTTTGCGCACGGATCATATCAGCTAAGCGTTGGGAATGACTTTAATTTGTCATTAGCTCAACCTACCGTTAGTAAAATTTTATCCGAAGTTTTGGAAGCAATGAATGCAACAATTTGCAATAATTGGGTTAAATTTGAAATGACGGAAGAAGAGACGATGGAGTGCAAACAATTTTTTTATGATCAAACTGGATTTCCTGGAATCAAACTGCATTATATTTGCCACTGTTTGTTCCAGTGGTGATAGTGGCACCTGGTTGAAAAATCCTAATCCTGTTGCTCTAGCTTCAGTTTTGTTGGTCATTAGCTTCTTTTTAACTTTAAATTTCATGTCTTTCCATACCTTTAATTAAAATTATACATATACTGCTAATTTAGTTTTACTTACTTTGTGCCAGCCGTCTGCGTCATGAACTGGATGTCCAAGCGCATTTAATTTTCCCGCAATACCACTCCAAAAATGATCAAAATTTAAATGTTTTATACCCTTCCGGAAACCTTTAGCATATGCGGGATGGCTTTCCATTTGTCAAACCAAGGTTTCAAATTGCTTTGCTGTTGTAATTTTCATTTTTTTTTTAATTTAATTTGAATTTGTTTTAAGTTCGCTGCTAATAATGGCGGCGAGAAAAATTTAAAGTTTCTTTGTCGTTTTTATCTTCGTTTCAAATTGAGGAATACATACACATTTTCGATTAATGTCAATAACGTCAACGGTGATGCCAAATTGTCGTTTTTATTTCGTTTTCAAATAAGAACGCCAACGGAAATAGGCCCGATTAATAATTTACTAATCAGCTGTTGTCTAACCAATGACATTTGGCGGTTTCACTAATAGTAAAGAAAATGCTGTGAATCAAATATTATTGTTTAAACTATTGCTATTAGCTAACTAATAACTGTGAACTTTGGCATAATTAATTTTTTAATTGAATATTACAAAATTTTAAATTAAAATTTTGTTATAATTTTTTTCTGTGTAGATAGAGCTTAATTCATACTCAACTCGGCAGTGCCGTGTTTTTTAGAATTTGTAGAACAGAGTTACTGCGTCTCCGAAGAAAAATCTTTTTATTTATTATTTGAATTTACCCACAGTTTAGTGTTCCAACACCCACGAAGGAGGGCGCCGTTAGCATATACGCAACAGATACATTTTTAGCCGAACGTAGGATTGATCCCACAATCTTTTGGTTGTACAGTCAATTCGTTAACTAATCAGGCAACAGCACCCGAGGATGCGTCTCGCTCGCTCAATGATTTGCTCCAACTGGAAGCTGTGTTACCACTTTTTGGAATGTTGGAATAAGGAATTTTCATTCATAAGTTATGCGAAAGCATAGGTTATTTTTAAATTGCTGTTATTAACATCTTGCGCATATGGTCTAGTCATTCCGACCATTATTGTGTAAATTTAGATGCAAATTATAAAATAATTAAATAAATAATTGTTGATAGTAGTTTACCAATTCCAGAAAAAAAATTTTTTTATAGCAAAATTTGATTACTTGTTTCAACTTTTGAATAGGTATTTGAATAAAAAACCCTCAGAAAAAGAAAGGTCAGCTCAGTATTTTGTATTCAAAATTATGAATACTATTATCTCGATTGAATAACATTCGTCCTGGATTGAGGTTAACACATTGCAACTTACCTGAAAAAAAGGAAAACATAATTTTATTAATTTTTGCAAGAAAGAAATTTAATTTCAAAAGAAATTTCTTATAATTGAAATAACAAAAGTCTAGAAAATGGTGGTCTTTGAAAATAACAAAAGAACACCACTGCAAATATTTGAGACATCCAACAAAATGTTATTCAAATAACTAACAACAACAAGAAGAATATCATTTTACTACAGAGTAAGACTTCAAGATATCAAATAAACGCACTTTACTCTCAAAGCAGTAAAACAAAACAAACCCAGTGATACCTGGAAAAGAAACTAATATTAAACGGATGAAAAGAATGCCTTCAGAGCAGTTTTAAATGTTTTCTTCTTCACCACGTTTTTGCATCTCAAATGATTTCAAGTGATCGCTTTTGTTAAAACATAAAAACTTGGACTCTTTGAATGAGTATGAAGAGAAGAAGCGAAAAAAATAGCAAAATAAACTTGGCCCACAAGATGTGCCATAACAAACATAACAACAATGAAAAAACAAAAACTGCAGACCATGATGTTGGCTGTGAAGACGACGACGATCATGAATGGTCAACTTAATTGATTTTTCTTTCCTTTTTTTTAAATTTTTAAACTCTTTCTGCATCGAACAAATTGTAAAAGGAACTTAAAACAAATAAAAAATAATATTACAATAAAAACACCTTTCACCATTTGTAAATCTATCTAGACGAGATGGGCTCAAGTTAAACTTTCAAGCCCACTTTGTGTTGGTTTTTCTCAAAATTGTATTTATTATAAGTTTTCGTTTTATAGATTATGTTGCATTTTTAAGAAATATTGCAGTTTGCAGTTTGTTACATTTGAACCTGTGACATTTTTAATATAACAACAGTCAATGTATAGTATACGAACTGGGTTTAATGTGTTTAAAATTAACGGGGCTGCAGCGTCAGAGCAGCTGGTAACGCAATAATGGGAGACTCTACATAAAACTGTAACACAAACATTAACAACAAATTTCCATTTTATTAAAAACGATTTAGGTATTGTATAATTCAGTCATGTCGTCAATTTATAGTTACTTTAACTTAAACCATTAAGACAGCTCTCAGTTGAACTAGTACTGGTTTATTAATATTGATCGCTAGGAACAAACAAGGCCAGTTGGTAAAAACAACGGATTTACTGATCATGAAAACATAAAATATCTGTAAGTAAATCTTCTACTTAAATGGTCACCTAAGCATGGTGAATGGAATGGGGGGCCATGAACATGGCACCGCCTTCTGTCGATATTGAATCCAGTGTCTGCCTGTCAAGGCGATATGAGGTTATTTTCCTTAAAATGGATGAGTGGAGAGCGAATGCCAATTGTATGAATGATAATTCACAAAAATTTTATACCGATGGACCGAAAACGATCGAGTGCGGCCTAAAATCCACAGATCACTTGTTCGCAGTAATAAAGCTATCATATTTCAGGCGAAGCTTTTCGAATTTCTTGAAGCAGTACATGTTCTGCAGGAGAAAGACTACAGGAATGTAAGGAGAAGAACACTCTCGCACAGTCAGTCTATCCTGAATGGCTTTGAACGGTTATACTCAGCAAAACTAGACATGCAAAAGAAATATTTAATGAATGGGTTGCATTCCAAATGAGCTGGTTCAAATCGAAGAATGCATGATTTTAATATAGAGGAGTCATTGGCGAGCATGTGTCCATATTTAACAAAACAACTGCCCATTTAAATGAGTGCTTAGAACCAATGAATGTTCCATGATTTGAAATATATTTAAGAATTTATTTCAATTTTAATTACAACTGCGCAATTATTCATATGAATTAATCGGACTGACTTGCATGCGTTTTCCTTGAAGTCAAAAGTGATAATCTTGTTAAAATTTTAGATGGCATTAAAACTTAATTCACACAAAGAAGTGCTTAAGAACACATGAAAATACCAATTGACATTTTTTTTGCGCGAGAATCCTTTTTGGAGTGTCACAGCGCAATCAATAATGTGGCATCCAAGAACACTAGTCGGCCTCGTACACATTATGCCATTTTGTGACATCGCAAGCAAACATTACAATGTATACGATTGTCAACGTGTGTCATTTTCAAAATGTTTCATTGTGTAATGTAATGTAAACGGTTGTCTAAATAATCGGGTATGTTCTTTAAACCGAATTCGCATAATTTTACTCGGTTTAAAATCGAGTAGATGAGTCCGGTCGAAATTAAATCGAATAAATAACTGGTGAAACATAAAAAAACAATTAACAATTTTTTCTTGAAGTCTTTCTTTTTATTAAATTAAGTCTAATTATATACTCGCTAATAGATTTTAATACAAAATAATTAATTTAAAAAAACACTCCAATATTTCTACATGTTCTTGTTAAAGTATGCAGATAAAGTAGATGGATGAATAAAAGCACATGTTCACTAAATTCATTAAAAAAACCACTTTTAAATAAGCAGAAACATTATTTTGAACAAATTTTCTGTAGCTTTATTGACGTTTAAAAAATCTTACTCGAAAGCAAGTTCAAATGTTGGAAATCGTGTGATGTCTAGAACACAGTTGTTTTTTAATCGACTCGGTTTACAGAACAGGGGGGAATATGGCTGCATTGCAGGCACAAAAACGAATTGACATCGTGTCGCTCATTTCGTTGCATTTGGTAAATACTGAAAACCTGATAAGTATTAAATATTTATTAATAATTATTATTAATAACACTAATTATTTTAAGCCTAAGGTCTTTTTTTTATATTTTATATTTATTTCAATATTTCGCTACTCCTTTGTGTAGCTTCTTCAGGAAAATTGGTTTTTTCATATTATATTATCATATTATATATATATATTAATCATCGTTTCCTGAAGAAGCTACACAAAGGAGTAGCGAAATATTGAAATAAATATAAAATATAAAAAAAAGACCTTAGGCTTAAAATAATTAGTGTTATTAATATAAAAAAAAAAAAAAAAAAAAAAAAAAAAAAAAAAAAAAACATCAAATAATTATTATTATTTATTTTTTATTAATTAATTTCGTCAATAGACATCAGCCTTACAGACTAATAACAAAATTTAATAAAATGATTGAATAACAAAATCCTGGTCGTAACCGCCGTACAAAACACTTTTGTTTCACACAACAGAATTGTGTTTTATAATGTGAGCAGCATTGCACCCATTGCAGATATTTCAAAAATGGCGTCACATAATGTCAACAAAAGAAATGCTAAGTGTGCACTCGGCATTACACTGACGTGGATACCAGAGCATGGGGGTTATGGTGCAAATGGAAAAGCGCACTTGCAAGCGAAGAGGGGAGTGAGACAGGCATTCGTTGAACCCTACCCCATGTTTGGCTTCAATAGGAATGATCTCAAACGGTAGTGTAAAACTGGGCTAAGATCCAGATAGATCGATATTGGCACAAAAATGAAAAAGTATTGTGGGATATCAAATGTATTGCCGTATTATTTGTCATTTACACAACGAATTGCATTCACACTATTCCACTTGTATGTAACAATTGAACTTTTGACATATCTTAATACAAACTAGTACAGTGTGAAACGCCCTTAGCCTACACAAAGTGTTGCCAACTTGTATAATACTTGCATTCGATTTTAATATCGCCTGAAATAGGCAAGAATTCGAACAACAATACCAAAAACTAGATTACGTTCGCCTTCGATATAAACACAAAATGGTTTGAACAAAATTTTACAAGTGTAAATCAGCAATTATAATTTCTTTTTGGTTTAAAAGCAGTGTAGCACCCTGTGCATTGGCACACACTAGATAATGTAATTTTAACTGAATTTCCTCCAGGGTACTTATTATAAAATTCGAGCACTATATAGTATAATGTCTACTACGAACAGAGCTCATGTCATGTTGTTGTGTCAATGCTGAATGCGTGGGCCTCTTAAATATTGCAATTATTCTCACGCCTTTTATTCCCACAAATAAGAAATTTGGTAGTTTAATGTTTATTTCGTGTTGTTCAATTTGAAATATAAAAAATTTCGTAAATGTTTTTCAAAACAATAATGAAATATAGTAGATTTTCTTTAGTGGACGTGTAATACTTCTTTGGCTACCAAAAAAAAAAAAAAAACACAATAAAAACGGCAAGCGACTTGCAAAATTAAAAATAATTTACAATTCGAAGCTAATGTGTTTTTTTAAGAAGTACGAGTAACACTCAAGCAATTAAAACGGCTACGAGCAATGTCAGTTATATTCTTTTGAAGAGTATGGTGTAGTAGAAACAGACGTTAAAGAGCTAGAAAGGTTTTAGTGCTGATAATGCTTTGCATTTGTGCATTTTGGAGGAGAGCCATTTACTTTTTTGTTTTACTGCGCCGATCATAATTTTAATCATAGTTTGCCAATTATTTTAAGAATTGAATAAATAGATTAGGTGGTCGAAACACTTTGCTTTTAGGGCAATTCGATTTTTTCCAACTTCTGGACAGTTTTCTATATACGAGTATATACATAAAGCTGAAAGTGTGTTCGTTTGTGTGTTTGTATAGGAGCCCAAACCGCTGGACCGATCTTCCTGAAATTTTCACAACATATAATTGGGACTCTTGAATGAATTATAGGCTACTTTCTTTTTTAATCACGCCCACCTTAACGCCTACTTTTGTAATTATGCTCCTCCTTCCACATGGTTTTTAAAAGATTTTATAATATAAACGAGCTTAACTTCGCCATTTGTGGACCAATTGCGATGAAATTTGGTTCACTTAGTCTGTGCAACTCCGGGTTATAGGTTATAATGTTTTTTTTTTTTTTTTTTTTTTTTTTTTATATTGGACCAGTGCTCAGGGGCTATCCCCTACATATGCAATGCATTGCACTGGAACTAGAGAGAAGGATAGGGAAGAAATAGACAGGTGGTGAAAGTGGTAGGAAGATAGAGCTTAATTCTTGCACAACTCTGCAGTTGCGTGTAAATTATAAAGCAAAGTTGCGGCGTCTCTGATGTTTTTTGATGCATTATTTTTAAGCTAATGGAGCCATTTTATTTATTATTTTACTTCGCCGACGTTTTATTGCTCAAATACCAACGAAGGAGGGTGCTGTAGCACAGAAAACTCAGAAAAAACTTTTTTCTGATTTGACCCGGCTGGGAATCGAACCTGGGTATTTCTGGTTGCAGAGCCAACACGCTGACTACTCGCCATCAGCACCCCCAACTAGGACCATGAGGGCGATAGGGGGGAATTTCTGCCCCGCCGAAACCTTCAAACCGATTTACATTAAATTTACAACATGGATGGATCTGCATCTAAAATATCACATAGGCTATGTGCATTTTCTAAACTAGAACCAGGAGGGCGATAGGGGGAAATTTCTGACCCCCGAAACGTTCAAACCGATTTCATCAAATTTAGAGCATAGATAGATTTTCGTCCAAAAATGCACATATACATTTTCAAAAGTAAGACCAGGAGGGCGATAGAGGGAAATGTTCGACCCCTCCAAAACTACATAGCCCATTTTTATTAACTTTAAAACTTAGATGTATTTGAGTTTAAAAGACACATTGGCAATTGTGCAACTCCGGGAAGGTTATTGCGTATTACTTTTTTTTTAAACTAGGACCAAAAGGGAAGGTAGGGGCAATTTCCACGCCAGCGAGACCATCTAAACGATTTTAATGAAATTTAAAAGTATTTGTGTTTTTGCGTCTTTAAGGGTACATATGATACATATATATTTTTTAAATAGAAGCAGGAGGCGACGTAGGGGTAAGATAAGCCTTTCCGAAACTATATAAAAACGAAGCCGCGGGTAAAAGCTTGTTATATATAAAAATCACAACAGCAAAATATAAGAATTAATTTCATTTACATCGAGAAAAAATTTTTTTAAATTTAAATTAATTTCAATAAAATTTAAAAATGTATGCAAATAATACATAACAATAATAATAATAAATTCTCGGAAGTCTGTAATATTTTTTGATATTTAAATGAGGGTAATTCCGCCGAACGATACATTTTAGGAAAGTTTAAAGATTTGTCTAGTTATTAGTGGGAAATAATTCACTTATTTTTGGAGCACTGCATTAAATTATTGACACTTTTAGTACCTGTGGAAATAAATATATTCGGTCGCACGTCTACCAATTCTCAAACACTCCTTCCGATATCTTTTAATGAGATATATTTTCTACAACTGTAGGAAATTCAGTGTTTACAATTATAAAAGAATCTCGGAAGTGCTAATTTTTATTTATAATTTTAGAGCTTTCAATGTACACTTTCAATGAAACTGCAGATTCTAAGTTCTGAAAGGTCTTTTTCGGAGCATCTCTTGCATTGACAAAAGATATGAAATGGCCACGGCGCACGGCTGTTCCTGACGAAACATATTCGGGACGAAGTCCATTTTTGTGCGGCCGGACAGAATCCCATTTCCTGTGGCAGAAAACGAATCGATAAATATTGTTATTCTTTTCCACTTGGACTTCTCATAAGTATGCCCATTCCTTCGAAGTGTTCGATGTATTATTGCATCATTTATAGAGAATGTAAATGATATCCAACCACAGTTCAACGGATTGCTTGCTCAAATGGGCGCTTATGTGCATCGTAAAAACCAAGAGTCGTCTATAAACGCGAATTGATGACTGATTTTCTAATTAAATCTGGATAATTTGGTAGCATTGTTCAAGTAATTGTTTCGTTTCGTAATTTTCTTCGGGCTTAAAAAAGCAGCCATTATATAAAATGTAGTCATACTCTTCAGTTCACATATTTTTTATTATATGCACATCAGGGAAGACTCTAGAAATCGTTGCCGAAATGAGAAATGGCACAGTCGACTCTCGATAATTTTAGTTTCAAGTGAGAAAAGAAAAACTTCAAATGATCGAGATTTGTAATTAACAAGAGTTTAACTGAAAGTAAAATGCGTGATTTAATTTTATTTTTTTTTTCAGCAACACAAACACATTCACATTACCAGTTCAAATTATAGAGTGCAGAGAAGTCAAACTTGAAATTATAGAATGGCGACGACCTAGATAACATTTCTATTATTTATATAAAATATTTTTTGATATATATTTATTAAGCCTGAGGTCTTTTTTTATTTTTTCTTCGGGCTTTTTTTTTTATTAACGAAATATCGAATAATAAAAAACAAAATAAAATAAAAAAAAAAAAAAAAAAAAAAAAGACCTCAGGCTTAATAAATATATATCAAAAAATATAATAAAAAAGGTCAATTAATAATATAATTAAAATTTATATAAAATAAAATAAATGATTATTTTTTTTTGTTATGCTATATTTTTCGTCAAGCGCAGCACATTAAAATAATTCAAATTAAAGCCAAAAAATTTTTTGGATTTATAGAAGATATATTGATTGAATTTTGTATGGAAATTTATAAACAAAAAATTTTTTATAAATACGGCAGTAAAATTATAGGGCATCAGCAATCAAGATGTCATTCAAATACAGGCAATTATGGGTATAACGAATCTTGCTTCAACGAAAATCCGATATAACAAACGTCCAAATTTTTTACATTACAACTTTATATAGCGAACGCTATATTAACTTTATACTGGAATAAAATAGAATAAATGTGTGCAATTTGGAAAAAAAGCAGCAATGGTTCAAAAAAACGTGCAAAATTATGAGTCCAAAAAAAAAACCATAAAAAGAAACGTGATCCAGATCTAATTTACTGAATCCAATTTAAAGTAAAATTATAAATAATTTAACTCGTGCTGTTGGTCTTGTGAGAAATTCAGGAGGAAACGGTCGAAAAAAGTACCAAAAAAAATCAAACAGGGATTTTTTTTCACCAGAACCGTATAAATTAACATTTATGTACATATTTTTTGTTTATGAGATTTGAAAATTCAAATTAATAATATTATTTTTTTAATATGTATGAACTGAGTAAGTTTTTTGTTTATCTAAAATACAATAATAAAAATGAAACTTAAAAAAATAAATAGCGAGGGGACAAAATAGCATGGCTTTGTTTTTAAATTTATTGAATGTTATCCAAGGGATCTGGAAAATAATTCAAATTATTGTGAAACTCGTTAGTTGAATGAGTTTCAAATTAGAAGAGTCGACATAATATTAGTATTTATGGGCATTACAAGAAGAGAAATATTTTTATTCAAATATTAATTAGCGTAACTTCAGTTACATATCACTTTAAATTCCAATAATATTACAACAACAAAATAATATCATTAAAGAAAAAGTGTTTTCTTTTGAAAAATCCTTAAAAGAGAAGCCCACATAATTATTCTACTACCTAAACATTATAATATTGTATAATTTGCCATAATAACAGCAAAAGAAAACAATAAAAATTTAGTTGATATGAACAATCCATCATTAAATATCCCACAAATAGACACACGCGATTTAAATTTATTTTGATGCCTTTGGCTCTTCCTTTAGTCGAAGAAAGCAATTTTGCAAACGAAAATTATTTAAGGAATACACTACTCTGCCATTGCACAAACAAATCCTAAATGATCAAAAACTACCGTGGTATTGGTAGTTACTATTGCCATTAAATACTTCCAGCTCCATTCATCACAATAAATAATCGTACTGATGCGGTATATAGGAAGCTCTAAATGGCAGCCTTCAACTTCCACGACAAGTGACAGTAACAGCAACTAACTGGTTGCATCTTCACAATAAAAATGATCTTCGTCATCATTATCATGATCATCATCATCAAACAGTGTTACGAATATACACTAGTACGTAGCAGACTTATTGCTCATGCTAAAGATTTACAACTTGGATTAGAAAAAAAAGCATGAAAAATTTTACTACTACGTACGAGCAAGTAGAGTCAAGATCAAAAGTCATGGGAATCTCACTCATCTAGCGACAGTAACAATAACAATAACAATAACAATTCACAATCGCAATTGCAGTTTTACACTTCCCCTCACACACACACTCTCACAATTACTTCATTTGAAGAGATAGGAGTTCGAAACTCATGGATAACAGCATATCAACAATAAAGTATGTATGTATGTATGTATGTATGTATGTACTTAATTGTAAGTTTAAATACGTTCAACTTGTTGTTGCTGTAGGTGCTTTATCAGCAACTTGGTGTTTTTATTATTGTAGTTTGTCTTAAACTACAACACGAATGATTTGAACATGAAAAATTTAACAATAATAAAACAACAGTAATTTTGTTATTTGTTTTAAATTTTTATATAAAAATTAATTTATATTCAAAGTAAAATTGCTATAAATTGTTTCATTTGTTTTTTCTCTTTCAATATTTGCGTTGGCGGTATATGTAGGTGGTGCCGGTTTTTGGTTTTGTTTTTGGTTATAAAATTACAGTGAGGAATAAAACTGAAAAATATTTCTTTTTGGGTACATAGACAACCACAAGAGAATGTCTTCGGAATTATTTTCATTTTACACTGGGCATACATAGAAAAGAAACAATGTAAAATTTTCTTATATCGGCGGATTTTTTCCTATTTGGTTTTTAATTGTAAAGAAACATTAGTGGCATGTGACAGTGTCAAAACTTCTCAATAAGGTTTGCGTTTTCACCATTAATAGAGGCGGGTAACTACAGCATGACCCAAAATAACCGAAGGGGTTTGGCTTCAAAGACCCATTGTGTCCCTCGCAGTGTGCGCTGTGGACATCCATCCTGTTGCAGCCATACTTGCTTTCTTACAACATTGTCCAATATCTAACATCAGGACTGGAAACGGCGACACCGTGTTCATTTTCCAAAAAAATATGGGCCAATTGTGCTTTCCGACGAAACACCGTCGTTTTAATTCTACAGTTTCACTCTATTGGACATTAATCCACCAAGCCGTATGGCAAAAGTGTCTACACAGGAAAATATTGTTGCTGTATCGGCCAGTGCCAACCCATGTCACATCATTATGGCATCAGTGCTTAGAAAACCTTAACATACAAATTTAAACTTAATGACATATAATTTTTTAAATACCTAACATTCTGAGGGCATGGCTTGCTTTAGCCCTGACACATTTCATAATGCAGTCACACAAAATGGAATAAAAATATCATCCCCACAATGTCGAAAGAATTTTTTCATTCGTTGAAAACAAAAGCAGTATTTTAGAATTTATTTTTATTTGAAATGTATTTGTGGGAACATCGTGGGCCTGGCAATGAATAATTATGTTTAAATTTAATTACACTCATAAAAAGGAATTAAAAACAACATATTTAATTTGTGTTTCGAATTCTATTTCACTGTCAAAAAAAACAATAGAAAAACAAAAATTGAAAATGAAAATAAAAATAAAAATATAAAAAACAACCCACTGAAAAGAGGCACAATGAGTGGCCTGCATGTGTGAAGTGTGTATGTGTGTGTGTGTGTATTCACCAGCGGGAAAACTCAGAAGACTTTCTTACTTCAGGCCTTATTAATTTTTAGGAACTTTTGATTCAATTACCATTCTTATCTGACATCCAAAGATGCCTTATAAAAGACCTGGGCTCTTCCGTATAAAAGATAGGATACACATTGCACACTGCCTTCTATGAGAAAGGAGAAGGGAAGGAGTAACATTTTTTGTTTTGTTTTTTTTTCCAAAGCAAAACGAAAAACGCAAAGTTTGAAAGCCTTTCGGAATCTCTGACGAAGAAGCGAGAGCGAAAACGTGTTTAAAAAAGATATTAATACGGAATGGATCGTGCAGAACAAGTAGAGAGGCCTTCTAACAGGCATCCGTACTCCTTATTTTCCCCACTGGGTCATTGTTATTCCAAGTCGAATCTTCAAGTTAGTTTTCTTAATGTACTTTTCTGACACTTACTTACCATCCAACATGTATTTGGAAATATCCTCATCGCCCTTTTGTTGTGACTCCTCGCTGAAGACTTCCATGTTGTTAACAATTATTATTTATTATCAAGTTTTGTTTTGTTTGTTGCTTTAATTTAAATATTAGTTTTATTTTTGTTAAATTTTGTGTGGTTTCAAGGAAATGGTTATTGTTGTTTATTTTCTTTCTTTTTCAATATAGATTTTCTATTGTTTTCAAATACTTTTTTTTAACGATTTCTAATGCAAAATGACTTCAGTCGAACTAAAAAAAACTTGTGTTTTATTTATTAGCTAGTTTTTCTTTTCTATATTTTTTTGTTGTGGAACACACGTGTTTATGGCATTAACACTATTTAAACATGTACTTTCAATTTGTTTGTACAGTAAGTAACATAAGGCTGAAATTTTTCTTTGAAAAGTAAACGACACATTTTTTTCGTAAGTGAATTTAGCGAACCATGCAAAACCACAGTCATTCGTTCTTTCATTGACTAATTAACTAAAAAAAAATAAAATTAATATTAAATATAAATTCGATAATGCATTAGGAAACTTTCCATTTATAAAATTCCACATGAATGTGTGTGTTCTATGAAGTAACTCCAAGGACTTAATAAAAAGATGAAATCAGGCGCAATTTTCAGAAAAAAAATTTAGGGTGGCGAGGACCACAAAACGAACAATTTTCCTGGGTTCAATGCCAGTTACAGACTCATAAATCCATTTTTCTGTTGTGCATTTGTGTGCCTAGCGAAGGCATAGTCAGTAACGGCTTCAGCTGTATCCAATCCACAGGCACATCAATTCGCTGGTATTGTGTAGCACCGGCGAAGTAAACTAATTACTAAAAATGGCTACTAAAAACGAAGTTTTAATATTTAATATGTCTCCTTGACATCAGAGACGTTACAACACTGCTATAAAGAACAAATAACGTGCAAAAGCATTGCTGTATGATAAGTGAAGCTTCACCTTCTGTCATTTCTCCTACTATCCCCTTTCTCTAGTTCCAACACAATGCACCGCATGTGTAGGGGTCATCTCCAAGATTAAAAAAAAAAAAAAATCTCTGCATAACAATCTCGCTTTAACGAAATTCCGATTGTTACATTAACAACCTTATACGAGTATAGCGAATGCTACATTAATGTTTCAACCAGACGGTGCTGTTGAGAGAAATTCAGTATATATGTTACCCAAAAACAAACATCAATGAGCAATTTTTTTCCAACAGGATTAGCTTTTAGTACAGAATCGTATGAATTAACATTTGTTGCACTGTTTGACTTTTTAGCTTTTAATATTCGTCCTTATTGCAGTTTTCAACGTCGACGTCGACACCAATATCTAGAATCTCTCTAATCGATATGCAAAAGCTTTCAGTTCAAAATTTAATTGAATTCAAGGCGATATAATACCAGGTAAACTTACTAGTACAACAAACTGAAACATCATTGTACGTTGTCAAAATAGTTCATACAATTTTGACATCAAACAGTGATAAATCGTCGCCAGCTGTGCTAGTAAGTTCAGCTGTTATGAATTCGTCTTGACAGCAATTTACTAGAAGAGGTGAATTCTGGTAAATGCCAATTGAAATTTTAATTTACGCTGAATATGAAATAAGGCTGATTAAATTTAATTTAAATTAAATCAGTCGTGTATGGTTTATCGTTTTAAAAAAAAACGATTTTTAAGTTTTTAAGTTTTTTAACGGGAAACAATTTTGATTCAAATACTTTAAAAATTTAATTAAAATGAATTAAATATTTATCAGTCAAAGAACCGAAGATCTAAAGCTGATGAGTTTTTTATAGGGAATCTTTACAGCGCCTACTGCTCAAACTGATATTTTCCCAGCGTCCATGTTCCTAACCCCAGGCATGACAATTAATATTCTACTGTGCGAAAAAGATTTAAAATTATAAATGAAAAATTCTTGTGCGTAGAATTTCTATAAGTCAGTCGTATTTAGATTTCTCATATTATTTACATTTAAACTGTTAGTATCGCATTCGTTATTTTTTTATTACATATTTTAATTTTACAAAATAGATTGAACTATATGACCTTTTAAAGCACACCTAGTAGCATTTTAACGGATTAATTGCTATTTTATATTTATTAATTTGCACCATAATTTCAATGTTGTTATAAATAATTACCCAAATAGTCTTAATGAACAATGTGGGCATTGATCACTCACTGGTTTTTAACTTTTTTTTTTTTTGGTTATTGATTTGATGTGTTGAAATTTACTTATGAATACTTTTTTTTTTTTTTTTTGTTAAAAAAACACTTTTTGTGCTGGAAATCACCTTGAATATACAAGAATAATGACAAGATTATATGTTTTTACAAATTTGTTAATTTTTTCTATAAATTTTAAAATGAAGACAAAGTGTACCTCTTAGGAACATTAAAGCGTCAAATTTATATTTATGAAACTAATTCTGGACTCAATTAAAACTTTTATTCTGTTAAAATATTTAGGCAGATCATTCCTGCCGATAGGCATGGCTTTCACTATTTTTTTATAGCCTCCAATTACTGGAGCATTTGAAAACTTAAATTAACCATTAGCCTCTGAAGGAGATATTCAAAGAAAAATGCTTCAATTCACCAATGAAAACCGTTCCATTCCCAATAATCTCGCTGATTATTTTTCTTGTAAATGCAAAGTACATCGTTAACTTCACTCGTAAAGAAGCGAAGTCCAATTTAATTGAGGCTGGCGTTGACTAAGGTAGTTTTTTTTTAGGTGTGGTCTTAATCGAAATTTGCTTCGATGGTATGAATGTTTACTTACCAAGCAATATTATATTTTCTAACATTTTTAGGGTATTTTTTTTTTTTTTTTTTGGCGTGTGAGGTAGGGTTGAAAATGCCTTCGCACTTACAGAGACCGTCGTCTTCTGCGTCGAGTGGTGTTGCCACTAAAAAATTCCCTCCTCCTCCTCTGGGTAGATTCCTCCCCGGAACCGCTTTCCGCACTACTTCGGGAAGACATTTTTAGGGTATAGACGTTACTGTTCAGAAAGTAGTAAAGCCTCTAATTAAAATGCCGAAAGAAATCGTCGAGCTAAGTAAATAAGTACAGTCGAAATTCTCTACCATAAATATATATAGGAAATTATATATGTCTATTTTTTATCAATTTTATTTTAATAAACCAGGTATTTAAGTTTGGATTACACTCTTCAGTTTCAGACAAAGTCATAAAAATACTTCATATTTTCCTGATGCGCATTAGTGTGCCTATTGTTGGTATGTTGCAATGGCGAATGCATAGTTACTGGTCAGTAAACAGTACCGGCTTCACCTGATACTAATCCACAACTAACATTAGAGCGCCCTCCTTCGACGGTATTGTGTAGCATTATCGATGAAATGAAATATAGTGAATTTCAACACATCAAAATACTTTGCAGCGATGCGTTAGTGTTACAGTATCAAAACAAAGCCAACAAAAATTTTGTAAACTTTATAAACTTTATATACATAGTAAATGTTGCACATTGTTTGACGTTTTGGTACAATTAGTTGCTTTTCAACATGGCCAAAAATTTTTTGGGCAAAATTTTATGAAATTAATGAAAAAAAAAAACATCTCAGAGCAAATCAAAAAATTCCAATTTTCAGCAAAACCAACAAATTTACATTTCATTGTTCGCCATTTTTGAAACCATAGAAATTAAGGTATCTTCAAATTAAACGATGCACGATTGGCTTATTGTATGCGCATCGATTACTTTTTCGGTGGGTTTAGGGACAGTCAACATTGTAAAAATCTGCACAGTAGCATTATGGAATGCGACACTTTGTATGGTTGCTTTGCAAATACCGTTTAGCAACTCACACATAATTAGTAAAATAACTACCAAATACAGCTTTAAAAATCTAAAGCGTTCCCTCGACATCAGAGACGCTGAAACATTGCTATAAAAACAATAAACGCAACAAAGCAGAGTTGTAAAAATAATGAAGCTTTCCTTCTTCTTCATCAGCTGTCATCTTTACTACTATCTCTTTTGCTGAGAACACAATTGTGTAGAACAACGACAAATTTTTCGTTGCGAAATTTCGTCATCAGAAATAAAACAAATTTGTGCATATGAAAATTAACACAACACCGCCGTCGGACGAAATTCGTCGTGCGTGACGAACTCTGCGATAGATTTATTTTTATTTCATACGCCTATGAACGACCAACGTATAGGTACAGAGTTACAATTTTTCATTTTAGTTTTGAAATATAAATTAAATTTTTCTTTTAATATATGGTGTATATATTACGTTAAGTTAAATATACACAATTGTTTACCTTAAAATTGCTTTCTGATTTTTTTTTTGTTAATGTTGAATGTGTTGAAGTCGTTTTTTTTAATACGGTAATACAGAGAGTCAACAACTTTGCTGATTACGACAGCTGCAATTTTTCGTTGCAATTATTGTTACTTCTCTTTAAAAAATATAGATAGAAAAATAAAAAATTTACAGGGGAGTGAAAAATCATATTCCAAATTTTTTAGCCCTATTTCTTTAATAAAGAGCTGTACAAAATGTATTGAAAGTTTTGCATTCTAAAGCACACTACTTCCAAGCCGTGTATTCCAGTGTAAACATTCTCAACAAAACAAGCATAACAAAACATGACTCTCATTGAAACAAAACAAGCACCATTCGAAAAGTTTCTCTCTATAGTTTTGTTTGTGCTTGTGTGTTCAAATGAAGCAAAACATCAAAACAAAAACAGACAATGAAATAAAAAAAACGGTAAATTACACCAAAAGCATCGAGTACACAAAAAAGCGTAAAAAGCACGTATATAATTTTTTTTCATAATTTCAACTTTCTGATTTTCGCGAATTTTCTAAATTTTAGTAATCTTAAATATATATTGAAATGGATGCATTAAATGTAGGTGAAATTATAAATTTTTAAATTTTTTTGCGAAATTTTAAATATTTTTCTTTAAAGAACCTTACAAACGAACCTTAAACCTATTATTAATTGTGATATTTTTATTTTATTTGTATACATTCGATTTTTTATGTTCATAAAAAATGCAAAAGTTTCTTTGCAAGTTTGTCTACGAGTTATTCAAACATATTTTGAATGTTCCAAAATAGTTTTGATGTTCTACTTCATTTCTCTTCTACTTCAGCCTTGTTCTATTTTAACATTGTTTTGTTGTACTTGTGTTCTCTTCTTCAATGTTTTGATCGTGGAACAAAAGTAATATTTTTGGAAGTATGTGTTTTGCAATGAGCAAGTAATACATACACACTAATTGCAATTTCATGAAATGCTTGTAAGACTTTTTTTTTTTTTGTGCCACACTTTATTCTTTAATAATATAGGGTTGACCCTTTTACATATCATTGCAAAACAAGAATTTCTCTTTAAACGATATATTTTTGTATTTAAAAGAAAAAAAATACATTTTTCTCATTAACATTAATTAACTTCCCAGATAGTATTTCCTATTGGTAGCCCTAATGACACACCATTAACAGCAAAAGTGAGGCTGAGTGTACGTCTAATAAATATTTGCTGAAAAAACTGCTCAATGAGAACTCAAAAAAAATCACAACAAAACATAGAAAAAGAAAAAAAATTATTTAAAAGCCACATTTGCAACAAAAAGCAAATTCTGTTCTAAACAATTAATTTAAAGAAAAAAATTATTTAAAGAAATCTCAAAGTTATTATTTTCATATGCTGAAGGCATGATGCAAACACACTGCACAAATATTTAATGGAATGTTAAATTTATTTTAATAAAATTTTATAAAGTACAGTAGAAGAAATATTATTTAGTGGTTGGTTACCTTGTTTATATTTAAATTCATACATATTTTACCTTTTCATATGTATTTTTATTTGCATATTTATTTCTACGTTACTTTAATGGCTCTTTTTTTTAAATATGTTAATTTTGATTATTATTACTAAGGTGAACACATAAAAACCTCTTAAAAATTAATTCTTTATATTAAAATTCAAAACACAAATCTCAAACAAACATCAAAAAATAAACATCTCTTTTTTAAACAATTAAAAAGAACTTGCCACAAGTTTATTTGTTGTGTATTGTTGCTTATAACGTAAAATTTAACATTTAAGCAGGTATTTAAACATAAAAATGTAAAACTTGACGTTATTTTTAGCACTGATTTATGCGCACTCCCTAATACGACCGAAGCATTAATTTAAATGAAACGAAGACTTCCATATTGAATAATTTCTTTCTGTTACCGCTTATTGCTTGCTAAAACAAATTTGCTGACAGTTTCAGATGTCATAATTGAAAATGAATATGTTTTTCTTTTGTCTATATTTGAATAAATGAAATAAGTAATATTTTTATATGCAGAAGTACGAGTATGTACGTGTGTATATGCATACACCACACCCTCTATATACACCATTCATATCAATCTAGTACGGTTTTGTTTCAGCCAAAAATATCTGTAATAAAGTTGCAAATATTGCATTAATTAAGCCAATTTTGCAAGTGAAGCGAATAAAGTATCTACAGTCGAACTTCTCTATAACGTAGCAGTTGGGGACCGTCAAATTTCTACATTACAGAGAAAATTCGTTATAGAGAAACTGCAGAAAATTATGACTACATTTTTTTTATGTAGAAAATATATTTATTAAGATAAAAAAAATTGTTTTTACATTAAAACACATTAATTTTTTTTTTTTATTAATGCATACATATGTGACTAAATTGATGCAAAAAAACGATTGCTAAAAACTTCGCAATAGAGAGATTATTTAGTGTGAAAAATTCTATTTAGGTCTTAAAAAATTGTACGTTACAGAGAGAACTGCGCTATAGGGAAGTTCGTTATAGGGAGATCAAAATGTATGAAAATACTCACAAAAATGTTGTGTTCACGAATTTTATTTGCTATAGAGAAGATTTCGTCTTAGAGAAGTTCGCTATAGCGAAGTTCGACTGTATTTCTAGTATATACATAACAGTGCCAATATGATCGAGTAGCTTAAGGCCAATTAATTTCTATAAATTTAACTATACACAAAATTATTACAGTGAGTGACTGCAGTTTATTCATGAAGTATTCCGTTTCATTCATTTTTAAATTAATAAACATTTAAAATGTTAAGCAATTTTATTTTAACTGATTCTTCTGACATTTATTTAAAAAACTAAATACACATTAATACGGATTTTCGGTAGCTTTCAAAATCGTCTTTTGTTTACGTTAAAAGTTTTTGGTACAGTATAATTAAAATATCAAAGAGAAAAAAACTTTTACAGGTTTAAATCAGTTGATTTTACCATGCTTTAGGTTTGGTTTTGATACTGTAATATAATTTGGAATTCTCAAATAGTTTATGGGTATATTTATGTAACAATGTAAAAAAGTTTTTATAAAAAGAAAGTAAAATCAAGTCAAGATAATGGCGCAATTCAAGGAACACATGTATGTATATATATGTTATATGTGTGAAGTGAAAGACTGGCTGGCCGGCGTCCCAAGCAACTGTTGAACATATTGTAAAATTTATTGTTTTTATAGTTTAGTTTTCATAATTTGCATGGAAAAGTTTTTAAAATGTGATTATTTTTCAAAATGTAAAACATCACAGTCACACTCCATGATTACATTTTTGCAATGATACCGACTATTTATGATGCTTTACTTAAAACGAAGTTTGGTTTGAAATTACGATAAGAGAACAGATGGAAAAATTTATATAATATTTAACTTATTTCTTCATAATGATAAATGGTTAATATGCATGATGCTGAAGCAAAGGAAAATTACTTTAATTTGTTTATCTTATGAAGTACATACTGCTTATATAATAAAACAATTGAGTTACAAAAGATAGTATTTTATTAATTGGCAGTAATCAACATTCACATATACAGCTATAAAAAACCAACAGGGATTTTATTTGCGTAAGACATTCTTCAAATGACCAAAATGCTACAACGACATTAGTGCTTTTCCGTAATTATTTTTTGGCACTTTTGTATAATTACATAAATATCTTTCTTCAAATACACGTATTTTGTGAAATATTTTCTACACCGTACACAGATAAAAAAATAATTGTTAAATATTTTCCAAATAATGGTATAAACACAATTGTGACGAATGACGAACTTCGCACAGCACGACGAACTTATGATCAAGAATTCGTTGTGTAAATTCGTCGAATAAGACACAATTAGAGCGAAAATAACAGCTGTTAATGTCATTTAAAATTATTTGTTATTTAGATACATAAATAAATAAAAATTGTTAAAACATGAACAAAAACATTTTACGTTTTGAGCAACTTATTAAAATTATAAACATCATGTTCATGATGGTAGAAACTTTTATTTCAATCAAATTCCACCAATTTTCATTAATTAATGAATTTTCCAATACATTGTTGTTTACATTTAGCAGGTGCCAGTGTGACCATATTTTAACCAAAAAAAAAACATTGATATGAGAAGATAAAATAATGACAAAAACAAATTAAAACAATACTGTATATATTTAAAAAAGTGGTTATTGAATTTATGTCCTGTAAATAAAAAAGAAAACAATTCTTAAAGGAAAAAGTAAATTTATTTACTATACACTAAAAAATGTAAAAGGAAAACGGCCACTCTGCACCAATTTATTCGTCATTCGTCGGCGTAAGAAATAGAAATAAACCTATCGCAAAGTTCGTTGTGCACGACGTATTTCGTCCAACGTACATATTGTGTGTATTTTCATTTACACAAATGTGTTTTATTTACAACGACGAATATTCGTTACGAAAAATTCGTCGTTCGTCCCAGTTGTGTTTATAGCATAAGTCTTTGCCCAGTAAATCTTTTTTTTTTCAATTAAAATTTCAATTGAATTATCGTTTATTTTAATTGACTTTGTTAGTCTCTCAAAACAGTGCTATAAACTGATTTGACTCAAAATACCAAAATACCCTCCTTCGTAGGTCTTGTGTAGCACCGGCGAAGTAAAATAATAATAAAAATGGCTACTAAACCGAAGCTTCAGCACTGCTACGAGTATTAACAAAGAACGTGCAAAAGCAGAGCTGTAAAATAATTAATTAAGCTTCACCTCCTGTCGTTTCTCTAACTATCCCTTTCCTATAGTTCCAGCACAATGCTTCGCATGCGTAGGAGTCATCTCCTGAGTGCTGGTCCCAGAGAAAAAAAAAAAAAAAAGTATAAAAAATTATGACATATTAATTGTGCGTAAATAGTACGTATAAGCTTAGTTTTTATATGTGAAAAACCTCTAGTTTTGTTTGAGCAATTTATTACTAAAATCTCTAAATAATTTTCAATTAATATTTTAATTGAATTTTTAAAATATTTTAATTACTTTCTTATGAAAAACAATCGTACAATTTTTTCAATTAAAACTCATAATTGAATATAGGATTTTCGTGATAGGTTGAAATCCAATTATTATTTTAATTGAATCGTGATTTTATTTATTTCTGTGTACGATAAATAATTTTTTTATAATTTAATTCTTACAGCTTAGGGGAGGCGAAGCAAACAATGATGCTATTAAAACCTGGTGAATGAGCCAACAAATATTTCGTATCTTGATGGGCAGCAACACAACACGCTCAACTTTACACTCAGATTTCGTGAATTTTGGCGCAGCTCTCAGATCATTGTACCATTTCTGGCTTCTTTTCCATTGTGAGACTTCGAAACGTTTCACGGCCATACACGATACATTTGAAATGTATTTCCGAAAAGGAACGTTGAGCTGACCTCGATGACGTGGATACTGATGTGATGCGCAAAAGGACGAGATCTTTGTATGCCCAACTGCTAAGACGCGAAAGAACTTAGTACGAGTAGCGTAATCGCGCCATAATTGTTACTACCCAACGAGGCAGTAAAACCTTTCAGTCATTCGTTAAAAGACTGAAGGAAAATGTTAATTCTTCTATGCCGGCTCTTTTAAAAGGTGATCAAATATTCACTGACCCCCCCCCCCCCCCAAGATGTAACTAATCTTGCCAGCAATAGAGACTATTAAGTGTTTCTTCAAATGCTGCCTACTAGAAATACAAAAATCAAATGTGAAAGAATTTCAATGAAAAACTTTTTCTCTGTGGTTTGCTTTCCATGAAAATATATAACATTTAATTTATTATTTCAGTATTTGATTAAATCAAATACCACTATAGTATTGTAGAAACTCGCTTAATATAAAATAATATGATATGCCTACAATCACAAAATTTTATTATGTCATGAACCCCTTAGAAAAGATGTGTTTTAAATATATTTCTAATAAATTATTATTAATTTATTAGTTATTAAGTAAATCTCAGCTGCATGGTCTATTTTAATGTCATATTTCTCTACGCAATATCTGCGGTTACACAAGATATTTTTAAAATAATTTTTCTCTCCATTGACTAATGACTGTGACTCATGTATGTATGCGCAGGGTGCCTTAGAAAAACATCAAAAAGACTTAAGTACTGGTAAATGAATTCATTATGAATTTTTTAATTGTTTAATCAATTTACAACTTCAACAAGCATGTCTTTAGCGACAAGAAAAATTTAACTAACGAAACAAAAACAAAAAACTCTTAAATATATGTATGGAAAGTAGAATTAAAAGCCGGTTTTTTTGTAAAATTTGTATATTTATTTAAGGTTCATATAATCGATTAACAAAAATCACCTCAAACAAATCCGAAAGAATAAATTAATTTTTTTTTTAAAATAAAATCAAAGTTTTTTTTATTGTTACACAAAAGATGAAGTCGTTGTTTTTCTAAAAGTTATTTAACGAGTTCATCGCATATATCCACATATGCATATATCCATAACTTTATTGAACTACTAAAGAAGAAGATCAAAGGTTTGCTAACATCGTTTTATTTCTAAAATATTGAATTACAGGATTGAGGAAGAGGTTAATCCTTTTTCACAATCGTAATCGTGAAAACACTATCAAAGCACAACAATCAACCTTATTCCAATTGTCAACGTCGACAATAAAAGTTAGTCGCTTTTACATTCATATGCTGCGTCTTTCACTTCAAATTTAAATTGGCATTTACAAAATTTCAACATTCCTACACACAAAGAAAAAGCTCGTACTGAATTTAAGTTTTTTCTACATAATATTAGTGTCAGACATATGTACTTAAAACAAACTGAAAAAAACATTACTGAAGACATTCCATTCAGAAAATATTTAAAATGAGCACAAAATTCCACGAAAAAAAAACCAAGAAAAAAATATTGAAATAACTATTGAATTCTCTTTTATTTTTTTCTAATTCTCAAAGAGGTTGTTTGTGGTTTTTATATAAACATGAAAGATTTTTTAGATTTTTCTAAAATTTGTTTGAATTTGAATTCAATGAGTTGAGCACCATGTTCATTAGTGGGCGTTTGTGCCGAAGGCATAGTCTCTAGGGTCTGCACAGTACCGCCTTCTACAAGTAACATCAGATCACCTTCCTTCATCGGTATTGTGTAGCATCATCGCCGAAGTAAAATATTTAATAAAAATGGTTACTGAATATGACACCAGAGACGCAGCAACACTGCTATAAAAGTCAAAAAACAAGAAACGTAGTTGTCAAAATAATGTAGCTCTCCTCTCTATATTTCCATTCACCACCTGTAATCTCTACAACTATGACTTTGCTCTAGTTCCAGCACAATGCATCACATGGTCCAAGATAAAAAATTAAAAATAAAAACACAAAATTTAACATATAATACCAACATTTAGTATTTTTCCTGCGGTTTTTCTTATAGCAATTTTTTACCACTCAACAATTTGAAAACTTAATTAAAAAAAAATGTAAACATTCACAGCTGTTTATATTTAAACTGAGTTGCCAACTGGCACAAGTTTTTGACATTTATGTCGTCAAAGTGTTGGAAATTGAATCGTGGAATTTTTTTTTTTTCGAAAAGCGAAAGCTGAAAATTAAAATTTTTGGCGCTAAAATTTAAATTGGACCCACAGTGCATTGTTTTGCTTCGTCGGCGTACATTAACATTTTAGATATTTGATCGTTAATGAATAGTAAAAAGTACACAGATTGCCTTGAGTAACTTCAGACGAAACAGAAATAAATTTAGACTTAACGTTTTTAAATAATGCGCACTGAACTCTATCCACAAGGTATGTGGATATTCAACTTTTAAAAGCTGAATTTTTGAAATCGAATTTTCTCTAACTTATATAAGAGAAGTCGTTGTTCGATAAATATTTGTAGTTTTACACATTTTTGTTTGTAAAAATTCACTCCCAACCCCATTTGTAGTGTCCATGTTTAATCAAATTCAGACCGGGCTACAAATTTTATCTGTATTAATGAACATAAACACATCGTGAGCGATGTTTAACAAATTAAATGGAAATGTATTCCTTAATAACATTTAAATCAAAAAAATACATATAGATTAGTAAGTAACGCGCTTATAAAAAATGCTTCAGTTTATTATGTTGGGCTAAACACTCCCTCAGACAACAGAAGCAGAGAAAAGAAAGCCAGCTGGGATATAAAATTAATTGTCATTTAGTATTTTAACAAACATTCAAAAATAAATAAACACACCGGCCAAACACTCGACCGGACGACAATTATTATGGATATGAAAAAATATTTATTTTTATTCAATTCATGCATATGTGACTTGCATTTACATATACATATGTATGTATGTATGCATGTATGCATGTGTAAGTGTAATTATGAAAATAAAAATCAAGAAAATGTTCTTTTCGACGGCAGATCTAACAGAAAACTAATGGCAAGTGATGAATCATCGGAAGACAAATTTTATACAAGACTTGTTATTTAAAATTTTATGTTTGATTTCTTTTATTTTTTATGCTTAAAAAATTTATTGATTTGTTAAGTGAAAATTTTATTAATAAGGTGAAGAGAAAATACGATTTATTAAAAAAAAAAAAAAAAAAAGTTTTTATAGAATTATTAGAATGTGAAAAGTTTTATGAGTTATTTACCAGGCCCTTGTAATTTATGTTCTGACACAAAAAAATAATAGTAAAAATTTGACTGGTAGGCAAGACCCTGTCTATGTATCTGATGGTATACGAGTATCAGCAATTCAACCAATTAAACAGCACATTGAAATGATACAACTTATTTATTAGAAATTAGTCTTCATTAATGACAATGTTATGCACCATTCTGTAGTAGAAGCCACAGTATTTTGCCGAAAATAAACGATATAAATGTTAAAAATATCTCACACTTCCTATATGATTGTTTTGAGGTGATTATAGGTCTTGGAGTGACATAAATTTAAGACTAAGATTGATTGTTAAAATTTTAGTGAAGAAAGATTTCTGCGTACTACACAATAATTGCTGGTTGAAAACATAACAAATAAAAATATGTTAACCTGTGTTAATGTGGGTCTATGAATACTTGTCATAAGTTTTTTCTAGTTTAAAAAAAATCTACGGCTGTTTATGGGCTGATGTTTTTATTATCTCTCCGAAGAACTGCTCTCGGATGGACCAAACGAAATAATTAAGTAATCATCAATTCAGCAAGTATCAATTTAGATATGCTGTAAAACAATCTACGATTTACCAAGTTCATCAAATTGTAGAAGAACGTCTCGAAGAAAAGAAAATATATTCAGTCTTATTCTAGAATAGATTGTCCAGGCCTATGAAAAGATATGATACAATTGACTCCATTGAAAACAGAAACACAACTCCTCAGGCAGTACATCGATTCTCTTATCGGATTCATCAGCATTTAAGAGAGAAGTCTATTTATGCGGCTCAGTACATTATCATAAGCCCACTACAATGCTGGTCAAGCGGGAGCATGCAAATCAGTAAGTTAGAACTGTATTAGTTTTTAGCAGAAAAACTAGATATAATACAGTAAAACTCGCTTATAACGAACATAGTTATAACGAACTAACTCCAACTAACTCGGTTACCAAAATCCGTTATAGCGATGGCTGAGGTAGTTAACACGTTGTCTACAAATCCAAAGGTCCTGGCTTCGAGCCCAGTATCCGACTGTATCATAAAAACACTTCGTAATTTTCCTGATATGAGTTATTTTGTCTTTATGTCAGTTATTGTTGTCAGAGCGCCCTCCCTCGTCGCTATTGTGTAGAATCATCATTGCTACATGAGATGGGAAAATTATTCAAATCCGTAGTCTAGTGGATGAGCATTAGTTAGGTTTTTCAATATGGAGGTGCGGGTTCGATTCCCGCTTAGACCCTGGGTGTTTCTACAGACAAGCTTGAGAGCTTAGTAGAGTTTGTATTGTCTTTAAAAAAAAAAAAAAAAAAATCTAATATCCAAAACCACTACTCCCTCTATCTTCTCTTCCAAAACCTTATTTCCTAGTTCCGTGCATAGTTCAATGCATCGTATATGTAGGGGTCATCCCCTGAGTGCCTGTCCAAGAAGAAAAAAAATAAAAAATTTTATTAAAACAGTTTTAAAATGTCGAAAACTAAGATAAATCCATTATCTATAGCTTCAAAAAATAAAAATTCGTAATAATATTGAAGTGTTTTATATAAATATTTAAATCTGTACATATAAATGTGCATAATGATACATTTCATTACGCTTATTACGTATCTTATAACGAAAAAATTGTGGTGGTCCCATGGACTTCGTTATAATCGAGTTTAACTATGTAATGAAAGCTGTGTACATACACTGAAATTTGTGATTAAAAGTCACCCAAAGATTTCCTTCGTTAGATCAATTAAAAATTTTTCATTACATTTATGCACATCATTTCATTAGGGTCCGCCAACTAAACAAGCCTAAACTATTTCTTTAGTTTAATAAAACCTTCTCATATATAAAATGGAAATGTTTCATTGATGTAATGGGTAGCTCAACTGTTACCAAACTATTGGCAACTGTTGAACTCAACAGTTACGTCTTAGAAACTGCTTGATGACGAACAAATATAATAAAGTAAAAATGAAAATAAAAACCATAGACAATGAATATTCTGTTATAAAATCTATTTTATGAAATTATTTCATTTTTAGTTTTATTTTTAATTTTTATTCGATCAGCTGTTTAGGCTAAGCACAAAATATTGAGTTAATGTAGCGAAATAATTTTTCTTAATACTTTTTTTTTTATAACCTTTTTTATTATTTTAACAATCTATTTTTTTAATAAAACTTCCTGAAGATGTTAACCGAAGGTTAAAGAAATATCGAAGAGAGAATAAATAAAAAGAGAAAAAACCTTAAAGCTTAAAAAAATAGATTGTTAAAGTAGCGAAATAATTTTATGATGGATTAAATGTCAGAAATTACTCAACATAAAAGAAAATAATTCATATAATTAATGAAAACTTGCATATATGAAATAATATTGTTGTCATAAATGCAATGAAAGTATTTCATCAGTACAATGAAATATTCTTCATATCAAATAATAACTTATATACGTACATATGTCTGTATGTTGGTTTATTGTACCGTTAAGCTAGTCTATATGGGTATTTCCATGAAATGGTCCACCGTGACTTAAAAAATCAAAACGCTCGCATAATTTTTTAAGTTTTTTTTTTTTTTTATTTATGTTACCAGCGTAACGTAACGTAACCAAAGTAACGTAACGTAACGTAACGTAAAATAACGTAACGTAAAGCAAATTAGCGTAACGCAAAGTAACGTAACGGAACGTAGCGTAACGTTACGTTACGTTGCGTTGCTTTACGTTACGTTGCTTTACATTACGCTACGGTCCGTTACGTTACTTTGCGTTACGCTAATTTGCTTTACGTTACGTTATTTTACGTTACGTTACGCTACGTTACTTTGGTTACGTTACGTTACGCTGGTAACATAAATAAAAAAAAAAAAAAACTTAAAAAATTATGCGAGCGTTTTGATTTTTTAAGTCACGGTGGACCATTTCATGGAAATACCCATATAGACTAGCTTAACGGTACAATAAACCAACATACAGACATATGTACGTATATAAGTTATTATTTGATATGAAGAATATTTCATTGTACTGATGAAATACTTTCATTGCATTTATGACAACAATATTATTTCATATATGCAAGTTTTCATTAATTATATGAATTATTTTCTTTTATGTTGAGTAATTTCTGACATTTAATCCATCATAAAATTATTTCGCTACTTTAACAATCTATTTTTTTAAGCTTTAAGGTTTTTTCTCTTTTTATTTATTCTCTCTTCGATATTTCTTTAACCTTCGGTTAACATCTTCAGGAAGTTTTATTAAAAAAATAGATTGTTAAAATAATAAAAAAGGTTATAAAAAAAAAAGTATTAAGAAAAATTATTTCGCTACATTAACTCAATATTTTGTGCTTAGCCTAAACAGCTGATCGAATAAAAATTAAAAATAAAACTAAAAATGAAATAATTTTATAAAATAGATTTTATAACAGAATATTCATTGTCTATGGTTTTTATTTTCGTTTTTACTTTATTATATTTGTTCGTCATCAAGCAGTTTCTAAGACGTAACTGTTGAGTTCAACAGTTGCCAATAGTTTGGTAACAGTTGAGCTACCCATTACATCAATGAAACATTTCCATTTTATATATGAGAAGGTTTTATTAAACTAAAGAAATAGTTTAGGCTTGTTTAGTTGGCGGACCCTAATGAAATGATGTGCATAAATGTAATGAAAAATTTTTAATTGATCTAACGAAGGAAATCTTTGGGTGACTTTTAATCACAAATTTCAGTGTATGTACACAGCTTTCATTACATAGTTAAACTCGATTATAACGAAGTCCATGGGACCACCACAATTTTTTCGTTATAAGATACGTAATAAGCGTAATGAAATGTATCATTATGCACATTTATATGTACAGATTTAAATATTTATATAAAACACTTCAATATTATTACGAATTTTTATTTTTTGAAGCTATAGATAATGGATTTATCTTAGTTTTCGACATTTTAAAACTGTTTTAATAAAATTTTTTATTTTTTTTCTTCTTGGACAGGCACTCAGGGGATGACCCCTACATATACGATGCATTGAACTATGCACGTACGTTCCGTTACGTTACGCTTCGTTACGTTCCGTTACGTTACTTTACGTTACGCTCATTTGCTTTACATTACGTTACTTTACGTTACGTTACGCTACGTTTCTTTACGCTACTTTAGTTACGTTACGTTACGCTAGTTACTTTACGTTACTTTACTTTGCGGTACGTTTACATTACGTTCATAATGATTCGTTCATGATTCATAATGATTCATTCATGATTCATTCATGATTCATTCATGATTCATTTATGCATCGATATCGAGCTTGTAATGTTGCTAATTTAACCACAGGCTAAAGATAGCCGTGTAATGTTTAAAGTAAACACAGGCGCATGTAAGTCTTCAAATGAATTCTTCTTTTCTTTATTGAAACTTTCTGCTTATATACTAAAACTACATGACTAAAATTGAGTGGCTTGCAAAAACACACTCTTGACCTAAAATACTTACAACATAATTTGTTATTGCTATACCAGGCGATCATGTATTTTTGAGTGTTCAGCCACGATCCACGATCGAATGGTGTTCTTAATTAAAAGTATCGCTAATGTTGATACTACAATCATGCTATACTATATGCTAATTAAATCGAAAATTTATGTTTCGGCATTATGACATGTGATATCGATCAAAAATTAATAAATATTGATCTGATGGCTTTCGATAGCGAGTCATCGATCGAGCGTTCTCTTTGCAAACATTGTTTGTCAACAAAGTGTCAAAAATGGTTTTCTTAAATTTAACGGCAAACAATAAATTGTGAAAAATGTAAGTTTTATTAATTTTTTGAGTTAAAACAATTGTAATTGTGGTGCACATTTCAAGACAAGTCTAATTGCAAAACTACAAGATAAATAAAACAATTCTGTTAAACATAAATCATAAATTTATCATAAATTTATTAAATATAAAACTCCTTTAGTTTATGAACACAAATTCTTTGATATAATGAACTATAAGAAACTTATAAAGAGCAGAGAATGCAAGACTTCATATTTCTAATGTAATTATTCATTGTATTAATGAAAACTTTCGTTATTATAATGATGAAAATTTAATAAAACAGTTTCATTATATTAATGAATTATTTTTTTTTTCAGTGTACATATGTATGTATAATATATGTATATATTTATATATAATATATATATATATATATGTATATATATATATAATATATAATGTATATAATTATATAATTATTATAAGTAAAAATATTCAATCAAATAATTGATTAATCGATATAATCTCATTTCCAATACTACAACCCAGCCAAACTTGGTGCTTTCTCGGAAGCATTTTTGTAAGGGAGACAACATAATGGAATCATTTGCAACTGCGCTTTTATAATGCATGATTTTTGTTTGCCATGAGCCGCTTAGAAGGATTACTTTGCATATACAAAAAGACAAACGCAAAAGAATAAATTTTTTTAAGCTTTTATACTGCTATAAACAGTGCATTCACTGACTTTAGTGTATTTCGGCAGCATTTTTGGAAGCACTTGTTATTAAATATACAATGTATTGCTTCGGAAAGTTTTTAGTGCTTCTAAATTTCGATAATTTGTTGCTGGAAAATCATTTTAACATTGATGAGTTAAAATAGACGAAAATATACTTGTGCGGTTGTTCATGGCAGCAACTGAACTTACATACACATACACACGAATACATATGTATAATTTTCTTTGAAGTATTTATTTGTTGTTTCAGTTCCAATAAGGTATACAGATACATCAACTTCCTTAACGAGTGCTATGAAACTACTTGTCACGCACTGTATATATTTACTTACATCCCAACATACCAAAAGACTTGAGAAAAATATTATAAGAAGCTTACAAACATAAGCCTTAAGCTTGAAAAAGAATTAAGATAATATTGAAAAAGGCTATCGTAACGATTGTAGAAAAATCAAAACGGAACCCTCGTGAAAATATTGTTTCTGCAATATTATTTTAAGCTTATCCTTGTAATTGTAGAATAAGCTTGCGAAAATAATGTTTTATTAATTGTTGTTTAGAAAAGCTTATTAGTCTCAATATTTTCATAAGCTTTTTTATATAATTGTAGAATAAGCTTCACATATAATACCTGCATATATTATTTAATAAAATCTCAACTATTTCCTTTAGTTTCATTTAATTTATTTTTGATTTAATAATTACACATTTACGAGTATGTTTTTTTTTTATTATTTTTGTAGTTAGTCCACTTACTTTAAAATTTAAAACCAAATGTATACGTAAAAAACGTTTAGTAAATTTACTCAACAAGCATAACGGTACTTGACGCCACAGTTTTTGTGTCGCTTAAGCATTATAAGCGTAGAACAAAGACAGCAAGACTTTAGAATGTATTGAGAAAAATAAGCCTTTTTCAATCGTCATATTCAATATGCATACATAGATTTCCCATACCTTAGAAACGGTTGTGTATAATAAGATTTTCTCAAGCATTGCTAAAAAATGCTTGTGAATTCATATTTTATACATATTATTTAAAATAAACTTAAGAAAAGCTTAAAATCCACTATTAATATAAGCTTACTGTCAAGTTGTATTGCAGTTTGATTAATATATGGTATGTTGGGATAGTATAATAATATGGACATATACATATATATATGCATATATAAGTACAAATAAATTAAACCAGTTCTAGAATACGAATTAAGAAAAAACACGTTACTTCGGATGTTTTCTAAAGTTAAAATGAACTTGCAACTACAAAATACAAGTAAATAAATAGACAGAAATTGTAAGTTTAAATTCAACTTTTATATTGTACAAAAGTTTTTTTCACTTTTTTAATCAAAAATTGTAAATTTTGCAATATGCAAGCAATAAAAACTATTAATTAACAAAGAAAACTTAACTATTAGCACAAATTTTGAGATTTCTATCACGTTTCTTTAAGTCACGTTTTATTAACAAAATGTTGTACTTTGTAACAATTTGCTCGTAATTTGATTGAAGGAAAATTTCATACAAGAATAATTAATAACTGATATCTATGCAATACAATCTGAAAGAGATTAAAATTTAATCTACTGAAATGTAATTAAATTTAATATAATTTGTTAATATTTTTTTATTTTTTATTCTTTTTTAGGCAGCGTAAATTGATGGAACTTCATGACTGGCAGTAATTTTAAATTTATGAATGTATTTGAGTTTTGTGGATATACAACGTTGTCAAATTTTTTCACTTCCGGTTATAGAAGTACGAATTTTTTTAACACTATAAAATTTGTGATTTGATCGCAGGAAAGGATCGAAAGAACACGTTATGCAATATAAAAATAAAAAGAACATTAAAATTACCTTCAGTGTTAAGGAGGCTAAGTATAATTTAAAAAATTTTAGAGGAGAGGAACAAAGTTGCTTAAATCTTTATATTTTAAATCTATTTAAATCTGTAGTGCGATTCAGTAACTTTTAACGATTCAACAATTGTGATTTTGGCAACGTTTCCGGTTGCTTGCACTAACGATTGTGCGGTTCTGTAACTTGATTTTAACGATAGTAGCTAAACATTGCAATCAAGTGGCATCCTTGTGAAAATATACGTAAATCACAAAGAGGAATATGTAAAAAACAAACAAATGCTTCATACAGTCGAACTTCTCTAGAACGTAGCAGTTGGGGACCGTCAAATTTTTACGTTATAGAAAAAATTCGTTATAGAGAAACTGCAGCAAATTTTGACTACATTTTTTTTATGTAGAAAATGTATTTATTAAGACAAAAAAGAATTGTTTTTACATGAACACATTAATTTTGTTTTTATTAATACATACATATGTGACTAAATAGATGCAAAAAATCGATTGCTAAAAACTTCGCAATAGAGAGATTATTTAGTGTGAAAAATTCTATTTAGGTCTTAAAAAATTGTACGTTACAGAGAGAACTTCGCTATAGGGAAGTTCGTTATAGGGAGATCAAAATGTATGAAAATACTCACAAAAATGTTGTGTTCACGAATTTTATTTGTTATAGAGAAGATTTCGTTATAGAGAAGTTCGCTATAGAGAAGTTCGACTGTATTTAAAACGGAATCAAAATTTTTTTTTATTAAAAATTTTTTCATTTAGTAATTTGCTTGTTCATTATATGTAAATGCAAAATATAATTTAAAATATTTATTTTCATGTATTTATATACAGAACTAAACTAAACTCTTTGGAAGAAAGAAGCACATGGCTACTACTAAAAGGTAGTAGAACATTGTACACAATTGAAGAGCCCTGTACTCAGTTTGGAGATTTTCTTAGCCATTTTTTATAGGCTACCAAATTTGCTGAAAAAAGGTGTCATAAGTTTTTGGCCAGCAGCTAATTCATACTTGGTGATACCGCTTAACTATATATGCCAATAATATCAACCCATAACCGCCAAAAAGCCGTAAGCGCCATGATTATCGATTATCTTTTAATTTATTTATTTTATGTTATCTTGGGCCAGCACTCGGGAGATGACCCTTACACACGCGGTGCATTGTGCTGAAACTAGAGGAAAGGTATAGTAGGAGAAATGATAGGAGGTGAAGCTTCACTATCTTACAGCACTGCTTTTGCATGTTATTTGTTTTATAGCCGTGTTGTAGCGTCTCTGATGTCAAGGAGACGTCTTAAATTTTGAAGCCTCGTTTTAGTAGTCGTTTTTTAGTAATTATTTTACTTCTCCGGTGCTACACAATACTGCAGGAGAGCGTTCATATGTGTATGTGGATTGGTTACAGCTGAAGCCGTTACTGTTCAGTGACCAGTGACTATGCCTTCGCCACTGAAACTTTCCGACAGCAATTGACACAAAGTCACACAAATGTACATCAGAAAAAATGCGAGATGTTTTTATGAGTCTGAAACTGGGGTTGAACGCAGGAACATTTTTCGTTTTGTATGTGAATATTTTGTTCAAAATGTTCAAGATAAAAAAAAAAATATTTCAAAAGGCTCTCAACACTTTCTTTAACATTATTGGACTTTTAGATATTATTGGAAAACAACAACCAAATAGACAAATGTCTGTGAACGATGAATTTTTGGTTAGTCCTTAGACACTGAATTTTTAAAAAATATGGATTAGCTTCTTTAGTACTGAGGATAACGATATGTTATGTTTTATTTTCATTTCATGTTATATTCTAATTCCAAGTTAATAAGTCGAATTGCGGCATATAGACCAAACTAATAATCCGAATTCATTTTGATGGTCGTTCTGTAAAAACAAATTAAAACTTTCAAATTTTCACTTCATCCATATAAGTATCTGCTTATCTGTCAGCTCATTCGTAAAACAAAAATATTTTCCACTTATTTATTAACTGCCGTATTCATAAAATTTTTTTTTATATGTAAAAAGCATGATCGAATAAACAGTTCAGAGCAATTGTCCTGGTGACTTTTTGTAGGGTTTTGTAGAATTTTTCATATATTGTAAGCAGATAAGCCGTTTGTCCGAGAGCTGTTTGACTACTTGAGACACGCTTAGCACTTCATTCAAAAAATGTGAATCATCAGAACAGATAACGATCTATTGATATGATCATTTTATATTAAAACCTCATATTGTATCTTGATAGAAAAGTCTTGTCTTTTAAAAGCATATTCCACTAGCTGATACGTTTCTCATTCTAAAAAATAAGCAGTAACACTTAATCTTATTCCTACCACCACTATACTATTTTGTATACCATCGAAGTTTTCTTTTTCATTGCCTTAACGCAAACTTCTGCCTGTAAAATGTTTTACAGTCTCTGTACGACGTTGCCAAATGAATAAGTCATAGGTCTTCTTTTTCTTAAGAAGAAATTAGCTCTTTACTAATATTTTTTTTATTTATTCTAATGCAACCTAAAACAAAATTAAAATTTTTCTTTATTTCGTAGACAAATATTTTTGACAATACCGCAATTTGTTTACGCCTGTTGTTTTTGCAAAGGTTGCATTGTTGTAAGGCCACACTGACCTAATAAATGGATCATGGTAAAAGGTTTAATAATCAAATTTTAATACCAAATTCAAATATATCCGGAAAACATTTTATAAATGCGGTAGTCTATAATTATGTATTCTCTTTGAATAAAAGCTCCTTTCAAATACCGCCTATATCACAAGATAATAATTATTGCCTTATTTTCGTATATTCTTATGCAAACAAACAGCTGATTACCGAGCATATTCTTGTCACATACAAACACATACACATACCCACACTTGTTACAAAACATTTGCTTTTTTGAGGGTTTTTCACCTACGGCGTTTGCCATTTTTACAATATTGTTATATTTTCGTTTTTTATTTGTTTATAAATTAATTATTAATAAATATATAATTTGTTAATTTATTTAAAATGTTATGTAGTTACTAAGTAGCTCCCGCACGATTTATAGCAAAAAACTAAATAGTATCTACTGCTGATGTTGGAACTTTGGAACCCTCTTTTAGATATTAAAATAATTTTATGTGCACGTATTAAGAAAAATAAACTGAGCGCTCTCTGTAATTGTAGAATTTTATACACAACCCTCACTGCACAAAAACAATATAAATGAGAGCTTTATTTTAATTTTTTTTGCTGGAAAAAACATGCACAAACACAAACAAACATAAAATACATATGGGAGTACGTGCTTATTTATATTACGGGGTACTCTCTGCATGCAACAACAAATATTCATATAGTATGTACGCAAGTACGTATGTTTCTAAACAGCCGTCGCTATAAATTGATATCACATATGGGCATTTCCATGATGTCGAACTTGATCACCGTACACAGTTAGTGGAAAAAAGTAAAAATAAATTCTGGGAATGTATGCAAATTTGTACTGACTGTTATTAAAGTTAAAGAGTAATGTTTTTAACGAAAAAAAGTGGAATTTTCGATTTTTTTAATTGTAATTTCTCGATTCTTTTGCAAGACCTTTATATGTTCTAAGGAGCTGTTATTCTCCTGTGCCCATTGAAGCTAAAAGCGTTAAAGCTTTCGATAGCATTTGTTAGTTAATTTTTTCAACTGGGGTGTTTTTCAAAGCAAAGGCAACACGGAAAATTCTTTTGATTTGTTAAATAGCGGTAAACTGGAATATTTTTTGTTAAAATAACGGGGAATGAATTTCTCGTATTCTATTAATAAAAAATTATAAATATATAAAACTAATAACTGACATCTACTGACAACCACACACACTGAACAAAACACAAAGAACGCGAAAGATGAAGGTGCAGCCACGTTCGACATCAGCATGTTGTTCCGTTCTGCTAGTGTTTGTCAACGTGCAGACTACTTTGACTGACCATCGCCACCTTCAAACACAAATGAAAAAGCTACCTCTTTGTGACTTTATATTCGAATAATAGCGAAATTAGTTAAATTTGATTTTTATTTTCTTTTATGAGACTATAAAACAAAGCGTTTTCGAGAAATTTCAATTTTCTGGTGGAAATGGTCATATGAATGTGCCAAAAAAATATATTCATTTGACTCTTCATAACATTTATTCACTCAGTAAAGCATTTATAAAATATTTAATTCAATAACAACAATAGTAAGTATGTATGTATTTAAGAATATATGTATGTTTAAACATAGAACGGCTGTTGCAACCAAAAGTAAACAATCAAACGCAGGCGATCCGAACTACTTGTTTTTTTTTGCTTTAGTTCAGTTAAACAAACTCGGAGACAGGCTTTATTTTACAATCAACTACCCTTCAAACACGTATTTTACCATGAAAGATTTATGCAGCATTTAAAGTGAATACCCTACATGCAAAAATTTAATCATTTCATTGAAGACATATTAATGTAAAATATTTCATTTTTGTTTTGTACGCCACGATAGCATATTCAGTAGTGGGGATTTTAATTTAGATTTGCGCCAAAGGCTTTTGGCTTGTTTCACTAGATCGAGTGAAATTTTTTTTGGTACTATGCTCGTTAAGCAGAGTTACAGCATACGAGTAGTTTTAATTGAATCAAATGTTAAAATTCAGTAAATATAAAAATTTCATTAGCGTATTGTAGGCAATTTCCATTTTTTCTTAACGCTTTTTTCTTTCCTCGTACCAATAAATAATATTTCTTAAAAGTAAATAATATTTCAAAATACCAACTTTTTCAATTGGCGTTCCGTATAAGAATCAATTTTTACATGATTTAATTTTCATTTTTTAAATATTATTTTCCAGATCATTGCTTATACGCCGTAGTGATATTCAACATATTTAACAAAACATTTCTTTAGCAGCAGCTAACATTCCGCCTGTTCTGTAAACCGTGTCGATTTAAAAACGAGTGGTTTCTCAAAACCGAATAAATGCTAATCAGGTGTTCTAACTTGCTTTCGAATAAGATTTTATAAACCTCAAAACGTCAACAAAGCTACTGCAAATTGGTGCAAAATAATGTTTATTCTTATCTAAAAGCAAACTTTGAACATTTTAACAAGGGGTTCGATAACAAAATGTTCCTGAAAACCCGTTTTCCCATACAAAATTCTTATTTGAAGCAGGCACTCACTTTTTGATTCGAAAGAAGTTTTGAATTAGTCCGTTTTTTTTCGATAATGGCACATGGTGAACAAGTGTATATATGTTTTTGTTTTTAATAAAATAAATCTTCAAACTTTCACATGTGTGTGGGGACGGCTAAAGTAGTCTGCACGTTGACTACAAAACTAGGAATTATTGGGTTCGAGTCCAGTTTCAGACTAAGTCATGAACACATTTGGCATTTAGAATGAAGTGTATTAGTGTGTCTTTGTGTCAGTTGTTGTCGGAATGTTTCAGTGGCAAAAGCAGTCACTAGTCACTGAACAGCTGTACTTCAGCTGTAAACAATCCACAGGCACATCTTTAAGCCCTAAAAATGGCTACTAAAATAAAGCATCAAAATTGAAAACGTCTCCTTGACATCAAAGGCTCTTCAACACTGCTATAAACAAAAAGAACGTGCCAAAAGCATTGTTGTAAGATAGTGAAGCTTTACCTCCAGTCATTTCTCTAACTTTTCCTTTCCTCTAGGATCATCGCCTGAGTGTTCCATATTCTTTCTTTCTTTCATACAGGAGTGTATTTCATATACGAAACATTTTACCAAAAGTATTCTTTGCCCACACAATGATAAAGTGAAAAAGGAATAATAAATAGGGCGCAAAAAATATTTAATTGCATATTTTGTTGAGTAATAGTGATTTAAAATCTCGAGAACTGTATTGCAGTGCGAAATGACTTTGTCAAGAGCCATAAATAATTCGTGTTCTTAAATACAATTTTCAATGAGAAAACTTCAGACTTGGATTTATGCTGCAAAGTGTATGAAGAGAACGATATTGTTAGGTTATGTTAGGATGCGTACCTTCCTCGAAAGTCCCACTTAGGTCAGAGCTTATGTCCTTTGTGATACCACAAGTAGAAATACCCACGCAATAGGCGGGAATCGAACCCCTACTTCTAGATTGATAATGGTTAAAACCAAATAATTACTAATAACACGCATTTTATTCGTTCTTGATCAACTATAGTTTTTTTACGGCAATCCAAAACTGGTAGATAGTGAAAAGAGAATTAAAAGACCAAAAATAACAAAACAATGATTTTTTTTCGTAACATCACTGGAACAAGTTGCATGCATAGGTACTCATATCCGCATACAACAATTATTCACAATACTGTAAACATACTTTTTCGTACACAACAACAACATTGTACAATTTGTTTTCGATGACGTTAAAATGTGCACTATTGTCGTAGGATTTTCATTTCAGCCAATTAGCATTTCAGTATGAGTAGTACTACGTTTAAGACGTACATAAATGATTGCTCAACAGAGAGAGAGTACACTAGTGTCATCAATCTCCTTTTCTAAATATTGAATTACCATCGTGCAGTAAACGGAAAATAAAAATAAAAACTGTGTCTAAAATTTGACGTATTTAGTCACAACCGCTATTGTTTTTAATTTTAACAGAAAGTTGTAAGCAAAACTGTAATTTAAGCTTTTTCGGTCTATTGTTTTTAGGTGTTGTAAATGTGTTCTTCTTTCAATTTTTCATTTTAATTAAAATAAATTAACGTTGCAACTGTTATGGCCTTAACAGTTGGCAGAAGTTCTAAAATTGTTTATAATTTTTGACTTTTTATAACACTTTTTAACTTCTTTGGATGGAAATGCAACATGCAAGAATGTGCATGTGTACAAGTACATACAAATATAAGATATGCACATTATGCATATTAATTTAATTCTATAAATAATGTGTATGTTCGCATTATTATGTAGGTGCCAACTGTTGTGGAATTAAAATTTACGACTTTTTTCTACAACAAATTATTATTATAATTTATTTTGTGAAGAAATATCAGAATTTTGTACGAATTTATTGACACTGGAATCCGAATAGTTGAACAATAGGTTGAAAACTCCGGCAGACCAACAATTCTTCTAATACTAACAATATTTAAGCAATAAAAAGCAGACAACGAAATAAAATATAAACTGTCAGTCGATTCAAGAACCGTAATAAGGTTGATTATATCCAATAAAAAATATGTTTATTATTTTATTTATTTCTTTTTTGAATTAAAAAAAAACGGTTAGAAAAGTTAAAAGTTCGGAAAAGTTAATAGCAAAATAACATTTCGGTTAACTTTTCTGAGGTTCTACTGTATAAATTTTACCATTTTTTTTCACTTCTATCGTTCGTAAATGCAAAACAATCAAATACGCAAAAAAGCATCAGCATCAGAGGGTGGCGATGGTTAAAGTAGTCTGCACGTTGACTACAAAACGAAAAAATTTTCCTGCGTTTGAATTCAGGTTCAGACTAATGAAAGCATCTCACATTTTTTCTGATGTGCATTTGTGTGTCTTTGTGTCTTTGTGTTGTTTCAGTGGCGAAGGCATAGTCACTAGTCACTGAACAGTAACGGCTTCAGCTGTAGCCAATCCACAGGCACATCAGAACGCCCTCCTTCGTCGGTATTGTGTAGCATCGGTGAAGTAAAATAACTACTAAAAATGGCTACTAAAAACGAAGTTTCAAAATTTAATACGTCTCCTTGACATCAGAGACGTTACAACACCTCTGCAAACACAAATAACGTGCAAAAAGCATTGTTGTAAGATAGCGAAGCTTCAGCTCCTATCATTTCTCCCACAATCCCTTTCATATAGTTCCAGCACAATGCACCGCATGTGTAGGGATCTTCTCCTGAGTGCTGGTCCAATATAAAAAAAAAATATAACGCAGCGTATTGATTCATTATTATGTCTGTCGTTTTGGTAATGCCGTTTTAATTGTACCTTTTTTTTCTAACCACTATTGTATGAGATTTTAAATCAAAGAAATTTAAGTCTGCTAATAAACTTGGGGATATAATCCAAGTAGATTAACACACGGTAAAGTTTGAATTTTCATTTTCGTCACAAAATTTCAATACATGAACAATTTGAATCAAATAACATGTGTGAAGAAAATCTATGGCTAAAAATTGCATAGACCGGCAAGCCGTTGATGACGATGGCACTGACGATGACAACAAACAATAAAAAAAAAAACACAACAACAATAGTAATAACAATAATGAGGGTGTGTTTGCTTTCTTCCCCACAGTAAAATATATTGGCCCAAAATGGCGATCAATAATAAATGCATTTTCCATTAATGTAAAATAGAGCAAAATAACGAAGAAAAAAGTTTTTAAAATTATTGAAAATCTCTAGGAAAATTATCAAAAATTAATTATATAAAACATTTTTTTTTTCACATTTATTTAAATTTTTGGGCCGTTTTCTTTTAAACCAAAATCGAGTGTTGTTTTTTTTTATTCTTTTCCTTTTAAGTCCTTGGGAGTATTGATTTTTAACATGGCATATAATATATATGTAAATGGCAAAGGATGCTGGTCATAATAATTTTAATATCCTAATAAAATTACGCTTTTTTTAATTTATATTGAACACAAATCACTTTGTTGTAATTATTTTTGCACGCACTAAGACTTTTTATTTATCAAATTTGATTTGATGAGATTTTAAAAACACTTTTCTGACAAATAATTTATTATGTATGTACATATACATATATCTTTAAATGATGTGAGAAATACACCAACCATTTAAGAAAGTGTCAACTTGGTTTAATACGAGAACTACAACTGCATCATAAATTTTTTATAATTTGGGTGCGTGCCACTTTTTGCAGTTTCGTTTTGTTTCTCCTTTAAGAGAAATGTGTACTTTACTTCGTAATACTGGTAGTAGACAAAAAATAATGCAGAACTTGTTTATATGTACGTACATATATTTACGCCACCCTTGTTTGCATACAAAAGCTACGATCCTCTCAACCCTCTTCCTTGTCACCTCTTTGGCAAAAGGGCAACATTCTTTGCGCATGCTTTGAGAGACGGCAGCTCAGTGTGCAAGTGTGAGTATGTATTTATGTCTGATTTTTATGTATTTCCTTATTGAACTAAGGGTTGTTTTGTTGTTTATTTTGACAGCATGTTATGAGTTAAGCGTTGCCAACTGCCATCTTAATAGTTGGCTACCATATGTTTAGTAATTGATATTAAAGTGCACCACAAAAGTTTTTGGACCCAATATTATTTGCTTTATAGAATTCTTCTATTTGCGTCTATGTCGACGCACAATAGATTCAGGTATGAAAATAAAAGGAAGATTTACTGCCTGACCCACGATATTGTTCGGTAGCTTAATTGCATTCAAAATAAAAACGACATTAAAAATTTTAAATTATAAAAACATTTGGCCGCTGAAAGGATATGGATAGTTTTTATATTTAATTTTTTTTTTTCATATTGATTTTTTGCATATTTTGCACTTTAACTCCAAAAAAAATTAAAAACAAATAAAAAAAGTTTAATTTATTTCGTTAGAAAAAAAGTACTTAATTATTTCTATTCATGGGCAGAGGATTTTGTTGCTTACATAATGTTGAGAAATTAACAAATACAAAGTGTTTAAAAACTGGAGTTAAGCAATTTGGCGGCAAATAAGGCATCCATATAATATGCTAATAAAACTTTGATCAAAAAACGGGTTGCAGAGACTGGCAATTATATACTTAGAGAATTAAATTCAAAACACTGCATTAAAAATGATACTGACTACAAAACTGAAATTATTATGATTGTTATTTGCATTCACTTGTATATTAAGAAAGTCATTAGTTAGGTCTTTTATATATTGATCTAACGATATACAGTTTGTAAAAAAAATGTTTTCAAAACTTAGAAAAATTAAAAAGTTTAAGAGAAACTCTTATTTGCAAGTAAATTATATAACTTTTATTAAATTTTTTTCTTCATGTATTCAATTGAAGATGTTTATAAACACTTTGCACAAAAAAAAACAAAATTAAATTAAATAACAAAATAATAATCGTAACTTAAAAAAATACTTCCAGTTTCTACGCTGTAAAATAAATGTTTTCAAAATTGTGTTAAATTTAATTAAATTTATTCTAAATGGTAAAAAAAAAAAGATTTCAGGGTGCTAATACTTGGTGTGCCCTCCTTGAGCTTTAATTACAACTTCTAAGCGTCTAGACATTGAATGGATAAGCTTTGGTATATCATAATTTTCAGGTATTTCTTCCCATTCTTCTTTAATAAATGTTATTTGTTTTTTGGTGACCTTTTTCCGACTTTTTTCTTTGGGTGGACCCATGAATTTTCTATAGAGTTTAAGTCTGGGCTTTGTGCTGGGCTATCGATCACTTTTGTACAATTATATAACAACCAGGATCTACAAATATATGCCTTATGCTTCGGGTCATTATCCTGCTAAAATTTATACTTGAGCTTTTCTGGTTCAACAAAACCGAATTTCCGAGCACTTGCACTCAATTCCTTTTTTAAAATGTTTAGATAGACTTCCTTGGTCATTATATCCTCTAATATTCTTATTTCGCCAACACCCTTGCTCGAAATACAACCCCACACCATAACGAATAGTTTACCGAACTTTACAGTGGGTATTATATTTTTATTTTTTAAAGCCGCCAGGGGTTTTAGCCAAACTTTTTGAGGTCCATCATGGTAGTAAAGCATCACTTTCGTTTCGTCACAAAAAATAACATCATCCCAGTGCTCCGGAGGTAAAGAAAGGTGTTCAATGGGAAACTTATACCTTTTTCAATATTTACCGCGGATAGCAAAGGTTTTTTCTTCGTAACTCTTGAAGAGTATTTATGGTTTTGTGGCACATTTCTAACAGTCTGAGAGGGATACTTACTCCACATTCATTACTGATGCTAAGTGCAATTCCTATAGTACTGAAATGTGGATTCTCATCAATCATTTTCAAAATTTTCTTTTCAATTCGCTGAGTTACTTTTTTTGGTCTGCCTGGTGTTTGTTTTGGTTCCAGTTTTCCTTCTTTTTCAGCAGTGTTAATAACATTATATACCGTCCTTAGGTTAAAAGAGAACATTTCAGCAATTTCTCTGGGAGATTTTCCTTTATAGTAATTAAAATACACCAGTTGGGTAATGTCTTTGTTCAGTCGCTTTCCTGGCATTGTTTATATAATTGGGTAATCATTTGTTTATTCTATGAGCTTAATTTAATGAATAAAAGACAACTGCTACTCTTAGCGTCCATATAAAACTATTATACGCAATACATATGCAAAAAACTAACGGTTCCTTCTTGTCTTTGCGTCAAAGTTTCGACGCCTGCTTGTCGACAACATACAAAACAACAGTTGTAAAAAAAAAAAATTCACAAATATACTGATATTGTTGTTGTAAATATTTATTTAAATTTAAATTCTTAAAAAATTTTTGTTTTGAAAACATTTTTTTTACAAACTGTACATAGATACATATGTATGTACATATTTTCTAATGACATTTTCAGACTTGCCAATTATAAACTTAAAATTATTGAATATTGTTTTTGTAAAGAAAGTATTTCTGTTCAATCTTTTAAGCAAAAATGGTATTGAAGAAAGTAAAATGATGGACAATAAAACCAAAATTCAATTGAAATTATTTTGTGAAGATAACAAAACATGAAGAGAATTCCTTATAGAGTAAATTTATTCGAATGCACGCACATACTTATGTATGTACATATATACATACAATGCATAATATGTATCTACAAGTACATTACATCCATACATCCATGTAAGCTTTCATTCCTCCTATAGAAATTCAACAGATGACTTGTCAATTGTCATCTGTAAACAATAATAAATATATAATTTTTTTATTAAGCACTGCCCAGTTCAAACTAAACAAATTTTCTATTAGCAAATTGCGTAATTCAAACTGCTGTTGCCTTTTTTTATACAGTCCGTATTGCGTTGTTATCTTTTTTCCTTTCATCTTGTTATAAAAGATTTCTTTTTTATTAAATAATCACATTGTCTATATGTGCAACATTTGCAGATAAATTATGTACACACTCGAACAAAAGCTGCAGTATCTATCTTAGTAACTTTTGATACGTAAGAGATTTGTTGACAGCTTTAAGCCTTCAAAATGTTTCAACACTTATGTGCAACTAGTGGCAACTTTAAATTCCTTGTTTACAGGGTTTCTAGTTTCGTGTAATAGAAATATGACCACAACTTAAATTTAAATACGGCATGTTTTCTTGCAGAAATCTTTATTTCATGACAGAGTGAGTGCCACTATATAACGTAACAATTACTTATTACTTTTCTTGGCCCACTGCCCGGGCGATATTATTTATATTTTTATTATATTATATTATTATTTTACTTTGCGTTTGTTTTATTGCTCAAAAACCGACGAATGAGTAAGAGTAAAAATCGCATTCATTTAGTTCTGCAAACAGAAAAACTGATACAGAATTTTATTGACGAAAACCATACCAGCTGATTCATAACACAGCAAAATTTAAAGATAGTTAAGTTTGGCTGTTATTATCAGCTGACAAGTTCTCTTGCTGCTAGTAATTTTTAAATTAATTAAATTTAAATTTTTAAATTAATAAATGTATTTACTTTACGCATGCTACACTGAATCGACATTTTTGGCAGGCCGGCGCGAAAGATCGAGAAAGTGTAGAATGTATGGAATGGACTTTCATCTTTATGCACGAATTTTGTATGGGTAAAAGCGAAAATAATTCTAAATGAAAAAAATTACACTTAATATTGTTTCTACGCAATAGATACGAGCATTCACAACTCGCGTAAAAAGATACAGCATTAATATAAATTGAGGTTATTGGTTCAACGTACATATTAATAATATCATGTAAAATAAGATTAATATGTAATTAAAATTCATGGGGTTTCATGCACATACGTATTTTATTTTAACAAAAATAATAGAAAAACAAAGTTCAATCAGAAAAAGAAATCATAAAACTTCGTTAATTTAAAGGTAATAAATCAATGCACAGACAAAAATTTTTTAATTCGCCTTTATTAAATTCAGAAATATTTATATGTATATGAATGCGAATATTTTTTAATTATTAAGAGCCTATTTCACCAATTCTATTTAAATATCAATTCATATTTAAATGTCGATTTTCATTTTCATGTAGAATATTTAAATACTGTTTAAGTAGCCAGCACTCTGCATTTAAATATTGATTTTGCAACAGCATGAAACAGCTTTTAAAGAGCTTTTTTAAAAAGCTGTAAGTTGACGCTATCATATTAAATATCAAAGCGTTACCATAATTTCTTGTGTTTCATTATTTCAATTGGTGAAAATAAAAGTTTTTATACATACTTTAAATAAAGATCATTAATTAAATTAAATTGTGTTTAAATATGTTTGGTGAAAGAAACCCTAAATTATTTATATTTAAATTTGACTACACTCTTAAGTGAATGCCAGACAAATCAATATTTGTCTTTGTGTGCCTTTTTTAACAAATAATAGTCACATTGTAGTTGTTACGCATTAGAAATAGGTGAAAAAGTTCTATAATTGAATTAATGCAAGTGTATCGCAATCATTGCCAGCTTTATGGGATGTACGAAGCAAACAATATGAGAAATAAACAAATAAATAAACACGATTTGCAGTGCTGCCAATTATGTATTTAAATCATTCAAACATAGTTTAAACATACTACGTTTTTCTAATAAAATACATCATATTTATGCCAAGTTAAATCTAGTTGTGGAATAACAGAATAAAAAATTTCTTTGGAATCACGTTAAATTAAATTCCAGCAAAAAAATAATTATGTGTATGTAATTTCAAATAATCCGTGTGATATTTTCGTAACATTTATTGACTCAGTAATTGGGTTTTATTGGGACATCGTGTTAACTTAACATAATTCAATTGTACATCTTTGTAAGACACGCGGATTGAAAATTAATATTCGTAGCATGTCTCAATATCTTTCTTTTTAACTTAAAGAAGTATTTTATTAAAAATCGTAATTAATTTTATAAAAATATTTTTTTTTTAAGAAAAGTTTAAAAATTTAATTTTCTGTTGAAATTCGTTTCATAAACCTCTTCTAAATCCCAAAAAAAAACATTTTTTATGAATGCGGCAAGTAGTCTTTAACGTTTTCCCAGTAGATATGGAAACCCTAAACATCCATGAGTTACGCATAGAAGACTACGTACGTATTATTTATGTAAACTTTTTATGTTGTTTTTTTTGCAACTAACTTCAACAATTATTATGATTTTTTTTTCTTGTGTTATTGCTTATGAGTTTTGTTGCATTTGCCTTGTGGACGCAATAAATCAATTTACGAGTCGCCTGGACTAAGCTGGACTCATACTCAGAGCATTGGATCAGCATAAATCATAATAAGAAAACAATGCAAATATTCACGAATGCATAATCGAGTAGAGGGATTCTTTATTTTAGCTGTGTGTATTGTTAGGCATACATACTATGCAGATATGAATATGAGTTTATAATTTAATGTTCAATGAAGATCTAAATTATCTGAGTAGTTATCGAGTTAACTATACAACCATAAGATCGTGGGTTCAAAGGTACGTCCGGTAAACATTTTTGTGATGTGTCTCCTCTCTTGTCGGTATTTGCGCAATGTAACTTCGGCGAAAAAAAATAAATAAAATACCTCTTTTCTAGTTTAGAAATGAATGTGTCAACAAAACGTCAGAGACACAGCAACTCTGCTTTACAAATTCTCAAAAGCGGGCAATTACAGACTAATGCAAGAATTAAGATTTATCCTACTTATCTAGACTATACATTTTCAAGTATGCAATTCTTTGCATAGTTAGGAGACTTCCTTTGACCACTTGTCCAAGAAAAAAGGCATAGAAAAAAAAAATGCGACTTGTAAAGAAATTTAAGCTACAATGTATTTTTATCATTGCACAATATTGTTGTGGATTGAAGTATGAGCCAATAAATTGTTAAATCACACGATTGGTATATAAAATAGACCACTAATTGGATCTAATTGTGTGATCTAGGATTCCCACTGAAGAATTCGGAAAGTACACATGACTGCGTCCACATTACACATTTGAAGAAAAATTTTTTTTGAATCACTCTCCAAAAAATACGTTATATTAGGGGGGGTACGGAGTACTTTTTTCTTTAGGTACGGTCTAATGCACATTCATGTGAGTTCACCAATGCACACATTTATAAACGAAATATACACTTAATATAAACGAAACATCGGTTGTGTGTATTTATCGAATAGTTACACGATCATGTTCCATCGCGTATACTCAATATTTGTCTATTATAAAAATATCACGTAAAATATTTTATAACAGTAATATGTTATATCCAGGCAGGGTTGAATGAGCTTGATTGTCAAGATATTTTAGGTGTTATATATACAATATTTTTTTTATCTTGGACCAGTGCTCAGGGGAAATCCCCTACATATGCATTTGCATTGCATTGGAACTAGGAGGACACAAGATAGGGTAGAGACAGAGATGGTGATAGTGGTAGGAATATCTCTGCAGTTGCGTGTTAATTATTTTTAATGTTTAACGCATTATTTTTAAGAAGGGGAGGGATTTCATTTATTATTTTAATCAACTATGAAATCATGTTGAATCAACTATGAAATCATGTTGAATCAACTATGAAATCATGTTGAATCAACTATAAAATCATGTTGAATCAACTATGAAATCATGTTGAATCAACATTGAAATCATGTTGAATCAACTATGAAATCATGTTGAATCAACTATGAAATCATATTGAATCAACTATGAAATCATGTTGAATCAACATTGAAATCATGTTGAATCAACTATGATTCATACCATGCCCACTTGTCTTATACCGCCTTCCTTTTGGCTGTAATTTGCATTTACTTTAAAGTCATTCAGGCGAAATTTAGAAAATTTAGCTTTACCGTTCTCCAGATATAAAAAAAAAAGATATTTTAAAAAATCCCTCATTTTTATTCCAGAATTAAAACATTTATCATGGCTATTACAGGATAGAAATTTCCTATTTTATGGAAAAAAATTTATTTCGGCTTGCTGCTGAATAGTGTATGACTTTCTTATGAAATTTGTTGCCTGAAACTTTTTGAAATTTCTACACAAGATGTTTCCGTAATTTCATAAATCCCTGTAATTTTATGAACCAGCACAACTGTTGCTTGGCTGAAGCAAATGACCAGTATAATAAAGTTTATTATGAGATGCGAGTACATATAAGAGCTGCATATAATATTTTCCTTGTTTAGGAAGCTGTTAACTACATTATGAGCTTTAAATGATTTTGGAAAACAAAGCGCTAACGAGCTGGACATAATGTGTCTGTCTTGTCATGCGGCCAAATGTTGTACGTGTGTAGCTGTTGTCATTTTTAACATACTCTTTGTCTTGATTGTTGTTTGCTCTTTGTTATCGCAGGTGATGTTTTTCTTCATACTTGTAAAATTTTGTGAAATGCTTAAATTTTCTTAGAAAATTATTAATGAAAATATGGCGGCATATTTTTATTATATTTCTTGGGGCATTTGTTTTTTTTTTCTTTATGGTTTAGGAAACTGGAAAAAATAAAAGTTGCAAAATATGTGCATTTAATTAGACAAAAGTTAATATAAATCTTGTTTTTCACAATATTTAAATATCTTGTTGGTTGGAATAACAACTATAAGGTAGAGGAGTAATTCCATAGTCTTTATTTACCCCTTTAATCATGTACAGTTATGGGCAAATAAATAGCTGAAGGTTCCACTATAATGTAGAAAAAAAACTAAATTACTTCAGTAATTGTTAAATAACAATAAGAATTAGTAAGCATAATCACAGAAAATGCGCTATAGCGAAAAGTTATTAAAATCCAAATCAGTAAAACAATAATAAAAATGGCTACTGAACCGAAGCTTCAGCACTGCTACGATTATAAACAAAGAACGTGCGAAAGCAGAGCTGCAAAAATAAATAATTAAGCTTCACCTCCTGTCATTTCTCCTACTATCCCTTTCCTATAGTTCCAGCACAATGCTTCGCGTGTGTAGGAGTCATCTCCTGAGTGCTGGTCCCAGATAAAAAAAAATAGTCCTCCGAAAATGGGAATCTCATACCAGACGCCCTTTTAAAGGCGCAAGTAAGACAGTGACCGACCACTTTATTGTTCCACTATAAAGCCATTTTACAGCTCTTTAAAAGTGAACAAAAAAGTGTAATTATTTTTAAGCAATAAAATGAAGAGTACAATGCAGGTTTCGAGAATTGAAATCATAATGAGATCCGCCGGTTTTAAAAGTGCAAATTTATTTTAAATTTTTATTTCTCAAAATATCCAATCGAGCTTCCTACTTCCTTATTAAGGAGCATTTCTTTCAAATAACTCTCATTTCAGATTTTCATTATTAATTGGCTTCTACTCCCTGTTCTCATATGTCTTGCTTATTTTTATTAAGATCATTAGAGATTTTTACACTTATTGACTTTTACTAAACCCTCCGCAATTCGGCAACTAAATCTCACCCCTTTCTACGTTGGTGGCATGCATCCAAATAACTTACTATCATTTCTTCATTACGTTTTACGTTTTCTTATTTGGCAGTTGTTTAATCAAAATTGTGTCTGCGTGTATGTTTTTTTTTTTTTTTTGTTTTGTTAAGGCCATTTATGCCAAAATGGCAATTTCTAACCATCATCTCGCTAAACCACCTCTCGATTCCCAAATTACAAATGTGCGTCTTATGTTTGTGTCGTAGTTTTATAGTAAAAGTGAAGGTATAGAAGGTGTATGAAAGCACTGCACTCTCCAATATTTTACAGTCGTTTAATAAGACTCTGGCTAAAACGTTAAACATAAATAATAATTTTCTAAATCATCTAGTGTCATGGTCTGACTTAACAGTTTAACTCCTTTTTATTTTGTTGGTGGTGGAGGAATTATTAACAAAAATAAATAGAAAAGATTAAGGAAAAAATATTTCCAAAATTAATGCCGGCAGCTATTTTTTATGCGGACACTGCTTGGCACTCCAGTAGACATTTCCAATCTTAAATGGCTGGTCATTACATCTGATACGTAATTGAATAAATAATTATTGACATAATAAATATTGAATAAATTGCAATTTATTGTTGAGTATATTTTGTAGTTTTAATGTAGCAATACTAAATAAATATTTTTTAAGTATTTAAAGAGACTAGACGACTTTTATTTATGACATGAAATACGATTCATTAAGAAAACAATCGCCGCAATATCGAGACATAACAACAACAAAAGCGCCATGATTATCACCGAATATTCGCCTATTTTATGATGTTCGTATTCGTATTCGCCAAGTTTAAGCGAATACGTTAAAAAAATAAAATACATAAAATAAAACAAAAATAACTATTTAAATTAAATGAATTTACTTTGGTAATATCTCTTCTGCATATATATCAAGCCTTTGGTGCAATACCGCAGTAACTCAAAATTTGAATTTTTGTGAGCTGGGTATGCAAAAATGATCTTTGGGGAAATATATATCTAAAGGAAAAAAGATTATGGTTCTGTCTCTAACTGTTCAGATTCTACAGCTACAAATGTCTTTATTGCCTCCAGCTATTTCCAACAATATTTATTTACAATAATGAAATATTTCCTTTATGACAAGAAATTTACAAACATAAAACATTACAAAACATGTCTCTTTATTTAAAAACTTGTAAAAACATAACTTTATTAAACGAAAATACTATCAAAAAGATGGCCTAAAACTTCAAATGCATTTTTCTCAGTTCACGATTTTTTTGAATTACGACGTTATTGAACCAAAGGCTCGATATGATTCTAATTTTGTGCTGTTCAAAAGAAAAGCAGAATTTTGAATTTTTTTGAAAAGTATTTATTTATTCATGAACATGTCCATTTTGTCCCCTTCAAAGTAATACCCAGCAGATATAATGCATTTATGCCAGCGCTTCTTCCAATCCTCGAAGCATTTCTGCAATGCGCTTTTCGGTATGCCCATCAGCTCGTTCTTCGAATTTGACTTTATCTCATCAATTATGGCAAACTGGTGAATAAGGCGAATGAGGATTGATTAGAGATTGTTTTTGGCAAAAAAAAAATCACGAACAAGTATTGATGTGTGAGCTGGTGCATTATCGTGATGCAGAATGAGCCCCATTACTTCACGCAAACCGTGCATAACTTCCTTGTGATGCACCACGCCATTGTAATCGAAGAAAACAAAATTCGCCTTTTCTTTTGAACAAACTTTGTATACTTGTACAGGGAGACTTGTTTTTTTCAGCATTTTGTAAAGAAGACTTGGGGAATTTTCTTAAAATTTTAACATTTCCAATAGAATGTTAGAAAAAAAATTATTTGTTTATTGACGTATTAATTTTCGATCCTGGTAGATTTTTCTGTGGAAATGCCCATATGCATTGATTTCCAGTGCTTTTTAATAAAATTTGTTTTTTAATAGTTTTTATTTTTTGCATTTGCATTCGTTTACTTAATTTATATTGAGGTTACCGTTTTTTTTTTTTTATTTAATTTGTATCACAATTATTATCACGTGTGATTTGGATTTCTTCGTTTTAAGTAGCCATTTTTAGTAATTATTTTACTTCGCCGGTGCTACACAATGCTGAGGAAGGAGGGCGTTCTGATGTGATTGTGGATTGCTATCAGCTGAAGCCGGTATTGTTCAGTGACCAGTGGACTATGCCTTCGCCACTGAAACCTTGCGACAACAACTGACACACAAAGACACACAAATGCACATCAGAAAAAATGCGAGATGTTTTTATGAGTCTGAAACTGGGCTTGAACCCAGGAAAGTTTCTTGTTTTGTAGTCAACGTGCAGACTGCTTCGACCATCGCCACCCTCACTTATTATGAAGAATTATAATGATGAAGATTACCTTGCCTGGTAACGTATTCTGGCCATTTTGCATTCAATGTTGTGAGTATAACAAGCAATAACTTTGTCGCCACATAAAGTTGGCATTGATGTTCATATTCCATATGTATCGAATGTCATGGTTAGATTATCATAAGCAATTCAATGCAGAAAAAGACATATTAGTAAAATCTAACAGACGACTGGAATACTCTATTAAAACTGTTTTAAGTTTTTATCATATTGTAAAAAAAAAAAGCAATTCTGAATCCGATTGGTATCTTAAATCAACTTCTTATCGAAAGAAACGTTTTTTTTAACTGACATGGGTGACTGACACCCCCAACCAAATACAGACATTTACAAAAAAGGCAGGAGAGAAAAATGAATTGTTGCCAATACCACTTTCATTGCCTTTTGGGTTTTTAAGAGAAACCGCAACAAAAAAGTCATGAAAAATCACATGGCAGTATATAAAACAAAACGAATCTGGGCACACACTCGTAAGATACAATACATATGGACGTACATACTCGCTGAAAAAAGAAGTTAAAAACTTTATTTTTTATAAATATTTCTTTCGACTTTTGATTTCGTTTTAATTAATAGTAAAAAAAAAGGCATTTATAATGCGAAAACTCACTCCTTTTTCACCTCATGTGTAAGTGAGTGTCAATAACAGGGGCTGTCTTTAGTTAATGTTTTTGTTTTTTAATACAATTCTATTATTTCGGATAACCGAAAATCACTCCAAATAACATCTCGCAGTTTAAAACGTTGTGGATAGAAACATTATGCAGGCCAAACCAAAGCCAAGACACAAAATCATGCAAATGATCTATGCGATCATGCATCATGAATGAGTAGGAGCAGTTTAGTTAAAAAGCCTTAGACTATGCGCCACTGCAACAAGACAATAAAGCAACGAACGACATAAGCGATGACGACGACGGCTATCCATGATTACATTCCTTTCGTTTTCGGTAGATAAAATTAAGCTGGTGTATTTTTTTATTGTTCCACTCACTCACTCACTCACTCACTCACTCGTTCGCTGACTCGCTCACTAGTTTAGGTTGTGATTTTTGACTGTCGCTTTCCTATCCTGCCTTTATAAATTGGATATTTTTGTTTTTTTTCCGTTTGTTTTTTTATCGTTTGTTTTCGATTTCTGTATGTTCATCTGCTGGAAGCCGTAATGTCGTTGTTATTTTAGAAATGGAAAGTTTTTTTTTTTTTTGTTACTGTTCATTTGACGTTGGTCCAGACAAGGCATTGATCTTATAAAGACAATTGTAAATTTTTGTAGAAAGCCAAAGAAGTATGTACAATTTTAAGTTGCTATTGTTGCTGATTTTGCATGTTTTTATTGTAGTTTTATTTCATTGCAATTGTTGTAATATTTGTTTTTATTACAGTGTTTTCTTCCAGTTAATAAAAACAACAGTTACGAAAACTTTGGCAACTGGCTGCCACCGTTTGTTGCACTATACGAATGTTTGTTGCACTGATAATTTTTGTTTAAGTTTAAAAAGTCATAATACGAGCGACACGACAGCAACAGAAACAGCCGCACGGCAATTGAATGTTTAATTTCTATTCAATTGAAATCACAAACAGATCAAGATAGTGTTGGGTAACCTTGAATAAATGGAGTACAACATTGTTGTTGATAACGTTACAGTGTTACGAAATTACATAAATATTGTAAAAAAAAAACATTTATTGCAAAGCAATTGCCACATATGAAAAGTGATGTGACTTTCTGAATTTATCAGTCGAATTTCTTTTTTTAATATCGTCCGGATCGCACTTGTCAAACAAGTTTCCAATGCCAATTGGCAAACGACATACATATGTTGGTTTTTAAAAAAATTCAAAATGCTGTTAGAAATAGAAAAAATTAAATAAAAACAAAAAATTATTCAAAAAAGTTAGGAAGCACTTAACTTTCTAGAGTCGCGTTTGCTGACTGCCATTTGCTTAACTTTTCCATTTTCCTAACTTTTTTGCATCTTAACTTTTGCGATTTCTATGGAATCTTTTTGGAATTCTGCTCCGTGCTTAAGGGTTTCTTTTTTCTATATAATTAAAACAATCCGTTAGACAATAAATAACAATTTAGCAAATTATGAACTGAATAAATCAAAACGTCGATCAATTATTCGAATGATTAATCGATTATTAAGAAAACCCTTAAATAATCAAATACCGGAAAAAGATAGGATAATCTAATACATATATTACTTTGAACGATACAATATCAATATTAATAAATATCAATACAGTAAAAGCTCGAAAAAGTTAAGTAGTTGGTTTTGAGGTGCTTAACAGGATTTTCTCTACAAAAATCTATATTTTCTATACAAAAATTAATTTTCTAATAGTATATACGAATATCTAATTAATTAATTTTATTAAGTTTTTTGATTAAATATTTAGTTGTGTATTAATTCTATAGTTAATTAATCACAATAATGTGGCAATTACTTTTTATTATTGGAATAAAGGAAAGCACAATTACTCTCCGATAGCAGAGAACTAGTTGTAAAGTAATCTATATCATCTAGTTAACATGACAACGTTTTTGGAAGACATACGAGAAGTATCCAATATTATCCACATACTTTACTGACAAAGGCTCAGTACAGGCGAGGACACATATATTCACAAAGCTCAAAACTTAGCACATGTGGGAATGAAATTGGATTTACAACATTTTTAATTGTCTTTCCTTTTGTATTCATTTATTTTTAGAAAAAATTAAATAAAAACCAAAAATTACTCAAGAAGGTTAAGGAGAACTGAAATTTCTAGCGTCCCGAGTCTGCTACTATATGCCGATTATAATTTTCTAGAAAATGGCACATAGACTTGTCTAATTTTTTAAATACACGTTTTATATTATTGGTGTTAAAAAAAGAAGAATCTAATAATATGTTTAGAGCAATTTAATTTAGTGTTCACACATATTTAATGTAGTCAATTTAGCTTACTCAATAAGCATTTCACAGGTAAAAAAAACAACGTTTTGAGGTCTAATTCGTTGGTCATCTCTTTTTCCTCTTCTTTTTATTTACTGTTTTGACATTTGGCCTGCCATTGTAGAAAATTTGTTCTCTTCACTGAACAGACTTCACAATAGAAATACTTGCGAGAAGGGTTGCATTTCAAGTTTTACTCAATATTTATAACAATTTCGTAGTTATTGGCCAAAAACTCAATTTACATTTTGCATGGAATGTTGAACTCAATAAAGCCGTTTTTGCAAAAGTCTCAATAAAGTTGCAGGTCTGAACACCGTATAAAGTATACCGAATATCCTTTAAATGGTCCAGTAAATAAATTTTTATATTTAACCTCGGGCAAGTGCTCAGACTGATCTATCTATACCTGAACAGATTGACTAAATTAAAAATCATTATTTCGAGAGAAAATACATAATTTCAAAACAAAATTAATCATCGCAAAAATCCACTGTCGTTATACTGTCCGACAACTATCTAATAAATCACATACAAAATATTTGAGTTGAAAAATTTTTCTTTTTTAAATAAATTCAATTAAAATCAAAATGCAGCAACAACAACTAAAGGATAAAAACGGCAAATGAAATGGAAACTAAGTTGTTTTGTTAACGGCCCCAAAAGACAACGAGAAGCCTTTATCTGCCAAATCTGAACTAAAAAAAAAACCAGCAAGTCAAAAATTGGGCTTTTAACAAATGTCATGTTTTTTTTTATTACAAAAACGAAACATTTTAAAACTACTAAATCAAGTATTGAAAGCTTAAAATTTTGATATTGAACACAAATAAACACTTTAATGCAATTAAACTTGTGTACAAACCGCTTTGTTTTGTGCACAAAAATTGTTCCATGCCCATCTCATCACACCTGCACGTTAACCATACATACAGACAGACATACAAGAGTCTCATGATGAATAGTTGTAGAATACAGTTTCTTTCATCATTTCATAATTTGAGTTTTGTTTTTGTTCCCCTCTTTTGCAGAACAACCTTTTCATAACACCATACGCATGCGGCATGCCACACATGCTAAGTTGCCCGTTGCTTGTTGCTGCTGCTTTAGAATTACAAAATACACAACATTCGAAAAATTCCATCGTACTCAGAGGTAAACCAATATTTGCTTGAAGTAAACAAATATTTTACACTTTACCGGTCACCGGTTTATTTCTTGCACTTCGAGATTTAGTCCAATAAGTTTGCACGCTTGTACGTTTATATTTATTGGCAAAATGTCAAGCATAATCACAAGTTTCAAATGCATTTGCAATTTTCATTAAATAAATAAATAAAATCAAATGGAAGAGAAAAAAAAAATATATATATATATATGTAAGTAAGCTGTATTAAATATAAATTGAAAACAGTCATGAATGTGCTTATGAATGCATGCATGCATTAAATAAGACTGCAACTTTGCAATCAATGAGTGCATGAATAAATAAATGAATGAATAGTCGGAGTCGTAGCTGTAGTCGCCTAACAATTTGAGGTTTTACATTACAAGCCATACAACAAACTTACTGATCCCTCGTTATTGTTGCAAGCCGTTGTTGTTGCTGCTTTTGCTGTTGCTATTGCTGTTGCTGTTGCTGTTGCTGTTACTGTTGCCATTGCCGTTGCCGTTGTTATAATCAAAAGTGTGGGAACGCGACTTGCTTAGACACTTGGGTACCACCAGGCAAAAATTTACTAACAACAAGAACAACAAAAGCACCAACAACAACCTAACCAAAAATGTTTGTAAAATGAAATGATTTCAGCGCTTTTAAAACTAATAAAGCCACTTTTCTAGCTGTTATATTTTCTTTATTTGGCTTAAATATAAAAATACCTTAACAACAGGTTATCACAAAATGAACCAAAGACACCACAACATGTCACACATAAAAAATAAAAATTAAATTAACTTTTGGCTACTAAAAATGGAACCAACTGTTGCTTTTGTAGAAGGGGTATGTGTGTGTATACTAGCGCAATTGCTGGCGAAATTTTAAGGCATTCTCCGGTAAATAGCAATCGACAATCACATCAGACCGCCCTCCTTCCTCGGTATTGTGTAGCACCGGCGAAGAACAGCTCACGCATCATCGTAATTAATTTCTTAAGTGCGGCTAGGCCTTTTTTTGTTGTTTGGTCTTCGAGTGTTTTGCGTCTCACTCGCTCTGGTTGTTGACTGATCTGACACAATTTACTGTATCGTCTTACGGTTCTTTGTGGCATTTTCTTCGTTAACATGCCTTTGTTGAAGACATAGGTTGTTCACAGTTAGTCATAGAAGTAATTTCTATAATACTATTAATGACATCCTGGGTATATGGTCCACTCACTCCGCCCATATTAATTTGCAAAATATACATGAAATGAGTAAATATAATATAAATATATTTGTCGAAGCCCCGTAAAGAAACATGCACCAAAGACGTACGACAACGTTATTTTTTTTCCTTGCAGCCATGTCAGTGTACTTTACTATTTAATTGTTATTTAATAGTGTGATTCCTGAAACACTTACATACGTGTCATTTATATTTTTACCTAATTTTTTCCCCATATAATGTAGTGCCTTTTTGTAGGCTTAAATCATAAAAACATCTCGCATTTTTTCTGATGTGCATTAATATATGTATCTTTGTATTAGTTGTTGTCGAAAGGTTTCAGCTATGCGAAGGCATAGCCACTGGTCACTGGTCCATCCTCAAGCACATCAGAACGCCCTCCTTGGTCGGCATTCTGTAGCACCGGTAAAGTAAAATAATTACTAAAAATAGCTACTAATACGAAGCTTCAAAAGTTTAATACGTCTCGTTGAGCCAATTTACATTGGCATAATTATGCTGGCATAACATGGCAACTTGTAGGCAAATTCGGTGAAGAGAAGGGTTTTAGGGTGGTATAAATTTTCAACCAGCTACTACCCCGCACTAGCAGCACAAAACTAATACATATACACATACGAAAACACAGGTTCTGTGTTTCTTTTTTTACTGACCGTATTTAGTCTTCTGTTGGCCTTCGGCGTGCTGACATAAACATGATAGAAGAAGGAGTGTAGTCGCGCCAACAAACTTTGAAACTAAAAAATAATAGCTTGACCCAACAAGATCTGCTTTTCTTTTCTTTCTCATCTTCTAGATGAAATGAAGCAGCTTATAAATTACAGGCACTTGAAATTCCTCCTTATCGTTTAATCCCGTCATACTTCCGCCAAGTATATTACGAAGTGTGTATAACGAAAACGAAAATCAAATGAATAAATAGAATACTAACGCACACATTTTATGCCAGATGAATTAGTCTAGTGTAATTTGAAAAGAACTAAAATTGTGCGGCTTTAATATTATGCTAGTGTGAACCCCCCTTCTTGACATCAGAGGCGCTTCAACACTGCTATAAAAAGAAAGAACATGCTAAAAGAGAGTTGTAAGATAGTGAAGCTTCACCACCTGTCATATCTCTCACAATCTTGTTCTTTAATACTATTACAGCACAATGTATCGCATGTATGGGGGACCTTTCCTGAGTGCTGGTCCAACATAAAAGAAAATTTGCATAGGAAACTAATTTCTTTGGTATAAATAATCTCCAGACATTATATCATTCCTTATAGCGGACTTTGACTGTGCGGCATAAAAAATATTCGATTGCTTTTAAAATTAAATTTTTAGCACACTCTCACTTTATTACTAATACATTTTAGAACTTGATGCCACTTGTTTTAAAATTCTCTAGCCAGTGTTGTTTCAATTTATGGGCAAGAAAACTGCTGATTACTATACTTGTGTGCCGCTTATACCACAGCTATCAATTCACACGCATTTTTCAGTGTTGTATGTGCAAAAAAAACTTGATAGAAAAACTTGGTCGTGTAGCTACAGAGTTGTAATTTAATGTCATTGCGATAAATTAATTTTTTCAACGATATATGTATGTATGTACTTCCGTATACTTGTAAATAATATAACAGACTGGCACGGACACAAAAAACTTAGTATGGAGCAGCGAGTAGTTGGTAACAACTCCTGTGCCGACTCCTTTATTTCTTAACAAATTAAAAGGAAATCAGATTTATAAGATGTTAAAGGATGGTACAACCATTTAGTATGTTGGTTTCGTTTTTAAAAATATCACAACACAGCAAAATTTTAGACTCAAGACAACATAATGGCAACAATAAAACGAATGCACTCACTCCTCCAAATCTCTAAATGTATTTCGTTCAATTCAAGAAAATCCAAAAAATAAAATAAATAAAAATCAAATAAATACAAATACAAATACATAAACCAGATCAAACGACTGTAAAGATTTTTGTTTATTTGAGACAACAACAATAAAAACTAACAACAAGTCTGTCTGAGTACAAAACGTTGGCTTGTATTAAACAAATATTAGATTTAGTATGCCGTACTTATAGTTTGGTGATAATTACATTTGATTTATGCGAATTTTTGCCATGGACACTCTCATAACAATATTTAAACATTTTCCTAATACATATCTAACCTGACTGTCCATTAAACTGTCTGCTCAAAGTGTTTGGTGGTTGTTGGTTGGTTGGTATGTCTGGCTGGGCAACAGACAAAGTAAATAAAGAAGGAAAAACTAATAAAAATTTTAGGATCAAATTGCTTTGTCTCCTAAGTGAATGTGACATTATGTCAAGTAACAGAAAAAAATTATCTCTGCATTAATATTGGAAAATAATGTAAAAGCAAGTAAATAAGCAAGTAAGTATGCGAGTGGTGTACAAACGTAAATGTTCAAGCTGCATAATTTAACAACCAAATCGTAGCCATAATATTTGCCTTTTGGTTAGTTACTTGTATCTCACATAATCGTGCAACCATAGATACATACATAAATGTATCCTGTGGTTAACAAGTGTTATGTTTTCCCATAACAATTCATTAATATTCCCAATTAACAACAGTTGTGCACACATTTAACATTTTGCTTTGGATTTTTTTTTTGTCAGCCATAACTCGTCTTGTTTTATAACTGTCATTAAAAATGCATCAAAAAAAAAGCATCTTGTTGCCTGATAATTTTATTGTTAAAATGTTTAATTGATTTCTTTGTTTAACAAATTTATTGCTCAACAAAATAAATGTTATCAATATGAATACGACTAGTTTGATGAACTGAAAGGCCTTAGGATAGATTTGAAAGCGAAAAGTTTAAAAGTTCCCAGCAATTATTACTAATTCCACACACATACATATATGTACATATGTATGTATATGAACATTTCCATAGTCATGTTTGTGACAGTCGTACGTTTCAATTAGATGAAACAAGAGGAAAACCTTAATGGTTGTGTTAATTATCTGTGTTTTTGCGTAGAACTTAGGAAGCTTTATAATTATAGACATGCAAAAGAAGTATAATTATTTAATGCATAAGTTCTATTGCAAATGAGGGTGGCGATGGCACGATGGATGGTAGTGTGCACGTTGACTACACAACCAAAAAACAGACCTGGGTTCAACCCCAGTTTCAGACAAAAAAATTTTTAAATAAAATTAAACATCTCGCATTTTTCTGATGTGCATTAGTGTGTCTTTGTGTGTGAGTTGTTGTCGGAAGGTTTCAGTGGCGTAGGCATAGTCACTGGTCACTGAACAATACACCGGATTCAGCTGATAGCAATCCACCATCGCATCAGTACGCCCTCCTTCGTCGGTATTGTGTTGCACCGGCGAAGTAAAATAATAATAAAAATAGCTACTAAACCGAAGCTTCAGCACTGCTACGAGCATAAAAACAAAAGAACCTGCGAAAGCAGAGCTGCAAAATAATTAATTAAGCTTCACCTCCTGTCGTTTCTCCTACTATCCCTTTCCTATAGTTCCCAGCACAATGCTTCGCATGTGTAGGAGTCATCTCCTGAATGCTGGTTCTAGATAAAAAAAAAAAAAATTGATTCAACTTTGCTTAAGAGCGCATGATTTTAACATAGGGGGTGTCATAGGCGAGCACGTGTTCACATTTAACCAAACAGCTCGTTATTGAAATGACTGTTCCATGATTTCGTTCCGTTTTAGCATTTAACAAAACAACTCGTCATGAATCACTCGACAGACTTGAATGCATTCTCCATGAGTTCAAAAGTGATAATCTTGAGATGGCTTTACAAATGAATTGAAAAAAGCAATTGATAGTAAGCGAATTCACTTTTTTTTTGCTGAGTAGGAAAAGAAAAGAAAACTATCCAACTAGGAGATTCTATGATATAAACAATTAAATACATAGGTTAAGATAACGTGAAACAAATAGCAGTTGTTATTTATTCAACAAAACAATACACTATATGAATTGCGCCACTTTCTTCTTCAGAAACGTTTTTTAGATATGATTTTGTATTGTCACAGATTGTTACATAAGATTTATATATAAATTTTGAGCGATTTCCTTGGTGAAACATTAGTTGACATAGAGCAACGTGACATAAATTTCCTACATGAACATGTTTAGTATACTAACTCCATCTTCCTGAAGATCTTAACCGAAGGTTAACGAAATATCGAAAATAAATATAAAAATAATAAAAAGAGAGAATAAATAAAAAGAGAAAAAACCTTAAAGCTTAAAAAAATAGATTGTTAAAATAATAAAAAAGTTTAAAAAAAAGTATTAAGAAAAATGTTTAGTATACTTTTGCAAAAATGAAAAAATTAGTTTTTTGATTTTACAAGTTATTTGTATAAATATTCTAACATATATTTATAGAATTCATGTGATTTTTGCCTCTAAATTCAATTAACTCACTTATTATTAAAATACATTTTATTTATCGACTGTTTATATCTGGTCTAATTGGGTCTGGTTTTATTTTTTCTCTATACCTACGTGTCTTTTCTATCTAAAGAGTCCATCTAAGTAAACCGCGTCTGATGAAAACCATGCAATAAGTTTTAATTACAATCTCGAAGTTTTTTGTTTTTATTAAATTTGCCACAATAACCTTCATATGTACAAATATTTTCAATAACTTACTTTCTGCAACATCGAAGTTATGCGAATACATAATGTCTTGCATTCACGAATGTGACATTAGAATATCAATCAAAGCGTATTAAAAATTTGCAGTTTCCGAATTGTTATTGACTATTTTCTGTACTTTTTTAAGTTCATTAATACAGTAACAAATATTTTACAACAACAGTGCTCTGGTATAACTGCTTTTTAAGAAGTAAATAAATACATAAGAGAAAAGAGAGAATAAAGATTTGAAAGGTGTCCGAATTATTAACAGAATATTGCAGTATGTTTTGTTATCGTGGCATTTAAGATTTGGGATTTTCAGTATAATGAAATTTTACGCGTTTTCTTTCAAAAAACATGTCAAGAAATTGTATTCCATAAACTTTGAAATTTTGGTCACAGTAGACTTTTGTGTGGAAATGCCCATATATGCATGTAAATGTTAATAAACTCAATTTTCAAAGATCAAACGATAAACAACAATCAATTAGTAAGTAATCGATAGCACAATGTAACACCTGCAATGACCAAAATTATATAAATAGTTGTTAGTTTAATGTCTTTTAATTTAATTTATTAATACGGTTACGAAAAGTTAGTTAAATAATTTATTTCAAATTATAAACAAATGTCTTTACAGTAACGAATAATATCACAAAATAAAAGTGCATTTGAAAAATTTCTTTTCAAAACTCAACTAGTTTATTAAAACTTAGAAATTAAAACATTTAAATTTAGAAGTATTTTATTTTAGCTGAGGCTGGTTTGCCCGCTATCATGCATCGGACCATACATCGGCCACACGGGCTTGTCCCTTAACGTTTTAACTGCCGTAATAAAACATTGATTCAAGAGGTAAAAAAAGAGACCAAAAATTAAATTAGAGCACGCAGAATTAAATCCACCATTACATGATGCCCACTTTTTGCCAAAAAAAAAACAAAATCTCGATATCGATACGGTATTTACAAAACAGTAAATAGAACCACCATGGCTGATAAAAAAAATTTGATTGATTATTGTATCTTTGGAATAGTTTCCTAAAACTTTCAATTCTTGTGCCATTTATAAAAATTTGTTTAATCAAATATCCGCTAGCTTCATCGCAGATAGTTGGGCGCTTCTCTTCAGAAACGCTTCTAAATCAATTGAAAACACAACTTTCGCCACTGTCAACCAAGATGGGGTATTGTAAATACAGGTTTCATCACCGATTACTGCTCAAATTTTACATCCGAAGCCTTGGCAATCTTTTGGCTATGGCTAATATGCCACACGTAATGCCTCCTATAATACTTAGTATTCACACATGTCAAAAATTCAAGTATTGCGTGCAAGTGGCAATGTGCCATGAAAAAGGCCAATAATACAGTAATACATTTTACATCTCACAAGACTTCCTCGTTTTTAGAAATTTTTCTAAAAAATAAGATTTTCCAATTTATCAGGGTTACAATTTTACAGAAGCAAATAAAGAAAATAACAAAATTACAAAAAAAAAATACATTTACTGCTGAACAGCTGTTCTTCTTTCTACTTATCATTTTCATTTTATTTAAAGTGAAGTGGTTGCGTGAAAGCAAAATGTAATATTACTTTAGATTTTTTGGTGAAACACCCCATTTAGACGACGAATAACAGTAGGACAGTAGGCTTACTTATTCCGATCACCTCTATTATGATTATCTCTAGGATAAACTTTACAATCCGTCAATTGTGACTCTCTTAATATGTACATGCTGTTTTGCGTTCGCTATAGGGTCGGACTTGCTATGTTCATGTCACATATTTTATACTGCTATGAAATTTTCTCATGCACAACTTTGGGTAACGCCCGCAGTATACAGGGCTTGGTGAACTAGAATAATACGATTTGTTTTTCGACTTATTAGAAGAGGTCATGTCTCAATATATGTCTGTCAATTTCTAAAGTGCACAATCCAGGACTTTATGGCTTTGAGATTACTATTAAAGTTCTACACTATTGTTAAAAGGGCACTTTTTCTTTTTTGTTAAGTCGTATAAGTTTCGCCCATTCCTCTAGAAATACGCAGTTGCTTGTACCCAGGATTAGTAACTCACTCTTTGAAAGCTCGTTTATGGATTAATTTGCCTAATGGCTGGCGGACATTTTGTTTTTCCTCGATGGTATTGTTCATCGCAAGGTTGTTACTGATTCTTTTTTTTTTGCTTCTCTATAATTATATTTTTTTAAGTATTGTTGAGAGTTGAAGCCGTAGTATTACTATTATTATTATTATTATTCTTTGAATACTATTTTGAAGATAATTTTTTTTTACATCTATACAATGGAGTTACTTTTATACATTTTACGCTATGCGTATTAATTCAAATCCTTTGTAATATTTTTTGGCCAGATGAAGGCTTTTATTATTACATTATATTATAAATAAATATAATTTTTCTAGTTTTTTGACCTTTTTTTTATATTAATAACACTAATTATTTTAAGCCTAAGGTCTTTTTATATATTTCATATTTATTTCAATATTTCGTTACTCCTTTGTGTAGCTTAAGCTACACAAGACCTTAGGCTTAAAATAATTAGTGTTATTAATATAAATAAATATAAATAAAAAAAACAATTCATGAATTTTTTTTTTTGCTGTCAAGCGGGGTATTGAAGAAAAGGGGTAGAAAAAATTTTTGATTTCTGTTTTTCATGTTTGTACTCATTTGTATATTTGAGCAAATAAAAATTATTAGGCAATAGTAGGGTAGAGGGGGGCACGTTTGAACACGGGGCACCTTTGAACAATGTTGATAAAATCTGAGTTTAACATTTTCTCCGACCCTTAACCTATGTTAAAAAAATCAATACTTAAATGAAAATATTTATGAATTATAATTCACGGTATATACATATGTATGTAGGAAATTTTTGGAATTTATTTTCAAAGCAATATAGAAAAACTTCATGAATAAAAATTCACCGTGTCAATTGGGCCTTTCTTTAGATTTGTTGACATTCACACCAAATCTCATTAGATTTCTCTCTCACAAAGTCTTATAAAAGTCGTAAGACTTGTACTATAGTCTGTAACGCCCTTAAATACATTATATGTTCAGACAGCCTTTCTTCCATCCTGCTAATTCAAAACTCCCGGTACGAGTCACCCACAATCAGACAAATAAGCAGTCTCTGTATGCAATATGCAAGTGAATTTAAAATTATGTGGTTAGCTCCACACGTTGGCATCACTGGCAATGAACAAGCTGACTCGTCAGCCGAAGATGCAAAATAGCGACCATTAATAGAGTATATTAATTAAAAAAAATTTTCAAGAGCAGAAACAACCGTATTTGCACGTCTTAAAATTGGCCATTGTAAATTTTCTATTTGAGAGAATTACACCAATGTACCCTACATGTAACAACCAGCTTAATGTAAGCCAAATCGAATGGACGAATGTACCACCTACAACTCATAAAGAACAAATTTTTTTCAAACCCGGAATTCCAGCAGATCTTTTAACATGGAATTAATTTACAAATTGCTAATCAAAAATAATCTTGAAAATATTATTTAAAATTAATTATTTTAACCATATCGTAGTCGAAAAACTCAGATGTTATGTAATTATAATTATTAATTTTTAAATAAATAATTATGTAAATTTTGCAATTTTAAAAAATACTGCTGTTTTACATTTTCAGTTTTCTTGTCTTGTGCAATAAAACCTGTCATTTTCAAAGAACAAATTTCGCAACAAAATTTTAATTACAATTGCAACGGTAATTAAATTGTTTGTTAACAGTAATTAAAATGTTCGTTACCCAAAAACAAATTGTTATTTTTTTTTTTTTAATTCCAACCAGCAAAGGTTTTTGGGCCAGATTTTCGTGTGATATGTGAGGGTGCACTAAAACACTTTACGTAGCAGAAGTAAATATTTATTTCCCACAAAGGCGACAGAAGTAATTTTTCATGTGAATGTTGTTATTAAGCGAAAAAAGCAAAATAGAGACATTATTAAAGAAAAATAACAGCAGCAAAAAAAAAATGCAGATAAATTAATTAAACAACAATTTAATGGAAAACAACAACTTGGTCGGTGATCACAATCAGTTGTTTTTTTTTCATGTTGGAAATTCTCTGCTGCTGGTATGAAAAGACATCAACTACAGTTCAGACAAAAACGTAACAGAATATTTAACATAATTTTCCGCATAGGAGTTTGTTCGTTTAGAAGTGCATAAACTATTTTCAAAAAAACTAAAATATGCAAAAGTTTAAAATTACGCTGCTCAAAAGCTTTATTACGTTTTTAATATAAAGTGATTTGTTTTTTATTGTTTGCTTTTATTTCGTGGTTATGAAACAAAGATACTCATAGTACTGTGAGTCGCCAAATCACTAGAGACATTCATTTTATCAGTATGTGACCTTGTGTGCACTTCAACTCTTCTCCAGCATATAAGTCATTCTCAAAAGACGGAAGCAGAAATTGCATTAATCAATTTGAGACTTATAACTCAAAAGTAAAATTTTGATAATGTGACAATCCACTGTATTTACAAATTCTTTGATAACGCAATGTGCCCATTCGATTAATTACAATTGCCAGATCCAACAATAATACGACGAGCAGAAATGCAATCTTATGCCATTCCGCTTTGATAGATAATAAGCCTGATTTCGGCTATTTGTGATTTACAATATTCTCATATATTCAAGCAAAGTCAATAGGCATCTGGTCATTCGTGAGTACATAAGGTTATCCATTTAGTGGTTTAAAAACAGCCGGTTTGGCAAGGCTGTCAGCTGTTAAATATCTATGATCTGAAGTGTCATTTATTTAGTGAAATGTTAAACTTACTACAAATGTGGTAGCCACTTTTGGAAGATTACAGGATGAGTATGGTCGCCATAATCGATCTATTGTGCAAGGAATTGTCACGATTATAAAGAAATTTGATGAGACTGAAAGAGTTTTACTTGTTTTGGAAAAAATATTGTTTGGAAAAATTATATTATTCAATAAAAATTTCAACTGGTTTGGTTCAATTATTTATTTTAATTTTTTGTGCATTTTAGTAAACAATTTTTCAGATATTTTTCAAACAAATTTTGTTGTTTGGATTTACAAATTAATTGGGTGACCCGGTACTCTAGTGACTAGTGTGCTAGTTTATAAGTTGGGGTTCTAGGTTCGATTCCTAGCAGATGCTCTCGTCTGTATCACTACAACACGTGAAAGTTTTTTCACACGAGTTATCACAATGGTATCATAATTGGATTGTACTCAAGTGGGCTGTAACCTGTCTTTGGCTTTACATCCAGCAACCTGCCGACCTAACCTATATATTAGTTTGCAGGAGTTAAATTAAAGAAAAAGAGTATGTGGTTCAACAAATTTTGTGTCTTAAGTGGCAATTTAATTTTTTCTAAATTGAGTCCTTTTCTATGAATACCTATAATATTTTTAATGGACAAATATGAACAGAAAATTTAATTAATATTTTATTGTAGTGGAGGAGAATAACATTGGACAGATTTTTCCACAAGGCCAAAAGTTAAAACACTTCAGAAATTTGTTTGACTATGTATAATGATCACGTAGACCTTAACGATTAGAAGTATCCATACTCACATTATTATTAGAAAACTTATGTACATGGATGGCATCACAAAATTAATTAAAAATTTGTTAAGTTTAGTTTGGTACGCTTTAAAAACTTTGCAAAGCATAAATGTAATATTTAACAACTGTGGCATTCTTCTAAAATTTTGCATTTATGTGTAACCTCATTCAATGGTTTATGTGAGGGAACTTGGACAAAAAATACGAACAAAAGAAAAATCTCCAGCAATCTACAAGATATTCTCTCATTCCTTTGATTTCCCCTTTAAATAAAAAATTGCATGTGCTAGACTAATTTGTGTCGAATAGTCAGCAGTAGATGAAACCACAAAAGGCGAATGCACTTCTGTGTCGTAAACTTGCAACAAACTAAATTTCATCTTGCGAACAACAATAAAATAATGAACCCATAAACGTGACCATAGTAAAGATTGTTTCCATGGCTGGCCAAAAATTACACTTATATGCCTGTATTTGGTGAAAAGCATCCCTGATCGCACATTTCTATGCCATAAAGATGGTAACGAAAATAAAACAAACCGTATGAAAAAAAGGAAATTAATGAACGAAAAAAGCAGAAACCCAACTAAAACTATCCGCAAAAATGTAATAAAGTTAATAGGAAAAAAAATTTTAAATTTAAATTAAAAAATATTGTAAATAACACACCTTGCATCATCAGGCCAAACCTATAAGACACAAATATTTGAGATGCATGTTGCATACCCCAAAATTAAACTAATTTGCAATGAAATAAAAAAGCATCCTAAAATTTTAAAGCAATAACAATGAAAAATATAAAATCAAATAAATAACTATAACAACAATAAATACAAACATTACAATTGGTTCGAATGAGTACCTCCTTTGCCAATTGCCACTGCATCTCTTCTTCTTTTGCCATCTTTCGACAGATAAAACCAATGAAGCAGAATGCTCGACCGACCGATTTGTTAAATTCGGTTTAATTTTATTTCTATACAACTTTTCATATGACTTCATATTAATGTCAACGGAAATAAATAAATTAAAATTTAGATTTTTTTAGTGCAAAATTAAATTACCTTGAAAATAAATAAGATTCAGAATTTTCCACTTACCTGAAATGAAAATGAATAATAAAGTTTAATTGAGATTAAATCAAGTTAATTATATAGTACGCATGCATATGTTTATGAGATTAAAAAATATAAATTCGTGTGAAAAATTATCCAATTAAATTATATAAAAAAAATATTGAGTTATGGGGTGTTTTCTTAGAGGGGGGAATAGTTTAAAAAGTTCTCGAAATTTACACACTTAACAACTATAATATAATTTTGTCTTATGTAAAATAAAAAAAAAGCAAACAAATTTACGTTTCGTAGTCAAGTATGCACCATTTTAAAATTAAACAACAAAGAAACACATGTAAAAATATTTTACTAGCATTGCATTGTAAATGTGCCTGTACTGTCAAATCGGTGGCATCAGCAACCACAATTTCAAGCACTCAACTTGCACAATTTTGTATCTTCCATTTTAGGGATTTTACGACACTTTTAGTTTTGTTATTATTTAAAATTTAAAAAAGTCAGCTGTTTCAATTAAATTGCAACGTCAACAAAAAAGACGTTCACACTTCATCAAAATAAAACGTATTAAATTTAATAGTTGTATGAAACTTTAATTTTAACTGTAATGAAACAAACAAGAATGCAAGACATTTGTAAACTTTAAACTTTAGTACAGAAATTCTACAAATTGCAATATGTAGCATGAGTCAAACATAATTCTCGTATTCTATTAAATAAATAATACGTATATAAAGCTAATGATTCACATCGACTGATAACCACATATAATGGACCAAACACAAATATGGCGATTATGAAGGTGTAGCGGCCTTCGAAAACAGCACGTTGTTGTTCCTCAGTGTAACGTCGAGGACAACTTTGTGTGGTATAATTTGTGCCTTAGTAATTGTCACATGTAATTTGGCTGCCTGCAATTTTCGAATTTTATAATAATTAAAAATTAATTAATATTAAAATATATTTTCAATATTTACTAATTTAGGTTTATTTATTTCATATATTATTTGGCGCTCTTATACCACTGGACACGAGCGAAATTGGCACAGTATTAGGGAGAGAAGTTAATAAAATTTGGAAATAATTTGCATTTATATATTTATATTAGGAGAAAAATCCCCAGACTTGTTTTCTAAATATCGGAATATTGGGAGGTCCATTGGACGTTTAGTTTTTTACACAGATTTTTTGATAATTCTATATGGAAACCCCTGCTTTGTGATTATTTTTTATTTACGGCTTAATTGTAAATTTGATGTTCTGAATGAACCAGCTGCAAAAAATGTTTGATGAAGTTAAACGATGCGTAGTCAATGCATATATTTTTATACATTTTGGAACAGATAACAATGAATGCCAATTACATATCAATATTTTTTGTGTGTTATCAAAAATAGAATCATAATAGGACCTTGGTAATTTCTTACCGATTTTTAATTCATAAGAGCCACCAGCCAGTCGATTGGAACGAACGGTCAATAACGGTCCTTCATGGTCAACATCTTTTTACGTGTACTCATACTTACCGCAGCAAAGCAAATATCAATAAGAAAAAGCAATATAAAACTCCAAAAACACTCGAAATTTATTATTTACTTGTATATTACATATGATAATTCACTTTTTCTTTATCTAATATGGTTACACAACCCAAAAACAACACATGAGTATGTACATTCGTGTTAATACGGGAATCACAATTGCATTTTGCATTACCATAAATATGAATCAAAGTTGAAAAATTAAGAAATACTACTAGTGTTAGTGAGTTTCAATCAAGGCGAATTAATTAAAATTAACGCTTCTGTCTGCTTTGAGAGGCTTTTTGCGCAAAATTTTTTGCATTGAAAAACTGATGAAAATCTCGGTTCTACAAGTTTGTCCGGCTATAGGAGGTGTCCGTTAGGAGAGGTTTCACTGTATATGATGTTTTACAAAACAGTTACATACATTGCTAATTATTCCTTCTGTTTATTCTTTTCATTTATTTCTTTTTATTGTTAATTTTTTTTTTTAATGTCTCTATAAAAATAGGTTGCAGAAATTTACCTCTAGCATCAAAAAATCGAAAAAATATAATTTTTTATTTGCTGACCGACGAGACTTAACAATTATGTATATGAAAGCTTACTTTAAATTTAATCTCTTTCATACATATTTTTTTTTTTTTTTTTTTTAAAAAGGTAATTTTTACTGTTCGAAAAATCGAACAGCGGAGCGAAATGGGTTAAAATAATTTCGCTTTAGAGTACCTGCATAGAAAAAGTAATCATTTACAAAAACGAATTAAAAACTCTGAAAGCCAAGCATTACTTTTTGGCATGACTAGAAATTGCCACACAAACTTAGTGCAACAGCATTGCAGGCAATAAGAAGCTACAGCCCCCAGCATGTTTACAGCGATCATATAAAAGGACTAGCTGGCAAGAAAATAAACAATAAGAAGCTGGCATACGACAAATGAGAGAGAAAGTAAATAAAACTGAAGGAACAAACGACAAAATGAACGAATGAATGAACTTTTAGCGCAGCGCTAAATCTTAAACAAAAGGCTTTTTCTTTGTTTTTTTTTTTTTCTTTTTATTTCTCTGTAAAATACATATTGCGGTAAAAAAAATTCGTTAAAAATAGCTTCTGTCAAATGTTTGAACTCTAAACACGCCCGATGCCGTATTACATGAAAACGTGCGACACTTGTTTGTCGTTCAAACGGGAGTATCGAGAGAGAAAAATATGATACTTATGACCAAAAATCAAAAAAAACAAACAAAATAATGGAAAAATACCGCCATTTATAAGAAAAATTTAAATTAAATAAATGAGAAAAAATAATTTAAAAAGGTAAAATCGTTATGATCATCTATGCAAATTATGAATTTGTTCAAAATACATATAACAGCAGCAACAAGCTCTGAAATAAATAAAATCGGTTCAATAATTTCTTTATTCCTGCAAAGAGCAATTTATTTTATAAATTTTCTATGAGCGTACTTAAGTTATTACACATTGAAATTCAAGTGAAAAGTAAAAGTTGTAACAAATTGAATCATACCAATGAAATCTTAGTAACAAAGCATTGAATATTAATTTATTGCAATGCCCTACAGAAGGAAGGAAAAATATTTGAATTCAGAAACATTTTGCAACTTTCACAATCACTTCAAATATTCTAATGATATGTACCTATGACCCCTGCTAGGTCATTAATTTGATACAAGATACACTATTATACAGCTGCTTGTGAATTCGAAAAATATGTCTTTTTATATTTTGTGGGATAGTACAGTTTGCAGGAAAGCAAAGTTTACATAAAACCTTATTACTTGTTATAGAGTATTCAATAAAATGAACTTGATTAAATCTATTTTTCACTTGCTTCAAAATGAAATTAAATTGAATTATTATTTCTTTTCATACATTTTTTTTTCCTTTTTTAATTTTTTAGGAAATAAATGATGGCAAATTGTGCAACTTTTCGCAAATGCAGTTGTTTACAATACAATATCGTTTAACAAAAAATAAATGTAAAATAGGAAACTAGAGACGAATAATGAAAGCACAATTTGATCATTTGAAAAACTTGAGATGCGTAAAGCTATTAAGACAATAGGAATACTTCCAATAACACGCAAATGAACCCACTCACTCCCCTGCATAGATCATCTTCCGATAAGAGTATTGTGTCTCGAGCAATTATCTAAAACTGACAGATTCGCAAAAGATAAAAGTGAGAAAAGGTAAAACTATTACAAAAAAAATGCAAAACAGTGTTGTGGGTTTATTTCTTGGTGGGTGATAAACTAACAACAAATTGTGTGAAATAATTGCCACACATTACAATCACCACTAATCCTAGGCACTCTACAAATTATGCCAAATAGAGACAGGTTTCCTCAAAAAGATGTCGACAGTATGCAAGTGTTAAGTTGGACCGATACAAATATTGTTTTTTCTAAGACAGATAGAAGTTAAGAATGAGTTAAGCATCTAAATGAGCCGTCGTACTGCACTCAATTTTTGATATTTATGATCAGTATGCCATGGCATATCGTGATGGATAGATGATCAGATCAATGATCGTTTGTACAACACTACCAAATTATCCAGATTTACTTTGAAAATCAGTCATCAATTCGATCAGCTTGTAGACAATTCTGTGATTTTTAATTGTGCTCAGCGATGAAGCAAATTTTTGGCTAAACTAGTATTTTAAACAAGAAAATTTGCCACATATACAGTGAACTGTTGAAACTGCAGCAGTCAGCACGTTGACTACAGAACCAAAAATGTCCTGGTTTCGACCCCAGTTTTACACTAAAATCATAAAAACATCTCGCATTTTTCTGATGTGCAACGAAGCTTCAAGAATTTAATACGTCACCTTGACCTCAGAGGCGCTTCAACACTGATATACAAGAACAAAGAACGTGCAAAAGCAGAGTTGTAAGATAGTGAAGCTGCACCTCGTGTCATTTCTCTAACTATCCTTTTCCTCTAGTTCCAGCACAATGCATCGCATGTGTAGGGTCTTCTCCTGAGTGCTGGTCCAATATAAAAAAAAATATTAATTCTTCTTTTTATTCGACATTCTATTTTTATTATTACATTATTATTTTAGTATTACAGAAGAATCTTAATTCTGAGTGTAAGAAAATACTAAGACTTAACAAATTCATTTACAAATGCAAATCATATAGTATATGATATTATTAATAATACAGGTTATATATATATACTATCACAATATCGTTTTATCAGTTTATTGGTTTATTGGCTCCCCAGCCGCAACTAAATTTTGAAAGAAAAAAATAAAAAGATAGAACATAACGATGACAATAAGAGAGATGAGAAAAAGCCTGTTTGCATCTAACATGAAATGGTAAGTATACATATATACGTAGAGGAGACCGTGCGTAAAACCCGGATAACGCGATTTGATATGGAATCAATGTGAGACTCATAATTCAGCCTGCAGGTCTTATATTTATAAAATATTTAACTTACTTATTAATAAGTTTTCCCAATTTTTCCCTGACCCTTGGTTAGCGTCATCAGGAAAAATAAATTTTTTTTTTAATAAAATTATTTAACAAACATAAAAGCAAAATATTTTATAATAATATTAATAATATTATTATATTAATATTAATTTTTTTTTAAAATATATTTATTAAGCTTGAGGTCTTTTTTTAATTTTTTTTTGTTTTATTATTCGATATTTCGTTAACAGCTTGTTATTATTCCTGATGATGTTAACAAGCTGTTAACGAATAATCGAATAATAAAACAAAATAAAATAAAAAAAGACCTCAAGCTTAATAAATATATTTCAAAATATATAATAAAAAAGGTCAATTAATAATATAATTAATATTAATATTATAAAAAAAAAATTTTTTTTTCAAATAATATAAAACATTTTGATTTTATTTCTTTTTATGTTTGTTAAAAAATTTCGTTCAAAAAATTTATTTTTCTTGATGATGATAACCAAGGTTTAGCGAAATATCGAAAAAACTTATTAATAAATAAATTGATTATTTTTTAAAAATAAGACCTGCAGTGCTAAATAATTTATTGCATACAATAAAAAAAAAGATATATACAGTGAAGCTCCACAACTGATCTTACTCACAACATTAATATGCAGAAAAATTAACCATTTGGTATAGCTTTTGGGATTGCGACCTTACTACTTCTAAAATGAAGCCGGCGCTGGCGTTAGGGTCTATGGAAATCATTACCACATCTTTATCAACGATCTTTTAGTTTGGAAATATGAATGACATTGATTGAAGCGACATGTGGTTTCAGCAAAAAAATTTATTCGAACTTCCAAACGACTCTATAAATTATTCTCTATATTCTTCCAATTAAATCATTTTAACACACAATTTCGGATACATCTATAGCCATAGAGTAGTTGTGGCACTTGATATGCTACACAACCTATAAAATCTGCATAAAACCATTCATACACTTGTTCAACACCTTTTCCTTGCCGTCAGAGTCATAATGCAACATTCATAACAACTCGCATGTATTCAGCCAGAGGGGGTTCTTTTTATTTTTTCTCACATTTGCAATATTATAATAAAATAAGTTTGTGGCACCTTAAATTTATTTATATTTGTAAGTGTCTCTGCATACAATAATATTCATTCCATTTTTCTTCTTTGTTAATTATTGCATACAAGAAAATAACACACTTCATATTTTTAACACAGACTTGTTGAAAATCATATAATTTTAATTAAAATAGAGTTGCAATTTTCATATCATGGAATAGTGTTACACAGACTATTTATATTTTGAAAACAAAGTCCCACAAGCTTGTTAAGAGGTCAAATTATGGTATTCACTTCAATTATTGTTTATTTACTTTACTTTATTTACATACATCTATGGATTCATGATCCTTACAAATGATATAATGATATACAGTACATAATTAAGAGTTTAAAAATACAATTAAACTAGATTTGACACTATCAACATTAAGCGAATAATCAATATGGTTATACAATTTATTAAATTGCTTACAAATTCTTAACAATGGTTCCGAATTAGCATAATTTACTCTGAAAACTTTAACTGCAAGCGGATAGTAATGACGTGTAAATCGTGAAGGAACATTAATAAAGATATTGCTAATCAAAAATTCAGAACAAACATTTCCTTTTAGCAAATTTAAAACAAAAGTAACATTAAGCATAGTCCTGCGACTCTTAAGGGTCGGCAGCTTTATCAAGGCAAGTCTGCTAGTATAAGGTGGGAGATCCAACGGATTCCAGCGAAGCCCACGTAGACCAAATAAAAGAAACTGCTTTTGAACGGATTCAATACTATTGATATGAACCATATACGTTGGATCCCAAATTATTGAGCCGTATTCAAGAACAGGTCTTACCAGAGATGTGTACAATTGCTTTGTAATGTACGGGTCGGAGAACTCCTTTGCCCATCGTTTTATAAATCCAAGAAGACCGCGTGCTTTAGCAACAGTAGAAGAGATATGTTGTATAAAATTTAACTTGGAATCAAGTAGAATGCCAAGGTCGGAAATAATATTTAAATTGTCTAGCGAGTAACCATTTAAAATATATTTTACGCTTAAGTTACGTCCACGGAAGAAGCTCATACATTTACACTTTTTATGATTTAATTCCATCAAATTACGATTACACCAAGAGCTAAATGCATCTAAGTCCTCCTGTAGGTAGTGATGATCAGCATATTTTCTATAGCTTAAGAAAATTTTGACGTCGTCAGCATACATTAAGACATGACAAAACTTCAATATTTTCGGTAGATCATTTATAAATAAAGAAAACAAGAGCGGCCCTAAATGGCTACCCTGCGGCACACCAGACAATACAGCAATCGGCTTAGAATAACAGTTTTTAAAATGAACATTTTGAGTTCTATCAGTCAAGTACGATTTTATCCACTTAAGACAGTTTAATGTAAATCCCATTGAGTCAAGCTTTTTCAAAAGTATTTCGTGATTAACCTTATCGAACGCCTTGCTAAAGTCGGTATAAATAACATCAGTTTGCTCTTGTTGTCTAAAACCACGATGAACAAGTGATGTTAACTGCATAAGATTTGTAACAGTTGAACAACCTTTACGAAACCCATGTTGGAAAGGAGACAATACAGATGATACTTGATGAGAAAGAATGTCAGTACTAATTTTTTCAAAAAGCTTCGGTAGAGTGCTCAGTTTAGCAATGCCTCTGTAGTTTTCGATATTATTTTTACTACCATTTTTGTATAATGGAATTATGAAAGAGGTTTTCCAAACCTGCGGAAAACATCCAGTCCTTATTGATTCATTGAAAATAAGAGTTAGTGGGGTCGATAAAGCTTCAGCACATCTAACTAACAGACAACTCGGTATTCGGTCAGGACCACAGTTAAATGAAAATTTCAGTTTTTTTAAGGTATTAACTACGGTAAGTTCATCAAGAAGTGGTATTGAAACAGGTGGATATGGTAATTCAGATAGTGGATGAGAATCTGAATCAGCAATCTTGACATCAGAATATGTGGACGAGAAGAAATCCGCAAACAAATCACAGATTGCAACATCATTATCGGATTCAATATCATGGTAATTCATCACAGAAGGAAACGAACTCGATCTTCTTTTGGAATTTACGAATTTATAGAATGTTTTAGGATCACATTTTAAATTTTGTTTGACTTTAATTAAATAACTGTAATAGCAGGAGCGATTAGCTGAGATGTATTGAGCACGAGCTACAGAATACTTGGCGTAATCAGCAAAAAGTCCAGAGGATTTATATTTCTTGTAGAACTTATTCTTTTTATTTTTTATAGCAGAAAGAACTTTGGAATTCCATGGCGGGCCAGAACGATTAGAATCAAAACATTTAGGAATACATTGATTCATGTACAGATACATTCTTTTGTAAAACGTGTCAACCATTTTGTTAATATGTATTGAATTAGTATTTAAAGCAGCATTCGTAAAAAGGTTCAACCAGTTTGTATTAGACAGAAGCTCATCAAGCCTATTATAGTTTGTTTTCTTGAAGCAAAACGATTCTCTTCTCTCTGTTTGAAATGATGACACAGAAACACGACTAGATGCAACAGAAATTTCAATTCCAATTGTAGGATGATGTAAGTCCTCAGGCAAAGAGATCGGGTAACAGCGATCAATGGAGATGTCACTCAGTACATTTAGGAATATTAAATCAAGTAGTCTCGAATTTGCGTTGTATAAGCCATTTAATTGGCAAAGATTCAAGTCTAGAAGAGAATTAACAAAATCCATATGGTAAGCATTACCTCCAACCATTCTCGGAATGAAATAATTAACTTCAGAAGAGAAGTCCCATGATAATAAAGGCATATTAAAATCGCCAAGAGCAATAACGTAATCGTATTGATTTGCGGCCTTAACAACATTCCCAATAGCTGTTACATGTTTCATGTAAACCACTTCAGGTGAAATTGGAGGAATATATGAACAGGTAATAAACATTTTCATATGTTTTAACTTAACTGCAACACCAATAAACTCGATGTCATACAGACCTTCACTATAAAGAACATCAGAAGATAGACGATTAGAAACTGCAATCAGAACACCGCCACCTTTGATAAGATTACCACGATCGCGTCTATAAATTTGATAATTTCCGCAGAAAATTTCAGTATTGAGTACATTATCGACAAGCCAGGTTTCAGTAAAAATAATAACATCATATAAAAAATCAAAGCTTTGGTTGTAAATTGACGGTAATTTTGTATTTAAACCACGAACATTTTGGTAAACTATAGACAATTTATCAGGTAAAATATTTAGTTTTTTGAAATTGTCAGATTAGACGATGGAGCATTAATTTGTGGTAGGTGGACTATATCAGAAGGGACGTTTTCACTATACACGTATTCACGTATAAGTGCGTTCTTCGGCCAAAAATCTGGATTAACAACTGAATCAAAATTTTCTTCATTAACAATAATTTTGAAAGAGGATTTACGTCTCTGATTAGAGTACTTAAATTTGTAGACGGATAAGTCAATATCATTACCAATTTTGAAACAAATATAACGTTTAACAGCATCGGTACTTGTATTAGAATCAAAACGAGCGGCAAAAATAATCCTTTTTGGTGGAATAACCTTTAAAGTTGGAGCAGTAGAGGTATTATAAGCAGGAACTGATGGGTTTAAATTAGTAGGAATACAGCTGTTTTGCAATGGTTGTGGTGAAACTAAAATTGTTCCCGAAGATATTTCACGAGTTTTAGTTGAGCTCGCGGTGCCACATACGGAAGGAACTGATTCAACAAAATCATATGATGGAGTTAATACTGGAGTGGTTACAAGAGATGCTCCAGAAATATCGCTTATTTCAATAGAATTAGGTTTAGATACCAGTGAACTTGTTAATGTTTTCTTCTTTCCTTTGGGTGAGCACGGTGCCTTATCAAACAGGTTCCTGTAATTCGAAAATTTAGTGTTTAAATTTTTCAAATCATTACCCAATTCATCCAATGTACTTTTAGTGGATTTAAAAAATTTATAAAATTCCACATCAAACAAAATACAGTTTTTACAACACCAGCGGAGTCCCTTGTTCTCATGCAAATTATCCACAGTGCGTGCAGATAAGTCAACGCATTTTGCATGATAAACCGATTCGCAAAGCCAACAGGCAACCATAACATCATCGGACTTATTGCGACACTTCGGCTTAGAACAGGCCATAATTAATATATTAGAAGCGATGTAAAAAGTTAAATTAATTTAAAATTACCAAAGTATATGTATGTAGACAATTTGTTAAACAGCACAAATATGTAATAAATTGCTTATATTGCTTTTGTTATTTAAAGATTATTTATTGCACCAAAGATAATGTTGTTGTTTCAACCAAAAAGTATGTACACTGTTTAAAGTAATTTAACAGTTAATTTAAAGTTATTGTTTGTGTAAATTCTTTGTAAGGAATTCCAATTGCAGAGCACTATGCATAATATGCAAAGAAAATTCAGTTGTTGTTGTTAAAAATAGATTTAGTGAGTAAAAAATTACTAAATCTTTAAGCAGCCAAAATGTATTTTATCACACAATTAAATAATTAAATTTGAAATTATAATGCACAATAACTTCAATAAAATCAGATAGATTTAATTAATTTATAAATTAAAAACTCAGCGCACAAAAATTTTCAATCGAATCGGAACAGTGTTGTCAACTCGATTAATCAAACAAATTTAAATATTCGGTTCAAATAGTTTACGCTGATTATTTGATTAACGTGAAAAGTGAACTTCATACAAGGAAAACTTTTTCGAACATATTTACCCAATACAGGTAGTCCTCGTTAAACTCGGTAAAAAAATAGCAAATTTTATTGCTGAAATAAAAAGTCCTTATTAACAAAATACTCGTACAATTTCAACTCGTAAACTTTAGCTTTTCAATGGTGGATTTAATAAAATATATTATATTATTATTATATATAGGCAAATACTGAGGTGAGTATAAAAGATGTTCAATATGTCATGTACATTTGATTTGAAAAAGTCAGCTTTATAGCGTTTTCGTTTCTCAGAACACCTCTTTGGCGTTTTTAAATCGAAAACGCAAATTTTAAGTCGTATCCGTTTTTCAGAACATGGGCGTTATACTTTTTATTAAGATAGTTTTAGATCATTTCCCAAAGCTCTCACCAATGCTCCGGCATTCGATATCGAACGGAATTTGAAATTTCAGTAAAAATTAATTTTTTTTATGAAAAAACCTAATGTTAGGGGTTTTGGCCATTGGATTTCATAAAGGGCCACACAACAGCTATAAATTCCAACAATTTCCATCCGTCCATCTTTCAGCGTTCTCCCAAAAATTCATCTTCTAGAGAAATTCTAAATTTGAAATTTCAGTAAAAATTAATTTTTTTTATGAAAACACCTAATGTTAGGGGTTTTGGCCATTGGATATCATAAAGGGCCACAACAGCTATAAATTCCAACAATTTCCAGAGTTCTGTTAACACGTTAACAGAGCTGTTAACCGTACGGTAATTACCGTATTGTACAATAATTTAGACCTATGAAATGTAGGCAGGTAATTTCTATATTTGCACGGTAATTTTAAAAAGTTTTACTGGCGTATTGATAAAAATTTTTTGGAATTATAAAATGTATATTGATTGAATTTTATATGGAAATTTGTCTATTAAACTTTTTATACATAAAAAAAGTTTTCGAGAATACGGCAGTTAATCTTTAAGGGCCATTTAGACTATTATACTTTGTATTAATACTTGTCAAAAATTCAAATAATACGTGCAAGTGTGATAGTGTGAACGCAAAATGTTATGAAAACCACAAGTATTACGATAAAAAATTGACATCCCATAATACATTCTCATTTTTTTAAAATTTTCTAAACGATAATACTTTTCATCTGATTAATATTCACAAGCCAACCGTTCCGCCGCCGATGGCGTGCCGTCCATTTTTTGTTATTTTTTTCTTCATATAAAGGACCAACATTTCTAAAATTTTAATCGCATAGAAATATATTTCGTCTTAAAAGCTTTTTTAATATTATTCATTTGATTTATTTCCTTTATCTAAATCGAATATTTTAACTGCTGCATACTTTCAAGAGGCGGCACGTTTGCCATCTACGTAAAAAAACTTGCCGCCGTTAGCCAATAATAATAATTCAATATGCGCATGCTGCTTGTGTTCCTTTATTATAGCTAAAGCCATCAAAACTCCCACAAATTTACATTTATTTCTTTTTTAAAATAACATGACTTCCTTTTTTTAATTTTAAAACTCTTTTGTTTATTAAAAATTATTTTCTCAACTTCTGGTTTTTTTTTTGTATTTTCTCTCTACTTCAAGTGTGATGGTGTGAATACAAAATGTCAGTTTACGGTAGATTTTTTGACAGTCGCTTTAAATATATTTAGATTTCTGTATCGTAAAATGTGATGAAAGTCTTAATACTTGTATAATAGTCTGAACGGGCCTTTAAGTGTTAAACCTCAAAAGTTTCTTTTCATAATGTGTCAATATTTTTCATAAAAACGAGCAATAAAATGTACAACTTTATAAAATAACGCCAATTATAGTTAAATTCTATGAACTTTAGACATAAATGATGAAATGACACCTTTTAGCTGAGCTAAAATATTACAAAAAAGGCAAACAATGATTTTACTGAAAGTACAAATTTCGAATACCTTATTTTATTATTGCTACTTGTTGCTTTAAGCTTTTGTTGCCTTTTATATAAATATGTTGAATTAAAATTAGGTATAAACCTGTTTTAATAAAAAAATATTATTACTTTTGTACAAGACTTTTCGTACGATACACAAGTTGTTGAGGATGGGATGTAAATTTCCTTCTCGAAACGCTAGTTGTAGGGTATGAAAATCCCTTCTCTATGTTTTTTATACCAAGTGAAATTATGCCACTTATAGTTGGTTATAGGAGAGAAACAAATCAGGCTATAAAAAAGTCTTAAAATGTTTTCTTTCTTATTTGGTTATTTTGTGTTAAATAAAAAATGCGATTCCCTTATGATCAACCAAAGAATAAAGTAGAGCAGTCGAAGTTTTTAAATTTTTAAAACCTTTTAAGAAAAATAGCAAAAATATTGATATGCACTATCTCTACCAAAATTGCAGTGAACCAATTTTTGTATTCATCCTGAAGAACAATTATTTTACCTATTCAAACAAACATTTTTCTGATGTTACAAAGAGGGCATGATTGCGGCATCATTAGCGTTGTCAATTCACAAAAATTTCTCTCTCAACTACCTTCTTATAAACAAAGTCTATATGCATACATAAAGACTTTGATGGCATTTTCAAAATATAAAAAAAAAACATAAAAGAAAAAATTCATAATCAAAATAAGATCGCATTGCTTTCATCATTTTCACTATCCATATCAATTTAAATTCGCAACATTAACGTCCATTTGTTATCAACAACAAGCATACTAGTTTAGAGAGAAAGGTTAGCTACTACAAACTTTTTATCTATTACATTTTTATGTCAGTACTAAATAGCAAACAATATAAATTTATAAAGATAAGAAAATAGAAGCAATTAGAGTAAAAGTGAAAATTTTCTCTCACCGAAAACGTGTTGCTATTTTATGAAAAAATAAAACTGCATTAAGGTCTTGGGCAACTAAAGAACCATAAACATTGCAAAAGAACGGCATAAATTACACTGTTTGACAAAAATTAATGAAGTAGGAATACATGGGAGGTGATACTGTTTTTCTGGTAGGAATTATCGAGCAAAATAAGAAACTGGTTTGTAAATTTTACAAAAACACATCAAAAAATTTTGAGGTAAGAGTAAAAAAAGGTGTACCCGTATGCACTGTACCAGCCTGTAAGTCATTTGAATATCAGCCGATTTTAAGTGCATAAACGTATTTAGAAAGAAGATACTTAGACCTCTCGAACAATATATATTTTATTTAAGTGAACTTCAGATGCGAACTTTTTCGTCGAATATATTTTTTTCGGTTTTTTTTTTTAATTATTCTATTTTGGAGAGGTTCTTACATTGGCGTTTTGTAACTCATCCTATAAATTTTGAAGCTTCGTTTTTGAGTAGCTATTTTTAGTAGTTATTTTACTTCGCCGTTGCTACATAATACCGACGAAGGAGGGCGTTCTGATTGGATACAACTGAAGCGGTTACTGTTCAGTGACCAGTGACTCTGCCTTCGCCACTGAAACCTTCCGACAAGAACTGACACAAACACACACAAAATGCACATCAGAAAAAATGCGAGATGTTTTTATGAGTCTGAAACTGGAGTTGAACCCAGGAAATCTTTCGTTTTGTAGTCAACGTGCAGACGACTTCGACCATCGCCACCCTTTTTTATTTATTCGTCGATGTATGAAATAGAAATAAATCTATCGCAGAGAAATCTATCGTTTCGCACGACGAATTTCGTTGACGGCGGTGTTGTTGCTCAAATGTGTTTTGTTTCTGATGACGAAAGTTCGCAACGAAAAATACATCGTTCGACCCCATTGTGCTCCCAGCATTATTGGGATTCTCTGGTGTTATGCTGAAGCATTAATTTCGAACTTAAAGTTGAGCCATTTGATTTATCATTTTACTTTGCCGACGTTTTATTGCTAGACATAGGCAATCTGCTGGTCGAAATATATAAAAATATATAAAATTTTTATTGTTAAAAAAACAAATTTATCAAAAATACATTAAAATTTTATAAATTGTTCACTGTTTAAAACAGGCACCGGAATTTTTAAGATTTTTATCATAAAAGCGAAAAAGTAGGAGTTGTGTCTTGATTTATATGTTTCGATCAGAAATAAAATATATTTTCACTATGTACAGGGTGGAACAAAAGTTACGCCGGCGTGTAAAAATATGATGTTCGATGAATAAAATCAAAAAAAAAAATAAAGATAAACAAAAAGTTATTAAAATTTTAACACGCAGGCGGTACTTTTGGCCCACCCTGTACAAGAGATATATTCACAGTACTGATGATATGGTCAGATGGAAAAATAACAAAAATTAGATGCTTAGTTTCCGTTACTTAATTCCGTTATTAGACGCTTAGTTTTGTAATTAACACAATACTTAAAGTCCTTGTTCACAGCGGGCACACACATGCATTCACAATCGCGAATATACCCAGGTAGCATTTGGAAGATAATTTTTCGAAAATCAACTTAATAACACTAAAATAAAAAGTGTTTGATTTTATCTAATAACAAATTGTATAGCAAAGACTATAAATACGAGTACCATTAGAAAAAGAGTCGAAAAATACCTAAAAAAAACCAAAAAAAAAAATTTTTTTTTATGTTACATGGGTAGCACGTAGGGATTTACCCGTTTTTGCAAACTAAAAGTGGTTACATTGTTTTCACAAAGTATTTTCATTATATTTCTTAAAAAAATTTCACAAGTATTGACTGCACACAAACACACTGGTTTGCGTAGAAGCTAAAAGTGTAGTCACTAGGAAGATTTATCTAAATTTCAAGTGCATTTGAAGGAAAAATAAAAATAGATCGGCCGACCGACTCGCAAAATCATTATTCACAACATTGACCATGATTTTGGAAGAAAAGTCTAAATTGTGTTAAGACGTTTGACACGCAAACACTGTATTAATATTTAATAACAATAATAATAGCCAAACACTCTATACGTTTCTTTAGTTAGTACGACTGGATAAATTGCTTTGAGAAGAAATAATGATCATCACAATAACAATCATTTTAATAATAACAATAACGATTACAAACAACATCAGAAAAAATAAGTCAAGTTGTAGTTGAAAATAATAATCAAACGAAGCATAACAACATTGCAACGTTTATCTTTATTGCCGGTGGTGGTAAGGTGATCTGATACGAAGCGATACAGTGCCAAGTGATAGTCTGGCACTTTTTTTCTATTAATTTTACAATAAGAAAAAACAATATAAATTCATTTTTTATGTTTTTACTGTTTTTTTTTGTTCAGCATTTTACATTGGCAATGAAAATATATGCTTTTCTCTATGCGTATTTTTTTTTGTTTCAGTTGCTTTTTTTTGTAGCACTTTCAGCAATAACAACAACAGAGAAGACAAAGAGTGAACTATTTCATTAATTTTATAATCCATGTAGTTTATAAATTTTATTACAGTAGACTCGGGATAGAGGGAACTAATTAATGCAAAGACTTTTCTCTCAACAGAAATTTAAAATATATAAACATTTTAATGGTCAACAAAGTTTATTAATACTGCACTTTTATTTATAAACATTAGAAATAAATTTTTTAATTATATTTATTTGTGAGCGATGGTCTTTTTTATGAAAAGTTTTTTAATTATTATTTATTTCTCAATATTTCGCTACCAAATAGGTAGCATCGTCAGGAAATAATAATTTGTATTAACAAAAATATTTTTTAAAATAAGGAAAAGAAAATATTTTTGAAGGGAAATGAAAATTTTTTGTCATTAATATTAAAAATATTCTTTATACACATGTATAAATGTGTGTACACGTATACATAAATAAACAAGTTTACAAAATTATTTTCCTTTGTACATATGTATATACATGTATGTAAAATAACATATTTCTGCAATGTAATAATAACATATATCTATTAGAATATAACATAATTATTAAAAATAATTTAATAAATGACCTATGACTATCTATTATTAACTATTTTTTTTGCATAAAAATATATATGTATATAATACATAATCTAAATCTAAATTGTATTAACTAAATATCTATAATTTTGTGCTAAATTATCTACATCTGATTTATAGTTTATTCTATTGTCCGCAGGTAGTAAAATATTGAGAAATAAATAATAATTAAAAAACTTTTCATAAAAAAGACCATCGCTCAAAAATAAATATAATAAAAAAATTTTAATAAAGGTCAAATAAAAATAGAAGTGATACTAATATTAGAAATAAATATTACTTTAGTAATATTTAATAATAAATATAAAAAGTAATAATTTACATATGCATTTGAAGAAGAAGGTGAAGCATGTTTTTTTTTCTTGGACCGGCACTCAGTTCTGCTGGTGTTTATCAGTGTAATTTACAATTTTGTTTGTTTATTAAGTTTTCGTCAATTTTGTAAAAGTGGAATATCATGTCTAATGTTAAATTTTTAGTTGAGCTGAATTGAAAATAGAACCTGTTCTATTATCATAGGTCACAAAATATTTTGTGGATGACAAAAGCACGCGTTTTTTTCAACGAAGGGACGGAGGGGCTGTTGAGCGTCGGCAACAGACGAATCCAAGATATGTATTGGAAAACGTAAAGACTGCGGTAAATTGCTAGTAGTTGACAATTCATTTTGGAGAGATCACTTTAGTATGAAGCCATTCATGTGATGAATGCTTGGCGTGATTGTAAATAGCATTTGTATTTTGAGAAACAAGATGCGTATACAAATAGACACTATTTCGTTACCTCATACATACTCGTATGTATATGTAGATTCGACTGCAAATGTCGGCTGTTCTGCAGGAATTATCGAGTTACTTTCCTAGCAAAAGTATATTGAGTTTTGTGAGTTTTAATTGCCTAACATTAGGGTAGTGCATTTCGGTGTAGAAACAGAGATTTGGTGAAGAAATACTAGAACGAGATACTTAAAGTCAATGGCCATTTGTGCAAAACGTTGGTATTCCCGATACAAAAACATTGGCATATCATTCTTTAAGAATTCCAAAGATATCGAAATAAGTTTCAAAAAACCACCCTTGCCTTCGGCCCAAAAAAATTTTTTTTTTAAATTGCCTTGCAAAAATACTTTATATTAGTGTAATATACATACATACATATATGAGAACAAGAAACAAGAATCAAACTTTATGAAATACGATTTTCATCAAATAGTGTAAATATCGAAATTGAAAATTTTATAGCTTCAACATTTTCCCATGAAATGCGTGACACGCATTTACGATAAAAATTTAAAAAACTTTCCAACTGTATGAGAGATGCAATTCCTTGAGACACTGTTCAACAATAATTAATGTTTGAAAACATTTATATGTAGTAAATTCGTAAATCCATGCATACAGACAAGCATACTGCATTGTAGTGCATTTAAAATTTGACCAACTTACTGAGATTTTATATGGGTCTTGAAATACCCATAAAGGCGATGGCCACAAGTATTAACGTTTACCATCCGTCAGTCAATCAAAATTTACTGTACTACCTCTGTGTTTGTGTTTGTGTTTGTGTTTCTGTCCATCCATCCATTATCTTATACCCAGCTAGCGTTTTGTATCATATTCTATTCTTTTAGGTATCAGCTTCATTGGAAAAATAAACGTTTCTCAGCTCATTTTTCGATTATAAATGATACCGCCATTGTTAGAAAATTGTGCCCTACAAGTGAATCACCTCAGAGAATAATTTACGACTAATTTTTTGATATTTTTATATCATAATTTAATCATCAATTGTATAACTTCTGATTATATTTCAAATCACTTTTTAAGCCCTTTTCTTAATGCTCAGCAAGAATTTTTGGATCATTTTGCAATCACATTCTGGTTTTTTGCGATTCTTTCTAGAATCATATTTATTCTTTACGTTTTATAAAGAAAAGATCTATTTAAAATGGTTTTTTTAGGTTTTATTAATAATTAACCAAAAGTATAAGTAAAGAAAAAAAAATAGAAATTTCAGTAAAAATAAATTTTTTTTATGAAAACACCTAATGTTAGGGGTTTTGGCCATTGGATACCATAAAGGGCCACAACAGCTATAAATTCCAATAATTTCCATGCGCCCATCTTTCTCCAGTTTCCTGGAATATGATGCATCTTCTAAATAAATAGGAATTTTTTATTTATAAAAGTAACAAGATTCCTTGACATATTGGGGATACAAGTTTATATTTTTGTAAAGGGGATTGGATAAACTACTTGCTTCTTTAATTTGTATCCATTTGGTCCAAAAATGTAAGCACAGTTCCGTTTGGAATAGGTACATCTCGATTTTTCATGTTTAACAGAATTATGTTAAAACGTTAACAGAGCTCTGTTAAGGCAGTTGGTTTCTGTCTAGGGTTTAAATTTCGAAATTTATCTTCACACAGGTTGTATGTAATTAAAAAAAGTTTATAATAATACCAATACAAAATAAAACTAATTTTAAAACAAATGTATGTTGCATGTAGGAAATACTTTTGGAGCACGGCAGTTAAACTTGAGGTGACAAACATCTAAAGAGATAACTATTTATTAATTGTATTTGTTAATAATGATAATATCTCTGTACTTAGTCTTTATTGTTGCAAATGAAAATGATTTTTCAGGGCTAGGTTTGCTGCAGGACCCCTTCCATGTATATGAGCAAGCTAATTCATCCTTAAAAAATCTTTTTATCTTTTTATTCATTGGCTGACATCGCTTTTTTTTTCTATTTACATATCGTACTGCTTCCTCTAAAGAGCATCAACTCAAAATTTACAAATTTTTCAGCAGAGGCAAAAAACTGTTTTTTTAATTAACTTTTATATAACAGCAAGGCATACAATTTTATTTTTTTGGAGAAAAACTCGCGATAATGATGTAAGATTATTACAGTAAGTAGATATGACCGCTGTACATCGATTTCTCGCAAAAAGTGAAAATTTAACAATTTTGAGTTGACCCTCTTTAGAGGAAGCAGTGCGATATGTATATATGTATGTATATACACATTTGTTTTGAACACTGCCACTTTAGTTAGACGAATAAACAATAACTGAAAATTTAAAATTTTAATTTTTTCTAAATTTTTTTTATAAAAAGCTTGCGGTTATTTAATATTTTTTTTTATTTACATACGTACATTTAAATCGTATACTAATCCTTTTTCAAAGAGCTTTTTTTTTAAATAATCACCCAATTGCCAGTTGGGATGTATGTACATATGTGTTGAATTGAATGAAAACTATCAAAAATAAAACGAAATTTTGCGGAAAAGAAAAACACATTTTCTTCAAACTATATACTTACATATGTATATATATATATATATATATATATACATATATATATAGTATATGTACATACGTTTGTCGTAAGTATGTACAAATACATATAAGAAAATAAAAAAACTTTAAAAACTAAACAAAAGTAGTATCATCAAAATTCGTACAACAAAATTGTGTTGTAAAACAAAACACAATTAAAGAAAATTTGCAACAAAACAAATATATGTATGTAGTATATGTATGTAAATACTGACCTAAATTTTGACATTGAATAAAATAGACAGAGTTGAAGAAAGAGTAATGAATTTATTGGCAAAACAAAATTCATATTTTTTGAATTAAATTTATTAAAAAAAAATGAAAACGCATATGTATTTTGTGTTTCTAATAACAATTCTATTCAGCAACTTCAGAAAATCACATGAAGTAGGTGCTAAAATTTGCATAAATGTTTGCTATATGGGATAACTTTACCACTTCTAAAATATAAATGTATAATAAATATCACGACATAATTGGAGTATTCACAATTTCTGTTATTATTAAGTCATATTGTCCTAATTTTTAACATAGCTTAAACAAATTGTTGTTGTGCTTCAAACCAAAAATCATAAAATAATAAAACTTTTCGAGGTACGTTTATTGTTTTTTTTTTGTTTCAGCAATTTTGTATGCCAGAAGAATATTTAATAATTTTAATAAAAAATCTAATTATTACACGACTACATATTAGCTCTATATTAAAAAGTCGAATTATTTTGGTTTCTTCACTGGTTTTTACTATTTTAATATCAAACATTAAGAAGTATTTTTTTCCTCTCATCTTAAAAAGTATTTTTGAAATAGTACACTAAATTATGACTGCTTTTTCATAGCAGTCATATTTTTTCGTGTTATTATTTTAAAACATACGAATTTATAACTACCTTGTGAATACCCTACATAATTTGATTAAATTTTATAACACAATTGGGTAAAAGAGAGATGTTTTAAGGGAATTATATTCTTCTCATTCTTGCACTAAACAGCCCTTACTACTTCTTTGGTCTAGATGCAGCTAGTAAACAAGTAATCAGCTGTTTCATAAATAAACAATAACAAAGTAAAAATAACTCTAAATGTTTCCCAACAGTGCATAAAGTTGGAATGTTTTTATAAAAGATTTAAAATCTTGCAATGAACAAATATTTTTATTCCATCCTTTAGTACTTCTATAAGCCAAATTACTGTTTTTTATGTATTTGGAAATAAATTTCCACGATTTGTAAACATCTTTCCATGGTGATTTGCCAAAGTATACTGGAAACAAAAGTCGACCACACTTAGTATGACACCCGGTTTCACATTTATACCTATCGGAAGTTCTATATATGTATGTATATATTGCCTCTGAAAAACGCCGCTTATAGTCCATTCAATTCACATAAGTATGCAAGGATGTATAGTTTATTGCGATATGGTGTGTAAATAAGGCTTGCATAGCTAAACATTTGCTCGCTCGAAAGACTCGTTAATACTATAAATATGGTCTGGCTGTAGGTAAGATAAGATCGTATTTAAATATTCCTAAATGATTTTTCGCATTAACGGATGCGTAGGAGCTTCTAAACTGGGCTGAGAAATGTTCAGCAGTGTTATTATGGTGCGTAGTTTACAATCTCAAATTCAACTATCGGTGTGTCATAGACGAAAAGGCAGATTTTTCCAATTAAATTTAAATATCGAGTGGCGCTAAATTTCTGATTGAATATTCGTTTTCGGCGAATTTAGCGCAGATGTTCGTATTCGCAGCGAATATTAAAAATTGGTATTCGTTATATAAATAATAGGTTTTCGATGGTGGCGATGGTACGATGGATGGTAGTCTGCACGTTGACTACAAAACCAAAAACAGACCTGGGTTCAACCCCAGTTTCAGACTAAAAATTATAAAAAAAGAAACACCTCGCATTTTTCTGATGTGCATTAGTGTGTCTTTGTGTGTCAGTTGTTGTCGGAAGGTTTCAGTGGCGAAGGCATAGTCACTGGTCACTGAACAATACCGGCTTCAGCTGATAGCAAGCAATCCACAATCAGATCAGAACGCCCTCCTTCGTCGGTATTGTTTAGCACCGGCGAAGTAAAATAATAATAAAAATGGCTAATAAACCGAAGCTTCAGCACTGCTATAAACAAAGAACGTGCAAAAGTAGAGCTGTAAAATAATTAATTAAGCTTCACTTCCTGTCGTTTCTCTAAATATCTCTTTCGTATAGTTCCAGCACAATGCATCGCATGTGTAGGGGTCATCTCCTGAGTGCTGGTCCCAGATAAAAAAATAATAATAATAGGTACACACATACATATGTATTTAAATAATCACAGAAGACAATATTTACGACAATGTTTTTAATCTTGTCACTTACAAAGTTTAATAGAGTACAGTATAGCAAAATGTTCAATTCGTGTATACATCGTCCAAGACTATTTCATTTAGGACGATTTTGGCAACTGAAAAATTTTAGTAACAAAATCTATAGCTCAATGCATGACTGTCATGAAAGATACAACTGAATTTTACTCAGTTTTTATTTTTAGTTGCGCGACATATTGTCCCATTGGTATCAAAACTCCGGCTGGGACAATAGCCCCAAAAATCCGAGTGGGACAATATATCCCAGGATAATTAAAGGACATACGAAAAAATTTACAATGCAAAACATCATAATTTTTGATGTTTTTTACATATGTGAAAAAAGATTTTTAATATTTATTGTTATTTAGCCAATAAAAACCCGGACCGAAAGGGTTAAAAGTCGTTGCAAATTTTGAGTTATGACATTCTTGATGCAAGAGTACCGGATTTTTAAATACATATTATAACATTATATTTTAGGTTTTGTTGACACTTTTACAAACACAAAACGAAGTGTTTTAAAAATGTTGATTGGTTTTCCACACAAAATATGACATCACAGGCAGTCAAACTGGCTGTTATTGGAGGTATTCGATGGCACTGTAGATATTCAAATGCAAATATGGACAGCGATAGAGGCGTAAGAGATAGAGTGAGAAAGATGTTAGTAATGAAGGGGTGATCGTTTAGCTGGCTAATAATCATTTCTTGAAATTAATCATATAAATTGTGATTCATATATGAACATATGTACATGCATACATACATACATATGTATACGTATTTACTAAATAAAACTTTGCAAAAAATATAAACAATAAAATTTCGCAAAACATTGTTAATCAAAATTTATCGAGTGTTTACAAATTCTGTCAAAATTTAATAATTTACATTTTCATATATCATCACTAATAATTTTTCGTTTTTTGTAAGAATGAGAAAATATATGTAAGTACTTGTGTACATATTTATATATCGTCACCTGAAATGCAAAAGTGCGTTATAACGAAAAAACTTACAATTTCACAAATTTTTAGCTTTTATTTTTTATTTTTAGCTGTCTAAAAATAACGACTTTATTAAAGAAATTCAAAGGGCAGTTTTCACTAAGCTTCCAAAATCAAACTATTTCCTGCTATTGAGAAATAATGAAATATGTGACCGGCTTACTCTTTTTGAGACATAATTTTTAAAGTTGTAAATAAACCAATCATTTTATTTGGATGATATTGCGAAAATATCATATTTGTAACCACAGCACTTTTCGTTTTATTACTTTTTACTTTTTAAAAGTTCATCACTTTTGGCCTTTTGCATTTTTGGTGACAATATGTATGTACCTACATATATATATTTGCGATTATTACCAATATTTATACGTTGGAAATAGTTGTGTTCATCTACTTTCCCATTGAAAACTTGTAACAAGAGGCTAATGTAATGGAACACACTACCTTGAAACATAGTTACCTGATGAAATAGGAGTGAATTCTTCATATTTCGAGCGAAAAAATGTCTAAATCGTCAAAAATTAAAAATAAAAAAAGGTGACCAATTGTTTGAATTTATTTGTTTTAATCACCAAAAAATATAACAGGAAAAAGTTTTTACAATAAAGGAAACTGAATTCTTATCAATACTGACATCACATGTTTTAATTAAAATATATTTTTAATGTAAAGCATTTAGGAAGATTTTACATTTCTTGTACAGTCGAACTCCTTGATAGCGTAGTAGGTAGAGTCCGACGAACTTCTACGTTATATAGAAAATTTCTTATAGAGGAGGTGTCATATGTAAATACATATGTATGTATATACATTGTATTCCATGTAAACATTTGCATCTTATTTCAATTAAAAATTGCTTACATCCAAACAAGTTTATATGAATACGAATAAAAATATATATAATATAAAACATTTTGAAAAAAAATCGTTATTTGTGTTTTTTCGACAAAGTCTTTACAGCTATTGAGGAATTATTTAGCATATCAAAATGTAGTTGTATTTCAAGAATATGTTATTTACTCCATAGAGAAATTCTTTATAGGGAGATAAAAGTGTAAGGAAAAGTTTAACAAAACATAGTGTTCTGAAAAATAATTCGTTACGGAAAAAAATTCGTTATTGAGAAGTTCGACTGTAATTTGTAAGGACTTGGAAAAACTTACACATATACTATATCTTGCAATTGAAAATCTTTAATAGTTCCGGTACTACTTTGAGGACAAAACAATTGCAATTATTTACTTTAAAATGATCGTTAGCATACAAAATTGCTTCAAGAGAAAATTTTTCCAACCGATTTCTAACTTTGGTTTTGTTTAAGTTTACTTGACTGAATACTTTTTCCACATTAGCCGAAGAATGTGGTAAAAATAAATTTTTTTTATAAAATTTCTTAACGTTACATTTGAATCTGCAAAAGATCTTTGGCATGAAAGTATGATTTCACAATCCTTGGATCTGCAGTTCTCTGCCGAATAATATTCATCGATTTTCGCTTGATTGATGTATTCTGCAGGATCACGATGTATTTTTAATTTCAGAAACACCAGTAAGTCGTCAGATTTTCCAAATGATAGCTTTAAATCTACATTTCAAATATTGCAAAACAATATTGTGTACTTGTCCAAATTGGAAATAAACACTGTGTTGGAAAAATTTACAGAAGTAGAACTGCTGCAATTTCAGTCAACTGGATTTTCTTCATTAGCTTCCCTAGCTTTTAAAAAATTTTTTAATTTTACTCATATTGTAGAACTATTAGTTTATTTTAAAAAACGTACCGCTTCTTTGTAAATATGTTTGAGGATTCTTAATAAATATGTAAAATTTTCACTATCGTTTGTACTTTTTAAAACTTTTGGCTTGCTTTCGATATGCTTTCACAAGGATTAAAAGTAAAAGCTCCAGGATCCTGATCAAGCTCAAAGTTGGTTTAAAAATACTAAAAATTGTTCTCAACTTGTAATTGCTTAAAAAATCGTCAAATTTAAGGTAAACAAAATCGTCAAATCTGGCAACTATTACTTGCACACATTAGGTCCTCGTCCACACTTGCAATTTTTGCTGCAGCAATTCTTGATTTTGTTGTAGCGAAAGGTGTGAAGACTGCGGAGGGGTACATGGTTTCATAGTGTTCTGCAATTCTCTTTTGCTTTGTAATTTTCACTGTTCCACTTTATGTTGGATGTTGGTGTGTTGGTATTGTACGTGAAAAACAGACGTAAAAAATAGAAGAATTGCAAAACTAAAATTTGTTAAAATCGCAGCAACAAAAACTGCAAGTCTGGACGGGGTCTAATAGATTTTAGGGTATTGCCATCGTATACATGAAAGCCAATAAATGATAACATAATTTGTCACATAAAAAAATATTTCACCTACAAATGAATTTTGCTTCATAGTTTTTTTAACAACAAATGCAATAGCATGCGTTATTACAATAAAAACAATATGATTTATAACAATGTATAATAACATAATGTTAATTTTATTTTATATAGGTACACACATCCATAATTAACTATGATAATTCTAACCTGCTTTCGACCACTTAGCATAGTCTTGCTGATGAAATAATACGATCCATTCAAATTCTAGTTCATTGGAGGAACCCATTTTGGTAGTGTTTCATAAAAAAAATATCATGTATGTTTTGCAAATGTTATTTTCCAATAAGAGGATTCCAAATTTTTGCTTTAATTGTTTGGTAAGTACTTTGATTTATGTAGAAGAAATTACGAATTTCATTTCACTTTTCCTTTTTAATTTCGTTTTGTCAAATCTTTCAATTTCATATTCGTTTTCGTTGTTACTAAGTAAAAGTCATGGCTGTTAAAACGATGGCGATGTTGGTGGTGGTCATTCGCATTTAGATTTACATTCGCATAAAATCAATTGGCATTTGGTTGATTGTGAATTTGTTGCACAAGTGAAATCTGACAGTATGTGATTTGGCTGGTAAACTGTGAGAAGATTGATTGTAATTGTTAGCTTTACTAAAGTTTTTTTTTAAATTAAGCAATTATTGGTTTTAGTTTGATAGCATTTGCATTACCACGTACACATCCAGACAAATAAATGCATCTTGTTTTTTGTCGTTTATGCTTATAAATCATTTCAATGTATCATAGAGCGGAGTACGAATTATGATATACATACATACATATGTATGTACATAGGTACATACATACTTATAACTTTGTGATGAAAAATTAAATATTAGAGATTTTTCTTTGCTCAGTAACTTGTTGATAGTTATATAATTTCAATGTGACACTAGCATTAAAATATAACGGTTGTTTCTATCATGCGAAATTTTTTTTGTATTTGGTTGCGCCCGCGTAAGTTTGTTATAATTGCACACAGAAAAGCACTTTAAAATTAATTTGAATTGAAATTTAATAACTGACGTTTTTGTTTCGTTAACTAGAGTAAAATAAATCTTAAATTAATTACATACGATCTATTTTTGTTTTCCCATTATAATCTTCCGTTTTGACAATTGCGTAGTTATTTCAAGCTTTAGAACTTCTGAGAAATAAAAAATGTCAAAACTACAATTTGTATTCGATGATCATGTACATAGTTGTTTCTTACTTATGGCAGCGTCTACACTGTAGACTCTACAGTGTACTATAATTTTCAGTTTGGTTTTTGGAAGAGTATATTTCTACAAAAGCTTTCAATTAAACTAAGCAAATGTATAATTGGAAGTTTTTCAAAGCTTAATTAAAAAGTTTTGAAAATTGGGAATATAGCTTGTATAAATTAATAATAAAGAAGCATGCAGTAAGCCGCAAAAATCTATAAACACCAACAAAATTATATAAAATTTGTAAGTTGCTTGATGTGTAACGTACATATATGTACATACATATACATATATATATATATAAATATGTTTATGGATTTTTCTCTCTTCACAATATTTGTTGTGGACTTGTGTACCATATACAAGATATATATGCATAGGTATATACCGTACATACATATATACAGTGCAATCTCTCTTTAGCGGACACAGGAGGGATCACTGAAATGTTTCCCTACAAGCGGGTTGTCCGGTCAAGAGAAAACTATAACTTTAAAACAGTAAAATTTGTCTATGATGGTTACTTTTTTTAATGCTATTATTAAATAAATATACATATAAACAATTCAATTGGGTTTCATAACAAAACATCATTAATATTTTCGCGCTAACTCATCAAACACTCCGGAAACATGGTCAGAATACAATATAATAAGAAACAAATAAACAATAAAGTACAAATTGAAAGCAAAAAGAAACGACTATATTAATAATAAAATCAACAACGCTGTTAATCAAAAACAGATGTGGAAACAAATTAAAGAGTACTTAATAAAAATAAAAATGGGATTAAGTCTGTGATATTTGACAAAAAAGAATATAATAGTCACCATGAAATAGCTAATAAATTTAATACATATTTTGTAGATAGCATTAAAGATGTAAGGTAGTCAATAGATGAAGTAGCGCAGAAGGAGCTATATGGTTTAAATGGTTTATAACTTTTTATTTATGCGATTATTATATTTTTTTTTTAAATAAGGTATATTATTGCGGAATTTTTTTCAATTAGCTTTGAAAAATTATATCCTGTAAGTGATGTACATTTTCTGTTTCGCACATAATGCTCTTTTTAGCATATTTTCCATAATTTTTTCAAAATTTCGGGTGTAATGGCCATGAATTCATTTCGAATGTTGGTTTTTAGTTGGAGTATGGTTCTTGGTTTGTTAACGTACACTCTTTCTTTAAAATATCCCCAAAAGAAAACTGCCAGGAGCTGTTAAATCTGGTGAACGTGAAGGCCAGTTAAAATCGCTTGTGCGCGAAATAATGCGTTCGCCCTTAACAAACCCATTGAGGCACCTGCAGTATGTGATGTGTTCGATCGTGTAATGATTCATAATTAATTCCCCAAGTCTTCTTCACAAAATGCTGAAAAAAAACAAAAAAAAAATAATAATTAAAAATGTTATAAAGAATTCGAACCATATAGCTCATTCTGCACCACCCTGTACATACCAAATAACACGTAGTATGACCAATATGTTTAAATTTCGTGCAATAAATAATTTAGAACTTAAGAATATAATAAAGCAAATGAAGAACAAGGCTGGCCATGGAATGATATCAAATCAAATTATTCTTGATAATTGGAATGTAGCGGGTTATACATTATTAAAAATAATAAACGAATCATTAGAGACAGGAATTTTTCTCGAAAGCTGGAAGGAAATAATGGTAGTACCAACTGAGTAAGTTCCAAAAACAAAAAAATGTGCCGAGTTTGCCCCAATTAAATCATTAAAAACTTGCGAAAAAATTTTGGAAAAAGTGGTTAAAGATCAGCTAGAAGAATACCTTAATTCAAACAATATACTGACCAAATATCTATCAGGATTCCGCAAAAAGCATTCTTGTGAGACGAATATAAATTATGTTATAAGTAAATGGAAAGGAATTGGAAACAACAAGAAGGTGATGGCAATTTTTCTTGATTTCAAGAGAGCTTTCGAAGCAATTATGATTAAGAAGATCTATGGATTAAGAGGCAGAGAGTTGGAGTGGTTTCAATCCTATTTAAAAAACAGGAAGCAAACAGCAAAGGTGAATGGTGTGCATTCAGGCAAAATAATTAATGATTTTGGTGTTACACAAGGATCAATACTGAGTGCCGTGCTGTTTGTTATTTATATATGTAAATGACATGCCTAATATTTTTAAAAATGTGAAATAACTATGTACTGCAGATACTGATACTGACACATGATATTAATAAAATATCTAAATGGTTAAATATGAATAAGCTTAAACTAAATGAAAAAAGACTAAAATAATGGAAATAAATATGGATACCAACAATTTAAAATAAATGACACGATAATTGAAAAAGTAGACTATATAAAATATCTTGGTTTTATAATAGACAAAAAACTAAAATTTAATGAACACATAGACTATATATTTAAAAAAATTGTTAAAAAAAATCGGTTTTCTCAAAAGAATTAGATCCCAAATGCCAAAAACTAATATATAACACATAAAAACTATATATATAACACTTTAATTAAACCTCATTTTGAATTTTGTTAGTCAATTATATATATATGTATGTACATATGTACATGTAGCGGCATAAGGCAAATAGAAAGAATGCAAAAATTGCTAAATAAAGCAAAGAGAATAATTTTAAAATATAATCGGTATGCTTAATAAGCTTAACAACCTCAAATATATGACAATTAAGCAAAGACTGCAGTTCAACACTCTTAAATTTATAAGAAAAATTAAGCAAGGAGAGGCGCCGGAATATCTTACTGAACAAATAAAATGCGTGGGTAAGAGTCAACCTTAAGGACCTTAAGGCAGATCATTTTCGCATTCAGAGAGCTACATCAACACAAATGGAAAGAATAATATTCTATAAAGGTTTTCAGCTTTTCAATTCTTTGCCAAAAATATGAAAAAAGAAGTCAACAATAATGTATTCAATAAAAAGGGTGAAAATTTTGTAAGATTTAGTGTGAATGCAATTAAGGTAAATTTATAATCAGTTTTATATAAATTTTTTTAAAATATTATATTTATATAATTTGTTAATATAAAGTATTTTTAATACTGATAATAATAATAAATAAAAAAATATGCATTGCATAAGTAATAAAGGTTTAAATTGGACTTATGTAGGTTTATATAACTACTTAAAAGTACTTATTCATTTTATTAGTTATTTCAATAAATATTCCTTCATCCCAGTTTCGTGTGTCTTGGCAGTAAGATCTTGAAACCGAATTAAAAAAATATTGACTTATTTGTCAATTATGACGTGAAAAAATCGGACAAAGGCAAACAAAATATCCGTCAAAGAGAATTGTTTTCATCAGTCGTGTATCCGCGTCCGCTCATGAGAGAGTTCGTTTAAGGGTGAGCGATTGCAATGCTTTGCTTATGGAACGCTCCCGGAACCTTCCAATTTCAAATTAACAAGAGTTTATTTAGTTGAAAGCAAAGCGATACTAAAGCAAATTTACAGTATTCTGCATAGTAAAGTCCAGAAAAATTAATGCGTGTCAAAAATAGATTTCACAAGAAATTAAGAAATAAAAAAAATTTTCGATATCGACCACAAAGACTTTTGGAGTTATTGGAAAAAAAAAATTTTTTCGAAATTTTTGGTCAACGATATCTCTGGAACTAATGATAAGATTTTAGTAAAATTAACAGCAGTCGACGCTGAGGTTAAGGAGTTTCGATGTTGATTTTTTCGAAATCTCTCGTACAGTCGAATCGAATCATAATATCACGCATCTAAGTGAGGTCTATATATTTCGTATATACATACGTCTATCGCGAAAATAGTCAGAATTGTCGTCGAAATATAATGAAAACTCCATTTTCGAAAATTGAATAAAATCAGTAACTTCCTATAACGGGAAGTTTAAAAATATACATACATACATGTACATACAAAGATATAAAAATGACATTCCCGGAACTAACGAACGCAGAATTTTAACGTTTTAAATTTTTTGAGCTTAAGCGCACAAGTTTTATTATTAAAATTAAGGAAATTTAAAACTTTGTTCATCTTTTAGAATGATTTATTTAAAAAAAAAATGTCACTATAAGTGGTGTTCACGTTATCGCCAGTGCACTGTCCACATTGTGTCTAAAGTAAATAAAGTGTACTGTTTTTTTTTGCGTACCCATACTTTTACATATTTTTGTCGTTAATTAAGATAAATTGTATTTTTTTCTTTTTTTATCTGGGACCAGCACTCAGGAGATGACTACTACACATGCGAAACATTATGCTGGAACTATAGGAAAGGGGTAGTAGGAGAAACGACAGGAGGTGAAGCTTAATTAATTATTTTACAGCTCTGCTTTCGCACGTTCTTTGTTTGTTTATACTCGTAGCAGTGCTACATTATAGGTGACTGACAAATTCGAAAAAAGTGACACTTTCACAAAATATAAATAAATTGTGTTTCTAAAATTATGTCAAGTTGCTTTTTTCAGGATACTATCACTGGGGATAACTGATACAACGGAATTTTGAGACAGATATGTTCTGCGTATGTTGTTTTTAAATATAATTTTACGACTTGAGCATTTTCCACTTGTTCAGGCTGAGGTGCCAACGACTCTGTGACTGAAGTCGATGAGGTTAAAAAATACATTTCTAAACTTACCTTTAGAAGAAATATGTAGTTTTAAAAATTATATTTGCAAATGTCATGCTTACCTGCAAAATAAGAAGAAATGTGAATTATTTTAATATTTTCAACATAGTTTTAATATTAAAAAAAAAATTGTATGTATACTAATTTTTAAAGCCTGAATCTCATACTTGTCATACTTAAATATAAATAATAAAATCATGCAAGTGTTAACTTCTTCTTTAGGGCTTAAAAGTTATATCTCCCTACTAATTACTAATAGTTAATTTTTTCTCTTTTTTTTAACATTCTGAATGGAACCATATAAACAAATGAAATTGGGAATATATGTATGTATGTAGCATGACAACTTGTTGAACGAGTTACCCTTTTAGAAAACTTAGCACTCACACATAATTACATATACATACATATATGTTATACATACGTATATGTACTTTACATATATGTACATTAGGGTGGTAAATTTTTTTCGTCAAAAATCGTATAGTAAAAACGTAATCCACGCGAAATTTTAAGAAAAATTTCCCAAGAAATCATGGGTCTGTGATCAAACACTATCCTGCGCAAATCAACCTTAAGATTTTCTGCTTCCATTATTCCATAAACTGTATAACTGTAATAGGAAACACTATCTTCTCATTAAAAAAATGCAGTAGTCTTAAAAAAATGATTTCCCATCAAAATGAGACTTCATTTGTTAAAATCGGTGGAAAGTTGACAAATTGATGGGACTTTTTTGTAAATACACAGACCGTATTTTATGTTTCTAATGCAATCTAATTCATTAGTGTCCATTCAAATCTTTATATAGAATTGCGCAGAATAGGATTTGATTTTAGAGCTATGATTTCTTCTGAGAAGTGTTTTTCAATTTTCCGTAAATTCCATTCTTGCTACACGACTTTTCGGATTTTTTCCATCCATACAATTGGACCCACCCTAATGCAAAAGTAGTTTGTCTTATACACATGTATGTGTTCATATGACAATCGCAATAATATTCTAAGCCCACATCACATGTTCAAATCACACGCACGTTTTTGCAATTTGCCAATATCATTCAAAATCATTCCAATTCTGTTTTATTCGGTTTAGTAGCCATTTTTTATTATTATTTTACTTCGCTGGTGCTACACAATACCGACGAAGGAGGGCGTTCTGATGTGCTTGTGGATCATTATGCCTTCGACACCGAAACTTTCCGACAACAACAGACACACTAATGCACATCTGAAAAATGCGAGATGTATTTTTTTATAATTTTAGTCTGAAACTGTGGTTGAACCCAGGTCGGTTTTTGGATTCGTAGTCAACGTGCTGACTACCATCCAGCGTGCCATCGCCCCCCTCATATGCATATAATAACCTGCTTTTAAACGTTTTCATGCGGACTCTTATTATATACAAGTTTTATTTTGATTCTTTTCGTTTGATAAAGACTGAAAATATATTTTCATAAATGTATCTTATACTTGTAACACAAAGTAAAGTTATGTAGTTCCTTTCTATATAAATATTGTAATTACTCATGTGAATTGAAATAAAGTATATTTTGTATATTGTAAATTTGTATAAGTTAATGACTTTCTTTTACTTGTTTTATTAACAAAAATTATTAATAAAAAGTACCACTTTGTTGAAAAATGCTCTTTTTCATTGAAATGTAGTACCATATTAAAATTTCTATTTTCGATCACTGATAAGATACGAGAAATATATTACAGAATATTTAAAACAACTCTGTAAACATGTTTTTAACAATAATATTGTTATCGATCCAATGATTGAAATGAATGATTGCCTGAATGTAATAACTAGATATGTAGGTATTCATGGATATTCATTTTTAATACTAAAACCAAATCATATAAAATATACAAGATTTTAAGTTGCTTTTGTTTTAAATGCGACTAATCGATAACGTCATCGTGGACTTGACAGTTAAATAATTAAATATGTTATTTGGGGGATTCACAGTGTCTGTTATTAAGTCATATTATAAAAATGTCTTAATATTTTAAAATGTTTAAACAAATTGTTGTTGTGCTTCAAATAAAAGTCATAAAATAATAAAACTTTTTGAGCTATGTTAATTAGTTTGTCCTAAAATAATAGTAGAGATCTAAGACATGAGCTAAGGTTTTTTATTCGCACCGGCGATTATATTTACAAGCCGCCGCTACTTATAAATGATATAAAAATAAAAAATTGTTAAAAAAACATTCACACTTGTCTACCTTTATATTAAATTAAAATTTATAACTTAAAAGTGACTAAGAAAGAAAAAATTAGCATATGGTTCTAATAATTGTTTGACTTACATACGATGTTCAACATTGCTCTGATCTCAAATGAAATTTTAAATATTACAGCTTCATTTTACATTAAAAAAAGAATAGATATAATATCACCACTACAAAAATAAAATACTGTAAAATACGAAAGAAATAAGATGCCAAATACCTATAAAATCACTGTTTGTTATCGCAATAACATAAATATGTTAGAAAATTATCTTAAGGCCAATGTTAACACTGCAAACATATTTATAACGTGATAATTTGGCAGCACACTTTAATCGGAAAAATACCATCTCCATGCTTTTAAAAACAAAAAATTGCATGAAATCAACATCAGAAAAAGTTTACTTTGTCATTTGAAAACCGTGTTTCTCAACTTGTGGAAAGGTGTGCTTTATGGGAATGGTTTTTTATAACTGAATTCATTAAAACGAAATAACGTAAAACCGAAACACAAACTCTTGAAATTAACAAAATAGAACGACCGGCTCAGCAAGAAATTTTAGGCGACTCTGCGGCCGAAGAAAGTCATAAAAGTGTAAAATACAATATTTATTTAACGTTCAACTAAAAATCTTGGAACTCCAAAAATATTGAAGACCACAGGAACAATTGCAAAAAATTTATGAAAATCCAATACGTTTTTGACAAAAAACCATTAAAAACAAATTCTTTTTTATATGTGTGAGTGTTTATGGAATAATTCAAAAAGTACAGAGTACAAGTTAAGTAAGAAAAACGAAGAAATAATTAAAATTTTGTATTGTCATCATTATTATTTAACCTATCAAATATAAACCATACAAATATATAAAAGATGACTGCTGATAATATGGATGCAGATGCCGGCTCAACTGAGGAGTCAGTACAAACATCCATTTTTATGTCAATCATACAGGAGATTTTTTATAGTCCTATGAATTTAGCCCTAGTGGCTGTCATTGCATTTTTGGTTTATAAAATTATTAAGGATCGAATTGAAGTGCCCAGTGTAGGATCACAAGGACCACCAGAACCAGAGCTACCTAAATTACGTAGAGACTTTACTGTAGCCGAACTACGTCAATACGATGCCACACAACCAGATGGTAGAGTTCTGGTAGCCGTAAATGGAAATGTGTTTGATGTCACAAAAGGAAAACGCTTCTATGGGCCAGGTAATTCATTTTTTTCGAGTTAAAAACCTATATTGCGCCTTGTATTCTTTGTTAAAAAAAATCATTATTATTTTAGATTGAATGTGTTTACATGTATACCCATATTTTTTTATTTATATGAATATGCATGTATGTATGTATGTACATACTTATATAGGAGTGTGTACAAAAGAAAGGTTTGTCGAAGTGTGAAGTAGTTCCTATTGTGCTGAATTTTACTAAGTAGTACAGTTTTGGTGGAAAATAAACCTTATATTTTATTAAGTTAGAATTTTTTGTATAACGAAATCTTTTCAGAGTTAAAATTATAAAATGAAATAACTGTCCAAGTGTATTCGAAATAACTTTCAAATCCCAATATTTTTTGCTTCACTGCGAGAGACAATAGAAAAAGAAATGCATAGAATGAAAATTGAATGAAATTTGGAGAATAAAAAAAAAAAAAAAAACAAAAAAAAAAAAAAAAAAAGAGTTAAAATAACTAATAATTGGGAAGACTATCAGGTGATAAAAAAAATGTTTTAAGATAATTATTAAAGAGTAGAACGTAAAAAATATTCAGAATAAAATTGAAAACAATCAAAACAGCAGGAATGATATGTGGACGATATTGAAAGAAGAATGAGGTATAGCTGAAAGGCAAATTAAATTATAAAAATATTTACAAATGATAAAATAATGGAAAAAGACGTTGAAATAATTGAACTTTTAAATAAATTATTCGTGCAAAGTATAATTGACATTAAAAATGGTTGTGCAGAATACTGTAATAGATACAGATATATGTATGTATGTATATGTAACCACCTATTTACATTTCGACCAGTAAAATGTAGTGAAATAATTAAAATAGTAAAAGAATGTTTCAATACCAAATAAAATATAAATAATATAATAAAATATAAAATAATAAAGTAGCAATATGGGAATTAATAATGGAATATTATGTCGGGCAAATGTCCACTTCTAGCACGTCGGCAGACGTTCACTCTTTTTCATAAAATTTTTGAACCATTTTTTGCAACAAATCTGTGTGGCTTGTGGCACCGTCTTGTTGAAACCAACATTAGCCAATTATGGGCACAAAAAATCGGTTATGGTTTGGGCAGATCATTCACAGTGGCGGCGTTTCCTTGCTCAAAAATGCTGAAAAAAAAATACGAACCGACGATGGCGCCTAAACACAAACCACAGCATACGGTCACTTTCTTTGAATATAATGGTTTTTCGAGGACTGTTTGTGGATTTTGTGAGCCCCATATGCGATTTTGTTTATTTACATAACCACCTAATTGAAAATGGGCCTCATCACTAAAGATTTTATTGAAAAATACGTTGTTTTAGTTCAGTTTTTCAAACAGCCAATTCAAAAACGTTCGACGCAAACAGTGGTCGGCTGGCTTTTATTCTTGAAAGATTTGAACTTTATTAGCGTGAAGATGAAGATCTTTATGCAGAATGTTGCGCCAAGTGTCTCTGTTAATGCTCATTCTCAACACTGTGCTGTACAGCGGTCTCAGAAGGAGATTGGTTACGGAGAAAAGCTACTCGAATTTTACGAAGGTATACAGTAAAACTGTCAAAATTTTGATAGTAAATTTTAACAATTAAAATTCTCTGTGCAAGAGTGTAGCGTTCCATGGTTAAAATTTTCCAACTTTTTACTAAATAAATATCAAAGAATGACAGCTCAATTCTTGACATTTCATCATACGAGAAATGATAGGAGGTGCAGCTTCGCTATCTTACAACACTTCTTTTTGCACGCTATTTGTTTCAGTAGCAGTGTTGTAACGTCTCTGATGTCAAGGAGACGTATTAAATTTTGAAGCTTCGTTTTTAGTAATTATTTTACTTCGCCGATGCTATACAATACCGACGAAGAAGGGCGTTCTGATTTGCTGCTTGATTGGATACAGCTGAAGCCGTTACTCTTCAGTGACCAGTTACTTTCCTTCGCCACTGAAAAAACCTTCCGACAACAACTGACACAAATGCACAACAGAAAAATGCGAGATGTTTTTATGAGTCTGAAACTGGGGTTGAACTCATGAAAAAATGTTCGTTTTGTAGTCAACGTGCAGACTATATCGACCATCGCCAACCTCATGTTATTTGCGCACCATGTTATAAGTGAATTGCGTGAAGATTTGACAAATAAGAAATATATTATATCAACATTCATTGATTTGTAGGAAGCATTTAAAAAAAATAGTACAGTACACCCTCTGTTTTCGCGGAAACTCAATTTTTGCGATAACGGCACCTAAAATTTTATTGAAAAAATATATAATTCTTACAAATAAAAACTGTATATTAATATATTTTGCAGATATTAATATTGATTATGCTAAAAAAAATTAAAGTCGCGCACAACAACTTTTACAATTATAGAAATTTCAATGGTCAAAGTTAGGTAGTCGCAATAACTAGATCGTAGCGATAAGGGTTAGTCGCGAATACCGAACGTCTACTGTAGAACGCTTAATACAATATCTTTTTAACTCACTCGGATGTAAATATGTGCGTATATGGGTGTGATCAAATTGCCTCATTCGAAATTTCAAACAAAATTTTATTGTAAATGTTGAAATTCCGTTCGATAAAAAGGGTGTGTGGTAGCAGATTTATATTTTCAAACTTTAATAAAAAACAATATTTGACACAAAGTTTTATTAAGAGCATTGAACGATAGAATGGAATTGCGGATTTTATTTTTTAAAGAGTATGTGATCCAGATCATTCAGATTTTTATTTATAATTTCATGAATAATCGCTCTTGGAAGTCCCAGTGAGGCTGCTCTATTCCATATTGAAAGTCGCTGATTTTCACGTAAACTGCTTACAACCAGTTCAATGTTTTCGGGAATCCTTGAAGATCGACTGGGCCCTGGCCGTGGGGCATTCATTGGCGAAGCAGTTGTGCGGAATCTCTGCACCCTCGAACGAATTAAATTTACACTCGGTCCATCACTTATTCGCCAAATACCGAACTTTGAAGAAAATTGTCGACGAGCAATTACGTAAGAAAAATTACTCTTAAACAATATCTCCACAGGTAACGCGCGATGCTCAATCGACCACGGCGACATTGTGACTGACAACTCTGCACAATCGATAATTACAACGGCGCCACCCTCCCACCGCACCGTTTATTACTTTTTGAAATAATCGTATTTAAAAATATAAATTTGCCACCAGACACCCTGTACAACGTCGTCATTTGGGAGCTGAGCTTCTTTCTTTTGTCGTAATCAGACCCACAAATTACATCTGTAAATTAAACATTTCATTTGTATGACGGTCGGCATTATCTTGATAGCGTGATCGATCGTCAGTAAATTTAATCTAAAATCTCATGAAAAAGTTTTTTTTCTGTGGAAAGTATTTTAAATTAAAAATAATTATCTTTGTAATAATAAGAACGATTTTACCGTTAAGAAATTCTCACGATAGTTTCATGGAAAACTGAAATTCCGACAATTAAAAGCAATCCCCTTATCGTGTTTAGCGTATTCGTCTCGAAAACGCGGCGTATTTAAAAAAATACATCGTAGTTGGCGAAAACGCTAATATATACAACACGTGCGACTGCAAATACTTCTATGCCAAATAAGATAGAAAGTATCTCTTAATATTTTAAAGTGGCCGAACGATTATATTCACTTGTCTTCTTTGAACACGCAGTTAATGTTCTCTATGTGATTAAAATATTTTGTTCGTATAATAGGCATTATTCCGTATGCGGTTCTCGACATTGTTAAGCTTATAAATATGTGCCTATTCTTATACATATATGCAAAATTTGTACGTAATCTGTATAAAAACGGTATATTGCAAATAGTTTGTTAAAGAAAACTCCGACAAACGATGTGGTTGTTACCTCTAATTTTAATGCATGAAAATTGTATAAAAAATCTACATTTTATTCATTTATTTTTGAAATTTTGTTGTTTTGCTTTGTGGAATGACGGGTGTGCAATACACATACAAATATACATATAATAGATAGGGCGAACAACTTTCCGCATTTTTTCAATTTTGTTGATTGTGCATATTTTATCGATTTCAAGCGATATTGCTGATTTTATAAGTTGTGCTTTTTAACACTTTTTTTTTTGCCTCTTTGTAAAACTTGTTGATATTTTAAGTTTCTTTTGTTAATAAATAAATCAGAAATTTAAATACAACAAGTTTTTTATCGGTGTTTTAATATGGAAAATTTAAAATTACATCTATGAAATTAAATTCATTTAATTTTTTTTATTTTATTTTCAATTAAAAAAAATGAGTGCTGAAAGAAAACATTTATTGTGCTTATTGCAAGGGTTTCATTCCTATTGAAATTCTTACAACATTTTTGTTCGTACTGATAACTGTTCACCCTAATAATTGAAGAGACAAATCTTAATTATTATTCCTATTCTTAATTTCCAAAAGAACTTTCAAGCCATATGCTTATAACGACTGCACCTTATCTCATTTATTTTTACTGTTTAATATATTTTTTTATACAAATTCTACAATGAGTAGTGTTTGTATATTGTCATGATTATTTTCAATTATTTTAGCACTTCAAGAAACTATATGCGAAAACAATTCAAATAATAATGACATATTATCGTTTGATAGCTCCCTTGTGATAATAAACATTTAATATCCTTTAATGGACCTAAAACTGCAGAACAAACATATTGAATTTAATTTATTTTGAACATTTCAGATAATACTGTACATACAGCTTAATTAATAATGTGTTGTAAAAATTATGTATATATGTATATATGTATGTATGTAATATAAGTACAATAAGCAATTAATTGTATTTTATAATTAATGACGTATTTTTTACACCAATAAAATTTCTATGCGTTGTTTACAAAACTAAAAAACATACATATAATATGCATATTTACATATATCTTGTAATATGGGCACAATTAATAAACATTGTCAATACAAATTAGAAATAATAAATATTTTATCTATTGGCGTATTGCCGTTTGTTGATCTTTTTCAAGGGTTTTGATAATATAATACATATCTTTTCACACGTATAGTTAAGAAGTCAACACTTATAATTTATCAACATTTTTTGATTGTCTAATATATGATGATTTTACAAATTTGAATACGTGCATATAGACACGTGGACAAGACGTGCCGAGTGTCACCAAAATTAAACACAGTTCTTATCAGGTTGAATGTAACTCCAGAACTAACTTTATTTAAATATGAAATGCAAATTATTTGTTACATTTACAGAGAGAAGCTTAGTGAGAATAGTATACATTAATAAGGAGTGGAGATCATCAGATGTTTATTAGGTTAGTAAGTAAGTAAGTAAATATAGTACATAATATAAACTTAAGGTAAGGTGATGAAATAATATTAATTATAGTTTTAGGAAGTATTAGTAGAACTTAGAACTAGGCATAAGTGTATTATATGACTCCTCCCTCCTTTAAAAAAATCAACACTTCCTGTTGATTTAAAATAGTTTAAGTATAATTAAAAATAGTGGATTTTCCTTTGTTTTATAGATCTTGATTAATAATATATATTCTTTTTTCTGAACAATTCAAAAAATAACTAAAGATTAATAAATTTTTGTTTGTATCCATCTCTTTGTTTTCATTTTTTTTTTTTTTTTTTTTTTTTTGTTATATATTAAGACAAATTTGTATTAATTACAATTTGGTAATATCATAAAGCATTATTATTTTTATAAATTTTTTCTTATTTATTTATTTTCTTTTTTTTTTTTTCAGTAATGTATTCCTTATTATTGTTGAAATTTGTTTTTTCTTTTTACCTGAGTTTTGTAAATTTTAGGGAATTTCCCATCTTTGGAAATAATGTGATTATCCTTTCTTTCGAAATTACTTATCCTTTTATATTTGGGATCAGATTTACCAACTCTATTGTTTTGTACATAACAATTTTCAAAACTATCTATCGAACGTCTATTTGTTCTTTTGTTCAGATTATTAATTTTAACTTCTTTTGATTTATGTAAGTTTTGTGCAAATTCTTTTATCTCTTCTATGGAAATTAAATTATTTAGAAAATCTATAGGCCGTTTTTTCGTACTAGAATGTATAGTGTTGTTATAAGCCATTACGGCATTATAAACTTTATCTTTTAGCTCATCAGAATTATTAGGATCAGCGTGGAAAAGTCTTAAATGTTCGTTTAAGGTACTGTGCAGTCTCTCAACGTCTGCATTGCCAGTTTTAATGTAAGTAGTGGTAAAATGTACTTCGATATTGTTATCGTGGAAAAATTGTTTAATAGCTGCCGTTTTCAATTCATTGTCAGTAACAATAAGCCTAGGTTTCCCCAAATACTGAATTCTCATTTTTATTGCCTCTATTATGGAAACCCATGTCCTGTCTTTAAGCTCAAATGCAGTTGCGTATTTTGTTAACTTGTCAATAGATGTTAAGTACATTATATTACGTTTAGGAAACCAGATGTCTAAGTGCACCGTATCATTTTGCTTCCCAGGCGTTTCTGTGACATTAAACGAATACTTGATAGGCTTTCTATCAAATTTTGCCCTATTGCAAATATCGCAATTGTTAATGTATTGATGAATTTGTCTTTGTAAGCCAGGATAGTAATAGTTTTGTTTAATTTCGGAAAATATTTCGTTTACACCGCGATGGTTATTTTTCAGGTGTTCGCTTTCTATTATCTCTAAAAGTGCGTTTTTGTCTATGATATCTTCTACCATTATTTTTGATCTTATAACTTTTAGGTTTCTATTTCGCACAAAGTGACTTCTGTAAAAATCTTCAAATTGTTTAAATAAATTATCATCTTTGCTAAATACCGCTACCAAACCTTTCTGTGGAATATTTTCTTGCATCATTTTTAACAAATCGCTATTATCTGCAATTTTGAATGTATGTCTGATCATTTTCCTAAAAATTATTTTTGACTTAATTTCCTTCTTATTCGATTGAGTCAAAACGACTTGTAACTTGAACAGATTTAGCGGTTTTTCCGTTATTTTAATGAAATCACAACTGTCCGTTTCTGCACTATGCACAGTCTCTATGTCGTTCATATCAAACAGTTCGTTCATATTAATTATAAAATCGTCGTCAGCAATGTCCTCATTTTCATCCCTGCACCTATTAACTGTGAGTCTACTCAAAGCGTCAGCAATAACATTTTCCTTGCCCTTGATATGTTCGATATCGAAATCAAACTCGCTTAACATAACTTTCCACCTTTGGATTTTTAAATTTGGCTCTTTGATATTGCTCAACCAAACAAGAGGCTTGTGATCGGTTTTAACAGTAAATCCTCGACCGTACAAATAATGTTTAAAATGTTTTACCGCCCACACGACTGCGAGAAGTTCTTTTTCAATCGTTCCATAATTCTGCTCATGTCGATTGAGTGTTCTACTTGCATAAGCTATGACTTTTTGCTCTTGCATCAAAGCCGAACCTAGTGCATAGTTACTCGCGTCTGTTACCAGTGTAAATCTTTTTGAAAACTCAGGCCGAATCAAAATAGGGTCAGTTTTCAAAATCTTCTTTAACTTCTGAAAAGCCTCTATATAGTCGGCGTCTTTAATATTAACTCTAGCATTTTTCTTTAAATACTTCGTCAGATTGTACGCTATTTTCGAATAGTCCTTAATGAATCTTCGATAAAATCCTGTGACTCCTAAAAATGTTTTAATTTCCTTCTGTGTTTTAGGCAGTACGATTTTATCTATAGCTTTTACTTTTAACGGGTTAGTTTTTATGCCTTCTGCGGTTATAACGTGACCCAAAAAATCTGTTTCCCTTTTCAAGAATGAACATTTTAAAATTTGTAATTTTAAATTTGCCTTTATAAGTCTCTGAAATATTTTATTTAATGACTCTATATGTTCTTCAATACTAGTTGAAAAAACTAAGATGTCGTCTAGGTATACCACACAAATTTTACCAATAAATTCTTTAAGCACACTATTAATCATTTGTTGGAAAGTTGCCGGTGAATTTCTTAAACCGAATGGCATACGAAGGAATTCATAGTGGCCGGTCGCAGTTGAGAATGCAGTTTTATGTATGTCCGTTGGATGCATCTCAATTTGGTGGTACCCTTTCGCGAGATCCAGTGTAGAGAAGTACTGGCATCTACCCAATTTGTCGAATATGTCTTCCATATTCGGTATTGGAAATCGAACTTCAGTTGTGACGCTATTAAGTTTTCTATAGTCAATCACTATTCTCCATTTCTGCTCATTTGAACTATCTACTTTTTTTGGTACTATCCAGATCGGGCTATTGTATGCACTATTTGATTCCCTAATTATTCCTTGCTTTAACATCTCTTCTATCTGCTTATCTACTTCTAGTCTATGAATCTCAGGGTATCTGTATAATTTTGAATAAATAGGAGAGTCTGTTTTTAGGTCTATTTTGTGTTTAATTTCATGGGTAAAGGATAAGGTTTCTTTTTCGTTATAGAATACTCTTTTGTTGTTCTTGATTAGTTGAATTACTTTATTTCTTTCCCAATCAGTTAAATGTTGAAGATCAATTATTTTCATTATATCATGCGGCATTGACTCATTACTAAATATTTCGATAGTATTTTCCTTATATGATTTACAATAGTACGTTTCTTCATTTTTAGTTAAAAATAATGGCAACACTGCATTTTTGGTAATAATTTGTCTATTATTAAAATCTATGATTGTATTTAATTTACTCAAAATGTTGTTTCCAATTAGACCATCGAATTTATCATTAACCTTCATTTCTAAAAATTCGCATTGCTCATTCTCCAGCTTAAATTCTTTGAACAACGGGAACCGACACAGTTTTGTAAGTATACTTTCCTTACCTAGAGCTTTTATTTTTACATTAACACTATGTTTCCATACAGGGTTACAAATATTTGGATTGATTAAACTGAATTCAGCACCGGTGTCTATTATAAAGCATAGAGTTCTCACAGGGGTTTTTATTGTTATATAGGGTAGTTTTGTTGACCGGGGTCCCGAAAATTTAAGGAATTATTGCCAATTTCCATTTGTGCTACATTTTCACCGTAATTAGTCCGAGGCTGTGTTGACCTAGTTCTATCTGTCTGCATACGACTCATAGTCGAGTTTCGATTATCATTAAGGTTTCTATATTGGCGATTATTTTCCATTTGGTTAACGTTATTATAATTTGTGTTTCTATTGCTCACAATTGGCGCATTACGATTACTCTGGCTAAAATTTCGTTGAAAATTTTGGCGATTATTTTGATAATTTGTAGTTTGATTGTGATATAGTTGATTACCAGAAGAATTCCTAGCATTTCGATTTTGATAGTTTACGTTTTCGAAAGGGCGCGTAAAATTTTGATTAAAGACATTACTGTTTTGTAAACGGTTGTTGAAATTATTAAAACGGGAATTCTGTACATGAGTTAAATGATTATCATTTTCATTTATTACTAAATCATTATACGAATTTCCTGGGTTAAACATATTTCTATTTTCACTTCTATTGTTGTGAGAATTACTAAAATTATAATTCCTATTACCGTTGCTGGTTCTTCTCAAATTCTGTCCAAAACGAGTGTATGTCTGATGTCGAGCTTCTAATATGACTTTGTAAGCCTCATCTATATTTAAGGGGTTTCTGGCGAATATCATGGTTTTCGTTGGCTCTGGCAAATGTTCTTTAAAAACGCTAAGTGCAATTCTGTTCACCTCTACTGAAGAATACGTATTTTCATTGTGTGTTCTAATATGATTTAAAATGCGCACAGTTAGCTTCGTCAACTTATAAAAATAGTTTTCTATCGTACCATCTAACCGACAAGTTTTTAGTTTGTCCATTAACTCACTACTCGATTCTTTTTCACCAAAATGTGTTACCAATTGTTCCTTTAAATCTAGCCAATTTGTAACGGGGCCATATCTATTAATTGTGTCCCTGGCTTCGCCAACACATTTATTTTTTATGAAATTAAATATAATAGGTTGGCTAGTTGCGTCAAACTGTGTTACCATTGCTGAATAAATGTTTTCGATCTGTTGAATAAAATCGGCTAGTCTGTTTGGATCTGATCCATCAAAGCTTTCAATATCTCTAATACATGTCATAACAGCATTAAACAATGAACTCGAGTTTTCAATGGCCATGATGATTGTTCTTATTGCGATTTTTCTTGGTTTTATTTTTAATATTGTTCTTTCAAGCCTTTATAATTTAAACCAACGCGAAAATTATTGCACGGAAAAAAATTCGTTTATATATATTTCTTTTTATTGATTTTCTTTCAAAATAATTTATAGAGTTGATAATTTTAAGCGTATTTCGAAAAATTTGATTAATAAGGAATCCACACCAAAATTAAACTAAGACCAAGGAAAAAGTTTTTATTATTTTTGTTCATTGATCTCCATTTTTCCTAATATTTTATACCTATTTTTAAATCTAATATTTTAAATAGGTTATTATTAAATAAATTTCATTTCAACTTAGATTATAATTATAGCAACAATAACAAGATAGATGTACAAATGTAAAGTATTAGTTGGCCTATTATTTAGTTAGTATAATAAATGTTATTTACAGTTATGTTCTTTAAGATTAGTTTATTTATTACAAAATTTCTCACAATTAAGAGTATTAAATATTTATTGCCATTATCGATTAGTTGTAACTCTCTTCGCTATTGTACTCCAGTGTGATTCTTGATACCTGGTTTGATTGCTATCCAACTCACGCTCGTCTTTTTATGCAATTTTTGACTCTTTTTTTTATTCTTCTATTTTATAACTGCTTTTGATAATTCAATTCTTGTTTACCGTCTACTGTTTTTTTTTTTTCTCAATATTTTACTCTGAATATTTCTGATTATTTTAATTTGTGATAACTGTTTTCATTCTCACTCTTTCTCTGTCTTAAATTTTTTTTTTTTTTTTTCATGTTCATAGCAACGTAAACTGTACTTTTTTATTCACTTTTCCAAAAATTTATATATGTATATTAATTTAATGTTCATAGCAACGTAAACTGTACTTTTTTTTAAATTCACTTTTCCAAAAATTTATTCAGAAACGAAATTTTATGCATTTTTAAATAGTTTGTATTATTGTTATTTATTTATGCTTTTCTTTGCAGTTATCATAAATTTGACTAAGGATTACTTTATTGTTTTTCCTTATAAGGTCCAACCTCACTTTTGTTTTAAACCTTAGTACAGTCAGAAAATTATAACTTCCCAAATATTGGTTTCTTAACAGTTTTGTTTTTAAAAATTTCATTATAACATTTTTTTTATATAAATTTGGTTTTTACTTGGTAAAAATCACTTTTTTTTTTTTTTTTTTTTTTTTTTATCAACACGTTTTAGCGGCACTTAAGGCTTATAATTGTGCAATTGCCTAAGCTGATTTTGAATACACTCTTCCGACTACCAAAAGTTTCTAATATTTTATTAAACTCTTTAATTTTCTTAAAAGTTAATTTTTCTTTGCTTCTTTGCTTAGAATTTAACTTTTTTTTTTCTTTTAATCCTCGTCGCCAGACACGTGGACAAGACGTGCCGAGTGTCACCAAAATTAAACACAGTTCTTATCAGGTTGAATGTAACTCCAGAACTAACTTTATTTAAATATGAAATGCAAATTATTTGTTACATTTACAGAGAGAAGCTTAGTGAGAATAGTATACATTAATAAGGAGTGGAGATCATCAGATGTTTATTAGGTTAGTAAGTAAGTAAGTAAATATAGTACATAATATAAACTTAAGGTAAGGTGATGAAATAATATTAATTATAGTTTTAGGAAGTATTAGTAGAACTTAGAACTAGGCATAAGTGTATTATATGACTATATACAATGTTTTATGAGAAACAGAAAATAAATTTGTTTAATTTTATTAAAAGAAAATAATAATTGTAAATTCCACATGCAACTTTGTACTTGAAATTTTTTAAATGTTTAACAATAGTACTTCGGGTAATAAAAGCGGTAATAACATTGGTATTAATTAGCAGCAATCCTATTGCATTATCAACATATTGTTTCAAAGAGCATTCGCACATCTATGAGACATGAGGGAGAACAATGAAAATTGGAAGTTATTCTAACTCTTGTACAACCTTTAAGGAAATTGTGCTTTATTATTAAACCGACTGTCGGTGAAGATTCCCCTTAGCATAGCGAACGTGTTTGCAATGGAATTTAAATCCATAGACTCCTGTTTGAAGACTTTTGCGAACTTTGTCACAAAGTGGCGTAATCCACTCAGCAATTGAGTTTCTAGTATGTCCTTGAACCGGTTCAACTTTGTCAGCCGCGAAATTGTTACCACACCATTAGGAAGCTTACCCCATATTAGTTTATGATACGTCATAATATTTTTTAATTTCTTAATAATAATCATAATAATATTTATAAATAAAAATCACCAACGTAGTTTTAAATTTTAATGAGTATCAATTTTCTATCAGGTATATTTTCGCAAGACTAAGCAGAAAGTAAACAAAATCACATGAACAGTTTTATTTAAAGCAAAAATGAGAAAAAATGTTTCAGTCGCAAAAAACATGTTAATAAAAAAATTATTTAACAAATTTGTCAATTTGAATCAATTTTAGGTGGACCTTACGCTTCATTTGCTGGACGCGATGCCTCACGTAACTTGGCTACATTCAGTGTAGATGCTAACGACAAAGATGAATATGACGATCTAAGTGATTTGAGTGTTATGGAAATGGATGCCGTACGTGAATGGGAAATACAATTTAAGGGTGTGTTTTATAATTTGCAACAGTTGGAAATCGCACACAATTACTATTTTCATTGATATTCTTTTTATAGAAAAATATGATTTAGTTGGTAAACTGTTACGCAAAGGTGAACAACCAACCAACTATGAAGATGAAGAAGATGATACCGACAAAGACACAAAAGCTACTGACACTCCCGCCAACAAAGAGTCGTCAACATCAAATATTGCAACCAGAGACAATGGTTCATCATCTTTAACTGCCCAGGGTGTTGATTCCGAAGGCATTAGAAAACGTGATGTCGACTCGTCATAAGTATACATATTAAAACTCGAAGATACATGAAAAATGCTGCTCTTTTCATATTATATAATTTTCGTTTTTTAGTTTAGAGTATTCTCTCTTCTGTATCCTTTATAAATTAACTTGCACTAACACCTAATGAGAAAAGTGACCCTTAAGTACCAGTTGCACTTCAAATTACAGTTTTAAAGAAATTCATATTTAGATTTACAGAAGGTGTCTGTTGAATTTTCTTATTACAAAACCATTTTAAATTAGATTTATATTTGTTTAATTCGGATTATAATTGTCTAGTTTAGTTAATGGAGAAAAATATCATAATTTAAAAAATAAAACAAAAAATTTGTGGTTTCAGCTAAAACACTGTATCTTACATTGAACAAACGTAAAATAGTAAAGTTATTTTTAATGTATATGAGAATAATAAGTTTGCATTGTCATTTAAAATCAAATTAAAAATTTTATAATTTGGCTGAAGCAGAATAGAATATATGTATATTGCATATGCGACAATTGCAATTTTGCTGAAAGTTAATGTTTTGTTTCAGTAGTTTTATGTTTCAATTTTAAATAAAGATTTAAATACAGAAAATGTGAAATTAAATTATAGTAAAATACAGAACAAGGCAAGTTCAAAATCAAATGCTATTTTTATATTGGAATAATGTTGTGTATTCTAAATATATTCAGATTTGCTTAACTTATCATTCTTACTATTCCTTCAAAGGAAGTCTGCTTTTCCAGCTGAATAGGCATGATAAAGCAAAATACTTAAAATACATATGTACATACTTATATATCTATATACGGCGGTCGAAAATTTTTCTTAGGTTCAACCCCAGTTTCAGACTTAAAAACATCTCGCATTTGTGTGACTTTGTTGTCAGTTGTCGCAAGGTTTCAGTGGCGAAGACAGACACTGAACACTGACAGCTTCAGCAGTATCGAATTCACGGTATTGTATAGCACCGGCGAAGTAAAATAATTACTAAAAATGGCTACTAAAAACAAAGCTTCAAAAATTTAATACGTCTCTTTGGCATCAGAGACTGCTGTAAAAACAAATAACGTGCAAAAAGAGCAGTGTTGTTAGATAGTGAAGCTTAACCTGCTTTCATTTCTCCTACTATCCCTTTCCGCTAGTTGCAGCACAATGCACCGCATGGGTGGGGGTTATCTCCTGACTGCTGCTCCAAGGTAAAAATTAAAGATCTGGTTTCGGAGTCAACCTGCTGCTCAATAAACAGCAATTTTGTGGTATCATTAAATACGCTGATTTGAATCACTTCAAATAGTCACAAACTTGTAAAACCAAATGAGTTATATAGTGGTGAATTAACGATCGTTCAAAGAGCGTTAGCATGCTAAACGACGATTTCGGAGTAACAAAAAACACTCGTAGAACAATCACCAAAATGATAGGTAAAAATCTCAAATATATTGTTGACTACTAATAATATGTCATCAAAGTGCTGGACTCGTCAAACAATCGTCTGCACGATTAAAAAATAAGTGAAATGATCTCGATCGTCAAAAATCTTTCAAAATGCCAGCTGTGTACTTACATATAAACATATTTCTACGTACATACTATATTCTTTTAGTTCTGGTTGTTAATATAAACCAAATTTTACAGCAAGAATGCAATAATAGATAAAAAAATTAATATAAAAACCAAATTAAAACATACAGTACTAAACACATGCACAATTTTTTTGTGCAGATAAGTGCATGTGAGCAACTTTTAATCATTAAAAACAGTACGTTTACGTAATATTTAAAAAAAAAAATAATATTCCTGAGATGTTAACCGATGGTTAACGAAATATCGAAGTATAACAAATAAACAGAAAGACGAACGTTTCAGTTTGAAATTTAATATATAAATTGTTGTTAAAACAAAAACGGTTAAAAAATTACATAAGTATAAGGAAAATAGTGTAAAAAAAAACTATTGTGGTTAATTAAGTCAAGGTGCATTGATAGGGATTTTGTATGAAAATAGGCATTTATCTTGAATGTGCAAGAAAGGAATGCGCACTTAAAAAATAAATTATATTGTATTGTTACAGAAAAAAATTAATTAAGTCAAAACTATTGTATTTAATTTGAAAGATGTTGAAGGAAAACTTCTCTCGAATTGTACCTCTACTCAGGCAATAGACAGACGGAGGGATATGTGTCGCGAAGAGACAGACGGTGAAGTGGTAGAAGAATAGAGATTTAATTCTTGCATATCTCTCCAGTTGCGTGTTAATTATGAAGCAAAGTTTTGGAATCTCTGATGAGAATTCTCGAGACATTATTTTTAAGGTAAGAGAAGCCATTTTTATTACTTTACTTCGCGGAAGTTTTATTGTTCAAATACAGAAAAAAATTTTGGCTTAACCTGAATTTTTGACTAGAAAAGTATGTATGAAGTGAAGATTACTTGATATCAAAATTTGCATTTTAAATTTTCAATAAAGTTAGATATCTATGTAATTACTTTAAATCTGTGCATGTGGGATGATGACTTGGATCGTGAAGAATAAACACGTTTAGAGGAGGATTCTTTATTGTCTTATTAAGCAGAACTAAACTTAATGCTTACCTCTTAATATGTACACTATTTTTGTTTTTATCACTCTCTTTTACTTTTAATACAAGAATTTAATAATATAATTATTTCACTTTCTCATTTTAATTATAATTCTAAATTACTAATTCCGTTTAACCAAGCCACAATAAAACAACAACTGAAATACCGCTAAAATTATTTTATCTGCCAAATTCCTATTCCAAAAGTGTTACCAAGTTTTTAGTGTTGTCATTTGACTTCAATGGTTGTCAGAAATTGACGTCTTTTTTTTGTTGGAGCAAGTTACATAAAATTAAAAGGTTTGTTGAAAATTGCAAGAAAAATATAATATAGCCGATAAAAGTGATTTAAAATAAACTTATTTTTTATAATTCTTAAGAGCTTATAATGGGTGACAAATGTATTTGCTTCCCTTGTAGGAAGAATCATGTTACGCTCCGTTGGTTCAGCTCTCGTAAACAAAACTACAAAACTATTGGGCACTGGAATGCCAACTAGTCTAACAACTGGTTCTTTTGCTCCATCTATTAACACTTTATTGGCAAAACGGGAAGAACAGACAATGCCTGTTTCTAATCCAAATGAACCTGCGCCTTGGAAGCCTTATAGTCCGTTTGGTACAAAACAGTCTAACATGGCTGAATGGTCATTGGCACGTTTAGATGACTTGTTAAATTGGGGTCGGAAGGGTTCCATTTGGCCTCTCACTTTTGGTTTGGCTTGTTGCGCCGTCGAAATGATGCATATTGCTGCTCCGCGATATGATATGGATCGTTATGGTGTAGTTTTTCGGGCTTCTCCGCGTCAAGCTGATGTTATTATTGTAGCAGGTACTTTAACCAACAAAATGGCACCTGCTTTGCGGAAAGTTTACGATCAGATGCCTGAACCCCGTTGGGTTATTTCGATGGGCAGTTGTGCTAACGGTGGCGGGTATTATCATTATTCCTACTCTGTCGTGCGTGGATGTGACCGTATTATTCCTGTAGACATCTATGTGCCCGGCTGCCCACCCACTGCGGAAGCATTGTTGTATGGCGTTCTTCAGTTGCAGAAAAAGGTCAAACGTATGAAAACTTTGCAAATGTGGTACAGGAAGTAAAAACTGTCGTGACGGAAAAATAATGTAATTTTAGATAAAAAATAGAGTGTAGAATAATAAAAAAGGAGAAAAAGCAGCAATGACATAAACTGTGAACTGCTTTCGTTATTAGTTTTTGTGAAAATAACATCGACAAATAAACTGTATAAGTAAAAAAATTATAAATTCTACTACTATCTTTATTACAAATACAAACTATGCAATTGATTTAAATTTCAAATCTGCTACTAGTGCAATATGGTCTGAAGGAAATACAATGGAAGGAATAGCGATGTGAGCCTTTAGTTCTTCATTCGTTGGCATGGGTATGATTTGTTCCACATTAAACCGATCAGACTGAATAAAAATATAATCCAAACATGCTGCAAACACGTGAGTAAAATTAGTGTATTCGGGAGTACCGCACGCAGACCGAAGAGCAAACGGTTGTTGTAAAGTAACTTTTTCTACCGCTTCTTCCAAATCTAGAAAACTAATTCTCTTAAGATTTATTAAGTAATGAGAAATAAACATTTACGTACTACTTCTCCAGTCAATGCAGTCTTCTTCTACGACTCCTTGTGTCATTAAATTATAAATGCCGCATTCGGGAACGGTATTAAAATCCCCACAGAAAATGATTGATAAACATTTTTTATCAATGTTATAGTTTTCCAAAGCTTTTTTATAAGTATGTTCTACATACAGCATTGCGAAACCCATTTGAAGCAATCGTATATGATCAGCATCGGGGTGAAAATAAAGATGAGTATTAGCCACCAACAAATAACGGTCATTTTTCGCCTTTAGCAAATTTAACTGTAAAGTTGTCGAACGATCACATATTCGCTCCACTAATTTGTTGTTAGATTTTATTTTTTGCCAAAGATCATTAAAAATATCTAGCTTCTTAATATTTTCACCGATATTTAAGGTGAATGATTCTATCAACTCAAAGCGGTCAGATCTGTAAAAGGTCACTATTCCTTCTCCACATGTTCCCTTTTGTGCCATAATACCCTTAAAACCTTGGCGTTCGTCTTCAAGAACAGGGCTAAGATCATAGTCAAAAATTTTCATATCTACTTCTTGTAGACACAAAATATCACTATTGTAACCTACGATTTCTTTAATAAGCAACTGCTTTCGGTAGTTGATCTTAAGACCATAAGCCGGACAATAAGGAAATAGGTTCGTTCTGGAATAATCGCTGTCAGCGTAAAGATCAGCTAAAATATTGTAGGATACTACACGCAGAGAGTCGTCAATTAAACGATTGGGTGTAAAAAGTTGTCTGGTCTCAAAAGGGCAGAGAGCTGGACCACACTCTACGGCATTTTTGCTTATTTGCTCCACTGGTGGTCCTAAAACACCATCTGCATTGCCAGGCGTTACAATAATTTTTAAATAATGCCCAACATCATCAATAGAAGAGTTATAAAATAGATCGTCCCCACAGCATTGCCATGAAGCAAAATTTCCAGACTCAGACTGCAAATATCAAATATACATCATTTTTGAAATTAAAACTTATATATATTAAATATAAACTAATATATGTATATGGAATGTAAGTAATGTGAAATATTTACCCTTTTGGCCTTATACCATGTAGCTTTACAGTGCGCAATTTCAGCAAATTGTATATCTAATCTACTAGGATACACAAGAAATCCTGCCATTGTAGAGGTCGGTAAGACCAGTTTTATAACCCAAGGTTGATTAACAACAATTTCAAATGTACGATCCAATATTTTTAAGTGCAAATTTTCTTTTGTGTCATTTAACATTTCATCGAAAGTTACATCTTCTATCCTACTATTGGAACGAAGAAATTCTATATTAAGCTAATGAAGGAGCAAAGCGATTAAAATTATGTCACAATTACTAAACAGTAGCATTTACTTCACTATTAACAATGTCCTTAGTAGGATCTGATGCTTCAGCTATTGCCTTCTTTTTAACCTTCCTCATTTTCTTGTTTAATTCTTTTTCAATACTTCCGCGAATTCTGTTTAAAGCAGCTTCAATTTTTTCATCCATTTTACGACAAAAGTTAAAGTCTCGGTCAATTTTTAAATCTCTATTCACATAACGAAAACTTATATGTAACTCCTGGCTATCCTGCTCTTTGCGCAAATAAACCGTGTCCATATTGTAGTTTATTCGATGAACATGTGTTGCCAAACGACGTTGATGTGCATATAATAAATTTTTATTAAAGACTTTATGAATTATTAACACTCGTGGCAACATAATCCATTAAAATAAGTTGACGGAATTTTGCTTTTATTCGCTTTGGCAGTTTGCAGATTTCATTTACAGCTGATGAGAAATCTGTTCATAGGGTTTCCTCTATATTTTGTTTTTTGTTAATAAATAATTTTCGATTAGATAACCGAATAATCATCAAACCAAATTTATTTCAAAAGCTTTCATCTATACACATGTGAATGACAAAGTGATTGTCAATCGCAAAGTGAAAGTGAATGGGAAATTGACTCAAAAATCGATTTCCGATTTTTTTTTATTTCGATAATACAAAGCCAGAGTATTATTCAAGAATTACTATAGGTTAGTTTTATTACTTTTGTGATAAAGTTCTGTAAAATGAGAGTAAACTATAATTTATCTCAATAAGAGACAAAAGTGTACAAAAGTAAAAAAAGAGCAAAAAACCATAAAATTTACCACAAAATATTTCTGTTCCAGGTGCATAACAAAATGGTCCGAACTTTTGGCAATCAAAAGAAAATTAATCTCTGAATGTGACAAAGTTGCCCAAAATTGCTGGAACGCAGCAACCACAATTGAACATCTTGAAATGCTAGTGCTGCTTACTTTCTCAAATAAGTTTTATTTGAGTGATTTTAGGCGCCTAAAATGCATAATATTTTAAAAGCAAAACATTTGCATCATTGGTAACAACTGTAAAAAGTGATAAACTGAAAAAAAGTTAAAGATACTTTTTTATTAAATAAAATGATGAATATGCACAAATATATTTACATATGTACTTACAAATTCAAGTTTATTTCTCGCATTTTTCTGATGTGCATTAGTGTGTCTTTGTGTGTCAGTTGTTGTCGGAAGGTTTCAGTGGCGAAGGCGTAGTCACTGGTCACTGAACAATACCGGCTTCAGCTGATAGCAATAAACAATAGCATTGGAACGCCCTCCTTCGTCGGTATGTGTAGCACCGGCAAAGTAAAACAATAATAAAAATGGCTACTGAACCGAAGCTTCAGCACTGCTACGTGTATAAACAAAGAACGTCCGAAAGAAGAGCTGCAAAAATAATTCAGCTTCACCTACTGTCGTTTCTCCTACTATCCCTTTCCTATAGTTCCAGCACAATGCTTCGCATGTGTAGGAGTCATCTTCTGAGTGCTTGTCCCAGAAAAAAAAAAAAAATTTCTGATTAATTTCTTAGTTTTATTTGTAAATAAAAAACAGCGGATAATTTATTTCTACCCCGAACTTACCCAAAAAGTTCGTGCAACTTTGTACAGGAAATGACAAATTTTACTCTTTAATGTCCTCTCATAATTTCACAAAAATTGTTATCTGGAACGCTTTTGGGTAAATTTTTATAGCATTCCTTCTTATACGTAATTCATTCAAATAGAAGGTTGTTGAACATTTTTCGCAATTGAACTGAGCTAGATTCCGAACATATATATGTAGGTGAATTAATACGCAATATAACTTCAAATTAAAACTCTTATTTTTTCCATTAACATTTTTTTCTAGCTTATTTGTTGCCTACATGTTTAATTATTCTTATGGTACACTTGTAGTCCACCAACTATGTATGGTCCTATGGGCTCGGTTGGTTATTGTTAAATGAATAAAATAAAAATGAAATAAATTTGGGCGAGTTAGGGCACTATTGTTATGCACCTGGAACAGACCTAATGTATATGACTGCATCATTGCATAGCTGAAAAACTTTTAATTTTACTTCATTATCTTTACTTATGAATCAGCTAATTGCTTGATTTTCTTGGCGAAACCAGCCCGCAGAAAAAGAACGGACTGTTTCGTGCTTCTTAAAGTTCTCGTACATATTTGAATTTTAACAGCAATATAAATTACAGATGTACCTTTTGTAATTCAAATCTGAGATCAAATCATGACATTCGATATCAAACTATATTGCAAAACATTTCCGTAAAATTTAATGAGAAATTTTCATTTTCTTTTAATATTCATTATATCTTTTTAATGTTGTTTTCTACATTCCTTTATACTAATGTTTATTAAAACTTTAGAATGTGATTTACGTAAGTTATTTTTTTTCTTGAACCAGACCTCAGCGGATGACCATTAGGCATACGATACATTGTGCTGCAATGGTATAGCGAGAGAGATGAGAGGTGGGCAAGGGATAGACAGAGGAAAGCTACACTATCTTACGAGTCTTCTTTTGCACATTTTTTTTATAGCAGTGTTGCAGCATCTCTGAAGTCAATAAGACGTGTTAAATTTTGAATCTGTGTTTCGGTTTTGTAGTCAACGTACTAATTACTTCGTCCACCGCCACCCTCGATGCTATGCAAATATATAAATGTAAATACATAAAACTTTACATGTAAATAAAGTCACCAATATTGTTTTGATGGCTTTAATTCGAGAATGTTTTTAAGAACCGCCTTGCATAACAGTATCTCTGAAATCTATTTCCAACTTTCCAAAAGTGAACAACAAACACAATGTTAAATGTTGTAAATTGTTATAATTAATTTTCACATTTACTAATTAAATATTTGTATATTATATGACACTTTCATTCGTTCTTTGTTTTTCAATCAACCTTAAATCGAGAGTAAAAGTTATGAACAAAGAAAAGAAGATATTTGGATTTGTTGGGTTTCTCGGTGTATCTGTGTTGTGTGTTTGGTGTGGGCACGTGTAATTTCTATACAAGTTCTTCAGTAGTCTATGCAGTGACTGGAATTTATGTTTTTCGTTATTTTTTGCTTTAATTTAATTAAATCACGATTAAGGAAATAAAAACGGATACAGATAAATAGAAATGATTACATACAACATCATATTTTGGGTTTTGTTGGTATTTTTCTTATTTTTTATGTCACAGTACAAAATGCTTTAACAACTAATCTCTTAATTATTTTGTTTTTCTTCAAATTATAATAGTATTTAATTAAACATTATTTATACTTTCTTTTTAATATATACTTCCAGTTTTTTTTATTTTGTTTTCATTTAATAATTTGTTTAGATATTTTATTTATCATTTCGTATATTATATGCAAAGATGTATAGTATTCTTTTATATATGTATATACTTTATTTTGGTAGAATTTTCAATAAGTTTATAATACCAAAGTATGTTTATATAAAATAGCCGTCATTGTTATTTTCAAGAATTTTTTAAAATTACTATTGCAGCACATAACTTTATAGTTTTTAATAAATATACATACTTATAAACCGCTTCAAATTGAATTTCTATTTGTTCGTATTTTCTTTTTGTTTTAATTTAATTGTATTAAATCAAAAATTTATTAACATATTTTATTGATTTAAAACTTATCATTGATTTTTGGTAAGAATTTCTTAATTATTGTTTAATTTTTTCATACATTAATTTAATTCTTTCTAGTAGTCGTTTCATAAAAATTGGTTAAATTTTGCCCTTTTTTCTTAATTTACCTTGTATAATCTAAAAACTATTTAAATCGTTTATCAATTTTTTCGGTTTCTGTATGAATATTTGTATATAGTTTATACTAAATTATTTATACTAAAATAGAAAAGGATTAGATATAATTACATAATGAGTTTCAACTAGTCACCAGGGTGCTCTGGACATGAGCGATTAACTTCAAACCATCGATCTATACAGCTTTAATTAATAAATAGAAACAATTTTAAATTATAGTATAAGAATATTGTTAGAAAATTAAAAAAAAAATATCTTACCATTTGTGATAAATACAAAGACATGGCAAGCGTGCAATAATATCGCCAGGATTTAAATCTTCTAAACAAATTACACATTCCCCTTTGGCATCTGATAAAACGTCCTCTGTAAATATAAGAATATAAATTATAATTATATACATTTCACATCTTAAATTTTAGTGGAAAAAATATATACGCACCATTATATGAAAGTCGTGGTTTTGTCAGGCACATAACCAAATGGCATTCAATATCATCGGGTAAAACAAATTTATTACATACTGGACATTTTATGCCTAAAATTGAAAAAAACTGCTTTTTATTTTGAAAGTGAAAAGAACATTCAGCTCTTAATCTTAATATTAGTATTAATAGAAATAAATATACATTTTTGAAAACTCTAATGTAATTTAGGTCTTTAATAAATTTTCTATGATAAAAAAAGATAAATGTTCGAATATTTTTTATTTCAATCATTTAGATTTTTTGATTCTAATATGTATTTATAAATTTGTTGCAGTGACGTACTTCCGTTGTTAAAGCAACAATTTTGGAATGTAAACTAATGTTGAAAAATAAGAAAATGTGTTGGGAGTACAAAAATTTACCATTAAAAGACCATATTTGTGATGGAAGAGATGTCGCAGTATACACTCGTCCAATACTGTTAGCTGCACCATTTGAGGCCGATTGAGCTGCTAAAGCTATACTTTCCACGAAACTGGCTCCTGCCATTGAAACACCCTGAAAGTAATCCTAAATATTAAAAATACATTCGCTTTGTTGAGTTAATGTGATAAGACAATAACGTACACGTAAGTTATCGCTCAATGTGTGGCGTTGCAAATGACTGTGACCTTGTTGTGACGACGTTGTTGTTGATGAACTGGCATAATTATTGCTGTTAGCTGCTGAATTACTGGCATGATGTTGATTGTGATCTCCGGATGTTGCGCCAGTTGCTTGAGTCTGCATGTCGGGCACTGAGCTCAAACTACGGGCACGTTGTCTGTCTACCGATGAATTAGTAAGTTCGGCACCGGTCGAGCTGCTCGAAAAAGTCCGCGAACGAGGGCTCTGGTGACCGCTTGTGGCGGGTGTACTAGCCTTTGCTCCCATTCGTTGTCGAATGTTGATGTAAGACAGGAGGAAGTGGAGGAAAAGGATAAGGGAGGGATGCGCAATTCTTTAAAAACCTATATATATATATATATAGTCAGGACAGTCTAAAGTTGTAGCCAAATTTAAATTTAGTGTTATACGAGTATATGTATATTAAATTCAAAATAGATTTTCTTTGTTTGTCGTCGGTGTGACCGTGTTCAATTTTATAATTTTTAAATGAACAAGGATGACAAATCTTTAAAGATCCTTAAAGTTATTCATCACACTTCACTTGTTTGGCGTTGTTGTTTTTTTCTTTATTTTTGATTAAATGGTAGGTTTGTTTTGTTTGTTGTCTACTATTTTTTCTTGCATGTAGATATTTTTTGTAATTCTTTTTTTCTTGCTTCTTTTGTGATTCGTTGTTTAAGGAGATCTTCAGGACTATTAAATTTTTTTCTGTTTATTCTTCACAGAAAAATAAACAAAACTATAGCCTTCTTATTTCATCTTTTTTCAATAACAGATAATTCCTATTCTTCAGAAAAACACCATAAAAGTAAAAAAATATTAAATTCCCTACGACAGCGGCTAAAAGAGACGTCGACTTTATTAAAGACGACGTTTGAGCAGTTATTGTCTGGAGTTATGATGATGAGAATTTCTTTTTCAATATTATTCTTTCTCTTGATGTCTGTATATATAATGCAATAAAACAAAATATTCTAAAAACTGACGACATTTATAATTTTAAACACTATCTATTTGCCAAAACAAACAATGAAATATTTCTATTTCTGTTCTGTACAAATTTTATAATTTTTTTCTCTGCTTTTACAATTTTATGCAATTTTACGTCCGTCTTAAAATTTTTCTTAGTTAAGTTCTTTATTTGTTATTCCCGTATATTGTATGTTGACATTTATCACATTTTGACAATTTCTACACAACTGCAGGGTTAAAAAATTAATATTGCATTTCGTTCTATCTATGGTATAAGTCGGTAGAGAAATCTGGTAACTATGATAATTGCATTGAGGCCTTTTACAATACTGAATTTGTAATACGTTTTTTACACTTGCATTCATGTTTCATAGTTTTTCAATTTGACAAAATGTTAACGTGTTCTATATTAAATGTATATAGAAAAAAATTATCTTTCAACTAAAATTCAAAGTGCATCATAATTGAATTAATTAATTTTTTTTTTTTAATTTTAATTTATTGAGCCTTTGAAATAAAAATTATTAGTATACATATGTACATTTTTTTTTTCATAAAATTTAAAACTTAGGACTAGAATGTAATATCCTAATTAAAATATTTTAAAAAAACAGTTACCTACTTACAAAAGTTGATCACATTACTTAGTTATGTAGTGTTATGCCCTTGCTCCCGGGGCTGAGCAGAATTCGAGAGTAAATCTCCTAACTTAAATTATTCTTAAAACTAAATAAAAATCAACCTAAAATTATATATCAAATAAAAAAAAAAATAAATAAAAATAAAAAAACAAATAATAATAATAAAATGATATAATAAAACGTTTAATTAATCTAACTAACCTCTATGTATGCCTTGTATAGTTTTTGAGAAAAAAATATGTCTCAAGGAATTGGATACATGAAACGATGGTGCAGTCTCATTCAAATAACCAATGGGGGATAAATAATTTACATTTGACCAACTAAAACATTTTTGATTTTCATAAATATCTGATATTAATTTATTTTCATGATAGGAAGCTCTTAATATAAATAATGTCACAAAAATAAAGACCAATGGGTGTTATTTTAGAGTTCTTATAAATAAAAGAATTTGAATAACGTTTACAGAAAGATTCAAAATGTTCCCAATACAGTTACGTATAATTTTTCTCTCAAAAATTTCAATTTCTTTAATAATGACCGGAGAAACATGAAACCAGATAGGGAAAGCATAAAGGATTATTGGTCTCAAACTCGTCTTGTACAGTAAAAGTTTAGTTCTCACAGGTAAATCTTTATTACAAAGAATTTTAGAAAAGGAACCCAATAAACGGGTTCCTTTTTTTATAGCTATACGGGCATGTTCATTAAATTTTAAGAGTTTATTAAAACAAACACCTAGGTATTTAATGTTATCTTTAAAAGGAATTTCAATATTGTTGATGCGAAGTCTCATTTGTTTACTCTCAGGAACTACAAAACCTCTACACTTACCTGAAGCATTACGTATACAGATAGCCTCACTCTTAAGGGTGCTTTACATTGTCCCACAAGTCGTATGACATGCCAAATTTTTGTGTAGAAGAGCACAAGTCGGATCGTCTAAACGTAATATGTAATGAAACTATAAGATTTTGAGAGAAAATACGGATGAAAATTTGACAGTCGTATGGCTCTCTTGATTTTTTAAAATTTTTCAAAAAGCAACACACACCATTAGATCAAAGATGCATTTTTATGTAAACAAATGAGAGAAAGCCAGGGAGGGAAAACTGGTTTCATTAATTTATACCAATTATAAAATCAAAATGTACATTTTAGACCACGACAGCACAATTTTATAAAAATATACGTATATTTTCTAAAAGTACACTAAAAATTTTGACCACGAAAATAACATATTCGAAAGTTATAAAAATATTTTTCAAACAATGTCATTCTGAAATTTAAGTAATGCATCAGTAGTTGAATGACCTTTCTTAAAACCAAACTGTAAATCAGGAATATAAGAACCAAATACGCCAATATCCATTTTCGTACGTAAGATTCCTTCAAAGAGCTTTCCAATATTTGAAAGTAATGATATTGGTCTCAAGTATTATTATAATGAAATTTCAAATGTTGTCGAAACCAGAAGATTTTTTATTATTAATGTTAACTGAAAGTTCCAACACTTCATCAAGATTTACAAGTTTATTAAGAGCCGAGAAACTATTATCAAAGACAAACATATTACTTGGAAGATTAGAAATTATTTCTAAAATTGAATTCTCAATGTGTGAAAGATCTCTATCAGGGCTAGATGCAGAGTATATTCTAGAAAAGTGATGTCTTAAATTATTAAATTTTTCAACTGAACCTTCTATAGGAATATTATTTACAGATAATTTATTAATAGAACTATTTTTCTTGTGACCTATAATTCTATAAATATTTCTATGAGCACTTGGACCGGGACGAATATTTTTCAATTTTTCACTAAATAAATGATTCTGCTCAATTTCTATTTGTCTTTTAATTATTATAGAAAGTAACTGAATTTGTTTTGATAATAAAATATAATCAGGACTCAAACGATTCCAGGACCTGCGATATATCTTCTTCAAATTTTTCTGCCAAGTGTACTTAATTTTAAAAACATGTTTTATGTTATCAGATACCACAAACTTTTTGTTTTTAAAACAATTTTCTCTGAATTCATGTTAATTACAAAGTAAACAGTTGAGGAAAATTCATCAATATACTTTTTTCTATATTTGACAAGTTTCTTGAAGTTTCAGGTTAGTAACACTAGCGATGTTACGAATATTCGCCTATTTCATGATATTCGAATACGTTAAAAAAAAATACATAAATAGAAACAAAAATATTAATTTAGAATTTCGTATTTTTTCTTATTTACTTTCCACCATGTCAGTGGGTTGACGTCCTTTGCTTCTCATTTTTCCGCTCAAAGGATGGGTAGGAGCTTAGAAACTAAGCTGAGCACTCTGGTGCGAAGGTAATTTTTTCAGTTAAATTTCAAACATCGAGTGGCGCTAAATTTGAGATTGAATTTTTGTCGCCGAATATGGCTCATATTTTCGTATTCGTATTTGCGAATGTTAAAAGTTGGTATTCGTAACATCACTATATCACTCAGGCAGTTAGTGCCTACTACTACAGTTACATTCTATAGGAAAAGGATAGTGATAGACAAGAGAGAAAATTAGACATTGTTAAATATCGTACATTTTAATAACTAAAATAGATTATTTTACCCTATTTAGTATTTCAAGTTTGCGACTTACGTTATTTAAAAAAAAATGTGTGTGCATAAAACAAGCATTTGTAATAACAACACATGCCTTTCTGAGTATTTATTTTTTCTCTTTCTTTATTAATCAAAATCAATAACCTAGCCAACATTAGCCAAATGCGGTTACAAATTTTTACTAACATAGAGAACATAAACATAGGAGTTCAAAATATTAAAATTTTTGTTTGTTTTATTTATTATTTATTTTTTCAAAACCAAAGGTTACAATATAGTACGTACATATAACTACACTCTGTTTTCAAATGAATTCACAAGAATTAATTATTATGTTAAGAAGAAAAATAATTAAGTTTGCAAATAACCAAAGAGATAATTCGTAGTTAATTGGTGTTTTCTAAGTTAATTAAATAATTGATTAGCATAGCATTTAACATAGTAAGTTACATAAAATTTTGTTGCATAGTTTCAAATTTGGAAAACACAATTTTTAAAATATTTTCTTGTAATATTTTAGTAAATATGTAGGTTAATTCTAAAATTGTTTTCTGTATTATATTGTTTTGATGCGTAGTTCTTTAATATTTATAGCAGAAAAAAAAACAAAAAGGAAAATTTGTTACAAATTTAATTGAAACAAATTCTCTTGTCGCGTTTTTTCTAGTTGTTTTAAGCTAGTAAACGCTAATTGTTAGCATTGCAATTTACAGTACTGATGGCGACGTTCTAGTACTTCACAATATTCTTTGTAATTCATCTGAATTTCCTGAGAACGGTAGCGTGTTAATTTTATAGCTTTGCGCATCTCCTGCGTAATGGTAGCACGATATCCTCCTTTTCGCAAGAGAGAATCTATTGTTTGTATTTGATCCCAACCTGTAAGTGAAAACCATATATAAAAACAATAAAAAATTTTATCAGGGCTGTCATAGAATCCAAGTCGGTTTTACAGATTGTCGGTTTTGCAAAGCGATATTGGTTTCAATTGGTGTCATGAAAACGTGTCGGTTTTGTTATCTTCGAATGCAAATAAAACCGATATTCGAATCAGTTGTTTTATGGTTTTGTTCCTTTTTTTACTACTTTCAATGCAATTTTTGTTTGAATTTGTTTGTGAAAATACATATGCGAAACGAATTTATCGAAAATAAAAAATTGCCGTTTAAAATTAAATTTATAACATTAAAAAAAAATTAACTTGAAAAACAAACACAAAATGACAAATGTAGTTTTCAATTACTTTAAGTAAATAAATGTACAACATTTTAACAAAATATCGGATGGAATTAATGAAAATAAATGATTGCAAATGAACACCGACAGCACTCGCCTGCTTGGTTTATTTCCAATAAAAGTCCGATAACATTGGTTTCTGTGACACCTAAAACCGATATTATTTCTAGTTCGAACATAAAACCGATAACATTGAATTTCATGACACCAAAGTATTTTTTTAATCGGTTTCAAATCCAATTCCGATAAGAATCAGTAAAAATGCAGATGTGCCGAGATTTTGAATTTAACCCAAAGACAGATAAATTCGGGATCATGCGTGCCTAAAGATTGCTGGCACTGGTACACAACCTCATTGCGTATATAAATTGCAAGGCACCTGTGCGGATGGAAAAGAGATAGGAGGTGATACCCAGGTATATGAAAATGCTGTGGGTCAGCATCTTCAGACACCTGGGTTTCACTTAAGGCGAAAACATCCGGCCGATGGATACAAACGTGAGCATAGACCGAGAAGAAGTTTGCCCTTAGACCACGTATGTTGCAGAAGTAAATTCTGAATCGGCCTGTCATGATTAACGCAAGAAAAGTCAAATAAAATGTCTATCTTCTGTATTGCAAGCGCCACTGAGCTAATCGCTGCTTTAATGAGTGCTGGTGATCAGTGTTACTCCTTCATCACCAAACAGTCTGGCAGCAACCAACACAATGGCACCAACAATAGAAAAGATTTAGTCGGGTATGGTAAGGGTATTTAGCACAATGATACGAAAAAGGCTATAAAAGCCCTGATCTGGTCACCGTGGCCCGAAGTGACAGCACTGGTTGGTAGTGTCAGCACTGGTGTATTCTGTTATCGTTCCGTCATTGGTAACGGGGTTTCTCTTTTAACTCTGTTCAAACTTTGTTTTGCCATGTATATTATTTCTAGGAAACATTTCATAGTTCATATAATGCGCGGATTTACTTATAATCGAAACCGTTGTAGACAATGAAAGTATGCTTTATTTAGGTTAATAAATTAATCTTTATCAAAGTAACAAATATATCTTAAATTACAATTCTTGATAGCTATCTAAACATTAAAAATTATTATTAATATTTTTACTATCCACCAACAATAGGGTCAGTCGCCATATTGGACTTAGGTTGATGATAAACTTTTCAAAATCTCCTCAACATACCCTTTCATATGATACCCAAATTGCAAATAAGCATTAAAAATAGGTTTTTGCAGTTGTAGGGGTTGTCGCCAATCTGGATTTAGGTTGATGATGAACTTTTCAAATTGTCCTCATCATACCCTTTCATTTGATACCTATATTGCAAATAAGCATTAAAAATAGGTTTTTGCAGTTGTAGGTTTGTTACCATATTGGATTTAGGTTGATGATGAACTTTTCAAATTGTCCTCATCATACCCTTTCATTTGATACCCATATTGCAAAAAAGGAAAAGGTAGGTAAAAAAAAAGTGGGAGTAAGTGGGCGTGGTTAATTTTAGGGTGATGAAGAATAGATGTCCGATTTTCAGACCTACCCAATATGCGCACAAAATTTCATAAGTATCGGTCAAGCCGTTTCGAAGGAGTTTAACTACAAACACCGCGACACGAGAATTCTATATATTAAACCGTGTGTCCACTATCCAGTTTTCTTGCGGAAGTTGCTTCCAGAAGTTTTTGTCGCGTAAACACGTATTAGAAGTCCACTTGCAGAAGCTTGCTGGAAGTAACTTGAACGACTTGCTGTGAACTACAAGTGTTCTGAAGACTTGCAGAAGAAGTCGAGTATACGTAAGTAAACGGTTTGTGGTATTCTCTTCTGTTTTCAGTTTTGTTTTGTGTTTTTTTTTTGAGTGCTTTTCAAAATTTATAAAAATGGACAAAAATAAATTCGTTTGGAGTAGTGAAAAAACACATTTGGTAATTGAAAAACAAGAAAGTTATCCTGAATTATGGGACACGTCCTCAAAAGACTATAAGAATAAAATTAAAAAACAAAATGCTTTAAAGGCAATAGCCAATGATATAGACGCACCCGAAGAAGAGGTCAAAAAGAAATTGCACAACCTCCTATACTGTCATTCGTAAAAAAAGCAAACTACTGCAAGCTGTACTCACATTGTGTGGAAACACGTCTGCAATGTCTTGCAGCAAGTTCGTCGTGATAACTTCTACAAACTACTTCTGGAAGCAGACTTCCGCAAGTTTCGGTTTGAGTGGAAACACTTCAGAAGTTCTTCCGCAAGTTTCGGTTTAAGTGAAAACACTTCAGAAGTTCTTCCGCAAGTGACTTGCTAGTGGACACACGGCTTTAGATTACATAAATAGCTAAGTATATATTATTTTTTTTCGAACTCAGGAATTATATATATTTATATTCATTGTAATACTTAATTTTTTTGGCCTTCTAAGCTTGTATTACATAACACCTACGAAATAAATAAATAAATAAAAAAACAAAATTAAATTTACCTTGTTCAGTGGCTACTTGGGGTAGATAAGTAGCAGTTCTTTTACAACCTTTTTCATTAATAAATTCAATGCGTATGCCATGTGCACCTAGAGTCCAATCTAAATGTCCTTTCGCCTCCTCAAAATTGTGTAAGATTGACACAGAAACTGTTAATTTTGGTAGTTCCTCGCGTGAGATCGGAGCAAATCTCGAGTCTTTCAAAGCGCTAGTTAATGCATATTCGCGCAAACCAGCGTGAAGATGCATAGCACTAAATGTTCCAATGCAGCCGCGTAAGCGTTTATCTCGACCTGTCTTCCAAGTAACGAATAAAGGACTTTATAAACAAAGCAGAAGTTAATACAGTGTTAACATTACTAATAAATATAAAACTTACTAAGCATCGTTAGTGAATTGCGGTGTACCTGGTCTCTCCATCTTATTCAGCTCACAGTCTAAAACTTGAAAACAAAAGTAGCACATTTCTGGAACGGCCACATTATCCAATGTCTTTGTCGAGTAGCCATTCGTCAACCTTACTAGTCCTTGATGACGATTATAATCACCGTTGGTGTATACTTGATTGGACCCACTACTACTGCCTACCGAATTGTAGGTATTATGATTATGGTAGTGGTTGGACATAATGTATCTTTTACACTTTACTTTTACGTTTAGAAGTATATATTTAAATATATAATATGTATATTGGTTTTTTGTATTATAGCTTAATGTTACTGAAAATTTATATTCATTTAGTCTAATAACGTAAGCTAATAATTATAATAATGGCAGTGGGTTTATGATCAAATTAGTTGTTAGTTCTTCCCTGTAATAAGAAAAGGGTAAATCGTATTGTTATAAATCTCCATGTTTCTCAAATTTACAGTTTTCTAATAATACTTAAGATATTCTTCCTCATAGATACAGATATTATATTTTGATAATATATAAGGACCTTTTTATTATAGTACAGTAGATTAACTTCTTTTTTTTATATTGTCAATAAAATAAAGTTAGAAAATAAAAAATTTTTGTTACCATAAAGGAAAAGATCTGTTGCCTAAATATACTTCTAATCAAATACGAATATTAGATCTCTGTAAATAAACACCTTCTAGAGATTTTTCCCATATCTTCTTGGTTATACAGGGTGGGCCAAAAGTCACGGCTGTATGTAAAAATTTAATAACTTTTTCGTTTATTATTTTTTATTTTTATTTTTTTTTTAATATAATATTACCTTCGTACGATCTAAATTTTAATTATGAAAAATAATATCAGAGAGATGACCAATATTTTCAGCGATGCTCAATTAGGCTCTTAAACAGGCGTTTTGCATAACTGCCCGCAAAGTTTCAGGCTCTATTGCCCTGATCTAAGCTTCAATGTTGTGCTTTAGTTGCTCTATAGTTTGGGGCGTGTTAACATACACTCATTCTTTGAGATAACCCAATTGAAAATAATCAGGGGCAGTTAAGTCTGCTGAATTTCTATCTGAATTTCTTGAGATAATTCGGTCTTCAAAAATTGAAAAAGTAAAATTGTCACTTTGGTACGTTGCTCGGTCGTTAAATTTTGCATGGTGGTGTAACACGGTTCGATGAATAAAATCTAAAAAAAACAATAAAAAATCATAATAAACAAAAAAATTATTAAATTTGACTTTTAGCCCACCCTGTATTATCGAATACCAGCTTGCGTATGCTTGAAATAAAGTACTTGCAGTTGTGTTGGGTAATATGAACCATTAGTTTACTATATATTATTGCATTTGTGGTGGTTCACATAAGACGAATTTCTTTTTTTTAACGAAAACATAATTTTAATTTTTAATCAAACTGTAAATGAAAACCAACCAATTTTATTTAATATAGAAAGTATAAGTTTACTGTAGAAAATAATCGACAAATGAAATCTAAAGTGAATACGTTCACTATTAATTGGTATTTTCATGACTCCTTAAGCAATTCTTTATCTGAATTCATTATTAATACCATCTTAAATGTTAACCTCCATTCAAACTTATTACGGTTGTGGAATCGACTCGACAGTTAGATTAAAGACAAAATGTGTGTGTTGCTTTAATTTATTACCAACTGTCAAGTTGATTCGACAACCGTAATAAGGCCGATTATCACGTTGGAACTCATTGGAAAACGCTTGCAAGTCAGCTGATTAATTCATATGAAAACTGCGCAGTTCTTATTCAATTTGTGTGCTTTGCGTTGTATTCATGACCAGCTTTTTGTTAAATGTGAACAGATGGTAAAACGCAACCACCGACGTATTCGCCAGTAACTATTTCTTTTGCATGACTTTGTTTGCTAGGGTACGCACATATGTGAACTAAAAATATCCACTACGCTACGAAGTGTACAGAGGCGTCAGGGAATTGTTTGATTTGATGTCTCTTTTTACCGATTACCTATTTTCAAAATTATAAAGATGAAAGCAAAAATACGCCTCACGAGATGATTTACGTTTGCCTATAACAAAAACTACTAGTACACAATACTCGTATTCGACTTGATAACACAACGTATTTAGAAAATTGCATCGTAGTTGGTGAAAACGCTTATATATACAACACATGCGACAACAAATACACCAGTAGTCGAAGTACGTCTACGCCAAATACGATAAGGGTGATTATAAAGAAACCATGAAAATTAGAAATTTTAAATGCGTTGTTTTCAACACAAAATATTCTATGGTTTTCAAATTTAATTACATACTCATACTGCCTTCTCTGAATTTGTTGGGAATATATTTCCAAATGAGGTTTTTTTCTTCTTCTCGCTGATTTATTGATATTTATGAAATGTCAGTAGAAAATGCCATAAAATAAAAAAGAAAAAAATGTATATGCCAGTCACAAATAATGAAAGTTAACCCTTTTCAGTTTGATCAGAAAATCCTTGACCCTTATTAAAAAAATATTAACACAATCCGAATTTGCCAAATGTTAAATACCTTCATTCAATATTTTATGCTAATGCTTCTCATTTATCTTTTTCCTCTGTAATTCTTTTGACCTTTCTTTGCTCCCCACTCGATGTTTTTTCAATGGTCAAATGCTGGACAGTTTTTTTCTCTGTTTAACTATTTCTTCGCGTAAAACTTTAAATAAAATTGACATCATCCTAATCCGGAGCACCTCATGCGATTTTCAGTTTATAAATTAAAGTTATTAATGCAAATAATTTATACAATATTGAAAATTTCGTATCAGAAAATAAAACCACGCTCTCCTAATATCTTTTTATAACAAAACGAATTGACAAAGAATAACGAATTAATATACATATATATGGTGTACACAGCTTTTTGCTACCCATAGACAGCAAAGAATATAAAACGAGTGTATTTTTGACATAAGCTTAAGCGCATGCTGCACGCATCCATATTCAGCTTGAATATTTATTTTTGGGTTAGTATAAATATTGGAGACTCTGACACACTACGTCAATATTCAACTTTCTTTGGTTTTTTTTCCAAATGGAAACATATAAAAGTTGCCGTCGGCAAAATACATACCTGTTTATTTATTTAAAAAAAAGCACTGATGATAATTTTTAAGTTTTTGTCACTATAATTTTTGCGTCCATCATTATAAAGCCAACAATGAGCGTAATAATTCAATTAAATCACACCTACGAAGTGCTAGCAAAGTTACCAGAAATTCACTGAATATTGACAATAACACTGCCCCACTACATCAAACTGCTTCTATATCATATGGCGTATATGTGCGACTATTTTTTTCAAACAAACGCAACAAAGCCAAATATTGATGCGTGTAGCTTCAATTTTAAGTATACAAGCCACAGCAAGGCGAATTCATACCAGGTGTACTATTTCCTACAACAGCATTTTTTGTTTACAAATACAACAATTTTATTCAAGTTGTCAAAACACTTTACGTATTAATAAAGGGTGCTTTACATTGTCCCACAAGTCGTACGACATGTCATATTTTTGTGTAGAAGAGCACAAGTCGGATCGTCTAAACGTAATATGTTAGTCCCCGTCCATACTGTTGAGTTTTTGCTGCAAAAGGTTTTTGAATTCTCTTTTGAAACTTCAGCAGTGTCCATACATGAATCTTTTGCTTCATGTTTAGTATTTTTTATTCCTCCCTTCTATCTTCTTTTTTTAATTTTTTTTGACATTTCTCAATACCGAATGTAAATATAAAATAACTACCCTGTGATTAAAGGTGTGAATATTTTTTTTGGATAGACATTTGAAGCACAAGGTATAATTTGAAGCAAAATGGACGCTAAGAAGAAAAATTATGTAATAATTTTATATTTTTTTTTTAAATTTTTGATTATATTTCACAAAAAATTAACAACAAAACAGGGTAGCTATTATTATGATAGATGTTAACAGTATACCAAACAAAAAGAAATAAAATGAAACGTCAAATACACCTCATGTCAAAAGATGCAAATAAGAAATTCAACAGAAACTGCATGTACATGAAACAGCGTACATACTTCCACGCCTCTTCCCCTTTTCATCGCAAACTCAAAAGTTTTGCAGCATATGCTTCACAGCATGGACGGGGACTAATGAAACTATAAGATTTTGAGAGAAAATACGGATGAAAATTTGACAGTCGTATGGCTCTCTTGACTTTTTAAAATTTTTCAAAAACCAACACACACCATTAGATCAGGGATGCATTTTTATGTAAACAAATGTAAGAAAGCCAGGGAGGGAAAACTGGTTTCATAAATTTATAACAATTATAAAATCAAAATGTACCTTTTAGACCACGACAGCACACTTTTATAAACATATATGTATATTTTCCAAAAGTACACTAAACATTTTGACCACGAAAATAACATTTTCGAAAGTTAGAAAAGTATTTTTCAAGGTTATTAGCAAAAATTCATTTGCACAAGAACTCCATCCCTGGGGAAAACAAGCAAACAGCTGTAGTTAAATTAAATGAGAATGTTTTCATCTTACTTGATTTTATCCATACCAATGGTGTAAAAGCCAGAAAACAACCATTCGATTTTTACTCTCTTTTTTTGCAATACGTCTAAAGCACCCTTTAGCAGTATTAAATTGCTGAAATTATCGCAATTAAAAAATGCATGTCTGAACATAGTATTACATACAAATGAATTTGTCATAGTTCCAACCATGTTAGCCAGTTAGTCTCGCAGGGGCTGTGTGCTTACAAATTACTCGCAATTTTTGTCAATTCACACGCACACTATTAAATACCTGTTTTGCATATTAATTTGCATTCTTTTATAACTAACCCAATCATATTTTTTCTTTTATTACATGACATTCTACCGCTCTAAACAACAGTAAAAAGCCCTGCTTTTTTTTATAATTTCGCGGCTACCAGGTATATCATTCTACAATGGGTGGTTTTTTGGTGTAGACTTGACATTACCTTGCTGAAGCTACCTTGTAAACGCTGTCAAATAGCGAATAACTCTGTTTTACGTGGTTGTCATTTGATTTGTTCTTATTGTGCTTCGGTCGCGGCGTACCTATTATATTTTTCGAAGTACTTATGAAATTAAATCAAACATCAGTTTGTATTTTGCTTTCAACAAATTAGTTTTTTTTATAAAATTAACATCTCCACTTTTTTGATCATAAAATAAATAAATATAATTATAAGCTGCATTAGCTTGGCCAAGAAAATAAAAATAAATATATTCATAAAGTGTGAGTGGGACGCCAAAATAGAAAAATCGATCAAATAAGTTATAGCGAACTTTTGTCCATCTTTAACCAACAAACAAGTTAGTATAGACAAATTGTGAGTTTTAATAGTAGCAAACTGTTGTCAATAAGAAAGCACAAAATTATAGCTCAAATTTACTAATGAACGAAAATTTTAAATAGTGTCCTCCCACAAAAAAAGAAAATGAAAAGTGTTCATGTAACAATGCAGCACTGAAAAAAAGAAAACATTGCACTTGATATTTATCATTTGTACACAAAAACAACATATCGTTACTTTTGTGTGTTTTGCATCTTTTTTTAATAGGCGCCAAGCAACACTTCAAACCGACCGTCCAAAAACACAATTGTATATCATTTATATGCAGAAAGAATTAAATACATCAAATCTTATGCCAACAAAACAAGAGAGTATATTTTTGTTTACATAAAAGGCAACTACACTCATCGTCGCCCTCTTTTGTTTTGTATACAAAAACAAATGTATCCATGGTAAGTTATATTTTTATATACTTATGTACATAACTTAAATCACGAAGAATGTGTAGGTAGTCGTATAGCTGTGGACATATAATTAAGTTATTCATGCAATATATTTTTCGGAGTTGGTTTTTCTTATTTGTTGAATTATTCCAATTTCTACAAGTATATAGTACCATTAGAGTTCTTCAAAATCTATAAGTATTTTAATCATTCCATTTTAAATTTTGCGAGAAATAACCAATTTAAGAACAAATCTACTTTATCAAGAATTCTTAAAAAAATTAGAACAAATCTAGTTTACAAGCGAAGTTTTGATATAGAAAAGCGAATGTCCAGTACAATCATTTGAAAGGTTCTATAAATATCTTTCTATATTCATACTATGTACTTCAAATTTATTTAAAAATTCTCAACGCTTTAAAGCAGTAAGGATTTTCTTACTTTTCATGTTATATATTTATACAGATCAGAATATTTACATGTTTTAGCAATTTTTTTCCTAATTTATTATTTAAAAACTTTATTAAATTAAATAATTTTTTTTCTCTTTGGTGTAGGTAGTAAAATGTTTCATATTTTTATCAGAATTGTAAAACAATCGTAGACTTGATAAGTGAACAAATAGTCATTGATTACTAATACACAGTTTAAGCATTTGGGGTATATGTATAACACATCTCTCTTAACAAGGCCACACAAATTGTATTTGTTGTTGGTGCTCTAGGTACATTGCAGTAAATTTAGTTTTAATAACAAAGACCCTTATCAGAATGTAGTTGCGGATAAAGAAAAGGAAACTAATTCTAATACTACAAACGTTTACTATCTAACATTAATACTTAAAAATCTGCTTGTAACATTGATACCTAATGCTGTTTATATAATCTACTAACTTCTTCATTTTTATTTACATTACAATATCCAATGCTACATATAATTTATAAATATCTCGTTAATAGGATATGAGACTATTTATTTATATATGTATATTCATTATATACATATTATATATAAATAAATTTATAAAATATATATTAAAGGCGCCGGGTAGCTAGACCATAAGTGCACGAAGAGTAAAATGTAAAGAAAATGTATGTAACAATGTTAATCGTTCAAGTATAAATAAGAATTGAGTACTGTTATATAAGAATATAAAGGTCCTAAACATCTTGGTAGCCATGTTGTAGGCAGCTTCCTATTCTTCTCCGTAGTGCAGTCAACAATGTATTGAATAGGTGTATTAAGTTTTGCATGTGGAAAATCCGTGAGAATGTGTGAAATGTTTACGTATTATTATTAAAACATGAAATAGTATTTACATTTTGCTTTTGTAATATAGTGTCTTTATTCTACATTTTGTATGATATTTTCATTACTACTGTTATCCATAGTTGTAATCATATATCGTCCTAAGAACACCTATGTGGATATAAATTTCGAAATTGAAACCCTAGACACAAACCCCTTCCTTAACAGATGGAAATTGACAGAATTTATGGCTGTAGTGGCTCTTTATGATATCCAATGGCCAAAACCTCTAACATTAGGTGTTTTTATAAAAAAGTTAATTTTTACTGAAATTTCAAATTTTGAACTTGTCTAGAAGATGAATTTCTAGAATATGGGGAAAGATGGCCAGATGGAAATTGGTGGAATTTATGGCTGTTGTGGCTCTTTATGATATCCTATGGAAGGAGTATCAATGTGGAACTTAATGTTAATAGACAGGTGGCAATTAAAAGAATGAAGAAACCTCACTTTGCTATTAATTTTTTATTCTATCTGCTTTAGTTTCGCAGATATTAGTGTACCGATTTCAACCCTTTTTGCCTCTATCGTTCAAATTATAAAATTTCCTTCTTAAATCTGCTGTTTATTTTATTTCAACTGGCGTTTGGGCTGTGCGTTGATGAGTTACCCGATGCATGAGTCCTGACTTGTATTTTTATATATGTATAGATTTTTTTTTTTCTTTATCTAGGACCAGCACTCAGGAGATGACTCCTACACATGCGAAGCATTGTGCGGGGAACTATAGGAAAGGAGTAGTAGGAGAAACGACAGTAGGTGAAGCTTAATTAATTATTTTGCAGCTCTGCTTTCGCACGTTATTTTGTTTTTATACTCGTAGCAGTGCTGAAGCTTCGCTTTAGTAGCCATTTTTATTGTTATTTTAGTTCGCCGGTGCTACACAATACTGACAAAGGAGGGCGTTCTGATGTGATTATGGATTGCTATCAGCTGAAGCCGGTATTGTTCAGTGATCAGTGACTATGCCTTCGCCACTGAAACCTTCCGACAACAACTGACACACAAAGACACACTAATGCACATCAGAAAAATGCGAGATGTTTATTTTTATTTTAATATTTTAGTCTGAAACTGAGGTTCAACCCAGGTCTGTTTGTTGGTTGTGTAGTCAACGTGCAGACTACCATCCATCGTGCCATCGCCACCCTCACCCTCTTGTTTTTGTTTAGTTTTATTTTTTAATCTTTATTTCCTATAAATACAGTATTTCATGCTTCAAAATTAACAAGAAATAAAATCGATTTTGAAAATCACAGTGCAAAAAGTTGATCGAAAAATCGGAAATCGGTTTCTGAGTCTATTTACCATTCGCTACTACATAGTACATACCACTATTGTAGAACTTTTAGATCTTATAGCTTTAGTAAATCAAAACATTTTGTTTTTATACTGCAGCTACAATATCTAAACGGTCTTTACTACAAACCGTGAATCCCGCTAGTATATGTACATACGTACTACTTCGTGTAATTAAACTTTTGTAAAAATACTAATTGCTATTAATCTTTAAAAATGAAAGTTGAGTCATAATTCGGGGTGTGACTCCTGAAATGGATTGTCGAATAGACGTCAGGAATGATAAAGGTTTTGCTTGAAAAATATTCAAATATGCACATATGAACAAATTTAGTACAGACATACGTATGTATGTATCTAGGTATATTCATACATACATATGTACATATATAAATTTTTTCTTAATTTGCTGTATTAAAAAATATTTTACTTTGTAGCAAAATGGTATTTCTCTGAGAATCTTACATTAAATATTAAAATGATATTTCTGAATTCTTATCTTATTTTCATATTTAATTGGAGTAATAATATACAAATATACATACACATGTATGTACATGTGTACATATATTTAATTTTATTTGTTATTTATAAATTTTATTTGTCACTAATCAACAAATATGATTCATTAAAGTTCTATGTCAAACAACGTCTTAAAATTGGATGCCCTTATTTTATCTGTAAAGAAAAGTTCCTTTTCATTTGCTAAATAATCTTCCTGTAAGGAATTACTCAATATCGACCCCTGTGCGCAAAATTATCGTATGTTACTAAAACTAAAATTTAACAGGAGAACGTTTTTATTCCTTTTTTAATTTGCCTGACATACGATAAAATCTACATAGTGTTATCTCCATAACTGTAACAATTATCGCTATAATAGTTTATCAGCAGATGAATTAATGGATTTAGATTCAATTGGCATAAAATTTGATTTCGAAAAAAGTGTAACATACGATATTTTCACACACAGTAGTCGACATGTGTGACGACTTTGTCGATTATGTTGAATTTAAAAGTCTAAAACAAACAAAACTAACCAATTTTATTCAAAACACTGTCTTAAATGCATAATTTTATACTATTTTCATCCACCTTGCAGACAGAGGTTTTTCCATTTGCGTGACATTGTTGTGCCTCCACATAACTTGTGGAAAACCAGACCCCAAATTGTGCTTGGCTTCCTAAGAGCCCTAGGATGGGATTCTAATGTTATGTGGTTTTTGGAAAGTTTTTGGTTGGCATAATTTTTCAACCCTCTACAACCCCGCATTAGCAGCACAGAACTAAAGTTTTTTTCGTAAATTTTTTACTCAATGTTGAAAAAGAATGCCGAATGTTCGAACTTTAAATTATATGCTTGTGTTGGATAAAGCGTTATGTAAAAATAATTGGGGCATTGACAAGGTAGTTACATATATGTTTTAAAATAACAACAGGAAAAATATGAGTACTATGAACATTTAGTGTGCTATTACAAAAAGTCATTCAGTTGTTAAGGAAAAAAACACTTATTAATGTTTGATATCAAAATGCTAAAAGCCCAGCTTGAAGTACAATCAGTTTAATAACAACGCATACAAAACTAAAATTTTATTATTTTTTACTTTTTAGTGCCGTTTTTAAGGCGGTTAAATTTTTATATGTACATACATATATGTTATACAATTGAGGGTTTTTTTAATTTGTTTTATATGGCCCTAAGGGATCAATTTTATCGTACAAAAAAAATTACTCTACGGATAATTAACTTAAAACTTAATGTATATGTTGCACAGGAAGCTAAATAAGTTTAAATTTTCATAAAAAAAATATTAACAATTTGAAAAAAAAGTTTCTCTTGTAAAAGTAGTTTTTTGCGGGTTACGTTATGTTACGGTTAGTGCTCGATTGGGGGTCCGTTAAAATTCATTTAATTGTAAATTTGTTACTGTGCTTAGTAGAACTTTGTAATTTTTACAGATAGGGGAAAAAACCAGCAACTGAAGTTTCAATTAAATTCCTGAGATTCTTTTGGTCAGCACGCATTTCAGCAGTGTAGGAATTAAAATTTTGGTTTAATGAGCTAATACTGTCATTCAGGCTTTTTTCCAGATCAAGGAGACAGGTGGCTATGTTGTCATCAGTCTTATGTACATCAGGTTTATCAATACTCCTCGCACAATTGTAGCTAATACTCTTATTCAGTCCCAAAAATTAATAAAACTCAGCTGGAATTCCTACGCAACCGATGTGAAACCACTTTCGGCAAGATTCACATTCCACACCAGAGTCAGTTTCTGAGACATTCCTTTTACAAGAGCCACATTTAGGCGCCATTTTTATGTATAACTGTGTTCAAATTAGGTTGAGTATGTACCGTATGCACAATTACAATCCGAGTCGCCATAAAATAATATTTAACGCTAGACCACTGCAAACAGATCACTTATAGTTTTCCATTTAGGGGAAAAGCCAATAGCACTTTAAATAGTATAGTATATCGCACTAGTATATCCTTTTTATAAATAAAAAACTATTAATCAGTCGCAGCTGCTGAGAAACACGTTTACCAAATCATAGCGTTACCAGATTTTAAATTTGTATTTCGTACATTTCGTATGTATGTGTAGTAATAGTGCCAGAACAAAACAATTCTCATTTTATTAAAGAGTTGTTGGCTGGTTAATCCAATAATACCCTGCAGAAATCGCGGCTACTCGACACACGCCTGTAAAGTATACTGCATACGGGACTACGACTAGTCCAAAAGTAACCTAAATTTATGAAATAAACGTGTTCCCTTTAACATTGCGATGTCCTAGGTGAGGACCATATACTCCAGCCATGCATTACATCAGAGTAATCCCAAAACTACTCTATGTCACTACTCCGCGCATTATCAGCACACGGTTAGTTTCAAAACTACTCTTTGGAATACCACAGCAGACTAGTTTGGAAACTGCTTTATGCTAGTACTCCATGGAATATCAATATGGGGTTAGTTCGACTGGTAGACACGTGTCTTCCTTTGCGCCGCTGTTCGGTCTCACAATAAATATAATTAAAATAGTTCAAATAGTTACAATAGAAATAAATTAAAATAAAAAAAAGTACAAGTGAAAAAAAAATAGACAATAAAAAATAACATAGTGACAAACAAAGAAACAAAATAAACTTAAGAAAATCTGAATAACTTTATTACACAACAAATTTAAAAAACAATTAACTTGAATATAATAAATAAAATACGAAAACCAATAACAATTAAACGGTGGAATAACTGAGCAGAAAATAAAATCCGCTATACCAGTGACGGGCGAACGAAAATATTTACCAGCTGGCACCACCAACCAGTGTTGGCACTTCGGGTGAAAGTGACCGGATCAGGGCTTTTATGGCTCTTTTTCGCGTCATTGTGCTAAAAACTCCTACCAAAAGAAAAATATAAATTTTTTATATTGTGGATACCAGTCCCAGCAATCCTTAGGCACGAATGATCCTGAATTTAGCTGTCTATGGGTTAAATTTAAAATCAGGGCACATCTTTTGCACTTCGGGTTTCTTTACAGAAGCCCAAATATGGAAAGGGATAAAACTATATACAACTTTGATGCCCTTTCCGACTCTATATCGGAGATCCTCGAAAATTACCCGAACAGTGAAATCGTTATTGCTGGTGATTTCAATGTCCATAACTTATCGTGGCTCCGCCATTCGAGCCATACGACTCCAGAAGGCCAATATGTTGAGCTATTCGCAGCGCACAACCACCTTGCGCAATTAGTGAATGAACCAACACATATTCCGTGTGTTGACGGGCACCACCACAACACCCTCGACCTTTTTCTCACTTCACACCCTGACAAGTATGAAATGAACATTAGCGCACCTCTCGGAAATTCGGATCATTGCACCATTTCTGCCTCCTTTTCGTTTGCGGAACTTCTTAACGTTTCACGGCCAGCTACGAAACGTTTAAAATATATTTTTGGAAAGGCACGTTGGGCTGAGCTCAACGATTTCTTTCGGCCGAACATCGCGTATCCCTGCCGAAGTCTTTCCTGTCACTTATGACGTGGGAAATTCAAATCAAATGTCCATTCACACTACTCCCTCTATCCTCCTTCCCATAACCTGATTTCCTAGTTCCAGTACAATGCATCGCATGTGTAGGGGTCATCCGCTGAGTGCTGGTCCAAGATAGAAAAAATGTTTTTCATGTTTTTTTCGGGATGTTCTGCTATTTATCTGCCATTGCCCTAAATCACTAATTAATTTATTTTGCTTGTTGCTTGCCTGATCAAACTCTACAGGTGGAGAAGCTTCTGCATCTGTAGGTTCAATGCAATTAACATTTTCTTTGCCACTTGCGGACTCAAACAGCCCATTTGCGCTGTCCAATCTCTTTAAATAATTTTCCCTTTCCACTTTGACAAGTCGTCTTTTGTGACGCGAACTGAACTTCATATTTTAATAAAATTTGATTAATTTTTACACAATAAAAACCTTTTTTCTTGAAATTTCAATTTTATATTTACACACTAATGTTAAGAAAATTAAACACGAATGAGACCAATGTTACCATTGTGGTAATTTTTTGCCTTAAAGCAATGTCTGCAGTCGTTAAAATACGAACACATGTTGGTCAGCAATAAGCTCTTGCTTGAAAATAACATGGTCCATGCCTGCATTACATGGGACCATTTTGTAACTACTCCTTTTTAACTAATATGGATCAGGTAATCCACTAATTTCTGCATACATATGTATGTATGTATATACGATTATAACCAAAATTCATTAAAAATTTAATGCATATGTAATGTAAATGATTTTATTGGTAATTTTGTTGTAAAATTTACTATTTTTATTAAAATATATAAAAAAACAATTGCAATTCTGTATAGTGAATTTAAATTCAAAGAAAAATTTAATACGATGAAATTAGATGAGATTTTCCACGGAAACAATAGTCGATTTTTTTTTAAATTTTAAATTAATTGCATTATAAAAACGCCAATGCTTATACACTTATATATGTATGTATATATGGTCGTACATAAGTATGTTTTCATGTGCGCGACAATATAGTATAATTTAAAAATAATGACTAATTGCTTTTGGTACACATACAGCAATTTATAATTAAATCGACAATAAGTTTATTTGTATGTGTAGAACTGTTAGCGTAATGTTTTCATAATTAATTAATACAAACTTTAATATCACAATACGAGTACTTTCACAACATATTAAGGGTCCTCATAAAAACGTTTCAAAGCCCTGAAAACTGTGCATTTTTTACCCTCTCGCAAATGAACTGTAAAAATATACAAATATATACATTTATATATATATATTTTTGAGTTACTTTTGTAATAAAATGCTTTATGATATTTTTCATACTGTATGAGAATATCATAAGGTATGTAATAATTTTAATTATATTATTAATTGACCTTTTTTATTATATTTTTTGCAATATATTTATTAAGCTTGAGGTCTTTTTCTTTTATTTTATTTGGTTTTATTATTCGATATTTCGTTAACAGCTTGTTAACATCATCAGGAATAATAGGAAATTATAATTTTTTGAAATATAAAAATATTTTTGAAACATGTCACAAAATTTTTTGTTATAAAATTTTGATTGAAAATTAAAAAATGTGTAGTAGTAATATAGGCACATATAAATATAACGAATTCTAAACCTAAATAAATATATATACATATATACATACACATATATACATATACATACACACATACAATATAGACCGACTAACATGTATATATATAAACATATATGCACATATGCATACATATATAGATACATACACAAATATAAACTTTATATATACATTTATAAAGTGTTTTAGCAGCTCTAAAAAGCTAATCGTTTAAATTTTATGCTATAGTTGAAAATCGGATATTTTAAAAGGACATTATGAAGCAAAGCCTCTTATTTTATTATTATAAAAAAAGATCAGGTTTTTCTTTAAATGGATACATATTTAGACACTGTTCCATATGTTTCATCCATTCATTCTCCTCTAAACTGTTTAGTTTTTGAAAATAAAAGTATTCAGCAGATTATTATGGAATAAATAAATGACCAGTTGTGATCGTTGACTTTTTAAATAGACAACGTATTCATAAAGCTCTAATTTATTTAATTAAAAATTTGAGCTTTGGCCCTGTTCATCATTGCAAATTAATTTACATTTTTACATCATATTAAATTTGTACTTCTTTTTTTAAACTGCTCATTTTCATTTTAAACAGTTTTCATTATAAACATTTAATTTTTTTAAGAGGGAATTAAGATGACTACATACAATGTTGACATTGCGCTGCGTCTTTACTGTGGAGTAGACATTTTGATTTTTAATAATAATGGCAATCCAAACTCAAAACACCGATAAGAAATTTCACATATGTCACAAGATAATACATGTACAGGTCATGCAAGTACAAACATCATATAGATAAGATAGTTTACTTTTAAGATATTTATGCATAGTACTTAAGATCAATTTTATGAAAAAACTTAGTTTATGAGGAAAACTCAATCACAACTCACGTTGTATTTCATTTGTATATGTCTTCAATTAAAATACAAAGCTTAAGAAATATTGAAAATATAAGAAATGATTAATAAATGTTAAATAAGCATTTTCCAGTATTATAATGTTATGAAGTATATATGGCTCAAAAATGTAGATAAAATACATATACATATATCAAAAATTAAAATGTTTCGACATTGAACAATTTTTGAAGCGCTAAGTGGTCTTTTTTTTGGATTAGTTTGTGTGTTTGTTTTTTCTCCTGGTTTATAACTACAATTGTGCCGATGACAGGAAAAGAAAATTCCAATTAGTTTCTGAGATAAAGCCGTGGGAAAAATTGCATGTTCTTCGGAAAATTCTAGTTTTAGCATAAATATACATGAGGTCATGAAATCCGCACAGGATGATAAGTACCTTCAGAAATTCTACACGAATTTTACACATTTTATGTGTTGAATTATGTAATTTTTCCAGCATAAGTTTGATTTGCACAAATCACAGATTTTAAACAACACTATATGTAACAAATGAAGTAAAATATATGAAGATAAATTTATAGTTAAGCAGCAAAGATCCAATTAAATTTTTTTGACAGAGCTAATTTTTCAGTTAGCAAAGCTCTTGAATAGATGAAGTTGGAAGATTATCGAAAAATGTAAATATATATATGTAGCTCAGTTGCAATGCACTGCATACGTAGGGACATTTAGATTATCATTTATATTCAGCTTACATTGAAAAACAATCATTTGTAGAATACCATCCAAGAATATGACGATACGTACGAGGGCGAGTCCGTGAACTATCGAACTTCCCTCGTAGTTATATGAAATGCAACACTGTTCCCATCAAGTACCACCTGTTTATAGACTACTCTCAAATTTGGAACAAGTGTTCTCATTTACTTTGCGTTTAACAGCTGTTCAAAACAACCTCGTGTATTTTTCTAAAAATGAAAAAAAGTGAATTTCGAGTGCTCATTAAACATTATTTTTTGCGAAAAAAAAACCGTCAATCAAACCAAGGAAAAGCTCGATAAATACTATGGGGACTCTGCACCATCGATTTCAATGTTAAAAAAGTGGTTTACTGACTTTCGTTGTGGTCGCACAAGTACAAAAGACGCTCAACGTTCTGGACGTCCAATTAAGGTCAGTACATCCGAAAATGTCGAAAAAAATCCACGATATGGTGTTGGCCGATCGAAGAGTAAAAGTGAGTGAGATTGTTGATGCCATACGCATTTATTATGACATTTTAAATGATCAGCTGGGTTTAAGAAAGTTGTCTGCAAGATGGGTGCCGCGTTTGCTCTCAATTGACCATAAACGTAAATCCGAATCCGAATGAGTTTTTGCGGCGTTTTGTAACTGTGGATCCATTACTGTACTCCGGAGACCAAGCAGCAGTCTAAACAATGGGTTTCTCCAAGTGAACATGCTCCGCAAGAAGGCCAAGGTAAGTTTGTCGGCCAATAAGGTGATGACAACAGTTTTTTGGGATACACGCGGGATAATCCACATCGATTACCCTCAAAAGGGAAAAATAATAAATGGCGAATATTGTGCCAACTTATTAGACCGATTTAATGAGAATTTAAAAAGAAAACGACCGCATATGGCCAAGAAAAAAATTCTTTTTCATCAAGATAATGCATGGGTGCACACTTGTGCAGTCTCAATGGCAAAACTCTACGAATTGGTACCTCATCCGCCATATTCTCCGGTTTTAGCCCCTAGTGACTACTTCCTATTTCCAAACTTAAAGAAATGGCTCGGTGGAAAGAGATTTAGCTCCAACGATGAAAACAAATGCATATTTTAAGGACCTCGAAAAATCCTATTTTTTGGAAGGGATAGAAAAAGTGGAGAAACGTTGCACTAAGTGTATTGAGTTAACAGGAGATTATGTTGAAAAATAAATTTTTGTTTTGCAAAAAAAAACTGTCACGGACTTATTGATACGCCCTCATATTTGCTACCGAATTCTTTTTATTCGTATATGCAAGTCGAGCAGTAATAATAATGCTTGATTGGTTTGTACTGAATTTTTATGGCTATCATATTTGTTGCAACTCTCTGAGAAGTATAGTATTGGAATTATCTTATCGTTCATAACACTCATATTTATTTTCTCATCTGAAATGGATATTTTATGAAGTATAATTGTAACATTAGGGTGGACAATGTATTTTAACTGCAATAGTTGGCAGTTCTCGTGTACTAAGTAATCTCTATTATTGAATTGGTTAGGTGCGTAGAATTTCTGTTACTTAATACGCCATATCTTAAATTTTAAATACATACTCGCAGATAAGAATTTTATTATATTGAATAGAAGAAGAAAGCTCAAAAACTTATACAGAATATACTTATAAAGCAATAGTGTTTTTAATGGCCTAGTATGCCACACTATTAATGCTTTGCAGAAAAAATAAAAATATATAGGAGTCTAAAGCAACATCTATCATTATTAGTTTTTTGAATTCAAAACTTTTTATTTAATAATTTGTCATTTATTGAACGCGAATCAAAATGAATTGCCATTATTTATTTATTTATGTTTGTTATATATACATTGCATTTGGTGGTAAAAGCTAAGAAATTCCAAATGTTTATAAAAAAACTCCCAAAAAATGTTTCAAAATTACGAAATATACATAACAACTGAATAAAAAATAGCTTCTTAAGAAAAACGCTTTTTTTAAACAATCAGAAATATTTTATTATTCGGTTTAAATCTAATTAATTTTTTTTTGAAACCTTTTTACAATTAGCCCACCTTTGGTTGAAATTTTAACACTTTTGGTATTAGCAACAAATCAAACCATATAACCAACATAAATAAACAAAATTTTTATTTGTAAATTTGTTTTAAAATTCAATTGTACTATTTATTGGTTTTACCTTGTTAAAAATTTTTTAAAAGTGATTACATATTTAGTTTTTCTTAAATTTTTCAGATAATTACTAAAAAGATCTCCTCAATATTTCTCAAACGATTTATTGCAACTCTAACGACCGGCCATAGTCTTGTAGACCAATTTTGCTGCTGCACTTAACTAAATAGCTGTTTTCACGAAAAATAATAGCAAGGTGCTTTTTATACATAATCTACGATTTAAAAAAAATAAATACTTGTGAATAATTGCATTTAAACAATTTATTAAACAAATAATAAAAAAGAAAAACTCAAAGAAGCAAGAAGGCGCAACAAATTTGTGGGAGAAATAGTCTGAAATACATTTTCAGTGCTGTCAACTTTAAAACACAAATTTAAATCTAAAGTTAGCTAATAAACAGGCACTTACCATAAAAAATAACATCATCGTAACCATATTTAGAAATAATTTATTTCATCATGAATTCTACCACAAAACATTTACTTCATTGTGCTCTACTGATTGTGGTTATATTAGCATTTGAGATATTCTCTGGTGGTATAAAAATTGATGAAAATTCATTTACTGTCTTAGATCCCTGGGCAGAATATGGTCAAATAGCTACCGTGTTATTATACCTACTGCGTTTCCTAACGTTCCTTACACTACCGCAAGTATTATTTAATTTCTGCGGACTAGTCTTTTACAATGCTTTTCCCGAAAAAGTCGTTCTTAAAGGAAGTCCTCTACTAGCTCCGTTTATCTGCATACGTGTTGTAACGCGAGGCGATTTTGCAGAATTGGTCAAAACCAATGTTTTGAGAAATATGAATACGTGTTTAGACACAGGATTGGAAAATTTTCTCATTGAAGTTGTTACGGATAAGGCGGTAAATTTATCACATCATCGTCGCATACGTGAAATTGTTGTGCCTAAAGAATATAAAACAAGAACTGGAGCCTTATTTAAATCAAGAGCTTTACAGTATTGTCTGGAAGATAATGTAAATGTTTTGAATGACAACGACTGGATTGTACATTTGGATGAGGAAACTTTACTCACAGAAAATTCTGTGCGTGGAATTATTAACTTTGTTTTAGATGGTAAACATCCATTCGGACAAGGTTTGATAACATATGCTAATGAAAACGTGGTGAATTGGCTTACCACATTGGCCGACAGTTTCCGTGTTTCGGATGATATGGGTAAATTGCGTTTACAGTTTAAATTATTCCATAAACCACTGTTCAGCTGGAAAGGAAGTTATGTTGTAACTCAGGTAAGTAGTACAATTATTATTATTGGTTTTAAAATTAATTAATTATTTAAGCTTTAAGGTTTTAATTTTGATATATTTTTTAATAACTAATTAGATCTATATTTAAAAAGAGGCTAAATAAAATTAATATTATTATTGGTTTTATTAACTTAATTTCAATCTAACTAATTATGACTTTAAACAATGAAATGAAATAAAGAAAAACATTCGTGAATAAAAAATATTATGGAAAACGTTTTATAGACAACAAATTTCAACTCTTTCATTAATACATACATATATGTATGTATGTAACGGACAACGGACATGCTCAATTCGATTATTATATATTAGTTCTACAAAATATGTAATTTAATTCAAGATGCTGCACAATATTAAATATCGTGCTCGTAATATATTAACTTGGGTTTACATGAAACCATTATTTGCCGTTCAATTTCTTTGCTTGCCAGGACTGCATAAAATACGGTAAAGATTTTGCTATCACAGAAGAGGAGCACAACACTCGTCGATTAATAGCAAATAATTAAAAAAAGACTTGAACTTAGATCTTTAAAAAAATAATTGAGTATTTTATGCGGCCCTTCTGTTATACAATTTTATTGAATTTGTTATTCGTCATATTATTGCTATTATATGGATATTGACGATGCAACATTTCATTGTTGTCATTAAAAGAGAAAAATATTATCACTATAGAAACAATTTGACCGTTTATAAATCACTTTCAACTTTTTTCTCTATTTTCAATGTCGACTTTATATGACATAAATAACTTCCAAATACATATTTTTGTCAGCTTAAAATAAAGTAAAGGGCAAAATGCTGTTTATCAACGTGATCCCATTTTTTAATCTATGTCTATATATCCAAATTAGACCGTGTTTTGTAGTGTGCTTTTTTAGCGGAGATAAAAATGAATATTTTATTGCAATATTTTTGTCAGTAATTAAAATGTTCTTTATATTTTCAGGTAGGCGCTGAACGTCAAGTATCATTCGACAATGGGATCGATGGTTCCGTAGCGGAGGATTGCTTTTTTGCTATGCGTGCGTTTGCACAAGGCTATACATTTAATTTTATCGAGGGTGAAATGTATGAAAAATCTCCGTTCACTTTGTTAGACTTCTTGCAACAACGGAAACGTTGGCTTCAAGGCATCCTACTCGTCGTACACTCAAAATTAATTCCCTTAAAGCATAAACTATTGCTAGGAATCAGTGTTTATTCGTGGGTAACCATGCCATTATCAACATCAAATATAGTATTTGCTGGCCTTTATCCCATACCCTGTCCTAATATCGTAGATTTTGTTTGCGCGTTCATAGCGGCCGTCAATATATACATGTACGTGTTTGGTGTTATTAAATCTTTTTCCCTATATCGTTTTGGTTTAGTGAAATTTTTAGCCTGCGTTTTGGGAGCTGTATGCACAATACCCATAAATGTGGTAATTGAGAACGTAGCTGTTATATGGGGCCTTGTGGGTAAAAAACACAAATTTTATGTTGTGCAAAAAGACATACGAACTTTGGAAACTGTGTAGGTTTAGTTATTTTTAATGACCGAAACTAATAAACAAAGAAAAACACAGCCAAAAGTTGTTGCACAATTCAAAGTAAATGTTTGAGAATGCGTTTCCTTATTTTTAAAGAAATTGTTATTTTTTGTGATAGGATTTATACATACAAAAAAATTAACAAAAGCTCGACTTTTGTATAAGCGTTAATAAATAACTGTCTCTTATATTACTTCAAATTAAATTCTAAGCAAAAAATGTTATAAAGCGAAAAAAAATTATTTAAACAAATTAAAAACGAACCAAAAAGTGATGCAGTTTGGAAGATTTTCTTCTGTTATCACATTTACCACTAAAAACTTATTGAACAAATATAATTATTATGGTCTAGTGTTTAATAAGTGAATATTAAAATATTTCTAATAGACAACTTTTTATTTTCATTACCTTGCTAAAGAAAATATTATAATTTAAATTGAGAATGCTAGTTCAACAAGCCATGTCGAAAAGATAATCAAAATAGTCAGTTTATAAGCACTTGACCAGTACACGTAAACTTTTTTTACACACGCACATAGAAAACGAAACACAAAAAAATTTGTTTATCACCAAAACAAATACGATATTTACACCTTCCTTGTCCATAACCAAGGGAAATAAAAATATTAATAGTAGTATGTTTTAGTTATTTCAATAATATTTTGCTGTTCTACTATTGAACTTATTTACAATTATTTATTATGTTGAAATTTGTTTTGTATACAATATTTTTATGCTTCATACAAATTTAACACATTGGTGGTCTAAGGTTTAATTTTTGTTAAACCAGCACTCTGTAAAAACACTCGTATTCATACATCATTTATTTATTAATTTTGTTTGTTATATACATTCTATGCTAAAAATTACCATTCAGTAACAATGTACAATATGTTCACGATAGGTAATTTTCTTTATGCAGGCAGGTGTAAGTTCATATTAAAAATATAGTCGAGGCGAAAGCATGTTGCAAAATTTGTAGCATTTTTTAATATACATACTATATAATGTACATAAGAATGGTTTTTACGTTTATTAATATTTTGTATTTAATTTTTATTCAATCTTGTTTTGAAATTATGTGAAATCAGTATTGCCGGTTACTAACTATATACATACATATCGCGCTGGTTCGTCTAAAGAGAGTCAACTAAAAATTTGTGAAGTTTCTCTTTTTTGCAAGAAAACGATATACAGTGGTCATATCTAGCCACTGCCAAAATCTTTCATAATTTTCTCCACTCTTTTGCCACGAAAAATACAGTTGTATCCGTCTTTGTGATATAAAAATAGATTCTTCAGAGTCAACTAAAGAGAAATATTTTGCGTTCTCCCCAAATGTGAGCTCAATTTAGATACGAGTATATCAGTTTTGTTTCAACTAAAGGGAAATATTTTAAGATGTGCCTGGGTTTGTCTTAACGTTTTACTTTAACGATGTTCTATTTTGTATTGTCTCTCTTTAGTTATTATAAGTAAGTTTATTGTGCTGTTATATTTCGTTTTGTTTCTATATTGATGAAATTAAATTACCAAATAAATTAACAAATTTTACTTAAAGGGGAACAACTCAAAAAAACTCGTTATTTTTCGATAAGCACTGAAAAACTTGCAAAAATAATTTCGTATTTCTATTTCTTTACAATGACATAATTGTTTTTAATTTTTATTGTTAATTTTAATTATATTATTAATTGACCTTTTTTATTTTTTTTTTACGATATATATTTATTAAGCCTGAGGTCTTTTTTTTTATTTTGTTTTTATTATTCGATATTTCGTTAACAGCTTGTTAACATCATCAGGAATAATAAACAAAATAAAATAAAAAAAGACCTCAGGCTTAATAAATATATATCAAAAAAAAAAAAATTATTGTTAATATTAAAAAAACACAGTTTTTTGCATCTACTGAAAATTTTTAAATTTCGAGTTGATTGGCTTTAGAGGAACCAGTGCGATATGGATATTATAAAAAATTTACCAAACAGTTGTTCATATATTTTTATAATAATATGAATTTCATATTTTTAATTACCATTGAGATGTGGTTTTTATTTTGAATTATTTATTTTTTGCAAATATACTTAAAATAACACTAAAAAGAGTTTTTATTTCAAAAAAATACTCTATACGCGGTAACAGTGATTTATTAGTTTAATGTTTACGTGCTGCAGCTGTCAAAACATCACTCTAGAAAAATATTTCTTACAAGTTTATTTGCAATTGGGAAAAATGTTTTAAGAGTTTTTCGGAATTCCACTTGCATGCGTGTAAGCGCTATGTAGTAGCAAACGAATATTGTTTTCAATATAATTTTTAATCCAATTCACATTTTATGCTACTCGTCTTCGAAACAAAATATATATATACATACATATACATATATATGTATGTATATTTTGTGTTTAAAGCGTAATAATAGCATAGCCATATAACCATTGAATAATACTGTAAATTCGAAATGTTAAAAAATGCAAAAATTATTGTTAAAATTAATGTACGTAGTTTTAAATTTTGAATTTTGTACACTTTAACTTAACAATCGCTTTTTCACAAGTCCGTTATTTATTTATGAATTTGTTTTTATTTTATTGAAAACTCTATATTATAGTCTGAAATCAATCGACATTATTAAAATAACTATTTGTTAATAGAATATAACTTCTAAAAGGAGCGTTTGAACAAAAACTTAATTAACTAATGTAATAATGAAAACTAGGTATTTTTTCGTAAATAGAATTTGTTTTTATACACATGTACTTATTTAAAGAGAAAAATAACTTAGAAACAATAATAGTACATTCAAGCATCAATCATTAAGAAAAATGTTGATGAACAGTCGGAATTATACATATATATACTATATGTATATACATACGTACAAACATCCAACAAATTAAGTTTTTAGATTCATATGTGATGAAAAGCTACAGTTGTGAGTGACGTGATGAATTTAATTTTTCGAAATCACTTTTGACCTAAATTTAAATGAAATTTCTTTCCAAATGCGCTCCAGTTTGTAAATTATTATATTGAACTTTTGTCGTATTTACTATTTTTGATTTGCATTTCGTAATTATTAAAATAATTATAATTTTAAACTCGATCGAAAATTATTTTCAGATACAATATAAAATTGCCCATCCACTTAAAAACGCTCATTTTTAAATCGTTCGATTTTCATCAGAAGAAATTTAATTTTTGTTTCACTGCACAATTCAAACTTAAACAGGTGACCTTTGTTTATGAATTTTGCTCGTCTCAATCCGACGACTTGTCTATTTTTTTTTGTGTGCATTTATATGAATAAATTTACATACATACAAAGGTATTACATGCATACATATTATATGTATGTATGTATGTACATCATACCTTTGTATGATATGATGTTTTTCATTTTTATTAATAGGGGTCAATGAATGTATGAGAAATTAATTTAAATTCTACATAAGCAAATAAGAAATAACTAAAAAGTTAACATTTAAAACACTCACAATGAATTCGGTTTGAAGAATTTCCTATTATTAGTTATAAATTATATATTGTAGTACATCTATTTATAAACAACTTTAATCATCTATGAACATATACATTTTAAATACAAAATTATTAAAACGAATATTGATTTTTTGGAGATTTTGCCTATTGCTGCCGTTTACATATAAAGTGTGTTTTTAAAACAATAAAGTAGGCTGTTATAAATCTATAGCACTCATTCAATTGCTGCATGATTTCATAATCGTAAAATATGTACAGTCGAACTTCTCTATAGCGAACTTCTCTATAACGAAATCTTCTCTATAACAAATAAAATTCGTGAACACAACATTTTTGTGAGTATTTTCATACATTTTGATCTCCCTATAACGAACTTCCCTATAGCAAAGTTCTCTCTGTAACGTACAATTTTTTAAGACCTAAATAGAATTTTTCACACTAAATAATCTCTCTATTGCAAAGTTTTTAGCAATCGATTTTTTGTATCAATTTAGTCACATATGTATGTATTAATAAAAAAAAAATTAATGTGTTCATGTAAAAACAATTTTTTTTGTCTTAATAAATATATTTTCTACATAAAAAAAATGTAGTCAAAATTTTCTGCAGTTTCTCTATAACGTAGAAATTTGACGGTCCCCAACTGCTACGTTATAGAGAAGTTCGACTGTATGTATGTATATAATACACGATGGAATTTTGCATCTATTATGGATGGCAACCGAACTTTGGTTGCGTTGCTAGTTGCAGTTGAATTTCTGTTGCTATCCATAGTCAATCCAGCAATGTTTAGCACTGGTGCTAAATATTCCAAATTATCTTACTACTTTGTTTAAGGTAAAATTTAATAAATTCAAAGTTGTAATCGATATGGATTATGAAATTTCAAACCTGTTGTAAGTTGGCTAACTTTTCATTTGATATATGTATCTTCAATCTATATAAATTTGTTCCAGAAATAAATTAGACTTTTGAAACACTTCTACTGTAATTGAAAGTGGCTTACGAAAATATATATGCTTATACCGCCATAATTTTACTATTGGATATGTGTGTATTTTTTTTATGGATTTTCCTCCATATTGTATTTGGGAAAAACTGAACTCTGCAAATATATTCTTGCCAACTTCGACATTAATATATAATTGAAAATTTATTTAGACTTTCTTCAAGAAGTTTGGCTTGTGTAAATTACATACATTTTCTCGACAAAGTACTTATGTACATTTGTACGTATATCACGAATTCCAGAAAAAATTCATTCGTTTTGTTAAAAAGTCAAATTTTAGAAAGAAGAGAAATTATGTAAAATATAATCTCTCGATTTACAATAAAATTGTTTGAAGTGAATTTGTAAAAATAAGGTTGTTTTCCCAGAAATAGTAGTAAAATTTTATAATGAAGATTTAATTTTCTACCAATCACCTTGCAAAACTTGACGATAATAAAGTTTTAAAGTTTTTAAAATAATTTTGTTTTTCGTTTCAAATAATAGAAATAAAAATTAATATATATATACATATATAGATAACACAACTATTGATATAATCTATGAAAGCTTCTAATAGCTGTAAAAAATGTGAAAATTCTATCTGAAGTAAATTCGCTGAAATTTTAGATAGAAACTAACAGCTAATTTTCAAAGGGTAAACTTCGTAGTTCGTCCCTACGATACATTTTGTTTTATAGCATATATAGAAATTAAAAATCCGATTAATAAAACCTTTACACATTTTGAAAAATCTTTAACAAAAATAATTTCTCGGCAAAATCAGTGAAAATTATTCGCACGGTGTAACAGTACGTTACATGGATTTCGTGATATAATAAAATCATCACAGATATCTTTTTTGAATAAGCATATACAATTTTTAGTGTTTAAATATTGTTGAGGCTGCTAATTGGTGATTAGTTTTATAATAATCAATTCGAATTCAGTTTATATTCAAACTTTAAAATCGCTCAACAGGTAGTGGCTACATATATAATTATTAAGTTAGTGCCAGAAAGCAAACCCATAAATACTTAATATCCAGTAAAACGAATACATTAATGATGATTGCTGGCAATAACACGTAAAGAAAATATTGCGTTATTTTAATAATAGTGTTCAAGTTTATTAATTGAAATCTAATAATTTTATAAATATGCGGAAGGTGTTTTAGTTTTTTTTTTGCTTTTAAGTATAGAAATTGCAGAAATCGGTAGTGGGAAGGAAATAAGTGAAATGCTTAATTTATCTTCTGAAATTATTCTTACACATAATATTTACGTTTAAAAAGTTTTGGAATTTAAAATAGTCTAAATATGAAGAAATACTTAATAGAAAGAGTTAAATAAAATAATATTTAAGAAATATGAAAAGCTACGACAATTTGTGTTAAACTAATAGTAAAAACTATTTTAAATATACATGCATAGATTTAAACAAAAAATTTCTTAGAAATTTGATTTTATGTTTTAGTTTACACTTTATAAATATTTTTTTATATAAAAATTTGTAATTAATAGAAAAATTACACGAAAACAGTATTGAAATATATGTAGATTCTCAAAAATTAGTGAAATAAACAAATTGAAATAATAATGTTTTTTTTTTAATATTGTATTGGTTAATAATGGTAGTTACTAATATTAAAGAATTAAAAATAAATTTTGTAGTATTTAAATAACTAACAATAACACAATCCAAAACTGCATAAGTATTATATGAAAATTTGAAATATATCGAAAATCATCAACAAATCTAAATCGCTCTGCTCTTTAATTATTAATACAATCTAAATTACATACTTACATATTTATATTAAAACCATTTAAATGAAAACGCAGCTGCTGGTCAGTTTCGTATGAATATATAATATGCATATAAATTTCGAATATACTAAAACTAACCTCTAAGATCACAGCAAATAAAATAAAACAACCGGCAAATGCAATAGATAGATTTATCCTATTGAAGTTCAAGTATTTCACTGAAACTAGAAATAAAAATATAAACCAAAAACTACATACATAATATTGTAATTGAAAATTGTAATTTTCAATGAAATTTTTATGTTCTTAATTAATGTCTCAAAATAAAGAATAGCACAAGATTTCTTAAAATAAATTAATGGATTTTATTTAGAGCACATAGAAAGTTTTTGCGGAATATTGACAACGTTTTTTTTTACTGAATTGCTGTTTTTTTGCTTCTTTAACAGAAGCAAATTAAAATGTTAGGTATTTGTTAAATATTTTGTAATCGTTGTAATAACTTATGAAAATAAATTTATTATTTAAAGGCAATTTTGTGAAATAAGTTAAATTATCTATACAAAAAATGGTATTACGTTTCCCTTTTTCAAATTTTGTAGGATAAAATACAAGTACAAAAACTTTTTGCTTCGTACCTAACAAAACTAAATGCATATGGTTTCGAAGAAAATTTTCTTTTATTAAAATTACGGCCTGTAGATTTTTTACACCAGTCGTTTCTTTTGAGATGGTTTTCACACATTTTGGGCGATAACTTGACGAATGTTGGTTTCCAAATGCTCCAACGTTTGGAGATTATTCGTGTAGATACGGGATTTGTCGTAGCCCCACAAAAAATCAAATCGCATGATTTTGGTGGCCAATTGACGTCGCCAAAATGTGAAATTACGTTCTGGCTACTTCTCATGCAATAAATGCGAAATCGGTAATATTGTGGGCACCGCCATGTTAAAACCAGTTCATAATCTTCAATTGCAGGGCAAAAAAAAGTCGGCTATCATACGGTCATAGTTATGTGTAATGATGGTAACGGTTCTTTCAGCGTTGTTTTCGAAGAAATGCAGTCTACTGACACCTCCAAACCATAATGCGGATCAAACAGTCAGTTTTTCCCGATGCAATGGCTTTTCCACAATCAGTTATGGGTAATCACAGGGTGCGAAATAAGTTTCATCGCTGGAGAAATTTTTTTCGAAAAATAAGCACTCGTTAGATTATCGTCAATTGATTGAACCGATTTTAATAAAACTTGCTATGGACAATTGATCACTGTAGTAGCAGTGCAATCGGATTTAAAAATTTTAGACTAAATAATAATAAAAAAAGACTATTTACTCCACGTAGATTTAGGTGAAACTGTTATCACTTTGTAAGGTCGACAGAAATTTTACCTGTAAAAGCAAGAGAACAAGTCTGGCATCTCCGAATTTCTTTGTTTACTTGTTTTTGTTTATTTTACTTCTCTTTCACAACAATAGGCAAAAATTTGTATTGAAAGCTGATAACAATATATGTAGGTATATGTGGTTTGCATTGCACTTTCAAATTTACTAATAGCACAGACCGCAGCCAAATACCATCAATCATCCGAGCCACAGATATCTATATGTTACTAGGCTATAAAAAGGACTAATTAAAAGGATTACTATACTGTAGAAAAATATGATAAATGGCTAATTATGAATTAATAGATGAAACAAACGGAGTACGGTATGTTTTTTAAAAGACATGTGTATAGTGTTAAAGTCGTATTCTTATCTGTTTTTCTACTAGATACAAGCATTTAGGATGGCGTATCGCTTTGTTGTTCAGTTTATGTTTGTGCTCAACTGTGATTGTATATAGAATATGGCATCATATTTATGAACCTTATTATACGGTTATCTTGAGATATCCAGATTTTAAACAAAGTAAGTAGGTATAGATGTTATCTATTAAAACTTCCTTATTGATAAAAAAAAATATTGTAAGATATTCCACCGGAATGGGTTGATCGGGCCAATATGTATAGCTTAGCATATCAGAATCAAAGTCAAGAATCGCATGATTTTCGATTGGTTAAAAATTCTACATTTCGTATTAAGTACTTACATTCTGATATGTATGACAATTCTTCAACAGAAGTTCATAATATTCTGGCACCTATGCCTAATGAAACCAAAATAGTTTGTTATTACACAATATCACATCCGTATGAGGATTTGAACTTAACAAAAATCAATGGTACCTTATGTACCCACATTAATGTGGGTATGGCATTTATCAATAAATCTTCCATTGGCATGAGTCAGGATTTAAGGAACGTCTTACTTAATGACATGCCGCGTCTTAAAGAAATGTTTCCACACTTAAAAGTTCTTTTGTGTATTGGAGGCGGTGGTTCATCTAGCGACGGTTTCTCAAAAATGGTAAAAAGTCATGACAGCCGCAAATTGTTTATACAGTCGTTGAAGCTAATATTAAAAAGTTATAAATTAGATGGTTGTGATTTAGATTGGGAATTTCCGAGTGCTTATAATCGTGAACGGATGCATTTCTCACAGTTGCTATATGAAATCCGGCAAGAGTATATAAGAGAGAAACGACCATACTTATTATCAGTTGCTGTGGCTGCACCAGAGGGAATTGCTTTCTTTGCTTACGACGTTGCTGAAATTAATAAGTATGCAGATCATGTGAACCTGATGTCTTATGATTATCATTTTTATACAAAACAAACACCATTTACTGGTATAATTACCCCACAATCAACTTTATTAAGTTTTTGAAAATTTGTACACATATTTTAGGTTTAAATGCCCCACTATATGCACGCAGTAATGAACATTCAATTCTTGCTACCTTAAATGTCAACTATTCGGTCAATTGGTGGCTTAGGAATGGCTTGAATCGTAAGAAATTAATTGTAGGTCTTCCAACCTACGGACATTCCTTTACGTAAGATATATTATTATTTCCTTCTTTTAAAATACTAACATTTTCTGTTCTATAAATGTAGATTGGTTAACCCTTTCAATACTGCCATAAATGCACCCACAGAAGGGTTCGGCTATATTGGGACTCAGGGTTTTGTATCATCTGGTGAGATATGTTGGTTTTTGCAGCATAATATATTAAGTTCCTTAGAATACGTAAAATATGCTTGCTCATGTTATACAAGCAGTGCTAAAGAATGGATTGCATTCGACCAAGGTGCCAGCTTATCCTGTAAAGCAAACTACATAAAAAAGCATGAACTAGGTGGTGCAATGATATTTTCTTTGAACACTGATGACTTCAAAGGAATATGCATGAAAGGAAAACAATTCCCTCTGACAGAAGCAGTTTATAAAATCCTGAAGAAACAATAGGATAAACTTAATATATACACACAAAGTCACCTTTTAATTAGTTTGTATTACATTTATTGTAATTCTAAAAACTATATCTAATGGTGTTTCCTTTCTGACAAAAGTGTGGTATTTTAGAAGTGCATATCTTTTTAAAGTTAATGCCAAACTGTAGAAAGTGCTACCCATCGAAAAGGCAACATTTTTCTTCAGAAAGGATATCACCATATAAATTTATGTACTGTATTGTTTTTAATTCTGTGGATATAATGTTTTAATTATATAAGGTAAAAATAATAAAACTTATAAAATATTTAAATAAAACAAGTACATATTATTTGGTCCAAGATACTTTGGGTATATCGAAATGTTCAGTTAGGGAATCCAAATGTTCGTTAAATTTTTCAACTCTCTCCTTATGAGTAGTGGAAGCCTTCTCCATTATACGTTTATTCCGCTGGATTGAGACGAAAATATATGTAGTTATTTTTGTTTATATACAAACGTCACATTTCACACTTACCATCTTCTCTTGTTGTTGTTTGAAAGCTAATTCAGCTTTGGTTAGCTGCCGTTCCTGTTTAGTTTTCGAGTTAGAGGCAGTTTGCTGGTGAATTACTTCACGCTGTTTTCCTTTGTCCTTACTCTTCTTCTTCTTCTTTTTAATTCCAGAGTCAGTTTTTAGTTTCAATTTACTTTTTGAAGCACAAGCATATTCATCATCAGACATTTTAAGATATATATTTTGTTATTGTGATAATTTTAAATTAATTCCAGATTATTTCATACTTTAGAGATACTTTTTTAACAAGAATAACAAATCAACCGAGATCTATTTATTAGGTCTGTGCAACTCGCCAAGTGTTTTACGTATTTTGAGATTTTATACTCGACTCTCAAAATTTGTTCACATTTCATTCATGTCTTTAATTTTTTGAGAGCACGCAATTACCAATTTTACTCATTCTTTATTATCACAGAGGGTTACAAAGTAATTAAGTCATACATACAGCGTTGCCAGAATGATGATTTTTTAACCAAAATATGATTTGATGATTTTATCCTCAAGTTATGATTTTTAATTTATAGAAATTATGATTTTTTTTTATTGTGTACAAATTTCATTGTAATTGTACTACAAAATGAAGTTAAATATTGTGTCAGTTTGTTGTTGGTTGCTTTTATTTACTTTACACTTATTACCTTGTAACAACCACATATATGTATATTCAGCTTAAGAACTTCGTTTAAACGTTTTGGCATTGACAACACAAGTTTTTTCGTATATTCAGCGCTGATATTGTTCCATTCCTCGAGCAACACTGTTTTTAGCATTTCTTTCGAACTTATGACATGATTTCGAATACGTCGTTCTAGCAAATCCCACAGATGCTCGATGGGATTCAAATCTGGAGATTGCGGAGGGGTTTTTAGCTGATTTTTTACGTTATATAGCAACCAAAGTCTTGTATTATGCGCAGTGTGCTTTGGGTCATTATCTTGTTGAAACATATAATCATCCCCAATATCTAATTTTTGTGCACTTGGCTGCAGGTTACTTGTCAGTATTTGTAAATAGACCTTATGATCCATCGTTGATGGAATGAATTCCAGATTTCCCACACCTTTGCTACTCATACAGCCCCATAACATTACACCGCCACCACCATGCTTTACTGTTGGTTTTAAATTTTTGGGATTTAAGGCTGTACCTGGCTTTCTCCACACTAGTTGTCGGCCTTTTATGCCAAATATACAAAACTTGCTCTCATCAGACCACAAAACCTTTTCCCAAAACTCTTGAGGCTTGTTTATGTGCTCCCTTGCAAAGGCAACTCTTTTTTGGCGATTCTGTAATGACACAAGGGCTTCTTTCTAGCCACACGACTTCGATAGTTTTCTTTTCTTAAAACTCTGCGCACAGTATCGAGAGAGACAACCTTTTTAAATTGGCTGCTTAAGTTATCAGCAATTGCTGATGCAGTTAACCGCGGATTTTCTTTGACAGATTGAACCACAACTCTAAGCTACTCTCATTTTACCGAACTTTCTCAGAAAGTAAACGTACAGACCTTTTATATGTTGTTCATTGTGGTAGAGCTGCATTCAAGTTTATTAATAAAAGGTTGTATCAAGGCGAATTCTTCCATTCGATTTTTGTCCAAACGTCAAATTTTTTGTATACATGCGTTTTGTTAAATATAATATAACCTAAAAAGAACGTGTCTGTTTCACTTTTTAATGTGTTAATTATTACTGAATAAATATTAAATGAAATGAATAAATATAACGAAATATTACTGTCAACAAATTTAAATAAATTTTGACGTTTCAAATAATTTTCGCCTTTGTTTACAAAACCTATGACCTCTTAAGTTTACCTGGTGGTGAATTTGCCGTGAATATAACGAAATGTTATTATCAACAAAATTAAATAAATTTTGACGTTTAAAATAATTTTCGCCTTTGCTTACAAAACCCACAAGAGCTCTCAAGTTTACCTGGTAATGAATTTGCCGTGAATATAGCGAAATGTTATTTTCAATAAATTTAAATAAATTTTGACGTTTCAAATAATTTTCGGCTTTGTTTACAGAACCCACAAAAACTCTTAAGTTTACCTGGTAGTGAATTTTCCGTGAATATAACGAAATGTTATTTTCAACAAATTTAAATAAATTTTGACGTTTCAAATGATATTCGACTTTGTTTACAAAATCCACATGAGTTCTTAAGTTTACTTGGTAGTGAATTTGCCTTGGACCTATTAAATAGACTAGAGATCAACAAGGTGTACTACTGTACAACCAAATATTACGTCTACTGTCACTAAAATTCATACAATTTGACATTGAACGGTAATAAATAGTCGGCCAGCTGGGCTAGGGACTTCATCTGCTAGGAATTCGCCTTCAAAACAACATATATTTCAGTGATGTCAACCCAAAATTTGCAAAAAAAATAACATTGCTGCCCACTATGCATTATGTATATAAATATTGAATATATTATTAAATATAAGGAAATTTTTATTCAGAAAAAAAAATAATAAATTATAACAAATAACTTTCGTTGGTTAAAATAAATTTTCAAATATTAAATCACATCTTTCTTAAAAATGCCCTTTAGTTGATTCCATATTTTGTTTAAAAATATGCCTTTCTCCGCTGCTTTGGCTTCTGGCATTATCATTACTGGTGTGCTATAGAAGAAGAATGGAATTATAAATATAAGAAACATAGAATCTGTGATAAAAAGTAATGAAATTTTAATTTATAACATTTTATTATAAAAGATGCAAAAAATAACAATGAGTTCAGCTACGGTAAGGAATGTAAGGAGTCCTCAATTCAGTTTCCTATTTTGTGGTTTTAGTTCTTTAGAAAAGTATTGATTTGCTACCTTTGTATTTGTTGTGTTGTGTTTGTCGGCTGATTTCTGGACGGTAAAGAATAATTCCGGCCGCCTTTTGGCGTGGTTGATTGGTTGCATTGGTGAAATTTTGTTGATGATGAGGGTGTATCACACTGGGTGTATGAAAGCAAAAAGGTAATTTTATTATGGGGTTTGTTTTTGGTAATTGTTTTTCATCTCAATAGTATAGTATTTAATAACGAGGGAAATTAACTCGAGATCAGCTTGCATAACAAAAAATAAATAACTAAAAAAACGTCTATAATAATTTTATTTAAAGTAAATGATACAGAAAAGAAGAAAATTTTGAAGCAAATATAGTTTACGGACGTTTCACCGAATGGAAAGAAAATTATGTAGGACGATAGAAAATTGAAAAATAGAAAGAAAATATCAATTGAAAAAAGTCCCGGCGACGAATAGTTTCGAGTTATGGACTCCATAGTTTTTTTATTATTATTATTATTAAATTTCTTTATTAGTATTAAAAATACTTTATACAATTAGAAATAATACTTTCATACAAGGAAATATAAACAACGTTAAAAACTAATACATGTTTTGTTAAAACAAAATCTGAAATATATTTTCTAAATTGGTTTATATTCGGCCCGTTTTTAACATGGCTTGGAAGAGTGTTGTAAAGCTGTAAGCCCTTGTAGAATAAATTTCTTTGCATAGATGTTGTGTTGACCCTTTCCATTCTAAAGTTGTTCATATTCCTCAGATAATAAGTTTGGACTTCTCCTACATATGTTATTTATTCCGTTAAATATTGCGGTGTTTTTCCTTGTTTCAGTTTTTGTTTAAAGTTTAGTGTATTAAGAGCAATCCTTTGTTTTACATTCAGCCATTTGAGAGGTTGCAACAAAAATATACTGAAGTGCATCTGTTGCAGTTTAGAATTATTCTCATTGCTTTATTTTGAAGCTTATGCAGACGCTCAATTTGTTGTGTAATGCAGCAGGAATACAAAATTGTGGAGCAGAATTCGAAATGAAATCATTTGTACGTCTACCGACCTACGGACATTCGTTTACGTAAATGTAGATTGGTTAACCCTTTCAATATCGCCATAAATGCACCCACAGAAGGGTTCTGTTATATTGGGATTCAGGGTTTTGTATCATCTGGTGAGATATGTTGGTTTTTGCAGCATAATATATTAAGTTCCTTAGAATACGTAAAAGATGCTTGCTCATGTTATACAAGCAGTGCTAAAGAGTGGATTGCCTTCGACCAAAATACGAGCTTATCCTGTAAAGCAAACTACATAAAAATGCATGAACTAGGTGGTGCAATGATATTTTCTTTGGACACTTATGACTTCAAAGGAATATTCATGAAGGGAAAACAATTCCCTCTGACAGAAGCAATTTATAAAATCCTGAAGAAACTATAGGATAAATCTAATATATACAAATAAAGTCACCTTTTAATTAGTTTGTATTACATTTATTGTAATTCTAAAAACTATATCTAATGGTGTTTTCCTTTCTGACAAAAGTGTGGTATTTTAGAAGTGCATATCTTTTTAAAGTTATTGCCAAACTGTAAAAAGTGCTACCCTTCGAAAAGACAAAATTTTTCTTCAGAAAGGATGTCACCATATACATTTATGTACCGTATTGTTTTTAATTTTGTGTATATAATGTATTAATTATATAAAGTAAAAATAATAAAACTTATAAAATATTTAAATAAAACAAGTACATATTATTTGGTCCAAGATACTTTGGGTATATCGAAATGTTCAGTTAGGGAATCCAAATGTTCGTTAAATTTTTCAACTCTCTCCTTATGAGTAGTGGAAGCCTTCTCCATTATACGTTTATTCCGCTGGATTGAGACGAAAATATATGTAGTTATTTTTGTTTATATACAAACGTCACATTTCACACTTACCATCTTCTCTTGTTGTTGTTTGAAAGCTAATTCAGCTTTGGTTAGCTGCCGTTCCTGTTTAGTTTTCAAGTTAGAGGCAGTTTGCTGGTAAATTACTTCACGCTGTTTTCCTTTGTCCTTACTCTTCTTCTTCTTCTTTTTAATTCCAGAGTCAGTTTTTAGTTTCAATTTACTTTTTGAAGCACAAGCATATTCATCATCAGACATTTTAAGATATATATTTTGTTATTGTGATAATTTTAAATTAATTCCAGATTATTTCGTACTTTAGAGATACTTTTTAACAAGAATAACAAATCAACCGAGATCTATTTATTAGGTCTGTGCAACTCGACAAGTGTTTTACAAGTGTTTTACGTATTTTGAGTTTTTATACTCGACTCTCAAAATTTGTTCATGTTTCACTCATGTCTTTAATTTTTTGAGAGCACGCAATTACCAATTTTACTCATTCTTTATTTTCAGAGAGGGTTGCAAAAGCAATTAAGCCATACATACAGCGTTGCCAGAATGATGATTTTTTAGCCAAAATATGATTTGATGATTTTTTTCCTCAAATTATGATTTCTAATTTATAGAAATTATGATTTTTTTTTTTATTGTGTACAAATTTCATTGTAATTGTACTACAAAATGAAGTTACATATTGGGAAGTGCGAATTATATTGTGTTTTACAAATGAAAAGCATAAACTTTCTTGAGCAAAAACAAAAATTATTTACGAAGTATTTAGTACGAAAAGGTAAAATTAATATTTCTAATATCAATTTACTTGTATAAATAATCCATTTATTTACTTTTATTTTTAGATGGAAATAATAAATGCCGTGAAAATTATAATTTTTTTCCATAAAATATGATTATTTTTCGGCATATGATGATTTTCATCTCAAAGTTTCTGGCAACGCTGCATACATAAATGAAATTAATGTTTTTCTTCCTATTGTTGACTGCGTGAGTTTACTTTTGAGAGAGTAGTAGTTTCTCTTTATGACCCCCCGAGTTAATTTACACAAAGAAAATGCCCAAGGTTTTATTAATACAATGGATTAGCCGTGAAAGTGCCTATTTTTAGGTCTGTTCGTGTACTCAAAATTCGGCGCCCGTGGGCGCCCAATCTTACCCAAAAGCGTTTTCTTAGTCCCTGTCCATATTGTGAAACATTTGCTGCAAAACTTTTGAGTTTGTTGACGAGAAGGGGAAGAGGAGTGGAAGTATGTACGCTGTTTCATGTACATGCAGTTTTTGTTGAATTTCTTATTTGCATCTTTTGAGATGAGGTGTATTTGACGTTTCATTTTATTTCTTTTCGTTTGGTATACTGTTAACTTCTATCATAATAATAGCTACCCTGTTTTATTGTTAATTTTTTGGGAAATATAATCAAAAATTTAAAAAAAAAATACAAAATTATATAAAAATTATTATATAATTTTTCTTCTTAGCGTCCATTTTGCTTCAAATTATACCTTGTGCTTCAAATGTGTATCCAAAAAAAAATTTTCACACCTTCTATCACGGGGTAGTTATTTTATATTTACATTCGGTATTGAGAAATGTCAAAAAAAATTTAAGAAAGAAGATAGAAGGGAGGAATAAAAAATACTAAACATGAAGCAAAAGTTTCATGTATGGACACTGCTGAAGCTTCAAAAGAGAATTCTAAAAAGTTTTGCAGCAAATGTTTCACAATATGGACGGGGACTTACGCAAAAATTGGGTAAATTAGAGAGGTTTTGAGAGAGTAATGTTCTTGTTCTTCACGCACGAGAATGCCCGTACTTTTTCTTCGGGCTAGTTTGGGCGTGAAGAACAAGCAATCAGTTTGTTTATAATAAACATTGAAAATAACAAAGCAAAATTACATATGTCCCAAACAGCTGACAGACATTAAAAAAGTGTTAAAAATTTTTCTTAACAATAATTAATTACAAACATTTTTGTTATTTATACCATAAATTGTTAAAAACTTTTCATAAAAAATACAATTTTTTTAAATAAATATTTTTGTTAATACAAATTATTAGTTCCTAACGATGCTACCTATTTGGTAGCGAAATATTGAAAAATAAATAATTGTTAAAAACTTTTGATAAAAAAGTCCATCGCTGAAAAATATATATAATTAAATAAATTTTTTCAATACTTGTTTTTTCAAATAAATTCTTTCACAAATAGTTTTTTTTTCGGTAAACTGTCATCAATCACATTAGACCTGCAATGAAAATCAGGGATAATCAAGCTCGTACAATTGTACTTTTTTCAGTACACTTTGCTTTGCAAAAGTACTACTTTACTCCACTAAATATTAAGTACCAAAGTATATTCATATGATTATACGTTATTATATGGCTACTGAACCGAAGCTTCAGCACTGCTACGAGTATAAACAAACAACGTGCGAAAGCAGAGCTGCAAAAATAATTAAATAAGCTTCACCTCCTGTTATTTCTCCTACTAACCCTTTCCTAAACAAGAATAAAAATATGGCCAGCTGGGCTACTGACTTCACCTGCTTTGAATTTGCCTTCAAAACAACATATATTTCAGTGATGTCAACCCAAAATTTGCAAAAAAAATAACATTGCTGCCCACTATGCATTATGTATATAAATATTGAATATATTATTAAATATAAGGAAATTTTTATTCAGAAAAAAAAATAATAAATTATAACAAATAACTTTCGTTGGTTAAAATAAATTTTCAAATATTAAATCACATCTTTCTTAAAAATGCCCTTTAGTTGATTCCATATTTTGTTTAAAAATATGCCTTTCTCCGCTGCTTTGGCTTCTGGCATTATCATTACTGGTGTGCTATAGAAGAAGAATGGAATTATAAATATAAGAAACATAGAATCTGTGATAAAAAGTAATGAAATTTTAATTTATAACATTTTATTATAAAAGATGCAAAAAATAACAATGAGTTCAGCTACGGTAAGGAATGTAAGGAGTCCTCAATTCAGTTTCCTATTTTGTGGTTTTAGTTCTTTAGAAAAGTATTGATTTGCTACCTTTGTATTTGTTGTGTTGTGTTTGTCGGCTGATTTCTGGACGGTAAAGAATAATTCCGGCCGCCTTTTGGCGTGGTTGATTGGTTGCATTGGTGAAATTTTGTTGATGATGAGGGTGTATCACACTGGGTGTATGAAAGCAAAAAGGTAATTTTATTATGGGGTTTGTTTTTGGTAATTGTTTTTCATCTCAATAGTATAGTATTTAATAACGAGGGAAATTAACTCGAGATCAGCTTGCATAACAAAAAATAAATAACTAAAAAAACGTCTATAATAATTTTATTTAAAGTAAATGATACAGAAAAGAAGAAAATTTTGAAGCAAATATAGTTTACGGACGTTTCACCGAATGGAAAGAAAATTATGTAGGACGATAGAAAATTGAAAAATAGAAAGAAAATATCAATTGAAAAAAGTCCCGGCGACGAATAGTTTCGAGTTATGGACTCCATAGTTTTTTTATTATTATTATTATTAAATTTCTTTATTAGTATTAAAAATACTTTATACAATTAGAAATAATACTTTCATACAAGGAAATATAAACAACGTTAAAAACTAATACATGTTTTGTTAAAACAAAATCTGAAATATATTTTCTAAATTGGTTTATATTCGGCCCGTTTTTAACATGGCTTGGAAGAGTGTTGTAAAGCTGTAAGCCCTTGTAGAATAAATTTCTTTGCATAGATGTTGTGTTGACCCTTTCCATTCTAAAGTTGTTCATATTCCTCAGATAATAAGTTTGGACTTCTCCTACATATGTTATTTATTCCGTTAAATATTGCGGTGTTTTTCCTTGTTTCAGTTTTTGTTTAAAGTTTAGTGTATTAAGAGCAATCCTTTGTTTTACATTCAGCCATTTGAGAGGTTGCAACAAAAATATACTGAAGTGCATCTGTTGCAGTTTAGAATTATTCTCATTGCTTTATTTTGAAGCTTATGCAGACGCTCAATTTGTTGTGTAATGCAGCAGGAATACAAAATTGTGGAGCAGAATTCGAAATGAAATCATTTGTACGTCTACCGACCTACGGACATTCGTTTACGTAAATGTAGATTGGTTAACCCTTTCAATATCGCCATAAATGCACCCACAGAAGGGTTCTGTTATATTGGGATTCAGGGTTTTGTATCATCTGGTGAGATATGTTGGTTTTTGCAGCATAATATATTAAGTTCCTTAGAATACGTAAAAGATGCTTGCTCATGTTATACAAGCAGTGCTAAAGAGTGGATTGCCTTCGACCAAAATACGAGCTTATCCTGTAAAGCAAACTACATAAAAATGCATGAACTAGGTGGTGCAATGATATTTTCTTTGGACACTTATGACTTCAAAGGAATATTCATGAAGGGAAAACAATTCCCTCTGACAGAAGCAATTTATAAAATCCTGAAGAAACTATAGGATAAATCTAATATATACAAATAAAGTCACCTTTTAATTAGTTTGTATTACATTTATTGTAATTCTAAAAACTATATCTAATGGTGTTTTCCTTTCTGACAAAAGTGTGGTATTTTAGAAGTGCATATCTTTTTAAAGTTATTGCCAAACTGTAAAAAGTGCTACCCTTCGAAAAGACAAAATTTTTCTTCAGAAAGGATGTCACCATATACATTTATGTACCGTATTGTTTTTAATTTTGTGTATATAATGTATTAATTATATAAAGTAAAAATAATAAAACTTATAAAATATTTAAATAAAACAAGTACATATTATTTGGTCCAAGATACTTTGGGTATATCGAAATGTTCAGTTAGGGAATCCAAATGTTCGTTAAATTTTTCAACTCTCTCCTTATGAGTAGTGGAAGCCTTCTCCATTATACGTTTATTCCGCTGGATTGAGACGAAAATATATGTAGTTATTTTTGTTTATATACAAACGTCACATTTCACACTTACCATCTTCTCTTGTTGTTGTTTGAAAGCTAATTCAGCTTTGGTTAGCTGCCGTTCCTGTTTAGTTTTCAAGTTAGAGGCAGTTTGCTGGTAAATTACTTCACGCTGTTTTCCTTTGTCCTTACTCTTCTTCTTCTTCTTTTTAATTCCAGAGTCAGTTTTTAGTTTCAATTTACTTTTTGAAGCACAAGCATATTCATCATCAGACATTTTAAGATATATATTTTGTTATTGTGATAATTTTAAATTAATTCCAGATTATTTCGTACTTTAGAGATACTTTTTAACAAGAATAACAAATCAACCGAGATCTATTTATTAGGTCTGTGCAACTCGACAAGTGTTTTACAAGTGTTTTACGTATTTTGAGTTTTTATACTCGACTCTCAAAATTTGTTCATGTTTCACTCATGTCTTTAATTTTTTGAGAGCACGCAATTACCAATTTTACTCATTCTTTATTTTCAGAGAGGGTTGCAAAAGCAATTAAGCCATACATACAGCGTTGCCAGAATGATGATTTTTTAGCCAAAATATGATTTGATGATTTTTTTCCTCAAATTATGATTTCTAATTTATAGAAATTATGATTTTTTTTTTTATTGTGTACAAATTTCATTGTAATTGTACTACAAAATGAAGTTACATATTGGGAAGTGCGAATTATATTGTGTTTTACAAATGAAAAGCATAAACTTTCTTGAGCAAAAACAAAAATTATTTACGAAGTATTTAGTACGAAAAGGTAAAATTAATATTTCTAATATCAATTTACTTGTATAAATAATCCATTTATTTACTTTTATTTTTAGATGGAAATAATAAATGCCGTGAAAATTATAATTTTTTTCCATAAAATATGATTATTTTTCGGCATATGATGATTTTCATCTCAAAGTTTCTGGCAACGCTGCATACATAAATGAAATTAATGTTTTTCTTCCTATTGTTGACTGCGTGAGTTTACTTTTGAGAGAGTAGTAGTTTCTCTTTATGACCCCCCGAGTTAATTTACACAAAGAAAATGCCCAAGGTTTTATTAATACAATGGATTAGCCGTGAAAGTGCCTATTTTTAGGTCTGTTCGTGTACTCAAAATTCGGCGCCCGTGGGCGCCCAATCTTACCCAAAAGCGTTTTCTTAGTCCCTGTCCATATTGTGAAACATTTGCTGCAAAACTTTTGAGTTTGTTGACGAGAAGGGGAAGAGGAGTGGAAGTATGTACGCTGTTTCATGTACATGCAGTTTTTGTTGAATTTCTTATTTGCATCTTTTGAGATGAGGTGTATTTGACGTTTCATTTTATTTCTTTTCGTTTGGTATACTGTTAACTTCTATCATAATAATAGCTACCCTGTTTTATTGTTAATTTTTTGGGAAATATAATCAAAAATTTAAAAAAAAAATACAAAATTATATAAAAATTATTATATAATTTTTCTTCTTAGCGTCCATTTTGCTTCAAATTATACCTTGTGCTTCAAATGTGTATCCAAAAAAAAATTTTCACACCTTCTATCACGGGGTAGTTATTTTATATTTACATTCGGTATTGAGAAATGTCAAAAAAAATTTAAGAAAGAAGATAGAAGGGAGGAATAAAAAATACTAAACATGAAGCAAAAGTTTCATGTATGGACACTGCTGAAGCTTCAAAAGAGAATTCTAAAAAGTTTTGCAGCAAATGTTTCACAATATGGACGGGGACTTACGCAAAAATTGGGTAAATTAGAGAGGTTTTGAGAGAGTAATGTTCTTGTTCTTCACGCACGAGAATGCCCGTACTTTTTCTTCGGGCTAGTTTGGGCGTGAAGAACAAGCAATCAGTTTGTTTATAATAAACATTGAAAATAACAAAGCAAAATTACATATGTCCCAAACAGCTGACAGACATTAAAAAAGTGTTAAAAATTTTTCTTAACAATAATTAATTACAAACATTTTTGTTATTTATACCATAAATTGTTAAAAACTTTTCATAAAAAATACAATTTTTTTAAATAAATATTTTTGTTAATACAAATTATTAGTTCCTAACGATGCTACCTATTTGGTAGCGAAATATTGAAAAATAAATAATTGTTAAAAACTTTTGATAAAAAAGTCCATCGCTGAAAAATATATATAATTAAATAAATTTTTTCAATACTTGTTTTTTCAAATAAATTCTTTCACAAATAGTTTTTTTTTCGGTAAACTGTCATCAATCACATTAGACCTGCAATGAAAATCAGGGATAATCAAGCTCGTACAATTGTACTTTTTTCAGTACACTTTGCTTTGCAAAAGTACTACTTTACTCCACTAAATATTAAGTACCAAAGTATATTCATATGATTATACGTTATTATATGGCTACTGAACCGAAGCTTCAGCACTGCTACGAGTATAAACAAACAACGTGCGAAAGCAGAGCTGCAAAAATAATTAAATAAGCTTCACCTCCTGTTATTTCTCCTACTAACCCTTTCCTAAACAAGAATAAAAATATGGCCAGCTGGGCTACTGACTTCACCTGCTTTGAATTTGCCTTCAAAACAACATATATTTCAGTGATGTCAACCCAAAATTTGCAAAAAAAATAACATTGCTGCCCACTATGCATTATGTATATAAATATTGAATATATTATTAAATATAAGGAAATTTTTATTCAGAAAAAAAAATAATAAATTATAACAAATAACTTTCGTTGGTTAAAATAAATTTTCAAATATTAAATCACATCTTTCTTAAAAATGCCCTTTAGTTGATTCCATATTTTGTTTAAAAATATGCCTTTCTCCGCTGCTTTGGCTTCTGGCATTATCATTACTGGTGTGCTATAGAAGAAGAATGGAATTATAAATATAAGAAACATAGAATCTGTGATAAAAAGTAATGAAATTTTAATTTATAACATTTTATTATAAAAGATGCAAAAAATAACAATGAGTTCAGCTACGGTAAGGAATGTAAGGAGTCCTCAATTCAGTTTCCTATTTTGTGGTTTTAGTTCTTTAGAAAAGTATTGATTTGCTACCTTTGTATTTGTTGTGTTGTGTTTGTCGGCTGATTTCTGGACGGTAAAGAATAATTCCGGCCGCCTTTTGGCGTGGTTGATTGGTTGCATTGGTGAAATTTTGTTGATGATGAGGGTGTATCACACTGGGTGTATGAAAGCAAAAAGGTAATTTTATTATGGGGTTTGTTTTTGGTAATTGTTTTTCATCTCAATAGTATAGTATTTAATAACGAGGGAAATTAACTCGAGATCAGCTTGCATAACAAAAAATAAATAACTAAAAAAACGTCTATAATAATTTTATTTAAAGTAAATGATACAGAAAAGAAGAAAATTTTGAAGCAAATATAGTTTACGGACGTTTCACCGAATGGAAAGAAAATTATGTAGGACGATAGAAAATTGAAAAATAGAAAGAAAATATCAATTGAAAAAAGTCCCGGCGACGAATAGTTTCGAGTTATGGACTCCATAGTTTTTTTATTATTATTATTATTAAATTTCTTTATTAGTATTAAAAATACTTTATACAATTAGAAATAATACTTTCATACAAGGAAATATAAACAACGTTAAAAACTAATACATGTTTTGTTAAAACAAAATCTGAAATATATTTTCTAAATTGGTTTATATTCGGCCCGTTTTTAACATGGCTTGGAAGAGTGTTGTAAAGCTGTAAGCCCTTGTAGAATAAATTTCTTTGCATAGATGTTGTGTTGACCCTTTCCATTCTAAAGTTGTTCATATTCCTCAGATAATAAGTTTGGACTTCTCCTACATATGTTATTTATTCCGTTAAATATTGCGGTGTTTTTCCTTGTTTCAGTTTTTGTTTAAAGTTTAGTGTATTAAGAGCAATCCTTTGTTTTACATTCAGCCATTTGAGAGGTTGCAACAAAAATATACTGAAGTGCATCTGTTGCAGTTTAGAATTATTCTCATTGCTTTATTTTGAAGCTTATGCAGACGCTCAATTTGTTGTGTAATGCAGCAGGAATACAAAATTGTGGAGCAGAATTCGAAATGAAATCATTTGTACGTCTACCGACCTACGGACATTCGTTTACGTAAATGTAGATTGGTTAACCCTTTCAATATCGCCATAAATGCACCCACAGAAGGGTTCTGTTATATTGGGATTCAGGGTTTTGTATCATCTGGTGAGATATGTTGGTTTTTGCAGCATAATATATTAAGTTCCTTAGAATACGTAAAAGATGCTTGCTCATGTTATACAAGCAGTGCTAAAGAGTGGATTGCCTTCGACCAAAATACGAGCTTATCCTGTAAAGCAAACTACATAAAAATGCATGAACTAGGTGGTGCAATGATATTTTCTTTGGACACTTATGACTTCAAAGGAATATTCATGAAGGGAAAACAATTCCCTCTGACAGAAGCAATTTATAAAATCCTGAAGAAACTATAGGATAAATCTAATATATACAAATAAAGTCACCTTTTAATTAGTTTGTATTACATTTATTGTAATTCTAAAAACTATATCTAATGGTGTTTTCCTTTCTGACAAAAGTGTGGTATTTTAGAAGTGCATATCTTTTTAAAGTTATTGCCAAACTGTAAAAAGTGCTACCCTTCGAAAAGACAAAATTTTTCTTCAGAAAGGATGTCACCATATACATTTATGTACCGTATTGTTTTTAATTTTGTGTATATAATGTATTAATTATATAAAGTAAAAATAATAAAACTTATAAAATATTTAAATAAAACAAGTACATATTATTTGGTCCAAGATACTTTGGGTATATCGAAATGTTCAGTTAGGGAATCCAAATGTTCGTTAAATTTTTCAACTCTCTCCTTATGAGTAGTGGAAGCCTTCTCCATTATACGTTTATTCCGCTGGATTGAGACGAAAATATATGTAGTTATTTTTGTTTATATACAAACGTCACATTTCACACTTACCATCTTCTCTTGTTGTTGTTTGAAAGCTAATTCAGCTTTGGTTAGCTGCCGTTCCTGTTTAGTTTTCAAGTTAGAGGCAGTTTGCTGGTAAATTACTTCACGCTGTTTTCCTTTGTCCTTACTCTTCTTCTTCTTCTTTTTAATTCCAGAGTCAGTTTTTAGTTTCAATTTACTTTTTGAAGCACAAGCATATTCATCATCAGACATTTTAAGATATATATTTTGTTATTGTGATAATTTTAAATTAATTCCAGATTATTTCGTACTTTAGAGATACTTTTTAACAAGAATAACAAATCAACCGAGATCTATTTATTAGGTCTGTGCAACTCGACAAGTGTTTTACAAGTGTTTTACGTATTTTGAGTTTTTATACTCGACTCTCAAAATTTGTTCATGTTTCACTCATGTCTTTAATTTTTTGAGAGCACGCAATTACCAATTTTACTCATTCTTTATTTTCAGAGAGGGTTGCAAAAGCAATTAAGCCATACATACAGCGTTGCCAGAATGATGATTTTTTAGCCAAAATATGATTTGATGATTTTTTTCCTCAAATTATGATTTCTAATTTATAGAAATTATGATTTTTTTTTTTATTGTGTACAAATTTCATTGTAATTGTACTACAAAATGAAGTTACATATTGGGAAGTGCGAATTATATTGTGTTTTACAAATGAAAAGCATAAACTTTCTTGAGCAAAAACAAAAATTATTTACGAAGTATTTAGTACGAAAAGGTAAAATTAATATTTCTAATATCAATTTACTTGTATAAATAATCCATTTATTTACTTTTATTTTTAGATGGAAATAATAAATGCCGTGAAAATTATAATTTTTTTCCATAAAATATGATTATTTTTCGGCATATGATGATTTTCATCTCAAAGTTTCTGGCAACGCTGCATACATAAATGAAATTAATGTTTTTCTTCCTATTGTTGACTGCGTGAGTTTACTTTTGAGAGAGTAGTAGTTTCTCTTTATGACCCCCCGAGTTAATTTACACAAAGAAAATGCCCAAGGTTTTATTAATACAATGGATTAGCCGTGAAAGTGCCTATTTTTAGGTCTGTTCGTGTACTCAAAATTCGGCGCCCGTGGGCGCCCAATCTTACCCAAAAGCGTTTTCTTAGTCCCTGTCCATATTGTGAAACATTTGCTGCAAAACTTTTGAGTTTGTTGACGAGAAGGGGAAGAGGAGTGGAAGTATGTACGCTGTTTCATGTACATGCAGTTTTTGTTGAATTTCTTATTTGCATCTTTTGAGATGAGGTGTATTTGACGTTTCATTTTATTTCTTTTCGTTTGGTATACTGTTAACTTCTATCATAATAATAGCTACCCTGTTTTATTGTTAATTTTTTGGGAAATATAATCAAAAATTTAAAAAAAAAATACAAAATTATATAAAAATTATTATATAATTTTTCTTCTTAGCGTCCATTTTGCTTCAAATTATACCTTGTGCTTCAAATGTGTATCCAAAAAAAAATTTTCACACCTTCTATCACGGGGTAGTTATTTTATATTTACATTCGGTATTGAGAAATGTCAAAAAAAATTTAAGAAAGAAGATAGAAGGGAGGAATAAAAAATACTAAACATGAAGCAAAAGTTTCATGTATGGACACTGCTGAAGCTTCAAAAGAGAATTCTAAAAAGTTTTGCAGCAAATGTTTCACAATATGGACGGGGACTTACGCAAAAATTGGGTAAATTAGAGAGGTTTTGAGAGAGTAATGTTCTTGTTCTTCACGCACGAGAATGCCCGTACTTTTTCTTCGGGCTAGTTTGGGCGTGAAGAACAAGCAATCAGTTTGTTTATAATAAACATTGAAAATAACAAAGCAAAATTACATATGTCCCAAACAGCTGACAGACATTAAAAAAGTGTTAAAAATTTTTCTTAACAATAATTAATTACAAACATTTTTGTTATTTATACCATAAATTGTTAAAAACTTTTCATAAAAAATACAATTTTTTTAAATAAATATTTTTGTTAATACAAATTATTAGTTCCTAACGATGCTACCTATTTGGTAGCGAAATATTGAAAAATAAATAATTGTTAAAAACTTTTGATAAAAAAGTCCATCGCTGAAAAATATATATAATTAAATAAATTTTTTCAATACTTGTTTTTTCAAATAAATTCTTTCACAAATAGTTTTTTTTTCGGTAAACTGTCATCAATCACATTAGACCTGCAATGAAAATCAGGGATAATCAAGCTCGTACAATTGTACTTTTTTCAGTACACTTTGCTTTGCAAAAGTACTACTTTACTCCACTAAATATTAAGTACCAAAGTATATTCATATGATTATACGTTATTATATGGCTACTGAACCGAAGCTTCAGCACTGCTACGAGTATAAACAAACAACGTGCGAAAGCAGAGCTGCAAAAATAATTAAATAAGCTTCACCTCCTGTTATTTCTCCTACTAACCCTTTCCTAAACAAGAATAAAAATATGGCCAGCTGGGCTACTGACTTCACCTGCTTTGAATTTGCCTTCAAAACAACATATATTTCAGTGATGTCAACCCAAAATTTGCAAAAAAAATAACATTGCTGCCCACTATGCATTATGTATATAAATATTGAATATATTATTAAATATAAGGAAATTTTTATTCAGAAAAAAAAATAATAAATTATAACAAATAACTTTCGTTGGTTAAAATAAATTTTCAAATATTAAATCACATCTTTCTTAAAAATGCCCTTTAGTTGATTCCATATTTTGTTTAAAAATATGCCTTTCTCCGCTGCTTTGGCTTCTGGCATTATCATTACTGGTGTGCTATAGAAGAAGAATGGAATTATAAATATAAGAAACATAGAATCTGTGATAAAAAGTAATGAAATTTTAATTTATAACATTTTATTATAAAAGATGCAAAAAATAACAATGAGTTCAGCTACGGTAAGGAATGTAAGGAGTCCTCAATTCAGTTTCCTATTTTGTGGTTTTAGTTCTTTAGAAAAGTATTGATTTGCTACCTTTGTATTTGTTGTGTTGTGTTTGTCGGCTGATTTCTGGACGGTAAAGAATAATTCCGGCCGCCTTTTGGCGTGGTTGATTGGTTGCATTGGTGAAATTTTGTTGATGATGAGGGTGTATCACACTGGGTGTATGAAAGCAAAAAGGTAATTTTATTATGGGGTTTGTTTTTGGTAATTGTTTTTCATCTCAATAGTATAGTATTTAATAACGAGGGAAATTAACTCGAGATCAGCTTGCATAACAAAAAATAAATAACTAAAAAAACGTCTATAATAATTTTATTTAAAGTAAATGATACAGAAAAGAAGAAAATTTTGAAGCAAATATAGTTTACGGACGTTTCACCGAATGGAAAGAAAATTATGTAGGACGATAGAAAATTGAAAAATAGAAAGAAAATATCAATTGAAAAAAGTCCCGGCGACGAATAGTTTCGAGTTATGGACTCCATAGTTTTTTTATTATTATTATTATTAAATTTCTTTATTAGTATTAAAAATACTTTATACAATTAGAAATAATACTTTCATACAAGGAAATATAAACAACGTTAAAAACTAATACATGTTTTGTTAAAACAAAATCTGAAATATATTTTCTAAATTGGTTTATATTCGGCCCGTTTTTAACATGGCTTGGAAGAGTGTTGTAAAGCTGTAAGCCCTTGTAGAATAAATTTCTTTGCATAGATGTTGTGTTGACCCTTTCCATTCTAAAGTTGTTCATATTCCTCAGATAATAAGTTTGGACTTCTCCTACATATGTTATTTATTCCGTTAAATATTGCGGTGTTTTTCCTTGTTTCAGTTTTTGTTTAAAGTTTAGTGTATTAAGAGCAATCCTTTGTTTTACATTCAGCCATTTGAGAGGTTGCAACAAAAATATACTGAAGTGCATCTGTTGCAGTTTAGAATTATTCTCATTGCTTTATTTTGAAGCTTATGCAGACGCTCAATTTGTTGTGTAATGCAGCAGGAATACAAAATTGTGGAGCAGAATTCGAAATGAAATCATTTGTACGTCTACCGACCTACGGACATTCGTTTACGTAAATGTAGATTGGTTAACCCTTTCAATATCGCCATAAATGCACCCACAGAAGGGTTCTGTTATATTGGGATTCAGGGTTTTGTATCATCTGGTGAGATATGTTGGTTTTTGCAGCATAATATATTAAGTTCCTTAGAATACGTAAAAGATGCTTGCTCATGTTATACAAGCAGTGCTAAAGAGTGGATTGCCTTCGACCAAAATACGAGCTTATCCTGTAAAGCAAACTACATAAAAATGCATGAACTAGGTGGTGCAATGATATTTTCTTTGGACACTTATGACTTCAAAGGAATATTCATGAAGGGAAAACAATTCCCTCTGACAGAAGCAATTTATAAAATCCTGAAGAAACTATAGGATAAATCTAATATATACAAATAAAGTCACCTTTTAATTAGTTTGTATTACATTTATTGTAATTCTAAAAACTATATCTAATGGTGTTTTCCTTTCTGACAAAAGTGTGGTATTTTAGAAGTGCATATCTTTTTAAAGTTATTGCCAAACTGTAAAAAGTGCTACCCTTCGAAAAGACAAAATTTTTCTTCAGAAAGGATGTCACCATATACATTTATGTACCGTATTGTTTTTAATTTTGTGTATATAATGTATTAATTATATAAAGTAAAAATAATAAAACTTATAAAATATTTAAATAAAACAAGTACATATTATTTGGTCCAAGATACTTTGGGTATATCGAAATGTTCAGTTAGGGAATCCAAATGTTCGTTAAATTTTTCAACTCTCTCCTTATGAGTAGTGGAAGCCTTCTCCATTATACGTTTATTCCGCTGGATTGAGACGAAAATATATGTAGTTATTTTTGTTTATATACAAACGTCACATTTCACACTTACCATCTTCTCTTGTTGTTGTTTGAAAGCTAATTCAGCTTTGGTTAGCTGCCGTTCCTGTTTAGTTTTCAAGTTAGAGGCAGTTTGCTGGTAAATTACTTCACGCTGTTTTCCTTTGTCCTTACTCTTCTTCTTCTTCTTTTTAATTCCAGAGTCAGTTTTTAGTTTCAATTTACTTTTTGAAGCACAAGCATATTCATCATCAGACATTTTAAGATATATATTTTGTTATTGTGATAATTTTAAATTAATTCCAGATTATTTCGTACTTTAGAGATACTTTTTAACAAGAATAACAAATCAACCGAGATCTATTTATTAGGTCTGTGCAACTCGACAAGTGTTTTACAAGTGTTTTACGTATTTTGAGATTTTATACTCGACTCTCAAAATTTGTTCATGTTTCACTCATGTCTTTAATTTTTTGAGAGCACGCAATTACCAATTTTACTCATTCTTTATTTTCAGAGAGGGTTGCAAAAGCAATTAAGCCATACATACAGCGTTGCCAGAATGATGATTTTTTAGCCAAAATATGATTTGATGATTTTTTTCCTCAAATTATGATTTCTAATTTATAGAAATTATGATTTTTTTTTTATTGTGTACAAATTTCATTGTAATTGTACTACAAAATGAAGTTACATATTGGGAAGTGCGAATTATATTGTGTTTTACAAATGAAAAGCATAAACTTTCTTGAGCAAAAACAAAAATTATTTACGAAGTATTTAGTACGAAAAGGTAAAATTAATATTTCTAATATCAATTTACTTGTATAAATAATCCATTTATTTACTTTTATTTTTAGATGGAAATAATAAATGCCGTGAAAATTATAATTTTTTTCCATAAAATATGATTATTTTTCGGCATATGATGACTTTTCATCTCAAAGTTTCTGGCAACGCTGCATACATAAATGAAATTAATGTTTTTCTTCCTATTGTTGACTGCGTGAGTTTACTTTTGAGAGAGTAGTAGTTTCTTTTTATGACCCCCCGAGTTAATTTACACAAAGAAAATGCCCAACGTTTTATTAATACAATGGATTAGCCGTGAAAGTGCCTATTTTTAGGTCTGTTCGTGTACTCAAAATTCGGCGCCCGTGGGCGCCCAATCTTACCCAAAAGCGTTTTCTTAGTCCCTGTCCATATTGTGAAACATTTGCTGCAAAACTTTTGAGTTTGTTGACGAGAAGGGGAAGAGGAGTGGAAGTATGTACGCTGTTTCATGTACATGCAGTTTTTGTTGAATTTCTTATTTGCATCTTTTGAGATGAGGTGTATTTGACGTTTCATTTTATTTCTTTTCGTTTGGTATACTGTTAACTTCTATCATAATAATAGCTACCCTGTTTTATTGTTAATTTTTTGGGAAATATAATCAAAAATTTAAAAAAAAAATACAAAATTATATAAAAATTATTATATAATTTTTCTTCTTAGCGTCCATTTTGCTTCAAATTATACCTTGTGCTTCAAATGTGTATCCAAAAAAAAATTTTCACACCTTCTATCACGGGGTAGTTATTTTATATTTACATTCGGTATTGAGAAATGTCAAAAAAAATTTAAGAAAGAAGATAGAAGGGAGGAATAAAAAATACTAAACATGAAGCAAAAGTTTCATGTATGGACACTGCTGAAGCTTCAAAAGAGAATTCTAAAAAGTTTTGCAGCAAATGTTTCACAATATGGACGGGGACTTACGCAAAAATTGGGTAAATTAGAGAGGTTTTGAGAGAGTAATGTTCTTGTTCTTCACGCACGAGAATGCCCGTACTTTTTCTTCGGGCTAGTTTGGGCGTGAAGAACAAGCAATCAGTTTGTTTATAATAAACATTGAAAATAACAAAGCAAAATTACATATGTCCCAAACAGCTGACAGACATTAAAAAAGTGTTAAAAATTTTTCTTAACAATAATTAATTACAAACATTTTTGTTATTTATACCATAAATTGTTAAAAACTTTTCATAAAAAATACAATTTTTTTAAATAAATATTTTTGTTAATACAAATTATTAGTTCCTAACGATGCTACCTATTTGGTAGCGAAATATTGAAAAATAAATAATTGTTAAAAACTTTTGATAAAAAAGTCCATCGCTGAAAAATATATATAATTAAATAAATTTTTTCAATACTTGTTTTTTCAAATAAATTCTTTCACAAATAGTTTTTTTTTCGGTAAACTGTCATCAATCACATTAGACCTGCAATGAAAATCAGGGATAATCAAGCTCGTACAATTGTACTTTTTTCAGTACACTTTGCTTTGCAAAAGTACTACTTTACTCCACTAAATATTAAGTACCAAAGTATATTCATATGATTATACGTTATTATATGGCTACTGAACCGAAGCTTCAGCACTGCTACGAGTATAAACAAACAACGTGCGAAAGCAGAGCTGCAAAAATAATTAAATAAGCTTCACCTCCTGTTATTTCTCCTACTAACCCTTTCCTAAACAAGAATAAAAATATGGCCAGCTGGGCTACTGACTTCACCTGCTTTGAATTTGCCTTCAAAACAACATATATTTCAGTGATGTCAACCCAAAATTTGCAAAAAAAATAACATTGCTGCCCACTATGCATTATGTATATAAATATTGAATATATTATTAAATATAAGGAAATTTTTATTCAGAAAAAAAAATAATAAATTATAACAAATAACTTTCGTTGGTTAAAATAAATTTTCAAATATTAAATCACATCTTTCTTAAAAATGCCCTTTAGTTGATTCCATATTTTGTTTAAAAATATGCCTTTCTCCGCTGCTTTGGCTTCTGGCATTATCATTACTGGTGTGCTATAGAAGAAGAATGGAATTATAAATATAAGAAACATAGAATCTGTGATAAAAAGTAATGAAATTTTAATTTATAACATTTTATTATAAAAGATGCAAAAAATAACAATGAGTTCAGCTACGGTAAGGAATGTAAGGAGTCCTCAATTCAGTTTCCTATTTTGTGGTTTTAGTTCTTTAGAAAAGTATTGATTTGCTACCTTTGTATTTGTTGTGTTGTGTTTGTCGGCTGATTTCTGGACGGTAAAGAATAATTCCGGCCGCCTTTTGGCGTGGTTGATTGGTTGCATTGGTGAAATTTTGTTGATGATGAGGGTGTATCACACTGGGTGTATGAAAGCAAAAAGGTAATTTTATTATGGGGTTTGTTTTTGGTAATTGTTTTTCATCTCAATAGTATAGTATTTAATAACGAGGGAAATTAACTCGAGATCAGCTTGCATAACAAAAAATAAATAACTAAAAAAACGTCTATAATAATTTTATTTAAAGTAAATGATACAGAAAAGAAGAAAATTTTGAAGCAAATATAGTTTACGGACGTTTCACCGAATGGAAAGAAAATTATGTAGGACGATAGAAAATTGAAAAATAGAAAGAAAATATCAATTGAAAAAAGTCCCGGCGACGAATAGTTTCGAGTTATGGACTCCATAGTTTTTTTATTATTATTATTATTAAATTTCTTTATTAGTATTAAAAATACTTTATACAATTAGAAATAATACTTTCATACAAGGAAATATAAACAACGTTAAAAACTAATACATGTTTTGTTAAAACAAAATCTGAAATATATTTTCTAAATTGGTTTATATTCGGCCCGTTTTTAACATGGCTTGGAAGAGTGTTGTAAAGCTGTAAGCCCTTGTAGAATAAATTTCTTTGCATAGATGTTGTGTTGACCCTTTCCATTCTAAAGTTGTTCATATTCCTCAGATAATAAGTTTGGACTTCTCCTACATATGTTATTTATTCCGTTAAATATTGCGGTGTTTTTCCTTGTTTCAGTTTTTGTTTAAAGTTTAGTGTATTAAGAGCAATCCTTTGTTTTACATTCAGCCATTTGAGAGGTTGCAACAAAAATATACTGAAGTGCATCTGTTGCAGTTTAGAATTATTCTCATTGCTTTATTTTGAAGCTTATGCAGACGCTCAATTTGTTGTGTAATGCAGCAGGAATACAAAATTGTGGAGCAGAATTCGAAATGAAATCATTTGTACGTCTACCGACCTACGGACATTCGTTTACGTAAATGTAGATTGGTTAACCCTTTCAATATCGCCATAAATGCACCCACAGAAGGGTTCTGTTATATTGGGATTCAGGGTTTTGTATCATCTGGTGAGATATGTTGGTTTTTGCAGCATAATATATTAAGTTCCTTAGAATACGTAAAAGATGCTTGCTCATGTTATACAAGCAGTGCTAAAGAGTGGATTGCCTTCGACCAAAATACGAGCTTATCCTGTAAAGCAAACTACATAAAAATGCATGAACTAGGTGGTGCAATGATATTTTCTTTGGACACTTATGACTTCAAAGGAATATTCATGAAGGGAAAACAATTCCCTCTGACAGAAGCAATTTATAAAATCCTGAAGAAACTATAGGATAAATCTAATATATACAAATAAAGTCACCTTTTAATTAGTTTGTATTACATTTATTGTAATTCTAAAAACTATATCTAATGGTGTTTTCCTTTCTGACAAAAGTGTGGTATTTTAGAAGTGCATATCTTTTTAAAGTTATTGCCAAACTGTAAAAAGTGCTACCCTTCGAAAAGACAAAATTTTTCTTCAGAAAGGATGTCACCATATACATTTATGTACCGTATTGTTTTTAATTTTGTGTATATAATGTATTAATTATATAAAGTAAAAATAATAAAACTTATAAAATATTTAAATAAAACAAGTACATATTATTTGGTCCAAGATACTTTGGGTATATCGAAATGTTCAGTTAGGGAATCCAAATGTTCGTTAAATTTTTCAACTCTCTCCTTATGAGTAGTGGAAGCCTTCTCCATTATACGTTTATTCCGCTGGATTGAGACGAAAATATATGTAGTTATTTTTGTTTATATACAAACGTCACATTTCACACTTACCATCTTCTCTTGTTGTTGTTTGAAAGCTAATTCAGCTTTGGTTAGCTGCCGTTCCTGTTTAGTTTTCAAGTTAGAGGCAGTTTGCTGGTAAATTACTTCACGCTGTTTTCCTTTGTCCTTACTCTTCTTCTTCTTCTTTTTAATTCCAGAGTCAGTTTTTAGTTTCAATTTACTTTTTGAAGCACAAGCATATTCATCATCAGACATTTTAAGATATATATTTTGTTATTGTGATAATTTTAAATTAATTCCAGATTATTTCGTACTTTAGAGATACTTTTTAACAAGAATAACAAATCAACCGAGATCTATTTATTAGGTCTGTGCAACTCGACAAGTGTTTTACAAGTGTTTTACGTATTTTGAGTTTTTATACTCGACTCTCAAAATTTGTTCATGTTTCACTCATGTCTTTAATTTTTTGAGAGCACGCAATTACCAATTTTACTCATTCTTTATTTTCAGAGAGGGTTGCAAAAGCAATTAAGCCATACATACAGCGTTGCCAGAATGATGATTTTTTAGCCAAAATATGATTTGATGATTTTTTTCCTCAAATTATGATTTCTAATTTATAGAAATTATGATTTTTTTTTTTATTGTGTACAAATTTCATTGTAATTGTACTACAAAATGAAGTTACATATTGGGAAGTGCGAATTATATTGTGTTTTACAAATGAAAAGCATAAACTTTCTTGAGCAAAAACAAAAATTATTTACGAAGTATTTAGTACGAAAAGGTAAAATTAATATTTCTAATATCAATTTACTTGTATAAATAATCCATTTATTTACTTTTATTTTTAGATGGAAATAATAAATGCCGTGAAAATTATAATTTTTTTCCATAAAATATGATTATTTTTCGGCATATGATGATTTTCATCTCAAAGTTTCTGGCAACGCTGCATACATAAATGAAATTAATGTTTTTCTTCCTATTGTTGACTGCGTGAGTTTACTTTTGAGAGAGTAGTAGTTTCTCTTTATGACCCCCCGAGTTAATTTACACAAAGAAAATGCCCAAGGTTTTATTAATACAATGGATTAGCCGTGAAAGTGCCTATTTTTAGGTCTGTTCGTGTACTCAAAATTCGGCGCCCGTGGGCGCCCAATCTTACCCAAAAGCGTTTTCTTAGTCCCTGTCCATATTGTGAAACATTTGCTGCAAAACTTTTGAGTTTGTTGACGAGAAGGGGAAGAGGAGTGGAAGTATGTACGCTGTTTCATGTACATGCAGTTTTTGTTGAATTTCTTATTTGCATCTTTTGAGATGAGGTGTATTTGACGTTTCATTTTATTTCTTTTCGTTTGGTATACTGTTAACTTCTATCATAATAATAGCTACCCTGTTTTATTGTTAATTTTTTGGGAAATATAATCAAAAATTTAAAAAAAAAATACAAAATTATATAAAAATTATTATATAATTTTTCTTCTTAGCGTCCATTTTGCTTCAAATTATACCTTGTGCTTCAAATGTGTATCCAAAAAAAAATTTTCACACCTTCTATCACGGGGTAGTTATTTTATATTTACATTCGGTATTGAGAAATGTCAAAAAAAATTTAAGAAAGAAGATAGAAGGGAGGAATAAAAAATACTAAACATGAAGCAAAAGTTTCATGTATGGACACTGCTGAAGCTTCAAAAGAGAATTCTAAAAAGTTTTGCAGCAAATGTTTCACAATATGGACGGGGACTTACGCAAAAATTGGGTAAATTAGAGAGGTTTTGAGAGAGTAATGTTCTTGTTCTTCACGCACGAGAATGCCCGTACTTTTTCTTCGGGCTAGTTTGGGCGTGAAGAACAAGCAATCAGTTTGTTTATAATAAACATTGAAAATAACAAAGCAAAATTACATATGTCCCAAACAGCTGACAGACATTAAAAAAGTGTTAAAAATTTTTCTTAACAATAATTAATTACAAACATTTTTGTTATTTATACCATAAATTGTTAAAAACTTTTCATAAAAAATACAATTTTTTTAAATAAATATTTTTGTTAATACAAATTATTAGTTCCTAACGATGCTACCTATTTGGTAGCGAAATATTGAAAAATAAATAATTGTTAAAAACTTTTGATAAAAAAGTCCATCGCTGAAAAATATATATAATTAAATAAATTTTTTCAATACTTGTTTTTTCAAATAAATTCTTTCACAAATAGTTTTTTTTTCGGTAAACTGTCATCAATCACATTAGACCTGCAATGAAAATCAGGGATAATCAAGCTCGTACAATTGTACTTTTTTCAGTACACTTTGCTTTGCAAAAGTACTACTTTACTCCACTAAATATTAAGTACCAAAGTATATTCATATGATTATACGTTATTATATGGCTACTGAACCGAAGCTTCAGCACTGCTACGAGTATAAACAAACAACGTGCGAAAGCAGAGCTGCAAAAATAATTAAATAAGCTTCACCTCCTGTTATTTCTCCTACTAACCCTTTCCTAAACAAGAATAAAAATATGGCCAGCTGGGCTACTGACTTCACCTGCTTTGAATTTGCCTTCAAAACAACATATATTTCAGTGATGTCAACCCAAAATTTGCAAAAAAAATAACATTGCTGCCCACTATGCATTATGTATATAAATATTGAATATATTATTAAATATAAGGAAATTTTTATTCAGAAAAAAAAATAATAAATTATAACAAATAACTTTCGTTGGTTAAAATAAATTTTCAAATATTAAATCACATCTTTCTTAAAAATGCCCTTTAGTTGATTCCATATTTTGTTTAAAAATATGCCTTTCTCCGCTGCTTTGGCTTCTGGCATTATCATTACTGGTGTGCTATAGAAGAAGAATGGAATTATAAATATAAGAAACATAGAATCTGTGATAAAAAGTAATGAAATTTTAATTTATAACATTTTATTATAAAAGATGCAAAAAATAACAATGAGTTCAGCTACGGTAAGGAATGTAAGGAGTCCTCAATTCAGTTTCCTATTTTGTGGTTTTAGTTCTTTAGAAAAGTATTGATTTGCTACCTTTGTATTTGTTGTGTTGTGTTTGTCGGCTGATTTCTGGACGGTAAAGAATAATTCCGGCCGCCTTTTGGCGTGGTTGATTGGTTGCATTGGTGAAATTTTGTTGATGATGAGGGTGTATCACACTGGGTGTATGAAAGCAAAAAGGTAATTTTATTATGGGGTTTGTTTTTGGTAATTGTTTTTCATCTCAATAGTATAGTATTTAATAACGAGGGAAATTAACTCGAGATCAGCTTGCATAACAAAAAATAAATAACTAAAAAAACGTCTATAATAATTTTATTTAAAGTAAATGATACAGAAAAGAAGAAAATTTTGAAGCAAATATAGTTTACGGACGTTTCACCGAATGGAAAGAAAATTATGTAGGACGATAGAAAATTGAAAAATAGAAAGAAAATATCAATTGAAAAAAGTCCCGGCGACGAATAGTTTCGAGTTATGGACTCCATAGTTTTTTTATTATTATTATTATTAAATTTCTTTATTAGTATTAAAAATACTTTATACAATTAGAAATAATACTTTCATACAAGGAAATATAAACAACGTTAAAAACTAATACATGTTTTGTTAAAACAAAATCTGAAATATATTTTCTAAATTGGTTTATATTCGGCCCGTTTTTAACATGGCTTGGAAGAGTGTTGTAAAGCTGTAAGCCCTTGTAGAATAAATTTCTTTGCATAGATGTTGTGTTGACCCTTTCCATTCTAAAGTTGTTCATATTCCTCAGATAATAAGTTTGGACTTCTCCTACATATGTTATTTATTCCGTTAAATATTGCGGTGTTTTTCCTTGTTTCAGTTTTTGTTTAAAGTTTAGTGTATTAAGAGCAATCCTTTGTTTTACATTCAGCCATTTGAGAGGTTGCAACAAAAATATACTGAAGTGCATCTGTTGCAGTTTAGAATTATTCTCATTGCTTTATTTTGAAGCTTATGCAGACGCTCAATTTGTTGTGTAATGCAGCAGGAATACAAAATTGTGGAGCAGAATTCGAAATGAAATCATTTGTACGTCTACCGACCTACGGACATTCGTTTACGTAAATGTAGATTGGTTAACCCTTTCAATATCGCCATAAATGCACCCACAGAAGGGTTCTGTTATATTGGGATTCAGGGTTTTGTATCATCTGGTGAGATATGTTGGTTTTTGCAGCATAATATATTAAGTTCCTTAGAATACGTAAAAGATGCTTGCTCATGTTATACAAGCAGTGCTAAAGAGTGGATTGCCTTCGACCAAAATACGAGCTTATCCTGTAAAGCAAACTACATAAAAATGCATGAACTAGGTGGTGCAATGATATTTTCTTTGGACACTTATGACTTCAAAGGAATATTCATGAAGGGAAAACAATTCCCTCTGACAGAAGCAATTTATAAAATCCTGAAGAAACTATAGGATAAATCTAATATATACAAATAAAGTCACCTTTTAATTAGTTTGTATTACATTTATTGTAATTCTAAAAACTATATCTAATGGTGTTTTCCTTTCTGACAAAAGTGTGGTATTTTAGAAGTGCATATCTTTTTAAAGTTATTGCCAAACTGTAAAAAGTGCTACCCTTCGAAAAGACAAAATTTTTCTTCAGAAAGGATGTCACCATATACATTTATGTACCGTATTGTTTTTAATTTTGTGTATATAATGTATTAATTATATAAAGTAAAAATAATAAAACTTATAAAATATTTAAATAAAACAAGTACATATTATTTGGTCCAAGATACTTTGGGTATATCGAAATGTTCAGTTAGGGAATCCAAATGTTCGTTAAATTTTTCAACTCTCTCCTTATGAGTAGTGGAAGCCTTCTCCATTATACGTTTATTCCGCTGGATTGAGACGAAAATATATGTAGTTATTTTTGTTTATATACAAACGTCACATTTCACACTTACCATCTTCTCTTGTTGTTGTTTGAAAGCTAATTCAGCTTTGGTTAGCTGCCGTTCCTGTTTAGTTTTCAAGTTAGAGGCAGTTTGCTGGTAAATTACTTCACGCTGTTTTCCTTTGTCCTTACTCTTCTTCTTCTTCTTTTTAATTCCAGAGTCAGTTTTTAGTTTCAATTTACTTTTTGAAGCACAAGCATATTCATCATCAGACATTTTAAGATATATATTTTGTTATTGTGATAATTTTAAATTAATTCCAGATTATTTCGTACTTTAGAGATACTTTTTAACAAGAATAACAAATCAACCGAGATCTATTTATTAGGTCTGTGCAACTCGACAAGTGTTTTACAAGTGTTTTACGTATTTTGAGTTTTTATACTCGACTCTCAAAATTTGTTCATGTTTCACTCATGTCTTTAATTTTTTGAGAGCACGCAATTACCAATTTTACTCATTCTTTATTTTCAGAGAGGGTTGCAAAAGCAATTAAGCCATACATACAGCGTTGCCAGAATGATGATTTTTTAGCCAAAATATGATTTGATGATTTTTTTCCTCAAATTATGATTTCTAATTTATAGAAATTATGATTTTTTTTTTTATTGTGTACAAATTTCATTGTAATTGTACTACAAAATGAAGTTACATATTGGGAAGTGCGAATTATATTGTGTTTTACAAATGAAAAGCATAAACTTTCTTGAGCAAAAACAAAAATTATTTACGAAGTATTTAGTACGAAAAGGTAAAATTAATATTTCTAATATCAATTTACTTGTATAAATAATCCATTTATTTACTTTTATTTTTAGATGGAAATAATAAATGCCGTGAAAATTATAATTTTTTTCCATAAAATATGATTATTTTTCGGCATATGATGATTTTCATCTCAAAGTTTCTGGCAACGCTGCATACATAAATGAAATTAATGTTTTTCTTCCTATTGTTGACTGCGTGAGTTTACTTTTGAGAGAGTAGTAGTTTCTCTTTATGACCCCCCGAGTTAATTTACACAAAGAAAATGCCCAAGGTTTTATTAATACAATGGATTAGCCGTGAAAGTGCCTATTTTTAGGTCTGTTCGTGTACTCAAAATTCGGCGCCCGTGGGCGCCCAATCTTACCCAAAAGCGTTTTCTTAGTCCCTGTCCATATTGTGAAACATTTGCTGCAAAACTTTTGAGTTTGTTGACGAGAAGGGGAAGAGGAGTGGAAGTATGTACGCTGTTTCATGTACATGCAGTTTTTGTTGAATTTCTTATTTGCATCTTTTGAGATGAGGTGTATTTGACGTTTCATTTTATTTCTTTTCGTTTGGTATACTGTTAACTTCTATCATAATAATAGCTACCCTGTTTTATTGTTAATTTTTTGGGAAATATAATCAAAAATTTAAAAAAAAAATATAAAATTATATAAAAATTATTATATAATTTTTCTTCTTAGCGTCCATTTTGCTTCAAATTATACCTTGTGCTTCAAATGTGTATCCAAAAAAAAATATTCACACCTTCTATCACAGGGTAGTTATTTTATATTTACATTCGGTATTGAGAAATGTCAAAAAAAATTTAAGAAAGAAGATAGAAGGGAGGAATAAAAAATACTAAACATGAAGCAAAAGTTTCATGTATGGACACTGCTGAAGCTTCAAAAGAGAATTCTAAAAAGTTTTGCAGCAAATGTTTCACAATATCGACGGGGACTTACGCAAAAATTGGGTAAATGAGAGAGGTTTTGAGAGAGTAATGTTCTTGTTCTTCACGCACGAGAATGTCCGTACTTTTTCTTCGGGCTAGTTTGGGCGTGAAGAACAAGCAATCAGTTTGTTTATAATAAACATTGAAAATAACAAAGCAAAATTACAAATGTCCCAAACAGCTGACAGACATTAAAAAAGTGTTAAAAATTTTTCTTAACAATAATTAATTACAAACATTTTTGTTATTTATACCATAAATTGTTAAAAACTTTTCATAAAAAATACAATTTTTTTAAATAAATATTTTTGTTAATACAAATTATTAGTTCCTAACGATGCTACCTATTTGGTAGCGAAATATTGAAAAATAAATAATTGTTAAAAACTTTTGATAAAAAAGTCCATCGCTGAAAAATATATATAATTAAATAAATTTTTTCAATACTTGTTTTTTCAAATAAATTCTTTCACAAATAGTTTTTTTTTCGGTAAACTGTCATCAATCACATTAGACTTCCAATGAAAATCAGGGATAATCAAGCTCGTACAATTGTACTTTTTTCAGTACACTTTGCTTTGCAAAAGTACTACTTTACTCCACTAAATATTAAGTACCAAAGTATATTCATATGATTATACGTTATTATATGGCTACTGAACCGAAGCTTCAGCACTGCTACGAGTATAAACAAACAACGTGCGAAAGCAGAGCTGCAAAAATAATTAAATAAGCTTCACCTCCTGTTATTTCTCCTACTAACCCTTTCCTAAACAAGAATAAAAATATGGCCAGCTGGGCTACTGACTTCACCTGCTTTGAATTTGCCTTCAAAACAACATATATTTCAGTGATGTCAACCCAAAATTTGCAAAAAAAATAACATTGCTGCCCACTATGCATTATGTATATAAATATTGAATATATTATTAAATATAAGGAAATTTTTATTCAGAAAAAAAAATAATAAATTATAACAAATAACTTTCGTTGGTTAAAATAAATTTTCAAATATTAAATCACATCTTTTTTAAAAATGCCCTTTAGTTGATTCCATATTTTGTTTAAAAATATGCCTTTCTCCGCTGCTTTGGCTTCTGGCATTAGCATTACTGGTGTGCTATAGAAGAAGAATGGAATTATAAATATAAGAAACCTAGAATCTGTGATAAAAAGTAATGAAATTTTAATTTATAACATTTTATTATAAAAGCTGCAAAAAATAACAATGAGTTCAGCTACGGTAAGGAATGTAAGGAATTCTCAATTCAGTTTCCTATTCTGTGGTTTTAGTTCTTTTTATTGCTTTGGTGGCAGATTATTTAAATGTTGGACACGGTGTTTTCTTTACCTTTTTGTGTCACAAATAGAAATAAAGCATGTAATTTTATCAATTGTAAACGTTTTTTTTCGTACATTTTCCACGTCTTAAGGTACCACTTCTCGATGATGACACAATACCTTTTGGCGAGGAAGATGAAATGCAGGATCCGAATGTATTATCAAAGAAATATACGTAAGTTTTAATATGTCAAATGTGTAATGCAATTTGAATTAAATTATTATTCTTGCAGACATCCCTACGTAACTTTCTTCCATCTCTTCTTCCGATGTTTTGCAATTTTAATTTATTTGTTCTGTGGATGGTTTAGTGATTCTTTTATAGCCAGCTTTGTATTTGTTGTGTTGTTTTTGTCGGCCGATTTCTGGACGGTAAAGAATATCTCCGGCCGCCTTTTGGTAGGTTTGCGTTGGTGGAATTATGTTGATGATGAGGGTGTATCACACTGGGTGTATGAAACCAAAAAGGTAATTTTATTATAAGGTTTGTTTTTGATAATTGTTTTTCATCTCATGGAAACAAAATTATGTAGGGCGATAGAAAATTTAAAAATAGAAAGAAAATATAAATTGAAAAAAGTCGGTAATGAATAGTTTTCGAGTTAGGGACCTCCAAAATTTACATATAAAAATGCATATCTCCAGTACATTTCGGAAACATTTTTATGTAAAATTACGTAAAACTTAATTGTTACTTAAAGAGTTAAGAAGTAAGAACAAATAAATTTTGAATATTTATAGAGAGATATTTCCAAAAGTTTTCAAATGATACCAATACTGGCCGTATGCGTTCAGAGGGTGGCGATGGCACGATGGATGGTAGTCTGCACGTTGACTCCAAAACCAAAAACAGACTTGGGTTCAACTCTAGTTTCAGACTAAAATTATAAAAAAAATCTCGCATTTTTCTGATGTGTGTCAGTTGTTGTCGGAAGGTTTCACTGTCGAAGGCATAGTCACTGGTCACTGAATAATAGCGGCTTCAGCTGATAGCAATCCACAATCACATCAGAACGCCCTCCCTTGTCGGTATTGTATAGCACCGGCGAAGTAAAATAATAATAAAAATGGGTACTAAACTGAAGCTTCTCACCACTGCTACGAGTATGAACAAGAACGTGCGAAAGCAGAGCTGTAAAATAATTAATTAATCTTCACCTCCTGTCGTTTCTCCTACTTTCCCTTTTACTATAGTTGCAGCACAATTCTTCGCAAGTGTAGGAGTCATCTCCTGAGTGCTGGTCCCAGATAAAAAAAAAATGTGAAAAATCGCATTTGTATGTGAAAATTTCAGAGATCAACAACTAGAAAACTATGCAGTTTGTGTGTTCTAAGTTCCATTCCTAGCAGAGACTCCTTATGACAAAATGCTTAAAAATTTAAACAACATATAGTCCTAATGGGAAAATATGATCCATTTTTATTTGTAAATTCGAAAATAATTATAATTTTCAGTTTCTATATTTAAGAAATTATATTCATTCAAGTACGCCCTTTTCCATGCCATTGTATGTGACTTTAGTTAATTTAACAAATAAATTCGTTAAATTCACTCTAAAATTTCGAAGTGATAATCAAAAAACAAATAAATATTTGATTTATTATTAAAAGCAAACTGGTTTTAGTTTGATAGAGCAATAAACATTTCTTTTTTTTCTATTTTACTTCCAGGGAAAAGTTAATAATCACGAAGCCCGTATATTTTGGTTAGGCTTAATATTATGTCCGGCTTTTTGGGGACTTTTTTTTATTGTAGCTTTATTTGGTCTAAAATTCAAATGGTTGCTATTAGTTATGATTGCCTTAGTATTAAATGGAGCTAATCTTTACGGTTATGTGAAATGTAATTTTGGAGCTAATAAAGATATTAATTCCGCTGCTACTGACTTTGTGAAAACACAACTGTTTAAAAATGCCATGGACAAAATAACGAAACCAAGTGCTCAACCGCCTACAGCTAGACCTACGGGTGTGGTGTAAAAATGTTTCTAAGGTATTCCTTCTTAAGTTCTTGTCAAAAATACAATGAAATTCTAGTTTCATTTCAGTTCGATTTTTCTAAGATATAATTTGTAGTGAAAATACAGAATTATAAAATAATAAATATGTTGTATATAATTTGTAAGTTAAAAACTTGATTGTTTTATTATTTTAATTAGTTGTAATAATCCTTTTTATCTAGTAAAATAAACATAACAATACAAATTCATTTATATATGCATAATAATAGATGCAGTGATGTATGCTTTTGTTTTCAATAGTAGTTTAAAATATTTAAAGAATCTAATAAAAAAAATTTTACACGATCTAATAAATAAAATAACGAAATCAAAAGTGGAACAAGTATTTAAAAACTATCCCCATCACATTCGAAGATAAAAAGTTGTAAATTGTAAGTTGCATCATCTTTTTAATTTTTCTAAAAGCTCTTGTATCTGAACTTTATATGCTTCCTTGCACTCTTTTAAATCTAATTCCAGTTCTTCGCAACGTTCTACTTTTTCCCCATACATTAGTAATAAGGCATCGTAACGAGTTCGTAAATCATTGTAATTAATTTCCAATACTTCCAATGTTTGCAATTTATCTTTCAACTATGAGAGAAAAATCACAAGTAATTGAGGAATATTTATTACCAATTAAACTTACATTTTCCATTTCCATTACTAGCTGTGACAATTCTTCCTGCAGAATATTTCGTTCGGACTGTAAACGAGATAGTTCCCACTGCGTTTGAGTCACTTCACCATCTTTTTGTTTTAACATAGATTGCAGATATTCAAAGTTGGATGTGTTTGGGGCTAAATAGTGGACACTTACACCTTGGATGCACGAAGGTCGTCCAGAGTTTGATATGCAATCAAAGTCATCCTATATGTATTTAGAGTTATATGTTCATAATCAGCATATTTGAAAAACACAAAAAAAAAACTTTATTTACTTGGTGCCAGTCCATGCTGCAGCAAACGCCATCTTCCATAGAATTAACTCCCGCACTTACGGTTGGAGATGGCGCCCTTTGTGAATTTACTATAATTGACTGTTGTATTTCTCCAAATGAATGCGACGACTGTTCTTTATGAAGACTCTCTTCAGCTGCCAAAGCTTTTCTTTCGTTTTCTTTGAGGTTCTCTCTTAAAGTTAGTTGCGTATCCTGCAAGTTTTTTATTTTTAATTGGCTCAATTCTAACTCTTGACTTATTTCGGAAATTTGTCTGCGAAGAATATAGAAATATACATATATAGAAATATAACATCTTGATATGTGAAAAGCATACAAATCATAGTTCATATTTCCAACATACCTATCATATTTCATTTCCTTCTGTCTTATCTCCAACTGCAGTGAAATTTTTGTCTTCTCTTCCCTTATTACAGCGTGAGCAAGTTTTTCTTCTAATTCATGGCATCTTGTTTTCAATACTGAAATTTTAGAGTTTGCACAATCTTCCACGTTTTCTAAGGTTTGGAGACGAGTTTGAACAGCGTTTAATTTTTCCAAGAGTAACTTTTCTTCTTTATTCCAATTGTTGGTACGTTGATTAAGTGTTTGCTGCAGCGATTCCAAATGTCTCATAAGTGGTATGGTAGTTTGACTTACTTCGTGCGTGCAAGATTCAGCTCGTAGTTCTGCCGCTTCAAGACGATTCATTAGTTGACGATTTTCTTCTCTTAATTGTTGGTCCCTTTTTACGGCTTGCTGTTCAGTTAATTTAATTTTTTCACGCAATTCAAGCAATTGTTTTTGCAATTCTTGATTTTGAGCTTTTGTTAAAGCCTTTTCTTTTTCGGCTGTTTGTATATTTTCTGCTGTGCGTGAGAGATCGGAATGTTGCTTCGAACGTTGTTGCAATTCAGCTTTTACTGCATCAAAGCTTCGTTGTAGAGTATTTAACTTCTGCTGGCTGTCATCTAACTTACTACGCAACTGAGAATGTTCAGTAGATAACTTTTGATTTTCAGAAGTCATTTTGTGGACGGCTTCTATTTGCGCTCTTTCAACTTCTTCCTTGACAGAAAGGGTCTTTTTCAAGCGTTCTACTTCTTCCTGTGTCAATGACAACTGTTCCTTGTAAGTTTTCAATTGGTTGTCCGTAGCTTTTTCTTTAACTCTAAGTTTTTTAATAATGTTTGATTGTTGAAGGATTTCCTTGGCCAATTTTTCACCTTCCAGTCTAAGTTCTGCCACCATTTCTTGGCTTTCTAATAAAGCATCGTTTAAGTCACTTTTAGGAATTTTAGTTTCTAATTCCTTAATTTTCGTGCGTAAAGAATCACGTTCCCGTATGCAGTTTTGGAATTTCTTTTCGAGAGATGACACACGTTTGGTATACTCTTCAGATGATTGCAAACTATTCGTATTAACTAAAGCTTGAAGGTCATTGTTGCGTTCTTGTAATTCTGCGTTTTGCCTTTCCGATTGCAAGAGTCGCAATTCTCGAGCTTCTACTATGCTATTTAATTCTGAGATGTGCTTTAAAAGTTTTTCAATTTCATCTTCAGATTGTGAATCCATAGAAATTATCGAAATTTCAGATGGTTCCCGACAATGACCCTTTCGATTTATTGAAGAATTGTTGAAAGCCGTCGATGTTGTAGAATTGTTTGAAGTTCCAGTTTTTTTGTCATTTTTTAAAGGACTAGTGCGTGTTGTATTACTAGCCGTACTTGAAGCATCACCATTTGGATTAGAAATAATTTCGATATCAGAAGACGTTGCTGTTTCCATTTCATCATTAGAATTTGGTGGTGATGTGTCACTTTTACTACTCTGACATAATTTGGTTATAAAACGGGAATTTATGACACTGCCTTGACCGACAGGTAATTGCAGTTGTAAATCTTCAAAGCTTTGTGTAGAGTCAGAATCTAAAGTTTGAAGCTCATATGGCACTATATCCACTTTATTAGTAGCTGTGCTATCATCCATTGTCGTGTCTGTTTTATTATCTGAAAATAATAAAACTTATTAATGTGACAAGGTACACTTTATTGAGAAATCTTTTACTGTCCATGCTTTCAACCAAAGTTTTTGTATCAAAATTCGATGAATCAGCTAAATTCGTACTTTCTATTTCCTGAAGATTTTCTTCAATATCTAAGTCTGCATCACTCGATCGCCCAATAATAACAATACTGTCTGATGTTGCTGTTGCTGTAAAATGCTCAGACCCTGAAGTCAGCATATCACTTGTGGCCGTTATTAATTCCACCGATTCAGAAATGTCACTCGTTTCATCTGAGCATGGCGATATTTGGGGAGGAGATAAGACATCTATAGATTCCAATGTTGAGGCAACAGATGGTCTTTTGTCGAGCAAATTAGTTGATGTGGTCTCCATTCCAGATATTTTTGACAGAACTTCGATTTCTTTAGTTACTTCGTTGACTTTGGGTGCAGTAGTAACCATTTCTGTTCGTTCACAAGAATTTAAAAATGTTTCTGCAGACAAATCTGGTAAAGACGCAGACACATTTATCACTGATTCATCAATAGCTGTACATTTGGCATCATCGATACTTTCCGACCGATTAGCAGTTCCGGGAAGCCTTTTAATATTACTTTTCACTTCTATTAAATTTTCTTCTCCAATTCCAGCAGTTGTACTTGCTTCCAATGCATCTTCTTGTATGTCAAGCACTTTGTCGATTTTCTTTTGTGCTTCTTTTAAAGCAGTTTTTGCCAAACTGGCAAAATTTTTAGTATCAAACCAACTCATATTCCTTTAGTAACAAAACATAACTTCATTTCTATGATGAACTTGTGAAAATTCAAATAGACTTTTCCAAGTTTTCTTTATTTACGTACTAGACATTACATTTGCTTTGTTTTGCGTTTATTTTTGTTCTAATACACACAGTTGTATTAACAGAGAATTTTTGTAAATTTTCAAGAGAGACAAAATGAAAGTACTATAAAAAGCAAATGTGTCTAATTGTATAAAAATTAATTCTCTCAAAGTCCCCGTCCATACTGTGAAGCATATGCTGCAAAACTTTTGAGTTTGTTGTTGAGAAGGGGAAGAGGAGTGGAAGTATGTACACTGTTTCATGTACATGCAGTTTTTGTTGAATTTCTTATTTGCATCTTTTGACATGAGGTGTATTTGACGTTTCATTTTATTTCTTTTCGTTTGGTATACTGTTAACATCTATCATTATAATAGCTACCCTGTTTTATTGTTATTTTTTTGTGAAATATAATGATTTTGTGAAATATAAGATGGTCCCGACTGCATTTACTGTGGTATTACGGTTGATGATGCAGAACACACTTTCTTCGACTGCACCAGGTGGCATACTGAGAGAGGTGCAATGGCGCAGCGGGTTGGCGGGTTCGCTCCTGCCACCGTGATAGGGAGGATGCTCGATTGTGAGGACAATTGGGACGCTGTGGCGCAGTACGTGGGATACGTTCTGCGGAGGAAGAAGAGGGACCTCGATGCGCTGCTGCATAGCGGGGCCCCCTCTGACGGGGACCAGGAGATACGGGCCGGGGCTATGGCGCCGGCTGCGGACTTGGCGGACCCAGACGTGGATGAGTGAGAGTGGCCCTGATTGGGACGTGGCTCTGGGCCTTCCCGAAGTAATGCGGAAAGCGGTCCCGGGGAGGAATCTACCCAGAGGAGGAGGAGGGAATTTTTTAGTGGCAACACCACTCGACGCAGAAGACGACGGTCTCTGTAAGTGCGATGGCATTTTCAACCCTACCTCACACGCCAAAAAAAAAAAAAAAAAATGTTATTTTTTTGTGAAATATAATCAAAAATTTAAAAAAAAAATATAAAATTATATAAAAATTATTATATAATTTTTCTTCTTAGCGTCCATTTTGCTTCAAATTATACCTTGTGCTTCAAATGTCTGTTCAAAAAAAAATTTTCACACCTATCACAGGGTAGTTATTTTATATTTTCATTCGGTATTGAGAAATGTCAAAAAAAATTAAAAAAAGAAGATAGAAAGGAGGAATAAAAAATACTAAACATGAAGCAAAAGATTCATGTATGGATACTGCTGAAGTTTTAAAAGAAAATTCAAAAAACTTTTGCAGCATATGCTTCACAGTATGGACGGGGACAAATCAAACAGCATAAAGTGTGTGTTTATGTGGTTATTTTGTCAATAAAGTAGTCACAGCTCCAGTGGCGCAATTGGTTAGCGCACGGTACTTATAATCAGTAACTTGTGAGCAATGCCGGGGTTGTGAGTTCGAGCCTCACCTGGAGCATTACTGTTTTTTACTTTTTTTTAAATTGTTAAAATGTACGCGAACTTCATAATTAAAATTTTTAAATTTTAAATTGATACCTTACAGGCAATGAAAGTTACATACTAAGAAACAAACTAAATCAAATACAAAATTGTAAAATCATCCTGACAAACGTTAGCAGAACGGAACATGCTGTTTTCGAAGGCAGCTATACAGGGGTGTCATAGAATCCAGTCGGTTTTGCAAACCGATATTGGTTTTATTTGGTGTCATGAAAACGTGTCGGTTTTGTTATCTTCGAATGCAAATAAAACCGATATTCGAATCAGCTATTTTATGCTTTTGTTCCTTTGCTTACTACTTTTAATGCAATTTTTGTTTGTAAAAATACATATGCGAAACGAATTTATAGAAAATAAAAAATGCTGTTTTAAAATTAAATTTACTTACTTTCATCTTCAGCGTCTTCGTGTTTTGTCCATTGTGTGTGATTATCAGTAGAATTAAATTATTAGCTTTATATAAAAACAAACTAATTATTATATCTGAGCGCATATGGTCCAGTCAGCCGGCGCCTGTTATATATTTTGTTAATTTATTTACTATAAGATGGCGATGGCACGATGGATGGTAGTCTGCACGTTGACTACACAACCAAAAAACAGACCTGGGTCAACCCCAGTTTCAGACAAAAAAAATTTTTAAATAAAAATAAACATCTCGCATTTTTCTGATGTGCATTAGTGTGTGTCTTTGTGTGTTAGTTGTTGTCGGAAGGTTTCAGTGGCGAAGGCATAGTCACTGGTCACTGAACAATATCGACTTCAGCTGATAGCAATCCACAATCACATCAGAACGCCCTCCTTCGTCGGTATTGTGTAGCACCGGCGAAGTAAAATAATAATAAAAATAGCTACTAAACCGAAGCTTCAGCACTGCTACGAGTATAAAAACAAAAGAACGTGCGAAAGCAGAGCTGCAAAATAATTAATTAAGCTTCACCTCCTGTCGTTTCTCCTACTATCCCTTTCCTATAGTTCCCAGCACAATGCTTCGCATGTGTAGGAGCCATCTCCTGAGTGCTGGTCCTAGATAAAAAAAAAAAAAAAAAAAAAAAAAGATATATTATTATAAATAAATAAAATTCACTATTAAAGAAACGTCCAAAAGTCCGACGTACCGGACAAATGCATAATCCTTTATATTGTATTTTATTTAAGGCGAATCGTAATGAATACGCGATAGTTTTCAGCACGAAAAAAAAATAATCAAGAAAACTCCTTAAAATAAGCACTATACATTTTTTTATTAATTAAAAAAAAAATTTAATTAAAAAAAGTAATTTTAAAAATAAAAAATTTATTTGTAGTGGGAGCTCGATTTGCGCAACTACAATGCAAATCGTTCGATATCGATTGCTATAATCAGAGCTCAGAAAAAAAATAACAAAATTCGAGGCCTACTAATTTGCGAAAAAAAACTTTTTCACTTTAAATTTAAACTGATTCACTGTAAAATTATATTAATCTTATATATGTATATTAGGGTGGTTTTATCTCATAGGGTAAAAAAAAATGTCAGATTTTTTTTGGGGGCACCCCCCTAAAAAAGTTTCTTTCTGTCAGATTTTAGGATTGCCAAAGTTTGAGCACGATTGAAAGATGTTAACACGTGCCACTGGGTCCTCAAAGTTTTGAAAATCTCGATTTTTTGCCAGTTTAGCGACTTTGCCGACCCATATCTCTAGAACGGTTTAATATATTTGCCCGTGTCATACATCAAATTGAAGGCGATACTCTTTATAATATATTTATATGCAATAAAAAAATACGTAAGTAGTACTGAATTCGAGCTAATGAAGCCAATGTCCCTAAAAACGTGACTAGGTACCCCTTAGAGCGAAGATGGAACCTATTGTGAAAAACCCCATTTTCCTTTCTATATTATCAATTTTTGGAATAAAAACAATTATGTATGTATTTAAAAAATCAAGTATAATAAATGTCTTTTTCATTTTATTCTTATTTAAATTCATCAAGGGACTGACATAATGTGGTTTTGGAGCTATCTAGATATAGCTGACGGTATCTGCTGACTACTTGGAGAACGTATTGTTTTTGTTGCTCGTCCTTTGTAAGTAATTGGTTGTAATCTGTGATGAGCTTGACTCCTCGCTCTGCCATGTCGTTCACAACTTTCAAGTTGTTTACCATCCTTTGCCCCTCCTGGTAGGTGATGTTCTGCGCCAAGTTGCAGGATCTTTTTCCAGAAATTCGGTGTTAATGTTTAATCTCTTGAACAACAGGTAAGTCTCACTTGTAATTAGGACTGAGAGACCTTTTTCTAGGAATTTCGGCAGTTGTACTTTTTTTTTAGTTTGGGCCGCATATTTCTGGAGCACTTTTCATTTTCTTCTGATTGATTTGTTAAGATTTTTGTTGCCATTTGGCTTTTTACGGTGTTTTGCACTGTCGGGTCAAACAATGCCAGGGCAACAAGTTCAGGACTAAGATACCACAGGTGATTTATCATTTTGTTAATTCCTTTTTCTGATATTTTTTTGTCAATGCTTTCGTATTTCAATAGATTTTCAATGAGGTCTAGGTCTTGTTTTGGTGCTAAACACGCTCTGGGGGCGTTAAACCAGGCTTTACAGTAGACTCGAACGATGAAAACACAAAGTGCGTCTAGGTCCTCTTGTTCTTGGGAAGTCAGCTTAAACTGGTCACGGAAGGGTTGTATTTTCAGACAGTAAATAGCTTTTGCCATCCACCGGGCATGGTGTACTGGACCTGAAGCGCACATCTTTTTGTCAAGATGGCCAAGATATATCAATGCCAACTGTAACAGCTCTTTGTAGTCGTCTCTGGGCTGGCATTCCATTAGTTTTCTTTGCAGTTCTTCTTTGGTATTCTCTACTTCTTCTTTGGGCAGTAGTTTCAAAACATTCTCGCCTACATCGAACTTGGATTTATCAATCGCCGGCCATTCTTTTTGAAATCTCTTGAATATGTCTGGTTGAGGTTCCGATGTTCTTCTAAACTTGCGGTCAAAAACCCCTCTCAACAAGACTTCTAAAACGTGGTGTCGGCACGCTAGGTACAGGAGCTCTCGACCTAACACATGCTCCAGGAGATTGCACGCTCCATTGAGTCTCCCAGTATTTGATGCTGTTGTATCGAAGCCACGACCGAGCTGGCGAGACCCCATTCCTCTAGACATTCGTACACTGCTAGGGCTTGTTCCTCCCCTGAGCTACTGTCAGTTTCAGGAACGCCCAGGAGTTTTTCTTTAGTCCCATGTGATACCAGAACAGCAACCCGTTCTTTCTGCTCTGTTTTGAGGATATCTGGTAGTAGTTTTCCATCCCAGTGCACGCAAACAGTCTCGTTTTGGGGTATCTTAAGTCTGTCTTGAATTTTTTCCGTGCATTATTCACCGTTTATTCTCCGCTGTTCACGGATACTGCTTCTGGAGATCTTATATTCTTTGGGATCCTCTCCGAGAGCTTCTACTTTTTTTTTTTTTTATCTGGGACCAGCACACAATACCGACGAAGGAGGGCGTTCTGATGTGATTGTGGATTGCTATCAGCTGAAGTCGGTATTGTTCAGTGACCAGTGACTATGCGTTCGCCACTGAAACCTTCCGACAACAACTCACACACAAAGACACACTAATGCACATCAGAAAAATGCGAGATGTTTATTTTTATTTAAAAAATTTTTTTTTTTTTTGTCTGAAACTGGGGTTGAATCCAGGTCTGTTTTTTGGTTGTGTAGTCAACATGCAGACTGCCATCCATCGTGCCATAGCCACCCTCAGTTGCGTTTTATTGTGTAGAATATAAAAATGTTAAAAACAGTATGACCTTTAATTTGATGTATGACACAACCCGTTCCTGAGATACGGGTCGCCGAAATCGCCAAACTCCCAAAAAAGCGAGATTTTCAAAACTTTGAGGTCCCAGTGGCACGGGTTAACATCTTCCAATTGTGCTCAAACTTTGGCAATCTTAAAATCTAACAAAATGAAACATCTTAGGGGGTGCCCCCAAAAAAAAATCCGACATCGATTTTTTAAAACCACTCTAATGTATACGTATGTATTGTTTTCAAAAATAAATAAATGGCTGTTCAAAATATTAATTCTTAAACATTGGTCCCGAAGTTAGTATAGCTGGCCACTCCTGATATACGAGTATGGTTTTTTATTATAAAAAGTTTCAAGGTTCCCTCCACTTGCAAAATTACTACACAAAATAAAGTATCATCCTCAATTGTTTATTTTCAATATAACTATTAAATAAAAATAATATTTAAATTAATCAATGAAGGTGGTTAAACATAGAATTTAGGGAAAATATATTTCAGAATTTCTTTGCGTTATTAATATCAAGAGTTTAATGAGAAAAACAAAGTTCTACAAATATTTTGAATTGTAAATTGCTGAAAAACACTCGGTATTAAAAATTAAGAGGCATACTTCAGTGTCCAACCACACACATGCACCAAAACTATGCCCACAACCGTTGCACTGCAACATCACACACCGTCTTCTTCCTTCATGTGTTATTCCATTTGATTGCCAATCATAATCATTACCATCAAATGTTCTTCATATGTCGTTTTATCGTTAATAACGAATGAAAAGCGAATCGAATATTTGTTAACATTACTACTGTCTGATTGAGTGCCAACTAAAGTGGGTCGGTTGTTTGGCTGTTGCATAATTAACCTGAAATACAAAACAACACATCATGAAATAAAATTTCTTACAATCTAATACTATATTTCACTAAGCCTTCATTCAGCTATATATGTTACCTATAGTGGTCATCATTCTAATAACCGGTCTTTTATATTCTAAATTGATTTCGGTGTTGCATGTGGTTGTGGATCTGAGAGTCATTTTGGTTTTAAATTCTATTTAATATGATTTAATTTGTTGCAAAAGCCTTAACCATCCATGCTCCTTGCCTGCGGGAGCTGTTGGCTGTGGCAAACTACACCCAAGGAGTCCAACCTTCATATAAAGAAGCTAGATTTTCTTCATTTGTAGCTTCGCGTATAACAAATTCCACCTGCTCAGCTACAGAACTGCGGCGATTATGATCTGGATCTCGACCCTCTAGTTTCATGCGTATACGTTTCCATACTGAAACTGCATAAGCATTACGTTTCTGTTCACCTATTTCACCATTTATAACTGCAAAAAATAATAAAACAATTATATAATCTCTACTTCATATGGCGGATAGAATTACCTTCCCTATTTGTTGGATCATTTGGTGATGATATTTTCGAAGCATTTCGGTGGTGCTCACGTTCTGCATCAATTTTCCCGAAACGTGTTAATAATAACTTTATGTTTTCATTATTTTTCCTACATAACTCATTTAATTCATTAATTTTTTCTTGCATTTCCAGTAGTGATCGTGATTCAAACTCTTTTGCAAAAAGTTGCGTTTGTAACTCTTTTATATTTAGTTGTAGTAATTTTAACGATTGTTGTATATTCTTTAGATGTTGGCATATGTCCTCACCATCCAATTTTGTTAAGTGTTTGCATAATTTCGTTAACATTTTTAGTGATTGGCGTAAATCCAAGCGTAACGCCGAATCCAAAAGTGACTATAACATAAAAAGGGGAATAAATTTATATTTGATAAAAATAATTTTTTTTTTAATATTGTTACTTGTAGTTGTTGAGTATGTGTTAGCAAAATATTTTGCGAAGCATGATGATCTTTTTCTATGTCGCAAAGTTTCTTTTGTACGCTAAAAATCATTTCGTCTAATAAGCCTGAAACACTTTCAATCCAATATTGATCAATTTCATCCTCAGGATCTAAAAGTTGTACTAAACTACGTTCAATTATACTTATAGACGCCTCACTTTGCGCCAATTGCTGATGTACTTCTGCAAAAAGTTTTAGTAAATTCGAGAATGCCTGCTCTTCCCAACACATTTCAAATTGCATTAAAGTTGACGCATATTCTGACAGTGTTATGTTCAAATTCATAAAGAAGTTATAGCGCTGATTAGTAAAATTAATATTACTTTCAAATTGTTCCTGCGTTTGAGTTAAATCGTCATTGGACGTTAAAGATTTCACAAAAACTTTAAACGAGTTTCGCTGTAATTCTAAATCAGTGTGTATTTTTTCCATTGTTGTTTTCCATACGACTAAAACTTGAAACACTTCATGGAGTCTATTCACAAATGCATCTTTACTCGTAATAAAGTTCATCGTTTGGGAGTCTTTCAAGTATTGCTTATTCATCCAATAATAAGCGGTCACTAAAAGCTGATACTCCTCAAGCACCTTTGTATGATGTGAAACAGCAAAATCGTTACATAAAATTAACGATTCGTGCTGTAAAGCCATATAAAGATTGCCACATAACAAATCGGCGCTCGATACACCAATCTCATTAACTGTTTCCACTGGCGTCATGGTGCTTGTAATATTTTCATTTATATCCTGTACGATGGACGTTATTAACCCTTTGAAAAGTTTCGTTTGTAAACGAAATATGTTGCCGTCAATTGTGAGTTGTACTTCACGAATATCAAATATATTATTGATATCATGTTTCTGAAATGAATCAACACTGCGCTTAAGATGTTCGAATAAAGTTACCTTTAAATTAGTGGCTAGCTCTTGCATAAGATTTATGATATTTCCATTCCAAGAAGGATTTAGTATCCTCTCTTGTAACGATTTTATGGAAATTTTTATTTGTTCAATCGCTGCATCTATATTATTTAATATTCCACATAATTGTGAATTTTTTTCCAATGCGGCTAAATCTTTTTCACTTTCAAAATTCTTTAGTACAGTTGTTAGTTCTATATTATCATCCATCACGAAGACACTAAATAGCTTGCTAATCGAGGACTCCATGGTTTGTCTTAAGCTGCATATACATTCCCAGACTGTTATCAAATAATTCAGAATTTGATTGTCGGGAAGAGACAAGTTACAGGTGTTATATATTGAGTCCATAAAGCTTTTTACAATTTGCAGAAAACTCAATTGCTTATTTGGCAGAAAATAATCTTGATTTTCTATGAGAGTCTGCTCATGAAGTCTGAAGGTTTGTGAAGCTTGCATTATATGTCGCTGCATACAAATAATAAGAATTTGGCTATTATGTGAGGGATTTAGAGCAATAAAACCATTGATAGAATTCAAAGTAGTTGATTTATCAATAATCTGAAATGGAGAATGTTAGTTTAATCTCTATATATAAAAATACAAGTCCTGACTCATTCATTGGGTGACTCATCAATGCACAGCCCAAACACCAAGAGCTAGAGGCTTGAAATTCGATACGCGTATACCTCTTTCGATGAATAGAAGCAAAATGCAAAAAGCAAATAAATGCTGTTGAAAAATAATCGGGCACGTGTTTGACACTTTTTTGTTTGTACAGTTAGCGGCTAAAAATGGTCAAAAAGTGAACATTGGTACTTTGTTCTTTTTTTTTTCTTGGACCGGCACTCAGCGGATGATCCATATACATACGCAGCATTGTGCCGGAACTAGGAAATAAGGTTTTGGGAGTAAGGATAGAGGGAGTAGCGTTTATTGACATTTGATTTAAATTTTCCCACGTCAAAAGTGACAGTAAAGACCTCTCCGTGTGGTATATTCCACATACGTGCTGTTCGGCCAAAAAACGAATTTTATCTGTATGCGTAGTGCGGTTCGCCGTCAAGTCGACCACAAATGGATGCGCTCTTAGTGATGAACGCGTCATGCGCGTGAATATCCGGGTTTTGTGAACGACTTCCCTGATTTCATCAGAACACATCGCATTATAGTAGCGATAGAACAATGAAACGCACCCCACGTTGCGACGATGCACAAGAGAGTCAATAGAGTTGGCTACCCTACTGTCTCCTATGAGTTTCTTCGCTATCTCCTGTACACGGTCGAGTAACTTCAAAATAGTCTTTGAAGCACCGGCCCATACATAAGATTTCCCATACATAAGTATTCCATTTTTGGTCGGATGTAGTCGATATAAATAGTGAGGAGATCAGATGGGGTGAAGTATGTCTTACACCGTCTTGAAGAACCGAGGCACTTGAATGCTTCCTTTGAGACCTGAAAAATGTGCTCAGTCCATCGAACATCCCACTGAATTTTCATGTCAAGAACAACAAGAGCGCACAACATTTACCTCATATATAATAATAAATCACATGAATGTTGTGCAAAGCTTTTCAGTAACATAATCGTCATTCAACAGCTTGTTTCTAAAACAAATAAATGTAATATTTTTGAAATTCTTCTCAAAAAACTGTTCCATTTGTTACCCATATCATGGGGGCGCATAAAAATACTTCGTCCGCCATTTTTAGGTGTCTCGTGAATACATTGTCATCCAAACCAAACTAAAATTTCAGCTTAATTTTGGTTGGGATTAACTGATTGAACGTAGTTGCAAAACTGACCACACATAGACTTTTACAGACCAGAGCAATCAAGCGATTTGAAATTGTGCATTTGTTAGAGTTTCACAAAAGTCAATAATTTTTTTAATTGAAAACTACATATCTTTTAGAGTCTCATGAATATTACACTTCAAAAGCAGCTTATATTCTTCTCTAACTTACCGCTTGATTCTTATGTTCTCGCAGAATTTGTTCAGCTTCAGCCACGTTATTTTCTAAATCCACTAAAATTATTTTCATGGATTCAAAATATTGTTTGCAGTGTTCAATGTTTCCATTAAATTCCGCTTCAAAATCAAAATCAAGATTTTCTCCAGCTAATAATAGTTTTTTAAAATTCCTTCTGTATTTCATTAAGCGATAATTTTGGAATTGTGAACGTGGAAGAAATTGCATTACTCGACAATAAAACGTCAACAGACCTTGACATTCTATAGCCGAACGTTGAATTTGTATAAAAGCATTTTTCATATCATGACTATTAAAATTTGCCTGGATGTAGGCATTTTTCCAGTTACTGTCGACCAGCAGATCCTTAATAACATCGAATTCACCTTCATTAGAATCTATAAGATCACCGTCGTTAGGTTTTACTTGGATTTGATTTATAGTTTCCACATTTGAAATAACATTAAAATAATTCAGAACCAAAGTGTCCAGTTCGCTAACATTTTTTTGCAGCATTGATTTCGCTTTGTTAAAATTTTCTAAATCGCGCTTATAGACAACATAGCGCTGAATAAAAGCATGGCTGCCTTGGGCAGTACCAAGGGCTTCTAATTCTCGGACCATAGCTTGTTGTTTGCTGAAATTATCACGCTCCTGTTCTAATTCCAAGATTGTTTTGTGACTCTCTAGCATTTTTTGTATATGTTGATGCACATCATTTATTTCCGAATCGAAATCGTTCCTGAAAAAATAAACGAAATTCGATAAAAATTATTTCATAAGCTGAGTACGTGAACTCTCTATAAACCCACTTATATTTAATCCAAGTCGGCTTTATTTCGGCAATTTTTAAAACCATAGTTTGTCTCGATAAATCCGCCTCCTGTTTTCTGTTTTTCTGCAGGTTCTTAGGACTTGTATTTTGATTTGATTTAACCTTCAATGAAGCTATTATGTTTGCTGCATTATGCGCTGATGTCCTTCTCGAAACAGTTGTAGTTCCATCATCACTCACTGTCCAATCTACTAAGGGATCATATACGAAAGCTTCCAATAATGTTAATAATGTTTCTCGCTCTTTGCGCAATATTTTTAAAACATGGCTGCATGCTATACGAAAGGCTCCCTGGAATGAAACATAGAATAAGATTAGACGCAAAGCAAAGCATATACATTCGAAATTCAAGAAATCAGAGGAAACGTTCAAGTAATCGATTGTTTATACAGGGTGCGGCAAAATGAACGGAGGTGTTTGGATTCCTTATAACTTTTTGACTCAGCGTGCATATCGTGGTTGCAAATTTTCGACACCAAGGGCAGTAAGGAAAGTTTCTGGTGCTGGCAGAAGACGAATGGTGCACACTACTAAAAATGTTCTTGTCTTTCGTTGCCCTTAAAAGCAATCGAACTTCATACACGGATGACAATATTTAACGGGTACAGGAGAGTATTCGAGAAGATGGAGAAAGATCAACCAGGAGACGTTCGATTGGCTTCCGCGTTCACCGTTCACCAACAACATAACACCTGAAGTTTTGCGAAAGGTTATGAAAAGTATTTTGGAAAGAGCACGAATATGCGAGATATGACTTTTCACAATTAAATTAAAAATATTCTCCATTAATATGTCATTAATATAATGTCTTCAATAAGAACTTATAATGAACTCAAACCCCTTCGTCCATTTTGGACCACCGTGTATTAGCAAGAGTTTGACTGAAAGCACAATGCAATGCATATGTAGAGGTCATCTCCTGAGTGCTGTTCCAACATAAAAAAGCATTGCGAAATAAATCTAAAGAATTAAATTGTTCATAATTCCCAGCTCAAATTACAGAACGTCGGCGCGCAAGATGTATAGAACAATGAATATAAAGCGAAGTAAATGAATACTTTATTTATATTTTATTTTTGCAGAAAACATAGCACAATAAGATAATTCAAATATTAGATCATAGAGCCGAAGAAATTTAAATTATATATGAAGATGCCATTCAAAATAAAGGGTGGTCCAACCATAATTTACGATGTTAATTATGACTTACACCTTAACGTAAATTTTTTTTCGTCAACTTAGGCCCAAATTCACAGTCATTAGTTAATTATTAGTAAACTAAAATGAAAACTATTGTTTAACTAACATTCTCAGTATAACTAAAGAATGGGAAACCTAACAATCTTTTAATTATCAATATTGGCAGCACTGCTATAGCATATGGTTTTTGTTTACGTTTGTTGTATTATTTCTTAAAAATGGACCAGACAAGCGCGCAAAATACTGATAGTATTATATATAAGTATATATTATATTCTGGTAGATGATATCAAAACAAAAATACTAACTGTTAGAATTTGTTAACCAATGACATTTGGCGGTTTAACTAATAGTAAACAAAAAGCTGTGAATCAAATATTATTGTTTAAACTATTGCTATTAGCTGACTAATGACTGTGAATTTGGGCATTAATTTGACATTTCTTTGTTTCAGTGTTTGACAAATTTAACCATGGCGAGGTACACAACTGAACAGCGCGTTAAGATTGTTTGAAGACTTTTACGAAATCAAAATGCATTTTGACCACGTCGTGATTTTTTTGGTCATCACAATACAACAATACAAAATACGTCCACAATCGGGAGAAGTACTCTTTCGAAAATAAGGTTGGCCAAGCAGTTACCGTGAATGTTACCGTAACTTCTTGTGGACAGAAATTGAGGCTATGGACCTGGACGATTTATGGTTCCTACAGGATGGTGCCATTTGTTACACACCCAACGAAACAATGGCTCTTTTCTGCGAAAAATTCAATGACAGTGTTATCTCACGTCGTGGCGATGTTAATTGGCTGTCACGATTATGTGAAATGACACGGTTGGACTTCTTTGGGGATATTTAAAAGCAAAAGTGTACGTCAATAAGCCAAGAACAATTCAAGAGCTCAAGGATGAGATAATTCAGCATTGATAATGGCATTGCTCCTCAATTATGTTTCAGAGTCATTGAAAATATGGACCATCGGATAGATTTATGGCACCGAAGCCGTGGCGACCATTTGGCCGATAATTGTCATAGATCCTTCTATCATAACAAAAAAAATATTAAGATAATCGTGCGTTTTGTTTGGACCGTCCTTTAATTTCAAATTACCGACGCGACAAAATTTTTTTTTTCACTTAGGGGTATATAAAATTGCTTAAAACATATTCTTAAAGACACTAAATATACATAAAAAATTCATAAAAATTGGTCAAGCCGTTTCGGAGGAGTTTTGTTACAAACACTGTGACACTAGAATTTTATATAGATATAGATTGCCAATTTCTAACGTTTCAGTTTGTGATTTTTTTTTTACTGTATTTTCAATATTTTAAAGTTCAAAATTTTGCACAAAAATTAAATACAATTTTGTTTTTCTAATAAATATGTATATTATATTTTTCTTCGATTTATTAAAACTTTTATTGATTATTAACAATTAATGATATTTAAATTTTTCTCGAGATATTATGGCCCCTGTGCATGAATCCTCATTAGACACACTTTCCAATGCACAGAAATATATTATGGGAGGTACAAATATATGCTGTACCCCAAATAACATTTTCGTGATTGTTTTTTTTTTGCAAATAAACACAAATGAGTCTTCTCAGATCACTTTTGATGATTAAAAACTGATCTATCACTTGAGCTATTGAAAAAGGATTCACTTGCAATTCATCAATATGATCAAATAATGATTTTTTGAAAATACAACAAAATGTTAATTATATTATTAATTGACCTTTTTTATTATATTTTTTGATATATATTTATTAAGCCTGAGGTCTTTTTTTTTTTTTTTTTTTTTATCTTATTTTGTTTTTTATTATTCGATATTTCGTTAACAGCTTGTTAACAGCTTGTTAACAGCTTGTTAACATCATCAGGAATAATAATAATAAAAATAAAAAAAAAAATAATATCCTGATGATGTGAACAAGCTGTTAACGAAATATCGAATAATAAAAAACAAAATAAGATATAAAAAAAAAAAAAGACCTCAGGCTTAATAAATATATATCAAAAAAAAAAAATATACAACAAAATGTTCAGAAACAATTTTTAAATCACATTTTGCTCAGCCGGACGACCAAGAACTTCTTGCTATGCTGTTGATTATAAAGGGTGGTTAAATTTCAAGGGCCGATGTTGATTTTGAATAAAACACAAACTATTTAGGAAATTATTGTTATTTTATTTTATTATGATATATTGGTATTACTCAATTATGTATGGAACAAAATATCGGCCAAATGGGCGCCGCGACCACGGCAACAGTGGATGATCAATTTTCGAAGAAAATCATCTTCAGTGATGAGGCACATTTTCACCTCAGTGGATTCGTCAATAAACAGAATTGCCGCATTTGGGCGAATGAGAATCCAAGAGTGATTGTAGAAAAACCAATGCACCCACAAAGAGTGACTGTTTGGTGCGGTTTATGGGCTGGCGGCATCATCGGGCCGTATTTTTTCCAAAATGAGGCCGGTCAGGCAGTTACTGTGAATGGTATTCGCTATCGTGAGATGATAACGAACTTTTTATGGCCCGAATTGGAAGATATGGATGTGGACGATATGTGGTTTCAGCAGGACGGTGCCACTTGCCACACAGCTAACGAAACAATGGCTCTTTTGCGCAACAAATTCAATGGCCGTGTTATCTCACGTAATGGCGATGTCAATTGGCCGCCAAGATCATGTGATTTGACACCGTTGGACTTTTTTCTTTGGGGTTATTTGAAAGAAAAGGTGTACGTCGATAAGCCAGCAACAATTCAAGAGCTAAAGGATGAGATAATTCGGCACATTAACGGCATAGAACCTCCATTATGCCTCAGGGTCATCGAAAATTTGGACCATCGGATGGAGGTGTGCCGCCGTGGTCGCGGCGCCCATTTGGCCGATATTTTGTTCCATACATAATTGAGTAATACCAATATATCATATTAAAATAAAATTACAATAATTTCCTAAATAGTTTGTGTTTTATTCAAAATCAACATCGGCCCTTGAAATTTAACCACCCTTTAAATACTCATAAAATCGTTTCATAAATAATTCTTTTTTCAGATGATTCATTCATTCGTAGAGTACCATTTTCTCACAACTAGAAAGATCAAAAAATGGGCTCATATGTGGTTATTCTGATGGTGATGTAGATACAAAATGCCAGCTGGGACAATTTACAAACGGAGTGATAAAGTTACATCTCCCCATATCTACATATACATATGTATGTCGAAGGGTATAAAAATGTGTGTACTTTTTATTGAAATATTTACGTTATATGAGTGAATACTCGTAGAAACAAAAACAAACAAAACAAAATAAAAGTTGTCTAATATACAAAAGGACAAAGGCCGTGAAAAAGTTAGTTTGTTTGATTTACAACACAGTAGTATCCTGGTTTAACGAACTTCGTATTAATTTATCTTTTCTGTTTCATTACTAAACATAGTTTTGCAGAAAAACTTTTACAGTGTTGCCAAGCTGTAACGAACAAAATAATGAGAATGAAAAAAATTCTGCCAGAGTTTTTAAATTACTCTTCGATAAACTTAAATACACCATTTCATATTTTTTTTTTACTTCCCGCTATATAGGAAGTTACTGATTCTACAAGAATTTTCGTAAATCGAGTTGTCATTATATTTCTATATTTTGTGGGTCCCGGGAGTCGTTCTGAATATGTTCGGGGTGTATGTGTATGTGCGTATGCTTGGAAACATCGCATAACTTAAGAACGGATAAAGCGATCGGAACGAACTGAGCCGTATTCGGTTATTGAGCTCACTTAGATGTCGTGAGATAATTAACCAATTTTTAAACTACTAAGCCGATCAAGTTCAAAAAAAGCTAATCAGCTCTTAAAATTACGAACAAATGTCGATGGTCACAAATTAGGCAAAAATCGGGTGATTCGTTCGTCGATATTGTTGATGAAATTTTTCAAAGTCTTTGTTAATACGAGTTTAGGCATTCACCGATTTTTATAGACCTAAAAAATGTATTGGATGCCGCAAATTTGACAAAAATCTGTAGAATGGCCTGCAAACTCAACGGATTGCAACTTTTTTTTACCAAATTTATTAGCGAAAATTTTATTTCAGAGAGTGCAGTTTAAAAGAGACTTTGAAGCATCTGCAGCATATAAAACAGTTTTTAAGTTAACGAACAAGTTGGACAATTAATAGCATCGTTAAAACGAAATACTACTGTACATATCGTTACCTTAATATTAAAAGGCCCTAAGTCATTTTTTATTCAAATCGATTTTTTTTGGCATATTTCGACATATCTGGATGGCCAAAAGTTACGCCTGCGTGTAAAAATTTAATAACTTTTTTGTTTATTATTATTTTTTTTTTGTTTTTTTTCGATTTTATTCATCGAACCCTGTTACACCATCATGCAAAATTTAACGAACGAATTTTACTTTTCCAATGGGCATATCGAAATTATTTTAACACCAGAAATGCACCTAAGCAAACCTCAATTAATCGTTTAATCGGTTCCGGCAACAAAATGCAGTGTCAGACTTGCCACGATCAGGAAGACAGAGAATAGTACAGACCTAAGTGAACATTGATCGTGTACGGGACAGTGTTGAAGAATATGCAGAAACTTCAACGGGAAGACGTTCTGGACATACTCAGTTGTCCTAGAACATCTCTTCGACGCATTTTATCACGTCATTTGCACATGCATCCATAGAAGGTCCAATTGGCCCAACAACTTTTACCAGTTGACTACCATCAAAGACGAATTTGGGCACCACAATTATCTCAAGAAATTCAGAATTCAATTTGCCAGCACTTTCACCAGACTTAACTGCCCCTGATTATTTTCTATGGGATTATCTCAAAGAACGAGTGTATGTTAACAAACCCCAAACTATAGAGCAGCTAAAGCACAACATTGAAGATCAGGGCAATAGAGCCTGAAACTTTGCGTGCAGTTATGCAAAACGCGTGTTCAAGAGCGCAATTGTGCATCGATGAAAATGGTGGTCATATCTCTGATATTATTTTTCATAATTAAAATTTATCGTATAAAGCTAATATTATATTTAAAAAAAAAATTGAAAATAATAAACATAAGGTATAATACTCTAATAAAGTTTCGATGAAAAAAATTGCTTTGCTCCGACTGACCATTGCGGAGAGAATTTAATAAAAACTGTCTTAAAGAAATATTCGCGACTTAAAACTTAATGTTTTATTCATGTTTGTCCTTCTTCTCTACAGTAAGAAATATATTAGTTAGGGCCTTTCTATATTAAAGTAACGATATGTAGTTATGTATGTACGGGTATGCATTTTGGCAGAATAACAAAAATCTAATATAAACTACAAGTTCCGTAAAATAACATGTATTTCTAACAGATAATAATAACTCATTTGTACTCGCTTTTACAAAAGTTTATCTACAGGTAGAATTTTTCCATTTATTTACAAAAAAAACTTTCCTGACGATGCTATACATTTAAGTAGCGAAATATTGGGAATCCTATTAATATTATAAATGTGAATGTTTGTATGTTTAGTAATTTGGATGTTTGTCCACTATACCACTAAAATATTGGGTACTTTTCAAGAGGTAAAATGTATCAAAGATCGTGATAATGGTTTAAAAACGATATTATGAATGTCAGCCATCTCGCGTCAATTTTACTAGAGGTTGAGGAACTATTTGGTTTGTCATTTAGTAAGACACAACACCTAGCGCGGAAAACTACATAATTGGGTGTGGGTGTGGTGGTAGCGGAGCGCACCAGGTTAATCTAGTAAATATATAAAAATAAAAAAGAGAAACCTTAAATCATTAGGAAACAAATAAGTAAGTTATTCCCCCTGTTCTGTAAATCGAGTCGATTTAAAAACGAGTGATTTCTCAAAACCGAATAAATGCTGATTGGGTGTTCTAAAAATCACACGCTTTCGAATAAGATTATTTAAACGTCAATAAAGCTACTGAAAATTTGTTCAAAATAATGTTTCTTCTTATTTAAAAGTGATTTTTTAATGAAATATCTAATGAATTTAATGCAAATGTGCTTTTATCCATCCATCTACTTTATGTACATACTTTAACAAGTACATGGAGAAATATTGGAGTGTTTTTTTAAATTGATTATTTTGTGTTAAAATCTATTACAGAGAATATAATTTGACTTAATTTAATAAAAGAAAGACTTCCAGTAAAAATTGGTAATTGTTCCATCAGTTATTTATTATTATGATAGTAAAGGGTGGTTAAATTTCAAGGGCCGATGTTGATTTTGAATAAAACACAAACTATTTAGGAAATTATTGTAATTTTATTTTATTATGATATATTGGTATTACTCAATTATGTATGGAACAAAATATCGGCCAAATGGGCGCCGCGACCACGGCAACAGTGGATGATCAATTTTCGAAGAAAATCATCTTCAGTGATGAGGCACATTTTCACCTCAGTGGATTCGTCAATAAACAGAATTTCCGCATTTGGGCGAATGAGAATCCAAGAGTGATTGTCGAAAAACCAATCCACCCACAAAGAGTGACTGTTTGGTGCGGTTTATGGGCTGGCGGCATCATCGGGCCGTATTTTTTCCAAAATGAGGCCGGTCAGGCAGTTACTGTGAATGGTGTTCGCTATCGTGAGATGATAACGAACTTTTTATGGCCCGAATTGGAAGATATGGATGTGGACGATATGTGGTTTCAGCAGGACGGTGCCACTTGCCACACAGCTAACGAAACAATGGCTCTTTTGCGCAACAAATTCAATGGCCGTGTTATCTCACGTAATGGCGATGTCAATTGGCCGCCAAGATCATGTGATTTGACACCGTTGGACTTTTTTCTTTGGGGTTATTTGAAAGAAAAGGTGTACGTCGATAAGCCAGCAACAATTCAAGAGCTAAAGGATGAGATAATTCGGCACATTAACGGCATAGAACCTCCATTATGCCTCAGGGTCATCGAAAATTTGGACCATCGGATGGAGGTGTGCCGCCGTGGTCGCGGCGCCCATTTGGCCGATATTTTGTTCCATACATAATTGAGTAATACCAATATATCATAATAAAATAAAATTACAATAATTTCCTAAATAGTTTGTGTTTTATTCAAAATCAACATCGGCCCTTGAAATTTAACCACCCTTTACATTCGATTTAATTTCGACTGGACTTATGCGTATTCGGTTTACAGATCACCTAAGTATGTCTATTCGTTTTAAAAACGAAAAATTTTTGCGGATTCGGTTTACGTTCTGTACCCGATTAATTTCACTTATTTTTTTTTATGAACAAAATGAATTTTAAAGTTTTGTTAATTTTACTGTGGAATTAAAAAAAAATATTAATTCGATTATCTTTTAATATGCAAAAGAATATTTAAAAGTTTTTTATATGTTTGTTTGGTAGTAAAAAAATTTGCAACACAACTAAATTTTTTGATTGCTAATCACTACCAATAAATTGGTAAAGAAATAGAGAAAAATAAATTTTTTGCAATTTTATTGAGTCCTGATTTCAATCAAAATTTTTTGCACTCACCCATATATGATACTGGTATCTTTCGAGAAAATAGTCAGAAATGACACCCAGGACCTCAAAACGTTGAAATATAATGAAAACTCGATGTTCTAAAAATTGGCGTAAAATCGGCAACTTCTTGTAGAGGGAAGTTAAAAAAAAGTTATCTTACAATGTGTCAGGGGATATCTCCTACATATGCAATGCATTGCACTGGAACTAGAAAAAGAGAGAGATAGTGTAGAGAATAGATAGATGGTGAAAGTGGTAGGAAGATGGAGCTTAATTATTGCACAACTCTGCAGTTGCGTGTTAATTATGAACAAAGTTGCGGTGTCTTCTGAGGTTAATTTTGACGCATTCATTTTAAACTACGGCGAGCCGTTTTGTTTATTATTTTTCTTCGCCGATGTTTTTTGGCATTGCTAAAGTACAGACGAAAGAGGGTGCTGTAGCTTAGAAAAAGCAAAAAACAATTTTGACTTGATCGGGCCGGGAATCGAACCCGGGTTTTTATGGTTGCAGAGCCAACACGCTAACTAATCAGAGCTAAAAGCCTGATTTTAAGTTTTGCATATGTGGATAGGGTCATATTTTTTCACAACACAAGAATACGAAAAACACAAAATGACCTTAGGTTAGGTTAGGTCGGCAGGTTGCTGTATGTAAAGGTAAAGAAAGGTCCCAGCCCACTGGGGTCCAATTTATTATGGCCCCATTCTGATACCTGTTGTGAAAAAACTTTCACGTGGTGTAGTGATACAGACCACAGTCTCTGCTAGGAATCGAACGTAGAACCCCTAACTGATAAACTAAAAACTACTCACTATACTACCGGGTACCCTCAAAATGATGTTACTATAAATTCAATATGGCGAACAAAAATTTCTTGGATAATTTCTCGCGGGCAATATATAGTATGTATACTCGTATTCAGACACAAACTGGATCATATTCTTATAAATAAAAGCATATTTTTAAAACTTTTTTTGATATGTGTTTTTTTTACCGTATGTAAACTTTTCTAAGATTGTGTAAAGTATACAAAAATATCATACCAGTTATCATAAAATCTAAATGCCACAAAGTAAAAATAATAACAAGGAAATATAGTTAATATGTTAATCATAGTTAATCTTCAATCAGCTTAACGCGCATGAGGTGGTATATTTTTATATTTACATATGTATATACATATTGATATTTCATACATACATGAAATATAAAATTGAATAAAAATATGCAAAATATGTAAATATTTAAATCAATAATTTAAAAAACAACAACAACAACAACAGCAATATACACAAATAGAAAACAAGCGATAAAAACCAAATTACAAACAGTGTAGAATGGAGTTAAAAATATATGATTTGACTACACCATCAATAACAATAATAACAAATTCTTCAGAGGGTAATAATGTTACACATTTATATTGGGAGACGTATTTATGGGCTTTTATTAATATTGTTTTATTAATTTGCATTTTGGGTGGCAATGCTCTTACAATTATAGCGGTGCGTACATGTCGCCGCTTACGAAGCTTAATATCGAATATGTTTATTTGTTCTTTGGCCATTTCGGATTTTATTGTCGGTTTAAGTTTGCCCTACCATTTGGTGTTTTACTTGGGTTCTAATTGGGGACATAAATACGACTTGTGTTTGATACGGTTCTATTTGGTTATATTTGCATGCAGTGTGTCGATTTCTACATTGATAGCAATATCGATCGATCGTTATATTGCTATCGTTTACCCACTACATTATCGAAGGTGAGTAAGATGCTTTTAAATCTTATCGGAATAACAATTAACTTTAATATGTCTTAATTCGTACATGCAGTGCGGGTCACTTAAAACTTAAAAAATTAAATGGAAAATATCTGCTGAGCAAAAAATTACACAACAAGTGATGATAAATTTATTCACTTTAGAGAACAATTTCTCTCTATTAATGATGAGAATTAAAAAAGTTTTACAGTTTCAGTTTAAGCTTTTGATAAGAAAGCTTTCAGAAAGCCTTCAAGAAAGGTTTCAGAAAAAATTTCAAGTAGTTAGTATTCATGCACTTATTTGGCACAAAACATTTGTAATATTTTCTATATGCTTTTGAACTACTTAAAATGGTGTTTCAAATTCATAATACTACTTTTGAATTCCATTTCATCTGTAAGTACGAATGAAATATATTAGTATTTTTCTTAATACTTTTTTTATTATTTTAACAATCTATTTTTTTAAGCTTTAAGGTTTTTTCTCTTTTTATTTATTATTTTTATATTTATTTTCGATATTTCGTTAACCTTCGGTTAACATCTTCAGGAACTTTTTTTTTTTTTTTTTTTTTTTTTTAATAAATAAATATATTTTTATAATATAATAAAAATTTTTATAAAAATAAAATAAAATAAAATAAAAATTTTTATAAAATAATAATTTATAATAAATAAATAATAATAAATAAAAAGAGAAAAAACCTTAAAGCTTAAAAAAATAGATTGTTAAAATATATTAGTATTTTGTAATAACATCTGCATACTTCACCACTTGAATAATAACAAATTTATCAACTTTCCGCTACACAAAATTTCTCATTTTAGCCCAATTTTCGAAAAACGAGTTGTCATTATATTTCAAGCTCTTGTGAGTCGTTCTGACTATTTTCGCGATGATATCAGGATAGATGTACATATGTATGTATGTATTTGGGGGTATATGAGTGTATGTCAACATCTCATGACTTAAGAACGTATCAGCCGATCGGTACGAAATGTGCCGCATTCGAAAGTTATCGAGCTCACTTAGATGTAGTGAGATAATTAGCCGATTCTGTTCGGTAGGTTTCTGAAAATTTCAAAACATTTTGTTTTGCAAATAAATTTTAAATTACTAGGCTGATCAAGATCAAAATCTAATCAGCTCTTAACCTCAGAAAGAGGCGTCGATTGCTGGCAATTAGACTAAAATAGGGCGATTCGTTCGGAGATTACGTTGACAAAAAATTTTGACACATTTTTTTTCTAATAACTCCAAAAGATCTCGTCAAATCGATTTAGATCTTGACGGATTTTTATAGATTTTAAAAAGTTATCGGAAGTCGCTAATTTTACAAAAACCTGTAGAGGTTCGAAAGAAATCGATGTCGAAAATTTGCGAAAACATTTCTTTAATTGTCTTTTTATCGTAACACCTACACATACATACGATGAATACGCATGGTGCTGGAACTAGGAATTTAGTTTATGGGAGAGGAATAGAGGAAGTTGTGATTATGGACACTTGATTTGAACCTTCCCACATCAAAAGTGACAGGAAAGACCTCTGCAGGGAGTTTATTCCACATACGCGCTGTACGATTCGCTGCTAAATCGACCACAAATGAATGAATGGGTCTTTAATGATGACGGCGTTATGCGCAGGAATGAGCGGGTTTCGGCAACAATTTCCCTCATTACATTAGACCAAATCCCATTATAGTACTGATAGAACAATGATAGAACCCATTTTTATACGCAGTACGCATAATTTTTTTCAACTTATAAACTGTGTCGAATGCTGCAAATGAGCTTTGAATGGGTTAAACGTAGTGAAAAGTTTTAGAAATGCCCTGCAAAGTCAACCGATTCCCATATTTTTTAAATTTAAAAATCAGTAAAAATTATTTTGATTGCCGTAAAAAAGGCGAACTTTTTAAAACTTAAAATTTTTGATTATTTGTGGGTATAGTCGGCAGAAAGTTCAATTCAATAATTTTAAAAATTACAAAAAAAAAAGCGAACAAGGTACATATAAGTTTTATAATATAAAGCGGTTGTGTCGAAAAAGCCCAAAGGCGGAATATTTCGCCAATAAATACAAAAACATTTCAAATTTTCTTTTTGTTTTGAATGTAACTAACTCAGCTATCGATATCGTGTGACATCGTTAGCCAGGCAGTTAATTAATTTTTGTTCTCATTCCTAACACTGGTAAAAGTGATTTTCCATTTTTTAAACTTTTTGAAAAACAAGAAAAAGGTAAATAAATATTGTTGTTGCTATTTGTACTAGAAATATGAACTGAAAAATTATGTTTTATTTATTTATGTTTGTCGTATGATTACGCCAGCCTACATTTCGTTCGTGCTAATGCCACGACCACCTTAACCATACAACAAACGTAAATACGTAAAAAGTTTAATTTTCAATCGCGTTAAATAAATAAAAATAAATTATGTTTTAAAAATGCAAAATGTAAAGTTTTTCCTTTATTCAAACCTTTCAAGGTATATGACACGTCGAGTTGCTATATTTATAATAGCTATTACTTGGTCTGTTGGAGCAATTGTTGCAGTAGTGCCCATGTTTTGGAATAATTGGAATACTGCCTTCCAATGTGAATTCGATGAAGTTTTGCCTCCCTGGTACATGGCAGGTATTATAACGCCAGCATTTGCAATTATATGGATATTAATGTTTTTTATGTACTGGCGAATAATGAAAGCAGCATATAAACAGGCAAATCAATTAAAACTCACACGGGGAAAAAGAAAATCAAATATTATTGAAGCAGATTGGAGATCAATACAGGTTATTTATTATTTTGATTTCGTTTACAAATGAAAATAAAATCAATGGCGTTTTCTTTATTTCTAGGTAGTTATATTCATTATGGGATGTTTTTCCATATGCTGGCTTCCTTATTTTACAGTAGCATGTGCTCAAATATTTAAAATTTATAAAATGAACTCTCTGGTCTATAAAGCGGCATTTTCTTTGGCTTTGACAAATTCAGCTCTCAATCCTATTATATATGCTTGGAAAAATTCAAATTTTCGTAAAGCTTTTATACTTTTATTACATTGCAAAACTCCGAATTGTTATCAAATATCACCAGGGCTAAGCAAAGATTCACCAGTATCACAAAAACGTATACCGAACAATGGCTTGCGAGTAGCAAACGAGAGATATTCTCTATCAAGTGATAATATACGAACAGACTATTTGCTGGAAAATAATGTGATTAGTGGACCTGATGTTGAAGTAGATGCGTCTAGTAACACCACTCTAAAGATTAAATCACAAAGTTTGCCCAGAAATTTCATGATTTCGATATCAACAGCTTTGAACCGTTTATAGATGCATTAGAGAGGTCAAGTGTGTGTGTGTAGTAACAATTTTTGATTATTTTTTAATAAAAAATGTGAGTACAAAAATATATTTTTGTTTGTTTGTCTATACATGTGTATGTGTGTGTATCGGGAGACTGTATACATATGTATGTATGTATGAATACACTTCGTATGCACTTTAAAATGATTATTTTATTTTCACTTACCTCTGTTCCAACAAGTCCCAAAGCGTCTTTTAAATTTTGGGTCATACGGAAAGGTACTTTTTCCGGAACACGCAGAGTTTTACCTTTTTCAAAACAAACACTGTAATCGATGTGAAGTATTTCCCCAGTCGCCAATTTAATAAGCACATTATCCAAATGACGATCACCCAAGCCTATAACATATCCTATAATGGACATGACAGCTAATGATAAGGAGTAGCGGCGCACAGATTTACGCCATTCGACTGCGTTAGCAGAATAGCACCAAATTTCCTTAGACAACAAATCCCTTGGCGTTTCAGCAGACAGTTCTTTTAGTACGCGCTTTAAAGCACTCATAGGCCATTGACGCCTAGGATCAGTGACTTTGACATTGGATTCCGCCAAAAGTGGAGTCAACTTGTTGTAAAATAACTCGGAAGGTCTCGAAGCATTGACGGTATCAGGTATGTGCTGTATCTCCAATCCTTTCGATGTGGACTGCCGTTCTTTTTGCTGCTGTTTAAACACGGCATCACGTTGTTGCCATTTCTTATAAATAGCAAAAAGTGGGAAGCAATTATCTACCCATCGTATGAGCCCTGAACGAGATCCTAAAGGTATTACCGAATAATGATTGGCCTTGAAGCAATCGGTTTTTGCCTTTGATCCATAGGAACGAGCCATCATAGAATTTGATATAGCCAAAAACTGCATTATACGTTCGTCCAAATGTAAATCTTCCTGCCCCTTAAATAGATACGTATACCTCTGACCATTACTTCCAAAGAATGAAAGCTTTTTAGGTTTAGTTTTGGTAGATGTGAAAATAAAAGCTGTAACATCCACTGATTTTATATAAACTGCTGGTTGTTCATATGTATCCACACCAGGCATAGCTATATTTGTATTGTGCATATTTGCTAAAACTGGGCTGATTTCGGACATACGCAGAACTGAGGACGTACCCCTTAACGGTTTTTGCTGAAATATATTATAAATTTGTTTCAATTTTTGCCAATATTCTGAAGGGTTTGCTTCTCCCTCAGGTTTTTGCAACTCCTTTAATATTGTTTCGATGTAGGGACCAAAACGCTCTTGAAAGCTGCGTTCATAATTTGTTTCCGGTTCTTTCTCTGTAACTGCATATATTTGTTTAAAATCTGCCAGTAAATGTTGTCTAAATACTTCGTATTTAGTCTGCATTAGTTCAGAATTGGTGCATTTTTTCATTTCAGAATCGAGAGAATTGTAAAGGGGTGAGTATTCGGCATACAATTGTGATAAACTATGCATCCAATATTCATCCCATAGCAGGGTAATACGTCTTAGTTCTTTAACCAACAATTGAACTTGTAAAACAGTTTCTGGTATTTGTTGCGATAAAGAGTTTAAAAGAGTTCCAAAGCAGTTGGTCAATTGCGTCTGAGTGTCGCCGTGATTACGGTACTTTAATTCCTGTTGGGCACCAACTACCGCTGGAAATATTATCAGTTGCGGCTGGGTAACAGCCAGTCGACATATTAATTCCGCAAGACTTTTTCTCACATACAGTTCATGATGATTTAATCTACTGAAAAGTTGGGGAATAATTACTTTCCATGGTCGCAAGGGAGTATTACGTAAGCCTTCTTCGAGAACATCCTAGAAAATTAAAAACAAATTAAATTTAAATAAAGACAATAAGTTTGTGCAGGAAAATTAATTTATACTATTTTAATTTTATTACTCTCAAATAAAGAATAGATAAATTTGAATTTATGAAGTAAAGTGCCAGTGAAACGTTGAAATTTTACGATGACTTTGATATTTATTTTGTAAAAATTGGAAAAACCGAGGGAAACAACACAACACAAACAAACAAAAAAAAAACAACTTATCTTTTTTTATTTATTTATTTAAGCCGAGTCAGAATGAATTACATTTCGCTGGTGCTTCCAAAAAATGTTTGAGTATTAATACAATAATTAAAAATATATGGGAATCGTTTGACCGTGCAGGGCATACCTGAAACTTCCAGCTAACTTTAACTCATTCAAAGCAAATTTGCAGCATTTCACGTTTTTAAGTGAAGAAAAATTAATGCAGATTTGACAAGAAATTGTGGAGTAAATAAAAACAAAAAAAAATATGTCTTAAAAATTTTCGATCAATATCTTTCGAACCACTTTACAGATTTTTGTCAAATTTGCGACATACGATACATTTTCAAGTCCATAAAAATCGGTGCATATACAAACCCGAATTGCCGAAGAATTTTATTTATAGCAATCGAACCCTCCCTCTGAAGTTGATTATATTTTAAATTTGATCGCATTAGTAGTTTAAAATTTATTACGAAAAAAATTTTTCATTAACGCATGACATCTAAGAGAGCTCAATATCTTTCCAACGCGACAAATTTGGTTCTAATCTCATAAATTATGAGAAGATTTTTTGAAAGTTTTCGTCAACGATATTGGATCAATCACTCGATTTTAGTCAGATTAGCACCAATTGACGATCCTTTCTGAGTTTAAAAGCTGATTAGATGTTGAACCTCATCGACTTGGAAATTTAAAATTTATTTTAAAAAACCATTTTTCGAATCGGATAATTATACAGAATGTCTGGTGGCAAATTTATATTTTTAAATACGATTATTTAAAAAAGTAATAAACGGTGCGGAGGGATGCTGGCGTCGTTGGAATTATCGATTGTGCGGATTTATCAGTCATGATGTCGCAGTGGTCGAGTGAGCATCGCGCGTTCGCTGTGGAGACATTTTTTAAGAGTTATGATTCTTACGTAATTGCTCGTCAACAATTTTGATCAAAGTTCGGTATTCGGTGAATAAGTGATGGACCGAGTGTAAATTTAATTCGTTCGTGGGTGCAGAGATTCCGCGCAACTGCTTCGGCTATGAATGAGGAAGAGAGCAGCCTCTCTGGGACTTCCAAGAGCGATTATTCATGAAAAAAGGATCTGGACGACATACTCTTTAAAAAATAAAATCCGCATTTCCATTCTATCGTTCGTTTTTTATTTAAGTTTGAAAATATAAATCGGCTACCAGACGCCCTTTATAACGACATCTAAGTGAGTTCAAAATCTTTTGCATGTGACAATGTTTCTTTCGATTCATACATCCATCCATACTGACATCATCGCGAAAATAGTCAGAATCGACTCCCAGGAGCTCAAAACGTCTAAATATACTGAAAACCCGATTTTCGAAAATTGGGGTAAAACCAGTAAGTTCGTATAACGAGAAGCTAAAAAAATTTAAATACATAGATTTAAATTGAATAAAAAAATACTTGTTGTATAATATAATTTTTGCAAAAGCTACTTCGTTTTTTCTGTTTCTTATTTTGTAATTCCTAAAATATTTTTTTTGAATTTTTGTATCAAATGGTGGCGATGGCTGAAGAAGTCTGCACGTGGACTACAAAAGCAAAAATTTTCTGAGTTCCATCCCAGTTTCAGACTAAATCGTAAAAACATCTCGCATTTTTTTTGATGTGCATTATTGTTTCTTTGTGTGAATTGTTGTCGGAAGGTTTCAGTGGCGAAGGCATAGTGCGAGATTTTATAGTTTCTTCAAAAATATGGTTGAAGGTCTACTGATAAGTAAGCACCAACGAAATATACACATAGACTACAATAACCATACAAGTATACATAAATAATAAAAAATATTGTACAAAAACTTCGAGTGCATAAAATATTTCAGCGGCAGTAAATATCAAAATATGCAGTCCAGTAAAATTAGGTTCATAATCTCAAATCTACCTACCATATATTTAGTTGTTTCAATATTCTTACCTGTAAACCAGTGGCGTGTTTGACAATCAAACGTAAAAGTCTTAAGGTGGTTGTAACAAAAGTACAATCTTCAACCTCGTTATTATCAGAGTTAGTAATATCAGACCTTTTAGAAGCTGTTTCACTTTCAATAGCTAAATATTTGAAGTAGGCTCTAGTAGCTTCTTCGTAAAATGTATACACTCCCTTTTGAGCCTGGCGCCACACTGAGAGAATAGCATTTAACTGATCCACATCAAGCAGGCAAATATTTTTTAAATCACGCTCCAAAATTTCAGTTGTATTTTCAGAATCTGAACTTGTATTCAAATCTTCCGCATTATCATCATTTATGGAGTTCATAATATGATTATTAAGGACTTCAATAACTTGCTCTATAACATCAGCATTAAATTTGTCTTTAAGAGTTTCGTGTATTGAACAAATATTCCGCTTGGTAAGTTTAATATCCCTAACGCCATTAACAGACGCTGCCGATGCTTGGTCGCCGCCTTGCGCTTCCATTATTTTTTTACCCCAACGATAACACCAACTACCGTAGGAATACCAAGCCTCTCCAGAGTTCGGTTTACATTGGATGCTGGCATATAAACATTTTCCTACGAAATAGTCTGTAGAAGGTAAAGCATTTTCTTTAGTACCATCCGACGGCATACAACAAGGTATTTCCGGCAATTGCTTTTGTAACTTTTGAAATTGCTGCCCATTTGTCTGATTGATGTTATTTAAACGGTAATTCATTAACCAATCGGCCATAGTCAAAAGTAAATTTGATATTGAAGCGGGAAAAGGTGAACTTCCATTCGTTTCCAATTCGTTATATACTTGTAAAATTTCTGAACAACATGCAGATCCCACTTCTAAGGCCTCGGATATTGAGTTTGTTTGGGCGTGCAGACACCTTACCAGTTCTTCTAAACCATTTACTAGAACTTCATCATTATAAGCGACATTTAAATTATTTGATTTCAATTGTTGAATAATATTAGGAATTGGTAAATTGATGTGTTTTAGTTTAAAGAATTGACTGAGCAACGATTGGCAATAGTTAAAATTATTGTCTATACGAGCTTTTGATGCTAAATTCAGCAAGAGATTACTTTGCTGTTCTATATTATGCTGACCGCATATCAAGGACCAGTACAGGCATTTACTCAATAAAAGCGAAGACATTTTTATATCTAAAGAAGTATTCTGATATGCAATTTGAATATCTTCTTGATTTTGTAATTTTTGCGAAACATGATTGATAATCATTAGTTCATTTAGTTGATTGTTGTTGAAACCGGGTTCATTATTCCGCAATAAAGCTTCTCTTATACCTTCTTGAACACTATTTCTAATGGATTGAATTAACCCATTCTCTATATATCTTGAATTTGCTTTCATTAAACAAACATCTTGTTGCTTTCTTAAGACTTCGTAATAAGAGTATGTGTCCAACTTTGGTGTAAATTTATTTTTCTCCTTGTTTATTACGTCTTCGGGCCATTCGGTTAGGTCCACCAGAGCCAAGTTAAGTTCCTGATTTTGCCAGTTGTAATTTTGGTAGTCTAATGACTGATAAATATTTTCCATGATTTCTAAATGCTGTTTCGAGTATATCGCCTCCTGGCTTACAGCTGGAATCTCCGACCACTGTGCTGTATGATAAAAGCAATCGGTAAGCTGCTTTTGAATAAACTCTTTCATATAAGAGTCCATCAATTTGTTATTTTCATCACTTAATGTATAGAGATAACCAGTTGCAGCCTTTTCTAAATGCCCACTCGCTTGTTCTGCTACATATTGTATCCATTCAAAACGTTTGCCGTGTTTAGTTTTTAGCCAATTTGCTAAGCCATAAATAGTGTCTGATTCCTCACAATTATACAAAGCCCATACCAAAGACGTTATTGTACGATCAAGTAGTGCTAGATTGGAGTGATTTTCCTCAATTTGTAAAATAATCTAAATCACATAAGTTAAATTCAAGTAATTAAAAAAATAAAATTCTTTCTTAATTTATTAACTCACCTCTGAGTATCTAATCACCATTGCCGGTTCCATAGAGTTTATTGAGATTAAATTGACAGCAGTGCGTATACGTTTATACCATTCTCTGCAGGTAGAAGCATTAACGCGAAAAAAGGTTTTCGAAGGTTTTTCAGCTGGCAGCATGGCGTACGCTGTGCCCTGGGAGGCATTGTAAATATGCTTTTCTAAACATTCCAAAAAACCCAATAACATTCGACATTTTTCTTGCACTAGCATAACATTTACTAAATTTTTATATGTTAAAGGTAAACCTTCCTTTTCAGCTAAAAATCGGGCATATTTCATTATTACAGCCTCTATGGCGAGAAACGTTTCTTGTGGCTTTCCTAAAGCAGTACGTAATTTTTGTTGTACACAGTAACGAGCCGCTTCATATTGCATATGATATGATAATAGTTTGTGATTATCTTGCAAAGTCTTTAAATATTCCGCAAAATTATCGCGCTGTATGTTACAAGAACTCTTCTCTATAAATGATGCGTAAAGCATACCACTTGCATTAGAACACGGATCCAAAGTTTCCAAGAACGTTTTAAAATATTTTGGTTTCAGACTATTATAGCAAGTTGATGATTTATGCCACTGGTAGAGTGTTAATATTTTTCGATTATGTTTTGCGCAAAATTGCTTATCATAGTTGGGTGTAAAACAAATTTCTAAAGGTAACATACCTAAGATTTTACAATACGCATCAGTCAGAGCATTATCTGAATTCTCCATAACACATAAACATATATCCCTTATATTTGACAATATATATTCAGGAATTTTTGGATATTTGACCAATGATTCCAATATATTTGAGGAAACTTGAGGCTCCTTGATAGCAGCCAATGTTATATTTTCACATATACTCAAAAAGTCTTTATTCTGCGTTAATATTGCGAAGTCATCGTAGCAATCGAGCAATATATTTTCCAACCATTTAAATGTCACTGCAGACACGTGCCAGTTTAGCAATCCGGATAGAAATTTCAATATCAAGGCAAAATTTTTCGAAGAAGGAGAATCTTGGTTTTGGTATAACAAACGTGACGACTGACGAAAATTATAGTTTTTCTTGCAATGGTCTATAATTAACTCCAACAAGGCTCGATGTAAAGTGGGATACTTCTGCCATAATTTATTATTTGAAGCTTGGCAGTTGTTAATAAGTAACACCAATATTGAAGGCTTCAAAGCATACATGCCTATAATCGAAGACGTCTGACAAGCCAGAGCTGTTAAACTAGCCAAATAGAAGTTAAGCAACATCTCACATCTCATAATGGTATCCGGTTTTACATCTTTTGTATTTAAAGTATCCACTGTTTTATTTATATCTTCAAGTATATGTCGGTAGGCTTCTTGCAGTAATGGCACATTTTTTATAACCAAAATTTCATGGTAGATTTTCATCAATAACTTATACGTTTTTAAACCATACGTAAGTTTTAAATCCTGTAACACTTCCAAATCTTTTGTCAATAAAATCGATATAAAGCTTAACGGAAGTTGTGTACGATATTGGCGTATAAGATTTAAGACCATATAAAGGAAACTAGATTTTTGGTTGTCATTAAATGTCGCCAAATGTTTTAGTTGTAGTTGGATGATATTTTCAAAAACGACTAAATTTTCAACACTTCTATCGTAATGTAAAATTATGGTGTAGAACTCATTTAAATTCACCACAGTTTCTTCACTTAACAAGGGTATTATATCAAAACAGATCGAGGCGACTTTATTTATAACTTCTTTACCGTTTTCTAATATGTGGGCAGCAGTTCCAAATTCATTAAGATTAATCCCTTTAATGGCCAATGCTTTTACAATTGAAGTAAAAGCTCCTATAAAAGCTCCTACGCGAATTTCTGTCTGCTTTTTTGATAATGCAGAATTTTCATCAGATAGTACATCATAATAACAGCCATCTATATCTTCAATAAATTGTCCCAAAAGACCAAAAGTGAAATCAAGTTCATTTAGAAAATATTCTGCTAATTGTTGTAATATCTTGGAGCAATGACGTTTAAGGTCAGCCGGTTGCTCTACCTCTAAATGCCATCCTATAACAATGTCGACAATATCCGTGAAATGTTTCTGAAATGAAGTCTTATAGTTTTTCGAAAATTCTGCTATAGTTTCACTTATCGAAATGAAATTATCAGTTCCTTCAGCATTCTCAAGATATTCTTTGAGCAGTGCTAGAAGACGTTCACTATAAGTTTTGAGGTCCAGGTTAACAGCATCACACCTGTTTAAATAATTAAAAAATAAATGGCTGTATTGTATATAAATACAAAATATTGTAAGTATGTACACGACTGAAATTTGAAAATAAGTGTAAGTACATATCGTTTCCTTAATATAGAAAAGCTCTCACTAATTTCTTCTTTTTACATCGGGGTTTTCTGTATTTGTATATAGATAACACTGTAAAACAAAATTGATAAAAAAAAACTTGTGTTCTCAACAGATAATTGATTAGGGAATTTAATGAGAAAATAAATTAAAAAAATAATCACAACTACAATACTTTAATTTTTATGAATACTTTTCTTTTGCCTGTATAGTAAATTATTAGTTAGGGCCTTTCTGTATTAATATAACAATATGTACCAAATTTACTATCAATAGTTTTAACTTAATGCCATTTCTTTCCACTTTTCTTCTTCATTTTAAAACTTATATTTGCGCTAAAACAAGAATATTTTTCAGAATTTTTATAATTGTATATATATATGTATGTATGTAAAATAATGAATGGGGAAGCAGAACGAATTTAATGGAATTTTTCCATTTTTAATTTTTTTTGAGCTGTGACTACGTTGAAATAACAAGAATAATAGAAACACAGACAGACTTCAACACAAAAACAAAAAAGACGAATGCCGTAACGCGATGCTTTTAAGTTTCCAAATGGATTTTTCCCAGCCTTAAGGCAAGCCATATAATGAAGGCATACATACGACTTCTAACAATACAATTTTTGCAGGTCATCGTCTGTATTTCTATCATAATGTATTTTCGGCAATAAAGGAACAATATGATATCGAAAGTATGCACCAGTCATCTTTTCAAAAAGTAATACAATTTTACTTGAATATAACTACATATTTGAAAAATTATTGACTATTCTCACCTTAAAGTTGTTCTTAAAGCCAACATCAGATATTTGCGAATAGGTTTATAATTACCATATGCTTTGACTAAGTTTCCCTTATAAATAGCGAAGTCGTAGCGATTTATATATCCCATGATACCCAAAATTGTACTTGCATTCTCTAAGCAATCTATGGGACATTGTCGCAACACCGTAATCATGTTATCAAATAAAATATCAAATGAACGGCATATATAGCTAACATTCGACTTATTACGAGCTGCTGTTTCTAATTTACTGCACAGATCAATAGCAGCCTTATGATTAGTTTCTATTATAAGTTTCCGAATAATTTTCGAAATTCGCAAGTCCTCTGGCAACATAGGTAATTTTTTCATGCGACTGAATTTACTGTTAGCATCGTAAGAGCTGCTGGCCATATCATTACTCATTTGGCAACCTAGAAAAGTTTCTTAATTTTATTCCTTTACAGAATTTTTTTTTACACTGACCTTCAAAATTTTGTCTATTACTGTTCTTTATGTCCAAATGGTCAAACTCACAAATTTGCACAGAGTCAAAATGCGTATCGTTGACGATACAGACAGCGTGGTTGGCATCTTCTTCTTCATTATTATGATGTTGGTCTTGAGAACTGTACATGCCGCGTTGGTTTACATGATTTAAGTTCAGCCACGGATTGTTTGTATTCCGTTCTAAAAGAATTGCTTGAAAATTTCCCACCAAATGATTTTTAGTATTTTCTCTTCCATTTTGATTTGTTTCTTTAATGGCAGTTGCGTCTTGATCTTGTCTTTCAGAAACAAAATCTTCATTGTAATCCATGTTTGAGAATTCTTGAAATATTATACAAATCACATAACATCTAATTAATTGATTGAATCAATTGAATTTATTAAGAATTTTAAGTTTCTTAATGCAAATTTACACAAAGAAGACACAAAATTTAATTTTGACAGCTGTCAACGGTACAGGTATGTTATGTGTTCTTTAAACTTCACTCATCTTAAATAAACGCTATTGTGAATATATATCGCAAGAAGAAGCATACTGTTATTTTAAAGTTGGTGAAAATTGCAACCATTTTATACATATCGAATTATTTTTTTTACAAATAACAACCAGTGTATTACCATGTATTACCATGTAATATCTTCATAAAAGGTAAAAAAATATTTTTTAAAGGAATGTCTTAGAAACACAAAGAAAAATTGTATTTATTTTCGATCGTTTTTCGTTGTAAATTTCAATAGTGTTTCGTTTCTATGCAATAGATAAAGCTTATTTTTCTAACATGGACAAGCACTTAGTAGATGACCCCTACACATACGATGCATTGTGCTGCAACTAGTGTAAAGGGTTAGTTACAGAGATGACAGGAGGTGGAGCTTCACTGTCTTCCAACTCTGTTTTACGCACGATTGTTCTCTTAATAGCAATGGTGCAGCTCTTCTGATGTCTAGGAGACGTATTTAATGTTAAAGCTTTGTTTTAGTAGCCATATTTTGTAATTATTTTACTTCGCTCGTTCTACACAATGCCGACGTAGGACAGCGCTCTGATATGCCTGTGGATTGCTATCAGTTAAAATCGGTACTATTAAGATTTTTAGTCTTATTACATTTACATAGCAGAATTAGGAAGCGTTTAAATTATAAAATTTTTAAAAGACTTCATAGTTAGAATATTTTACTCTTGTGATCTAAATAGAAATCATACTGTAATACACTAAGAAAAAAGAGCAATTAAAAATTTGCATTTAAATGAATTAAATTAAGTAAAGAAACAATCATTGAAAATATATCTCACACAAAAATAATATGAGGAATTAGGTTTTAAACGGAAATTAGAAAGTATGTATAATAATAATGATTTAGAAAATGAGAATATAAATTAAAACGAACATAGTATAGATCACTACGGTGCTCCGGTAGTTTAGTGAGTAGTGCGTTAGTTTTTCAGTTTGGTGTTCTATGTTCGATTGCTAGTATAGACTCTGGTCTGTATCACTAGAACGCGTGAAAGTTTTTTTACAACGGGTATCACAATCGGTGGGAATTTTCTTTACCATTATATACAGCAACCTGCCGACCTAACCTATAAAATACTAATGACTATCCGATGCAGCAGAATTTTCGTAGCAATATACGAGTATTTGAAAAAATTTGATATTTTAATTAGTGCTAAATATGGAAAATTTAATTTACATTAAATTAAAACTATAACAAGTGGATGGATATATGTAAATTGAATCAAAAATACAGAAACCGTAGAGCTACCTGTGTTGCCTTTTTAGAAATGAAGTAAAATGCATTGCAAATACGGGTTAAAGGGTTAAATAGCGTCAAGAGAAAAATATGAAAATTTTAAATATTTTTTTTTTGTTATATTGTTATTTTGCTTTGCAGATAACACATTACAAAAAATTACGAAATTAGCACCCCAAAAACGGGACAAGATGCAAAAATTTTAAACATAAAAAACATGTTGAAATTTTACAATAAATTTATTATCATCAAATTGAGTGTTAAAAAAAACTTAAAATAAAATAACAATTCATTAAAAAACAAAATAAGTAAAAAGTTTTACAGAAAAACAATTTAATCTTCAGCTATACATATTTGTTTCATAACCGCCGTCATCATCGGGCGAAAAAATGGTTGTAATGAAATAATTAAATCTTTTACAAGTTTGATTAGAATTAATTTTTATGTAAACACGTGAATGTAATTGCAACAATAAACTTTTTTGTATTTTAGCCCGTTTTTAATATGCAATTATGAAGTGGCTGTGTTTATAGATTTCGATAGATATTCGATATCTAACATTTGGTTAAAATATTCATTAAGCTAAATATTCTTTCGACTTCGACATTTGAGTGAGGAGACGAAAGTCTACAAATAACAAAGTTATGTAGTTCAGGAAAAGAATTTTCCACCCCGCATGGTGTTTTAAAATTGCAGACCTCAATGAAGAATTGAGCAGTTCTTTCTTTGTTTGTCCATTTTTGTAACGTTAGATTCTTTAGAGGAATTTTTATTTCAGTAACATCCGAAATAAAAAGCACCAAAAGCGTCAAATAAATACTCTTTTTCAAAAAATGATATTCAGAAACACTAAAATGGAAACGAAGCGAAAAATACCCGAAATACGTCACTGCCGAAAAGGGACACGAATTCGTGTCGTCTGCTTCGATGTCCCCCCACCCGAAAAAAAACACTATTTGCTATATTCGACATTATTAATGTACATAGTATATATGTATGCATATTTTGTATATATCAGAAAAAATCGATACGGTACTTACTCTTAATTATTAAAAATTATTTCCGAGATCGGTTGTCAACGTCTATTTAAAATTGTTCTGCTGTCTTTAAAAAATTCAACAAATTTGAAACCATTAAATACTATGAAAATATTTTTTTGTTTTTTTAGTTTGCTCTTCTCATTCATAAATTATTCATTGAATGTTTTTTTTCGAGTCTATTGATTCATTGGATTTTTAGCGCTTTTCCTTTGCGATATATTAAAAGTTTATCTTTACGTAAATGAAACAACCATTGGTTTTCTGCATTATAAAAAAATTGTCTAACATCTAATGATTTATTTACGAACAAATAATAAAATATACAATAACACAAATTTACATATTTACATTTTTTTATACATTTTGTTTAATTGTTGTTTTTGTTTTTATTATATGTATGTACCCTGATTTTATTCATGCCTATATCACCATATATTTTGCGAATATAGTATGTATTTATATGCGTATAAATATATTAGTTTAAATACATATTTTTATATCTAGTTCTATGTTAAGTTAGAGTATGAATCTAATTTTTTATGACTCAGTTTTATTTCGATGCTTTTTGTTTTTTTTTATTGTATCATGCGTTTAGGAGTAGATAGATATTTTATGGTTTTTTTGCATTTTGATATTTTGACTTGGTAATTGGTTTAAATGACTAAAAAATATTTAGTGTTAACTAAGTTTAGAAAAATATATATGTATATGTATTAATATTTGATTTATATCGTGTATATGGCTTTCTGTTGCAATTGATATAGTATTTAATTGTTTATATGTACATAGAGGCATACTTTATGTACGTATGTATGTAACTGTTCGCAGTCTAGTTTCAAATAGTGTATTTTAATTACGAATTAAAAATTTCTTTGTGGATTCTTTACCCAGAGCTTTAGTTACAATATTTGGTTATTTGAAGAAATACTAAAAAAGAAATTATATTAAAGTTTGTATAGAGTGTTACTTACATAAACAATATAATATATTGTGCTGAGCAAACTTTTAAACTTATCTTCTTGCAGTCATTCGTATTTACATGGAATTAAAAATAATAATGGTGTATAAAAATAAAAGTCGATCAAAGAGTACAGGACAATAAATAATCCATCGTCATAGCATTTGTTACAAATATTTGAGATCATTTTATAAATGGGATTGCTTTGTTGATTTTAACATTGGCTTGATTTACATATCTATGTATAGTTTATTATTCATGGATTTGCTTCAAGATCTGGCAGTGGTGGGTGTTGATTTATGGCGAGGTGGGTGTGTCTCGGACTCATCATCGTCGAACGTATTTTCTGGCGCAGACCAGCGTCTTTTGCGTGACATAGTAACATCCAAAGGATGAGTTTGTGGTGGTGACTGTTGTTGTATATGGTTATTTTGTAAATCATCTGGTTGAGAACTAATATTTGTGTTTAAACTGTTTGTTACATTATAATGTGAAGTTGTAAGTTGAATATTTTTCATTTGTCTCAAGTGTTCTTGGTGTTGTTGGGCTATTTGATATATTTGGTTTTCATAGAAGGCTGACATCTTTTTTTGCGGTAAGTTTTGCAACATTGCAGCGTCTATAACAGTGTCTTTCAGATGTTCGTTTGTTAGCTGTGGCATACCCTTTGCATAGTTGTATGAAGACATTATCTTGGCCATTTCCGCATATGCTTGCTGTTGTACTTGATGTTGGTGATGATGTTGCTGCTGCTGCTGTTGATGCAGATGATGATTGGGTGGTGGCTGCGGTACAGGTGTTGAATACGTATGAGCTTTTAATGCTGCAGAATAAGGCAGTTCCCCTGGTGATGCTATTGTGGACAATGAAGGTGATTTTAGATGAGCTGCATTTGGGCTAGATACCGTCAATGAATGTATAGCTGGATAGCTGATGGTCTCATGAAATTGTGATAAAGAGCTATTTTGAGTATTGTGCGACGGTAGCGGCGTTAGCTGACAAAGTTGCTCACGTTTTGTCAATGATATGCAAATGTCTCCGACTTGTAAACGCTGACATTTTAGACCGAACATTTTCAAAGACATTTCAGTATTGCAGGATGCCCAACCTTGACCGTATACAAAGAATGGATGATCCAATGACACTTCCATATCAACCTGTATTTCACATTAAAAATTTTTTTTAATTTTTATCTAGAGATACAAACAGATTACTTTATTACCTTCGATCGATTTCTATCGTAACTAAAAGTGATCACAGCCGTTGTGGGTAGACTAGTGTTGATTTTCACAACAGTTGACTCCGCCAACTGATGATCGGGACTACGCTCAGCACATTGTATGAAATCTTCGGTTCGCATATCCTCTACTCTACGTAAAGTTCCGCTTGCAAGTTCGATATAATTACCTTTTTTGAAACTTGAGTTGGTACTGTAGTTTCTGAAAGAAAATTGAAGAGTTTTTTCCATGTAAAAAATGCGTATGTTTGATTGAAATTTAATTTGAAACATCAAAAAATTTCCCCAAAGCAATATTTTGCTCAAGAGATTTTCCCACCGTATACAATGCATGCACCGGAAAGATATAGTGTAGAAAAGATACATGTGTTGAAAATATAAGAAATCTTAATTCTAGCGCAAGTCTGCAATTGCGTGTTTTTTTTCGTTGACGCATTAACTTTTTAGCTGAAGGAGAGCCACTTTATTTATTACTAGCTTATACCCGCGGCTTCGCTCACGTTATTATCTTCATCGGTTGGAAAGTTTCGCAGAGGCATATATTACCCCTTATGTAGACTCCTGGTTCTGTATAATCTAAGTGTCTCTATAGATCCAGAAATATTCAGGTATGCATGTTTTAAATTTGAGGCATATATTATCCCCTACGTCCTCTCGCAGTTCTAATTAAAGAATGAATAGGGCAAATCTATTAGTCTTTAAATTTTATTAAAATCGTTTAGATAGTGTAGTAGACGCAAAAATTATCTCTACCTCCCATCGTGATCATTGTTTTGAAAACATGTATCTCAGATCTATCTTTGTTTTAAATTTATTTAAAATCTATTACGATCTTTCGGATACGCGAAATTTGCTCATAGTCTATATAGCGAAACAGATGTTTCTGATTCCTATTACCCAAGATCTACGTGTATACAAAATTTTAGTTCTCTAACTAAGGTCTAAAAATGATTAATTATGTAAAACATAAAAATGTTCCTTTTTCTGAAACAGCTGTAACGTAGTATACACAGTGTATTACATACATATTGCTCATACGTGCCGTGTGTTTTGTTATTGGATCCTATTGAATTACTTTGGTAATTTTACTCTAATAAGGGTAGGATCACACGATTCTCGCAATGCACCAATTATTGGTATATTTTATAAGCCAATCGTATGATTTCACAATTTAGTGGTTCATACTGCAACCCTCAACAATATTGTGCTCATTTGTTCTAATCAAATCAAATCAAATAAAATGCCTGGTGGCGATGGTTGCAGTAGTATGCACGTTGACTACAAACCCGATCAAAAATTATTATTTTTGTTGGTTTAAAAAAAATGCTTAGCTATTTTGTTGTTAAAATTTACGCAAATGACCATACAACCACTTTTTAATCACTGCACCTATCCTATTCAAGTGACGAAAAATAAATTCACATATTTCTTCACAAATTATAAAAAGAAGCTCAGATTAAATCTAAAGGAACTTTTTCGACTTTTCTTTATTTACACTCTTTTTCTCAATTGTTAAACCTTTATTAAAAAGTACAATATAATCCTTTCCATGAATTATCTTGAGAGCACAAAGCTTATTGATTGCTAAAATACTGCACCTATTCTTCTTGTGAAGTGAAGTGCACTTTCAAAAAAAAAAGTTTTAATGTTGGGTTCACAGTTCAATTACACGGAATATAAAATTATAAAATTAACGATAGCATATCGTTGACAAAATATATTTTCCTAGAAAATAATGTGAAGTGTTGAAGAAAATACAATTTTGTGCAGAGTATAATTTTTCCTAAATAATTATACAGCTTTAAATACAACATGATTGATACAACTGTAAGGAACGAGATAAATATAACTATAGAAGATTTGCAAAACTCAATACAATTGAATGACAAAAGTGCTCAGTAAAAAGATTGAATCATTTCGTTCGATTGTGTAATTCGTTTTATTGAACGACACATCTTTAACAAATATTACTCAGCGACTTTCCCTCAGGCCTACCATATTTGTTGATTTATCGGCATTCCGATTTTGTACCTCAAAATGATGAAAGTGTCGATTTGCCGATATTCGATAACACTTTTAACAAGGTAAGTATGTCACTCTAGGCAACACGGGTCACCAAAGCAGTACGCCATACATCTGTATAGACACAATCACCGTGTCGAAAAGCTAGGCAGCACCCCTAGGGCCTATGCCCCAGGTCCTCCCTTACACACGTAAATAGTGCGATAGCAGCCCTCCTCGCCCTATCCCAGATGGTCACGCGCCAGGATAGTATCGAGTCAAGGTGGATGCCCAGACACCTCGCATCTTGTAGGTCCGGACTATTGCGAGTAAGAAGAAAATTGCTCTCTGAATGTGACAAAGTTGATAAAAATTGCTGGAACGGTGCTTACTTTCTCAAAAAAATTTTATTTTAGTGATTTCAGACGCTTGAAATGCATTTTAAAATAAAAAGCAAAACATTTGCATCATTGGAAACAGCTGTAAAAGTGAATGAAAATAAACTGAAAAGAAGGAAAAACCATTTTTTATTAAATAAAGTGATACATATGCATTAATATATGTTTTCCCAACTTCAAGTTTATTTGAAAAATCTGCCATATAGCTTTTTAATAAACTTTAAATAAAAACTTTCTTCCTTTTTTTTTAATTTTTTGATTTTTAAATGAAAATAAAAAAACAGCTGGTAACTTAATTTTAGTCCGAATTTACCGACAGAAAAAGTTCGTACAACTATCAGTTCATTTCTTCATTTTCTCTCAAAATTGCAAAAAAATAATTGGTTTTGCATTTTTTGATTACCAATTTCATTTATTATTTTAATACAAATTTTGGACAAAAAAATACCGCAGGAAAGAATAATCGATTCTTTTAATACATTTGGAAATAATTTTTGTCAAGTTACATATCAACATGTGCATTTGTGTACAGGGTGTCTGGTGACAAATTTATATTTTTAAATACGATTTTGAAAAAATTGGTAATAAACGGTGCGGAGGGAGGGTGGCGCCGTTGGAATAATCGATTGTGCGAATTTTTTAGCAACGGTGCCGCAGTGGTCGAGTGAGCATCGCGCGTTCGCTGTGGAGACATTTTTAAGAGTAATGATTCTTACGTAATTGCTGGTCGACAATTTTGTTCAAAGTTCGGTATTCCGCGAATAAGTCGAGTGTAAATTTAATTCGTTCGTGGGTGCTGAGATTCCGCGCAACTGCTTCGGCCCACAGCTCGGCCCACAGCCAGAGCCCAGTCGATATTCAAGTACTCCCGAAAACATTGAACTGGAAGAAAGCAGTTTACGTGAAAATCCGAGACTTTCAATACGGAAAAGAGCAACCTCACTGCGACTTCCGAGAGCGATTATTCATGAAATTTTAAAAAAGGATCTGAAGGATCTGGATAACATACTCTTAAAAAAATAAAATCCGCATTTCCGTTATATCGTTCAATGCTCTTAATAAAACTTTGTGCCAATTATTACGTTTTTTATTTAAGTTTGAAAATATAAATCTGCTACCAGACACCCTTTATATACATACATGTATACATATATATACATGCGTAGTCACATATATTAATAAATCTACTTGTTATATAATTTTGTTAGATTTAATGTAAAAATAAATATATTAATAAAAGCGAATTTCAGAAATATGGATTTTTATTAAGAATAGAAATAATTTTGTTCTATTTTTAGTATGCAAAAAAGTGAACAATTCGCAAACATGAACACCGTTTTAATTAGTTCACATTATCGCAAGTGCACTGTAATTTGTTCATTGTTTATTTTTTCAACAGCTGATTGTTTGTTTACCCAAACTAGCCCGAAGAAAAAGTGCGGCCTGTTTCGTAAAAGAAGAACATGTGCATTACTTTCTCAAAACGTCTCTCATTTATCCAATTATTGTGTACGGGAAAGCTTTCTTCTAGTGAGTTTGGGTTCCCGCGGGTGCCCAATTTAGCTTAAAAAAATAGACCTAGTGTTATCCATCGAAAGGGCAACATTTTTATCCAGAAAGGAAATAACCAATAGTATATTTTCGTAATATTGAGCAACACTCAAATACTTTTTATATTAAAAAAATCTTGGTAATTCAGCGCTTCTACTAAAGAATTGGAATTAATGTGAATTAAAAGCTTAAAGCTCATTTTCTGTGAAACTAGCTTTCTTGAGTTATGACGTTGTGGATTTAAACATTGTCGAAGCGATGTGGTCCACTTTTGATTTAATTTGAATAAAATTTTTTAGTTTAGTCTTGTACACACGGAATCTGTTGTTATAAATTAAAAAACGCCAAACGGCGATGGCTGAAGCAGTCTGCACGTTGACTACAAAACTAAAACAGACCTGGGTTCAACCCCGGTTTCAGACTAAAATTAAAAAAAAAATAACATCTCCCTTTTTTCTGATGGGCATTAGTGTGTCTTTGTGTGTCAGTTGTTATCGTAGGGTTTCACACCAGAACGCCCTCCTTCGTCGGTATTGTGTAGCATCGGCAAAGTAAAATAATAATAAAAATGGCTACTAAAACGAAGCTTCAACACTGCTATAAGCAGAGAACGTGCAAAAAGCAGAGCTGCAAAATAATTAATTAAGCTTCACCTCCTATCATTTCTCTGACTATCCCTTTCCTATATTTCTAGCACTATGCTTCGCATGTGTAGGGGTCATCTCCTGAGTGCTGGTCCCAGTTAAAAAAAAAAATACTTGGACGTGGATATTAGTGATTATAGGTAATAATGTGTTTTAGTTGAGAATGCAATATGTATTAAAAAATAAATTTTTTATTGTAATTTTATATATTCTTGCTAAATTTTTCGTTTGGTTTTGTTTACTGAAGTGGTCAAAATATTAACACTATCACAAATATGGCGGTTTCCTTAAACTGAATATCTTATCATAATAATTCACGTATAGATTCTTAATATATTTTTCGTTATATTGTATATTTTGTACTATGCCAAGCGAAGTGGTCTCAAAATGTACCTGTAGCAAAAATTCCCATAAAACTGTTCTCGAAGTACTACTCTACTCTAGTACTAAAGTCGAATGCGTCTCCTTGATATCAGAGGCGCTGCAACATGTAATTAAAAAAAACGTGAAAAAGCAGAGTTTTAAAAATAATGAAGCTTTCCTCTGTCTATCCTTTTTTTAGGAAATGTATCTGGGAACATTCAAAGAACATTTTTCATGTAAAATTTAAAAAATCTTTCCTCTTATACAATTATTGAAAAAAAGAACATAAATTAAAGAAAAAATTTAATTTGTTGAAAGTAAAATTTGTTAGAAGAACTAATAAATGTTGCTGAACATTGTTGATAATTTCTGTATAAACACTTGCTAATATGAAAGCACAACATTTATAAAACTTATTAGTTAAATTATGATTTTATAAAAAAATTAGATAGTTACCTCATAATATGAGCTTTAACTTGTTCCGGCAATACTTCCCCATTGTTTGATGGTCGTAAAATTCGATGCTTCAGGGATCCCTCTTTGCCGTTAGGCACTTTAAAATGAGAATCTTTTGTGGCAGCAACACCCGTCAATCGATCGTTCACCTTATTGTTCAGATATGTACCTGTGCTGTTAGTTGTGGCACTGGTTCTCAATGCAGGTTGTGAATTTGAGGGTGTTATTTGGTATTCCTTTTTCTTTTGTTGCTGCTGGTCAATTTCCGTTGGCTCTGGTGAATATTGCTGTTGCGGCTGATGAGAAGATTTGGGAATACCTACAGGATGTGTAGCTGGCGCCAGCGCTATCATTGATGAAGCCGCTGCCGTATGTAGTGAAGGAATTTTACAGGGCGTTGGTGTTGATGTCGGTGGCGGGGGAGGGGCTAAAACTGATGGGCTATATATGCCACAGGCGGCGGCTTGTAAGGCCTTGAAGTAGGTATCATTGGGCGAGAGAGCTCCATGCAGAGGTAGTCCCGTCATGTAGGAAGCATGAGCAGCATGTATGGCACCGGAAAACATAACGGGAGCCCCATAGAGAGCTGCATTATTTGCATATAGTTGTTGATAGTGTAGAGGAAATCCAGAGGGAATTGCTCCAGCCGTCAATTCCATATTTGTAAAGGCACTTTGGTTCGTATTGCGAGTATCGTTAAGAATAGGATTTTGGATGTGAGATGGAATGCTTACGGGCGACATAATCCGATTAGCACAAACACCTATATCGAGGTTTTCCACGTCTATTGAAGGTGAGGTAGCAGATGAATGCGATGAAATATATGAATTATTATTGTTATTGTTCTTGTGAATTAAGGACTCGTTGCTAAAATATGTTTCAAATGTAGGTTTTGCAATGGAATGACTTAAATCCAAACTCGTATTTGTTATAAGGTTCATAGGCACAAATTGGGCATCTACAACACGTGTACATGTATTACTGCTATTATTGTTGCATTTGTTGATGCCATTAACAATATCCGCTTGGTATAAAGGTTTCGTGAATAACGAAGTTGTTGTTGACTCTGTACAGTGTTTGCCATTTAGTTTTAACGGAAACACTGTTTGATACAGTATACTGTTATTGGTGCTGCAGTAGTTTTTGTCTACTGTGGATTGATCAAAATAATAATGATCATAATTCACCGAAGATATTTTGCGTTCATCATTTGACATGCTACAAACAAGATTAAAGCTCACACACGCTCATGCACAAATGGTACGATTAGATTCATTATTAACACTCAAATCCAATATTGGAAGCGATTCACAACCAATTAAATTCACTTTTGCAAAAAATCAAGAATAGGTAATTAAGTCTGTGGAGATCATTCATATAAGCAATAAAATGGTTTTTATAGACTTTTGAAAATTTGGCACGTTGTTGAAACAAAAACAAAGAACAATTTTAGCACACACTCAACAAAGTAATTTTACGAAGAATTCTAACACATTGAAATACATATGTATGTATGTATGTATATATGTATTAATATAACTTTTTAATGCTAAATTTATAGGTATTTATTGTTATTTCAATATTGTTTTCTTATTAATTTCATTACATGTGATTATAATTTTTCTTCTTATTTGTGGGCAATATTTGTTGTTATTATTTTCGTTGTGGTTGTTGTTTAATCCAAAAATAGTTCTGATAAATTATTTTAAAAATGTTTTATTTTTTTTGAACCAAATTGAAAAAAATATACGCGAATATCTACCTATATAGTATTTTTCACACGTCAGAGTACACCGGCAAGATTCGTCTGTTAATAATGTTTTTATTTTGAGTTGGAACTGTTTTGTTTATATGATTTGATCACTTTTCATTTGGTTTGCTTCAGAATTTTCACCATAACCGTTCTACTGCTGGTATTCTTTCTCTTCCCGTGTTTTCGCTTAACTACTAATACCACTTCTCACTTTGATTATTGAACTCATACTAACACGATGTATCAACAGACAGCTAACTAATCGTTTGGCCTTCTCGTAAGAGTACATTAGCGCTCGAACACATAGAACATAAAGAAACATCACCAAACAACGAGCGCAACAAAAAGAAAACACCATATTGCACATATAAACATACATATCCAACTACAGATACTCACACACACATACACACAGCTCGAGGTATAACAGCAGCAACACGAGCAGAAAAAAAACTACGAAAACAACAATAAAAAAATAAATAAACAAATTTTACTACAACTTCTACTGCAACAACAAAGAGCAAATATTTGTCAGTCAGTGAGTGAAACGTACTCGTGCTGGTGTTCGTACACTGTCTGCCCACAATGCACACTCGCTTTTGCACACACTTTACCAAAAAGCAACAACAAACGGAATTTCTAGCAATCCAACTATAAAAAAGTCATGTCCGTCTCTCCGACGTACTCTACACGTATCTACATGCATATGTATGTATTTATATATGAATGCATTGAACAAACCAGCAAATATCAAATGTATCTAGAAAGGCAGCCAAATAGCTAGCTAGATAGCTAACCAGTCAGTTATCCGTCTATTCATCCATCCTCATGTGCTCAAGCATTCTTTTGCTAAGGTTACACGAGGTTTATTCAAAAAATATACTAATTTAACACGTGAGCGTCATCGAAAATATACTATTGACGTCGGTCCTATTTAACTGACAAAATTTTAAAAATCTGTTTTTCTATTGAATATTGTGTACCATGTAAAAATGCACGTCCATGTAAAATAAATTATTTTGTCAAAATATAAGTGATTCTTTTAATTTTATGCGAGTTTTGAAGAACCTTTTTTAGGTAGGTTACTAACTCTGTTATCAAGTTTTTAACCTCTCCTTGAAAATCTAAAAAAATGTAGTTATATGGTTTTACGTTTTATATGCATATTTGTACCGAATGATAAAATTTGGAGTGTTTTTTTCGGTCTTGGATCCGCTGAGCTCTTCCACTCAAATTAAAGCAGTTTTAATCAGGTATTCCCAGATGCTTAATGTTGACTTTGCTAAAAAGTGTCACAGTTTGTGCATAAACTGCAGTCAGTGTGTGTATTTGTTTTATATCTGCAGGAAAACACTTATCGCTGTGTTATTTTTACATGCACAGCCAACTGCATTTGATAACTTTCTATATGTTTATACAACTCGGTTAAAACGAACTCCGCGCAACCGTGTAATTTTATTAATATTAATTGCTAGTCATAAAAAAATTTTTTTAACATTTTATTTATATATATAGATCTTGGGTTTGTATTCAAAAATGAGGAAAAATCCACTGATGAGCTAAGTAAGCATTAGCGAAATAGTACTATATGGATATGCTTTCCTCCTCAGTTATTGAGTTTGCTTTTGTAAAAAAATACTTTATGAGAATATCATAAAGTATGTAATAATAAATTTCACATATATTTTTTAAGGGAAAAAGCACAATTAGAATCATATACATTTTATTTATATTTTAAAATTGTTGACAATGTAGAGACTTTGGATTTTCATATATCTATCTTTCTTAAGTTTTTTTTTTCCAAAACTACATATATTAAGAGAATTTCTTTTATATTTTTTTTTTTATCTTGGACCAGTGCTCAGGACTTTCCCCTACATATGCAATGCATTGCACTAGAACTAGAGAGAGGGATAGGGTATAGAATAGACAGGTGGTGAAAGTGATAGGAAGATAAAGCTTAATTCTTGCACAACTCTGCAGTTGCGTGTTAATTATAAAGCAAAGTTGCGGCGTCTCTGATGTTTTATTTTTTGACGCATTATTTTTAAGCTAATGGAGCCATTTTATTTATTATTTTACTTCGCCGACGCTTTATTGCTCAAATACCGACGAAGGAGGTGCTGTAGCACAGAAAACTCAGAAAAAACTTTTTTATGATTTAACCTGGCTGTTGGTTGCACAGCCAACACGCTGACTACTCGCCTTCAACTTCAACTGTGGCTTTGACATTTTTAGTTGCTGCGAGTTTAAATTCATTAGTTATTTTTTTAACCAAGAGAACAACTGATAGTGTTACCAAATTGTGATAATAATAATTTAAAGTTTTCTAATACCCCAGGCAAAAATTTGTATTTTTTTTCGTTATAACCGTAATTTTTGTTTATGGGACTTAAGAAACAGTTCGTTATAAACATGAATTGGCTAAAAGTGGAGTTAGCTATAACCGTACTAATTTATATGAAATATTAATGAAAACTGTTGGGATTGGAGAATTTCTTCGTTGTAAGAGAAAATTCAGTATAACTGGTGTTCGTTAGAACCGAACTTTACTGTACCAGCAAATTGTCTGTGTTTTTTGCTATTGGTTAAAGCTGCTTTGATTCGTACTATATGGGTACATACACGAATTTTGAAAAGTAACCTAATTTTTGAACACTCCTCGTATAAGCAACATACACATATGTATGTACATATATGCCGCTAATTATCCACAAGTTGTACGAATAATTATACTACTTATACTACGACCGATCATCATACATACTGCCAAGAGAAAAATTCTTTTTGTGTTGATTTCATTAATATGAGGAAGACCAGGCTTGCAGAATAAGTAAATAAATACATAATTTAAAATGATGTAAAAATTTTCTTAGGTTAATTAATGTAGCGAACATGTAGAGAATTTTTATTAATTGACAACAATATTTATGTCTTATGGCGCAGATACTCAATAACTACACTAAAATTAATTTAATAAAATTATTTCATATACATACATATGTACCTACTTACATATTGCATTAGTTATTAAATAATCTTTGTTACGTGTTGTGAAGAGCAGCAATAGCTGAAGACAATATTTTTCTGTTGTTTTTCTAAGGTTTAAATATTTTATGTTCATAATAATACATAATTTTGTTATGATTTTTTTTGAAAATTATTACACAGAACAAAAAAGTTGTTTTCTGCGTTCTGTGATTTCTTAGTCGTACTCGTGCTTCTGTCAAATGAAGTTATTATTCCAATTTTTACATATATACATATATCTGTACATGGGTATGACGTTGATATGTATCTAAATACATATTATGCAAATAATTTCAATATAGTAGGTGACCCGATAATCCAGTGAGTAATGCGATAGTTTATCAGTCTGAGGAGTTCGATTCTTCTAATTTTAAATATTTGAAATTCAATACACACTAGATTTCAATTTAAAAAAAACTAACCTATCCAACTTGTATAACAAACCTTGCAACGTCTTCAAACCACTGATAATTAATATTTCGAAAATCTTAACTGGTCAGCCTTATTAACATAACGCAAGATTTCATTATTGATTCTGATTTGGTGTTTTTATTATAACCCAGCTACCATTAGCTATTTTTGAGAGGATTGTATTTACTATACATATAACTCCTAAAAGAATCTTGTGACGATGATCTGACGAGTAACAATAGCAAAAGCATCTGTTTTTCTTATATATTATTTTTTTTACACACTGTCTCAGAGAGCAATTCGCTCGCGTAACAGTTTCTTCCGTGTATAGAATTTGCTACGATTAAATTCGCTCGTCGACGATCAAAAACAATCATCATGAAATTCCCAGGAGACTCTTACACGATCAAAAATGCTGGTTGGGTAATTTTCATCCTAAAAAATAATCAATACGTATTAAATACACATAAGTATGTTTGTGTGCACATCAGAAACAATATAAAAAAACAAAATGTTAATGTATGCTTGTATGTATTTTTGTGTCTGTCCGTCTATGAAGCCATTTGTATGTTTGCTGGTCTAATATGTAGTTACTACGTTATAGTATGATGTTGTAGGCTGATCATACAAGATCATCATCATCATCAACATTATTATGATCATTATACCACGTACAAACACATACGCATTACATGAAAACCTTTGAATCTCTGCTGCCTCTTGAAACAGACTCGTATATACATACATCAATATGTATGTATGTAAGTCGTTGCATGTATAAAAAAGAAACATAAACAGGTACCAATTCTTGTTATACAGGTTTTCTTTTGTTTTTTGTTTCTTTTTCTCACTCCAATACTATACGCTACCACTGTCACTAATAGTACGAGTCCTACTTACTACTACTGCCATTGTTGTTGTTGTTGTTGTTGTTGTTGTTGTTGTTGTTGTTGTTGTTGTTGTTGTTGTTGTTGTTGTTGTTGTCCATATAAACTTCTTTTACTCTTTAAATCATTTATCCAATTCAATTTCGATTGTGTAGCACTCCAACACCACTCAATAGTCTCTATACAATGGCAGTACCATAGACGGACTGACCGTATGGTCATAAAACAAAATGTGCACTTGAGTGCGTCCATGACGATGCGTTCCAAATAATTTTTGTTACGATTGATTTGGCTTAGAAGTTTTCTTATTTATACATACATACATACTATCGTATTTATACATTTAAAAGAATAATAATGAAATGAGTTTGTATGCCAGAACATAAATGGTTGAAATCTTTCTTCGTTTTTCGTCAGGAACATCTAATTTCAACTGAAAAGTTAAAAAAATGTTTTTCGACGAAAAATTTTTAATTTTAAAAGTTAATTTCAGATAGAGAAATATACTATTCTTAGCAGAGGCTATGGTCTTTATCACTACACTACGTGGCGTTTTTTTCAAAACAGGTAACACAATGGGCGCATAATAAATTGGACTCAAGTGGGCTGGGACCTTTCGTTGCCTTTACAAAGATTGATAGTAATGAAATGTCAAAATATTTCAAAAACACATCGTTTAAAAAAAAGAAAGTTAAGAAAGAGGGAATTGTAACAGTTTTTAATTAAAAATAGAGTGGTGGATTCTGAGCGTTATTGTTTGATCAGGCAAACGACCGTGTAGAACGAGCTGTAAGACGTGTCCTAAGAGTTTGGTCCGATATACTCTCTATAAATGACTGCATGTAAGAAAAAAATATGTAGCGGCATATATACTGCAATACATATCGCTTATTTTAGCTTTATAGAAAACTTCGGTTTGAATAAGAAGGCGTTTCTGTATGTGTTTAACGAGCTTAATGTTTCAAGGAGATCCACGGCAATTCCAACTATTTTTTGAGAAGGTGATGAATTCCATCGAAACCATTTTGAAGCCGATCTTAAACTATTGATTTTTAAAAGCATGCTAAAAGATAAAATATAAACAATATAATAAAGTTTGGAAAAAAACGTCTCAAAAATTATTGAAATAAACTATTAAAAAGTAAATTTGAAAGTGATTGACAAAACGCAAAACAAATAGCAAACACATCGCAACTTTTACTGTGTTCTAATCGATTTTATGTATAAATCGTTTTTCATCACATACCTGAATAAAAATTACTTTTCAATAAACTTATAATCTACTCTTAAAACTTATTTACTTACAAAACAATTTACTTTTTGATATTTAATTAACACTTGTAATTAGAATAATATATTTTTTTAATTGCAAGTTTTATCAATTAAATTAAATTTTTAATTAATTTTTGGGCTCAATACTTAAATAAATAAATAATTAATTTTGCTATAAAATATACAAAACGACGGTTTATTTTTATTTAAATGCTTATCGGATTGTTTTAATTCATATTTGTATATGCAACACTCTTTATACAAAAGATTAATACCCAATTAGCATTCGAATTGTGTCCAAACTTAGATTGGACATTTCATATTTTATAAAGAAAACCGCTAGAATGAAAAAAAAATATATAATTTACAGTCCACTAAAAGTCGTAAGCGACAAATGTAGCTTAAAAGAGATGAGAAAAGAAAATATTGTACGTAGAACCAATTTCTTATTATGGAAATTTTACTTAATTACAAATCATTATTCAAGGGATAGACAACTCAATTTGTACTCTGTGAGGGCCTTGAATTTTACCCTCAATTATCCCCATTCGTCAATTGCATATGAAATTATATGTTAAATTTAAACATAAATTACTTAATCCACTAGATAAGGAAATATTGATTTATTATTTATTTATTAAAAAAAAGGAGATTTTTATAAATATAAAATTATATAAATAAAGATACCCAGAAATTAATATAAATAACTGGAAACAAAGTTATTAAAATTGAAATCAAATATTATTTTTTTTATTAAAATTTGTTTTTTCAATCCACAATCACATCAGAACGCCCTTCTTCGTCGGTATTGTGTAGCACTGGCTACTAAACCGAAGCTTCAGCACTGCTACGAGTATAAACAAAGAACGTGCAAAAGCAGAGCTGCAAAATAATTAATTAAGCTTCATCTCCTGTCGTTTCTCCTATTATACCTTTTCTATAGTTCCAGCACAATGCTTCGCATGGGTAGGAGTCATCTTCTAAGTGCTGGTCCCAGATAAAAAAAAAATATTTAATTAAATTTTTAATTATTATTATTGAAAATTAATTGCGTTAAGTCAACAATAATACCTTAATTGATACTATTAATTTCCTTACAGCTCAAAATCGAATTAATTTTTTAATTGATTTTTAATTTAATCTGTTGCACATTTGGCCGGTCTTTAAACGCTACGCGTCCTTTAGATTGCTTTAAATGGTTAAAGGAAACTGATAACCAGGGCTCCGACCCGTTTCTTTACGGAGAGTGAACTGGTTAATGGAGAAGGAGGTGAGGTCCTGAAACGCGTTTAATGTAAAAATAAAATTCGTACGAATACTGTGAAGATTTGGGGATAATATGGATAACTGTCCATCACGATAGACAACAAAGTTGGCTGACAGAGTGGGATAAATTTTTGATAGCATTACAATGCAGAATGCCTAAACTTTTCAGAGACTCAAGACCTTTTCAAGACTCAAACAATGGGCGAATGTGGGACATAGGATGATTTGGCAAAATACTACTTTGGGTGAAGTGACCCGAATTCTTTGGGGCGAGTCGAATAAGGAGAAGTCAAGGCAGATACGAAGACTAAAGAGGCCAACACGTAGTAGTGTCACATCTGGCATGCAATGGACACCACATGCAAGGTATGCGAGGAAGAGGGCGCGACACTGGAACACTACATGTGTCACTGTCCAACCTTTAGTAGGATTAGGGGACACATTTTCTGAAGGACCTACATACACTGACAGAAAAATAATTCATGTCGGCCATGAAACGCATTCATTAAAATTAATAAGGATTTTCTTTAATACAATGAACGATTCCATTCTATACACGATTCCTCTCAATTTACACTTTTCTCAAATTCTTCATTTTCATTGTATTTCCGAAAATCTTTACATTGTTTAAATTAAATTTCGTTTTGGCTAATTTTGGCAGATGTAAAATAAAATTATATTTTTTGTTGCTTTCTGAACTCAGTTTGATTCATAAAAGGCTAACAATTTTTTCACCCATCGGGCCTGGAATATCTAATATACTCGAATTGTAGGCACCTAAGAGAGTATGTAGAGCGGACTGACTTTTTGGAGTGAGCTGAAGACACCCCAAATCTTATTTAGAGCCCTTAACATGACGGTTTTGGGCATTAGTGTAATGCCATATGGGATTGGAGCGTCGTAGGTGCCCCTCTTCTCAACCTAACCTAACATAATTAAAAAATAAAATAAATCTTTGTTTTTATTAACAACTTAGAGAACCGTTTAATATGCATTTGTATGTCTTTTTACATTTGTTCGGTTAATGGCTTGTAATTTGTCTTGTTCTAAGAAAATGCCAAGTTTTATTTGGAAAAATTAATTTTAAAATTTCAAAGTGTGGTAGCACCACATTATAAGAATTAATTCGTTTTAAGTTCTGTTTTAATTTGTGGTTGCGACTATTCTTGTTATTATTGTTATTTTTATGTAGTTGGTGTAACAAATATAAATTTGATGTGATTTGATCGATTGATGTTGCTACATGAAAATAATTGTTAATGCTAAATTCCTATTGGCTATTTTAAGTCCACAACATAGTAATTACTAGTGGTACTAAAAGATTTATACATGTACATATGCATATACATATAAAAAACAGAAATTGAGTTAGAGATCGTTGTCCTTATCAATTATTATTATTTTTCCTTATAATTCGCTAAAGCACTTTCAAATGAATGCAATGCCATTCATCTATCTATCTTCTATACGACCAACCATCCATCCAAATTCAGACAAATAATTTCATTTCATTTTATTTTTTATTTATTTTTTAATATTTTAAGAACAATAAATAGTTGTTTTGTTTATTTGATGCTTTATATTTTTCATTTATTCTTGGTTTTATAATTTATTTTCCTCAGTTAATGTGAATTTTGTTGCTATTTATAAATACGAATACCTTCTATCCACCACATGGTTGGATTTAGATAGACAGTCTTAGTGATTCGCGTACTGAAGTTGGATTAAAATATCTGTCTGGGAATACACAAATGCAGCGCATCCATGAGTACATGAAATTGCACATGCACATACATTGTGTACGAGTAAATGCATAGAAGACTTTTAATTTTTGTTTTCGTGTGCATATGTATTGTACTCTAGTTTGTCCATTTAAATTTGCGTAAAAATAGTATTTATCGCCCGGTCTAGTGAAGTTACTGTCTGGCAATAGAATTTTTTATATACATATGTATGGAGTACATAAATATTATTATTATATACAAACAAGATTAACGGATTTTTAGTTGATAAAGATGAAATTATAATTTTTTTCTTAAGAAAAAAAAATGCAAGTCGGTCAAAGCGATGAGGGTTTTGATGTGGGTTTAAAATAAGTACACACTTGTGTACATACATACATGTTTGCATTTAAGACTTAATTTATTGTAATTACAGAGTGAATTTTTAAGTTTTTATATTTCATTTGACGAGTTATTTGTTTAACTTACCGCTGCAGCAAGTAACTGATTTATCCCCTATTTTCGAAATTCGTGTTTTCATTATAAATATTTGGACGTTTTGAGTTTCTGGGAGTCGATTCTGATTACTCTCGCTATGATGGCAGTAAGGATGTATGTATGTACATACATATGTACGTGGCTGTGTGCGCATGTGTAACTTCAGAACGGGTCAATGGATTGGAACGAAATATGCCGCATTCGAAAGTTATGAGATGTTGTGAGAGAGGTTAAACTTATTTGGTTCGGTAGATTTCGAAAATAAAATGTTCGGAAAATATTTTTTTCGAAATAAATTTTAAAATGCTAAGCCGATCAAGTTCGAAATCCGAACAGGTCTTAACCGCAAGAAGAAATCTCGATTGCAGCCAATTTGACAAAAATCAGTTGATTTGTTCAATAGATATCGTTGATGAAAAATTTTAAAATAATCGTTTATTTCTAATAAATCCAAAAGTCTTTGCCAAACAGATTTTAGATATTCACTGAATTTTATAGACTTAAAAAACTTACCGGATGTCATAAATTTCACCAAAATCAGTGAAATGGTTCGAGATACATGGATATATCGATAGCGAACACTTGCAAAAAAAAGTTTGTTTTTAATTACTCTGTAATTTCTTGTCAAATTGATTTTCGATACGCATTAATTTTTTTGAATGTAAAAACTGTGTCGAATGCTGCAAATTGGCTTTGAATGCGTTTGGTGTTTACTTTCAGGGATAACGTGCAAGCTCAGCGGATTCCCGTATTTTTTTTTTAAATATTACGTCCATTCGTTTACTTTCCCAGTGAAATCCAGTAGTTGAGTAAATTTTATTTAATATTAAAAATTTACTCTCAAAAATGTCTCTAATGTCTCAAAACAGCTGATCACTAAAAATTATAGTGTTGTAAAAATATGAGATGTGTTGACTAGTCAGGACATACAAGTCTTTGGTATTTTATAGAATCCGTTTTTGGAATCATAAGTTCGTAGTTAAATATAAGTGCTGCATCAAACTATTTATTTGCTATATACATTTTTAATTTGTTTCTGTTTAAATATCATAGACTGAGTTTAGAAGAGAAATCATTCTATATTCTATACCTGTCTCAGTAATTCTATTGCAATGAAATGTTTTGGTCCAATATAAAAAAATGTACACCACTTTACATTAAACTCACCGTTATTATTAACGAATACATATATGTACATATATGTAAGTATAACAAAATAATTAAAATTATTTTTTTACACCACTGGTGAATTTGGTAAAAGAGGTATATAACATGATTATGGTGATAGTATAATGACGCTGTTATGTTTAACTCCCTTTCTTTGTTTGATTGTCAAGTATGTACATACATACATACTATATTCATCAATGAAATTTTCATTTAAGATAATTTCGCGCAAATTGCGATACTGTTCTGTGACTATGATTCATGCAAAACAATCGTCAAAAATACTTTCTTCCACAATATTTCATACAGTAAATACTGTAGCTACTGTAGTTACTTTAATATCAATGGAATTTTGATGAATAGATATATACTGAATGAAGTAAGTCCTACACTCGTACAAGAGTCGATGAACTAAAAAAAATATAAAATCGTAAGTGTTGTTCCAACAACCAATTGTGATTAAATCGTAGATCTAAAGTGAAGATAAAGAGGTCTTCTGTATCACATTAATATTTAATACCTTGGCGTACAACAAAATAAGACAACATACCTACATAATTGCTTTTTTGAACTTGATGAAAGGGAATTCTTTCAAGTAAAAGTTATACAATTTATTTTTTGCATTAGTTGTGATACTCTGTAAAATTATAGTAAAAATATATTCATCATCATAAATTTAGATAATGTGTCATTGCTATGTTATTGACGTTGTTTGTTATACATACATATATATATATATATATATGTATATATAAATAACAAATAAAAATTAGGATTCGACTTGACTGACCATTGTTGTTGCTAGCACACAACAAAAAACAGTATGACGAGTACGATAAACACATACTATGTAATGCAGCTATGCACAGTGGCATGAAAACAAAAATATGCTGGACTTAATATGAAGGCAAATTTTCTAGGCAGCGGGTCGGTGGGCTGATTCTGGTGCAGTGACGGATGTTCACGGGGTCTGCCCTTGCAACAAAGCATAAAATGAAATACGTATGTATGTATGTAAGTACATATCAATCTAGGAAAACGTAAATACCAAAACGTAATGCCTCAAAACATAAAATGTTTACCGAGCCAAAAAGCTTGCCTGAAGTTATAAAAAATATTCATTATCCAAAAAGTATACATACATCGTGGGAATATGATTTTACGTTACGTATAAGCTATAAATATATCCTTCTAAGTCTATTATGACTAGTATTTCTGCCACTTGCAGCAAACAAGTTAATTTCACAGATTAAATAAAGTAACATACTTACTAAATAAATGGCTACTCAAACGAAGCTTAAAATATTTAATACGTCTCCTTCACATCAGAGGCACTTTTACACTTCTTTAAACACATGACGTTCAAAAGCAGAGTTGAAAGATATTATAATTTCTCTGACTATCCCTTTCCTCTAGTTTCAGCACAATGCATCGCATGCGTAGGTGTCTCCTAAGTGCTGGCCCAAGATAAAAAGAAACGCTGTAACCATAAGAAATTACTTTCAGCAATTAAATGTTTCTTTTATATGTATATCTTTAAGTAGGCTCTTCATATAATACATCTGGACTCTCTGAATCTTCAGATAGGTATGTGAAAAACTATTTAGTAAAAAAAACTATCTGGGAAATCTTCTTCATCCATAAAATCTAAGTAAGATGTGTTAAAACTTAACTTGCGTTTTTACAGTTATGGCCACGCAAGCTACAACTGTATCAGAAATATTCTTTTTTGATAGGCTTACAGCAAAGAAGACATTGGTATTATTCAAAAAACGTACGGCATAGGTGACTTTTCATTGTCGTACAAAACCAATCGATCCAGCATTTTTTTTCTGATAAAAATTATTTAAAAAACGCTTTTCGAATTTTTTTTATTTTTCGTTTCTTACAACGATATGTTGAAGTTAGAAGAAAAAATATGGGAATCGGTTAACCTTGTAGGTCATCCCTGAAACTTCCCGCTAAGTTTAACCCATTCAAAGCAAATTTGCACACGTCAAAAATGCGTACAGAAAATCGATTTGACACGATATCACGACGTAATTAAATACAAACACATTTTTTCCACATATTCTACATCGATATCGAATCATTCCACCGATTTTGGCTAAATTGATGGCATCTAAGTTCAGTTTGACGAAAACTTTACGAGTTATTATTTTAAAAGTTTTATTAAACGATATCTCCGAACAAATCATCATTGATTAAGAGCTAATTATGTTTTGAACTGATCGGCTTAGTAATTAAAAATTAATTTCAAAAAAAGCTATGCTTTTAATTTCAACAATGAGATATTTTTTGTTTATCATAATTTTGTCTTTAAAGATACCACTGTTCATCAACCACGACGTCAATTACAATAATGAAATCAATCTTCATCATTCGCTGTGTACGTTTTTCTACGTACATACATATAGTCGTATTTCTGCGTCTTGTTGTTTTAGATTCCCACTTAACCACGATAGTCGACCATAATATTTCCTTCGAACATTGCTCATACGCTTCTCGAGCAAAACGAACTACAATCGTAGGCGAAATAAAAACTGAACTTTCTGGATTTGTTGCTCATTCGACCATCAGTTTGGGGCAGCAAAATATTTTGATTTCGATAATTTTTTAATAATATCAGTATAAAATTTTTACCGGTATCTACAACAAACGTGTCTTTCCACTTCCTAGGTTTATTATTTGTGTAGTTTATTCTCTCTAAATTTCTCTTGCGCAAAAAGAGACTCGGGTCTGTATCACTAGACACGTGAAAGTTTTTCACAACAGGTATCACAATGGGACCATAATAAATTGGACACAAATGGTCCTTTCATTACCTTTATATCTAGAAACCTGCGGACCTGACGTAGAAATTTTAATTGCTACATGAATACAATGTAAAGTTTGGTCAAGTGGATATACAAGTTTATTTGGTTTTGTACGTAGGAACGTTCGTGCGAACCAAACGTTACATTTTTCTAGCAATAGAAAGACGTGATTTTTTAAATTTAAAGGCTCATATTCATAAAAAAAAACTAAATGTATTTGAAATATATGTACATATATGTATATGTATGTGCTATGTATTTTAAGAAAATGCATTCTTTTGAAAAACTTGAAATAAAATACAGTTCAAACTCAATTTCAATTTTATGAATATAGGGGTAAGTATAAATCGCTTAACCCGAAATCATAATCATGATCGTCATCATTATTTTTACAGCCATATTGATAATAATGATGTGTATCATTATGCAACTTTGTATTAATATCGAAGATATTTTTTCCTATACATTTGTAATGGTATTTTTGTATTAAAAGTAGACGTAATAATCTTTCAAGCTGTAATGGTTGTTGTTACTTTTGTTTGAATTAGTAAATATGTATGTTGGTATGTATGTACATATTCGTTCCCTGCAGGAAATGGCAATAGTAAAACTGTTATGATTTGCTATTGACATAGTGAACAGTAATAGTTGCTTATTATACCGCAGACAACGTAGTTTACTAATTTAACATGTGAGAGTCATAGAAAATCTTCCATTCACTTCGGTCCTATTTAGACAATATGTAGTATGCAGTTCCTGTGGGCGCCCCGATAGTCTAGTGAGTAGTGTGCTAGTTTTTCAGTAGGGGGTTCTAGGTTCGATTCCTAGCAGAGGCTCTGGTCTACATCACTACAACACCTGAAAGTTTTTTCACAACAGGTGTGAAAAAGGGGCCATAATAAATTTGACCAAGTGGGTTGGGACTTTTCTTTACTTTCACATCCAGCCACCAGCCAATCTCACCTAATCTATCTTGTGCGTCCATATTGAAGACTGAGACTTATTAGTACATTTTAGTCAACACCTATGAGATATTTTAATATATATCCACACTAGTAATACTTAGGTTAAGATAGGTAGGCAGATCGCCTGTGGAAGTAAAGAGCCACTTGGGTCCAATTCATAATGGTCCCGTTGTGATACCTGTGCAAAAGGGGATTGAGTAGAGTAGATGATAGGATAGAATAGGTCGAAAGAGAGATGCATCACTGGAGAGTAGGCAGAGTCCAGTTGGAACAGAGGAAACCGACGGTCCAGTGAATGCGGCGGTGCTAACGCAACACCCCTGCCACCGATGAATGCGCTCAGCTCCCTGAGCCACATCTCCGAGAGGCCGTCGAACGATGCCGCCCTCAGCACGGGAAGGTGCAGGTCCCTGTGAGTGAGCCACACTCTTCTCCATCATTGCATCCAGAGCAAAAGTCGTTGTACGGCGTACTATTCGTCTTACATGATCTCAATAGGCCAGTGTCTAGTCATCGTGATGGTAAGACTCCGCAGCCGGCGCCTCGGAAACTCCAGTATCCGTCCAGACTTCGTGACATCAAACCAAGTCCACAGTGTCCTCACGATACGGCAGTCCGGCTCACTAGTAATACTTGCTGCAGGTAAACCCATTAATTATATTTTTATGAAAAATTTTATTTTGTGTGCAGCCGCATGTATTTTTAACACGACAAAATAAGTCTATAAAAAATCGTTTTGCAGATTTTACAAACTTCTCTAATCATCAAAGACAAAATAAAGAGTGTAGACAATATCAGGAAAAAGTTACCAAAACCAGTCGACAAAAGTGATAACTGGGAGATCCTTGTCCCCTGGCTTCCTACAGGGTACATATATAAATAATGTATGTATGTACATATGTGCATACATGCAGCTTAAATAGTAAAAGAATTTATACACGTCAAGTCAATTTTGCTGTTGGCAATGGCGGTAGTACGAGTAGTAGAAATAAATTGTTGTTTTCTTACGGGTATTTTCCAAACAACATTGTTTTTCTAAATGTTTACATTTATCTCGACAAGGCCAAACATAAATAAGAAAGAAAGACAAAAATGCAAAAAATAACAAAATCCAAGAAGACAATCAACTATTTGAGTGGGCTTCATAGTAAACACAAACTTATGTACATATGTATGTATGTATGTATGTATGTATGCATGGAAGAAACGTTCGTGTGATTGTAGTAAACTTGTTGCTTCATTTATGCTCTATTATTAAAAGAAACCCCATACACATGTTTTTGAAAGAGGGTTAATTTAAAATGTTTTTAAACTATTTATCATTTCATTGACGAGTTTTTATGTAAATATAGAAATGTTTGAATTATGCCCTGTTTTACCATTCGCACTTGAAAATCAAACTAGGGACTTCAAAAAAGCACAAACATACTTATAGGTACATAATTATGGCTGTAGCATTGTTAAGAGATATCGTTTTTACAGATCCATACATACATATGTACATTCGTATGGATTGACAAAAATCACTTTTTTTCTTGATTTCATCATACGTAAATATTTTTGTTCACATTTAATCATGTAACAAAAATTAACGTTGAATAAAATCAGCATCATATTCGTGAACGCTTCATTTATGTAAATGTAAGTTTAGTGTTTGAAGATGTTTTATTCATACCATACCATGCAACAAAACTGAATGCTGAATAAAAACAATCATCATGACGACTTATTATGACTTAATGATTCTTATTAAAAAATACACTTTTCCTATGTACATAAATGAATTCTCATAAATTTATTTTATACTTTAGTAAAAAACAAAGTTTTATAAAGGGCTTTTTTCACACGCGAAAAATTAATAAATTAGAAGAAGAGTATATTAATTTTTCAATTATGATTTTAAACACTTCTAACTTTTATACTGTATAAAAGGAATACAATAAATTGAATACAACTCTCATTTATGGGCCGGTGCTTCAAAGACTATTTTGAAGTTACTCGACCGTGTACAAGAAAGGGCGAAGAAACTCATAGGAGACAGTAGTGTAGCCAACTCTATTGACTCTCTTGAGCATCGTCGCAACGTGGGGTGCGTTTCGTTGTTCTATCGTTACTATAATGGGAGGTGTTCTAATGAAATCAGGGAACTTGTTTCCGAAACCCGGGTATTCGCACGACGCGATCATCATTAAGAGCGCATCCATTTGTGGTCGATTTGACGGCGACTCGTACTACGCATTACAGGGAAAATTTGTTTTTTTGCCGAACGGCACGAATGTGGAATAGACTACCCGCAGAGGTGTTTCTTATCACTTTTAGCTTGGGAAGATTTAAATCAAATGTCAATAAACACTACTCCCTCTATCCTCCTTCCCATAACCTAATTTCCTAGTTCCAGCACAATGCATCGCATGTGTAGGGGTCATCCCCTGAGTGCCGGTCCAAGACAAAAAAAAAAATATAATTAGAAGTGCGTAGTACACTAATTATTTTAAACACATTATGTAAACACAAAAGAACAGTATATCGTAGCGTTTGTTCCTTAACAACATAAACGTAATTTTTTCGAAATTGTTATTTTCGTTTTTTATAGTGGAAAATAACATTTGCCTCCCGATGATTACATTCTCATTTTGACAACTTTGTGTGGAAAAAAATTAAAGTAATTTCAAAAACATCGTAAGAGCCATACAAAATGACATTTGCATGCAATACAGAATGGTTTTTTGTTTTCGAGATAAAAAAAAGTTAACTTCGGTTAAGAGGTCCTATCACACAAAATAATATACCCTATACAGCAGAAATGTTCTTGGACCTCCCTTAATTTTAATAAAATGCAGCTTTTTTCTTGTATGCCAAAGATCTATATTGTTATGTGTTATAACGCTCTCCGGGTGTCAAAAATTGCTCCAGTAAAAAAACCCGTTATACCCGAAGTTCGTTTCCGGGCCCAATTATTTTTTCATAACCAACATTCCTTTTACATGATTTAAAGCTCTTTCTTTGAGAATTTGAGTGAGTGCAAATATGTAATGGGAAAGTAGCAAATTAAAAAAGAATAAAACGAGTTTTTCTTAATAAAAAATTTCATAAAATTAATTCATAAAGTTTTTTTTTTCGTAATTAACGCTTTTCCACTATCAATTTTTTTTTTCAAATATGAAAATCTTTTAAGCTATTGCGAGTTCACTGTAACACTTTCCTACTCAAATAACAAATTTTTTAATATACATATGTATGTTTATATGTACGTCTTATCCATACATAACGCATGTGTTTATGCGTAAATGTGGTAGTTCGCTGAAAGACAAAACAAAAAATTTTAAAACCGACAACATAAATAACAAGATCTTTAAATTAATAAGTCTGGAATAAAATATTTGATTGCCTCAAAACAATATAATCTTGAAGATGTGCTTGCGCACAATATGTTTGATTGGATGTGCATATGTTTAGCCATATGCATGTATGGAAGTGTATGAACGTAAAATATTTTTACATACATACAAGCATTATAAAATGAAATTTGTAGCTTCTATCAAAGTAACATTTTAGAAGAGAAAAAATTCCACATGCACTCAAGTTGTATAATTTAAGAAATTAGCAGATATCACATATTCTACTGGTAGAAATTGCGACACCGAATTATTGTCAATTGCTTATATTGTTGACTGAATGATATACGGAGGCAACAACCATTAGTGCAACTGATTATTGATGCAACGATGACTTTTTGCGTTGGCCAAAGCTATTTTGTTTTCTGTTCTTTGGACTGCTTATAATACGAGTACATCTTGCAGTCGTACATATGTACATAGTCGTACGTACACACAGCCATAGATCCACGCAAATGCTTATATATTCATATTTATATAAATAATTACAAACTCGTAAATTTTTTTTATTGCCTACAATCAACGAGTAATGAAAATTCCGGTTGACAACACATTTATTTGTTGTTTTCGTGGTATGTATTTTGTTTTTGTTGGTGGGCAAGACCATAATAATGACAAAAACAACAACAAACAAAAATTATCAATGTTTGCAGTAGTATTTCTGACTACTTCGACTAGTCAAATGAACGACAACAATGTCAACAACAACAAAACCACATCTGCCCTCACTCCACTATGCATTTTTCAAAACCCTGTGTGCATGAGTAGAAACTTATTACTAGCTCTTACAGAGTAACCACATCAATTTTTAATAAAAAATATTGATCGATGTTAAAATATCCAGTTTATTTAATTTCGGTAGGCTTTTACATTTCAGGAAATTTAGTTTAAAGACAAACTGCGGCTCTTTGTAATGAAGTACATAGATTGTTGAGAAAATAATTATACTAACTTATGATTCACACACATCAAGTTTGACTCGTCAAGTCATGAGTATTTGGAAGAGCAGGGAAGAGAGAATGGAAAGGGGTACAGACTTGACTGTGCCGTCAAGATTGTTTCTTTCCCTCTTCTTTTTTGTTTCTTTCACTCTTCTTTTCTTAACCGTAGTATTGTAAAACAAGCGAAACATGACTTTAAAATATTTTCGTGTATGAACGCAAATACAGGTTCAAAAGAAAATTCAACAAAAACTGATCAGGTAAACCTGAATTGTGTCAATCAACTCTAAGGAGATCTATCTATCGCAAGCTGCGCATTTTTCATATCTCGTAAATGTTAAAAATTGTGGAAAATCCATTAACACAGGCTATGCAAGTGATCCTTGGAAACGTACACACGTTCATTTATTGAATAAGGAGGGTCTTGTAGTCAGTAGAGAGAGTCAACGCGCTATTTAAGTAGTTAGCTATTTAGTTAGTTAGTTAGTTTATTACATATTAATTTGAAAATTCCCTCAATTTCTTTTCATTACTTTTTCTACTTAACATTGCGTAGAATTTTGATTTGTTAAAAGTTTAAGAACAATTTTAAAAAGGTCTTATTTGTGCAAGTATGTATGTATGTCCAATTGCACAAATAACAATTTTTAAATAAGTATGGGTGAATATGATTGTACATTGTCAATGTATTTAATGTTTTATTGAGATTAAGGGCCTTCTTGCAATCTTGCCACTTTAGAAATGAAGAAAAGCTTCAAGTGTACTTATATTAAAAACTGGTAAAAATAACGAAAGAAGGGTAAAAAGCGCTAAGAGAGAAAAATGTGAAATTTTTTTCATAATTGTCATCATAGGGCCACAGAACGCTTTAATAAAATATTCTGATCTGTTATAAGTTTGACATGAATTAATATTTAAACACTTGGAGACAATTTGTAATTGCAACAGCAAACTTTTTCTTACTTTAATGAATTGGCTGTGTTTAAAGAAAGTCGATCTCTAATCTTTGGTTAAAAAATTCATTAAGCTAAATGTTCTTTCGACTTCGAAATTTGAGTAAGGGAACGAAGTTCATGAATAACAATGCTTGCTAATTTATGAAAAGAATATTCCCCCAAATTGCAGACTTCATCAGTTCTTTCTTTATTTGTCCATTTTTGCAATGTTGGAAAAATAAAATGGTAACGGGCTGAAAACATCGGCATAAAATACCGGAAAAGCGTCAAAATTGGAACAGTGTTATCTTCAATTGCGGAACTCGGCTCACTAGCATTCTCTTCTGGCAACTCTATTACAATTTAACACGAGTGTGACCAAATGCTAACGCAAACTAGCACTATCGTCTTAAAACTTAAGTATTGAAAAAATAAAAAAAGAACAATCTTGAATTCAAAATCACCGAACATATGCATGTGTGTATATTTGATTCAACACAACCAACCAAGTTGTATACACAATCCTATTATTATTATTGTAATAGCCCATTTGACCGTGTTTTCAGTTTGTAAAAGCCTAACAATAAATATGGTATTCGTTAATATTTCCATTTAATTACAAGTTTGTAAAAGATATTGTAATTTAAAATTTTTCGGGGAAATGCCTTTAAATTTGAACAAATTTCTTTCAGAATTAGGAGAAACTAGAAGATATCGGTTAATAAATATTCAAGAGAGCTTTAGAAATTCAAAGATTTGTTGTCGTAAACTGAATGAGCACTGTCCGTTCGTTTTAGTTTTGTTTACGATAGTACTTTTGGAATGAAAAATGTTTGCACACATTTCGATTCGATATCAACATTATTATCGAATGTTGTGGTCAAATGGGTAAGTATGATGTTTGTTTGAGGTACGACATCGACCAAGCTACGAATATAAAACGATATTCAGGAATGTTGTTTTTTTACGTCTACGTCTGAAACGTCTGATTTCGAGTCGAGTAGAGTAGTGTGTATTAATTTTCATACTTTTTTGTTGTTGTTCGATATATACGTATAAATGCATACATACGTACATATTCCTGCAAGTATTGCTTTTATCGGTAAAAGAAATTCAAGATAAACAAAAATTGGAGCTAAAAAAAATATGAAAAAGAGACAAGAAAGACAACATGAAAATTGTCATGATATTTACGAAATACCTCTACCCTGCCGGCAAATTGGTATTCGACTACAAATAAAATAACCTTAAAATTCACTTTAATGGTCTAACTACAAGCTAGCTACAATGTAATGTAGAATTTTCCCAAATCAAAGTGTGTATATTTTGTGAAAATATTTTATTTATTTATAGATTCAACAGTTTCAAAATAAAAATTAATTAATGAAAAAAAATATAGATTATACAGCTCTTTAATTAATGCCTAAATTTAATAATAAATTAGATACAAATTAGAACGGTTACAGCGAACTGTGCTCATAGTGAATTTTCGTTTATAATTATACCAACTGTTTCTTAAGTCCCATAAATAAAAATGCATGGCAATTATTACCTTTATAACGAGCGAAAAAGTCCCAAACTTTTATTTGGCGTATTTAGAAACTTAAAATTATTTCTCAGAACATCGTAACACTAGCAGTTATTCTCTTAGTTAAAAATAAGTAATAACTTTAAAGTTACTCCAAAATATAAAAGAAATTCTCTAAAGTGAAATATATATAATTCCGAAGTCCACACTTTTAAAGTCAACAATTTAAAAAAAATAAAGAAAATTGTAAAAACAATTGTGAAGACTACCAATGAAAAATTATTTATTCCGATTATAACAAACTTCACATATAATGAACAAAATTGCTAAGTCCCGTGGAGTTAGTTATAACAGAAACGAATATTATGTTGCGCACTATCTGGCAAATAACAATGGTTATCGAACAGAAATGCAAAGACCTCTCATATTTTCCCTTCATAGTATATTAAAAAATAATATAATCAACTTGTTAATAACTTCGTCTAGGTAAGGAAATACAAAATGAGAAATATAAGGTGTAGTGAAGATGAAATATGCGTCACTTTTATGAGTCATTTTCTTCTGTTTCTCCATTCATCAATTGTGTGATTTGGTTTACATATTTTTATCAATATTTTTCTTTCATTTCGAGGTATCGTTTATTTAAAGAAATTGCCGAAAGACAATACGACGGCTACGACTTATTTCAGTTTCAATAAAACTACCGTTATTTCAATTATCTCTTTTAAAGTTGAAATTATTCGTATTATCCTAGTCTTCTTCAATCAAAATATTTTATTAATTTATACTCATAACTAACTGATAAACTGTTAGCTTCTGCGTAGTTATTAACAAGTTAGTTGAAAAGCAACGAAGAGTCGATCAATTGACTTCTTTCTAGATGATCGCAATGTTACAATAGTCATTTATCTCCATTAAAAATAATACTAGTGGCAGCCACCATCAGTTGTAAAAAGATTAGCATAAAATTCTTTGTAAATTAACTGAGTTGCCGACAGGGTAGTTACTTTGACTATGCAGCAGCAACCAGCTACAATAATTACAAAAACACTTTGTATAAAGTGCTGAGTTAAGAGTTTTGTTTTCGCTTTCGCTATATTTTGTTGTTGCTTTTATTGTTACTCAACGTTTATAGGCATGTTCTTTTTTGTGTTTTTTTTGCTGCCGACAATAAAAGTTGTTGCTGTTGCTCAATTTCATAAATGTATAAATAAATAAATTCATTAGTAAACAGTAGTCCGCCGTCTTCTCATCAACAATAAATAAATACAACAACTACAAAATCAGCAAGTTGTGGCAAAAAATATTTAAATGTAACAGAGTTGCCGTAATAATTTCAAATAGAATTTCTCAATGATGTACTTTTTTATATACGTTTAGATTTTTATGTTAAGATTAACACCGATCCCGATCTTTATCAGATGTAAAATTTTAATATTAAGTTTACAATTGTCTTTTACAAGTTTTGGACTAGATATAGAGAACATTAACATATGAACTTTACTTTTGTAAATATTTTTCAATTGCTTTATGTAAGTTCATACGGTCGACACAATATCTGTCGCAGAGTCAAGGAGATATTGTAAATAATGTTGTGCTAAACAATGAATGAGTATTTTGCTCACCCAGAATGTCTTTTACTGACAACGCTTTTCGACTACAGAAAAGCAGTGCATAGGAGATGCATTAAAAAAAATAAAAATGTTCTTAGCAAACCTTGGGACTCGTCCACGCTTATACATACATAGCTTCTAAAAATAACCTTAATTAATTTTGATTGCTTAGACTACGTTGACATGATTAACATACATACATAGATGAGGATAGCATTTTGTAAGAGTTACCAATTCGTACGGGACATCAGCAATTTCAGAAGTTCAGGAATCTGAGCGATTCGTACAATGCTAACCAATGTTTCTCGACGTGTAGTAGACAGTAGTCGTGATGATGTTATGGCAGTTACGATTGACATTCGCAAGAGAATACGAGAAATGCAAAGCAGAAAGCACCTATGTATATAATATCTCTTTAATTTAAATTGTTGTTAAAAACATATGTTTAATATGTTTAATAAAAATTGTTCGTTTGTTATAAAAAAAAATTTTTATTATACAAACTTTGTCAAGTAAAATCGGCCGCTTCATTTTGATTTTAGAAACATGGTTTATTAAGAAAAGTTTCTTAAAATTTCCGCATATTACGATTATGCTATACTCTTATGCATACGAGTACATAATATAATATAAAATGTATATATGTATGTATATGTATATATGTACATAAAATGTATATAATTTTAAGTCGATTCTAATTATTTATCAATAATAATAAGGGTCAGTTTTTAGGGAGTCAATCAAACTTAGTTTAATTGTAGTTTGGTTAAGCTTAAATAAAATCTAAACTTCCTTTAATACACCAAAGATAAAAAAAAAATACATACAGATGTTTTCAAAATAATAGCACCATAAAACTGTATTGAGTTTATCTTTTTGTCCGTTATTTATATCATGGTCTCTCACTGAGAAAATTACCTTCGTCGGTATTGTGTAGCACTGGCGAAGTAAAATAATAATAAAAATGGCTACTAAACCGAAGCTTCAGCACTGCTATAAACAAAGAACGAAAAGCAGAGTTGCAAAATAATTAATTCAACTTCACCTCCTGTCGTTTCTCTAACTATCCCTTTCCTATAGTTCCAGCACAATGCATCGCATGTGTAGGGGTCATCTCCTGAGTGCTGGTCCCAGATAAAAAAAAATGCACATTTAAAGAAACAATAAAAATAAAAAATAAGTTGAGAGGTGCGCGAACAAAATTTTTATTTTTAATATAAAACTTTTATATTTGTTTTCATAAATAAAATCCAATTTAAAATTTAAGCAAAATCTGAAATAAACTGCTACAACTGGGCCGAGTCAAGTATCATTGTAAATGTGAAAAACGTGGTTTTATTAAGAAACTGCTTTCGGAGCGAAAAACTTAGTCCCAAATTACCAACATTATTGGCTGTTCAAATAAAAGGAATTTAAAGCCGAAACTCATTGAAGAAAAAGAGTTGCATCAACATTAATGGTTAATCGCATAGTTCGGAAAATCAAAAATGCTTAATTTATGTCCGATGTGGAAATGAAAGAAGAACTAAATCTGGAGGTAATCACGGAAACTATAACATTAAGCTCACAGTACACAGAACAATGCTGTTTTTAAAAAAGGAGGATATAGAGGAAAAAGTAATGTTTGCCAAGAACCAGTTAGACTGGCCCATTGAGAAGAGGCGCAAGATTCTTTGGACTGATGAGTCGAAAATGATTTTATTCCGTGGTTGGGCTCAAGATCTTACGTTACAAAGTTCGTTTTGAACCGAGTGTAGTAAACACGATGAGGAGATACCTAGCGTTATTTTCAAGAAGTGAAACGCAAATAATTATGTATATATGTATATACACACATATGTACTTATATGTACATATATACAAATTCATTCATAAAAAATGTGCAGATCTAAAAATAGATATTCTATAAAAAAATATGGAAATCGGTTGACTTTTGCTTGAAGCTAATCCTTAACTCTAAAGGTAATGAAAATTTATAAATTTTTAGCTTAAGGTCAGATAACATTTTGGATACAAAGATCTCTGTAGCATAAATTATTTGGAGAAAAGCTTCTTTCCGTAAGTTTGTTTTCAAAATTCGAAAGTTTACGGAAACTTTTTGGTTCATTGGCGTGATGTGAGTTCAATTTCATTTCAATACTCCAAATTTTATTCTGAGAAGTTTACATAGTTACACACACATAATAAATAAATCCACACATATGTAGATCCCAGGACCCCGTATGTGTGGACGGATTTTTTTATCTGGAGTACAGAGTAATTTTACAGACAGACAGAATAAACAACAGATAAAGAATGTAAAATAAAAAACAATATACATACATATGTATGTGTATGTGGATATGTACGAGTACATATTAATTTATGTATGTATGTAGGTTATTCTCATATTCATATTCATCTCATATTCTCATATTTATTATTAATATTTTTGCAAGTATAATTTATAAGTGTAAAAAATATAATGTTGAAAAATAAATATTCCAACTGTGTTTGGCTGAAAATCTCGGCACCATATTTCGAAATATTGGTAACACCGCGGAATTATTTACATATACTTATTTAAATACCTCAAATTAATTTCATGCTTGTAAATACAAGTTATTTCTTATTCTCATTTAATATTTTGTTGTTTTTTCCCTTTAATTCTTTTTTATTATTTTTGTTAAAATAATCAAACAGAATTTGTGATATTTTCAGAACAATAACACGACAGTAATAACCACAACAAAAATAACAAAACAAATTCGATTAACAAAAAACCTTTTTATTTCATAGCGTTACTTCTTGTACCTTCAGTTGAAGTACTTTTTCATTTCAATATATATGCATGTATATATGTGTATACATGATGTATGTGCATATTTTTTGGATTTTCAATGATGTTTTATGTACAGAGTTGCTTTTCATTCTTTTACTGTCACTTCAGAACTCACTGAACGAACTATTTCAATTCAATTCACTTTACAAACTTTTTCATTATTTCCATTGAAATTCTGTCACGACATTATTCTACGAAGCTTTCGACTAAACTGAGAGCGTATACACGATAATATTTACCGAGAACTATTTATTATTTACACAACCAGTTACTGTAGTCCATCAGGCAGTCGTACCAACCGTTCGTTAAGGCCTGTGTTTGTTGTTATTTGCCTTTGAAATTAAAAAATAAAATATAAAATGTTTGTGGTGCTTTATCGCCTACAAGACAATAAAAAAAATATTAAGTAAAAACCTACAACACAGATAAAATGCAAACAATAGCCATAAAATATCAAGTTAATCTCAACCTGTATAATTGAGAAAGAAGAAATAAGAGAGAATTATAAGTTAACCCAATCCCCACAATTAGGAGCAACAATAGCAACAAGTACATGAAAAACCAAAACATGGAGCAGAGCATAAACAATAATAATATTGAGCTTTAAGCAAGAAACACAGTCATGACAGCAGACTACCAACTTCAATATATCAAAAATGAAATACACACGAACAATTATTTTAACGACAACAAGGTAACAGGTCTGCAGGTTCTTGTCCATGCTGCTGTTTTCCTTGTACACTAAAGCCCTGATTTGCGTTTTTTCGATTTGCGTCGCATTCCTCCCGACCCCTTTAACGACGCAAATCGGGGCTTTAGTGTATTCAACTTAAAATAATTTCCAGCGTTGCTGTTTTGGTTACTTTGAACGAAAATTTGTTCTTTTTTTCTCCAATGTGTACATGCGCACTTTTCTTCCATTTTGGTTACTTTTTTAAAACAATGGTAACACAATGATAATGATTCTCTTGCAGCACTATATTCTTTTCATAAATGTTTTTGGTTGTGGTAACGCTGCTAATTTGTGAGTGACTTAAATAGCTTCAGTGTTGAAATAAGTGAGAACTTGAAAATATTTAATTTGTTAATGAGAAAAGACCACCACAAAAGTAAAAGATTGTAATTACATTAATAATCAAGAAGTTTTAAACAAATAAATCTATTTGATATCACTAATTTTATGTTTATTAATGTAAAATATTTTAATGTGGCAATACTGAAAATGAAAAGAAACAACTATCAGTTTCCAGCTGGTTGCGGTGTAGCTGTTGTCTTCAAGATAATAAAGTAGCCAACTACATTTGTAGTTTCTGTAGGTTGTAGCGGGCAGTCTCGAATGTATTTCATGCTTTAACCGGCCGATCTCTCTTTTTTGGCAACGACTTTCATAATAGTGGTTTCAACTTGTTTTTGTAGGTATATTAACTCCCAACAATATTTAGAATGCGGCGGTTTTATTTATACGTTTTGTATTTTTTGGCTTTAAGATTTTTATAATTAATTAATTCTAATTAAGCGAACATTTGAATATATAATTTTACCTCTAATGTAAATAGCTAAATATTTTCTGTATTCGATTTCGACAGCATTTCAACTTAACTTGCATTTTCTTTATGTCGTCTGTGTTGCCGTCATTTAAATTGTAAATGTCGTATATAAATTGAGGGTTTGAAGAACTCTCGGCTTTTCAGACTGCTCATGCGCATTTTATTAACTTAACAATTACCAGCGTGACTAAAAACATAAAAGGTTTTATTGCTCGTCGCTAATCTCTCTCCTATCCATATTTGTAAATATTGAGACTTCATTCTCCGCAATAGGGGAACTTGATTTACACACATACATACATTCCTTTCAACTTTCATTGGTTTTGTGGAAAATTTTATCATAACCAGTAGTCCAAATAATCATGCAAGGCAGCACAATTCATTGTTCTATTGTAGGGCTTATGATTATTATTATTATTATTGGTTTCACAATCAATTCATTATGAATAAGATTTCAACGATTTCTCTTCTCTTGGAACATTTACTTTACACGAAAGTATAAATACAAGATATTTCATCTCTGATAACAGCAGATTAAATTATATGATTGTATGTATGTATGTTTATTAGAGAATACCTACATACATGGCGGAAAACACGTTGTGGTCAAACTGGACTTATCGTTGCAGTTGCACTGAATTTCGATGTACATACCTTCGGCCGCTCGATGTTCTGAAGAGAAAATGTTGCTTTTTGGTTTTCAGTGTAACAAAGCTATTCGCGACATGCGGCAATGTATTACTTTTCAGTAAGGTTTGCCTTTCCAACATGAATTGACTAACAAACGAACAACGCTTGCAAATTGAGTGTTACTATCAACATTCGTGCTGTGTTGGAAATGTGTTCGGTAATTACGTCCCTTTTATGGTCGTAATAATCGACTCACCAAACACGCTATTCAATCTGTTGTGACCAAATTTCGCGCCAGTTTCACTTGATTGGACATTGATACACCAACCCGTATGCGAAGAGTGGGTACTGACTAAATATTGCTGCTGTATTGGACAGTGTCCATGAACATCGCGATATTTTATCGTTGCCGTTGTCAACAATTGGACTTAGTTAGCATGTTGTTTCAACAAGACCGTAAAACCACGGAGGTGCGGATGGATGCATAGTTAGTGTGTTGGCTCTGCAAACAGAAGAACTTGGGTTCCGATTCGCAACCCGGTCATGTCAACAAAAGTTTTTTCTGAGTTTTCTGTACTACAGAACCTTTCTTCGTCGGTATTTGAACACTAAAACCTCGGCAAGGTAAAATAATAAATAAAATGCCCCCTCTTAGTTTAAAAATAATGCATCAAAATTAACATCAGAGACACCGCAAGTTTGGTTTATAATTAACACGCAGCTGCAGAGTTGTTCAAGAATTAAACTCTATCTTGCTATGCTCAGGGAGCATTGGTCGAAATAAAAGACTGTGCCACAAAGCTACCACAGCACGCGGTAGTATGAACCTATTGAGACGCGACTTTAACCTCATGTTTTGGAGCATTCCATAGGCCGCCAAGATCATACGATTTGGCCCAACTAGATTATTTTTTTTGAGGATACGTGAAGTCTCTGGTGTACAGAAACAAGCCAGTCACAATTTCAGCCCTTGTAGACAACATTACATACATATATATTACAGTTAGATTACATTGGTGAGATACCGGCCGAAGTGCTGGGAAAACTATCTTAAAATTTTACCACACCACGCCTAATATTTACTTTAAATAATCTTTAAAAAGTAAATGGCAGGCACTCATAACTATTTAATACACAACAAATTTTCTGTGTTTTTTTTTGCAATTTTCAAAACCCAAACGGTGAAAAAGTTATCCAGAGTGTTTTGAATAACTTTATGGAATTTTATTGAAGAATGACGTCAGTTTATGTTTATGACTGCGGCCAAACTTGTTTTGCTGTCCTTTCTTTGGGCTGTCTAAATGTGTTCTCTATTTTACTACTTAAAAAAAAACATTAACAAATTTATTTCAAACATTTTGATTATTTTAAATTTTTATATGTTACAGTAGCTCGTTAACAATTTTTTATATGGACTTTCTATTTAATTTCGAATGTAGCTTTTCCTTGACCTACCAATAATGAGATTTATCTTTAAACGTCAAGAATACGACTGTCAGTAATTTCTTCCGTCTTTGCCCGGAACTTTTCCAAGTATCAGTGTGTCTGTAAAAAATGTAATCTTTTATTTTTTACCTTCGGAATTTTGTTTGCCAAACTCCCCTATCGCAGTTCAATGCACTGTAAAACCGTTACGAAAATAAAATATTAAATTACTCTTGCTGATGTTAAGCAATATGCGAAAGGTGTTCTTAAAGTTTGTGCTTAGATTTCTCTTTAGGAGTTTCTTTTAAAATAAATAATTTGTGGTAAATGTTAATATACAGCGGAGTTCGTTTATAACAAACTCCGAGTACGTTCTCAGCGGGTTATGTATAGTCTTCACAATATTTTCTTAATTTTTTAAAATTGATGACTTTGTAGAATTTGGAATTTCATATATTCACATTGTTTCTTAAGTTTTTTTTCCAAGAAATTCTTTTATACTTTTATGTTTTGGACATTTTTAGTTGTAGTGAGCTTAAACTTATTATTTATATTTTAACTAAGAGAACAACTGATGGTGTTAGTAAATTCCGATAATAATTCCCCTTGTTCTGTAAACCGAGTCGATTTAAAAACGAGTGATTTCTTAAAACCGAATAAATCCTAATTTGGTGTTCTGAAAATCGATTGCCAACATTCGTACTTGCTTTCGAATAAGATTTTTTAAACATCAATACATCAAAATGTCAATAAAGGTACTGCAAATTTGTTCAAAATAATGTTTCTTCTTATTTAAAAGTGATTTTTTGAATGAATTTAGTCAACATGTGCTTTTATTCATCCATCTATTTCATCTGCATACTTTAACAAGAACATGGAGAAATATTGGAGTGTTTTTTAAATTGATTATTTTGTATTAAAATCTATTACAGAGTATTTAATTTGACTTAAGAAAATAAAGACTTCAAGTAAAAATTGGTAATTGTTTTTTTATGTTTCATCGTTTTAAAAACGAAAAATTTTTGCGCATTCTGTTTACACAACATACCGGAATAATTTAAAACTTCTAAATACGCCAGATAAAAGTATGGGATTTTTTCGCTCGTTATAAACGTCAAAATTTCTATGCATTTTTATTTATGGGACTTAAGAAACAGTTAGTTATAAAATAAAATTCGTTATAACCGGTGTACGTTACAACTCTATGTCCTCTGTAATATACAAATTAGATTTTTTTTATTTTGTTCCTCTTGTATTTTAATTTAATTGATGACTCCCACATATGCAATGTCTTGTGATGGAACTAGAAAATTAGGTTATGGGAAGGGAGATATAGGGAGTAGTGTTTATGAACATTTGATTTGAATTTCTCGTCAAAAGTGAGAGAAAAAACTTCTGTATTAAGTTTATTCCAAATACGCCCTGTTAGCACGAAAAATGAGAACACTAATTTTTCAGGGGAACAAGTTCCCTGATTTCATTAAAGCACAACCCATTATAGTAACGATAGAACCGACGCCAATGAGTTTCTTCGCCCCATCCTGTACATGGTCGAGTATCCCTTGAAGCACTAATGGGAATTTTTTCATAACTTTTTGAATATATAGTCTTTCGATCGTATAAAAATATAAGCAGGACTCGCACAACTGATGCATGTCGGTCTAATTTTTTGCTAAAAAACGTTTCTTTCTCATCAAATGACTTCAATTAGTTTGAAACATTAAAATGTATTTTTGTTTTTAGTTAAAATATGACCACTTTACTATTTGTTAACGATTAGTACTTTTGCAATTGAAAACACAACTTACTTCTGCGGCTTATTTTGAGAAAACCGAAATGTGACACAAGAATTTCACAATAATTCACGTAACAGCAGAATAATGTGAGAAACAAACATAAAGAACAATCAGCGTAAAGCTCTAAACACTTAGACGACAGCAGACTTCACAACTTCACGGCTTCAAATGCTGCCAACTTCAAATGCTTTCTGAAGTCAGCTTCATAATTATTTTGAAGACAGCAACTACATAATAATAATCAGCTGATGTGTAAATCAATTTCAAGTTTTTATAAATATTAAAAATTACTTCAAAGTTTAAAAATATAAAAATGAGTGAAGAAAATTTAGTGAGTTTTATCACAACAATTGTTAAAATAGCTCAGATAAAATATGATAATAATTAACTCAAACGAAAAATTATCAAATTAAAAATGAACAGCTGTGTATTTTAGCAATACAAATTTCAGGGATGCCGCATATATATTTTATAATGAATAAAATTAAATTTATTGATAAAAAATGTAATAATATCACGAAAAACTATAAAAACACATAAATTTATTTCTATATTTTTTTTATTTTTTTTTTTCATCTTGGACCAGTGCTCAGGGGCTATCCCCTATATATGCAATGCATTGCACTGGAACTAGAGAGAAGGATAGGGAAGAAACAGACAGGTGGTGAAAGTGGTAGAAAGATAGAGCGTAATTCTTGCACAACTCTGCAGTTGCGTGTAAATTATAAAGCAAAGTTGCGGCGTTTCTGATGTTTTTTTTTTTTTTTTTTTGACGCATTATTTTTAAGCTAATGGAGCCATTTTATTTATTATTTTACTTCGCCGACGTTTTAGTGCTCAAATACCGACGAAGGAGGGTGCTGTAGCACAGAAAACTCAGAAAAAACTTTTTCTGATTTGACCCAGCTGGGATTCGAACCTGTGTCTTTCTGGTTGCAGAGCCAACACGCTCTATTGTATTTTTGTAATGTTCTTTTATGTTTAATATTATATTTTATATTTTTATATTATATATTATTTTTCTAATTTATATATGTATATAATGGCAACACTATATTTGTTTATTGCTGCCCGTCAAAATAGAAAATAGCTTAAGTTGGCAGCAGCAGCAAATGCTGTTGTGCAGTCCTGCTGCTGTGCTGCCGTCCAAATAATAGTTTTCATTTAAACACATGGATTTTATTTTTGACATATTGTTGCTTGCTGTCTGCTGTCGTCTAAGTGTTTAGAGCTTAATCGATGCATGCCGGTCTATTTGACATTGGTCAATTAGAAGCGAAAATATTAAGACCGAAACCCAGCCGCACAATCGCTGCATCACGGTCTGAAAGAGATACATAAAAGTTGTTTTCCATCTTGATCCATCGGATGTAATAATAATTACAAATGAAGCAGCGTGATCGGGCATTCGTCGGTATGTAAGCACGAAACATTGCGGCTTTTGATCGTTGAAATCGACCCTGTTCGCGTGACCCCATTGTCATATTTTTGTGAGGTCACTATTCAATGAATCATTCATATTCTGCCTTAGTGTCGCAATCCTTGTCAATATCGATCTACGATCAAATAAATATGAGTGACAAATGTTGTTGACATCTGCAAAAGACTGGATATGGTTCAAAGTTTCAGACAAAAACCATTGTGATAGATAAGAAAAAGAGTAGGAGATGGAGCTTGTTTTCAAAGATGTAATTGCATAGATGGCTAATGGCTTTTCTTCGTCGAAGTATCTTCAGCAAGCGCAGCTACGATAAGCGAGATTGCGTAATAATGCCAATCAATAATGCCAAACACTTTTTAGTACAGTTGTCGAGCTGCCGTGTCGTATTCTGCACAATAGATTACTGCGCCTTTGGTTTTTTTCCTCAACAGCGAATACGAATTGTGAATTCGTCTTTCTGCAAGAAATCCTAAAAAGATCGAGCAATTACTGTCGGCGTACTTTTTATTTTATTTCAAATGTGTTTTTTTTTTCCAAATAAATGAAATCTTTTTGTTCAATATTAATTCAGGGAAATTGTGCATGAAAAAGTGAAGGTCATTTGTGTTTTTTGGTTTTTTTTTATGGACATCCACAAATTTCCTCAGAAATATTTAGTATCTTTTATTATTTGTAGACTTCATAAAAACAAACCTGTTAATCTCCCATTGAAGTTTTATTACAGCCACTTGAAATTCAACCTCAAATTGTATCTTATTCTTAATACACTTAACAGGTTGGCAACTGCAACGAAGATATTTAAACACAAGAAACTGCAAAGTAAAACTGAATGTTCATATTTGTGTTGTTGTTCTCTTAGAGATTCTTTTAAGTATCCACAGTCTTTTGGTCTGTTAGTCTAAGCATGGCGCTTCTTAGTCTAGCATGCATAAGTATAATATAATGCATGAAATTCGTTTATTGTCTACTTTCATTTAAATCTTTACAAGCGCATTGTATTTCATCTTATCAGTGCGTACGTACCGTACCATTCATTATGTTTGTTTTTCGAATAGACTCTTTTGTTTAATATTTCGAAAATATCCTTGTTTGTGTTGTGCTCTGTTTTTTCTCTGTATTCCAGTCAGCTCGCGGAACCTTTGTTTCTTATTCTTTTTTATTATTCTAGTAGGTCGATTGTAAGTATGTGTGTGTATTGGGTGTCTCAAAATGAATGCAACATTTGTATTGGCCAGACTTTCGTTATACTTTCAATGTTGTTCAACAATGACAACGTGCTGTTCTTTTGTAAAACGCTGCACATTTTAACTATAAAACTGTCAGTAGTTAAATACTTTCCTTCCCATCTTGCTTTAATTTTTGAGAGACTCTTTAGTTTTTGTTATCCGCCTTGGTATGGCAAGTGTTCACTATTGTACGAGTATCTCAACATTTATCTACCTACTTTTTTTTTATTTTGGTTTTTTTTTTGTAGTCTTACTATTGTACATACATACATGCATACATATATATATACTATATATATATATATATTATCGATCTTTAACATTTGTTTGACGGTTATAGATCTCTCTCTCGGTATTTTCATTTCTTTTTGTTTGTGTATTATTTCTCAGAGTATTTTTCAGGCAAACAACTATTTGTTGGGGTTGCTTATTCGAAACGAAAGATGTTTTTAAAATCTATGTAACTGCTTTTCAATTCAAAGAAATTTCGCACCTCGGTACGAGTATCTATTATTCTATTGTTCCTTTTGTTGTTCTTTTATTTGAAGTTTCATTGTCTAAGTTTAAATGAAAAAGAATAGATCCCTGTTGCATTCTTCATCAATTATTGTTTTCCCGCAGCGATTTCAAGTGTTGTTTATTGTTCGACGTCATAGAGATTTTTACGCCTTCGAAAATTTGGTACCATCGTAAAATTTTCAAGTGGTTATTAAGTAAAATCTTTTTATAAGCCTGGATTTAACAAATGCATACATACGTTAGTATTTAATACATACAATCTTACGACTACACTAGAAAAAGGAAATGGTTTTGGAAGTATTTTTATGGAGAGCATTGGCCTTTGGGCGCTACAGTTTCCCGAGAAAATATTTTATTTTGCGTACTTTAGTTTTAAAAAATGATAACATTTCTTCAAAACAATACTTCACTTTAATTGTTTAACCCCAGCAAAAAAAAAATCGATTCGTTCATTACAAAATGGTATTCTTTTTATCTTGAACCAGTGCTCAGGGGAAATACCCTACATATGCAATGCATTGAACAGCAAGTAGATAGAGAGGATGGCGATGGCTGAAGTAGTCTCCACATTGACTGCAAAACCGAAAATTTCCTGGGTTCAACACCAGTTTCAGACTCATAACAACATCTCGCATTTTTCTGATGTGCATTAGTGTGTCTTTGTGTGTTAGTTGTTGTCGGAAAGTTTCAGTGGCGAGGGCATACTCACTGGTCACTGAACAGTAACGGTTTCAGCTGTAACCAATCCACAGACCCATCAGAATGACCTCCTTCATATGTAATGTGTAGCACCGGCGAAGTAAAATAATTACTAAAAATGGCTACCAAAACGAAGTATCCTTGTAATCAGAGCGGCTATAACATTGCTATAAAACAAAGAACGTGTAAAAGCAGAATTTTAAGATAGTGAAGCTTCACCTCCTGTCATTTCTCCTACTATCCCTTTCCTCTAGTTTCACCACAATGCATCGCATATGTAGGAGTCTTTTCCTGAGTGATAAAAAAGAGAGAGAGAGAGTGATAGTGTAGAGAATAGACAGGTGGTGAAAGTAATAGAAAGATAGAGCTTAATTCACGCACAATTAAAAATTATTATTTATTAAAACACATTATCAGCATTCATGATTGATTTCCCCTAAAATTCCCAAGGCTTTATGCTTCTATTTAGCTATACTTATATTAGTGTGTATACCGACAGTAGGGCTGCGATAAGATCGCTGTCGGGTGTTTATACGACATCGATTTTGGTTTGCGAATGCCGGGCGACTCTGGACGAGATGGCGGGACATTCGAGCCTTGAGCTGGTCTGGGTACCGGGACACAGTTATATGCTGGGGAACAACGTGGCGGATGGGATGGCCAAGAATGGGACTCGTCTGCCTGATGGGCACATCGATGGTTATGTCGGGATTCCGTTGGGATACTGCAGGACGCAGTTGGAGCGGCAGCTCTACGGGACTGCGCAGGCTGGGTGATCGAAGAAGACCATCTGTTCGATTTTCAAGATGACTTGGCCTCGGTACGACTTCGGGCGGACCGCCGGACGTAGGGAACTACCGAGGGGCCGATTCTGGATGACAGTTGCGGTGCTGACGCGCCACTGTAACATTAGTTGCACTCCAGGAGATTGGTTATGCCTTATTACGACTTCTGTAGGAGCTGTCGTGATGAGGAAGAGTAGGAGACGGTTGCGCACTTGTTGTGTCACTGTCCCGCTCTCGCCGTTGGACGTGCGTCTGCGTTGGGGTTCCTCGCGGAGGTATTGGGGTACGATATGAGGGGATAAGCTTGTTTACCCGGAACTCGAGCTGGAGACAGAATGAGGATTGATTCCGGTCAGGAGACATAATGTGATCCGGGAGGACCCAAGTAAGCTGATTCTCTTTTGACTTGGCGGCCTGAAAACCTAACCTAACCTAACATAGTTATACTTATATTTTCAGCAAGCTTAAATTTGCCCATAACATAAGTTTGATGTGTTATAAAGAAAAACTTTCGCTTACCTGCTTTTGAAAACTCCCGGTATTGAGTACTCAGTACTCAAGTACTCAATACTTTTACAACACTATATTGGAGGGGTAGAAATAGAGATCTGCCAAAAGAATTCCAAAGATATAGAAAAAAGTTTAAAATGACGACCCCTGAGTTCAGCTAAAAATTATGATCATTCTTTAAATACCTACATATGTATAGTATTTCTCTCAGTGCACTACGCATGCATTGTTAGTTGGGCTACCCATTTACAATGGCCACGTAAACAACCGTTTTATTATAATATCGCCCCGAATCTATTGTTTTCTGTAGTGGTTCTTTATTTTATTCTCAACAATTTATATTTCTGTTCTTAGTTGGATTTGTATTGCTCTGTCTCAGCAACAACAATTACGACAATTCAGCAAATAATAAATAAATGTTAAAGCAACAAAAGGCACAATTGCTATAATTGTTTTTGAATGGTTCTTTTTTACTATTACCACCGACTGTTATAACCAGAATTATACTTTGTGCAGATACGATAGTTACAAAAAAATATTCGATAACATATTGCCGAGAAGAAATGTGCAAACGTACAGCATGTGTGTGATCATGATCGTTTTCAGCCACTTGAAGTATTTTCTTTACTTTTGCATGTCACTGAGACCAACCCGAAACACAGCATGGAGCAACTACAAAATTTAAGGTGCTTGATCGTGCACATGGAAGTGCATTTCGTTCGGGTTTATTACCAAAAGGTGCAAAATTTAAACAAATTTAGGAAATATGGTTTCAATAACAATGATAAATAATTAAGAACTAATTGACATTGAATTATACGGACAAAAATTAAAAAAAAAATTTTGTTTTCTCTGTTTAAATCAATTTCTGTATTGGAAATATGATGTTTTAAAAAGTATCTTCCACAAAAAGTTGCTACAATATCTTTTAAAAAGTACCATTTTGAAAAATCACTTCTACATGCGATGCTGGAACTAGAGGAAAGGGATAATGAGAGGGATGACAGATGGTGAAGCTTCACTATTTTAAAACTCTCCTTTTGCAGGTTTTTTTTTGTTTATAGCAGTGTTGCAGTGCTTCTGATGTCAAGAAAACCTACGCAATTTTGAAACTTTGTTTTATGGCTTGATTATGGATTGCAACCGAACTATTGTTCAGTTGCCAGTTGCTATAAACCACAAATTTGTGGTTGCCGCCTCACAACGCAACTGAAGTTCAGTTGAAAGCCATAATCGATCCATTAGTAGCCATTTTCTTTAGTAATTATTTTACTTCGCAGCTGCTGCACAATGCCGACGACGGAGGGCGTTCTGATGTGCCTGTGGATTGCTATCAGCTGAACCCGGTACTGTTCAGTGACCATCCGACATCAACTGACACAAAGCCACACTAGCTTTAATATTCTTTTAATATTTTCAATTAAATTCACTCAGAAAATTTTGTCTGGATTACCGAAATACTAATGCTTCTCATCGTGAACATTTAAAACAAAAAACTTTATTTAGATCGTGTACCAACCGTTAACTTAGCAAAGTCACGAACCCAATATAAAAACTTTAGTGCTTTTGCAATAAACAGTTAGTTCATATACAGCGTATGTGAGTGTGTGTGCGCGTAAGAAACGACTATAAGTTGAATGTGTATGCATGTGTTTCTTCTTTAGTGTTCTTTCGTAACATTCTGTATGCATCAACCTTTCTGCAACAATTGCAAATTCCGAAACTTCATGTAACGTCCTTGTTGAGTAATAAAGCAAAGAAACTGTAGGCATTATTCATGGTCTAAAAGAAACCAGCAAAACGTTATAAAATAATAAATATAGAATATAGAGGTGGAAACAAATTTCGTGAGAATTATTTGTTCAATTCACAAGCTCGTATTAACGTCCTATACATTGTGCAATTGTTTTATTATACAGTATTATTTCTTGTTGTTGTTAATTTTTATCCCAAAAAGATTTCTGATTTAAAGGATTGAATTTTATGTATGTACATATATACAGGGTGGGCCAAAAGTAATCACTCGGGGCATAAGTAATCACCCGAAGTTCTGTTGCTGCAATTTTTTTTTTTAAGACAAATTTTGGTACTGCTTATGATATGGGCTAAGTGACCGCCGCCAGAGTTGATGACCTTACATGCAGATCCAAAGGTTTTTATTAAATAAAATTACAGCAAAAATACATCGGTTGATTCCTTATGCCGCGGGTTATTACTTTTGGCCCACCGTGTATTATTGAAATAGTTGTAGTGTCTGGGATTATTAAATTCTTTTTTTTTATTAATTTTGAAAGAAATTTTCAAATGTGTGATAACTAATATCAGAAATTTAATGCATATTAATGATAAATATATATTTAATTCATTTAAATTAAATTTTTAAACTATCTGAATCAAAAATGCTTATCGTGGAAAATTTAAAAACTAATTCGTATCAGATGGACATTTCCGTAGCTGGCTGAATTTCATGAAATAAAATGAAATGAATGTCAAATTTTGTTTAAACAAATTAATATAAATAAAAATTTAAATACGATGTGGTCACGTAAGTAACAATACACAAGAACATAAAAACATATCGTATTTTTTAAAACGATAAACCATACGACTGGGCTTGTAAATTAAGCAATAATTACTTATTATTATATTATTATTATTTTTATTATTATTAATTACCTTTGTGTAAGTTGCCAAGTCGAGATTAAAAAAATTGCCAGCTTTAATCACTACAGGTTCTTGCAAATATTGCATATATTGTAGTATAATTTTACGATTTTTCATTGACATTTCTGTCCAATTGCAATAATAAATACTTCTTATAAGACTGGATGACTCCGTAGTCAATTTGTTGCCATAAAAGCAAAACATAAAGATTTGTAGGATCATCACCGCTGCGTATTGAACTAAAGATAAAAAATTGATTGGATCCTCTAAAATGTTAAAGTTCTGCAAACGATACAGGCTAAAACACAGTACAAGAGCGCTTAATAGAATTTGAGCCAAAACTGGATAATTTACAATTACTTCACATAACTTGGACATGCTGCATATGTTTGTACATACATATATAATTTTATTACAAATTTATACCATTGAAATTACACACAATTTCTACCTTTTCAATTTAAGATGCAATTGAATTATTGCCAACAATTTTTTGGTAATACCCATATTCGTTTCGTTTTTCCCAGTTCCCAAATTCTCCAAACGCATCGCTATGACTTGAAACTGCAAAGCCAAATGTTGCATCATATAGCAGAACAACATGTCCAATGTACAATTTGTAAGACATGTCAACGGCATGGCAAATAATTCATAAATGTAAGCATACCAATAGTTTGAAGGATGTTTCCAATTAAATGGTGTCCAATAGGGAAATGGCAATTGGTATCTGTTCAGAAATAGTACAGCTACGAAAGCGCAACACACAACACTACAACTGCACGTTATATAAAGGAATCTCAAAATGCCGTAAACTCTCATTGTACGCTGCCAAATAACACATTCTTGTTTTGTTTGCAATTCGAACATTTCATTCTGTTGCCATTCATTAAACAGTGATATAACCAATGCATCATAATGCCATACGCTTAGTACTTTTACAATCAGTGCTGTTTCCGTTAAAGCGATGTAAAGAACATCGGTGGCCTGATTTAAATCCGAACTGCATACAACTTCGAACCACATCAGTACGGTTATAGTGAATGTCAATGGTGCGTGTAGCATTAATTTGTAATAAATGGTCTGAAATTTCGAACGTTTAGCGTAACGTTTGCCGTTGTTGGTTAACATACAAATATTGACAAGAATTTTTAGAATTAAACGCGACTTTTGCAATGTATCGAATGCCATTGCTAAATAATTGTTCTGTGCAGCGACATTTTGCATTTGAAATTTATATACAGGAAATTTGGGAGAATTTTCTTACTCGCACAGTGACAAGGCATGTGCGTCTTTTCTTTTTTGTTTCTTTAATAACAGTATTTATTATTTATCATATCTTCTGTATACGAGTAAATTGAATCGATTGTGATCATTAAAATGTTAAAGTTACTGTGATTTCAATCAAAACAATTTTATATATTTTACATAGTACATAAGGTATAAAAAATGGAGGTGTTGTTGCCTGAGTACTGAAGATCCGCGGTTCAAATCCAAGCCAGACGAAAAAAAAAAGTTTTCGGATGCTGACAGTGCGCTCCTTCGTTGGTATTTGAGCAATAAAAAGTCGGCTTAAAAATTAATCCGTCAATATAACAACTGAATGAATGAGTGTTGGTCGAAGATGAAAAAAAACTCTGTGTTTATCACTTCATCTCTTTTCTACATTATGAATTTCCAAAAAGTTTTTTTTTGACGATGGTCTTGTGTATAAAACTGCAATTATGGAGGCTCTGCCAATTCGAATGTGGTGTAATTGATCATATCAATGTAAGACTCAGAGTGTGTTTGGCAATTGATTTTAGAGCAGTGGTGTTCAAAAATAAAATGAAGATGTATTGGTGAGAGAATTTGCCCAGCAAACATAATGTCAAACGTTTAAAATAAGAAAAAGATAAATAGCAGTTATCAATTTTAATAAATAATTTTAGAACACTTATTTGGGAGGAAAAAAAACAAAAATAAATTCATATAAAACAGTTTTTTTGGGCTTAAATATTATACTAAAAAGTTTAACCATCTGTCAATTAAACATTCCATGTTAATACTTGCATGGCAATTGCGAATTAGTAAAATATTTTTTAAATTCAACGTGGTCATTTTATTTCTCTGCTTGGAACAAACGTTTTTCATGTCTGAAAATATTTGTTCGCATAAGTAAGTAGTGGAAAAAAATATAAATATTTTAAATACATTTTTTGAGCTGGGGACATATGCCAACATCTAAATTTTTCCAAAACTTTAGAGTTCTACTTTTATAGAAATCTTTTACCTCAGATCTAAGAATTATTAGCTCTGATTGAAACGTGTTCATTACCCGCTTTTAATGTTTTGTAACATTAAAGGCATTGAATGTTTTGAAAAGCATCGTTTACCATAAAATACTTTTCACATTTCATTTCGTGAACTTTATTATTTTTTAATTTTTTTCGTATTCAATTCTAATTGAATCGCGTGTGTTAATTGTGCTTCGTCCAATATGAAACAACAACAATGCTTAATAAATTTCTGAAAAAAATGACAATAACCATCCGCATGTGTATTCATCGCTTGCTCAACGCCGACTGAATGAAAGTTTTTAAAAGAGAAAAACAACTGCCTGTGTAAATTTTTCAACAAAAGTTGTATGTGGCGAACATCACTGTTTTAGAGCGATCATTTGAGATCACATTTTAGTATCAACCCATTCACATGAATGTTTGCCGTGATTTCAAATAGTATTTGCATTTGTTTGGAAGCAAATGGCATACGATTCGTTACATCATAGTTAGTTGTAGATCAGACTACAAATATCGACTGTTCGGCAAGAATTATCGAATTACTTCATTAGCGACCTTTAATTTTCTGACATTAGGGGCGTACATTAAGGTTGTAGAAACAGAGATATGGTGAATAAATACTAGAAGGGGATACTGGAAGTCAATGGCTATTGATGCACAATATTGGGCAGCTCGAGACAAAAGCATTGATATATCATTCTTTAAGATCCGTCTGCAAGTGCAAAAGATATAAAAAGGCGACAACTGCTTTTTTTTTTAAACTACTATATTATATTATATTAAAATACTTTATATTAGGTGGTGTACAGGGATTTTTTTTTTGAAGTACGGTCTAATATACATATATATATACTTAAAAATAAACTTAACTGAATTACCCCTACTGAGGCACCCTCGGCGAAAAGTGTGTTCACGTTCTCTAAAAAGCTGCAAGACGTGATCAGTGAGCCAGAAGATTTTACAAGTAAAAACAAAACACACGGCAACACTCTTCATTGCCCAGTAACTACATGGTACTACTACTACTACTACTGCACTATATTTATACTATTACACTGTATATGTGGAGAAGTGCGTAGTAGTCACTTTTAATGATTGATGATCACTATTAGATCAATTGGGAAGTTGGCTGGACGATGGGCCCACCTATGGACCCGCAGGTGTCAGTGGCCACAATAACATTATTTATTAATGGTTGAGACAGAAGGGTTGGAGGCACAAAATTACCTAGGAACATATTAATAAGACTGAAAACTGCTCAGCCAAAGGCTGACCATCTTGTGCTCAATATCCAGGTCTATCTAAGTTTACAGTGTTTTAAAAAATACATATATCGAAATTGTTTGGTGACTGACCATGATTAATGAAGAAGAAAAATTGCACGTTTTTTGTGAAATCGTTGGTCAAGAGAACTGTACAAAAGGTATTCTTACGTCCAGATATTGTTACATCTTAGAGTTATTAAATATTGGTAACACGAAGTATTTTACGTATTCGCTTTAAGCTGCTTTTTAGACACTTTCTAGTCAGTCAAGTCACTTTCTAGGAGTCAATATCAAATTTTCTACTGCAAAATGCAAAATTGTTTATAAAAGCAAAAAAAAAATTTGCTTCTGTAAAAGTTAGCCTGCTTTTACAGTGTAAATGTCTATATTTTTTTTTTTTTTTTTTTATTTTGGACCAGTGCTCAGGGGCTATACCCTACATATGCAATGCATTGCACTGGAACTAGAGAGAAGGATAGGGAAGAAATAGACAGGTGGTGAAAGTGGTAGGAAGATAGAGCTTAATTCTTGCACAACTCTGCAGTTGCGTGTAAATTATAAAGCAAAGTCGCGGCGTCTCTGATGTTTTTTGACGCATTATTTTTAAGCTAATGGAGCCATTTTATTTATTATTTTACTTCGCCGACGTTTTATTGCTCAAATACCGACGAAGGAGGGTGCTGTAGCACAGAAAACTCAGAAAAATTTTTTTTCTGATTTGACCCGGCTGGGAATCGAACCTGGGTCTTTCTGGTTGCAGAGCCAACACGCTGACTACTCGCCATCAGCACCACCATATTGAACATGTACATACATATATATATACATATGTATACCGGGTGGCTGATGAATTTTGCTACATTAAGAAACTATAATCACTTCTTTTATAATGCATGGAATATTTTCAATCTCTTTTCACTTGAAAGCACATAGAATTTGTCTTAAAGATTATCGAATTTAAATGCCAGCCCTGCTCATGGATGCAGGTGCGGCATCTTGGCAAAAAATTGTTCATTACTGCCAGTAAAGTTAACGCTGGAACTGCAGCTATTGTCGCTCAAATTGATTGTTTTAGTGCCTCGAAATTTGTCTGTTGCCATTTGTACACTTCCTGTTTACAATAACCACACAAGAAAAAGTCCGCTGGAGTTAGGTCAGGCGATCTGGGTGGACAACGGAAGGTTGAGTTTCTCGAAATGAGCCTGTAAGTTAGTTGAACCAAAACTACAGACTCCAATGCGTGATAGCGCCATTATTTTTCCATTGTCCCACTTTTCATTTTCATTAAATCTAAGGATCAATCTATAAAAACCAAAAAAAAAAATTCCAGATTACTTAGATAGAAAAACAGTTATCAAGTTTTCTTTTGGTATCGGCTTTCATCAGCCACCCTGTATATAAAATTCTCGTGTTGCGGTGTTTGTAGTTAAACTCCTCCGAAACGGCTTGACCGATTCTCATGAAATTTTGTATGCATATTGGGTAGAGGTCTGAGAATCGGACAACATCTATTTTTCATCCCCCTAAAATTAACCACGCCCAATTTACTCCCACTTTTTTTACCTACTTTTTCTTTTTTTGCAATATGGGTGTCAAATGAAAGGGTATGATGAGTAGTAAAATATTGGGGACCGACCCTAAAGGTAGGAGAATGAAGCCGGTCTCCTGTCTTACTCACTATACAGTTGATAGCAAAAATATTAATAATTATTTTTAATGTTTAGATAGCTATCCAGAATTGTAATTTAAGGATATATTTGTTACTTTGATAAAGACTAATTTATTAACCGAAATAAAGCATACTTTCATTGTCTACAACGCTTTCGATTATAAGTAAATCCTCGCACACTTATAGTAGATAGTTATTTTTATTGAATTAAAAAAAAGTTTCCTAGAAATAATATACATAAGTATGTACATGCAAAACAACGGGTCAGCTAAAAACAGCGAAACTTATTTTTTTTCTCTTTAGTAAACAGATTCCGTGCGAAGCCGGGACGGTCATCTAGTATATATGTATATATATATATAATTATGTATGCATCCATAAATATGTATTTTTAAAGAGAAAACTGCACATACACACATTTAAGCCATTGTGTTTTTTTGACTGAGACTACTGACAGCTTGTAAAAGCAATGAGATTGCTGGTGCTTGTGCTTTTGTTACTGGTCAAAAGCACAAGTAATTCGAAATTCAACCTTTGAAATTAATTATTATTAAAAATTTTAAATCTACTTCGGCTTCGACTGCGGTTTTTTTGTTGCTATTAGAATAATCTAAGACATTGGTGCAGTTTAAAACTGAGGAATCTACCCAGAGGAGGGGGAGGGAATTTTTTAGTGGCAACACCACTCGACGCAGAAGACGACGGTCTCTGTAAGTGCGAAGGCATTTTCAACCCTACCTCACACGCCAAAAAAAAAAAAAAAAAAAAAAAAAAAAAAAAAATAGTTCGTGTAAATTTTTTTTATTAGCACACGAATTTGCTCCCTGTACAATTTGGAATTATTTAATGTGTGTCAATTTAAACTTATTCATTTCATCATCATATAATTGATTAGCAATTAATTGCCCAATTGGTAGTAGATTTTAAATTTTAAGACAACAAAAAATCGTATATAATTTTTGGTAGTTTTTAAGTTTTGCATCCCACTGTTTGAACAATTAAAATCCAATCATTGAATAATACTCGTATATCTATCATCAATTTTCCCTTACACCTACTGAACAATTATTGTGACTCTTTCATTGCCATCAGTGTTATAAATAATTAAAATGCTTAAAGAATCGACTGGGTGGGTAAATTCCACGTCAAAAACTATACTTTGTTCGAAACATACAATTTTTTTTGAAATCAATTAATTTTTTTCTTTAAATATATTTTGAATTTTTTTTATTTGTCAAAACAAAAAAAAAAAGAAGAAAATTACATACAAAAACTACATTTATATCGCAATAATTTTACACAAGAAGTTCATTTGTGTTTCTGTTTCGTAACTACATAATTTGAGAAAACTTAAAGTATTTTATTTTATTTTTTATATTTAAATGAAAATATTTATATATTATAAAAGGAAAAAGAACATACATACATATGTAAGTGCATTCATTAATTTAGTACAAATATTTTTTTTGTTTTGTTTTGTTTTGTTTTGTTTTGTTTTGTTTTTGGGTTTACCTAAGTTTTGTTTTTTCTTTATTCTTACAATGAAGCCACTTTCATTCGTTCACATGCGGCCGTAAGACAAACTACAAGCTACCAGGATAAAATAAAAATTTACAAATTATAAACAGGAAAGTATATAAAAAAATAATAAGGAAACTATAATTATCAATTTACAAAGAAATTAAAAGCGACAACGTTAGGGAAAGGTGACGAGATAATTGCAATTCTTAATTTTTAATTTAAGATTTTTAAGTTAATTGAATTTGAGTACTGAAGTAGGAGTAGGGCAGAATAGGGCTTAGAGGCTGAGGAAATAAACTATTTTGTTCACAATAATGTTCCCGGTTTTCTTAAAGGTAATCGCCTTCTTTGACCCAAAAGACCTAGGCCGCGAGGTTGTTGCTTTGTAGTGGTTTCTGCTTCTTCTGTTGTCTCGTCCTTGGCCTCTTGATTGGCTGCCGCAGAATCATCCTCCTTAGATTCAGATTCTTCATCTGAGGCGGCTGGAGCTTCTTCAATTGGTATAGCTTCTATGAAAATGGAAAAGGTATGTGGTATAATATGTTATTGAACCCATTTATCAAAGATGTTCCTGTTACCTGTTGTTGAGGAGCCAACTTTAAGACGTCTATTGGCAAGCAAAGGATTAACTTTTCGTGGAGCTAGTGGCGCTGGTGCAACCTTTGGTTTGATTTCAGTCTTTTGTAAACCGCCTAGACGTGGGCGGTTCTTTAGGCGGTTTAAGCCACCTACATTGGCAGATCCAGGTTCTTCGACTGGTTTTTCAGCAGCTTCCTCACCTTCACCCTTAACATCATTATGATGTGAACTGTCAGCGGCCGAGTCTTCATTCTCGACGTTAGCAGGAGCTTCTGTGCTGGGTCGAGTGAGTTTGGTGCGTCCTGGCAAACGTCCAGCAGCTGAAGAACGGTTTAGATTAAACCGGGAGGGTCTAACGGGTCCACTGTGACTCGGTGCTGATGAAGAGGGTTTATCATCTACACTGTTCTCGCTGTCGTTCACGGTTTCATCTTCGTTAGCTGGCGCCTTTGTAGAAGTTGTGCGAGTACGGCCTCGTACGTTAAGTGTGGGGCGTGCTCTGAGAGAGCGGGCAGTAGTGCTTGATACAGCTTCATCATTAGAATCTTGGACTGTATCTTCAGTGGTTGTTGTTGTTGTACTACCACGTATATTAAAGCGATTGCGGGCTACAAAAAAAAATTTATTTTTCCTTAAATAACTTTTTAAACAAATAAAAAACCATTACGATTATTTATATAAACATTTCGTTGGTGCTTATACCAACTCATCATTAGCCAGTAAAACAAATTTTTCAAAATGCTAAAAAATCTCACATGTTTATGCACAAATTTCCAAAAAATGTTTGAGAATAATCAAACTACAAACAGAAAAAAAATCAAAATCTCTTCAATAATTGTTTACTACAATATATAATACTGATGAGTTAATATAATTACCAAAGAAATATGCATATAGACTAGGTTAGCCCCACACAACAAATACCTACAAATAATCGTAATTCATTATGACCCGCTTTGAATAAATAAAAGAGAATAAGTTTAAGTACTACAAGTTAAGTTTTTTAAAGAAAAAACATTTGCAAATTTAATATGATGACTTCTTTGCTCTCAAAATAACTCACGTTTATAAAAATTGTTTTTGTTTGAGAGAAAAAATACGTTTGACGTGATGATTAGTGGTGCGCTGTAACGCATTAAATTAATTTTTTACCACCAAAATATTTCCAGGCATCAATTGTTTCTTGTTTATTCGCACAAACCCACGGTTCACAAAGTAAAATAATTACTGAGGGTGGCGATGGTCGAAGTAGTCTCAACGTGCAGACTACAAAAATTTTTTCATGGGTTCAACACCAGTTTCAGACTCATAAAAACATCTCACTGGTCACTGGTTACAGTAACAGCTTTAGCTGTATCCAATCCATAGGCCCATCAGAACGCCCTCCTTCGTCGGTATTGTGTAGCATCGGCGTAGTAAAATAACTACTAAAAACGAAGCTTCAAAACTTAATACGTCTCCTTGATATCAGAGACGTTACAACACTGCTATAAAAAGAAATAACGTGCAAAAGCAGTGGTGTAAGATAGTGGAGCTTCAGCTCCTATCATTTCTCCAACTATCCCTTTCCTATAGTTCTAGTTCCTATAGTTCTAGCACAATCTACCGAATATGTAGGGGTCCTGAGTAGTGGTTCAAGATAAAAAAGGACATCAGAATATCGTGAGATAATTAGTTCTGGAAATCGTTGCAGTAATAAATCGATTGTTTCATGTGAGGTGGACAGGTGGAGCCCTCTTGCTGAAACCACAGTCCACATTCATGCCATCTAGTTGCTGCCACAACAACTCCGTTATCATGTTCCAGTAACGAATGCCGTTCACAGTCACTGCAATTTCGGCCTCATCTTCAAAGAAGTAAGGCCCAATCACGCCGCCTGGCCAAAATCCGCACCAGACAGTCGCTCGTTGTAGGTGCATTTATTTCTTATGGATTGCATGAAGATTTCTGAGCCCTAATTTCAACAACATTGTGTATTCACGATCCCATTCAGATGGAAATGCCCTTCAACAGAGAAGAAGACTTTTTTTTTCCGAAAAATTTGTTTAATAAGGTGGCACAGTTATAACGCGTTGCACTACATTTTTTAAAATCGGATTAAATATACGTTACAGCGCAATTTCAGAGTTGTCACTTGCCCAAAAAAAATACATTAAATTTAAAAAGTGCATTCTTACTGAGAAACCCCTTACGACACCAGCATAGGCGGAATTTGCTCTAACTCCACTCGTTAGTTCGTGGTCGTGGTTGCACACTATTCCTCAGCCGTAACGCGGACTTAAATATGCTTTTGAATTGCAATTGAAAGTCACTTGGTGAGAAAAGAGTTTTTGATTGGCTCAACAAATATATTCGATGTTAAGAATCCGTCAATATGCTTATGCAGCTTTTTTATGTTCTCCAAAAAGAACTGATGTCTATGCATAATGTATTGAAAAGTAATTGAACCATACACAATTAAAATTAAAATTTTTTTTTTTATAAATTTGTTAAGCACATAATTTCAGTGCAGTCATAATGAATATTTAGTCTTTACATAACTTACGTCTATTGCGTGAAAATCCTGAGCTAACGGGCTTCACTTCCTTTACGGAAACTTCTTCATGCTGTTCAGTGTCTTCATTGGCCGGAGCTGCAGTAGTTTTGGAACCGGGACGTGCTCGACCACCAATAGGAGGACGAGAGAAACGGTCTGAAAGCAATTGGAAAGATTCATTTTGCTCAAATACTTAAAAAAGAATTTAAAAAATTCTCACTTTTTCCAGTTTTAGGGGCATCAGAAGAAGCCTCTGTCGTCGAGGTAGTTGTTGAGTGGCTGTTACCTGACTTAAGTTTAAAGCGATTCCGGCCAGCTGTACTACCGGGTACACGTCTCCCGCCGTACAATGACGGTGGCGGTGCTGTCGTAGTTGTCGTTGTAGTAGTTGAAGTGGTTGTTGGTTCTGGTGTAGTTGTAGTTGTTGTAGTTGTGCTAGTGCTACTGGGCTCTTCATCTACAACGGTTGTAAGAAGGTCATCACCATCAGTTGTATCGGGCGCAATTGTAGTGACATCCGTATCGGTATCAGTAGTTATATCCATGTTGTTGTTTTCGTTCGTCAAGAGAGCATACAAGTCTAAAGCAGCCTTTTCCATTGTAGGTGTAGTTTGTTCGACATCTTTATCAGTATCTATGGCTGAATTCGGCGACACATTTTTTTCTTGTGTCTTGGCAGCTTCAGCCTCTTCGGCATTTTTAGCAGCTGCGGCAGCTGCTTGAGCCGAAGCTAAAACGGCCATTTCTTGCTCAATAGTAATAGCAGATTTGGTGTCATCGGAGTTACGTGAGCTTTTGGCCTGTTTTTCGTCGGTGTTGAAAGTTTCACTGTCTACCAATTCCAAACTAGGGCGTTTGACACTGATTTTCTTTTTTTCGGCGGCAGAATCTACTGAATCAACGGCTGGCGTAGGAGGAATTTCGATGGTTTTGCCACGGCTGGGGAAACGAGTGTTGTGAGGTAAACGTTCTGTTTCGATATTATCTTCAACAGTGGAGGAACGACCCTTTGCTTTGCCACTAACTAAACTATTGTCGGCGGGGGAAGCTGGCGTACTGCGTTCAATATTTGTATAACGAGACTTGCCTCTGGTCTCGGCTTCCTCACCATCTTCAGCTACAGCATCTTTGGGCTTACTATCGTCCTCATCGTCTTCATAATAGTAAACATATTCGTATTCATAATCTTGGCCATTCGGTCCTTTCTTAATTTCAATACGTGATTTTTTGTTATTCTCAGTTCCGGCCGTTTCCAAAGCAATCGCTTGATCTACAAACCCTACATTGAGTTCGTCATCATTTTCCAATTCATCTTTGTTTGTGGGAGCAACAGTGGTGAGCACATTTAATGGTGCTTCTGTAACCTTGTCGGCTTTTCCTCCTTTTCCACCTTTTCCTCCTTTTCCTCCTTTGTCTTCTCTGGCGTCTTTCACTTTTTCCAGTTTCTCTTCTTCCGCTTTAACGGCAGCATCTACTTCAGCTTTAATGATTTCTAATTCAGCCTTTTCAATGGCACGTTTAGCTTCTATGCTCTTCATGACATCTTCATTGATGAGGGCGCTCAAGACAGGATTGAGTTCCGGCTTCTCTTTCGTGGGCAAGATATTCATATTCTCCACATCGTATTGATTTATCTTATGTGACGTTTGGAAACTATCTTCGTCCACAGCATCAGGACGTTTATGTGCTGTTTCAAAAGATACTGAAGATTCGACACGAACTTCGGTGGGTATCACAGTAGAATCGATTGAGTTTTCGGCTAACGACAGACTTGCCACAACGCAACAAAGAAATCTGGAATAGAAAAATATTCTCTAATTATACTTGCTCATAGACATATAAACAATTTTCAAAAATACATTTTTAATTTGTACATTTTCTTCTGAAATTCTATAGTTGGTGCTGTTGCTAATATTTCAATGGCTGACGTACTTAGTACGTTGACTACGAAGTCAAAGGTCATGGTGAACTAATTTCGTAACTTCAGGTGTTGTTAAAACATTTTGAAAAATCTTGCAACCTGCATAAAAATTTATTCTTGCTGACAGATCGGCTTTGATTATACCGAATAACATTGCATTCCTCTCATTGGAATACAAATTATTTAAAATGCCAAACGAATTTTTCACAAAAAGCATTGCATTTTGGTATTGAAAAAAGCAAATGATATCAGTTTTTTCACTATGTAGGTTGCGATTTGGCAACCTGGTATATTTGATATATTTTTTGTAAGTACGTCGTAAACTTGTGCAAGTACGCAGTAATCGTTATATAAATAAACCATCGATATCAAGATTATTTGAAATTACATATGTACATATTGCATAAGTGTTAATACGAGTTTCAGTGTTGATTTGATACATTTTCAAACGAATCCACTGAAAGAAAACGAATCGTCATACTACATCAATAAAATATTCATTTACATTTTACGCAGCTTTGTTTATTAAGTCTTTAAACAACTTAAAAAAGTTAATAAGGTGTTTCTTGGAAAAACTTATTTTTTCTTGACTCTTGAAGAGCATTGAGCATGTAAATCAAGAAAATTCAAGGCCGTCTGGGAAATCTAGTTCGAGCCCAGTATCCGACAAAGTTATAAAATAAAAACATTTTTTCCGATGTATATTAGTGAGCTTTTATGTGTGTTTCAGTGGCGAGGATTTAGTCACTGGTAGCTGAACACATATTCAAAATGACATCAGACGCTGTGCAACACTGCTAGAAATAAAAAAATCTGCGAAAGCAGAACTGTAAAAATAATGAAGCTTTTCTCTCGCCCTTCCTTTAGAAGAGGGTGACGATGGCTGTAGTAGCCTGCACGTTGACTATAAAACCAAAAAACAGACCTGGGTTCAACCCCAGTTTCAGACTAAACATTTAAAATAAAAATAAACATCTCGCATTTTTCTGATATGCATTAGTGTGTTGTTGTGTGTCGGTTGTTGTCGGAAGGTTTCAGTGGCGAAGGCATAGTCAGCTGTAACCAATCCACAGGCACATCAAAAACGCCCTCCTTCGTCGGTATTGTGAATATAAACAAAGAACGTGCAAAAACAGAGCTGCAAAATAATTAATTAAGCTGCACCTCCTGTCGTTTCTTCTACTATCCCTTTCCTATAGTTCCAGCACAATGCTTCGCAAGTGTAGGTAGGAGTCATCTCCTGAATGCTGGTCTTAGATAAAAAAAAAAAAAAAAAAAAAAAACAAATGTGCTGGATTCGACGCAACTTTCAGACTAAGTTATAAAAGCATTACGCATTTTTTTTTCGGTATAGATGTGTCTTTGTGCCGGTTGTTGTCGGAAAGTGTCAGAGGCGAAGGAATAGTCAGTCACTGGTCACTGAACAGTACCGGCTTCAGCGGAAAGAAATAACTAACGCCAAACAATTTGCAATTATTAATTTCTGCGTTATAAACTTTCCGCGAATTACAACTAATATCCGTGTTTTCAATAATTATGACGTGCGAATATAGTCAGTTGTTGGTTAAAAAAACATTTTGCACGCAAAGACAGTCTTATAAGTGAAATATATGTATGTAGAAAATCTAAATGTGGAAAATATATTGATATATATTATATACCCACTAAAAGTACATACATATTAGGAGGTCAAGTATCTAGGGATGCACATTGATAGACGGCTAACATGGAAACAGCACATCGATGCAAAATTAACTCAAATTAAATTAAAAACAACTCAACTAAATTGGCTTATTGGTCGAAATTCTGTGCTAAAACTGGACTGTAAGCTTTTGCTTTACAAAGCAAATTTTAAAACCAATATGGAGCTATGGTATCCAGTTATGGGGCACTGCCTCAGCTTTCAATATAGAAAAAATCAAAGGTGTCAAAACAAAATACTGAGAATGATAACAGATGCGCCGTGGTATATAAAAAATTCTAACATACACAAGGATTTAAATATTCCGACAGTCAAACAAGAGACAACAACATACGCAACGTCATACCTAACCAAACTCCAAGATCATCCAAATATACTAGCCCGAAATATTTTAAGCGAAAGAGGGTTCATTCGACTGAAAAGAAGGGATACTCCCTAGCCCGAACGTAGTAGACGCGGAAATAAAACTATACGAGCAAAAAATAATTTTGTACAGCTAGGCTGTACTTAATAATAATTAGCAATTAGTTCTTAAGATTTGAATACTTATTGTTAGTTCAATTGATTTTGAAGATTCAATAAATAATATATATTGTGTAAAAAAAAAAAAAAAAAAAAAAAAAAATATTAGGAAAATGTACCAAACACGTGTCCGATTATTGTTCAGCAGCATTTATATGCTTTTGTAATTCTTATTCTGTCTGTCTTAGTTTCTGCGATATTAGGTTTTATCCATTTTCCCGTTTAGCATTAGAATATCTAAAAATTCCTTCTTAGTTGATTTAAGCATCGAAACCCTCTCGCTTTAGTCGTTGGAGGCAATCTTTTTAGAACTGATTCTTTTACATGGGAAAAATATCAATTATAATTGTTTAATTTTGCGACTTTTCTCAGAAAAGTTCTAATTTTTTGTAGATTTATAAAAAAGCACAAAACTTAGATCTCGCAGAATCCATAAGTGGCAAAATCCCGGACTTAGTTATGTTGGAAATATTGAGTACAGTGAAATGTTTCACTAGGAAGAAAATAAATTTTTGGCTTTTATTTTTTTTTTTAAGCTTAAATTTTTTTGTAATTCTTCTGGCATTCATATGTATTTAGACTTTTAGAATTTTTTTTTGGTTGCTTTGCTAATAAACAAACAATTTGTGTTGAACAGGAACAACAGCAGCTGAAAACTTCTCAGCATTGCAAAGTCATGACTGTACAGCAATATTTTCAATTTAAAATTATTTCTCAAAGGTCGACTACTTCATCAACAACATAAAAAAAGAACAAACTAAAAGACAAACAAAATATCAAAAAGTTTGTTTTTAAAGTCTATTTAAGAAGAAGCATTTACAACAGTATTGTTTAATGTGTTTTACTTTATTATTTGGGGATATTGGTCAGATATTTCTTTGTTGCTTATTGAATAGAAAATCAGTTTTTTTTTTCCAGTCATGCGCTTGCTCGCGCCCACTTCATTTGAGTCACAATATCAGAACGCAGTTTTGCGGTTTTTAGACACGGTTTACAATTATCGCATGAGTAGTGGCTGGAAGGTGTTAACCCTAATGCCATAATGATTGCATTGAACGTATTGTAATTGACGGTATTAAATTTTCCACAATTTTTTTTTGACAAGTCATTTGGGGTTGTGCAACAATTATTTTTGAAATTTCCAACCATAAATACAATACAAAAAATACAATATTACTATACAATGGCATCTCTACGTAAACTAAAAATTTAATACCTCTCAACAAAAAAAAGTGAATGTGTTCACTATGAGTTGCTATTTTTATGACTTACTGCACTGCTTCATCTGAATTCATTTTTAATCACTTTTGAACTGATGGAAAACATACTCAACCCTGCTCTTAATTATAATTATAATTTAAATAAAGTTTTAAATGCCTTAGAAAACTCATTAACCCATGCTAAAACGTTACAAATCACGGAACATTCATGGATTCTAAGCATTCATTTAAATGACGGGTTTTTTTTTGTTAAAAGTGAACACATGCTCGCCAAGGACACCCTTATGATAAAATCATGCTTTCTGCAGTTCTTAAATTGAACTAGTTCCTTTGCAATAGAACCCATGCATTTACTATTACTTTTGCATGTATTTTTTTGACGGTGCATTTTTTATTAATTGTTTTATTTTTTAACAAATAAAATTTATTAATTATTTCCATTACGCTTTTGTACTTCAATTTACAAAATCAGCAATAACTATTTTTAATTTATTTTACAAAAATATTAAAAATTCCTTCTTAATACTTTTTAACCTTTTTTATTATTTTAACAATCTATTTTTTTAAGCTTTAGAGTTTTTTCTCTTTTTATTTATTCTCTCTTTTTATTTATTATTTTTATATTTATTTTCGATAAAAAAAAAAAAAAAAAAATAAAAAATTTCCTAAAGATGTTAACCGAAGGTTAACGAAATATCGAAAATAAATATAAAAATAATATATACGATTCTAATTGTGCTTTTTTCCTTATAAACTATATGTGAAATTTATTATTACATACTTTATGATATTCTCATACAGTATGGAAAATATCATAAAGCATTTTATTACAAAAGTAACTCAAAAATTGAGGAGGAAAGCATATCCATATAGTACTATTTCGCTAACGCTTACTTAGCTCATCAGTGGATTTTTCCCAACGTCTGAATATAAACCCAAGATCTATATGTTTAAAATTCAATTAATCAAACGAGAATTGTTTGAACATTAAACATACAAACCAAAAACTCTATAAACAAAAACATAACAATCCATGAGTTTACTTTTATAACATACTCACATTTCTATTTTTAGCTTTTTTTATTCTCATCTATAATATAATATATAAAAAAAATAAATAAAAAGAGAAAAAAACTTAAAGCTTAAAAAAATAGATTGTTAAAATATTAAAAATTCCTCCCTATTCTAAAATTCAGTACCAACAGTAAACATTTTCTGATTTTATTCAAAAATTTCATTATATACGAGTACATATTTGAACGATTAATATTTGATTATTGTTTCTCCATTTCGTTTACCAATTAACAATCAATTTTAAAATTGATTGATTAAACAAGTACTTATTTCCAATGCCAACGACTGTTGCGTATGAAAAAATTTTCGGTATTTGAATTGGTTCGGTACAAAAATAGAGGTGCAATAATTTCCAAATAACTAAATAAATAAATAAACAATTCAAAATAACAAAGAAGGGTTAATATAAAATTTGTTTGTGCATTATTTCTAAATCTATTAATTCGATTTGATTTACTTAGTCCAGCTTAGAGTAGTTTGTAAAAGCTTTTAAAAAATTCACTTACGAATATTGTGCGGTGTTGTTGTTGTGATTGCATTATTTAGTGTTTGATTACAATTTCTTCAATATTACAACATTATCGAAGAAAAAAACATATCTTTTAAGCGGTGCAATATTGTATGTACAAACAACTGAGCAATACTGTGAGATATTCCAAAGATTGTGTTAATTTGATTAGCCCACAATATTCAAAATGTTATAATGTGAGTTTATTAAAAATTTATACTGTAATCAGGATTATTACCAACGTGAATATCGTTACCTTAATATAGAAAGGCCTTAAGTTTTACTTTTCTTCAAATCGACTTCCTTATTCCATATTTTGGGCTGACAATTGCTTAGCGAATTTAATAAAAAAGTGTAATAAAAAATTCTAGCGATGACAAAACATAAAATTTTTTGTCACTCTTTTTCTTATCCGATATAGGAGAAAGGCTTTAGTTAAAGCCTTCCTTTATTTTAAACGCATTACTCATTTGACTGGCAAGTAGACTTATGAGCGAGTCTGGATGTCAACCAGAAAACCACTAGAAAGCAAGTGAAATCTTTAATTTACAGTTACCAATAGCTAAGTTAGGTTAGGCTAGGTGTCGGACCTTCTCACAAAGAGCACAGTGATACCACAAACTATTCAGACCGGAGATCAGACATCTCCACATGAAACCACCTCGCTTCCAAAATTGCCAGTAGCTATACCTAATAACATATTTGACAACTGCCAAATCAACTGAGGTTCGGTTGCTATCTATAATCAAGCCATTGCGATATATTTAAAATTTGTTTGCCATTTTTTTTTTATATATTTTTTACTTCAGCATTTTCTAAGGAATACTTTGGTGCAGGTCCCAGTGTTGTGATATGCTGGCCTATTCCCCATACTCGCAGGCGGTAGAGCTGATTTTTTAATTAAGCAAATACGGTCTACTCTCAATAATTTGGAACTCCTTGAAACCTTTAATAATTTTAATTGTTCAAAACATTCGATAAATTGAAAACAATCCATGTAGTTGGGTTGGTGATTTGGCACTTTCTAATTTGAACGGTTTTAAAACACAACTTTTTATTAAAAAAATCATATTTTTGAGTAGATTATAGGCCAGAGGTGGTCATAATGCGGCTCGCACACCGCATGTGGCTCTTGAAGTCGATTGACTCTTTTGCCCAATATTTAATAATCATATAAAAAAGTGTTTTCTTCGAATATATATAGAAAATTTAAGTTTTTTAATTAAATGTCAAAAAAAAATATTTTACTATGATTTATCTATAAATATTTCTCTATTATTTTTTAAGCTTAAAGGTTTGTTTTTATTTTTCTCTTTCGATATTTCGTCAACCGTCGGTTAATAACTTCAGGAAAAATTTTTTTTAAACAAATAAAATTAAAAATTAAAGTATTAAAAGATTATTTATCTATGTTTGTTATATGGTTCAGTTGGTCTATATGCGGCATTTCATTTGGTGCTAATACCGAAATCTTCAGTAGGGTATTAATCAAATTCTTGAAAAAGAGCTAAGAAATTTCACATGTTTATACAAGAACTCGCAAAAGATATTTCAGAATTACGAAATATACAAACAAAACAAACCAAATAGCTTCTTTAAAAATTCTTATACTATAAACATTTTATTATTTGATTTTAAATCTATTTAATTTTTCTAAATCTTTCTTACTTAACACTTTGGTTGATAATGATTGTATTTAAAAGGCAAAATGAAAAATTAAGTTTTACAATACAATTATGTAACTATTCTTTCAATTATTCAACGTTAGTCAAAAAATATATAGATCGTAATCATAAATATATATATATAAATATTCGTAATGAATTTTGACTAACGTTGAACAATGGAAAGAATAGTTAAAAAATTTTTTTATTTTTTCCTTTCTTACTATAAATTTAGACATAAATAGAAAATGTTTATAAATTAGATTTGTCTTACGAGTATCGTCCAATCAGTGCAGTTGCACCAAATCGTTCTCATTTTTATTTCTCTCTGTGGGCAGCACTACTTTAAACTGATTCACCTTAAAATTGGATTAATTAACAGATAAATTTAAGACGGTGGCGATGGGTGAAGTAGGTTTCAGTGGCGAAGGCATAGTCACTGGCCACTGAACAATACCGGCTTCAGCTGTAACCAATCCATACGCACATCTCCATCGTCGGTATTGTGTAGCATTGTGGCGATGGCACAATGGATGGTAGTCTGCACGTTGACTACAAAACCAAAAACAGACCTGGGTTCAACCCCAGTTTCAGACTAAAATTTTAAAATAAAAATGATCATTTCGCATTTTTCTGATGTGCATTAGTGTGTCTTTTGTTGTCGGAAGGTTTCAGTGGCGAAGGCATAGTCACTGGTCACTGAACAATACCGGCTTCAGCTGATAGCAATCCACAGTCACATCAGAACGCCCTCCTTCGTTGGTATTGTGTAGCACCGGCGAAGTAAAATAATAAAAAAATGGCTACTGAACCGAAGCTGCAGCACTGCTACGAGTATAAACAAAGAACGTGAAAAATAATTAATTAAGCTTCACCTCCTGTCGTTTCTCCTACTATCCCTTTTCTATAGTTCCAGCACAGTGCTTCGCATGTGTATGAAACATCTCCTGAGTGCTGGTCCTAGATAAAAAAAAAAAAAAAAATTACTGAAAATGGCTACTAAAACAGAGCTTCAGAAGTTAATACATCTCCTCGACACTGCTGTAAACAGTGCAAAAGCAGAGTTGTATGATAGTGAAGCTTAATCTCTCTCACTATCCCTTTTTTCTACTGTCGAACAATGCAGCGTATGTGTAAGGATCATCTCCAGTGCTGGTCCAAGATAAAAAAAAATCGCCGCGTACTAATTTAGAAAAAAAAGGATTTTGACTTTAAATTTAAAATTTTAACTGACTCATTGTAAAATTAGATTAATCTTGTATATACTCGTATGTATGTATTGTTTTCTAAATGGCTCTTTTAAATAGTAATTTAGTATAGTATTGTAATTTAGTATAGCTGGCCACCCCTGCTATATGCATTGCTCGCCGACATTCTATGATTTGGCTGCTATGCATTCTATAATTTGAACTGGTAAAGTGATTCGTATTAAAAATGAAAAAAAAAAAAACAAATGGAATCTCTTTGTTTAGTTTCTTTGACATACTTTTAACATGTTCGATAACTGTGATAATGGCTTTTTCCAGTAACAACTTTCTTTTTTTTTTTTAAATGAAATTCTGGCTCATTTGTATTTGTTCTATCTCGCTTGTACAAACTTTAATTCTTGATTATTTAAATTTCTTCTCTGATACCTTCGATAGTGAAATTATCGTGAGGAGACTGTATTACAATACAATATCATATATTTTTTTAAATTTTTTTGTTCCACCTTGTAAACACTTCCTCTACATTTTCCATAGAATATAAATTAGTACACTTCCCTGCACATTTTTGCATGCATGTACATATGTATGTATGTGTATTTACCTTTATCATATTTATATGTTTAATATGCAGTTGTTACTGGCAGATATCCATGATGAAAGATGACACACATTTGAGAGCTGAGGGGATTATTGAAGTTACAATTTTTCATGTTTCTTTATTTATTTATTTTTTTTTTTGCAAAGTCAAGTCAGGTTACATTTTAAATATCAACCAGTGTTGTTAGCAATTTAATATGTTTGCGTAAATATGAGACACATACAAGCAGCTAATTTGGCGAAAGGGTTTTTTTTGTTTAAGTTAAAAGTTGCAGTATGCTTTTGCTGCAGCCTGCTACCAATGTTGTTTTCTTTGTTATTAGAATTAGTAGTTTGAACACAACACCTTCAAATTGCAGTAATATAGAAAAGAAACCAATACAACACAACGACAACGAAAACTCACCACGATGCAGAGAAGTATTAACTTTGAACCGGTTTAGTTGGTATACGGTCTCCTTTGAATTTTGTTATATATTTTTTCCAATTGCCCCGTTAATGTAACGATTGTCTGTACAAATGTCGAACAATCTGTCGCTGCGTCTGTGAGTATGTTTATAATGGTTTGATATCAAAAGCAAACAGCCATATTCGTTAGAAGGTAAACCAGATAGTTTTAACGCAAAAAAAAATAAATCAAATAAACCAGCTTTAAATAAACTGGTAGGTAACTTAAGTAAGCAACCGAATACACAACTAGCCACATAAGCGGCCGGCCAACCAACCATTCAACTTATCAAGTAGCAGCAACAAGCAGTGATGTTAAACGTACAGTAACCACTGTATTATACACCAATGTAGTTTTTTGTACGCCCGTACTTTAATTTGGTTTTCCATATGTTAATACTGTTTGCAAAAGTGTTAAAGAAAACGGTATTCCACGTATTTTTTTGTTATTAAGACGAACGGAAAAAGCATAAACTTCAGAAATAACTAAAACGAAGGCAATTGCACAAATTTTTTTAAATTGAAATTGAAATGTGTAGTATAAAGCATATTAATATTATTATTATGATTAATAATGACAATTAACTAATGCTTAAAAAACAGTTTTAATCCACATCGAGGATTCTTCTTATAGAAAAGAAAATGTTGGAAATTCGAAAGTTTTACTAGTGTAAAATTTTCAATTTTAATGGAAACGCCTGTATTTAATAAAAAGAACATGACCATCAACATCATGTACGGGGGCCAAATTACGGCATTCGATATCTAAAAAATGCCTTTATAATATTTAAATAAAATTTTGTATGAAATTTCGATTCTAATCGAAAGCTTTGGTTTGGCCTCAGAATTCAGCACTATTGCAGAATCTGAGATCTGAAAAGAGTTGCAGAAACTTTGTATAAGTTTAGCTCTCCTCTACCCAAGCCAGTGTTGCCAGAAGATATTTTTTCACGTCTGCTCTTAAAAAATCCTTTTTTTCCCACATCTCCAAAAATATGACCGCACATTTTACTCAATACTTTTCAGCTAGAACTGAAATTAAAAAATCGGAACAAAAATTTAATTTTATTCTTTTTTAATTTAAGTTTACTTCTCGGAGAAGTCATAAAAAAAGTTAAAATTCCAAAAAGTTGTTAAAGAAATTTAGTTCCTACATAATTAAATAAAGATTTTTAAGTGTTGTCAATAATTGGCTGGCTCCGTAGCTCCGTGCATGGGAATTAGTCTATAAATTTTCTTCCTTGAAAAATGTAAATTTTACTATTTGCACACTTGGAAAAAATTTCAATGATTTTCCGTACGCCATCATTTCGGTTGCTAAAAACCTCTTGCCTCAATCGCTACCTATGCATATATTAGTTTACATGGTTATGAGTTTCCTGGTATAAAAAAACTGGAAGGGGCAACGAGCATGCAAATTTGTTATCATATTTCCTGTATTTTTTTTTATCTACCGATTACTACGAAACATTGCACACAGAGTGCCTCCTCTAACGCAACAAGTTTTGAGAATTCTCCACATTAAAAAAAATTTAACAATTAAATTTGTTATCATGTTATTTGCATCATAAAAAGTTCAAAGTAACTGCCGTAATTATGCATATTTTTTTGTATTTTTAGAAGGTATATTGGTGGAATATTGTATAAAAAATATGTTTAATAATCCTTTTATAAATAAAATAAAAAATTTATGAATTTAAATAAATTAATTTCTGAGGTCGTCGGCCATTAGCCGCACTTATGATTAGAGGCAACAATTTTCTTGATTTGCTGAATGTTGCATGATTTATCGTCTTCAAGCGATTTTCCTAATTTTATAGGTTTGTGCTTTTTAATGCTTTTTTTTCCATTATTTCAAATGTTTTTATGCTATTTTTTTTTTTTTTTTTTTTTTTTTATCTACGACCAGCACTCAGGAGATGTTGCATTGTGATGGAACTATAGGAAAGGGATAGTAGGAGGAACGACAGGAGGTGAAGCTTAATTAATTATTTTTGCAGCTCTGCTTTCGCACGTTCTTTGTTTATACTCGTAGCAGCGCTGAAGCTTCGGTTCAGTAGCCATTTTTATTATTATTTTACTTCGCCGGTGGTACACAATACCGACGAAGGAGGGCGTTCTGATGTGATTGTGGATTGCTATCAGCTGAAGCCGGTATTGTTCAGTGAGCAGTGACTATGCCTTCGCCACTGAAACCTTCCGACAACAACTGACACACAAAGACACACTAATGCACATCAGAAAAATGCGAGATGTTTATTTTTATTTAAAAATTTTTTTTTTTAGTCTGAAACTGGGGTTGAACCCAGGTCTGTTTTTGGATTTGTAGTCAACGTGCAGACTACCATCCATTGTGCCATCGCCACCCGCGTTTCTTTCTGCCGGGTCGCCATTAGGTATAACATTTATTTAAAACTTGATGGCTGTTTAAATGTCGACTAATTGTAAAAAAGATTTAGAAAAATTAAACAGATTTAAATCGAATAATAAAATGTTTTTAAAGAAACTATTTGGTTAATTTTTTTCCTGTAATATTTTGACGAAATGAAGGCACCTCAGTTGCCTTCGACCCATATGTTGTCAGGTGTGAATATCCAATTATACACATCATAATTTCAAGAGTAATAATTTCAAATAGCCTGTTATTGCCCCGCATTTATGAGTTACGACACTTGGTGCAACTACTTAAGTAACAAGGTCATCTGTGAATTACTCCAAACAATATTCTTAAGGATACTTTACAATATTTTTTGCCATTAAATTTTCGAAACATAATTCGCGTGCAGTCCGCTCATCCTTTTTCCATCGATTGTTGACTAACTTTTCCAATATTTCGTCCTCAACTTCCACTTCAACGGCCTCTTCTCGAATTTCATTCTGCTTAATATTCTCTACAACAATTTTATCCGGACTTTAATAATTTTGCTGGAATGGCCCCCAGATCATCCAAAATGTCCAAGTTATCAGGTCAGTAATATCTGATTCATCGAAATCTTTCAATATATTTATTTCCAAATTGCCAGACTTTAAATGTGTGTGCCATTTTAAACTTCGTTTCTTTGAGACCACAATTTCAAATGAGCTCGTTTACTGTTGGAGTGCGAAAACGACATTATTTTTTATGACTTCTTTTAGCTCCATTGAATTAAATTGATGCCACATGTCACTATATAAATTAATGAAAACACCACGTATCTTTTTTAATCAATAAGGATTCTTATTAAAAAATACACTTTTCCTATGTACATAAATGAATTCTCATAAATTTATTTTATACTTTAGTAAAAAAAAAAAAAAAAAAAAAAAAAAAAAAAAAAAAAAAAAACAGTCAAAAACCCCTAACGCCATCAAAATACCGAAAGGGTTAATAAAAAATAAATGCTGAATTTAGAAATTTATTATTTCTCATTTAAGTTGTTAAAACAGTTTTTTTAATGTGCTGGAAAATGTTCGCCCTACTTATGCTCAATAATAATAGAGATAGAATTCAATATATGTATATTTATGTATGTACCTCAGGCTGGGGCTTCTGAGACACAGAAAGGAGTCATACATTACGGTATACTAATTGAAAAGTTAAAGTTAACATCACTGGCTCCAAGTTGCTGATAAAAACTGTTGTAGACAACGGGGATTTAATGGAGCAGGCAACTGGTGTCCAAAAGTTTTACACTTTTGTAATAATCAATAAAAATAAAAATTTAATCCGGTATCTTTTCTTCTAGTTACTATTTCACATTCGTAGTTTTCGTTGTTGTTGTTGTTGGTGTTGTTATTGTTTTTTGTTAAACTTTAGGAGATGTCAATCTACGCTTCTTTACGTACGCTTTTTGCAAGCAACTTGGCAAACATGTGCAATACGAGACTGTAGTACGAACTCGAGACATTTCTTTTTCGTACAACGGCCGTTAGCCTTGAATTTTATTTTATTGTAGCAAATTTCGTTTAACTTGCTCTTTAGTTACATTATTGAGGGAGCCCATTTTATAAAAAATTCATTTTAAGTTTTTACTTTTTCTTTTTTTATTGTTGAATTTCTGATATATTTTTTTGGTTGCGGTTGTTTAAAGTTACTTTGGCATTTAAAAGAAAATGAAATCAAGCAATGCCGATGATTGAAGTTAACGTTGCTGTTGTTTTCTTCTTGAAGTTGTAATGTTTTTCATAATCACTGAAATTATTATTAATCGCCTTCTTTGTTGGCAATTTGTTATTTTTGTTTGTTTTTTTGTTTGTAAAGCTGTGCATTATTTGTGAACGGTAAAACGTAAATTTTATGTATATGCGGACTCATTAATTTTCGGACTATATAAAGAATTTCAATAGAAGAAAGTTGCGTCGAACGAGTCCAAGTAAACCAGTAATCAATTGGATATAAAAATAAAAATTATGAGGCAACTGCTTAAGTAAATGATTATTTCAAATGATGGATTCCTGAAAACTTTTCCCATAAGCTGTGGAGTTTCAAATGGGGTCTTCTTTAAATTTGTTGTCTGTCGGCGAACGGAACTAAATCTTGCACTTTTTTTGGTTAAGAGGATGGGCCCACAAGAAAAAAATTTATAATATGGAGGGAAAATAATTCAAGCTTCTAAATGCTCCATGATTATATTTACAACAAATTTGTGTTTTGTTGTGAATTGCTGGCAAAATTCGTGGATTACGTTATGGCTGCTGCTTAATAAATTTTAATGAGATAAACATCAATAATTTGTAGCTTCAATTGAACGGTACTACGTTATATCATTTATAAAATATATAGAATACAATAATACGGTAATACTTTCAATAACTCGGTAGATTAGTTCCCGAGTTTGCTTTTCTTGGACCATTGCTCAGGGGATATCTACTACATATGCAAGGCATTGCACTGGAAGTAGATAGAGAGAGAGAGAGAGAGAGAGAGGGATAGTGTAGAGATTAGACAAGTGGTGAAAGTAGTAGGGGTGTAAAGGTCAACTCTTGCACAACTCTCTAGTTACGGCGTATACTGGAGATGATTTAGAAGCTAAGGGCAGCCATTTCATTCACAATTTTACCTCCCCTGAGCACTGCTTGGAGGAAAAATAAAAAATTTGAAGACAAAACCAACGTTAAATTTTCTTGCGGAATACCAAAAATACGGTGACAGCTTTCAATAAATCGCAATGTTGTCAAGATTTGTGTTAAAGAATAAAAAACGGTGCCGGCTTTTTTTGATGAAGCCTAATGATTAGGAATAATTATACATTTAATAGTACAGAAATATAACGTTGGACATCCCGCATTATATGGGCGACATGAAAAATTTATTTAAATTATAAATTAATTAAATTAATTTAAATTTAATTATTAATAAAATTATTTTTGTTATATATAAATATATACATATATATAAAAAAGGACAAGAACTTTTCATATATTGTGAATTTTTAAAAAAATTTTTTTATTATAAACAAAAACCAATTTTCCTGAAGAAGCTACACAAAGGAGTAGCGAAATATTGAAATAAATATAAAATATATAAAAAGACCTTAGGCTTAAAATAATTAGTGTTATTAATATAAAAAAAAGGTCAAAAAACTAGAAAAATTATAAAAAAAAATTATAATTTTAAAGATTAATATATTTAAAATTAAAAATTTATTTATTTTTAAAAATAATAATAAGAAAACCTTTTATAAGAGTAGGAATCCACCAAAAAAAAAACATGCAAAAGAAATAGTTACTGCATGAGTTCTATTGCAAAAGCACTGGTTGAACTCACCTGCAGAAGGCATGATTTTAACAAAAGGGTGTCATTGGCGAGCACGTGTTCACATTTAACAAACCAAATATTTATTTAAATGAATGGTTAGAACTTATGAATGTTCCATGATTTGATTGCCTTTTAACATTTAAAAAATAAAGTACAAAAATTAAATTACAACTGTGCTGTTGTTCATATAAATTAATCGGCAGACTTGAATGCGTGTTCGTGGAGACGGTAGGGTAGCCAACTCCATTGACTCTCTTGAGCATCGTCGCAATATGGGACGTGTTTCGTTGTTCTGTCGCTACAATAATGGGATGTGTTTGAATGAAATCAGAGAACTAGTTCTTGAAACCCTGTGCACATGCTTTCATCATTAAGAGCGTATCCATTTGTGGTCGATCTAGCAGCGATTTCGCACCAAGCATTACTGAGAAAATTCGTTTTTTAGTCGAATATATGACACATACTACCCGCAGAGTACTTTCCTGTCAATTTTCACGTGGGAAAATGGAAATCGATATTCAAGAAACACTACTCCTTCCACCCTCGGTCCCAAAATCTTATTTCCTAGTTCCAGCACAATGCAGCGTAAGCTGCATGATGCAACTTGTATTACATTTGTAGTAGAGAAGTGGCCTAAAATTACAGTCAGAGGGGTTTTAATTCAAAACCTGTTAAAACTGTAGCTGCAGTATTTTTTTGCAATAATTTGTAATATTTTCTGCAGTACCAACCTTCAAGTCTAAAACTTATGTATGTTCATAAATTATTTCTACCCTCATCTAATGTAACAGAACATAAAATTTTTGAAGCGTTGAACAAGCTGCCAAGTCTTGAAAGCAATTTAAAATGTATTAAATAAAAATAATAACAAAAATAATTTCAATTAATTTAACACAGCCATGTGCATGATCGATTTTAAAGCATGAGTATCCAAACAGACAGCAAAAACAGACGAATAGACAGACATAGAGCAGAGTACAAAACAAAGGCGATCATTTACTTACTACAATAAAATTTAATTATTGCATGTGCAAAATTGAATGGATAACAATTTTTCTTGCTCCGGATACAAACAAACATCTTATCAAATGTCTGCATGTATAGACTCCAGCATCTGCTTTGCTTTTCTTTTCTGTGCATTTTTCATTTTCGATGAAGATGTAATGAATGGAAATATTATACTAAAGCATGCAATGCGAGTGCTCAAACTGTGTATGATGTATGATTGTATGTGTAAATGTTCCTCTGTGTATACTCACTCCATATATAATACAATTACTTACTTATTAAGCTAAAATACTCTTAGCGTAGTATCCCAATCAAGCAACAATTTTAATCATTAATACGGTACGTATTTGTACAGAATGCAATGAGACTGCAAAAAAGACAAATGCTGCCATAATTACAAAAACAACAAGTTGAAAATCATCGTTTATTTCAAGGACATTGTTGCATAAATAATCCTGTTGTAATTGCAGCCAACAACTGGAGGTCAACTGCATTTTAAAAACTGGTTGCAATCACACTTGCAGTTTCATTTGTAATTTTTTTTTCACTCTGTATCGGTTATTTCAGGATTTTTTGTTGTCTTCTCTGTGAGTTACGCAACAGTGATGAAATGGAAATTAGTGGAAATTGAAACCGCATCAAAAGACTAAAGAAACAAGTTCTTCTCTGCTTTGCATATGCAAGTATGTGCATATGTGCATGCAAAGACAGCTACAAATAAGTTGTTTCCATTTAAATATGTATGTACGTACATCTTCTATATTCAACATTTCAACACTTTCTTAACAGCGAATTTTTAATTTTTTTTTTATACGAGTACAATAACCAGATTTTAAGGTTTGGCTTTAAGACGAGTATTCCTACTTGTAGATGATTCGCCTGGATAAACAACAACCTACGACATTCTATTTCTAAATGGCTTGTTGTGATATCACTTTGTTTCGCAAGAAAAAAAAAAACACACATAATTATTAAATACCATTTCAAAGCGTGTGTTACTGCTTATATGTCTTTTATTTCTTGTTGTTAATGCTCTTTACTCTTAATAGTATTAAATTTTATATAAAAAAAATCTTTTCAAATTTGAGTAAAAAAAGAACTTGGGTTCCTTTTTGGTGGTTTATAATTATAATACACTTTATTTAGTATATTGAACAAAAACTCATTTAAAGATTAAAATCAAAACAGAACTTGTTTCCCCCAATAAGCCAGTTTATTTTTTTGATTTCAACTCAAATTAATTTTATAATTATTTAATTTTCATATCAGCTCTGTTAGTGGTTTTTACCATTTAAATGCCATTTAACTTGTAGTCATTCGATACAAAAAAAAAATCCTGTTAACCAGTTGATATTTCATAAACAGTCAGTTAAAATGTTTTAGATATTTTGAAGAATATTTAATAATTTTGAATGAAATCAATTATAAATGAGAACATGATCAAAATTACGTTTAAATTTCAAAAAGATAATAACAATCTTTATGTTTAAGCTTAAAGGTTTTTATTTTTTAATTTCCAATATACATATATGTCGATATTTCGATATAACCTTCGGTTAACATAATAAAATAAATATAAAAAAATAAAAAAAATTTCCTGAAGATCATAACCGAAGGTTAGCGAATTCAAAAATACATACATTTAAATTAGAAAATATGAATTATAAAGAATTAAATTTGCTATCAATCGAAGATAAATTTTTTCAAAAAAAAGTATATAAAAATGTTGGAAAGCCCTCTTTTTAAAATTTAAGAGATTGCAAATTAGCACTCAGCTGATATCCTGTATTCTAGCAATATATTGCACTAAAACCTAACGCAAATAAGTTCCACGAAGGAAGAAAATTTCCAAAAATTTAATTCACAACGTAGTTTTTTTGCAGTGAATCTATGCCAAAAGTGAACTAAAAATTGATGTGCTCCTTGTCAGGTGTAAAAAGAAAGGAGCGAGTTGCCGAATTTCATTAGATCACAATCTATACTATAGAACGACTTTTTTGCTATTTGTTTTTATAGTGTGAATTTTTTCAGTATAAAAAAAAGATTGTTGACATGCAGCAATGCCAAAAAAAATGTTTTTTTCATTTCACCATGGATAGACAACACCATGGATAACAATCGAACAAGGCTTGGAAACCATTGAATTTTATTGTCATAATTCGTGTTGGGTGAGAAATGTGTGTTCGTAAATTAGCTAATTATATTCCCTTGTAAAGATTTGAGTAATGTAATATTCGTAAAAAAATACGTATAGACTGAATTAATATTTTGGTTCAGTTTTTTTAATACTTTTTATGTTCAATAAATATATTGTTATTTTTAAAGCAATTTTGTTTCATTCAAAGGAAATAAAAATCTGTAGGGCAATATGAGCAGAAGTAAACAAAATATGCACTTTATAAAAACATATTTGCTTAAGAAGTTTTAAATTTTAACATTATTTTTAACACTTTTTTTCAAAGTCAATTTACAACTTTACGATCTGGTCACATTGAACATAGTCGAAAGAGAGCTCGCCTCAATGACACACAATAACGTACTTTTCGGGGAAAAAGAACTCCACTAACAAACTTCGGCAAGAGAAAAAAGTCTGCCTTCAAATGCCATTCCCAAAGACAATGCTTTCCCATAAGAATACATCGTACTTTATACGTTGCCTTCTACAAACAAAACAAACTTATTTAAGCTGTTCAAATGTTTCCATGTGATAAAAAAGACTGCTGATTTAATATCCGGCAACAAAGTACTCATGATGCCAACTTCATGCGTCGTTAGAATAAATGTCAGCCGAAGACCGCGTAAAACGTACAACGGAGCATAACTGAAAGGTTCGATTCCTGTGTACTAGAGAAACAGTTTCATGCTGTATACTCGTATATATATATATAGGGTAGGCCAAAGTCACGCCTGAAAGCAAAAATAAGATGTTCGATGAATAAAATCTAAAAAAAAATGATAATAAACAAAAAAGTTATTAAAATTTTAACACGCAGGCGTGACTTTTGGCCCACCATGATATTCAATTCACAAGCTGGTATTAACGTCGTATGCATTGTGTAATCGTTTTATTATACAGTATTGTATTTTTGCCTTTGGTAATTTTCATACAAAACTGTGTTCTGGTTATGGGATTGAATTTTATTTATTTTTTACATTCTTAAAAATCTTTCAAATATGTAACAACTAACAGCAGAAATTAAATTCTTCTTAATGATAAATACATACATACATATATATAATTAATTTCAATTAAATTATTTGAATCAAAATTGCTTATCGTAAAAAACTTAAAATCTAACTCGTATCAAATAGACATTTCCATACCCGGTTTAATTTCATGGAATAAATTGAAATGAATGTCAACTTTTTTGGCGAGGAAAATAGAGACAACAAAAATAAAAACACAATAAAATAACGATACTACAAACTTGCCTGTTCAAAAACACATGCAGAAATGTCGTCTTTTTTAAACGCTAACCGTACGATTGAGTTTGTGAATTGAGCAATTGTGTCTTCACAAGCTGCTTCTAAATTCAAACGCTGGAATAAATGAATGTCCAGTTTGAGAAAGTTTCAGTTCGAAAAGCAGACAAATTTTTATTATTCGTCTACCAACCAATTAAAAAATTATTTAATTCTTAAAAAATGCTAAGAAACGTTACAGAAATCTAATATTTAATGGAAATGTATATAATGTTGTTAAATTTTTATTACTTCTGTAAAATTATGAAAATATGGTTATGCCCTATTGTCTTTTCTCTGGCTGTTTATGATTCATTTATTTATTTATAAATTGAGAAAAATGATGGCACTGAAAGAGTATGATAAAAAATTAATTATTTCTTATTTTAATTAAAAATTCATGAATAATTATTTTGACACAAGGAGTGGCCGCCTCTTTATATTTTTTAAACCACGCAAGTTATGTAAGTTGCATTTTGAAAATAATTGTTACTTTTGCTTCGTGGTTTCTTAATGGTTTGAAATGATTACTTCCCAGCAAAAGTTGTTCTTTGTAAGGCAAATATGGTTATGGAATGATTAAACTGGTGCTCATAAATAAGCCATGCCTTTTGTTCGAAATAAGATGCCCAGAATCAATAGGCAATGAGATATGGAAGATACGATATTTGTTGATGGTTATGTTGGTGTTGTGGCAATAGGAGGAACTTAATTAAAACTGTAACACCCAATTTAGAGGAAGAATAAAATTCATGAGTTCTTATCTACACTCTCGGTGAGGGTGTAGATAAGAAAGAGGGTTAAAAAAAAAATTCACGACTTCTGTTTTCCATGTGTTTTTTTTTTCATATTTCTCTTTGTACTCATTTGTACATATAAAGAAATATGTTAAAAAAATCAACACTGCAATAAAAATATTCATGAAAATATAATTCACAGTAAGAAGTTTTTGGAACATATTTCCAAAGCAATATATGTGACAGCGCATAGAGAAAGGGACCTAAGGGTAAAAAAAAAGCAATTTTCACTTTTTTTTTTTTTTTTTTTGATGTGGACAACATCTGAGCATCGAATGAGACCGATCCCATGCCCCAAAAGTGTTCCCTCCCAGAGATATGCGCGTTTTATGTAAGTGATGATACACCAAAGATACACGTATTTAAATCTTTAAAATGGCTCTCCTGAACAAAACCGGTTTTTACACTTAGGTCCCTTTCTATTTTGCGCGTCACATATAGAAAAACTTCATGACGAAAAATGCATCATGTGAATTAATGAATCATGAAATATAACGAATAAATGAGAGAATTCCTTCCACGTCAATTCCTATTAAAACTAAAGAAAGAGTAATTTGAAACCTAAACGCTCGAATCAAATAGTTTCTCTAAAAGCACAATTTTAAAAAATTTAAATCCAGAAATGGATTTCATTTTAGCCATAGGCTTTTAAATATCACAAAATATAAATTTTATCGAAACCGTTAATCTACTGATAACAGGAGGAGGAGGTACTACAGAAGAATCGCTACTAGAAAGTTTTAAGCAACTTTTTCGGAATATCAAATGGCAAGCTTACAGCAAACATTACTTGCTTTATCGTCTTCCGCAAAATTTGTTTCTTAGTTCGGCGGCAATGCAAAGCATCCGTAGGAGGCATACCTTGAGCACTGCTCCAAGAAGAAAAGTACAATTGATTTAGATGTTGGATGTGTGTTGGATTGCACTGGTATGTTACATACCCTGAGCACAGATTCCAGAAAAAAAGTTGGAACGTTTATCAAATCCAAGCAAAAAATAATTAATATGGTTATACAAAATTAATTTGTTAATTACAGGTAGTTTTTTAGTTTCTTTTTGGGAGGAGGGGTAGATGGAGTAGTGTTTATGATGAACGTTCTTAATGATGAACGCATTGTGATTATGAATGAGCGGCTTGCGGCATCAAGTTCATTAGAGCTCATCCCATTATAATGATAGAACAACCAAATGCACTCTTCGTTGCGACAAAGCTCAAGAGAGTCAATAGAGTTGGGTACCCTACCGTTTCTTCGCCCTCGGTCAACTAACTTAAAAATAGTCTTTGAAGCGCCGGCCCATACATGTGAGTTGTATACTATGGATGTAGTACGGATGTACAAATGGTGTGAAGTATGTATGTCTTACACCGTCTTAAGAACCCGAGGAATTTAAATAGAGAAATGAAGAACACACTTAATAACAGTCACAGCATACCAATAACATCAAGGAGTTCTGATTCCTCAATATTTATACCACGCAAAATTACAAGTGAAACAGCATGATTGGGCATGCGTCGGTTTGTAAGCATACAAAATTGGGTAGATCCTGTTCGTGTGACCCCATTGCGATATATATGTAAGATCACTATTCAATGAGTCACTCTGTTTCTGCCTCAGTGTTTCCTTTATTTCGGTAATCCTTATATAGTAAGAATTTAGTTCCCAAGAAGAAGTGTTGTGGTTCAGTCAATAAACAACTTAAGAAAAGGAAAACATGAGCAAATTAAAAAAAATTCAGATATTTTTCCTTATTTCTTTATATTTTTCAAATAAATAATTTTTTGTTATTTATTTGTAACTAGCTGACCCGGTCTGCGTTGCTGGCCCTAAGCAAACATTAGTGTTGTATTACCAAAGGATTTATTTATTTAAAATATAAAAAAGCAAAAAAAATAAATATATGTATGTATATGTCATTAGTGGTGCAATATGAAAATTGGATTTTGACACGCCCCTCCGCCCACAGACCGAAAATCAAAAATCAGACTTCACCGTGTCACCAGCCTGAATATTCTGAAGATTCCCTGAAAATTTCATCAAAATCGGCTCAGCAGTTTTGGAGTCCATACATACACATACATACACACATCCTGTTTTATATATGTGTATATAGATAACAAAACCTACTTGATGAAATAAATAAAATAAAACGTATGTTTTTATTATTATCAAAAATAGATATTTTTTTGTAAATATTAAAAGTTTTTGACCCAATTCATAAAACATCAGTGTATTTATATATCAAAACGTGATCTATTTTAGGTCGTTTCGCATTACGTCGCATTTCGCAGATCGCCATAAACGATGCGAATCTCCGATCTCGTGTGTAAATGAATTTCGTTGGTTATCGGAAGGTAAATGGTATGAAAAATCTTAAAAAATTACATTCATGAATTCACTAGCGCTTTAAGTTCGATACTGAAGACTAATTTTTTCGCTCGTTAATATTTGCAATGACTTAAGTTGGCGGAAAAGTATATATTAAATCATAAAGACTTGAAGTTTCTTTTTTTTTCTGCTACTGCCTTTTTAAATTACTTAATACACATAATTTAATTAGTCTTAAGTAAAAGATTTAAGCCAAACATTTAGACAATAAAAACTTGAATAAAGAAATATAATGCGGTGTCTTTGTTTGTTTTTGGTAAGGAAACTCATCTTGTTTTAATTTTCATTTTTCTGTTCACAAAAATTATTTTTCCTCATTTTAGTTGGCAGAAGATGTGCTGCTCTGTATTTGGCAAAAAAAGAAAAAAAACAAATTACATCTCATTGTAAATTAATGCACAAATAAAAAATTAAATTGAAACAACATAAATTCAACACTCGAGTGCACCTGAACCATAAAAACACAAAAGATGAACAATGAAAAAAAAGCTGCTTCTTGCATTGAATAATGTGGATTTTTTCTTTAGTTTTTATAATTTTTTGGCTTCTTGTCGTTTCTTTTTTTTCTTCAAAAATCGTTGTTATGTATAAAATAGTTGCTATAAAATATACAAAAAAAAAAAAAAGAAAAATAAACAGTTACCAAAATGGTAAAAACATTTTGTGATGTTTTTGGCAGTTTTCAAGTCTGTGAGCATGTTTGAGTGTACAAAAAGTGAAATGGGAGGGAAAATTCATTTATGGATGAAACTAATTGATACTTTATTCCATTTAAAAATATAATATTCAAAAAGAGTAAATTTGTAACCCAGTTGGAAATCTATTGTAAGTAGACATGTGTCGAATAAACCTTCGAAGAGAAAATGCGGGAGAATCTCAAAAAACTAATAGACCACGATCTTTCCCAACGTCTTCAATTTATCTGATCTCTTTAATATCTATGAATATAACCTATATCCGACCAAAAACGGAATACAAATCTAATGTTTGGCCCGCTGCTATTAAAGTCGATTTTGAAGCTACTCGACCGCGTACAGGAGAAGCGCCACATTCATCGGCGCTACATGACATACATTCTCGTTGTTTTATCGCTACTTCAATGGAATATACTCTAATGAAATGAGAATTCGTTCCCGAAACTCTTATCATTTTAAGTATAAAAAGGCCATCGGTGAGATCTCATCTATTTGTGCGTGATCTTCGTATTGCAGTGGAAATTCGGTTTTTAAACGACTGTTGGTATGAGACATAAACTCACTGCAGAAGTCTTTTCTGACAGCTGCGCTATCGACAAACACTACAGCCATTATCCCCCTTTCTGTTCGCAGTTCGAGGGGAATGCATGAATATGTAGGAGACATCGCGTGAGCATCAGTCTCGAAGACAAAAAAAAAGAACAGGATTACACTTGAAATAATTAATACATATTTTTACACACGGTAATCACACAGATTACAAAGTAAAGTGACTCGATAAATAAATTACAATTTTCAACATCTCATATACATGATTGAATGTGGAATTGTTGACATAGAGCGTTAAATTTATGTAATTTATAGGACTGTCCTCTGACCTCCGTGGTTACAGAAGGATGTAATATGTAATAGTTGATTTTACATAAATAAATCGAATGTAATCCAATTAGATGCTTCTCAGTTTCATATGATATAATATATAATAAATTGTTATTAGACGGTTTCGGCGTTGGGCGAACGTGTGCGATGGGGTTTTCCTTGATCAGGGATCTTGCGTTGGTGTCGTGACGCGATGTGAGGGGGATAAGTTTGTTTAGCCGAGACTCAGGATAGTTTGAGACCGATCGGAACTGATCCCGCCCATGTAGCTCAATGCGACCCACAAGCACCCAATAGAGCTGATTCTTTTTGGACTTGGCGGCCTGCAAACCTAACCTACTAGACGTGTGAAATCAATTTTCCAATGAAAAGAAATCAGTATTTAAAAAAAATTTTCTCTGCCAACAAAGAAAATATTTTGCAGCAGTCCGATTTCAAATTTATAAATTTATAAGTTAAGTTCTTTTCTTACATCCGTTGAGGGAAACCTGTTAAGATTATAAACTTTTTTGCCAAATATTTTTTTTCAAAAATCTTCATATTGAGCAAAAAAAATTTCATTTTCCTATTAAAAATCCTTTTTCATTGAAATAAATATTTTTTAAAATGAAATTTAGTTAAAATATTAATTTACATTTACATTACATAACATTATACATTTGTTTATTAAACTTAAAATTGTCAAAAATTTCTGCATTTTGCACGTTATTTGTTTTTATAGCAGTGTTGGAACGTCTTAAATTTTTGAAGCTTCACTTTTAGTAGCCATTTTGTTTAGTAATTATTTTACTTCTCCGCTGCTATAAAATACCGACGAAGCGACAGCAACTGACTCAAAGACACACAAATGCACATCATGTGAAAAATGTGAGATGTTTTTATGAGTCTGAAACTGGGGTTGAACCCAGAAAAATTTTTTGTTTTGTAGTCAACGTGGAGACCATTTCGACCATCGCCATTCTCAGATGCTTTTTCTAAATGTGCTTAAAATATGGTGTGTTTCATTAGTTTCTTACTTTTTTTTATATCTTGGACCAGCACTCAGGAGATGACCCCTACACATGTGATGCATTGTGCTAGAACAAGAGAAAAGCGATAGTAGGAGAAATGACAGAAGTTGGGGTGAAGCTTCACTATTTTACAACTCTGTTTTTTCCACAAGCTTTGTTTTTATAGCAGTGTTGAAGCGCCTCTGATGTCAAGGATACGTATTAAATTTGGAAGCTTCGTTTTTAGTAGACTTTTTCAAAGTTTTTTTTTTTTTTTTTTACACAATATATATTATTTATTGAATCTTCAAAATCAATTGAACTAACAATAAGTATTCAAATCTTAAGAACTAATTGCTAATTATTATTAAGTACAGCTTAGCTGCACAAAATTATTTATTGCTCGTATAGTTTTATTTCCGCGTCTACTACGTTCGGGCTAGGGAAAGAGTATCCCTTCTTTTCAGTCGAATGAACCCTCTTTCGCTTAAAATATTTCGGGCTAGTATATTTGGATGATCTTGGAGTTTGGTTAGGTATGACGTTGCGTATGTTGTTGTCTCTTGTTTGACTGTCGGAATATTTAAATCCTTGTGTATGTTAGAATTTTTTATATACCACGGCGCATCTGTTATCATTCTCAGTATTTTGTTTTGACACATTTGAATTTTTTCTATATTGGAAGCTGAGGCAGTGCCCCATAACTGGATACCAAAGCTCCATATTGGTTTTAAAATTGCTTTGTAAAGCAAAAGTTTACAGTCCAGTTTTAGCACAGAATTTCGACCAATAAGCCAATTTAGTTGAGTTGCTTTTAATTTCATTCGAGTTAATTTTGCATCGATGTGCTTTTTCCATGTTAGCCGTCTATCAATGTGCATCCCTAGACACTTGACCTGCACAAAGTAATTAGAAAAACCAAGGAGGGTGTTCTGCTGTGCCTGTGGATTGGTTACAGCTGAAGACGGTACTGTTCAGTGACCAATGACTATGCCTTCGGCACTGAAACCTTCCGACAACAACTGATATAAAGACACACAAATGCGATTTGAGAAAAAATGCGATGTGTTTTTATGAATCTGAAACTAGGGTTGAACACAGGAAATTTTTGGTTTTGTTGTCAACGTGCTACTACTTCAGCCATCGCCACCCTCCATCGTACATAATTGTAAGAAAACCTCGCATAATTCGTAAGAAAATCAATTGTTTAAAAATAAATGTAATTACAAAAGCAATGTATTTTAAACAGTTTTTTTTTTTAGCAATAACCGGAATTTTTTTTCATTCTTTAGATTAGTTTAATTGCAGTTTTACTGAAGAGTTTGACGTAGAAATGCTAAGAAAGAACACGCATAGAACATTACCATCATAATTTTCAGCATAATTTTAGCAAATGGTAATAGAAAAAGTAAAACTGTAGTTGCGAAAAAATTTTTTATCGCTTTCATCAATTTTATAAAAGATGAATTCATTGTGGAGACTTCTTATAATAGTAAAGTAAAACGACAAAAATAAGCTAAATAACCTGAACTATAGAAGCGTCTTATTTGATGGTTTGCGCAGTGTAGACAGTCCAAATCCCTGTAACCTGTGTTTTTTTTTTTATTATTTTCACACCGCTTAATCGAAATCCATTTATCTCGAAAATTCCTGTAATTCGTAAAAAATAGCTGCTCCTTTTGTTTAAGAATTAACGGGATTCTATTAAACCTCGATAAGATAATTTATAAAAAATAAAATAGAAGATATAAAAAAAATTTCATGATGTTACTAAAACATTTAGAAAATTGTTTAAATAATTAAAAAATAAACAAGAAAAACAGTTATAATTAAAAGTATAGTAAGATAAAAACTACAGTGTGGTCCAAGTTCCACTAACTGATTTGAAATGCTTCTAACTTTTTGATTTTTGTATTTTTTTCTTATTTTTATTTTGCAGGTAACAAACAATTTAATACAATTTTTTGCTGTCATCATACTCAACACAAGAATGTTTAAAAATAATTCGAGAAATTGCTAGCGACAATGACAACTTATTAAAAAATCGCAATGTGAGCGATGAAGTACATTTTCATAAAAATTTATATGTTAATAAATCGAACTCCGGAATTTGCCGTGCCCAAAATCCCAAAGCTTCAGCAACAATTCTAGTCTTTCAGATGAACGGTTTGCTATCGGTTCATATTTTTTCAAAAAAAATTGCTGCGGAAGCAGAAACTGCCTCCGGGACGAAAAAAATATTTTATTTCCGATAGTTCTCAATAATCCTGGCATATGGTTCCAGCAAGATGGAGCTACAGCTCATACCGCGAGTAACACAGTGGAGTGACTAAGTTGGCTCACGCTGCATATAAAAGAAATAAAGTCAAAAAAACTCTGTTTTATAATGGTATAAATATTGAAAACAGCGTTTCCAGGAAGTAAAGACAATTTTAACAGCTGGCATTGACCATGGCTTAAATCACTTACGTTACATCGTTAAACAACAAATATTCTTATTCATTTTAATTTATAATTTTATTTAATAACCAAATTTATATGTTCTTCAATAAACATTGGAAACAACTTGTGACAGAGCCAGATCTTTATCTGCAAATGAAGTTCACAACTGTCTTACGGAAAAATAATAAGTGTCAAATTATAAAATTTCTGTAGTCAAGGTCCATTGAAGGTTTTTTCCATTTTAAATATATTTGGTAAATATATGTATATTCTAATAAAATTATTCACTTACATTTTGAAAAACATATTGTGTGAAATTTTTGTACTTCTATTGTTTTAATTATTAAATTATTTTCCTTTCGGTAACTTTTCTTTATTTATAAATATGCTTTAAATCGCAGGAAGTTTGAATTGAATGTGCAGTACTTTCACTTTCACAACAATTGCCAATAATTTACGTCTAATGTTTTTCAAATAAAATGTTTAGCGGCCATTCATTGGATTATCTCACAATTAAATAATCTTCTTTGTTTCACTTCTTTGAAATGCAATTTATTTCTATCTTCTGCTTTTCAATTTATTTTTTTCTTTTGCACTTTAACGTTAACTACGCGACGTTAAGCGTTAGTTCTTACTTGGCGAGTCACTTTCGATTTCTTTGCCAGCCGAACGAGAAATGGCAAAATGATGAGCTTTTTAAATATCGAAAACCGATTTTATTTAACAGAAAAAAAAAGAAACACATGAAATGAAGAAAAAAATAAAAATAAAATATTACGAGTAAGAAACAAACTGCTGCATCCGTTAACGACGAGTAACCACGGCAAATACCATTTAAGAAAAAAAAAATCCACAAGTCACAATCGACGAGATCACGACAATCACACCGTTACACCTTAAACTCACTTCTACCACTACAACTGATAGTAGTTTTTAAAAAAGCACACACACACACACACACACACACGCATTAAATTCAAGCTACCACCAACACAGGTAACACCACTGGCAGTGTAATGGCAACCGACAGCAGCTTAACTTCAAGCGGTTGAATTAAATTTGGTATTTCTAAACCTACAACGATTAATAATTTTTTATATTCATTTTTATATTTTTCCTTAATTTTGCTGCAACAATTGGTTTATTATAGCAAAAATATATTTTCTAGCGAATTGCATTTAAAGGCCAAGTGGCCATAGACCGACTACTGAATGTCCAAATTTTAGGCTTTTACCAACAGTTATTCATTTATTGGCAATACCGCAATACAACAAACAAACAAACAAACTACCTGGTGGTAGTAAACTCAACCGGTCATAGAATATGATTATGAAATATTTATTAAATTCCTCGTTTACACTCACACATACATATATTGATAATTTTCGAATGATCTAACCGAACCGAACCGAACCGAACAAGCCACTAACCACTAGCCACTAGCCAGAGATTGACCAATAATTCGCTCTAACTCAATGATCTTTCAATGGAATGCAGATCAACTTGTACTCCTTATTTTCTGCTTAAGCAATAATTTGTTAAATTAAAAAAAAAAAAAAAAAATTCATGTATTTTTTTTTAGCAAATTAATTTTAAATTTAAATTAATTTTATTTTGTCACAGTTGTAACTTTCAATTAAATAGGTTTCTAGCCAGATTAACTCTCAAAATTCACATATTTTAAATAGTAATTTTTCTAAACACATTTTATCGAATTAATTTTTTTGTGTTAACTTTGCGATTGAATAATTTTTTTTTTCATCAAAAATTAATTTGTTACTGCGCACGCGCCCGTTTGTTTTTGCTACAACACGTTTGGTGTACAAATTATAGGAAAATGTTTGTTGAATGTTAAAAGTGTCATGCTTTATGTTTGTGGTTTTGTTGCTTCTAAGCCATACAAATATATGCACGTTGTTGCAATGATATGTATATGTACGTACATATGTATGTATGTGGTATGCAGAAAACAATAATGCTCATAAGTAAATATTATATGGTTGAGTGACTCTGAAAAAGTAGTGGTTCCTAAGCAGTTTTAATAAAGTTGAAATACTGGGAAGAACTGAAATGATGGAAGGGGCTATTGCAATTATTGTGGACAATTCAAATAATATGAGGAGTCTTTGATAATACCCTTTTGAAATCCTTTTGTAAATTATACTGCTGAAAATATAAAGAAAATTTTTTAATCTTTATTTTTTAACCTTATTTCTTTTAATAACAATTTCTATATTTTTTTTTTTTTTTTTTTTTATCTTGGACCAGTGCTCAGGGGCTATCCCCTACATATGCAATGCATTGCACTGGAACTAGAGAGAAGGATAGGGAAGAAACAGACAGGTGGTGAAAGTGGTAGAAAGATAGAGCTTAATTCTTGCGCAACTTCGCAGTTGCGTGTAAATTATAAAGCAAAGTTGCGGCGTCTCTGATGTTTTTTTTTTTACTCATTATTTTTAAGCTAATTGAGCCATTTTATTTATTATTTTACTTCGCCGACGTTTTATTGCTCAAATACCGACGAAGGAGAGTGCTGTAGCACAGAAAACTCAGAAAAAACCTTTTTCTGATTTGACCCGGCTGGGATTCGAACCTGGGTCTATCTGGTTGCAGAGCCAACACGCTGACTACTCGCCATCAGCACACCCAATATCTTTTAAGCTTAAAAGTTTGGTTTCATTTTTCTATTTTGCATTTATTTTGAATTTATTTCGAAATAGAAAAATAAAAAATATAAACAAACCTTTAATCTTAAAAGATAATAATATATAAATTATCATATTAGAAAATTAATCATTTTAAATCTAGTACGACTTCTTTGTTTTATTTTAATTATTTGCATGGTACTAAAGAGACTTACAACCTCAGCTATACTGAACGGAATACTAGATAGCTAAATATCCCATTAACGAAATCAGGAAATTAATTTCATTGCAGCGCAATCTTAAATTGTCGCACCTTCAGCCAGAACTTCAACATTTGTAACAATTTTGAACAACAGTTGTAACAATTGAATTTCAATCAATGAAATTTTGTCGTCACTGTACTTAAATTTTTCATTGTCAATATGATAATTTTTATATGTTTCAAAATGGTCTTATGAGTTCGAAGAAAATTTTAAAAAAGTTCGTTTCGATGCTAAAAGACAAAAATCTGGCCTCGGCTAAAGGCTAAAATGGCATCACTTACAAGGAGACTGATGAAATTTTTTTAAGCTGTGTTTAGTAGTCATTTTTAGTAATTATTTTACTTCACCGATGATGCAATACAATACCGACGTAGGAAAGAACTCTGATGTTACTTTAAGATTAAGTACTGAAGCCGGTACCGTTCATTTGTTCAGTAACCAGGGACTATGCCTTCACGACTGAAACATTCCGACAGCAACTCAGCAATTGAAAAAAAGAACTCTAATGCACATCAGAAAAAAGTGTTATTACGACTTCATCGGATACTGGGCAGTCAACGTGCTAACTACCTCATTCATCGATTTGGAACCTTAAGCCTTAAGTTACAAAAAATTCTAAATCAATTTTTTTAATTGTTTATGATGAATGAAAGTATCAAAATATACGATTCTGCAAAATTTTACACACCTAGAATTATAAATAACGTTCTTATCGGCAACATTCTAAAAGGGCTAACTGCAGAGGTTTCTCCATCAGCGCGGCATTGTTGTGTCCCCACGCAAGTTTTGAAATACCACACCCAAATAGTGCTTGGGCCCTTCAACAAAAATTTTTGAAAAAGCTAAAAAATCACACATGTTTATTCCAAAATTTCATAAAATGATCCTGAATAACAAAAATTACAGAAAACATTAGAGCAGTTACAGAAAAGTAGCTTTTGCAAAAACTATTTCATGCAACAAGTATTTTTTTATTATTCAATTTAAATCTATTTAATTTTTCTTTTAGATACAATTATTGTCAACCAACGTATTGACGAATTTTGAAATGTTTTGGAAAAATTAAAAAGATTTAAATCGAATAAAAAAAAAGTACTTGTTTTAACAATCTATTTTTTTAATTTTTAAAATTAAAATTTAAAAAATAAAAATTAAAATTTTAAAAATAAAAACTTCCTGAAGATGTTAACCGAAGGTTAACGAAATATCGAAAATAAATATAAAAATAATAAATAAAAAGAGAAAAAAAAAAAAAAAAAAAACCTTAAAGCTTAAAAAACAAATAGATTGTTAAAATAATAAAAAAGGTTAAAAAAAGTATTAAGAAAAAAGTACTTGATTAATATTTATGTTTCATTTGATATATATTTATTAAGCCTGAGGTCTTTTTTTTATTTTATTTTGTTTTTTATTATTCGATATTTCGTTAACAGCTTGTTAACATCATCAGGAATAATAGGAAATTATAATTCTTTGAAATATAAAAATTTTTATTTTAATTTTAAAAAAAGACCTCAGGCTTAATAAATATATATCAAAAAATATAATAAAAAAGGTAAATTAATAATATAATTAAAATTAATATTTATGTTTCATTTGATATATTTTACATTTAATTTTTGGAACTTATTCGCAAAATATTTGCTAAAATTTTACCAATACGAATACGGTTACGAATGTTATTAAATACGAGAATATTCGACTATACGTACATATATTCGTACCATAACCTACCTACATAAATTCTGAAATTTTTATAAAACTTGGCAAAACTTGTTAGTGTATACAATTCAATAAATATGCCAAGTTTTAATATTTCAGGATATATGGAAAGGTTGCGAATCCTTTCACCGAAATTTCATGTTTGGTTATCCTTCACCAATTGAAGCAGGTGTGCCAAATTTAAGCTTTTACACAAACTTTTTCTATTTTTGGTCGCTTCTTGTATGAAAACCCGACATTGTGCGCACTGGACATCCCATGGGCACTGGTCCAAAGAAGTAAACACTCTGCGGCTAATTTGCTGATTTTGTCATAAAATAACTTTTCTGAACTTTAATTCTTCTTAATTTTTTTTTATTTTTTTTTTTTATCTTGGACCAGTGCTCAGGGGCTATCCCCTACATATGCAATGCATTGCACTGGAACTAGAGAGAAGGATAGGGAAGAAATAGACAGGTGGTGAAAGTGGTAGGAAGATAGAGCTTAATTCTTGCGCAACTCTGCAGTTGCGTGTAAATTATAAAGCAAAGTTGCGGCGTCTCTGATGTTTTTTGACGCATTATTTTTAAGCTAATGGAGCCATTTTATTTATCATTTTACTTCGCCGACGTTTTATTGCTCAAATACCGACGAAAGAGGGTGCTGTAGCACAGAAAACTCAGAAAAATTTTTTTTTCTGATTTGACCCGGCTGGGAATCGAACCTGGGTCTTTCTGGTTGCAGAGCCAACACGCTGACTACTCGCCATCAGCACAGAAAAAAATAATTATATACTTGTTGTGCACAATTCCCCAGCAAAATTAAGCGGGAAAAGTAAATAAATTGTGACGATGAGTTAATTTTTTTTTCAATGCGGACATCTTTTCAGAGATATAATTACCGAATGTATTAACTGGGAAAAGTCACTCACGATATTACTTTTGTGCAAAGATACATTTAGGAATCACTGATTGATTCAACAGAGATACTCGCACACCTCAACCCAACAATCGTTTATACCACAAAATACTTACAAGCTTACAAACAAAATAAATATTTTTCCTATTGTTTTTTTTTTTTATAATTTTTTCGTAATCTGGTGTATGAGTATTTTGAAAATAAAATTTAATTTATTCGAAAAAAAAAAAAAAACAACTCATTGTTGCATTTGACTTGGCACTCTCTTTTATGTATTTGATTTCAAGTTTTTGGCTATTTTTTTGAGCATCAAAATATTTTCATAGTGAGTGTATTAAGCGTAAGCTTTTCTTTGTTTTTTTTTTTTTTTGAAAAATTGAATTTTAAACGAACAACTTCACTCATACACTTGAACGAGTGCATGAACCTGGTTGAAAATATTAGACCATGGCTAATATAATACTCTCCCCTTTTTTTGTTGCATGAATATAAATGCGTACGAGTGTTTGTAATTTTGTGGTTAAAAAATATTTGTTAACATTTTATTTGGATCAGTTAACATTTTTTTTTTTTTTAAATAAATTTTATAATCCATATATTTAGGTGTCTGTAAAATCTTTGAACAACAACAAATGAGTTCAATTTGTTTAAGCGGTTTTATTGATTAAACTACAAAAAACTTGCATCTGTGTGGCAAACATACATTAAAAAAATTTTTGTTTTTATATTTATATTTAATAAAATAAACCTTTAAAAAAGTATTGTTTAGATTGGCAATTAGTTTTAATACTGATTACAGTCTGGGTTGTTTATAATACGATGGCGTTGCATGAACAATTAAATTAATTAGTGCTGATCCTAAAAGAAATATTGTTGAATTATTGAAAGTAAATAAAAAACAAATTAAACTTTTGGAACTTTTATTAAAAAAAAATTTTAGTATTAAATAACAGAAATCGTATTCGTAAAACATTTCCCAATGTTCGAACACAATAATGAACGATTTTAAACTTTTGATTACAAATTGTGTACAATTGGTTTTATGATTTATGAAGCAACGAAATACTCTTCCCTCCCACATTTTTTACAAAAAAAAAAAAAAAGAAACAATTAGCCAGGTGGGCTTCTATAACCCATATATATATATATAATTAATTAATATAATTAAGCTTCGCCTCATGTCGTTTCTCTAACTATCCTATAACTTTCCTTTAGTTCCAGCACAATGCACCGCATGTGTAGGGGTCAAAAAAAGTATTGAATTATTATGATGGCTACTGTAGTGCCAGTTATTGGAAATAAATGCTTTAATGTCACCCAAAACTTTAATCGTTTAACATAAAGAAATGATGAAATGATGTAGCGGCGTAATTAGAACGGGATATAATATTCACTACGACAAACGGACAGTTTACGCCAATGAAGAAAGGAAATGAATTTCAAGGCGATGCATCACCTTCCCAAATCAAAATTTATCAACCATTAGATCCATATCGTATTTCATAAGCCAAATTGTAAGAATGAAAGGGAAATTCTTTAGATTATATGAACAAAACCCTAAATATATGGCCTTAAAAGCCTACCAATTCGCCGTTAGATATAACTGATGTTTATAAGGGGAACTACAAAGAGGTGTACGAATAGACACATCTATGCCTGCCTCTCAATTTGATGACGAAACAATTAGCAACTAGAGAGCCATAGTTACTTCCGCCTCTCTCTGGGTGCAGCGTCAACACGTTACTTACTCAGCAATTACCACTACCGTTAATTTGTAAAGCAATGTTGCTGCCAAGACCGCAAGATGAGATGGTCCAAAAATCGTAAAATTCATGATTGAATACAAAAAAACCTCGTTTGAGTGTTCAAAAATCGTCAAAAAAATTCTGTGTAAAAAAAATGTAAATTTCATGCAAATACTCGTATAATGTATTTCTCTTTGTAATATCATATTTTTCTCCGCTTCCGGTCGGACCATTTAATGCCTACTATGGGTAAATTAATTTATATTCTCATAATTAAAACTTAAAATAACATAAATATTTGTCCAGTCTGACTTAAAAGTTATTAATTTAAATAACACGCAAACGGGTTTTTAAGCGACTTGCAATAAAAATAAACTTTGATTGAAAGACAGTCATACTTGTTGGAATTGGGCTTGACATGAAAAAGTATTGAGAAATTTGTTTATGTATAAAAAAATCGAAATTTTTTTTATCACTAACGGAACCTTGAGCTGTTTCGATGCTGTAGGTAAAAGTGTTATTTTAAGTTTTTGTTTTCGCTATGTTTCGTTTGTCGATTAATTATTAGTCGGTTAAATTTCTAATAAAAAACTTTTTGTAATTTAAACAACAGGTATGTTTTATAATTTTAAATGATGACATATGAAACACTAAAACTAAAATACAAAATATTTTATGACATCAATTTAAAATTTACCATTCAATTCAGTTCATAACAGTTTATTAATTAATGTAAACAAAATATAAATTAAAACAAAATTATAAAAACAAAACAAAATTTTATGCTGCAATTGGTAAATGACCTTGACGTCAATCAAATTATTTCTCGCCTACTTATCACCAGCATTATTAAAATTGACTACCACTATCACACTCAAAAGACCACGTGCTTTTTGCAATCGCTTATTTGGCAACGTAACCAAAATGGATTGTTAAATAATTAGACAATTAACGAAATGCCATCTATAGTACTTCAAGAATCGTCAGCACTTTGTTATGATTCTTGGTATCTTATATTGTGGGGTCTTTTATTTTGCAACTAAATCATGACTTCCATTCGCCATGGATCAGGGCTACGCCAACTTGTAGCAGATAATTTACTAATAAGCAGATGCAATTGTGTAGCATTAAGAGTTGCTTGAACCGCAATTTGATTCGACTGACCACAGAAAAATTGCTTTTGTCTCATCGACATTTTGTACATGAAATGCAATTACAACAATTATTTTAAATTTTCATACAGGATTTTTTGCATCTTTTGCAAATTTAACAGTTGCCACATTGACTAAAATCTTCACGACCTTTAATCAAATATCTAATACGAGCTTTTTTTTTAAATAATTTTGAAAAAAAAAAATTATAAAATAAAATGCATTTACAGGTTGGTTTCTTTCCAGGATTTGTGAATGTCGTCATATAAATTCAGTATTAAATAACATTTTTTTTTATTATAAATTCACTGAAATATATTGAAACATTTCCTGTGACTTCTTTATCTCCCCATAGTATTTCATGTGCACAAGCCATTTATTTTTGCATTTAATAAATGGGATTTACAATAAGAGAGGGTTGCTGTTAAATTGCAAAATAGAAATATTATATTATTATATTCGGGCCTATTCCCGTTGGCGTTCTTATTTGAAAACGAAATAAAAACGACAATTTGGCATCACCGTTGACGTTATTGACATTTATCGAAAATGTATATGTATTCCTCAATTTGAAACGAAGATAAAAACGACAAAGAAACTTTCAATATTTGTCGACGCCATTATTAGCAGCGAACTTAAAACAAATTCAAATGAAATTTTGAAAAAAATTAAAATTACAACAGCAAAGCAATTTGAAACCTTGGATTCACAAATGGAAAGCCATCCCTCATATGCTAAAGGTTTCCGGAAGGGTATAAAACCTTTAAATTTTGATCATTTTTTGAGTGGTATTGCGGGAAAATTAAATGCGCTTGTACCTCCAGTTCGTGACGCGGACGGGTGGCACAAAGTAAGTAAAACTAAATTAGCAGTAAATATATAATTTTAATTAAAGGTATGGAAAGACATGAAATTTAAAGTTGAAAAGAAGCTAATGACCAACAAAACTGAAGCGGATTTGTTCCAGGACGTATTGAAATGCAGATTTATTTAGTCTAAATGTATTCACAAATCTTAAAGGGGAAAAAATTAATGAAAGTACCAGTATATGCTTATCAAAATATCGTTTCTTACACAGAATCTGGAATGGCAAAGATATTAACATTCTGTCTTAAAATTTTTCGATGTATACTTATGTTCATTATTTCATCATCCTCACTTGAACCAGAAAAATAAAATTCTGTACTAATTTTTTTACTTTTCTTTTAAAATATAAATTATTTTCCAATTTAAACAAAAATAATGACACAAAATACTGCAGCGCTGCCATACTTCATTCATTCTTATCGTTAATTTCGATAACTTCTCTTTGTCGTTTCAATATATTTCAAAAATACCAATTTAGAAACGAAGCGACGATAAAAACGACAACAATATAGAAACGACAATTAAAACGAAAACGCCAACGGGAATAGGCCCGATATTATATTTTGTTTGGTTATTATTACATGCAAATCTGGCTAAAGTTCGTAGCGAAAGAATTATACTTGAGTTAGCAATCCAAGGGAATAAGGAAATTCGCTTAATTTAGTTTCTCAAAATCATTACATACAGCTTAGTAAAATAATTAATTAAATGGCTACCAAATACAGCTTAAAAAACTGAATGTGTTTCCTTGTGTTTCCCAGAGGCGCTGCAACACGGCTATAAAATCAAAAGCGTGGAAAAGCAGTATTGTAAAAATAATGTAACTTATAACTCTGTAAAATATATTTTTAGTGACTTATTAACACACCGCATTAAATATTATATATATATATTATATAAATATATAGAAATTAATTTTGGATATATAGAATCATACAATTTCGAAGTCTTATATAGTTGACTTAAAGCATCAACATATAAATACGAAAAGAAATGTTCTGTTTTGTCGGATTTAAGGTATGATATAGAGAAAAAATGTTGAAATATTTGTAATATACATATGTGTGTGTAAATATTTTTTTGGCGGAAGATTTCTGAACTGGTATTTCTTATCTCTTCCTCATCTTCAATATATTCTTTTAAAAATGGGTAGCAAATATTGAATTTTTTTCTGATTTTTTTCCGATTTATGCTAAAACAGTACTTGGCTTTTTTTTCTTTTTATCTGGGACCAGCACTCAAGAGATGACTCCTACACATGCGAAGCATTGTGCTGGAACTATAGGAAAAGGATAATAGGGAAAACGACAGGTGGTGAAGCTTGATTAATTATTTTACAGCTCTGCTTTTGCAGGTTCTTCGTTTATAGTTGTAGCAGTGCTGAGGCTTCGGTTTAGTAGCCATTTTTGTTTTTATTTTACTTCACCGGTGCTACACAATACCGACAAAGGAGGGCGTTCTGATACGATTGTGGATTGCTATCAGCTGAAGAAGCCGGTATTGTTCAGTGACCAGTGAGTATGCCTTCGCCACTGAAACCTTCCGACAACAACTGACACACAAAGACACACTAATGCACATCAGAAAAATGCGATATTTTTTTTTCTTTCTTTTTTTATAATTTTAGTCTGAAACTGGGATTGAACCCAGGTCTGTTTTTGGTTTTGTAGTCAACGTGCAGACTACCATCCATCGTCCGCCATCGCTACCCTTTTTTTATTTTCTTATTTTCTTTAAAAATTTAAATGCTTTAAGCCAAAGAGTAATGCTAAATCTAGCAGTGAAAAAGCTTAAGTGACAACGCTGTGTTTAATTATTGTCATTTAGATGGATAATTAGTCAAAGAACCTTGACTAATGCCGTTATAATAACAACTGAAAATGATATGAACTATTAATTGCCGTGGTGGTGCCACAGTGACATTGCGTGGATTTAAACTTAAATATGTTAACAAGCAATGGCGTTATAAAGCTGCATTTTTCTTTTTATTTTGTAAATTTTTTTTTTTGAACACTACAGAACACAATACCAAAAATGGCGACGACAAATTTTAAAGGCAACATCAACGTCGCATTTTCTTACAGAATACCAAACATTCACCCTTATTCCATTTGGCGTCGGCAACATCGTCGTCAATTTTATGGCAATATCAATACTAACTTGGTATTTTCTAACAACTCTAATGTGACATTGCCTGTTTATCGATAACCTTAATAAAGTACAATACACATATCTAATTTTTGAGTCAGCTGATTCATTTTATTTATTATTTGTGGTATAGTAAATGTGGTAAGTGTAAATTAAATAATAATGAAACTATATGTACATTTTTTTAATTAATAAATAATTTAATATATTATATTTACTGATTTTCTTTTTCCCTGAGAAATTTAAGCTCTTTTTCTTTGATTTCTAACTTAATTTTTTTAATTTTCATCTCGGCCTGGTACAAAGGTTCTTCTCTTTTATTTCGCTCTTCTTCTAATTTTAATCTTTTTGTTCCAATATCTTTCACATCCCTTAAACTGCGTTTTATTAATACTAAAGAATTGGAAATTTCGGATAATATTTTTGCCTGGGTAGAACTATGCTCTTGTAGCAGTTGATTACGTTCAGAAGGGGGGATTTTATTTTTTCTTTTTGGATTTTTGAATGTACTTGTTGATGCTCTTGATATTGCTGGAGCTGGTGTTGATATTGATGGAGCTGTTGTTGATGATATTGTTGACATTAATGGTCTAGATATTTCTACACTACTGGTGGCTATTTTTTCCTGTTAATAGTAAAATAGCATCAACTAAGTGCTACTTAAGAAATATAACTTACCATTTCAAGAAGTTCATCTTCCGAGTTTGATACCCCTTGAACCACACCAGGAGGATTAATCTGCTTCCTCCAAGGGGCTTAATATATGTTGCTTGAAAATACCGCCTCCCGTGGCTCTAGACTCTGTCTTGTTCATCACAATTTTTCTTTTGACCTTAAATTTTAAGTCTCTCCAAATCTGTAAAAATAATTCCGCTACAATAACATAGTTTTGTCGCAAAATTCACTTTACCTTTTGCCATCCATCTCATGTTCTATTTGGAGGCCCGAGTGAATTTAGCACAGTGGCAATATTTTCCCACAGTTGCTTGAAATCACAAGGAACAGTGCCCCTGCGAAATCCTCGGGCAAGAGAAGGATTTTTTTTTCCAATTCTTCCACTAGCTTTTCAAACTGGCAGGGATTGGTAATTTTGATTTTGTCCATTTTTATTCAAATAATTTATAAACTATTTAATTATTTATTTGTTTTGAGTTTTTTTTTGCAATTTTTCTTAATTTTTGCAGTTTTATGAAAATTATTCTATTTTTTTTTTTTTTTTAACCGCAATGTAACACAACACGAAAAACACAGACGACAGATTTAACGGCAATTATAGACAACATCAATATCAAAACTTACATATAAAATACCAAATCAGTGTTGTCCGTCATCAATACATGGCAATATTGCCAACTGTAATACCGTTTACCGGCAAAACATAAAAAACCATGTTGTCTTATATTGCCGACGCCAAGTGGAATATGGGTGATTCATTGATAGTTATCAATAAACGGCAATAACGGCAACTGGAATACCGATTTGCAGTTAAAGATAAAAAACAGTGTTGTCTTGTATTGATGACGCCAAGTAGAATAAGGGTGATTATTTTTTCTTTGTTTTTTTTTCAGCATTTTGTGAAGAAGACTTGGGGAATTAATTATGACTCATTACTCGATCGAGCACAGCACATACTGCAGGTGCATCAATGGCTTTGTTAAGGGACATATTCGGCGAACGCATTAGTTCGCGCACAAGCGATTTTAACTGGTCTCCACGTTCACCAGATTTAACAGCTCCTGACAGTTTTCTTTGGGGATATTTGAAAGAAAGAGTGTACGTTCACAAACCAAGAACCATACTCCAACTAAACACCAACATTCGAAATGAAATCATAGTCATTACACCCGAAATTTTGCGAACAGTTATAGAAAATATGCTAAAAAGAGCACGTATGTGCGAAGCAGAAAATGGACATCACTTACAGGATATCATTTTTCAAAGTTAATTGCAAACAATTCCCCAATAATATACTGTATTTAAAAAAAAAGATAATTATAATAATCGCATAAATAAGAAAGTTATAAACCATTTAAACCATATAGCTCATTCTGCGCCACCCTGTACAGTCGATTCTCGACAATTTGAAACTCCAAGCGACCAAAGAAAAAGTTCAAATTATCGAGATTTAAAGCAAAGGATTTAATTTTTTATTTGTTTCAAAAGCACAAATAGAGAGTTCCGGTTATAGATTTTAGAAAAGCCAAACTTTATAAATTATAGAACGACGGCGAGCAGGATATGATTTCTATTACAGCATTGTATGTATATAAACTAAAACAAAAGATTATTTTGCATAAAACAGAGAACATTAAAATAGTTCAAATAGTAGATCGTTGAACTGAAAAGAATGAATATTTTAGCGAGTCGGTGATCAAAATGCCATGCAAATAATTTCAAAAACGTAAAATTTTGCAATTAATAGTTTTTTAAATGTATTTGTATTATTTTTATTATTTAATCCCAATGTTTGATAAGTTATTAAAATTTTTAAAATAGATGTATAGAAAAATTTCACTTTTTGCAGATTTCCTGTAACCTAACCTCGGCAATTAAGTACCAAAATATATGGTCGCTAACTAAAGTTAAGTAAAATATTGTTCTGCATTTAAGCTGACTATATATGACTTTTATCAATGACCTTGAATTTTGCAGGAACGATATTAACAGACATAAGCTTTGTTATGGGTGCATTTAGTTTAGTTTTCTTTTTTTTTATAAAATTATCATAACTCAACTGAATGGAACATTAAAATAGTTTATGTGTTCACGTTGTCTTTTATTTGAGATTCAAGGACTTAAATGCCCTTAAACCCATAAACGCATATTTCGTATCTGAAGTAAAAACCATGGCACGTAATTTTAAGAAATATCATTAAGTATTTAATGAAAAACTTGAGCAGACATTCTAAAGTTATTATAGAAGCAGAAGAAAAAAAAAAAAAGAAGAGAACAAAGCACTTTGTGATAAAACTTTTTTTTTTGTTTTGTATAAACGACGTTCCTGCAACAATAACTGCTGTTCTGGATTAAAAAAAAATTTTAACGGTGCAATATTTATGGTTTATTTTACATGCATCATAAAAATTTAAGCAGTTGAATGCCAGCAGCTGTATTTTATTTGCTCACTTTTCGTTGAGTCAAACTCATCAATGTCTTTCAACAAGTTAAAGGACAAGGGGTACATTTGTACTTTTTGGAATGCAACAGAAATGCCATCGAGTAAATTGAAGGTGAATAAATAAATAAAAATAAAATGTATAAAAAATGCCAAAAAAAATGTATTCGTAAATACTTACATTCATATACACTCATATAATATATCATTTATTACATATTTTTATTGACTTATCGCTGACTGGTCTGAAGGAACAAAAAAAAAAAAAGAGTAACAAAAATTCAAATAAAAGCCGAAAGTTAACTACATGCTCTGCACAAGTACATACGCCTGTCTGTCAGTACATTGCTGTCGTTCTTTTTCCCATCGGCATCAGCTTGAAAACACACATACACTCAAAATAAAAATCCATCCATCCGTACTTCAATCCCAAGCAGTGTTAAAAGCACTGCAAGTACGGATTTTCTTAAATCATGTATATAATACTTAACTCAAGTACAAATCCTTCAAGCGCTGATTACTTACTTTAGCCATATTTAATCCCGAATCCGTACTTTAAGCCAAAAGGAGATTGATTTGAGAAAAACCAAGATCGAATCAAGTTAAAGTGCACCGGATTCAAGAATTCCGAAATTGATTTAATCCCAAAAACGAGATTGATTTGAGTCAAGTTTACTATGGTGTTCACACTGCCGTGTTTAAACAAGTATTAAGTGTTTTGGAGTTCACGCTGTTAAAGTTAAACATGTTTTAGTAAGTTTTTAAAACTATCAAAACAAAGGTGATCATACTACAATTATTGTGTTTTACTTGACTTATTGCCGGTTGACTAAACAACTGATACATGAATCAAATATTGGGCACCTTTATAAGACGTAACGCTAACAAACTGTTGGCAACTGTTAAACTCAACAGTTACGTCTTAGAAATGGCTTGATGATGAAAAATATAATAAAGTAAAAATCAAGAAAAAAAAACCAACGGATATTCTTTAATAAAAGCTATTTTATGAAATTTTTTAATTTTATTTTGTAAAACTTTCTTCGCTTAGCTGTTTAGGCTGAGCACATGTTGAGTTAATAAAATCAAAAAATTTCATGATCGATTACATGTCATAAATTACTCAGCTATTGAGCTGAGCGGAACACTCAACTATGCGTTTCTAAGACAAACACTCAACAGTTGCGCAACAGTTACTTCTTATGAACGGCCCAATAATAGCTTAAGAAATAAACAAAAAATTATTCTAATTTTAAAATTGCCCTTTTTCCCGAAAAAATATGTGAAATGTATTATTACACACTTTATGATATTCTCAGAACGTATTTTTTTTTACATAAGCAAACTCAATAACTGAGGAGGAAAGCACTATACACTAAAGTACTATTTCGCTAATGCTTACTGTGCTCATCAGTGGATGTTTCCTAATTTCTGAATACAAATCCAAGCTTCTTATGTTCAAAATTCAACTAATCAATTGAGAATTAAAGTTGAATACCCAACACAATACAACCAAAAAATCTATTAAAAGAAACAACAATACATGAGTTTACTTTTATTTATTATTACACATACATATTTATAATTTTAGATTTTTCTTCTCATCTACACTAGGTTTTTTTTTAGGTTAATATAAAAAGAAATTTAAAAAAAAACTGGAAAAAATTAAACTATTAAATTATCGCACATAAGCGTTCCAATAATAAATATTGATGGTTTATTGAAAAAACAAAGAAATAAGGAATATACTAGAAGGTATGCTGCTATAATGAGAAATATTGCTCAAATAGAATGGAACAATTGCAAATTTTACTGTTCGTGGCAGAGCAGTCATACGATTTTAGCCTTTTTTTTACTAACAACAGAGGAATACATTTTCTTTCACTTACAACAGGACATAAATTAAAAAAAATGTATGACGTGCCGCCATTAAAAGCTATGTTCAGTGAACGATCAAAATGAAAAATACATGAACACAATCTTTGAACTAAAATCAACTCTGCATTTACTTTACTTACTACCTAAAACTTGTTTAAAGTCGGCAGTGTGAACACCATATTAACATGTTTAATTTTATGTACGTGTCCAAAAAAACTATTCGACATTGCAATTATTTTCGTAAATTTCATTGAAAAGGCTAGTATCCTTTTGTTTTTTATATGTATAAACGTGAGATCACATTGTATTATATGTATTTAATAATTTATGGTCCTAAAAATAATAAAAATTGCACATTTTTTAACTCATCTATCTGTTTGAACGAAAAAACAAAAATTGCAAAGCAAAAAAAGTATTCGACTGGCATTGTTTTTCCCTTATTCTGATTGTGTATTTCTTATTACTTCATGTCATTGTTGGTAAAAATATCGCTATGTTTCTTGTTTATCATTTACAAGAACTTTTTTCTTATTTCTGTGCAAGTGATCGCGATGATGGGACGTAAAGGGAAATAAACTTCTGTTGATGTAAAAAATTTAATAATACATCATTTTAAATTAGGAAAAACGGAAAAGACTATATCAGAAATCGTTTAAAAGTCAAGAAGTACTGTATATTACATTATAAAAAAGTACAAATCATGTAAAACTGTGATAAACAAGGTAAGGATTGGGCGACCTTGCAAACTTAAAGATTCAGATGAACGGCGAATCGTGCGTGAAGTAAGAAAAAATCCAAAAATTACTGCTAACACTTTAGCTAAAAACACTGAGGAACACTTAGGTATATCCGTTACATCTCAAACAATAAGAAACGTCTTAAAAAATCACGATTTCCATGCACGATCAGCCAGGAAGAAGCCACACATTACTAAGAAAAATAGAAAGTTGAGATTAGATTTTGCGAAAGAGCATGTAAATAAGCCAATGGAGTTCTGGATGAATTTTATTTTTGCTGGCGAAAGTAAATATAACCTTTTTCGATGTGATGGAAAAGTTCTGGTACATCGCAGGCCTAACACGGAATTGGATGAAACGAATATGGCACCAACTGTTAAACATGGTGGCGGTGGACTTATGGTATGGGGATGTATGGCGGCATCAGGCGTAATATTGGGTTTATTGATGGGATTATGGATCACCGAAAGTACATTGACCTCCTAAAGCAAAATTTGAGGTCAAGTGCTGAAAAACTGCGTCTGGCAAATAGATTTCAGTTTTATCAAGATAATGATCCCAAACATTGTGCCACTAATACAAAGCTTTGGCGTTGATATAATTGTTCAAAATTAATAAAAAACGCCGCCACAGTCCCCATACCTTAACCCTATTGAACATCTTTAGGGTCACTTGGAAAAAAAAATCAGAAAACGTGAATTTACGAACAAACACCAGATGAAAGTTATCCTGCAGGAGGAATGGAGCCAAATTGATCCAGAATATACGAAAACGTTGGTAAAATCTATGCCAGATTGTTTAAAAGAGGTTCTACGTAGGCAAGGAAAAGCAACTCGCTACTGAAGTAGAAATAAGCTTGTATTTCAATTCATGTATTTTAAAAATGTTACCAATGTCGAATACTTTTTTTGCTTGTTTTTTGTAATTAATATTTTAGTTCATGTGTTTTTTGCTTTTTTTACTTTGAGATCTCATTTTTTTTTTACTGAATATAACTTTGTGTTGCTTAATAAAGACTTTTATAAGTTTATTTTGTAAAAAACAACATTCAATATTTTTTTCTTGATAAATATATAAAGTTTTTTGGCCTATGTCGAATAGTTTTTTTGGCGACTGTATTTTTCTTGTTTTCAAAACACTTTCGAAACAAGTGAAACGCAGGCTTGATTTTATTTCAAATTAATTTTTATGTATTTTTTATTTTGGTCTTTCACTTAACGTAGCTTCTTTCAATGGCGTCACTTCGTAAATTTTATTTAATTTGTTTGCTGTTGTATGTGATCTTCTTCTCCGGGTAGTAAAAAATAGAATAAAATTATGAACTGTTCAAGAAATTAAAAAAAAAATTTTTATTATTTGATTTTTGTATCATGTGCTGAAGCAACCGGCAATACGTCAAGTAAAACACAATAATTATAGTGTGAACACTTTGATTTAATAGTTTTAAAAACTTACGTTAACATGTTTAACTTTAGCAGTGTGAACTCCATAATAACTGTGCCTGATTGAAGAATTATTAAATTGTGTATTGGATTAAAAGACTTTATTTAATTAAGTTTTTAAACATATATAAGCATATAGCATACGTTTTGTATGGATAGGCTAGTCTATATGTCCAATTCGTTCATACATTTGGTTTGTTTTTTGCAAAAGTTAAAAAGTCCCAAAAAATCTATGAGAATTGCTAAAACGCAAAATAGAATTCCGTACTTAATTTAAGACTTTTGTTTTTGTTTTAAGAATTTTGTACTCATTTTAAGAATTTCCAGGACTGGATTTCTCAAATAATGTCATTTTCCGCTTGAATTTAGTACGTATAAATAATATTCGTAATAAAATTTTTAAGTACGACTCATACTAATATTAAGTAGAAAAAACTTAAATTTATTACGAGGGTTTTCTTTCTGTGTATCGATGGCTTAATATGTATGAAAAAGGCGTATTTTAACATTTGCGGAAAAGTATGTAGTAAATTTTCTGGTAGTCGACTTCCCTGTACACCTCTATATGAACCTCGTTCAATACCAAACACTTATAGGAACTTTAAAAAAGAGCGCTGCAAATAATTTATTTTATTAAAGCATTCATGTTCTTTGCTTCCTCTGTAAAAAAAAAAAACTAAATAAAATTCAGCTACGCCTTTGCTATATCAAGCCATCAATATATCTGCACAATTGAAAAAAGTTTCCCGTATTTGCATAAATACTCACTCTCAGTCATATAATCGTACGCTTTAGCTCATATAAAATGAATTTATTTGTGGCAACAGACCGTAATTTTTTTAAATATTTTGTTTTCAGATATTTTCCCATTTATATTTAACAGGAGTGGCCATTATGGTTTGTTTTGTTTGTCTTGTTAAGTGTTAAAAAAAATTCGCTGGAAATATGGAAGAGTAGATTAAGTCGACTTAAGCACTTAATGTGTATTAAATATTAAATCCATAATAAATCATTTATTAAAAACTCAAATAAGACATTTTTCTATTCGTAGAGAATGTAAGGAAAGTGCTAGACTGCAGAATAATAGAATTAAAATGCTAAAAGTGAAATTTTTTCAAAGTTTCAAAACAGTCATCTAATAATCTATCCAAAGGGACTTAAGCTACTCTTCCTTATTGCCATACATAAAACAATCAAGTGTTTGTGCATGATTAAAAGTTACATGAACTTTTAAGTTTATGACAAAGAAAGGTGTAAAATTATACACACATTTGCACGCTAAAACACTTGTACGAGTAAGTGCTTACACGCAGGCAACAAAATGCAGCCGCAGACATACTGAATTTTTTGTGGCTTTTTTATTGTTACTTAGTCGTTACTTTTTTAAGGTATTTCTTTTACATACTGCATGCATATAGAAACATATGACAAAGAATTAAATTTTACATAAAATAATTTTATTGAACAGTGGGTCTGGTAGTAAAAATTGTTAAATAAAATGTTTGTTACAAGGGAAGTTAGTTTTTCTATTACAATGCAATTAAACTTAAATGTTAACTTAAAATAATTTATTGGAGCAATCCGTATCTCCAATACGATGCGGCTGGCCTGAAGAAGAGAAAAGCCATAAAGGAAAATTTTGGATTAAGTAAAATTAGAAAATTTACATAAAATTCTATATTAAATTTTTTGATATATATTTATTAAGCCTAAGGTCTTTTTTTATCTTATTTTCAAAAAATATTTTTATATTTCAAAGAATTATAATTTCCTATTATTCCTGATGATGTTAACAAGCTGTTAACGAAATATCGAATAATAAAAAACAAAATAAGATAAAAAAAGACCTCAGGCTTAATAAATATATATCAAAAAATATAATAAAAAAGGTCAATTAATAATATAATTAAAATTCTATATTAAATAATGACCGCATTAGACGGCACATTTTTTACGGCTGACGAGGCAAGTTTTCCACCGCAAAACACGTACATGTCATGTAATAGCTCAAAAACATTGTCGTTTTGACTTTTACAGAAGGAAATTCAGACGATAAAATTTCAATTAGAACAGGTTCTATTTTAATTTGACATACCAAATGACATTAGACTGCATACTGAATTGTGTTAGTTTTTGAATCCATTTCACAAAGAAAGTTTTAACAAAAACCAAATTTAATTAAATTCAGCTATTGTAAACGAGCAATAACTATGTCAGACGTAATAAAACATGTACGTTTGCAAGCAATTATTAAAAGCAATTTTGACAGACACATTAGTCACAAAGTTGACAAGTCAGATGTAAATAACATGTCGTCTAATGGGTACTTAAGTGATGTGTAAAATTGACTACCCATGGTTTTTCGAGTTTGTGGTAACATTGATAATTATATTATTATTATTGAATACTAATCAAAATGTTAAGGAGCTTAATATGTGTATAACTATTTCACACTAAGCGACTGGGTAATTTTTTTCTATGAGCAGTGCTCAGGGAATATATTGCAGTGGAACAAGTTGTTGGCCAGGAATACTCTGGAAGAGAGCCATGAGAGGAAATGATAGGAAAGATTGAGCGTAGAGTACAATTCTGCATTTGCGAGTAATAGAGACAAAAGTGATAGAGATGGTAGGTGATGAAGGGATAAAAAAATAATGCTACACATTACCGACGAAACAGGGCGCTCTGATGTTACTAGTGGATTAATATCAGCTGAAGGCCGTAATGTTTAGTTACCACTGAAGTCTCACTAGTACGCATAAAAAAAACGAAGTGTTTTTATGATTTATTCGGTCACTGGTCTCCAACCCAGGACTTTCGGTTCCGTAGTCTACGTGCTAATTACTTCAGCCATCGTCACCCTGTTTATTATTTTATCTCGCCAATGTTTTACTCCTAATGACGGAGAGTTCTGTTAGCATAGAGATGTAACAACAATTCTATTGATATATCCATGCAATGTGATGCACCGCCCACTTCCATTACCGTAGGAGGGATGCCCTCTTAGTTAAGTTAAAAGTCAACTAACCAAAGAAACATATAACCAACTTTAAGTTTCTGTAGCAAAATGGCTTGCCCACTTCATGCAAATTCTCTGCTACCGAGAAATTTTTGACAAATTTTAGGAAGCCAAGACTAAAGTAGATGTAGATGGCTTCTTTGTTAATGCCGATGTTGTTCCTCTATCATCTTTCCACAAGCCTATTTTTTTCCTGGTTTCGGTACAATGTAGTTATTAAATCGTCGGTATTGTGTAGCATCATAGGCGAAGTGAAATTATTAATAAAATGTCTACCAAACAGAGCATTAACATTGAAAACGTTTCCTAGACATCAGAGGCACTGCAACATTGCTGTAAAAGTAAAAACGTGCAAACGTAGAATTGTACAAATAATGAAGATTTCTTTTATCTATCATTTAATCACATGTCATCAGTATCTATTACTATACCTTTCCTATAGAGGTTAACACGTAGTAGTAGGCAATCTTTGCCTGAGTGTTACTTCTCTTTAAAAAGAATAAAAAAATACTGGTCCAATAATACAAAACAAAAAGAAACCAATTCGAAAAAAAACAATTAAATCAGTATAAATTTTTTTTTTTTTTTTTGGCGTGTGAGGTAGGGTTGAAAATGCCTTCGCACTTACAGAGACCGTCGTCTTCTGCGTCGAGTGGTGTTGCCACTAAAAAATTCCCTCCTCCTCCTCTGCGTAGATTCCTCCCCGGGACCGCTTTCCGCATTACTTCGGGAAGGCCCAGAGCCACGTCCCAATCAGGACCACTCTCACTCACCCACGTCTGGGTCCGCCAAGTCCGCAGCCGGTGCCATGGCCCCGGCCCGTATCGCCTGGTCCCCGTCAGAGGGGGCCCGCTATGCAGCAGCGCATCGAGGTCCCTCTGCTTCCTCCGCAGAACGTATCCCACGTACTGCGCCACAGCGTCCCAATTGTCCTCACAATCGAGCATCCTCCCTATCACGGTGGCAGGAGCGAACCCGCCAACCCGCTGCGCCATCGCACCTCTCTCAGCATGCCACCTGGTGCAGTCGTATATTAAGCCACATCGATTTGTGTGTATTCTTTTCAAAATAAGAAATATAAAATTTTTTCGCTTTCGCTCTACTGTGCCATTTTTATACGAGTTTGTTGTTTTTTTTTATTTATTTAAATCCTCTACCAATTTGGATTTGTTGCCATTTTCTTGTCGGTTGGTGTATATTTTTTTTTATTTAATATTTTCATCAGTGTTTATGCGTTGTGATTGTATCTCAAAAATCTATGCGCTTCTAGTACCTCTGAAAATAAATAATTATTTTTTTTATTTAATAAAAAAAAAGAGAAAAAAAATGTTAAAACAAAAACAATGACAATAAAATTTATCATTGTCAATTATTATGCAACAGTCAAACTCTCCAAATAACGGCAACATCAATAAAAACAGCATGTAAAATAACAGTTAAAGTTACAAACTCTAAACTTCAAACCGACAATGACAACAACTACGCGTACATATTCATTTAAACAAAAACCAATTTTTATTGTTTTTAATTTCTTTTCCAATAGTTTTTTAAATAAATATTTTTACGTAAAACTAACACGTATCGATCAAGAGACGAACGAATATTTTACTTTAATGTGCAGACGCGTTATGCGACACCATGTCAAAAGATTTTTTAAATGAATTATTTATGTATGGCTGTATTGGTGTATTGTGTGTCCGTGCTGGCTGTTTCGAATAAACTGCTTAAACTTTTGGTTGGAATTATTTTATGTTTGACTCTTTCTTAGAAATCATAATGGTCAGAAAGAATTAGACATGCAACAGCATTCCAAGGGAACAAGGGAAGAAACAACGCCAATAAATACCAACCTACACAGGCAGAACATTTACCGCTAATAATAATAATTTCGGATTATTTATAGTCCTACGAAACGGTTTGGGAATGTAGATGTTGTTGTGATTAGGAGCTAAATTACGGCATCCAATTTGAATCGAAATTGCGAAGATAATTTTATTAAAATGTATTGGAATATCGTTTGTACAGATCGTTTATAACAAACTAACTCTCAGGCAAGATTGTCTATTGTGTATGTGCTAACAGCGCCCCCCTTCGTCGGTATTTCAGCAATAAAACGTCGGCGAAGTAAACTAATAAAAAATTACTTAGTAATCAATAATATTGAATGAAACTCATAGCAGCCAGCTCATATTTGGCGACGAAAATTCGACAACCCATTAATCTAGGCGCAAAACAAAGTAAAACTGCATACTTGCTTTTACAGTTCCTCATCTTTTGTCCTTTTTAAAGGGCTTGAAATTTCTTAAGGATGCTTATTTAAAATATTTTTTTTCATATTAAGATGCAATATTTGTCAAGCAAAATGTACTTTACGTCCCTGAACAAAAAAAAAAAGAAAAAAATGATTTTTCTCGCGGTAGAAAATGAATTTCTATAGAATTTTAATGTAAAAAATTATATTATTATTATTATATATATAGTCATTTATTTTCTAGTCGCATTTCAGCTAAAAAATAAAAACAATAAATTTGTAGAGCTACGATTGATGTAATATGTAGCTGCTTTCTAAATTAAAAACTTTTCACTTTATTTGACGTTCCGGAATCTTCAGCTCGTCTGCTATTTTAAAGTTTCCATCGCTTAAGCAATTTTATACTTAAGGTTCTATTGGTAAAGCTGCAATAGTTTTTGAATAACAATTTCAAAGGAAGCAATTTGAATAAATATTACATATTTCTGAGAGTTTTTAAATTTAATAAATGCAAATTTCCAACGGAAACCTGCGAGAAATGAACAATTGAAAAAAAAAATGTTCAACACTGACTTCATACTCGCGTGCACAGAGTGACTCAGAATATTCTACAATTTGAGGGAAAGCACTTGGGGAAAGTCAAAAAGAAAATACTACAGAAAAAATATAACAAACCTTTAATTAAAAATTTTGTAATATGAATTAAAAACTTAATTAGATTTGTGTGTGTTAAGAGAAAAAGAAGCTATTATTTGTTATAAAAAACTAGTAAAATTAATGGTTTAAATAAAAAAAAAAACAGACACTTCAAAGTACATCCTATAGCATCATGGTAAATAACACAAAATTTTAAAGCCAATGGCATTCAAGGAAAATAACTAAAAGTTGATGTAAAGAATATCACAAAAAGCAAAAGGTAACTAACTTCCTTAATACCATTTCAAATTTCACAAAAGAATACATTTTCTTCGTGTGATGTAAAACAAATATTTGCTCAGTTTAACATTCGCTAAACTCAGATACGACTGACTATACATATACTTACATATGTAAATCAAAACTTGTTGGTGTTACTTTGATAGTTGACAAACGCTTGCATGTTTCATAACCAAATAAAAATCATATTTGTGTAATTTGTCTAGAAAAATTCCAGTTTCATCCATGAAGATACTCTTTAAAAAAGCTACAGATATATTTGTGATTTTTGCAAGAATTTCTCAAACGAATCTCTTGAAAATGGAGACACAAAAAAAAAAAAAACAGATGAGAGAGACTAAAAGGCCAAAGTTAATATTTGACATTTGCATTTTTTATGTGACAATTTGTACGAGTATTGCATTCGCATGCCCAGTTGTGGTGGGATGGATGGTTGAGCTGTTGCTGGGTTAGTTAATTTTGCCTGTTATTTTGGTGAGTTATTGCAATGTTTTCATGGAAGTATTTTTCTTTTCTTGATGTACTACAATAGTATCTGTTCAGCACAGTGGGCAATGATGAAATTTTCTCAAGCGTGCGTAAGAAAATGTGTAGTGATATCCAAAAGTTTAGGATTTTCTAAATAAACATGCCGATATCTGAAAGACGTTTGACGAATTTTGAAACCAATAAATAGCTACCAAAGAAGTAGCAACTACCTACTGCCGTATAGGAACTAAATGTTCAATGTTAATAGAGCATTAATATTTAGAAATTCATATTAACAATTGTCATTTGTCATAGATGATTGAATTTTTAGCCATAAAAGAGTCACTAATTTTATTTACTTCAAACTGTTTAGTCCCATGGTGTAAACTGTTTAGCAAACTGTTTATACACGGTAAACATTTTTGGATTTAATTTTAACAACGGCCGTTGTATATACAATAACAAATGCAAAAAGGATTTAGATTAACTCCAGTATGAATAAGTAAAATTAAAAATTTTGATAATCCAAGAAACATATATTTTATATTTTTTCCTTAAAAAGTTCACCATTTTGGAATTAATTTGGAATTTAATGCCAAAAAAATATTAAACAATGAAAACCAGGAGGATTTAAAATTAAACTATAATAACTTTTTAGCGTGTATTAATATTTTGCCGGTTGCTGTTTGTTGGCTTTAAACGGGTAATCGCATTGTTGGTATTTTTAAAACAGCTGCTGCAGTAATAAATTGTAGTTGTAGTAGTTACTGTTACTGTTGCTGTTAATGTTTTTGTTGTTGCTGTTTCACTATTTGTTTATTATGCATAGTTGTTGTTGTTCTCGTTAATTTTACTAGTGTGTGTGTGCTTAAAGTGTTGGCGTTAAAAGGTGAACAGCATTTTTGTCGTCTAAGCAAAACGAAAAAAAAATTAAAAAAAACTAAAAACTTGTACAATTCAGATTCACATACACATTCTATTCACATTTCTATATTTACTTACTGATATGTATGTATTTTTAAATAAATAAACACACATACATAGTAATATGTACGTTCGCTATGTTGTCAGTCAATTCTCTCTTCATTGACACTAATTGTTGTTTTTATAAATGCACTTTTCGAATAATTTATAATCAGGAAATAATTCACTGTGAAATAGTGTTTTTTTTTTTTTAAATTGAAGTACCTTTCGAAAAGTTTTATTTTAAGATCAAACTTTGTTTTGCATAAACAAAAGTAGAGCAATTTTTAAGTAGTGATGGCCCTACGTAGGTGGCTCAACCATGGGCAAATTTCCTCTGATGATTCATTTAAAATATGTGCTGCAAGAAATTTTAAATTTCTCAAAATTAATTTGACATGAAGTTATAAATAATGCTCATGAGGTTAACACGAGAATGATTCATGATTTTCTATGATTTTAGATATTGTACATGCACGCTCATTTAGATGCTAATTTCTGCGAGAAGAAAAGAAAAGCTTTACAGCTCGCCTTGTAAATCGAGGTAACGGCCACTTGGATAGAGTTGCAGCACTGCGTTGTTTCTATTCTTTGAAAGAATATAAATGGCTCTCGTCTAAAGATATAGAGCCAAGGTAATCTCAAAGTGGAGCTGCTTCTATCTAATATGTATAATTTTTCTTAACCTTTACGATTGCAAAATTTAAAATTTTTTTTCAATAACTTACAGAAAATAATTAAAATGAAAAATATTCTTAATTAATTTCTTGCATTTCATCTGCATGAAAATATGTAAAATGATTGTTTATAATTTCTTTTGCTGGTAAGACGGCTGTTTAATAACTCCGTTACTTTTGGAACTTCCCAAGCAGTAACTTTAAATGCAACACTGCTGCTGTCTACTGTCAAATTTTGAGCAAGCTGTGTCATTCAGTTTGTGTTTGACAGCCATTAAAAGCAGGCAACCCCGTGAATTTTCAAAGAAAGAGGAAGAAATTGAATTGCTTGTGGTAATGAAGCATTATTTTTTGCGTAAACAAACATCTATGAAACCAAAGAAAGACTATACACCTTCAATTTCAATGTTTCACCGAGTGAATGTACACCAAAGAAAGACAAGGTGTCAAGGCTGCCAGCCAACAAAGTCATGGGCACTGTTTTTAGGCATGCAGGCGGTGTCTTTCACATAGATTACCTAGAGAAGAATAGAACGATCTGGTCAATGATCTTATTTAGAGCTCTAAGACAGATTCAATATTGATTTAAATCAAAAACGACCAAATTTGGCGAAAAAATTGCTGTTCCATCAAAGCACGAGTGCATGTTCTCCAGATTTAGCACCTTGTGACTATTTTATTTTGCCAAGCTGGGTGGTAAAAGCTTTGGTTCGAATGAGGAGGCCATAACCGAAACAAACGCCTATTTAATAGGCCTTGAGAGAACATATTATTTTGAAACCTGTACTAAATGTATTAATCTAGAAGGTTGATTGACATAAAAAAATTTTTTTTTATTCAAATAGTCACGGAGTTATCGAACAGCCCTCGTACTAAGTGCTTGTGAGTTTTTGCGAATGCATGAGGGTGTATTTTCCATTAATTTTGATTGTGAATGTAACTCACGTTTCCGTCACTGGTTAATGCAATATAATGATGTTAACAGTTTGCTTGAATATTATATCACTGCTATTGGGACTATTTATTTTATTTAAAATTCAAACAAATTACAGTTTTAAAAAGTAACATTGTGAATTTAACAAAAACATTAAGGACTTTCCAATTTATTCAAATTAATGTTATTAGACGAGATTTACATGTTGAAGTTAATGTGTTGTGTAAATTTGGTTGGTATGACTGTGTACGACATAAATACATATTTATATATATATATATATATGAAATAAATATATATATATTCCTATTATAAATAAAATTCTTGAAAATATTCAATTTAATATAATCATTAGTTTTAATAGTTTAAAAAAAAACATTGATTTTGTAAATCAAAAATAATTAATTTTTAAAATTCAAAAAAAAAAGAAATCCTTTATCATTAATTTCCAAAATTAATATTTTTATAAACTACTTTTTGAAATTATTCAATGAATTTTTTTATCAATAATATTTATATTTAATTTTATTTTTTTAAATATAAAACATCCATTAACAATAGGATTAATTTTATTAGTTCAAACTTTACTTGTATCTTTATTTTTAGGATTTTATTTATTTATGTAACTTCATTAGCTTCAAATGAAATATTTTCTTTTTCAATTAAAATTTTATTAACTTCAATTTTTTTTTTTTTTTTATTTTTATTTTTATAAAAAATTTTATTTTTCAATATAAAAATATTGAAAATCAATTTATTTCTTATATAAATTCTTATTTTATAGAAAATTCATTATCATTAAATAAATTATATAATTATCCAATAAATATATTAACAAGTTTATTAATAAATTATTTATATTTTATTAATAAATATATATATATATATATTTATATATGCTTATGCATATGTACATATCATACATATGTACATTAAAACATTCCCATTTAACAAAAAAATTAAAATTACTGTTCGGAAGAAATTTAAAAGCTTTAAGTTCTCCAAGTTCAAGTAAATTGGGCGAACAGTGCGTATGTGAAACAAACTCCCTGCAGTGGTTTTTTCTGACACTTTTGACGTGGGAAAATTCAAATCAAATGTCCATAAATTGTACTCTGCCTATCCTCCTTCACATAACGTAATTTCCTAGTTCCATTACAATGCATCGCATGTGTAGGTGTCATCCCCTGAGTGCTGGTGTCCAAGATAAAAAAAATTGCACTCCCTAAATTTCATTTGGGCTAGAAATTTTTAAAGTTAGTTATTCTTAAGGAAAAATAAATTTTAGTATTTTTCATTTACTTTCCTATTATTTTCTATAGGGTGGCACAGAATGAGCAATATCGTATGAATTTTTTATAACTTCTTTAATTACAATTTTTTCTTTGCTTTTTTCTGTATTTTGTAGCGAATATTTGGAAAATTTACCCCTTGTTCTGTAAACCGAGTCGATTTAAAAACGAATGATTTCTCAAAACCGAATAAATGCTGATTTTGTGTTCCAAAAATCACACGCTTTCGAATAAGATTTGTTAAACGTCTATAAAGCTACTGAAAATATGTTCAAAATAATGTTTATTCTGATTTAAAAGTGATTTTTTAATGCATTTTAATGAAAATGTGCTTTTATTCAACCAACCATCTGCTTTATCTGCAGACTTTAACAAGAACATATGGAACAATATTGCAGTGCTTTTTAAATTGATTATTTTGTATTAAAATCTATTACCGAGTATATAATTAGATTTAATTTAATAAAAGAAAGACTTCAAGTAAAAATTGATAATTGCTTTTTTTATGTTTCATCAGTTATTTATTAGGAAGATAGTACATTCGAATTAATTTCGACCGGACTTATCTACTCGATTTTAAAACGAGTAAAATTATGCGAATTCGGTTTACAGAACACCAAATAATGCGTATTCGTTTTAAAACGAAAAATTTTTGCGGATTGAATAACTTCACAATCATACTATTGATTTTTTTTCCCGTGTGTTTATACAGTGTCCATAGTGTTGTCATTTTAATGTGCGGATTTCACACATAACAATACATACACCCAAACAATAAAACATTGGGTTTGAAGCTTTCGGCAATAAAAATTGTAGTAATATTATATCACCTACCGTCAGCACGAATATTAGACGATGTTGGAACCTTTTGACAGCCCATTTGATTTGTGGATTCATACTGTTGACGGAAAACCCTTTCATTTGATTACAATACGTTTATACGGGCGACTTATTTGCAAATATATATTTTTTTTATATCTGGGACCAGCACTCAGAAGATGCCTCCTATACATGCGAAGCATTGTGCTGGAACTATAGGAAAGGGCTAGTAGGAGAAACGACAGGAGGTGAAGCTTAATTAATTATTTTACAGCTCTGCTTTTGCAAGTTCTTCGTTTGTAGTCGTAGCAGTGCTGAAGCTTCGGTTTAGTAGCCATTTTTATTATTATTTTACTTCGCCGGTGCTACACAATACCGAGGAAGGAGGGCGTTCTGATGCGATTGTGGATTGCTTGCTATCAGCTGAAGCCGGTATTGTTCAGTGACCAGTGACTATGCCTTCGCCACTGAAACCTTCCGACAACAACTGACACACAAAGACACACTAATGCACATCAGAAAAATGCCAGATGTTTTTTTTTCATTTTTATAATTTTTAGTCTGAAACTGGAGTTGAACCCCGGGTCTGTTTTTGGTTTTGTAGTCAACGTGGAGACTACCATCCATCGTGCCATCGCCACCCTCATACTTTTCATACCGAATATATTTTTATCGCGACTTGAAAACTCACGAAAAAAGTCGTGAATAGCGCCACTATTTACAAATAAGTTGTTAGAAAATTTTCAATTGTGTGATTTTTTTTTTTATTAATTTTCTCATTATAAAATTGGCACACATTGCAGACACATATGGAACGTCTCTTGATGTCGCCCGACAATTGTTTATTGCCCTTCTGACCCCAATTTTTTTTGCTGTATACTACGCATAAACAGTGAGTTTAGTATTTGTAGATAATTTTATTTGCAAATAACTGGTACGTATAATCGTAGTAATATATATCTTGGATTGCATAAAAATAGTTGAATCGCCATTTTGGTCCATCCGCCATATTGAATTTAGAATGGCACCATTAAGCTAATCCTGTATTGGTTGTATGACCAAACCTCTATAGCCAAATTTGAGCTTAAATTGGGGGAATGGTGATACTTTTCCCCGCGCCTTAATCGTGACCGTTGCTTTTATTTAAATGTTCATAAAAGGCACAAACAATTGTGTGCATTAAGAGGTAAACAAATTTATAATTCCATTAAAAGTTCACAAATACAAAATGTGCGATTATAAGTAGAAAAAAAAGCGAATATATTCTTAAAATTGCATATGCAAATGACTACAGCAGCAGCAGTAAAAAAAGCTAAACAAGATGTCATAACGAACTACAATATTTGAACAGATAAAACCTAAAGCGACAAGAAGACAAAAGCTTCACACACAAAGTTAAATAGAAACCTACAAAAAAAATTAATAAAAAAAGCCAACTTAACTGAAAGAAGTACCTTTTTTCTTTTGTAAAATTTGTGTTGTTTAAACTGCTCGAAAAATGGCAGTGTTTTTATTAAGAAAAAAAAAATGGTCTCTCAGTGATAATTACGAATATAATTATAAAGCTGCGAATACTGTTTGCCTTTTATGTAGGTACTTAACTTTTTTCTTTCTTAAAGCTAAAACATTAAATGTTGACTTGCTATGGCTTGAAAACTCCATTAATGAGATGTTTGAAGATGAAGTTGACTTGCGACTGAATGGCTGCTTCAATGACTGAACTGGCTGTATTGTTAATGGTGGTATGAATACTATGGAGTCGGGCTGCTTGGCAAAGATTAAAAATGCATTGTGCAAAAAACGACGAAAACAAATATTTAAAAACCTTATTTTTTGTTGTTGTTAATTAAACGGTTTTTTTTTTGTACAATTATTTAGCCATGATTATGATTTAACATGAGTTTTTATTTTTATTGTTGTATATTCGCAGCTATTTTAGATTTTATTTTTCCGTTTTTGCAACGAAAAAAACTAAAAGAAGAAACAAAAGGTGTGCAATTATTTACGTTTGTGATGAAATTTGAGTGTGCGTGGCCATGATATTGACCCACTTCACTTTTCAAGTCTATTATTGGCGAATATTGATGCTTAAGATTACAATGAGTGGCTGATGCTGGCTGTTATTCATTGAAAAGCAACAAATTATATTTTATCTCGTCAACGAGCATTTTTGTTATTTCTATGTTTGTTATGGACGACGGCAATTTATAGTAACATTTTAATATATCGGTATAATTCTGAATGCTGTGCGATAACTTTAATTTGAGCAATGTTTTTGTTTTGTCGGTTTCTTGGCGTAAATTATCCAAATTTACTCGTTTTATATATAACTTGACCATACGTCTCGATTATACCGGCATAGTTCCGGTTTTGCGTTTCTCCGTCTTGTTGTACTCAGAGAAAGCTGTGGGTCGTCAAATCGCCGATGTCGTCGAAGGACGTTATATCGTTGCAAACTGAAATTTAAATTTGGCATTTAAATAAAGAGTGGGACAAAAGTCAGCATTGAATTAAACAAGTTAATAACTTTTTTTTAATTATATTTATTTTTGAGCGATGGTCTTTTTTATGAAAAGTTTTTTAATTATTATTTATTTCTCAATATTTCGCTACCAAATAGGTAGCATCGTCAAGAAATAATAATTTGTATTAACAAAAATATTTTTTTTAAAATAAGGAAAAGAAAATTTCGAAATATTGAGAAATAAATAATAATTAAAAAACTTTTCATAAAAAAGACCATCGCTCAAAAATAAATATAATTAAAAAATTTTAATAAAGGTCAAATATAAATAGAAGTGATACTAATACAAGTTAATAACTTTTTCGTTTTTTTATATAATTTTTTTTCATATTATAAAAGTAACATCCGGTGATTAAATAATGGCGATATTCACAACTGAACAAAGAATCAGAATAATTGAATTTTATTATTGCAATCAGCTATCAATTATTTTATCGCCAAGAGCATATCGTCGACACTTTACCGTTAGAATTTTAAACTCTGAAGCAATGATTCTTTGTTTAGTTCATCGTTCCCAGCAACATTTTTTTTTTATTTTGGACCAGCATTCAGTAAATGACGCCTACACGTGCGATGCATTGTACTGGAACTACAGTAAAGGGATAGTGAGAGAGGTGACTGGTGATTACGCTTCACTTTCATACAACTCTTTTTTTCAGTTTTGAATACGGACGAAAGATGTTACTTGTGGTTTTGTATCAGCTGTAGCCGGTAATATTCAGTTACCACAGACAATGCCTTTGTCAATAAAACCTTCAGACAATAACTGACACAAAGCCAAACTAATGTACATAAAAAAAATGCAATGGCACTTTTGAGTTAAATTTTTGGAGAACGAATAATTTCCAAAAATTTGGAATGCGTTCGCCAGGTTTGTCAGTACCCGACTATTTTCTTTGTGGTTATTTGAAGAAGCGATTACAATTGCACAAGCCCTAGATAATCCCTGAACTCAAGGCCAAAAAATCAACAGCTACGGTCACAAAATTTGGAAAGATGTTATAGAAAATGTTCTAAATTGTTCTAATTTTCCATACTTAGTGGAAATAAATTTCCATTTTGTATATTTTATAAAATCAATTGAAGATTGTTTTTGTTTTGTTATGATGCAACTTATCACGTTTATTCTTCGTAAGGGTAGAAGCAAAAACTGTTTTTTTTTAATTAATCTTCATATGACAAAGACGCGAAAGCGTCAAGAAACTGAACTATGATTTTAGCACTGAAAATTGTTTTCTTGATAAAAACATGAACATTGATCCTTCTGAGGAGGCAGCAGTGCCCAATGTCACATTACTCGAAAACAACTTTGAAAAAATTGCCATCCGCCACCAAAGAGCGCCGCATTTTTCAAAACATGCTGAAATGCATTTTCGTTTTTCAAACATCAACCGATTAGAAAACGAGAGTTTTCCACAACATGGGCGTATACTTAATATTTCAAAATGAGAACAACAGCAATAACAACTGGTATTTAACTGCAAGTTATTTTTAAAATAAACCGATACTTTAATGTTTTGAAAAATAATAACAGATTAATAAATGTTTAATTGTGTATGTACTAAAGAGTTGCCACTATGCTAGTATATGGCTGCAGATTAGGTATAATCTACCCTAGTCCACGAACACAAAACAACAAGAATAGTTTTTGTACAAATTCTAGAGTACTGTTATGAACATTGTAGACTGAGTCTCAAATAATTGAGTCATATTCCTGAATGGGTCCTACCAGAGAAGTGTATAGTTGCTTAGTTATATACAGGTCAGCGAATTCCCTAACCCAACGTTTTATAAGTCTTAAACGGAACGAGTTTTAGTTGCGGTTAATGAGGTAAGAGTATGTTGAACAAAAAAGTTCAATTTGGGATCAAATAAAATTACAAGATCGTAGATGGGCTCCACTTTGTTCAGCATGTGACTATTTAAAGCATAGTCACATTAATGTGATATCTATGCTAGAAACACATATAGTTGCATTTTTACAATTTAATTCCATAAGGTTAATATGGCACCGAGCATCAAAATCGTTGAGGTTGTATTGTAAAAGATCATGACCAACATGATGATTGAAAGTAAAAAAAAATTATATTTTGACGTCGTCAAAATATATAACAATATGAGAATATTTTATAGCATTGGCAGATAATAAATAAACATGATGATCGTAATACAGGGTGGCTGATGAAAGCCGCTACCAAAAAGAAATTTAATAAATTTTTTTCCATTTAATGAATCTGGTTAATTTTTTTTTCATTTTGCAGATTGATTTTTAGATTTAACAAAAATGGATTGTCCGCCGCTATCACGCACTGCACTTCGTAGTTTCGGTTCAAAGAGAGTATAGGCGCACGTTTGGCGGCAATCCTCCGAGCAGATGTACCATAATGAGACTTGTGAACATTTTTGCCGAGTATAGAACAGTCCAAAGAAGACCTTACCATTGAAACCCTTCAGTTCGGACGGAGGAAACAATCGCTGCTGTAGCTGCTGCCATACAAAACAATCCAAGAGTTTCGACAAGAACCTTATCTGCTCAAATGGGTATAAGCAGACAGTCATTGCAGTCAATTTTGCACAATGATTTGGACTTATTCCCATATAAAATTCAAATGGTCAACAAACTGAACGCAGCAGACTTACCGATTCGCTTGGAATTTTGCCAGGAGATGCTTTAAATGGTGGAAGAGGACGAAAACATGTTGAAGTGTCTTTTTATGTCTGACGAGGCCTATTTCGATTTAAACGGCAACATAAACAAACAAAATTGTCGAATATAGAGTGCTTCCAACCAACAGATATTCCATGAGACGGAATTGCATCCACTTCGTGTCACAGTATGATGTGCAGTTTCAGCACGCTGCATTGTCGGGCCCTACTTCTTTGAAGAAAATGGTCACACCGTTACAGTTATTGGAGCCGTTACTTGAGCATGTTGAGGGAGTTTTTCTATCCAGAATTACGCCGAATGAGAATTCCTTTCAACTCTGTGAGGTTTCAACAAGATGGTGCAATTCCTCACATAGCCCGGCCTGTTATGACAGAATTGCGACGAAAATTTCCCAATAAGTTGATATCCAGAAACTCCACATTCCGTTGGTCCCCCAGGTCGCCTGACCTTATTGCACCTGACTTTTTCTTGTGGGGTTATTGCAAACAGGAAGTCTACAAAGCAAAACCAATAAATTTAAATGAACTAAAGCAATCCATTAAATAAATTCCATTATTTTTAAAACTAATTAAGCATATTTAATAAAATTTAATGAGCTTTGACATGAATAAAAGAAAAATTAATTCCATACACTGAAAAAAACTTATTTGAGTTTCTTGATGTAGCAATATTCATCAGCCACACTGTACTTGGCGTATTTATAAGGTATGCTATCATTTCATAATATCATGATATTGTTTATTTTACGATAGCGCTTTTGCCTAATAATAAAAAGTAATGATAAATTAGCTATGAACTTAATATATGTACAACAAAATATTCATTCATTTGTTTATTGTTGATTGCCAATTAAAGGACGTCTTCACGACTTTTTTTTACTATAATTTTTGCTCTGTCAGCAGCAAATAAAATGTTCTTTTCCAACAATTTATGTAGCTTAACTTGATTTGGCATTTTGACTTATTATTATTATTGTTGTTATTTTAAAATATATGACTTTAAAACACTTTGTGAATCCTCCAACTGTTTTTACAATTATATACAAGGGTTTCGCATACATAAACTTTCATTAAATGTTTTTATAAATTTAAAACCACTGAGAATTCTCAAATTGTTAACGCTTTAACTAACAGTTGTCAATAACTGAACTTTGAAAGTTTGCTTTTCTAAGGATTTAATTACAAAATCATATCAATCTCGGTCTTATTCATATAAATGATTTTTCTTTTTTTGGACCAGACGCCTACATGACAAAAGGTGAAGCTTCACTATTTTACAACTCCGCTTTTTCACGTTCTTTGTTTTATAGCAGTATTGTAGCGCCTCAGATGGAGAAGGAGAAGTATTAAATTTTTAAAGCTTCGTTTTTAGTTGCCATTTTTATTAATTATTTTACTTCGCGGGTGCTAGTTACACAATACCGACGAAGGAGGGCGTTCTGATGTGCCTGTTGAAGCCGTTACTGTTCAGTGAATAGTGACTATGCCTTCGCCACTGAAACCTTCCGACAACAACTGATACAAAGCCACACAAATGCACATCAGAAAAAATGTGAAATGTTTTTATGAGTCTGAAACTGGTGTTGAAACCAGACTACTTCGACCATCGACCATCGCAAGGTTTATGGAAACAATTCTAACACAAATTGTGTTTTATTAAGTTTGTATAAATGAAAAATATTTTTTGACTGAGGTGGCACAAGCGCAACACCATACGTAGATGCATTTAAATTACTAACTATCTATCTTCTAATTTTATTTGCAGCAAATGAAATAGAAATTTAAGCAAAGTATTGGATACAATTTTTAACGCTTACGCTTTTCCTTAAACACTAAAGTTGCTTAGCAACATCAAATACTTTTAAATGCAAGTGCAGCGTAACGCACTCATCAAAAAGTGTTTGGATTTGTGATTTTAAAATTTCCTTATACTTTTGTTTAATGCTACTTTTAATAGGTTACAACGAAACAAGACTTTAAACATGATAATTAAATATTTTTTAACACTGGCATACCGTGTGGACATAGAATGCGTTTTGGCTTTTCTTGAAATGTGTTAAAAAATGCAATTCAAAATGTTTTTTTTTTAATTTTTTTCCTTTGAAACAGGTCTGGTTCGTTATTAAGATAAAAAAAGTAATAACGAAAAAATCTTGCATAAGATTCACGTAATTAAATGCCAAAAAAAAATTATACTAAATAAAATACACTTAAAACTGGTTGCTAAATTAAATATTTAAATAATTGAGCAAAGTTTTTTGTTTTTATAAAAATGTATTTTGTGGTTTTCGTTAGTACATACTGGTAGTACATGCTCATGTACACAGAGAGAGAGAGAGAGAGAGAGAGAGAGAGAGAGAGATAGAGGCAAACAGATAGACATACCTTGGCTTTTTTACAAACATATTCAAAGTGGTACATTAATCGTTTAAAAGTATATCGTGGGAGTGGGTCACAAGTGTTACAACAAATAGCTCACTTGCATTATTTCATTGAAATATTATGATCGGATTTCCAAAATTTGGGTAATGGCTTCTGTAAAGTACACAGAAAAAAAAATATATTTTTGAAATCGGACACAAATTTTTGTTGAAGCAGTTTTTTTTTTGGTTTAAGTAGGTCCTACAAACAAATTTGTAAATCCAAACCATAATATTTATTTTTGAAAAATATCTCGATATTTGCGTTAAAAATAATGTGGCTATCAAATAGAACTGTCTACTAAAATAAAGAAAAAATTCAAATAAATAATTTAGCTAAACCAATTGAAATTTTTATATATGAATAATACGATTTTTACCTAATACCATTATTTTTTTCAAAACAAATAAAATTTTGTGTTCACTTAAAAATAAATTACATTAAGGGTTATATAAAACAAATTGCAAAATGAAAACAAAATATTACTTAAGCGAAATAAATTCCATTAAAGAATTTCATGGAAAATAAGTTTTATTGGCTTGAAAAAGAAACTAAATAAATATATGTACATATATACCCTACAAGAACAGTGACGATCATTTGACCGTAATTGCTGACCGAATTTTTTTTTTTTTTTTTTTTTTTTTTTTTTTTTATCTGGGACCAGCACTCAGGGGATGTTTCCTACACATGCGAAGCATTGTGCTGGAACTTTAGGAAAGGGATAGTAGGAGAAACGACAGGAGGTGAAGCTTAATTAATTATTTTACATCTCTGCTTTCGCACATTCTTTGTTTGTTTATACTCGAAGCAGTGCTGAAGCTTCGGTTCAGTAGCCATTTTTTTTTTTTTATTATTGTTTTACTTCGCCGTTGCTACACAATACCGACGAAGGAGAGCGTTCTGATGCGATTGTGGATTGCTATCAGCTGAAGCCGGTATTGTTCAGTGACCAGTGACAATGACTTCGTCAGTGAAACCTTCCGACAAAACAACTGACACAAAGACACATAAATGCACATCAGAAAAAATGCGAGAGTCTGAAACTGGGGTTGAACCCAGGATATTTTTCTGTTTGCAGAGCATTTCGACCGTCGCCACCCTCTTAGAATTAGTTAGCTTCATTTGAACTATAATTATTACAAATGAATGAATGAGTATTAAGTCGTGTTTTTCAATGCCTTACGGTGGATGGCTGATAAACAAAAAAAAATTTTTTAGAAATGTTCTTACAATGCATATGTTATACAAAATATATTATAATAATAAAAGTAAAAAAAAAATAAAAGTTTTTTTTTACTTCAGACACAATAAATTTGTATAATATTTATATATGTATATACCTTCATATACTATATACGAGTATGTACATATCAAGCCTTTGTTGTAAATGTCGCAAAGTGCAAAATTATAAATTTTTGATTTAAATTTTCTTTAAACATTTAAATTTTTGGTTTAATTTACAAGGTTAAAATTTATTAAAAGCATAGATGAGAAAGAGAGAAATAATTATCCCTAATCAAAAAAAAAAAAATGCCAGACTATTCGAAATTCGAGGAATTGATATTTAGAAAAACGGACAGTCATAGCACTGAAACAAACCGGTTCAAAAACCGGACGAATCACCCCATTATATACGTGTTATACTCAATTGGTGTTCGAGATTCATTGTTTTTTTTTTTATTCTATTGTAATAAAAAGTCTTTTCACCATTATTGTGATAAATTAACTATGAACTTAAATATGACTAAATGTTGATTCATTCAATTGATATTTTAATTCATATTCAATCATAGCATTCCACACAATAAATTAAAATTTAAAACAGCACATTTTTACAGCTACTTTATTTATTTATCTTTTTTTATTCGCTCTCTTTTCATTTTATAATTATCGGACATGGCTGCCATAAAAATAAAATTCATATAAATTATTGCTAGAAGCTAACAATAACATAATAACTGAAATATGAAAAAAAAATCAAACAATTGTTTGTTTGAAAATAATTAAGTAAAAATATTTTCCGTGTAACTACACGAGAAGCAGATATTGAATTAGCTCACGATTCTTAAATGAACTTGGATGCATATTTAACACATTTTTAACACATTTATTTTACTGCATAAATAAATGATGTAATAAAATGAGTTCAATTTAATAATATTAAAAAAAACAACATGATTTTAAAAAATATGTCACGAGTATCACTGGAATTTATGATAATTAGCAGCTTGGTGGCTTGAAGTTGTAACACTTAAAGTCGCGACTTCTGTCAATATATTAAAGCGATTTGACAACTTCAAAAGGATTGTTTATAAACAAAAGTTTTTTTTTTTTTTAGTTACTGTCTGAAATGAAACAAACTTTGCAGACAAATTTTTAAATTTGTTGCTGTGCGCAGAATAAAGGATGAAATATTGGGATTGTGTTTAGAGAAGTTGGTGTGGGGTAGCAAAGCGCACCGGGTTAATATAGTAATTAAAAAAATTCGTTTTCTTTTAATTTCATTATAATTTGCCCAGAATTCTTAAACTCTTTGAGAGTTTATTATTCTGAAACTCTTTAACATTTTCCTTCATTCGGTCATTGCATAATTATAGACACAACATGCTTTAATTTGTGGTTCATTGTTTAAGGAATAAAGAAAGTATTATTATGTCACAAAAATTAACTAAACGAAATAAAAGATATTTTTGCGTGCTTGGATTACAAATAGACATAAAGCCAAATCACAACATGAATTCATAATAGACTGTGGTTAAGAGCAAACACATTAGAAACAATTTTACATTTACGTATTATTGGCGATGTTTGTGATTTTTATGTAAAAACTTTCTATTAAAGATTTTCAAGACACAATCGAACGTTTCGGCTATGCTGCCTAAGCTGCGGCCTACGAAAGTCTTTAGTGAGCATTGGCACTCGATTTGCTTAACCTTGACATCAATAATTTGCAATGAATTGAAGCAAATACAAGTTTATTGAGTCGTTCCTTGTTTGTATTCCTTTTACTTTCCTTTTTCGCAATAACCAAGTTTCACCGCGACCAGCGCCAGCTGTATCTGCAGAAATATCCAGCTACAACACATACACAAATAGGCACAAATAACTCTTACAAATGAAATTAAATTGCAAATAAATTGCAAGTGTGCTGTACTACACTTTTTAAAATGTTTTTTGTTTCGCTTTGAGACGTTAATCTATTTAAGACAAACTGTCGCACTGCGTCTCAAACAACTTTCATTAAAAACTGCAAAACAAATAGAAAGACAAAGGAAAGACGGACTATAAATAAAAGCAAATTTATTGTTTTCATGCAATTGAACTTCAACAATAACAGTAAAAAAAGTATTAAATAAATAAATAGAAAATCATGTGCATTTCGGTTTTATTATTAAATAAATTGGCGTAACTTGTATAGCAAATTAAATGTAAACATTTCAACAAAGACACACATGCACGCACATATGAAACATATACATATTTGCAATCTATTAGATACAATGTTTTCTCAATAATAATGAAAACATCAATAGTTTACGGCACCCAATGCCAATACATTCTCACACAAAAGTCAACTGAAGTGGTATGTTCGCAACCAGCTTTGGGTTTTAAATAAATCTTGTTGCTGTGTTTATGCTCGTTATTAGTTGCCACTGATATTGCCAACAATAATTAGTTATTGTTTTTGTTGCTGTTATTGTTGGCATTGTATTGCTGATTGTTGTCTTTATAGAGTGCAAAACATTTGCAGATTTAAGTTACAGCGAAATACTCGTCCAACAAAAGAAAAATGCTTGATTTGAAAATTGAAATGAAATCGCAAGTGCTTTTGTGTTCGTAAATCGATTGACAACATGTCATATCGAAAATGGTGAAAGAAAATTTTTCTAAATAAATGTATTGATTAATTGCATTTCTCTAATAACCCATAAGCATTTATTTTATTTATAGACTTTTTTCTTAATTACTTCACAAATATTTACCTTCTTAGTCATAAAAATAAGGAGCTTTATAAAGAGCTTTTTATATGGAAATTCTTTTTATATCCCTCTAATGAATCATAATTAATTTCTATGAATAACATTCCTTTTTTTCTTGAATATTATTCCTCAAGCTTAATGTTTTATTTCTAATATAAAATAAACACTTTTATCTAATTCCATATTCTGCAGCTTCTTTTAAGTGGTTTCTGCAGGAAATGAAATAACAATAACAAGCTAAAATTTGTATTAATAATTACATCTTCATTGATTTTACTTAAATTTAATTAATTATATTTACATTCATTTTATTTATAGAGAATATTTATTAAATAATATTGCAAAAAAGTGATCACTTATACAATGTCATAAATATACATAGAAAAAAATGTTTAATTTCCCACTTCTCACCCAAATAATCCAATCAATTAACGAAATTCTTACAATTTAATTTGAATTTTTTGGACAAAATCAAAACAAATGTGGGAGTAGTAATTTTTTTTTTTATATTATCATTTTTCTAATTTTAAAAATGATTGGTGTAATGTTATATTTTATCAATCTTAAGTAATTTTTTTTAATTCCATTTGGAGTTTGCACCCCAATAATAACTGAAACAGCATGGGTCGCCATACAAAAGTTTAAAAGCGAAACATGTATTTCATTAGTTCGTGTTCCCATCATGAATTTATATACAATGAATTTTATTTAAAATATAATGAAATTTACCTCAAAAGCATTTCTTGTAGGTACCATTGCTTCACTCTTCCTAGTGTTACCTCTTATTAATTAATATATTAATTATATATTAACTACAAGACAATTAAAAAGTTAATAGGAAAAAATTGTTTATTTTTTGTTATATTAAAAAGGGAATTGAATTAATTAATTGAATTTCAATATTATATCAAACATCTGCATGAATTGAAAAAAAAAAAATAGCAGGTTATGTCATGGACCATGTCATTGAAAACAACGACAACTGTTCATGGTTTCTTATTTACGATAACATTAACGCGGGGTAGTTTTTGGGTTAGTCCGATGGAATGGAAAGGTGTGTTATATGGTCCAACCCTAGGGCATCGTAATGTATCTCCAAACATTTGGCTTTTTTTTTTTTAAAGACAATACAAACTCTACGAAGCTCTTAAACTTGTCTGTAGAAACACCCAGGGTATAAACGGGAATCGAACCCGCACCTTCATATTGATAAGACTAATGCTCATGCCCTAGACTACGGAGGCACCCTAGTAAGGAACTAGTAATAGTTCTCTTTGGACTGCACTTTACATGCATGTATAGACTAGTGGCGTTATCTGCGGGGAATAACCACATTTCTTATGCTGCACTATGTGACCAAAAGCCGAAATTGCGGCAAAAACTATTTCCAAGGGAGCTGGATTATAAAATTTGGAGTATATGTCCCAGTTGGTAAACTAAGCATTTTCAAAAACGTTGACAATAACGCTACTCACATCCAATATTTTCAAAACAGTTATACATTTTTATTTTCATGGCACTTTCCACACATTGTATTTCTGCAAACGATGTATAGATCACTCCCCACGTTTTATTGAGGGCTCCAGCTAAGCTATTTTGTATGTCCCTAGTATTTACAAATAAGTCGCTTCGCAGAATTCAATTTTTTTCCAGAAATTTACAAGTGTGGCGATGTTTAAAGTAACCTGTGACCACAAAACCAAAACACATAATACATAATTTTAAAGTTGAGTGCAGAGGATGCAACCGATCGTTACCAAGCGATCGCTAAACGTAAGTATCCTCTGTGATGCTTATATTCTGCATTCTGAAAAAAATGGCAAATGAACGTTAATAATACGCGGTTGTAGTCAGTGAAATGAAAAAGCTCTTCTTAAAAAATGGTTTTTATAGCTTAACATCCACTAACTATCGTCCCAGCTCTGCGGAATTTGTTGATTAAATCAAACATATAGGAAATAATTAAATCATATTATGGTTATTTTATAGAAACTGGTAAATAAAACGCGATAATATACATACATATTTATGTTCTTGGCAGATCTACAGTTACTGTGTTTATTTTTATTTATAAATAGCGAAATCGACTCGATGTCAATGTGGCATGTTAATAATTAATTATTAAATACATTGACAAAAAAAAAAACACTTAATAAAAAAAAAAACAAAGAAAACGTAGCATATGAGAATGAGAAATACCATTAACACTTTTTTTTTGTTATAAAGTGTAAACAATCTGCAGCGATATATGTACATACATGTATTGGTAAAGTATTGCATGCGTTTTTAATTTGTATGCAACATATGCACATGCTGCAGTGCGATTATAACGGCTTTTTAATAAGTAAATATGTTAATTAAAAAATGTCAATATATAATAAATACTTTTCCATTGTAATTTAATTAAAATCAGTAAAACGGCAATAGCATTCCATGGAGCAAATGCACAATAAAAGATGTTTTTTCAAACAGCATATTTTGACAACTGCGAAAGAAATACATAAACACGAGTACCATAAATTGCGAATAAATAGAATAATGACTGAAGAAATGTGCTAATAAATGTTATGAAAACTGAGTAGAAGTTAAAAAAAAAACTTACAAAAGGCATTCTAATACTAAATTTGCATTGATGTATATGTTTTTTCTTGAACCACTACAATTATGGCATTTTTTTGATTATCATACAATTTAATATTCAAGTAGAAATTTTTTGTAATAATTGTGTCATACCATAACCAAGTATGGAAGGTTACATGAAGAAACATACACACCCCCCTTAATAAAGTTTATAAAGTTATCAGGGAAAATTACACAAGAAAACATGATTGGAGTGATTTATAAAAGACGCGTAAAGCCAATATTTGCTAACATATTATTTTTATAAAATATTATATTTGGTATAGAATGCATTACAGCATAACACACATCCATATCGCACAACAGGCTACACAATTACATGACACAAATGTTGTTGGCTCTGCATGAGTTGCCTTATAGTCGGCTGCTTAATCATTTTGGAAGTACTGTGGCCAGTAGTTAGCGTATTGGCTCTGCAACCAGAAAGACCCGGGTTCGAATACCAGCCCTGTTAAGTAAAAAAAATTTTTTCTCCTTCGTCGGTATTTGAGCAATAAAACATCGTCGAAAATAATAAATAAAATGGCTCCTCTTAGCTTAAAAAATAATGTGTCAAAATTAACATCAGATACGACGCTACTTTGCTGTATAATTAACACGAAACTGCTGAGTTGTACAAGTTGTGCGCCGGTAGTCTACTGAGTTTAGCATTAGTTTGTCTGTTGGGCGTTCTAGGTTCGATTGTTAGCATAGACTCTGGTCAGTATCACTACAAAACGTGAAAGGTTCAACAGGCTTTAAAATGGGACCATAATAATTTCTACCCCAGTAGGCTGAGACCTTTCTTTACCTTTACATCCAGCAACCTGGCGACCTAATGTACCCTAAGATCTATCTACCTATCACTTGTTCCACCTGCCTATTCTCTACATCTAGTTCCAGTGCAATGAATTGCAGTGGATTTCCCCTGAGCACTGCTCTAAAAGAACACAAAAACAGCCAGGGTACGGATTGGCACAATCATGAACTGCACATATGTTGCACACTCACTCGCAAATCCGTAGCCTGATAGTAGCTACACTGTAATCAGCTGAAAACTGAGAACTGTTTTTTTTATCTTGAACCAGCACTCAGGAGATGAACACCTACACATCCGATGCATTGTGTGGGAACTACAGAAAAGGGATAGGGAGAGAGATGACAGCTTGTGTAGCTTCACTATCTTACAACTTTGTTTTTTGGATGTTCTTTGTTTATAGTAATGCTGTAGTGCCTCTGATGTCAAGGAGACGTATTAAAATTGGAAGTTTTGTTTTGGTAGCCATTTTTAGTAATTGTTTTACATCGATGGCGCTACATAATACCGATGAAGGAGGTCGTTCTGCTGTACCTATGGATTGGTATCAGCTGAAGGCGATACTGTCCAACAGTGACTATGCCTTTGCCACTGAAACCTTCTGACAACAACTGACACAAAGATACACTAACGCACATCAGAAAAAATGCAAAATGTTTTATGAATCTGAAACTAAAACAATATAAATATATTTCCGTATTGCCACATAATTTTGTTTTAGGTTTATTAAATATATTTAATTGGGCTATGGAAATATGAAGGTTTTTCTTTCGATTGATTTTTATTTATTTTGTTAAATGATTGCGAAAATTATTATCTTATGGGTGATGTTATTGTGTACCAATTGCGAAATGTAAATGCCATGACATTCGTTGGAAGATCTATGCCCAGACATGCTTCATAATCTGTTATATCTAACCATTCGACCGTTGTGAGATTTTACGCATACTAACATGGCATTAATGATAGGAATAAAGTTTACGCTTTGCGCATGATTGCTCTTTCGATGACTCGGTAGTTCCCATATAAGGGTTACCAAGCCTTTTTCACATAAAATAGTTGACAGCAAATATTGTATCGGTTGTTTAATAAACTACGAATTTTGTGTCATATTTTATATTTAATACAAATGAAAATTTACAAAATAATTAAATTTATTAAAAAAATTCAAAAAAATAAAATAACAGAAAAAAATTTAAATATTAAATTTTTTAATTTTTTATAAAAAATTTTTTATGAAATTTTTATGAAATTTTTTTTTTTTTTGTATGAAAGAATTAATTTTAGAAAGTGTTTTGTTTTATATATCATAATCAATGGCCCAATATTGTGTTTACACATAAGTATAATAAATTGTGCATCAAAAATAATTACTTAAAAATAATTAATTAATAATAAATGAGAAGACACCTCATTAGAGGACAGAGTTTCAACATCGTCAGAACAATTTTAGTTTGTTTGCCTTATGGCGTAAACTTTATTTGTATCATAAACTAACAAAAAAAGTAATTGTCGCACATATTGGAAAAAACTACCAACGAATTTTGGTTAGAAATAACCAAAAACGGAAGGGCTGCAAGCCGAGCCACAACTCTCTTCCGAAGAAGACCTCACCAACTCGTTTGCCGTTTCCAAATAACATGAAAGAAGGTCGACAAATTTTATTCTTTGATAAACCGAACGTCTGATAAACATCATCTGTCAAACGATTTGAATTTTTTTCAATTTGATGTCTTTATTGGCTTTTCTCAAGTCGTTTTTTTTTTAAATTTATTTGTCATACAGAGAACATTAACTATTTTCTTTGGTAAATATAAAAAGAAAAAATACATACATACATTTAAAGAAACCTAAAGTCATGATCTAAATATATAAGGTCTGCTTGACAGTTCAAATTATTTTTACTGTGACGTCACCGTCGAGATTTGTTTTTAATATGTATGGGGTTTGTTTTTTTGTTGAAATATTTTGCAATTTTAAACGTAAAATAAATAAAACAAATTAAATTGTTATGTTATAGTCTTTTTTAATTTTCTTTTTTCGTTTTTTTCTTGTATTAATATTTTGTTTAAATTTCTTATTCTAAAATATAAACGACTTTTAAAAAATAACGATTTTTCATTTTCAGGCACATCTATGTTATGATATTTAATGTTATGGTATTTTAAATAATTATTTCGAAGACTTAAAGTATTATTATTAATTTCCTTAAATATATTTTCTAATTTTAATATGTTTCCCATAAATTCTTGGCATGGTTTATAGAGCCCTCTGTTTTTGTACTGCAACTGACTTATTTGGATTTTCATTTTCAATATTTTCAATACTTTCTTCTTGTAATTTCTGCAGACTATAAATAATTGTAAATATTATTTCATTAAAAAAAAAGGATTTTAAAAAAATTGTATTTACTTTAAATCAAATTCACCAATTGCTTACTTTACAATTTTTTTGTGTGCTCTTTTTACGTATCATTTCGATCTTTCGACTGGTAAAATGCTGTTTACATGGATATTTAAAGATGGGACAGCCTTTGCATCTAACAATCTTTCTCTTATTGGCGTGTTCAATAATATATCCTTTAAACGCCAATCATTATTCGTAAAATGTCTAGAACAAATTGTTCCAGATTTCCAATTAACATTTTTTTTACCGCATGCATTGATCCACACTTTTTTTTTTCTGGATCTTTTGGAAACGTAAAATATTTTAGATTTTTATCATCCTGCTTCGAGCTTCTACAATCTTTTACCACACAGTATTTCATTGTCTAAATAAATTTCATCACTTTCTACACAAATTGTTTATTAAAAACTCTTTTTTTTTTTTTTTGCTCTAACTCAGTTCACATTTATTTTTAATTAATTGTCAATAAAATAATCCTTTAATTTTCTTAATAAATATGTAATAATAATAATTTTAATCACTAGCTTTTAAATTTCCATTTAACCACAACAAAACATTTCCCGACGATGACGTCAAATTAAAAAAAAAATGCCAGCTGTCATTCAATATCAAGCAGACCTTATATATTTAGATCATGCCTAAAGTGCTACTCGAATGTTCTGTGTCATCGTAAAAGTTACCAAAAACAACATAATAAAATTTAAATGTCAAGAGAGAAGGTTAAATATATTGACATTTACGTTTATTTTGCTTCATTAATTACTTTTGCCAGTGTTATTGCTGTTGTTCTGTTGTTGTTGGCTGTTAATAGTTGTATTTCAAAGTAACATTAAACCAGCTGCTTTTTCTAAGTTTTCTTATGCATACATTTGTGCTTTAAATTTCACCTTGATATACTAAAAGATCTACTTAAATTTTGCTATAATTGATGTTCGTTTTTTTGTTAAGCGTCTGTTGTCCTGCTGGCTAGTTTTTAATTCGCAAAACCATTATGGGCAACACAAAGGCAAAAATATATAAAAAAAAGCAACAATTGACATTTAAGATTAAAAAGTCTATTAAAATTATATGAAACACGGCACAAAGAAAAAATAAAAAATAAAAAATAAAAAATAAAAAATGCATGCATTAGCGATAGCTGCTGGCTGGTTGCTATAACAACTTCCTCGACCACGTTATGAATTCTTAATAAAGCATGAAATTAATAATTCTTTCATACACCACACCATTCCACTTCAATTAAAGAAAGAAACAGAAAAAAATTTAGTGCGATTTTATAAAATACCAGTTAATGGCCATAATTTAAAGTTCCATTTGTATGCGTTGCTAAGTCTCAGTCTCATGTTTAAATGTATGAATTACTGCTTTGTATTTCGATTGCGTATCTTTTTCTTCTACTCTTATTTAGCAGGAGTTTTGTGGTTTTTTGTAGACAGAAAAGCCTAAAACAAGCTCATGAAATGTGTTTGTGTTTCTTAGCAATAAATATTATGCTTCTAAAAGAAAAAACCTAAAAAAACCAAATGAGTCAAGTGTTAAAAATTTATTTTACACCAACGACACTACTCAACAAGTTGCCAGCAAATTTTTTTCCTGTTTTAATTGAAACGGCAGCAATTATTTTGCATGACTATTGCGCTCACATTCAGAGATATCTCTAATTAGGTTCCGAAAGGAAGCGTTTTCCATGTTCGTCGCTGACTCACCCATATATTGAAGGATGCAAGGAAATGCGAGTGAAATAAATCCAGTTCTAGTAACGTATTGTAACTAAATTTGTAGTACTACAAATCAGTGACGTATGCATTTCCCAATTTATCAATTTATCTCATGACTGCACCTTGACTACAAAACGAAAAATTTGTCCTGGGTTCAACTTCAGTTTCAGACATTTCGTATTTTTTCTGGTGCGCATTTGTGTGGCTTTCTGTCAGTTGTTGTCGGAATGTTTCAGTGGCGAAGGCATAGTCATTGGTCACTGAACAATAACGGCTTCAGCTGTAACCAATCCACAGGCAAATCAGAACGCCCTCCTTCGTCGGTATTGTGTAGCATCTATCATTTCCTAATATCCCCTTTCTTTCCTTTTAACAGTGAAATTACAGAGGAAATTGGATTTTAGCTGAATCGTTCGTGTAGAATAAATTCTCTGCAGAAGACATCCCCGTCAATTGCGATGTTTGAAAATTCTAGTTCAATACCCACTCAAGACTACCTCCCTTTATCTTCCTCCCAAAAACCTCTAGTAGTTCAATACACTGAAATGCATACTTAGGAAACAGCGCCTGAGTACTGTTCCGAGAAGAATCCTAGATAATTTCGCTAAAAGTGACTGCCAAGCATCTTCCGGGACATACGAGTAATTTGGACATACGCGCTAGACAAATCATATTGCATGAACTGGTGTTCAAGTACTGAAATAATAATCTTTGAATTGAATAAACTGACTATTCTGCACCACGAAACAGATCATCACACTTACCATCCATTACATTTGAGTTACTGTTCCCTGTTTCTATTAAATTTTAATACGAACACTCAGGAACATATAATTTGCCTAAATTGTAGGTATACTCGTAGATGGTTAAATTTTAAGTCTCTTCGACTTTTCTTCATTCATATTTATTTGAGTTCAAAGCGGTGTAAGCCAACTGACTCTTTCTGACTCTACACGAAGTTTCACTTATTTTATTATGTTTTTCTCCGTTTATCCAACAAACGTAGAAAATTAATAAATTGACTCAAGTTCATTTCGTATTTTGGGTGAAATTCTCTAGCATTCACGTTTTGCAAATAATACCTGATATATGGCCATTTATCCTGCAATTACTCAAGGCTTCTTGGATGGTCAGCATAATACATGAACTTCATGATCCCTCAAAGAAAATAATCATCATAATAATAATCATAATCATTTTTTTTACTTTTTATTTATTTAATTTGAGCATTCGCCACTCAGTTCTGACAGTATTTTATTATAAAATCTACAGAAATATTTTTGGTAAATCGGAAAAATCTATTATACTTCATAACTCAAAATACGGTGTATGAGTTAATAATGTTGAATAAGTTGTTAGTTAGATGAACTTTTATTTTGTGTTCTCCTGAGAAAACAACATTATTTGTATGAAAAATTTAATATTTACCCATCGTTATACATAAGTACATACATATATGTATACATGTAAAGATGTATGTATGTAAAATTAAATTTTGGTAGGTTATTACGACGTTATTAGATCAAGTGAGCAAGTGTGCATACATCCCTTTTGTACACATATGTATATGTGTGTACATGTATATTAATATAAATTTTTTATTTATAACAACATCTTTTATCAGCGTAAATTATTTTGTAATTTTTATTTACATAATATTATTAAATAATTATACATTTCAGTTCGATTTACGCTGTTATATTTTCAATTAGAGTATTCTTTCGAATTGTCTAGACAATTTTCCAAAACAATTTTTCATAAATCATATTTAATTATTTATTAATACCACAAGATTAATAATAAAATACAAATTTGAATTTTTCTTTACCGAAATAATCATACCACAGGGAACTTTTACTCTGTTACTGCACAAAAGCTAACGTGTTTCTACATAAATATGTAAGTATAATTTCTAAAAAACCCTATGTTACCAAAAAAAATTAAAAATAGACTTAGATTGATTATGTTGTACAGTAACAAAATACATGTTGCTGCCAAAGTAAACATTCTAATCAACAAAGTTCTGAAAGGCCAAAGTGCCAGTATAACAGTTAGTTTGAAAGTGTTTCGCTTCTCTGCGGTAAAATTTGTAACTTAGTGCCTTTAAGCAAACATATGACGATATGTAGGTGTGTATATACGTATGTCTCTTAAATATATTTCGTAAGTAACGTTAATAAAACTTTTTGATAACGCATGTTAAAATAAATTTCAATTGAAAGAAAGCCATAACAGAACATGATTAAACATGTTCAAGTACCGTTAGCCATGGCAAAAACAATACTAAAAATACCAAAAAATAAAAACTAGATGACAATATAAGGCGATCAACATTTTTAGTAAAAAAAATATATTACTGAGATTCATGGAAACAATCAACAAAAAGCAACAACAATAAATAGTCCTGATATTTAAAATTGGTGATTTGAATTAATCGAGTTTAATAGTTAATCGGTTACCATAAAATTGATATCTAGCAATAGATTAAAGGCAGCATTAGCCTTTACTTTTTCTTTTGGTTTGATTTGATTGGTTTTTGTGAATGCACAAGCAGTTCAACGTTTATGTTCTGTAATGTAATGTAATGTAAGTTACAGACAAATATTACAAAATTATAAAAAATGTAGTGAAATCTTCTGTGATGGTGGTATAGAATTTATTTATAATAAAAAAATCGTCATATTATTGAAAAACTAATAAACATTTTAAATTTTCAGAATATTTGTTTAATTTACAAGCTCGAATTAATGTCGTATGTCTTGTGTAATCGTTTTATTATACAGTTTTGTATTTTTTTTTAGTTGGTAACTTTCATACCAAAAAGTGTTGTAATTACGTGATTGAATTTTATATCTTTCTGAAAATGTATAGACGGCAGGTGTGTGAGTAGTAAATTTTTCAAATTAATTATTCTTAATGATTAATACATATATATATATATATATATATATATATATATTTAATTAATTTCAATTTAATTTTCGAAAAATATTTAGCAAAATTCCTGATCGTGAAAAACTTTTTCGCATTAAATTAAAATTTATGGAAACTGGTATAATTTCAGGATATCAAATGAAGTGAATGACACTTGTTGAAGAAGAAATCATAAATAAAAACAAAAATAAAACGACGACACAATAACACAGTAACGATACTACAAATTTTTCCTGTTCACATGCGTGTTTAAACTATAAACAACACGACTGAGCTTGTGAATAGACCAATTGTTTTTATTTTTTACTCTTTCTGGAACAACTATATTATTTTGGTGTGAATATCTAGTCTCTCGGGCTCATGGGCAAGCCAGCCAAAATTCCAGCCCTGGATTACAAAATTACACCTATCACTGATTAGATGTCCGCTGAACTCTGGAAAAAGGACAACGTTTACATGAAATAAAATTTAAAAAGTTAAAGGCAGGTACACTTTTTAATTCTCAAAACCCCAAACATTAAATTTCGTTTTATCATCAAAAACGAAATAAAAATTCTTGTTAAATCAAAAATTTCTTTAATTTATAATAATGAGGGTGGCGATGGCACGATGGATGGTAGTCAGCACGTTGACTACACAACCAAAAAACACCCCTGGGTTCAACCCCAGAGTCAGACAAAAATTTTCAAATAAAAATAAACATCTCGCATTTTTTCTGATGTGCATTTCTGTGGCTTTGTGTCATTTGTCTTCGGAAGGTTTCAGTGGCGAAGGTATAGTCACTGGTCACTGAACATTGACGAAGTCAGCTGTATCGAATCCACAGGCACATCAGTAGGCCCTCCTTTGTCGGTATTGTGTAGCACCGGCGAAGTATAATAATTACTAAGCAAAAAGGCTACTAAAAACGAAGCTAGCTTCAAAATTCAATACGTCTCCTCGACATCGGAGACGCTACAACACTGCTGTAAAAACAAATAACGTGCGAAAAGCAGTGTTGTACAATAGTGAAGCTTCACCTCCTATCATTTCTCCTACTAACCCTTTCCAATAGTTCCAGCACAATGCATCGCATTGTCCAAGATAAAAAAAAATAAAATAATAATATATTAATACAATAATATAATAATATAAATAATATAATAATATAAAATCGACCGATTAAATTGCTGTTTGAAAAGCATAGTGCTTTTTACATGGCCGCCATAAACTGTGTTTTCCGATAATTCGTGCTAGTTTTCCGCTTATTCGATCTCATGCGAACCGCCATGTAATAATAAGATCCTGCTGGGATTACTCGACGATCGAAATGGTTTAATCGAAATTGGACAATTGAAAATTAATCGGTTAAACGATTAACGATTAATCAGTTGAAAACTCTATTAAAAAGTAGAACACCAAATGCCCCACCGTACCTTTTCCACACAGTCCAGTAGATTTGAGTTAACATTTTTAATTTAAATAAACAAGTAAAAGAGGTTTTTTTTACAACAGAAATTTTCTGAAATACCAAAGCATGGCGACTTGCACAGTGTGCGAGTGACAAAATAATATTAAATGCTAAAAAAATTCTGAAACAATCCGTCAGCTTATTACTAAGTGCCACAATAACTATTACTGTCATACATTGACATAGTAGATATTGCAACTAAGGGACTTGAGGTCACATACCTATCACAGTGGATGCTAAAAGTACCCGGTATTTCAATTATCGACGGATACAGTGAAAGAGAATACAAAATGCATGAATTTACCATAAAAAATTTAAATATCTTAAAAATGTTGTGGCATATTTTAGCCTAAAATTAAGCAATTCCCTTCGTAATATATACCCTCAACGATTTAAATTTTAAATCTAGTACATCGAAATATATAATTAATTAAGTTGCAATAGCGTAGGATATTATGTAAATGATCCTGACTCGCAACAATTTTCTTATCAGAGTTCCAAATGCTCGTTCATTCGTTGCCCCACTTTGTTGCTGTTTCCTTAACACATTTTTGCAATGCATAAAATGTTAATCTACATTTAGTGATGGACCATAATCACGTGATTTGGATATAACGCTTCTATATAAACAAATATATAATTCATGATTGTGGCAAAATTTATTCTCCTTCACATGAGCTTGATTAAACATGTCCCATAAACTAATATAACTATAATTATCATTTTTGCGTTCTATAGTGATATGAAATGTTCTATAGTAATTTTTCAATAATTATTACAGCTTATTAGAACTTACATTCTCTCAAAAACAACTTATTCTTATCTTTCTGGAAATTACCTCTTTGCGGTATAATACTCCGCCGAAATTTTTTATTTCAAAATATTTTTAAACCTGAAAATACTTGAGTTTTTTTTAATGCGCCATAAAAATTTGGCTCTCCGAAATATCTTCTTTGCGATAAAAAAAATTAACATAAGTGTAAGAAAAAAATGAACAAAAAGAAATGGAAGTCATTGACTTTGCTAGCCATCACTGAAATCTCAGCGAGCTTAATGTCTTTAAAATGCTTCAGACCGGCTAAGTCATTCTTGTTTCGTGATTTCGATTCTCGAAAAGTGCGTTGCACTCTTCACATTATTTATTAAAAATGTGTGCTCTTTATTGTTATATTTCAATGTGATATAAAATGGCTTTATAGCGGCTTTACTATACGGTGCAAATGTTTGAAAATGGATACTAAATCCCAGCAGTCCGGTTACTCATTACAAATTGAAAGCCATCCGATTGTATAATATTATGTCAATAGGGAAAATAAAACGAAAATAGTTAAGCCCTTACAACTCGCATCTGATTCGGATTTGTCTTTTTCCCATCCAATTGTAAAGTTAAATGTTTATTAGAAATGAAGATCAAAACAAACACAAATAAAAATTTTGCATCGCATTACCATCTGATTTGGATGGCTTTGTATTGTATCATATTGTCATTTCGTTTTAATTATGAATTTTGTTCTTTTTTCTGAAGTAATTTTTCCGTTATTCTTTCTTTTTCATTTTTATTATTATTCCAAAGTAAAATTTGTATCAAGTTCATAAGTGTTTTTAAAAGTGAAGTGTTGGCGGCATTTTTTGTGGTAATATAGTTATAAATTATATTAAATAATTAATAATAATAATAATATTAAAAAATAAGTTCCTAATTTAATTATGCAATAGTTAAAATTCATTCCAAGACCAATGGCATTCAGATACATCTTATTGCACTCCGAATTCACCATAATAGTTGGACCCATCCAACATTCGCTTACAATGTATATTGTGTTGGACCCATCCAACCTTCGCTTACAATGTATATTGTGTTGGACCCATCCAACCTTCGCTTACAATGTATATTGTGTTGGATAAATCTTACAGCCTAGGCCATCGCTGTGTAAATGTAAATAGAAATTGTATACAGACATTGGATGGGTCTTGCTTACATTGTCATTGGTCTCAAATCGAAGATGTATGTAGCAAAAAGTTCATTGGGATGTAGCAGACTTTCATTCTATTGCATTTAGAAACAATAGATACATTTATATAAAACTATAAATATTTCTGCATCAAGTGATAATCAAGTCACTACATAACTGCTTCTAAGTAATGCGGACGGTATGTAGAATATACGGGTATGTTCTGCAAATCACTTTGAAGTAAAAGTAATTTGAAATCACTTCAATTTGAATGTTTAGTGTTCTACATTCTACTTTTGACATTTCATTTACTTTTTGTTTTCGAACATTAATTCGTAGTGAATTGCCATGTTCTATAAACTACTTTAATTTGAAAAGAAGTGGTTTAAAAATATTTTTTTGAGACGGTTCCTTTTTTAATATCAGCACTGAATTTTCATTGATCTCGCTATATTTTTAGTTTAAATTTTTATTTTTTTTTATAAAAAACATACTTTAAGATTTATTAAATAATAAAAATCATATAAAAAAATCAAAGATGTATATCTTATTAACTAAAGTCGGTTGGCGATATCATCTCTTATTGAAGTGGCTACGGAATCAGTTATTAATTCATTCCAATCATTGTCATGAATTTCATTTCTTAATATATATACCAAACTTTTGCATAAAATGACGCTTGGACAAATTAAGCTCATCGTCGCTCATGATCAATGTGATCCATCTAGCACAAAATGTACCTTTCTAAAATGATAAGCACGTGATTTAAAATTTTGCACGTGGTACTTCGGGCTAAAGCCACATCGCTGTCTTTTCCAACACCTCATTGAAATCCGCCTTCTGCTAAAAATCTTAATGTAGCAGCAAGCTGTATTTGTGCCGGTATGGAAGAAACAGGCAGCCTACATTTTATAGAATTTAAAAGAAGATGAAAAGCATCCTTGTTAATGCGGTAATACTGTAAAAACCTAAATACATATACTATAATTATAATTTAAAATTTCCATTGAAAATATACACATCATGTATGCATGTGTACTTACATGGCGTCATTTATATCCAAAGGATTTGAGTGGTCTCGCAGAATCCTCCTCTGCACTTTTGCTGCCGCGAATTCATTGTTTTGAAGCACCATGGACACTAATATCACATTCATTGTTTAATTATTAATTATTCCTGAATATTTTTTTTACGAATTCTTTAACTTTTATGCGAAAAAACATTCAATAATTTAATTATGTATAAAGTAAAATTTTATTTTTACAATCAGCTGTTACTATTTCTGTTTTCGAACTTCATTTCAAATGAGAAAATGTAACACCAAACCACTTCTTTTGCAGAACACCAAAAATGAAAAGTTTACTTTTCAAAACGTATTTTACTTTCATTCCACTACTTTTGTGAAACATGCCTGATAAATTATGCTGTTTGATAATTGTAACACAGCTTTTTAATTCTTGCTGGGTAAAGAACATCAGAAAAATGCGACGGTTTATTTGTGACTACTGGGCTCGAACCGAATACCTTTAGTTTTTTAATCCACATATAAACTACTGCAGCCATCGCCACCGCGTCCGTAAAAAGTATACATCTATTAATTTGTGTTTTTGTTTAATGTGGGAATATATCTGAGAGTGAATAAATGGTAATCACGTTACCATCTCAAGAATTTCGCTTGTTAGTGTGTAGATACAATGTTATTTGACTCAAACAGTTTTATTTTCTGATTTTTACTCTGTTTCTTTTTGGCTTTGTGAAAATAAAATAAAACTACAGAGAAATAAGAAATGAAATAAATTACAATGCCTATTTGTCCGTCAGTTTGTTTGTTTGTGCGTTAAGCGCAAAATAGTATTAAAATTAAGCATTACAAATGCTTTGAGTTAATATAATATTACTTTTAACATTAAAAAATAAAAAAAAGAAAACTTTATTGCAATTCATTACAAATTACAATTGTGCTTATTTGTTTTTGTGATTAAACTTTATTTTTATTTTAATAAAATTTTCTCACATTATTTAGTTTTGTTTTAATTGAGTTTGTTTGTAACTATTATTTTAATATGAAAAATAAATTTTTATTTTATTTTTTAATAAAAAAAAAATGTTGCACCCTACATGACGTATAATATACATCATAATGGCTGCTTTATTTGACGGCTTTTGGTCACGAAATTACTAAAATGATGACTTGGCTACTTTTTGCTTCAAAATTCACTAGTGTAGTAGTATTGAAGATTTCAACATGTTATGTAAGTAAAACCAAATGTTTAAATCCTCTGGAAACTATAAAAAAATGCGCCAAACAGTGTATATCAAATAGAAACGTAATTCGGTTTCTTCTTCAGATATAGTCGGCAGGAAAAAAGTGGACTACACGCACACATACATATTTTTTATTTTATTTTTATCTCCGACCAGCACTCAGGAGATGACCCCTATACATGCTATGCATTGTGATAGAAGTAGAGGCAAAAGATAGTTAGAGAAATGACAGGAGGTGAAGCTTCACTAAATTACAATTCTACTATTTGACGGTGTTTTGTTTTTATAGCAGTGTTGCAGCGCCTCTGATATCAAGGAGACGTACGAAATTTTGAAGATTCGTTGTTAGTAGCAATTTCTAGTAATTATTTTAATTCTCCGGTGATGTGCTCTCCGCTCTGATGTGCCTGTGGATTGGTTACATGTGAAGCAACTGAAATAAAGACACAGTAATGCACATCAGCAAAAATGCGAGATATTTTTATGATTTAGTATGAAACTGGGGTCGAATCCACGACTTTTAGATTTTGTAATCAACGTGCGGACTACTTCAGCCATTGCCATCCTCAATTTATTTGTTTTTTCTTATTTCCTTCTTCATCAGTGCTGTAATCGGCGGCAGAATAAGTTAAACTAAATTACGTTTTGTTTTTAAAAGTTTCTTTTACATTTTCACCAAAATTTACTCAAATGTCCATGAATTCAAAATTTTTCTTTGGCACAATGGAAAAACAGTTTTCTTCAAAAAAAATTATTTCATCGAAAGATATAAAGACTCAAGTGACATTCATTGCAATGAATTTCCTTAATAATCTGTTTAATAAAAGTCTCAACTATAGTCATCCTTATAAGAAGCATATCTGCACATTATTATGAGATAAAACATCCAAGTAATTAAATTTATCAGACTAGTTTTGATAAACTTGTCTCAAAGCACAGCTGGCTTTGATACATTGTTTTTTTTTTTTTTTGCTGTATAACATTGTGATACATTTATATTACGTCTTTTAAATTTTAATATTTCCATTAAAATAAGCTCCATAGTTACGTTGAAGAAAAGGAATAGAAATATTAAAATATTTTTATCTTTAGACGAACTTTTGACCCAAATAGATTGACGTTTTGGGTGTTTTACTTTTTGTGAGCTCACAAAGTGGGCAATTTCATTTATTTGTAATTTGTTTCAGTTTGTGCCCTACAATCTCGTAATTAGATTTAAATACTCAGACATTTTTAAAGCCACTAAGTGCATTAAAATGTTTGTAAATTTTATAATTTTCTTTGTTGTGGTTTTTGCTGTCATTGCTATTTTATTTTACAACTCTAGAAACTTGTAAGTTTTTGATTATGTTTTAATAATTTCACTTTATTAGACATTTAATTAGTAGCAATGTGTTAGCCAAGTTAAAATAAGGAAAGAGAAAACAGAACACAACACAAGACTACAAAACAAAAAAGTCGTAAAAATTTTATGGGTGGATTTCATGCTGCATAAACTGTTCAAAGATAATCTTTACTGTTTTGTTAAGAGAGAGAGAGAGATAATTTATAAATTCAACGCCTGAAATAATAGTTAATAAACAATTAAGTTGCAAAAGTATAGAAGAGACTCCGTCTCAAGAAATGTGAAAACAGAAGCAGTCATTATCAAAGAAGAGAGAAAAAAAAAACATTTGGAGTTATTACGAACGAAGAAGTAGGAAATAAACTACTTCCTTTTACTAATTGGGAAATATTTTTCTTAATGTGCAAATTAAAAAGTTGTAATACAATATAGTCAACAAATACTGAAAACCGACCACATGGTGCGGTGATATCTTCTGTCGTTATATATCAAGATTTCTCAGGGATCGCGTTAGAGACAGCATCTCCTCCGGTGTATCACAGGCCTCCAGGCTGACTTGTTTTGTTAAAATTTTTTCTGGTGGTCTTTTAAGTCAAACTTTCAACTTTATCCACTCTTTTGCATATGGCAGCAACATTTGTCAGCTGTTGGTTGATTTGTTGGTTGACTATGCGACCTGAACATTCACGATTCAACCACCGGTCAGCCCAAAAATGTTTGATTGTGTCTGTGTGTCTAACTGTGTCCTCTGTCGGCGCGCAATAAAACATCAGCGAAGAAAAAGAAAAAATTAATGCGTCAATATAACACCAGGGACCCAGCAACTCTGCATTACAAATTCTGCAAAGTTATGTGTTGTGTAATGGACATCCCATGTTCACATGTGCAAGAAAAAATACTTCATTTAATCATACTCAGCATTGACTTAGATCGGGCCAATCGGGCGGAATATGAATGATACATTGAATAATAACCACACAAAAAGACCGAATTGCGGTGTTGTGAACACGTTCGTTGCTGAAACTCGCAAGACCAAATGCAGCATGCTTACACACCGCCGAATGGCCGATTACGCTGCTTCAGCTGTAATTATAAATATTAAGGAACCTTAAGCAGTTGATGTTCTAGGCATAACAATTCTCTGTGATGAAAAGCATTCAAGCGACAAAATTTTTTGAGATGGTATACGAGATGTTTCAGCCCATCTGGCCCCCTACATTATCAACATCACCCAAACGGAATACAATTTTCATGAGTAGAAGGCCGTTTCAAAGTTTATTTTGAAACTACGTACAGAAGAGGGCGAACAATTCAATTGCGGATGGTAGGTATTTCCTCTCAAATTGGACATGGGGTAATTAAAATCTAATATACAGACTACTTATATATCCTTTTCAAAACTTCATTTCGTAGTTACTGCATAATATATTGGGGTCGCTGTTGAATGCCGCTCGGAGAAAAAACAAATGCAGGTAATGTGTAAATTTTTTTCAAACTTTGTTCAATTTTTTTTGCGAAATATAAAAAAAAATATAAAGCTGTATCACAAAAATTAATGTTTTTTTTCAATGAATTAAAATTTTAGTATATCAATATGGTAAAATTCTATATATAAATTGAAAGTTACTTAATTTTTAGATGTTATATATGTATTTCTAAAAGCATAAATATGTGTGTACATATCTTCATTTCATTACGATAAAACAAGCATATTTATATAAATTAAAATTTAAAAATTTTTGAGAAGAAAAGAAAAACGTCATCACAGAAATTAAAAAAAAAATAATTTATTACCACTTTCCTTCTTAACATTTTACACTTTTTTTTAATATCGAAAAATGTAAATGTTTCCCAAATTGTAAAAAACAAAACAATTCATATGCTTTTAAATAATACTTGTAAATGTTTTACATGTATGTACACATCTGTCGGTGGAAGGTAAACTACACCAAGTCACATTTTCGAAATTTTACAGGAGACCTGAAAAACATATTGAATATGACAAATACTTTACTATTTGTGTAAAAATTATGAAAATGACGTACTTTACCTCCCATGATGGTACTTGTCGGATAAGATCGCAGATGGTTAATTATTAGATTTATTTCATTTAAATAATTTTCATTAAATATATGTATAATATTTTTTTCTTTGATCTTTAACAATTAACGTCGCCTTAATATTGTTAATCATCAGCAAAAAATGTATAATGTATTGCTATTGCTGTAAATATTATAACGGGCCACTTGCTACACATTTTTATTAGTATTTTCTTTTCTCGTTTAGTGGTTCAATATAATATTTTGTAATAGTTAAGAACAGTTGTGAAAAGGTTATTAAACGATTAAACATCAAATTTATCAAATAAGAAATTCTCGCGCGTTTTATTTAATTGTTAAAATTAAACATTTTTTATAACGCAACAGTACTGTTAGTGTTAAATCTCCTTTTCAATATCTCGAAAACTACATTAGGTAGGATTTATTGGATTATTACCTACCGATAGAAGGAAAAACAGTGTAAATAAACGTATTCTTGAAAAAAGTGACTTGATGTAGTTTACTTCCCATCTACAGATATTAACTCGCGCTTAAGTACATGGAATAAATGCATGCGTTCCCAGTAATAGACATGAATATAACATTAAAAGTAAAATGCAAAACATATTTTTGTGTTACGCCTGAAAGTGTGCTATATTAATATGCAGGCAATAATTTGAAGTGTTGAAAATGTGTAAATGAATTATGTGTATAAAATAACATATTTACAGACACGTGCTTATGCAGCCAAATCTGCTTTAAATACGCATTTAAGCACACTTGAGCAAAACCGTTATAATTCTGTCGTAAGAGAACAATTAAAACATTCAAAAGCCATTATGAGAAATATGACCAGTTGCAAAAAAACGTCGATTTATATCCGATTTTCAAGAATGCTAAAGAGATATTCAAACTGCTAAGAAAAAGTAAAATACATTCAGTTAAAAATTAATAAAATGTTAATTTTTTATTTTTAGTTAAAATGAATTCGCTAATAAAAAAAAGTATGGTTATCGGTTGAAATGGCCAGCCTTCTCTGTCACTACATCCCTCTAAATTTAACTCATTAAAAGCAAATTTCCAACATTAGACAGAATTACATATACATACATATAAATATATTTATGGTGTAAAAAACAAAAACTATTTAGGAAATTATTCGACATCAATATCTTTCGAACTACTTTGTCAATTTATATTTTTTTGTCAATATATTTTTTTATTGAACATGTCTTTTTTTGCTTCTCCTGTAAAAATTTTTAAAATATTAAATAGGACTTCATGCATTTTCTGTGGCTGTGGCGATATGTAAATCACTCCTCGAAGAAAAGCGAATAACGTAATTTCTATACCACAAAACATAAAAAACTTCCTCGCAACTTCACAAAAAAACAAAATTTTACACATAATACCAACATTTAGTAAAATATTTTAATTTATTTAAGTACTCACCTCCACTATTGTAATCCAATTTTGGTAAAATTCTAGTTATAACATTTTTTTTTTTTTTTTTTTTTTTATCTTGTACCAGCACTCAGCTTCTGAGTCAGCACTGCTGAAGCTTCGGTTTAGTAGCCATTTTTATTATTTTACTTCGCCGGTGCTACACAATACCGACGAAGGAGGGCGTTCTGATGTGATTGTGGATTGCTATCAGCTGAAGCCGGTATTGTTCAGTGACCAGTGACTATGCCTTCGACACTGAAACCTTCCGACTACAACTGACACACAAAGCCACACTAACGCACATCAGAAAAATGCGAGACGTTTTTTTTTTTTTAAATTTTAGGCTGAAACTGGAGTTGAACCCATTTCTGTTTTTGGTTTAAAAAAAAATCAGTTTTTCCTTATTGCAATTTTTATCACTTAATTCACAGCTGTTTATATTTAAACTGAGTTGGCTTTTATATCATCGCGGTGTTTGGAATTCAATCCTAAATATTTTTCTTTTTTAAAAAGAGAACGCTGAAAAATTTGAATCTTTGAGCTAAAATTGAATTGCACACATAAACAAAAGAAAAAAAATATTTAAAATAATCAAAAAATGGACCGAGAAAGATTTTAAAACTCCGAGGTAATTTAAGCTCTGGAATTATAGGTAAGAAAAATCATACGAAGTTTCTTAGCAAAAAGTCTGCTATAAGTGCTTATATTGCAAGTTAAACTGAAAGAGACGTTTGACAATTGGTGGGAAATGTTGGCCCAATGTGAACTCTAACTGCTTTGTACTTTTTTTTTTTTTTTATTTTGGTCACTAAATTTCTAAATAAATAATCAAAAAAAAGAAAAATTTCCAAGTGCTAAATGGGCACACTGATTATGAATAAATATACAATTAATTAACTATTATTATTTAGCGAAATGTTTAATAGTTTCTAGGCTATGGAATTTATTACACATATTTATGATGAATAAATTAACACTTGCATACAAACAACGAATTAATCGATAAATTGCGACTGACTTTGCTTCAATTTTAATTTTATTTATTGTTTAAAGACATCAAATAATCCAAACCAGGCATTCCATTCAGCTAACAAATTTATATGAAAATTGCCTGAAAAATTTGGTCATCTTAATAAAAATTTTTGTCAATGAAAATCCTCTGTTATAATTAAACGCTAAAACGATTTTATTTGTGTGAAGTTTATGATTAAACTATTTTGATTTTGCCTAAAGCATTTTCTACATTAAATGTTAAGTCAACTACTTAGAAATATGTATGTATTATGCGACAACTGTTGACAAAATTCCGATAAAAATGTGTAAACGTATTTAATTAATTTAAGATACATAATTATGAGCTCGTCATAATTGTGCCTAAAGCAATATGTTAAGTATCTAAATTCCCAGCAAAAAAAAAAAAATTTTTAGAAAAGGTAATCGAATTTTGAATGAAACATGGTGGAATGGTGGAATCACTTCCCAACTGGATTACCAACTTAATGTTTGTAACAAAGCGTGTGACTAAAATAATCGATTCTTGAGAAGTCATTCCTTTTTTTTATTGTATAAACTAGTTGTTGTTTTTTACGCAAAACAATACGTTGAATAATTGAAAGAATATTTAAATAATTTTATTTAAGATGTGACAAGAACTTAAGTTCTGAGCAAGGAATGAGTGAAAGCTTTGTAAGAGTTCCAAAACGTCGGTTGCAATGGCTGAAATAGTCTGTACGTTGACTAGAAAACTAAAAAAGAACTGGGTTCGACCACAGTATCAGACTGAATTATAAAAATTTCTCGCAATTTTTCTGATGTGCATCTTATGGTGTCTTTATGTCAGTTGTTTTTCGGAAAGTTTCAGTGGCGAAGGCATAATCAACAGGTCGGCTTCATCAGATACGAATCCGCAGGAACATCAGAGGGCCCCCCTTCGTCGGTATTCTGTAGCAGCAGCAAAGTGAAAAAGTTACTAACAGTGGCTACTTTTACTACGAAGCTTCAAAAAATTTAATACGCCTCCTTGACATCAGAGGCGCTTCAATACTGCTATAAAAAAATAAAAAGCACGTGCAAAAGCAGAGTTCCAAAATAATGAAACTTCACCTCTCGTCATCACCTCTCTCACTATCCCTTTCTTCTAGTTCCCACACAATGCATCGTATGTGTAGGCGTCATCTTCTGAATGCTGGTCGCATATAAAAAAACAATATAAAGTCAAGCATTACAAAATGTAACCGTTTATGGTTTTACTATGCCATTTTGGAAAAAAGCACAATTTTTAAATTAGAATCATATATATAGAAAAATTTTCATGTTTCATATTTAAAAATGAAAGAGTCATAGACATTGTTTTAATTTATGAATAATCTATGAATAAAGCTACAATTAGAGGAAGTGAAGAAACTTGAATATGTAGAAGTATGAGTACAACTTCACATGTAAGCAATGTTTTAATGGAATTATATTAATAAATAAAAGAACGAAATTATGGCTTTCTTAGTTTTACACTGTTTTTCAGGTAACAGTTTCATGCTCATGCATTTCTCAGGAACTGGATATATTCCAGTGTAAAACCAGGTATAGGTGTATATTAAATTGCCTTAACATTTAAAATTTTCAGAATTTTACTTATGCTATCTGCTTAATCCTATATGATTTTATATAATTTAATTACTTGATCAATAAAAAAAGAGAAGCATTTATTAATACGCCAATGAATAAATTTACATCCCGAACCATTTGATGCGAAGTATGAATTCGTTTGACTATTTACATTGAGCATGAACTTTTGATGTAATGAATTTTAACTGAAATTTGTTTTTTTTTATTGTAATGTAATGTATATACATAGTTATATAGAGCAAATCCTCTATTTAATTGATTCATATTACAAAAAACATTTTATTTCATTTATGTTCAAAATCTAGATTTAAATTAACAATCTATTTTTTTAAGCTTTAAGGTTTTTTCTCTTTTTATTTATTCTCTCTTCGATATTTCGTTAACCTTCGGTTAACATCTTAAAAAAAAAAAAAACATCTTAAAAAAAGATGTTAACCGAAGGTTAACGAAATATCGAAGAGAGAATAAATAAAAAAAGAAAAAACCTTAAAGCTTAAAAAAATAGATTGTTAAAATAAAAAAGAGTATTAAGAAAAATCTAGATTTAAGTTTGCTTGTAAGAATAAATGATTTTAAAATAAAGTTTAATTATAAAGCAGACGTGAAAGACACGAGTTTTATTTCTCGATTAATAACCATAACTATATACATATTGTACATATACATATACATACATACATACTCTAAATAAATTTTTTTTCTCATTGTGTGAAGGAAAAATAATGAAAAATTGTGAAAAGCATGTAGAATTTTGTTACATTGTATAACTGTTGTTTACAACAAAATTCTAATCATGTAAATGGAACGCGGCTGCTAATGAAGTCGAAGACGGCCCAGAAAATGTGTATTTCGGTAATTAATTTCTCTTAACTGTTCTGCTTTTGTTTTCTTCTTAAAAACTATCCCAGTAACAAAAAAAAGCAATTAATTTTCTGAAATGATTTGAAAAATTATCAATTGAAAACAACTTAAAATGTTATTAATTTTAGAAATACAGAAAGTTGCATCTAATAACCCAGCATAAAAAGATATGAAACGAATACAGATAAAGAAGCCAGCAATAAAAACTAGAGGTTTGCATTACCAATTTGTATTTTTATGACTTCATAAGCTGGCGGCACAGCACGCTATTATTAATTCATGCAAAATTAGGCAAGACAAAATTTGCTCCACAGACATCGAATTATTATTAACTGAAAAAAGAAGAGCTCGAAGAGAGTGGCAGCTATATAGATCCCCTCAACTCAAAAGAAAACTAATAGAGTGTACCAAAAAGCTAAGAGAGATGTTACAATCCAAAAAAACTGATTATTTAAATGAGTATCTTAGAGGTCTTGATGCAACACCGCAATCCGATCATTCACTATGGCGTGCTACCAGATATCTCAAAAGACCGGTTATTCGTAAACCTCCATTTCGAACCCCAACTGGGGATTGGGCAAGAAACGATACAGAAAAAGGCAAGTTGTTCGTTGAGCACTTAAAAAATGTTTTCACCCCCAATGCACCCAGTGACCCTGAAAAACTTCCATCGATAGTTACGGATGCAGCAGTTTCGATAAAGTTTAAATTGAAAGACGTCGAAGAAGCTATCGCCAACTTGAACCCTAAAAAATCTCCTGGCATCGATAAAATTAGCAACAAGATGCTCCAAGAGCTCCCAACTACAGTAGTTAAAAGAATTCTCCACATCTTCAACGCGATATTGTGCATTGAATACTTTCCATCTAAATGGAAGATATCACTAATAACTATGATACCTAAGCCAGGTAAAGACCACACCAGAGTTGAGTCCTACAGGCCAATTAGCCTTTTGCCAAATTTATCTAAGCTTTTTGAAAAATTATAGCTAATAAAGTTAAATAAAATCATTAGCGAAAAGCGCTGCATTCCAGACCATCAGTTTGGCTTTCGAAGTAAACACAGCACAACTGAGCAAACACATAGACTTGTGAATGTTATAAAGCATACCCTAGAAGAAAAAAAGTACTGCTCAGCCCTCTTTATCGATGTTTCCCAAGCTTTTGATAAAGTGTGCCATAAGGGATTAATATATAAACTGACCCAGTACCTTCCTGAAAATATTTGTAACCTACTGGAAAGTTACCTGCTTTGTTGCAAATTTATTTTAAAACAAGGTGATTGGCTGTTTCCCTAGCCCGAACGTAGTAGACGCGGAAATAAAACTATACGAGCAATAAATAATTTTGTACAGCTAGGCTGTACTTAATAATAATTAGCAATTAGTTCTTCAGATTTGAATACTTATTGTTAGTTCAATTGATTTTGAAGATTCAATAAATAATATATATTGTGTAAAAAAAAAAAAAAATAAGCACTTATTCATTGAAATCCATATTTAATGCCATCTTAAATGTTTACAAGATTATCACTTTTGAACTCATGGAAAACACATTCAACTCTGCTGATTAAGACATACGAAGACATGCTCAGTTGTAATTATAATTTAAATAAATTTTTAAATGTGTTACAGGCACTCATTATTCCATGCTAAAACGTAAACAAATCTTGGAACATTCATGGATCCTAAGCACTCATTTGAATGACGATATGTTTTGTTAAATGTGAACACATTTAACGCCAATGACACATCTATGTTAAAAACATGCGTTCTTCAGATATGAATATGAACCATTTCATTTTGAATTGAAGCCATGCATTAACCATTTCTTTTGCATGCCTGTGGCATGAAAATATCAATTCATAGTGTATGCATTCACTTTTTTTCTGCTGGGAAAGTTTTGCTAACGAAAGTTGTTCTGTTTATTCCTCCATAAAAACATTGTTGATTGTTTTTTTATTTAGAAAAGTAGCGCAGTACGATAACTTCTTTGCTAATCTCTTTTTTCCTTCCATTAATACCCTAAAAACATCACTTAGGCCGTTAGTCATTAATATTTATGATAATTTTAAAGCGGAAAGCGATATCTAATGCATGACTTTGCATTTATGTCTCAGCAATTAGGGTTTGTTTTATTTTCTCAACGTTTCCATATACAATAATTATTAAATTATTTATCTATTTATATATTTATATATATATAAAGGGTGTCCCAACAAGAACGCAAGATTTAAATTTTAAATGCAGCAGTTGAATTGTTTCTCTGGCTGTATGACATGTGGCGCGCCGTCTTGTTGAAACCACATGCCCTCCACATTCATTTCTTCAATTCTAGGCACGAAAAAACTGGTTATCATTTCACGATACCGAACACCATTGACTATTTGCGCTTGACCTGCCATTCATTTTCATAAAAAAAAGGTCCAATGATTCCTCCAGCTCAAAATCCACACCACATTGCATTTGCTTTTCGTGAAGAATCACTCGAGGATTTTCCTCACCCCAAAGGCGACAATTCTGCCTATTGACGAAGCCATCAAGATGCAAATGGGCCTCGTCACTGAAGATGATTTTATCGGCAAAATCAGCATTTTCATGTTGTCTCTCCAATACCCAATTAACGAACTCCCTTCGCTGTCCATGGTCAGCTGGCTTCAGTTCCTGAGTCAATTGAACTTTGTATGCATAAAGATGCAAAGCTTTCGTCAAAATTCGCTGCATATTGGATTTGGAGACACCAAATTGCTGAGCTCGGTGTCGAATTGAGGTGCATGGAGTTTGAGCGAAATCATCACGTACAGCTGCAACATTTTCGGTCGATCGACCTGGTCAAAGGCGCGTTGTTGTCTTTACATCACTAACAGACCCAGTTTCGGCAAATTTATCCATTAATCTCTTTACAGTGTGACCCCAAATTGATCGCAATTTGCGAACTGTAGCCGCAAAACTTTCACCATTTTGGTAAAACAATTTCACAATGAGAATGCGTTGTTCATTCGTGTAGCGCTCCATTTTCACTAACCTCGTACCTTCTACTAGCAAACAATATAACAATTGTTCACATGTCAAACAATGACACTTCGAATTCGGCGCCAAATTTAAATCTTGCGTTCTTGTTGGGAGACCCTTTATATACATAAAATGGTTATGAACACAAGTGATTTACCCAAGAGCTTAATTAATTATTTAATAAACTAAACATAAATTAGTTGAATGCGTAATTAAATTCGAAACGATTTTGATTGAGTTTAATTTGAATAGCAAATAAATAAATCACATTTTGTGTGTAAATAATTGAGACAAAAAAACACACACACACTTCAATTTAACCACAGAGAAGTTTATTAAGCTAATAAACTTAAAAGAAAAACTATTCAATTCTATTTACATTTTATCGGAAATTCTTTTCATTATTCTCGCCATAATCTCTGCAACTTTCACACAACTGCTGACATTTGATGGTCGTCGTCTTGTGCCAACAATATTGAGGATTTATTATTTCGATAAATATATAACATGCTGCCATTTGCTCTGCTATTAGTATTTGCCACAAAAATATGGTTATAAAATATGTATTTACCATCATAATTTTGAATAAATATGAGTGCCTTTGCAATTGAATACAATGGATGAATGAGAGTAACGCTACACAATTTAATATTATTTTTTTGTTTTTTGTCATACAACTTCTTAAAGCATTTCCTTGTAATTTTTTCTATTCGTAAGTTTGGCGTTAAGATTTTACTGAAAATGAATTATGTCATACGGTGCGAGTGCATAATGAAATGTCTTATGACATGCTTACATTATGCAACTTTTTATGAAAGAAAAACCGACGAAAAGTGTTGCATAAAATATTTGGAAATGGCATGTGAGAATTTTTTTTTGTATCATCCTCCATTTCATTCAAGTGCAACAAAATGTTCTTTGTATTTCGGCAATATGCACACGCATGCAAACACACACACACACACACACATATATTTCTACAAATACATTGTTTGTTATTGGTATGAGTGCTCAACATTTTCTTTTTTTCTACAGAATTTATGCTGTTGCATGAAAAACAAACAAATAAAAAAAAAACAAAGAAAAGCTCATACTCCTGTTATATTCTATTGCGAGTATATTTGCTACATCGTAATGATCGTCAGACATTAGAATTTGAATTTTTTGAATTACATTTGAAACGTTATTGTTACAGTGGCTGCGATTTGAAATATTTTAATGTTGCTCTCATTATGGAGCAGTACTGCCATAGTTATAAGAAATCATTTTGCTGGTGGAAAAGAAAAGGGTTACTGCATATTCCTTTTCCCATAGGCAGAAATTGTCCTTCGGGAACGATAATTCCCAAGAAAAAAATAGCAGCTGTACACACACAGTAGATGAATGTAAAATTTTGCCAAACTTTTTGTAGTGGCTATTTGGAAAATATAAGCTAAATGACCGCCAGCTTTACTCCCCACTACCCTTATCTATATGCGCAAGGCTTATTTCCTTAGTTCTGGTGCAGGGCATTGCACGAGTAAATGGTACGAAATTGTTCTCTTCATGAATTGTCGCGATAATTCACCACCATAGTCCGGGAAACTGTCAAAGCTGAAGTTCATTCGCTGCTGTCATTTAAAGCCTGTGCTGTTGTGCTTCGTATTATATTTTGTCTTGGACCAGCTTTCAGGAGATGACATGCGATGCATTCTGCTGGACCTATAGGAAAGAGATAGTGAGTGAGGTGACAGGTGGTGAAGCTTCACTTTTTTTTTTTTTATCTAGGACCAGCACTCAGGAGATGACTCCTACACATGCGAAGCATTGTGCTGGGAACTATAGGAAAGGAATAGTAGGAGAAACGACAGGAGATGAAGCTTAATTAATTATTTTGCAGCTCTGCTTTCGCACGTTCTTTTTGTTTTTATACTCGTAGCAGTGCTGAAGCTTCGCTTTAGTAGCCATTTTTATTATTACTTTTACTTTGCTCGGCGCTACAGAATACCGACGAAGGAGGGCGTTCGGATGCGATTGTGGATTGCTATCAGCTGAAGCCGGTATTGTTCAGTGACCAGTGACTATGCCTTCGCCACTGAAACCTTTCGACAACAACTCACACACAAAGACACACTAATGCACATCAGAAAAATGCGAGATGTTTATTTTTATTTAAAAATTTTTTTTTTTTTTTTTTTTTGTCTGAAACTGGGGTTGAACCCAGGTCTGTTTTTTGGTTGTGTAGTCAACGTGCAGACTACCATCCATCGTGCCATCGCCACCCGCGATACATTTTCATTAAAAATATTTTTAGAGATCACTTGTTTATATTATTTATGTACCTATAAGTATGTATAGTCAGCACAGAGAGATGCTTCCAGTATAACTGCCTCAAACGAACTACGAAATTCTTCTGAGGGGAATCCCTGCCCTATAAATGCAGAACGTTAAATAATAAAAGATTTTCAGCCGCATATAAAGTTTGGTCACTTTCAAAACTCTGCTTTCGCACGGTTTTTGTTTGAAGCAGTGTTGCAGCGCCTGACAAGGAGACGTATTAAATTTTGAAATTTAGTTTTATGTAGCGATTATACTTCGCCGATGATGCTACACACTACAAACGAATAAGGCTCTGATGTTCATGCGGATTGGAATCAGCTGATGCCGGTACTATTTAGTGACCAGAGACTACGCCTAATGCACATCGGAAAAAATATAGCAATGTTTTTATGACTCTGATTCTGAAACTGAGATTGAACCCAGGAATTTTTTGGTTTTGTAGTTAACGTGCAGACTACTTCAACCATCACCACCCTCTACTGCCAAACAAAAAATTTTCCATTGAAATATTCAGCTTTGAAAAAGTTATTGCTCGATTATTCGGTTGCCATACGAACCTCAGTTGAAATGCCAGTTGCTGAAGATGATATTAAAGAAGATAAAAGAAGAAGCAATTCACCATTGTAAATTGTAATTGTATTTTTTTTTTGCTTTTCTACAAATTTCTGGTTGCTATTGCACAACGCAACTGGAGTTCATTAGACTGCCATAATCGAGCCATTAGCTTTTCATAGAAACTGGCAGGAGTGAAATATCTTGCTATATTTCTGCGGTGTATCTCCTAACCTTTACTCATTAGCATGCATGGAATTAATGCATTGATGAACATCATTTACAATAAATAAGTGTGAAACATACAATATATATTTTTTTCCATTGAGCTTGTTATTGTTAAATTTTTGCTTTCATTTTCACAATTGTCTTCACTGTCTGTTTGATAGAAATGAAAGAAAAACCTACCGAAGGATTTAAAAATAACATGCAGACAAAATAAAATTAAAAAAGAACAAAAAAAAAACTGAAGAGTATGTAAATTTTGCTAACATGGAAATTTTTCCTCTACATCACAAACAAAAAAAAAAAAAAAAAATGGAAAGTGTGCATTTGTGCTTTTGTCGCAAATAAACTTAAAAGGACATACACGTAAGCACTCCAAAAACCTAAAAATACATGAGTGTCAAATACAGGCAGTAGCAAACATACGCAGACAGACATATTTTTAACATCATCATGTGGCATTTTAGTTGCCACACAACTGCATCTTGGAACGACATACTACAGCTTTTACTCCATACAGCTGGAATGTTTTTATACTTGCTTTGTTTCTTTTCTGCAGCTAGTTAGAGTGCATTTGAAGTAAGCAACACTGTAAAATAACAAAAAACAAAAAAAAAACACGGCTGAAGCAATTTATGTTTGAAATTAAAATAACCTTGTAAAATATTACATATATATAAGAACACACATGTGCACTTGCAGATTTACTCCAATGTGTTAGTTGGATCATGGGTATTCTTTGCTATTTTTACAAACATTCGCTGTTAAAAACAATTTTATTCCGATGTTTTACATTTTTTTTCGTCTTCTGGAAATGAATTTTAATAAGTGCATATATTTACTTTTAATTTGGTTAATTCAAAAAAGGCAATAAATATCAGACAGCATTGTCGACATTTAAATCTCCTGTTTAACAAAGTTATTTGAAGAATTTATAATATCGAAAGTAACATAATACGCTAAAAACTGTACGAATTTCGTAATTGAATATTTCGACGTGCCGAGAGAAAATAACAGAAGAGAATCATAATGACAATTAATAACTGTATTGAATTATACAGTTTTCCATATTTTCTTAATTATTTCTTTCATATAAAAAACTGCAAGATTTTAGCGACAGCTGCATTATTTATTTCATATCAACATGTTTTCATTATAAAAGCGATTGTTGAATTTCCAACTGGGTATACTTTTTATTACTTGTCTCAATTAGTCAAATTCGTATGCAGTGGTCAATGCACTAGTTTCGTGCATTAAAATAATAACAACAAATACATAAATATAATGCAAGTTACTGCTACTCGAGACATTCATTGTAAATCAATGTAGAAAAAACTAAGAATTTAGGACCAAAACTTTATAGCTATCAATATTAACCGCTTAATAAGACAATAATTGAAAAACTATGCATAAAAAACGTAAAACTGAGTACCCAACAATACTTAAAATATATTAAGAGTTGAAATGAATTTTTGTTATCATTAAGTACAGTCCATTTAAAACCTTTGAATAAATAAGTTCTGAACAATTTGTGAAGGAATATTTATTTAACGATAAGTGATTTAAGTTTCCATAGAATTCAATTTTGGAATTTGGTGTCATCAAAGGGCAAGAAAAAGCTCTTGTCCGCAACAGCGATCTTAATTAAGCGCTTTTCAACTTAAATCCTTCGGGAGTTAGTTTATTTTTTTTGCAGCTGTAGTCGAAATGTTACATTTTATTAATAACAAACCCATTAGTTTTTCGCTAAACAGTTTTCTTCTTTGCAAAATATAAAGTTATTGCCAACTACTTTAGAAATCTTACATTTTGTAATAAACTTGATAGAGAAATGGAGGCAAGCTTATTTTTGTTTAAATGCCCAAAAATAGTCAATATTTTTTGTTTATGTTGGACCAGCACTCAGGGTATGAGCCATACAAATGCAATGCATTGTGTTGGAACTAGAGGATAGGGACTGTGAAAGAGACGACAGATAGTGAAACTTCGCTCTCTTACAACTCTGTTTTTTACACGTTTTGTTTTTTTATTTATAGCAGTGTTGCAGCGCCTCTGATTTCAAGGAGACTGATTCGAAGCTTTGTTTTCAGTAGCCATTTTTATTAATTATTTTATTTCACTGGCGCTACACAATACCGACAAAGTAGGACGCTCTGATTGCTAAAGTCGGTTCAGTGTTCGCCACTGAAGTCCTATGACAATGACTGACAGAAAGACACACTAATGCATATCAGAAAAAATGCGAGATGCTTTTTTTATGACTTAGTCTGAAAAAGGACTTGAACCCAGTACTTTTTGTTTTTGTAGTCAACATGCGGCCGTCGCCAGCATTCAACCGCTTTGTACTTTTCCTTTATTTTATTTTTATTTTTATTATGATTAAATATATGATTAATTGAAGAATAAGCTATTAATTTTCGTGAAGATGTTTGGTTTAAACCACCTATTGCTCCAACTAATCTTGAAAGAATAATCGAAAAAATTATTAATCATTCAATAATTATATAAGAAAAATTATTAATTATTTTTAAAACGAAGAAGTATCTTAATCATTGCAAGTACAGGGTGACTGATGAAAGCCGATACCGAAAGAAAACTTGATAACTTTTTTTCTATCCAAGTAATCTGGAATTTTTTTTTTTTGGTTTTTGTAGATTGATTCTGAGATTTAACGAAAATGAAAAGTGGGATACTGGAAAAAGAATGCCGCTATCACGCATTGGCGTCCGTAGTTTTGGTTCAACTAACTAACAGGCTCATTTCAAGAAACTCAACCTCCCGTTGTCTCCCCAGAACGCCTGACCTAACTACACCGGACTTTTTCTTGTGTGGTTATTGTAAACAGGAAGTGTACAAATGGCAACAGACAAATGTGGAAGAACTAAAAGAATCAACTCCAGTGATAATAGCTGCAGTTCCAGCGTTAACTTTGCGGGCAGTAATGAACAATTTTTTGCTAAGATACCGCACATGCATCGATGAGTAGGGCGGCATTTAAATTCGACTATCTTTAAAACTAATACAATGTGCTTTCAAATGAAAGGGGATTGAAAATATTCCATGCATTGCAAAAGAAGTTATTCCAGTTTCTTAATGTAGCAAAATTCACCAGCCACCCTGTATATGAATATTGCGATTGCCGAAAGTGGGATAGACGGACGGAAGGACAGGCGCGGAGGACTGACATGCATATGCATATAGAATGACAAATATTCGCAAAATATTTATCTCACATTTCTTAAAAACCATAATATTCTAAATTTTTTTTTGTAGCACTTTTATGTCGATGTAACTCAGAGGTGAAAAACTTAACTGCTACGTATGAGTAATAAAAGTATAAATATTAAGTATACTCACCAATTTTGTATTCTATTTCTAAAAAAAAATTGAATGAACATTTTGATATTTGTGTGTTATAAAATGCACAAACAATCTTATTTTTTAAAATTTCGTTACAAGTTTAATTTTTTAAAATTAATTTTTCTCAATTTTTATTAAAAATTTAACGGCGAAGAAAACAATTTTGTTTAGCGTCACAACGTTTGGCATGAATTTAATTGCTTTCCATCTACTGCAGCATCTGCAAATGCAACAATTTAAAATATTCCTTTTGGTGCTTCTGCAAGGATTTGCATGTCAAATTGCTTTGCATTTATAATTTAATCTTGGAAAATCACTGTATAAAATTGCATTGTCAATCATACAAATTGTTGTTATAAATCCAAAAAAAATAAAAAAAAAATAAATAAAAGAGACTCATGTGCACAAAAAATTTTTTATATTAATAAATCTTGGGAGGTAAAGCAAAATGTTTGTAGCGCAAAACTAGATTTATTTAGTAGAAGTACGAAAGAAAATTTTGGAATTTATTTTGTCATGAAAGCTAAACAATAACATAGAGGTAAGAAAAACTAAAAGATGATTACTAAATTTGAATGGTGCGTTTAAATAAATTTGAAAAATAAGAAAAAAAAATAATTGTGAAAGATAAATATATTAAGTATTCTCTCTCAATTTGTAATTTATTTACACATTACTAAAATTGCAAAAAAAAAATTGGCCAACAGCTTCTGCATATGAAACGTTTGTCGATTTTGTTAAGAGTGGTACTCTGCCTTGGTGACATTGTTGTGCTTCCACAAAAGTTGTGTAATATCAAACCTCAAATCGTGCTAGGAGTCCTCAGGAGCCTTAGGACGGGTAGTAAATGTAATGGGCTTTGCACAATAGATCTTCTTTGGCGTAGGTGCTTTCTGGCCCAAGGATTAAAAATAATAATAAAATCGCCTTTGTAAATTTTAGCAAGAAAACGACTACAGTAAAAATTTTTCATAATTTTCTCTACTCTTCAGCAAAAAAAAAACCACAAATACAGCCTTTGTAACTCGTGTATATTAGAAAACAGTTTTTGTCTGTATTGAAAATTTGTAAATTTCGAGTTGCGCCCTCTGGAAGAACCAGGTGTCATATAATATGCTAATAAATGCACAATAAATACTACAAAATATTTTTTTCTCATTTCTATGTAAATTATCGAATGTTTTAAATTTTTTAAGACTTTGGAACATATTCCAAATTAAAAAATAAACCTTCAAAGAATTTATTTATTATGGTGTGAAAAAAATCAGAAAGAAAACATCAAATATGTGTTCTAGTTGACCGTCACAATATGTTTAAGACGACTAAGCAGAAGTCTTATCCAGTCCACAACCACATTGCTTCCACAAATAAAAGTTGCAATTAGTTTTTATTGTTAAAGGGTGACGCTGGCTGAGGTAGTCAAGACGTTGACTACAAAACCAAAAGTCCTAGGTTCGAGCACAGTTTCGGATTAAATTATAAAAACAGTTCGCTTTTTGTTTGATGTGAGTTAATGCGTGTTTGTTTTAGTTGTTGTCGGAAGGTTTCAGTGGCGAAGGAGTAGTCACTAATCCACAAGTAATATCACAGCGCCCTCCTTCGTCGACATTGTGTAGCATCATTAGCGAAGTAAAATAATTTATAAAATGTCTACCAAATACAGGTTCAAAAATTTAATTTAATGTCCTTGATATCAGAAATAATGCAAAAGTATTATTGTATAAAGAATGGAGCTTTCTTCGATCTATACCTTTATCACCTATAAACTCTATTACTATCCCTTTCCTAGAAGTTAACACTCAATCACTGCATAAGTGTTACTTCTCTTTAAAAAAGAAATAAAAAAATTATAAAGGGGCATCATTACGATTTATAATTAAATTTATAATTAAAGAATGTGATTACATTACAGAAAAGATTAGAGCTGTGGAAAATATTTCTTTCACATTGTAAAATAAAACATGCTCACCCATCAAAATCGACAATGAAATAATTCGGCAACACAGTCATGTCATATGTCTCGGCATTCACCTTGTCCGTTGATTGACAAGGGAATCGCACATTGTTGCGAAAATAACTCAGATGAGATTAATAGCAGTGCTACTTAATTGACTAATTAGCAATTAGCAATTTAACCTGAAAGCTGGATTGCTACCTTTTGCTGTATAATATGATTTTAAAGCCAATTTGGTGCTAGCCGTTTATAGGTTACCGGCTCGTCATTAAATGTTAAAAAAGTTCAAGTATATCAAAGCAAAATCTTACGTAAGATTACCGCAGTTCCTTGGTATATTAAAAACTTTCGAATTTACAAAGACCTAAGACTATCTAACATCCTCAACTTTGCAAGCCATATTAGTTTGAATATCAATAAGAGCGCTAGACAGATGTAATATGTCTCTGAATCTTAACTGAGTGGACTTAAAAAATTTTTGTTTTATTATTAAAATGTGAACACTTGTTGTTAGTTCAGTTTCTGAAGATTCAACATATATATAAAATGGGAAAAAGAAAATTCGGATTGGAAAGTGCCTACGAAATTGTCAGTCAAAATCTGACCCGTATTTAATAGTTTTTTCGAAATTGTAATATTTTACTTTGAAAAATATTGCTGTGTCGGTATTTGAATAATAAGAACATGGGTCAATTAAAATAATAAATAAAATTGCTATTTTTGATTTTAAGAATCAATGCCTCTGCTCAACCTAAACTACGCTATTCCAACTAATTCCGGTGTCATACAATGGTATACAGATTTTTAGTGGGCAATTTAACCAATTTATAAAATTGCAAGGAACCAAACACACAAACTAAGTCTTACCCTCCACAGTTTAATGATCAAACAGAAAAGTTTGTGGTAATGCTTTCAACAAGTTTTCCATAAGTTTAAGAATGAGCAAAAGAGCCACGAGTTACTTGAATTTTATAGATCAACTCTAAGAGCCTATTTCAACAATTCTAGTTAAATATCAATTCACATCTAAAAGTCGTTTTTCATTTTTATCTAGATATGCTCATTCATTTTAATTATCATTTAAATATTAATTTGGCAACAGCATGAAACAGCTTTAAAACAGCTTTTTAAAAAGCTGTAAGTTAACGCTATCATATTAAATATCAGAGCGTTACCATACGTTTTTTGTGTTTCATTATTTCAGTTGGCGAAAATAAAATTTTTTTAAACATAGTTTAAATAAAGATTTTTAATTAAAATAAATTGTGTTTAAATATGTTTGGTGAAAGAGACCCTAAGAGATTAATTGAAATCTAAGTAGTTATCCTCTTGTGAACAAAATTTTCTTAAAGGTAAAACCGACCTTCCCATACAAAATTCCTAGTTCAAGCAGACATTAATTTTAAAAAAAATTTGCGTAAGGGGGAGAGTTCTGAACCAACAGATCTTGTTTACTTATAAGTATATAAACCGTAAGAAATACAACAGATAATGTTTAAGAAAAATTTCATAATTGCAGTCGCATTCCTTGGCCTTACAATTCCACTCAATATGAATATCGCTTCTGCGGAATATTATTTCAAATACTTTTGCAATTATTTCGGTTAAAAAAAAAATGGATGTAAATATTTCTAATTAAAAACGTGAAATTAAAAAAAGGCGACAACATTTTTGCATTTAGTTTTTATGTTCAAGTCTAATTTCCAGAAACAACACATCCCTCTTACATTATCTTACTTCCAGTGATATTCATTGCATACTTAGCAGATATCCCTAAATTCTAGTTCAAGAGAAAAAATTTTAACTATAGAAAATTATTAGCAATAAAACAAGCAAAAGTAACTATTCAATTCAATTATGTCACTCATTAGGTTACTAGTAAAACTAGAATGAATGCAATTTATACACAATAAACACTGTTATATTGAACCACAGATACACAATAGCAAAACAAACCTTGCAGCACATATATTTACATATCTTCATATATACACACACACACACACACACACACTAACAACACTGACACGTGCTTAATGCCGCTACAAATAATGGGAAGAGCTTTTTAAAATAAATTCTATTGTCCAGTGCGCAATTCCATAAATAATTTCTCTTCGTTTTTTTTTTCACAAAAGAGTGTTGTGAAAATGTTATTGGTATTTCTTAAGAGAACGTGAAAAGATTTCAATAAATTTGCAGATTAAATTTTATTTAAAGTAAAATTATTTCTGCCGAATGCCAAGAATATATTACAGAAAATTTAATTATAAGAAATTATAAAGAAAATAACCGTCATTGTTCATTCTATTTAACGAAACCATAATACTTTTAATATTTGGCTTAGAAAAATATTAAAAATCTAACGAACATTTAAACAGAGCACTATATCACAGTCTTTTAGATTTGTGTTATTAAATTACTAAAGCTAAAGCGTGTCTTAAGCATGAAACACATTCGTCACAGCAAGCTGCCGACTTCAAGAAGTCAAAAATAAAATACACACGTATGAAACCTTAGGCCACACAAAAAAAATTTGATTTTGTTGACCTGTGCTATTAGACGTGGGAATAAATCTATTTTATTGAAGCTGCTCCAAATGGAACGAAATTTCTGTAAGTGTTAAAAAAAAATTAAAAATAGGAAAAAAAATTAAACAAAAGAAATTGGGACGATAGATAATTTCCAAGTTATGGTGCTCTGAAAGTTTTATATAAAAGTACAAATATGCATTCAGTTACTTGATAAATTAGGTGAAGTTTATTTGATTTGATTTCAAGAGTTTACAATTTAAAATTTTACATTAAATAGTAATTAATTTTTCTAGTTTTTTGACCTTTTTTTTATATTAATAACACTAATTATTTTAAGCCTAAGGTCTTTTTATATATTTTATATTTATTTCAATATTTCGCTACTCCTTTGTGTAGCTTCTTCAGGAAAATTGGTTTTTGTTTATAATAAAAAAATTTTTTTAAAAATTCACAATATAGGAAAAGTTCTTGTCAATGAAAATTTAAAATAAAAAAATATTAACAGCCATATTCATAAAAATATTAAAAGTCATATTCATAAAAATATATTCTGGATTTGAAATAGGTATAAATATTCGATTTTGTATTGAAATTTTTGTTTTTGAACCAAATCCAAAATACATTTTTACGAATATGTTACATATAATAAAATATTCAAAACAATAATTACAATAATAATAATGATAATAATAATAATAATAAAAATCTTTTATTTATATCTTTTTTAATAATAACCTATATGTTTATAGTTCTAAAAATTTTTGTTCTGTCTCTAAATGTAATTCTATGTATAAATATAAAAACTACAAATACAATTATAATATATTTAATCTCTTATTAACTAAATGTCTATAATTTTGAGCAACATTTGCTGTATCTGCCTTAAAATTAATTCTGTTGTTTTATTAATTATATGTAACATTTCTAACATATATCTAAGTTTATAATTATTTTCTGTATCTAATACTGATACATTCTCAAAGTTTGGATAGTGATTCAATCTAGAACAGTTTTTAGTAGATATTATTATATTATATTATATTATATATTATAGAAATATTGAAATAAATATAAAATATATAAAAAGACCTTAGGCTTAAAATAATTAGTGTTATTAATTTAAATAGTAATTTTTATCGCAAAGAGTTTTTTTTGCTGTTTTGTTTATTATGTATAGTTCAAAGTGAGATAACTTTCTTTACAATAAGCAGCTGTTTGTATTTTTCAATTGTATCTTTTTTGTTTGTTTATTAGAATTCATAAGTATTTAAATTTTATATTTGCTTTTAAATAGTATAAATATATATATTTCATGTAAAATTGAAGAACTCCGCAATAATATAATTTCGTATGATCTGAGCCATCTGATGCAGTTGCCGTCTTGAAAATAATTTAGTAGCCGAGAACAAGGCAACGAATGCAGCCAACTACATTTACAGTCTCTGTATTGTGGCGAATGTTTTTAATGTTTTATCGTTCAGTAAAGTGTAAGAAAAATCTCAAAATTAAATTAAAAAATAACTTTGCGAATATACCACAAAAAATTTCACTAAAAATTTGATATAAAGTCATGTTAATGGTCATACGTTTTTATTTAATTTTTTTCTTAAACTAATGCCAGCTATATGTTCCTTCTACGTATGCAATGTATTGCATCGGAAGTAGAAAAAGCAATTTTTGGGGATTAGACAAAAAAAACTTCTAGCAACAGTTCGGCTCAAAACATAATTTTCTCTGTAAAGCGTTGTGCGATTCAGTACAAGCACAGTCGCAAATGAATGGTCTCTTTTAGTTTCAGAAACGAAGTTCCTGATATCATTGCTGCACATTCCTTGATGTATCGATAAAACATGTCACGTACCGCCGATGATCTACTGAGTCAATAGAGGCGGCTACTCTAATGGCAATTGAATGCTACTTTTTATACATTAAAATTCACGATGAATATGGCCATTTCGAAGATTTAGAAAGGGGCACTCGCTCACGTTCGAAGTGCGGTAAAATGAAGAAATCTTAAACTTTCGGTTTCTTTGATCCTTTTTTTTTTTATAGCACATTAATGGGACTATGTACAGACAAAAATTAGCTTTTATCGATTTTTTTGGTTCTCTTCAATAAGCAATAAACATGGTAATAATTGATCTGGCGAATGCTAAAATGCTTTTATTTTTTTGTTCGAAATTTAAGTTACAATTTTTTGTGAGCTTTTGTTTTATGCGGTTTTAAATATTAAAAAAAAGTTTCTTGAAAATCTTTTGAACTGAATGTCATATATTTCATTATAATCACCATTAGCATCATGTTCAGCATTAACAACTGCTTAATGTCATCACATCGACACTAATTTTCCTTTACAAGCAAATGGAACAAAGGATTATTTGTTCTCTACTTTACATTTTGTACTTTATATTTCCATTCGACTTTACTGTTGACTGTTGTGTATTACAACACAATTTAAATTTTCTCCTTTTTAATGATCACAGACTGACATAACAATTCAGGCCATGAAAATGAAGCAGTTGAACTGAGATACTCTGCCAGACATCTAATATGTTTTGCAAGCAATTGTTGTATATAAAGAATTAAATTGGGGGGAACGAATTCTTATAATAAACTATAACTACCGCCAAAAGAAGAAACGATTTTATTGAAAGTCATTTTCGATAACAGAACATAAAACAAATGACAAAAACTTTCCCGACACACTACAGAGTGCGGGGAGAAGATTTTCTAATTTACTACAAATTATTTTGGTATTTTACTGTATTTATAGAAATTGAAAAGCACTTGTTACAAAACTTTGTTGTCTAGTTGTTTTATGTTTGCTTTTAGTATTTTCTTTTTTTATTATCTTTTAGCAAAACATTTTTAATTACAACCGACATGTGAACTATTGAAGTTCAAGTTCGTTTGCAATACTCCATTAAGAATGAAAATATTTATTTACTTTTAATCCTGTGAAATAATCTTTCGATTAATTGAGGATAAACTTGATAGGCAATAGTTGGGGAAAAGTTCAACACAAATATAAATTCATTTAACAAATAAAACATTTTACAAATAAAGATACGGAATTTTTTAAATGCCGCAAAAATTTCTATTTAAGAAAGGTATGAAAATAAGAATAAAAACTCGTAAAGTTTTGCCCATATTAAATTCTTTGGTTTAAAGATCGTTGGTTCTATCCTATTGCACTGTAGTGAAACGATATATATTCGTAGAGTTAGCAGTCAACAAACGCTTTGAAATTTCGGCGAAATATTTTATTTTTATTGCTAATGAGATGACCGGGCAACCCAACAGCCCCAAAGTGTGAAATGAAATAAATACCCAAAGTAAAAACAGAAAACAAAAACTAGAGCAAGAAATTTTTGGGAAGTTTTTTTTTTGTAAATTGTTTAGGTCTTCTTTGTTACTGCACTCTGCTTTTTATTATTAAAAATCAATATCAATGTCGGAGTCAATGATGGAGTCGTTAGCGCATTGATTATACAGTCAATTCGTTGTTTATTAATGTCTAGGACAGTGTAATCCAAATCTTCATTTTCTGTGCACAATTGTGCTAAAAAACAATAACAAAAAGTCACACCGACGCTTGTTATCTTCTATTTCAGTTTAATTTCAGTCGTTAATTGAGTGTTAACGAGTGCACATGTGCGGATGCTTACTGCTTTTTTTCAGCTTTATTTTTTTTTCCGCTTTGATTTAATTTCAAAATAAACCAGCAAACAAAATAGTATAATGGAAGACAAAAATCTTTGTTTTGTCATTAAAAATGCTTTTGGTAACATGCAATGCATTTTATGTTACCAAACATTTAAAACAAAGAAAATATTTTCAATTAAAAGGCATTTTGACCTTTTCACAAAGAAATAAATAAATTAAAAGAGGAAAAAAGGAAAATGTTTTTTCTTGAGCAAAAAAACCTTCATATGCAAAAAATTAAAGAATGGGTTCTGCAAGAAGAGCAGAATGAGGAAATTTTGCTAAATAAAAGATTAAAAATGGAGATTTCAAGCCAAATAAGTTTGGAAATCGCTCAGCAAGGCAGACCATTTATGGATGAAATGCTAGCAAAAAATATTTTACAAAAAACTTTTCAAACGTTAAATTGTAGAACAGATTTCTAAAGTCAATTCTGGAAAATTCTAAATTATTTCGATTTTCCAGAGTTAAAAAGAAATGCTTTGAAATTGTTATCCCTATTTCCTTCTACATATTGCTGCGAACAAATTTTTTCCGACTTAAAATTTATTTGTTCCAAGCTGAGAAATAAATTAAGTTCTTTAAATTTAAAACATATTTTGTTAATAAGAAATTGTTACAAAATCTTAAATTTGGAAAACTTAATTTATAATGCCTAAACACACTTAGTTTTTTAAGTTTTAATTGTAAATCAAACTCTACCAATCAAATATATGTGAAAAAAATTGCCTAATTCTGTAAAAACTGAGGCATATTGAGTGTTTAATTTTATTAACTTTTTCTAAACTTCATTTCTATTTTGCTTTTAAAAGTAAAATTCATTACATTTGTAATGCTTAGTTTTGTGTTTGCTGGGCAATATTATCTTATCCAATACAGACGCATTTCATTTATTGAGAATTTTGGTTGACTATGCTCTACATCACAAAATCCTTTCTTCTCCTTCTCTTCTCTTTGAAATGTCTGTCCTTTAGAATAAAAAATTAAAGCGTCAAATTCAGATAAGAGCAAGAATTAATCGCTGCTCTATCAGAATCACAAGCGCTGATACTATATTCCATTAAATTCAGCTGTAGAAATATTGATAGTTCTTAAAAATTTTAAATTAACAAACCCTGTAATTTAAAAAAATATACACAATTAATCGACAGAGTAGAAAAATACATTTCACAATCATCCGTAAAAACACTATCGTAGTCTATCCTTCTTAAGCCGCCTGAAGGTGTCCTGTTAGTATTCTATGCAGCAGTTATTGGCGATACAAAAATCTGATAAATTAAATTTTGGGAATGTTATTGCTTTTATATAGGAATTAAATAGAGCGATTGGTGATTGTCATGACATGGACCAAGTCATCACTGATACCACAACTTGTTTTCGCAGGCGAATTCATTTTTGCTAAATTGTTCCTTGATTGTTACTTAAAGCTATACTTGGTCGTTTATTTCTTTACGGGTTGAATGTTAAATTCTTTTCTGCCGTTGAGAGAAAAATTCAATGTTATTAACCGGTTGACAAAACATGAAGTTGCTAAAGCAGCTGAAGTTGTTGTCTTGCAAAACATCAAAATATTTCATAATTAATTTTATGTACATTTTTAATTGACGTAGATTTTTAAGATGAAATCTACTGTAAATATTGCACAGTGGGTACTAAACAACCAAAGAAAATTTAAGTAAATAAAAGCATATTTCTGAACTTTTCCGCCTTTTCCTTCAATTTTGCAATTCAATTTTTTTTTGTTGACGTGACAATTGAAGGAAAAAAAAACCAAAAAAAAAACTATTTATCTTTCAGCATTATCCCATTGCCTTTTTCGTGCTTATCGTTTGTTTTAAGCAAAATTTTGTTGTTGCAAATACAAACATGTATTTTGTGTCTACAAGCCATTTATTTTCTTCTCTTTTGCAACATAAAGCCAGTGTATTGCTGTCGATGTCGATTTCTACATTTTGGAAATGGAAATGGAAAAGGAATGGGTTGCTGTGATTATTCTTGAAATTCACACGACTTATAGACAACCAACCCATTTGCAAAGAAAAATGCGAAATAATAAGAAAAAGGAGGCGAAAGCAAATAATTATAAACATGAAAATGAACGAAATGTACCTAATTTCGTGTAAACAAAAATATTTTAAATTAAATGTTTTTAATTAAAGATTTTGCCATTAAACAGGACAATCACATTAATTTACGTAATTGGTTGTGTAAAAAAGTACAAGACAAAAATGAAAAAAAAAAAAAAAAATTAATTAATTAAATAACTTGTGAACAAAAAACTGTATTTTAGGGTTAAATAAGCCGTGAATATATTTAACATTTGAAACAGTAAATTAAGTTTTTATTAGGCTTAGTGATATCCTGCCTGCCTCCGGTTGTTTTTGCTTAACAAAATCTACAAAGATGCAGATAATTTATTGTTAAAGATGACTGCTTTTAATTATGACTGCTTTCAACTCATGTGACTACTCTCTCTTTATTTTACGCAAAAATAATTCTTAACTTTTACATTTGGCAAACCAAGACCCTACTACGGATACTTTATATTACTATTCAGCCAACTGCATTTTTATACTGCACATACTCTTACACACACACACACATATACATATGTGTAATCATTGGAATAATGAAATATTTAACAGATTGATAGAGAAAACCAGCCAGCGGAAATATTTGGGAAACAGGGAAAATAGTTTGAAATCTATTTTTTATTACCCCACTTTACAGCTGTTTAAATGCAATTTATATTGCTTTTACACGAACGAATTTACGAAATGCAGGGAAAAAGTGCAAATGCTGGAAAAAACTTTAAAAAGGTTATAAATGAATAAAATAAAAAGACACCAAGTAGCAAGCAAACAGCGACTGACTATTTTATTTTTATTTCTTTATTGCAAATTGTATATAAATCCCCCACAACAGCAGCTGCTAAATGGTAAATAATTGTGCATGCATTTTGTTTTTTTTTTCTCGTATTGTTGGCGTGCAGCAAGAAAACAGTCTTTAAAGAAAAAATTATTTTTAGCCAGTTTTCGAACGTTTGCTTACTAGAAGAAAAATTAATTGTGTTTTGCTTTTTTTTGATATGTATCAAGAAATCAGGAGTGTAGCCCAAAGCATTTATATTTAACTAAAAATCCTTAAAATTATACATTTCACTATTAATGAATAACGTAGATTTTTGTGGTGAGCATTCCCATTTATCAAAACCATAAGTGCAATATTAATATAAATTTCGATGCTCAAAAAGTGCATTGTACTTTTTATTATTATTTTTTTATTTCACAATCGGGCAATGGAATGTTATTTTGAGCGAGCATAATTCTACGACTATTTATTGCTGGTAATGGTATAAAAATGATACTTAACGAAAAATTAAAATATTTTCTGAAGAGATATGATACGTATTTCAAAACAAGAAGTCTGCAGTGGTTTGGTTAGGTTAGGTGGTCGACAGCTTGGTGGATGTAAAGATAAAGAAAGGTCCCAGATCACACTTGGTTCCAAATTATTACGGTCCCATTGTGATATCTATTGTGAAAAAAGCCTTTCACGTGTTGAGTCTCTGCTAGGAATTGAACTAGAACACCACAACTGATAAACTAGCGCACTAATCACTAGAAGTCTGCAGTGGTTTGGTTAGGTTAGGTCGACAGCTTGGTGGATGTAAAGATAAAGAAAGGTCCCATATCACACTGGGGTCCAAATTATTCCATAACCATTGAGATGCAGCTACTCGGCTTAATAAATTCTCAAAAACACGCAACAGTCAAGTTGTGTAAGAATTGTTCTCTATTCTTTCCAATAAATTCGTACGTAGGGGATATCTCCGGCACTGGTAAAAAAAATTAGAAAATCAATTTAAGCTTTTTTCTATTTATAAAAATTTCTCCTAAAACCCATATAACGTAACATATGATCAGCCTTCGCCTTATTATGCACTAGAATAGAAATACAAATTTTTAAGTTTTCACTCCCTGCAACAAAAACAGTCACAGTCGTATTTGCAAACCAAAAAAAAAAAAGAAAAATATATAAACAATAATAAAACTTAGTGAAGCAAAAATGGCATTGCATTAATTAATGCGCGGGGGAAGGATGACTAGAAATGAATGAATACGATTGCCTTTTTTATTATTGATTAACAGTATGGTAGTGTTACACTATAAGAATATATTTGTAGTAAAAGTGTTGCAAAATAAAACTTAATAACATCACTCTAGTTTATCTAACGGGATTCAACTAAAAATTTACAAATTCTCAGTAGTTTTTTAAGAAAAATAAAATAAAAAATTAAAAATTATTAAGTCATGGTAATGCAATAGGAATTATAAGTATACAATAGTTATTATTTTTATAATCTTTTCATAGATTTTTTGAGTGGTTCTCCTTTCTGTGAAACTTGTTGATTTATTTGTTCTTTTAGTTTCATCGATACAGAAACAAAAAGAAATATAACAACCTAATAAACTTACTTTTAACAACTATTATAAAATACACAGAGGCACAATTTGTAATATTTCCTTTTAGTTGCAACAACACCAATATGAATTAATCCTACATTTGGGGGACAATTCGAAACATTTCTCATCAGTTAACTCTAAAGATGATACTGTTATATCAGAAAGAGCGATATAACTGTATATTTTTTGGCGAACGAGTAGAGAAAAGGAAGGAAGATTTTCACCGAAGCTGGATATGACCACTGTATATAGTTTTATTGGAAAAAGTAAAAATTGATAAATTATTGCGTTGACTTTCTTTAAAAGAAACAGGGCGATATATGTATGTTTATGTAGTTTAATTAGTATTAGTTTTAGTGACTGCTCACTTCGGCGTACACTTTTCCACTGCTTCTCTGAATAATGTAAGTCTGCTCACACCATGATCCAATAACAGGCCAGATCGATTCTTCAGAAAATTTTTGTAGGGTTATGTTTTTAACCTCAGAAATTGTGCACTTGGTCCATGTCCCATTCTATTGATTTGGCTATTGCCTGAAAAAAACAGGTTTGAAGAAATTCGTATAAAGTATTTCCAACGCAAACCTTTTGCATTAATTCGCTCTAATTGCACTAAATTTTCCACAATCTACGAATAAATTTGAAAAAAAAAAAAAAATTTTTTTTATTATAAAAAAAAATTTAAAAATTTTCATTTTAAAAATTATTTTTTTTTTTTTTTTTGACAAATGCGCAATTTGAGACCGCCTGTTGATTGTTGTAAAGGCGGCTCAACTAATAATTGGATCATGGGCGACACAGTGCCGTCGCATTCCTTTTGTTGCAGACAGTCTCTTCCTTGTTTTGTCAATCGTAGTAGTAGTCGACTAACTCATACAGCCTACAATCCTACATATTTACAGTCGACAGAAATGAGAAATCGTTATTTAAAGCAAAAAATTTATTTGGCTCACTTTGAACCAAAATTACGGCATTCGATATGAATAGAAATTTGTTTAAAAATTCGAGTCGGATCGAATGCCGCGCAACTTGAGCCCTGGCGTTGACATCTAGTCGAGAATTAAAATATGATCTGAGGTAATGAAACTATGAATTACTTTACCGAATTCTTTAATTTTACCTTAGTGTTCAATAGTATTAATTATCGATTGAGAATTATTGTAAACAAACCATAACTTTTAAAAATGTTGTTTAAGAATTTTAACTTACTGGGATACTTTCCCAATCGAAAATGTAACTACACTTAAGAATAAAACTAAATGCTGCACTAATAAAAGTTTTATAAAACGATATCTAATGACTTGAAACAACAATATTAATAGTTTTACACTACCTGCAGTAAAAAAATAAGGAAGTAAAGAAGGATAAATGAATAATTTTTATAAAATGTTTGGTTTCATGTGGGTGACAAACTTTTGTAGTTTCCAACAGTGATTTATAATGTGGCACAATTGTGCTTTCGAATCTTTGATGGCCCTGTGGTACTTTCTAATATATTTTGGCCCTTTTCCGCGGAAAAATAATAGTTTAATTTTTACGAATTTAACTGAATGCACGTTTATTTTATTAATTTTATTGTCAAAGCAGTGCAATCGAAATACCATAAAATGGTTGAAATGGGAAAAAATTGTAAAATCTTAAAACTGCTGATCGATGGTACAATTTTCGTGATAAGTTGGAATCTAATTTATCATATTTTTTTTTATTTCAATATTGAATTAATTTTTTTCGTGGAGTTAAAAATTCAACAAAATTTTTTTAGTCCCATAAAAGGTATTTTGGACCTTTTAAATTTGGCACAAAACTAATAAAAATCAAACTGCATCATTGGTTTCAAATGATGCACCAGTAATATTGTGAAATATATTATTTCCCGCTTGTACTTTAATAGAGTCACTTATACATCGCTTTATATTATATATACTTGCAATTGTTGTATGACATCAATTTTATGTAGAGTTTTTGTCTTGACTGCTTGTGCTAAATCGTGACCAGGGAACTTATCACGTTCTTTACAAACCAACTTCAATGAAAACACCATTTGCAATCTATCGAAATTTATGTACTGTTCGGTACATGTCTTAATAATTGCCATTGTATTGGAGGTAGTAGTATAAATATTTCTATAGGCCTCAGCATTTCGGGCCTGGTTTAACATATTTTTAGTATTTGGCTATAAATTTCGACTGGAGTATTAACGGTATTATTCTGATCAGATATTTCATTTCAAGGTAATCACTGGTTAATTTGTCTATTTCAACAAGAGCGAAAAGTACAAAAATATAAGAGAGATTTTTTTTTAGCAACGAAAAGAAAAAACTACGGCTGCAATGACCATAAGTAATATTTTTTATCTTCGTAGTCGAATCAATTTATTCTTCAACAATATGAAAGTTTATCATATTGCTGTGATCAAACTCGACCACGATATGTCTATCACTAGCTAAAGCGTTCCGCCTCGCTATTCCCAACTACCACAGTTACTTGCCCAATTTGCTCCACTTTCTGACAGATATTGCGTATTGATAACAAAGTTATTGTATCAAATTTAAACAAGTTTTACTGTTAACTATTCTCGAGATATACTGAAATATAACGAGATATACTAATAATATATTTATATAATATAAAATATGTATTTTTGCTTGGGAGATACCACGACCACTTCGCCAATCGAGCTTGCAATTTGTATGATTCTGTAGGGAATAAATTTGGTTACTTACTTTCTTACATTTCCCAAGGTAAAAAGACATCATTACAAATATACGAGTACCTTGCATGGAATTTTAATTTTTGTTTTAAAAAATTCAAAAAATATCAAAAAAAAAAAAAAAATTAACTTTTTTTTTCAAGAAAAATGATCTTATATTTGAAAAAAAAAAAATTTATATAAAAAAAAATTTTTTTTTTCAATAAAAATTAAAAAAAAAAAAAAAAAAAAAAAGTACACTACATTAGTTTCAATTTATGTTGCTTAATGAACGCGTGTTTTAAATAAATATTATAAAAATTCGCACAATAGCAATGCATTTTCAAGCATTAGCCCTTTTTGGTGACGTTTTGGTGTCTTCTTTAAAGAACAAAATCTTTCTGAAATCATTTGCTGCTTAGTGTTAGGGGCCCATAATAAAATATTCATTTAGACTATCAATCAATCAAGAAAATTTTCCGAAAAGGGCCAAAACACATTTAAAATTTTGTTAAGTAGAGCAGAATGTAATTTAGATTACATTTAAATAATTATTATTCTATATATATATATATATATATATATATATAAAATACAAAAAAAAAACAAGAAACAGTCGTGTGAAAACCATGGTTGGCAATATTCACGTCATGTGCTCTATTATATGTCTTTGCAGCCGATTTTATGTTATACATTAAAAAATAATATGTTATACACATTCTTAAATTTATTAATATTTTAATCGATGTATCAATTCGATATATCGAAAAATATGGATGCAAGCTTTTGGATTGATGCATTGTTAAAAATATTGATATTGACTTTAAATGAATATCTCTATCTACAACATAATTTAACTAATGCTTTTGCATATTAGTATATACTGTATATTGAGAACATCAGAAATGCTATCTCTATGGGGCCTTAGAAGACGATTGTTGAAAACTCTTGCAAAAACCTATTGATATCCCCAAAAAAAACGCCAGTTTTTGTTGCTCTAGTTACTACAATAGGCCTTCTTAGAAGGCCTCTTTGCCACTCAATGCTACGGATAGAACTTATATTTGGATCTTTTAGCATTTAGTATTTTCCATGTATAAGTGTTGAAATGAAGAGTCAATTGCATACAAACATTCGCACTTTATTAGAAATGTTTTGTACAAAATGTTTCAGGCCAGCGACGTAAGAACTGTTGGTTTTATGTAAGGCTACGTTTTCTACCATTGCATGCCCCTTTGAAACTTAATATTTCATTCGCTCTTTGTTGCCTTAAATAATTATCTTGCGGAATGTTAAGGCAATCAATTTAACGGTAACGTAAATTACTTGTAGTTTCTATTACTTTCTTTCATTTTATTCTCTTTTCTATTCCTTTTATTCAATATCGCCTCTGGTACTGCCAATTCGTATTGGTATTTATGTACATATTATACCAATATATACATAGTATGTATGTATGTATATGCATGTTTGTGTTAATAGTGGTAGTAATAAGATATGAATATATTGTATGAGCAGGAAGTATCTTTATTTTTTTATTTCCTGTCTCATGTGAGAAAGACTTTGGTTGACTCTCTTTGCGGCTGCATTCCTTAAATATTATTTCTTTAAATAAAGGAATTTGTTGATAGAATTTACAAGGCATAATAATATTTTATTATTACTGGAATCACAATATTAAAATACCCAAACATGCGACACCAATTAGCCAATAAGTAGCGAAACTCATGACTGATAATGATTAATATCACTGCGCTGTCAGTGAAGCGCATTAACATGTTGCACCGCTTTGGAATCTTCTGGGGCCCTATACCTAGTTACCCTGTAGCTCCACTACATATTTTCTGTTTTTAGCGGTACCTGTATCCATAGTTTAATGTTGTCCATGTAAGTCCGTAGTTTTTTATTCGACTTATTTTTTTTGTAATTAAACTGAGGGTTGCCAGTCGTATCTATTACGCTGTACTTTACGTGACTTTGAACTTTCATACAAAATTATATTCGAATGCTTTTAATAAAAAGGAAAAGTATTTCAATGAAAAAACTCTTTTTATACGTGGACAGGGTTTGAAGTATTGTTCATAAAAATTTTTAAATTTTTTGAAATTTATTTTTTTTACTTCTATTTAAAAGCTTCAGCACATCACCTTTGTCGCATTCTATAGGAAGGCGTTAACAATCGAATCTTTTATTAGCTGCTTACGTAGTGGAATGTGAATATGAACATTTATTTGCCCGTACAAACTGTTCAATTAAAAGACTTTTTTCAATGTGAATTCAATTCCATTGAAATGCCGACCTACTTTCTTCATAGCAACGGACTGTGTTGAATGCAGAACGGTGGTGAAATGCTAGATTACGACACAAGTCTACTTTTGATTGTTCTGTTAATTTGTAAACTAGAATACAGCATCTGTGGTGTTAAATAGATGAATTAATTTTGTTATCCTAAAGTAGTCTCATTTTGTGATTATTTTATTTTACCGCTGTTTGAATTGGTACAAGAAAGTAAAAAAGTACATACAATAAAGTTTTTGATGACGAGAGTACACTGAACGTAAAACGACGTAGCAAAGTCGACAACGAATGTGGTTGTTATTACAACGTTACGTTACATTTAATTGTCTGGTTTGTATGAAGAAAATTCTAAACTTTTTATATTAATAATTGAACCGATTGTAGAATATGTTTTAAGCAAATATATTGTGCTTTGCCCACAGGACGATAAAATAACTCACAATAACATGGAAAAATATATTTTAGAATTAAGTTTATTTAAGTAATTTCTTTAAAATAATAGAAAAAATTATATGTATTTATGTTGTCAACTCAACACCAGTATAGTTTCAAAATTCGGCACCTGCAAGAGACCATCCACCATTCAGCCATACTATAGGGTCCATCATTAGATATTTCCTATCTTCAAATTTAAATAAAGCAAAGTGTGTGTGAGATATCACCGACATTTTTTATTCGTTTAAAACACCTATTGATGCCATTTTGTGTGTTATATAACATCTTTAAAATAACCGCAACGGGCTTCTCTCATTCAAATGCATTCGAAATGTAAAATTTTGCATGACTCTGGCACATAAATGAGGCTGATATAGACCGATGGCATGGGTTATATTGGCTTTGAAATCCCCTGTGGGCTGTGGCTTATCGCATACATGTGCATAATAAAAATATTAATAATTTTAAATCGAAATTATTGTAATAATAGGAAAACTAAAATAAATCATGAGGTGGCTGAAGTAGTCTGCACGTTGACTACAAAACCAAAACACACCTGTGTTCAACACCAGTTTCAGACTAAAATTATAAAAAAAAACATCTCCCATTTTGCTGATGCGCATTAGTGTGTCTCTATGTAACAGTTGTTGTCGAAAGGTTTCAGTGGCGATGGTATAGTCACTGGTCACTGAACAATACACCGGATTCAGCTGATAGCAATCCACAATCGCATCCGAACGCCCTCCTTCGTCGGTAGCGCCGAGCAAAGTAAAAGTAATAATAAAAATGTCTACTAAAACGAAGCTTCAGCACTGCTATAAACAAGGAACGTGCTAAAGCAGAGCTGTAAATTAATTAATTAAACTTCACCTCCTGTCGTTGCTCTAACTATCCCTTTCTTATAGTTCCAGCACAATGCATCGCATGTGTAGGGGTCATCTCCTGAGTGCTGGTCCCAGAAAAAAAATAAACCATAACATTTAGTTGTATAGAATTAAAAGGAAAAAGTTATCAAAAATGCATATTACAATGTAAATAATTTCAAGAACCCTACAAATAACACCTCTAAATTTTAAATATATTGCTTTCATTGTTAAAATTAAATTAATTTAAAAAACCCGAAAAAAATCATACAGTTATTTTATTATAAAACTGTTAGCGAAACGGGAACACTAGTCATTTCAGTAGAAAAATCAATTAAAAGGCAGCATCATTCACTGTATGGTAATTCATTGCATGAATGCGCAGAAAACTTAATAAACGAATACAATGACTTTGATATTGAGAGATACTCACACACACTAGTTGAGTCAAACGTTATACTTCATATAAGAATGAACAATTTTACTGATTTTTAACATTCTTGCAGCTCTCTAGTCAAAAAGTAAACATTAATTTTTATTTCTACAGACATCGTTCTAAATATTTCGTTTTCGAATTGAGAACTTTCGTATACAATTCGAACACAAACGTTATTGATACACTATTGACACCAAATGTGATCATTTTTGTCTTCAGAGTCAATGCTTTAAATACTTCAGGTAACAGCACAAAATTTTAAAGATTCGTGAACAGCGTACGGCTTTTAGGGTCTGTTTCACCAAACATATTTAAACACAATTTAATTTAATTAATGATCTTTATTTAAAGTATGTTTAAAAAAAATTTATTTTCACCAACTGAAATAATGAAACACAAGAAAGTATGGTAACGCTCGGATATTTAATATGATAGCGTTAACTTACAGCTTTTTAAAAAGCTGTTTTAAAGCTGTTTAAAAGCTGTTTAAAAGCTGTTTTATAGCTGTTTCATGCTGTTTCATGCTGTTGCAAAATCAATATTTAAATGCAGAGTGCTGGCTACTTAAACAGTATTTAAATATTCTAGATGAAAATGAAAATCGACATTTCAATATGAATTGATATTTAAATAGAATTGGTGAAATAGGCTCTTAATGCAGGCTACATAATTATGGAAACAAACGCTTGCCATTATGATTTGCACTTTAACCACACAAAGACATATTTACATATTTTTGAACTTTAACTACTGTACAATTTCTCACAGTATTGCTGTTTTTCTAGCTGGCTTTTTTTTAATGTTATCCGTATCGCAAAGTATAAAAGTCAAATACACGAAAATTTTTTCACACGTAAATAATGTGGTTCATTAGCAGTGGCTGGTTCCAGCCAAATAAACGCTATAAACTGTTGTACTTAAAGTCGGTTTTATAGTTTTTTTTTTAATTTGGCAAGAAATAAGCACATGTCGTAATCTGTCTTTTGACTACAGCAGTCGTGTTAAAATTCTAACACTATGAACGCTGACCCCTGTATACATTTAAAATTCTCCTTTTTTGTACTTTTTGACAATTTGCTCTTGAAAAAATAATCAAAATCGTATAAATATTTCTTATTGAGTTTGTTCTAAATTTTTGAACATATATGTTTTTATTATTTCAATACATAAAGAAAGCTCATAAATTAACACTTGTTTCCTACCATCGTCAGAAATGCAATCATATATGTATATATCAGTATGTATCCATACAAACTGAAATTAATAAAATTGTCAACAGTAAAATGATAAAATATACAAAGACAGATATTGGATCCATTATCTGCAACTACAACATGTTAAAATAAATAAAAATTGTTAGACAAAAAGGAGAAGAAGAATGGAAAATGTTTCATGTGACATAAAAAGCAACATCAATTAGTGTTAAAAATTATTTGTGGACATGATGTCGATGTGTCAACAGCAGTTAATAATGAAGGCAATACAAAAAGTGTTAGGAAAATGCTACAACAAGTAGCAAAAGTGTGTTACAAATGTATATTGTAAGTGTGTGCATGTGTTGCTTTGTACATACCCAACGAACACGAAGTGAAATCTTTGAAATAAGATGATTTGATAGAAGGTTTGAGTTTATTATTTGACTTCAAGTTGATAATGATTTGAAAATCAGTGTATTTGTCAAGTTGTTATCAATTTGATGCCAAGTGTTATTCTCCTATTATAAATAAAAACACGGCAGCCATTCTTTAAAATCAAAAATTAATTTTAAACCTTTATTATGAAAAAAAATATTTGTTCGTAATTAAATAATTATTTATTATGAATTAGAGCGCGAATAATGCAAAATAAAACACGCAAAAGTGAAGAATTAATAGGTTTATATGGCAAAAATTGTATTGCATTTATGTTGCGTATTTCATTACAAACTATATTTGAAAGAAAGTTGAGAATAAACGAATTTCTCAATTCAATTTTCGTTGAGAAGGCCATGTTTTTCATAATTATTTTCAAGCCATTTTGAAACGTTTGTTATTTAAGAAATCATTCAGAATTTGAAATAAAGCCTTCGTGTTTGTTGGGTACATACTTATATAAGTATATACAAGTACATATAAAAAAATGCATGAGAAATATTTATATGAAATAAATGTCACATAAGGGCTTTTAAAGTTTTGTTAATTGAATTTTAATTTCAATTTTAAATTTGCAACTTTTTGCCGGTGTTTATGTAGTTTCAACAAAACAATTTTAATAGTGAAAATACCCGTTTTGGTAAAAAAAATTTGAATATTTTTTTTTTAAATACATGTACATATGTTTGTGTGGTTTATAACTTTTTTTATGATTTTTCATTTGATTGTGTTTAAATGGAGCAAATATTTATATTTATTATTGAGAGAGCCATGTTCATTAGTGTTGTGAAAACAGTGTTATTGGCTCTTGGCTTTTTTTTTTAGTGTTGTAGCGCGTTTTTACTCCAGAATGTAACATAAAGAATTAAGGAACAAATTTTAGACACTAAATGAAAAAAGTCATATTTTTATAATATTGATTACGTATGAATTTTTTTCAATCACACTTTGAAACCTGTTTCCCGTTGTCTTTAGAAACTTATAACCATACGAAAGCCAGTCACTAGAACGCAACTCATTTGGATTTATATACCTAAGTTTTTTTAATTCGCATTCTTAAGCTGTGTTCACATTATGTGTGTTTGTCAAACAGATTGTCACTTTTTAACATAATAAATTTTGAACCTGTTCAAACATTTGAAAATTCAGGGGGTCAATCAGTTATGAAGAAGGAGAACGCTTTCATCAATATTTCGCTATATTTAAAGGGTGCTTTCAAGGTAGATGGGAGCCTGTCACGATCATAGATTACGGTTGGAGCTCTATTGGAAATTTCAGCGGTATCTCAGTACAAGAGGAATCTAGTCACTCCAAAAACAAATAACATAGGAAAATAAATGATTAAATTAAAAAACAAGTTTGTGATTTAAGATATTGCGGTTCATTTGGAAACTCAGATGGATAGAAAGTCTTTATTGACAAATAATATTGGCATGGAGGGTGGCGATGGCACGATGGATGGTAGTCTGCACGTTGACTACAAATCCAAAAACAGACCTGGGTTCAACCTGAGTTTCAGACTAAAATTTTAAATTAAAAATAAACATTTTTCTTAATACTTTTTTTAACCTTTTTTATTATTTTAACAATCTATTTTTTTAAGCTTTAAGGTTTTTTCTCTTTTTATTTATTATTTTTATATTTATTTTCGATATTTCGTTAACCTTCGGTTAACATCTTCAGGAAGTTTTTTTTTTTTTTTTTCTTTTCTTTTTTTTTTTTTTTTAAACTTCCTGAAGATGTTAACCGAAGGTTAACGAAATATCGAAAATAAATATAAAAATAATAAATAAAAAGAGAAAAAACCTTAAAGCTTAAAAAAATAGATTGTTAAAATTAAAAATAAACATCTCGCATTTTTCTGATGTGCATTAGTGTGCCTTTGTGTGTCAGCGAAATAAAATAATAATAAAAATGGCTACTGAACCGAAGCTTCAGAACTGCTACGAGTATAAACAAAGAACGTGCAAAAGCGGAGCTGCAAAAATAATTAATTAAGCTTCACCTCCTATCATTTCTCCTACTACTATCCCTTTCCTATAGTTCCAGCACAATGCTTCGCATGTGTAGGAGTCATCTCCTGATAGCTGGTCCCAGAAAAAAAAAAAAAAATAATGGGGCCTCAGCTAAAATAAAATGTATCAAATTTGTTTCAGTAGTCCCCGCCATTATAAAAAAAAATATTACAAATCGGACAATAAAATAGACACATTTGCACACTCACTAGACTATAAACAAAACAATAGTGATTTAAGTAATATAACAGCAGGCAATTTATATTAAATGTGAACTTGCTGTGTCTAAATACAAAGTGTGCGATGTGAATAAAAAACTTTGGCCCCAATAATTAAAATTCTTAAAAAAAAAAAAATAATAGAAAGTATTAATTAGCAAATGGCCTTCAACTCGATTTTCAAAACATTGTAACTAATAAACTTGATTTCATTAAAATAAAAATATTTCCAATATAAAAAACAAAAAGAAATAGAAAGAAATTAGAACTTTTGCAATGAATATGAATTCTTATTAAGAGTTCGCTCTTCTATTTTATATATTTTTAGCGCTTTTTTACCCCACTATCATGTTCATTCCGTTTTACAACAGTTGAGGTTTACAAAACTTTAGTTGGTTTTGATAGTTGTTGGCTTCTACGGTTATTACGATGGTGCAGAAACTTATGAATAAATTTAAACTAAACCAAGATAGAAATAAAAATCGTTAGCAAAATAAATATGAACATAAAAAAACATTCTATACAAGTAAAATGATCTGAATACCACGTTACTGACGTTAATAGTTCCTAGGATATTGCACGCGTATTACAAAAAGTTGGGGGCGATGAGGACGGTTGTAAGGAAACAATGAATGTCTGTAAAAACAACAATTATTGTAAAAAAACATTCAGCCTCTAATGTAGGAGCGAAACATATAAAATGCAGGAGAGAAATATTAAATTGAATCTGTGCACAATTGTAATATTGTTAGAACCATTACAGATTCTTATGCCACAACTTTGTAATTTTTGTATTTTTTCCATTTCCATTTTTTATTATCGCTATCAGAGTTTCGTTTTACAAGAAAATTTAAATTCGTGTTTTGCAGGAGTTGATTATTCTAGAAGAGGACGGAGGATGTTGATTATGCTGACAATGATGTGATAGAAAATATTTGAATGTTACTTTTAAAGTTTAAAAGTAAAGTATACATGTCTGTATGTATAATTTATATTTTTATGGAGTTTTCAAAGCGATGTAAAAACAAATGAGGTTAAGCTGTAATGGAATGTGTGCACAAATTTAAATGCATCGCACAGTTTATACTTTGTTTACTTCTACATAATTTTATTGCCGCCAACTACGCAACCTAATTCAATCCGAAAGTGTTAATGACTTTAAGCAGTTCAAGAGCAACATATTCGAAACTAAAATTTTAATATATTTTACTTGTTAGTTTTGTTTATAAGTCGGTTAATTTATTGAATAAATATATTGCCCAGATCTATATATCTATCTTTAAAATTATCGGTAGGATAATTTAGGGCGATAATAATTCTGAAGATGTCCCCTCCTGGTCTCACTTTTTAACTTCTCAAAACCGAACATGGATTGAGTCGAATCTGCTTTGGAAATTGCAGCTCAATAACTGTTATAGTTGCGGAGACTTATATATCGTATGTACATATATCAATTAGAATCACCCAACAGTCTCAAATTTACCATAAACCTCAGGGCCCTGAGCAATTTTTTTTACTTTAATTGATACCAGTACAGTGCCGAAATTTTAAATGTCCCAAGTAGAGTAAAAAGCAACGTCTCAAAATTTTACAAATTTTGATATTTTCCTATTTTTTAAATATTTATTTCCGGGTTTTCATTTTCTCAAATGCTGTTCTTATCAAAGAAATATGAAGGAAATAGTGAAAGAATAAAAATTTAAGAATTGCCATCAAAAAGTGGGTTGCGACCGCAACACAAGCAGTGGTGGAAAGCTTGAAGCTGTCAAGTTCGAAGATATTTATTTAGTCCACTCACAACTTTCGTACAATATAATTGCCTTATTCATCAATTTTGTTTCATAATATGAAGTCATTTCCTACTTTCTAACCAGTTGTACTTAATTTAAAATAACACCAAAATTACCCAATTTTGAAATTGATATTATATCGTGATATCATCTCACAGTGTAGGATTGCACTGAAAGTGGCCCTCAGTGTAAATCCTGAGAAGATGTAATTGGAACTCTTTACACAGAGAAATAAGGTACCTTACTTTCAGCTTCCGTCGCTGGATGCGGCGGAACTAGGGCTGTCGGAAAGGATCTAGGCGTCTACTTGGATCACAAAATGTCATGGCGGCGGAACGCCCAATCCGAGGGGATCAGGGCTGCTGTAGACATATATACTTTTAGGACGGTCATAGGAAGGTCCTGGAATGTTTGGGTGGGTGAACGGGGACGTGTGTGGTAACGTTGTCCCGCAACGATCTTATGTTGGGTGTTCCGGTCACTTATTGTAGGACGTACGTTCAGACGACACTGGTGGAAGTCGTGCAGACATGTAGATGGGCAGGCGGAGGCTACCTGCTAGACGTCGAGGTTGATGTGTCCACTTTACGAAAGGTAGAGATGCGTCGCGGGAGGCTGCGCACCGATACTGGGGGTCACTGTTGCATAGATTTGCATGCTAGGAGAATCAACATGCCATGTCGATCAATAACTTCTGCCGCAGTTGTCTTGTTGAGTAGGGAAGAGAGGACAGCATGAACTCGCCGTTCAGTAATTTTTCAAGTAGTTGTTGGGATGCTGAGAAGGAGGATACGGTGGAACACATCCTATTCCGTTGTCCGGCATGACCATGCCGTTCAATAACTTCTACTGGAGCTGTCGTGATAAGGAGGAGGAGAAGATGGGGCAGCTCGTCTGGGAGCTTCGACACTTGGTAGAAAAATGATATGCGATGGCACGTGATATCAAGCTTTACGAAATCTACATGTCTTTGAGCACTGTCTTCTTCTAATAAGAATATTATTTTCAAACTTTAATTAAATACTTCTTTATACATAGTAAAAAAAATTGGGCAATGCCCAGATATCTAGAACAGTTTTGAAACTTTTGTTGTATAAGATGGGCCACTCATATGTAAATTTTTCTACAACATAGAGAAAAACCTTCTGTTAATAAATTCTGTAAAATTATGACTTTATAAAAGTATAATTGAAAATATCTGATGCATTTCTAAAATGCACTTTTTTCGGTTATTGCGAATTGATAACCAGGCTTATTTCCTGCCAAACACGTTTCATTTACCTTAAATACTGTTTACAATCACAGTCATTTTATTTGCAAACTTTTTAATATTATTTTTCATTTAATTTAAATTACTTTATTTACATTTTATATATAAACATTATGCTGGCTTACATTTATACAATTAAGTGAATGAATTAAAAAAAAAACTACTGCATTAAATCGTTTGCATAAAATTGTAAGTAATTTTAACTTCTCAATAACTGGCAATTAATTTTAAAATTATTTGAAAATAAATGTTATAAAAATGTCATATTTACTTAACAACTCAAACGATATTTGAACAAAGTTTGCTGCACAAATAAATATTGACGACATTCGAATAATTCAACCCCGTAGTTTGAAGAAGTCAAATTGTGCAGCAGAAACTTTGCAACTGAAAATATTTTACAGAAATGAAGATTTTATTATTTTCATGATTTTCTTTTTGTTATATAGAGTCAATTTTAGTGGCTGTAATAACAGCGCGGCGCTAGAGTGAAAAGAAAACCTGCGAAACGATATAGAGTGGGTTATAGGTTTTATTGAGTACATTACAAATTGTTGTGTAAAAAAATTTTAGAAACACATCAAACTAATAAGTTCTACAAAAAAGATCGTGCTTAGTGACGTACGTTCGGATAGAAAAAATTACGTGCATTTTTGATATATTTGTAAGTTATTGTTTTTGTTAAGAATATCTCAGCAAAAGACCGCGAACTATTAACTTGTTGGCTTTTAGGAGCGCTTCATTAGAATCTGTAAATTTATTGCTCAAATTTATTATGTTTCAAGTACTTCTGGGTTTGGTTTTACTTCGATAATTTAATTTTACATCAACCATACAATTATTTAGTAAATGCAATAAGAAAAAAGCAATAACGTATTGGTGGGTTCTTCCTGTTGCATTTTTAATTTGTTGCAATCAATCAGCGAAAATTTGTAAAATTCATTTGAAATTAGGTCAATATTAGTTTTATGTTACAGCACATAAATATTATAATTATACGTAAATTTTTCATATTGAATAGTGTTAGTGTAATTAAGTGATTTGATTTGCCACTTAAGTGAAAACTTTTTTTTTGTATAAATTAATTGCGATATGATGCAGAATTTTTCAATCCATTTGATTATTTGTGGAATTTTTCAAATTACTTCAAATCGAATTAAAGTTTTTGCAAGTGAAAAGCTTTTTTTTTTAAATAACAAATATCAATACAAGATTTTAACATATAAAATCTGGTGAAAAAGGTAAACTTATTAAATCTCAAAAACGACAACATTCAATAACATCTAAAAACAGGGCACATGTCAAGAAATTTTCGACGAATTCACGAAACACGTGTTTCTTCCATCATCAACCACTAATTGCATGGTCATTCTTTTATTTCCCATTAAATTTATTATCTTCCAACTTTTCTAATTTTAATCGATGTTAAATATTAAATTTCATATTTGTCGTAATATTAACGTTAAAAACCTTTGTAGCAAAATTCTTATTAAAGATTCAAAAGAATGGACACGTTAAACAAACACCCACTCTTATAAATTTAAATAATGGCTGTTGATGTTGAATACCAACACAAAAAAGTAACAACAACGAACAACGTAAATAATGATGACAAGTGTGAACATTCTCGTAATCACTGACCAAATAATGAATAAACAGAGAGCAGAAAATCTGAATTTTAAACCCATTAAAATTACAGAAAGCCCTTGTGTGAAGCCACCCAGCAAACATTTCCTATTAGCGTTAACATATTTAAGCAGTGGATATAAAAACAGCATTCACTGTATCTCGAATTATAAAAAAAAACACAAACAGCCTACGAAATGGGAATAAGAAAAATAATATACAGCATTAAATTGATTAATTGATTTTCAGAACTGGTAAATATGGCATATAAATTGTTTTCTTTTCCTAGACTAGGTTCGGGCCAATTAGCTGAAGAAAAGTAAGACATTTCATTAGTTTTCTGTATGGCCATTTACTCTTCTCAACCACATATGATGTAGACTCTGAAGTGGATCTCACACGTGGTGAGATCAGGGAATGTTTGGGGGTCTTGCAGGACTATCTACATACCTCTAACGACCGTGAGAACTGAAGGCCCAACTCTATCAACTTTGAGTCGGGATCTCTGAGACCGATGACGGTCGATTTGGTGTAGGTGAACCTGAAAGCTGTGAACACGTTGTTTGTGACTGTCCTGCATTCGGGAGACAGTGGTTTCACCATATGAGTGGAATTGCGATGTCTCCACACAAGTTGTGGAACACCAGACCACAAATAATGCCCGGATTCCTTAGAAGCCTTAAGATGAGGCTTTGCACTATAGATCTTCTTTGTCGAGCTGCTTCATGGGCCAATAATAATAATAATAAACAATAATAATAAAAATAATTATAATTTTCGCAATATTATTACTGTGTACGATGAAGAAAAATTTTCTTTATGGGGACAGTCAAAGAGTTAAAAAATAAGATTTTGTTGGAAGAGTATTTTTCTTTTCAAATGCAGATATTTAAAGGAGCTCTGTAACTGCTTGCTAAAAATATTACTTAAAAATGTTTTAAAAAAGCACTTCTCGCTCTTCAAAATAAAATTATTTAAGATTTACTTTAGTAGAAAATGGAATGAAATTGAAGAAAGTCCTTCTAAAAGAAGAAAATTTTGAGAATCATTTTTAGAAAAGCAACTATTAAGAGTAAATTCTATTCCATAAAAGTAGTTGTTGAGAAGAAAATTCTGTAAGAAATAGTATTTCCTTTTTAATAAAAAAGTTTTTAAGTTAAAAAAAAAACATTTTTTTTCACAAGAATTTTTAATGAAAAAAAAAATAATTTTTTTTTTAAATCTACGTACCTTTAATAAATATACCGCCACATTTAAAAGAGATTCGTTTTTCATAAGAGTATTGATTTAAAACATTTAGTGCATGGTTTTGAAATAGTAAAGTAGTGCCTGATCAGCTGTGGTACTTCTTTTTCGAGCAGTGTTCTGCGATATTGTTACGACGCGGTTACAATCTGCCATTGGCAGAGATCATCACATACCAAGGTTTTCACTTGTACTGAATGTAATTTTTTTCTTTTGGACCAGTACTTAGGACATGTCCCCTATATATGCAATGCACTGCACCGGAACTAGGAAAACAGGTCAATTGAATTGGCAGAAATTAATGTTATCTACACGACGTGCTGATGTAAAGGATTTTTTTACGCTCTTTAACACAGAAAAATAAACTCCTGATTACCCGTTAATTCAAAAATAGTTGATTTCATTAAAAAAAATAAAATAAATGCCAGTCTATTACGAAATAAGCACATATTTTTACACTTTTCTGTTTAATTGCAAATAAATTTCCAATACAGAGAGACAAATTTAAAACGATTATTCATATATAAATAAAATGTTATTTTCTTTTAATTAAACTTCGACAAATATCGATGTAAGAAACACATAATTTTTTTGTGAATTAATCACACTTTAAGTATAAAAATATTATCCAAAATATTTTGGGTTCGTATTTATGACGGACTGTCTTCCACAAGTGGCATAGAAGATTTATTTCACGCAATGTTAGAGGGACTTTGCAAGGCCGCCAATAGTCCTACGTATTTAATATTAATTTTAATATACGGATACAGAACGTACGCAAGGAAATTAAAATACCCTTTAACAGAATTTAGGCAAAATTTTCAATAGAATTTAAATTGGAAAAATGTTAAATTTTTAAAATCTAATCTAATCTAGCAATAACATTCGTTCACAGAGTAAGAATTTGTTAAAAAGCAGCCATCCTGCTGCTTTCAAACCAGGCATGGAAACTGTATGAGTTTTATTTCTTATTGAAAGCTTATTTTATATACAATTGTTTTTTAATGGGCATAATTTATTGAAATTTATTTATTCACCGAAATAAGAAAATATTATACATGTTGTCTTCGGGACTGTTTTAATTTATTTACGCGCTGAATGCTATGCGGTATATTGATTTGCTTTATTAACTAAAAAAAAAAAACTCTAAAATTTTGCATGCTTCTTATAATTTGTTAAGAAATTAACAAATTGGTTTCACTTTTCCAACTCAGTTACAGCATGTAAAATTATCAACAAAATTATATGCAAATTATTATTGACGGCTGTATAACATCTAAAAAAGAAAAAGCGTGGGTTTGTAAATTGAGAAATGTAAACTGTTTATGAATATCATTAAGAAATTACAATTTGAAAAATTTGAATATAATTACATTTCTGATAATGATGGAATTGCTTGTGCATTAAATTTTTGTAGCTCGTTTTTAATTTTCTACACTAATAAATCTGTGGTTTAAGTGTAAATTAAATCCATGGGTTATCACTTGCCCTGTTTTTTAAATTTAAAAAGTTAATTTTGTTGAAATTTTAATTATATTGTACTGAAGGAAGAATCGCCACTAAGAAGTGCTTTTAAAATTTAAAAAATATCGTTAAATTCACAAACATTTGAGACAAATTATTTAAAAAAAAATAATTGTTTTGGATCAATACTCAGAAAATGCCCATTAAGTATACAAGGCATTACGGTAGGACCATTTAGAAAAGAATAGTGTACTAAAGAGAGATTTGTTGACGATAGTTGATTAAGAGGTGGTCAGCTGAAATTTTGCACAACTCTGCAGTTGCACGTTTCTTGAAAATTTGTAAAGCAAAGTTACTGCTTCGCTGGTGGTATGCTGACGTATTTATTTTTAAGCTAGAGAAGACCCTTTTTATTTATCTTTTTATCGCTCAAATACCGACGAAGAAGGGTGCTGTTAGGGCAGACATAATTAAAAAATTTTTTTTTTGGTCCATTCGGCGAGTTCAACAGTGGATATACTGGTTGCAGAGTCAACACGATAACTAGTCAGCCAACAGCAGCGCAATTCTAGTTTACCAAAAAGAACAGTGCGAATAATCGAGATTTAAAATTAACGCAAGTTTAATTGAAAGCAAAGCGCATGCTAGATGTATTGGGTTACTAAGGCAAACAACAAAATCACAAATCCATGAGGGTGGCGATGGCTGAAGTAGTCTGCACGTTGACTACAAAATCAAAACAGACCCCAGTTTCAGACTAAAATTATAAAAAATAAACATCTCGCATTTTTCTGATTTAGTGCATTAGTGTGTCTTTGTGTGTCAGTTGTTGTCGGAAGGTTTCAGTGGCGAAGGCATAGACACTGGTCACTGAACACTATTGACTTCAGCTGATAACAATACACAATCACATCAGAACCTGCTGGTCCCAGATAAGAAAAACAAGAACAATCCATTCACATTGCGAGTTCAAGAGTGTAGAAAAGCCAAACTTGAAATTATAGAACGTCAGCGGACAAGCTCACATTGCTATATACTATATAGATCAAGACATATAAACTAAAATAAATCATTATTTTGTTTTTATTTTATTTTTAATTATATTAATAATTGACCTTTTTTATTTAATTTTTTGATATATATTTATTAAGCCTGAGGTCTTTTTTTATTTTATTTTGTTTTTTATTATTCGATATTTCGTTAACAGCTTGTTAACATCATCAGGAAAAATATTTTATATTATATATATTTTTATATTATTATTATTTTATTATTTTATTATTATTATTTATTATTTATTTTATTATTTATTTTATTATTATTTATTTTATTATTATTTATTATATTATTATATATATTTTTATTTATATTTTAAATTATAAATATTTTATATTTTGCATAAAACACATCACATTAAAATAGTTAAAATTATAGGCAAAAAGTTCAAATTAAAGCGCATCGGCGATCATGATTCCAGTCAAATAATATCAAAATACGGAGGAGACCAAATTACATGGATTTTAACCATGCTCCTTAAAAGACATTCTTTGTCGCATCGACAACGATTATAATAATAAAAGGGGGTTTAAAAATGTCTAAAGTATGAAGAACTTTTAAAACTTACTTTTTTATTATTTGCTTTGTGTTTCAGTGAAGTAAAATAAAAAAAATAGTTTTTTCATATGTTATATTATAGTATATAAAAATGATATGTTTGAAAGTATGTATGTATGTATGTACTCGTATGTATGTGTGTGTTTGTGCCTTATGGACAGCTACGCAGCTGAACCGCTTTTCTTGAAGTTTTTAGGGTATCTCGCTGTATATAGTTCCTAGGCTATATAAATTTCAAAAATTCTAAAAGGGCCCTGCCACTCCCATACAAAGTAAATATTTATTTTTGTAAAGGGTGTCTGGTAGCAGATTTATATTTTAAAACTTAAATAAAAAACGTAATATTTGACAAAATGTTTTATTAAGAGCATCATTGAACGATAGAATGGAAATGCGAATTTTATTTTTTTAAGAGTATGTCATTCAGATCCTTCAGATTTTTTTTTTAAAACTTTATGAATAATCGCTCTTGGAAGTCCCAGTGAGACTGCTGTTTTTCGTATTGAGAGTCGCATGGTTTCACGTAAACATTCAGTTCAATGTTTTCGGTTCGACTGGGCTTTGGCCGTGGGTCATTCATAGCCGAAGCAGTTGCGCGGAATCTCTGCACCCACAAACGAATTAAATTTACACTCGCTCCATCACTTATTCGCCGAATACCGAACTTTGAACAAAATTGTCGACGAGCAATTACGTGAGAATAATTACTCTTAAACATTTATTTATTACTTTAACAATCTATTTTTTTAAGCTTTAAGGTTTTTTCTCTTTTTATTTATTATTTTTATATTTATTTTCGATATTTCGTCATCTTCAGGAAGTTTTTATTTTAAAATTTTTTTCTCTTTTTTGAAGTTTATATATATAAAAATTTTTCTAACATGATATATGATATGAATAATAAAAAAGGTTAAAAAAAAGTATTAAGAAAAATTTATTTATTACTTTATGAAATAATCGTATTCAAAAATATAAATTTTCCAGCAGACACCCTGTATATCTTGAGAATCGTTAAGTCAAAGTTTTCGAAAATGGTCTAAAAGACTTTATAGTTAACACAAATCGGCGGTCAAAAAGTGGGCGGGATGGTGCAAGCGGGCATTGATATCTCCCATACAAAATAAATACTGATTTCAGTACATCTTTATAACGGTTAAAGTTAAAACTTCTGTATTTGGTCTGAGTAACTTAATGGTCAGTACAAATCATCAGTGAAAAAGTGGGCGAAATTGAATAAGTGAGCATGGCACCTCGCATACCAAAATAAATATTTATATCTGTATATCTTGAAGTCTTTTAAAGTAAAATTTTTTAAATTTGGTAGAAAAGACTTTGTAATTAAGAAAAATTACCAGTCAAAAAATGCGAGGTAATGTACAAGTGGGTGTGGTACCCCTGCCATACAAAATAAATATTGACTTCTGGATATCTTGAAAATTGTGCAAGCAAAATCTTCTAAATTTGGTACCAATGGATTTGTCATTAAAAAAACCAAACATATTGTTTATGTTAAACTTTTTTTTAATTTAAATATGTGTAGCGAATCATGTCGGGTTTCAATAAATTTAAGTTCCACACCAGTACTTCGCTTTGCTTATTGAGCAAAGCATAACTTGAAAAAAAGGTAAAAATTAAAATAATAATATAATTAATGACATACATTTATATCTTAAAATTAATATATCAAAAATACTGCCACAAAATGTCTTAAGTTGCAGTCTTGTATTTGCACAAGAGGTACAAAGTTCTATGGTGTGTTGCCCGCATGGAATTTTAGTACACAAAAGTAACCACATTCTTTGTCTATTCGACGAAGAATGACCTTTCAAACTTACAAAAAAAAAAAAAAGATATTTACTATTATAAACACACTGTCTAAAATTGAAAAAGTCACACAGAGTTCATACTACTTCGTCTGGAAAACAATTCCAATAATGGCTATATCAAATTAACGAGTTTCGAATTATTACGAGACGACTGTGCCGGCTAATTACCGGAACTGTTTGCAACTAGAACGAGTATTGAAAAAAAAGGCATCAAGTAAAAACCCTGCGACACACCTAAAGTACAAAACATCTGCCTGTAATGACCGAGTTAAATTTAGGAATTGTTGAAGTTGTGCGCATTCTACTGTTTTCGTTATTATTTTTTTATTATTATTTTTTTCCTTTGTTGGCATGTAACCCCTTTTTAAAACGTAAATTTATTTGCCCTGTTTTCAACAAAAGCAACTGATGCTTTGTTATATTTTGCACAATAACGATGTATACCCTTATGTTAATTACTGATAAAAAATATATTTCATACGCTCTTTCCTTTTTTTTTTTAATAAAAGTTCTTCTTTTAAACTTATTACTTGTTATCACTTTTCATTCACAGTCTGTACGCAAATGGTGGCGCATGTTGTTTTCAATTGTTCCTGTTAATATGGTCTTTGTAGTGCCAGCAATCATTCACAGTTTTTTCATCGTCGTCATCATTAGGATCAACACCAACCAGTGCATAACAGATGGAAAAGGTATCAGCAAGAAGGCTTTTCTACACAAACTTAATTTATTGCTTATTCATGGATCACCGGCCAGGTTTATTTGCAGGTAATTTTCTTTATTTATTTTACAACATTTTATTATTGATGTTGTTGCCCGTTTTGCAATTGTTTATTTGAAATAATGTTGACATGCTTGTAATTCTATTTTATACTTGTTGTACCTGGTAATGCTTCAACAAATTCTGTTTTCACATCCTTTTGTTTTGCCGGAAACAGCAAACAGGCAGAGAATTAAAATTATGGATACAATTTGTCCACTCTATTGAATGTGTTCTTTGAATGAAACACTTCATTAAAGTATTACTTTTTTTTTCATTTGTTTAATATAAATGGGAAAATATTACATAAATACAACTATGTTTAATAACAAGGGTGGCAAAAATATCTATGAAAAGAGAACGAGAACACAATGCAGTGTGTATATTATTATATTGAATCAGGAAATCAAGATTTCCATAATTGAATTATATTTGTATATTTTGCAATAAAAGAGTTAGATGTGGTGTACAAAAGTGGAATATCTGATCGTTTTTTCTTTGGGCCAGTGTTCTGGAGATGTCTCTAATGTATGCAATACATTTGACCGGAACGGCTTAGAAAAGGATAGTGTACACAGGTGTTGAAGTGACAAAAGTAAAAATGCTTAAAGTTTGCACATCTAATCAGTTAATTTGTAAATAAAGGTGTGCTGTGTATCTGGTATTGCACGCTTGAGAGGTGTTATGTGCCTACCTGCGTTTCAACTCAGCGCTTAACCTAGTTAAGGGCCTGAATATATAGAAAGTTAGTTTGCTGCTTTTGAGTTGTTCCCAAGGACTTAAACTCTACTACTATTGAACTCAAAAAGGGTGCACTAACGCGCAACTACTTGAGGGTCGCTGGAAGGGCAGATTTGAGTTCATTGTAGGTGGCATGTCTTTTTGGGAACAACACTTTCCTGGCATAATTTTGCCTTGATAAAGGGTGGTTAAATTTCAAGGGCCGATGTTGATTTTGAATAAAACACAAACTATTTAGGAAATTATTGTAATTTTATTTTATTATGATATATTGGTATTACTCAATTATGTATGGAACAAAATATCGGCCAAATGGGCGCCGCGACCACGGCGGCACACCTCCATCCGATGGTCCAAATTTTCGATGACGCTGAGGCATAATTGAGTTTCTATGCCATTAATGTGCCGAATTATCTCATCCTTTAGGTCTTGCATTGTTGCTGGCTTATCGACGTACACCTTTTCTTTCAAATAACCCCAAAGAAAAAAGTCCAACGGTGTCAAATCACATGATCTTGGCGGCCAATTGACATCGCCATTACGTGAGATAACACGGCCATTGAATTTGTTGCGCAAAAGAGCCATTGTTTCGTTAGCTGTGTGGCAAGTGGCACCGTCCTGCTGAAACCACATATCGTCCACATCCATATCTTCCAATTCGGGCCATAAAAAGTTCGTTATCATCTCAAAATAGCGAACACCATTCACAGTAACTGCCTGACCGGCCTCATTTTGGAAAAAATACGGCCCGATGATGCCGCCAGCCCATAAACCGCACCAAACAGTCACTCTTTGTGGGTGCATTGGTTTTTCGACAATCACTCTTGGATTCTCATTCGCCCAAATGCGGCAATTCTGTTTATTGACGAATCCACTGAGGTGAAAATGTGCCTCATCACTGAAGATGATTTTCTTCGAAAATTGATCATCCACTGTTGCCATTTCTTGCCACCATTCTGCCCATTCACGACGTGAAATTACAAATTGAGTAAGTCTGAAATAGAGAAATGTCAAATAAAATTCGGAAAAAAGCTTGGCGTTTAGGTGTGGTTCACATTCAACATCGGCCCTTACAATTTAACCACCCGATATAACTTGATTCTGACTTATGTGCTGTTGCCTTTAAAGAGAATAAATGACTGCTCATAAACTTCATTATTGTTTAAATAGTTTCGCAGACGCAGAAATTATTTGCTACCTCCCTCGTGGTTCTAGTTTTGAACAAATACATACATATACCTTAAAACCATCTTCACTGCACTGCCTTTCTAATGAAAGCGGTTTAGTTCATATTGGTTGAATGGTGTTATTGCGTGTAATGGACATACATAGAAATATTTTTTGTTCGTCGTCGCTATACACATATAGATTAGCCAGGTCTAAACCATTGGTGTCCAAAAATTAAATGAGGGGGTATTGGTGAGAGAATTTGCCCAGCAAACATAATGTCAAACGTTTCAAATAAGAAAGAAAATGCCAGCTATATACAACTTATTAAATGAATGTAATTGAAATTTTAAGAAAAAGATAAATAGCATTTATCAATTTCAATAAATAAATTTAGAACACTTATTTGGGGGGAAAAAAAACAAAAATAAATTCATATAAAACAGTTTTTTTGGGCTTAAATATTAGACTAAAAAGTTTAACCATCTGGCATTCCTCATTATAATTTTTAAAATCGCTTTGAAAATTTTAATTAAACATTCCATATTAATACTTGCATGGCAATTGCGAATTAATAAAATATTTTTTAAATTCAACGAGGTCATTTTATTTCGCTGCTTGGAACAAACGTTTTTCATGTCTGAAAATATTTGTTCGCATAAGTAGTGGAAAAAAATTATAAATATTTTAAATACATTTTTTTGAGCTGGGGACATATCGCAACATCAAAATTTTTCCAAAACTCTAGAGTTCTAATTTTATCGAAATCTTATACCTCAGATCTAAGTATTATTAGCTCTGATTGAAACGTGTTCATTACCCGCTTTTAATGTTTTGTAACATAAAAGGCATTGAATGTTTTGAAAAGCATCGTTTACCATAAAATACTTTTCACATTTCATTTCCTGAACTTTTATTATATTTGAATTTTATTCGTATTCAATTCTAATCGAATCGTGTGTGTTTACTGTGTTTCGTCCAACAAGAAACAACAACAATGCTTAATAAATTTCTGAAAAAAAATGACAACAACCATCCGCATGTCTATTCATCGCTTGCTCAACGACGACTGAATGAAAAATTTAAAAGATAATAACTACTGTCTGTGTAAATTTTTCAACAATTGTTGTATGGGACGTACATCACTGATCTAAACCCCTCGGCAAGGGGGTTCATAGCTCAGAGTTAGAAACTCTGAATCGAATTCAAAATTATGGTAGATATCAGTTTAGCCGAAAGTATGGTTTCATACTTATTTATTATTATTATTATTATTGGTCCAAAAGCACCGCGACCAAGAAGATTTTTTCTGCAAAACCCCTCACATTAGACCCCCATCTTAAGGCTTCTAAGGAATCCAAGCATTATTCGGGTTCTGGTGATCCACAACTTAAGTGTTTATTATACGGCTTAGCTGGTCTATAAAGGTCTACTGACGATTTTTGTATTAGCAGCAAATGAAATGTACATATGATCCAGCTAAACCATATAACAAACATATATAAACATTTTTATTATTTTTTCTAAAATTTTTCTTAATTTTTCATTTCTCAAACTCTAGTTAATAATAATTAAAATCGATCCGTAAATGGAGGAGAGAGTAAGCAAGTTATGACACCAAACTACAATTTGAAAAACATTTTTGTCTCTACATATGAATGCCAAAATACTTTAGAGTAGAACGTTCACATCTGCAAAAGAATAATTTTTTTTTCTTACTTTTGTATTCATAAATTTTGCACAAAATATCTGGCCTTTGATCAGAAAAACTGGTCTGCTCCACAAGGGTAGTACTTGGCGGATATAAAATGGACTATATGAGTGTCGAGGAGGGTTCAGAATACGAAATTGTGAAAGATTTCTTTGATATCTTTTGACGCGAAGCAGTTATTTAATAGAGTCTATTAAGTAGCAGATTTTCAGTCAATTAGAACTTTTTTTAAAAAAATGTTTTTTTTTAATTTTTTATTTTTCTACAATCAGTAGATTGTGAGCTACAAAATTAATTGAAATTTATTTTGCTTTAATATCTTTTAAAATAAAAAAGTTGCAGTCATTTAAATATTAAAATGGATTTTCTCAACGAATAGTCCACAGTGCGACCGCATTCTTAACACTGAGAAAATTTTGTGCCGTTTACTAACGTCCTTATGAAATGGTAGACAAGTTGGCAAAATGAGGACCAATCTGGGCCTTAATTGGCCCCGAGCTCTTCTGTGGACTTACGAAAAGCCACAGAAATTAAATTCTTAAAAACTAAGAGGAAATTGAATTCGCTGGTCTCTGGCATAATAGTGCCGGCTGAGGCACCACCTGAACAAATTGACCAATGTCTGTCGCTTTTGCGACAGTGACACAGAAAGCTCTGAACAGGCTCTTTGCTAATTTCATGCACTCGGCTGACGGAAGTTTTTCTATCTGGGTGACAAAATATTTACAAAAATAAAAAAGTTTTTAACTAAAATAAAAAGGACTTCTCTATCTTAGCCAAATTTTAAGCAATATGAGGTAACTTTTACTTTCGCTACTCAATAGACTATACTCTACTATAGACTATATTCTATAATAGACTGTATTCTACTCAGGCTGTCTCAAAAAAATCGCCAACACTTATTGGTTGTGCAGTAAAAATTAAAACTAAAAACTATTTCGTTAGTAAGAGGGCGAAGAATATTGTCATTCAATTACTGAATAACAATTAACTTATTGGCGGTGATTTTTAACTTAAGTTAAAAAAATGTTAACATAAAATCACAAAAAAAAAGAAATAAAAAAAGAGGAGTTACGTTCCGAAAAGTAAAAAGAAAATTAGCGGTTCAGCAAAACAAAATTCTCTAAAATACCAGTTTATCGCAGAACGTGTTACTGAAAACTAATATCGTCGGTATCGTACGTTTCAATTTCAGTCAGCAAAAATTCCGCCATCATGCTTTTTTTAATCTGAGCTTTCTTAAGCGAAAATGAAAGCCAAGTGTCATGTGTTAGAATTTTAAGTTGTACCGAATGCCGCAAATGACTTTCAAACCTTTATAAACTAATATTTAGATAATAGAGTATAAATATAAAATTCAGTTTGAATTTTCTTCATAGTAAACAGCAACTGAAACGAGAGAGAAATTTTCAAGGAAATTTGAAACTTTAAAATCAATATATAAAGCTTTTGTAAAATCTTAATAAAATGTAAAGCTGCTATAATTTTCCTTTCGGGATCTAAAAATAACCACATCCTTTAGATACAATATACACTACCGTTGTCACTGATTACTTTTCATTATGGTAAAATAAATCAACTTTTGTGAGGCACTTATTAATTGAACTAGACTTGTGCCCACAAACACTTTAAAAATGTTTATTAAATTTATTTATTTATTCCATTTATTTTAATTGTTCACTTAAATCTTGAATATTTAATTAACTATACTGCAGCATAGATTAAAAATTCAGCTTGGAGTGTATTATTCTCAAAAGATTCTGTAATAAATTTATTCAAGCATCCACACGCCTGTCCGTGCCTCGGAGTCTTATGGCTGTTATATGGTACATATTAATTTAAATTAATTTTAATTTTATTTTTGTATTCATTAAAATGTTAATTTACCAGCGTATTGTTGTCATTATGTCAACGCACAGCATTTCATTCAATTTCAGATTGCGTTTATTAAGCGAATGGTAAAGTGGCAGCTACTCAATGGCAAATGACATTAACGGCAAATGAGCACACGCACGCACACCCCCACTTACATATATTGAGACTAACACAACTGCATTTGAATAAACACTTTGCACGTTGAATTAAAATAATATTATTGACCATTTAAGCTGTTGTCGTTGTTGTACCTTTTGATTTTGTATATCGCCATTTTTTTGTTTTTTTTTTTAATTTTTAAGTATTTCTGCTTAAGTGGCCAAATAAGTGTCACGTAGACGGAGCATTACAATCACACTAAGTCAAACCAGCCATGCTGAAATGATTTATATGATGACATACAAATGACGTATCGCTTGTTTTTCTTAAATTTTCTCCATCTCTTAAGCTGAAACAATATAAAATGGAAGAAAAAAAGTTTTGAATTTTCTTTTTCTCTCATCCTTATCGCCAGGCTTGAGTTCTAAAGAGGTTAACAACAGACTATTTGATTTGAAAGAGAGTGAGAGAGAAGAAGGAATGGAAGTCTGCTGTAAATATATATTTGAAAACCTTGTTAAATTAATATATTTTTCAATTGAATTGCTTTGAGTTTATTGACTGAGACTTCTCATTTTCTTTGATAAATTATTTCGTTCGTGACTGCTTTTAATTTGAAATATTTAATGCGTTTTTTATCCACATTTTTCTTGTGTTAAGGCTTTAATTATGTTTGAATTTTACACTTAATTGAATTAAATGATTAAGACTGAGAGATTAATGAATAACAATTTAGTAGGTAATACAAATTTAAAAATCCTCATCATCATACTTAAAAAAAAGCAATTCCCTTTGTTTTTATATTTCAATGTTTTAATCAATTGAAATGGTTTTCATGCCTTTAAATACACCATTTTTCATTGAAATTGACAACTTTGCGGATAATAATGGGAATATTTCAAATGAAATTTAGAATTTCAAGTTGAAAGTGACAAAGTTCCAAATGAAATTGAAAATTTCATGTTGATATCGAGAATATTTTTTTTTTTTTTTTTATCTTGGACCAGTGCTCAGGGGCTATCCCCTACATATGCAATGCATTGCACTGGAACTAGAGAGAAGGATAGGGAAGAAACAGACAGGTGGTGAAAGTGGTAGAAAGATAGAGCTTAATTCTTGCACAACTCTGCAGTTGCGTGTAAATTATAAAGCAAAGTTGCGGCGTCTCTGATGTTTTTTGACGCATTATTTTTAAGCTAATTGAGCCATTTTATTTATTATTTTACTTCGCCGACGTTTATTGCTCAAATACCGACGAAGGAGAGTGCTGTAGCACAGAAAACTCAGAAAAAACTTTTTTCTGATTTGACCCGGCTGGGATTTGAACCTGGGTCTTTCTGGTTGCAGTGCCAACACGCTGACTACTCGCCATCAGCACCCCCGAAATGAAATGAAGTTGAGAAAATTCTAAATGAAATTGAGAATTTCGTATTGAAATTGGGAAAATTCCAAATGAAACGTCATATAGGTTCTTTTAATTTTTTTTATCAATGCGATAGCGGAGCTGCCTCTGATGTCGAGCCTTGTTTTAAGTATCTATTTTTGGTAATTAACTTCGCTGTTGCTACAGAATGCTTTTCTGATAATTCAAACCATCTGAAGTTTGGCTTCTGAAAATAATTGGAAAATACATTTTCCAGTTTATTAGATTTCTTTGCCCCCGAATTCAGTTACTTTAAAGATTTCTAAACATTTTCCTCGGCAATTACTCCTTGAAAATTTATTGGCTTTGGTCGATGACCTGGGGCTTATTCATATGGTCATAACGTTCTTGAAAAAACCTTAAATAAAAAAAATCAAAAGGTGCAGTTCATGTATATTTATATATTTGAGTGTCTAATTCATATCTTATTGCAAATGTTCTGCAGTTTTTTCACTGACTAGGCAATTTAATTAAAAATTCAAACAAGAAAAGAAAACACGGTAACACAGCCAAAAATATAAAAAAATTTCAAAATGGCTTGGTTCGGTGGTTAATCCAGTGAAATATATTTTTGGATTCATATTAAAATTCCAATTTTCCCCATTAGCTTCTCTTGATCAAATGGCGATATTAAAAAATTAATAAAAGGTGTGACTTCTATTGACCATTAAATTTTCTTTATACAAACATAAAATTTACTTCCGCTCTAATTGCATTATCATGATGAAAATTTTTTAAAAATTAAAATTATTTTATAACAATAAAAATAAATAAGCAGCATCATTAAATAAAGTCAAAACAAATTTCTTTAATTTTAATGATTTTATTGTACTCAATTTAATTAATTTTATAGGCATTCAAGAAGACATCCTTCATAGGGTTATTTAGTAGGAGAGTGTACTAAGTGCTGAATATTTAATGAATTTTTGTTTCGAGTTTTGAAATTTTTCTTAAATTTTTAATTTTTCCTTTCAGACAAAAAGTTAACGGATGAAATTATTTTTGTCAGGAGAAACCACACGAGTTAGCGGGCAAATAAAACAGCACACTTTTTAAACATAAATAAACGAATAAAGCAATATCAACATTCATAATGCTTATTTCGATTTGAGCAGACGGAGAAAGAGAAAATGCTGAAATTATAAGTGGAAAATTTTTTTTATTTTTATACAAAAGTGTTTCATTTCCTGAGTTTTGCTTTTGGTCAATAGATTTTGCTTTGATAAAAAAACTTTAGAAAAACTAATGAATATTTGTGTTACAGATTTGCAGCTAACAAATGGTTGTGCGGCGTATAACTTAGATAGAAACCCAACGAAATAAAAATGATCTCTATTCAAAGGAAAATGACTGGAAAAAGATTTAATATTTTTAATTCCTGTTATGGAAATAAAATAATTTGTATAAATGAAAAACTCTGCTTTGAGTATTTTGCTGTAGCTGTGTATTTAAGATGCAAATTCCTTACTTATTAACTTCTAAAAAGGGTATTAATGAGAATTTTACAATGCCTAAAAGAAATCAAATAGATTATTCTTTGTGGTAATAAGTATAGAATATTTTATTTTCACGAGAGATGTAACCATACTGGAAAGGATTTAATTTCATTTTTTTTTAACCCTCTAGTGCGCAAAGAAATCAAATTAAATAAAATACTACTTAAACGAAAGGAAATGGTTAAAAAACAAGCTTTTGTTCTAGCAGTTCGTATAATTTTCGTTTATAAGGGCGCAGGAGGCGAAAAATTCTTTGATACAAATTTGCGTCATTGCGCATTTAGCTGTAAATTAAAAATCTAAAATTTTTAGACTTCAACAGTGATTTAAATGGACAATGTTTTTGTTTCTTTTTAAAAACCAACGTATTATTTATTTATTGTTTATGAAATTTTACATTTAAAAAAAAAAGATAACTTTTTTATTTTTTTAATTTTTTATGAAATTTTACAAAGCAGACATTTTAAAATTTCACAATAGTTCAATGCTGCTATAACGGTACTTCAAAAGCAGAGAAAACGACGCCTATTAAATAGAGACAACATATAACGAACATTTACACAAAACTGTTTTCAAATTTTGAAACTACGCGGAGATTTTTGGTATGATTCAAATTTGCATCACGGCGCACTAGAGGGTTAAAAAATTTTAAAATTAATCGCCTCTGTCCGTCTATTTTCCCTCGAAATATTATCCATTTTCCGAAAATTTAAATAATGAATCATTTTTCCATGGGTATTTTGATAAATATAAAGAAAAATCAGTTATTATACAAATAAAATGCAAATCTCTACAAATCATTTGAATGTGGTTTTGCCAAAGTATGCATACCCAGTTAAAAAATCATTCCTTAAGATCTACTTTTGATTTACTTTCGAAATATTAAAAAAACTATATTTTCGACTTCACAGGAAGTTATTGAGGACAACATCCAGAAAATTAATACGAAAGTGATTTTATTCTACAAAATTCATTTATGTTTGCTTATCTATTTATGTTTATATTTATTTCTATATATGTATATAATATTGGACTTTATTATTTATTTTTTATTTTTTGATATATATTTATTAAGCCTGAGGTCTTTTTTTATCTTATTTTGGTTTTTATTATTCGATATTTCGTTAACAGCTTGTTAACATCATCAGGAATAATAGGAAATTATAATTCAAAAAAAAAAAAAACAAAATAAAAAAATAAAATAAAAAAAAAAAAAAAAAAAAATAAAATAAAAAAATTAAAACTTTTTATAATAATAAAAAAAAAAAAAAAAAAAGAATTATAATTTCCTATTATTCCTGATGATGTTAACAAGCTGTTAACGAAATATCGAATAATAAAAAACAAAATAAGATAAAAAAAAGACCTCAGGCTTAATAAATATATATCAAAAAATATAATAAAAAAGGTCAATTAATAATATAATTAAAATTTATTTTTTATTTAATTGTAAAACACAAGAGGTAATGAAAAATACAATTCTATTGCATTTCTATAAAATAAAACAAATTAAATTGGAATTATTGTTGTATTGGAAGTTAACTTAACCTGCTTATTAATAATAACATTAAAGTAAAGTTATAAACAAGTTCTCATAGCTCCATAGAACTAACAAAAAAATTAGTTCAATTGCTCTGATTAAAAAAGTAGATTTACTTAACATCACGAGCATTACTTCGAATTCAATGAATCGGCATAAAAAAAGAGAACTTCCGCCAACGACAACCGTATGTAAAAAGAAATAGAACTAATCCGATTTAGCACTACTTTCCAACTACAGGGTCAAGATCTTATTGGCTTCCTTGGAAGTAGTTTTTCGCTGGCTAAATATGGCTGTACTGTGTTGAAGTTGTCCTACATCGTAACTTAGTACTGCTAGTATATTATAATCCCATGTCTAAAAATTTTATATAAATTTGTGGAGAATACTATTTTTATTTGGTTTGTTTTTTAAATTCTTTAATTTTCCAACTTTTACTAATTCTTGCACTCTTTTCTTGCTCAAATGCACTACTTTTTTCTCTTGGACCAGTGCTAAGGGAAAATTCCCTAACAATATACACAGCCAACACGCTAACTACTCAGCCATGAGTAGTAAATTAACTGCCCCTTGAATAGTTTAAAATACAAATTAACACTTAAGTGACTGACATGAAACTGTTTTGATCAATCTGAATGTTCAATGCGGTGTGATCTTAATAACACAATCAAAAAAAAATTACTGTTAGAAGCAACAAATTGATGTGTGACTATGACATTTTAAACACTTAAATATATTTAAATCAACAATTTTCATTCCTATATTAAACTTAAACTGGTTCGATTTATAATTTATTTTCTTATTTTCCAAATCTTCTCCCCTTTTCTATATTATCTGACAAGATGTAACCGAATAAAGATTAGATATGAACATCCCCTGAAGTGGAATGAAAATCTGCCGGGAACAAAAATTTCACTTCTTATTCCCGATAGTGGTCAATATATTTTGTTAGCTAATAGAAAATGTAATTTAAATTCTCTACTCTCTTTTTTTTGTAAACTTTTGAATGCCTAGAACACTGGTGTCCAAAAATTAAATGAGGGGGTATTGGTGAGAGAATTTGCCCAGCAAACATAATGTCAAACTTTTCAAATAAGAAAGAAAATGCCAGCTATATACAACTTATTAAATGAATGTAATTTAAATTTTAAGAAAAAGATAAATAGCAGTTATCAATTTCAATAAATAAATTTAGAACACTTATTTGGGGGAAAAAAAAACAAAAATAAATTCATATAAAACAGTTTTTTTGGGCTTAAATATTATACTAAAAAGTTTAACCATCTGTCATTCCTCATTATAATTTTTAAAATCGCTTTGAAAATTTTAATTAAACATTCCATATTAATACTTGCATGGCAATTGCGAATTAGTAAAATATTTTTTAAATTCAACGAGGTCATTTTATTTCTCTGCTTGGAACAAACGTTTTTCATGTCTGAAAATATTTGTTCGCATAAGTAAGTAATGGAAAAAAATGATAAATATTTTAAATACATTTATTTGAGCTGGGGACATATTGCAACATCTAATTTTTCCAAAACTCTAGAGTTCTAATTTTATCGAAATCTTATACCTCAGATCTAAGCATTATTAGCTCTGATTGAAACGTTTTCATTACCCGCTTTTAATGTTTTGTAACATAAAAGGCATTGAATTTTTTGAAAAGCATCGTTTACCATAAAATACTTTTCACATTTCATTTCGTGAACTTTTATTATATTTGAATTTTTTTCGTATTCAATTCTAATTGAATCGTGTGTGTTTACTGTGTTTCGTCCAACAAGAAGCAACAACAATGCTTAATAAATTTCTGAAAAAAATGACAACAACCATCCGCATGTGTATTCATCGCTTGCTCTACGACGACTGAATGAAAATTTTAAAAGACTGTCTTACTTTTTTACTGTCTGTGTAAATTTTTCAACAATTGTTGTATGGGACGTACATCACTGGCCTAGAACACTTTTTTTGTGGTTTCAAATCACTTTCACGAAATGCGATGTTCAGAACATACCGAATGAGTTACAAAAACCCTCAATATAAAAATATTAATTATACGATTAGTGTCCATATATGAAGCTATTAAATACCCAGCAATAAAAAGTGAATGCGTTCGCTATGAATTGGTGTTTTCATGACTTCTTAAGCAATTCTTTATTTGAACTCATGTTTAATGCCATCTTAAATGTTAAGAAAGTTAACACTTTTGATCTCATGGAAAACGTATTCAACTCTGCCGATTAATTCATATGAACAACTGTGCAGTTGTAATTATAATTTGACTGAAGTTTAATATGTTCTCCGGAACTTATTAACACATTCATTGGTTTTAAGAAGTAAATTCAACGACGAGTTGTGTGAAGTCATTATGAAATATTAATGTGTAAATATTAATAGTGAATTTAAAATTTATTTGATTGAAAATTCATCTGATAATGATATTGTACATTTTCTGTAGCTCTTTCAAATCTTGTTACTTGTATAAGTTCTTTTTTAAGGCATTTAATAAGTTACTAAAAATATATTTTTAACCGGACTTACGATTTTAAAATTCACAATGTTCGCTATTTGTAATACTTATTTTAAAGTCTACAGATCAATGATAAAAATACATTTGGATATTTAATTTTTACTTTTAATCGAATTTGTATGACTTTTTTTTACACAATTATTTATTTATGTTAAGAAAAATATCTGTACATGTAACCATACATACAGATAATTTAGTTATTTATATTTTATTACAAAGCATTACTTTGGGTTTTTATAATGTCTATAAATTTGTTTATTTTTGGGATTCTTGTAACCATAAAACTGAACAATAAAACAAAAAATATTACAGTGGACAGTCGTAACGTAGAAAAGTTCAAATAATGAAAATGGAAAATTATTTTGTGTTTTACCATCGGTAGTCACCAAGATTGGTCAGTACATTTATACTGACTCACCAATAGCTTATACATTGACTTATGTGAATATGTTTTATTATGCGATACTAGCAGGTTTGTACAGTGGAAACAACTATGTTGCTTAAAATCACGCGTGAATGAAAAAATCTGTCGAGGGTATGAGATATATTGCCTACAGTATGTTGAAGCATTTTATTACAACTTCTTAATCAGTTTCACATCCAAGGCAAAAGGCTTGAAGAGAATATATTCAATAACAGAAATTCATAGTTTTTGAAATGACGATTTAATAGCGTTTTTATATTTTAAAGTTTTAGAAAGTTAATTATCAGTTGAAAAAAAATGTATTTGAAATCTTATTAAACCAACATTTGCATCATGTTAACGTATTCCAAGTTCCTGAATTATAGACCATATTAGCACCGACTAATTGTAGAGCACACACTCTCATCAACTCAATTTTTAATCAGATTGACTACCACTGTGTGGTCATAAAAACAAAATATAATGATGTACATTCGAAATGGCCTGCATTTCATACTTCTGTTATCCAATTTTCTTTCGTACAGCCTTGTGTCGTAGTTTTTTATGGAGCTATTTTTGCCCCAGTATTACACATACAACAGCAAACTTATACGGTTAGTTATTTTAAAAAGCATGTTGATATCGGTTTTTGTTTTTATATTCAATTTTATAAATTTTGCTGTTATTTTAGTATTTCAACAAAAGGTTTATACACATCCATACATAGTTTTTACTGCATTACAATACAGCAGAGTAGAGAGATGTTTTTTTATTATTGAATTGCATGCACCAATATAGCATGTATTGCCAAAAAAAAGACACAAGAACGGCTTTTATGGTTTGAGGATATAAAAAAATTCTTAAATTTAGTTTGTGGCAAAAATTTAAGAATATTTTTTTTTCCAAACCTGCTGAGCAAAGTCAAACATCGATGAAATAGAAAAAAGCAGCAATTTTCATTTGCATGTGATTTAGAGGTTTTTTCTCTAACTCAAGTAGTACTTGTTTGTACAAACTTTATATGAAAAGTACCCACAATATTGAGTGGGTTACAGACAAATTTTTTGCAAGACAAGCACTACTTGTGTTACAGAAACCACACCTTCGACTACAAAAATATTGAAAAAAAAATTCTATTTGGAACGGCTAAAAAATTCAATTTATCTTTTTTTTTTTTTTGGAAGAAACTACAGAAATAAAAACAACAAAAAAATGTGCCAATAATCGTTTTAAAGATTCACTACTGATATCATAAGCGAACTTAACTAAGTATTTTTGTGCTCTAGCAGTTCGCTTCCGTCTCGGCTATAATTGCCGTGGTAAAATATTTCCTACTTAATTTTTTTTAGCCTGAGTTATTATCGAATGTTATGATGTAGTGTGTAATTTTAATTTTTTGAGCTGGGTATACAGAAATGATCTTTGGGTAAAAAGATTATGGTTCTATCTCTAACTGTTCAGATTCTATAGCTGCAAATGTCTTTATTGCCTCCAGCTATTTCTAACAATATTTTATTCCAATAATGAAATATTTCCTTTATGACAAGAAATTCACAAACAGAAAACATTACAAAACATGCCTCTTTATTTAAAAACTTGTAAAAAAAATAACTTTAGTAAACGAAAATACTATCAAAAATATGGCGCAAAACTTCAAATGTATTTTTGTCAGTTCACAATTTTTTGAATTACTACGGTATTGCACGAAAGGCTCGCAATGTAAAAGTTAATGTAAACGTAAATTAATGTAAAAATTTTATATAACAATAATAATAAGAATTCAGTAAAAAAACCGTGCATGCTATGAAGTTTGTGGGAGAGTAAATTGGCTACTCGCTACTTTAAAGATAAGATTATGTCTTGTTATACAGAAAATTAAAATTAAATAAGTTAGTGATTAAATAGTAATAAAAAAAATGCAATAATAATGAAGTGTTTTAATATAGACAGTGCAAAAATTTTTAGTGTGTTTTCTTCTACAAATAGCAGTATGAAATCTAATATTTCGTTTAAGAACATTATAAAACAAACATGATTTTTTTATTGTTTTCAGTGCAAAAATTCAAACAACTTATCACTGAGATAACCGGCGACATACGCTGATGATACAAATAGAAGATGCAAATAGAAACTGTCAACGTAGGAGGAGCAAAAAATTACATTTCAATAGCCAAAATTTAGATTTAAAAACAAACATTTTTTAACCCATACGAATTAGTTACAGAAATAAAACTTTCTTCCTAGTGATTTTATAAAATTATTGCGTTTACTAAATAAATAAGCATTACATTTTTCTGTTTAAAATTATTTATAAAATTATTTTTCAGTTTAAATCTGGGTCATAGAGCACCAACATAATTTTTTTAAAACAAAAAAAAAACACATTTTATTTGATTAACAACATACCAAATCCTTTCACTTCCTTATTAATTTCAGCTACCAGCCTTAATACTACATTTGACTCACACGTACATATCTCGCCAGCTTTTCTTGCTTCTGCGCTATTTTTTTCACCAGAATCAAGTTTTAAGTGGGTCAAATTTAATCTTCAACTGCTCATGTTGCCCTGTATAAAGAAATAATAAAATTAAGTTCCGCTTCTTAATTTGTTCTTGACTTTTTAAAGCAAAGAGAAGTATTTATTTATTTTATAAGAAATATTTTATATGATTTTTCAATAACGACTTTATAAACTGTTGTGAAACTTTTTAAGAAAGAAAATCATGTTTTTCAAATAAGAAAACTTTCATCACATGTTAGTGATTTTTAATAAATTGAAAAAAAAATTATATTTCTGTTGAGTGGGAAATTATTGCTTAAAGAAAATTTAAAGTTTAAATCTGGTGAGGAGTTTAAAGATTTCTTTTATTTATAGTTTTTTATGCAGGAAACGTTTACTAGGCCGCAGAAAGCTTAGTACATCAAATAGTATTTTTTCTGCAGAATTAGATTTAACTCTAGAGTTGCTTTGTCAGGCGATCTTACTAACAACAAAGTTAGCGGCGCTGTCAAGGCAGTGCTTTGTGAAATAATCACGCGAAAAGTTCTTGAGTCAGTGCTCGGTGCTTTTATTTCAATTTGTATTGATATTTTTTTCTATTTTCGATGGCTTCCATTGTAACAAAATTCTATACATGTTTTTCTACGCAAAAATTTCAACAAAAAAGGTATCAAAAAACTGCTAACAATTTGCAATAAAATTAGTTGAAGAGATACAGATTGTACAGGCAGATTGTCTTCCAATTTTTAAATTTTACAGAAATAAATATTACACTTATTTAAACACATTTTCGAAATGTTATTCTGCCATTAGCTACACATTTTGAGTTAAATGCCGAAATTTTATCTAGTATTGAAAATGGATGGCATTCTCCCTTTTACGAGTATTAATTTTGTGTTGAATTTTTGGAAAAGACTGTTGATATGTTTTGTTGTTATTATTCTTTTAATTAAATGTTTCTTTTCTTTTTATGAAAAGGATTTTATTATATTATACATTTATAATATTCTTTTCATAAAGAAACATTTATGGAAATATATTTATTAAACGTGAGGTCTTTTTTTATTTTATTTGGTTTTATTATTCGATATTTCGTTAACAGCTTGTTAACATCATCAGTACCTCAAGCTTAATAAATATATTTCAAAAAAATATAATGAAAAAGGTCAATTAATAATATAATTAAAAAAAAAAACATTTAATTAACTGCTGGCCCACGATGTGTAAAGAAGTTTTTCATTCGTACTAATACATTTCATATAAAAACAAATTCTAAAATATAGTTTTTATTATTGAGCTTCGAAGTATTATCAGTCGCATTTGTATATAAATTTTTATTAAAAAATTTTTATTTACCACAACATCAGAACACCTTATCTGTATTTAATTTAAACAATTAAAAATATATTTCTTTAATTAGAAAGCAAGAAGAAAAATTTTACATAAGATACTAAAGCGGTGCATCACATATAAAATGCCTGACTTTGTGTTTACTGGGTAGCTTTCTCACCAAGCCAATCTCATTTTCAGCTTTGGCTCCCTATGCTATAGAGTCTAGATGATATCAGCCAGGCGGGCTGACTATCAGGAATAGCGGGCAGCTTTTTCTGAAACGTTTACTTAAGAATACAATGATGGAAATACTATAGAAATGGATTGATAACACACTATTGACTAAATTTTAATTTAAATCTATTGAGTTAGATATCTTATACAATATTGGATGATAATTGAATGAAGTTGTTGCATTACCCTACCATTCTGTTCTTTCTATCTGTACTCAATATTAAAAGTTTAAATAAATATTTTTAAAGCATTTATATTTATTTTGACCAAAATATTTACAAAATAGTTCTAAAAATTTTAAACTGTACTGAAATGTAACATATAAACTGGCTTAAAGTGACAATAAACTTAAAATAATAAAAGAAATATATTTGCAATTAAAGAAAAACTCCAAAGTTTTTTCTAAAATCAAAATTCAATCAAAAAATAATCAAAAATAATATAAAAATATTAAAAAAAGAAACAATAAAAAAAAAAAAAATAAAAAAAAACAATAAAAAAAAAATAAAAAATAGTTATAAATTTAGGGTTACTTTTAATGTTTTAAGAATCTATGTTTTAAATCTATTGTAATATTCTTTTGGCCAGATGAGGGCTTTTATTATTACAAAAAATTCTGAAATAAATAAATAAAAATAAATAAACAAAATTCCAGGAAATTAATAATTAATGTGATATTTTAGACCTCCTAACCACTTCACTAGCATTTAAACGATTTGAGAAGCTTAAACAGCTGGACGAACAACAATTAGAAAAGAATACTTTGTAATAAAAATGAGCATTTCAACACTTTTCTTTTAAATTAAAAAAATTCTTTTGTTTCGGCGTTAAAAATAACTTTTATTTCCATAAAGTTTTTCTTTATTTGTTTATTTTTTTTTTTGTGTGAATGTTTAATTAATTTTTAAGCCAAGAAACAGAGAATCTCCTACTGCGATAAAAATGAAAGTAAATTGCAGGAGATTTTTCTTTCGTTAAAATAACATGAAAAAATAAAAGAATTTAACAGGAAACGAACTACATTTTTACACTTATCTGAACATATATTTTGTTGTTGTTTAATTTGCTGCATGGCTTTCTTTTCTCATTCTTTGTCTCCGTTTCTCTATTACTGGGGCGAAAACTCTGTTCGCAGAATTCAGTTTGTCACGCATATATATTCCAGCATGAATTAACTAGATTTCAGGTGCAGTGTGTCTGAAAAAAAGTAGGGAGAACGCAATATTCAGTCATAATGAATCTTAGAATGAGGTACTTAGAAGAAATAAAACTTGCCAATTTTGTAAACGTTACGATCGTTGTTCAGATTCTGTCAAATAAATTTTTTACTTTTCGATTGCTTTTTGAATTTTCTGTTGTTATTTTAAATAGGTTTGTGATCCTGGTTTTGTAAATATATAATATATATAAAATAATATATATATATATATATAATATAATAAATGTCAAAAACCATAAAAGCTGCACTGTAAATGTTTTATTTGTCATATTTAATTAGGGTATGTAGGGGGTATATGTATGTGTGTGTTACTAAATTAATACCGTGAATACTACAAAAGAAAAGAAAACTTTTTTGTATAAATCAGAGATCGATAAGCTCTAATTGGTAGAAAACATACGTAATCAACACTCTCAAAAGAAGCATTTGTAATAAAAAAAAAATGAAATGAAAACATATTCGCTGCTGCTTTTCAATCATTCGGTTATTGTTGGCTCTGTCTTTTTAATCATGTGTCAGAGTATTCCAGTCATTTCGGCTGCTTGCTCGTTTAACTCACTCACGATGGCTGAAGTAGTCTGCACGTAGACTACAAAACCAAAACACCTGAGTTCAACGCCAGTTTCATATTAAAATTATCCAAAAAAAAAAAAAAACTTCTCACATTTTTCTGATGTGCATTTGTGTGACTCTGTGAGTCAGTTGTTGTCGAAGGTTTCAGTGGCGAATGCGTAGTCACTGGTCACTGAACAATACCGGCATCAGCTGATAGCAATCCGCAATAACATCAGAACGCCCTCCTCCGTCGATATTGTGTAGCAGCGGCGAAGTAAAATAATAATAAAAATGGCTATAAAATCGAAGCTTCAACACTGATATAAACAAAGAACGTGCATAAAGTAGAGCTGTAAAACTATTAATTAAGCGTCACCTCCTGTCATTTCCCTAACTATCGCTTTCCTATAGTTTCGGCACAATGCATCGCATGTGTAGGGGTTATTTCCTGATTAATAGAAAATAAATAAAATCAATAAGAAATAAAAGTTTTTTTTTAACCAGCACTCAGGAGGTGACTGCTGCATTGCGCTGGAACTAGATGAAATTAATAGTTGGAAAAATTACAGGAGGTGAAGCTTTCCTATCGTACAACTCAGCTTTTGTACGTTTTTTGTTTATAGCAGTGCTGCAGCTCCTCTGATGTCAAGGACGGGTATTCAATTTTGATGCTCCGTTTTACTAGCCATTTTTAGTAATTATTATACTCCGCTAGTGCTACGCAATACAAATGAAGGAGGACGCTCTGATGTGCCTGCGGATTGGTATGAGCCGGTACTGGTCAGTGCCCAGTGACGATACCTTTGCCACTGAAACCTTCTAACAACAACTGAAGCAAAGAAACATTAATTCACATAAAAAAAATGCCAAACGTTTTTATGATTCAGTCTCAAAATAAGCTCGAAACCAAGACTTTTTGGATTTGTAGTCAACGTGCTAGTATTTCATTTTTTCATTTATTATAAGCTTAATAGAAAAATTTTCATGTTTTCTATGTTTTTTTTCTTTTTTTTAATATGTTTTCAAATGTTTTGCAAAAGCATTAAGTGAAATTTGGACAGGAACTAGATAGAGAGAAGGACCGTGTAGAAAATAAACAGGCGAGGAAAGTGGAAAGGAAGAAAGAGCTTAATTTTTCCATAACTTTGCAGTTGCGTGTTAATTATAAAGGAAAGTTTTGCAGTCTTTGATGTTAATTTTGACGCATTATTTTCATGGTAAGGAGAGCCATTTTATTTATTATTTTACTTTACTGACCGCGGTGGTAATGAAACCCGAGTCTTTTTGGTTGCAGAGCCAACACGCTAACTACTTTCCGCAGCACCCCCTTGTTATGTAAACTATGAAAAATATTCTGAAGTGATCAAACAAGTAGTAAAAAATTTAGCTCTATTTTCTAGCTTCTAACTAAATTTTTCAGTTCTTTGCAGCTGTAGTTAGTTATTTTAGGATCTGGTCACACTGTTCACAACATACCAAAGCCCATGCAAACGTAAGTGTGATTTTGATTTTATTCAACATGGAGTTTTGTTGCATGGTATGGTATGAATAAAACATTTTCGAACACTTAAATCACTTACATTTGCATAAATAAAGCGTTCACGATTTTGATGTTGTTTTTATTCAACACTGAATTTTGTTGCATGATTAAATGTGAACAAAAATTGTTTTTTATGTTGAAATCAAAAAAAAAAAAAAATGATTTTTGTCATTCTCTGCCACGTTCTACCTGTATTGGAAATTTATATATGCACAAAAGCAAAAAATTAAAGAAAATGTAATAATTAAAAAAAATATAATATATATATGTAGTAATCTAAAACAAACTCCAAGTGCAAATTAAGATAAGAGGCATGTTTAATAATGTTAAGTTTTGTTTAGTCTCTAACCCGGATGTCAAATAAACAATAGAAAGAAGAATAAGAAACCGAAATAAAAAACATGTTTTTTTTTGCTGTGTTCTTTATAGGTACGACAAAAAATTCCGAGGGTTAGGCTTTTGAAGAATACCTTTCGCTTTTGGAAAAAACTTCACGATTCAATTCGTAACACTTTGACGAATAAATGGCAAAAATTTGTGCCAGTAGTCAACTCGGTTTAAATATAAACAGCAGTGAAAATAAATAAATAAATAAAATAAAATTGCACTATAATTATTTTGTAATTGAAAATTTAACAAAATGGATGACAATATTGGTAGCGTAGTGCATGAGCGTTAGTCTTATGAATCTGGAGGTGCGGGTTCGATTCCCGTCTAGACTGTGTTTGTTTCTTGCGGTATCAAAGTGGATCTAAGCTCTGGCCTAAGTGAAACGTTCTCCTTTGGGGAGAGCCCGCCACTTAACCTAATCTAATGTGTTAATTTTCGTGTTTTTATTGGTTCATTGTTTTTGACAAGTTGCGAAAAAGTTTTTCTTCGGTGATATGGAAATTACGGTTTTTGCATTCATTTAGGATCAGAAGATCACCCCTACAAATGCGATGCATTCTGCTGGAACTGGAGGAAAGGGATAGTTAGAAAAATGAGTAATAATCCATTAAAAGTTTTTAATTCATTTATAATCAGATTAATGTTTCAAAAATTTTAAAAGGCCAAATTACGTGTAAATTTATATCAACTAATAACCACGCACTGTGAACGAAACACAAGAATGCTGGTTGGTACTGAAGCTGTAGTTCCGTTATGCTAGTGCCCATCAGTGTAACAACGTACAGCTTTCTTTGATATAATTTGTTCCTTAATAATTATCACATGTAATTTGGCTTTGTAGAATATCCGGCCGTTAATATGATTTTGAATTAATTAAATAAATACAAGTTTTTAAAACTAAAAACTGATAAAAGTTCTAAGCTGTTAATGAATAATAAATTAAACTATGAAACTAATAACGTAATATCATTAATTTCAAACGTGTGGGAATAATAAATGGTTTTCGAGATTTTATTTATCGGTTGTTACATTTTACTTTACCCTCGTATATATTTTTTTCTTGCAGTATTAAGAAGTTGTGTTCTTTCATTGCCAAACACAGCCTGCTTAAACCTTTCACAAAAAAAATTAACTTCCAAAAAAAAAAGAAAATATATAAATTTCCCTTAGACCTTTTGTTGTTGATTATTTCGTTTTCAACTATGTTAACTAATTGTTCAGCTTGTTAAACATATACGAATACGAGTATCGTTGTTTATTTAAAAATAAAATTAAATGAAAACCATCCTTCTCATTACTGGTAAGAGATTTCATTCGGGCTTGGTTTGTGTGTTGCTCATATGTACAATATATATTTGTATATACATATATATGCATGTATGTAATTGTATCAAGTATTTAATGAGTATAAGAGAAATTTGATTGTATGAGTCTCTGAATAAATGGGGTCGATAGTTTGTAGGTTAGCAAGTGTTAATGCTTAAAATGTTTGTTTTGATTATTTTTTTTTTCACAAAGTTACATATGTAGTATATATGGGTGAATTGTAGGAGGCTTTCGTTTTTTTTTTATAGAGGTTTCACACAGCACAACATATCGAAACGTACTTGCAGTATATGTTCTCGTATGTAATATGGGTATTTCAATTCATTTAATTTTCTTCGTACAATTACCAAAGCAATGTACATATAAATAAAATACACAGTTTCGCTTTTAGGCGTTCTCAAGAAAAGAAAAAAAAAAATAAAGAAACTCGAAAATATACAAGATTATAAATTAGGCGTACAGTGCCAGGTGATTTAAAAATAAAGGATTTTGATGTGTTAAAACGAGATCGCTTCATGAATCTGACCTGTAGTACGATTCAGTAACTATTAACTATTCGACAATTCTTAAATTTGTTGACGTTTTAGATTGCTTGCACTCACGAATGTGGGATTCTGTAACTTGATGATAACGATAGTAGATAAACATTAAAAGCAAGTGGCATCTCTGTGAAAATATACGAAAAGCACAAACAGGAACATGTAAAAATTAAGTAAATGCTTCGTATTTAAAACGAAATTAAAAATTTTTATTATTAATTCTTTTTTATTTAGTATTTACCTATAATATAATATTTAATGTACGACGAACTTCCTGAAAGAGATCACATGTATTGATGCGCATTAAATAAATAAGAAAAGATAACTAAACTTACATCGTAATTTAATTTTTTACTATGTCTTTTCAATACTTCCATTGTCAACCAATGTGTTGAGTGATTGTAAAATGGTTTAGAAAAGTTAATTATATTTAAATCGAATAAAAAAAAGTTTGTTATATAAAAAAAGGCTATTAATTTTTCAAAATATATGGAAATTCTCAAAGAGTTTTTGTGAGTGCATTGTGCATTGTGCTGGAACTAGAAACATAGACAAAATAGAGAAATAACACGCTTTTGCGCTTCTATTTTTTTTAGAACAGTATTTTAGCGCCTCTGATATTAAGGCGACGTGTTAAGTTTTGAAGCTCCGTTTTAGTAGCAATGATATTTAGTAATTAATTCACTTCGCCGGTGCTGCTACACGAAATCGACGAAGCTGCGCGTTCTGATGTGCCTGTGGATTGTTTACAGCTGAAGACGTTACTGTTCAGTGACCAGTGACTATGCCTTCGCCGCTGAAACCTTACGATAACAACTGATACAAAGACACACAAATGTACATCAGTAAAAATGCAGGATTTTTTTTTTGAGTCTGACTTACGAAATTTTTGGTTTTGTAGTCAACGTGTAGACTACTTCAACCATCGGCACCATCAATGCTTTGCCAATGCTTTGGTTAAAAAAAAATTTATCCAAAAACAAGAACACAAATATACATTAGAAGAATTGCAGGATGTTTTTATGAGTCTGACCAACGAAATTTTTACTTCATTAGATTTAGATTACTGCATTAGAAATGTACATATAGACTATTTTAATCATAGAAGCAACATAAATGTAAGATTTTAATTTTCTTGGTTCCACAAAACACAGTGAAGTATGGTATTTAACTTCAATTAGATTTATTTCAGGTATAATAAGTAGGTAAATGTAAAATAAGTAAATAGATATTTCAATTTCAATTCGGTAGAATGTAGTTTCAAATATTAAGTATTAATTTTGTATGTAGATTGTAGGTATTAGATTTAAATGTAAATAGAAATATGAGTTTAGATATTAGTTTAATTAATATTAAATCTTTAATCTTCTTTTACTTCTTTAATCTTCTTTACTTAGCTTTTATTTAATTACAACTTTTCAACTTTTGTTTTTTATTTAATTACAACTTTTCAACTTTAGTTTTTATTTTTTCAGCAAATGATATCTTATATTTTAACTTTAGGCAACTTTAATTTAAATTTTTAATTTGTTTCAACTTAAATTTTACTTTGCAACTTTTCACGATCTTCACGACTTGCTCTGTTCAATTCTTCTTAAAAACTGCCCAACAACTTCTTTCTTATTACCTCTCGCTCGTTCGTTTTTTCTTCTTCCTTTTCGTATTGCTGATTAGTAGTCGGTATTACGGGTACTATCGGCACCGTACACCCTTTACATAAATATATAATTGTAAATAAGAACTAAAGTAATCTGCCAATGACTTGAACTTACACTGGATATCAATTGACTATTTAATCGCATTAAGAACACTGCAATGTTAATTAAACATTGATGCTAATACACCTATGAAGTAATTTTTATGACTGCAGTAAATTTTTAATCCCCGATTTTTTGAGTTCATATATTTTTTGTTCAATTTTCAAATCTACGAGTATAACCAAGTGATTGCAAGTAATTTCCCACTTACTTATGCAAGATAACATTTTATTACAATTTAAAATAGTGTTGTGTTTTTTTTTTATATTTTAATTCGAAATTATAAATCTTAAAACAAAACTCTCTCCATATCCAAAAAGTTATTTCATCCCCACTGTAATCGTTGCTACAAATCAAAGTTTTCATCACTTTAATACAAACGAACAGGCTTATCACGTAGAACAGACAGTATAAATATGCACAGCACTCATCACATTTACAAACGAAGATAATATCTGGGTATAGCTGGGAATTCTACGAATGACTGTCAAGTCAATAAAAATGTCAAATAAAAGTGTCGTTGGTTGCCAAAAAGATATAAAAAAGAGTGGAGGAAAAATGTACAGACTATGAACACCAGCCGTATTTAAGATATGAAAACTATAAGAAGCTATTCAAATTGCTGTCAGTAACAATGATACTACGACACGAAAAAAGTATCTTTATTTTAGACAACATGTTTTCATGTTCGTGTGGAAGCTTTTGCGCTTTCCATCTGTTTATAGGTGTGTGAGTTTTTGCTTTAGACCTCCTTCGCCTCCTCCGCAAAGTGTATTTGTTTAGGACATAAACTTTTGGCTTACAAACTATGCGATTGACTACCAGACTGCCGTACTGACATTTCTTTTACAATATTATTTCTGTATGGATATCAACTTACTGTAATGAAATTATTTCCTCTTTATTTTATATTTGCATGTCTTCTATTATTCTAATTTAAATCTTTCGTGAAATTTTCTATGCTGTAGAATAGAATGAAAACAATTCGCATAATTATATGCGTATGTACATACATTTACATATATTAAAATGGAAAACATATACATTTATTTTGTTGTTGTTTTCAATATAAAATCACGCGTAAAATTTATGTTACATGTTCTTTAAACTGCCTATAAACTTCTCTATAATTTTTATTATTTTAGGCATAAAATACTTTGATTGTTCGTTAGAATAAAAATATTATTATTTAAATGTGTTCTTGTATCTGTCTTTATTGTTTGTGTGTTTCATTACTTTAACAACATGTGTTTTTTTTTAGAGTTACAGAACTCTAAATTAAAATAAATCAAAAATACAATTCTGGCTTTATTGGGTAGATAATTTTATGCCTATAATATTTAAACATGATCTGGGACATGGAGCCGTCATCCCTGGTGTATATTTTCCGACAATTTGCGCAGCATTTATTGACGTAGACGAGTGGCTTTGATTAAACCCAAAGAAAGTAAACTGATGGGAGAAATTACACGGTAATTTAAAAGAAGCATTATGTAAAATTATTCGTTCCTGTAAAAATTTCTTTGACTAAATTAATTGTAAATTAATACCGCCGTCCAAATGGAACCACATATCAGCAAAGTTAAAGGCCGAGGAATTGCAGTGTGCAAAAACTTGTCACCGTTAACAGGATCTTTGTGCCCATTATCGTTTTTGCTGACATATGGTACAATGATCCCACTGCCCCATAAAGCGCAGTAAACATTAATTGTCATTGGGCGTAATAAATAGTTTTTTTCTTGGACCAGTGCTCAGGGGATATCACCTATGAATGCAATGCATTGCACTAGAACAAGAAAGAGGCAGCAGAAAGTAGACATTTTGGTCAAAGTGGCAGGAAGTTAAAACTTAATTCTTGCACAAATCTGCAGTTGCGTGTTAATTTTAAGTCAAAGTTGCGGCGTCTGTGATGCTAATTTACATACATGTTTTTTAAGCTAAGAAAATATATTTTATTTATTATTTTACTTCGCTTACTTACAGAAACAGCAGAACAAAATTTTGACTAGCCCGGGCCTGGAATTAACCTTCTGTTTGCGGATTTAACACGCTAACTACTCAGCTATTAAATAATAAATGGAAAAATTGAATAGACGAAGTTCACCATTATTTTGTAGAAGATTGCAACACCTTTCAAGTACAAGTCTATCCCTTTTTTTTTTTTTTTTTTTACACAATATATATTATTTATTGAATCTTCAAAATCAATTGAACTAACAATAAGTATTCAAATCTTAAGAACTAATTGCTAATTATTATTAAGTACAGCTTAGCTGCACAAAATTATTTATTGCTCGTATAGTTTTATTTCCGCGTCTACTACGTTCGGGCTAGGGAAAGAGTATCCCTTCTTTTCAGTCGAATGAACCCTCTTTCGCTTAAAATATTTCGGGCTAGTATATTTGGATGATCTTGGAGTTTGGTTAGGTATGACGTTGCGTATGTTGTTGTCTCTTGTTTGACTGTCGGAATATTTAAATCCTTGTGTATGTTAGAATTTTTTATATACCACGGCGCATCTGTTATCATTCTCAGTATTTTGTTTTGACACCTTTGACTTTTTTCTATATTGGAAGCTGAGGCAGTGCCCCATAGCTGGATACCATAGCTCCATATTGGTTTTAAAATTGCTTTGTAAAGCAAAAGCTTACAGTCCAGTTTTAGCACAGAATTTCGACCAATAAGCCAATTTAGTTGAGTTGCTTTTAATTTCATTTGAGTTAATTTTGCATCGATGTGCTGTTTCAATGTTAGCCGTCTATCAATGTGCATCCCTAGATACTTGACCTCCAAACGTTGAGGTATTAACTGGTTGTTGATCAGAATAGGAGGACATGTGTCTCTGCGCAGGGTGAAGGTTATATGTACGCACTTATTCTCATTAACTTTCTATCTATCCCTGATGAAATGTCAAAATAATAAAAAATGGAACTATCAGCTATTAAATCCCTTAGTTGTTTGCCAAAATAGCAGTTCTACTAAGCAAATAGAACAATTATGTCACAATTTTTTCATTTATTCAACAAAATTGTATTAAGAATTGAACTTTTTATTTTTCCTTTTTGTATACAATTGTAGTGAACTCATAGTAAAAATGGTTACGGATAATTAAAAAGGTTTGAATTGAATAATAAAACGTGTGTTTCATTTTTTTTTTTGTATATTTGTATATTAAGTAATTCTCAAAGAGTTTTTGGGAGTGGGAGTGAAATTTCTTAACTTTTTTTTAGGAATTTCACTAAAAGTATACTGACTATTTTGGTATTAGCACCAAATGAAATGTATATGTAGATATAATCGTAATTAGTTTTGACTCGCATTGAATAAATGAAAAAATTTTTTACATCAGCTTTAATATTTTGATTCATATTTTTTGATATATATTTATTAAGCCTGAGGTCTTTTTTTATTTTATTTTGTTTTTTATTATTCGATATTTCGTTAACAATAAATATATATCAAAAAATATAATAAAAAAGGTCAATTAATAATATAAATAAAATATTTTGATTCATGTTATACTGGTTAAACTGTGTGCCTTCACAGGTTCATTTTCAGAAGATCGCCACAAAACAGCTTGTGGTAGTGTTCAGAGACCCTTACCTGTCGGTACATTTTAACCACATCTGCTGCTGTTGCATATTTGTAATAGCGAAACCTCAAAACTATTAATAGCAAATCATCTTATATGTATCAAGCTTTTCCAATCCCATCATTTAGCGTTAATCCTGAGCTGGTCTTACAACTGTAATCCCACACAACTCGCAGTTGCCTATAATTCTGTGATTCTGGTCTCACCATAAATTGATGGTGAGCAAAATATTTCATCTCGATGAAAACGTTTTCATTAACCGCTATCATATGCTTCAACTTTATATACTCCTTCAAAAAATCGACGAAGCATAGCAGTACGAGCAGAAGGGAATTTAATTAAATAAAATTACAAATTAAATAAAAAACAAAGAGTGTTCTTATTGTTTAGTAGTACTTCACGAGTATCAAGTAAATAACAAGAAATTCTTTTCAATTTAATAATTTTTCATATATTAAAGAAAAAAGATACTTAAAAGTGATCGCTTTCGTACATTATTGAGAATTGGAAAATACCAAAAATTGGGAAATCAATTTACTTGTGCCAGTACAGACTTCAGCATCCTTTTTAAAAATTAACATATCGTAATGTAGCAGCATGTTCTGTTCTATAATTTTAATGCGATTTGTAATTTTTTATTCCCCAGAGCTGAGTGAAAAATAATATCGTTTCTGCTGAAATATGTCAATTTTATAAAATCAAACATATGCCTAAAACCGATTAATAGTTATTTAAGTACATACAGTATATGTTATTTTTTTTTTTTGGTATCATTTATTGTTAATTTTTTCATAACAATTCCTATTGAGGCAAAATTGTGTCGTACACATATGCGCCTGCATGTCTAAATCATTTCAGCTTAGCGGCTTTAAAACAGTTGTGTGTCGGTATGTTCATGTTGATGTATTACGAGCATAATTTATACATGTGTGTATGGGTGAGTAAGAGTTTTTATATGAAATATTAGTATGTGTATCTTAAGCATGCGTCGCATATTCTCCACAACTGAATTTCAACCAACTTGCCAATTAAACCAAAATACATATGTGTCTCAATCTTCGTTACTTCGTACTTATTTACATTCGAAAATGGCTTTCAACTTAAAATATACATACATACATACATACATACATACATACATACATACATATGTACATATGGTAATATGTATGTCTAATGTATTTAACTTAATTTTTAAACTTACAGGGACGTGCAGTAAACAGTATATTCACAGCCATAGTCTTCTTCAGCGGATTGATGTTTAACGAATATGTATGCGCTCATAATTATGAACGTATTGTGCGTATGAAGGAGCGTGTTTAGGGGAAAAATTTCCGGATTTCATTAGAACACATCGCATTATAGTAACGAAACGCACCGCACGTTGCGATGATGTTGAACAGTGTCAAAATAGTTGAATACTTTCCCTTACCGTTCCCCTTGATGCCCTCTCCAGTATACGAGTAACTTCAAAATAGTCTTTAAAGCACGGACCTATAATTTTCGGTCTGATGTTAGCGGTATAAATGGCAAGGAGGAGTTCAGATGTAGAAAAGTGTATCTTTAACCGTCTTCAAAAGCCGACGTACTTGATTACTTCCTTTGAAATATGGAAAATGTGCTCAGTCCATCGAAAAGTAGACTAAATTTTTATGCCAAAAATATCAAGAGCTAATTCCTCAATTTTTATCACCCATAATTACAGATTAGGCAGCGTGATCATCCGAAAACCTTATTCCCTGGTACCGCACAATGCACCGCATGTGTAGGGGTCATCCCCTGAGTGCCTAGCCAAGGAAAAAAATATAGCATTGACTCTTTTGAGCATAGAAATCGACCCTGTTCGGCTGGCGTCTTTACGATATTTTTCTGATCTCCTTATTTAATGAATCATTCATATTTTGCAAAAGAGTGGATAGGTTTGGAAGTTTCGCATAGAAGGTCATTAAGAAAGATAAGAAGTAGTAGTGTATGAGAGGGAATAAACCTTTGAGGTACCCCTGAATTAATCTTGAACTCGTTAGAAGAGATCTCGTCTATGACAACTATTACAGGGCGATATAGTGATTTCTAAGAGCTGTTGAAAGCTTCCACAATGAGAATTCAAGTGACTGTTACATTTTAAAATAAACAAAGCTATTCAGATAAAATAACTCATAAACACTGGAAATGCTCTTAATAATAATTAAATTTGTCATTCAAAATATTACGTCAATAATATTTCGTGGAATTTATTGCATTGAAAAACTTTAAGAATTCAAGATTTATTATTTTTTTTTTTTGATTTCAGTTTCTGTTTCTGTACGAAAAATCTGTGTTTTTAACTAAAAAAAAAAAATCATTACAAGGCCATGGTATGAAATGGCTGGGGAAAAAATGGCAAAGGCCGTGTGAGAATTCCGGGTTGCTAAGTACGCACCTTTTACTGTTGTTAATCTTTAAATATTTTATTCACATTTGTATGTCTATAGTATTGCAGTGAAACGAATAAGAAAAGTATGCATTTACAGTCTTTTTTATCGAAGACGAATGGATATAGTTACATGTTCGGTCACTTATAATGAAAACAGCAAAAAAATTAGTTTTTTTATAGTTGTTTTCTCGGTAAGAGTAGCATTTTCATTCGTCTTGGATAAACAGGCAGTTAAATAAGGATATGAACAATGTTTAATCATCTGTTATCAAATAAATTTAATTGATGAACACAACGCAAGTTTGTCATCCTCAAAAAGATTTCCAATGGTTTTTATTATTGAACGATTTAGTTTCTTTTTTTTTTACCAATAAAATAAAATGAAAATGAAAAACGTTAGACTAATCATTTTGTGTTCACTAAATAAGGTTATAGAAAATATATAAGAAATGTTTAGGTAACCAAGGAGACTTGCTGCAATGTTGAAGAATTAAACTTCCATTTTATTTGCGTCCTCCGTTACTATGGCGGATGGTCTAGAATTCGAGAGACTTTTTAATTATCGGGTATGTTCGGTAAAGCGCAATCTGCAAAAAATTTTCGTTTTTACACATACATACACATACTTAGGTATTGAGAAATCACTCGTTTTTAAATCGACTCGGTTTACAGAACAGGGGGTATAATTACAGCACTTAATTTGTACATAAGAAAAAAAAGTAACAAACCATTTTGAAATATTTTTTAATTTATGCACTGCGAATAATATTTTGCTTAGAAAAATTCTTAATTATATCGAGGCCGAAGTACCAGGGATATTGATTTATTTTTTTTTTAAATAATAATCGATTTTAATAATTTTAATTATGTATTGTCTCACAATACATAACGGCTGCATAATGTGCCGTAAGGATTTTAGAGAGTACAAAATTGTTAATGATTGTTGTTTAGCGATTAGAGCTCGATAAATAATTTAATTTTTTACCATTTATAACTGTTCAATTCACAAGACAGTTTTATTGTGCTGTACATAGGGCAATGTTTTTATTATACAGTATTATATTTTTGTTGCTGGTAGTTTTTATACAAAAGTCTACTGTGATTATGGGATTGGAATATTGGTCTGAGACCCCAAACTGTCCGGCGATGGCAGGACATGTGGACCGCGGATACGGTCGGCAGGTGGACGGCGAGGCTCATTCCCTGCGTGGAAGTACGAATTCGGAGGAAATTTGGGGAAGTTAACTACTTCCTGACACAATTCCTCTCGTGCCACGGATACTTCCGAAAGTACCTGTACCGGATGGGTAGGGCAGATGGTCCCGACTGCATTTACTGTGCTATTACGGATGATGATGCAGAACACACTTTCTTCGACTGCACCAGGTGGCATACTGAGAGAGGTGCAATGGCGCAGCGGGTTGGCGGGTTCGCTCCTGCCACCGTGATAGGGAGGATGCACGATTGCTAGAACAATTGGGACGCTGTGGCGCAGTACGTGGGATACGTTCTGCGGAGGAAGAAGAGGGACCTCGATGCGCTGCTGCATAGCGGGGCCCCCTCTGACGGGGACCAGGCGATACGGGCCGGGGCCATGGCGCCGGCTGCAGACTTGGCGGACCCAGACGTGGGTTAGTGAGAGTGGTCCTGATTGGGACGTGGCTCTGGGCCTTCCCGTAGTAATGCGGAAAGCGGTCCCGGGGAGGAATCTACCCAGAGGAGGAGGAGGGAATTTTTTTAGTGTCAACACCACTCGACGCAGATGACGACGGTCTCTGTAAGTGCGAAGTCATTTTCAACCCTACCTCACACGCCAAAAAAAAAAAAAAAAAAAATGGGATTGAATTTAATTTTTTAATCGTTGTATTGAAGTAAGGTGTCAAATGATGACGTTCAAATTCATGAATCAATCCATGACATCAAAACTAATGATGTAGTTAATGTTTAAAATGACATTAAAATTAATTCAGATTAAGAACTATTTACGAAGTCATTAAAACGCATTCACGTTTTTTTTTTGCTGGGTACTTTTCTTATATAATTTTCTGAAGAAGCCAGTCAAAAGAAGTAGTGATATACATACATATATTATATTGAATTGAATGAAAGATTTTTTAAATAAAAAAAAAAAAGATGTGAAGTTTAAAGAATATTTATTAAAAAACTATATTTTTTTTTGTTACAAAAAAAAAAATACCGAAATACAGGATGGGTTAAAAGTCACACTTGCGTGTAAAAATTTAATTACTTTTTTTGTTTATTATTATTTTTTGTATTACTTTTTTAAATATAATATTAGCTTTGTACGATCTAAATTTTAATTATGAAAAATAGTATCAGAGAGATGACCACCATATTTTCATCGATGCACAATTGGGCTCTTAAACAGGCGTTTTGCAGAATTACACGCAAAGTTTCAGGCTTCAGTTTGGGGCTTGTTAAGCTACACTCGTTCATTGAGATGACCCCATAGAAAATAATCAGGGGCAGTTATGTCTGGTGAACGTACTGGCCAATTGAAATCAGAATTTCTTGAGATAATTCGGTCTTCCAAAATTTCATTTAAAAGACTAATTGTAGCATGGGCCGTGTGTGATGTTGGAACCACTTGTTGGCTGCCACAAGGAGTAGAAAATTATGATTCATAGTACGATACCTGTCCCCATTCACCGTCACTGCTTTACCAACTTCATTCTCGAAGAAGTAGGGTCCTATAACTCTTTCTGATGTCACTATACAGAGCGAGTGCAATTGGCGCCTTGGGAACAACTCGCATATTTTGTTTATTTATCATCACGATAATTTCGATATGCTCGTTGCGTTGTTGTGAAATAGAAAAATAATTAAAAAATAATAATAAACAAAAAATTTATTAAATTTTTACATGCAGGCATGACTTTTAGCCCACCCTGTATATTCACGTTTTGGGGTTTATAAAATTCTTTTAAAAAAATTTTTTGTTTTGTTGCATAAAAATCTATAAAGCAAAAAATCAATAAATTAAAAAGAAAAATCACAGTTTGTCCAATAAAGTGTACAATGACAGTAAACTAAATTGCAGAGATAATAAATTAGCAGGTAAATACATAAATATTTTATCGAAACTTGTTTTCATTCAGTTAATTCACATTCCAGAATATTTAACGCAACGAGTATTGTCAATGTCAAAAAATAATGTATGATTCTTATTAAGTTTGTTTGCAGTGAAATGAATATTTATGAAATTTATTTAAATAGAAAAGGAAGAGTGAATGAAACTGATTTGACATTCACTTTTTTCTTAAGTATTCAACCGACATCATTTAAACTCAAAGTCAGTACCACAAATATTGACAACAAAATACAATTCGATTTAGTTTTTCATTTGATGCGAATTTCTCTCATACAATAAAAAAAAGGAAAAATAACATGTTGTTTCCAATGGATAGATACCAATTCTGAGAATGGAAATGCCAATTTGCAAAACGTCTTATGTTGACAACGACATATAGAATATGGGCGAATCACCCATATATTTCATTAATATGTACAAATTACGAAAGTTTGCCTATTACTACCCTTAATGAAATACCAAATACTTTTGCATTAAAATTTAATTAAGGCGATAAGTAAGAGCAGGCAGGATCATACGTAACAAAAATTCAGTATAACATTCCACAAAGTAAAAGCCAATATCAAAAAAGTTATAATAACGTAAAATAATTTACTATTTACACCATTTAACAAAATTCTATATATATAAAATTCTAATATAAATATATAATTCTATACTCGTATATAAAATTCTATATATATTCTATAATAATATTTGTCATTATTTCATAATGTGAAGAGAATGTAGATTAATAGCACGCGGCCCTATCGACCCTATATGCCCCTGATAATTTCGAATAAATTAAAAAAAGTCCTCAAGTTCATATGCTCCCAACGTCCCTGCTCTAATGCCAGCCAGAGCCAGGTTATAACATGCAGCAGGTCTTACTATTCTCCTCCTCACAGCAGTGACTAGATATTGCAAACCAATTTTGTAAAAGTTGCAGTTACAGGAGTTGTGCCCAAATTGTATAAACAGCAGTCAACTACTCGATATCGCACCAGCGATCACGCGTCTCGGTTCTGAGTATGAGTTTAATAACTGACTTCGTGCCTACATTACGGCGATAACTGAAGCGGCTTGGCCATCAAATCGAAATTTACCGTCCGAGAGTACTTCGAGTCGACTCCGAAAGGTTTAAGTTCCTGACGGGGTATAGGTTTTGATTCGTGGTGGTTGTGGCTACTAGCTAAAGTCACGCTGGTAAAATAGTTTTTGGTCCAATTATGTTATATCATAATGTTTGTGACATGAGCTCTGATACGACTCGATACTAGTCTAAGTGCTGTTGCCATTCAATAGTCAATGGAGTGTGTTCCGGTCTATATAATGGTCAAAATAATGGCTCTAAATAACGATAGAGCCACATTGATGGTTGTGTGCACCCTTGTATTTATGGATCATTGCGTTAAACTCTCTGATATGAAACGGTTATCTAAAGTGCAAGTCAACTTAGAAAGCTGTTTATCATAGACAGGGATATCTACTATGGGGATTGTAACGCATGAGTACTTGGGCTTACCCAAGTAAAACTTAGACACAATTTGGACACTACACTGTTATTTCAGAGATAGGGGCATGGCATATGTTTTTTTTGATATAGTATAAGGTAACGCTGGTAATTTGAATAGATCAATTGAAAACTAGCGCCTTCGTAGATCCTTCCTTTTAAACATAAACACTCTCCGTTGTCCTGTTATTCCAGGGATTAGTCCGTTAATAGCATTTTTACTTGGTATCAGTAGAAGATATTGTCCCCAAATTCCTGATACACTAACTGCGCGGTACGCGGCATCACCACCGCCTGAAAGTCAAATAGCAAATCTAAATGACTTCCACTGCGGGGAACATATGTGTTCAAGATTAACGTTGCTCTCAACACCGAGTGAAATTAAGACGATCACTACGCTTAAGCCAGCAATACTGTCTGTTCGAGACACATTCCGGTGAATACTGTTGAATGGCAACAGCACCTAGTTAAGTAAAAGTCATATCAGAACATATGTGTCGAACTCAGAATAGAAGTCAGAATAGTCAGAATAGTTGAGGGTGGCGATGGCACGATGGATGGTAGTCTGCACGTTGACTACGAATCCAAAAACAGACCTGGGTTCAACCCCAGTTTCAGACAAAAATTTTTAAAAATAAAAATAAACATCTCGCATTTTTCTGATGTGCATTAGTGTGTATTTGTATGTCAGTTGTTGTCGGAAGGTTTCAGTGGCGAAGGCATAGTCACTGGTCACTGAACAATACCGGCTTCAGCTGATAGCAATCCACAATCGCATCAGAACGCCCTCCTTCGTCGGTATTGTGTAGCACCGGCGAAGTAAAACAATAATAAAAAAAAAAAAAAAAAAAAAATGGCTACTGAACCGAAGCTTCAGCACTGCTAAAAGTATAAACAAAGAACGTGCGAAAGCAGAGCTGCAAAAATAAGTAAGCTTCACCTCCTGTCGTTTCTCCTACTATACCTTTCCTAAAGTTGCAGCACAATGCTTAGCATGTGTAGGAGTCATCTCCTGAGTGCTGGTCCCAGATAAAAAAAAAAAAAAAAAAAAAAACTTGTCTCCCAACTTAAATTTTGGTGGCAAACACAGCCACTGCGAATGCTTACCACAACCAGCACACTAACTCCAACTTTTCAGGGTGAACACGAAGTACTCAATCCAGAGTACATCAGTTATTAAACCCTTACTTAGCGTTAGAACAGTGGGGCTAAGATGGCACCGTAGCACTAGATTAGAATTGAATTGTATTTCTACAGTCACATGGAAATGCAAGCATAACCTCCTCAATCTCCAGTAGCATTGCGAAGAGTCACCTCTTCTGTCATCTTCAAACTCACACAGGTAGTTTAAGGTTATGCTAAAACTTTAGCTAAGTACCGCGGACTTGCTGCGGGGAACAGTAGTGTCCATTGGTATGGTAACGTGATTTAGTTGGAGTATTTCTACTGATTGCTATAATTTTTTATTTTTTTTTTTAATAAACTCACCGTACGCAATTAATTGAACAGGATGCTAAATAATGAAAACCTTTCATATTCTAATGTAGGGCACGTGTGACCCTGCTTATACATACATACATACATACATACATATGTTTGTGTATACAAGCATTAACGGTATTACTGGTAGGAATACATACGTATGTATGATTGTAGACATGTGCAAATATGCTTGCTGATATGAACGTATGCGTTACCACACAACATAATGAAATATTCAAAACAAATAGATCTTGATACCGTATCACGAAAGCTAAAACACACAAACTCAAACCAGGTTCCATCTCCACTAACAAACCAACAATTTTACCTAACAAGTGCAAACAAATATAAATAACAATTTAGGCCGGATACTGAGAGACATTCTCAAATTAATAACCATGAATTCATACAATAGAGCCTTATTAAGAGATTCATTTGGAAAGTATGATAGTGTTTGTGTGTGTGTGTGTATGTGTGAAATTTTAACCAAATTTAGATTGTTTTGTTTGCTGCATTGGCTGGAGTTTATGTTAATGTTTCTAAAGTTAATTGAATAACTTTTGTTATCATGCTTGTCTTTTGGTTGTATTGTAGTGGCTGCTTTTATTTCTAACAATTAATAGAAAAGTCGTTGAAAATTTAACACATAATACCCATATAATTGTCCTCGTACACACCCCATCACAATTTCATCTTTATATTTCCATAATCATTATTATTATTATTAGCAATATTGTTTTTACTGCATTCATGATCATATACCTGTCAACATCATTATTGTTATTATTATGGCTTGACATTATGATAAACCAAAATGCATTTTACGTAAATATTTAAATGTGTGCATCCAGTTGAGGCCCCCCCACCTTTTTAATTTTAAAAGTAAAACGTCTGTTTTAATGATGAGTCTTCTTCATAGAGTGTGACCTTTAAACTTGTGCCTTGAATTTAATCTGACAAGTGTCATTGGAGCTTGTTTAGCTCAATCTAAGATTTTCTTTATAAGAGAAATAATGTCAATGTGCAAGTACGATATAATGTGTACGTATGTATCTTTACATGTACTCGTACACTTAGAATAATCTACAGTTGTTAATTGGATAGTCATTAAAATTTTACTACTGCGTCTGTGCCCTACTGCGTCGGTATTTGAATTGAAATATTAAATAGAATCCTTTAGATTATTTATACATGTAGGATTTGGAGAAAGTTGACGCTTTTCCGATAAGTTTTTCATGTGTTTTATTTTATGCATTCACAATAGTATAGACACAATAGTATACTAGTATATAGTTTAAATATAGGTTTTAAGTTTAGATTAATTCATAATTCACAAATAGTATAAGGTAGAAATTAAGTTTAGTTATTTTAAGTTAAGTTTAACTATTTTAGCTAAGTTAAGCTCTGATTTCACAATTTTAGGATTATTTAAACACCTCAACCCACAATCACTATTTTGTTAGCGCAAAAATATAATTGATTTCAACACTCCGTAGCACAATCGTCTATCCTCTGACTGATCACTTTTTACTCTGTCTGTCCTCTGACTGATCACTTTTTACTCTGTCCGTACCTCTTGTTTGTCTTCAAAACAATCCCTCTAAAACTCTTCATGCTGTTCTCTATGTAAAAGAAATACCGTAAGTCTGTTTATGTACTTCGCCGCACAGTGGAGTCGAAGTGCCGTCACGTACAGTGGTCCGAGTGTCTCATCCCACATACATAAATGTATGTTTGTTGTCTGCTTAAACTAGTCTATATACGCAAATTTCGTTGATGCCTATACCAATTGATCGGTAGACCTGCAACAAAATTTTTGAAAAAGCTAAATAATATCGCATGTTTATATAAAATCTCCCAAATAAATCTTTGACTATTACCTAACAATATATAAACAATTAAAAATTATGAATTATAATAATTTCTTCTTACTCGGGGTTGAATAAATAAGCAAGAAAAAGTAAAATCCTTTAGCTTTACAAATTGATGCGACAACATGTCTCTCCTCTGCACTAAACCTTTTCAACTAGTTTCTAGGTGCAAACTAGTTGTAATCTACATTATAGTAATTGAGGTAAAGACAACCATCATCAATGGAAAATTTTTCTATTTTAAGGGTGGTAACTACATTGAACTCAGTACCAATTGTCTTTAACTGCTATCGAAAACGTATGTATGGCGTATTCCATTGACATTATGGCTGATATCTTCTATACGAGTAAAACTATATTTGAATATATGGAGGAATGTATCTCTAAGTATATAACTCGTTAAAAATTTGGTCCAGACAACTTTCAGCTTTGAAAAACCAAAAGAATAAATACTTCAGAAAATAAAAAATCTCTGGATTCACGATTGATTATGGTAAATATTAAATTCTACGGGCAGAATACAATTTACTTAATGCTCAAATGTACAAAAATTATCTTCACATTGTCAAACTTAACTTTGTCCACGGTTCAAAAATGGTTCTTCAATTTACATCACGATCACTTTGAGTCTGTTCAAAATCAGTTCCTTATTTTCCGCTTAAGAAATATTTATCGCGACTTTGTTGGACTTCCATCATAGTCAATAAGATTAGCAGAAGTTAACCTACCTACCTTAAAAAGCCGAAGTATAATGCTCAATCTATCTTTTATTTTTAAACTGATAAATGGCAGCATGTGTTGTGAATTTTTATGGAACTACTACACCTTTAACATTCCCCAACACTCGTTACGATCATTTAATCCTTTATATGTTAAAAATCTTCGAACTAACTTTGCTATGTCTGATCCGCTAAGAAAATGATGATGTTGATGTTGTAATGAAGCAAATAATTTTGTTGATTTTTCACTCAGTATAAATACCATTAAAAGAAATATAATTTTATTTTGAAAAAACTTAGCTTCAATACAACATTTTCTTGATATGATGATTTAAAATTATTATACGTACTTATTGTTTTGTAAAGATTTTTACCATAAATTAAAGAGAGAAATAAATGAATGCATTGTATACGTAGGGCTTCATTCTCAGAGCACTGGTCCAAGAGAAAACCTGTAAACATTCGTAATCTTATGAATATGTAAAATATGTGAGCATTGTTTTAAAGAAGCATTAAAAGAAACCCTTACAAAAATACTGCCTAAATGCTCTAAAGCATTATAAGTGCTGCGAAAAATGCATAACAATGAGATAAAATAGACTCTATTTAGTTGGGAATCTTTAATGCAACCATCGTACATTATGGATCTTATTACCATTCGATTTTGGTATCTGCAAAACTATTTTGTTGGTAAAAATTAGTCAACCGCAGTCAGCCGCTGCAAATCATTTGTCTAAGATTTTGTCTATTAAACCACAGATATTTTATAGCGATGGGATTATGAAATTGCCTAGAGAATGGCAAATGCCAGACAATCGGGTATGTTCTGTAAACGGAATTAAAACGTTAAAACGTTTTTAAAACAAATACACATCCTTAGGTATTCTGTAAACCGAATTCGTATAATTTTAATCGGTTTAAAATCGAAATTAATTCGAATGTACTATCTTCCTTTATAAATAACTGATGAAACATAAAAAAAGCAATTATCAATTTTTACTTGAAGTCTTTCTTTTATTAAATTAAGCCAAATTGTATACTCTGTAATATATTTTAATACAAAATAATCAATTTAAAAAGCATGCAATATTCCATGTTCCATGTTATTGTTAAAGTCTGCAGATAAAGCAGATGGTTGAATGAAGGCACATTTTCACTAAATTTATTAAAAAATCACTTTAAAATCGGAATAAACATTATTTTGAACAAATTTTCAGTTCCTTAATTTTAATTTATTGTTAAATAAGTTATCTTTAAGTGAACATTTATGAAAATAGTTTAAAATTTGTTGGTTTAATTTTTCCAATATCACAAAATTTTGAATCAATATGGTGACCAAATTGTTGTTTACTTCGAAAATCAAAGCTACACAACTTTTTTTAACAAGTATATGTCAATGTAACCCTCTCTGAAGAACAGCAGTAATTAATAATGTAAACAGTAATTAATAAAGAAACAATACGATTAAAGATTAAAATTTTTTAAAAATGTATTTTTAAAAATTTGTTTGAGTAAATTAAACATATTTAAAATATTTTTTTGATATATATTTATTAAGCCTGAGGTCTTTTTTTATTTTATTTTGTTTTTTATTATTCGATATTTCGTTAACAGCTTGTTAACATCATCAGGAATAATTGGAAATAATATATAAATATATAATATAATATATAAATATAAATAATAATAATAGGAAATAATAAAAAATAAAAAAAAAAAGAAAAAAAATAAAAAATTTAAAATAAAAATTTTATTTTGAATTTTCATTGACAAGAACTTTTCCTATATTGTGAATTTTTAAAAAAAATTTTTTTATTATAAACAAAAACCAATTTTCCTGAAGAAGCTACACAAAGGAGTAGCGAAATATTGAAATAAATATAAAATATATAAAAAGGTACCTTAGGCTTAAAATAATTAGTGTTATTAATATAAAAAAAAAGGTCAAAAAAGTAGAAAAATTATATTTAAAATAATTAACCTCATGCAATTATTTGGCATTGAATGATCTGGCAATACTACATTTTGGTAACCAATGTTTTCATCGAAATATAGACGTTTAAAAAATCTTTGTCGAAAACAAGTTCGAATGTTGGAAATCGTGTGGTTGTTTTGATAAATCACTCGTTTTTAAATCGTTTACAGCCGCGGGCGAGGGGGGTGGGATAAGAGATAAATTTATATACTTCATAAAAATTTAATTGCAGTAGAAAATTTGAGCCAAAATCAATGGATACATTTCCAATAAATGAAGGTGTGATAAAGAAGGAAATAAAATAAATTATATTTAATTTATATTTAATTAAATTTGTACTACATGCTTTTACTAAATAACAGTGATTGAACAAGACAGAAAACTTTCAGTGGGTTGTGATGTAACTGGAATTAATTTTTCTTGATACTAAAACTATACTCCTCTACGAAAAGAAATAACTACAACATAAATTAGACTTAAATCATTTATTGATTACTTTTAATTAGATTTCCGAAAACATCTTTGTTGTATCAGCTTTTTGTATCAATTAATTTCATGCTAATTCTTGGAAGATTTAAACGTCACTTATACGACACTACCACATGATAGAAAGTTGGCGACTTTTACAGGGTGCCACAAAAGGAGCTATATGGTTTGAATTCTTTATAAATTTTTTAATTATTATTTTTTTTTTTTTTGCAGCATTTTGTGCAGAAGACTTTTAATTAATTAATGCAGCATTCGAAATGAAATCAAGGCCTTTACAAAACATGCTAAAAATAGCAAGTATGTGCGAAGCAGAAAATGGACATCACTTACGGGATATCTATTTTCAAAGCTAATTTCAAAAAAAAAAAAATTATAATAATAATTCTTCTAGTTTTTTGACCTCTTTTTATATTAATTACACTAATTATTTAAGCTGTAGGTCCTTTTTATATAGGTGTAGCGAAATATCGAATAAAAGTAAATATTACAAATGTATATAAAAAGAAGCTACAGCTTAAATAATTAGTGTAAATAAATTATAATAATCGCATAAATAAAAAAAGTTATATACCATTTAAACCATATAGCTCCATTTGTGCCACCCTGTAGAATAACAAATGGGATTAATTTCAAATTATCAAAATACTCTCAAAAGCAACAGTTTTATAGATGTTGTTAAAAATAAATGTTGGCCTTTGGTTGACGTTTTAGTGGCAATTAGTGGCTTTTATGAAGGCAATCAGCATAGCGAAAAAATTTTTTGTAGAAGATTTGATGAAATTATTGAAAAAAAAAACATCTCAAAGTAATTTTTTAAATGAAGATTTTATGAAAAACAAACAAACATACGTTTCGTTGTCGGCCATTGTTGAATAAACGGATTTTTAAAGCATGTCAATAAAGAATGTATTATGAAATTAATAATGTACAATTGTATGTCCTCGTATATCAGTTACTTTTTTTTTTTGTAAATTTTTGCACCGATGAGATTATGAAAAGATGCACAGTTACATTTTGGAAAGCGCTACTTTGTGCAGTTAATTTGAAAATTACTTTTGGGAAATCACACATTTTATTACTTTAGGAAAGCTCAAGTTGTAAAGAGCAACGAATTTAACAAAAGCTAATATTTTTTTATACGAGAAAGTTTGTTTTAATTATCGAAGAATAGCAAATATACAGTAGTGGATTCTTGTTCTTTTTCAAAGAAAATTTTCCAATGTGAATCAAAAACGATCTTGGTATAATCATGATGAAGGTGGATTGGGAAGGGCTTTTTAATAAGAATTGATTTATTTTTATGAAAACAAATTTTCAACTTAAAAAAGATATGAATTAAGGCCCTGCATATACGATTATTTTGCTTTTCTTTTTGTAATCAGTTATTTATGACGTTTCAATCGCTTATTCGATTATTTGCTTATATGAACGATACTCACTAATGCAAAACTTTATAATGATTTTTTTTCGTGAATTCCATTATAAAAGAAGTGATGTAAAATTCTTCAATACAGTTTGTAATCCAGAAGTCTTGGAATATTTTCACATTATTAAAAAATTTACGGAAGATGTATTTTTTTTATCTTGTAATACATTATAATTAGATTTTTTTTATTATTATTGTGTTGTGTTATTGTGCGCAAAATATGTTTCAATGTTGCATTCGAAAACGTTTGATTGTTGCGCAGTAGGCATTGTTTCAATTTACGAATGTGATGCTCGTATTGTTTAGCATACTGAAGCATTGCCGAACAGGTCCTCGCCTTCCAACAGGACAACTCAAAATCCCGTACATATTTTGTAAATCGCCAAAACTTATTAGAACATTTTCGAGAATTGCTACCACATACATTATTCAATACCCATTAAAATAAATATTATTATTATTATTGGGCAAGGAAGTGACCAAGAAAATTACTGTTCTAAGCGTCTTACATTAGATCCCCTGCTAAGGCTTCTACGGAATCCAAACACTATTTGGCATCTGGTGTCCCACAGCTTGTGTGAAGGCATCGTTATTCCACTCAGATGCTGAAACTTATATCATCCGATTGCAGGACAGTGGCAAAACACGCGTTGAGAGCTTTCAGTCTCACTTTCATAAAATCACAGACAGAGACCAATTGCGTTAAGGTGGTACCTCAGGCCACAATAGTGTTTGTCCAGTTGGTGTCGGAAGGCCAGGAAACCTGCTATGAAATTCACGCTGCGCCAACACAACCGATGAATTCTTGCGCAAAAAAATGGAAATAATTTTGCCGCGTTCTTGCGATTTCCAATAGGGTGATTACTTTTGCTCCAAATTGTACGAGTATATTGGTTTGAGGTGTTGGTATAACATGTTACGCAAAATGTTCGCTTGGTTATTGTCTAAATCTGTGGCTGGCCTATGTACACTAAAGATAACAAACACAAATACACAAACAAACTTACGCAAACCAATATATTGATTGTGATTTGAAGTATCTTTGATAACTTGAAAGTTGAAGTGGTTTGCATCGTGCATAGATTTTCTCTTAGTGTTACTCCCTGATAAATATTTACATTTTTTCCCCTTTGCTTCTGCGTCTCTATTTTCTGTTTAAAACACACACGTAATTGGTAGAATTTTATTCCAATTAGTTCTTGTAAACTATAGAAAAACAAGTGTGATTATAAGTGGACTGTGCAACGAAAAGGATCCCTTAATGAAAATTTACACAATTACAACACTTGTGAACATATGCTTGTATGTCTATAGAACTCTTTGTAAAGTTGCTGAAACATAACTATGGCATATTTTGTATACATATCGCCCTCTTAAACATGAAATGTGTACTGAGGTTAAATAAAAGTTTTTTCTTTCATAAATTTACTTTTCTATTTTTATTTTTTTTTTTGATTCTCTTTTATAGATGTACATATATTTATATATATATATATATATGTATATGTGTATAAAATTATATACAAAAGTTTGTGTAAGTTTTGCTTTTCCTTTTTCTTTTACTTTTTCTTTATTTTTAGATTTCTTTTTCATTTCAAGCCAAGTTAAGGTTCCTTAAAAAAGATATTACCATAGTCAAATAAACGGTTTAAAAAAAGGCTAAAAAAATGTCTTAAAAAAATCGCCCAAAAAAATAATTGTTAAAGTCTAATTAAACTTTGCAATTTAAGAAAGGAAAACCTAAGGGATTTCCGTATTTAAGTTTTATTTTTATAAATAATTGTATTATTGTGTTTATTCTTAAAAGAATACGCATATAATTACATATTTATATACAATACTACAAAGATCTGAAATTTCGTACGTCTTGGCAAAAGGAAAAAAATTAATTATTTTGCCTTTAGCTTACGGCGATTTTAAGGGGACGAAAAGAAAAGTAATTTAGAACCTTGACAACCAGGCAGGCATGAAAAATGTCAAAATTAAAAGTTTAAATAGAAAACAAACCATGTTAAAAACTAAAAGATCTTAAATTTATATCTTAAGTAAGAAAAAAGATAAAATTTTTTATTTTCCTTAACAAAAAATATTAATTTAATTGTAATTAAAAGTATTTTGTATTGCAGGAAAGCATTTCTAGTTGACAACATTTCCCTTGATTATACAGTTGACTCTCGATAATTTGAAAGTCAAGGGCTTAAGAAAGTAAGCTGAATAATTGCAAATGCAAATAAACCAGTGTTCAATTCATGAAGAGTGATATTGAAAAATTATTGATATTAATTAAATTTTAATTGAAATAGTAAAACAAAAACTTAAATATCTTTTTATATTTTTACTGCGACAGTTTAAGTGCTGCATAACTGGCAAACAAAATGCCAGTAGAAACTGTGGGCACTACGAAAGTCAAACTTTAAACGAAAATTCAAACTATACAGTATCCGCTAGCAAGATATCATTACAATGATTCCAGTTAAGCAAATTACATGGAAGGTTTTAAATATAGCGACGACTATATTCGAAGTGACCTTGAAAACACTTCAAATAATTTTTTTTTATGTTGGACCAGCACTCATGTGACGTTCCCTACACATGCGAAGAATTCTGCTGGAAGGGATAGTTGTAGAGACTATGGATGGCGAAGGGATAGATAGAGCATAGAGCTTTTTTATTATTTCAACTGCCTTTTTTTCCATGTTTTTGGTATCAAGGAGACACATTAAATTTTTCAAGCCATGTTTATTGGCGATTTTTATTATATTACTTCGCCGATGATGCAATACAATACCGACGAAGAGGGTGTTCAGTGACCAGTGACTATGCCTTCGCCTCTGAAACCTTCCGACAACAACTGACACAAAGGGGCACTAATGAACATCAGACAAATTTTTACGTGTTTTTATGACTGAGGCCGAGACACTGTCAACATGCTAAATACTTCAGCCGTCGTTACCTCTGAATTTTAAGTAATAAAGAGTGGAGTGTAGTGCAAAATTTAGAGACGAACAATAATAAGAACTATTATTATAGAGAATTAAAATACTTTCAGTTAATTATTTGGAAGAAAACAAATTCATTAAGGAAAGTGTAGTTGAGGTATTAAATTTCAATTAATTATCGATGTTCCAATTTTTCAAAAAAATTAAACGTTTTGTATTTGAAAGTGCTTTCCAAACAATAAAAACAAATATGTTAAACTGATTGATCCTTCTACCAAAAGTATTATTACATTCGATTCAATGTATTGTTTTTTGGTTTTATATTTTTATAATATTTTCACGCTTCAGGTCACGTTTCACTAGTGAACTTTTTAAAAAATTTTGTGTTAATGGGAAATATTATGTTCCTTTATTAAATTGGAATTTATATTTTCATGACTAGCTAAAAACTATTTTTTTTTTGAAAACATAATATATAAATACAGTGCCATTTTTTAAAAGTAAAATTTTTAAATTTTTTATATATTTTACATTTTATATATTTATTGATTTTTGTATGTAAAATTTAATTTTCTGTGTGCAATTTTAGGCTTTTAGTAAAATTTTACTTAATTATTACGAGTATAATTATAATTATTATCCTCATAAATATGCTTTAATTTTTTGTGCTTTGAAATGCATACTCATTTGCATTACTCATACGCACTGATTTAGTCGTTTTAATAAATAAAGAATGGTGTAGGCAATAGGTTTTGCGAAGTACTGTACGTATGAGTGATAAATCAACAAAACATGCGAATATTGTTTATGCGACATTTTAAAGTGCATAAAGTAAAGTGGAAATATGAAGTTTGATGTTAAATTTTTCTCTTTACTTTTTCTTGCCTTTTTTCCGAATTATTGTCAGGGATGGGGATTTAGCACGTTTCGGGGCTAGATTTAAGGCGTTTTAACTATGCTAAACGCACTTTCACGCGTTTAATAGAAAAGCGCTAAAATGACGCGTTTTTAGGGAAGTAAATGAAACGCTTATTTTTTCTCTATTCATTTTGTAGTATTATTTTTTAAAGCAGTTTGTGCGACATATTCGGTATTCCATTAGATGTGTATGTGAAAATAAATTCAATAATAATTCGAAGTGTACTTTACTTACAATCGGTTTTGATGAGCCACTGAAAGACTTTAACTGAGATTATTGTTTTTCTTGACGACGATCAATCTTAATCCTACTTTTCTAAATTCTGAAATTAAATTCCTTATTGATTTTTTTTATAAAAATTTCAATAGTTCAATATTAAACAAAAAAAAAAATTACTGAGTTATTGATTTAATATTTGACAGACTATTTTTTATAAATTTTTGTTCTCATTTTAAACTTCTGGCATTTAATAATAGTAGGAAATATATTTTTTTTGTAAGTGAATAAAAATAACACTAATTATTTTAAGCCTAAGGTCTTTTTATATATTTTATATTTATTTCAATATTTCGCTACTCCTATATAATATTGAAATAAATATAAAATATATAAAAAGACCTTAGGCTTAAAATAATTAGTGTTATTAATATAAAAAAAAGGTCAAAAAACTAGAAAAATTAAGTGAATAAAATTTAAAATAAAATATGTACATATCGTCATATGATTTCAAAAAAGTCCTAAGTTACAAAAAATTCGAAATCGACTTTTTAATTGATAATGAGCCATAGTATCAAAATACAAGTGCCTGCAAAATTGTACACGCCTACAATTAGAAATCATGTTCTTATCAAACAATTTCAGAAATGCCCAAGTGCAAGCGTAGGATTCCGTTTGAAAGTATTTTGCTTCTCCCGTAAAATTTGTTGAATGTAATTTAGGACTTTTGTGAATTCATATTGCGATATGTTTCTATAAATATTTATTTTTTTTTTGAATATAAACAGTAACATTTATTAAAATCTCATTTAACACATTTGAAAACGCTGCGTTTTGGTTACAAATATTTATCAACAGTGCGGTTTAGCGCGTTTTAAAGTGATGAATAGCGCGTTGACAACGTTGATTACTATATATCCATTAACAATTTAAAAAACCGAAATGAAAATCTGCATCTAAAGAAGTATTCCTTTTTAGCAAGAAATAAATCTTTAAATAATTTACTACTTTACACTATAAACTGAATGCAACTTGATATACAATGCCTAAAAGTTAAAATTTGTATGGACTTCGAAATATGCCACAATTATTCCAATTTATGATACGAATAATTTGTATAAATATTCGTGTTTCGTAGTTGTTTTGATATTTTTACAATTTTTTAGACTCTTATGTTCCTTAACCCTAGAAAAATAATCCGCCTAAAATTTACGCATGTACTTTAAAAGAATCAATGTTTCCTTCTAAATGTCGCTGTCACCTCGGACATCGGAATCGTTGCGTATATTTGTCACGAGTTAAACAGGACGCTGTGATAAGTATTACTAATTTTAAACTACATTTTTCATTATGAATAGAATTACTAAGGGAGTCAAAATTATGCATGATTATCTCTTAAGTTTCCATAGAATTGGTATTCAGAAGTTAGAATTAAGGTTTTTTGATTACCGATAAAGTTATATAGTTTTTGTTTCTTTTTTTTTTTTGTAATAAATATATCTTTAATTTCGTTGTTTATATGTATATCTAAAATGTATTGCAATTTGGTTTATTCGAAATAAATAAATAAAATAAGGCAATACAGCGATTTAAAATCATGCATGATTATCTTTGCTGTATGTCGGAATAAGATTATCTATACAGGGTTAATGTTGGCCTTGTTTTCTTATACATGATGCGTGTATATTATACATATAAATCGCTTTAAATATTATAACATTTCCACTTACACCTCAACAGAAGTTCTGGAATTATTTGGAGATCTAAATTTGTGACAGAATACTAACCTAAGCATTAATTTTTTAATTCTTTTCTTTGCTACTTAATTTCACATTCGTCAGAATTACTGAATCAGTGTGCAGATTTATTAAAATATTTTCTAAAAGGCTTCTGTCGTATTCATAAAAATTTTTCAAATTTATAAAAGTTATACAAATTTAGTTTTTTTTTTAATTTTTTTTTTTATTACTCTTAAAATTGTTTTTCTATCTTTTAATGGTTTTGCCTCAGCGCCTTATAGGCTTTGTAGAGGCTGTAGCCTGGCATTACAATATACAATAATTTATGCAAGAGAAACAGTAATATATGTATATCTAAATCTAAACTAAAAAGTGCTTACAGATTATTTAACATATATAATTTTCTTAACAATCTATTTTTTTAAGCTTTAAGGTTTTTTTTTTTTTTTTTCTCTTTTTATTTATTCTCTCTTCAATATTTCGTTAACCTTCGGTTAACATCTTCAGGCAGTTTTTTATTTTAAAATTTTTTCTTTTTTGAAGTTTATATATATAAAAATTTTTCTAACATAACATGTCTCATAAAAATTGTGAAAAGAATATGATTCAAAATAATTTAAAATTTTTTTTTTACAATATTAACAAAATGTATAAAATTCAAAAATATTTTACAATATTTACATTTAAATATACATTTAAATATCTTTTTATATATACTTATAATCCCATATATCCACATACATATACATATATATATATATACAAAATACACATATATATATAAAATTATATATACACATATATACACACATACATATATATATATCCAATACTTAAAAAAAAAATTACTTTAAATTATTATTATTACATTAATACAATATTAATTTTAATATACAATTATATGTTAAACAACTAACAAAAAAACAAATTGAACATTAAATGAATATAAGCCTAAAAATATCCTCTAAGTTAAATATTTTGTAATATAATATCCAACATAATATTAATTCTAATAATTTAATTTTTACTAACTAAATATCTATAGTTATGTGCTAAATTATCCGTATCTATTTTAAAGTTTATCCTATCTGACTTTTGTATATTATTAATTTTTTTTTTGTTAGTTGTTTAACATATAATTGAATATTAAAATTAATATTGTGTTAATGTAATAATAATAATTTAAAGTATTTTTTTAAGTATTGCATATATATATATATGTATGTGTGTATATATGTGTATATATAATTTTATATATATATGTGTATTTTGTGTATATATATATATATATATATATAAGGATATATATGTATATTTATATATATATGTATATGTATGTGGATATATGGGATTATAAGTATATATAAAAAGATATTTAAATGTATATTTAAATGTAAATATTGTAAAATATTTTTGAATTTTATACATTTTGTTAATATTGTAAAATAAAAAAAAAATTTTAAAATATTTTGAATCATATTCTTTTCACAATTTTTATGAGACATGTTATGTTAGAAAAATTTTTATATATATAAACTTCAAAAAAGAAAAAATTTTAAAATAAAAAACTTCCTGAAGATGTTAACCGAAGGTTAACGAAATATTGAAGAGAGAATAAATAAAAAGAGAGAAAAAAAAAAAAAACCTTAAAGCTTAAAAAAATAGATTGTTAAAATAATAAAAAAGGTGAAAAAAAAAGTATTAAGAAAAATATATAATTTTCAATAATGTTTGAATGATGATATAAGAGTCATATTTTTAAGTCTACCTGGTAAAGTATTGTATTCTCTTGGTCCAGCATAAGTAATACGCTGTTTGGTCAAATCTATGCGACATCGTTGCAATTGTAGATCATTTGCTTGCCTTGTAAATCTCGCCGTTCTGATAATATTTTGATGAAATTTTATTGCCTTTGGATTGGATAATCTCACCGACTTAAATCCATATAATAGTATCTGTTGTTTGTATAACCCACAAACTGGTAAAATATAAATTTAGCTTTGGTTTTATATAAATCTATAGTAGAATATCGCAAGGACAGATTAAAAACTGTTATTCGACATCCATATATTAATGGTAAGTATGTTAAGTGCGAGTGAGTTTTTATTAATGAATGAATACTGCGGTTGAAATTCTCAAATACTATATAATTTTTCTTAAGTGAAAAAATTAATTTTACTTTAATTATTTTCTTTGGCTTAATGAACATAAATAAAATAGAAGTTCCGTTAAAATAAAGATTTTCGTTTCGCTGAAACATCTTCTGCGATATGCAGTACACATTATAAGTGCTATTATTAGTACCTTTAAATAGTTCATGTACATTAAATACCGTACCTCAAAAAAAATCCCTTACACGCCCTAATATAAACTATTTTTGACGGCATTTTTGAAAAAATAATTTTTTTTTGCCGAATATAGGGATCGCTTTTTCAAATCTTTCTTTATAACTTTGACGTTTGCAGTCGGATCTTAAAGAATGATGTATCAATGTTGTTGTCTCGAGAACCGAGACAAAGAGATGAATGAATGCCTATTGACTTCAAGTATCCCGTTTTAGTATTTATCCACCAGATCTATTTTTCTACCACGTTAAAATACACCCTAATGTTAGAAAATTTAAGCTCATAAAAAAATTAATATAGCTTTTCGAAGGAAGTAATTCTATAACTCATGCAGAAACATTTTAAAGTTAAATTATGCAAAAAGAATTAAGAAACTGAGGTGAAATAAAATGTTGGAAATTTTAATCAATCATATTTCGACATGATTCATGTTTTCAGTGTTTTTAGCTGATCTGTGGAGAAGAAAAAATATGGCTCAAACGTTGATCATCAGTGACCGCCTTGGTAGATTCTGGTACTACATAAACTAAACGCTCGGTGTTTTCTGCATGCCATGAGTAAGCTTTGAAATTAATTAAGTTTAGCAAATAGAAGTTATATTTCTTGTGCTAATCTAACCTGGTAAATCGATTATTTCACTTGAACACTGAAATGCTTCCAGTCTCGGTCTTGTATGCGTAATTGCAAGCATGGAGGCTCCGTCAGTTCTTTGGTACATTGTATGTACTTACATATATCTCTCCCATTATTATAATAATTTTATGGCAGAGTATTTTTGTCTCTCTACGTGTAAATTTTAAAATTTCTATATATTTTTTTAAGTACAACATTTTTTTTCTTGTAATTTCCATCGCATTTAGCATGTGTGTATGTGAGTTGTGAGTGCATTTTCCTGTTTCTCACATTTATTGTAAAAATTTTAATTAAAACTCATTAGTTTTACTTCGAATACAGTTCAATGTAGTTTTATTACGCACACTTGATGTCTGTTCGGAAATGACATGAGGGAGCAGTTGAAAGTTTTCTCTGTTTAATTTTTAAATCTTTTGCTTGTCGTGTATAATTTTCTCACACACAGTGGAAAGGAGAAAAGTAAAAAAAAGTAAAAATATATATAGGAAAAATATTAACTGAAAGCTTTTAAAAGATGGTTAATTAAAAAAAAAAAACATTTTATTTTCAGTTATCTGTTGTTTTCCTTCCACACCTTGAAAATTCCCAACACTGCAACTCAGGCGTTGTTATTGATTATATTTGAGAATTTTTACAAAGAGTTTATTAAATTTTCTTTTTAACTTTTTACTGTCGAAGCATAGAAACAATTGTTTAAAATTTTTTGTTTTTTTTTTAAGGTTTTCTTTAATTTAAACTACCAACAATAAGAACTGAGTTAGAGCATGCAAGAAATTTTGAACTTTTCTCGCTCTTGTCCTTGTCCTATATAAACTCCAGATTTTCGAAAGTAAAGTTTTATTTAGTAAGAGATATTTTGGTCATCTATTGGTCATGTATTATGAATTAAAAATGTCTGATATTCAAATCACATTTGTTCGTAATTTTAAGCATAATAATAAAGATACTTTTGGGCTGAGTAGTTAGCTTATAAACTCACAAAATAGAATGTCATGAGTCCTAGCACAAATCGGTGTAATGTCCCTTATTTGTTTGTTTGAGAAATGCAACATATTAGCGATGTAAAATAAACCGATTTCTTTCTTCTAATAATTAACTTACAGATGCACGTTGGTAGACATCTCAATTACCGGGGTGTTACTTTTCTTAAAAAAATCTTTCAGTAACTATTCATTCCGTTTTTTGTAAGTACTTCAATAAGGAATGTCAATTTACAATAAATAAATTTTATTATTTCATGTGGCAATAATTTTACACGAAACCTGAATAGCATTAATATGGGAAGGTACGAAGGTATACTTAAAAAAATAATAACTATACAATATTTACATTTTTAATAAAATTTAACTATATTTTAAAAAATCTAAATATTCCATAATTAAACCAAAGCGGATTTCTTATATATTTTAATCGTATGTGTAACTGTACAAATATAAATTAATTAGCAAAATTTATTACAAAGAAAAAATGGAAAAAAATATAAGCAAATATTTCTGTCCAATTAAATGCCGCAGGCGGCACGAAAACTGAGGATTAGTATATTAAAAATGTCTGATAAAACACTTCCTCTAAAAATATGCGATGTCATATATGTATGTATAAATAATTCGCCATTCTCCCCAAACTATCGCGTAATAACTAATAAAATCAAACCGAAGCATCATTTCTTAAGCCCTCATGGTAATTTCTTTTTACGGGTTTTAAGTATAAAAACGATTTAATTATGAAGCAAAAATTTTCCCTTAGGCACTCACACTTGGTAGCAGAAATTCGTGAGAAACGTGCAAATATATATCTACTTAATATTAGTAGATATATCATTTCTACATTACATTATTGGTAAAAGTAGGTAGCGCGTTGACTCTGCAATCAGAAGGCTCAATAACCCGTCAGCCAAATACTTTTAATATTGTGTCTATGCTAAGCGTTACCTCTTTCATTCGTGTTTGAGCAATAAAACTTTAGCAATTTATTTTTACGGGTTTTCTTAATCTAAGATTGAAAGAGAAATATAGGAAATATCAGTAAGAAAAGAATATACGAAATTCTTTTTTTTGACTTGGACCCGGACTCAGGATATGAACCTCACATTCCGCATAAAAGTCGGAAAACAAAATAACGTAAAGAGCTAAATTCGGGTGCCAAATGAATGAATTAAAACTACTATAATGTTTTAAGCTCGAAATATAAATTTTCAGCAAAATTTTTTTGTGACAGTTTAGTCTTTTTTTTTTTATCGAAAATTAGTTAAAATTTTGATGTTTCAAAAATGTTTCCCAAGATGTTAAAAAGCCGAAGAAAATCAAATATCATAAGTGATTTAGTAAGGAAAAAAATAGACCACTGCATTAGAGTGTTAGAGCGTTACAATGTTCCATAGATATTTATTTTCATTTTATGAATCTACTAAACATATTCACTGACTAGTCATCATAAAAGTAAAAATGAATTAATTTAACACTCCCTCCCTCAAATAAATCTCCAACAAATAAATTTTCAAATTGCCCAAACAGATTTATTATTTGTTCTTCCCCTCTTCCTAATTCACTTAAGTGAATCTTGCTATTTTGGAAAAGGAAAAGTTTACTCTTGGTCTACAGTGTAATTTCGTAAGGCATAATAAGAAAACTATTAATTTCTTTTTATTTTTTTTGGAAGCAGTTTGTTTATTTGTATGATAATTGTCTTGGATAAAATTAACATCAATTTATATAAAAATAATGCTTAATAAGTATTTCGGATACAGTGAATGCCGTAACAGTTAGGCAGATAACACTTTTCGAATTGTAGTAGTTAGCAGAGTGTAAAACTCTCAAAGTCATGACTGTAATTGTATACATACTGTAAAATGACTTAAGAGTTAATAGAATTAACGGCTCTGATGGATGGTTAAAATGACTCGAAGATTAGCGTTTTGGGGGAAGGGTATTGCGTACAGCAACAAAGATGAGATGAACTGCAATACAGCATTTATTGAACTTTTTTTTTTAAATGAAATATTTTAATATTTAGTTGTATTTCAAAGAATTTATAAAAATTTTTTATTTCTTTTTTTAACAGGAGATGGCGCCTACATATGCGATGCAGTGTGCTGGAACTAGACTACTTCAGTCATCGCCACACTTTTGTGGATTCACAATTAATGTTTTACTACTTTCAGAAGCAGTATATTCTTACAGGAATAGAATGGCAAATATATAAAAAATTTGTCATAAAAATTAAATATATTTTAATGTAGCGTAACAAAAACATAACTATTTGTGGAAGGAATAGAAATAGAACCCATAGCGACCACTAAGTTATTCCATTGCGGCTCTTCATTGACCCTAGGAACCCCTGTTTATTTCCAGAAAACTATCGAGCGTTTCATAGTGCATCTGCCACAGCGCTCAATGCATAATATGTATGTAGCAGCTCTACAGCCAAGAATTGGTTCTACGATATTGAATTTCTACGACGGTTGTCCGGCCAGTGCTTGTTTATAGATGTTTTATACGAAGGGAGACGGTGAGAAGAGAAAGTAATAGAAAATAACTTGCGAAGGTTCAAGGGTACGTCTCACTGGTGTCAGGCGGCTCTGAAGGTCACCCTCTACCTACTACCCATACAGCTATGCTGGCTGGAAAGAGCCTTAAGGAGTTTACTTAGGTTTATGGAGCTAGAATTGGTGGGGCGAAAGACAACGGGCCACACAGAAAACTTTTTGGGGGGATGGGTATTGGTGACCAGGTGTGCTTCACCCCTGCGTGTACAGATTTTAGTGCTATTGAGATAAATTTTATTTATTTATTCGCGATAGGAGACTCTGAGCTCACAGGGATAAACTATTTGAGGAGTGGGCGGCATTTACCGAAGGATTGAAGATGGATGTGGGCACGTGTTCTGGTGTCTACGTGATGGGGACTGATATTAGAAGATCGTTAGGGCTTTCGGAGAAGTGCACTGTCTTCAAGATAGAGGTTTTGATGCTATTGAGCTCCACAGAATTGGTGACTCAAGAGGTATTGAGGGGAAACACTGCAAAGTCGAAGGTGGTGAGGGAATGCTGGGGGCCCTTACCGGTTGGATCGCTAAGTGCAGTATGCTCTGGGTCATTGTGTCATTGTGGGTAAAGAGCTGCCTTATGAGGTGAAGGGGCTGCTTCCGCCACTGCGTGAAGAGGAGTGGTACATGTGCTTGCAGCCACCGATAGGGTAATACTATGGAGAGCTCAGTATATGGGCGGTAGAGAAGGTGCATCATTCATGGAGGGTGTCGAGGGCCTTATAGTCTGGATTGGACGGTGCAAGGACCACTCGGCTACTGGGAATGTTTAGCAGGGACTTGAAGGCTATGATGGGGGCCTTGTTTGGTCACTGCTCGGTTAGAGCGATGGTCAGCAATTGCGAAAGAGAAATCTCCGATCTTTGTGTGTTGTGCGAGGAGACCACGGAACACATTATCTGTCACTGCCCTGGCTTGAAGGTGGGTAACTTGCTGGGCAGCAATTTCCTGCTGGAGCTGGGTGATATATCAATGGGACGGAAACTAATATCCTCTTCTTCTTCTCTACTCTATTCTATTCTTTCTTATTTCTTTTCTTTCCTTTTGCTTTCATCGAAGGAATTTACTGTTCAGCATATAAGTCTCCGAGTGGAGGTGTCCCAGTGCTACTGCTGACAGAATTCTTCTTTACCTAACTGAAGCTGCCCCAGCGAAGAGTTTATGTCTTCCCAGCGTGAGGATTGAGACTTTGTCTGTGAAGCTTGAGGATATTAATTATTTTTATAATTAATTTGAAATCTCTTCAAGATTAATATTAGCTGGTTCCACGGTATTTTGATGCCAAATATTTTGCGTGTTTTTAACATTGAAAAATAAAATGAAAACACTCAAAAAACCTTTGAAACTTTTTAGCAAACGCAGACATGAGTGAAATAAATAAAGCACCAACTAACACAAATAAAACACATAGAAATTAAAGCTCTCTAGTGTTACACTATTGCACTCACATACTATTACAGATGAACATTAAAAATAAATTATACATAGAAGGCATTATTTAGTTTTTATATATTTATCTCTAACAAAAAGTTTTTATTGATTATTTTTATTTATTTCTGTGTTATGAATTGTTATCACGTTGTTTATATGGGGTTATTTATCTCCTTTTGGTGTTTTTTTTAGTTTTTTTTTTTGTGTAGTGTTATTTTATTTTTGTAATAAACTGTATTTTGTTTCCTTTGGAACATTTATTTTATTGTATTCTTTTTTTATTCCATTATTTATATATGTATAGTTCTTTTTTTTTATATGCGTACTTATGGGCATGAAACATTGTGTTATTATGCTGAGAATTTAAACACTCAAAAATATATTCAGACATTCGTGCCAGCAACCGTAGTTTTTCGTCTTTTCACATTTTATTACAGAAAATAAAATCGTGGATTATGTTAATAACAAGCTTTGCGATAAATAGAAAGTAAAGATAAAATATATTGCCTCGTGCATATTGTTTAGCATCTTATCTGACAATGGGGAAAGTAGTCACGTGAGCATATTTTTATAGAATTGTCGAATTTGCTACAGCTTGGTGGTTGGCGCTAAGGTGTTTCATTTTAACATAAATAATAAAAAATAGAATGTTTTTTTTTTTTTTTTAAATTATGCACTTTATGCAATAAAATAAATATAAAATTAGAATTAATCTTTCTAAAACTAGTGCTATGAGGTTCGGGACATTGTCGGTACCGGATTTGTCGGTTCATATTAGAGGGGTACCCATTGGTTGGGTTGACAGATTGAACGTGTTGGGTGTGATGCTTGATTGTAAGCTGAACTATGTCTACCATATTAATAGGTTATGTTCGAATATCAACTTCACGCTTCGTCGTTTATACTCCCTGAATGTTTATTTACCCTTTCGAGTAAGGTTTAAGTTAGCTCATGCCTTGCTATTTTCTCAGATATCTTATTGTATAGAGGTGTATTTATGCACAACGAATGGTAACATTAATACAGTTAAGCTATTGGTCAATAAGATAACGCGATTCGTATTTCGGCTAACATACAGGGATCATGTTTCGGAGTATGTTGGTCAAATGTTAAAGTGTAGTTTCTCCAATTTCTTAACAATTAAGCTGCTTATGAGCCTTTATAAACTTGTTAGAAATTCTACACCTGCGTTTTTAGTTCAATGCGTTCGATTTTGTCATTCATCTAGAAATACACAAATTTTCATTCCCAGAATACACACAGAATATAGTCCCTCCTGGCTAAGTCTTTCCTCGTAAGTACAGCTCGTGTATGGAATCGCTTGCCAGCTGTTTTAAGATCTTTTCAGTTACCCCCCCCCCCCCAAGACCTACCGAAGATTGCTCATTGCTCATTTTAATTTTGTTGGCAATATGACATAGTTTGTTTATATGCGACTCTCAGGAAGTTGGTGTGATATCGCAGCCATCGGGCTTACAATTTTTCGCTTACTTTTTTTGATAAATTATTATACTTTTAACAAATTGATGCCGTATTATGATCTTTACCTTTTAAATTCTATGCTGATATTAAAACGATTGTTATCTAGTTATAAATTTAGGGTTACTTTTAATGTTTTAAGAATCTATGTTTTAAATCTATTGTAATATTCTTTTGGCCAGATGAGGGCTTTTATTATTACAAAATTTTTGAAATAAATAAATAAATAAATAAATAAATAAATAAATAAATGAAAGTTAAGTCATCAATTAAATTGCTATAGGTGACTGAATAAAGATTTACACAATATCTTGTTTTATTCAATACAAAATGAAACTTAATTTTCATTATAACAATCAAAATAAATGTGTTCAAGTACATGCAACTCTACACAAACAAAATACGACGTGTGTTTTGTTTATTTAGAACTATTTTTTAACTGTCAGTGTAATCTGAAAAATCTGAAAAATTGGAAACATATTTTAAACAGTTTATTTAACACTTTATAACAAAGTGCTTTCAAAGAAATTAATGAGATACTGAGGTAGTGCAAAATCGGATTAGTTCTATTTCTTTTTACCGAATAAAATTTTTTTACTTAAATATTTTCAAACACAGCATTGTTTGCTTTTGGATTCATGTTTCATAAATTATTTTGGTTTGTTTCTAACAATAATTTATATGAATTTAATTTTCATAGCAGCAATGTAGATAATTTTGAACAAAAAATAAATAAAGTAACTGCAAGAAATGTGTGAATCAAAGTATGCTTCTGGATGAGCTGTTTTAAATCAAAACAATTGAATTTTTATTTTTTTTTTGGGTAGAGTGTTTAAGGAAGAGTTCGATGTATGTATATTCCATTTTCAAGGAAGCGTTTTTTTATGACTTGCAACGAAAGATAAAGTATCCTGAAACTTCTGCAAGAACACATAAACTTTTCAAAATTAAATTATAAATTAAAAAAAAAAAAAATTTTAAAATTGAAATTATAAATTTTGTAAAACTTTATGTTATTAAAAGATTTAGAATTTTTGTTCAATCAAACTTTTACGAATTGTAATATTTAATTTTATCAATTCTGTAAAAATAATATATTGAGTTAGTAATTGAATATGAATTTAATTTTTCCTGTGTAGTGTTATCGTTGCCGGAAGTTATTTCTTATGATGCCGGTGCATTCAATTGGAAGTATTGTTCGTGATGTTAAGTAAATCTAATTTCTTAATATCACTTAATCGGAGCAATGGAACTAGTTTTTTATAACTCCTACGGAGCTGTGAAAAGTTGATTGTCGCTTTGCTTTAATACGATGCATCAGTGGCAGGTTAAGTTCCAATTCTAAAAAAATTCTAATTTGGTTTATTTCATCGAAATGCTATTAAATTTTATTCTTAATTACTCAGTTTGTTTTACGATTAAATAAATAATTTATAATAGAGTGAAATATTTTGTACATATGTATGTACAAATATATAAATAAGCAAACATAAACGAATTTTGTAGAAAAATCTAATTTTTATATTAATTTTCGGGATGTTGTTCTTGCTGAGAAGTCGAAAATATATAGAGTTTTGATATTTCGGCGATATCAAAAGTAGTTCCTCAGTAATGTTTTGCTTGGAAATGTGCATCTATCTACAGAAAAATATTGTAATTTATCAGCGACGAAATGCAATTTAAAGCAATATTAAGTTCCGTTGTGGCCAATAGATGAAAGCTGAATAAAACAGCACACCGATCCGAAGCTTGCTGGATTTTTTTTATTTTATTTTAGTTCAGTGCTCACGAGACATATGCTATGCATTGCGTTGTAACTATATGCAGATATGAATAGTGTGAAAGTGGTAGAAAAATAGAGTTTAATTCTTCTTCGATATATCTGATGTTATTTTTGACGCATTATTTATGGCACGGCCCTTAAATAATATGTAAAAGTATGACTCCAGGTGGATAGATTCTTTCAGCCGGTGTAGGTGATGGTTTGACGTCGGTCATGGTGGCATAGTATACCTAAATGCTATGGGCTTCCTCTCAAATGCAACAAGCTTGGAGCCAACTAGGTTGGACGTGAGCATCGGACAACTTGTCTTACCAAACAACCAACCAACCAATGTATCCACTTGAGTTTTATACGACGAAAAAACTGATACTTTAATTTAATATTCATTTGTGAACTACAACTACAAATTTATATAAAATAAATTAAAACAAAAACGTTTTTAAATTTTAAATAGTGAGTTTGTATTTCGTTTAACTCACACACACACAATTTCATGGCGTCCAATTAAAAACATTTCATATTTCATTGAACAAATGCAATATAAACTAGTTTAAAGTACTATCGGAACAATAATAATTCACTAAATTGCAAAATATGATAAATATTTTTTAACTAAAATTTATTCATTTAAAATCCCATTAAAATATTTGGTAAAAAAGTCAAATCAATCAACAACAAAATTTACCAATTTACTATGAAAAAGTAGTAAATGTGAATGAATATATTATATTTAATCAAGTACAAAACTTTTTCTAGATATGTCTGCATATAATATTGAAAATGAATATATTGAAAATGAATATATATTGTAGCATAGAGCCAGAGCAAGCACGACAGAGTTGTCTGGCAGCTCAAAATATCGCCGGGAATCAATCAAGCTTTAAGAAAATTTATTCCGCTTGCATAAATGAACGCATATATGAGGTAATTTGCATCAGAGGCGCTGTAATACTGCTTTGAACAAAAAAACCTGCAAAAAGCAGAGTTGTAAAGATGGTGAGCTTTCCTCTCTCTCTCTCATTACTATCACTATCAAAAAAAAAAGTATCACTTATAATATTTCAGTGAAAATAATTTTTTCTTTACAAACTGTGATCTGAAATAGAAGAAAAAGTGCCGAATTCAACTCCAAGTTGTAGAATTACAAAAAAATTTATAAAAAAATTATAATTTGAAATATTCCTTTTAATAAACCCTAGATTGTTCATGATAAAAAGCTAGCAATGTTTTGTCGATATTTCGTTTGATTAGAAGTATCAAGAAACAATGTAAAAATTATTTAACAAATGCAAAAATATTTAAATTATTTGATAATACAATTTTTTCCACTCATATATCGGCCTATGACCGTCAAAATGCTGTAATCGCCAGGGTTTTATTTTCTTTCGCTTATAAAAATCGAGAGTTATTGGTAAGTGAACTCATTTCAAAAAATATCAAACGTGTGAAATCCACGATTACGATTTTACAGCAGGAACTATTTAGAGTTGTATCGAATCTCGAAAGTCCCAGATTTTTTATTATCTACTTTTATGTACAAATTTAGTAAAACTACAAAAAAATCGATAATTTCAAATTTAACCAAACTACCGACTGTTAATGTATTAAAAAAAAATAATTTGAAAAATTTGTTAATAAACGAAATTTTTAAATATTAACTGAATTTATTTTGGGAATATTTATTTATACATATGATTCTAATTGTGCTTTTTCCTTTATAAACTGTATGTGAAATTTATTATTACATACTGATTTTTTTTTTTTTTATTTTTTTTTTTTTTTTTTTTTTTATTTTTTTCTTTATTTATTTTATTTATTTAATTTTTTTTTTTATTTATTTATTTTTTTTTATTTATATTTTTATTTATTATTTATTTTTTTTATTATTACATAATGATGAGATTTATTATTACATAATGAGATTATAATTATTTTTACATAATTTATTTTTATAATTATATTAATTTAAGATTATAATTATTTTTAATTATAATATAATTTAAGATTATAATTATTTTTATATAATTATTATTACATAATGAGATGAGATTTATTATTACATAATGATGAGAATATCTTAAAAAATATGTAATAATAAATTTCACATATAGTTTATAAGGGAAAAAGCACAATTAGAATCATATGCAAAATTTTTATATGTATAAACATTTGCATACTATTTATATAAATTTTAGTTTGATAAATGTAATAATAATCAGTTGTAATAATAATCAGATGTGCATTACCAGCGTAGTAAAATAAAGACTATAAATGGCTACTAAAAACGAAGCTTCAAAATTTAATACGTCTCCTTGACAACAGACAGGCCACAACACTGCTATAAAAACAAATAACGTGCAACAAAGCAGTGTTGTAAGATAGTGAAGCTTCACCTCCAATCATTTCTCCTACTATTTCTTTCCTTTAGTTCCAGCACAATTTACCGCATGGCTAATGGTGATCTCCTGAGCGCTGGTCCAAGAATGGAATTAAAAATTCGATAAAATTTCGTCATATTTATTTAATACTTATAACTATTTAAGGCGATAAGATTATCGTAATAAGAGTTAGCGAATCGCAATACTGAAACTTTTGTTATCTTATGGTGTTTCATTACATTGAATTTTTCCCTAATGTTTCACATTAAATTTGCACTGTTTTTCCGTTCAAAAATTCATTTTACACCACTTTAAAAGAGAACAATATTAAAATATTAAAAAGAAATTAAGTGAAAAGTTTAACACATTTTTCGAGCATCGAAACTACTACTAATGTCTACTATACACCAGATTTAATATCTCCAAATACAGCATTTACGGTTCTACTTCTACGTATAATCATGGCCCCCTGTATCTACTTTATGGGCTTAAAAACCCTGCACAAATTGGTGGAAGTTTCTGTTTGAATGTGGCTTTTATATTTGCTTTGTTACCCAAAAGTTAGCCAATCCTGTGTACTTAAATTTTTTTTTTTTTTTTGTCTTGGACCGGCACTCCGGGGATGACCCCTACACATGCGATGCATTGCGCTGGAACTAGGAAATTAGGTTATGGGGAGGAGGATAGAGGGAGTAGTGTTTATTGACATTTGATTTAAATCTTCCCAAGCTAAATGTGACAGGAAACACCTCTGCGGGTAGTCCATTCCACATACGTGCCGTTCGGCCAAAAAACGAATTTTCCCTGTAATGCGTAGTGCGAGTCGCCATCAAATCGACCACAAATGGATGCGCTCTTAATGATGATCGCATCGTGCGCGCCAATACCCGGGTTTCGGGAACAAGTTCCCTGATTTCGTTAGAACACCTCCCATTATAGTAACGATAGAACTACGAAACGCACACCACGTTGCGACGATGCTCAAGAGAGTCAATAGAGTTGGCTACCCTACCCTTTCATTAAGTGAAATATTCGAAGTTTTTTTTATTGTGTTAATTTTAGCTGCATTTTTTTTCCTATCCCTGTTAACTGCATTTTAATTTGTCGTCCTACCACATGGTTTGCGGTCACAAAAAATACTCAACAATTTTAAACACTTTTAGTGGTTAGATTGGTTTTTTTTTTAATTTTACACGATGATGCAAACATATTTAATTTAAAATTGTTTTCCTCACTGTTTGTTCGTTTATAGAAATATCATTATAAATCCATAAAATATGTGTAAGTGTGTCAGCTTATTTGACATACATTCATAATTGAATTTCTTTTTGCAACAATAAGTAAACGAATTAAAAATATATATTTTTTGTGTTGAGGTATTTCAATTTACAATGTACAATGTTAACTTAATTTTACAAAAATTCTGATATATTTTATATATCAACCAAAACGAAATGGTGAAAAAAATCTTAAAGGCATAAAAGTTGTGGCATGATGGCATGTGATTAATGCCATCTGAATAGTAGGAAATTTTTTCTACGTGTTACTTTACTTTTTTCACTTGATATAGAAAATTGTACAATTTATGAAATTATCCATTTTATTTATTTATTTCTTATTATGTACATCGGACAATACGTTTATAATACCAACGATATTCCATATGAAATCCTACTTTACATCGAAATAATAGTGTTTGCGTGCTAATCAAGCCGATGTTTTTTCTCTGGCTATAATATTGCGAGCGTAAGGCTTGCCGTATGCATGGTATGTAGAACTATGTGGACCAACATATATAAATATGGACAATACTCTCACGTTTGCACATAAATTTAAAGATTTTTTTTAATAGTTAATTACTACAATAATTTTTCGAACTAACGAACGGCTCTAAGTTGTAAAATTACTAAAAATACTACTGTTTTTTTTTTTTAATTAATTCTATCAAATTTACCTACTTTATTTTTACCTGCATTAGCGAATTAATCGGTAAAAAATTTAATTTTAATTAAATAATAGAATCTTCATTGCTCTGACAGAGTACTTACTAGAGTGATTATCCGGCATTCGAAAGAGTTTTTTCTGTTGGTTATAACTGTCGGTTCTTTTTTTAGTTTTAATTTCTCAATGAAAAAGCGGTCAGTCGTATTTTCTCGATTTGTTTATCTGCACCAAGAACAAACAAAGTTTTATTGTAAATTTTATGTTAAGCATGGATAAGTATTAATCATCTTTGCATTTAATAAAATTTAACGTTGAAAATAAAACCAAAAAATAACATCTTTATGGAAACGCTCCACTCAAAAATTGTAAAGTTGAACTTTGCGACATTTCAATATGTATAAAAATTATAAAATTTTGTAGTACTGAAGTATAAAACTTTTCATTTTATTATTAGTTTCATTATAATAAATATTTTCTCTATAGCATATGAATTGGTAAAACTTTTCTTTTATAAAACGTAGCGTAATAATTAAAATTTTTTTAAATAAAAAAAAAACTGGTCACCAGTTTTTCCTGAATTTGCTAAACCAGAAGGAGTTTTTTTAAAGAAAAAAAAATATTCGAACTATTCGAAAACCGGTTTCTTAAAGTACTTACCGAGTTGAGTGCACAGGCCGGAGGTCTTGGTTTCAAAAACTCCTTTATTTATGAAAAATTTTGTTTGTGCTTTACTGTCTGTTTTTTAGATATACACCAAATTTATCCAATTATATCTTTTTGAAACTTTATTGAAACCTAGTAGACCTAACAGCACACAACTTCTTGCCGTGAAATAAATTTCATTATTAAATCACGAATTAATGAAATAAAATATTTTAACCAACTAAAAGCTCTTTATTTTATATACGTTACTGTATAAGCCCCATGAATTTGTATTCCGACTGCATATTAATCTAATTTAAAATTCACTTAAATGTTTCATTTCAGTGTGCATTTGCTTGGCAAGTGATAGTTGTAGCAAACAGGGGGTACAGAGTGCTCACACTGTTACAAAACATTTTAAGAGAATTCGGAAAAGACCTGTAAAAACGTAAACATACATTTACACTCTAAATAAAAATCTATCCATCTGTACTTAAATCAATCCCAAGCGGTGTCAAAAGTACGGATTTTCTTACTTGATTCAAGTGCTAAATATCGAATTGAGGTCATATTTATTGCCCAATCAGTACTTGAAATAAGCCGAAAACGATATCGATTTAAGAAAAATGAGATTGAATCAATCTTAAAATTAGCTTCATTGAAGAATTTCAAAGTTAATTTAATACCGAATACGTAAATCCAAAAGAAAATAATTATATAATTACGCAGTTACGGTAGATATCAACTAAGAATTTTTACTAATTCGAAAGAAAATTCTTGAACGCGGAAACAGCGATTTACGTTCATGCAGGGAGCGTTCATTATATTGAAATGTAGTTGTGGTGATGCAAACCCTTTCTAGTAATTCCACAAAGTTCTTATATATAAAGCAATGTACAAAACACAATGTACATGTATGACTTTTATTGATGACAAATTCTTTTAAACTATATATAAAATTTTTCTACAAAGTGACACAACATAAAAAATATTTTAAAGCCAACTATGTGAATATACATGTTGAATAAGCAAAGTGTTAATGCTCAAATTATATTTCCAACACTCCTCCTCAACATATATATTTTACAAACTGATTTTATGTTTTTAAATTTAACAAAGTAACAAATTTATTATGTTTTAATTTAGACAAATTTTTAGTAAATATATCCGCAATCATATCTTCCGTAGGACAGTATTCCAAATAGATTTCCTTATTATTTACTACTTCTCTAATGTGATGATACTTTATATCTATATGTTTGCTGCGATTATGAAATACTGGATTTGTTGCTAATTTTAAAGCTCCTTGATTATCGACGTTCAATTTAATACTTTCTTCATTTATGAAACCAAGTTCTTGTAGTAATCTTCTTAAGTATACTGCTTCCTTTGCTGCATTTGATATAGACATATATTCAGCTTCTGTACTGCTTAATGCTGTTGTGGATTGTTTTTTCGACTCCCAAGATATTGCACAATTTCCAAGATAAAATATGTATCCATTATGTGACTTTCTGTCAGTTTTACATCCACCCCAGTCTGCATCAGCATAACCGATTAACTCTTGATTACTTTTGCAAAATTTTAATTTAAGATTTTGAGTTCCTTTCAAATATCTAAGAACTTGTTTTGCCGCTTTAAAATGTTCTACATGTGGATTAGTATTTCTTTGTGCTAATTTATTTACAGAATATAATATATCTGGCCTTGTCGTTAAAGATAAATATAATAAAGAGCCAATAAGTGATTGATATAATGTGCTATCAACCTCTTCACATTTTTCATTGCATTTTGTTTGAAAATTTGGTTCTAGTGGAACTGATGATGTTTTACAATTTTCCATATTGTATTGTTGTAACAAATCTTTAATATAATTTTCCTGACAGATATTTATATCTCCAGTTTCACCGTTACGTTCAACTTTCATCCCCAAAAAATGTTCCAATAAACCTTTATCTGATACTTCAAATTTCTTACTAATTTGAGACTTGAATTTTAATATTTCTGCTTTATTTTTACATCCAACTATTATATCGTCGACGTAAACTGCGACTACAATCAATTCTTTGTCTTGTATTTTTTTATATAAACACGGTTCATTTTTGCAACTTTCAAATCCCATCTTACATAAAACTTCATTTAATTTAAAATTCCATGCTCTCCCGGATTGCTTAAGACCATAAAGAGATTTGTGCAGACGTAACACTTTATTTGGATACCTTTTGTTTTCAAAACCTTGAGGCTGTTGCATGTAAATTTCATCATATAAATCTCCATTCAGGTATGCTGAAGTTACATCTATTTGGTGCAAATGCATTTTGTGCTCAACTGCTAATGCCAAAATCATTCTTATCGTTTCGTATCTTATAACAGGGGAAAAAGTTTCTTCGTAATTTATGCCGTATTTTTGACTACAGCCTTTGGCGACCAACCTTGCCTTAAACCTTTCAATTTCACCTTCACTATTTTTCTTTAAAGTGTATACCCACTTACTTTTAATAGTTTTATGACCTGCTGGTAAATCAACTAATGACCATGTCTCTTTTTGTTCCAACAAAGACATTTCTTTTTTCATAGCTTCTCTCCATTTTTCACTTTCACGACTGGATAATGCCTCTTCTAAAGTTTTTGGAACTTGCTCCTTCACTGCATTATTCAGTTGTTGATATATTTTTCTTGGACGACCTGGCCTACCATTACTAAAAATTTTAGGTCTACCTGGCCCACGTTTACCTTTTTCATTTGTTTCTACAACCTCATCAAGTGAAATATCGCTATTTACTGATCTTACAATGCTATACTCTAAATCTTCTTGATTTGAGGTATTATTTGTCTCAAATTGTTCATCGACATCTTTCTTATTTACAATCGCTTCGAAATCCATAAAATTCTGAATGTTATCATTAATTTCTTTACAGGGTAATTTATATTCATTAAATAAAACATTGCGTCTTTCAATAACTTCTCGTGTTTTCTTATCATATAAGCGATATGCTTTTGATACTCTAGAATAACCAACCATCATCATATTTGCACCTTTTGATTCAAATTTTCCTCTTCTTTTATTCAAAACTACTGCATTTGTACCAAAAATTTTAAAATGATTTACACATGGCTTACGACCCGTCCATATTTCATAAGGCGTTTTTCCATCGAGACTTTTTGATGGAGATCTATTACGTAAATAAACTGCTGTTGCTACAGCTTCAGCCCATAAATCTTGTTTTAAACCAGCATCGACTAACATACAACGAGCCATTTCTACTATTGTTCTATTAAACCTTTCCGCTACCCCATTCTGTTGCGGCGTATAAGGTACCGTTAACTGACGTTGAATTCCGCATTGCTCCAAATAATTATTAAAATCTTTATTAATATATTCTCCTCCATTATCACTACGAATACATTTTATTTTACGATTTGTATGACGTTCTACTAATTCTTTGAAATTTTTAAATTTTTCAAATACCTCGCTTTTGTATTTTAAAAAATAAACAAAAACTTTTCTTGACTTGTCATCTATGAATGTGAGGAAATACTTTGAACCTCCAACTGAATCTATTTTCATAGGACCACAAACATCCGAGTGTATTAAATCTAACAACTCACCAGATTTACTTTCAGATTTCTTCGGGAATTTTATAGCATGAATTTTGCTAACCATACATATTTCGCACGGATCTTGATGTTTCTGCGTCAAATTTATACCATTCACCATATTTTTCTTCGACAACTCAAACAGGCTTTCATAGTTCAAATGTCCATATCGACGATGCCAAGTTTCATTAATGGATTGTAAAACACATAATTTCTCGTTCGGTATTTTTATTTTAAATTGGAACAAATTTTCTTCTTTACGGGCTTTTAAAACTATTTCACCGTAAGCATCAGTAAATATTGCACCCTTATTATTAAATTTGATTTTGCCACCATACTGTACGACCTTATTGACAGATAAAAAATTTCCATTCAGATCTGAGGAATATAAAACATCTTTTAGTACAATTTTATTATTATTTATAAACAGATTGACTGTTCCTATTCCTTCAGCAGCAATTGATTTTCTATTTGCCAACATTATATTATCACTGCATCTGTCTAATTTACAAAATAAATTTCGATTTGCACACATGTGACTTGTAGCACCGCTATCAATGTACCATGTCGATGTTTGTGTATTTCTTTTTTCAGAATTCGCCATTGCAATCAAAGAGTAAGTTTTTTCTTGATTACGTTTTTCGTTGCACCTATTTGCATAATGCCCTTTCTTACCACATATGAAGCAATTTCCCTTTTTAACATTCAAATTATTATTACCTTTCTTGTAACCTGTTTCTCTTTTGGCTGCACCAAAAGCTTGTTCAATCGTAGATGATTTGTTTTGTTGATTTCGACGTTCATACTCTTCAAGAAGTTTAACCTTTAGCATTCCTAACGCTGGTAGAGAATCCCTCGTTTCTATGGCAATAACGAAGTTTTCAAACTCTCTCGGAAGACTTGACAATAAAATGACTACCAATAATTCTTCTTGAATACTAATTCCAACATCGGCTAATTTCTCCGTAATTTCACAAAAACTGTTTAAATATTCGGCCATATCTTTGCTGTCTTTCATGTTCAAACTTAACATCTTTTTATATAAGCTAACCTTTTGCATCGGACCACTCGGCTTGTAAACTTCCTTAAGTTTAATCCAGGCATCTTTAGATTTGTTAATGTTTTTAATATGGTTCAACTGGTTAGACTTAACACTTAATAAAATTGTTGCGAGCGTTTTTTCATCATTACTCTTCCACTCCAAAATTTTATCACGACTCCAGGTTGAATCTGCTTCTTCTTCGCCACTTGCATACTTCCAAAAACCAGAATGAATAAGAATACTTCTCATATGAATACTCCATGTTTCGTAATTCCTTTCATCTAGCTTTTCTATCTGATATAATGACGACGATGCCATTTTTTCTTTTTAAATCTTGCAATAAAAATTCAACAACTTCCAAATCGTATGTCTGGGCCCATAACCTATTGAAATGTAGTTGTGGTGATGCAAACCCTTTCTAGTAATTCCACAAAGTTCTTATATATAAAGCAATGTACAAAACACAATGTACATGTATGACTTTTATTGATGACAAATTCTTTTAAACTATATATAAAATTTTTCTACAAAGTGACACAACATAAAAAATATTTCAAAGCCAACTATGTGAATATACATGTTGAATAAGCAAAGTGTTAATCCTCAAATTATATTTCCAACACATTATCGGCCCAAAATAGTAATTTTTTGACCAAATTACTGCATTCAATATCGAACGAAATTTCTTTATATTTTAATAGAATAATGTTAAGAACTTCGAATTTTTATTCGAAGAACAGCCTTCTTTACTCTCTCGTACGCTTCCATATCCAACTACCTCAAAAGCTGTGGCTGACTTGAGTCCTCCTGAGCATTAATCTTACAAGGGATATAGAAAATCTAAACAATTATCATAACAATTAATTATGTGCCAACTAAACACACGATTATGATTGTTGGGAGAAAAAATTAAAACACTATTACTCATTGGGAAATAACTTTGAATATTATTTGTAGCAAAATTTTTCAATACTCGCACAACTCTTAGTAGTGTTAAGTAGAAAAAAACATTAAATTAGTACAGGCCTTTTCTTTCTGTGTATTCATCGCAACAACTCATACATTCAGAAAGAAAGAAACGTTGTACGCTTTTGCACAATTACCACTAATATGCCAGCATAGTGTGGCATAGTGTCAACCAGTATAGATGCCATACACATCACCTGTTCAACGGTGCCATAAAACAATTTAAAAATGTAATTGAAATGAAACTAATGTGGCTTTTTGGAAATAAACAAAATTTGTATGAGTGAATGGGAAGTTATCTGTGGAACCCTAAAACAAAAGCATACATAAAGAGGAAGCAACAGACAGCAAGTGTGTTAGTTTTATGAACGTAATGTAGTGCGTATTTAAAACCATGTGAGATGAATTTTCTTTATTGCATTCCAATATGAAGGTAAATGAAAATATCATTCATTTCTATTGTTGTATTCAAGTCATTCCAATCCTGGCGTGGTGTTGTTGGTAATTTTACAAAAAGAAAAATTTTATCGAAGAAAACAAATCAAGTTATTAAGATTTATTTTCTATATCGGGTTTCATGCTGACACAATCATTACAAGTAAACTTTATCAAACATCAACCTTATTTTATATTTATTCTTCTACAAAACTATAAAAAATTTAATACGCAATAACTTTAATTTCAGAACTTTTCTATCAGATTCAATTTGTATTCCTTTTAAATAACATATTACATTTGTGAAAAAAATTTCTGAAATTATTACACTTGCATACCTATTTGGAACGTAAATCTCCGCATTACTATTCAGTTTACTTCTCATGGTACTGAAGTGTAAACTGTAATAATTCTTCACTAAATTCCGCAATTTTTATTTTATTTCACTTTTATTTATTTTTTGATATTTTCACTCACTTGCTCTTGTGCAAGTTTTTACTCACCGATCTATTTGAATTTCATGCAATATAAGGTGCGCAATTTATGGACTAATTCTATTTGTTAACCTCAACAGTGTACACATACATATTCATACACGAGTTCAAGCTTGCACAAACACTTTTACATACATATGTAAGTATGTATCTTTACTCATTCAACAATAAAAAACGGTTCGCATGCATCATCTGTCTTTCAGCTTGTTTGCTTTTATATCTATTATTTTATTTACTTTTTATTCACTTATTTTTATTATTTATTTATATATTGGGTTTTCCATTAAGGACATAACGTTATCTACTTATGTGAGTTAAAATTAATTACGATTAAAAAATCTTTGATAATTATACAAACAAAATAAATTTTTAAAAAATTTTCTTTATACAACAAACATTTCATTATTCGATTTAAATCTATTTAATTTTATTGACTGTATTTATAAATTTTTTTTTATTTAATTATTTAATTAATAGACAAATTTCCATGTAAAATTCAATCAATATATCTTTTATAAATCCCAAAAATGTTTATGAATACTGCAGTAATTATATAAAGAATATTTTTGAAGATGCTATTTAGTTTATATTGTTTGTATATTTCGTAATTATCACAGATATTTTGAGAGTTCTCGCATCAACATGTGGAATTTCTTAACTTTTTTTTTCAAGAATTTGACTAAAAGTTTATTGACGATTTTGGTATTAGCACCAAATGAAATGTACATTAAAGACAGCTAAACCATATAAAATACATTAATTCTTCTTTTTAATTGACCGTCTATTTTTATTGTATGTAATATGGTAACCAAGGGTTAGCGAATATCGAAAGAATAAATAAATTAAAAAATTTTTTTTTATAAAAAAGACCTACATTGCTAATTAATATTATTACATACATATAAAATACATAAAGAATTTATCTATTAATGAAATACAGAATAATTGCCACAATATAATTCGGTAGTATATTTTTTTTATTTATGGCCGATATTTCTTCGTATAATTTGCAATGATGTAAATATTATGTTTATTGTTGCTCTCAGTCACACTTAAATCAGCTCTTTAATAGAGTATTGAGTTCAGACATCAAAATTGTTATGTCCCAATTGGAAAGCCCTTTATAATACGCGAATTGTTCTGTGTATTTGAGTGCGTAAAGAAGTGCATTTTTTCACACTTAGCTCCGGCAATTGCTGCTTTTACTTATACAACCACACTGCAGTTGAGTGATTTTTGCGTTATTGTTGGTTAAACCTGAGAACGTTAAATTTGTGGTTTTATGCGTAAATACACAGTAACCGCATATACATATGTACATACATATACACACGAAAATAAAATGAAACAAACATAAATATTTTAAAATTTTAAGTAGAATTTGTTGTAGCATTATTTGAACATTAAAGAAAAAACTAATTTTAATAATTTATTTTCTTATAACAAAACTTATGGTTAGTTTTAAAATGAAAGATTAAAATTAGATTAAATTATTTGGTCTTCTGCAAGTCAAGTACACAAATATAGAGAGTACACAAGATATAAAAATTAGCTTAAATTTTATCGCGCACTTAAATACTAGTCTTTACACAGAAAAAAATAGTCATATTTTTATTTTAAAAGAACCGTGTTGTTGAAAATTATCGTCAATTTTAACAACACCTTTAATTTGACTTGATAAAAGTATTGTTAATAATGCGACTTGCAAAATAGTACTCAATAAATAGTAGTTGATAATCATTTTATTAAATATTTGCTTGTATTTAATAACTTATGTTGCAAAATCAAATAACAATTTGTAAGTTTTTCGTTTTCGACGGTTATTCAAGAAATTTTCCCTTGGATACAATAATTTTAGCACTAAAATAAGAATCACACAAACAACATTAAAAGAAACGGTTAATGTTTCTTTTCAATTCAAAGAATGTGTATAAGTATGTTTGTATAAGCAAACACATGTACGTATACATAAGTATATGCATGCATGCCTGTCATTTTTAAATATGTTTTTTTTAAGCATGGCATTTGATGTTTGACTCAATGAAGTGTCTCATCGCTGAGCGTGCGCGAAATATTGCAATATAAGTATACTATATACATTCATATGTACATATAAAAAACAACATAACTTATAATTTTAAATAAATAAATAAATTTAATGATAAAAGTGTCTTAAAACAACAAATAAATAAAATGGTGAGCATAAGTAAAAAACTGGCTCTCAAAGGAAAAAAAAAATTCAATAAATTATTTCACTTATTTAACAATTTAGCAGAGGATTTAGAAGTGATTTAATTTTTTTTGCTCAAATAAAGCAAAATCGATCAAAATAAATAGCAATCAAAAACCCGATTGGAGAAAGGACGATTTAAAAGTAACATACTGAAAAAATCGAAACAAGACTGAGAATAGCAAATCAAATAACAGACTCTAGTAAAAGTTTAAAGCATAACTAAGGCGTTTTAAGCCGGTGCTTATAGAAGTTTTTCATAAGCTTTTTGCTATAATAGTTAACCGTTTTAATTAATAGTTTTTTCCGGCGTCTTTGCCCATATTATTATCTTCATCGGTTGGGAAGTTTGGAAATGCATGTGTTAACTCCTACGTCGTCACTTGGTCTTATTAAAAAAAAAATTGTAGCCTATGTAGCTTTTTAGATTCACAGAGTTTAAATTTCATCACAATCGGTTGGATAGTTTTGATGAGGCATATATTACCCCCATGTCGCCTCGTGCTTCTATTTTTGAAATAATGTTTAGCCAATGTGCCCTTATAAATGCGGACCTATTTATGTTTTAAATTTCATGAAAATCTGTTAATTCTTGTCGGACACTGGAAAACAATTTTTCCTTTTTATTTTTAAATAACACTGTAATTAGAATAATATATTTGTTCAATTAAGTTTTTAGTTAATTTTTGGTTTTAATACTTAAATAAATAAATAATTTAGTTTTTTGCTATGAAGTACACAAAATAGCGCTGTCTTTTTATTTAAATGTTTATCTGATTGTTTTACTTCATACATGCAACACTTTTTCTCAAATAGAAATTAATACCCAATAAGCATTCCAATTGAATTCAAATATTTTTTTTTGTAATCAAAAATTTTGTGTTAAATTTCCAAAATATTTAATTAAATTTTTAATTATTATTATTATTAAAAATCTATTTTTTTTATCTTGGGCCCGTACCTAGGAAATGAAGCCTACACATACACTATTAATTGTGTTGGGACTATAGAAAATGGTTATTGAAGGAGATGGCAGGAGGTGAGCCTTCACTATCTCTCAATTCTGTTTTTAGTACGGTTTTTGTAAATAGCAGTGCGGCAGCCCTCTGATATTAAATATGCGTATTGAAGTATGAAGCGTTTTGAGTGGCCATTTCGTTCGGTAATTATTATACTTTGCTGGTGCTACAGAATACCGACAAAGGAGGTCGCTCAGATGTGCCTGTGGATTATTATCAGCTGAAGCCGGTAGTGTTGTGTGACCAGTGAATATGCCTTCGCCACTAAAACCTTCCGACAACAACTGTATATACTGTATATTTTACAAATTTACATTATAAAACATAAATCTAGAAACATAAACATAAAGTAAATCTTTGCGCAAGCATTAGATTGGAATGAGTTTGTGCCTGTGAATCAGAGTAATGGGCGAATATAACCAAGATATGAATTTCGATAATTTTAAAAAGGTTCTAATTTTGCTTCTATTTCGTTAATAATTTCAATAAATAAGTAATAATGATACATTTTTTGAAACAAACATATTTGAAAATAATAAAATTTTATTTAAATTAGAATAACGAAATGTAGTCTGAAAACTAGAGTCAATGTACACATAAATGATATAAAAGAAACAGAAGGAAAAACTGCATTATCACAACATATAGCCCACATAAAACATATACCGAACTTTGACAATGTAAAAATACTGGACAAAGTAAACAACATGAGAAAAAGATACTTAACAGAGAATCCAATAAAACATCAACAGAACAATAAACAAGAAGGAAACAATAAACTTTTTAAGTGAGAGTTACAAAACAACAATCTTTTATATAAAAAAAATTTTTCACACTAGAAAATTAAATATACATACGCTTTTTTTATATTCAGAAATTACATTATTAAAAAAAAGATTCAACAATATATAACGTCTTTAGTTCAAAATACTTTTAAATACTGTTAAATATAAAATTAAAACAAATTCCCTTGAAAAAGTGAACATACGTTTCACGAAACGTCGGGCCAAAATATATTAATAATTGTTTTTACTTTGTATGAACAATATTAACTTGGTCAGTATTATTATTATATAAGAAATTATAAAATAAAAAAAGTTACCAAAATTTAAAATTAAATTTTTAGTGAAAAAAAACGCATGTATGTACCTTCATGTAAATGAAAATGTTAGCAAATAAATCATTAACAGGAAAAAAAAATATGTATATTTTTTGACAGCATTCCCGTTATCTTTTAAAAGGTAAATTAATTTGAAAACTCAGTGTAAATATAAACATACTTTCATATATGTAGTTACATTTGCCTACATACATGTGTATTTATTTTTCTAAAAAAGTTTTTTGGAAATATGAACGTCATATTTATTTTTTCCAACAAGTAAAGGGTGAAAGTTTCAGTCATTAGAATTAAATAGTAAAATATTTACTTTGTGATATATTTCAAGTTTTAAAGAAAAAAGTGTACTTAAACTAATTGCGTTTTTTGTGAAATATCTTAATATTTACATAATATTTTATAAACATTTAAAATTTTATTATATACATAATGTTTTATGTACATCTAAAACTTTTATTACTTACATAATCTCATGAATTATGGGAGTCAAATTATTATATTATTATTCTTTTCTATATAAATCTATTCATGAATAACTAAATACCAAAAGTAATGCTATTGCGAATTGTTCGAATTTCGTAAAGTGAAATTTAATATTTCCTTTCTAAAAACGACTTTCTTTTCTACTATTTCAATAAAGAAATATATATTTTGTCTTTCAATCTTTCAATCAATCAAATCAACTTTTTCGAACATCACTCAACATAAAATAATATTTAACTTATACTAGTAAAATCAAAGTGTCGGTGCCCTTTTTATAAAGCCTGACATTCAGAATAGGGTAAATCGATTAATGCATATGAACTAAACTTCTCAACCTAGTTGACACAACCTTATGCTTCTCAACGGTATACGGATTAATTTTCCTTGAGAGGGACAAGTGGAAGGCTTACTCCTTTCGGTACACAGTAATGGTATACCGATGGATCGTAGACACTCCTAGAATTTACAAATCACTTGCTCTCGCCAGGTAAAATTATACGCGCTAATGAAATCAGTGCAAACACTGCAGAATAGAAACTACAGATTAGTCCTTAACAGGATACTTTCGAACTATTAGCAGTTCCAAGAGCTTTGAGCAGCTTTTAGCTCGATGATCTTCCTTGAGTACCACGACCTGGTAACTAAGAAAAGTGCTTCCCTGATATGGATACAAGAATATGAGGGTTATGCCGACAATGAAAAAAGGACATTCAGAACAGGACCCAGTTCCATATTTGGATTTAGTGAAAAAGATCTAAAGAAGATGGTCAAAAACAGGGTTAATATCCATGTGCACTGATATTGGCACAAAGTGGAGGGATTGAGACACTGCAAGCTATTTCTGTAATTAGATACAAGAAGAGTCAAAGTAGCTCTTAGACTGAGCAGTAAGAGCATACGTACACTCAGGGGGGCTGTTACGTTGCACTTGCAACGGTAATTTAAATACGATAGGAGTTACTAACATGAACATCTGCTGGTTTGGCTGTTAGGATATTAGGGAATGGAGCATCTTATCACCAACTGTAAGGGGCTGACGATTAGAAGGAGGAGATTCCTGGACAAGTTCACGCTTATGGAGTTCACGCCGATGGACTCTCACTCAGAATGAGTATTTGCCTTAACGCTTTATAACATTACCATATATTACAATTTTAAAGCTTTTAATTTTACGATATTTTTTAAACTCATTTGAATAATAAATGACCCACAAAACCACCGATTAAAATCGTCATTAATTGCAAATCTCTAGCAAAACATTTCAATATTATATACATAACCCCAAATTCCCGGAGGAACTGAATTCACGCAGAAAAAAACTATAGTATATATGAAATTGTTACTAATTTTCAGATATTTAATTTCCTTCACTCTCATGTCAAGAAAAGATAAATGGCTGGTAATTCCTACAACTGCTACAGAGTAAGGCAGGAACTATATTTTGATATTAATTTCGCATTTTTTACTCATTTATTTTTTATTTGGCAATCAGGTAAATTAAGGGAATATAAATGCTACTCCCTTACATGTAGCTGTACGCTATACCACTGTTTTTGCACTTATCGCAACAGACATAAATTTAAATTACAGATTTTCAGCTTTTTTATTGTAACATTTTTTTTAGTTAGTGCTGGTGCAAAATTTTATTTGATTTCCGTTTTAAAAGAACAATACAGAGAGCAGCACACATCAATACAGTTTTACAGTTACCTAAACACGAACAGGATATGGAAAATTTTTTAACCAATAAAGCTATTTTGCATGTGGTTTTGTCTGTTTTGGTAAAAAAAAAAAATATGTAAAGTGATTTAAAACAATAGTTTCTAATGATTTTTGAATAATTGAATAAAATTTATTGGACTGCAAATATAAGCATGAAAAAAAGATTGTGCTTATAAATATGCTATTAAAATTTTTATGTTTCTTATCAAGGATGTGGAAGTAGAGAGGTTATCCGTATGTTTTTGCAGATAAACCATAATGTCTTTACAATTATTTCTTATACTATGATTTATTTAGATTATAAGATGAAATTACTTTGCATCTGCTTCTGTGTATTAAAATTTGACAGTTGGCCTCCAAGTGGCACCGCAATTATCTGCTAAATGGCAACAAAACTTAATTGATATAATTTTTTTTGTTTTCTTCAAAACTAAATTCTTGGTTTCCGAGATTATTTTTCATACCACATTTATCACCGATGGCTGAAGTAGTCTGCACGTTGACTACAAAACCAAAAATTTCCTGGGTTCGACCACAGTTTCATAATAAAAAATATCTTGCATTTTTTCTGAGGTGAATTAGTGTGTCTTTGTGTTTGTTGTTGCCGGAAAGTTACAGTGGCGAAGACATAGTCATCGGTCACTGAACAGTACCGGCTTCAGCGGTAACCAATCCAAAGGCACTTCAGAACGCACTCTTTCAAAGTTGGTTATACTACTGTCGAGACCTGCACTTGAAGCATATTGTCGGCCAAGCAAATTCAATCTCAGACAATTCTAAAGTGGCTGTCAACAACCTCTTGCAATAAGTAATACAATGCAAATATCAACATTTAAAAACATACTCATTAGGGTGGGGCGATTTGAAAATCTTAATGGGCGCTTAACGTTTCTGATTCTTGGGATTGTACTAAGCAAAAAAGTCCACTAGACCATACGTCTACGGTGAAAATCGAGCTGGCGCATTTTGACTTGATCAGACTTTTGTCACGTTTTTTTTTGGATATTTTGGCCTATAACAGCCAAACCATTGAGATTTTCAATCCAATAATAATAGAAGAAATAAAATAAATAGAATAAATAAAAAAATAGAATAAAAAGTAAGAAATAGAACATCTTTTTGAGTTGTGATTGTTTATAATTTAGAGAGCGATATTCGTGAATTAATGATGTGCTCCTTTATCGATTTATGTTTTTATTTTTATTATGAACTCAAGTTCTATTTGGCTTCTCTCTACCTTTTTACTTCGTTTGTGTAATTGAAGAAAAATAAATACGGTATTACATAAATCACATGTTTATAATTTTAAAGTTGATTAAAAAAAATCTCATTAAATCCAAACCCCTGTAGTTCGTAAAAAATTATTGGTTCCTTGTGATTATGAATTATTGTATTGTGCTAAAATCGTAAGTAGATTCTTCATATATATGTACATATATATATATATAATATATAAAAATAAGTAACAATTTTTCATAGTAGACAAAATAACACTCTTCCCACATATTCTTGTTCATAAAAATTTAATGGCATTGATAATTATTATTATATTAATTATTATAATCAGAATACAATATATATTACTAATTGTTTCATAACTTATGATGTTATGCGAAAATAAAATTTTAAAGTTATTGTAGGTTTACGGGTACCAATTTTGTATTCGTTAACTTTTTATATATTGTTTTAATTTTTTTGGTTAACTTAATCAAATTTGTTCTAAGGATATATGGGATATATGGGACACTTTATTGATAAAAATTGAATTTGTGCTAAATTTAGAACCCGAAAATCTCAAATATTTAAAATATGACATTAATTTGTTTGCATTAGTTGCACGTCTATCTCCCATCCATACATAATATACATAATTTTTTTTAATATAATATTTTATATGTTTCTATAAGAATTATCATCACTATGCTGATATAGGATTTGTTAAATTTGTAACTAATATTATATTTTACTATGCAACAAAACTTACACAGTAAAAGGTAAATAAATAAACATTAATCTTTACTATTGCAATGTGTTAGTTTCTGTGTACAATTATATTTCTATATGTATGTATGTATGCAAGAGTATGTGCACATGAAATGAGTCAGTATGCGTGTTTCTGGCAGCGTGCTGATGTGGGAGAGTGCATGATGTTGCTTCTTTAGAATTTATATGATAAAAACAACTCGTAAATTAAATTAAAAATATAATTCTCTTAAATTAATAAACATTCTTACTTTAAGTACGAACAAGTACAATGGGTATTTTAATTTATTGCTGTATCTTAAACATTTTAATATGTTAATAGTTACCACTTATTGTTTTTATACGCATTTTTAAGTGAATTATAAATATAATTGGAATTTTTTACTATCTTATTTATTTTACACGTGCAAAGTACTAAATAGTATTGAAAATATTCTCTGTTTTTCGTTTTGTTGGAGACGTTTGTTCATACGTTCAATACTGGTTGGGGGTTTTGTTGATTACAATGGATAATGATAAAAACCGGTTAATTTGGGTAAAATTGATACTGTTTTAAAACTTTATAATACTTTCGTTAAATAAATATTTTCCTTAGTTGCCTTCCTGCAAGTGTTTAGAGCTTCATTATTGCACAACTTTGCAATTGCGGGTTATTTGTGAATTTGTAGTGTAGATTCGCTGCGTGTGTGATGTTATGTTGACGCATTATTTTTATTGAAGCTAGAGAACAGTCATTTTATTTCTTATTTTTTTCGCCGACGTTTGAGTGCTTTAAGAGTGCCAAGGTATTGGTCTGTTAGCAAAGATACACCAGAAATATTTTTGGTCAGACGAAGATAGAACATGTGATATTGCCAAGTGCATCCCATTCTTTAAAAAATAAAAACGAGTCGAGTTTTGAATTAAGATTTTAACAAGGCGTTAGACAAATAATTGATTCTTGAGAAGTCATTACTGCTTTATTGTGTGAAATGGCTATTTTTTTGTGCAGATAGTTCGTAAAACTAAATTTACTTTTTGCTTCTTTGAGTTGAAAAAGTTCCGATATTTCAGTATTCCGAACCAAATTCGAATTGCAGATATAATGGTCAAGCTGCAATCGAGCTGCAATTTTATGTGTAAAAAGAAAACAAATTTTGAATATTTTACTTAATACAACAAAATGACGGTATTAATTTATTTCGACTGAATATTATTTAAAATTCAATATTCTAATAGTTCTTAAATTATTTACTGTAAGGAATAATATTTTTTGTTAACTTAAATGAAAATAAAATAATATGTATTTTTTAGAACTGGTTATATATTGATTTTATTTCTCGAAAAAGTAACTACTACTTTTTTGATTTAAAATAATTAAGAATGTAATTTAGAAATTTATATAATTTTTTCTAAATAACGATATATTTTCAAAATGTTTTCAGACATTCTAATATAAATAAAAGAACCTATTCAATTAATACTGCTTTACAATTAATATTACTACTAATACTATAAAATTAATACTAGTTTTTAAAATCTTGTATAATGTGTTTAGTAATCAAGTAGTTTAAGTACAAAAGTAAATCATTTTGTGGCAAGTACTTTTTACGTTAATCTCTAATAAATAATAAATGCACGTTTTTGAAATATGCAAAGAAAATATAAATAAAATATAACATCCTGTTGAAATTTTTTTCTAATCTTACCAATTCTAAAAGTTCAATAAATTTGTTTTTCTTTTGTTTTTTCTTGAATACATGAACACGTGTCAAGATTGCTAAACCTTCTGTTGCCAATAAAGGTAACATCAGCATCTAAACTAAAACCTTTAAATTTATATAGTGATTTGGCTGTAAGCCCTACACTAAATGAACGGATTTAAATTGATTTTTTTTTATTAAGTATACTACGGTACAAACTTTTTTTTTTTAAGGATATCGGCATTTTTCAATTTTATAAAACAGAAACAAGAATTTTTTTGACAAAAGTCTTTTTGATATGAAAATCAAATATGTAAAAGGCTGACAAGTTGTGATGTACATATCTGTTACAGTAAGTTAATTCCAGATACATAAGAAGTAAAATAAATCAGTTCAAAGCTTTTGTAAAATATAAAAAAGATTAATAAGGAAATAATATATTTTGGAGATTTTGGAAAGTTTAAGTGGTTTAATTTGTTTACACTTCATCTAAGTGGTTTCCAAAGCCTTCAAAAAAAGTTAATTTTATATCAACTAATACAATGGAATAGGGAATACGTTTTTTTCAGACATGCCATTCAAGATTAAGATATTTATTTATTGTATGTATTTTTCACTGGCTTAGTGTATAACAGCATCTTCCTAAAGTACAAGTTAAATTCATGTTTTAGATTTAAAATAGTTACTTTTATTACAAGGGATTTTCAATAGCCCTTTTTATATTGTTTTCTTTTTGTATGCAAAAATTATGTTATGACGTCTTATTCAGTTCGTATATTATAACATAGAGAATTCTATTTTATTTAAATTTTTATAACAAATTTTAAAGTCTGCTGGAAATATTTACATATATGAATTAAAAATTATATTCTATTCAACTTCAGTTAAGTATAGTTTTTTTTTTAAATTTTTTAAACGTCTGGATTTATTGCTTCAAGTCTTTCGTCCAATTTTATTATTTATTTTTTTTATGTTAAATACTTATTACTGAAAAATATTATTTTCTCATATTTTATTGCTGTCGTTAAATTGATGATATACCAGAAAAAAATTGTGAATGCGTTCACTATGAATCGTTATTTTCTTAATTTCTTAAGCATTTCTTTATCTGAATTCATTTTTAATGACCAAAATGACATTTTCAAGTCATGACAAACGCATTCAAGCCTGCCGACTAATTCATATGGACAACTGCGTTGTAGTATTTATTTTTTGTACATTGCGTTATATTCATTACGAGCTGTTTTCTGAAACACATGTTTCAACGTAAGTAAATCATGGAACATTCATGTGTTACTAGCACTAATTTAAATGACGAGGTGTTTTCTTAAATGTCACTGTAATGTTAAAATCATGCGTTCTTCATCTAATTTGAACCAGTACAACAATACCAATACAACACACGCATTAACTATTTCTTTTGCATGTCTTTATTTGCTGGGTAGTTATTGTGGCCAATTGATCTGCATTGCGTATCTGTTTATCTAGATACGCAAATATATTTACAATTCCGTCTTTCTTGCAATCAGCATACTTTTTTTTTTATTAATTCAAATCATGCATAACATGCCTGATGTAAAAATTTTCATTAACAAATACTGGCAAAAAACGCGCATACAAACAGAAATAAATAAAAATGAATTATTTCAACACGAAATATGAATGAGATTTAAGCAATTTGCTGAAATTATTTATTATTCTAAATGCTAATGCTCTTATTGTTGTTTGTTTAGCAATTTTCTTAACGTTTCTTGTTGTAGTTGTTTACATCAATGTGATGTGACATTAAAATCTGAAAGAAAACACACACGTTTTACAACATCAACAGGAATAATAAACAAAAAAGAAAATAGATAAATAAAGTCAAAGAAAAACACACATTTAAAAGCAAATGGGAGAGCAAGAGAGACAAAGACAACAACAAATTGGTCTGTTTGTTAACTTGGCATTACCTCTCTTAGACAAGAAAGAAATAACGGTAATAAGCAGATAATAGTGGGAATGGTATGTTCACCAAGAGGTTTTTACACAAACAAAAACACAAAAACAAAATCAAACAAACAACAGCATGATTTTTCTGCAGCCCAACAGCTTCTTGTTTTAGACGAAATATTTGCGACAAACAGTTTGCATGAAAAGCTTAAAGCGAAACGTTGTGATCGCGTCGGTATCTAATAAAAACGTGTCAGAACGTTACGCCTCGTTTTTTATTTATTTTTTCTTGTTGGCCAAAACGAAAATGTGTGTTTGTACGAGTACGTAGATGAAAAATAAAAACAAATTACAACGACCTTAATGTCGCTTAAATTCTAGAATATTAAGAAAAAAAAAACTGTTTTAATAAATATTTTCCTAATAAATGAAAAAAAATTTTAACGAAAGTGAATTTGTCTCGAAACAAAAAAGAGAATAAAAAATTAAGAACCAAATGAAATAAATAAAAAAAAAATCAAATTCAAGGTATTTGTTGTTCAAAAAGAATTTCGAAATGTTAAAAGCAATTTAAAATAATAATTATTAAAATACAAAACAAAAATATAAATAATTAATATAGCAACTACAATATGTGTGTATGTCAGGCTGGCTGGCTGGCTGGCTGTTAAAATGGGTCATATTCTCATCGTTGTATATATGTATTCGAATGGGACGAAACGTAAACGCATTTAAACGACAAAAACTTTTACATATTTAATTTTTTATTTTTCTTTTATCTAAGAAGCATTTTGGCGATCTTTTTTGTTCGAAATTCAGGCCGACAATTTTTCTCAAATTCTTGAATTTATACACAAACCTACACATAAAACTAAATATATGTATGTACGGATGTATGCATGCATACTCGTATATATACGTATATTTTATAAATAATGTCTCGTGCTAATATTTTTAATTTTTTGCAATAAATTTCGTTAGGTTTTCTTACAAGTACTTTTTTGGCACTAGATGTATTTCTCTTTAATATACGAGTAATCTTAGAGAAAATATAAATTTTGTATAAAAAAAATTAAATAATTTTTTGTTTTGGTTAAAAGTTGGAAAATTTAACAGTAATTTTTAATACAAATGAAAACATTAATAACTGAAATTTTGAGAAACATCATCGATATGTTTGAAAATAATCATCATAATAATAATATTATAGTTTGCTATAACAAATTCAATAATTCACGTTACCTCGATTAGTGTACTGAAATTAGTATTAAAAAAAATTAATATACAAATTTGGGCATTTTCAGTGAGATAAACTAGCTGAGAAATTTTAATTACTGGACTGATTAGCATTTTTAAACATTTAGAGCAAGCAATTAAGCCTACTAAACAAAAGTTTGAGACTAGCAAATTAGAGGACAACGATACGGAATCGGTTAATATAGTGCTGTAGAACTTAAACTTCTCAACCATTTTAATCAAACGAATGCTGTAGTTCCCGTATTTTTTTTTTTGTTTGAATGTGAATGCTATAAATATATCTTGAATTTATATGAAACAGATATAAAATATATAAGTACTTACTATTATTGCAATTTATATTAAAATTTCAATTAAAATTTGACAAGAAATACGACAATGTGTCAGTCTTTGAAAAAATTATTTTTTATGTTCAGATGTAAGCATAACATTTAAGTTTTCCTCATGCTTGCTCAATGTATTGCGTTTTTTTTGATTTAATTTGGATATACAAAAATCTTTTTTTTTTTGTTAGTGATAGAAAGTTTCATCGATAATGCAAAAGGTTTTATTCTGCAATTTTCTTCTATTTTTCACGTATATTCCCGCCGAATATATCTCGCACGGATAATACTCTTCTCGATAAAAAGTTCTTGCAATCATAAATTCCGGGAGAATAAAGACTTTAAAAAGTGACAACATATAATTTTGAAACCGTGTTTATTTATTTTTAGTTTTACGTTATTCTAGTTTCTAATATGTGACTTTTTGTGTGCGAATATAATGCGTTTATTGTTTTTAAAAAGTTTAAAGGAAAAACAGTTATGCGATAATTTTTGGAGGAAATTGCTATTGTATAGATGCTGTATTCGCACTAAAATCACTAGTAATGTCTGCATTAGCTTTCATTAAAGCAAACATTTGTTTTGTTTGTACTTTATTTGTTGTCTTTAATATAAAATATTATTTCAGTTTATATTCAAATTTTGTTTTATAAAAGTATTACTTACATTTTTACGTAAATTCTTTTCTCTTTTTAGAACACAATATTTTTGGGGTAAAGTGAGAAATCTCATGGGGAAATTTATATTCATAATTATTCCCGCAGAAATTTTTTTCATGATGGGGCTGAGTATTATAATTAGTGTAATTTAAGTATCACATAATGTCACGCTATATCGTTCGGTCGCTTAATTATATAACAAAACAGTAAAAACATTTTAAATTTCAACTTTAAAATATTGAATATACCGCAGGAAAGTCTTAAATTTTATATACTTATATGAATTTGTATAGCCAAAAAATTAACACTCGCCGTAATGATAATCGCACATGAACAATTGGCAAAGAAGTTTCTAAGTATACCACAATAGTCAAGTAATTAAGAATACAATTATTTTTTTAAATGCATTTCCTGTTCATGTATGAGTGTTCCTCATCAGAACGAAAGAGTTCGTACTTAATTTAAGTTTTTTCTAATTAATATTAGTACGAGTTGTACTTAAAAATTCAATCATTCAAGTACTCATATGTACTTAAGACAAGCTGAAAATGGGATTATTTGAGAGCTGCCATTCTGTCCTAAAATGGATTAATTTTTATTATAAGTGTATCGGCATTATTATGTAAATCTGAAGCAGACGTTGGTGAACTTAACCTTAACGCCATGCCAGAGTGCTGCTGTTGTTTTGGTTCCTGATGATGTACTTGTTGTTTTTTGATGATGTTCTTGCTAAAGCTGTTGTGCTAGTAAAGAGTGAGTTATAGCAGGCATTGATTTCACATAATCGTTAGATCTTGTTTGCGAAACTCAAAATTGCTAATTTCGAGAGTGCGAAATATTTTCTTCATAGAAAATAAATTCATTAAACTTCATCAATTATTGAATTTGCGATATTTCGCTTTTAATTAAATTGTTACGGTTTTTTATGCGATTTTTTTTAAACATCTTTTGTAGATCTTTTTTTTTGAAATTGTTAATATAATAATTGTAATCGTTAAATTATAAAGTATTTTATTTTTGTTGGTGGTATATTTCATACAAAAGAGTGCTCTAAATATAGTATTGAATTTTAGTTCATAACTGTTTTTATTACATTTTTATGTTGCCAAATTTTGAAATTATAATTTACGTATTTCTAAATGCAATAATGTGATTGGCGGATTCAAATGCTATTCTTTCAATTTATATTGCCATTATATTCTAATATTTTGTAATAGTATTAATATTATAACGATCTTTAGAAGAGGCTTGAATTATGATTACAACTATGTATATTGTAACATATTTCAACCACGTTTATTTGTTAAAAATTTAAATCAGGTCCCTATTTTTGGGATAGAAATTTAGTTTTGTTTCGCGTCACACTTTTTCTTATGAACTGTACAATATGCAAGAAAAACAAACTATAAATTTCGACGGTATTTGTTTTTGTTTTGCATATGGATGCGTATTTAGAAATAGGAACGTATGTAATTATTTCTATTTACAAAAGTAAGACCCACATATACGAGTATATATATATTTTTTTAATTAATTAATTATTAGTTATAATTGACAAAACTGGATCAGCTGTAGTTCTAGGTATATTGCATTTTCTCCATTAAATCAACGTATTACAAAATTTAATATATTTGGAATTTAATAAATAATAAACGTAAAAAAGTTTCATGGATCTGATTAAAAAGTTAAGGAATTAAATTAACCTGCGGGACGAAAATAAGACGGCGACGCTTGTAGTGTTAAAAAAGTACTAAACGTATAATGACATTTTGTGCTGCGTTCACTGTTTACTTGCAACTAAGGCGAAGAACTTAGTTGTTGAGGCCTGTTCTGACAATAACATAATTTTAAAGCAATAACACTAATTATTTCAAGCCTAAGGTCTTTTTATATATTTTATATTTATTTCAATATTTCGCTACTCCTTTGTGTAGCTTCTTCAGGAAAATTGTAATATAATAATATAATAATAATTAGTGTTATTAATATAAAAAAAACTAGAAAAATTATAATTTTAAATCCCTTGTCATTTTAACATAACACTTGTGAATTTGTGCTGTTTTGTAAATCACATGATTTTTGTATTGTTTGGTTTGATTTGAAATCGACGGAAACACAAGAAATCAGCTGATTCCCTTATTTTAACAGATTTAAAAATTACAATCAATTCTAATAGCGGAAAAGATGTCTCTCACATGTTTTTAATTTTAAAATTTTTTTTTTTAATAAAAGAAATATTTGTTCCAGAAAATCAATAAAGTACACATTCACCGTATAATAGTCGCAAAAATAATCAAGTGATTTGAAACCGTCATATCGCTGAATGTTTTAAATTCAAAAAATTCTAAGCACAGAACACTTTTTTGTGGCTTCAAATCACTTTCACGAAATGTGATTTTTAGAACATGCCTGAATACTTATGTTTCATTACTTAGTTTTACCTTTTTTAAAAGAAATACATCTGTATTTATTTTTATATTTTCTTTCTTACGCACACTAATTTGAAATATTTTGAAATTTATATTGTTTCATATTATTATTTTAAAACATATGACATATGACTTACTACTGACTTATGAATTGCCCAATATTTACAAAAATATTTTATTAATAGAGATCCGCTAACAGTTCAGACTTTTCATCCTTAAAATTTATGTTTGTTTTCTGTGAAAACCTTTGAGATATGTCTCATATACATATTTACTAAATATTGCTATTGCACAATGGGGACAAATAAAACACTCATGAAATGTTATATTATTAAGCCCAAGTGATTACATGAAAAATTTTAGTGTTTGTAATTTTTTTAAAGTGTTAATTTTTTACCAACTTTAAGCAGATGAAAACAGAAAGTTCTAAGAACAATTTTGCTCCCTTTCAAGTAATTACAGTTTAATAATTTTTTTTATTTATCCGTCATCAAAGGCATTTATCTACTAAACAAGCCATTTATATTCAAATATTGAAATAAATTGTTTTACTTTGACAGTTTGTTTTTTTCTTTTGCTCAAAAAAGTTTAATGAGAACCATTTAAAGATGTAATATTCGATTGAATGTAGGCCTTTTTTTGTTTGGAAGGGACCGAAAACTTTTTTTTTAATAAGATAAAAAAAAAACAAGAAGCGTATTGCCTTATGGTTTTGTCATCTTGGTCAATAGTATGTCACGCTTTAAAGGCGATAGTTAAATAAAATATTTATGCCTCAAGGGTATAAGAAACATGTAAATTCGCCAGAGCTATTCTATTATAAAGTTAGTTGCTGTAAAATAAAATTTACTGCTAAGAAATTGTACTGTTAATTTAATTTAAAAACACTTAAGTGAAAGTTTAGGTTTTCTAAGAAACGAAAATTCAATGAAATTTTCACATACAAACATTTATAAAAGGTTAAATTATTTCCGACTTGAAGTAACTATTAACCAATTGGAAACATCCGGCAGACACAAAAGGAAAATAAAATATTCAATAACGCCTTGACATAACTTCTTTATCATCATCATCGATGTTGTTGTATTTGCAGCCAATGTTAAATTTACACGAGACGCGACATTTTGACGACATTTGTATGTTCTCTGCTACGACAAGTTCTTGTTGGTATTATGGCTTTTGTTTGTTTCCACTTAATTGAAAAAATATAAGGCACAGTCTCAACAAAATTCTCTTGCTCTTAGGCGAAAATACTCTACAATAAATACAACTACGACAACGGCAAAGATGAGTTAACAGCCTCCTCCTGCACGTATTTTATAAGACTTGTGAAAACAGCTGGTCGGTCTTATCTGTCTCGATAAATACTACACAAAAATGCCATAAAAAAAAATTTTTAAAAAAATGAAACCAAACAAACAATAAAAATTGTTAAAGTGTATTTAAAAAACATAAAGAAATTTAAGAATGCAAATAATAAAATTCTAATCTGAATAAGTGAAAACAATATTGTGGGGGATTAGCGAAATTAACAGTTTATGACAACACCAACAAACAAATTTCTAAGAGTCATTAACTGTAATTGATAATCAACAGCCAGAACAACAACGCCAACAATATATGAAAAATAAATTTTAGAAAAACAATTAATTACACAGAATACCAGCATATTTCCACACAAGCGTATACACATACTTTCACGTACATGCACACAACTGTAGATGCATGAATAAAAGCACTTGTAAGAGTGAGTAACTGTCTGCCAGGCTAAAAGTGTTTGCGTACGAGTGTTTGTGTGTTAAATAAAATTTTAATGGAATATACACATATGTATGTGTGTTGAATAAGAAAATTTTTTTAATAAACAAGAAAAATATAGAAACAAAAAAAAATTATTAACTTATTTATAGTGGAGGCATCTCAGCCATATTGGCATCTTTCACATTTTCATATTTTTATTCTGTGCATTATTATTTTTTTTTTCCTCTTTTAAAGAATTTAGTTCAAGTGCCAAACAAATAATAAAAAAAAGTGAAAGAAAATCATACATATGCACAAGTAAAAAATTATAAAAAATAAAATAAATGTCTTGCTCTCCAATATGTTGAAAATAAAAAAGTTTGAAAAGAAAATTGCTTTGAACAAAGTGCACTGAGAAAAATATGCAGTTACGGTTTACACAGTTGTTCATAGTAATGCAGATGATACTAAAAATATTTGGTAAGTAAAAATTTAAATCTAATATTTGCGGACGTTTGGCAAAAAACTTAAGTTTCATTTTCAAAAATATTTCTAGGGAGCAAAAATACTTTTAACATGTTCAACATAACTTTTTGTGAAAGAAGGAGAAAATTTTCTGAAGTTCTCTTTCCTCAGATAACATGTATATCTCTTTTGTATCAAAGTTATCAATCGACCAATCAAATGAGACCTTTTTCCGCCAACTTTTTCTTAAATAAATAAATAGAAAATATGCGTTTGTCTACAAATGGTGTAGTAAAGTCTGTTTCGGTCAATTTTTGTAAATTTTTTTATTTCTACTGTTTTAAATGTGCTATATTTGTTTCTTACGTTTTAGATTTTATTATTTGAATTTCAATTTAAATTTACAAAATCCTTTGTAGGACCTAGGTTAGGTTAGGTGGCGGACCATCCCCCAGGGAGCACACCGCACTTAGGCCGGAGCTGAGACCCACTGTGATACTACAAGCTATTCCAATTCCAAAATAAATCCCGCTATTGTGGTATTAGCACCTGCGAGAATTCAGTCAATGATGACATGAAATGTGAGGCAAAGAACATCCGCACATGATGTGAGCAACCGTCTCCTCCTCATCTACTGAACAACAGCCAGTGCGATTGAAGGCCATGCGATTATGAAAATTACAGTTTAACCGACGTAAGCGGAACACTTATGGCCACTTGGCCAGACGATTAACAACACAATTACCGACTATATATCTATTACATGGATTGGCTTAAGATTTCTCTGAGAAAATCCCGGCATTCATGGACGAGGACCGATGTTGAAGTGATGTCCACCAGGGACTTGCTTGCAGCCTGACTTTCAGAGTAAATCAGAAAATTTACAGGGAAAATTCGACTATCTAATAAGTATTGCAGAGCTTTCTGATTAAGGAAATTCTGTTATTTTATGTTTTTGGCTTCAGTAGTTCTTCCTAAAATTTTACTTTTTTTCTTCTTTTCCACTTTTGACGAAGTTACGAATTAATTACAGTTGAACCTCGGTTATCCGGGCTTCTATTAACCAGTTACATCTATTACTGACAAGCTGCTCGCATTGTCCAGTATACGTGCTATTACCTCTATTATCTGTGTTTCACTTCTATATCTCTATTAACCGTGCATTATCTGTATTATACGTGCAACAAATATAAGTTTCATATGCCTGTGTATGCTCATAAATACAACCATAATTCAAATTCGGTGATTCCCACTTTCCCATGTGTTCATATTTTTGTTTTCTTCTTTCACTATACAAATGAAATTTGATGTTGTAACTCTTGATTTAGGTGATGGCTTGTTCATATAGTGAATCATCCGAAAGAGTTCATTCCATCAAAGATACAATTGTTTTAATTTCCGACTATTGTAAAAACATACGGATTAATTTGATGTTTGAATATATTGCACACTTTTATGTACCATCTATTAACCTGCTTTTCGATTATTCGTGTAAGACCGGTCCAGTGTACGATATTAATCGAGATTCAACTGTAATTATTTGCTTTTGTAGTTTAATTTGTGACATCATTTTAGAAAGTAACTTTTATGAAATTTTGGATAAAATTTTCTATTTTGTTAAAATCTCTTCAGATTTTCGGATAAGTGATTCTCTGATCTACCTGATGTAATATGGTTCCTAAACACCTATATTTTTTACCTATGTGAGGTCGCAAAATCATTTGCTATTATAGTTTTCAATTAATTTTAATTAATAAAAATATAAATATTTTTAAAACCTCCAGTCATTTAAAATTATTTTACCTTCCCATAGTGCTTACGACACTTAGTTTTCATAAAATTTCAGACAATATTGTATCTCAGTGTATCTTGTGATTTCATATTCACATTTTCTCACATTGCATTTACTGTCGACTTTAGTGTGCGTGTTTGTGCGTGTGTATGCATGGGCTGTTGTATGCATGATTGTGACCTCGACAATTTGTAAGATATATGCTGAGAGAAAATATAAAAGAAATCTCTGCACCTGCTGTCAGTGCAAGAGCGTAAGAAACCAGAAAAAAATATACATAAAATAGAAAATAACTTTCAGAAGCAATTCTTGTGGTTAAACTTGGACGAGTTAAAAAATAGATAAGAAAAACAAAAGAAATTGCAAAAACATAAAAAAAAATTTCTTTTTTGTATAGACCTTGTAAACCTTGTGTAAAAAGAATACGCTGGCTAAAAACTTTTAGCCGACATTTTGTCTTCCCATTTCGCATGGAAAGAAAATTGATTATTTTCTTTCTATCGCTCTATCATCTGCTATGTGATGCTTTTAAGCTAAAACAAATTTGTGCACAAATTTGAGGCAAATAAAAACTTATAATCGATCAATTATTATGGACCAATTGAAAAGAGGATTAATATATTCTAACAACATATTCCTTGTAATGTTGTGAACAAATCTTGTAAACACTTAGTATGCTAAAAGCGTGGATATTACACGATTTTCTATGTCGGTTTAATATACAAGGATGAAACTCTAAAACGACCGTAAAACTAGTTGAAGGTGTAAACTTTTAAAACGCCGATGCACCTATATCTTTTTTAGGCCTCTCTACTGGAATCAATTGGCATAACCTTGTTCCATTTTCGTGTTGTACGGTGTAATCACTGAGATTAAAAGTGACGAATGCGATTTTTCGGTAAGAAAAGAAAAGTTACTTGAAAAATCTTGTCACCATAACAGAGAGTATTAGAAGCTGCAGAAAAAAAAAATTTAAAAACTCTCGCATTTAATTTAATTTCAGAATAGAATGGGTATTTTGCCATAATGAAAAATACTGATTTGCACATTTGATAGTTTGACATGGTAGTGACAATATGTATAAAACAAATGAATTTATTATTTTTTGAATAATTGCAATTTATCTTAATCTGCTTCTTATCAAGCATTTATTCACGATAAACAACTTTTATAGCTCAGAAGCGGTAATAAAAAATGATTTCCTTGATTAAAAAAGCTTTAAAACATAAATTTCATAGCATTTCATTGCATCGGCATAAAAAATAGAATTTCCGACAACTCTATGTAAAAAAAAGTAAAACTCTATTGCAAAAAGAAGTACGTGGTGATGCGGCTACCACAAACATAGTATTAAAGTGTCCAAAATATTACAAAGCTCGATGTTAGAATATTGCTTTATTGTGACGGTGTAAAATGTTTTCGTTTATTTATTACGATAGAATATATTCCACACGATATCTGACAGTCTTTAACTACTTTAAGAGTGGCGATGGCTGAAGTAGTCCGCACATTGACTACTAAACCAAAATGTTCAGAGTTCGAATCCAGCTTTACACTTTTAGTTATAAAAAATATTTAAAATTTTTTCTGATGTGCATTATTATCATTTTTTTATTTTTATTTTTTATATTTTATTTATTATTTTTCTGATGATCATTATTGTCTCTTTGTGTCAGTTGTTGTCGGTAGGTTTCAGTGGCGAAGGCATAGTTACAAGTTGCCAGTAAACTGCTTTAGCTGATACAAACCACAATCACATCAGAGCGCTCTCCTTCGCCAGTATTGTATTGCACCAGCGAAGTAAAATAATTACTTAAATTACTTACTAAAACAAAGCTTAAAATTTAATACGTCTTCTGGAGATCAGAGGCGTTGCAGCGCAGTGCTTTACACAAAAAAAAACCTGCAAAAGCAGAGTTGTATGATAGCGAAGCTTCATTGCATGTGTATTGGTCATCCCATGAGTGTTGCTCTACGATAAAAAAAGTCTCCTAAAACCCTTGGAACTGTTTATATGCTCTTTTTTAGAAATAAATGCTAAAGTGTCACAAACGTCTAAAAACTTATACGTATAAATTTGTATTGAAGAATATGATACACAAAGTGACACAATTTATGCATGAATAGCACTTTCTTCTTCTTGTAAATGTTGTGAATAACAAATGATAAATGGTAAAGAAATCCTGTCACTTTCCATTCCAATAATTTGCTTCGTACAATTAAATAGAAACATCATATATAATTAATAAATTTGTTATTTGTTTAACTAACATCCTTTTCCAATTTCCTAGAAATGTAGAAATGTAATGTAGAAGGGAATGGTTGCAAAACAAAATTTTTAATTTATGCTTTCCTGTGCAAACATTCAAACATTTCTAAATGAGAAGTTTAAGATCAAATGGTTACCACAAACATGTGCATATACATATGACTGTTAATGCTTGACCCAGAAAATGTAAATGATTTTAATATTAACATGGCATTGTGCTCATCATCATGGTCGGCGTAAGCATGAATGAAATGATACAAAATAACTTAAGGAAAACGGATTATTAGAAAGAGAATATTTAATAGATGAAACCACAATAATAGATATATATATATATATATATATATATATATATATATATATATATATATATATATATATACATGCGATATGCATATAAAGTAAACAGTAGCAAGTGGTTTTTATTTGTGGTTACCACAATGTGTAATCGTTTTGCAATAGGGAAAACGAAATAAATATTAAAACAACTCTCCTTTATATTTATTGTTATTTTTATGCATGAATTAATTCTAGAATTTTTAAGACTCATACGATTAATTCGTAACATTAAAGTCAATAGCTTGGCTATAACTGACTGTGAATTGATGATAAATTAATTATTAAAAACTTGTCGTTCTGAAACTGCGCAGGCGGTAGAACTAAGGCTAATGTTGCGCACATTCCAAAAATTAATATAATTACTTTTAGAGTAGAATTGTTATTTACGAGTAGTTATCTACGGACAATTTTGGTATTAGCACCAAATGAAATATACATATAGACCCACTAAACAATATAACGAACATAGATAAATAATAGCAAATTATTGTTAATCGCGTTGAATATGTCAAAAAAATATAGTGAAATTATTATTTTTTTTTTTAATTGCAGAATACTGTACAATGTCTGTTATTAAATTTTATAACAGTTATTAAAATTGTTGCAATAAAAATAGATTGAAAAAACGAAAAACAACGAGACTTAAACTTTAACAAAATATATTTTAAGAACATAAGTATTAGAAAATATTTATTAAATCACATTTTCTGACTTAATTTCTTGAAAGTCTATAAAATATATTTAATTTCATACCATTATCGCTTCTAGTGTTGTCGTTCATAAAATTTAAATAAAAGTCCCAGGTGTGTTATGGTGTTGCAAAAATTTGTTTACCACGAAAAAGCTTATCAGTGAGAATATGCTGTGATTTATTTAATGAGAGGACATTTAATATTCATTTATTATGTATGTAAGATACATAATTATTGTCTTAAGACTACACTCACCTACGTTGAAATACCATATTATTGTCATTATGTACACATACAAGAGATTTTTTTCTTAGACCTCTGCTCAGAGCATACACACCACGTATCCACCACCAAAAAATTTGAGAGTGACGATGGTCGAAGTAGTCTGCAGGTTGACTACTAAACTAAAAATTTGTCCTGGGTTCAACTCCAGTTTCAGACTCATAAAAACACCTCGCATTTTTTCTGATGTGCATTTGTGTGGCTTTGTGTCAGTTGTTGTCGGAAGGTTTCAGTGGTGAAGGCATAGTCACTGGGTTCTGAACAGTAACGGCTTCAGCTGATAGCAATCCACAATCACATCAGAACGCCCTCCTTCGTCGGTATTGTGTAGCACTGGCGAAATAAAATAACTACTGAAAATAGATACAATAAAGGAAGCAAAGTGTTTGTTGCGCAAAAGAGCCATTGTTTCGTTAGCTGTGTGGCAAGTGGCACCGTCCTGCTGAAACCACATATCGTCCACATCCATATCTTCCAATTCGGGCCATAAAAAGTTCGTTATCATCTCACGATAGCGAACACCATTCACAGTAACTGCCTGACCGGCCTCATTTTGGAAAAAATACGGCCCGATGAAGCCGCCAGCCCATAAACCGCACCAAACAGTCATTCTTTGTGGGTGCATTGGTTTTTCGACAATCACTCTTGGATCCTCATTCGCCCAAATGCGGCAATTCTGTTTCTTGACGAATCCACTGAGGTGAAAATATGCCTCATCACTGAAGATGATTTTCTTCGAAAATTGATCATACACTGTTGCCATGGTCGCGGCGCCCATTTGGCCGATATTTTGTTCCATACATAATTGAGTAATACCAATATATCATAATAAAATAAAATTACAATAATTTCCTAAATAGTTTGTGTTTTATTCAAAATCAACATCGGCCCTTGAAATTTAACCACCCTTTATATTAATAATTGTTTTTACTTTGTATGAGCAATATTAACTTGGTCAGTATTATTATTATATAAGAAATTATAAAATAAAAAAAGTTACCAAAATTTAAAATTAAATTTTTAGTGAAAAAAAAACGCATGTATGTACCTTCATGTAAATGAAAATGTTAGCAAATAAATCATTAATAGGAAAAAAAAATATGTATATTTTTTGACAGCATTCCCGTTATCTTGTTCCATACATAATTGAGTAATACCAATATATCATAATAAAATAAAATTACAATAATTTCCTAAATAGTTTGTGTTTTATTCAAAATCAACATCGGCCCTTGAAATTTAACCACCCTTTATAAATAAAGCAGAAATACCGTTCAGGCTGGATAAAAGAAGCATTCATGTTTTCACAATAGATCTTATGGGTCATTTTGCAAATTAATAATACGAGCATCTGTTCTATTCTGTTGTGAGGATGGTGAATCTATGGAGCGTTGCATTAGCAACTGTCTGGAAATAATAAATAGGAGGATAAGGTTTTTGGACAAGTTGACGGTAGCGGATAGCAACGTCCGGTCTCTTCTCCTGAAGGAGCTGGTTCGATTCACGAGCGTGTTCGACGGTCGAACGACAGTACGAGGTGCACAATGCCTCCGCCTCGACTTCTTTATCGTAATATTACGTAACATAATTGAACTTTTACTATAAACTTTATATAGTTCTGTTCAATTTTATTGTATCTTCACCATATATTGTGTTAAATTTGATTTATCCGATATTATAATGTTGAGCATTTTATTCCCAATATTATTGCATTGTTTTCCTGAACTATTCAACAATTGCTAACTTATTTTGAATACAGCAAACAAATATGCATTCTTAAAATGTTGTTTCTCTAATGGTAGCCATTCCTCTAAACATTATACGTACATATATCATTATATTTACAAGTATTTATATATATTGTTTGACTACTGTATCCCTATTCGTATGTAAAAATAACTGTTGGCTTATATTTTGATGGTAACAATATACTATTCAATACTGCCAACAAACTGCATTATTTTATTTTGAAAATATTAAAATTTATACAATTAAATCTTTAGTTTTATTTTTTTATCTTAATTTAATTTTTTTTTATATATGATTCTAATTGTGTTTTTTCCCTTATAAACTATATGTGAATTTTATTATTACATACCTTATGATATTCTCATACAGTATGAATAATATCATAAAGCATTTTATTACAAAAGCAACTCAATAACTGCGGAGGAAAGCATATCCATATAATACTATTTCGCTAATGCTTACTTAGCTCATCAGTGGATTTTTCCTAATTTTTGAATACAAACCCAAAATCTATATGTTTAAAATTCAATTAATCAAACGAGAATTGTTTGAATATTAAACAAACAAACCAAAAAAATCTATAAACAAAAACATAACAATCAATGAGTTTACTTTTATAACACACACACATTTCTATTTTTAGTTTTTTATTCTCATCTACACTAGGCTTGCCATCGGCCAGCATAACTAAGGTATTTTGAATCAAATGAAAAAATTAAAAAATGAAACAAAACAAAAGAATATCAAAATTTAATACCGTGCACATGTAGTATTTTATATTAACTGAATTTATTTTGGGAATATTAATTTTTATATTTTTTTTTATTAAATTAGTAAACGAAAGGATATGCTTAATATTAATGAAAAGAATAGACAAAAGCAATTTATGTCATATGCCTTTGATTCCAGCGAGGTTTTTCTTTCGTATTCTGTTGTGTGATTCAGTAGCTTTTAACGATTCGTTATATATTAAAATTTAAAGACTGTTTACATGCACTAATGATTATGCGATTCAGCAACATGTTGTTAACATTAGTATTTAAAAATTGAAATCAAGGGATATGTCGGTGAAAATATACGAAAACAAACAAATGCTTTGCATTTAAAGCGAAAACAAACATTAATATTTTATTATTTGTTATTTATTATTTATTTCTTCTTTATATTTTCAAAATGTAAGTAAAAATATTTTTTTTTGTTTATTTATACACATCAAATCAAAATTTTTCGAAAGAGATAATAAACAGACGTATGCCCCAATGTGCGTATATTTTAGATTTGTGTTAATTAAAATACACACTTGAAAAAGTGCTGTGGTTTAGTTAACAAAATAGTTGTTAAAAAAGCGATAACGAAAATTTTAAAAAAATTTGTTATTGACTCGCAAAATCGTTTATTTTAGTTCCAACTATTTTTAACCAAAGAATTATAATTAAAATTCCATAGTGAAGGAGTAAAATATTATAAAAATTATTAAAAAGGTTACGACGCATAGGCTCTATGTGATTATATTATTGTGACGTATGCTTCATATTGATATATCTAGGAAGACATAAATATTAAGTATACGTAATTTAATATCGCTGTGCTACAGTGTAAATACATTAATGCGCATTTAGCAGCCAACTTGTATAAATCACTTTTTCATTCTGAGAAATTCGGTTACACCCCCTAAATTTAAAGTTATCGACAAAATACGATTTTTGGAGTAATTCATAATTTGTTATTCATTATTATTATATTATTTCATTATTTTTTAATTTTTCTGATAATATAACTTTGAAAGTTTACTAAGTCTAAGATTGTTAAATGTACTAATATAGATCCACTGGATTTCGGTGCAAGAATAATTTCGTTAAACATCTTTTTGTTAACAAAGCTTCAAATATTTCTATTTTATCGATTTAATAAGAATCGAATTTATAAAAATTACAAAATGATTTACTCAATTCCAATAATGTGATTACTTAAAACTTTTGAGTCTTTGTAATTTAAATTAGCAGACGAACAGATAACCAATTTAAATTTGCTAAACCGAAAAGGATTCGAAAGACTTTTAGTAAAACAGTTTGGTGTAGATTGGGTTGATAATCGGCCATTAGTTTGTTAAAAGTATAATTATGAAAGATTTAACAGCAGAAGATAATAAATGTACTGGAACAAAACTAACTATAGAATTTAAAGTATGAGTCATTCATTTTAAGTACAATCGTTTAATATCGTTGCTTTGTTTTTAGACAACTGCGTTCAAATTTAAATTAATGCCAGATGAGTTTGACAACACAGTTGTTTTACCACTTAAAATTAATAATTTAAAAATATTTGCATTCGTAATTTAATATAAAAATGTAAAGAAAGCAGAACCTTTAAACATAAACAAAGCTTTTAATCTTTTCTCAAGCATGATGAAATTAATACTTCCATTATAAATAATTCTGCATTATAATGGTTTAAATTTTTTACTCCTCTCACATTTAAACTTTTGTAATTAAATCTCTAAGGCAGAATTGAGAAAATTATATTTCCTCATTTTCGTAATTTGAAGGAACATATTTTATATGCTTTATAAAGTTTCGTTGTACTAGGGAATGCTAATTGAGGCATATTAGATATATTATAAGCTTCGTAACTTGGAAAAATATTATTTTAGCTGAATTCTTACGAGAAATGTAACGTGGAAAAGCTTTGGAAACTTAAATTTTGTGGATAAATTTGATTAATTTATGTTGTAACAAGCGATTCCGATAATTAAAAATATGTTTTATTTGAACAGACACTTCTTAAATCACTATTAATTATATTTTATGACAACAATGAATACAATCCAAATCGCAAATCAATTGAAATGCACACAAAATTAAGAATATTAAAAAAAAGAAAATAAAATATTTCATAAGAAAATAAATTTCTTATATTCGACTATATGTTTAACATTTGACATCACAGAGATTAAATATACTTTAAGGCTTAACTAACAAACAATGTCACTAACACCAGCAACAACAAGAGCAAACATTTTGTTGTTTGTTTGTTGCTTTAAAGAAATATTTAATAAAGGAACGAAAATAAAAATAAATGAAATAATAATAAAAAAAAAATAGTGAGAAAACACATCAGAAACAGCGAATTATAAAAAATCTTTATGCTCTTAGAAAAATCTCACCCATTTTAGCGGCATTGCCATGGTTTCATTTTCATTTCATTGTTGCTGCCAATGTTTGATGCCTCCAACGGTGACAACTATGTTGGCCTTCGCTCTTCGTTCAGGTTTTTTCTGCTTTGAGTCTAAATATATGAGACCCCAACAGTATCACGTACACACAAACACCTAACCAACAACAACAAAGCTGTGAGCTTATGAAAAAATTGTAAATAAATAAAAATAAAAAAATGAAAGAGAATATATTACAGAAAAAATATAAATTTTTAAATTTTTTTACTTGTATTCTGGTTTATTTTCTTTATTTTACACTTAAGTTTGTTGTGTTAAAGCGTTTGCTTGTATTTGACACTTTTATTGTATGAAAGTGAAAGATTCCATTTGTTCGCCTTTAAGTGAAAACAGAAAGAAGGCTGTTTAAGCCCAATTGGACGTAAATACATTAATAGAGAATAAGCCAAACAGAGCACCGGATTTGACAACAACAATAACAAAAATGATGTAATTGGTATACATTAAGCGATACAATCCAAATGTGACACGAACCAAATAAACAATAGCAGTAATTACAACAACAACTAAAGTCTTAATCATGTACTTAAACCAACCATATAACTGACTAACAAAAGAACAATAACCGCATGTTAAGAACCATAAAAATTCTTTAAAAGTGACAAAATCTTACAATAATTTTTTTTTAGGTATATGCTGTCAAGGATAGTCTTTGGGTGGGCGAGACAATTAAACTTCTCAGATTTTGGTTACGAAAAATTGTGTTTATTTAACTCTTAAAGCAAATATTCTATTATTTAACATGTTTTTCAATCCTTGTTGTAACAATAATTGCTGAATAAGAGTTCAAATTAATGGCATCACATCAGCAAAAAGAATTAATAAAATCATAAAAAAATTTTCCTCCCAAAAAAATATGAATGCGTTTACTATAAATTATAAAAAACTCTGCACTGAAGCTTTTTGAAGCAAAACTTACTGTTTAATAATGTATAACCGATGAAAAAATGTCGGTTAGTATTATAATTGTCTGAAAAAATTAAATATACAACGAAATAGAAACACAATATTTACATTTTTGTAAAATAATTAACAAAATAAGGAAAATGTCATGTCATGTCATGTTATTATGCATCAATATTTAAATGTCAAATTATAGTCATGTTTTACAGTTTATCTTTGGAAAATTTAATATGATACTGTATTGCCTGCTAGAGCTCTTCTTCAGCTATTTGTCGCACTTTTTAGGTTCTTTTAACCAACGTGTGCGCGTATATGGACAAATATACAAAGCATTGCCACACTTTCACGCCGCATATTCCTATAAAGTAACCGGATGATGGTGAACCTCAATTTGGTATCCGCCGTTTAAATAGTCCCTATTAACTAAATTACATTGTGAGAATTGCTCTACCAAATGGCGAGCACAAAAAGCAAAATAGATAAATACATCGTGTTGTTAATATAATATAATTCACTTCAATATTTGCCTTCTTACTTACTCTGTTTTCTACATTTCATAATTTCGCTTGCTAGGCAAATTAACAAACTACGCAATTTCTATTTGCTTGGCGTAATTACATTCAGTTGTTTTAAGTTGAAAAGGAAATAAGTTTTAAACGTATTGCAGTGGAGTTCTCTTATTATTTTCTTTATTGTTTAAAATTGTTGGGAGTTTCACATATATCACTTTTTTTTCTTAATTTTTTTTTTTCGAATATATATTTAGAGAATTTTTTTTATATTATTGTGTTTTGGGCATTTCTAGTTGCTGTGCGCATGATGTAATTAAGCTAGGTGGCATCACTACGTGAAATGGTTATTTTTTTCACTGTTTAAGTTTGTGCTATAAAATGTGAAAATTTTATACTAACACATTAGTTTAAAAAAACGAAAAGTGATAAGTAATTTAATTTGTGTAATTTAAATAAATAAAATACCGATTATATAATAAAACAAAATATTGTAAGTGAAAATATTTTTCTGACATTTAATGTCACAAGTCACATACACACGAACGCCTGTTAAAGCTTTAGTGCAGACACGTAAGTAATTTTTTTTTTAAATCTGGGACCAGCACTCAGGAGATGACTCCTACATTGTGCTGTAACTATAGGAAAGAGATAGTAAGAGAACGTCAGGAGGTGAAGCTTAATTAATTATTTTTTTGCAGCTCTGCTCTGTTTATACTCGTAGCAGTGCTGAGGCTTCGGTTTAGTAGCCATTTTTATTATTATTTTACTTCGCCGGTGCTACACAATACCGACGAAGGAGGGCCATTTTTGTGGATTGCCATCAGCTGAAGCCGGTATTGTTCAGTGACCAGTGACTATGCCTTCGCCACTGACACCTTCCGACAACAATTGACACACAAAGACACACTAATGCAACATCAGAAATATGCGAGATGTTTATTTTAATTTTAAAATTTTAGTCTGAAACTGGGGTTGAACCCAGGTCTGTTTTTGATCTTGTAGTCAACGTGCAGACTACCATCCATCGTGCCATCGCCACCCTCAATCAATAGTGGCTGTGAGTTTAAATGTTTTATTTATTTTTTTAACTAATAGAACAACTGATAGTGTTAACAAATTGTTATAAATAATTAAAATTTTTATGCAGTTTTGTTCATTGGAAACAAAAATTCGCTATAACCGTAATTTTGTAATAACCGTATTAATTTGTATGAAATATTAATGCAAAACTGTTGGGACTGGAGAATTTGTTTGTTGTGAGTGAAAATTCGTTATAACCGGTGTTCGTTATAACCGAACTCCACTGTATTAATTATGTTGTGTTTGGTCCCATTGTGCAATACTACCAAATGAATTTCACAATTTTTATAATTAGTAATATATTAATAAATTCAAACAAATACTAATTTACATAAGTGAAATTTAATATTCAAATTCTTCTAAAATTTATATAATTAGTAACAAAATAGGCTGAAAATCTCGTAAATAATTAGAAAAGTTTTCTCAAATACACATTAGTGAGGAAGAAATTTGAAATTAACAATTAAAAATTAATAAACTCAATGAGTATGTATTTAATTTTGATTTCCAGAGAGCATAACTTTTAAGAAATAATTGTTTAAACAAAGAAAGTTTAACTCACATCAGAAAAAGTTTTTATTCCATTAACTTCTGCCGGCAAGAACTAAGCAGTTAAATATTAGGAAAAATTAACAATATTTTTTTATATGTTATATTTCTTTTATTTGAAATCACAGCTTTTGCCGTTAATTATGGGATTCTATTGCTTTCAAAGTAATGTGAACGCTTACCAATATAACAGCTTTAACAAAATCTAAATATATAGTCGACACTGTTTTAAAGAAAATTTGGAAATGTAGCAATTATGCTGAAAAAGGAAAATGTTTCTATTAGGATATACAATTGAGAAAGTTTTTCATTTCATTTAATTTTTTTTTTATTTTGTTTAAAACCACTTGAATAGAAAAAAAGTTTTTATAAGAAATAGAAATTGTGACCAATAAGGCCTTTACATTTTGGTATGCAAGCGTCATAAATAATGTATTTAAATCGTGTTTTGTAAAAATTCAAATACAAATCATGACCTGCCATCAATGGCAAAAATTATCTGTAGCAAGGGAAACTAAGAAAACAAAATGTACTTTTTAATCCATGTCGGCAGCATTTTTTAAATATATATTTATTAACAACAGAAACGTCAGTACCGGAGATCAGCTATTAAATAAATTTTATTTGTTAAATGCTTTTGATAATAAATTTTTTGTTACTTTACTATTGGAGCATCACGAATTTGTTGACTTTAATAATAGTTTTGCTTTGTTTCAAATTGGAAACAATAGAAACGTGTAGTCTATTTTGTAGATATTTTGCCAGATATTTGTTACTTTTTTTACCGTTTCTAACAATGGAAATAGATTCAATTACTTTTACGAAATGGTACCACATGAGCCTTAACTTACTTTCTTGTTCTAAAATAGTAATATTTTACAATAATATAATCTTAGACTGCTAACGCATTCTGCTGTATAAAAAGGTTTTCCAATAATTTTTCTTTTAATAGTGATATGTGGAATCCACCTTTTGTATACATATGCAAAACAAACAATCATAACAAGAAAGAAAAAAAAATTATTCAATTGTGTGCTTGTGTGCGTAAAAACCATTGCAAACCAAAATATCGGTAACAATAGATAAAAATTTTTCTCCAAATGTACGTGTATTGTAAATCGCTGACTTATTTTATCGTGTATACAATGAAATCGTTCACTGATAGTAAGAAAATTATTTATTAGTATAAAGCAGAACATTTAATGAATGCGTCTGATTGCATGAAGTAATTATTTTCTATCAGTGTGAAGAGTCTGGTTATGAAGTGAACGGCATTGGAGCAATAAAAGTTTGCAAAGTTAAATAATGAATAAAAATTACATATACATACATATACAACTCATATCCAGCGACGTGTGAGTGTGGATTGCCATCAGCTGAAGCAGGTATTGTTCAGTGACCAGTGACTATGCCTTCGCCACTGAAACCTTCCGACAACAACTGACACACTAATGCACATCAAAAAAATGCGAGATGTTTTTTTTATGATTTTAGTCTGAGACTGGGTTTGAACCCAAGTCTGTTTTAGTTTTGTGCAGACTACTTCAGCCAATTTGGGCCCAACGGTTAGGCGATAATTGTAAATTTTCCCACCCTTGGAGCGGTTATGCAGAATTCCAAAAATTTTTGAAGACAAAAGGTTTGTGTGTTAATGAAATTTTATGTCCGCTCATTATAAAGACCGGAGTTCAACTTGACCGTGTAATAGTATGAGTAAATGTTAATCGAAAAAAGAAAAATATTTGCACCAAAAGCAACGGACACAGTATAATTTTCCTAGCTTGCGTGTCTCTATCTTCGAATTGGAAGTCATAAATATTGGGAATTTCTTGTTAAATGATAAATATCTTGTAACAATGCATAATTTGTTTATTCATAAACTAAAAAAAATAATCAAAATAATTTTAGAATTTGTTTGGGTGCTCCGGTAGTCTAGTAAGTATTGCGTTATATTGGGTGTTCCAGGTTTGATTCCTATAATAGACTGTACCTTTCACCATAATAAGTGAAAGTGTTTTAACAACGGTTATTGCCATAATTAATTTTATGAAAGTTGCCTGGGCCATTTAATTTTACATACAGCAACATGCAGACCTAGCCTAACCTACCCCATTAATTTGCTGCATGGCATTTATATATATAGTTTTTTCTATGTATCGATTAAAACAATAAATAAAATTTTATAAAAAAAATATTTTTAATACGGAATATAAAAAAAAAAAATACCAAAATTTTGTACAGAATTTAGCTTTATCTTTTATACTGGCCTTAAAAGTTATTCCTATTTATCCGGAAAATTGGTAAACAAAATGTATTAATGCCATTTTGTATTCGACTATATTTGCTCTGTTGATGCTCTAAGTAATTTTGTCACGAATTTCTGTCAACTTTGTTGTTAGGAACCCTTTATCAAAAACTGCTAAAAACTTAATTACGTTAATTATTTATATTTCATCTCGTACACCAAAAGTTATCGTTTGTGCTTTTTCAGTGCCACAACCAAAACATGTGTCGTATAAAAAGATGGTTATTTGGTGGATAAAAAATAAAAGCAATACTTAAAAACTTTTACTCACGATTTCTCCCATGCAACAATGGAAGTAATAAAGTCTAACACAATTAAGTATTTTCCGACCATATACACACATATGCATGTATTTATGTTCGTAAACAACAGAAGAGAAAAAGTCACAGAACAAATGCATGTCATGCAACCCATTTAACCAACGTCAAATTTGAAAAGTAATTTTGGAAGCTGCAGATATAAAACTCTACAACCCCGCATAAATGAATTAAATTGTACTGTGTTTAGCATGTGTATTAACAATTATACATATTCAACTATAAACACTCCACACACTTTCCAATTCATAAAGACACTTCGATATTTGTTTACATGTTTATTATTAAATCATTTCCTGTTCTGAAAAATAAATTTTATGCACAAATTTGTTTTCATCAGTGTATTGCGTGTTTGTGTGTGAATAAAAGCTTTGGTTTTTTACAAGTTTTTTTTTTTTTGCGGAAATACATTTTCAAGTTAAAATTAACAGGAAGTTGATCAAATTATTATCACAAGTTTATTTGCAGAAGTAATTAAAAATGAGAAATATGTAATAATAAAATGCTAAAATAAACCAACAAGAAAGAAATTTGTTAGGATTTTTCTTTATTATTTATTTTAATTTCATTTGCAAAAACCTTTATTAAAAAATTGTATTATTGTAGTATTTTTGATAGTTTTCTTTATAACCACAGCTTTAGATTGTTAAACATCACAAAAAAATATATTGTATATATATGTTTTTCTTGCTGTAGTGCTCAGGGGAACTCCCCTATATATGCATTGCATGCAATACAACTATATAGAGAGAGGAATAGCGTAGAGAATAGAGAAGTTGGCGAAAGTACTAGGAAGGGAGTGCTCAATGTACAAGTCTGAGGTTGCTTGTTAATTTTAAAACAAAGTTGCGGCATTGTAGTTAATTTTGGCCCATTATTTTTAAGCAAAGGGGGGTAATTTTATTTAATGTTATTTATCTTTAAATGTTCTTTAAATAGCAAATTAAATTTTTATGTAGATATTTAAATGAAAATTAAATAACCATGATTGGGCATAGAAAGACTATTTAACTTACCATATGATTTCGACTATTTATTTTGGTTGTGCACAAACATCATGCGGTCTGGCAAAAACTTATTTTTATTTAATATCACATATAAGTGCACTTTTATTACAATAGAAACATTATATGTGTTATATGTTTTAAATTACTTTTTCAATGTTTCTGTTGCTCACGATACCATTGCTAAACAATGTTATTTTTTGAAAACTACCTATAATTTCATTTTGCTACTATACTTTAATCTAAATGGAATTTAGCTAAATAAGTATTTAAGTACGAAGTTAATTATTCGGCCAAATATCGACACAAATTTTAAATTGTCATCATATTTTTTTCAGTGTGCTTAACTCAATATAAATTGCGCTTTTTAAAAAAAAACAACTATTTTTTACAATTTGCAATCACTATCCTGTCAACGTGTCACTCAAAGAGCTTTTATAGTTTCTCTTAGAATTTCTTTCTTTTCAGAGTATAAAACCATTAAATCACCAGCCATCTCCAGTTTGCGTCAGAATCGGAGCCGGCTGTGCTTGAATGGTGTTTAACAACTTATGTTACTTCTATTAATTTGTTAAATATCACCTTTTTTTATTTCGTTTTTCGCATTCTAGTCCAAGCAGTGTTTAATATTACAAAAGCTTTTCTACTTCACTACATATTTTTCTTGTCTGAGCTTTACTTTTGCTATAGCAAATAATAGTTTGTATTCGTGCTTATTTCCTCAACCAGTTAAAAGAATTTATTATGAAGAAATCAGTCAAAATTTATTTAGAATTTATTAACTTCATCTTGAACAATTTGTTATGCAATATATATTTTTGTTTATATAGATAATTTGTATAAATTGTGTATATGAATAAAAAGATAGAGAAGACCTGCCAATTATAATGGATAAGTTTACTGAGCGTTAGTTAACATCAAGCAGCATTAAATGAAGATTTTCATGTTACAATTGCGAAAAGAAAACGTGAAGACAACCAGAAATAGTAATAAATATTTAGCAGAAGCAATTAAAAAAATTGTATAAAATATTTCTCCCTATGTAGGGATGCCATATGGCAATCCCGAATCCCGGGATTTTTCGAGATTTTAATTATTATTATCATCTTTTAAGCACAAAGAAATATATTTATTAAGTAGACATCTTCTTAATTTTTTTTTTGAATTTTTATAGCTTTTAATAATATCTTTTAATATATTCTTGAGTGTATCATTTAGAAAATAAATGAGTATTTGTGACACCTTTTTTATAAATTAAAAAGAAAGGCAAACAAATTGGTCACATTACGGGTAACATTAGGAGGAGGCATTAGGAGTAAATATTTACAAAATGCGTACAGATACTTAAAAACTATTTTACCCATAAGTGTAGATTGTAAAAGGTGATTTTCAACGGCAGCGATATTGACAAAAAAAATTCGTTCCATATTATCTGATGAAACATTGGACGCTTTGATTTTTTATAATTAGTAAAAATACAAAAAATCGATAATTTTAAATTCAATAAAGTAGCGATTGTGAATGTAGTGTTTTAAAAATATATAAAATATTATTTGAAAAATATGTTAATAAACTAATTTTTTTATATAGTGTGAATATATATATATGCTATGTATATAAATTTTATAATTAGTCGGATAAATGTAATAATAATGAAATGTAAATTTACGTTCACTAATCTCTAGTTCTAGACAATGGATTAGAATTTTCTGTTTTGCTAACTTACATTTTATATGAAATTAATTGCTTTGTTGAGTTTTATTTTTAAAAAATATATGTTAAGTACTTCAAACGTTTTAAAAATACATGAATACAACAAAAAAATTTTTATTTAAATATTGTTTATATGGAAAAAATGTTGTATATTTAAAAATCGGTAGATCCGGAAAAAGCTCGAAATCCCAAAAAATCCTGCATTCCCAAAATCGCGGGATCTCGGAATCAGGATTTTCAAAATCCTGAATCCCGTAGTTTTTAAAAATCGTATCCGTTTGGCATCCCTAGTATCTACAGTTGTATTTAATGACGTATGATTAATATTTTGTTTTATTAAAATTTCACATTAACCATACACCAGTTTGCTACATACAATAACTAATTCTTGTCCATATTGTTCATTTAACGAAACAAAAATGTAATGAAAAAAAAAATGAATAAGGCAATAAAATTATATTCTTCTCTCTCAAATTTGGCATTGTTTAACTATACTAGAACGTGTACACATACATAAGTATATAGTACGATATTTAATTAATTCTCCGTAAATCGATTACCTTTTTAACTCTTAAGGTTAAGTTATTTGTGGCGCAATTGAAATTTTAAAAATTTTTCAATATACGAAAATCTTTTATGTATTTCTTTCCTACTTCTCGTGTGCATAAATTTGTGAATATTAAATTTTTTATTTCTAAGACATCTTCACTCTTATTCTAATAAACACATCTATATTCAAAATGTTTATCTAAATATTTCTTCATGTCTACCTTCAGTAATTCACATGTGAGCTTAAAAAATAAAATGAAATAAAATGTACACTTTTGTAAAAGTACTTAAGCGAAAGAAAATATATTCTTAAGAGCAAAATCTGCATTACTTTTTTCTATATTTTGAGAAGAATGCGTAAAATATTAAAGGCAGTTATACATTCCAATAACTTAGCACCGTGTCTTAAAATGTATGAAATTGTTAGCAGTAACAAGTATTCAGTGAATATTAAATAGTGCCTGCTTTTACATAAGAGAACTTTTTCCTACTAAATACTCTCAACTAAAATAATATTTTCAAATATAAATTATTTTTTTGTTCCCTTGTGTAATATTAATGCAGCAACATCGTTAGTAAAAAGCATTTTAAAATATGTTCCATTTTTGTATTGCATATTTTTACATACAAACTTGAAGTATTTTACTTTTCTTTACTTTGTTAAAAGTTTTACTTCATGCACGCTTTATAAGTGAAAAAAGTGTGCTTTGCACGAAATATTAGGTGTTATAAAAAGGAAATAAATTGTTTTCTGCCTATAGTTGTAATGATGCGTTTAGGTCAAGTCTGGAGCAGATAATTTTTCTGATACGAATATTATTATTATATTTGGAGGTAGCATTTAACAATATACAAAGTTAAAGACTTTAACGTCTTGCTAAAAATCAATTTTTCTGAAAAGGGTGCGGTATTGCTTGAAAAAATCATGGTTACAATTTCGCAACCAAACTTGTTTTTTAATGCTTAAAATTGACTTTTTTGAGTATTTCTAAGAGCTTAAAATTATTCCCATAAACTTCAGTCTTACTGCTAATAAAAATTGTATTGGTAGAATCGATAGAGGAGCAAAAAGCTTAATTATTGTGCTACACTGTAATGGAATGTTTACGGGAATTGCTTTTTAATCTAAATGAGTGCTACTTTATTCTATTATTTTCAAAGATTTTATTCCTCAAGTAGCGACGAAAGAGAGCACTGTGAGCATATACATATATTAATGCACATCAGAAAAATGTTTGTAAGGACTTAGGCCTGACGATTGAGGCCACTATCTTCTGACTGTAGAGTCAACGCTAACTGCAAAACCAACTGCTCCCAACAATAATTCATAATAAGTGTTCATGTCTAAAGGTCACCATATAGTCTTCATACATAGCCTTCATCAATCATAAATTTATTTGCCATGGTAGTTGGTATTTTAAGCGTTCATAGCAGTTAGACGCTGGAGCTGCATGTACTCTGATGTATATTATGCCAGCTCTGTGATAATTACTTGTACACTCGTTTGCTTTTAATAAAGGCTTGTGTTGAAGATATTTATAGTGTCAAATTATATATTTAGCAATTTGGTGAGGATTATTTTTATAAATGATGGTGTTTAAAATTATTTTTCATCCCATATAATCACAAGAGAACATAAAATGTATTTTCTTTTGTGGTCATTTTTAGAGCACTGCACGGTGGTAAAAGCAAAGCTATTTATTCATAAATATTGGTAATAAAAAAGAAAAAGTTTTTCATAAATAAAATAAATAAATTATTATTATTATTCGTATTATTATATTTATTTATAGAAAATTTAATTAATAATAAATATATTGGAGGCGAGGACTGGCGTCTGTGGCCTTCGCATGTTGATAAATTATTTATTATATTCTTTGTCAATAAATAAATAAATTAATGAAAGCTTGTGGGAGTATAGAGAATGGTTTTCTTTTTTAATATTCATAAATTTATTACTGCAGATATATGCTGAAGAAAAAAAAATTTCTATTGATTTAAATTTAAGAAAAAAAAAGTGTTTTATTTATTTTCAGCAGATACTAGAAACGGAAGTTCATACAAACGCTTTATTCTAATTCTGCTTCAGTTGTCGTACAAACTACCCCAGCTTTAGAGAACAAAAGTAAATGGTGCAGATGTTTTGAGCAGAAAATAATATTTTTAGAGAAGCTTGTGTTATACTGCTGGTATTTCTTAGCCAGACTTCAACAAAATTTTATTGTATTTGAAGAACTGGAACTTTAAGAAAAACTTCTAATGGCTTTGTCATTGTCTTTACTTTGCATAACTTATCAATAACACAAAAACCTTAAGCACTATTAAAGCTGTTTGCGTATAAACTTTGTGAAGTTTATTGTTCAAAGCCAATTATTTTAAAAATAATAACTTTATCAAAGAATAAATTTCGACACTATTTAATCGTCAATTAATGTTCTTTGGATTACTTGTAACATCACTAGTTTTTATGTATCTACTTATTGTTATATTTCTATATTTCTGCTTCCATATCATCGACCACACTGTGAACGTTTAATCTTTAAATATAAACAAGGATTAGCTGATTTTATAACATACTTTTTCTCTATCTATTGCAGCATTGCAATAGATTTAAAAATATATTTAAAAAATTCTTAGAATAAAAAAGAGCTTACGAATATTCTCGTACATGTGTATATATTCCTTCTTGGATGTATGGGTATGTTTGTAATTCTACAGTACGATTGTTAAAAAGTATCTAAAAGCGCATCGTCATGCTGTTATGCTTCACCTTCCACATACATTTGTGTATGACAGCTTGATTACCCCTACCCCAGTGAACTTATTTGCAGAAAACTACTTATTAATACAACACAACATCATTATCAGCATTCATTTTGCACAAGTCGAAGGGAAAAAAGTGTAAAAATTTTATTTTCTCTATATAAGTAGATTTCTAAAAAAATTATTTTCGTATTTTTGCTTAAGTTTTCTATGTCTTTTCGAATAACATATTGTTACGTCCATATTTTTTTAGACTTGGAAACTACATTTATGTGAGCGTTTTTTCATAGTGATGAATTAGGTCTATCCGTTCTATCAAAATTTATTTCAAAAATATGAGTAGTGATGGAAAAATACTAATTTACTACGAGTATTTACAAAATAAAATATGTTTTAAAAAAAATCCGGTATGCTATTTCTGGTATTAAAACACATAAGGAAGAGGTACACTTATATCATTTATATATGAGCACTGATGATATAGTGCAAATTGTTGCTGGCATATTGTACTAATTTTCACTACGTAATACTGCTCAATACTTTTCATATGAGTACTCAATTCTACTCAATACTTTTAACGGGGTTTTTTTTGATTTTTTTGGTTTTATATGTTTATGTTTTACAATGGTAAAAATTATTTTTATAATTAGTTTTTTTTTCCTTTATGTTAATTTTTCTAGTTTTTTGACCTTTTTTTTTTATATTAATAACACTAATTATTTTAAGCCTAAGGTCTTTTTATATATTTTATATTTATTTCAATATTTCGCTACTCCTTTGTGTAGCTTCTTCAGGAAAATTGGTTTTTGTTTATAATAAAAAATTTTTTTTAAAAATTCACAATATAGGAAAAGTTCTTGTCAATGAAAATTTCCTTTATGTTTTATAAAAAATTTATATTGAATGGTTAAAATAATATTATTTTTATTAAGTTTTATTTTTATTTTAATAAATATGTATACCAATTATTTTATAAATATTTCTTATTTATTAGGTTGTGATACAATTTCTTATTTTATTAATTCCAAAAAGTTAAGCAAAAGTAAAGGAAGTTTCACCTCCTGTCATTTCTCCTACTATCCCTTTCCTCTAGTTCTAACACAATGCACCGAATATGTAGGGGTCATCTCCTGAGTGCTGGTCCAAGGTAAAAAGAAATATATAAAGTCAAGTTATACTTACCCATAACTTAATATGTACTCGTATATTCACTAATCAAAGACTTGAAAAAAAAATTCATTGGTATTATTTACTTATGGCGCGAAAAGAACGCAGCACTTGACCCAAAGTTTGGTGTACCAATAGTGAAATATGGTTGTGTCAGCGTAATAGTTTCAGGCACCGTAGCATTTTCTGAGGGTTGGGCGGTTAGTGCTTGCTGAGGGATCTATACTACTATAAATAACTTTTAGAATTCAATTTGTAACCATCAACAATTCATATGTTGTGTCTTGGCTACAGTTGGATCTTCCGACAGCATAATGATCCCAAACATACAGCTGCACCAAGGCAGTTGAAATCGCCTCCCCAATCGCAAGACCTGGAGTCTAGGTTAGCACGTTTGGAATAATTTCAACCGAAAGATTGTTCATGTTCATGGTACCAGCAAAGAAATATAAAAATAAGCATTACAAAATTGCTGGTTCGAAATTGCTCCTGTTATGACCGAAATCTAGACAAATCAAGGGAACGGCTAGTTCCAGCTTATGATATTATGGGTATGTATGAAGACTTAAGTCTGTGACTTTATATGCTGGAATGTACTACGTACGGCTCTTCTTGTTCTTTTAAATGTTTTTTTAATGTTCCTTAATTTTTCTTGAAATTTTATTCCGAATATTTGTTTATTTTTATATCGTGTCGTCTTTTTATATTATATTTTATCCGTTAAATTTTCCATTTAATTTGCTTAAAAAATATTTCTCTGAAAGTATCGAGTTGCTACTTTTTAGTAGCGAGTTCTCAAAAAGAATGCAAATACTCACTACTCACTACTCACTACTTAAACTTTGCCAGCACTATTCCGAATGTATCGATGTTAAGTATTTACAAGTTAAATACGTGGAAGTTGTACGTTAGGTTAGGTTAGGTTAGGTTGTCAGGCTGCTGGATGTAAAGGTAAAGGAAGGTCCCCAGGCCACTTGGGTCCTATTGTGATACCTGTTGTGAAAAAGCTTTCATGTGTTGTAGCTATACAGACCAGAATCTCTGCTAGTAGAACTGTAACTACTTAACAAAAATTTCGCCATTGTTAGTTGAAATATATTCTCATGTTCTCTCTAAAACTAACCGACCACTACTTTAATTAAGGAAATTTATCTATATAAAAGAAAAATTAAAAGAAAAGCGCACCAAAAAGAATATCGTATTTATTTATTTTATGTTTATTTTTGGAAACTATAGAAGTTGGTGAACAATTTGTTAAATTTTCCTAAGTATTTTTTTAGTTCTTCAACCAAATTAAACATATAAAAGAAATGCTCACAGGGTATGCATGTTTTCTATATGAAAGTTAAGTACATGTGCTTGTATTTGCAAGAGTTAAAAAAGAAATGAAAAAAGAAAAAAAACAAAATGAAACTAGACAAACAATTCAGTTTTGAGACTAAGTATGTATGTATGTGTGTACGTCTCACAAATATTTTTATTTCCCTGTTAAAAAAATATATATGAATGTATGTATGTAAATACGTATGTATTTTCCATTTACTACCATATTTGCTTTGAAATTTATTTTAAATAAATTTTGTTTCCAATTTTTTTATTCGTTATGTTTTCTTTAAACAATTTGGCGAAAAACATCAGTATCATTGCATTTGATGAAAATATATTGTATATTTCGTGGTATTCATATATACGAGGACTACAATCACGCATACAAACATAATATAAATAATATGCCCTTGAGGTTTCCATTCTGTGTGGTATTTAGCTTGATTTGTTATTTCCATTCCATAAGATTTTTTATGATTTATTCTATTAAATTTGATGTTAGCTTTTACTAAGCAAAAAAAAAAACAAGTTTTATATGTTATACATTCAAAAATAATGTTCTTATGATATAATACTTCAGATATTATATGTTCATACACGTTTTATGTTTGTTTGTGAATAGAAGCCGGCGTATTATTATTATTTATTTTATTTTTTTCCATTTGTGCTTCTATACAAACAACCTAAGGAAGGTGTGGCTTGTAAAAATAAGTTATTTTTCCCATTAAACGATTTTATTATTCATATTTCGAATTTGTTTTTTAGCTCTAGAAGATATTATTGCTTATTAAGAGTGAGTCAGTAAATACGATAAGAAATGTAGAATATTTTGTAGTTAAGGTAACAAAATAATTTATCTTAGTTTAATTATAATTATAAGAAATTCGATTTTGTCATGAACGTTTTTTTTTTTTGTAAGAAGAGCAAAAATAAATCTAGAAATATTTTACTTAAAGTGGAGGTTAATATTCTCATGCAAATTTTTGGAGTTTAAGTGAGTTTGAGCAGTTTGAATTTTCAGATAATCTGGTTTTATATTTAATAGGTTCTCGTTTCAATATATTAATAATAGGGGACATTCCTTTTCTACAATTAACAGCTAATGAAGTATTTAAGACGTTTTGAATTCAGAAGTCAGAGATTATATTAATTTACTTCGATAGTTCCCGCATCTTAAGTTATTTACCTGTTCTATTCGACTTTCGTTTGTTGTAATCTCGCGTACCATAGTTTAAGTTTCTATTTCTAATTTATTGAGCAAATATTATATTATATACATATAAAATTCATCAGATCTGCTTAAAATAATCAAAGTAACGGAAGCGTTTATATTTTATCAAGGATGTCTTCTTATGAATACACTACTTATTAAGTCTAAGGAATTTCTCGATCATTCGCCTTGACTTTTACAATGAAATATGCGCGAGTCCACCTTGAAAGGAAACAAAATCTTTGAGCTGATACAGGTCTGTTCCTGTTGCCATTCAACAGTAGTCACCAATGGTTATTATGGTCTATGTAGGCGGAACTTCCCATGGGTGGTTTATATCAGTAACCAGCCAATCATATGTCGATTGTTAGCCTGCATGAAAGGACCATGACGCCAAACCCTATAATGTGACACTGTGTTTAAGCAGCCCAAAATATCTTTTCAAAGGAAGTATTTTTCATACTTTACCGTCTTATTCATAAAAATATTTCTGGCTTATAAAGGCTTTATAAACAAATTTTTATATGGAAATTCTCTTTAATAAATCAAAATTTATCTTTATGAACGATACCATTACAAATTATTGTAAGTTGAAACAGCAGACTTGCATAATAATAATTCACTACTCTTCTCTTCTCATTCGAAAAATAAGGAATGGGAATAAAAAAAATGTTTACAAAACTGCAAACTGAAAAAACTGTCTCATAAAGTTCACTTGTTCAATTCTATAAAAAATTGTTTGTAGTCACACTATTTACTTTCTTATTAATTGTTAATTTGTTGCCGTTATTTCGAATCCTATTTTAAATATGTAATTAATTAAATTTATTTAAATTTTAAATAGGTACTTTACTTTCAACAAGTTATTGCTGGATTCGTAATAAGATATCAAAATTCAATTGGAATGTCGAAAATTTTATTAACTTTTATAGTTCAGGAATTTTAATGTTTTATTTAAATTGAATAAAAATTGTATTTAGGAGTTTATGAAAAGCACGGTTATATAATGGTTCAGATAAACATATCTTTATATTAAATCGAACCAAAAAACGTTTGTTTAATTATTGCTAAATATATTAGATTATTTGTTCAAATAATACAAACACAAATTAGTAACAATTTGATGGTTTAATCATTTTACTATTGAATTTGAAATGGTAAATTTTAAATTAACAGAACTTTTGTATAGCAAGAATTAAGTGATTAAAATTAATCACTTTCTTATATTTTGTAACATGTTCAATAAAGTTGCTGTTAGTGTTAAGACTGTTTGCACGATATTTGTTTTTGTATATATTTACGGTTGTAACAAACAAATTTTTACGTTTTATGGAAATGAGCTGATGTTTATAAAATAAAAGATTTTAACAACATTGTACAACCAATAAAATTTTTTTTTTTAAATAATAATGTTCTGCCCACTGATTCCATCAGCATTTTAAAAGTTTATATCTCGAACTCCTTTTAAAGTTTTTTCTGCATGATTTTTTTTTTCTTATCGTTCAATAAAATTACCTACAGAAAAACACTTAGAAAAAACTTTAGTCTCGCCCAGGAGCAAAAATTATTCTCTCGTTACATGTGCGGCACTTAAAATTACAATGTTCTCACATTTAAAAGAAATAAATGGGTGTTTAAAAGCTTGTTTGTGTTTAACAACATCAATTTATATTAGACCTACCAAACCAAACGATCTGAGACTTGATTTGCAAAGAAAGTATTTGACAGATACCTATAAATATGTATGTTTCAGTATATACAAATCTTTAAAAATCTATGTAAACAACATAAAACATTTAAAGAGGAATTCCACTACGATGTGCTCTCAGTAATTAGACTTGGAATTTTATTAATTTTATTAGTGACTTTTAAGAACAATAAAAAAATTCATTTTATTGTTAAAAATTCAACATTTTTTTGCACCATATTTTCTTATTTTTTTTGTTAAACATATACAGCATTTGTTTCAGCCGTAACTGTGTTTAAGTTCGGCAAAAAACCTTTCCGCCCACTTGCTGCCTTCAAATCCGTGTTTTCACTACCGTTGCGTCACTAGATAGAATAAATAAATCATGAAGTCCCCGTTTTATATTGCACGCATCATCTTTCTTTCTTACTTACGAATTTTGTATAATAAGAGCACGTGCATACATATTACTAATATATAAAAACATTTGAATTATTTACAATCAATTTGTCACTAACTGAAGAGCGCCCGGTTTTAGTGCATGCATGTTCATGTTCGATTTTTAATTTTTTTTGACAAAAGTAACACTCAGGCAATGATTGGCTATTACTACGCATTATCTTCTATAGAAAAAGGATAGTGGTACAGTTGACAGATGGTGAAGGGAAAGATATGGAAAAGTTTCATTATGTTAACAACTTCGTTTTTCCACGTTTCGTTTTTATAGCATTATTGCTGATTCTATAATGTCCAGGAGACGTATTCAATATTTGACGCTGCTGATGCTGCACTGTACTGACGAAGGAGAGCGCTCTTATATTACTTGTAGATTAGTATCAGCTGAAGCCGGTACTGTTCAGTAACCAGTGTCTGTGCTTTTGCCACTGAATGCTGCCGACAATAAGCTGACACAAAAGCATACTAATGCGAAGTGGTTTTATGGCATAGGAAATTCAACTAGTGAAGGACCTCAACCTCAACAAAATATCTTTTTTTTATTTTTCGTTCTTTTTGATATTCTATTTTTAAGAGTGAGATATGCATAAGTCTAAGAGAAATCAAGTAGCAGCAGACAGCATAACTCCGGCTCACTAGTGGAAAATACAGTATCAAATTTAAAAGTGCAAAATGAGAACTCCTTAATATTCAATTCTTTAATTATTAAAAATGAATAAAAGTGAGTTAAATTATTTATTAATACATTATTTTTTAATTTTTCTTAATACTTTTTTTAACCTTTTTTATTATTTTAACAATCTATTTTTTTTTTAAGCTTTAAGGTTTTTTCTCTTTTTATTTATTATTTTTATATTTATTTTCGATATTTCGTTAACCTTCGGTTTTATTATTTAAAATAAAAACTTCCTGAAGATGTTAACCGAAGGTTAACGAAATATCGAAAATAAATATTAAAGCTTAAAAAAAAATAGATCATTATTTTTTAATATATATTATTATGTATATGGTTATTATCTTCTTCGCCCTCATGTTTATTTATGTTTTATTCAATAATGTTTTATCCCAAAAAAAAAATTATTTTTACTCAATTCTTTTTTTTTTCAATATTTCGAACACTTTCGGCGCTCTTCTTCAGGAAAACTTATAAATAAAAACAGCTTTCCGCTCTCTAAGCAAATAAGATATTAACATAATAGAGTTTTATTTAAATTTTGTTCTGACCTTGAGCCCGAACAAGAAGTCATAATTATTATGAGATTTTGTGTGTGTGGCATTGAGAGCTTTGGTGATATTGTTGTGCCTCCACGGAAGTTGTGGAACACTAAATATCAAATAGTATTGGATTCCTTAAGAGCCTAAGGATGAGTGGTTAATGTAATGGGCTTTGCAAAGTAAATCTTATATGGTCAAACTGATGTCTGACTCGGATAATAATAAAAATAATTTGTGTTAAAAAATTTAATAAAAAATAATTAGAATAGTGCAATTTTTTTATTCATTGGCAGAGAATTTCGCTTTAAATAACAATGATGTTGGAATGGTTTTCAGAAAGCAACGATTAAAAAAGTAGAGTCGATTTAGCAAATGGAGCATCCCTATAATTTTCAGATATATTAAATAGAAAGCATTATCACAAATTAAAGCTATTTTCATCCATATTCCTGATCTAAAATTATAAGGTGCAAGAATTTTGAAAAATTTCTTAAATGTCAGTTTAGCACTATAGCAAATTGACAATCGTAACTTATATTTTGTGCAAACTCATTTAAGTTGTTTGTACTGTAGAAATTCCCAACATATCAATGTACATTTTTATCGCCTTCAAATATGTCCGTACAAAGTAAGAAAATGTATGTGTAAAACAAATAAAAGCAACTTCAATTATGGATTCCATTTATATTGAATTACATTAAAAAGAAATCCCAATAAAAGCAAAGTTTGTAATTTATTTATAAGAATACTAGAAAAATCAACAACGCAGAAATTGCCAATAATGAAATTCCTTTAAACAATACCATATGTTATTTAAGTTATTAATAATGTTCTATGTCGAATTTAATAAACGAGATTTCTTTCTCTCAAATGTGTTCTCTGTTAGGGGCGTAATTCCAATCTGGACACCTGCTGCTAATCCATCCACAATACAAATTCCATAAAAATGAAATACAATACATTAAATAAAGGACAATATATAACAAAATAATGTAGCAAAAATTGCTGGATATTTGCACATATGTATATACAACGATGTTAAGGGCAGATTAATATTGCAAGAACTTAAAGGTGCAAAACACACCCAGCAAGCACAAACACTTTGGGGGAAATTCTTCACTACATGTCCGGTTTTTAGTAAATACTCGTAATTGTATAAAGTATAGATTTATTAGCATTAGAAAAATTAAATTAAGTATTATCAAACTGGTACTGGCTTTTATTTGAGACTGTAACGAAAGTGATATTTTGCGAGAATTATAAACTCCATATTTCGAATAGAAAGTGATTTATAGCTGATATAACCATCTCCGTGCTGTTCAGTACCATATGACTAATATAACTTTTAAATACTTTATTGAAATGGCGAAATAAAAAACAACTTTGTGTTCCAAATCAGAGCAATTAATTTATTTTTACTGCTACAAATGCACTTGTTTCAGATGAAGTTGACAGCCGGGGCATAATTCTTATTTCGTTAAAAAAATATTGACAAATAAAATTTTTACACCATACATATTTAAAAGCTCTTAAAGACAAAATAATTCCTTGTCTGATATTTCGGAAGCTTTATGCAGCCACTTATTTTACAATGATTAGGTCGCAAATAATTTCTCTTTAGGAATTGTCACGTCTTCGAATAAATTCTTCACTCAGTTGCCATTTTTTTCCATACATAAATCTCCACTTATATCAAATTTTAATTTTAATTCACTTTTCTCTAAAATTATATTATACACCAAACTTTTTTTTCTATTCTTAGGCTACTTAGTTCTTTCTGTTGCATACTCGCAAATTCACAAAGATTTTTTTGGAATTTTTATAAATTTTTCATTAATTTTGTTGAAGATCTAGTGAAGTTGAAGTTGGCATTATCAACAACGATTGGTACATATAGACTGGCTTAACCATAAAACAAACATACGTAAATACCCAGTAAAACCAATTGCTTTAAAGAAGTTAGTACGATACTGAAAGATAGTGTAAGTAGTGTAAAATCGTTCTAGTTCTTTTCTATACGGTTGTCGTTGCCGAAAGTTATTTTTTTTTTGATGCCGATTCATTGAATTCAAATTACGATGTTAAGTAAATGTATTTTTTTTTTTAATCAGTGCAATCGAACTAATTTTTTATTACTCCTACGGAGCTATGAAAAGTGGTTTATCGCTTTGGTTTAATGCTTTTAATAAGAAGCAGGTTACAATTCTACAAAAATTCAAACTCAGCTAAATTTAATTTATCGAAATGCAATTGAATCAAACGTTTTTACTACTTCATCTCCTTTGCAATTAAATAAGTAATAAATAATAATATCAAATATTTACAGATATATACACAAATAAGAAAACATATTTTGTAGAACAAAATCACTTGCATACTCATTTTATGAATTTTGTTGTTAATATCTTCCTGAAAAGTCGAAAATATACGGTTGTTAATATTGAAGAAATTGATCGAAAGTCGTTCCTAAGGAATGACTTCTAATATTTTTCACTATGTAAGTAATCGTAATTAATTTTGACTTGAGGTAAAAAATTAAAAAAAGAGGAATAAGTGGACTTATAAATTTTTTAATGATATTTAAAGCCCAATTTTACCAATATTTTAATAAACTATTTAATCTGGAAATCAAAAATACTGGAATATAATGCTCCTCTGCTTCAAAATCATTATGAAGTAAATTTTATAATTTTTGAATAGATTTGTTTTATGGATCATTTCCGAATAGGCCATAAACCTGTTATTTTAGAATTCTTAGATATGTTTAGGTAACCAATAAGCATCTTCTCATCTTCATACACTTAAAGAAAAGAATTCTGAGCCATTTCAAATGAAATGAGAAAAAACACTGAAAATATTTGTTGGTTGTTATGAAACTCCTATTTCCCATTATTCAAATTCCGGATTTGTAAATTATTAGAATTTTTATTTTTTAATTTATAAATACAACATCAAACATTACGTGGAGCAATTGCATCATGAAAAAAGTTTTTCAGATTGAAATTGTAATTACAACCAGAAACAGTGTCGTCTATTACTCTGCTGCCATAGAAGTCACTGACAATGCGTACGAAATTATATTTAACCAGTGAATTTTGCTTAAGCTCTACGGAAAACATGCTTCTCATTAGTCTGCTAATAAGATTTTTGCCAGATTTTGTTTTTACGCAGCACTGTTATCTGATTCTATAAGTGGTTATTGTACAATATAATTCTTTCTTAAAGGACTGTGGTCATGTTATTCCACGATATTGCGAGCCATGTTCTATTTATTAAATTAAATAAAAAGTTAACATTAAATTTAAATTTATGTAATATTATAAATAAATTGTTTTACTAACTATATGATATAATTGGCTTAATGAAAGCAGAAAAAATGAATACACCCACATGTGAAATTTACTAAAAATATACTATGATAAAGTGATATGCTTCTGGCATTTCTAAACGCAGGCAAGAACAAAACCAGAAATATATTTTCATTGCAAACAAAAGACATTAGTCAATTGAAAAAAAAAAAATTCCAAATCAAATGTTACGAACCATAAACCCATTTTGGTTTAAAAAAATCTCACATAGTTCATCAAGTAAAAATAGTAGCTAAGATAGCAGAGATGTAATCCAGACTATCACTCTGAGGCAAGGTCGTAATTCATTAGCAAGTCACTGCTATATCTAATAAAAAAAGGTATTTTATTGAGGGTTAATTGAATAGACAATGCCACGGCAATGAATTAAGAAAAGGTTTACTGCTAAAATCTTTGAAAATTTATAAGATTTTTTTTTTTAAATTTTAGCAGTTTATTCTCTTTCAGAGGGTATAAAAAATACTCAGTGATTAAGGAGAAAATCTACATCGAATTTAGCGCTATTAGCTGAGTGGTTACCGCACCTACTAGCGGAAGAGCCTCGGTCATCCAAAACGTCGTCATTTAGATTAGAAATTAATACGTCAACATAAAAAACTTCTCAATAAAGCGCGCAACTGCAGAATTATGCAAGAATTACAACTCTTCATCCTTCTACCAATTCACCAACTATATCTCATGTATACCATCTTTTTCGAACTAATTTCAATACAATGTATTGCAAACGTAGGGGATATCTCTCAGCACAATTCCAAGAAAAAACCTCTTATTTTTTTCTAGTAATTTATTATGAATGTAACGAATTAGTTCTTTATAGCACAGTACATTTTTCAATTTTAATGGTAAACATTCTAATTGGATGCATGAGTTGCTGAGTTCGGAAATATACTGCTCAGCAATAAAATTTTTAAAATTTCATTTCATGACAAAAAAATACACTCAGATTATATATTTTTTCGTGCACTTTTATCCCAAACGCAAATATTTGCAAACACTTTGCTGATCAGCATACTCAACTGCAGATACCCCTGTAAGGAAGTGAAAATGTTGCAAAAGCAGCTTTATCAGTGCTTAACTTCGTATTTATTTTAAATTTTGTGGATTTAAAAAATAATGAAAAACAAACAGTGATGGTGGCAGATTAAATTTTTTTTACAACGACCCTGGAAATATTTCATATTTTCAACGGTATTCTTTTCCTTTTTTTAATGTTTTATTTAAATGTTTCATCGTTAAGTTGCCCAACCGCTTGCACGAGATGAACGGGATTATCATCTCTTGCTTCTGCCCCGTGATGTCGATTAGTTGGATCATTAAATGTTTTTTTTGCATGATGGTAATGCCAATAGTCTATTGGGTAAAGCATTCTTTTCTGCACCAAGACCATTGTGCAATATTCAGCTCCCCTGTTTGTTTCCATTATTGCAGCACATCAAGGAACAGAACCAGATCTACCGGTGGATAAAGTCATTGAATTAAAAGTTTTTGTATTCTTTGCTGGAACATATTGCGTTGCTGCTTTTAATGATTTCACACTCTGATTCTTAACTAAAAGGTTTCATGAAGTATTTAAAAAAAAAATAAATAGTTGAGTAAATAATAGATACGAGTTGTTGTTGTTGTTGTTGTTTTCATTAAAGATAACTAAACTAGTGTAATATTTTGACTGACATTTGAATACTTTTGAAACTGATGTGTAAAGGTCTGCTTTTGCTTCTGTTGCTAATACTGCCCCATCGACGACGTTTTTTTTAAGTCAGCCCTGTTGATTGTACTAAATCTTATTTTAGTTTTAGAATAAAACATACTTTATAACTTATTTAAAAAATATATATTATATTTGCATATATCAAAAATACAAATACCACACATAATTTGTTAAAATAGTCACCCATGTTTGTTTTTGTTATTTACTGTGCAAACATACTTTTGATATTTTGGCTTGAACAAAAGTAAATTGAGCAAAAACCTAATCACCTGCAGTATGTGTCACCTTGTAAGAGAAAAAGTCTTGGTTTCAATTCCCAGCAGGGACTCTGATCTGTTTCAATAAAACTAGTTAAGAATTTTTCTACTGTGCTCCGTAATAAAGGTTAAGCTAGATCTTTAAACGTTAAATACCAAAATAAATAAGTAAATAAATACATCAACAATACTAAACATAGAAAAGTTTTAAAATTTCACTGGGTTAAAAAATGATTTTAGGATTTTTGGTTTCTCTGGGTTTCTACTTCAATTTACTTACAATAAAATGTGTACTAATGTACATGAAACCTGTTGCTTTTACAGGTAATAGGTCTGCTAAAAGCAACCGCTTTATTTATGCGAATAAATGCATAACAATTGCATGTATATTAAATGATAAGTTGAAGTTTCTATGTTATGTTATTTTATAAGGGCAGCAATCTCAGCACACTTCGGTCTGCCAATTTGGCAACTGATCAGTCATGGTCGAGTAACCACACTTTTCAGATATCTTCAAAAATTCGAAAAGCCTGTTCAGCCCCCACCGATAGTTCCTCCTGCACAACCAAGTTATATGATCCAAAATATATCCTTCGATCATCGGCTGATCAGCTGCTGCAGTAATAATTGAAACTCAGGCATATCCCCAAAGCACAGTACGCTGTTAACACCGCCACTAATAATCGAATACGACATTTGTTAAACCCCAGTTTTCCGCGAATTCTCCATTTATTAATGTGAGTCCTCGCCATTGGACAAGTCGACTTATTCTATCACCCTGGTCATCCTTTGTCACACCTTCCCTAGCAAAGCCATCTCCCACACAGTGATCCAGGCATTCCGCATGCCAAAGAATCCATGACAGTGTCATGCTAAAATAGCCCGCTACCTCTTCGGGAGATATCCGTCATAGACATCGCATTTATAAGAACAATGACTGCCCTCCTCCTACCGGTAAATATTCGAATATCCCCAGACACCCTCTGATACTTCATCTCGCCCCCTAGTAATAGAAAAGATTTCAGATCACAGAATACTACAACTTACCGCCAATTTAAATGGAACTCTCACATCGAGTTTATTCACGTAGAAACTTCCTAATGCTCTCACTACCCTTTTGGGGCCATCAGTATATACCCTGACTATATCCCCAGTCAGGTGCCAACCGCCGGCCAGTTCTCTGTTAGGAACAACTGTTAGTTGTACCGTTAAAATTAAAATATTTGCCGTTGTTGTATCCCACATGTGATATTTTTATTGATTATAACGCGTATGTGAATCCTGCGAAGTACAATTAAAGAAATAATTAGCAATTAATATATCCGAATTACCCGTAAAACTATTTTGTAACAGCAGTAGATCTTCATTCTACCTGTATTGATGATTAAGTTACGACTTCTTGCCAAAAGAAAGAGACCAAGACTGGAATATGCTGTTAATTTACAACTTTGTGATAAGACGTTGAGGTACGTTCAAGGTCTCAACAATACGAAATAATTGGATTTAAAAATTTCTTTCATTGAACTACTACGTGTGTGTGTGTTGAACCCACAGAAGTAATAGTGCCGGTATCATGGTAGCCGCCATGGTAGTACTCCGCAGAAAACTTACAAGCATTCAATGCTCTAAGAATAACGGATTGTTCTTATCGACATACTTTCCTTAAAATTAATTTCTTTTTAAATATCAAGCAAGAAAAATTATTATTTTTCAAGTGTAGCATAAGTGCACACGATAATGGACTCTTGAATGTTGTTAAACTTTACAAAAGTGTAGGTATGAACTAGATGTGTGTATATGCAAGATACTTAAACTATTGTATAAAATATAAATTGTACAACAAAAATATTTTTATAATACAGAACACATTGTATAATTTTACATCGAATGCGAATGAGAAGATGTGTGAGAATATTTTATATAATACGTACATATATGTATGTATATGACCGATAGCTATAGTACATACACTGACAAGCATAACTGTATTAGGTTAAGAAATCATTTCTTCATTTCTCCCTCTACAAATATATGTAAAGATAAGAAATGAATTAAGTTTTTAGAAGAGATCAATTATTTCATTTGTGCTCTGCCTTAAATGTTTCTCTTTATTTTGATTTTTTCAATAGATTTTAGTATTTTAAAAATTTTAAAAGTGTTGCAACATTTTATTACATACTATTACTGTAAGTTGTAATTCCATGTTTTTTATGAGATGTGTTCTGAGTATAACATTTATGTTCATCAGTGTATTTCCATATTGCTTTAAATACATATATAAAAGTGATTTTTGATTGTTCGCTATTGTTTTCTATTTTAATTCTTTACTTACATCACTTCATGAAAGGATAAAATACCTTAATACATTTTATATACGATTATTTTCCAACGTTGCAGTTTTCCCAGCATACTTCCATTATACTTTCAATGCTGATTATGATATTACACACTTCGAGACATACATATAAGTATATGTACATTAGGGAGAAGCGCCGGTGTATGAAGAAAATAAAAGTCTTCCAATAAATAAATCGAAAAACTCCAGAATGTTATATCTCTCTAAATTAAATACAAAACAGTTAAAAAATATGGACGAATTTGAAATAGTTTTATTTTCATTTGCTTATTCAATATATAATTTTTTTTAATAATTTCTGTTAAGCCCAATTGAGTAAAATTCAAGAGATCTGACAAAAAATAAAAAAAAGTATTACGCCACTAAATTAAAAAAGGCGATTTTATTTTCAATACTTTAAACTGAATTAAACTAATTTTATATGAAAAATAAATTTAATTTTTCTTAATACTTTTTTTTAACCTTTTTTATTATTTTAACAAAATATATTATTTAAAAAAAAAAAAAAAAAAAATAAAAAACTTCCTGAAGATGTTAACCGAAGGTTAACGAAATATCGAAGAGAGAATAAATAAAAAGAGAAAAAACCTTAAAGCTTAAAAAAATAGATTGTTAAAATAAATTTAATTATTTGTCTATAGTTATTATTATAGTGTTTAGCTTGTCTATATGTACATTTTATTTTGTGCTAATAACAAAATCCGTAGTTTCTCCTACTATTCCTTTCCTATAGTTCCCAGCACAATGCTTTGCATGTGTAGGAGTCCTAGATAAAAAAAAAATATGTTTATACAAGAACTCCCAAAAATTCTTTGAGGATTGCGAAATATACGAACAAAATAAACTAAATGTGTTCTTTAAAATTTTGCTTTATACAACAAACATTTTACTATTCGATTTAAATCTATTTAATTTTTGTAAACCTTTTTACATACCAGCTAAACCATTTAACAAATATAGATAAATAATCGTAACTAATTTTGACTCACGTTAAATATATGAGAAACTAAATTGGTTTTTACCACTTCATGGCTTACAACTTTGTTAATTTTTATCCAAATTTAGCTAATGTAGCCAAAACTCTCATTAAAAAATGAATGCATTTAATATTTCTGCTCAGCGACGTCGAAGTGACCTTAAAGATACTTTTATTTAAGATATGACAAAAATAAAAATAAAGAAGAAGAAGAGTATTTTATTCAAAATAAAGATGTTTATTTTTATTTAAGATATGACAGAAAAAAAAAACTCAAGTATTAAAAAATAGATTCATAACTTCATGTTAAATTTGTCTAAAATCCGACCTTTTATGAGCCAGCAAAAAAAAAAGATGTGCCAAGAAAATAGTTAGTGCTTGGGTTATATTGTCAATGAAGTGCTTCAACTTAGCTGAAGGATGCATGATTTTACCATAAGAGTGTCATTGCCGAGTACTTCACTTTTTTTGCTTACGAATAAAAACACTGGATATTTCAATTAAAATGGGCTACAACAACTTTAAAAGTTGTGCAAAGTTGCATCACAAATTGCTAGAATTGATCTAATTTTCCAAATCTTTCTTCTGTAGTAGAGAGCTAAATGAAGTTTCATGCGAATTCGCAAAAAAAACTTTTTGATGCTCCACCTTAATAAAGATTTATTGTCACATATACTTTTGAATAAATTGGCATTTGCAGTGGATTTATTTAAATTAAACTGATATTTTAAAGAATTGCTGTTAATATATTAACAAAAAAGGAGAGTCTTTAAGGAAATAATAAATTTCCTCTTAAATGCAAAATATAAAATAATAGATTCATACGTAAATCATTGCTGTCAGGTTACTTGTTTCAAAGGAAATTTTGATATAACCGTATTTATTAAATTAATTTACTTTGCGAATATCTTTTCTAAAATTTTATATCTTTATATGATTCTAATTTCAAAGTTGTGCTTGAAATACTATGAAATGTTTTCTTACAATTTTCATGATATTATCATTAAGTATCATTTTAAAGAATAAGCTCTAAAAAATTGATTATTGACGAGCAAAGCATATACTTATAGTACTATTTCGATAATGCTTAGTTAGCTCATCAGTGGTTTTTTCCTGTTTTCTGTTTCCAAACTTAAGATTCTTATGTACAAAATTTAAGTCATCAATCGAGAATTAAAGTTGAATAACGAACATTAAACCAAAAATTTTTAAACAAAAAACATAACAATCCATGACTTTTCAATTAGTCTTCAGACTAATTAAGCTAATTATAACAAATGAAAAATATTGAATAAATTCCATGCATTACAAAACAAGTTATTCCAGTTTTTTCTTAATGTAGGAAAATTCATCAGCCACCCTGTATATACATATACATATACATATACATATACATATACATATACATACACATATACATATAAATATATTTGTAATTATCGTTGTTTCATAAAAATTGTATGAGGGTACTGAGGTACCTTGGCATACTGTTAAGGGTGCTGGAAGTAAATTGGTCTGCCACGCCTATTCAAGATATTTCCTTATTTCAAAGATTTATTTAAGATTTATTAAAAGTTCGCAGTTCTCAAGGCGTTTCAGGCATATCGATCATCGAACTTCTAAAAAAAAGCGTACCCTGCTATTCATATAAAGATAGAATTTAAATCTTTATTATTAAATTTGTTGCTGCGGTGCAGAATATTTATCCCTGTCATTGCCTCCATAGAACATTATATTCTTCATCGTACGTTTATTTCGCTGCGGAATTTCCAGATGTGGTGCTGTTGAAGATGTTTTCCAAAATTTCGCGGTATTTTTTTTCGCAAAAATGTGCGACGAATTTTTTCCCGTGAAATTCCGAATGAAATGCACTAGTTTCCACGAACAACTGCTTAGACAACTTAATAAAAAAAAAAGGCCACAGAATATAATAGTGATTGCTAAACTTTTATTGGCAACTTTTTCCATCTTCTGTATGGTAAGTCAAACATTAATAAGGACTTTCTATAATATGGGTCCTTACAGCTATTTCATTATGTAAAAATATTTGCTAGTGTTTTTTTAAGGTGCTCAAAATATCTTTTATTGATTTTCCTTTGTATGTTGAACAGATTATAACTTCAAATAATGTTTCAAGTAAAAAATATCGTACCTTTGTTTGTATAAGATTATATTGGGTTACCTTATCTGAGTTATATGTATATTTAGAGTGAACATGATTTGTAAGTGTTAAGAAATGTTTACATAATACAGTGGATAATAGAGCAATAAATTTATCTAATCTTTGAATCGGTGTGCAAATAAATTACGATGACTTTGTTTGCAATAGAAACAATGGCTTTTTTTAATTTTACAACGAGTACAAAAAATAAGGATTTGAATATCCGTAGCGATTATTTACACAACATCATCAGTAATTGTAAATCTATTAAGATCCATTTTCTTTTTGATTGAAACTTTTGCAACGAACTGGCCACTACAATTGATGCAGTATAAAGCTGTTACAACATTCGGGCCAATTTAAAAAAAAATGTTTTTCTTAGCTTTTATATTTTGTTCACTTTACAACGGAATATTTGTTTTTTTAATTAACAATTTAAGAACTATTCAGAACTAAGTCAGGAGTTTTTAAATTTATTAAATATAGAAAAAAATTTAACTTTATTTTTTTTTAAATTAATATTCACTAATAATCCATCATAGTGTATAGAAGCCATGCAGTTTAACTCCCCAATGTCTTTTGATATAAATTGGATGATCTGAACACCAACGACATGTGATTTAAACAAGACGGTGCTCGTGCCACACAGCACATGCCACATTGGATATTCTGCACAAGCGATTTGAGGGCATGGCCATCTCCCGTGCAGGTGATGTGAAGTGGCCACCGAGATCGTGCGATTTCACACCGTTAGACCTTTTCCTGTGGGGTTTCTTAAGTCGCATAATCACAGCGGTCTTCAAAGCCAACATAACCCATGCCATCCGGCAAATTCAGCCTGATTCTTGGAAAATTTGATAGTTCGGATGCATTCTACCCAGATAAGCCGTGACGGACATTTAAGCGATATTATATTCCACACATAATGTATCAATATATCTTTCCAACGAATAAGAAATTTCGATGATATATCACACACACACTTTGTTTTCTTTAAATTTAAAGATAGAAAGGGCTTAATGAAAGAACGGAACTGAAATCTTGGATTTTTAGTTAAATATTTCCCCTAGTAGTCGACTACATATTAATTTAAAGTATCGCAATACTATTTTAAATTTCTGGTAAATTTATTAAAGCCAATAAAAGACATATAGACATTAACACACAGTAATGCGCATTTAAAAAATGTATGTGTGCATTTATTTTTTTAGTTTTTTATAAAAACGGATTTATTACCACCCTCTTACAAAAAAAAGAAAAACTATGCAATGCAATGCAACGCAATGCAACTTCTTAATTATACTATATATACATACATATATTTAAATGTGACAGGCAACATACCTGTATAAATGAGATAAAATCTCATTTATACGGCTAAATGTTTTCCACACTGCCTCTGGAGTTGCTGTGATGTGATTATACCATGGCAGCGTTCCGGAGTGACGATTGTCAGGTGATCGTTTTCCTCAATTACAAACGTAAATTGTCGGATTTTTCTTTTGCGTATAAAACATATACTGTGCGTTTCAAAATTAAAGCAAGATTTTAAATTTTCTAATTGTGGTTGACAGTATTTTTCATTACTTTTTAAATGTCGTACAGCAAAAAAATTGTTTTTTTTTTTATTGTTTATCTATTTTTGCCATCATCTGTCAAATTAATTTATTCTTAGGGGGTTACATTACGACTGCAAGAATAATGGCAAATTTAAAACTTGCTTTCATTTTGGAACGTTCTGCATACAATACATGTATGTGTGTATATATTTTATATATGTATATTATATGTACATAAATGCATATATGTACATTTGTATGGATGATGGTATGAATAATTTCTTTTTCATATACGTATGTACGTATTATTTTTTCTTTCGGGCTTTACTTTGCACTCCTTGTTTTTATGTGTAACCACTCTTAAGAGCACTTAAGCAATTTATTTTAAATTTATTGTACGATGAAAAGTACACCAAGCAGTTAAATGTTCTTTCAGATTGTCTCTCTTTTTTCACATATGTGTACAGTGTGGTGCAAAAATGACTAAATTATTATAATTATGTTTAACAATCTATTTTTTTAAGCTTTAAGGTTTTTTCTCTTTTTATTTAGAATTTTTATATTTATTTTCGATATTTCGTTAACCTTCGGTTAACATCTTCAGGAAGTTTTTATTTTTTTATTTTTTTTTTTTTTTCATCAACATCTTTAATTTGAAATTTAACATTTAATTTAAAATTAATTTAATTTAAAATTTAAAATTTAACATCTTCCTGAAGATGTTAACCGAAGGTTAACGAAATATCGAAAATAAATATAAAAATAATAAATAAAAAGAGAAAAAATCTAAAGCTTAAAAAAATAGATTGTTAAAATAATAAAAAAGGTTAAAAAAAGTATTAAGAAAAATATTATAATTATGAATAAAATTTGATTTATGTTCGATTTAATAGCGTTCTGGTTGGAATTGTAATATACATTTCAAATAAAATCCTTACCTTTAAATGTAAATATGCATTAATTAATGCACGTGTTGTTTTCAAAATACATTAATTTTTTCAATTAGTTAAAATTTTACAGTTGTAAATAAGGTGATAATCGATTGCATACAGGCAATTAAAATTACAAGTGATAGTAAGAAACAAAATAAATCAAAGACAAAATTGTAAATGACACTGACAAACACTAGCAGAACGGAACAACATGCTGTTTTCGATTGCTGATAACCATTCATCTTCAGCGTTCTTCGTGTTTTCTCTACCGTGTGTGGTTATTAGAAATTATTATTCCGAAATTATTTACCGTCATATTTTTACCTTTCTAAATAAAGCTCTAAATTTATAATCTCTAACTTACAATAGTCCTTGGCATTACATAATGTTTTGTTCTTATTATTAACTGTTTATCTTTACAACAAATTTGTTTAGTAATACAGATTATAAAATAAATTTTCTTTTCCTAGTAATTTTTATGACTGCATTAATGTAACGTGACGAAGATGACGAAGAGCTTGAGAAAAATTACTGGTGTACGGTAAAACGTTATAGTTTAATTGGTTTTCATTATATACTCCTTTGAAATTAAATTCAAAATTAAAATTCTATACATTTTAAGCCAAGAAAATATAATTTATGTTTAAGTCGACACAAGTAGCACCGTAGATGCCGTTTTGCTACCCTAAACCCATAGAAACCAAAAGACGTCACAGCCACCCTGTGCCGTTCACGTGCCTTACTAGCCTCACTAAGTCCATCAGATCCTACCAACTCGATCTAGCCAGACCGGGGCACTCATAGAGAAAGTGCACAACTCCGTCTCCGAATTCTCTTACACCGGAAACTGAACGGAGTGCTTATCCTCTAAGCATGCGTGCGTATGGACCAGTGCAGACGTCCGTTAGTCTACTCATGGACAATAGGGAAAAGCTCAGGAGTAGCCGAGTTCTACATAAACTATACCGCTGCCACAGAGTTCTTGCTTTGGCGCAGCCGGAGATAGAACCCCACCTCTCCTGAGCCTTCCTAAAAAACTTCTCTATCTGTCCCCTTGCAACAGCAAAAAGGACGCCTAAGTGAGAAATAATAGCAGCAGATGGAGAACAGGCCGAACCCAGTGCAGGAAACTCTTCAGCCATCTCATTACCCCTGATGTTCTTATGCCTTGGAACCGACACAGTAATCCTGGGGGACAGCCAGCTCCTCCCTACACTCACTAAGAGAGCAGACGGCCGGTGATACCAAAGTCCTCAACGCCGCCTGACTATCGGAAAGAATAGCAACAGTATCCTCCACGTGCCGCGAAAATTTATGTTTACTTAGAATGGAAATAACACAAAAAATTTGAATTCTTACTGGGGTTAATTTTATTTCTTTTTGAATTCGTTATGTATGCTGGTATGATAATTAATAGAAATATTTTTACCGTGAGTCGAAGTTAGTTGAGATTAATCTGAGATGTTTGTGTTCGCATTCTTTAAAAGTAGGCACATAGTGTCCGAATTCTGACGTTGTTATTAGTTGAAATAGTGCGATGGGTTTCGAACTCTCTGCCTGTGATCAATAGTTTTTGTAATACGCAACAGCAGAATTTTAAAAATATTAAACGTTTCTAATCTGTTTACGACACGTCTCCACTACACTATCGCCGTCCAAATAGAATGGAAACAATATTTCCAACACATTGTTTGTAGGCACTTCAATTGCCGAAATGTGATTTCTCTTTAAAAACTATTCCTTCTATATTTTGTGTTCTCCATAGCAAATAGCAGCACGTTTATATCCGCATGAATATTTCAGAATCACGTGCCGTTTATTTTTGTTATAAATGTTCTATATATATTTTGTTAAATTTTTTATTAATTATTATCAACAATGCTTAATATTGAAGGGTTTTTATTGAAGTGTATACATTGCCAAAAAGGGGCGGAGAGAAATGATTAGACTAATGAAAGAAAAAAAAAAAGAGTAAGTGTTGTTTAAAGGCATTCAAATAATTTTCATTTCGAAAATATTTTTTTTTACAGAAAAATGCATATTTAATTTTTTTCCATTAAAAACTTTGTGTATTTTTGAAAATTTTTTCCAGGAATTGATAAAAACTTGCATTACATATTTCGGAAAATGTTTTTCATAAATAGCTTTATAGAATTAAAGAGAAAAGAAATACTTATTTTTGGTTGGTCCCGTTCAACTGGACGAGAACTGCATTAAGACTTCTTTTAACAAATTTGGCTTTTAAATATAACTCAAAACGTTGTATATTTTATTTTTAAAAGAGAAAATTAATTTTCTTAATATGCATATTATATACATATATGTATATGACATATTTTTCTTTTCTCTCCTTTCCCATATTTTAATTTGAAACCATTTAGAATCGACAAGTAGTGTATTCATTCTAGATATAATGTCCGATATGAGCTTTAAAGCAAAACCCATCATAAATTAATTTTTTTTTGTAATGAAAATCTCTAACAAATTTACTCCTGAGTGTGACTTAGAATGGTATCGCTTAGCTTACATATTTTAAGTTAATTATATTTAAGTAGATATTTTACTTCCTCTATCAAGCTTTCGGGCTAAATAATTAATTTCAACAAAAACGTACAAACATTAAAAATTACTGTTACATACTCAAATGAAAAACATTTGCATATAAATTATATGGTGGTATGTAACTATTTGACATCTCAGCAAACAAAGAGATGTGGTTGAATACGCGGCATGTTTAGAGGATTAAAGTTTTTGAAATTAGAAATAGAAATATAAGCTCGATGGATTTAAAAATCTATTATTAAGCTTAAAAACAAAATTAGTTTTTTTTTCCTATTTCTTATTTCTTCTCTATAATAAACATAAACATTTTATTTGATTTATAAAGGAAGGCTTAATGAACAAATTTCAATACAAAATTCTATCAATATACAGTTTCTAAGTCCAAAATATTTCTATGATTTTGAAAACGAAGTATTTTTTTCACCAAACATATTCCCAACACACGTTAATTTAATTAAAAACTATATTTAAAACTGTTTAAAAAATTTTTATTTTCACCCAACAAAAAAAAAATTGGAGTCATTCATAGAGATGATCTGTATATGTGGATATTTTTTTCTTTCTTGGCGTGTGAGGTAGGCCTGAAAATGACTTCGCAATTACAGAGACCGTCGTCATCTGCGTCGTGTAGTGTTACCAATAAAATATTCCCATCTCCTTTGGGTTCCTTCCCGGTGCTGCTTGCCCCATTACTTTGGGAGAGCGGCATCCCAATCAGGCCCGCACCATACTCACCCACACCCAATTGCCGTCGCAATTGGAGATAATTCGCTGGCAGGAGTGAATCCGCCAATTCGCTGCGTCATTGTTAAAGAAAGTCTGTTCTGCATTAGAATCCATCATAGCGCAGTACTTGCAGCCGGGATCATCCGCCCTGCTTATACAGTACTGGTACTTTCCTCCGAATCCATACTTCGACGCAGGAAAATAATCTCGCCGTCCTCGTGGTCTACTTGTCCTGTCACCGTCCCATATCACCAACAACAGGGCCCTTCTCTCTCGAGTTCCATGCCTCCCTCCGCTTGCGCGCCAAGAGGTCCTCCTCATAAAACACCAGAAGCTGAGCGATCGAGACTGTGCGGTAAGCAGGCGCATTGATAGGGGCCGTTGTCCGCTGAGCGTCTCGACCACTTTGCGTTGGGTTTTCTCTATCAGTACATCAGGCCAAATTTCACTCCCATGCAGCAACATCGAATTCGTAATCAGCCTCCTGTTGCCCTGTGTGGGACCGCCGCTATTCGCCATGAGTCTGCTCAATATGCCAGTTATCTTCGCCGCTTTAGTCGCCACATGCCCATTAAGTAAATTTGCAATCGAATCTCATGCCCAAATATCTTATCGCCCTCTAAGTAACCAGTTTTTTCCTGCCCAGTTCCAGGTCGCGGTTCTCAAGCCACACCCGAATCCTAATCATGACCTGGTTCAGCTTCCCCCTATCGTCATCCATATCTCGTGCTGAGATGACCGCCGCTATAATCGTCCTCGTTTCCCGTCCCGCTGGTGTGAATGTGAATATTTTGCACTGCTTAAGATCCTTGTTAATAAATTCTGATGCTGGACGCATGAAGGATTAACAATCTATATAAACTGAAGAAGAGTTAAATCTTTAGAATAAATCGAGTTTTAAAAAGAAGTATAGAAAATTGAAGGATAAGAAAAACGAAAAATTATATTCTGAATTATGGGACTCTGAACAAGATATAAAATTAAAGTCAATTAAAAATTAATAAAATTAATTTTTCTACTCTTCCAAAATATATTTAATGCGTTCTCTTGTAAACTAATTTTTAATGCCATCTTAAATGTTAACCAGATTATCACTTTTGAACTCATGGAGAAGACATTCGATTGTGTTGATTTATTCTAATTATAATATAAATAATTTTTAAATGTGTAACAGTAACTAAATTGAGTATTTCCAACACAATAAAAATTTTAATGATTTATATTGTATATAAAATATTTTGGTTTGTTTTTCTTCCTTTTTTTGGAACACAAAAGTATTTTGTTTAAAAAGTAAGTCTGTAGGATATATTACAAGCTAGTGTTTGCTGGGATATACTAATATACGCATTTATACACACGCATATGTTTACCAGTTTGTGGTCGATTTAAATATGTGTACGTATGTCTGTATTTATGGCACTTTTGTGGCATGTTCATCTAAAAAGTAAATATTATATTTTAATTTTTAAATTATTTATGTTTACTTTTTGATACGCATTATTAACATTCATATTTTAGTCGAAAGTAAACATTCAAATCGGGTCTTTTTCTCTATTAATCTTCACAATTCCAGTCATATCTTTAATAATTATTTCATTTCTCAAAACCAACAATTTTTCCCAAATTCTTACATTAATTGACAAATTATTACATAAAAAATTAATGAGAAAATCATTGTTATTTCGAATTAGAAGTTAATATGTTTTTTTTTAACTTCCATTGGATATTTCATATTTTATAAAAAGAAATTCGGAAAAATTAAAAAAAATAATTTAATTTACAGTCCACTAAAAATCGTAAGCGACAGATGTAGCTTAAAGAGAAAAGAAAACATTGTGCGTAAAATAAATAAGAAATTGAATCTGTACTTACTTATAAATCATTATTCAAGGGATAAACAACTCATTGTTATATTCTGTGGGTGCTTTGCGTTATACTCTCAATTATCCCTACTTACTTATCAGTTGCATTTATAAATTATTATTTGGGTTTAAAGTTAACATTTAAATGTACATAAATCCTAATTTCAATTATACCTATAAAATTCTAATAAATATATAAATAAATATACGGAAAAAATAATTTAAATAACTATAAACAAAGTTATTCAATGTTAAAAGCAAAAAAAAAAAGTATTATCGAATTATTAAAAATTTGTAAAAAGGTACAAATATTATTTTCGTAAAATATTTATGAAAAGTAATTCAAAACATTTTCTTTAGAGATAAAGTTGACAATGTATGTTAATTTGTTTTTGACAGAGGGTAGGGTAGCGAAGAAATAAGTAGCGAAGCAAGTTATTAATTTGTAAATTAGACTTGCTGTGTTTGTGGTGTGGGTAGACGCATTCATTTTTATATTAAAGGGGATTTTTTATTATTTTGCTCTCACTTCACTCGCGTTTTTTTATTGCCTAATACCGGCAGAGGAGAGTGGTGGTGTCTTCTATAAACATATATTATCGTAAACACTAATTCACATCAGAAAAATTTTGAAAATATTTTTTTCAGATTTTGAACTGATATATAATTTGGCAGACCATAACGTGAGATGATTATTGAAATTTTTTTTTTATTTTTTATTTTGGACCAGCACTTAGGGACGATCCCTACCCATGCGGTGCAATGTGCTGGAACTAGAGGAAGGGGCTAGTAGGAGAAATGACAGGAGTTGAAGCTTCACTTTCTTCCAACACTGCTTTTTGCACGTTATTTTGTTTTTATAGCAGTGCTGTAACGTCTCTGATGTCATGGAGACGTATTAAATCTTTTGAAGCTTTGTTTTGGTAGCTATTTTAATTCGTAATTATTATAATTATTTTACTTCACCGGTGCTACACAATACCGACGAAGGAGGGCGTTCTGATCTGCCTGTGGATTGCTTACAGCTGAAGCCGTCACTGTTCAGTGACCAATGACTATGCCTTCGCCACTGAAACTTAACGACAACAACTGACAAAAAGACACACAAATGCACATCAGAAAAAATGCGAGATGTTTTTCTGAGTGTGAAAATGGTGTTGAACCCAGGAAACGTGCAGACTACTTCGTCCATCACCACCATAAAGTAAAAGATTGAACCGAAAATTAATCTTTGGGTATATTTTCCAGAATACGTATAGGGAAATGAGAAAATTTCGGAAAAATTTTGTCTTTTCGGGCATTCAGCCACTGTTTGTTTGAAGTACGTAAAAGTAATTTTAATTTCAAAAATCTTCAACTTTATGTCAAAAAATCTCTTATATGTAATAAGCGATTGTAATAACTTTCTAAATGCATGTACATTGTTTAATATTCTTCTGCTAAAAATAAATCACCCGATCATTTTATACACATACACACACAGACTCGCATAATCTTGCAAGTACGGAACTGTGCGACTGTAAAATCCATTAAGTAAATTAACATAACAACTTTCATGTTATGCAAACATAATTACTTTTTTATTTTTAATTTCTTCGTTGAATAAATAAAGATTTAATCTCGGTTGTTTACCGAGTATGTGGCATTTTTCATAATTAAGACAATTTCGTATTTTTCCTGCATTTCTGTTTAAATATTTCAAATAGATATAAAGTTGTATTTACTATGTCGTTGTTTGTTAGGAAAAAATTATTTTAAGATTTTAATTAAAGTATATCAAAACTATCGGTCTTAAGAACACTCTTCTAAATAGGCTATTCATTTTATATAGAATTCATAACCAAAACTTGATTACATCAGAACTACAAATTAAAACAAGCTTTTAATTACACATCACTGGTAAATGAAAATAAATTTTCTTAAGAAATGTTTATATTTTTCTCTTTCTTGCGTTATGAAAACTTCACCTATTTTATGCCGCATTGTTTAACTAAAGTCATCAAAAACAAATTTCCATGCAAAAGTTTATTTTTAAATTTTTTCTAAATAATTAAAATATGTACAGAGTAGGAGTTGTCATGCTTTTCTTTAATTTATGCATCCCTAAGATTGCTTTAAACTATCGCATCTTGGATCGCAACAGTGTTTACAGCTTCGTGAAGTTCTATGAAAGTACTACATTTAAAAAATTAACGTAATGAGCAAACTCGTTTATGATTATGCATAATTACAGCTTCCGACATCAAATGAAATTTCAATATATCACGAATTCCATAAAAAAATAATCCGTGTGTAATAATATTTTTTAAACTGAATTTGAAAAATAACGGTTGTTTTCCTAGTGGTATTAGTAGTAGTAAAATTTAATAATGAAGATTTCATTTGCCACCAATAACAATGCAAATCAGATGCAGTATCGGTAAAAAAAGTTGACAATAATAAAATTTTAAAGTTTTTTGATTTGCATTTCTTTTTTTGGTTCAAATAAGAGAAATACAAAAATAAGTTTAGTCTGTGTAGTTTGGTATTTATTGTCTTTGATTTTTCCTTTCTTCCCTTGGAATGTTGTCTCATTTATAATTCTTTCTCACTACGAATGTTACAAACTTTAGGCTCGTTTAGCTTTAGTAATAACAAAAATATACTAAACTTAGAAAATTTTAATAATTTTTTACTGCATTTGATTTTTTTAGAATGTTCGAAACTAAAAGAGATTGTATTTAAAAGTATAGTGCAATTGTGTGTGACAAATGTAATATGTGCGTAACGCGGTTATTATATGTATATTATACATATATAAATATATAATTTTTTTTATATAAAACCTTACTCATTTTGAAAATAGTATAAAATTAATAATCAAAATCACTTACAAATATTCGCACTCTGTAGCAGTCCCTTACATGGATTTCGTGATACAAATACTATATTTCTATGGTTTTTTTTTTAAACCAAAATCGAATCGACATTCAGGCCCAGTAAAAAAAAGATGTGCAAAAGAAATAGTTAGTGCATGGGTTCAAATTGCAAATGAACTGTGCTGAAAAATGCATGATTTTAACACGGAGATGCCATTGGTGATCACGTGTTCACATTTAACAAAGCAGCTCGTCATGAATACAACGCAAGGTACAAAAGTTAAATTGCAACTGCGCAATTAATTATATGAATTAATCGGCAGACTTGAAAGCGTTTTCCATGAGTTAAAAAAAAGTGATAATCCTATTAACATATCAGATGTGTTTAAAAATGTCATTAAAGTGCTTAAGAAATCATAAAAATATCAATTCTTAGTGAACGGATTCACATTTTTTTTACTGGGGGTAAACAGATACTCGACTGTGTTGTCAATGACGTATAAGATGCACGACTTGCAATTTATAATGAAATAAAAATTATAAATTTACTGCTTACTGAATAAAATTGAAGTAACCTGTGAAATTATACAGCATTAAATTTTACTATAGTAAAGTTGTTTTTTAAAGTTGTTGTAAAGTCAGTGAAGTTTTTCTCTCTGTCTATGCCTTCACCACCTTCACCATTGAAGGTAAAACGTAATAGTAGATAATTATTGCCCAAGTGTAACTTCTGATAAAAGAACAAAAACCCTGATAATCTATTTTTTGATAATACTCTTCCTGAAAATTGCTCAAATTGTAATTTCGTCAAACACACACTTTAATTCCATTTACATATTCATTTCTAAAAATTACCTATAAAATTTATATTGCCAATAGAATTCAAAGTGTAGTACCATTTTTAGCAGAATAAACCTTCGTATGTCAATAGCGGAGAGATAAAATTTTATATTGGAGTTTGGTTGAAAAACCTGAATTATGTTCCTTACTCGGGATGTGCTGAACAATTTATCAACTGCTCATCAATTTCATGTTGAATAATCCAATCATTTTGCTATATTTTTCAAAATATACTCATAAGTTTTCAAAATCCACATTAAATCTTTATTAATTTGTAAATCTTGATTTTACCGTGATTATTGCCGTGTAATATACAAACGTATGTATTCGTTTTTATGATAAAGCCAACCTGTTTTTGTTGTCTATTCCAACTGACTTTATTACTCAAAAAAGAAAAGTAAATAAACTTGAACACACTTAAGTGTATTTATTTATAAAACCCAATTTTTATTGTTTTTGTTTTATGGAAGTGTAACTTAATATGTTAAACACAACAAAGTACCCGGCCATATGGTTTCTATTTATTGTTTTTAATGGCGAGAGTTTTATTTTATTTTTGTTTATTTATTTTTATTATTTTTTAGGTATGTATGTGTGTTTTATATTTTTTTATACACTGTTAAGGAGTCTCAGATATTTTATCCTTTTTCGTTAACAATAAATTATTTTTTTTGCCTTTTTTCAAAAGCATTATAACTTTTTTCATTCACTTTTCCTACACCCAACAGCACTTTCAATTTCTAAAAAAAATATTTATGACAGCAATTCTAGGCTGAAGCAACAATCCCTGCTTTAGAGGCTTTTTTTGTTTTGCTGTTGTTGTTCTTTCATCAAGGGTCAAATGCTATGTTTGCTGGTAGTCGGTGGCGCATTTCTTAACAAAGGTACGAGTATACATAAAAAAAATATATAAAAAACTAAACGTTGCTCGCACCCACCAAGCATGAAATATGAGGTTATGTACATTCAACTTTTACAATGAGAGTGCGAGCAAATTGTATTCTTGACCGAATTCTTAAAAGATACCATAGAGGAATTTTTAACATTTGCAAAATCTTAAACGTATTAAAAAACTTTATCCAAAAACGATTTTGATTTTAAGAGTCCTTGTAAGCTGGATAAACTATGTAAATGTTAATATATTGACTACTGGCACAGTTAGAACATTTTAACGGCATGGTTGGGAGGGTGGGGAAAAGAATTTATCAAGTTTTATGCTCATGAACTTTTGTTTCTTATTTTCTTTATATATTTTCGAGCACATTTTAAATTCTATATTCTAAATAATGGAAATATGAAAATATTTAAACACCATAGACTTTTGTGATCACCAGGTCATTTACAACTTATAAGCGCATACGCGATCTTGGCGTTCTTTGTATGGTATATACAACCCAAAGGTCAAAGGTCACCACGGGGTTTAATAACTTTAATAATAATAATTTAGTTTAATAAGTTTTTCGTTTAAGCATTTTTTTTGCTTAAATTTTTTTTTATTTATACATATATGTTTCTTATATGGTTTAGCTGATTTATATGCAGTATTTCATTTGGTGCTAATACCAAAATCTTCAGTTGACCTTAAACCAAATTCCTTTTTTTTTTATCTGGGACCAGCACTCAGGAGATGACTCCTACACATGCGAAGCATTGTGCTGGAACTATATGAAAGGGATAGTAGGAGAAACGACAGGAGGTGAAGCTTAATTAATGATTTTACAATTCTACTTTTGCACTTTCTTTGTTTATACTCGTAGCAGTGCTGAAGCTTCGGTTTAGTAGCCTTTTTAATTATTATTTTACTTCGCCGGTGCTACACATTACCGACGAAAGAGGGCGTTCTGATGTGATTGTGGATTGCTATCAGCTGAAGCCGGCATTGTTCAGTGACCAGTGACTATGCCTTCCACACTGAAACCTTCCGACAACAACTGACACACAAAGACACACTAATGCACATCAGAAAAATGCGAGATGTTTTTTTTTTTTTTTGTTAAATAATTTTAGTCTGAAACTGGGGTTGAACCCAGGTCTGTTTTTGGTTTTGTAGTCAACGTCCAGACTACTAACCATCGTGCCATCGCCACCCTCGAAAAAAGCTAAGAAATTTCACTTGGTTATATAAGAACTCCCAAAAAGTATTTGACAATTACGAAATATACAAACAAAACCAACCAAATAGCTTCTTTAAAAATTTTCCATTTTTATTTTTAAAATTTTTTTTTTCAGATTATAAAAAAGGAATTTTTTTACACTAAAAGCAATTCAGATTCTAAAAAGTGCGTTGCATTTTACTCTTTATTTATAAAAATAACCGTTTACAATTTCTTATTCTGTTTTAAGCTCCTGTAAAATTCGTTCATAATTGAACAAAAAAGTGCAGATGTTTTAAACTAATAGAGTAAAATCAGGCAAGTATGCAATGCACTTTTGATTGAAAAGAAAACGCCATAAATATGCTAAATAATGGCTCTTAAATGACCACCGTTTTCATATTCGTAAATGAGCTCTTTTACCATAACATTTTTAAAAATTTGTGATTGTAACGCTCGAATTTCTGCAACAATATTGGTTTTAAGTTCAAGGATTGTCTCCGGCTTGTTCACATATATCCTCATTTTCAAATAACACCAAAGAAAATAGTCAGATGCTCTCCAAAAATCTTACTTAAAAGTGCCGTCGTGTGTGCTCCCCAAGTGGTCAAGGTTTCATCTTGCTAAAGTCACATGTTAGGTTTTCTATAGCAAAACGTAAAAAAGCATTTTGAAGAAATGAGACCGCATATACTTGAAGACGTGGTTCAAAATTGGACCCACTGAATGGCGTTCTTAAGATGTTGTCGGAGTGGCCATATGCCATAAATATTTTAAGACATTAAATGTCCTGAAATTTGTGAGATGAATTTTTTGTGCTTTATATTTAAAAAAGTTCTATGACTCGAAGAAACAATCTATATAAGTGAAAAAGATTTAATTATTAAGAATAAAATCGTTCTACTGGTCATCGTATATCATTTCGTGTAACTTTGAAAATTTAGTTAAAAGTTGAATTTTGAGAAGAATGTAGTGGTTCTGATAGTCGCATCAAATGACTGACTCACACAAGTTAAAAATAAAGTAAATAAGTTCAAAACAAACGGAAGGGCTACAACAATTTTTTGGGTAATTTTTTTAAGATTTAAACTTACTCATATTTTTAAAAAGCTTTGTTGTTGAAAAACATGTCCTGATACTTCCTCTACGCATACCTGTATTTGTTTTAAACTGGCATGTTGATTTCGTTAAGAATTTTAAAAAATTTTTTGCAGATTTGTAATTTTTGCGTTTGATAAGCTTTGACACTTTTGTGTTGCATTTTGTGTTCACTCACAGTCTACTAACTTTAATCATCGCCATGAAGCATGTCTGCCAAAGTTAAGATTGGCATAAAGAGAGTTTAAAATAAATAAACAGAAAAAGTTTAAAAAATTGAATTACATAAAGTAAAGCACGTTTAAAAATGTTTTTATTAGGGCTGTAATTAATTTATTTTAGTAAATACTTAATGTTTTATTTTTTAACCTTAAAGAATAAAGTAAAAGTGATATATACTCGCATAATTTTATCTTTTTTTACATGCTGTTATACAGTTGTTATTCTGTACAAAAAAAAATGCATGTTATAAAAAATATTTATTTTAAAATACTCTACATAATTGATTAATTGCTTCGTTGATAAAATACTAGGTGAACCGGGTGCGCTTCGCTTCCCCGCTTATGTAGTTTTCTATTCTATATTGTGTTTTCTGTGGTTCTATTTGATTTATTTTTCATTTCATTCATTTTAATTTTTCAGTTTATTTTTTAAAAATCTGTTTAACTTGATACCCATATCAGGAGGTGTACACAAAGTTCTCGTTAGCCATTTTGATGTGTTTTCCATGTTGTGCTTGCAGAGATTCATTATATTTTATGCTTCCTTCCTTGTAATTTGAAACACATATCTTAGTAAAAAATGTACATATGTGTCTAAGCACTATTTAAATGACATAAAAGTACACAGTTATAGCTTTACTCCCTACGTGCTGTAATTGCGAAATAATTAGAAAATTTTAGATTTTTTCCTAGAAGAAAAGGTTACAGAATAGAGGTTTGTTCTATGTGTAATACTTTAGGAGATTTATGGATGCCATAAATGTAGCAAAATTCAGTGTTTGCCGATTTTACCTCCAAAAAGTGCATATATAGGAAAAAGTACGAAACTCGTATCTGCTTCAAATTCATTTTTTCTCTGATATTAAAAGCGACCGAAAGTAGCATAATTTATATTTATTCTAGTATAAATGAAAAATATTACAGCTTGTTAACGAAATATCGAATAATAAAAAACAAAATAAAATAAAATAAAAAAAGACCTCAGGCTTAATAAATATATATCAAAAAATATAATAAAAAAGGTCAATTAATAATATAATTAAAATAAATGAAAAATTTCCAAAAGTTACGGCCCTAAGTTTTCTATGTACGTACGACGTGTATATATGTATGTAGGGAAGAATCTGTGAAATTACTTTGATGTTTTTATGTTTTTATTTTTGCCGAACACCCGAAGTTTGTATTCTTTATCAAGAAGTTGTCTCCATTATTTAAATATTCTCAAAAGAAAAAAAGTTAAAAATTATTAACTTCTAGTTCTGGTCTTCAAGTATTGCAACATCTTTTTTCTAGTAAAAACAAAGAGCTTTGCTTTTTCATATTTAAATGATTCTTCGTAAAAATATTTCAGTCCAGCACATACACACATTGTAATTTTTTTGCTGTTTTATATTTCTTTGTTGAAATCTGCCTTTTTCAGCTTGACGATAATTTTCTGCCTTATGGAATCAAGTGAATGAGTCCTTACAACCATTTGAGAAGATGCAAGTATTGGTTGCTAAAAATTACAATACAGTAGAAGCTCGAAAAAGTGCATTAGTTTGTTTTGGAGGTTCTTATCTTTTTCGAATTTTTTACTTCTCTATGATATGTAAAATTCATGTTTATTTACACATTCTAATATATTTTTGAATAGTATTTTTTTTTTTAAATCGTAGAAGATTCTATCATGTTCAGAGCATGCAATTAAATAATCGTCCGCGATGCCATATTCCGCTCGTGCCCTTTCAGTACAACAGGAGTCATGATAGTCACTCTTTCATATGAATCGTCTACGATACTCCGAAATGAATCGCGCAATATTGCTATAGCAGACAAGTATTAAAAAACAGATTTGAAAAAAAAGAAATATAATAAAATTTTTGGTGTTATGTCGACGTATAAATTTTTAAAATTTTAATAGAGCCATTTCATTTAATATTTTATTGCTGCTCAAATAGCATACATACTTCAGAAAAACTTTTGATGAGACGGCATTGAGTATTGAACCGAGGATCTGCTGGTTGCAGAGCCAATACCCAAACTTATCAGCCAACAGAAACGACAATGCTTAAATGGCGTATATAAATATAAAATAAAATAAAAATTACACAAAATACTTAACTTAACAGTGTCTGAAAGTACCTTAATTTTTCCGTATTCTTAACTTTTAAGCTGAATTCACCCACTGTTTCGGAACGGAATTTTTGTTCTGAAACATTTTTTTTTATATGTAGTTTGACGTTTATCTTTTTGAGAGAGAGAGAGCGAAAGAGAGTTAACATGTTTCAGAACCTGAATTGGTTTAATTTTAATTTTTGTTCTGAAACATTTGAACTGTGCTGCCAGCTTCTTAAATTTCTTATGCAAAGTTGAACTGAGCTGCCATATCTTATTAAATCTACATAGTATGTATTTATAATAAAATACAAAGCAAAACAAAAAACAAACAAATAACAACAAGTAATAACTAACGGTTATTGTTAAAAAAAAGAAAATAAATTCGGCTCGCAAAAAAGTGGAGAATTTAAAAAAAAGCAAATTAAAAAAATTAATAAATAATTTAACAAATAAAATTAAACTAATTTTCCAATGGATTTTAATGAAACGGTCGCACTGAATCTCATTTCGGAAATGAAGAAGCCGGGTAGAGAGTTCTTGTACGACATGGGCAACAAAAATTACAAAAACAATCACCTAAAACAAGGTGTTTGGTTAACAATGGCAACCTCCATTGGAATGGGAAGTATGTTAAATTTATTTGAGTACCAAAGCTATTGAATAAGTTGGGTATAAATAATTTCAGGAAACGAATGCCAAGCACTTTTTTTTGTTTTTAATACACAATTTCTTTAATACACAATAAAAAAGAAACCAACGACATTCACACAAATAAAAAATATGAATGTGATGCCAAAAAAAAAACAAGCAAATTGCAATTATCTGCTACTGTGCTGCCTAATTGTTAAACTAACACGCCTCGTTTCCAAAAATATTTCATATGGCAGCTTCGTTGTTCCAGAACAATTGTTCGCAGTGGGTGAATCACTTCAGAACAATATCTCAAAAAGAGTAAAAATGTTTCAGAACAAAAATTTCGTTCCGAAACAGTGGGTGAATTCAGCTTTATAGTTTTAAAATTTTCGAGCTGCTACTGTTTTGGTATTTCTGTTGCTTGGTAGTGTTGCAGTTCTGTTCTCTTTATATTATTCATTATGATTTTAATTATTATTTCTTCTTTATTGGCATTTTTGTTAAAGATTGTGTGTCCATAGGGCCATAAAATTCATTGCCAAGTGAAAAATTTATTTATGGAAGAATGAAAAATTCATTAATAACAGCACACTCTCTCATATACACTCACTAGCATAAATTAAACACTGACCCTTTTTCAATAATATTTCAAATACCTCAAGAATTTATATTCAAGAAAATTTTTATTTACAATTCAAAGCTCTGCAATATAGTGAATTCCATACAAACTGTTTGTACGTTAAGTTGACAGCAATCAAAATGCTATCACTGCACTGGAAGAGTAGTAACGTTTTATTTATTTTTTGTTTTATTTGGTATTATATTTACAAACTGACACAAAAATTCTGCAAGAACCACTATTTTATTAATACTTCAGAACAAATAGTCAAGTGAAGTCGCATGTGGTACCATTTCGAGAGCGAAAATGTCCCCAAAAATCGTATTTTATCGATAAATAAAAATTTTTGGTATGTACAGTCGAATTTCTCTATAACGTAGTTGGGGAATTTCTACGTTATAGAGAAACTGCAGAAAATTTTAACTACATTTCTTTTATGTAGAAAATATATTTATTAAGACAAAAAAATAGTTTTTACATGAACATATTAATTTTTTTATTAATACATACATATGTGACTAAAATGATGCAAAAAATCGATTGCTAAAAACTTCGCAATAGAGAGATTATTTAGTGTGAAAAATTCTATTTAGGTCTTAAAAAATTTTACGTTAGAGAGAGAACTTAGCTATAGGGAAGTTCGTTATAGGGAGATCAAAATGTATGAAAATACTCACAAAAATGTTGTGTTCACGAATTTTATTTGTTATAGAGAAGATTTCGTTATAGAGAAGTTCGCTATAGAGAAGTTCGACTGTATTCGAATTTCTAAAAATTATAAAATGATCTTCTCAAGTCGGCTTAGGTCATTCCAAAGGTATATTTTCACCGTCACACAGTGTTATTAAATTACCAAATATAATATTAATCATACGACAACATAATATAATCAAATATGCCACTGCTACTCGTTCAATATACATACATACATATGTGTATTGTGATATTTGAATCTCGATCCTTTTTCATATATTGATGTATCGCACGTTGTATGCTACATGTTCATTATTTATCGCGTCAGTAATTAAATTATTTTGTGCTAAGCAGGAGGTATAAAAAAATGTCTGAAATGACAACCGAACTTCACAAAAATGTTTTTCCACAGCCTATCGCTTATATATTTATTATATTATATATCGCGAAATATGCTGATATTTCAATATTTATCGCCTGCTCCGCGGTTGCATTTCAAAAAATTATACGGTTCTGTGATATAGATTAATATTGCATGATACTCATTCAATAAATATCACGTTATTGAATCGCTCTCATTTGGACTTTTTATCTTTTTATCAAGTTTTCTTATTTGTTGAAAGCCAGTCAGGATCATTTTCGATTATTTAAATATACTTCAGTCAAAAACGAAACCAAAAAAAAGTGAAAAAATATCAAATGTTTATATATGTATATAAGCTCCCAAAAAATTTCTTGAGAATTATGAATTTCAAACAGAAAAAAGCAAATATAGTCTGATGAAATTTTTTAATACAAGTACTTTTTTAATTATATTATTAATTGACCTTTTTTATTATATTTTTGATATATATATATTAAAAAAAAAAAAAAAAAAAAAAAGATCTCAGGCTTAATAAATATATATCAAAAAAAACAAGTACTTTTTTATTATATTTAATAATTATTCATTCTGACTTGCATTGAATAAATATAAACAAATAAGTTTAGCTTGTATTGTTTTTAATTTTCTTTTTAGATATAATCATTGTCAACCAACGTGTTGATTAATTGTAAAATAGTGTTAAATAATTTAAAATGCTTGTCGTGAGAACTCGTCAGCTGATAATTACTATGTTTATACGTGCAACTTTTATGCAAATAAAAACTTAAAATATACGCGCCTATTTTTATTATCGTGACAACAAGTCGTGAATAATGTCATTATTTGCAAATAGGCGAACCATCATCACTTGTTTGAAAACCTTCAGTTTTCTTTTACAAACATATATAGAAAGTCTTTAGATGTTGCCATATAATTTGCAATCTTACTGCAAATTAATTGCTGTATGGTATCTACGTATATACAGTGAATTCAGTATTTTCATATATGGTTATGTGGTTCGAATTCTTTATAACTTTTTTAATTATAATTTTTTCTTTGTTTTTTTCCGCATTTTGTATAGAAGACTTGCGGTATTAATTATGAAGTATTCGAAATCAAATCATGGGCATTACACATGAAATTATGCGAAAAGTTATGGAAAATATGCTAAATAGAGCACGTATGTGCGTAGCAGAAAATGTACATCACTTGCAGGATATAATTTTTTAAAGATAATTTAAAAAAAAAACCTTATAATAATCGCATAAATAAAAAATTTTTATCCATTTTCACCATATAGTTCCTTTTGTGCCACCCTGTACGTATAAACATAATAAATAACTTCTAAAGGTAACAATTTATATATTTAATTTTTAAACTTATCGATAAAATTTGAATAGTAATTTAAAAGAGCAAAAAAAATCAAGGAAATAAATGCCGCGTAAAAAGCGTTGAATAAGAATTTCCAAGGCAGAAAAACGTGAAATGCAAAGAAAGCCTGAAATAATTTAGGAAGGTGTGTAATATTTGTGTGTGTATTTGTTATCCTTATAAGAGTGGAATAAATAAGTCATAAACAAATATTTATTGTTTTAGTACTGAATTAAAATTTATTTTATATTTGTGTTCTTATTCTTATGCTCGACAGTGTATTTATGAATCACAAAAATGATGGCGACAGTATATAAAAAAATATAAAAAAAACAGTCTGTATTGTGACTTTGAATTAAAAGCAAACAATGCCCCTAAAAAATATTTGAATAAAGTATTCATTCATTTTGGACATCATTGCTAAAATTAAATATTTCGGAAATATGTACGAGTATATAATTAAATTTAAGGTCAATATGTAATTAAAATTGTTTTTTTTTTTTGGTTTAACAATTAATTTTTTATATCCAAATTTGTTTGTTAAACAATTTGTAAATCATAAATATTTTTTAAAATACGCCGCTAAAATACATACTTAGGGAATGAATTTTTATTTTATCTGGCATTTCTTAAACAACTGGCTTTGGCAACCGGAAAATATACGCAAATTACACTTTTATATACTTTTTTTTCTATATTCTTTATTTTAAGTTGAAAAATGTTCAAACGAACAAGTCCATTCATGCTTTTTAAATTCATTGTTATTCCTCAAATCCTTTGACCTTTAAAAACTTTTAACAATCCATGTTTCCAAAATATTGGTCAACAATGCCGTAAAATTGAGAATCAGGTTTTTGCATAAATAAAACTTTTTTACTTCTTGCTGAATGAATTTTTAAAAAATGCCATACTTGCGTCTCTATGACCATGGTAACAAGAGTGGCAGCAAAAAGTTTATACCAACAGATTTGAATTTTAAATATAAACATTTAAATAAATAGAAAAGTTTGTATTGCTGTCCTTTATTTGTAGTTCTTTGTTTGGGTAACTGCTTGGACATTGAGTTTGTATAGTCAGAAAACTAATAAATGTTAATTTGAATTTTTTTAAATTTTTTACAAAATTAGTTTCAAATAAATTTAAATTTTTTAAAATTAATATTCGGAAAATATACACACCACATGCATTAAAGTGGCTTCAATATTTTCTTAAACACAACCTGTCTGCAGTTCATAGCAAAAAAAAAGAAATTATTACCGAAAATCCAATATGTGGAACTGAATTAAACTGAAGGTGAAAAAATTTGGATTGTAAAAATATCAGATTATTTAATGTTTGATTATGTATGTACATAATGTATTCACGTCAAACAAACTTTTTGGATTGATCTCAATTCTAAAATTTTAGACAAATTTTGTATCGCTTTGCGTAAAATAAGTGCAATGAGGAAAATGTTCCGAAAAATATTTACGTTATACCACAGTATATATAAAGCATGTCATAATGTGTTTTCTCTTTCGAATAACATTTTAAAAACTTTGAAATCGAGAGTTCGAAAAAAATATAATTGGAATAGTTATTTAATTTAATGGACTTTAAAATAGTAATTGAAAATTAACTGAAGATTCAGATTCAAACAAAACATTGACTTATATATAATTATTTCTCACTTTAATATTGAAGTGATGCGCGAGATTTGTACTTTTAGTGAAGCTGTCCAGTATTATTTTAAATTAGAATCAGTGGAAGCAAATTGTAGCAGGATAACCATGTTATTTATCTGGATAATGATTTTTTTTTTGTTAAAACTCCACGACGTTATGTGAAACATTTCTATTGTTGATATTTACATTGTAATTATGCATAATATGGCGTCTTTTTATTGAAGATTTTCCAAGGCCTATAAAATGCCTACCAACAACAGTTGATTCTTAAATAAAGGCGAGCCATTTTGTTTATATTTAACTTTGCCAATGTTTTTGTCAAATACCGGCGCAGGATGAACTTATTTGAATAGGTATGCAATATATATGACAGCATCGGACTATAATCTATCATATCTTAAATACATGGACTGACATGAAAATGATTAATTTGATCATAAAACAGATACTAGGCTACACGCCGACTATTGTATCTGTCCCTAACATAAATAAATACTTTAAACACCTTCATAACAGCAGACTACCGACAAAACCCTTTAAAAATACAATACGAGTTTGTATATGAAAATGATTTGTTTATCTAAATGATCAGCTATTGCTTCCAGCGGTCGTGAATTCTATGATCTGCCGTCTTTGGTAATTAATTTAAGGCAACAAAGCGAAGAATGCAGCCCACAACAGTTTTAATCATACAACTATGTAGCCTGTTGTGCTTTATGTGTTTAATGCTTAAACATAGACTATAGCCACCAACAAACCTATTTATGACTGCAGATAGCTGATATTCAAAGCGTTAACTACTCAGCCAACAGCATCCTCAATTTTAACTAAACCATCGCGTTACATTACCGTATTTTGTTTCAATGATTTACTAGAAATTCGTGGATCATCGTTACGCAATATTAAATAAGAAAAGTTTACGTTGCATCGCAATATGTGAAACATTTCCTAATAAAGTAGTGGCCCTTTTTTCCCTTATTACAAATGGTGCTGACAAAAGTTTAATGCAACGGGGGTAATAATGTATTATAACATAAAATACGAAAGTATTTATGTATATACTTATATACATATATATAAAAATATAAAGTTATGCCACTTTTGAAAACAATTAAATCTTCAGAAGGGGTTTAATTGCTCTGGAATACAAAAAATATTTAAATATGTACAAGCGTACGAATGTACGTAGCTTTGTTGGAAGGAAAGTAAATATTTTTTTAGTTATACTTTTAAAAAAGAGAAACACCGCAAGCAATTTAATTAGCATGAAAATGAATAAACTTGTTTATTTCAATATTGAGAAGAGAGTAGACAGGAAAGTCGATTTTCGAAATTTTTCAGTTGTGGCACTTTCGCTCGGCATGCATATGTTTGCATGTAGTCGTCTTTGTACGCATATATGTATGTATGTATGCATTTAAGTTTACAAGTCATTCTTCTGAATTGCAAACATTCTTGAAACAGTTTTTCATGTGCACTGTTGACGTTCTCGTTAAAGGATATTGCAACCCGTTTTACAATAAAATAAAGTGATATTTAATTTTTCTACTTCGTGCTGTAAAGTTATTGTACATTTACACATGTTACACATTTTCTTTATATTTCCTAAATGTTAAAAGGTTTTATGACGCGTAAAGTAATAAAAACTGAAGGAAAACAAAAGAAAATTTTTATTTTGCCTATTATTGAAAATAATTCTTTTTTTTATCTGTAATAACATTAGAAATACTATGGATGTGAATTATTTGTAATTTTATTTAATTATGATTGTTCATGCTAATAAACATATTTTTTAATTCAATTTAAAATTTCTTTAGCCGTTTGATATTTTTTTATGTCAAATCATTTAAAGACGTTGCAGATTTTTCACTTAAGAAATAATTTTCATTATAATAGTTCATTAATTACTTTATGGCTGTGATGATTCAAATTCATTATGTTTGCAGTTTAAGGTGTAGCTTATAAATACTAAAATAGTGCTGATATATGCAAGAGCACATTTATTTCTCAACAAGTATAAGATAATTTTTGAAAAATTTTAAAATATAAAAGCGCACAAAATGTAAATTTCCTACTGTCCGAATAAATGCCCATGATATGCATTACACCTTTTATTGACAGTTTAGTCGTAAATACTTTCTCCATAGAACCAAAATATATCACAAAAAATTTTACTCAGAAACTCAAGCCAGAGATTGGTTTCAATATAAACTTTTATGGCAGAACACAAGTTCTATAAGTGTTTTGGAATATTGACTGCTTGACTTGACATGTCTAAAGTAGAAACAACAGAATCGTGGTAATAAAGAAAATCAAAAGACTAGCCTTTGTTGTTAACTTGATTATTTTCGTAATATATGTATACATACATATTATTTTATATACGTAGCGTTATTCCAGTTGCCGACTTTGACACCAAAACGGGTTCTCTATAACGTCGATATGATACGGCCTTCATTTAAAATATATTTGACATGCGCCAAAATTGAACATTTCTTGTGTAAATGATACTGTAGATGTCGACATTGATTACTGTAATATGGCTGATTATATTTAATGCATATATTGTGTCGAAACTTAGTTAAATAAAATATAGGAATCGGTTGCAATTACAAGTTATTCCGGAAACTCCCTGCTAAGTTCAACTCAATTAAAAGCAAATTTGCTGCAGTCGTCAAGTTTTTTGAGTCCAAATAAATTAATGCTTCTCGAAATTTGGTTTGACAAAAAATTACGCAGTAAATAACCTTTAAGTACTGCGGTGACATATTTGTGTATATTTATTGGGGTGGTAGTAAATTTTACCAACTTTAGTTTTTTAAAAAATGTTTATAAAATAAATTTTGTGTAGTTATTTTTTTAAAAGAACAAGAGAACAAATATTTAATTAAATAATGTGATAAAATTTAAAAAAAAATTTAATTTGCCAACCATAAGTACTTTATTTAATACATACTTTTTTTGAACATAAAAAAACAGTGCATACTTAATTTAAGAAAAAAAATTAATTTCCAGATAACAAGGAATTTAAAAGGCATTTTTGCGCAGTCAATTGAATGAAATAAATAAACAATAATAAAAGAACAAAAATTATATTATATATATGTATATGAAGAAAAGAATGCAGATCAATATATTTGAAGATATTTCATTTATTAAACTCGTATTTGCATAATGTACGCATATGCGTATGCTGCATCCGATATACGAGTACATAGGCTTAGCACAACCGTAAATTGATATAAACGGGAGGAATGGTCAAAATTGCACAGTGGTCGAAATCAAAGTCAAAAGTTTGCCACCAAATGTGGTATCAAATTTTAAAATGTATAGCTATTTTTGTTTTATTCCAATTGTACGCTTTAAGAACAGAATCAAAAAAGAGAGCGAGTTAATAGTTGGGTTTTTCAGTGTTTCAGTTTTTTCAAAAGTGGAAAATTAAGTGCAACTTTAAATTAATTAAGAAAAATAAAAAATTAATAAAATCAAAAGGAATATTGAATTAAAAGGTATTAACTAAATTTTAAAATAATTATAATGTGGTTAGATTGTTGGCATTTTTAGTTATAAAATTAATGTTTCCAGTGTCAATGTTAATGTTCGTTCGTCCATATATTTAAATATCAACTAGAGTTTTAGTTGTTTTCCTGAAAACTCCAATTGGACTTTTTTTTGTTTCATTAAATAATATTCCAAGATTCTAAAATTGATAATAGCAGCTTCACATTTTTGCCTCCCACAGACGAAAGCGGCCGATGTTGTCATTTAAAAAAAGTATCGCACAATTGCGTGGCAGCTCTGGTAATCCTAGATGAGTCATAACTCATGCACTTTTAAAAATATAACGATATTCTATTTTTTAAATAAAAAAAAAAGAATTAAAAAATACTACGTATTTATTTTTCTATAACAGATAAAAAATTTGTAATACTAAGGTTGCTTTTAAGTAACAACCTCACTTAACTTTTTTTAAAACTCTTTATTACATATTATTTAATATTTAAGTAGTCAAAAATTTTATTTTTAAAAATTAATCTTGTAAAAAAGTTGTTAACATATGAATTAAAAAAACAAGCTTCATATATTTTTACTCAAGTTTTTCTTACGTTGGGAAAATGTGGATGGGGGTATGAGTCATCAACTACTCCCATTTTACAATTAAATAGTTCTCAAATACTGTAAAAGCCTTGATCGAAGTTTGAAGATGATACCTACACTGGAAGTATTTTAGGCCGCCGACTCCATACAGCTCCGACTACTATACATTGTTAAATAGAATCTGACGAGTGATATTTCTTTACTTTCAATACTTTTTTTTTATTTTTTTTTTTTTTATCTTGGACCAGTGCTCAGGGGTTATCCCCTACATATGCAATGCATTGCACTGGAACTAGAGAGAAGGATAGGGAAGAAACAGACAGGTGGTGAAGTGGTAGAAAGATAGAGTTTAATTCTTGCGCAACTTTGCAGTTGCGTGTAAATTATAAAGCAAAGTTGCGGCGTCTCTGATGTTTTTTTTTGACGCATTATTTTTAAGCTAATTGAGCCATTTTATTTATTATTTTACTTCGCCGACGTTTTATTGCTCAAATACCGACGAAGGAGAGTGCTGTAGCACAGAAAACTCAGAAAAAACTTTTTTCTGATTTGACTCGGCTGGGATTCGAACCTGGGTCTTTCTTGTTGCAGAGCCAACACGCTGACTACTCGCCATCAGCACCCCCACGCTTATTCGGACGTGGTGGTTGGGTATTGCCAATTATTCTGCACCCACTTGGCAGCAATAAGACGAATATGAGAAGATACTGTGAGAAGGTTAAAATTTACCACCACCTCAGTAGTTAAAGGACATTTTCAAAAATTTTCCTTTACGACATCGCTCGAACGAAGCACCCGATTTAGTGAAGTTAATAGCAGTCGACGCTTCCTTCTGAGGTTAGGAGCTGATTAAATTTTGAACTTGATGGTTTTGGGATTTTACATTTAATTGGAAAAAACATTTTTTCCATAATTTTATCAATTCATTATCTCACGACATCTAAGTGAGTTCAATATCTTTCGAATGCAAAATATTGACATGTTCTTATGTTATGAGATTTACATCCCCTCACAAAGCCACGCACCCATCCTTACATACATCTATACTGGCTTCATTGCGAAAATAGTCAGAATCGACTCCCAGAACCTCAAAACGTCCAAATACAATGAAAATAACGCGATTTTCGAAAAATGTGGTGAAATTAATAACTTCCTATCGCGGAAAGTTTCAAAAAAAAATTAATTGAGATTTGTCTTGAAAGTCTGCTGGCCTATCTTCAGAATGTATTTTATTTGTGTTGCTCCTTTGTAAATTAAATAAAAAACAACTGACAAAGAAAAAATCGAAAAAAGTTTACGTTAAACGCAGCTTCATTTTCCACTATTTTTTTTATATACCCTAGTGCCAATATAAAATAGATTCCGATATTCCATTCTCAAAAATACATACACATGTATGTGTCGTTCTTCGGAAAGAACCAAAATATTTACGTAATTTTTAAATTTTATGTTTGTGAAGAGCAAAAATTTTAATTTGTTTTTTTCTTATTATGCTTTCAGATAATAGCAGAAATTTCCTTTAATTAGCATTTTTGTTGCGTATTAAAAATTGCTGACATATTCGTAGAATTATTTAACAAGAAAAGAAATTATTATTTTTATTGCTACTGAAGCGAATCAATCATTGAATGCTGCAATATGACGAAAATTAAAATGAAAATTATGACATTTTTATTGTTTTGGCATTTTTGATGGGATTGCTTACGTGTGCACAATCAGTTCGCATTCAACATAAGTTGTCATAAAAATTAAAACTACAATTTCCGCTTTGCATTCATTGATTTTACTTCATACAAATAAATCCGGACGTATGAATGTCGCCATATTTTTTTATATGATTAACAACGAAAAGTATAATATTATTGCTAGTAGATTGTATACATCTGTTTAATTTATTTTAATGCCTTATATGTAGTAAAAATATAGCTTTTTATTGGAGATCTTAATAAATTGTAAATGAATGCCACCCCAATAAAATTAAGCAAAAAGGACACCAAATAAATTACTCAACAAAATGAAAGACTAATGTTCCTTGCGAAATATTGAAATAATGATAAAAAAAAAAGAATATCATCGAACAAATCCGATTTCAAAATACAAAAATACCAGAAACAATATTTTAAGCCCTTTAGATGTGCACAATCCGATACGTCAAATACATGTTGTGTAAAACCTGCATTACACAAGTCATGATTCATGCGTATGAAGATCTATTGCCTGTGTGAAAAAGTAAAATGTTTCTATTTTACAAGACTTTTTATAAAATAAAACTTAACTTTTGCTTTCCCTTTAAAGGAAAATGATATTCTTAATTTACTACTCGTGTTTCTTCCATTCAATAAAATATTTAAGAGCAAACTTAAGGCGATAATCTCTCGTCAAAATTTCTTATAGTTCCTTCTGCTATTAAAAGCAGTTTTTTCCTCGTACCAGAGCTCATGGGATATTTTCTAAATATTCAATCCATTGGAACGGAACTGGTTGGAAATTAATAGTCTATTAGTGAGTCGTGCGGTGAAGTTATAGAAAGGAATACGGTATAATTCTTTCGCAACCCGTTGCAGGTTATTGGTAATTGCCAACACAATTACAACATTTCTGGCATTAAATAGAACCAGTCAGAAATAATATATGCCATTCCTGAGGAACTACTTTTGATCTACTTCTGAAATATCAACAAGTGTATATTTTCAAATTATTAAGAACAACATCCAGAAAATTAATATGAAAGTGATTTTATTCTGCAAAATTCGTCTCTGTTTGCTTATGCATATACTTTAACAATTATGTACACCAAGTGACTTTATTATTTATCATTAAATTATTTAATTCATTAATTGCCTTATCACGATAAGAAACTTTTGCTAGATGTGTGGGAGATATTAAAAATTAGATCCATTGCACTGGTTAAAAAACACTGTACGGCAATAGATTCAGTTTGGTCTGGCTTTTACTTTTATCGCAGTATGAGGACTATTAAAAAATTAATAAACAATTTAGAATTAATGTAAGCATGATTACATATTCTTCGGATTAACATTTATTTACAATTGGCAAAAGTCCGACTCAAAATTTTATTTATTTATTTGTTTTTCTAGAGAATGAATGGTACAATCTGTTAAATAAGATATGTTTTTCATATTTTCTTTGAAAACATATATTTATTTTTACATATAGGCCGTAATATTAATTTGCAAAAAATAAGTTTCTAGAGAGTTAAGTCGATCTGAGTTGGGAACATTTAATAAAATAAAATCTGAACTTTACCAAAGATTTTCCCAAAAACTAACTTTTGTCATATAAAACCTCATAATTTGTAAAAGCTGATATGTAAGAATATTAGCTCTCACTTTTATTATGTGTATACTCTGTATATATATATATATATGTTATATAAACATATGCTGCATAAATGTGTATTTATACTAATTTATAGAAATTAATTTAGATATTGATAAAAATATGAAACTCATCCATTATAAGTATTGTATTGTGCTGCTTTAAATTTAATTGATTTTATCAATTTAGCAGCTGAATTTCTTTACTGTGATATTCAGAAATAATTGGCCGCCTTTGCCATAGTTCACACATAGACATTTCAAATTGTGTCTAAAAAGCAAGCAGCGACAAAATACATCTTTTTTTTTTATTTCACATGTCTACAAATTAGGACAATTCATTGTCACGGTGCTTCGTAATAACCCACGTTAAGAAGCTGAATTAATTTTTCAAAATTAATGTAGCTGGGCAAAAAATACAACAAACGATACAGCAACAAACAATGAGTTCTGGTGGTACTCAACCTATCAAAAATAAGTAATAATTTCAAATGTGTTTTAGGGGTAATTTAAGCCAAATCAGCCATGCATTTTCTTGCTTGCCTTCGAATTAAATAAAATTTGGTATACTTGTTTTAGTATTATGAACCTGCTGGGTTTATAGGGACCGAAAACGTACCCTAAAATGCCCAAATCATTAGAGTTTTGCAATTTCAAAATTCTATATTTATTTCAAAACTATTAAAGTGCACAATAAAGCTACTGTTACCATAAAAAAGTTTTTGTAATACATTAGGAGTGCTCTAGTAATTTAAGGTCTGTGGCAAAGAGGTGGAAAAATCAGAGAGAATATATGTGGGAATGCAGAAGAGAAAGAGGCAGTCTGAAAGAAGTCGTAGAGAAGAAAGGTCGCGTTTTTAAGTCGAAAGTTGAAAGTTGAAAAAAAAAGATCCTTAACATTATTAAAAATTAAATATTTGCTTTTCTTTAAAAATAAAAACTGAATAAACATTGAATTACTGAAAAATATAAATAAAACCCACAAACGTTTTGGTCATATTTTTCCTACATACATATATGTTTTCTAACTCTTAAAGAATATATCCGAACATTTTTGTTTCCTTACAGCAATCGATTAATGCGAATATGTTATTTTTGGTTGGTAAAAGAACAAAAATAAAGTACTTTATATATCGATCTATTTTACTATATTATTTTACTATAGAGTAATTGTCGAAGAGAATTTATTTTCTAGGAGTACTCACACAGTTAACATTAGTCATTTTTTATTATTATTTTATTTATATATTTGTGACACTTTGTGAAACTTTCATATTTTATAGAAAAAATTATACATTTTATTACACATGATAATTTAAAAAAAAATTAGTCACTCAAAAATATCAAACTGGGGCAATAGAAAATGATTAGTTTGAGCACATGTGCTGTGTACATATAATATTAAAAGGAAAGTTAAAATTTCAAAATCTTAATTAATTTATTTTATTTTTCTGTCTAACTAAACCTAAGTATTATAAGTTTTTATATAATTTTTTTTTTATAAAGAAATATAAAGGGTGGTTAAATTTCAAGGGCCGATGTTGATTTTGAATAAAACACAAACTATTTAGGAAATTATTGTAATTTTATTTTATTATGATATATTGGTATTACTCAATTATGTATGGAACAAAATATCGGCCAAATGGGCGCCGAGACCACGGCAACAGTGGATGATCAATTTTCGAAGAAAATCATCTTCAGTGATGAGGCACATTTTCACCTCAGTGGATTCGTCAATAAACAGAATTGCCGCATTTGGGCGAATGAGAATCCAAGAGTGATTGTCAAAAAACCAATGCACCCACAAAGAGTGACTGTTTGGTGCGGTTTATGGGCTGGCGGCATCATCGGGCCGTATTTTTTCCAAAATGAGGCCGGTCAGGCAGTTACTGTGAATGGTGTTCGCTATCGTGAGATGATAACGAACTTTTTATGGCCCGAATTGGAAGATATGGATGTGGACGATATGTGGTTTCAGCAGGACGGTGCCACTTGCCACACAGCTAACGAAACAATGGCTCTTTTGCGCAACAAATTCAATGGCCGTGTTATCTCACGTAATGGCGATGTCAATTGGCCGCCAAGATCATGTGATTTGACACCGTTGGACTTTTTTCTTTGGGGTTATTTGAAAGAAAAGGTGTACGTCGATAAGCCAGCAACAATTCAAGAGCTAAAGGATGAGATAATTCGGCACATTAACGGCATAGAACCTCCATTATGCCTCAGGGTCATCGAAAATTTGGACCATCGGATGGAGGTGTGCCGCCGTGGTCGCGGCGCCCATTTGGCCGATATTTTGTTCCATACATAATTGAGTAATACCAATATATCATAATAAAATAAAATTACAATAATTTCCTAAATAGTTTGTGTTTTATTCAAAATCAACATCGGCCCTTGAAATTTAACCACCCTTTACAAAAGAAAGTTTGCAGTGGTTGGTTTTACTAACTATAATATAATTTCCTTATAATTCCATTAAGTGCATAAGACATATTATTATTTTAATTTGAATTTGCATAACGTTTAGATATAAATTCTCTATACTAGCAATTTACGAGCTATTTTAATAGCCGTAACTAAACATTTCGCTACATAAAACTTTGCCATGTGGCACAAAAAAGTAAATATATATATATACTTATATATATTTAAAGAAATGTATTACTGCACTAACAAATATTTATGTGACATTGTGTATCTTCTACACACATGAAAAAAAAATTTATATATATATATATATCTTTAATTTTTATTTATAAACATTAAGGTCACACTCCCAAAATACAAAATGCCAACAATTTTGCCCTTTAGTGGCCATAAATGTGTTTGCAAAGCAATGCGTGCTTATAAATTTAAATTTACGCGTACACATGGTTTCTTTATGCATAGCTGTGTGTGTGTATACTTGTCTATGCATAAAGTCATAAATTTTATTGCAACTACCAGTGTTGCCGAACGTACAATTCTTTTTTACACAGACAAAATTTATAATGCGAAATCATTTTGGGATGAAATTACACAAAAAAAGTACAGAAGAATTTTACGATAAAAAATTATCCAAACTAATTTTTTTTGGTCCCATTTTCTGATAACTACATGGAAATCAGCACCAAACGTTAAATAGTTATTGAAATGGTAAATTGTTGTCATTTTTTGTTAGGAAAAGATAATAAAAAATTAAACTTAAAAATTAACATAAATAAATGAATCAAGATAAAATGACATATTATAAAGCACAATATGAGTAAAAAAGCGTGCATATGAGTAACATGCGTGCTTACTATTGCGTTAGTGTTTACAAAATAATTCAGCAAGTAGTAGCCTTTACAATTATGAATTAAATTCACAGTATTATATACGCTCTCCTGATACATTTACCGAACCAGTCGGTACCATGCAAAATTCAAAGAAGATTTATTTTCAGCTATGACCAGTAAAATTACACTAAGATTTGATAATAAGAGGTTTGCAGAGTTAGCGCTTTGACATCTTCAACCCTGAAGATCTCATAAGTGCTGGCCTTAAAACTTCTTAAAATTTTTCTTTAGTAAAAATAAGTTTTTTACTAACTTTTTTCCTTAAAAATGTAATTAATTTAGTTATAGAATAGTTTCAACTAATTATTTTAAATGAACTTAATTTGTTGAAATACTTTTAAGTAAAATCTCAATATTATCTGTATAAAATTTTTTTATTATATTTTAAAGTGCTGTCATGATAGATAAATAAATAATAATAATAATAATAATAATAACAATTTAAATATAAGAATTTAAATTTCAAGTTAGGGAATTTCTAACTAAAATTGAAACTTTTATTCGTCAACTAAAATCTAGATTTATGAAGGCATATAAAAATCCAGAATTGCTTGAAATACTGAAAATTTGGTAATATTATGTCTGTCCCCATAAAATTTGGCTTATTTTTAAATTATTTAAGTTCGAATACATGCTACTGCAAACGAAAAGATATATTTATTTAATTTAGCGAATCACAAACTCATATATGCCGCTTATGGCACAGACATTCATGGTTCTGGCCAGAGGAAAAATCCATATTTATAAATGTCAGCTATATTTTTTCTTTTTATTTTACTTGTGTATCGAGAAAGGAAGATTTATCGTATTTGCTTGTATTTATATCTTCCATTTTTTAGTTGAAAAGAAAAAAAAAATATAAAAAAAGCTCACAACCAACATATTGGCGTCGATTTTTTGTTGGAAAATTATTTAAAATTTTCCCAAGTTCATTGAAGCATGTAACAAAAAATACAACTGTACGGCTGCTAAAATATCTTTGAGTATTTCATCTAAATAATATACAAGTCAATTAAATTGTAAAATAATCTTTTAAATTTATTTTCTCCAACTTTTTATTGGTTAAATATGTATTTTAAATTTGTGGTAAAAATTTAATTTTCCGCGTGGAAAACTATTGCCCTCTTCTTTTCACACGTACACATATAAAAAAATTTTTATGTTTAATTTTCTTTGTAAGTCTTTCAAAAAAGAAAGAGTGAAAGTATTAAACTTTTTCACTGATTTCTGCAATTAATAAAATAAATTTGTTATTTTAACACGAATCTATAAAAAAAAAATACTAATTCTATGCGATGTGCATTTATACGAGGATATGCAAGCGACTTTTAAAAATGCAGGGTGCCCCAAAAGAAGCGAAGGTGTTTAAATTCCTTATAACTTTTTTGTTGTGTTTTTAGTATTTTGTAGAGAAGACTTGCGAAATTTAACACGGAACAGTACACAATTGAACAACGTGCCAAAATGGCTGTACTTCATTTCAAAAGAAAACCATGATTTTATTCATAATTTAATTGGGAGCGACGAAGCGCCCATTTCCAATTGAAAAGGGCTACGGAAAATTCAAGAGTTGATCAACGGCGAGAATTACACCCACTTAAGTGTAACGTTTGGTGCTGGGTTTCATCGGAAAGGATAACTAGTACATATTTTTTTGAAAATGAATACGGTGTCGCCGTTTCCATTACTAGTTTAGATATTGGACAATGTTGGAAAATTTTTTAAGGCCAGCCGTCCAAAACAATCCAACAGAATGGAGCCACAGCGCACAATGCGAGAGACACAATGGCCCTTTGAACTCAACCCCCGTCGGTCACTTTGAGCCACGCTGTACTTTAAATTTAAACTTGTAAATTAATATAGAGAATTTAAAAAAATATTAAATGGAAAAATATTAAAAATTACATACTTTCTTGATATTATTTTTTATTCATTAAAAAGGAATTTATTTTTATTTCCAACAAAGTGTAGCGTTAGATATTTTATTGAGATATCTTTTCCAATGTATGTCAGTTTTCTACATGAGTAGGTTGTCTCGATTTTGGATATTATTAAACCAAATGATATAAAAGAATTGTTTACATTTCAATGAGCAAATATTTTTAAATTAAAAAATTCCACACGAAATAGCTTTCGAAAAGACCTCTAAAACAGAAAGCCAATGTAGACCACAATATAATCCAAACATTTTGTTGACAAGTTTTAAAATGTACATACCACATCTCAAATATATGAGGCAGATGTTACTTTATGTATGCAGCTTGGGTTTTTAAAGAACATTTTATAATTGGACTTATAATGTGTCAAAAATTTTAATTATTTTACTCCTCTGTCTATTACAGACCTAAACTAGCCTGCACTAATACGGTGTCCAGTACATTATGAAATGAAATTGAATGATATCAAATATAAATAGTTTACTTGTTTCTACTTAGTACTTGTTTATACTTATGTAATGAAGTAGCCCTACTCATATTCTTGTATAAATAGTATAGCATCATTGCTTTTGCAAAGTTGTGTAGTAAATTTTTACTCTACACTAACAAAATACACAGACACGCATTTGCTACACTAGTAAAAATATACTACAATGCTATTAATAAGATAAGACAAGACGCTTCAGTCGCCCATTGTATTATTTAGCAACAGCTAAATATATATGTACAAAACTGGTGTATCGTTTGCTCCTCCATCGTCTGTATTACGCACATGTGTTCTTCTTTCGTGAGTGCTCAGTATAAGAGCTTATTGAAAGAGATTGCAAGAGCGGAAGATCTCTTTCACATTGTAAGAGAAAGTCTTTTTTTTGTATTGGTCTGCTGACGTTGATTACCTGCAGCTAAATTGAAAACTAGTTCGGCCAGTCATTTACTAGTTTTAACTAGACTGTAGCAAATATTATGTATTCATACTAGTAAAAACTTTTAAAAATAGTATTTTAACAGTGACAACTGAAACAATTATATAATATAAAAATTCTGTATTTGCGGCCAAGGGATATAAATGTCAATAATATTTGTTTTCATTTGCAAAAAAAAAAAAATAAAAAATATAAGCAACTAAATATTATGGTTAACTTTTCACACTAACTTTATTATAATCATAGATTTCCTAAATAATTCCTATAAATATTGAAATATAATTTTTTTTGCTAAATTCGTTTACTGCGAATAAAAACTTTGCTGTACATAAGATTTTTTAACCCTCTGCCATAAATTCTTTAAAACCTAAAAGAACGCATAGCATCTTTTATATGTTTACATGTTTATTTCTTTATTATTATTATTATTTTTTTAGCAAATATTTCCGTTAATTTGCTTATTTTTATTGATGCGTCTGATCATAAAAGTCCCATAATTTATAGTGTGCGCCTTCAATTTATTATTTAATAAATTTTTTTATATCACAACTCTCATACAATTGAAATACATTAAGAATACACTTGTATGCTATTGTATTGTGTGTATATAAATATTTTAATGGTAATTACACATCCATGAAGCTTCAATAAATTTGTTTATAATTGGGGCTATAAAAAAGTATTTGATTTTAAATTAGAAAATTGTTATGCATATTTTTTTTTTTTTTTTTTTTTATAAGAACAAAAATATTTCTGTTGTAAAAAAATTGTTTTTTTTTCAAATTAAATGCCTAAAGTGTGTGTTAATCAAACATGTGTTTTTTTAATAGAATTTTTAATTATAATTTTCTTGGTACAAATTTTCAATTTGTTGAATTCATTTAGTATTTCATTGTTATGTTAATGAGTAAAACTTGCCTTATTCTTTCCTTTCTTTATCTTGGACCCGCAGATATGGGATGACTCTTGCATGCATTAATGCATTGTGCTGCAACTAGACGAAAAGTATAGTGAGACACATAAGACAAAGTAAAGCTTCACTATCATACAACTCTTTTGCACGTTTTTGTTTATATCTACAGCGCCTCTGATATCCAGGAGGTATATTGAATTTCGAAACTTTGTTTTAGTAGGTATTGTTAGTAATTATTTTACTTCGACGATGCTGCTACACAATAACTACGAAGGAGGACGCTCTAATGTTTCTAGTGGATTAGTATCAGCTGAATCGGGTACTGTTCCGGGAACAGTGACTATGCCTTTGAAACGGAGACATTCCGACAACAACAGACACAAAGTCACAGTAATGCGCATCAGAAAAGTGGGAAGTATTTTTATGGTTAGTTTTGTAGTAAAAGTGCTAACTACCTGAGCCATCGCTGATACAGGATATTTCAGTTCGGTATAGCTGTTTCAGTAAATTAGTTATATTATACGAAATACCCATAGGGTGAACACTTTCTAGCTTAAAGTTTTATATAATAGAATTTCTATAGCTAAACATTTTATAACTCTAAAGTCTTACAATGCATTACAAGATTTCTTATGGCCTATAACAGTTTGCGAAAGAGCGAGATCTTCAACAGCACCACCACAAAAGGGAACAGACGTCAAATTTAAATATGCCTAATGCATTGTATTTATATATTTTTAATACAATACTGGTATTTGTTTAAAAGGAATAAAAGCTTTATTTTGTTGCCGTCATTTCATTTTATATTCACTTTTTGCTTCAGTTATGAATAAATGAAATTCTTATACTCCATTACATATTTATTTCTCTAACATATATAAAATTAAACCTTTTACTTTATTTATTAGAAAATTCTCTTGTTTATTAAGTTGTTTTCTTGGCGCGTAGTAGACTTGTCTGTATAAAAAATATTTCATTTTACGAAAACAATGCTAAACTATTTCCAGTATCTATTTAGATGAAAAAATATTGTTACTTAAAAGATTTTGTGAATAGAATTAATTCCCAATTGAATAATTTTAACATTTGCATACGAAAACTTTTAATTTTTCTATAAAATGTTGAATCTATATTTTTTACCTGAAATTTTCAAAAATGTTGATTGGGTATGTAAAAATATGCAAATGCATTAAAATTGAATTATTTGATGAGTCATGTGGGAGCGTATGAGCAATACCTGGAAATAATTTTTTTATATCGCTCATACGTTTGTTGAACAACCTTCATCTAATATGGTGTTCAGACATTCGTTTTTTTTTGCGTCAATATCCAGTTTATTGACTGACAACAATTTATCTTATTCAATAAGTATTTTGCTTTGTTTTGCTTGATTGTATCGACATTTGCCAACGTCGTTACCATTTGTCGATAATAATTTTTTAACGTCGTAACCATTTATTGATAATTTTGCTTACTAAACACACTTATGATGGTGTTATATTTCAAGTTTGACTCAATATTTATAATAATTTCGTACTAATTGCTCAATAACTTAATTAATATTTTGTACGGAATATTCAGCTCAATAATGGCATTTATTGGGTAAATGTCAATAAAGGTGCATGTCGCAACAACGTATTATGCGTAATTTAAAAAACTTTAGGTAATTTACCATTTAAAAGTTAAAATAATTTGGTGTTGAGTGTTATACTTCTTATTTCAGCAAAGCATTTTCTAAAGAGAACCATAAAACTTGTGCTATTATAATTTCTTAGAGTTGTAGTTTTGAGTTCCCACTGTATTAAAAAAATATAATTATAACAATTTGCCACATAAAACGTACTCGTATAGATACTCATTCTATAATACTAAAATAAATTAAAAACGAAGAAATTGTTCGCTCTTGGGTTTATTATTTTTTGGATATTTTAACTAGAAATTAAAAAAAAATGTAGATACTAAAGTAAAGCCATTGTTTGCGAATGGCTTAAATTAAAATTAAAAATAAAGAAAATTACAAAATCTATCTATTAAAATTTATTTATTTTTTTCTTTTTAATCAAGTTAAAATCACAAGTCCGTGCAAATAATAAGTTGAAGGAATCAAGTTTCATATTTAAGAAGTATGATGTGATTATTAGAGAGGAATAGATAACTTTCATTTTAGAAAACAAAAATATGAAATATAAAAAATATATAACATACGGTATCCTATTTCATAATATAAGAATAATATAAGGATATAATATAAGAATTTATTAACTGATATGACAAAGTACGTTTAGTTCCCGATCTAGTTATATTTTACAGTACACTTTTAATTTTTGACACTACGCTTTATTTTTACATGTAGATAGATTTTAAAAGTGGCGTAACAAATAATAATTCCTGTATTTGCTAAAGTATATGACTAGGGTCTCTCGGTAGTTTAGTGAGTATAGTTATCTGCAGCCTTATTCTCTAATTCTCGTAGCTAAAGCTAAATCTCGATCGCTAAAAAGCTAAAAATATATTAGGGCAAATATTTTAGTTATATCTCTAAATTAGTATTCTGTAATATCAATCGCTTAGCTAAATTTTTACATTTTCGCCGTAGCTAATTTGCTATCACTATACTTATCCTTTCCCACTGCCTTTATAAATTGCTGTTGAAAAGAGACACACATGTTGTTATAGTTCTTGACACTTCATATTAGTGTTACCGCACTTTGTGATTTGAATTCCTTGTAAATGATTGTCGTTTACCCACAAAAGATGTTAAAATATATAATGAAGTATGTATTTATAAAAGTTATTTTGAAAAGAATACCAAATTTTTTTAATTTTTCCAATATACAGACTTACATACGTATATATTTGAATAAAAAAAATTTATAAATTAAATGTCGTGTTTACCAATGAGATCATCAACCGCCGAAAGTATGGGAACATATTTGAAGATGGCAACACTTTTTGTTCATAGTATTTATATATTTCGCAAATAATAAAAATTGTTGTCTTATTTTTTTAGACAAATAATATTAAAATAATTCACGTGACTTCTTCTTGCCCAACCACAGATTCCTTCGCCATAATTCCAACTATTCTTTCATCTAACTCTGTCAGTTTATATTTTTCTATTATTTCTTTCCAATGAGTTTTTATACTCTTGGTACTTCTGTTTTGCTTTACTTCTGTAAAATTAGAAGAAACTGAAAAGCGCTCACATCTCCAAAGAATGGTAAGAAAATTACCTCATATTTGTCCATGCCCTCTCCCAATTTTCCCCATTTTTTAAGGCACTTCCCAAAGCGTTAAGCTTCTCTGCTAAGGCATCCCATTGCTCCGTAAGGCTTTTCACTCCAGTGGAGTTTATAAATCTAAAAAAGATTTTTGTTTTAGTTAGTTAAACTCCTTTTTACCTGTCGTGGGCAAATTCGCGGTGCTCCTCCAAATATTGTATCAGCATGCATTTTTGTTCTTAGTCACCCACTTAGTGACTTCTTCCATTGTTTTGCTAAAATAAAAAAAAAAATTTCCAACATTATTCAATAAAAATCCATTTGTGTATTACTTACTTTATAGCAGCTTAAAATTGCCGTCGCTAAAAATTTTAGCTTTAAATAAAAAACTACCGCTTATTTGGCGTTAGAGAATACAAAATGACAATGAAAGCTAAAATTACGGCGAATTGAATTTTAAGACGTTGCCAAATTAAGCAATATACATATACAGAATTCCACTTGTTGCTAAAAATCGCTAAAACTACTTTTTAGATTTTTGGCGATGGAGATTTAGCTTTAGCGACTTACAGAATAAGGCTGCTGGACAAACGAATTTAGTTTTAGGACACAGTTCCCCAGTTCTAGCGATAGAAAGAATTAATTCAAATGTGACATACAAAAAAAATAACAAAATAAAATCTGTGAAGTAGTTGTTTTGCAAAATTTCAGATATACTCAAACCATGCCCATTTAACGATTAAAATGATTGTGTATTCGGTTTTTAGACAAAAAAAAACCATATAATATAGTATAACTAAACAAACACAGTAACGCTTTATTCGCCGGCTTATTGATGATTCTCTGATATTTATTAGTGATTTTTTTAAGAAAACGAAAACAAATATTACATTAAATAATATAACACATATATATGTATTATTTGTTCAATTCTCAAGGATGTATTAACGTCATATGCATTGTGTAATCGTTTTATTATACAATATTGCATTTTTGATTTTGTTAATATTCATTCAAAAATGCGTTCTGATTACGTATAGAATTTTATATGTTCTTCAAATAGTTTTTTTGAGGGTGGCGATGGCACGATGGATGGTAGTCTGCACGTTGACTATTAAACCAAAAAGAGTCATGGGTTCAACCCCAGTCTCAGACTAAAAATTTTTAAAATAAGAATAAACATCTCGCATTTTTCTGATGTGCATTAGTGAGTCCTTATGTGACAGTTGTTGTCGGAAGGTTTTAGTGGCGAAGGCATAGTCACTGGTCACTGAACAATACCGGCTTCAGCGATAGCAATCCACAATCGTATCAGAACGCCCTCCTTCGTCGGTATTGTGTAGCACCGGCGAAGTAAAACAATAATAAAAATGGCTACTGAACCGAAGCTTCAGCACTGCTAAAAGAATAAACAAAGAACGTGCGAAAGCAGAGCTGTAAAATAATTAATTAAGCTTCACCTCCTGTCGTTTCTCCTACTATCCCTTTCCTATAGTTCCAGCACAATGCTTCGCATGTATAGGAGTCATCTTCTGAGTGCTGGTCCCAGATAAAAAAAAAAAAAAATGTGTGGAAATTTCAAAATTTTTTTGGATTAATTTTGAAGAAATCTTTCTAAATTAAATTCTTCTTAATGATAAATACATACTTAATTCATTTCAATGAAATTTTCATACAATTTCAATCAAAATTGCTTATCGGGAAGAACTTAAAAACTAATTCGTATCACATTGAAATTTCCATGATTTAATTTTAAGGGATAAAATGAGAAGAAGGTAATTTTTAAAAAAAAAAAAATAAAAATAAAAACAAAAATAAAAATACGATAAAATAACGCCACTACATAAAGCTGATAAAAAAACGTATTTTTTTTTAAATGACTAACCATACGACCAAGCTTTTAAATGGAGCAATTATTTATTATCTTATATCTGTTATTTATTTTATTATTTGAAACTAACATAACTTTTTAAAAATTGATAATGCATACAAAAAATATTTCTTTTTTGTCGATTTGGTATGTTGTATCATAAACATGCATTCAAAAGTATTACAGTATATCTCATCATACATTTTTTCCAAAATTACTATAGTTTATAAATACTAATATGTTACGGTGTGTTATGATGTGCCAAAATCAGCAACAGTGTTTTGTTGTTGAGTGGGGTGCATTTGTTGGTTTTAATATTCCTTTTGAATTGCTTTAAATTTTGCGTAAAAGCGTCTGATTTGTTAGTATTTCAAACAGTTGAAGAGTTATATAGTTTAAACAGAAAAAATTGACAGTCTGTAACACGAACAACAGGGAATCGCATAAAATGCCAATTAAATACAATTGCGCAGATGTATAGTGAGTAGTGCGCTAGTCTATCAACTTGGGAGTTCAACCTTAAAGGGACTCTGTGATAAAGTTGACATTCGACAATTACCACTCGAGTACAGAGGCACAATACAGTCTAGAGCAAATGCTCAATGTTTAATCGGTGTGCCTATATCCGCGAATCGTTGTGAAATGAGCTGCCGAAAACAGACCCGATTTAGTGGAGGTCTGCTTAAATTGCCCTCTAAATTGAAAAAAAAAAACTTTATGTGACTATAAAAGATTAGTTTTAAACATTATTTATATTTTATTTTTAAGAATATTTATATGCTGGCTAATATTCAAAACAAAGTTGATAATTTCAAGATAATTTCATTATTTGTTACGATTCTCCAGAGTTCCGAAATTTTAAAATTAACATCTTAAATTATCAAAAAATATAAGGTGATTTGAATTTCCAAGAATCCCTTTTGGCTCAAGTGCTGGGAAGCATTGTAATTATTATAATTTATTATTATAATTTAAATAAATCGCAGTTTTTTTTTTAACACCCAATGTTGAGAAGTAATTGGTAGAACTCATGGGGTTTCCAAAAAAGTATTTTCTAAAATTTATTTTACTTGGCGGAGCGTAAAACTTAGCAGTTAAAATTCTACTGCCCACAGATTTCCACGATATAAATTTTAGTTATTTCGCTATTAAAATTTTTTTAGTATCCTTCCTGGAATGTTACTTCTTTATAAAGCTGAAATTATTAATACGCAAATTGTATTATCATAAAAAAGAAATATTTAAAATGAATATGAAATAATGTCGCCACGGTTTTGTATTAAATCTTACAGAGTGTAAAATAACACGAATTATTTTAAATGCGTACTTATGTACAAATTTATTTAGAAATTTATGTAAATATATTTATTGCTATCTTTCATTTGAAATTTCTGTTTTTTTTTTTTTTCAAACTTAGTTGTGATTATAAAATTTAATGAAGCGAATCACGAGTTTGGTATATTAAAGCAGAATAAAAAATTTTATAAAATAAACATTTTCAGAAAGAAGAAAAATTCTGTTTAAATGTAAAACAAACTGAACTCGATATTTCTTATTTTAATAATTTAAAGAGAAAACGCCTTCTACTAAATTATATTTTTTACATGTGCCAAACATACCTACAATCAATACTTAAATTACACGCAGTCTTTAAAATTAAAAATCAATTAATATAAGTTAAATAAAAATATTATTTTCAATGATAACTAATTCAAATAAATAACGCTTTATAAATGGCGATTTTTTAACCGTTTGAGTTTTCAAAATTTTCACAATGGCTTTTCATCTGCACTTTCAAAAGCGAATAAATAAGTTTAGCAACGTCTCAACAATAACAGCTGTAATGTTGTCTCCCATTGCTGATATTGGGACTTACTCATCCCTGTACAACAAGAGAATCTTCATATATTCTTCAAAAACTAGGTTAAGAACATCATAAAACTGCTACAGTGACAAAATTGCCTCTTCGTAAATATTACAATATTCTTTAGAAGAAAATATGAAATTATGATTGAAACTATATTGTAAGATATCGAAATAGTATCCTGTTCCATGTGGCATGTGGCTCCATCCTGTTGCAACCACATGTGAAGCAAGTCCAATTTTGGGCAAATAAAATAGTCGGTACCTTTCCTCCATTGAGTGTAACGTTGCGATTTTCTTGGTCCTGCAAGAAGTCCAATCCAATGATGCCCGCGCACCGACAACCTGCATTCAGGATTCATTAGCAGCTCCTGTATTGTATCTGGCTGCTCTCACATCTACATCGGCAATTCCGTTTGTTGACATACCGTTGTGGTATGTCATGTACGTTCAGTTCTTCCAACAGCTGTGATTTGTGTGGTTTCATATCGATGTCTTTACATGAAACCTTCCAGGTGGTAGACTAACACTACCCCAATTGAAGAAAAATATTTTTCACATAGCACGAATTTGATTCAAAATTCAAAGATTTGCTCAAATGTTATTCTATTTATGGTGACAAGGCGAATATAACAAAAAATAAGATGATATATTAACAGCAAGTTCAAAATAAAAAGCTAAATATTTTTAAATTATTATAAATATATTTTAATTATATTATTAATTGACCATTTTTATTATATTTTTTGAAATATATTTATTAAGCTTGAGGTCTTTTTCTTATATTTTATTTGGTTTTATTATTCGATATTTCGTTAACAGCTTGTTATAAATATATTTATATAATTATAAACGTTTTAAACTTTCGCTTTTTTCCTTATGAGTTGTTGTGATTTCGACGAGTGTGGTCATGAGTTTGATATGTGCTGGTAAGACTTCGTTTATAGCTCAACCTGCAGTCGTATTTTGACATGACTAAAAGAAAAATATACAGCAGTTTTAAAAAGCGATGTTGATACTGAAACCATGTTAAAGTGTTTGCCTCGGGAAAACATTCAATTTATTTTTATTATTTTGTTGTTAATAAAACCCACTTGCATTTTGTTTAAGTAGTTGATTGAATAATTTTAACTGAAATAAACATTCCGTGATTTGCATAAAAGTAAAAGAACATTCGATTTTTGAGAATCATTTTGAGTACCATTTATAAAATCTCCTTAATATATCGCCTTTTTTTATTTCTTAAATACCTTTTCGTAAAAGAAACACAACACTTTTCATACCGAATGCAAACATATTTTCAGCTAAATTGAGTTAAGATTATATATTTGTAATTTTTTGTGTTTCAATGTGGAATATTAATAGGCTCAGAGTAAAAAAATTTAAATTACAGAATTCCATATCGATCTAATTTTTCATTTAGTTCAATAAAAAATGTCATAATTTGGCCATTGAGATATCTTTATGACTGCAGCTGTTGGCATATACAATTTTCACATAGTCACTTCACGACAAAAAAACCAAAAACAAAACTATTTAAATGAAAGTGAACTATAAAAAGTTTCATGATTTGGTGACGATATGAATGTTCACATGCTTGTGTATTTGGACTTCTTTTTCTCCTAATAATGGATAACACAAAAATAAATTTATTTATTGGCAAAATATAAATGCTTGGGATTATAGCAAGTATTAGCATTTTTATAATAATATCGCTCTATTTTATTGATTGATAAAAAAAGCATTCCTTTTTGTTTATGATTTTCCTTTTATAGCTTCTTCCTTCTTCTTTTTATAATTTTGTTTAGTTTTCTTTTAAATATTATGAATGTAATAGAATACTTATTTTTCCGCTTATGAAATAAGAGAAAAACATTTAATAATGAAGGTGTCCAACGCAAATACATAGAATGGATATTCCCCTCCTATACATTTGTATAAACTATTCATAAGGTCAAATGTGCAATGTACGTACATACACTGTACATATATATGTACATACATACGGAAGAATGAAATTTTTTTTTGACATTTCTAAAATTGTCTTTGATTAACGATATTGAAATTTTTACGAAATACTTATATAGATATATTTTTTTGATCATTAAGGTGACATATTAAATTCCATAATACATAAATATATCGTCATATAAAACGTAAAACTATGTAAGTGACAAAATTTAAAAAATCTCTTTGTTTCTCTTTGAATATTCTGCACCATGTAAAATAAACTATTTTACCAAAATATTTTTTTTTTTTTTTACACAATATATATTATTTATTGAATCTTCAAAATCAATTGAACTAACAATAAGTATTCAAATCTTAAGAACTAATTGCTAATTATTATTAAGTACAGCCTAGCTGTACAAAATTATTTATTGCTCGTATAGTTTTATTTCCGCGTCTACTACGTTCGGGCTAGGGAAAGAGTATCCCTTCTTTTCAGTCGAATGAACCCTCTTTCGCTTAAAATATTTCGGGCTAGTATATTTGGATGATCTTGGAGTTTGGTTAGGTATGACGTTGCGTATGTTGTTATCTCTTGTTTGACTGTCGGAATATTTAAATCCTTGTGTATGTTAGAATTTTTTATATACCACGGCGCATCTGTTATCATTCTCAGTATTTTGTTTTGACACCTTTGAATTTTTTTTATATTGGAAGCTGAGGCAGTGCCCCATAGCTGGATACCATAGCTCCATATTGGTTTTAAAATTGCTTTGTAAAGCAAAAGCTTACAGTCCAGTTTTAGCACAGAATTTCGACCAATAAGCCAATTTAGTTGAGTTGCTTTTAATTTCATTTGAGTTAATTTTGCATCGATGTGCTGTTTCCATGTTAGCCGTCTATCAATGTGCATCCCTAGATACTTGACCTCCAAACGTTGAGGTATTAACTGGTTGTTGATCAGAATAGGAGGACATGTGTCTCTGCGCAGGGTGAAGGTTATATGTACGCACTTATTCTCATTAACTTTGATTCGCCATTTTTTTAGCCAGCTTCCCAGCTGCGAAGTTTGGTGCTGTAGGCGACGAGATGCTTCGTCAGCACTTTCGTGAATGCTTAAGAAAGCTGTATCATCGGCAAAAGTTGACGTATGGATGTTAGCGACTGTTGGCAAATCTGCGGTGTATATCAAATACAGCAATGGACCTAATATGCTGCCTTGGGGAACTCCAGCTTCAATCAGCTGCGGTGATGACAGCCAATCACCTTGTTTTAAAATAAATTTGCTACAAAGCAGGTAACTTTCCAGTAGCTTACAAATATTTTCAGGAAGGTACTGGGTCAGTTTATATATTAATCCCTTATGCCACACTTTATCAAAACCTTGGGAAACATCGATAAAGACGGCTGAGCAGTACTTTTTTTCTTCTAGGGTATGCTTTATAACATTCAAATATATAATATAAATATAAGGGATTATTTTAATTTTATGCGAGTTTCGAAGAAACTTCTTCCAGGTTGGTTACTTAACCCTGTTATCAATGTTTTTCCCTCTCCTTTAAAATCTAAAATAAAATTTTGCTACATGGTTTTACGTTTTATATGGCGATATGTAAATAGTTACACTATATATAAATATATACACACCAATTACGGACGAAAAAGTTCTTTAATTCTGATATCATGTCAGGCATTGGATTTGAACACGTAAATCGTTTTACGCCTAATTATTTTACACACATAACAAACATTTGTGTTTAAGTTGCTTTCTTGTTTTTATGAATATGTACTATGTACGTATGTACATATTTTTGAAGACAGAATATGATTGTCATAACATATAAATCCTCTGTAAGCTACTAACTAAATTTATAGTGACAAGAGAAATTAACAAACAATTATTAAATAAAGAGTTTCCTAATAGTTTCTGGTCCATATTGGATATGCAGAATGTCCAGTTTTGATTATTTTTTAGTTTATTACTGAAGTTAATATCAAGAAAACTAGTGAGTTGTCCATGCAGTTACAAGAAAATTTTAAATCTCGAGAAGGTGTGTGTCGTTGTCATACAACAATTAAGCAAATTAATTATGCTTCTGCGTATCCATATTCTGTCGCATATTTTTGCATTTTCAAATTCAAAAATCGCAAAATTTCTTTATACAGGCTGTCAAAAATTTAACTATAATTTTAATTTTGCAGCAAATTTTTGCTATGTACATGTAATTTTTAATCAAATTATTTATTAATAATCAATCAAATTATTAATTATTGATTTCAGATTATAAATACATTCCAGTTTGTTAATATGGAACGTTAGACAAAGGACTAACGTATTTTTATTATTAAAACATTTTTTTGAAAATGACAAATGTTTTAAAGATGTAATTAGGAAATGTAGAAAAAATTCGGTAGAGAAAATGCTCCAACAAATCGTGCCATCAAGCTGAAATTTTATAAAACTGGATGCGTTTATAATAATAGAAATAGAATTTATCAATGTAGTGGTCGTCCAACCGAGAATATAGCAGCTGTGAGGTAGCTAACCCAAAATTAATCCCAGTTGACCAAGAAGAAAATGAGAATTTTTTTAACAAACTAACCTTCACAGACGAAGCCCATTTCCAGCAGAATGGCTACTTTTGGAGTGAAGAGAGTCCAAGAGTTTTCTTAGAGCAACTATTACATTCACAAAAAGTTATGGTTTGGTTTGGTTGTGATACATATACAAACGTCCGTACGGAAAGAAGTTAACCACTGTTTTCAGCCAATTATTAGTTAATATTTCATGAGATATAAAATTCAAAATGGAGTGGAGTAATAATTTATTGAAAAACTATGGTATTTTAGTAAAGACAAATACTTGTTTAAAATCCCAAGTGTTTTGAAATAATGAAAAAAGCATACGGAATATAGTCGCTTCACTTTTCTGGTCAACTATTTGCCAAGTCTGGACTTCGATTAAATTTTACAATAATGTACGATTAGAAATCAATAGATATTTGATAAACGGCTATTTTATTGCGTTTTTGTCGCCGTAACATCACTCCAAACAACACAAAAATCGTGTTGTTTACAAAACAGCACAAAATCGCAAACGTGATTTTAGAACGGCGTGTAATTTGTCACATGATTTTATCAAAGATATTTATAGAAGGACTTTTTTTTAAAGAACCTTTTTCACATTTTTCTTCAGGGTACGTAAAGTAAATATTTTCACAAAATTCTACAAAGTTTTCCCTATGCTTAAAACTATTTTATCGTGATATGATAATGAGAAATTTTGTTTCTCTTAATAAATTTTCTTAAGATGTAATAATTTCTCTAAAAAGGACAAAAGATGAGCAAATAAAAATTTAAATATGTAGTTTGATTTTGTTTTGTGCCTGGATTGGTGGATGTAAAGTGCCATTGCCGCCAAAAAAAAAAATTCATCGTACAATGTTATTAAACTCTCTTTTTATTTCTGACCAATTTTTATATACTTTTCAAAGAAACCTCCTTCAGTTTCACAAGAATTCTGGGAAATACTGCAAATATTTTTTCATATCTTTTCACTCTCTTGCCGAATAAATATTTTATTTCTTTTCAATATGCATATGTATGTACGTATCTCACAGTTATTTTTACAGGGTGTCTGGTAGCAGATTTATATTTTTAAACTTAAATGAAAAACGTAATAATTTATTAAGAGCAGTGAACGATAGAATGGAAATGCGGATTTTATTTTTTAAAGAGTATGTCATCCAGATCATTCAGATCCCTTTTTTAAAATTTCATGAATAATCGCTCTTGTAAGTCCCAGTGAGGCTGCTCTTTTCCGTATTGAAAGTCGCGGATTTTCACGTAAACTGCTTTCAACCAGTTCAATGTTTTCAGGAAACCTTGGCCGTGAGGCATTCATAGCCGAAGCAGTTACACGGAATCTCTGCACCCACACACGAATTAAATTTACACTCGATCCATCATTTATTCGCCGAATAGCGAAATTTGAACAAAATTGTCAACGAGCAATTACGTAAGAATCATAACTCTTAAAAAATGTCTCCACAGCGAACGCGCGATGCTCACTCGACCAATACGAACAATCGATAATTCAAACGGCGCCACCCTCCCACCGCATTGTTTATTACTTTTTTAAATAATCGTATTTAAAAATATAAGTTTGCCACCAGACACCCTATATAACTCATAACACCAGCGCGTCTGGATTGATATTCATGTATTTTGATTTGTTGGATTTTGTATAGTGTTATCTTTCTTTGTGCCTATATTTCCAATCAATGAAATGAGTCATTATATACAGACTGCCGTATTCTGAAACAAAGTGTTTAGTTTTACAAAGGTTTACATAAAAATTTTTTTGATTTATAAAAGGTATATTGATTAAATTTTGCATGGCAATTTCTCTTTTAAACATTTTATAATAAATATGTATGGATTTAAAAAAAAATTAATTTTTAAACAACAAACAAAAAATACCTTTTATGAGGGTGGCGAAGGCTGAAGTAGTCTACACATTGGCTTTAAAACCAACATTTCACCTGCATTTTCAGACTGAATGCTAAAAACATTTGCTTTTTTTCTGAGGAGCATTAGTGTGTCTTTGTGTCAGTAGCGACTTCAGCTGCAACCAATCCCTTCCTTCGTCGGTATTGTGTGTCACCAGCAAAATAAAATAATTACTAAAAAAAAAATAACAACTACAACAAAGCTTCAAAAATTGAATACGTCTCCTTGACATCAGAGGCGCTGTAGCACTGCTATAAAACATAAAAAAAGCAGATTTGTATGATAGTGGAGCTTCACCAGCTGTCATCTCTCTCACTATCCTTTTCTTATAGTTCCACCACAATGCATCGCATGTGTAGGGGTCATCTCCTGAATAATAATAATAATAATAATAATAATAATAATAATAATAATATTAATAATAACACTAATTATTTAAGCTTAAGGTCTTTTCAATATATTTAATATTTATTTCGATTCGATATTTCGCTATTCCTTTGTATAGCTTCTTCAGGAAATTTGGTTTTTGTTTATAATTAATAATTAATAATATATAAAAATAGGTCAAAAAATTAGAAAAATAATAATAATAATAATAAAAATGGATTACGCCACACTGGATATATATAACTGTCTAATAAATGTATTTTGCTTAAATTACAAAAAAATAAATAATATTACACACCGTTACTTTCGTACAGTCGAACTTCTCTATAGCGAACTTCTCTATACCTAAATCTTCTCTATAACAAATAAAATTCGTGAACACAACATTTTTGTGAGTATTTTCATACATTTTGATCTCCCTATAACGAACTTCCCTATAGCGAAGTTCTCTCTGTAACGTACAATTTTTTAAGATCTAAATAGATTTTTTCACACTAAATAATCTCTCTATTGCGAAGTTTTTAGCAATCGATTTTTTGCATCAATTTAGTCACAGAAAATATAACTGTAAAAGACGTTACATTTTCAACGCTTGCTACGACTGTCACATGTAAAAAAAATGTTCTTCTCCTAATATAATTTTTTTTCTACATACATACATACATATGTATGTATTAATAAAAAAAAATTAAAGTGTTCATGTAAAAACAATTTTTTTTGTCTTAATAAATATATTTTCTACATAAAAAAAATGTAGTCAAAATTTTCTGCAGTTTCTCTATAACGTAGAAATTTGACGGTCCCCAACTGCTACGTTATAGATAAGTTCGACTGTAATTAACTTGTTAAGTTCTTAAGTATTTAAGTTTTCGAAATATGTGAATCGCAGATATTCTTTCATTTTAGATTGTGTAACTAAATATTCTTATTAAATGCCAAAATTATAACTTATTCTATTTGTTTTCATAGAACGTGAATAAATTTGCAATTTCATTTCACTTTTTGCAAGTTAGCGAATCGGAAACGTAGAAATAACTCTAATAATTATTAACCATCAGCATTCAACACGTAGGCAATAATTAACAGCTTCTCTCTTAATGGAGTACTGGCAATGTCGTTTACTTTAAGACAGTCTATGATACAATGCACGAAAACAATTATCGTACTACGTGTGACGTTGATGTTGATTACAATGACGAGTATGAAAAAATTGGAAAAAAAAATCATATAAATTTATTTTACAAAGTTACTTTCATTTTGATTAATGATGAGTCGTCATAATATCTTGCATACTTTAGCCATATGGGTTAAAGGAAAAAAATACTATGAGAGCGGGAGAGAGAAAATTTAAAAAGAAGTAAATGAATTAATTATTAAGTTCATACCTATAAATACAATCTATTTATGTATATATATATATATATATATATATGTGTATCAATTAATATATATTAAAAGATAATGTTCATAATTTGAAATTTTCATGTTTTATTTTTATTCTTTCAGACAAACGATGAGTTAAAAAAATAAAACAAATGAATGCTAAAGTATTAAAATACCTGAAGTGAATTGCAGAAATTAATTACCAAAAACCATATGGAATACGATAACAAGAAACTTACTTTAAAAGAAAATACCAAAGAAAAGAACGATTTGAAAAAGAAAAGCATAAAAAACCGAACTTTATGCCAACATAAATATATGCAACCAATTGTGGCATTAGTGTAAATTCATTGTGCGGGTATCAATTAAATGTTACGTATAGAAAATGCAATTAAGCTAAATAAAAGTGCTAAATAATAATCCGCAAGTATTACGTGCAAATATTTCATCAACCTCATCACCAACACAATCAGAAGCAGCAGCATCAATTCCAAAACTTTCTAACGCTACGAGATCAACATTGCAAACAATAAAAAATGCTGCTGTTTGCTTTTAACAAATGGCCAAGGCACCAGTTGCCATTGACAGGCGGCAATTAAGTTAGAAAAGTAAAAAAAAAAATGTCTATAAAGAAAATGAAAAAAACATTTAAGATAAATTGTTCATCAGCCTTAAGTAACAATCGAAATCAAGAACTTTTAAAACCAGTAAGAATTTTATTACGCAACGAAATGAAAACATTTTTTGTTGCACTTCAGTTGATGATGGGGAAGGTCTGCTAAGGTGAGAAATATATTGTGAGAGTAAAATATAAATAGGTATGAAATAGAAGTAGTGTTTAAATCTTCAAATAATGTCAGTATTCTACACATACATGTATAGTGTAGTGCACATGGGACTAGGACTAGTCCAAGACCCAACCCAAATGTATGTAGAGAACATGGCCTATTTAACATTACGGGGTGGATATATGACCTATGGGACTAACTCAAAAACTATGCCATGGAGCACCTCAGAGAGCAATTTTACGAATTCTATGAATACGAAGAAAAGCACTAACACTTGTCGTGTAGCAATAAGCTGTTCGTTTCCACGGATGCATTACAGAGAACTCTCTTTGTAACCAGTCCGTTTTCATCTAAAATGGACCACGTATTACTTGCAGGGAAATATAGCACTTGCAAATTTTCTTTTTGAATTGAATCATCACATCAAGTATTTTGAAATCATTAAGATACAAATACCTTTCATATCGAGAAGGACGAGAGAGAGAGAGAGAGAGACATAGACAGGATGAGAGACTGTGATTGAGAAACATTATGAGATCTTCTATGCTCTTCTATGTTTAATTAAAATAATTGTTCTAGTGACTAAAATCTAATCAGATATCTTGATATAAGAGACTTCCTACAAAGTCATTGCCATAACCATAACCATAGATATAATTGGTGTTTTGGCGTTGACTCCAACGTGACTACAACGAAAGAGTGTTATTTATTAGGTATTAGTAAAGATAGGTTCTTGGAATGGTTTTGACTACCACTAAATTAATAAAGGCTAATAATTCAATATGTTGGATCTCGCCTTGCAAAGCAGTCTGTCACAATCTTGAGCATACCTTCCCCATTCTAGTAGACTTTGATTAAACGAAACAATGAAACTTGAATTTTATTACTAATGTTGTTACTATCATCAGGTTTTTTCCTACTACATCATCGTCATTATTGCCGCTGACGTCTGTTTCTAACTTACTCCATAAGTTCCACCAACCAAGAAATAGTGAAGTTAGTCAAAAATTTCCAAAAAAAAAAAAAAAATAGAAAACTGAAAGAGAATTAAGGCAAAACAAAGCATAAGTTGAAAATGCAGCAGTAATTTTTGTGAATTTGAATGTACACTGAGCATTGTTCTTTTGTAATTGTGAAAGGCTTTTGGGTGTTAATGGGCTACTGTCGAAGAACTTGCCCGCAGCAACTACTTTATTGCCGTTGTTGTGGTCATTGATTACAGCTTGCTGTTACTATATGGCTCTAAAGATATATTTTTTCCATTCAACCCCACTTCATACTTTACAGCCGTTACTGTATTCTTGTAGAGTACTTGTGGCGATTACTTACAGTTATAATTTGCTTAAACAGTCATAAAAAAAATCAGTCTGACTGACAAGTAGGAGTCTCGCACATGGTCTGCTGGCAATTTCTTCGAAAAAGTGAAGGTGGTGTGAGTAAAAGCGGAGGTCCTAAACCGCTGAGTCGTGACAGTATTAATTTTTTGGCACCGCAGTACTGTAGTTTATGTCTATGTGTGGGCGCTTCTTAACATCTGTGTGTATTTTATATCTGCTCAGCGTCGCCGTGGCGGGGAAGACTCCAGGAACACCATCGCCAGCAACAGTAGCACTTATACGCTGGAGTAGCCTCACAAATAATGAAGTTCAGCAGTAACACGTCGTGTGGGTGCTGTTTCTATTGCTACTGCCACTGTTGGTTAATGATGCTGTTAATGGTCTCAAGCATTGTTCACGGTAAGTGCCATTTCTCTTTCATTTCATTTTTTTCTTCTTATTTTTGTTACCTCTTTTAATTTTATATTAAAAAAAACGTTCTGCTTCTTTCGTAAGTTTCCCATTCAAATTGTATTTTATTTTCTCCCCATTTTTTACAGTAAAAGTTTATTTAACTTGTAACATTGTGCTCACTCGATCTGTTATTAAAAATATCCAGCTCAAATCTCATCAAATTCGCGTTTTGTTTGCACAAATAGTTTGTTATGGGATTTATGTGTGATTAATCAAACATAGATACGAATCAGTAGCATTTTTGCTCATTTTACTTGTCTCAAAATTATTACACTTCTATTTTTAAATTATTTATTATTCATTGTTTCGTATGCTTACAATTATCATAATTAAATATTTCAGTTGTCATGCCTTTCATCGGCTTTGTATAACTCATGATTCAATTATTATTATTTTAAATCAGAGTTTATTTGTATGCTAATAAAAGCGAATACACTATTATTATAATTTTTGAACATACAGTAATACTTTACGACTAAAATAATTTTGCACGGTTTCTATGATTAAAATTATAAATAATTCAATTAAAAACTGCACAAATTTCTCAGAAGAATAAAGGAAATTATCATCAAATCATTCGTATTTTGCTTAATGAACTAGTCCAGTAATGGCATTTAGATTATCGCAAATATTTGCGTTTTGTGTTCGTGACGTAGCTGCAAATTGGCAAATAACAACTTTATTTTAATTTTGCACATTTCCTACAGAATGGAAAATTACATTATTCAGTAATTTCCCGCAAACACCTTGTACTGCAAATATTAAAGAAATAGAAAAGGAACGAAGTGGAAGAAAGTAAAAGAAAAATATTTTATGTACAATATCCTAATCAAATTGTCACATTTTCAATTTCCCTCTCAACTTTCGTATGCAACAGCAATGAGACGACTGCCTTGCAATTTATTAAAAAAAAAAGTTACGGTTGCAAAATGATAGAAGCGATACGACAAGATGATAAACCATTCCAGGGCACATTCAAGGAACTTGTCAACTTGACAAGGATACCCAAGCAACGAAAAGCCAAACCAGTCAGTGTACCAACATTTTATTACGGTTAATATTTAGTATGATGGCAAATTCTTATTTTCCATATTCTATTTTCTCTTTTAAAACATCCATTAACACTGCGAGACTGCGAGCAATTTGAGGGTGATGATCACGAAGATGATGAAGAAACATTTAAAATATTATCTGGTATGCTCGTATAAAGCAATAAAATTTTTAGCAGCAACAATTTGTTGCCTCAAGCTATTCAGCAATATAATCTACAAAAAAAAAAAAAAAAATAATAAATAAAGAAAGAAAAAATTTAAAACAAAATTACTTTTTTTTAATAAGAAATAATACTGAAATAAGTAATAAAAATGAAAGAAAATTGCAAAAAGAGCGGATTCACTTTCCTGCTATAACGCTTCTTGTATAAAAAGTCTTTTTGTAAAAACTGTAAAGTTAAAATTAACTAAATGAGAAAATAAAAGTTTAACCGTTGATATCAAAAGGATTTTACTTAACAACACAGATTTAATTTAAAATCACTTCAGAGTACCAAATACAAATTGCGAAATAAAACACGCACATAAAACGTTTCATCTGCTGTGCACTGTGGAGCAAAAACAATACGATTGTGAAAAAACGAAAAGAGAATATTAATTCCATTAATTCAGAACAAAGAAAAATTTCTACTTTTTCTGAATTTCCTTTCTTAAATTTAATCAGATATTTTTCGCCCTCGGTTCCTCGTAGAAATAATGCACTAGAAATTATATATATACTAGATGATTGTTGGCTACCCCACACAAATGTAATTTCGCCTACTTTTGTTATTATATCAGCAGACAGACGTACAACGGACCAGATATACAAAAAGTCCTGTTACTAAAAACATAAAGAGACTACTCGTACCTTTTGAAATCGCAGTTTTTCTGAAAAGTACTCATTCCACTTTATTTTTAGTTTTCTTCTTTAAAATTCCTTTAATACCATCATTTAATATCATGGAAAAGGTTAAAAAATAGTCGTCCGCTTTATTTTGTTTGTAGTGATTATGTTTAATTTTCAAAAATCTTTTTAATTTGATGGCCATATCACGGTCTGTATATAAAGTAGTGGTCCGTTACTATTGGATGTTTTAAGAGTTTTCATTATATTTTATCGTCCCTTCAAATATGCCCATATCAAAGGGGTGTATAAAAATATGAAAATATACACATGATAATCACTATTTAGATGGTCGAATTTAGATAAAATAAGGACAAACATTCGATATTCATTCTAGCATTAGAATATCCAAAAATCCCTTCTTAGTGGATCTAAACATCAAAAGAGATGTGTACAACTTTTCACACCTTCTTATTTATACGTTTGTGTTAGGCGAAGATGTCTCAGTCTGTAACGTTACTCTTTTATTTACAATATTTCATTTCAACAACAATGATTTTCTTTTTATCTTCGACCCACACTCAGAGATGACCCCTACACATGCGTTGCATTGTGCTGGAAATAGATGCAAGGTATAGTGGGAGAATTGATAGGAAGTGAAGCTTCACTATCTTACAACTCTGCTTTTGCACTTTATTTTTTTAAAGCAGTGTTGTAGCATCTCTGATGTCAAAATTAAATAAAAATTGAAAAAAGGAGCAAAACAGACTCCATACAAGAACATTGCAAATGGTGTTACCAGGTGTCTATGTAAGAGAGTACCTATTAATCGCTTTTCAATATAATCGTCTAATTATTCGATTAGTGGAGGTTTTGGTTTAATCAGTTCATATGCGGTAACTTTTTTTTTTTTTTTCTCAATTTTTATTGTTACAGTAACATTTACATTTTTACAATAATTTAATTTTAATTTTAAGAGATCAATTCTTAATCAAATTTTTCAACTTAATCATTTACAGCAATGTTTTTAATAAGTATGTTTTTATTTTATCATTTATACATTTATTTAGGGAAAAAGGGATATCAAAAACCCTATAAGTAGAGCAGTAATGTCAGAGGGTAAAAACAAAGGATAAACGTTATCAAACTAATGCATTGATGTGTAGATAGCTAGAGTATCTACAACGATTTTTAAAGTTTTGAGACAATATATTAAGTTTATCTTTAACTAATTTTATGTTAGACATAGAGTGCAAAGTTTGTGTGGAAAAATGTATTGGCAAATTATATATCATTTTGAGTAGTTTATTTTGACATATTTGTAGTTTTTTAAGATAAAACTCAGAGGTGACATACCAAGCAGGCGCCGCGTAAAACATTATAGAATGGAATATAGATTTTAAGATAAGAAGTTTGTTGTGTGTATTTAGTTCAGACTTTCTGTTTATTAACGGGTACATTATTTTAATTGTTGTATTAATTTTGTGTACAATATATTTAATATGTTCATTAAATAATAGTTTTTTATCCAGCATTATACCAAGATATTTAACCTTGTCATCCCATGGAACAGAGTCGGTACCAACAATAATGTTGGTTTGTGGTAGAAATAAACTTTTTCTTCTTCTTGTAAAGAAGATAGACTAAGTTTTTGAGGGGTTTGTCTTTATTTTGCATTTCTTAAAATAGTCGGTAACTATTTTAGTTGATTCCTCCAAAGTGTGTACGATATCTTCCGGTAAATTTTCTGAACTAAGTATAGCTGTGTCATCTGCAAAAATAGATGAATTACATCCATGTAAAACTGGAAAATCATGCGTAAAAAGTCACTTTTGGCTATTGAAAAACAACAGACAAGATCGCGCATAAATTCTATTTAAAACATATTATTATTATACAGTTAACTTTTTAACTAATTTTGATTGATTTAATTTTTCTCTGATGCCCATTAGTGGAGATGCAATTATAAATGTCAGTTTAAAAATCAATTATTAAATTAAATGAAAAATTAACATCAATGATGTTGGACCGCTGTTTTAGAAATGAAGAAAATGCGCAAGAGTAGAGTTTTTTTTTTATCTTCGACCAGCACTCAGGATATGACCACTACAAATAGGATTCATTTTGCTGGAACTAGAGGAAAAATATAGTTAGAGAAATGACAAGCTTCATTATCTTATAACTCTGATTTTGGTCGATCTTTGTTTATAGCACTATTGAAGCGCCTCTGTTATCAAGCAGACATATTAAATTTTGAAGCTCCGTTTTTAGTAGCCATTTTTTTTTAGTAATTATTTTACTTCGCCGGTGCTACACAATACCGACGCATGAGGGCATTCTGATGTGCCTGTGAATACAGCCGAAGACGTTACTGTTCAGTGGCCAGTGACTATGCCTGCGCCACTGAAACCTTCCGGCAACAACTGACACAAAGACACAACAAAAACAATTCAGAAAAAATGCGAGATGTTTTGATGAGTCTGAAACTGGGTTTGAACCCAGGAAAATATTGGGTTTTTTAGTAAACGTGACAATTGCAAGTGTTATGATATTCTGTGCAATGTTCTGCCGCCATGTATCGATTATTAAGCAACCTATCTTGTCTTACACTGTATTTAAATATTTATTTTAAATACGAATCAGTTTTTCAATTAAGTTTTATGCAATCAAACAACGAAAGCAATAATTATACGCTGAATAACTTTGAAAATATCAGTCTAGTTTCAGGCCAACTGTACTATAAAATTGTTGTTGTTGCCTTAAAAGGAAATACAAAAAGTCAACTAGACTTACGTCGCCTTTTTGGTCTTCGCTGTTTAGTCTATTTTTTGTTCTCTCAAGTAATAAATATGACTTTAAAATTCAATTATTCAATTAGAGCCATAGAATTATTCACTTAAAAATAAAAAAAAGAGACAATTTTTAGCGCTGATAGTCATTAAAGCTCATTGGGAGGCTAAACTTTTCCTTTTGAACATTTCGGTTAAGCATGTTTTGTATTAATATTAAGAAAAAAATTTTACCGGTGGAAAAGAGAAAATTTAAGGTACATAATATCATGGGTGTCTTGCATAATATTTAATACTGTAAAGTCATAAAATACATAAGTGACGACTTATTAAAAATAAGTACATTTAAATAAAAAATATTTTAATATGTTTTTGAGAATATTGTTTTTGTAGCAGATGAATATTCTTGTACAAAAATATAGGCTCTTTTGTGATTCTGAGAGTTATGAAGAACAAATGATTTTAATAAATACTCGTTTCACGCGTTGTTGTGAGACAAATATCAACAAAATATGTGAAATGTGTCGAGTAGCGAGGAGATTGTAAAAAAACTATTACTTTTATGGTATGCTCCGATTTCTCTTTTTTTTATAAAGGGAACTAACACTCAGGCAATGATTGAATAGTACTAGGTGTTACTTTCTATAGAAATACTATACTGGTGGTAGAGGGCTATGCAGAGGAAAGCTTCTTTTTCTGTTTTTATCACTGTGCTTTTGCAAGGTTTTTTGTTTTTATACCAGTATAGGTGTGGGTCAGTCAATATGCTTATGCTGATATAGCTTAGGGAGCACACCGACATTAGGAGGAAATCCGCGGCGGCGTTCTATAGAATGTTGAATAGATTTACGCTCGGTATGGGAGGATCAGGGGTGCGATCGTGCGATGGTTGGCTTTTGTTGGAGGAATTGGACGATCTGTAGACATGGTACTCGAGATACTCAAGAATCCCATAAGTTGGACGACGTAAGGGGTACTGGGTTATGACCGAGATACTTTAGGCTCTAGCCTCAGGAACATGAGAACTTCTGGTATCATCTGAGGATGATAGGCGACCTAGAGGATAATATCTGAATACCAGAATTGGGATTACCATGAACCTTAATGACTGATGGCTTTGCCACTTGGTGGTTGAACAGGCAATAATTGGGTTACAAGGGATGGGAACCGATATAGTGATGGTCTGCTTCGATGTCCCCCCATATGTCAAAAATAATAGAAATTGCAGCACATGTTATGATGTTATGTAGCCAGATTGTATTTCTTGGAAGCTCAGTTTAGTAGCCATTTTTATTAAGTATTTTCCTTCGCCGATGATGCTACCAATACCGAGGAATGATGGTACTCTGTATCTGATGTTTGTTTTGTAGCCAAGATGCTAACTACCTCAGCTATCGCCACCTTCTAATGCGAAAATTGGCCAATTGGAATGGCCAATATCGTGACATCGTGTATCACATTCTTTTTTTTTAAGGACGCTGTAGAAAAGAACTAAGTGTTGAAGTGATAGTGTAGGGGTGAATGCTGTTGCTGCATCAAAATTGTTTATCATTTTATTTTGCCGAGGTTTGCATTCTTCATATATAGCAAAAGAAAGGAATCTGTGAAGTACGTTTAATTTAATTTTCTTTTTGTGAGCGAAGTTCATATCAGACAGGATTAGAGTTTAAACCAACAACTTTCCATCTGTGGTGTCAAAATATTAACAGTTCCGCCAACAGCACCTTCCGTCTAATAGCTGTGCTGCAAAAACTTGCACTAGCGCTCCGTAAGAAATTGGGATGTCGAAAGTAGTGACGTTCAGTACATGTTGATTGAAGTTAAATACCTAATACTAATTTTAGCAAATACAAAAGACTTACTGTGGGGATAGTAACTTTGTAAGTGAATGTAAAGTTAAAATAAATACGACGGCAAATAGAAATGCAACAGTAGCAGTACGAAACAAGAAGTATTGGAGAGCGAGAGATATTGGAGAAGAAGCCACAAGTTGGAGAGTCGAAAGTCTACACTGCAAACGAATTTAAAGATAATTACATTAATTACCTAAATATTCCTTATTTTTCAAACTCTGCACAGTTGGTAATTCAAATCAATCTTCTATCTTTAATACCTCCTTGAAAATTAGAACGAAATCACAGAACGAATTTACAAAAGAAATACAAAGCGAAATAGGACACGGAATATGGCAATAAATTAACTTGATAATACCATTTTTGTTAATTTTTTAATATTGGTAAATACAAAACGATCAAGCAAGCGAATTTCACACCAAAAAATACCGAATTTAATCTTTCTTTTTCTCAATAAAAAATATTTTTTTTTGTGCAATACTGCAAATAAATAATTAATCTTTGAAAATCCAATTTATATGCCTCCCTCCTTCTCGCAATGCAATTACGACATTTATCAGTTACAATTTTTTTTCAACGTACAACTTAATTTAAGCGGAAAGATTTCATTAAATAAATACCAAATTTTTTGTTTTATTGTCGCAGTCTTGTTACTTTTTTTTTTCCGAAATTTTAAATCTTTTCCCACTCATCCTTACAATATGACCAAAAAGCATTAAAAGGAAATTTACTCTTGTGCTCATAAGTGGAAATCTTATCTGCATATAAAGAATATGCATATAACAGAGAGACAGAGGAAGAAATGTGAAAATTATAATGTTATAACATAACCCAGCGAACAATATGAATGTATTATATTTATTATTGTCGGCCAATGTGTACTAATCGGTAAAATATGAATACGTCTCCTTGACATCATGGGCCATGTAGGGGTCTTCTTCTGAGTGCTGATCGAATATAAAAAAAGAAACTTCTGAACGCAACATATAGATTTTTGAGTTTTAGTGTGTCAGTGTGGCTGTAATGGGTTCGACTCAAAACGCCGAGTTTTTCGAAAATTAGTTAATGCCTTTTTTACCGTTCTCGTAAAAAAAATAAAGATAAAATTGTTATGCAATTCATTTGATATTGTAAATAAATGCCATTAACCCTATTTGAAACGTTGAAATTTTTTTTAAATGAACTAACACTCAGGCATTTAAAATATGCCTTGTTATAATTTTAAGTTGAAATTCCATACCACACATTCTGTGCATTCTCTCATCCTACGCATCCGTTAAAAAAAGTGTAGTTTTATATTATAAGTCACAAAGCGTAGAATGCTTTGATGCATGGAATGGGTAAAGTAGATATACTTTCCACTTATGAAAGCATGTGATACGTGATGCAACGTTAGAAGGACTCAGCCAATAATAAGAGCCATATACAGTCAGAGAATAAAGTTTAAATAAAATTTAAAAATTAACATTTCGGGAAAATGTAAAAAAAATTGTTTATATGTTGTTTATAACAACACGAAAAAAATCATCTTCTTTTTATATGAAAAGAAGAAATATGCTGAGAATACCATTTTGCGCGATATATACTTTTTTCCAAAGTGAAAATTCGTAAGTCGTATTTAAACATTAGTCATGGACATTAGTATGTCAATTTATATTTTATTTTTAACGTTATCGGTGAAAATATCTATAATTGTTGATAATTAAGCTTTAATTTTTGTGGAGAAAAATCTTTAAAAAAAAAAAATAAAAAGCAAAAAGTGAATACAAAAAATAAAAAGTGTAGAATGTAATAGAAGACGTACAAAACATGAAATGCATAAAATGCGCTAACGCGAAAGCGCTTTAATATTATTGCTAAATTCTTGTTTGTTCAATTGCTGTTTTTATCTTTTATATCCCTATTTCGTTAAGTTGACGTATGAATCTTTAGATATTTTGTTTATTAATTTACTATTGTTTGACCAACATTTTCATTTCTCAATTGCTAAATGGAATCAGTTTGAACGGGCGGTAGAGTCTACGCTCTAACACTTGTAGCAACAAACATTTTTTCTTTATTTATATGAGGCATAAGTCCGGTATTAATTTGTTATTTCATTGCTGGCATAATTTGGTCATCGTGTTAATTATTATCATAAATACCTAAAAATAAAGTTGCCTGAAAAACGTATCTCGTATACAAATAAATACGGTGATTGGAAGAAAACTACATATTGTGAAAACAAGTGCAATATTGTGAAAAAGTCAAAGAAATTTCTTTTTAAATTACAAATTTCCAATATTGAACATGTAGACAAGAAAAAATAATACTCGTAATAATAATAATTCAGCAGCAGTATATTTACTGAAGAAGAAAAGCAAAAAACGAAGAGAAAATTGCTTAAATTAAATATTATTGCAAATAAACTTTTTATAGAGAATACACACCAGTATAGTATAATTCGGTACAATGTGCTTTAAATTTAATTATTAGAAGAATCAGTTTAAGGGTTGGGAATAAAATCCACCAGCTCGGTTTCGTAGATTATGTTCAAGTTTGATGTCGGTACCAGCCCGAAGGCCCAACCGGACGGTGTGCTTAACACCGCGTGAATTTTGCCGTTCACCACCTGAAGTGTTTTTGTACTGGCTAACTTCATTGTCACATCCGAGCGTTTAACGCCATTATTATTTAATAGCACTCACTTTCGTAGAACTGTATTTACGGCCTTAAAATATATTTATCTATGTCCGTCACACTATTTCCAAAAGAGTAAACAGAAAATTTATTTCATATATTTTTGTTTGCATTTTAATTGATAATTTAAAAAACCAATACATATCAGTACAGGATTCTTACAAAATTAAATTATTTTTTCATTAATTTGTAGTCAGCAAACAATTGCTTTTGTTCGAAGTTCGTATATTTGTTATGCAAAAGCAAGTGCGTTATTAAAAAAATTAATAACTCTACAAAAAATGCATATTTTAAATGCATAAACCTCTTAAACGAATGAACTTTGAATCATGCATAAAAGTTTATTTAATGCTAAATTAAGTGACTATCGCTGAAAGAAATGTTCACCTCAAATTGTTGGTTGCTCGCATATAACAAACATGAAAATTCTTTGTTTTAGTTAGGGTGGGTAAAAATGAATTTGCTACCCAAAAAGTTAAGATTGACTAACATTTTCAAATCTTTATTTGCCATTCCTGAGATATATTTATATGTACAAATAGACATGTATGCAAAAGATATCCAACAGCATACACAGATTCATGGAATTGAGAAACGAGATGCAAATTCACGCTTTCTACTGGACGCCCCTTAAAAGTTAAATTTTATGAATAAATAAATTTTTGGGAAAATTAATGTCCATTGCTGGAGGCACGTATGTAGTGTCAGTGTTGTTAAATGCACTCTTAACCACAGTCAACATTTTGGGCGTGTTGCCTGCAATAAATTGTTGTTCCTCCTGGGTAGTCGATTAAACTCATTTACACATAAATAGTTCTTTTTGTCGGTTTATTCCTATTTATATAGCATTAAAAATTATTTCCTCTTTAGATAATAGTATGTTTTCACAATTCACTGAGAAGGGAAGTGTAGATAAGGTAACTTTTTAGAGTTGCATAAAAAAGATGGCAATAAGTTGTCCTTGTAGATCATTCCCGAAACTTTCCTTTAAATTAAAACCATTCAAAAGAAATTTTCAGCATTCGACACAGTTTTTAATTCCAGTAATATTAATGCGTGTTCAAAATCGATTCGACAAGAAATTACAGAGTAATTAAAAAAGAAAAAATTTTTTTCCCAAATTTTCGACATCTATATGTTTCTAACCATTTCACAAATTTTTGTAGAATTTGAAATTTAACTTTTTAAAGTCCATAAAATCAGTGAATATCTATAAATATCTATATCTATATATATAATATTTTTTAAAATTTTTCGTCCACAAGAAATTTTATTTTCGAAGTTTTTGAAATCAAAAGCTTTCGAATGCCGCACATTTCGTTCCGATTCGCCGGTCCGTGCTTTAGTAGCCAGATGTTTACATACGTATACACACGCATATACACATACTCAGTTAATACTGATTTCATCGCGCAAATAGTCAGAATCGACTACCAAATCCAAATACTCGTATCAACGAATTTTCGAATTCGAAAATTTTCAATCATTAATGTTCTTTAGCGGGAAGTTATGAAAAAAATAATCTGACATGGGATAAGAACGGGTAATATTCAATACAAATATGAAACATATGCCATAAAAAGGGTAAGCAACTAAAATATATCATTTTACAAATTCGCATCTGTAAATTAAATTGACAATCAAAGTTTTTGTACGTTTATACGTACGTATATACAACGAGAATTTCAGTAACATGGAATATTTTTTTTTTACCATGTCAATAATATAGTCATATATAAAATACTTCACAAAGAGCTGAATGTTCCGAAAAGTGTGTATGAATATTTTCGAAAAATATTTATATGTTCTAAAGTGTCTCATTTACAAAAAGTGGTTTTTGTGGAATATATTTGAAATATTTGCAAAAGCAGAATTTCCATAAAATGCCTTGTAAAAAAAAGGTATTTTTTAGCAATTAATTAATAAGCGAGTATGTAACTACTTACACCACTAAAATAACATAAACGTAAATCCAATGTCATGGATTTGAAAATTATTTCCTTTGCTTTTTTTCACGCTTCTTAACAACCGCTTTAATAAGGAAATTTTATTTTTCTTATTGAAAGAATTTTATAACTGGCTTTTCCATGTCAACTTAACTGGGTCATACCGCGAAATAAATTTAAAAAGGCAATTTTTTATTCTGCCATAAAAATAAAAATAAAAGCTTGTATGCTGTTGTAACTACCACAACTACACATTCCAAAATACGAGTACATATTTACATTTGTTTGCCAGGATATGTGAGCATGAGATAAAAAGCATGGCATTAATATCATTAAGTTGCACATTATACCTCGTAGTAACGTAAACATTCTCTTCCTTAAAACATTTTATTTCTTCTTTGGCTATAAAATCCTTTGAATGGTTAAAGTTTTACTTCTCTTGTATGTGCGTCGCAATGATGATGATGGCATGTTAATGATTCCTTACACGATTTTGGTTGTTAAACACAACTGCAAATAATAATTATGATAAAAATAATCATAAAAATAAAAAAAAAAAATAAAAAAGTAAATATCTTCTTTAATAGACATACATACATTTGCTGTAGCTCTAGCAGCATGTAGAAATACACAGACTTCTGAGGGGTGATTAAAATTAATTAAATAGAATTCTAAGCAATTTAATGAATGCAATAACTTACGGCATTTTTTGTACCGATTATAATGAACATGACTGCAATTAATTTAAGTTTTGCAGGAATATTAAACTAATCCTAATAATTGTTTGATATCATACAATTTCTCAATAATATTTAATGGTTTCTATTAGTGAATTTACATTCCATTATGTTCAATTCCTAGCAAAATTACTTCAGTTTCGTTCAGTTATTCTCCCATTAATTGTATTAATGATTCATTAGGCAGAATTTTAGGTGAATTTATTTATGAGTTGTCATATCAAAGCAATCAATATTTTCTCCCAGCTGCTCACAAGTATAAATAATTTAGTATAAAAAATTAAAATAATTAAATGGAACCACGGGTATGGGTGAATCAAGGTGGCGATGAAAAATTGGGCAAGTGCCGGTTGGCGATAGGTCGAGTTTCTTTGACAGCCAAGCTTTTCTTAAACGCTCTGGCGAACAGCCTAAATGACATTTTAGGCGTCTCATTCTTTTCGTAAGCAACGATAAGAATTTACTGAACCGTTGTACTTGTCCAATTTTAATTTTAGCGGTAAAATTCTAATTTTAAACTGTTTTTTTTTGAATAAAATCCACGAAGTTAAGGCCAGTTTAAATGTAAACAGTTTTGAATGGTTACATTTTTTAAATTAAGTCTTCAAACTGTTGAATTGTAAAAAATTACAATAAAAGGAAAAAGTGATTTTTTTTTTTAACAATTAGTTATAATTAAAATTGATTGCAATGGAAATGGATTACAATACTAAAGGCGTGTACTTGAAAAAAAAAATGAGAATATTTTACTATTATGCGTCAAATTTCGTGTTTTTGTTAGTTCAAGTTTTTTGTGAAGTTACGAAAAAGTCTTTTGATTGCTGTGGTATAGAAATTACGTTGTTTGCATTTGTTTTGGATTTAATATGGGAAGCTTAGATTTCATGTCATAGTGAAATTTTTTGCAGCCGCTTTCAGCAAAGGAATTCATTTTCTTTTTCGAGAAAATTGAGTACCCAAAATTTTCTTATAGTGGAGTTCTCAAGAAAACGTGGGGAGTTATCTATCTGCCGTTTGAAGAAGTGCTGTTTGTGATTTAGCGAAATTTGCCGTAGATCTCGGTATAATTCTCCAATAGAACAGCAATTTTGATAAAAGAATTTTATTATTTGCACGCATTGTTGTACACTACATATCTGCCCATGGTGATTTAGCAAAACTACTGTATAACTGATTGCCAATTCGGTTAATGTAGTTTAAAAAATATGTCCCATATCAACTGTCAATGTTCGGAAATCTATATTGCTCAATTGATAACTCCGATGGGTGTCAGATTTAACATTTATATATTTTCTCGGTGACATTTATTATAATTCTAACTATTTTGCAACATATCAAAAAAAATAAACAATATTTTCTACTCGTCTCATGCAATTTATCTTTTGGAAAAAAAATCATAAAAAAAAACTATTTTAGGAAAAAAAGTAAATAATGTTTGATGGTGCTGTCCCTGCAGATAACGCGACTAGTCTATGCATTGACATGCATAGAAGATTATAAATAGTCCAAAACTAAACTAAATATATTGACAAGACATGATCTATTTAACATTACGACGTCTTTGGGGTGGACCATATAACACACCTTTACATTACATCATACTAACCCAAAAACTAAACTATGTAGCCACTGCGTGATGCAAATGCGAGAGTAATTTTAATGCAATGGAGCAATCGTAAATTCATATAAAAGCACGAATATATCTCATATAACTGAAAGCTGTAGTTTTCAATGCCATGGTACATGGCTGCATTACATAAGCCCTTATTCGTACCACTACATTTCAGCTACAATGAATAGAGTAAACGAATATTATCTGCGGGGGTTGACTGAGCAGCTAAGTTCAACACCTTCTCCAGCGTGGCGATGGCACGATGGATGGTAGCCTGCACGTTGACTACACAACCAAAAAACAGAACTGGGTTCAATCCCAGTTTCAGACAAAAATTTTTAAATAAAAAAAAACATCTCGCATTTTTCTGATGTGCATTAGTGTGTCTTTGTGTGTCAATTGTTGTCGGAAGGTTTCAGTGGCGAAGGCATAGTCACTGGGCACTGAACAATACCGGCTTCAGCTGATAGCGATCTACATCGCATTGCTACGAGTATAAACGAAGAAAGTGCAAAAGTAGAGTTGTAAAATCATTAATTAAGCTTCACCTCCTGTCGTTTCTTCTACTATCCCTTTCCTATAGTTGCCAGCACAATGCTTCGCATGTGTAGGAGTCATCTCCTGAGTGCTGGTCCTAGATAAAAAAAATAAAAAAATTAAATTATGAAAAAAGTAATGAAAGGACTATTGTTAGGACTAAGGTTGAGATGGAAATTTAAAATTGTAATTTAATTTTAATTTTAAATTTAGAAGAGAAAAAAATAACGGGGAATTATTTCTTGTTTTCTATTTATATAAAATAATATATATATAAAGCTAATAATTTACATCTACTCACAACCATACTCAGTGGACAAAACACGAAGAACGGTGATGATGAAAGTGTAGCAACTTTCGAAAACGGCATGATGTTCCGTTATGCCAATGGATGTCAGTATAATTTACAATTTTGTTCTTTTGATTTAGTTTGTTTCTTAGTACATAACTATCGCATGTAATTCTTTTTGTTGGTAAAGGTATTAATTATCAGTTTCAACCTATTGAACAAATGAAAACAAAATTTATTGTCAGAAATTTGGAAAATGTTTTCAAACTGAGATGGATTAATCGTGTGAATCTTATGAATTAAGTTAGCAGTGTCCAGTTTCAGAGCTTAAATTGCTCAAACACTACATTTAATGTGAAATTCTTATATTCTATAAAATCCTAAAGATGTGCTCAAAGAAAAATTTAATTTTATTTTCCTGCCGGACATTTATGTGTTGTGTGTTGTTAACTTTCCTAAATGCACATGTATACTAATACCACAATTGCCTTTGATTGTATTCGAAACTTGGGTATGCTACTTAACATCATTATCACAATTTCTTAATAATTATTATGGTAATATTACGCCAATCTCTTTAGTAGAAGTACCAAACACTTGAGCGATTTAACACATTTTATTTCATTATTTTGCTTTATTGTCTTTCTTTTTTTTTGTTTTTTGTTTGACTCTTCCATTCTTTTTTGCACAATTTTACAGAAGAAGAAATGAAAAATATTACACCATAAATTTACATTAGAACTGCACGAAGGAATTTCTTTTTGTTTTTTTGCAAAAATATTCAGCATTTAAAGAATTTCAAATAAATAAACAAATTAGATTTTATAATCTGAAAAATAAATTTCCCTTATTTTGATACAATATTTTATGGCAAATAATTGGTTATGAAATATTTAAAAGGAAATTATTCCAAGTTTTGTTGCTAAGCTAAATGCTGCTTTGCAAATAACTGCACGCTTCAATACAACAAGATAATTTGTTAGACAATAAAATTTGAAAATTAATTTGAAAATGTTGAGGAGATAGAAGGATGTTGGCATAAAAACAAATGATACCGCTTAGGAGAGGGAAATTAAAAAAAAGTAAATGTGTGTGCTGAGTGAAAAAAGACAACAACTGAAAGATATTTCTTTCTTGCTCAATTTGATATACAAATTTTATCATGTTCAAGAGGCACATCATTAGTAATTTTGTATACATATTTGCTTGTGTGGATTTAGGTGGAAGCATCACATAAGGGAATACTATTTCAAAGGTACTTAAAAGAAAAAATAATAATTAATTGGATTAAGCAAAAATCTAAATGCGAATAATGGCAATCAATTTCGGTAAAAAGTTGGTTTTTAATGCATGTAAATTTTTTTTTATTAATTTCCTCACACGTGAGTATTCGGTAAGATAATGAATAGAAAGATTCCATTTAGGGTGCCGATGGCTGAGGTAGTTAGCATGTTGACTACAAAACAAAAAGTACTGGGTTCGATTCCAGTTTCAGACAGAGTAATAAAGCCACTTTGCATTTTTATGATGTGCATTAGTGTCACTTTGTGTCAGTTGTCGGAATGTTTTCGTCGAGGAGGCATAGTCACTGGTCACTGAACAGTACCGGTTTCAGCTGATAGTGAGACACAAGACACAACATCAGAGCGCCTTCCTTTGTCGGTATTGTGTGTAGCATCATCGGCGAAGTAAAATAATCAATAAAATGCCTATTAAATACAGCTTAAAAAATGGAATGCGTTTACTTGATATCTAAGGCACTGCGGCACTGCCATAAAAGAAGAAACGTGCAAAAGCAGTTTGTAAAAATAATGAAACTTTCTTATATCTATTTCTTTAACACCTGTAACGTCTATCACTATTCTATTTCTATAAGTTAACACCTATTAGTAGCCTGAGTATTACTTCCCTATAAAAAAATAAAATGCGTCAAATTAACGACAGAGATGACGCAACTTTGTTCAAATTGATACAAATTATGTAAGATTTAAAATTTTCTAATTGTGTCCGCCTCTCTTTCCATAAAGAAAAGTAAATTTTCAGTTTTTCATATTATATTTTGCGACTACTCTTAAAGCTCCCACTTTCACAAAAGAGGGCTTGCAATATTTAGCAAATGCAAATAATGCTGTGAAAAGGTGGCCAAAAGCTAATGCCTTTGGCTGGCATTAGAGCAGAATGCTGTAAAGATATCAACATGATGGCTTGGCCCCGGAAAGATTCCCTATAAAAAGTTCATTAGCGTTTTAAAAATACTCATGGCCCCTTACGGTTGATTGCGAGACACAATAGATCAAATCACTAGTAGCGGTGCAATGGCTGTAATTAACCCGCTACATACAGAAGTTCTTATTATTATTATTCTATTTTCACCAGCAACGACTAACGACTTTATTGCGAATATTCGAATTAAAATCATGGATTAATTTTGAAGCGCTTAAAAGTAATAGTTAATTTTCCATACTATTTTTCAAAGTCTGCACAAGGTATAAATGATGCTTTTTAGATGTGATGCCGAAGCCAAACAATTCTGTTTTTTAAAACCAGGGGCTTAAGTTCTTATTTTTGCTGCATTTTTTAAATTTTGAAGAACAGCACATATATATTGTTATGGGAAAATTAATCAGGTGCAAAGAGTACAACCATATCGAATTAAGAAAAACAGGATTGAGAATGAAATAACTTTTGAATTATGTTATTGTACATTTTTCACACATCGATATAGTTGGTGAGATATTCAGAATGTTTTGAGAAAACCATCCCCTAAGGATGTGCAAAAAATGTATAATAACATAATTTAAAAGTTATTTCATTCTTGATCCTTCCGCGTTTTCTTAGTTATATCGAAGAGCTGGTTCTTTAGTTATTTTAAATTACGTGGTGTTACTTCCGCTTTTTTCTATATGTATAACGGTAAATCTTGAGAATCAGAGTCAATCCAAAAAAAGTAATTTATAGGCATTGCATCGGAGTACCATATGTCTTTAACCCTAGAACCATAATGTACATAAATTTTACGTACAGTTTTTTTCACATATACATATATAAAAGGAGTGATCGGCATTCTAACGCCAATTCATTTTAGCTATGCTCTCATCAAATGTGCTGCTATGCTTAGAAGTGTTAAAGCAACACATATTTAATGTTTTATAGGAATTCACAGTATACGTACTTAGAGACTGTACGTAAAACTTACGTATCGTTGGTAATAAAGGTTAAATTCTTGCACGTAATTTTTTCGTAACGTTAGCACACTACGAAAGAACAAGGCTGAGATACCTCCCGAGCTACTCGGTTTGCAGCACTGTGGATCATCGCGCTTTGTTTATGATGAAAACATGACGTTAGACTCTATTATGCCGATGAAAAATAAAAACGTGTTATTGCTGTCTTCAATGCACTATGAGGGACTATTTATAGAAAATTGTACATATTTGCAAATTATTTTACTTTTTATAGGAAAGTAATTTCAATATTTCATTAAAAACATGAATTAAGCAAAACAATTGAAATGAAAACCTACCGAAGATTTCTCATTTATTGAAATTTATCAAACGAAATGTACTCGTATATATACGTACAATTTACGTATCGTTGGTATTAACGTAGTATAAAATATCGGTATGGTTCAAATGCACTGTTCTGCTTTATTTTCCTACCACTTTCTCCGCCAGTATATTATTTACAAATTCCTTGTCTCTATATAGTTACATAGCAAAATATTGCACATGTAAAGGATATCACATAAGAACTTGTTCAAGAAACAAAAAAAAAACAGCCAATGATATTATATTCTGTAATGTTAACCTAAATCCCTGGTTTCATTTCGGTTCTGTTTTCAAAAATAATTATATTTTTTCTTGATACTGATAACATTAAATTTGTGCATAGAAAGAAGAAATTAAGTCGATTTTTCAAACTTGATCTTGACAAATTATTTGTTATTGCAAAATGTTGAAAAATTTTAATTAATTAAAAGCCGGCATTGCATTGCAACGGATCTTGTTAAAAAGTGACAGTGTAGGTGAGACTCTTGTAGAAAAGTGATATCATGATAGAGAGCCAAATTCTTGCACAACTCTGCAGTTGTGAGTTTTTTTTTTTTCTAAAGTAAAGTGTTAAACAAATTGTGTAATACCATGAGATTAAAAATTTTTTTTGGTATATAAGATGAATATAAGAAAATTATTAATATTATTATCTTAGGCGACAGGAAGCACCCCGACCAAGAAAATCTATTGTGCAAAGCGCATCATATTAGACCCCTATACTAAGGCCTCGAACGAATTCAAGCACTATTTGGGATCTGGTGTTCCACAAGTTACCACTGCCTGCCGAGTGCAGGACAATGTGTCAATTTCATAAATCGTCAGACCTTGGTCGCGGAGATAGCTCTGATTCATAATTCTGCTGCTAGGGCGTTGTCGCTTCCTTCCTTCCTCAATCTCACGTCATTAATTAGCCGGGAAGTATTTTAATCGCTTTCTAGTGGCTCCAATGAATGGTACCTGCTCGTCCCCAGTTCCTAAGCAATGGACAGGAGAGGTAAGAAGTTTATCTTCATCTTCTGGGGTGATGTTGGAGGTTTCCTCAGGACCAAGATCCGTAGCAATATTCATTTCAGATGGTTCGCAGGCTACTTGCCAGGATGTTATTTTTCCGGCAAATGCCGCCATCTGTTTAGCGACCTGGTGGTTGTGAGGCACTGCTGCCTCTTTTATTATTTTTATTTCGTTTTCTTTTCCATAAGGTAAGTAAGGGCACGTAGTTCGCCGGAGTCAGGGTAAGGCTAATTACAATTAGATGGCGTCCCATATATGGAGGTCACCGTTAGAAGACACATTAACGTAGTGTCATTTTTCCTATAGTCACGGTACGAATGCCAACTGGGATTACGGGTTTTTGCGAGTTTTTCTTTATATTTTCAGTAGAAAACAGGGCACCTCGTGCTGGTAAGTGGCAAGAAAACACAATGGTCAGTCTTTAGGCATTTGGCGATTACCGCTGCATGTTTCTGTATCAACTAACCCTACATGGGAGGCAATATTCATTTGGTATTCATTTGATATTAAAATTTTGTACATAAAATATAAGCGCGCTGCAAACGCTTTTACATTTGGAGTCTCAACAAATAAGTTCAAAATAATGTCATAAGTATGGCAAGTTTTCGTTCGTTTTGCTTTTTTTTTTCTTCGAGAATATTACATTTAAATAATAATAATAATTCAATACGATATTTTTATTTCTTTCGAATTCCAGTATCACCTGAGACGTCAGCAACAACTCCAAATAGAAAATTCACAAAATTATTCAACAATAAGTACACCCTTCATAGTGAAATGACTGAATTAATATCGCTAAATAGAAAGATACCAAATAGTAAAACTACTAGAACAGTAGCAACATCATCAAAGTTGCCAAAAATATCGCCACCACCACCACCACTAGTGCAACCGCAATTTACAAATTCTACAAGAACAACAACAGATACTCAATTTAAACAAAATACCACTGTGAATAGTTATTTAACAACCGAAAAAGAACCAGTAACCACAGATGTCACACAACAAGCAAAATCAACAATAAGTTCCACTGTACATGCAACAGAAATATCACCGCCATTGACTTCGATGCCTGCATACAAACAATTACAAATGACTCAACTATTAAATTCGTATAACACAACAGTTGCTAGCACATCAGTAACAAAAAGAAAATCCAGACAAAAAAAAGGTATTTTTTACAAAGTCAATGAAAGTGTGGTAGAAGCAGCATCCACTTCAAGGAGTACTGCGACAAATAATTATGTTGCTGATAAAAGCAGTGTCACTGTGCCAATAAAAATTTTAAGAATAGACCAAACAACAAAAGCCTTTGTTCAACCAGTAACAATGGAGATGATAAAAGAGGCAAGAAATGTTAACGGCAGCAGCAACTATAGTGATAAAAATGCAAAGTATTTGAATGTTGCTATTGATTTGACAACAAATTCCGGGCAGAAACATAATAATGCTGAGACTATCAGAAGCAATAACAGCAAATTGGTAAAAAGTAAAAGTAATAAAGATTTCACAAAAATCAAGAGCAGCAAAAGGAGCATCAGAAGTAAACAAAAGACAACAAATACATTTAGCCTTAATTGCAACAACAGATACAAAACAATAAACAAGAGTGCATGCATTAAGACAACAACAACAACAACAACAACAACAAATACAGCTACTAAATCATTACAAGAAAAACAACAGGAATACCTGGAAATAAAAATGGAAAATAACACCAGCAAAACAATGCCAACAACGGCAACTGCATTAGATGCAACACAAATAGTAACAGCAATTAATTCCTTGCCTTCAAATGGCACAACTGATTTTAGTAAAAGTAGCCGTCATAACTCTGAAAACCACAACAGCATCAACAGCAATTACATTGGCGCCCGTACTGATAGTGTTAGGAAATTAAGCCCCAAGCAAATCAAACAATCCCCCAAGGATTCTTATCATCAACAAAAACGAACGTCAATTTCACAAACAACCATCAGCACAATCACGTCATTGCAACTGCGAACACCAGCAACATATTTAAATTCATACCCACAACATCATCACAACAATCGATGGAAGAGATCAGCCCTCTTACATCGCCATGGCAGACAGGCTGCAGTAGAAGAAGAACAAAGTGAAAAGTGCCGTATGTTCCTTGAGGGTGAGGCGGAAAAAAATGAACTTTACAGTCCCGAATATCCGAATGACTATCCAAAGAATATCAATTGTACACGTGTAATAACTGGTGAGTTTTTGTTTGTTATTTTCCATTCCGGAGATTGTTTATTTTTGAAAGAGAAACGTTCTTTGGCTTTTAAGTATTTTGTTTTACAAATCAAGATCTATTTGAGTTTTCTAAGAGAAATAATTTCTGAATTTCGCACAGCAGGTATAGGTTAGGTTAGGTCGGCAGGTTGTTGGATGGAAAGGTAAAGAAAGGTCCCAGGCCACTTTGGTACAATTTATTATGGCCCCATTGTGATTGATACCTGTGGTGAAAAAAAAAATTTCACGTGGTGCAGTGATACAGACCAGATTCTCTGCTAGGAATCGAATCTAGAACCCCCAACTGATAAACTAGCACTCTACTCACGAGAATACCGGTCCACCCAGGCACAGCAGGTATTGTGAATATATGTTTTCATTTTCAATACAACTAACACTTAAGGAATTAAGATGTATACAACCAATAGTGACGCTGAATGTAACCTTCTTTTTGATTGTCAAGTGAAGAAGAAGGGCTTAGTTCTAATACCCAACTCTATTGTTGCACGTATTATTAATTTTTATTGTTTTCTTGTTCAGTTCAGGGAATGGATGCATTGCATCACTACTAAGAAAATAGGTACTGCAAAGGAGAACAGAGGAAGTAGCGTTTATGGACATGAGATTTGAGCTTTTCAATATCGCAATTTACAGGGAACACGTCTGCAAAGGATTTATTCTACACATGAAGAGTTCTGCTAAAATTGGATTTCCTTTGTAAAGCGCAGAGAGATTCACTGGAAGATGAATTACAAACGGATGGGCTTTTGCTGATGACTTAGTCGTGAGTTTGTCATTGGAGCACTTTCTATTGAAGCATTGATAAAACAACTAACTACGCCCCACATTGTGCCGAAGCTCCAGTGAAATAACAGAGTGGGGTATTCTACTGACACCGATACCTTCAGAGTCCTCTCTGTACGTGGTCGAATAACTTTGGGGGCTGATGGCTGAGTAGTTGGCGTGTTGACTCTGCAACAAGAAAGTCCGTGTTTCAGCTTAAAAATTAATGCGTCAACATAACATCTGGAATGCAGCAACACTGCTTTACAAATTATCAAAAATACACAACTGCAGAGTTATGCTAAAATTTAGTTCTAAATGCATTGTTTTTTACTATCCGTTGCCGCTATCATTTTCCAACTATTTCTGGTGCATAAATTACATTAAATTAATTAATTAATAATCCACTTTCCGTTACCCGACGTAAAATTTAGTCGACTCTTTTAGTTCAATTCACTACTGATTTATTATTTAAATGAAAAATAAGAGACTGGAAGAAATTATATCACATCGAAAATCTATTCAAAGATTTAAGTCAAAATTGTTGTTTCCCCTGTTCGTAAGGCTTATTTAATATCTTTTGCAAAAATAAATTTTTTACAGTGCAATTTATAGAGGCGCGGAATTTATTACTTGACCTATTGGATACCTTGGTTAATGTTTATCCAACTAATGACCATTACTTAAGAGATTTAACCAGGGTACAAATTTGCAAGTGAGTGTACAACAGATGTGCCGCATATAAACGGATGCAGAACCCAGCATTCTTTCCTTTCGGGGAACTTAAGAGATAGAACATGATATAAATTAGTGAAATCAATTTTTTTTTTTACAAAAGTCTATAAATAAAAAGTGCTTAGAGATAATGAAAACAAATATAAATATATATATATATATGTACATTAATTTATAAAAACTATCATAAATAAAATATTAACAAAGTAAATATAGTATGCACATTAGGGCGGGTCGATTTCAAAATCGCTCAAATTAAAGGAAAATCGTATTCTAGGGATCAAAATAAGAAACTTTGCCGAAGGAACCATACCTCTACAATGTATTTTGATGTTCTGACTTTTGATCTTCATTTACCTACCCATCTGGATATCGTGAGATATTATATTTACTTGAGCGAACGTGCTAAAAGCGACCAAAAAAAGGTTTCTTATAAATCATTCACTATTGAAGTACTAAATAAGTTGATTGAAATTTGAGAAAAACTTGGTATGGAAATAATCGCGAAAAATTGTATATATATTAAATTGAATAGATTGCTTGACAAATATCAAGAAGAAAAATATCAAGAGAAAAATAAACTCCAAATAAACTCGTTGATTTTTTCTTGTAAAGTGCTAAAAATGGTAATTTTTTGAAATGTTTGTATGGGGAACCCCCAGGGGTGGTCCCAGGGGGTGTGCCACTGGCATAGGTGGGTCGGCCCTCCAAAGTTAGTGGGGGTCGAACATACATTTTGACTCGAATGAGGCACTCTAAATGGGTCAAAGTGAGATTTTTCAAAATTTTAACCTTCGGGTCTAAATTTCGGGTCTTGTAATTTGAGCGATTTTTTTGCCACCATACAAATCGATCCGCTCTAATGCACATATATTAATTATAAACTTTCATCAATAAAAGTAATACGAAGACAAATTTACGAACTATTGATTTTTGTTTTAGTTATTTAAACATATAATTAATTTATATTTAATGGTATCAACATTAGAGGGTGACGATGGCACGATGGATGGTAGTCTGCACGTTGACTACACAACCAACTGGTTCAACCCCAGTTTCAGACAAAAAAATTTTTAAATAAAAATAAACATCTCGCATTTTTCTGATGTGCATTAGTGTGTCTTTGTGTGTCAGTTGTTGTCGGAAGGTTTCAGTGGCGAAGGCATAGTCACTGGTCAGTGAACAATACCGGCTTCAGCTGATAGCGATCTACAATCGCATCAGAACGGCCTCCTTCGTCGGTATTGTGTAGCCCCGGCGAAGTAAAATAATAATAAAAAATAGCTACTAAAGCGAAGCTTCAGCACTGCTACGAGTATAAAAAAAACAAAAGAACGTGCGAAAGCAGAACTACAAAATAATTAATTAAGCTTCACCTCCTGTCGTTTCTTCTACTATCCCTTTCCTATAGTTCCCAGCACAATGCTTCGCATGTGTAGGAGTCATCACCTGAGTGCTGGTCCTAGATAAAAAAAAAACAGTACACAAAAAATTAATATGTTCAAAAAGTATATTAAATTCAGTATAGCTTTTCAATAAATGCTGAAAAATGGCATAATTTTCTCTAAATACTTCAGTTGACAATGGATGATTAAAATGATGAGTAAGTCTGATGGGAGCATTAAAAGATATATTGCGTAATAAAAATTCAGAGCATATTTTTTATCAAATTTAAAATCAATGTTATATTGAACTTCGTTTTCCTACTTCTAAGAGTTGGTTATTTAATAAAAGCCAGTCTACTAGTATAGGGCGGCAGATTTCGTGGATTCCATTGCAGGCACCGCAGGCGAAATAACGAAAACTGTTTTTGCAACGATGCAATACTATTATTATATACCATATAAGATGGCTCCCAAATTATTGCACCACATTCAAGTATGGCTCTTATATAAGGATGTATTAAATTGCTTTGTTATATATGGTTCCCTAAACTTCTTCTCCCAAATAATTGTATCATAATTGTCAAATCGAAGTGGAGAACAAAGGGAAAGCATATAGAAGAATTATTACTTCATTCAGGATGCATGCTTCTGATAGGGTAGGCCATACTATTAGCCCTTTTGTAATCATAAATCATAGAAATTTTATACGCATTATTTTTACTTAATAATATATTCTCCGAAGCAATTATTTCAATAGGCTAAAAATAATTTGACACTTATCAATAAATAAAATTGCCTTAAATAATAAATTATTATTTAAAATTATGTTCACATTGCTGAAGGACATTCAATAGCATCATTAGAAAAATGTATTAGAAATGTCAAAAACAAAATTAGACGGCTCTCCATAAATAAAGTTCATAACTTTTTTTCTTTTTAGAAAAGAAAAAAAATGTTTTCATTATTTATACGTCTTATTGGTTTAAAAAAGCGGAACAGCGACAAATATGCAGCAAATAAGTGATGGGAACTTTAAAACTTATTTCTAAAGTTTTTCTTGTCACAAACCGGACACTATAAATCAATTTTTATTTTAAGAAAAGAAATATCAGTCAAGCATTCCCTGACATATTGACACGCTTTATTGAAATTCATTGTGGACATGTAAGTGGGAAACTCAAACCAATGCGGAACGGGGAGAACAACTATATAAATGACTTTCCAATTGAGTGAAGTTTTTGTATTTTCAATTCACAACCATGCCGCCACAAACTTTCCTGAATATTGACTAAAGATAGCGGATGCCTGGTGCGAACTCAAATAAACATACTTACATACATATTTTTTTATTTTTTATATATATATTTATACTTATTTTAATGCAGGGGCAAATTGAACTGTTGAAACAGAAATACTTCTAATTGTTAAATATTTTTATTATCCTTCGGATTTTGTTTACTTGCAATATCCTATTGAAGTTCATTGTAATTATTTTTATATCCATCAGTTTTAAAACAATTAAACTTCAGGCTTCTCATTTACAAAAAAATGTCCCAAAACTGCCGTTAACAGTTTTATTTTTTGAAAACAAAAAATAAATAAAAGCGAAAGATAATTAATAGAAAATGAAACTTTGCACGCCTAAATTACCTAAATTGCAGATAGAACAAAAGGAAACAACTTACAGTCGCAAATTAGAACAAATCTGTTAAAAATAATTGGAAAATATGATGACGACTTCTACAAACAGAAGTGTAGAAGTGTAAATTTATATACGCTTGTATGTACCATTGAGAGTCTTCTAAAACATTCCTGAAATATAAATGGAGGTATCAAATAGCACATCATTATGTCTCAGTAAATTTAAAGAATTGTGTTGCTTTCATTTCTTTTTGTTCTTATTTTGGAATGTATGTACTACGTGTTAACGTGGGAGTGGTATAATTAGAAATATGAATTATGGAAAAATAGTTGTAAATAGAGATATGCAGTTATGCCTGGCAACACCTAATTTTTAATTTATATGCTGTAAGAAGAAGTAAGAAGCACTCCATATTTTAAAATCACAATAATGGAACGGACACACACTCACAATCCAACAATTATTAAACTATTTTACCACTTGAAGAGCACACCCACATACATCGTTACTGGCTACATATTCTATTTTATGATTTTGGATATATTTTTTTTATAAATACCGTTAGGCGTACAATAAGAATGTGGAGAAGTAAACGACCGACAGAAAAGTTATCACAAAAACAAGTTGTACGTTAACTATGTGCCACTATGACAGACTAACCATAAATCAATATTTCCTTTGGTGTTTCTTTGCAAACTAATGAAACGGAAATAAAAAGGTGATTACTGCATTGAAGCTGATATAAATCCACATTTTGGAAACTATTTCAGGGTATGACAAACGTGACCAACAATGTGACAAAAGTGAGAAAATTTAAGACATAATTTTTTTTTTTTTTTTTTTTTTTTTCATCTTGGACCAGTGCTCAGGGGCTATCCCCTACATATGCAATGCATTGCACTGGAACTAGAGAGAAGGACAGGGAAGAAATAGACAGGTGGTGAAAGTGGTAGGAAGATAGACCTTAATTCTTGCACAACTCTGCAGTTGCGTGTAAATTATAAAGCAAAGTTGCGACGTCTTTGATGTTTTTTGACGCATTATTTTTAAGTTAATGGAGCCATTTTATTTATTTTACTTCGCCGACGTTTTATTGCTCAAATACCAACGAAGGAGAGTGCTGTAGCACAGAAAACTCAGAAAAAACTATTTTCTGATTTGACCCGGCTGGGAATCGAACCTAGGTATTTCTGGTTGCAGAGCCAACACGCTGACTACTCGCCATCAGCACCCCCTACATAATGATGGCCGCGAAGACATACGATCATTTTTCAAAATCACTTTTCATGCAAATGCAAATGCATTTTTCTATTTAAAATTGTGTTTATGCTTGCATTTTCGCAAAATATTAATACATGGATAGAAAAACAAGAAGAAAATATTTCTTAAAAATCGGCTTCCATTTATGCCTTCACATACCTAATGAATATGTCGAATTTTACTTGATGAGAATGCACCAATTTCTAAATTTTAGCCAGCAGAAAATTGATAGTTTCCTTCTTCGATTACAATTTATTAAGTCTTTAAGTTTATTTCTACGTTTTACGTCGAGTAACGACCAATAATTGGTGACGGTTTTTTTTTATTTTTTGGATAAATATATTTTAATTAAGCACAGTTTTTTTTTGTTTTAAGAACAGTTTTCCTTTTTTATTTACAGTATGTAAATTCGATAATCACTTGTTTTACACATAATCAATTTTTTAATCGTTTCTGATCGTTTTCTGTTAACATTATATATTTTTTTATTTATGTTTTTTTTATATATTTCTCTTTGATATGGTCTTACTATATCCAGCTACATTAAAAACTAAATTTATTTATTTTTTTTTATTTTATTCATCCTCTGGAAGACAATGCGATGATTACTATGCTGTCGCATAAAATTTAAGTACTCTCTCATAATGAATATGATGTTTATAATCTTAATAATGTGCACAAACCGCAGAGTTTGTTCGTATTTTTCTAATATATGTATATTTTTTTATATGTAAATGTATATAATTTTTTAATAATTGCACATTGCATTAACAGCTATTATACTCGCACTAATTCTGTTTCTTTCGACGAATTCACGCAATGAATTCTTCCCGAAAAGTTCCTCATGCTATGCGAAATTCATCGTTCGTTATAATTGTGTTTATACAATAAAATGGTATGTTGACGCATTCATTTTTAAGCTGAAGGAGAGCTATTTTATTTATTACTTTAGGTCGCGAACATTTCATTGCCCCAATGCCGACGGACAAGGGTACTGTTAGCGCAAACAGAATAAAAACTTTTTTTTCTGATCAGTGATTCGAAGCAGAGATTGTCTGCTAGCAGAGTCAACAGTCTAACGACTGAGCCAACAACATGTACTAATTAGTTGTGTTGCATAATATACCGTACTAACTGCCACATATTGTCTTCAGCGTACTACTTGTCAAAATAATCATTAAAAATTATATTTGCACTAAATTAAAATTTGGCATTTTATATTCAAATTAATTGGAATTATGGGTACATGAAAAGTCAAAAGTTCTTTTTTTAATTGCAACGAAAGTAATATCGAAAGAAATAGTTGGTGATCTTATGTTTGGTGTTTTCCAAATACCACACAAGGGAATGGAAAATGCCTTGTGAAAGGCAGAGTATATGTAACAAACTCTTTAAAAATGCGATTTTTATAGTCACTAGTGGAAAGAACACTATTACAACATCTATAAAATCGTTATATGAGAAAAAAAAAATAATATGACTTAAATATAAATAAAAAGGTTTTTTTTTTGATAGAAAAATTCATCTTTTACGTTAGTAGTTGTAATATAATTAAAAAGTGTTTTAATTACATGTTTTACGAAAAGCAAGAAATTTTATCTGTGTTACAACGGCATATTAAATTTCCAAATGCCTGCAGTTTGTAATGTTGCAATATTCTTCTATACTTTTTAAACCTGCTATAGCGATTTGTATTATTTTTTTTTATGGGTAATTTAAAGAAACAAAGATAAAGGCCAACATACGTATACATTGAAATAACGTATATGCTTTAACAACAGGGAATTTACAAACAAACAAATTGCTTAAAGCTAAAAATAAACTAATGAAATTATTTACAATCGAAACCAGCTCTGTAGGGCATTAGAAGAAAGAAAGTAAAAGCTGACTGACCTTAGAGTTATTTTGTTTTTACTACTAGTAATAAAACTTAAGTCTATTAAATAAAACATTAACACTTCAAGAAATACTCGTATGTGGAAGCAGCCGTATAAGTCATATTTTGTACATAAGATATGTGCATCACTCATACGTAGTATGTCCACTAAGCATTTCGAAAGTGCTACAATGAGTGGTTGGTTGCAGTAACGTGACGCAATTTACAATAATTTATACATATAAATCGATTTATGAACATTGCTTGTGTAGTGTATTTTGATATGTTGTTGTTTATTTAAAACAATTTTTTTTTTATTATCATATAAATAACTTAGCACAACACTAAATCACATTTTTCGCATCTTTGAAATCTATTCCAATGAAGAGATGATTTTTTTTTTAAATCACTATCTGTATAATATTTATTAGCAAAACAAATTTCAGTGAATGCAGCAAGCACATGCCTGAGAATGGAATTTTTAAAAAGTTACTTTTGGAGCAAACTTTAGTTAAGTACTGTGTCAATTTATAATTAAAATAAACATACATATAAAATAAATAAATTCGAGAAATTCAAGACAGCCAAATTGCATGTCATAATTACTAAGAAACAAATTAGATCCATGACAGTTGTAATTATACTGAAAACTAGTAATAAGACAATGTGAATACTGACCTCTATATGTATTATTTTAAATTGGGAAACAAGAAATGATTTGATTGCTTGTACTAAATTGTCCTTGAATGTTTCTTCATAAAGAAACTCAAATTTACCAACTCTAATTTATAACTGTCCACTCATGTTTCTTTAGTCTAATTAAAAATTGATTGAAAGAAAGCAAATTCGGACCAGTTTTAAAATTAACATATGTTACTTAATAGGGAATGCAATAATTTATATTGACAACCGACTTCTCAACAAAAGAGGTTCTAATTAAATGACTATGAATTCATATAGTTGCCTCCATTAATTTTCGATCAAAATTGTTGCTTTAGTTTAATAAAAATTTGTCAAAACTTTTCGAAAGATATTGCAATAATTTAAAAAAAAAACACCTATTTATCTATGTAAATTAGAATCAGATTTAGAAAACGAAACAGCATTTTTTTTCTGCTATAAAAATACTCTTCTCTGAACCGTTTCCTTTAAGATTGTAATAAATCGAAAGGTGTCATACCCACTCAGTTGTCAATATCTATTAAATAACATAACATGTCTTATCAGCTTCATGCAGTAAGCAAGAGCTTTCTTTCAGTACGCAACCTCATTCTGGAAGCTTCATCTGATTTTAAATTTATAATTTTATATGCTCGTTGAGTAGTTAGTGTTTATTCCGAAGATTCTGATGTGCATTATTGTCTATACAGTATCTGAAAAATAAAAATGTCGGAGAAAAAAAAATAATAAATAAAAAAAGTTCTATGTCTATGTTAACCCCAGGGATAAATTAATAAAAACGCTCAGAGCAGAGTTGTGCAATGGTTAAATCATATTCCTTTCACTTCACCATATGCATCTTCTGTACAGCTTCAGCAGAAAGCCACTATGATTTCACATTATTCTTTAGTGAAAGAGCTATATATGTATCATATCTTATTTCTCTTAAACATTACCTGTCTTCTGAAAATTTATTAGAAATGTGCAAATCATACGACATGTTTTTCAATTCTCTTTGAATTTTGATTAACTTGTAGTCTATTTCCCAAAGCATTTACCATTAATTGGTAGTGATTTAGCAGTTATTATCGTGTTTCTAATTTCATTAATTTCATTTAATTTATGTACTCAAATAACTCCGCTGTAGCAAATTCATGTTTCTTTTTATAAATTTTATAAAAAAAAAAACAGGAAAATTTGTGTGTAAAAGAGAAGAAGAGTGCAGAATTAATTGTATCGATAGTTTTAATGAATTTATATTCTTCTTGAAAAACATTTTTACAAACATGAAACGTTTTTTTTTATGCACAAGTGTAGAGAAACTTTCATATACATACACATATGAAATATATAAGATAATCTACTTAAAAATTCATAACACATTTCTGCTTTGTATGAAGAGAAGACAACAGTATAAAAATAATTAAAAAATACCGTTCCAATATCAATACTATATTTACAAATGAAAATAAAACCTTTAAGTGTAGCAAATAGGCAACCGACATATAAATCTCCAATAGTTCTGGCAGTCCTCTTTTTGTAAATCACTCTGTTTATTTCATTTAATAAAAATTAATTTAATTTAAAATTGCGAGTAGTTGTACGAACACATTTTAACGTGCAGATATACAAATTCTCATATCTGCAAATTTGGTTGCGATATTTTACGACGAATTCCTCGGTTGCAAAGTGAAAATTGTAAACAGAACCATGGAAAATCTTTTTCATGCACCATAAACTTTATCGCCAACCTCATTTTTTGTTTAAGAAGAGATCCGGCAGTCTTATGCTACACTTAAATTCTTAACACAAATCCATTTAGCAATGACTCCCAAGACAGTAACGAATAATATTTTGGCTTATAAATAAAAAGGATAAAATCTCAAGATAAATTGTTTCCACTCATTTTGGAAAATATTCAAAATTACGCTTTACGGGTTTAAGATTTACAGAACCAAATTTTATACATTTAAAGACGAAATTACCATAAAACAACATTCACTCTCAGGACAGATGGTCTTTTTCTTTGATTGCAATTTCTTTCATTTAATTATCCTTTTGTGAAGGATAGCTAATTTGTGTAAGATGTTCTTGAAGTGGTTTAACTTATTCCTTTTTTCTTCTTTTTTTCTTAGTTTGCCAAAACTTCCAGATTTACTGACAAGTTTAGAAGAGGCGTGCTTAAAATTATTTAAATTTAAAATGTAAGCAAAGAACTTCAGTACAAAGAAACATGACACAAAAGGTTACTGCTTGAATATTTACAAACAAACCCCTGTTTGTTTTATTATTATTATATTTCTTCGGGGTTTTTATTAGTAGTTTGATAACATTTTATTGTAATTGATAATTCTAGAATTTTATTAAATAAAATTTGTGATTACATTTTCAGAAATTCTTAGAATTTCAGAACGTTATCCTTAAATTAAAAGAAACTTAGAAAAATATATAAGTCTCTCGTCACTACTTATTTTCTGTTTCACAGAACGACCACAATTTATTCGTACAAATTCTTTTGTAGGACCTAACATAAACAGAAAAGCTGTCAGAGTGCTTGGACAGAGTAGCGTTTAAGGTACTAAGTTTTAATGGGAGTATATTGTGTTGACTGACTACTTGATTAAAGGACACATAAAATTCACGGCTGATCTAGCTGAACAAAATTAATATCTGACTAATCAGTTGAGATAAAGTTTAGGACTTTCTTTGTTGAAGATTTGAAAGGAATTGGATAACTGCCACCTTCCCATACTACTACAAAAAATTTTCGCTGAAAATATTTATTAAACGGCCATCAAACATCTGGTTATACTTCGAAAGAGTATCAAGTAACGTTAGATTTAAAACAAGAAAACTTCCTACACAAGCAATTCCAATACATCCCAGTAAATTCTAAGCCTTTAGTTGGGGTAACCGCGGGGTTACAAGCACTCGTAGATTCACAAAGCTAATGCCCAATAAACTCCCAATGTCGGGCAAATGCAGAGAACAGTGAAACATTTAATTTTTGTGTATTTCTAGCCAGAATAAAAAAATTTCTTGGTATGAGGTTAAGTCACCGATTGCTGATTATCAGCCAAAATACGCAAATATGATAACTGGTTTAAAGCTATTCTCCAATTTTTAATTTAATAGCAAGTTTGATGAGAAGTTTTGAGAAGAAAAAACTTATCACTTACCTAATCCGGTCATACTTCAGAAATAAAATTAAAGTTTTTTTAACAATAAAGAAATAAAGACACCATTTTCGATGCTAAAGAAGCTAATCTTTAAGTCACAAAAATAATTATTAAAATAATCAATTACGATAAAAACTAACACGCTTTGAAAATTTGAAGAACTTCAAGTAGTAATTTTGGGTTCTTTGTCGAAACTATTAATTTTGAGACTATTAATTTCGAAATTATAAAAACACTAAAGTTGGCAGCATTGGTTATTTTGCTCTCTTTGACAAATTTCAGTAAATTTTTACATTTAATTATTCGGTACGATGTTTTTCATTATATTTGATTAGAATTTAAAAAAATGATTTAATATTCCAATTATTTTATCGAAATCTTACACTTTGCCATGATTTCATATTTTGTGGAATTAAATATTTTTTCACTTGCTCATGCCCAATTTCCGGTCGGTTGGTGTTTGTCTATTTGTGTAGCAAAATTTTGGGCTTGTTGATTTATTCTTCCTTAAATTACTATCACATGTTTCACAATTAATTCCTTCTTAAAAAGGAAATGAAGTAGAAAGTCCGATTAAATGAAATTAATTAAATCAAAATGTGTAAGTATGTTCAACTTTCCCATTAAAGAATATATTTGGCTGGAATTGAAAGCAACAAAAATGAGACATGCCAATGGAAACCCCAAAAAGGCAATTGTTGATTTATGTCTTTTTTTATGTTATTTACTTCATTTCATTCTTATAGGAGCATATTTAGATATCATGATGGTGTTCAACCAGCTCATCAGTGGACTTCCAGCACACAATAAATAAAATAAATAACAAATAAATAATCGACTGGGAGAATATCTGCAATAAATTTTGATAAATGAAAATTAATAACTATTTTTCTAACCCCATGACATAAAAAAGGGAGTGATGTGAGGAACTACGAATGGCAAACAACAAATATCAGCACTCAATTTATGCTCATAGCAATCTGTACTTGAGAAGCACCAATGCAGTAATCAATTGATACTGTTGTGCCAATTATTCTAATTAGAATTATTCAATTCTAATTTTATATGCAGGTCCATCTCTACCACTGAAGAAAAAACAACATGATTAATTTTGTGTCCATTCTCTACGTTCTAATTACATTTTGTTCGGTTGAAGAATCAAAAACCCCTTCTGGAAAATTAAAAAGATTTTTGATTTTTGTTAATGTTCTAAATTTATACTTTTTTGAAAACTTTTTAACATAAACCCATACGGGTTTTTTTTTGTATATCGCAAGTTTGAGTCCATTTAATATTTTCTTTGCCTTTAGCCTAAAATTTCTTTGAATTTCTCTGAAATGTATTTAAAATTGTTCATTTTGTAAGATTGAAAAAAAAAAACAAACACTGACACTCATGCATACAAAGGTACATTCATACATCCTTCGACAAATAAATCTTTTGTGCAATTTACATTAGAATTCTTTAGAAAGAAGAAATAGAAAATATAAATCATTTCATGACAACTCACGTCATAAATATTTATGTCGTATGGATGGTGTGAGTAAAACATTTGTGAGCTGATGTTTTTATTTCAATAAATTCAATTCCTTTTAAAATCCCTCTGTTACGTTTGACTGAATACGAACATTTTAATCAACACTAAAATATTTCTATTCGTTAGTTTTTCAAAATGGAAAAAATCACTTTATTCTAAGCAAAGTGTTTTGTTTGTCTTTTCGTCTTAATTGTTTTAAGCAAGACTACTCTCACCATGGACGCGGGGAGCAAAAAGTTATGTTGAAGTTTTTTTTTCTTGTCCATCGTTATAAAGGTCTCTTTTGACAAAGTGTTTTAAACAGAATGAGATTGTGCATTTTGTTATGTTTTATATTTAATCAGGCCAATTTTTTTTTCTTACAGTACTCGAAAATAAGTTTGCATTTAATTACGTTCAGAAGCGATCTGTTGTTTAGTGCAATATTCTATATATACTCCCTGGCTAAAATTTGTCTCTCCAAGTGGGCCATAAAAGCTTTGATGTTTTATTGTGAATGCTCTGTTTAAACTATTCGTCAACTGTCATAGACAATATAATCAGTCATTGGAACCCGGCAGATAAAATGACTAGTGTATGGTCAGAAATATACTAATTTCGGTTAACTAGTTGCCTATCTGTCTATTTTTTCTATATCTATTTAGTTATCGATATTGATATTAGCTTATCATAGAAGACCAACTAGTTAATTTTTATATAATTATTTTTAATTATATTATTAATTGACCTTTTTTATTATATTTTTTGAAATATATGTATTAAGCTTGAGGTCTTTTTTTTTTTTTTTTTTTATTATTCGATATTTCGTTAACCAAATAAAATTAAAAAAAAAAAAAAACACATTTGTTGACAATGATTGTACGCAAATATCAAATACCATCATAAGTCGCGTGTCAAAATTAACTCGCGTTTAATAAATAAAAAATAATGGCTGGGCATAAAATTATTATGTTTTTACCAAGCAATGCTGTATATATGTGATAATAACAGTGGCAAAAAGAAAGTTTGCGGGACATTTATTACAAACAAAATAAGTTTCACAGGAACTATCATATATATATAAAAACAAGCCAGTTCCAGAACTTAGCAGGAATTATATTTGAAAAATTAGCGTTTTCATTCTTATACACAGAGACATGATACATGTACATGAACTAATTCGCTGACTTAAAAACCAATCATTTTATCGTATATTATCTTGTCCGAGTGCACAATGATACTGCGTAGATCAAATTATATTTTTAAACTCACATTCATTTAGAACTATAAAGTTTAATATTTTCATTAAGGTTTTTGTTAGAAAAAAATTAAGGATTAAAAATTACTCAACTGACGGTATTAGTACCCAGTAGCAACCACTATATTATTGTGTATCAATAATCTCTCATCCAGTTAAATTCAGAATTGTACGGCATTATGCTTATTAAAAGTGCCATGCCATTTTATTAATATATGTATATATATTTTTCATAATTATATTCAATCTGGAAATGAAAATTATTTTCCAATCGGTTAACAAGTTGTTCGAATAAAAAAGTTTCTTTTAATTCATAATGAATATCCTTTCACTAATTATTTATTGCGGTATATTTCTGTAGTCACTGATATTTTTCATTTCAGTAATTAACCACAAAGTATTTTTTTAATGGAAGGGATAAGGAAGTGTTGGTAACATTTTTCACTTAAATCAGAATGTTTCGTTTTATATTCGCATGTTTCGTACTTTAACTCTAAAGCAGTCTAAAGCAGTGCGTTTTGCATTATAAATATAGAAAGTAATAAAATATTTTTAATAATTTATTTATTAATATTACATATTAATGGCAACTGAAGTATAGTTTTAATATTATGCAGTGCTGTTCATTATATATGACCGATTTTATATTTATATTTATTTTATATTTGTTATATACACCGCCAATAAACAATCTGAAGCACTCTATTGCCTTTATAAGCAGGCATGAGTAGCAACCTAATATCTACAGGATTTTAATTCTCAATTGTGGCAAAAAAAGGAGAATAAAAGTAAATGTATAAAAATATATTAAAATCATATTCACATTACAAAGAGAATTATGCGCCTCAACTGGAATGAATACTCAAATGGTTCTTCACCACCAAAATGTCTTAGGAAATAACTACATAGACATCCTACATATAAATTGCAGTTGGAAGCAAAACTAGAATATCATTTAAATCTTTGACTGTCGAGTGCACCACATACGATACGTAGGCATTGACGTTGATATGCTTGTGCATCACACGAGTATATGCTGCACCATTGGTCTTAATTGCTACGACAAAATTTTGTTTACGGTTATCAGAAATAAATTGGTAGAAGCTTGTAAGCATGAAGAGAATATTTTTTAATTTTTGTTTCTGTTCTTTTCTCTTGGACCACTGCTCTGTAAGATTTCACTTATGTATGTAATACAATGCATCATCGAAATTAATTGTGAAGTGATAAGAGGGTTCGATAGAGCTGGATTCTATTCTGCAGTTACATGGTTTTTTTGAGAATTCGTAATGCAAAGGTGTCTCTGAGGTATTATATTTACGTATTAATTTTTAAGGTGGAGGAGATCCAGTTTAGTTATTATTTTAGTTAACTGACGTTTTATTGCGCATATACCGACGAAGTAAACGAGGGCATCATTTAACCTTAGAACTCTACCGTGGGTAATAAGTTATCCGGCTATATACTTAAAGTAGTTTCGTACATTAGAATACTCGCATGCTATTCACATTTCATAGTTGTCAAGGAATTTCGTAAGACGAAAGTATTTTAAATAATTATTACTGGATGCCGCAACACCCTTGTGTAGTAAAGAAGTTAATTTGTCGAACAAATCATTCTGTTTTTATTTTGTTTTTTCTTATGAAGAAGGTAAGTTGGAATGCATGGTTGGTTCAAACAGATATAAATGGAGTGTAAAATAGCTGCAATCATCCGGACGTACTCCGTAACGAAATATAATATACATACACCCACATGGTAATAAAAAAAACATTATGGATAATAAAACAAAAGGAGTTGTTCCTTGATATCAGCGGTGCTACAACACTGCTATTAAAACAAAGAACGTGCAAGAATCAGAGTAGTAAGATAGTGAAACTTCACCGCCTCACCATAATGCATCGCATGTGTAGGGGTCAGATACAAAAAAAAAAAAAAAAAAACTAGACCTGAAAGAAAAAAACGGTGTACAGATTTGAATTCAGCATTCTAATCAAATAAACAAACAACTTTTATTTCTAGTCAACGAAATTTTTTTTTCTTGTGTTACCAACGTATTTATTTGTATTTTATTTTTGTTTTTCAGTAATTTTCGGTCTATTGCTTTTAAAGAATTCATACTAGTTTTGAAATTGACTATTTTAGTGATTTCATTTCACATGAATACACATTATCACGGTGATTTAATGGACTGGCCTAAAAAATAATGATTTTTCTAAGAATTTACATTTTGAGAATTGCATTTTAATAATAATAACAGTTTCTGTCATGTTTTTTCCTTCTCCTGTACAATTATGTTAGTCAGTGCCTTTCTACATGCGAACAACGTTATGTAGTTTAGGACTGCAGGAAACTGACTATAAAAATGGCATTTTTCTCATGTATATATTTTTGGTGAAAATCTTTTTGTCTGGTTCAGTTTCCTTTCGCTTCTTCATGACTTTTTGTTCCTAAAAGGTATAAAAACGAAACCACACATACTATCTGTGTGCATATGTAAAGAAAAGTAAAATTAAAAAGTAAAACATCATATGAAACAATAAGTTTTTAATGGAATTATTATCTAAAATACGAAGGTTATTTTGTTTCTAAATATTTAAATTTTAATTTACCAATACAATTGCAATGAAATTCATCAAGAGTTAAAATACACAGAAAAAGCAAAAAAATATATATGTAAATGGTTACATGATTACCCCTCATGAGAATGGCAAGGTTCCCGGGTATCTTTACCTTTTTATGTTTAATTTTTTTTATAGAATTTTATGATCTACATACTTGAAACTTCTTGAGAACTCTTAACTTTACCGACTTTGATAAACAAATCACAAAAGAAGAACCCCCTCAGGCTCATGGCAAGGTGAAAATACTGTAAACTGAAATATCGGTATGAATAAGTCAAAATTGTTGTCAAATGTACATGTATTAAAATCGAAGATTTGTTTTTTTAATTTATTTATTTAAGCATTTTTTTTTTAATTTGGTTTACAGCAGTATTTCCCCGTGTAGCCGGGTTCCGTGCCTTGCACTTAAAGGTTTTTCCCATTCACATCAAGGTTACGAGCATGTTATATGAAAAATTATTTGTCAGCTTAATTAAATTATCTTAATAAAGTTTTTAGTATGATATAATAGTAAAGTGTAAATACATCAAAAAATAATATTAACTAGGAACTGAGCTCAATGACACACAATTATATATTTTCATTAAAAAAAAGGAAAAAAATTAAAGTATTCAGCCGCACTAAATGCAAATGAAATATTATTTTGTAGTTAATATGAAAACAAAAATAACTTTTAAACTGAGTTGACATGAAAGTCACTTTAATTTTCATTCTAGTTCCAGCACAGTGCTGCGCATGTGTAGGGGTCATATCCTAAGTCCAAGATAGACAAAAAATATAAAATGAACAAGCCGATATTTTTACGGTCAAAAATTTACTATAAAATTTCTTTATAAATGTAAAAGTTTAAAGAAACTAAATTACATATTTCCAGAAAAAATCTTAAGCGGGCGAAAACTTTTGTGCCGCAGTGTATACCATAAAGCATTAATCTTAATGAAAGATTTCTCTTTTTTTTCCTCCCACCCCTATAGTTTCAAAATAACCAAAATGTTGTTTTCTGCTGCTGTAGTAGTAAGAAATACTTTATTTATTCTACATGATTTCAGTATCAGTTCTGTTAAAAACGTTATTTTATCATTTTGTTTCCTTTTTTTTTGTCTTTTTAGCACCAAAGGGACAAATTATACGTCTGGATTTTCGCAATTCATTTAACATAGAGGAAAAAGAAGAGTGTAAATTTGACTTTTTAGAGGTAAGTTAGACAAAATTCACTTTTGGATAATTTTTCTAGAGTATTTTAAAAAATTATGAGTGGTGTTTGAAAAAGTATGTAAGCCTGCCAAATTTTATGTTATTCAATAAGTATAATTTGGCTTTAAAGGACAAAGGAAAGCTATAATTTTCTAAGAATAAATTCACGGACATAATTGTGTTGTACTATTTTTCAATTTTAATTTAATAGTATTTATTTTCATAAATTATCTGTTATTACGCAGATACAGTTTTTAAAAAAGTAAAATTAATTATAAATTAATAATTAAAAAAAATTTTAGTGAAAAACTATCCTCTGAAGCGTTGCAAAGGAAAAAAAATTATATGAAAACAAATAATTTTCTATTATTAAAATTTTTTGAAATTCAAATAATTAGCCTGTGGATAGTCCCTCCCCAACACAATAAATATTTATTTTTAATTACCACAAATATTAATTCAAATTATGTAATTTTTAATATAAGTGCAGCCGAAAAGTCCAAAAAGAATTAAAAAACAATATGATTTACTTTCCGTGTTTCTAAAAGTGTGTTTTTAAAAAAATTTAAAACCAAATGAAAATGGATTACAAATGCTTCAAAACAACATGTTAAAATATCTTTTTTGTACATTTGAAACATATTTTTTTATTACAGTTTTTGCTTTGGATATTTTCAACTTAAATTTCCTCTTAAAATATTTATAGTAAGTTTTTTTTTTTTACAGCTGAGTGCAGTGCACGAATGTTGTCCTTAAAAAAGAAACTTATTAAAAGCATAAAATAAAACTAAGGATATTTCCTCTCCTCTATATACAGATACACTGTTACATGAATTAGCTAAAGGCGAAATAAACAAAGTGCAAAAAATATATTTGAAAGAAAATATGTTTAAAAAAAAACTGAACGGAAGCCGGGCATTACATACATATGTGTAGTTCATACGTATTTCATGACAAGGTTTACTGTTACTTTTTTGAGAGTGGAAAATTTGAAACATAACGTAATTTTCTACAACGACTGGTTGTAAAGCAGCGATTGCAACATAAATACTTCAATAATTTATGGTTCATTTCAGAAGACTGTTATGATTTAAGGAATATACAATCCGATTAAGAAAAAACTAAACTCGAGCATTCGAAGTAGCCATAAGACGGGCCTAGTAAAATTTTGACATTAGTTATTTATGTATGAATTTTATGTACAGTCCATATTTTATATTAGTATAATTTATAATTAGTATTATAAATAAATATTTATGGTTCCCCTTAAAAATATATTTTGTATGAAATGCAATAATTTATTTACGAAGCAATAAAATTACGGAAAAATTTCTTTAAAATAAATTGAAATAATAAACATTTTTAAACGGTATATAAAATTAGAAACGTTATTTACTCTCACTTTATTTAAGAAAAAATTTATATAAACTAAATCTTCGATTGAAATTTTTGTCTCAAGTTTGTCAAAATTTTGTCGCCTGCATACAATTCCTACTGACATTTAGAAAGCGATGGTCCGTAAGATTTGTCCAAATACATGTACAACTAAACTAAATAGTACATATGCGTACCTGATTTTAGGGATGCTCTTTACTGCATACAGCTACATATTGTAAACACATGGAAGATATATTTTATTACCTAGTTATCAGGGATTACCAGTATTTAAACCAAAAAGAACACAAGATTCTAGTTTCATTTACATATGTTCAGACTAAATAAATTTCTAAAGAGAAAAATAAACTCGAAAAATAAAAAAACATAGCCATTTCGCTAATTTTTTCTTGTAAAGTGCCAAAAATTGTGATTTTTTGAAATGTTTGTATGGGGAACCCCCCAGGGGTGGTTCCAGGGGGAGTGCCACTGGCATAGGTGGGTCGGCCCTCCAAAGTTAGTGGGGATCGGTCATACATTTTGACTCGATTGAGGCACTCTAAATGGGTCAAAGTGAGATTTTTTCAAAATTTTACCCTTCGGGTCAAAAGTCGGCCCATCAAAATACATTGTAGAGGTATGGTTCCTTCGTCAAAGTTTCTTATTTTGATCCCTAGAATACGATTTTCCTTGTAATTTGAGCGATATTTTTGCTACCATACAAATCGACCCGCCCTAATGTACATACATACATATATGTATAACATTGTAAGCCAAAATTGGATGGGTCCAACTTTTATGGTGATTCGGAGAGCATTAACATGCCTCAATGCAATTAGTACTTAGAAACAAAGATGCTATGAATTTCAGAAGGGTTTTAAATTTATTATTGGAATTTAGAATGAAAAAATTACACAACACAAATGAAAGTAAATAATTATCTACATTAAGGAAAATATTCACAGCCAGTGTCTATTATTCTAAAAATTTATTTAATTATGTTATTAATTTTTTTCAACTCGCATGTACATTATTATTCCACTTTCTCTTTCTCTCAAAAGCACTTTTGATTGGATGTTGATATTGTACTTCAGAAGCATAAAAATTAACGAATTAAAAAAAAAAAACCAACGAAACAAACAATTGAGAAAATAAACAATCTTAATAATTAAAACTAACTAAAAATACGACAAATTGCTAAGCCATCCACATGTTAATGTGATTAAAAAAAAATTGTATTCCTGTTAGTTTTGTTAGTTGTTTCTAATAAAAAAGGCATAACAAAAAGATAAATCTGAATCGGATACTAGTAGTAAGCTCTTAACTACCTTTTTTTAATATTTTCTATTGACATAATATTATATAATCGGAGAACTTTCAATTTGTATTAACTTGCTGACTGATGGGTGCTTCTGTTCAATATAATGTCGAATTTTGTTGAATTTGAAAATTGTGTTAGTCAATCCTTAAGTAACTGATTGTGCCTTATAAAATCACTTCTATAGAGCAGTACTTTTACTAGTTATATTCCATATTAATCATATAAATATTTAGGGCCTTAAACGAAAACGATTGTTAAAGTTAAATTCTATGGACTTTTGGCAGAAATCACAAGTCGAGATAAGAAAATTTCTTAATATTTTAGGCGTAAAGGATGCTTTGTTTACAGCAAATAGCGCTTTGCTATGAATTCTAGATATCACACAAAAATTAATAAATTTGTAAGCTTGATTTTAATGTAGATTTTAGAAAAAGTGAAATTACAGAGAAGTTATCTTAGTAATGTTGAATTTATAAATTTTTAAAAAATCAAACAATAACGTAAAAAATGTTGAAACAAAAATGACTAATTGAATTGGTTTTTTTTGCTATACCGAAAAATATTGAAATTTTACACATGATGATTTATGAAAAGCCCACGGAATTATATCTATGTTAAAAATAGAGTATATCCGCTTCAGTAAATGCGAAGAAAATTTCATAATGAAATAACTCCCAAAAAAATGGAACTTATTGAATTTTCGCTTAGGTTACTATTTCATTTATTTTGGGATTTATTTCATTGGAAGTTATAGCACTAGGACTTATTTCACAGAGCCAGCAAAAGCTGTCACATTCAGAATATTATTAAAGAAATCCAAAGACGATATATTTGTTCAGGCTATCAATATTGTATACTTGGTTTTTTTTATTGATGTTGTAATCTTCCGTAATGCATTGCAGGAAGGAAGACAATTGATTTTTTTGTCTTTATGGATTGGTAGGGAGGTAAAAACACATGGTAATGTTTTTGTTGATATCAATGAACGTCTTTAAGAAATAGTAAATTGTGATGTACAAATGCATAAATTAATACACATCATCAAAAGTTTTACCAAAATGTAGCTGGTAGATAAATTGTTACAGTTTCACATACAACTCCTTCAGTATGGATTTTAAAAGTATGTATTATGTGAAACATGCCAAGAATATAATTATACGAGTATATCTACAAAATCGTTAGCTGCACCTTAAACATTTCATAGTATTTTATTTTGTAAAGATTCTTCGCTTGTCTGTAGAAAACACCCCATGGTCTAGGCAGCAAGGGAACCCGCTAAGTCCAGATTGATATCTCAATGCTCATGCAGTAGACCACGGAGACACCCTCATTAGAACATATGGGTATAGTGCTGTTGAGATATGTATAATTCTACTACTAAATTGTATAATTCTAAGCTAAAGGTTTAGTTAATAGATTTTTCTGCGATTGTCCCTTTATGATTGCACTTGCTGTTGATAAAACCAAAATTAGTGTTCTGTTCGGGCAACGTCACCGTCCTCGTCTAAGTGCCCGACCGAGCTCGATGATTATTAATATATATTTATATATTATTACGTCTTAAACTCATACCAAATTATTCAGACCGTGCATGTGTACATTGTTCTCCCGTCATTCTGATTTTGCCAAAAAAATATTATTTTATGAATGTCAAAACGGTTTTCTGAAATTTATTTGAATTAAAACATCTTAAGAAAAAATACCCTTTTCTATTTTTTTTCAGTAATAGTTGAGAATTTCATATTCGTTAGTTTTTTTAATTTAATGGTATGGAAAATGTAACCAAGTTAACATGACATTTCTCAAGTACTCTTCCATAATATTCGCAGACATACATACATACACACATGTTATATTAATATAGAATTCTCATCATTTAGAAAAAAAATGTCCTTGTAGAAAACTTCAAGCCTTGAAGTGGAGCAACTGGTCACAATTCATATTTTTTTTTTAATGAATGTGTACAGAGAACATATTTTTATTTAGATTTTATTTTTCTCTTATCTGTACGAAATTTTTAGAATAAAATTTTTTTATCATACATTTTGCATACAAAATTCTTTTGTTTACTTTGCAATTCATCTATTTAACACATAATAAAATCAAGTCAGTAAATATGGACACACACGTGGGTATTTCAATAATGTTAGACAAAAGGCTGAAAGTCGAGTTGTTGCTTTTGTAACATTTTCATTTATAAATTCGAATTGAAAATCATTTAAGACAATCGTAATGCAATTTAAGAACCGAACTACCTACATTTCAATTAAATCAACTGATTTCCACAATAATTTTTTATTATTAACACTTTAATTTCCAAATTTTTGTAAAAGCTAATTGTTTTGTCTTCTATTTTAAAGAGCAAAAAAAAAACTAACCGAACTTTGTTTTTGAGTTATTTTAACTTATAAAAATTTAATAGTACAAACAGTAAAAAGTATTGATTTTTAAATTATTTTGACTATCAATAAATAACCCATCGAATTTATTATATTTACTGTTTTTTTCTTTTATTTTTACCGCCATTTTAAGTAATGATAATAACAAAAAACAACAATAATAAGGATACTAATTAAATTACATTTATTGGACCCTTCGCATCCGTACATCATTGGCATCTGGAAATATTTAAGTCTCAGAAAATAAATCGCTTTATAGTAAATTTTATTTATTTTTATATAATATAAAGAGGAACATGGAACTAAAGAAGGATCTTCAGACCCAGAGAAAGAAGTGCCATTAAATAGAATTGAATTATTAAAATAAATACTTTATATAATAGTTTATAAAAATACTTTAGCTTACAAAATTTACATTTTTTATTTTCCTTTTATTTTTTAAATATTTTATAGGTTATAAAAGAAAATTTGCTAAGTAAAAAGTAAATCAAAATTCAGAACAACTACATTTATGTTTTTGTATTCAGTAAATACATAAGTATATATAACTGAAAATCTTGACTATACAGGAATTCATTAATACAGGGTGGCTGATGAATTTTGCTACATTAAGAAACTGGAATAACTTCTTTTGCAATGCATGGAATATTTTCAATCTCTTTTCATTTGGAAAGCACATTGAATTAGTTTTAAAGATAATCGAATTTAAATGCCGCCCTGCTTATCGATGCATCTGCGGTATCTTAGCAAAAAATTGTCCATTACTGCCCGCAAAGTTAACGCTGGAACTGCAGCTATTATCGCTGGAATTGAATGTTTTAGTTCTTCAACATTTGTCTGTTGCCATTTGTACACTTCCTGTTTACAATAACCATACAAGAAAAAGTCCGGTGGAGTTACGTCAGGCGATCTGGGGGGACAACAGGAGGTTGAGTTTCTTGAAATGAGCCTGTTAGTTAGTTGAACCAAAATTACGGACGCCAATGCGTGATAGCGGCATTCTTTTTCCAGTATTCCACTTTTCATTTTCGTTAAATCTCAGAATCAATCTACAAAAACCAAAAAAAAAATTCCAGATTACTTAGATAGAAAAAAAGTTATCAAGTTTTCTTTCGGTATCGGCTTTTATCAGCCACCCTGTATATTGTGAGTTAAAACTGTAATAAATTTTCATTAATTTTTAACTGTAAATAACTTACATTTTGTTAATGTTAAATGTTTTTAGTGTATACTGCTAGTTTTGAATTACTTATAACATTTAAATGGGGTAAATACATTGGCTTCCTTATCTGCCCCAAATGATGATTTGCTTTACTACCATATAAGAGTTTCTGCAGAAATTAGCTGTCAAGTGGAATATAAATAATACGCAAATAATCCTTGAGATGCCTCTACCAAGACGCATAAGGAGAACGCCGTTACCGTAAACTCAGTGGGAAATCAATCCTTATGGAAATAATTTGCCAGTACTGAGACGTTTGTAGCTGTGCTTGCGCTTCGAACCAGACACATATTTTTTCAATACTGAGTTTACGATTTTTGCTTTATATTTTAAAATTTAGTTTTAAATTTATCCTACAAAAACTGCTACTGACGAGCATTTCAAAGATATTCTTTAGAAGAAAATAACTTAATTCGTAGATCCAAATTCTTAAATCTATTTTCAATAAAACTAAATAAAATATCTGAAGGACAAGGACATTGACCCTCAAAATTAATCCAAATATTGTAATATCAGACCATGAATATAATGTAATAACATGTAATAATGTAATAACTAAAACAATGAATTTTAATATATGTGAAATTATTATTTATTTGGCATTTTGCAATTTCTTTGCACTATTTTTTCAATGAGACCTCAATAAGATTACCGCTCTCCCAAAGGGTGCTATTTTCTTTGCATAACTTTTTCGAACATTTTGCTCGATGTAGCGTCACTATTCTTACAATTGTTTACGATGAACTAGTAAATAATAACAGAGTTCTTGGCATAAAATTTATTTTACAAGAGAACTGGTGAGATGTCATTTGGACACCTGTAGTATTTCCAAATGCTAAATACGAAGGTTAAGTTTCTCGATAAAATTATCTCTAACCACATTGATTTTCGGCACCTGCGCCTTCCCTCAGTATCCTAAGTTCAACAATACTTGATACTAAATGAATAAGAGTGTTCTCAGTTAACGTTATATAAATATATAAAATATAATAATTCTAACATTTGAATAGTACAATAAGTGTACATTTTACATTTAAGACAAACTAAAAAAACCTTAAAGCATTAATATTGTAATTTTTTATGCGTCTTCAATAATAAAATCATTTTCCATTTAGAAAATTTTATAGCGTGTAGCTTGAGCAAAAATATGAATAAAATACAGTAAAAATATATTCCGCAGAATATCGTATTTTTTCTTATTTTTAAAAATGATGTAAAATCAATCTGGAAATCTATTTTTTCAAACTCTTTTTTTTCTTTCCATTTTTTGCCTGCTGTAATAATAAAATAGCAAGAAGAATTTGGAAACAGACAAGAAATAAGGGAAAAGTTTGTATGTGTGTATGTTGACGGATGTGTGTGATGCATGTTGCAGCAGATGTTGTTTATTCCTTTTACTGCAACCAAGATATTTTATATTTTCAATTATATCGAGTTTTTTCTTCTCTCCTTATTTTTCTACGAATTTTAGTCAATTAAAATTCTTGACCTGTGGTCGACAGAAACGGGTACAATTGTATTATTTGAAATAGAGACCTGAACTTTTATCCGATTTCCAAAACTACAATTTTTTGCGATTATAAAACTTGTTTTTATCGAGGTTCACAAATTTGAGCTAGCAACCAACACTGCTTTATTTGATAACCCATTTAACAGCAGATATTCGCTTTTCATATGGTTTGGTTTGGCATTTCATTAGGTAGAGACTTACAACAGAGCAATACTTGCAAGTTGTAGAAAATGTTTTTCAAATTAGTAATTCTGTTCCAGATCTTAAGCTCATTTTAATAAACTATAATTCAACAAGAAAGAAGATCGAAGAAATTTGATGAATATATAATTCTATTCGTCAAACTTGGTATTAAATTTCTATTAAAAATTTTGTGCTCCGATGAAGTCCATTTTTGTTTTAATAGCTACGTAAATAAACAGAATTGTGTGGTCCGTTTTATGGGCTGGCGGAGTCATTGGTCCATATGGCTTCAAAAGGGATGATAGCCAGATTGTTACTGTCAGGATGTATAAGGATATGAGAGCTTTTTCATACTTCAATTAGCTGGTATTTTCTGCCATGTGCTAACCAACAGGAGGGAACTACATACCATACAGCGCTGCAATTGATTTATTGAAAGAAACTTTTGATGAAAGAATACTTTCATTTAATGGTGCAATTAATTAATCCCAAAGATCGTGTGATTTACCCTAATTAGATTACTTTCTTGACAAAGATAATGAAATATCTGCAGATATACAGTCGAAGAGTTATTGGCAAAATACAGCCGCAAATGCTGCGGAAAATTTTTTTAAAATTAGTGTTCCAGATTGCGCTTTAACTAATTCTAAAACAAAACACTGTATAAAAAAATACAATCTATTTAGGAAAATCTCAATAAAATGGCAAAAAAGAATGATCCAAAAGCTCATTATAATGGTTGTTGGTGGTTGAGTTGTTTTTGAACACACTTGCTAAATTAAATTTATTATTTATTCAAATACAAAATAATTAAAATCTTATGCTGTTAAAAGTTTTATCATGTCTTTCCTCGACGAAGGTTAAGCAGAAGAAGATATTTCATTAAAAAGCAGCAAAGAATTGTGCGTTCCATGGAGTATGTTTAATATTCATTTAATTAAAATTAATAATGAGTATACGTCACTGTGTATTGTCAACAGCATTGGCTTGTGCGGCAATATGATTTGTAAAATTCCAAAAAAAGATTATAAACCATGAATCAAAATAAATTTTTAATGACATGAAAATGACAGCTATGTATAGCATTCGTTTTTTCCAGTTTTCTCCTTTGGTTATTGAATTTAAAATTATAATAAAATTGTGATAGCTTGATGCTATGTTAGTTATTACAACAGAAAACGAACAAGAAAAAGTATTTGTTGTAAAATTAATATAATTGGAATTGGTTGCAGATATCAATGTGAACAAAAACCGTGCCGTAGTAAACGATGTATAGCACCCGCATTTAAAAAAAAAAAAAAAAAGCATTATACCCAAATTAATTACTTGAATACCAAAGTAATAATTAAATAATATTTAGACAAATTATTTAACTAGTCTATGATTTTTTTCTCTTTTTATTAAAAATATAAAAACGTTGCTTTATTTTTCAACTTTTGCTTCATAGATTTCAAATAAATCAAGAAAAGTTTTATTAAAAATTAAGAATTTTAATTATATTATTAATTGACCTTTTTTATTATATTTTTTTGATATATATTTATTAAGCCTGAGGTCTTTTTTTATCTTATTTTGTTTTTTAAAATTTTTTTTTTTTTAAATTTTAAGAATTTTTTTTAAAAATTAAGAATCATAAACTTAACACAAATTATGGAATTATTTATTTTGTGATTATTTTTAATTTTTAAGTACTAAACAAAATAAGGAAAAAGATTTACAGCTCCGTGATATTAAGGACAACTTAATGTATTGTTTTTAAATTTTAACGCAATCTTATTTATTTTTACAAATTATTGCTGTGAAGTTTTTAATAAAATAAAAATGACTATTAATAAATTATAGCTGCCAGTCCAAAAGAAACCCCTGAAGAATTTCGAAGAAAGTGACTGAAAATTTTAGTATTAAAAAAAATTATATAATGCCAAGTAATTTTGTAGAATTTAAATTTTTTCAAATACCATAATTCGACTGTGGGTTAACACCCTCCACCCCAAAAAAAAAAAAAACATTATTATTTGTATTATATGATCAGTTTTTTAACTTCAGGTTTTGAGCATTAAATTTCAACTCCAAAAAAAAAAAACAATAGTTCTCTTACAACTCTGATGTATGACTTAAAATAACGTGTTATTATTAATTAAAAAAAAATATTTATTCTGTCTTACGTTTACAACTAATTTGTCTTTATTCTTATTTTCTTTTGCTATGTGATTTTCTTTCTTCTACCTGGGCTATTACTGTGCAATTTAACAACAAACATAATGCGACTAAATATTACTGCCCATTAGATACGTGACGGACAATATGGATTTTCAACTTTAATAGGAAAATATTGCGGCTCTGATTTCCCACCTGAAATAACATCAAAGGAACGATATCTTTGGATGCATTTTCATTCAGACGAAAGTATTGAATACTCGGGCTTTACAGCAGTCTATGAATTTATTGATAGAAATCGTGATGGTGAGTTTAAAAAAAATTACTAAAACTGCACAAAGGAAAGAAATGATTTATGAAATAGTTACACGCTCTTTATTCTCCATTATTAACCAGGGCATTTATAAAAATATTTTAAATCATTTTTTTAAAGCTACAAAAAATATAAAGTAATAATAATCAAACAAGAGCTCTACTTCAATCAGTTATCAGCATATAAGCACTTATGTAGTCTAGAGAAATTTATAGTTGGTGGATGAACCCAGGCTCTTTTGGCTGTATAATCAATTCGATAAGGAATATAAACTGAAATAGAATTTATTAGAAATGCAAAATTGTGTAAACGAAATATTAAACCAACCAAAAGTTTGTTGCAATTCTAAGAGATTTTAATGAATAACATTTCTGACTGTAAATCTAATTCATCCACCGAATGACGTACATTCATACGTACAGCCAAACAAAGCTGTAGAATTTCTTTTAAATAAGCTTTAATTTGTGTGGATTGAAATGCGGTTCCATTTTTATTCGTATTATTTATACGCAATGATTTTTAATAAAAAAGTAGGGAATCGTTTTTGCGAAACGTTGTACGTATGAGTGATAAATCAACAATTTAGATGAATATTCTCTATACGGCATTAATTAATTGCTCAGTTGAAATTTGAAGTGTGAGTAGAAGACGGCGTATTATTTTATTAGCTTTTTTTTTCTCTATGAATTAGAATCCATAATAATTGGCAAAATTTTATTTTTAAGTATTTAAAAGGAAATATTTAAATCAAAACTTTTAAAATTAGTAACAAATGAATGAATGAAAATTTTTTGATTTTAAATATGTATGTACATATTATTTAATTTGTAAGATAAGCGAAAGGCAGTCTCTTGACTATTTCATTAGCTCGTCTTTTTCGTTGCTCAAATACCTTCGGCGAAGCGTCCAAATACCCATTTTAGCACATGTAACAAGTTCCTTTTTCGAAAGAACTAAATACATTTTTTGATAATATATCACATTTTGTTTTTTAATAATATTTTATTTATTCTCGTGATTAAAGATTTTTTAATCCTTTTTATACTATTAACGTTCGTATGGTATTCCAACAGTTATTCACAACTTATAGCTTTATTTTACCGTAACATTATTGAAATTATTTTACAACTTATCATTTTTTTTTTTATCTTGGACCAGCACTCAGGAGATGACCTGAAATAGATGAAAGGGATTAGTAGGAGAAATGATAGGAGATGAAGCTTCACTATCTTACAACATTGCTTTTTACACGCTATTTATTTTTATAGCAGTATTGTAGCGTCTACGATGTCAAGGAGACGTATTACATTTTAGAAGCTTCGTTTTGCTATCTATTTTTAGTGTAATTATGCTGCACAATACCGACGAAGGAGGGTGTTCTGATGTGCACATCAAAAAAAAATGCAAGATGTTTTAATGAGTCTAAAACTGGGTTGAACCCAGGAATATTTTTCGTTTTGTAGTCAACGTGCAGACAACATCAACCAACGCCATCAAATTTGGAATTGGTGTTTTAGTTTTGCTTATTGTAGATTCGTACATTCAGCAGATCTTGCAGCCTCCTAAAAATTAAGAAGCCTTGACAGTACAAAGATTGGCGAAGTATTTAGAATTCTACGTTCTACGCTTTTACCTCTGATATATACACTGATGGCGTTGCGTGGACAACGTATCAGCCTTATAGTAGCTATGCTCTGAAGAGCAACTCACACGTCATCGTAATTAGTTTTTAAGTGCGGTGGGGTTGGCGTTTGTTGTTTGAACTGAACTATTTTATTTTATGGTTCGTTTTAGCATTTTCGTTATTGACCAAGCTCCTACTTGCAAGACGAGCGCATATCGCTCGTTTACTTCAACAACGTCATAATTAAAAAAAAAACTAGTTTTGTGAGAAACGTATATAAAGTTTTCGATTTACAAGTCTCTTAATGGGGAAATGAAAAATTATCTTCTGTCACGAGGTGAGTTCTGCAGCTATTTGCATGAATTTTTTACATAAGATAAAGGCCGATATGAAGAATTATTCTGAAGTAAACGAGCGATATGCGCTCGTCTTGCAAGTAAAAGCGTGGTCAGGAACGATAATTCTAAAAAGAACCGTAAAATAAAATCGTTAAGTTCAAACAACAAACGCCAACCCGACCGCACTTAAAAACTAATTACGATGACGTGTGAGTGGCTCCTCAAGTCAGAACTACTATAAGGCTGCTTTACTTAATTCTCAGTAAAATGCTTTTGTTTTTGTTTTTTTAATTACTAACTTTGACAGAAAGTGTTAATAATTATGACAGTCTGTAGAAGGCATTTGTGTTTTAAGGGATAAATTGTTAAAATCTTCTGCTGAATTGCTATAACCTGCTAGACTATGTCAATGTTTGCCTTTTAATATATTTTCAGCATCTCTTAAAATGATTACTTAAAATTACTGAATCCTTATGGAATGTCTGAAATGCAAAATATGTTCGCGTTAGCAAAATAAACATAATTCGTATTAAAAATAAAAATAATTTGTTACGTACTTCTTTGCTCTGTTTTATGTAATATTAAGCAATATTTAATTATTTATAAATTAAAGTAGTCAAAACCTGAACTTAAATCATTTCAAAATATTTTCACACACCTACACTTACTTACTCGTAATTAATGCAGAATTTATGCATTTATAATGAGATATATTTATCAACATCTTTAAAATCTTATTGTAATTCATACCAATTTATTTTCTCTTTTGTGAATACGCCCAGCACCCAGTACTGATCTAAATTGTACCATTGAAAAGGATGGCTTTGAGGGTTTTGTTAATGCAACGGATGTGCCAGCAGAGATTAAGGATACTGTTATTCGTAACAAAATACCTCTGGATTGTATATGGCGCATACAGGTACAAGAAAAATGGAAGGTAAGTTAAAAAATAATGTTTTTTATTTATGCAGCCCTTAAATACATTCTCTCAAATCCAGCAATGGAATGTACGTTTTTATAATTGAGAAAAAATTAACTGCTCTTAGGGAATATAACTAAGAGAGGAGACAGAAAGTCATTGTGAATGTATATTGATTTATATGTTAATTTTTATTAACACAACTACGAAAGCGGACTGCTTTTTATTAGCTTCATTTTTCGTACATTGCAAATGGATTGTGAAAAATAAAATCTTACTAAACCAAATATATTCGTTCTATCTTTGCTGTCATTTTCAGATACAAATAAAATTTGTGGATTTTAAATTAGCAAAACCCAATGACTGTGAAACAAATTTTTTGGACATTTTTCCTGAACAAACTGTTATGCCTTTAAGGTAAGTGAAGGTTTCTGGCATAAGTTTGTAATTTATTCCCTTTTCTTTCTTATTCTCTCGCAAGTACATACTAACACAGTAATGATTATGTACATGTTATGTTTATTCGTATGTATTTCCATATGTATTAGGAAAGGTGTTAATGAAACAAAATAAACCAGCTGTTGCATTGTTGTTTATTTTACGAAAAAAAATCTCGGTATAAATGTATTCGCAAATAAAATTATTAATAAACTTTAAGTTTCTTTGCAAAATTCCTTATCAAATATAGCAAAGAAATTTAAATTTTCAATATTTAGTTTTTCAAAAAGTCATATCAGAAGACTGTAAATTTAAAAAACTCCACATTTTTTATATCTAAACTTTAAAAAAAACTTCAAATTTAGCTTTTTTCAAATATATTTTTATGGTCATTTTACTATGTGCTAATAGAATGGATATGCCACATTGCTTGTTCAAAATTCGTATATTAAAGCACAATTCTGAAAATTATTATTGTTTTCCGCAAGAAATCAAACTGGAGAAGTATTGAGATAATGCAGATTTATAATTGGGTGCCTCCGTAGTCTAGTGCATGAGCATTAGTCTTATCAATATAGAGGTGCGGGTTCGATTCCCGATTAGACCCTGGGTGTTTCTACAGACAAGCTTAAGAGCTTCGTAGAGTTTATATTGTCTTAAAAAAAAAAAAAAAAAAAAAAAATAAAAAAATTGCTTAGAACTTCTTAAAATAGTTATTCTTACAAAGTAGCTCTTCAAAAAATTTAATTTGAAAAAGTAAATTTGCGAAAAAAGAACTTTGAAAAAATTCTCTACAAATTCAAAAATAATCTTAAAAAAATAACAATTTTAAAAAAGAACACATGTTATCAAAAATTATATTGTGAAAAAATAAGGATTTCAGTTAATTCGAAAATGTTCACAACAGATCATTTCTCAAAAATTAATTCGTACGGAAAACAGCTTTTCAAAAAGTTTTTATTTTTGAGAACAACTTTGAAAAAAAAACTAATTCCTTAAAAACTATTTGTTTTGTAAGAAATTGTTCCAAAGAATACCATTTTTAAAAAAGTTTCTAAAAGAATTAGCTCATGAAAAAAAAATTTCTTGCGAAGGATTTTAGAGAAAACTATCTAAAAACTTACTTTTGCCAAAATATACTTTATATATAGTATTCCTCACAGAAAAAAAACATTTTAAAAAAGTGAAATTTATAAAATTAGCATGGCAACAAAATATATTTTTGAGAAAATATCTTTAAAAAAATTCTTCAATTTTTAAAAAGTTATATCAAATATATATTGGCGTTCTAAAAATACTCTCATACTTTCTGTGAATTCAACCTTTCTCTTATTGCTCTTTAAGTGTTCGCATGTCATTTTCTAATTTTTTCATTCTCCACGTCAATGCCAAGCCAACGGACATTTTCAATAATTCAGTCGGTGGTACTGCATTCTTTTTTTTTACTCACAATCAATTTCATTCATACTGTCGATTACTTTTGCTGTGCTTTTAGCAATGAATTGTTGATTGATGTGTTTTTATTATACAGTTGTGGCAGGAAAACAGGGCAATACCTTCTCCTGCACTTGTTTGACGGAGGTTCTTATTACAAGAATGTATTATGTGAGAAAAAAAATATTTTTTTGGTTTTATAATACAAATACAAAATTTGGCTAAACTAAAGCTAAGAAAATGAATGTGTTAATTCGTCTTAGTATCCACATGCCTCCAAACATAATGGGTGGAGTGAATAAAAAGGTAGTTAAAGCTTTTACTACAAAATTTGAAGTTAAAGCTAGTATTCAGGTGAATAAAAATTTCAGTGAAAGCTAGTACTTTTTACTTACTAGTAAAAGCTAGTTTTTCCAGCGTTGACTTGAAAAAGGTGTGAATAAAAACTAGTAAACACTTAAAATTACTAGTTTATGCTTTGATTTTTTTAAGCAAGTGATTGAGATGCTGGAAGTTTCTGTTTTAAGACTTAAAAAGTTAAGCGTATTTTTGTTTATATAAATTCAAATATTACTATGGCTGCTTTTAAGAACATACGTCAAAGGAAAGAATACCGCAAGCGGATGCATTATCACCCTGCCGATTATTTCAATTTATATAGATTTCGGAAAGAAAATGTAAAGTGGTTAGCAGAACATTTTTTGTTTTCACTAAAGGCACCTGTGACTTTTTAAATAAAAGTTGGTAATTTTTTAATATTTCAAAAAACATCTTATTTCCTTTATCAGCCATCATAAAATAATAAATCATTGCGACATTGCCAATATGTTTTTCTTATGATATCTTTTAAAATTAAAAAAAGTGGTAACTCATGAGCGATTTTTGCCAGCTGATTTAATATACACATTTACCAGCTTTTGCTTGTAATTCCCCAGCACTAGCTATATAGCATTAGCTAATAGTTATTCACACCAATCGTAGCATAAGCTTTTCCGCATAGCTAGTACTGAACACTGAAAGCTAGTGCTAGTACTTAACACTTTGTAGCATAAGCTACTTTTTTATTCACTCCACCCAATGACACTAAGACCGAAAGACTGATGTCAATCTTACAGCCCGTCTTCGTGGAACATAAATTCACTAACCTTAACACTAAAAACGTGTTCGAATTAGGTGTAGACAGCTGATTTTAGTGTTTTATTACTTGAGACGATGGCAGCAAAATAAAATTGAAATAACAATAACACAAAAATGAGTACGTAGTCGCCATCGTAAAACAAATTGAATTTAAACGTCCAGTTTTAACATGAATAAAGTATTTTTATGAATATGAAAATTTGTTCAAAACTCTGCTGAAAAATCCGAAACTCCAACTGAATTTATAAAATATAATTTTTTTCATATGCAATTAATTAACTAGATCGAAAACATACCTGGAGTTAAAATTACTGCTGATAATTGTCTGAGTGTGCTTCGCTGCCCTCAACCCTCGCGTTATTATTGATAACACCAAGGCCAATAATATGAAATTGTTTTTTGTTGTTTAAGGTGTCATAGTCAATTTAACCCTAGAACCATAACGCTATTTTATAATACGTTAATACCAACGTAATACGTAAATTGTACGTATATATACGAGTACATTTCGTTTGATAAATTTCAATAAATGAGAAATCTTCGGTAGGTTTTCATTTCAATTGTGTTTTTAATTCATTAAAAATATATATTGAAATTACTTACTTATAAAAAGTAAAATAATTTTCATATATGTAAATTTTTCTCTAAATAGTCCCTCATAGTGCATTGAAGACAGCAATAACACGTTTTTATTTTTCATCGGCATAAAAGAGCCTAACGTCATGTTTTCATCATAAACACAGCGCGATGATCCACAGTGCTGCAAACCGAGTAGCGCGGGAGTTATCTCAGCCTAGTTCTTTCGTAGTGTGCTAACGATAAAAAAAAAATTACGTGCAAGAATTTAACCTTTATTACCAACGATACGTAAGTTTTACGTGCAGTCTCTAACTGCGCATACTGTGAATTCCTATAAAACATTAAATATGTGTTGCTTTAACATTTCTAAGCATAGCAGCACATTTGATGAGAGCATAGCTAAAATGAATTGACGTTAGAATGCCGATCACTCCTTTTATATATGTATATGTGAAAAAAACTGTACGTAAAATTTACGTACATTATGGTTCTAGGGTTAAAGACATATGGTACTCCGATGCAATGCCTATAAATTACTTTTTTTGGATTGACTCTGATTGTCAAGATTTACCGTTATACATATAGAAAAAAGCGGAAGTAACACCACGTAATATAAAATAACTCAAGAACCAGCTCTTCGATATAACTAAGAAAACGCGGAAGAATCAAGAATGAAATAACTTTTAAATTATGTTATTATACATTTTATGCACATCCTTAGGGGATGGTTTTCTCAAAACATTCTGAATATCTCACCAACTATATGGATGTGTGAAAAATGTACAATAACATAATTCAAAAGTTATTTCATTCTCGATCCTTCCGTGGTTTTCTTAATTCGATATGGTTGTACTCTTTGCACCTGATTAATTTTCCCATAACAATATATTTGCGCTGTTCTCCAAAATTTAAAAATATTAACAAACATGTAGTGTCATAAGATATAAAGTCCCTCATTTGGAGCAAAATTTTTACTTGGTTTTAAAAAACAGAATGGTTTGGCTTTGGCATCACATCTAAAAATCATCGTTTATAGTTTGGAAAAATAACTATTTCTTTTAAGTGCGTGAAAATTAACCCATGATTTTAATTCGAATATTCGCAATAGAGTCGTTAGCTATAAAAACAATACAATTTGACTTTGCTGATGAAAATAGAATAATGATAATAATTATAACTTCTGTATGTAGCGGGTTAATGACAGCTATTGCACCGCTAACAGCGAGTTAATCTATTCTGTCTCTGAATCAACCCTAAGGGGACATAAGTATTTTGAAAAAGCTAAGGAGCTTTTTATAGGGAATCTTTCCGGGGCCAAGCCATCATGTTGATATCTTTCCAGCATTCTGCTCTAATGCCAGCCAAAGGCATTAGCTTTTGGCCACCTTCTCACAGCATTATTTGCATTTGCTAAATATTGCATGCCCTCTTTTGTGAAAGTGGGAGCTTCAAGAGTAGTCGCAAAATATAATATGACAGAACTGAAAATTTACTTTTCTTTATGGAAAAGAGAGGCGGACACAATTAGAAAATTTCAAATCTTACATAATTTATATCTATATTTATACTCGACTCTGTATTGATCGATATTTGATTGAAACCAGTGAAAAAGGAGTATTTAAATTAAATTGAAATGAATTACGCACTAACTGAATTACGCTTATATAAACGTAGGTTTCCAAAAACAACAAAATGCAAATATGTTAAAAGAATTCTGTTGAATTTAATTTCTCATTAAGTTTATACCAGAACAGTTTCGCTATTATCATTTTAATTGTTAATTTTTTTCTTGTTGAGTTAAATAACTAAAGGACGTCAAGCATGGAATGATACTAAAGATGAAAATTATAATTCTTTAGCAACTTTAATAAACGTTTGTCTTTATATATATGTCATTTTCCAAAAAAAAAAAGGATTTAATAACAGGAAAAAGAAAATAACATTTTCAGACGACGATCCCGTTGCTTCATTGGTAACCATGCAGTTACTAGAGTAGAATCGTGAAATTATTCATCCGAGTCCTAATCCATGTGATGGATCCCTCGTTGGATTAACAATAGAGATGTACTAAATCCACCCCGTTGTGTTGAGGTATCGCAAAAGGTCATTCACGTGTGATATCCCGGATAGGTCGTTCAATACGTTTTTACTCAGAAGTCGGTACCGCAGCGAGTGGAACGTCGTGCACTCGCACAGCAGTTGGAAAAACGTCGAAAGTCGCGTATACAAGATGCGCACGATGTAGACATCATCGCTAGCACATTCCTTTCTGATGGGTTTATCGTCTAAATCGGGCCACGCAGTATAAAAGAAATTAACTATATAGTTCAACCGTTCGTATATGGTTAAATTCCGTAGAGAAATCTTCTATACCAACTTCTCTATATTAATAATTTTTTATAATTTTCCTTGAACTATAATAAATATAAAATTTATGTACAGTGTTTGTAATGTTCGAGTAACTTTTCCTTTTGTAAGGCAGTCAAGTCAATATTTACAAAAAGCAGTTGTTTTTAACATTGAGGTTCTCCCAGCAAAAAAAAAGTTACTTTGTTCACTATGATTTGATATTTTCATGACTTCTTAAGCTCTTCTTTATCAGAATTAATTGTTAATGCTATCTTAAATGTTAACAACGTGATCATTTTTGAACTCATGAAAGACGAATTTAAGTCTGCCAATTAATTCATATGAAGAACTGCTCAGTTGAAATTTAATTTTTTTTACTGTGCATTGTATTCATTGTTAAATGTGAACACATGCTAAAGCGTATCTAAATAATGGCATATCTATGGGTTCTAAGCTTTCAAGTTGAATGTCTTCTTTGGCGGAGATTCTTATATCAAGAAAGAGTAGAGAAAATTATGTAAGATTTTTACCGTTGGTAAATATGACCACTGTATATGGGTTTCTTGCTAGAAGTGGCAACTCCCAAATTTATAATTACCACTTTATAGGAACGCCTATAGTAAGTCAGAATATTTTAATCAACATGAGCAATTCTCTTTTAAACTTATTGCTTAAAATGGGGAAATTGAACTTGATAGACTTTGTACATAGAAATTTCTGAAACACGAACAAATAAATAATTTAATGAATTTGTAGCATAGCCGCAATAAATTTCAAAAAATATTTTTTTTATTAATTTACTAAATTAATCATAATAAAAATAACAAAATTGATTTACTAAAATTTTTTAAGTCTACATTTCAATAGTTATTTAAGTATCGAAATTAAGTGATAGAAATATTTAGTTTGTTAACAAATACCAACATTTAAACGTAAAGAAACAAAGGTGAAACAAAACTATTAAATATTCGTAAGTCAGTGGTAATTCCTTTTCGTATGCCTTTTTCCTTAACAATCCTGGTGATGAATCTCACTTCTGTTGTAAAGATGTGGCAAAAGATTTAAAAATCCCACAACGGCAATTTATCGTTGCTGTAGGAAAAACTCTTTAAAACCTGCTGTTATTTTTTTTTTCCATTCTGTTTTTATATTCCTTGTGAGAATGTAACTTTAATGAATATTTACATTTATCCCATAGTTTCAGTTACGGAACACAGATATTTTCTCACAACAATTTCTCTTTTCTAATTTAAAAAAAAAAGTTAATTTTATGATTTTGCTCTTGTTTTCTTTTTGTTTTTTTTTTTTAGAGTAAAAAACTTTTGCGGCTCTGCTGGTGAAGGCATCACATCAGATTCAAACATATTGCATATGCGGTTTTATGCCGAACAAATTGCCATCAATTCAACTTTTTCCATTTTGTATACCGCCTTTAGAGAACGTGGTAGTTCGAGTAAGTATTACAACAAAAAAACTAACAAATATTGGAAAAAGTACACAACTACAGAGATAAATATCAAAAAAAATCTCTATAAAATAAATGAATACAAATATGTGAATGCAAATGCGAGTTTGATTTTACTTATGGATGTGTGTGTGTGTGTGTATGTAAATGTGTTCTATTCAATACACTATTAAAATTTACTATTCACAATTTTTTTTATTTCGTTGTTACTTTTGCTGTTCTGTTGCCGATCAATTCTCAAAGGTTGTAGTTTAAAGTAAAGCCGTTGATAACGATGTTGACAAGTAAAATGACGGCTGTTTACATTTAGTTTATTTATATTCCTTATCCTAAAAAGTTGTGTAATTAATGTAAAACAGAAGAAAGGTGTTTGTTTAATTCACTTTTATAATAAATTATAGCCTAAGGAAACTAATAAGTGGTTTAAATTCTAGAATGCTGAGAATAATTCGCTTGAAATCGCTTGTGTCTACAAAGAATTTAATAAGCTTTGAATACTGAAAATTTTCAGCAATACATGCACAGCAGATATTAACTTGTGATGTATTTAACTGTGGGACTCAATTCGTTTTAGAAAATTAATTTAATTAAATTCGCCCGACATATGTTTAATATAAATGTGCCTCCAAATATACGATCGACTCTCGTGAATTAAAAATTCAAGAAAAAAGTTCCAAAGTATCAAGACTTCAAATTAACAAGAGTTCAAATTATAAAATTAATAATTATTCTAATTAATAAGAGTTTTCTTTAAATCCATAAATAGAAACTGCTGTTTCGAAAGTTGATCTAGATATCTTTTTATTTTTTAGTGGTTGCATATGCCAAAGGTCTTTCTTTGTTTGAGAAGTAAAAACATAAACAAATTATCCGTCTTAAGTAGGAAGTGTAAAAAACCCATACTTCAAGTTATCAGACTTTGGTAGGTGACACCACTATATATATACAAAATTAAATTTGTTTATTGTATTTTTTTTTTTCGGGTAGGGAGGAAAAATGCCTTACGCATCTCAGATGCTGTCGTCACAGCCCTGGTATGTGAGGTTTGCACCCACCCATCTGGTGGAGATATTTCAGAAAGTATCCATATCCTGACAACATCTGTGTGAGGTAATAATTTACCTCGCAATGTCCTCTATTCACCCACTTGTCCAATTCGGTTATCAGCCTGGCTGTCCATCTACCCCGTGTTTCCGTATTCCATCTGGACTGCCACCTCTGCATTATCCGCATTCGTGCTGATCGCCTTGCCTCTCCGCTTGTAGTTCCGGTATGTCTACGCTCTTCCAAAGTTCCTTGCGTTCCTCAACTAGTAGGTCAATTGGTATTATCGCTCCTATGACTAGGACTGCCGGTTCCGATACCGTACGGTATGCTGAGGTCACTCTAAGGGCTGCGGTGCGTTGTACAGCTGCAATCATCCTCCTCCGGTATTATGCGTGTAGTGCATCGGCCCAGATTGCACATCCATACAATAAAATCGACTGGGTCGTTGCCATTATCAGCTTTCTTTTACTGCATCGTGGTCCCCCAATATTGGACATTAAAATTATTGTATTTAAATTTACTTAAATTTAATTAATTATACAATACAAATAATGATGTCATTAAGGTGTGTTCAAACGGGAAAATATAGAAAAGTAATTGAGTAGAATGTTGATTCACATCAGAAAAATTTTTCATTTCATTTCATCTATTAATTCTTTTCAAAAAGACTCAAACCCACTCTTCTACTCATGAATATTCTAAACTTTTTCACTCTTTGAGCATTGATTAAGTAACTGAAGTTGTTGTATGCTTTTAAATGAGTTTTATATTCGGTTACTAATATTGCTATTGTTCGTTCGGATTAGAACCTGCTTTATCAGCACCATTAATTTTTTTTCGTTAATTTTTAAAACTTTTTTTAGGTTGTGCTGAGGACGAGTACGACTGTGAAGATGCCACGTGCATTGCAGCTGACCTTAAGTGCAATGGACGTAGCAATTGTAAATTTTTGTGGGATGAAGAAGGCTGTGAGGTAAGTAATTAATTTGTCTTTATTTTTATAATTATATTTAAAATGCTTCGAATACACGATAATTAAAAAAGTTCATAAAAAATTAAATTTGTAGTCGCAAATAATTTCATATTTTATAATTTAAGATTTTTAATAATTCTCTAAGCGATTCTCAATCGGAGTACTCCAATTGTTTCCATTAAATTTTTATTACAGAATTATATGTCGAAATATGTAAAAAAACTTGATTTGAAATAAAATATCCTCCATATTTATCAAAAAACTTGTTTAAAAACATTCATGAAAGCTCTTTATTTTTCATTTTATTAATAAAGTAGGGGTAGTCATATTTCTATTTTTTTTAGGGATGTATTTGAATGACTATGAATTTGAATTTTCAATTTGCAAACTACAAGTTAAATTTATGCTACAGTAATAGTTTAAAAAAAAAAAACTAAACGTATTGGTATTTTTTAATAAAAGCTTAAATTGAAAAAAATATATTTTAGACTATAAAAAGAAATAAGAAACCGAAAACTAATAAACAAAAATTTTGAAATCATTATGGTTAAAATAAATTACATCGGAAATGACTACAACCATTTGAAACATACTTTAAGATATTTTCAATCGGGTTTTTCATAATAGGAATTCAAGGGATTTTATTTTCCATGGGCTTTGGGGAATTATCCATGAAAATTGCAGAACAAATATTTGAAATAATAATGAGTTGGAACCTTTCTATATTAAGGTATCCATATGTCGAGTATTTGCCGCAAAACCACCATAACTCATAATTTGTTAATTGTTATACATTGGCATGGATTTCTATATTATAATGAATTTTTTTTTAATTTAAAATTTGAATTTAAAGAAGACAAAAAAGTATTCATTCTTTCATTCATTATTTTTGAATAAAAAATTTTCTATTATGAGTTCTGATTTGCTTGCTGCTACGGCTTAATATTTTCGGGTTATACATAGAAAATCTATATGTACTATCGGCTTTAAAATCCAGACTATTAAGCATATAACACCATACGGAAATCCAATATTTCTTTCCAACCATAAATAATACAGATCGCAATACAGGTTTGGTTTTATACACAACGTTCTTACTATTTCCGACACCGATACCCTCAATATTTTGAAAAATTGAAAAGGTGTACAAATATTAGTTACACACGTTAGTTTTTGTTCAACCAGTTTATTTCATTAGTTATCAGTAAACAAGTATAGTCAATCAATTGCATATAAATTATAGTTCTTCGAAATATGGTAAACGAATCCAAACAAAAAAGGTGCAAATGGTCAATTAGACTTCCCTTTTGTTTGGCATTTCTTAAACTGCCTGAATTTAATTGGCGTTTGTGTTCATATATTCATACACTCTCTACATTCCGAGACCAAACCATTTAAATGTTCATAAGTTAATGCTGTGTTATACCATCAGTTTGGCTTACTGAGTATTAGCTCTACCGAGACTTCACTCTATAAGTTTATTTCGATATATCAATTAAATTTTAACAATCTATTTTTTTAAGATTTAAGGTTTTTTCTCTTTTTATTTATTATCTTTAACATTAACATCTTCAGGAAGTTTTTATTTTTTTTTTTTTTTTTTAATTTTAAAATATTAAGAAAAAATTTTAAATTATTAAATTTTAAAGTATTAAGAAAAAATATATCAATTAAAATCATTGTATTTCATTGTAAAATATTAAGTTTCTCTGTATATTTTTCTCTCCAATTCTATAGGAAGAAGATGATGGCCAATCTGAACATATGATTATTATTATTACGGTATTTGGTTTGATACTTGGTGGCATGGTTGTAACATTCCTAGTGAATTGTATTCGAAAAATTATGCATGACCAGAAAATAATACGGGTAAGTTTTTCCAAACATAAATATTTCTTACAACACGTGTCCATATACGAAACTACACACAGAGCAAATTTTTAGTACATTTTTATATGATTTTAATTAAAATTTTTGTTCTCATCTTGTAAGTGTATGTGTGTGTGTGTCTAGAAAGTACACATCATTTTTCGTATATTCCCATTTGGTATAAACGGAGACAAGAAAAGAACAAACAAGCATACAAGCAAGGATCTCTCCTGTAGTTTTATTTGTATTCGTGTAACAATAAAGCAGCACTTTTATTTTCACAAGACATCATCAACAGCATTTTCTATATTGTATTGAGCACTCGTATCTCCGTTTTATTTTACACTTCAGTTGGTGAATCTATGTATGGCTATTTAAAAAAATACATAAAATATTTCCAATAGTTATTTGTCTTTGGGAGATATTAATTTCATTTAATTTTTTTTTTATTTGTACGAACTATTTCGTTTAGCATTTTGATTTCCATAAAAATTATGGTTTTCTTTTTCCAAAATTGATTGCAAATTTCTATGAAAAAAAATATGAATATTAATTTGTAGAATGAAAATTGGTCATTCTATAAGATTTAACATATGAGAGGAGAACTTCAAAATTAAAAAATTTCTTCTGCTTTTTACACAAACAAGTAATTCTGTGTATTTTCTCTCTCTCTCACTCTGTCTTGATAGAATTGCTAAAAATCTTTAGGTTTTATACTTGTTAACATCACAACAACGGGTTTGCAAGTGATTGTGCAGTACATGTGCCACACACTATACCATGTTCACTCGAACAGCAATATTCATGGTTCGTACACCAAACAACTGACTGAAACTACGAAACCACGAAGAAGTTAGTCTTTTCTCTAATTTTAATTACAAATTATCGCCAGTTTATCTGAACTAACTGATAAAAAAACAAAAAAAAAAGTTTCTCAAATAAAATAAATGAAAACATTTGCAAATATAGGAAATAATATACATATTGAATAAAATATATATATATATAAAAAATGCATAAAAAAGAAATTGGCAAAACGAAATGCCAACATGAACCAAGAACAATGACACTTATTTTATAATAACTTAGACGGTTTTTAACCTGTAGTTAGATTAAAACATACTTTCTTTTTAAATATTATTGAATGTAGGGAACACGGTGAAGTACTGCTATATTAGACACAAGCGTAATCACTCATGCAGAATGGCTTAGTAGTCTAAATTTTCTATACCGCTTTACATTATTTTTTTTTGTTAATGTTATATTTATAGGCTTTACCAAACATCAGGATATTGTCAACTATTGAATATTTTTGCGGACCCTGTCCATATTTTGCTGTGTTGTTTTCTACTAAGAAGCATGCACAAAAGTCTTACTTCTAGCCTACTGGAAGCACATAGCGAGAAACCACTCAAAGTAACGTAGTTATTAGTCGAATCTACGAACAAAGCACTTCTAAGGTTAAAGAAATAATAACGTTAGCACATATCTTAAGCAGCATAAATTTCATTCAGCATATAAATTTCTTATAAAATTAAAATTTTTTTTTATTTTCTATAGGCTTATTATCTATATCATACTGGCAGTCTAAATTACATGTGCGAGATATTACTTAAGATATTAAGATATTAATAATGAATGGAAATAAATTTAAATGCACAAATATTTCAAAGCTTTTGAAATGCATAAATTTACCAAAACCCTTAATCCACTTTTTATTTTTGACAGTGCAAAAAATTACATTCCCATCAATTGTATACAATTCGATGTGATTAATTTTCAATCAGCATTTTTCACACAAGAGTAGAAAATAAATGCTTTTATTTTAATATTTTGTTACCTGTAGTTGAAAAATGTCATCATCATTAATCTTTTAATATTACATTTGTAAAACATTTTTTTTTCTTTTTGTAATTGTGCAATATTCTACTTCTTTCATTTCTTCAATATATTTATTTTTTTTTTTTTTTTGCAAAATATAACCATGATTCATTTGTGTATCAAAAGGATACAGTTTGCTGAGAATGCAACTCACACATATACACATAAAAGTAAATGAAAATAGAAAAAGAAAAATGGTATTAGAAATAGTTTTTACTAGAATTGCTAGTCAGGTTTTGACAATCGGATCTTATTGTGTTGTTGTTCGTATCAAAGCGCCAACTCGTTACTAGCTAGCACCTGTAAGAAGAACAATTTCAACACTGATTCATGTGTTAGCTTAGCTAGATAGATGAAGAGTTGTGGCTACAAATAGTTCATTTGTATTGGTGTTGTAGGACTTTGTACTTTTTGTATAAAATAGCAAACAAAAATGAAAAAAAGCACATTTTACTCACATTTTGTATTAATTTGGTGTAATGTAAAAAAAAAAAACTTCAACTACTCGAATAGAACAGAAACGAGAATAAAATAGAAAAGCAATTGCAACAATAGAAAAGAAAATCTAAAAATATCCTGAATGGATTTTTCTTTTCAGTTGTACTTTTTCCTTCAACTATTGCAAATAATAAATTATTTTGGTAAGAAATAAAAGAAACGATTCTAATCATATAGAAATATTTAAACGAAATTTATAAATATTATATTTCGCATTTCTTCTTTTAATTGTGTTGGCCACCTGAAAAATTACAAATTGTGTAATCAGATTAAAATACTGGTTTAAGAAATATACATTTGTTCCCAGTTAGACTGGGAATTTACTAGGAACTTCCTACAGTAATTGCATTGTAAAATAATTTCTAAAACTTTTAATTATCAAAATTTCCTAGATTTTTTTTATTTAATAAAAAAAACTCAAATTTAGAAATATTTGCCAATACAAATAAATGCAGAATACAATGTTTTAGGTAATCAAACAAACACATACAATAAGGTGGTTAACAAAATGTTTAAAAGTCATATGTTTTACTGTAATAACATGACAAAAAACTACTGCTGTGAGCAAATTGTCATAATTGTCTGAACTATTTCACATTTAAAATAAAACAAAACAAATAAATGTTTTTTAATTCACAAGCTCGTGTTAACGTCGTATGCATTACACGTTTTTAAAGAAAGCTGTGTTCTTATTATAAAATTGAATTTTTATACTGTTTTGGATTAGTTGTATCGCGGTCAGGTCAGGGAATATTAAATTTTTTTTATTAATTTTAAGAAATCTTTCAAATATGGGATAACTAATTCCAAAATATAATTCTTCTTCTTAATGATAAAAATGTATTTCATTCATTGTGATTCTATTTTCAATCTATTTTAAGCAAAATTGCTTACAGCATGTTCATATGGACAGCAAACTTCATGGTTCACACTCTCATCGGTGGTTCGTATCCCAACTATAATAAAAACTACTTGGTTCGCCATACAAAATTTTGAGAGCGAATTATCTTGGTTCATTCTGAACCAAGTACGAACCACGAGGAAATTACTATTATGTGTAAAATATAATAAATCAAATCATTTGCAGAAATAATAATATACATATTCATATGTGTAATAAATGCAAAAAAAAAAGGAAATTGAAAAAACGTAATACCAACATTAACCAAGAACAGTCCTGTTGGCAATCGTGGTTGAGAGAGCGAACCATATTGCCATGGTATTATCGTTAAAAACTAATTCATATCAAATGTAAATATCCGCACCTGGAATGGAATTTAATGAAATGAATGAACATTTTTTTAAAAAGAAAATATAAATAAAAAGAAAAAAAAAACTATAACTATAAATAGTATTTGGTTGTTCATTTAGCATTTATATATATTTCTCACCAAAATGGCAAAATATGTTTGAAAAAAAGTAATCAATTAAGATCGTTTATATTTGCAAATTTACAACAATTATCGAATTTAGAATTATTTGTGAATCGCCCAAAATATTAAAAGTAAATACACCTCTGGGTTAGAATGGAAATAATCATTAACATACTCTTACTTATTAGCAAGTACTAGCTTAGACATGTCAGTATGTACTGATATATACATAGGCTGATGCAAAAGAAATAAGCTCACTTAAATGAATAGCTATACTATGCTACGTATGCACTCGTACGTAAACATACCCATACACACTGACATTTAAAGAGTTGTTAGTCTAACTCTATTATATTCACTTTCAGTCAGTAATGTAAAAAGAGAGAAAAAAAAAGTATAATAAAATGCTGCCCTAATTGTTATACAGCCTCTACATAAAATTTAACATAAAATTGCCTCAATGTATGCACAATATTTCATACACTCATAAGGTTATCAGCGAGGGCTGTCTGAAATGCTCCTCTTGAGATTGCATCATTTCAGTCTACCACAAACTTAAGAATTACTAATTGTATTCAGTGAATTATTATACATTCCTATTTTTAATTATGTTTGTTGTATGGTTAAGTTAACTATACCTCAGCAAAAATTATTGTTTGCTTCGACGCACTATTATAAAGGAGAACTGATTTAAAAAACGGATACACTTGCATTTGCGCTTTTAAAATTAACCCGTTTTGTTGGTTGTATCCAAACAGATAAACGCACAATAATAAATTTTTGTAAACTTTTACTGCTATAAACTGTGTATTTACTAATGTTAATGCATTTCGGCAGCCTTTTGTGGGCATTTGTTCTTAAATATTCTATGTATTGCTTCCGACAGCTTTTAATGCTTTTATATTTCAATAATTTTTTGCTGGGATGTACATTTCGTTGGTGCTAATGTCAGTAGACTTTCAAACGTATTCTAAAAATAAAAAAAATATATAACCAAGACTATAATTGTAATTAAAAATAACTTGTGTTTCTAAAAGATTATGTCGAAAAATAGTTTTCGTTTAATTGAGTTTAGATAAAAAAAAAACCGGTTCCCAACACAAAAAATGTAACATACTTACATAAATGTAAATGGTATCAACAATTCAACACCTGTTAAACCTATTGAAGAATTTCCTAAAATTTAATCAAGGTCCTAGAGAAAAGCTTTTTTATCTAATCACAGGGGATGGATTGTGCTGGAACTAGAGGAACGAGATAGCGCGAGAGATGACAGGTGGTGATGCTTCACTATACTATAACTCTTACACGTTTTTTGTTCATAGCAGTGTTGCGGCTTCTCTGATGTTAAGACGATGCATTAAATTTTTGAGCTGTGTTTTAGAAGCGATTTTTAGTCATTATTTTACATCGCTGGTTCCACACACTACCGACTAAGAAGGACTCTCTGATGTGCCCGTGGATTGTATGAACTTAAATCGGTATTTATCAGTGACCAGTGACTATATCTTTGCCACTAAAACCTTCCGACAACAACTGACACAAATCCACCTCAGAAAAAATATACATGTTTTTGGTTTTGTTGTCTACGTGCAGACTACTTCAGCCATCGCCGCCCTCTGCTGTTGGAGACTAATAGTTCTTTTTTCCTTTCTTCTAATAGAAAGTAACACGATAAGCGTTATCTACATATGTGTGAAAAATTTTCATGCCTGCACAAATTGTTTTTGTTAAATTCTGTTTCTGTTAAAGAGCAAAAATACGCTTAGCGCGCTGAGTTAGATATGACTGTAAGGTTGCTCTACGTCGAATAAAATTTGTTGCAGAACGATTTCTGAAGGTAAAAAAACAACAAACAGATTTTTTGTATTCAAGGATTTTATTAAAAAAAAAATAAAAATTGTTCTTCGATAATAATTTTAATTTTAATAAGATCTTGAGTATATTCTGCTGAAGCAAAATGAATTTTTTACTGCCGTCGGAGAGAAATTCCTCTTGCACACATGTACGTCTGTATGGCTTTGTGTAAATGTGTCAGTATGGAATGTGGGTTTGTTTGCCTTTGTAACATTTGTTGTTTCTTGTATACAGGCATATTTAAAAACCTTCATACATAAATACATATCTACACCAATACTCCACATGCATGTATTTATAAATATAAAATTTTTTACATGCTAAATTGAAAAAGGAACAAAAAAAAAGAAGAAAAATATTCATAGACTACACATCTGCATAAATGACATTTAAAAGGATGCCTGATGACAGCGAAAATGTTCAAATTGCACATGACAGTTTATATTACTGTACGGTTGTATGCCTATATGAAGGCGTATGGTTGTTTGTGTAATTCAAGATGAAGTTTTTTCTATAGTTTTTGTGTTTAACAAGGCAACAGAATACAAAAATAAAATTCTTTACAACTTTCGAAACAGGAATATTGTAATACGTATTAACATATTTACAGACCTAAATACAGAGTAGCAAAAACAAACAAAAAGTATAGAATTTCTCCACAACAATAAAATTCAACTTTATAATGCCAGAGAAGAGGAAAATGTAAGAAAGCAAAATTCCTAGAGATTAATGTGAATTTAATATGCCCAACTAAGGCCAAGACACTTTTTACTGCTAAAGAGAATATCGATGGCTTGCGGAAAAATAATGTTTTCGTGGAAAAAAAAATTTGAATATCCTTTATATTTTTTTGCATAATTGCAAAAAAGTTTTAGCAGCAAACGAAATTACTATTTCACCAGAATTCTTTTAAAAAAGTAAAAGTTTTATACACGTTCTAATGTTCTAAACCCTTTTCATTGATCTAAGGATGTATCGCTACCGTATTAAATCAAAAACATATTTTCTTCAAAAAATTTTGCTTCAATATTAAAAAATTTTGGGAAGAAATGTTTCATTCAAATTTAATAGGAAATTGCGATAATTAATAAAAAATTTAAAACAAAATAAAGAATGCATTAAAATTATAAGCAGTAGGTGGCAAAATAATTTCTCCACAATACAAAAATTATTGTCGTGCTGTACAACAGTAAATCAACAATTTCAGAAACCATCAGCTATTCAGGAAGTTTAGCGGGGCAATATCGCCTAGAGCATCCTATTTAAATTGTGAGAAACATTTTGTCATTGTGTAAATCATCCCATACTTTAAACTTTAAATTTACCTCATATAACAGTTGCAGAGATTTATATTTTGAAAAATTCTCTCTTTTTTTAGAAATCGCGTTTGGAATATTTTAGAACCAAAATCACCTAATCATGTGATAATCTTTACTTTAATATTATTTGCCACCATGTAGTGATATTCACAAAATCGCACAAAAAAAAATTGGTTAACTTTTTAGGTATCTGCAGTTCCATTGCTCCTGTGAATTCAATTCATACAAAATAAAATTGTAATGTTCTTACTGTATTATCCACATAACCTTAACAAATGTTAATCAATCTACTATTAAAGATGATACTACGGAACGAGCAGCACAAATTCGAAGATGAGATAAAGGCAAAAAGTTAAATTTTATATTTGGAGGAATATTTTAAATACTCAAAATGAAATATAGTCTCTAAAAAGACTGATACAAATGAAAAATTGCTATTATTAAGTTTACGGCATTTTTTCATTAAACATGGCTGCAGTTATTAAGACAATTTAAGGAAGAATTGCATGTATATTTTTGGGGCCATATTTCAAAGGCACTTCGGTCTGGCTTAACGTTATTATCATTCGCTTATATCAAGTACCGGTATCGATAATACAATATTTCTTGCCTACAACTGCTTCGGTCGGACTAAATAAAGGGTGGTTAAATTTCAAGGGCCGATGTTGATTTTGAATAAAACACAAACTATTTAGGAAATTATTGTAATTTTATTTTATTATGATATATTGGTATTACTCAATTATGTATGGAACAAAATATCGGCCAAATGGGCGCCGCGACCACGGCAACAGTGGATGATCAATTTTCGAAGAAAATCATCTTCAGTGATGAGGCACATTTTCACCTCAGTGGATTCGTCAATAAACAGAATTGCCGCATTTGGGCGAATGAGAATCCAAGAGTGATTGTCGAAAAACCAATGCACCCACAAAGAGTGACTGTTTGGTGGGGTTTATGGGCTGGCGGCATCATCGGGCCGTATTTTTTCCAAAATGAGGCCGGTCAGGCAGTTACTGTGAATGGTGTTCGCTATCGTGAGATTATAACGAACTTTTTATGGCCCGAATTGGAAGATATGGATGTGGACGATATGTGGTTTCAGCAGGACGGTGCCACTTGCCACACAGCTAACGAAACAATGGCTCTTTTGCGCAACAAATTCAATGGCCGTGTTATCTCACGTAATGGCGATGTCAATTGGCCGCCAAGATCATGTGATTTGACACCGTTGGACTTTTTTCTTTGGGGTTATTTGAAAGAAAAGGTGTACGTCGATAAGCCAGCAACAATTCAAGAGCTAAAGGATGAGATAATTTGGCACATTAACGGCATAGAACCTCCATTATGCCTCAGGGTCATCGAAAATTTGGACCATCGGATGGAAGTGTGCCGCCGTGGTTGCGGCGCCCATTTGGCCGATATTTTGTTCCATACATAATTGAGTAATACCAATATATCATAATAAAATAAAATTACAATAATTTCCTAAATAGTTTGTGTTTTATTCAAAATCAACATCGGCCCTTGAAATTTAACCACCCTTTATTATCCCCCATATTCATAAAATTTTAATTAAATTTTAAATGCATTTAATTTAAGATTTTTCTTCAAAAATGTTCTTCAATAGATTTCAATTACATTTTAATTTTTTATGAATATGGCCCACATGGTTACTACACCCTCTCAATCATATAATTTTTTCGATTTTGAAGAAAAAAAATAATTTTGTGCTATAATTGCATTTACTCAATTTGTTTTTAAATTTTCATCATGAGGTATTTGCGCAAATTTAGAAACCAACTTTAAGTTCAAGTTTAGCGGCAATTTTATATTAGTTTTGGGTCAATGTTTAAAAAAAATATTGGGCTTAAAAGTACTTAGCATTTAACACAGGATGGTTACTCTTCATTTTAGTACATTGAGCATACTGTTCGTCGAATCGACTAAAAATTAAAATATAAAATCTTGGAGAACAATTTTAAAGTAAAAACTAAACAAAGACATTTTTATGTTAAGCATTTTATTAACAAATAAAGGTAAATTAGAAACAAAAAAAAAAAAAAAACAAAAACGAACAGTACCCATTCAGGGTTAAATATTATTATATAAAAAATATATATATATTTATATATATTTTATATATATATATTTTATTTATATATATTTTATATATAGGCTTAAAATAATTAGTGTTATTATTATTATATAAAAAATTTACTCCAATTGCAAATTGAAGAATAATATTCCAATTCTCATTTTAAGAGCATGTCAAAATATTTATTAAATGCGTATATTGAATTTCCCATTCGTTTTATTAAGAAAATAAAACTAATAAATTGATGTACTACTAAAAACTAATTTAAAATAATGTATTTTTTACACTTCATTTGAATTGATTATATTAAAAAGAAATAACTAAATATTTTTTTTTATTATTAACAGTAATTATTTTTTAATTGAAGTGACAAATTTGATATGGTTTTCGTTTTTTTAATGTGACTTGAAACTATTAATTTTAAATATTTTTTATTTTAGTATAAATTCTGTTAAATGTTTTTTTGAATTTACACAACACACATGTTTTATATAAAATTATTAAAATGTATTTTCGCATAATTCTATATAAGCATGTGTGGGACGATGTGTATGCATTAGTGCTGATAAATTGCTAACAAATACACATTTCAAGGATGTTTATTTGTATAAATTTAATATTGTAAATAAAAGACGGAATTTCTATTTCAGACAATATACATATTTTAGACGCAGACATGTGTATTTATATTGAAAATAGATGGCAGTGCTGGCACTACAGTGTTTACAAAATGAAATGTAAAAAAGGCCTTTTAAAACAAGCAATTGGTCTAACAAAAGACCTTTCAAATTCAATTTCTAGGTATAGCAAGAAGTTGTACGTAATATATTAGCTAGAATATTCACTATCTTACAACTATGCTTTTTCTCGTTTTTTTGTTTATAGTATATAGTTTGATGTCAAAGAGACATCTTCAATTTTGAAGCTTTGCTTTTTAGTAGTTTTTTTTTAGTAATTATTTTACTTCGCTCGTGCTCGCACAATACCGACGAAGGAGGACGCTCTGATGTGATTGTGGATGGGTTACTATATGACTATGACTTTGCCACTGAAACCTTCTGACAACAAGTGGCACATAGACAAATTAACGAACATTAGAAAACATTCGAAATATTTTTATAAGTTAGTCTGAAAAAAATGGACTCGAACACAGGACCGTTTGACCGGTTTTGTAGTCAACGAGTAGAATACTTCAGCCACCGTCACTCCCATTGCCGTCTGGTTTATATTCCACATGGAAATATCACGAAATTATACAAAATTTCTAACAAAAATTACATTATAATTACGAAAATAGAATTGATGTGCTGAGTTTTATTTTCATAGATCATTCCAGTTTTTGTACATTTCGAAATCAATAATAAATACAAATTATTATTTCCTGACGATGCTACCTACCTATTTGGTAGCGAAATATTGAGAAATAAATAATAATTGAAAAACTTTTCATAAAAAAGACCATCGCTCAAAAATAAATATAATTAAATAATTTATACTAATTTTATTAAAAAAAAATATTTTCAAAAGCGATCTTAAATGTTAAAACTACTCCAAAATTATAATTTTAAAATCGATATTTTTCCATGGAATACCGGAATATTTTACAGTTGTGTTGAAATTTTGTTTATATAATTTGTTTATTCAATTCAAAATTATTTTAATTTTATTCTGTGGCTTAACATTGATGTTAGGTTTGTACCATTTTGGTAATTTTTTTTTTTTATTTTCACTTTGACTGCGGAATGGTTCAACTAAATGTCAACTAAAAACGTTAGGTAATTTGCCATTTTTATATTTTATTATTTCTATGTAATTATTAATTAACTATGATGTAAAGGAAGTAAAAACTAATAATAATTACAAATCTTATGTATATGACCATTATGATTCATTTTAATATGAACGATTTTTATTATTAAGAACAAAATTTACGGAAGAAGTACAAAGATAATGAAATTTTTTCAGTATAGAAAGAGCAATTGTTTAAAATTAATTTTAAATTTGCTATATATAATGCATTTATAATCGCACTTAGGTTTGCATCGCCTGTAGATGATGCACAATTAGAAAATGATTTTCTGATTGCGGTACGAAGCCGTTTACAGAATTTTGACAAAGTCGAAAAACACTTTTTGGTGATTCTATTGTTTAAAAAAAATTTTTTTATTATTGCAGACTATAAAGAAAGCAATAGCTTTCAGGCACTTCACAAATCAATGACATAAAATTCTAAAAAGTTTTGAATTAGATAAGCAGCTTTTCGTACGATGTGTAGGGAAAAATGTGATATGCCACAATTGTTGTTACTCTGACAATACCAATATTTCCTTTTCTATAATACCACAATGTTTTTAAAATTATCTTTACTACTGGGTAAAAAAAATGCCTTGCTATTTGAAGGCCTCTGTGCGTTTACATAAATTCTTAGTTAATATTTAGAACATTTCGCTCAAGGAAATAAAAGTCACTGTGTTTAAATGTTTGCATGTAGTTGTAAACATGTATGTACTCTATGAGTATTTGTATGTCTCTTTGATGTTGTTTTAAACGCAATTTATAATACACAACTGAATGCGTTTAAATGTCATGTCACCATATCAGTTCTCATGGTGTTTAATATAATTTGCATAACGCACTTCTGCAAGAATATTTAAAATGTCAAACATTTTTCTTTTCACGTTCCCTGATATTCCTACATTTTCTTGTGCTTAATCTATCGTTGGTTCAATTGTTAGTTGTCTACTTCTTCGCAAAATCGCAACTCTCACATCTTTGCGAGATAAAAATTCAAATCCAAGGATACAAAGTTAAGCTAAAGGCAACAACTCACACAGCAGAAACATCATACATATTTACGATTATGGTAGACAGACGGCGCTCGCCCCAAAAAACCAACATAACCTAACAGATACAATTCGACATTTTCAATGAATGCAACTGTTCATGTAATGCCTGATGAGCACTTTATAGAAGAGCTTAAGCTTTGCAAAATATGTTTAGCATGTGGAAAAAGATCCTTGATGGATACTGTGTGATTCTGCTACTGTGTGTATCTTCGAATAATATGAATTCGTGTGAAAATATTTTCATAAATGTTGTCTGGTACGCAAAAAGTAAAATAGTTACATGCAGGGCAGCCAGATACACAACCACGAATACATTCGTTTTAAAATATGTACTCGTATGTACACCAATTGATGCAAATATTCAATGTAACATCCTTCTTTTTATAGCTTAATATTTGTATGTGCAAATGTAAAGCAACATATTTTAATCGCATTGAAGCACCCACCTTAAACTCTTTGCACTTCACTCAACAACTATGACATTTACTTTACTAAAGCAATAAAGATGTGAATGTGTGTTGAAAAAATTAAATCCATTAAAAGTTACCCAAGAAAATTGTATTTAAGTTTTCAGAATATTTTGAAAGCAATTAAGCAATTAAATTGGTTTGTTAAATATAAATAAATGTGCACCATACACAGAGAAAGAATAAGGTTTTCATCAATTCCATAAATCGAAATTATTTATTAATGAAAGTTGTTATATTTGGATATCCACATATGACATCCATCGATATCTCAAAATGACAACATCTTTGTCATTTCGAAAGAATCTAGTGGAAGTGAACTAATTTTTCGTATGTTGTCAAAATGTAAATACAAAATAATTGCGTATTTGTTTTTAATTGTTTTCGAAAATAATAATTAAAAATAAAGACACTGAAAAAATAATTAAAAATTAATAAAAAATAAATGGATACAATAATATAATAATAAATAAACAATAAATAAAAACTAACAAAAATGCAGTAAAAAAATAAATTTATATACTTTGAATGCAATGTTTGTTCTTTCTCTGGTAGAGTATTTTTTCTTAAAAGCTATAAAGTTCTGAACATTATGAAAGCGCGGTTCCAAAAAAAACGGCGCAAAACTGTGGCCGCAGCAATGTTTAAAATGTTCTATCTTTAATGGTACACGAGGATTTTAAAGGTTAATTTACTTTTCATAAATACATTGGAATGAATTTAAAGTTACAATAATTAATACCATTTTTTAAGCGACTTCTAAAAAAGAGGTTATCAATTCGACTGTATTTTTTAATATGTGTGTTACCTCAGAACTTTTTACTGGATCGTCCCTACAGTGTGGTCCCATTTTAATTACGGGCAGATTGGAGGAAGTACATGTACGAAATATAATATATCAGAAAAACATAATAATAAATTTGTGTACATATATATTGGATACGCATAAAACGTATTACATATTATATGGGGGTGCTGATGGCGAGTAGTCAGCGTGTTGGCTCTGCAACCAGAAAGACCCAGGTTCGATTCCCAGCCGGGTCAAATCAGAAAAAAAATTTTTCTGAGTTTTTTGTGCTACAGCATCCTCCTTCGTCGGTATTTGAGCAATAAAACGTCGGAGAAGTAAAATAATAAATAAAATGGCTCCATTAGCTTAAAAATAATGCGTCAAAAAACATCAGAGACGCCGCAACTTTGCTTTATAATTTACACGCAACTGCAGAGTAGTGCACGAATTAAGCTCTATTTTCCTACCACTTTCACCACCTGTTTATTTCTTCCCTATCCTTCTCTCTAGTTCCAGTGCAATGCAATTGCATATGTAGGGGATAGCCCCTGAGCACTGGTCCAAGATAAAAAAAAATAAAAAAAAAAAAAAAAATGACATTATAAAATAAGTCATCAAGGGCTTCAGTTACGCAAGGCTTTGTAAATGAATAACGATTATATATTTTGTTCCTACCACTTACTACGAACTCAATTAACTTCAATTAGAAGAACCCATACAAAAGAAAAATTTCATTATTTTGAATGAAAATTTAGTTGAACTTAAGGTCATATCATAAGAATGTAATATGAAAGGTATGATATTAATCACTCTACTTTTGGCGAGTACTGTTGACGTGTATATTTGCACAGAAAATATCTGTATACATATATACATGTTCTACTCAACTGATGTTGGAGATTAATTGTTCTTTCCTCCTTTATTGTAAATCTAAAGTAGTTTGCACATTATTGTGATGAATTAACTATGGATTTAAAAACAACTAATTTTCATTCATGCATTTGTAATAATTGTAGTTCAAATAAGTATCACTAACTCTAAATATTTTATAATTTTACGATTATTTATCTATGTTTGTTATGTGGTTTACGTGGTCCATATGTAGCATTTAATTTGGTGCTAATACCAAAATCTTCAGAAGACGTTTAATCAAATTCTTGAAAAAAGTTAAGAAATTTCAAATGTTTACACAAGAACTCCCAAAAGATATTTCACAATTACGAAATATACAAACAAAATAAACCAAATAGCAAATAGCATTTAAAATTTTAAAAACCATTTTATTATTTGATATTAAATCTATTTAAAATTTCTAATCGTTTCTTACAATTAATCAACACTTTGGTTGACAATGATTGTATTTATTGTATAAGGAAAATTAAAAAGCGGTTTAGAGTGTAGGTTTAATAAAACTCGTTTTACATTTCCCATCAATTGTCCTTTTACCTGGACAAATTAATAAGAAAAAAGTTCAGAAAGTGCACGAAAACATTAATATTTAACAAAATTAAAAACTTTCAGTTTGTTTTTTATTTTATTGCAGTTTCAACTAATGAGCTCATTTAATATTTTTGAACAATACCCTGGTTAGAGGATAAAACAGAAAATTGCACAAAGGTATTTTCGTCATTGTATCTTCTTGCTGAAATTTTCTTCTTTAGCAGAAGACTGACAACAAGGAGTGAAGTCAGTAAACTTTTTACGTATCCACAAATTTTGGTTTAGAATATGGGTTTTTATTTTTGGAAATGTAAGCATGATAAGTAATCAGGAAAGTAATCTTCCTTAAAATTTGTAGTTTTAGCTGTTCACATCTTCGAATTTGAAGAAAATTTTACAATTGACAACACTATTTGCCATTAATTTGCTAAGTGGTTTTATATTAAATAAGCAAACATTGAGCAACGTTCCCCAATTATATTAAAAAGTGTACTCAAATATACAATTGGTTAAAAATAATTAACCACTGCAGCAACCATGAAAAACCTATTAGACCGCCATCCTCTGAATATATTTATATCAAGTCAGTTTTTTGGGGTTGGAAGAAATACACACAATTAGCAATCGCAATTATAATCCCATAAAAAAACAATTTTTTAGTGCTATATGAAGTGACTTATCTATATACTCGTATACATATACATATTTCGTTATTTTAAGCTTCGTAGACAGTTTTATATATTTTACATAAGTGCTTTTAAAAATTTTTTTTTTTTTTATAATTGTTTCAAAATATTGCATTCATTTTAAAATTATTAATGGTTAATAATAATAAAATTTTTTAATATAATATAATAAATTGGGGGTGGCGATGGCTGAAGCACGTTGACTACAAACCAAAATTTTCTTGGGTTCAACCATGGGTTTAGGTTTAGTCCAAACAGAAAAACATCTCGCATTTTGTGTCAGTTGTTATCGCAAGGTTTCAGTGGCTAAGGCATAGTCACTAGTCACTGAAAAGTAACGGCTTCAGCTGATACCAATCCACAGGCACATCGGAATGTCCTCATTCGTTAGTATTGTGTAGCAGCGGCCAAGTAAAATAATTAGTTAAAACGGCTACTAAAAACGAAGCTTCAAAAATTTAATAAGTCTCTAAAACAAATAAAGTAAAGGTCATCTCCAGAGTGGTCGTCCAAAATAAAAAAGAATTAATTAAATTTAGTAGGTTTACTATATAATATTTTGTTATTTGTATAAAACAAATTATGGGTATATGTAGTCGTATGTCACAAGTTTTTAAAACATTGTAAAAAGAGAGAATTTGAATTTTTCATGTGTAGGCCTAAACAAGAGCATTAAAGTTGGTTACGAATGAGTAATATTTAATTATTAATTATACGACCACGATATTTTGAATACTTTTTGGGATTGTTGTTAAAATATTAAATCCTGTTTACACCGCCGTGTTTAAATTATTGTTAATTGTTTAAGAGAAAAGCAAGTAAAATTTACGTGTTTAACAATAAAACTCTTCCGAAAGTATGTAAATGGGGCGTGTTCAGTGTTTTTTGTTTGTGTTTCACTGAAAATGCTTTTCGATTGGAAAAAAGAAAATAAAAAGGCATGAACAATGCAAGAAAAGTTTTTAGTTAATAGGAATTGAGTTGAATCACAAATATAACACCTTGGAAATTTTATTTCTTCATACATCAGGTATTTAAGCATCTGACGATCTCTGAAGTTAAGATAGAATATATGGGCTTTTAATTAGTCGGATTATATATTTTCAAAAACTTACTTACTGTTAAGGTTAAATTAGACGTGACTTAAGCCTAACCAGAGAGAGCAACTGAAAGCAACCAATCTAATGGCGACTAATGTATTCGCTCATAGGTGCCTTTTTTTCTTAGTTATTGATATGGAAAATAAATTAGAGTATATAATACTGAAAATTAACACTAAATATGTAATTTGTTTAAAAAAATATTGAATATATATAGATATATATATATGTATATGCGGAATTTAAAAAAAAAAATTTTTTTAATTTTTTTAGAAAACTAAAATACTTGTAAAACTTAAATTTTTAATGAAATACGTAGTGCTATTTATTTGTTAATACGCCGTAAAAAACTTTACTAGAAAAATTTTAGTTAAAAGCATATTCAGTTTACATAATTTTTTTTATATATGAGAATTATATTCCACTGTCTCTGCAAATTGTTGTTTTAATTGATACATAAGACATAATTACAAATATTTTTCTTAATACTTTTTTTAACCTTTTTTATTATTTTAACAAAATAATAAAATAAATAAATAAATAAATAATATTTATTTTTGTTAAAAAAACTTCCTGAAGATGTTAACCGAAGGTTAACGAAATATCGAAAATAAATATAAAAATAATAAATAAAAAGAGAAAAAACCTTACAGCTTAAAAAAATAGATTGTTAAAATAATTACAAATATGTTAAAGTTATTCGTAAGAAAACAAAGTAAGCATGTACTAAAAACTGTAAACAATCAGGGAAGGATAAAGAAATGCCATTTGGGAAGTAGGCAATGGGGCACAAGTACAGAGCCTTCACTTGTAGCTTTAATATAATGCGAAATGTTTTTAAGACTTAGTCCAAAACTAGGCTCGAACCCAGGTTTTTAGTAAACGTGCAGACGATATTAAACGAAAGAAGTTATTATCAATGTAATAGAAATAAAATAAACTCTATTTCAAGAAAATCATGGATAAATTCGAATTTTAGTGCCGATTAAGTAATTAAGTAATAAAATTAAATTAAATAAATAAAAATTAAAATTAAAATAAATTTAATTAAATTAAATAAAAAAGTACCTACTTTTGACATTTTTTATCCAACATTTTGTAGAACCGAAAACGGTGTGATTATTTCTTGTGTGTACCTGCGTGCATATATATATTTTATTTTACTTTTTATTAGAAAAACTAACTAGTGAACGAAAAAGGGCATATAAAAAATGTATATAAAGGGTTTACCTTGCACCATCAGCATTAGTCCACAAGTGAATTCCGAGGAGAAAAGTGTTTATTTGAGATACAAAATCATACCTTGAAAATCCGGCTGATAGACCATATGGTAACATATTATCACTCCTCAGCCTTCATCGTCGAGCATGTGTACTACATCAGATGATCTAAGACCGAAACTTTATAATCAACTTGAGATCAATGATCTTATAAGAGCCCTCGAGCTAAACAAAAGAGAAGTAGGATTTTTTAGCATCTCGCTTAAGAGAACGAAACTTCTTATAAAATGGCGTTAAGTCAACTGCGTACCGGAACCGACAGAGGCCATATGCAAATTTTTATAAAACAAAAGATAATATGTGTTTTTGTTACGACATAAATGCTGTTTTTGTGAAGCTCGGCCAAAATTATGTCGCACGTGATTGGCGGCTGTTTGTCTATAGTGTTACTACATGTTGGCAACGAGAAGCCATCTATGCTCATTGCCCATGCCGTGAAAATGAAAAAAACATATGAAACTATGAACACTTTATTAAGAAATTTGAGTTATCAAAAGCACAACTGGAAAGTATGTTGCGACCTAAAAATTGTTACCATTTTAACAGTCCTCCAAGGCGGCTATACAAAATATTGCTGTTTTCTATGCTTCTGGAATATTCGAGATCGGAAATATCTCTACATCACAAAAGATGGGAAAACAAGATCCAAAAGTACGATACGCCTACATAATTTAAAGTATCCTACATTGATTAAAAAAGTTTTTCAATTGAAAATTTTCCAACAAAAAAATTTTTTTTCACTTTTCCATCAATAAATCCAAAACTAATGGCTAAATAAAGAAAAAACATAGTAAAAAAAACTTAAAGCTGGTGTAATTTAAAATTGACGTAAAAATGACGTATTCCATAACAAGATTGAATAAATGTTTCCTTATTTACGACCAGATGTAGTGAGCAGCCTCTTCAAAAAGCCCAAATTTTATAAAAAAAATTTTTCACAAAAACCTTACCATAGAATTTGAAATAATGATGATTTTTGTATTTAGGCGACCACAGCTGTTTAAAAAAATCAATTTTTTCGATTTTGTTGCCTTCAGTTATCATTATCGTTATAAAAAGTAACATATCTTTACTATCCATATAATAAAATGTACATAAAATATTCCTTGATCTCACTCCCTATTTTAAGCAATTGTAAAGTGAGGTCTTACCAGGTAAAGTAATTGCAAATGGTGAAATTTTTTGGCCAACAGTTTTGCTTTAGTTTTGCTAAGGGAGTTCTTTAAATATTTGATGTTTAATAACGACTTCAGCTCCTAAGAGTATTGATGAAATAGAATAATATTCGTACAGTGAAAGGTTGGTTATTGTGGTGCTTTTTTACAGATTTTTTATGTTTTTTGTGGTAACTGTGACTTGTGCTGTAAATTCTTACGGTCGATAGATGTGAAAAAAAGTTGTATTAAAATCATAGAAATACTGTGAAAAAGAAGTGCTAAAATGTGCTTTCGCCTTTATTTCTTTCTTTTCTGTAATATTTTTATATTTTAAATTCAGTACAATATATATATATATGATATCCATTTGTATAAATAGAAACAAATGTGATTGAACTTTTTTTTGGTTTTTGTTTTTCAAACTGTTTATTTAAACAAGGAATAGCAATTGATCACTGAATTTTTATTATTTTAAATTTTTTGTTGCATATATTTGAAGTGCGTCGTACATCCTCCTGTTGGTAATTACAACTACGTTCGACTCTAGATATTTTGAAACGTGTTAATATGAATCTGGCGGAACTTTGAATAACATTCCAGGTTTCCTTAAAACTATTCAGTAAATTGAAGAAATCCGTGTAATATGGACCCCTCGGTAATTTGAAATTATGAATGCACCTTGATCATCGACGTGATCTTGACACTCTCTAACGTGAATTATTTCATTGTGCTGTATTTTGTGCAAAATATAAAAAATATCGAAATAATCATTTATTGCAGTTAATATGCCTTGCTTTATATATCGATATGTCATCGTGCTCGCCGACGTTCTATAATTTGAAGGTTAGATTTCAAATACTCCGTGATTCTAAATCGTAATGTTACTGCAAATATGTTTTTAAACAAAAAAAAAATTAAAGCGTTTTTTTAGTATCGCAATGCGCTTTGCTTTAAATTAAGATTTTGTTAATTTCACATCTTCTGTCGTCTTCCTTTCGTTTCAAAATTAATTTTTTTATAATTTAACAGACATATTTAATGACTAAACTGTGTTAGGATTCATTTATAATTTTTAAGAAAACGCAGACTAAATTGTTATTGAAATCTTTTTTTTTTCATGATGGTGTTCGGAGTTTCGATGGCAAAGATTTACATCTGGTTATTGGATTTCTATCTAGTCTCTACATACCAAACTACCTCTTATGTAATTTTAATGAGATTAAGACAACTTTATTTATTCAATATGAATTGTATTAGGGGACGAATCTTTCATTCCGAACTTTTGTTTTCGAAAGACATATAGACGTTGGATTAGTTACTGTTTTATAGAATAAAAGTCCCGGAAGGCGTTGCTGTATTGCCCTTTGTATCTGATATTGTCTTTTTCTAGTATAACACAAGAGAACAATATTACATTTTTCTTTGTGTTGCATGAAACTTGAGGTTATTTTTTTAGTTTATTTGAGGCTTTAGAGCAATTAACTCGAATCAGGGGATGACCCCTATACATGCGCAGCTTTGTACACACTTATTACATATCCATATATAGAACACAAGAAAACAAACAAGTTCAACTTTACTGCTGTATGTAAATGCCGGCAGAGTTCTTTCACTCAATTGTGAATAAAATCAAAAGTTGTGCCCTATTTTTAATGAGAAAATGCTGATTTCATTTGAAATGGACCAAGAATATTCTTTGTGCAGCTCTTTTATTTTTTATGAATTTTTAAAACAAATATTAAATTTTTTTTTTAAATAGTTTTTTTTGGTTGTTACAAAAGTTCAACGATATCTCTGAAGTCACATGAAAGGTAATTTTATCGATGAATATGGTAATTATTTTGTAATTAAAATGGCCAACTGTTCTAAAGGTATGGCAATATATATCATGCAAGTGCTTTTATATCTCAGAAAATAATATATGTCGAAAACTAGAGCTGATTAGAACAACCGAAGTACAGATTAGCTCTAAATAACTTTAAGAACAGCTTCAAGTTCTTGGGCCACAAAAACTGTGTGTTATACACTTAAATTTTTTTTGACCAGTATTGTATGCTTTTTTTAAATAAATAATTTTAACTCGAATTATATGGTTTTCATAAATACGATAAGAAAATATTACTCATCGCTTATTGGACTTTAATGAAAACAAAGTACAGCACAAAGGTCAATATTATATTTGAAAATTATTGAAATGTATTGCTTGTTTTATAAACTAGAGAGAAACTTAATATGCCACTTCACTACTAAAAACAAAAAACCTGTACCTGTACTTTTGTTAATATCTGCTTGAAAGCATCTTATTGCGGATTTTGCACACATTTTTTATTTTGTTCTTTTTTTACTTTTATACAACCTTAAGAGTGTTATAACAGAAAATTTAACTACAAGCAGCTTCTGTTGGGTTAGATTTGACTTGCCAGATCGCAATTAACATATATGATACTTAACGAATTGTTAGTAATAAAGGGTGACCAAAACGCAAGATGTTAATTGAAATAAAACGAAAAGTTATGAGAAAATTATCTTAATATTTTTTATTACGATAGCATTATCTATGTCAATTATGTATGTAACAAAATATCGGCCAAATGCTCGCCACGGCTTCGGTGGCATACCTCTATCCGACGATTGATATTTTCAATGACTCTGAGACATAATTCAGGTTCAATGTCGTTAATGTGCCGCATTATCCAATACTTGTTTTTGTCTAATTCACGTACAGTTATGCTTTTAAATATCCCCAAAAGAAGAAATCTAACGGTGGCAAATCACATGATCGTAACGGCCCATTAACATCGCCACGACGTGAGATAACAAGGCCATAGAATTTCTAGCGCAAAAGAGCCATTGTTTCGTTGGCTGTGTGGCAAGTGGCTTCATCCTGTTGGAACCACATATCGTCCAGGTTCATACCCTCAATTTCTGAGCATAAGAAGTTTGTTATCATATCGCGTGAGCAAACACGGCACGACGACGAGTTGTGTTGCCGGCTCTTCTGTCACACTATCGGGAACAACAGCAATGTTTTTAACAGAACGAAGTGGGCGAGCATGCAAAAGTGTTTTTACATCACAGCAAAAAGGTTTGCTGAAATTTGCGTACAATTATCTCGATTGTGCGCATTTTTGGTCGATTATGCCAATGAAAAAAATCACGAAGTGCACGAAATGAATTTTGATTTAAACACCCATTTTCGTAAAAGGCTTCAACAAACTTAACGCTCTGGTCAATTTTCTACCTGTATATAGTAGAATTTGTCAAACACTTAACGAAAAAAATGTCAGAAGTAGGGCCAAAAACATGACATTAAGGTGTGACTCACAATTAACATCGTGCATTATGGTTGGATCGCCCTTTAATAATTTTTATAATTTGCTATTGGAGCACACCATACATTTTTCTTTTAATTTTAAGAAAAATGTGTTATTCCTCGATGTAGTCACCTTTTGTGCCTTTTATGCCGAATATATTGTACCACATTTTCGGAGAAAAAATGTGATACTATCGGAATTCATACGACTATCAGTTACGGTGACACTGAATGTTGTCTTCCTTGGAACGGTATAGTGCAGAAAAAGAAAGATGTGTGTGTAAATATAAACAACACCGATATATTAATTGGTAAAATACCGATGGCTTGCGTAGGTTTTGAACCCACAAGAGTCCGAAAGTAAAGTTACAGCGCTAACTATTTCAACTGGTAGCACAATCATAATGGAATAGAATTTCCAGCATTAAACTTGATATACTAATTTAATACAACCTGTATATCAACCAACATTTCAAAAGAAAATCTTTAATAACTTAAATTGCTTATCTTTTTGTTATTTAATTTTTCTTTAAATTTGGCCTTATATTGCTGAGAATTCGTTGTTTCAAGTAGCACACATATTTCTGTGCTAAAAATATAGTAACACTTTCACCATAAATTTAATTTAGAATTTTTTTTGCCGCCAACCAAATGGTTTCTGACACTCTTGAATACATCTATTGTGACCGAGATTTTTAAAATGCTCATAAATTATTTACTTTAAAATTTTTCATATTTTTATATATCTTTTTTTCAATATATTTTTTTTTTTAACATATTTGGGCGTTTTGCTTTTAAAGTTTATTTAAAAAAATTTATAACAAAATTAATTGCACCAACAAAAACAACTTATACGACTGTATAGACATTCAAACATTGTTGCATTGTTATTCCTGAACTATTGCAGTGCAGTGTTTTTTATTATGGCAATTGTGTTTGCGCCAGTATGTTTGTGTATTTTTGTTTTAATGAATCTACTGCATGCAACAAATCATTGAAATACTTGTAATTTTTTTTTTGTTTTTTGTTTCCGTTGTGTTTGTTACAATAACTATTTCAATGGCTGCATTGCATCCAAAACTGCTGCGAAACAATGGCTGCAGTATTATTGCTCAAATAAAGTATTTCATTTTTGTTTAATTGCTATTGTGTATATTTGTTTATAAAATTTGTATTCCGTTGCTACTGTTCTTGTTGTTTATGAGGATTTTAGCTAAAAATTTAATTATATTCAGTTTAGCAAATTAATATTCGACTTTCATTTGTTGTTCATATAAATTTCATTTGGAAAATATCACGTTCTATTTTACAAAGTTCTAAAAAAAAAAGTTATAAAACTTTCACCGACGTTCGCTAATGACCATTAAATTTTATACAATTGTTCTTCAATTGGAAATTGTTGGGAAACTTTTCCAACGGTCATGTTGATAAATGAAAGAGTTATAATTTTTTACGATAATTAAACAATCAAAAGTGAAGAAAATATTGAAAGTTGTGCATTTAATTGGAATTATTTTTAATTAGAATATTTGAAAATTTGCTCTAAATTTATGTTTGTGATATTTATGGCAGAGTAGTTATAATATATATTTTCATAAGGTCAGGCTTTCCAATAAAGGTTTAATTAAAATATGATATACGAATGACTAATTTATTAAAGTTTTCAAACAAGAAGGCATGATAAAATAAATTTTGATTATCAAATTTTATGCTATAATTTTTTTTATAATAAAACCGGTTGACGCTCTACGAATTGAAAATGCTTTAAGTTCGTTGAATTGCTTTTATTTTATTCTTCAATATTTTATTTTTATTTTTCATAATGTCGCAAACACATCCAAAATCTAAAATAGAATTATTTACTGTTCGATGCAGCCAACTTCGGTGTGGTTGATAAAATCGAGCCTGCTAGAAAAGGTTTCAGCACCACCATGGTTATGAATGAACTGATGTTATGCTGCGAAATTGTCTGCAACCAGCAATAAGCTCAGCGCCGTATATTCTTTACTTAATATTTTGGCCCACAGAAAAGTTCTAATAAAAAAGTCGATTTGCTCTAGGTACGCAGTATTTTTTATTTTTTTTTTTTTATCTTGGACCAGTGCTCAGGGGTTATCCCCTACATTTGCAATGCATTGCACTGGAACTCGAGAGAAGGATAGGGAAGAAACAGACAGGTGGTGAGAAAGTGGTAGAAAGATAGAGCTTAATTCTTGCACAACTATGCAGTTGCAAAGTTGCGGCGTCTCTGATGTTTTCTTTTTTGACGCATTATTTTTTAAGCTAATGGAGCCATTTTATTTATTATTTTACTTCGTCGACGTTTTATTGCTCAAATACCGACGAAGGATGCTGCTGTAGCACAGAAAACGCAGAAAAAACTTTTTTGTGATTTAACCCGGCTGGGAATCGAACCTGGATCTTTATGGTTGCAGAGCCAACACGGTGACAACTCGCCATCAGCACCCAATTTTAGTAATGAATGTAAAAACTAAAATCCAACTATTGTTTAAAAAAATTAATTATTAATAAGATTGAACTACTTCCAAAATTTGTTCATTAAACTTACTTTTTTTCAACTTACACTTCAATGACTACGAAGTTGGATAGAAAGACAATCTCGAAACATTTTCCATCCATGAATTGAAAAAACATGTCTCCGTAATCTTGTATTTACAAAAAAGTTGTTATTTTCTGCGAAGCTTTTATATGCGTATTTATTTATTTACAAAAGTAACCCAGTGCCGCGTTGCCCGCCAAAAACTTTTGTTACTGCAAACTAAAATATCTTCCCAGATTATTTTTGATTTAAAAGAATGTTCAGTTCGGAACTTCAGATAAAGAAAATACTTGCTTGATTCCTTTGATGATTTTGAATTGCAATCTATTAATTTCTCAAGGAAAATTGAATCAAAATGAACAGTCTTTTAAATTCTAAATTAAAAGTATATTTTGTTTGCATTTAACTTCATTTCTCTCGTATTCTTGCTTCAATTTATTACAATTGAATTTCTTTTGTTCATTTGATTCCTTTTATTTTACAATTTCCTGCAATTTCACAACATTCATAGAAAGTAAATATTTTCCATTTTTAGTTAAGTGAATGCACTCATCATATCTGTTCATATCGTTGGATTGCTGTAGTTTCAAAGAACAAGATTTTTTTTATTAAAATGCCATGTATGCAGCCACAGCAATCAAAAGCTTTCACAGCTAAAGGCCAACAGCATTCTTAGCATTTTATTATTTCAAATCTCTTTTTGCAACAAATTATATTACCAGCTCGTACTATCATTGTCATTTAGTTTATTTCATTAAAAACATTTTGAGTTTGTGTTGCATTGACATTTAACACATTCCAGAACACCTACTTAATTTCACGTAGTAGTCCCCATCATCTGCTTGTATCCATCCATAGTTTTAATAACCACCGACTCTTCAGTGTTTCACCTAATACCTGTGCCCCTCTGCACTAATAGAATTATTCAGCTTACGTAGCAAATGTAACGGCAATATAAAAAGTTAATATCTCAACCAGTGCTTTGCTTTTAACACCCTCACCCTCAGTTTGGAAGAGAAAAAGAAAAAAACTTAATGCAGACATTTTTAAAATGACTGTTTTTTAATTTTTAATATTTCCTTCTTTGGTTTTTCTGTTAAATATGTAAGTTTGTCAGTGTGTGTGGATTGCTAGCAATCGTATCTCTTCTGTGAGAAGAATTTTTACTATTTTGTTTTTGGTCTTTTGTGGCTTTTTTATTTCCTAAGATTTCTACTCGTTTTCTTTTGGTTCTTCTCCTGTGTTTTTTGTTTGCTTCTGTTCTTGTTGTTTTTTATACTCTATTCACAGGCAGTTCCGGTCCTAAGGGATGGCATTTATCATATTGACTCTTTTCTTATGGATGCTCCAAAGACCGCTATTTGTTTGGGTTTACAAGATGATTACCAGTTGAGTTATAATCCAGGATGTGAGCTGGATTGCACAGCAAATGGCCATGATAATATGACGAGCATTGAAATTGAAGGAGATCTTAGTTCGAATACAAGTTGCGAGGAAAACTCCTACACATTGAAGTCGGAAAGTAAAAATTCTGTTCACTCAATTGTCATAAATGAGAATTGTTCTTCTAATTGTGTTGGCAACCACAATTTGCAAAATGAAAATGATGACGTTTATATTGAAAATGAAAATAGCGGTGTTGAGCACGTTTTTGATAATGATGAATTCATTATAGTACCACATGTGCCACCAAAACTTATAACATCACACTGCAGTCTTCACTCTGGTTTAATGATATTTCCATATACGGATAATGAGTTGATAACAAATATTTCCGATTCATATAATAGTTCACCGGCTCCATCTTCAGGTACTGCTAATACCACCAACTCTTCGGAAGACTCTCATTACATTTCTGCCCATAATGCTGCCATTGCCAATATCACAAGCCCCTCATTGTCAACTTCTTGCTATCGTGATGACGTATTGCGTTTTCAGTGTATGTTGCAAAAATGCGCTCACTAGCCATTTAATTATATATTACTTTATCGCTTAGCTTAAGAATATTTTCTTCAAAAAATTTATATCATATCAATGTAGTTGTGTAAAGCAAAAAATTTTCTTACAAATATAAATAAAATATATATATATATATATTAGTAAGTTACAGATGTTCACGTTGATTGCGATAATTAAACTTTAAAGGTAAATTCATTTATTAAATTTTTTTTACTACTTCTGAGCAAAAAGAAAATTATACCTTTTATTTCAAGCCCATCAAAATTGTTAATTTGCAATAACTTCCACTAAGGTTTCTCTAATAGCTGCTCATAAGCTCGCGATTTATTATTAAGAAGAACCCGAATAAATAATAAAATTTCTTTCAAAGAAACCTTAAGTGTAGACTCAAGTTAATTAATTAATTTTTATTAAATTTTATTGCTGAAATTTAATAACTTTAACAGAGATAACGTACATCTAAGATATTAAAGAAACTGCTCGGACACACAATTTCAAAACATAGTTTATCGCAAATTTTTCGCAACAGATTTATTTTGTTTTTTAGTTACAGTAGTTTAATTTGTTTTATATCGATATTTATTTTCAAAAATTGTTATGTGTCTATTTTTATAATTCGACAAATTAAAAAATTAGTAATTCAAACCTCATATGAGTAAGTGAGAAGCTAGACTCGCTCATATGCTTTTTTGTGAAGGCATACAACTTTATTTTAAAAATAAAACTAAATAAATGCAATGAAATTACTACATTATTGGTGTTATTGGCTAATAAATTTATGGCGTTTAATGTGTAAAAATATTTCTTTTGCTTCAGTACTCCGCGACTGTCGGTCCAATTTTCAGCCACTTTTTCTAGTATACCTGGTGTTATTTTGTTAACAGTTCAGTACCAAACGTTTGGCTCGACAGCTCTATGTGCTGACCACAAAAAACTATCCTGTAACTCTTGCATAAAATGCAAAAATTTAAAAGAATTCAAAAAATTTTAATTTTTAAAACTCAGTTCGTGTTTTTAAAAGGGTGTGATTTTTATAGACTACCTGAATTTCTTTCTTTAGGTTAAGGTCATTATTAATTCTTATTTCAAAATAACTTCATGCACAAGGAAATATATTAAATAAAAGATGTCAAATAAAATCATTTTCTTATGTCTTTAAAGGGAAGTGAATAGACATACGTCTCCCAGACGTAACATTATCTCTACTAAGCGCAAAAATATCGTTATCTGTCTAAGGTTAAAATTATGCAAGAGCTCAGATCACATCTTTATTCTTTCTTTCACTTTCATTATTTTGAAACATATTATCACTGCGCTACCCATTGGCTAAATAAACATACATACTAACGCATATATGTACACACAAACATAAGTGTATGTGTTTTGATTTCCTTGCTCAATTAGTTTAGAAAACAAATGTTCGAATAAGTTGCTCTTCTACTTAGGGCCAATAATTGACTTCGTACTTTAAAGTAATTTATCTTTAAATATTTTTTAAATATCAAATTCCATTTTGGAGCATTTAATTTCCATTTAACTTACCACATGAGATCGACTATTTGTTTTGGTTTTGCACAAACATCATGTGGTCAAGTAAAAACTTATTTTAATTTAATTTCATACATGCGCACATAAAAGCGTACTTTTATTACAATGGACATACTATATAAATAATGGAAACGTTTTTATTCGTGTTTTTCACTTAAGAAAGTGTTTTAAATTACTGAAATTTAAATTGTATTTGTACTACAATTACACCTGAGCAAAATCTAATACTTACAAGATTTCGTTCAAATCTACTTAATTTTTTTTTAATCTGGGATCAGCACTCAGGAGATGACCCTTACACATGCGATGTATCGTGCTGGAACTATAGGAAAGGGATAGTAGGAAAAACAACCGGAGGTGAAGCTTAATTAATTATTGTACAGCTGTGCTTTTGCACTTTCTTTGTCTGAAGCTTCGGTTTAGTAGCCATTTTTATTATTATTTTACTTCGCCGGTGCTACACAATAACGACGAAGAAGGGCATTCTGGTGTGATTGTGGATTGCTATCAGCTGAAGCCGGTATTGTTTAGGGACCAGTGACTGCCTTCGCCGCTGAAAGCTCCCGACAACAACTGACACAGAAAGACACACTAATGCACATCAGAAAAATGTGAGAGGTTTTTTTTTATAATTTCAATCTGAAACTTAAGCGTTTGACTGATGCCATTGTAAGGTTCGTCTGTATGAAGGTTCGGCTAAGAGAACACATTTCTGGTTTTGTTGAAACCTTTCTGGGATGTTCTTTTGATAAGTATGTACGTGTTACTGCGTAATCTATGTACATTAAATAAAATGTCCTAATTACAGCACAATGCATTACATATGTTGGACCTGATAGAAAACAAATAAGAAGTCTTCGAATTAGTGACATTTACATATTTGAAATTACAATTATTCCAAATGAATGAATAAATACTAAAGAGCTGTACAAAATGTATTGAAAGTTTTGCATTCTAAAGCACTACTACTTCCAAGCCGTGTATTCCAGTGTAAACATTCTCAACAAAACAAACATAACAAAACATGACTCTCATTGAAACAAAACAAGAACCATTTGAAAAGTTTCTCTCTATAGTTTTGTTTGTGTTTGTGAGTCCAAATGAAGCAGCACATCAAAACAAAAACATACAATGAAATAAAAAAAACGGTAAATTACACCAAAAGCATCGAGTACACAAGAACAAACACAAAAAAGCGTAAAAAGAACGTATATAATTTTTTTCATAATTTCAACTTTCTGATTTTCGTGATTTTTCTAAATTTTAGTAATCGTAAATATATATTGAAATGGATGCATTAAATGTAGGTGAAATTATAAATTTTTAAAATTTTTTGCGAAATTTTAAATATTTTTCTATAAAGAATCTTACAAATGAACCTCAAACCTAATATGAATTGTGATATTTTTATTTTATTTGTATACATTCGATTTTTTATGTTCATAAAAAATGCAAAAGTTTCTTTGCAAGTTTGTCTACGAGTTATTCAAACATGTTTTAAATGTTCCAAAATAGTTTTGATCTTCTAATTCATTTTTCTTCTACTTCAGCGTTGTTTTATTTTAACATTGTTTTGTTGTACTTGTGTTCTCTTCTTCAATGTTTTGATCGTGGAACAAAAGAAATATTTTTGGAAGTATGTGTTTTGCAATGAGCAAGTAATACATACACACTAATTGCAATTTCATGAAATGCTTGTAAGATATTTTTGTGGTGTTTGTGCCACACTTTAATAAATACCCAGTTGCTTTCAAGTTAATATATCACAATAAGGTGAAAATTACTTTGAAAGTGCCTCTGTAGCCTATTGCATGATTTTGAGTAGATTTCCCATTTCCCAAAACGAAATCTACTTTTTTACTAGATTTGGACCCAAATCTAGTAGTACTTTGATATGCAACCATGGTATTTTACAAGATATACCAAAAAATACAACCGTTTAGGGTAAGTGAGTATGTACTCGTATATTAATGTGATAACGTAGCTGATACATGTGTTGTGTTCGCACCAAATGTCAAATACTATACTGAAAAATATGTGCCATAAAATTAAATTTAGCTAAATGTCATAAAGGAGTAGTGTAGTTTCGAGATAGATTTGAAATCAAATCTACGAGATTTCAGACTGGTGTAAATGTACTATTAAACATAATTTAATTTTAAATGACAATTAGTACGAATTCAATTATGGGTCCTTAATTTGTTGTTTTTATTTTTTAAAGTTAAGTTACGGTCATGCTAATAAGATGCATGCATTAAAATCAAATTTGTTGAACATAGAAGAAAGATCATCAATTATTTTTATGAAATAAATTTATGCATTCCTTTCCACTGAAATAAGCACATATAAAAGCATTCCGTACATCAATTGCAATTATAAGAACTTGAAAAATATACCCTTAAAATAATATTAAGTAAAAATAATAATAACAATATTGATAATAATAATAAGAAATTTAACGAAATTTAGCTCAACCACTGTGATGTTGCAACCATGACAGTATAAAAAATATATTTAAAAAAAAATGGTTTCTATTTATTCATATAAAACAATGCAAAAGATTCTTCAACATTGAAATTATTGTAATCTATAAGAAGAGAAAAATATACTTAAATCGATAAAGTAAACAAAATTCTTGTAATAAAATGAATAAGTAAAATTAACCGAAATTGAAATTGTTTGAATTTTAGTTAGAAATATTTCAAGATAAACGCACTTATTAATTGAATGTTTTCAAAGCGCTTATAAAGCAAGTTCTATGTAAAAAAGGAAGTATAAAAAAGAATGAAAAAAGGGTAAAAACTTCTAAAATAGAGATTCAACCGGCGTGAATGAGGTCATAGCAAGTGTTACACTTGCTATGAGATGGTGTATGACAAGCGCCAAGTTCGATGCAATATTTTGGTTTTTATAATTAAATAATAAACATTTTTCCTTACCATATATCAACATTAGGATCTGTTTGATAAGATAAGTAAATCAAATACCATAACTAAATTCTTAGAGCTTTTTTCTATTGAAAATAACAAAGTTTTTAAATTAAAAAGAAAAACTGGTTTAAGTATCAATAATTCGGTATACATCTGACCGAAAATGGAATACAACTCTCATGTATGGGCCGGTGCTTCAAAGACTATTTTGAAGTTACTCGACCGAGTACAGGAAAGGGCGAAGAAACTCATAGGAGACAGTAGGGTAGCCAACTCTATTGACTCTCTTGAGCATCGTCGCAACGTGGGGTGCGTTTCGTTGTTCTGTCGTTACTATAATGGGATGTGTTCTAATGAAATCAGGGAACTTGTTACCGAAACCCGGTTAATCGCGCGCACGACGCGATAATCATTAACAGCGCATCCATTTGTGGTCGATTTGGCGGCGACTCGCACTACGCATAACAGAGAAAATTCGTTTTTTGGCCGAACGGCACGTATGTGGAATGTGGACTACCGGCAGAGGTGTTTCCTGTCACTTTTAACGTCGGAATATTTAAATCAAATGTCAATAAACACTACTCCCTCTATCCTCCTTCCCATAACATAATTTCCTAGTTCCAGCACAATGCATCGCATGTGCAGGAGTCATCGCAAATTAAGCATAACAATAAAATGTTTTAAAAACTGACATTAAAAAATAGCTGAAAATTGTTATGAGCTCTGTTAACGCATCATCAAGTTTACACCCCAGTCATGTTTGTAACTGTTTATCTCCTGTTGACGATACTATAACTCTAAAACTAATGTTTCACTTCGAACTCTGGATCCTTGCCTCCAGCTACTGTCACAATGGAATTTTTATTATTAATTTAAATTTTTATTAATTATCTAAGTTACCAGTGCTAGTTTAAGCATTTGATATCAAACTGTTAATGTACACATGTATATAATGTTTACGATAAACATGTATTTTAAGGAAGCAATTACTACATTTTTAACCTGAATTTTTTAGGAAATTTCTACTCGAATTAAATACCGCGATTTGGCCCCAAATTTGATACGGAAAATAGAGTCCATATTTTAATGCTACTTTTTGTCGTACTGTGTTAATAAAAGAAAAAACTATCTCTATTAATCCGAAACAAATCTTTTATTCGAGTCATTTGTGTTGATATCCATCCTTTGCTAGTATATATTTTTATTTTCTTTTTATTTTTCACATCATTTCGTATTTCTTAAAATTTTTTTTTCTGTTATGTTAGAAATCTTTTCTTTCTATTGTTTGCAATCAAATTGTCTGTGTATGTCTATTTCCTCTTATTTCATTTCTTAATTTTTCTTACAATTTACCATTTAATATAAACATTGGTTTCAATACTTCTATGTACATTTTTTGTGCCACTGTCAGTATTTGAAGAACTGCAAGTTTGTGTTTGTTTCGTTTTTTCCAATTTCGTTACTCCTACTTGTAAATTTCTCTTCTTGAATTTATTAAAAAAAAAAATCGTGTATTATTTCTATTACTCGTGTTTGACTGTTTCTTCCTTAACATTTTGACATTCTCCTTGACACGCCCGACTGAATTTTAAATAGATTTTTTTCTGGCAATCAGTAAGAAAAACACAAGTATTGCGAAAAATGGGAATATTTAAAAAATTGAAATTAAATTTTTTATTGAAGGTTTTTCTTCCAAATTATTTAACTTCAATTGTTTTTTTTTTTGCTATTTCTCCACGAGTCAAGTAACAGGAAGTTTGAAACTTAAATTTTATTCGTATAGTTTTTAGAACCATTGTTAAATTCGAATATTACAATATTTCTTTCTGTCAAGAATACTCCATATTATGTGATTTCGATTTTTTTTATAACTTCCAATAAAAAAGTAAAAAGCTCATAACCAAAAATTTACCACAAATGATCTGCTAATGGCAGCTTTTTTTCCACAACATTTTAATTCTGCCAACACAGTCCATTTTTACAGTATAATATTTTAATCTTCAACCAAGCTTTAATCAACAATGGTGTTAAATGTTTGTTGAAGACCAGCTGCCGTATTCATAAAAATTTCTGGATTTATAGAATTATATATTAATAGAATTTTGTATGAAAATTTGTGTTATAAACATTTTATAAATAAAATGAAATTTTTATGAATACGGCAGTAGGACTATTTATGATCTGCTCCACCATTTATTCTGATTCAATATCACTTCAACTATATTCAACTATATTTGATTGGAAAATTAATACTTGTTCATACTTAGAATTATGGGAGATTGAAGCTGTATCTGCACTAACTTTAATTTGTCAACAAGTAAATTCATAATTTCTTCTCATTGCACCGGTTACGCATATGACTTTATTGTGGAGTACAACTAAGAAATTTTAATAACTCTCAGAAGCTATGAGGCGAGAAAACTATTTATATAAATGCCGGGTTTGTATGCACAAAACTGTCACATACAAAATTATTTTTTGAAGAAGCTTTACTTTTCTGAAGAACATTACAGACGAATGCCGTAATTGCATCTGTAAAGCCGTATCGTTAGAAAACAAAACTTAAATGCAATACCAGTCAAAATGTTTTCCCTTTGCTATTACCATTTAACAGATTTGTAGTGTAGAACGTAGCAGATTCAGCATCCCGATAACATCTATTCGCATAATAATATATAACATGATTTTTTTAAGGCTTCACCATATTTTGAAAATATTTAAAGAAAATAATTGTTATATGTGATGTACGGCGAAGATCATTTCTTAGTATCGTCGGTCCCGGAATAAACTATAAGAAAAAGTCAAATTAGGTTAACTTGTAGGAAACGTGCTGTAACTTTTATTCTTATTTTTTCCTATAAAAACGTAATTCGTAAGTCGTGGATTTATCTAATTTTTAGCACTCTTTCTTAATACGTTAGAAATCACTGTACCAAAAATCTACTTTTCACATTGTCGTCTCTCTGCGTAATTAATTTTAACCTGCTGATTTTAAAAATCGAACACTGTGCGCCGTTTTATTAGTGAAGTACCGATGAAGATGCACTGACTTGGAACTGAAAGGCCGCTCTTTTGGTTGTAGAGCCAACAGATATGAAAATAGGGTACATCACTTGAATTCTATGTTTTATATTTCACATTTCAATTCTAAACGTAATTTCATTACATTTTGTTTACTTGAAGTAGGAGAAGGCAAAACTTTCCTATAACATATCGAACATTTAATTTTAAAATATTATAATTATAGGAATTGAAGTTGCTGCTACTCATACAAAAAATCCTACAAAGTTTTGCTAAAACTTCTTTATGAAAAAACTTACTGTTTTATGTCAATTTTAATTAAACAATTCCTATAATTATGTTATTGTTCTTCATTTTCATAAATTCTTTTTTCTTTCATTTGCCACTCAATTTAAATACATGATTTTTGTTCTCATATTGATATAATTTCAGGAACACATACGGCAATCTAAAGAATCAAAGCTGGACGAAATGGGTCGAAATTCCAAGGCACGTTCTCGTGAAAACATATCCATTGTATCACCGCGGTAAGTATGTGTAACTGAAATTAACTTTCACCAAATAAAATCCATTATTATATAAAATTGAAATAAAAAAAACTTCATTACACGTTTGCACACATTTGTGGCAATGAAATTAATTTCGATTACTTAATTCAAATCTTTACATCTGTCTCGCTTAGACAAAAACATTCGCAAACATCACTGCAAATACTTGACGATGTCTCAAATCGTTATTACCGTGAAATGGAATTACAAAGCAAAAGTAATTTTAAGGAAAAAGATCCCAGTATTTTACGGCATCATGACATGATTGTGCAGACAAGTTTATGCAGTACAGATGATTCGTCAACAACAACAACAACAGACCAACAGCAACGTCATCAAACACCGCCAGCCGGTGTAGTAGTTAGCAATGCCTGTGATATGGGCTGTCAGACAAGGTGAGCTTATGTGAGCAACACATTCTGTAGTTGTTGTCAGTTGTCCGTTAGTCGACGATATCAGGATATCGTGAAAATACCCTGCTGCAGTTGGTTGTGAAATTTTATGTTTAAATACTTCCTGTACGATGTTATCTCTGAATGAAATGTAGTCATTGACAATTATGGCAGTGATTTTAGGGGCTATTTTTTCTTTTAGTTAGTTTTACATTAGTTACTTTTGAAATGTTGTTAGAAATAATGTCATGGACTAATAATGAATTGAAACAAATAAAAACTGACTTGAGTCGTTTTTTTTGTTCATCGTATTACAATGGCTTTTGAATAACATGACAAAAAAAGACAAACATTTCAATGCCTTTAACACTGAATTGTGATTGGCTGATAACAGTACAGCATGAAACAAAACTAAAATTTTCATTAAACTTAAAAAAAAAAATAATTTCGTAAAAGGGGAAGCTAATATTTACTCTGATATCATGTTACACAATATTCAAGTGCTGCAAGTTGCAACTGCTTTGTAACAAGTTACGCATGAAAGAACTTAAACGGGATTGATTGAACCCGTCCGTGGCAATGGCTTTTGTCTGCTGAACAATAAGGATCTTAAAACATTGACGACTAATGCAGGGCAAATGCTCCGCATTGCATCAAAACGTTTCTGAAACTGAAAATAAAAGTTCTACCAGCCAGGAAATAGAAGGCTATTAGCGATATGCATTTACATAAGAGACTTATTATTCAGTTTTCGGAGCTGCAGATGTTCGTTCATCAAAATAGGATAACCATCTGTGTATTTACTGACATTTATTCTGCTAAATTCTAAACTTTGCAAATAGAATGGGCTGAATATGATTGCATTTGGAAAATTTGTATATAACATGTGCCAATTGTGTCTTTTTATTATAAGTCTCATACAAAAAGTATGTAAATTATGAACACATTATTCCCGAATTAAATATTTTTCGGAGTGGTAAACATCAAAATTTATATTTTCTTAATTAATTTGTTCTACCCATTTGTATTTTATTAACCATTCTGAAGTGGTTTTTTTGCCGTATAATATAATTTTTTTTTTGTTTGCGACCCAAAATAGCTGATTTCATTAGAATTGAGTATGTTTCTATTCTGTTTAACTTCAATGTAAATAAATAAGAAATTTCAACTTTAATTATAAAGAACGTATAATAAGTACCATTATTATTTTTTTCTTAGAACGGCCCTACTCAAGAAATGCATTGTGCTGGAAATTAAAATTACGTTTTAGGACAGGGTAGAGTGAGTAGTGTTTCTGGACATTTGATTTGAATATTCCAACGGCAAAAGTGACATGATAGACCTCTGCGGATAGTTTATTCCATATACATGCTATTGGGCTAAAAAAACAAGATTTCTCTATAATGGGTAGTGCAATTCGCTGACAAATCGCACAACGCAAGTTACCTGATGTCATAAGAACACATCCTATTATAGTAACGATAGAACAATGAAACGCACGCCATGTAACGACGATACTCAAGAGAGTCAAGAATTGGTTACCTTACAGTGGCCAATGAGTTTCTAGGTCCTCTCCTAAATACAGTTGAGTAACTTCAAAATAGTTTTTGAAGTACCGGCGCATACATGCAAGTTGTTACAATATTTATCGCAACTGTATAACTCCCTTCCAAATAAAATTTATGAGGTAATTTTATCGAAAGGAGGAAGTACACATTATTAAAAATGAATAAAAAATTAAATTAATAAACAAAACTTAATTGTTTTCGTGCTTTTTTTTATAATTTTTTATTGTTTTATAATATGAACCTATTCAACTGACGCAAAAATAGTTCACAATTTTCTTCGCAAATTATAAAAAGAAGTACATATTATTTTTAACGGAACTTTTTCAAGTCTTCTTTGTGTATACTCTTTTTCTCAATTGTGAAACCTTTAATAAAAAGTGCAACATAATTCTCTGCATGAATTATCCTGAGAGCAGCAAGCTCCAATCGATTGCTAAAACACTGCACCTATTCATGTGAAACGCAGTGTATGTAGTTCTCTTTTCTTATTTGAATTTTGATTTTAAAACCCTGTATACTTTTCTGCATAGCGTAATTTATAAATTGTTTTTGTAATTAAAATTTTTCAGGGTCTTCCAATAAAAAGCGTCTATAAGAAATTTCTATATTTTATAAAGTGAATGTAAAAATTCTGTGTTAATCAAATTTTGTTAAGTTTAAAGAATTCGTATGATAAATTCATCCGAAGCAGCTACTTGAACCTTAAACTGGTTCCATATTTTGTTATATTTCTTTACACCTGCTCGTAGAATTAATAAATTTCATTATATCATACTAATGCAGTTTTGATTTATGTTTGTATAGAGAGTCTCTTTTTGCCACTACTTCATTATTGCGACAAAAATCGAAAACAGCTTCATTGAGTGGCAGTCAGCGAACTATAGAGGGAGTACCACCACCACCACGATTTTCAACATTTGGATATGATGCTGCACAAATAGCACCACCGCCACCACCCACCGTATCGACATTGTCAAGGCGTAACATGCACCTGCCACAAGAGTCTCTAGAGATGGAACACATACCACAGCAAACAACACATGCAATGATGATGATGCCACGTCATCAATACCAACACCAACAGCAACAACAACATCACCACCAACAACAACCACAACAACAGCAGCAGCATTTACAACGACGACCCTCACAGGAAATCTGCCATCATCATCACCAGCACCAGCAACATTTACAACAGCAACAGCATAAGCAAACACTGCCTCGTTACCATACTCATCATCAACAACAACAACAGCTGCAACAACAGCATATACAACATCCCCAGCATATGCAACAGCATCATCATCACACTAGCTCTGCAACAATACCAGCTTCCAATGTTTCACAATCGCCGGCGCCCGGTACAGCCATTGTAACTGCCATTTCGACTGGATCTAGTGGCCGTCAAAGGGATCCAATTACCACCAATGCTGCTGTTAAAAGCAAGCAAAATAAAGTTGATGAATCAAAAGTGTTTATCGACATCAGAAACTCAGCACCTGATGTTATAATAATGACATCTCATTGACAATTAAGGAAATTAAAATCCAAAAATCAACTGTATAAAATTTTTAATCAGCCATTTATGTTGTTTAATTTTATCTCATCCGTTTGTCATTATCATCAGCATTTTCGCTACAATCATCATAATCAGATTCCATTCATTTTTCTCCTTTGCATTAAATGCAGCAAGTAAGTTTTCTTTAATTTTTAATATCTTCAGACAAATTTTTCTTGTACATTTTTTTCTTGCAATTATTGTTGATATTAAAGTTTCAGAAAGAAATATATTTTAACATAAATATAATGGTGTATATATTTATTAGACTTTTTCGTTTTCTTTTTTATAATTTACAACAAGAATTTAGGTTTTGGCTTGAAAACAGCTTTTTTCACTTGAACAAATATTTATTGTATTGGGGGTCCAGTGTATGATGCTGACTTTGCTTTGTCAAATTTAATAGGGATTTTATTAAAAAAAAAACTATTTGCGAGTTACATTAAAGAGACTGCATGTCAGCATGATGGGCTGGATAAATAAATATTTAACTTAACTTATTAGGAGAGGTTGTTAACAAATTGCCTGAATTTAAATATTCTCAAAATCAGCAGCAACAGCAACAACAGCAAGACCAATACCACACACACACACACACACACACACACACTAGTACCAGTTGAGAGTCAAAATGTACAAAGCAATTATCGCCAACATGACCTTTATTTACATTAGGCCCTTTCTCATGCCAAATGATAGAGTAGGTCAACTGAGAATTATGCAAAAAAATTTAATATTTATTTCTGTTTTATGCGCAATATATCTGCTAATTATATCAGGACAAGCGCAAACATTGTTTTTAATTCAAAAGTAAATTCCTAATTATTAGTTGTAACAATGACTAGGCGAACAATTTGCTATAGAGAGAGAATATGCTTTTATGCTTGTATTCATAAAAACATAAAATTTATTGGAAATTTTTTTGACTTGTGGGTTACAGAACCAATTTTTGCCTTTAAAATGTTTACTAATACATTCATACTTTTAAAACTTGATGACAATTTGCTTTCAAATTCTCTGGGCAAGTTTTGTTTCAAATTAATATTAATATTAATTTCAATAAGCAAATTTTTAGTTTTTCCTATCGAATGTCCTGCATTCATAATTTCCGCGTTTATTGTTTTTTTTATTTCATTTTTATTTATTAATTTTTTTCAAAAAGAATACTCATGAATAATCTACACAATATTATTACAAATAAGCTAATTTATTTGCTTGACGGCGACATTTTGAAAATGAGATTGCTTTTAAATTGCTCACAATTTGCGTGCAGCCTACAGCTATCAATTTACATGAATTTTGACAAGCAATATGTGTATAAAATTTTAAAGCAAGAATTTAACGTGTGCCTTCAGCGTTAAGAAAATTTTGTATGAAAAATATTTCAAACTTGTTTTAAATTTTATGAATATGATGGTTTGAATTTTACTCTGGAATTCCTGTTTGCACATGTTGATCAAAACTACCGTTTTATTTTGTTTTCATGGAATGTTTTGTCATAAAGATTAATTTGTTGAAGAAGAAGAACATAATTTTTTTAATTTTTTTTAAAGAAATTGTGAACATTTTCTCATACTATTCCGACTGACAGTTAATTTCGTCATTTCACATGAATGGAGTGGGTGATGTATAGCAATTAATTTAGCGAATTTACCATGCTGTAGCTAAAAAGTCTTTTTCCATTTACTTTTTACTTTAAAACTTGAAGAACGTCTTTAAATTGGATTTTAAAATTATTCAAGGCGCTTATTAAGTAGCATTTTAGTTATAAAATTAGTAAAACTCAAATTAAAAATTTAGCTCTTACAGCACTTTACCAAGTTCTAATTAATTAAGAATTGTACCAGTTTTATTTAACAGCTTTTACACTTTTGTCATTCAGAGAAGAACTATGTCTCATTGCCTGCCTCATTGTATGGGGTCGATATTTCATTTGTAGGGTCATGTTTTCCTTCTGGTGATTAAAAAAAAAAAAAAAACACACGGAACGAAAACGTCCGGAAAACGGAACATGCATGTTCGAAATACCAACAAACATAACTGTCATAGACCACATGATACGTTGTTAAAAAACAGCAACAGCAACAACAACAAATTGTTCAGTTACAATAACGATCTTTGGATGGCGTAGCAATTTTTTTGTCACACGTTTGTATTTAATATTTTTTTTTCCAAAAATCGCATTCTCATTGTAGTATGATAACAAATGTTTTAAAATGCCTCAATATATTCACACATACTTGTATGCATGCAGCCATTTATACGCTGGAATACTTTACTTTGTGTTTTTTTGTGTATAAATTCAAGTCCATTTTAAAATTCATAATTTTTTTTTTTTTTTTGTAAAATTGTCATATATGACAAGAAAATTGTCATTGCATGTAAATAATCTCCAAACGTAAAAAATATATATGTAAATATATGTATGTATGTATGTCCTTCAGAATCAAAGAAAATAAAATATAAGTTATCCCTAGAAAAAAAAACAAATACATTTTTGTAAATTGAAAATATACTTTTAACTTATATTAATATATATAAACGATAACCGTTAGCATTATACTTTAAAGCTTTTTGAAGAATACTTAGATATATACATACATACATATGTACATGTAAGATAACTCGTTTGCTCTACAGCTTCAATGAATGCACTATCTTTTAAGTTTTAGATAAACAGTGTCTTTATTGAATTGTAATTGTATTTTTATAACGAAATTTTGCTTCTCATATTTCCCAAAGAAATTTAGCTCAAGAAATTTGCCATAATATATTCTTATTACAATTTTTTTTTTCTTAAAAATAACTTTTGTTTCTTTGCTCAAATAATTACGACCGAAATGTTGATTATTGTATTTAACAGGAGTGTTTTTTCACATACTACTTTTTATTTAGTGCACTTCAGGAGTCTGGCTGACTTCCCTTGTTTATTGTACATTATGAGAATATAGCAGTAGCGCAATATTTGGTTTATGGAAATAATGCAAATAAAAAGTAGTATTTAATTTTGAATATCGTAAAAATTTGCTGAAAGTGTGCTATTTAGTTTCATAAAGGGTGGTAAAATTTCAAGGGCCGATGTTGATTTTGAATAAAACACAAACTATTTAGGAAATTATTGTAATTTTATTTTATTATGATATATTGGTATTACTCAATTATGCATGGAATGAAATATCGGCCAAATGGGCGCCGCGACCACGGCGGCACACCTCCATCCGATGGTCTAAATTTTCGATGACCCTGAGGCATAATGGAGGTTCTATGCCGTTAATGTGCCGAATTATCTCATCCTTTAGCTCTTGAATTGTTGCTGGCTTATCGACGTACACCTTTTCTTTCAAATAACCCCAAAGAAAAAAGTCCAACGGCGTCAAATCACATGATCTTGGCGGCCAATTGACATCGCCATTACGTGAGATAACACGGCCATTGAATTTGTTGCGCGAAAGAGCCATTGTTTCGTTAGCTGTGTGGAAAGTGGCACCGTCCTGCTGAAACCACATATCGTCCACATCCATATCTTCCAATTCGGGCCATAAAAAGTTCGTTATCATCTCACGATAGCGAACACCATTCACAGTAACTGCCTGACCGGCCTCATTTTGGAAAAAAAAGGCCCGATGATGCCGCCAGCCCATAAACCGCACCAAACAGTCACTCTTTGTGGGTGCATTGGTTTTTCGACAATCACTCTTGGATTCTCATTCGCCCAAATGCGGCAATTCTGTTTATTGACGAATCCACTGAGGTGAAAATGTGCCTCATCACTGAAGATGATTTTCTTCGAAAATTGATCATCCACTGTTGCCGTGGTCGCGGCGCCCATTTGGCCGATATTTTGTTCCATACATAATTGAGTAATACCAATATATCATAATAAAATAAAATTACAATAATTTCCTAAATAGTTTGTGTTTTATTCAAAATCAACATCGGCCCTTGAAATTTAACCACCCTTTACATTATGAGAATATAGCAGTAGCGCAATATTTGGTTTATGGAAATAATGCAAATAAAAAGTAGTATTTAATTTTGAATATCGTAAAAATTTGCTGAAAGTGTGCTATTTAGTTTCATAGAAACAATGTAAATGCAACATATTATTCGATGTGAATATTAAGCCAATATTCGTGAATTATGTAATGTAGCAAAGTGATAACTTGAATGTATATATGTATGTAATAAAAAGAAATTTGCTTGCTGGTAGAAATTATCATACAACAAAAATTGTCTTTAAATTAACAAAAGACTATGAAAAGATTTAACACATTACTAATTAAATAAATAAATATTTAACTTGACGATATACATCTGTAGGTGGGCGGTAGACTAGACCAAGTCACATTTTGGAAATTTTACAAGCGATCGCAAACACAAGCTGAAAATAACAAATGCTTCATTTTCTGTATTTAAAATTTGTCTTTCCCTGAATATTTTTAATAATAAATCTAATATTTGCTCAATTCAAAACCTTAGTTGTTTCGATTATCGTTTAAAAAAACAATATGTGTTTATGTGCTGTTGTGATGAGGCAAATTTGTAGTATCGTTATTTTAGCAAATTTTTGAAATATATTGTTTATGAGTATTTATATTTTCTTCTTTAAAAAAATATTTTACATTAATTTTATTTCATTCCATGAAGTTAAACCAAACCAGGTACGGGAATTTATATTAATACGTATTAATGAATTTTCACTTTTATTCAAATTGTTTGAATATTGAATTGAAATATATTGTATACTGCTACATATACATACATATATTTATCATTAAGAAGAATTTAATTTCTGATATTAGTGGTCACATATTTGAAAGCTTTTTACAAAATCAATCAAGACTATTTAATATTCTTAGATCTTCCCTCAGTACAACTATTTCAAAACAATCTTACAATCAGAACACACTTTTGTATGAAAATTATCAAAAATAAAATACAATACTGTATAATAAAAATGTGTTTCACAAACGGCATTAATACGAGCTTGTGAATTAAACGATTATTCTTTTAATTCAATGATATTCTTAATAAAATTTCGTCATATAATATTATCGGTATTCAAATGGTATTAAAATGGTGTTCTTTACCTCCAATGATGGTATTGCTACTGTTGGATCCTCTTGTATGCGAAGGGCCAGTTTTGTTGGCAGCAGGAGCGTGCGTGCAGTATTGCTAGACTATAATGAACCAACATGCATCAGAAGAGGACTAAGTGTCTTCTTGAATGGCATTACCATCAATCGCACTGTCGCGGATCTCACTGATAATTGCCTTATTGGAAGGTATGCCGATAGACTAAGTATTCCCTTTCGGGAATTTTGCTGGAGCAGTGAGTCTTCGGAGGAGGAGGAGACGATCGTTCACCTCATCTGCGAATATCCAGCACTTGCCATGAAACGGTGGGGTTGTTCGCTTCACATTTCCTGTCATCCTTGACAGAACTCTCCCGGATGTTAACGGCTTCTGATATGACAATGGGCCTAAGCTCTGGCCCTTCGGCGACGGTCCGGCACATAAACTAACCTATTACAATGGCGTTCCTTACCTCCAATAATGATATTGGTACTCTTGAATACCCTTTTTAATATCTGAAAAGTATATTATATAGAATTCGTTGGAATAGAGGAAAAAACGGTATAAAAACGAATTTTAAAAGAAGTGACTTCATGTAGTTTCCCTCCCACCTTAACACTAGAAAACTGATTTTTTTTTTTTATTTGTACCAGGTTTCATTAAAATAAAAAAGTGACAATATAACATTTATATTTGACATTCGTTGCGTCCAACAGGAGGGGTTCTGTTTTCTAGAGTTAAGTGAAAAAAAATAGCACATCAAAACAATTTGTTGCAATTGAATTGCAATAGAAATATCGTGTGTTTTTTTAGCTGCAGGAGAACTTAAAATGATAATAGAAAACAGAAATATTGGTGGAACGAAGTGTTGCTTATTGATGTATCTATTTAACCATCTGTATTTTATGAGCACGTGAGTCGAGATAAATACGTAAAATTTTGTCAAAGGACAACAGGCAACAAAATTTGACGAATCGACATTTCGGCGACTTCTTCTATACTTTGCGCTACAGCTGCAATATGCTCTTCGGTACACACATTTCTTTGTCTTGTTGATGCTTTTTAATCGAAGAGAGTAAAATTAGTGCGAAAACGATCAATAACTGCACGAATTGGTTGCTCACTAGTACTATTCTATTGACCATAAAATGTGTTCTATGAAAGTAAATTTCCATAATTTGGAAGCGTAGTTCTGGCGTTAAGCGATTCATGATGACTTTCTAAATCATGCTGAACAGAAATTTGTTAACACCGTTTGACATTCGCAGCTGTCAAACCATAGTTATCGATATGGACAATTCTCATACAACTAAGAAGATAACCGATACATTTATAGTTGGGACTTGAGTTTTTCTTCTTTGTCAAAAGTCTACAGATATAATTTTTTGCACGATGAGAAAAAAATGTAGCGTTTGCTATCCTTGAAGAGACTAATGTTTGCTAAATTGTATTCTCGAATCGTCTTCTTAGTGACCTTGTTAATTACGCTGTGTAACAGAAATAAATGATGAAGAAATAGCAGGGATGCAATACAATTTTTTGCGTAGGTATTGTCGAGTTGTACAACAATTTAATATTGAAATTTTGCAAACACTTCCAAAATCTAGAGTTACATGTAGAAAATCTGTTCTTCGCAAGTTTAATATCCACCGATTTAAAATTTGTAAACGGATAAATTTGAAAATGTATATCCTGTTTCATTAAACTTCAGATATATCGACCCTTGTGCGCGAAATTATCGTATGTTACAAAAACTAAATTTCACAGGAGAGCATTTTTATTCGTTTTTTTTTTTAATTGCCTGACAGCAGTAACTGTCACATACGTTAAAATGTACATAGTGTTATCTCCATACCTATAACAATTATCGATATAATACTTTTATCTGCAGATGAATTAATGGATTTAGAACCATTTTGCATAAAAAACTCGATTTCGAAAAAACTGTAACATACGATAATTTCGCGCACAGGGGTCGATATGTCACTTTTAGCACTACTCAATGGCTGAAAATGTGTTCTTCAAATTGTTGACAGGATTGCTTAACCACAAACTGAAATAAAAACAAAGTTTAGCAAAAACAACAAATTCCGAAAGCGTAATAAATAAAAGCATACTTTTTGGATGAAATATATTCTTTACAGTGATTTCTCTGCATGATATCGTGGCATCATACAATGACTTCTAATTTGTATTTTGTTTTCGTGTTTAATTTGGCTATAACCGCCAAAAAGACGCAAACGAAAAAACAATATTTTACAGCCGAAAGTTTTTTCTTTCAATGTTTACAAATATATAATCTGAGCATATGTGTAAATTCATTTCGCTGTAAAAATGTATCGACACATGTCACACTCATGATATTTTTACAATTTTATAAAATAAAATTAATAGTTACTTGATTTTGGAGACTTTGATGCAGTATGTTTGTCCATCTGTCAATCACAATTCTTTATTTATTTATGTTAGAGCCCGTAAGAGTAAAACTTTTTCCTGTATCTATTTCCTAAACAAAACGTAAAATGATTGGATTTTTTACGTGAATTTATTTCTCTTCTAAGAAAAGTAGTACTCAGGCAATTAAATTGCTTATCTACATATTATGAGGCACAGTAATGCTTTTTGGACAGCGATATTGTTGTAGTGACAGATGGTGAATGGATTAAAACCCTTAAAATTTATTAAATTTTCGTTTTGCATATTTCGAATCTGCTTTTTGTTTTAACTTTAAATATTTGGCTTTAATTAATAAATTTTATTGACATTCCAGAGGACATTCGATCATAGTTTACGCATGTGAAATGCAGTTACATTATTTACACATAATTTTGGGGGACATGGTACCTTCTTATAATCTGGTGCATAAATTTTAATACAAAATTTACAAGCATGCTATGCCTTTCTTCCTCTCTCCTTCCATTTCTCTTTCACTGTCTCATATTTATAAAGCACATTTTTTGTTACAAGCATTTAAGCAATTATCAGAAAATGTCAACATGATGAGAATATTTCTTAGTATTTTCCATTAATTTTCGCAAACACCTCTTTTTTCGACAACTTTCCCCACCACTTGTTTAACAATAGAGCACGTCAGATGTTTTCTTGTTTTACGTGGCACTGTTTTTGATATCAATGGCGTTGTGGCAAAATTTAAAGCATATTTTCAACATCTAAACATATACACCCATATACGCACTTATGCAAACACATGCTTGCCAAAGCCACACATCGATTCCATCCGCATCGTCATCCCTGAACATGTAGTTGACAAAAAAGGATGAACATGAACAATTAAAACATGTTTGCAAATCATGATTGTGTTTGTTCCGGTCACAACCATTTAAAGTTACTGCGATCGGAAATGATAAATTATTTCTCTATGCAGTTTTACTAAAGAAAAATTTTATAACATGAAATTAAAACATACACCATCATACAACATCAACAGCGTAAATATTTTAATTATTATTTATTCAAATATTTACGTACATTTTCAAACCAATTTAATAGTTAACATGTAGGAGGCCAATAAAATATTGTTATCTTAAATGCATAATGCCGATGATTTATAATCAGGGCAACCATTTTTGTGGTTGTTTGTAGATTTACCTTTTCCTCCAATGTGTAGACGTAAATTTTTTGAATTTTGTTTATAGTAAAGGGTGATATTTTTTGCTATTTGGCTTTACAGCTGTTCGTTACATGTAGCAATGCCAAAAATGTTCAATAAAAGTCCCCATTTCGCCATGAATCGACTAAGGAATGAAAATTCTGGCTGTGTGAACAAAATTTCCACCAGTTTAAGTTTATTGGACATTAATCCACCCGTATGAGAAGGTTGCGTACCGAGGAAAATATTATAACTGTATCGGCCAGTGCAATAAGAATTGGATTTGGTTTCAACAAGATGGTGCCTTAGGCCACACTCCGCTCAATATTACGAGTATATTGAGAAGAGCATTTAAGTAGCATTTAATTTCAAGTTTTGGAGCAGTTCATTGGTCGAAATTAAAACCCACTACACATTGGTGAATTACCGGCCGAAATGCTAGAAAAAGTATGCTAAAATGAGAGCTCAAGTCATAGCCGCAAGTAACATTTATATGAAATAGTCTCAAATGGGAAATTCATTAATGGGTGCAAATAAATATTTCAACCACTTTTGCAAATTTTCTGTTCCTTTTTTTTAATTTTCGAAACCAAATGAGGGATATGTGTTGTTAGAAATGTTACTTGAGTTTAAAGGAATTAATTTTTAGAAAATCTACATTAAATTCCCAGCAAAAAAGGACTTCGAAAGGAGAAAAGAATTTTTTAATATTGTGATCCGGAAGTAGTTCAAATGTGGATCATTTCCAATGAATTTCATATAGGATTATTCTTGTGCGTTTTTAGCTCTTTTCAGTGGCCGTTCGATGAATTGCAAACAGTGTTCAATTTATTAAAAAATATGATTTGATGAAACTGTGTTTAGTGAGTTTCGTTGCATAATTTCATATTAAATTTAGTTTTATGTCTTGTTCAGATGCCCATAACTCGGAATCTAAAGGTTACCACAAATTATTTTATTTAATTCTTTTTTTTTCTTATTTTCTTGGTTAATTTTTTTAACTGGATTCAAGCTCTTCTTTAGTTTATATACCTTCTTCTCTGTATAACCTCAGAAAAAGTGCAAAATATTGACAAATGGATCCTTTATGCTATTCTATGTCATATGTCATTCTCTTTTTTTTTTTTGCTAGGCAGATATTTAACTTTTGCTGTCAGAATAACATTCAGCCTCAATAAGACATCTCTTAATAAATTCGAAATATATTTTGGGGCATTATTGAAAAATATAATCGAAGAAGCTTTGAAATATTTACACAACCAATAATTGGCACACACATAAGTAAAAGAACAAGTGCTAAAATATACTCATATAATGATGTTAAATGGGATAATAATTTTGCTACTACAAAATTGCAGAAATTAATTGCATAAACATTTCAACACAATCGGCTGAAGTTATGTATGCATGTTGGTATATCCATGCAATTATAATAAGAATTATGCCAAATAAATATGCATACAAAAATTGCAATCCGATTAGATTGCATCAAATTGATAACATAAATTATTAAACGTATTTAGAACATTTTATGCAAATAATGACTAAAGTAAGCCTTATACGTAGAATGGCAAAAGCTTATCATTGAATAGCCACATAATTTTACATATAATTAAATGTGATGAATTTAATTTAATTAGTAGAAACGGCTGGTGGGAAATTTGTAATATTTATAAAAATATTTACTATATCCTCAAATTTCCCTGAGACGCCAAATAATGCCAAATAATATTTAAGCTTTAGCATTTAACGCAAATGAATGAATGAATATTCAGTGTATTTAAATTCAAAGCTAATTTATCTCAATAATATGACAATTACTTTTTATTAGAATAAAGGCAAAAAGAATAATTAATCTCCGACACCAGCTGAGTAGAACAAGTATACATACATATATATTGTCTATTGTAGTCAACAATAGAGAGGCAGTCAATGATATCATATATATTTAATCCGACAAAGTTTAATGAGGTAGCAATAGTCGAAGTATTCTGCACGTTGACTACAAAACGAAAAATTTTTCGGGGATCAACCCCACTTTCAGACTCATAAAAACATCTCGCATTTTTTCTGATGTGCATTTCTCTAACTGTTGTTGTTGCAAGGTTTCAGTAGCGAAAGCAGAGTCACTGGTCACTGGTTAGTAACGGCTTCAGCTGCATCCAATCCACAGGCACATCAGAACGACCTCCTTCCTCGGTATTGTGTAGCACCGGCGAAGTAAAATAATTAGTAAAAACGAAATTTCAAAAATTTAATACGTGTCTTTGACATCAGAGACGCTACAACTCTGCTATAAAAACAAATGGCGTGAAAAAAAAAGGAGTGTTGTATATAGTGAAGCTTCACGTTCTATGACATTTTCTACTATCCTTTTTCTCTAGTTCCAGTACAATGCACCGCATGTGTAGGGTCCATTTCCTGAGTGCTGGTCCAAGAGAAAAAAAAATATAGCTTTCGATGGGACCAAATATGTCAACAATGAAGTAATGATATGAACAGTTAAAAAAATTTAATTTCTTTTATAACATTAAGAAATCTGAAGTATGGTAGAATTTTGTAAAACAATTTTTATTAATGATCACCGTAGTATGTTATGCTAATGCTATTATATGCTATTGCGGTTACTTAATATTCCATTAAAAAAATTTGTTGAATTAATTTAAAAATTTTTTTGGTTACTGTCCAGAGTTTCTCCGTATCACCCGCCTTTATCACAAACTGTTTATTAGTTAAGCAATAATTTTCTAAAATAATTTTCTTCACTTCCTACTTAATTTTACATGTCGTTAATATGTTCCAGAGCTTCTTCGAATTGCTTATACCATTTGACGTAGAGCAGCTTCTCCAAAATCCCACAATTCCATTGTGTATGGTGTTTTAAACGATGAAAAATCGCCTCCGCACGTGTTAAATACAGTTACTGTCTGTGCATTAGGTAAACAAATTCCATATTGCAGACCACATTTCCACCAAATCGAGCTGAGAAAAATACCGTAGCCATTTGACTTTTGCCGCTTACGTTTTTTTTTTGCTGTTAAAGCTCGATGTATTACGGGAAGCATCATATTAACAATAAATAAAGTCGACCGAATTCATGTAGTCTGTATAATTTAAAAATTGGTCTGATATATTGAGGAGTGTTCGTAATTTATTTAATTTTTACTGTTTCCTATGCCAATTTATATTGCAAACTGTATTAGTTTGGAAATTCATCGTCAATGATTAAATTGTTGTAATTAATAATGCTTTAATAAAGTTGGATAAAAAATTATTGTTCTCGCAGTTGTTTCATGACTTTCGTCTATAATTTTAATAATTCATACATACCATTTGTATGTACCAATTAATCAATATAATATTTAAAACTTAAAAAAAAACAATCCTAAAATTTTTAATTGAAAATAATGAAAAAATATAAAAGAAAAACATGAGTGAAAATACCTAATAATAATTAAATATAAAAAAATTTTAAATGTCTATAAGTGTTTATAAGTAATACAAACCCATAATAATAAGAGCCAAAAGTACTGTTTGCTAAGCATAAAAATATAATTCATAAAAATTGCAGAGATTAAAAGAAAGAAACAGATTTAAAAAAAATTAAAACAGGTATTTAGATCACAGGAAAAAATAATCGAAATTTAGAAGCACTTAATACTGCCGAAATGCGGTAAAGTATGAAAACACTGTGCAGTATAAATATTTGAAAAAGTGCATTCTTTTTCGATACTTAAATTAATGTTTATAAGCGGCTCATCGGGAGCATTGACAGTGCAATTGCAATTGATTCCATCAAGTTGTTGCCTGGGTTCAACCCCAGTTTCAGACTAAAATCATAAAAACAACTAAATCGAAGCTTAACACTGCTATGGACGAAAAACGTGCAAATGCAGATAATTAAATAATTAAGCTTCATTTTTCTAACTATCCCATTCATATAGTTCCAGCACAATGTATTGCATGGGTAGGGGTCATCTCCTGAGTGCTGCAAGCATGCAGAAACTTTTGCTGGGATAGAGAAATCTAATTCATGTGATATTCTTTGAGGGTCGTATGAACTACAAGCACATTTACATCTTATACGTTTCTGCATTTTAAAGTAGTAACCGTCATGTCTTTTAATAAGAAGCTTAACAGTGACTACAAACTCAAAACTAAATCCCTCCAGTTCTTAAAAAGCGACTTCTTTAAAAAAGGAAAATTAAGTATACAGAAAATTTCGTGAAAATAAGTCAGAAATGCGACTCAGAAGAGACTCGTGACCAGGCACACAAAGCTATCGTTTACGATTCTTAATCGGACAAGAGAGTCGAAAAAGACTCGAAAATCAATCAATATATAAAACAGGGTAACATTACTGACTGACCCATCCTCGTCTTATTCAAACGGCTAAAGTTACAGGCTTGAAATTCGGCTTGTTGACTGCTCTTTCAATGTTTAGATTCACTAAGAAGCGATTTTTGGATATTGTAATGCTAAGGGGGTAAAAAAGGGCAAAACTGGTACAAACGATAACCTAATATCTCACTAATACAGATATGTAGAATAAAAAATATAAAAGCATGAACACAGGTGTTTGGTACTTTTTCCATATATGTACTTTTAGTGGGTAAAACGCACAACACTGAATTACGGTACCTCTCTTTGCAACATTATATTTCCGAAAGTATTGCACATGGAACAACGCTTTTTTCCGTAATCTTTTCGAAGGCGTTTTTTTGCTTCTTCGAAATTCGAAATCAAATTGTACCTTGGTCCATTTATGCCATTTCAACGTAAATTTTTTACTATCTTTATACACCTCCCCTGATATTAGTATAAAATTAAAGGTATTTTTCAGAAAAAAGCATAAAATATAAAAAATACACTGAAAACACAATATGTCAGGCACCCCAAAGTGGCGGACTACAATTTTTTACTGAATTCCCTCATATGTATATTAAATGAAATCGATTTTTGAGAAAAAGATTTCAAATAAACTGGAATAGGTAATTTTCAGAAAAACTGCCTTGTTGTGAAGTTAATTGATACATTTAAGAAAAAACCGTTGAATTGAATGTCTTGAACTTATTTATTTATTTATGATTTGTTTGCATTCGCTCATTATTGTTGACTCGTTATACGGTAACGCCTTTTACTCGCTAACCTGTCTACTCTGGCTTTACTTTTATTTTTTTTGAAATGTACAATTTTAGATAATAAAACACTCCCTGTCAAACTAAACTTTAAATTAAAAACAGCCCGTGTTTTATTACTACTCCAAATCCAGTTGCTGCCGCAACATTACTTTTTTATGAAAATATATTTTCTGGAGTTGGTTCTTTTTTAAAACTCAACTTAAAAAAAAAAGAGTGCTCTTTGAAAAATTTCACTTTTTGGGGAAGGTACTATTTTAAAAATAAAAGGTACTTGGAGAAGCACTTTTTGGAAATATACTTCGTATAAAAGTCAATATCATTAAAAAATGAAAATGAAAATGGTCGATAATTTATAGTAATTCTAAAAATGCTGACTGCATATGACTCTCTTCTTAATACAACGACTTGTAATAAATTGATACTGCTTATAAAGTAACACCAGAAAATAATGGAGACACATTTTATGATCGTTTCGGACTATATTATGTTATAATTTTTTATGCATTATAGTTAAGATATTGTTAAGTTATTATTGTTAAATTACACAACAATATTATTTATAAACCGGCTTTATCGTTCACATAATTTATTTAATCATAATCATACATTATTGGCACTTTAATAATTGTTTTTGTTTTTATTTCTCTCTATGTAATGCTACTGTATAATAACAAAGACTTGAAAATAATAAAAGAACAATTTGACCAATCAAAACGTTATTAAGCGACTAAATGTATTTACTTATTTATTTATTTCTTTCTTTTTAATTCAGTTAATCTACATACATAAATGTTTGTAAATAATATTAGAAGGTGGGTGGGTGGGTAGGATTCATTGGTTACTAAAACTAATAAATTGTTGTATTATCCTGTATATTTTGTTAAATAATAAAACTACTTCCATGAAATAAACTTAAAATATAAGTTTTTTGTACACCTGATGTGGTTTTTAATTTGTAGTAATTTTTGCTTCATTTACCAGATGTAAAAAAACATTTTTTTTAATAATTTTATAGCAAAAGTAAACTAACTCTTAAATAAATAAATTTTATAGGCAAATATTAAATGTCTTGGTAAATTGAACCAAATAGAATAATTGTAAAATAAATGAAAGTAACAAAGTATCGATTTAAAATTAAAATAACAAGAGAAACGAAAACAGAAAACTTCAACTAAATTATTAATAAATATTTCAACTTCAATAAATTTAGTGTAAAATATTGATTTCAGATTTAAATTAAAATAATATTTATTTCTCATAAAATAAATTGAAAAATTGTTGTTGTTAGAAATATTTATTTGTACTTTGTTTTGTAAAATTTAAATAAAATCTCAATTAAAATTTTTTAAAAATATGCAGAAGTGTTAAAGTATAAAACGAAAAGTTTTTTTTAATTTAATTTTAAGCAAATGTACACTAATTTCATGTACACTAATTTTATAATTTTTTGTTAACAAAATAGTAATTGTAATTTTAAAAAAATATATATATTTTTTAAATAAAATACATAAAAGGAAACCATCATAAAAATGCTAATAAATTGTTTTATTCGTCGACAACATGGACAGCAAAAAGTGATAGAAAACGGCTCATTGAATTTTATTTTTAACGCTATAAAAACAATGAATGGTTGCCATTAGATGATGTTTATATTCAGTTAAGGCTACATAGTCACTGATAATAAATGCCACAACTTTAATGAAATTCTTAACTATTGATATGGATGCTTCTGAATTGCACATTGGGTGCAAATATTTAAGTTTTGCTAATTTCTTGGAAAGATTATTATCGCATTAGTGAAAGAAAATCGTTTATAAAAATAAATAAAGATACATTAAATTAAATTAATTAAAGTAATTTTTGAAATATTACGATATTATTTTAATTATATTTCTCCTTTGAGCGCTGGTCTTTTTTATAAAAAGTTTTTTAAATTTTTCATTTTCAATATTTCGCTACCAAATCAGGAAATCAAATCGTCAGGAAATAATAAAAAATAAAAAAATTATAATTATTTCCTGACGATGGTAGCAAAGTATTGAAAATAAATAATTAAAAAACTTTTTATAAAAAAGACCATCGCTCAAAAAAGAAATTTAATTAAAAATTGATTAAGGATCAAATAAAGATAGAAGTGAGAATATTATGATATTAAATAAATAAAATATATTTATTATTTTACTTATTTTATGTATTTTATGTTAAAACGCAATAATCTTTTTTGGTTAGCCAAATATCAAACACAATGTTTCATCGTCTACATTTTCCATTTATGCACAGCTATGACAGGGATGTCAAACTATAGGTTTTATTCCGAAGAATTCGAAAAAAAAATCATGCCACTCCAAATTTAAAGTGTCGGGTATTCGAAGACAGTGATTCAATTAAATATTTTTTTTTCTTAGACCAGCACTCAGAAGATGACCCCTACACATGCGGTGCATTATGCTTTTCAGGTTTTTTGTTTTTATATATGTATGTACGTATGTTTTATATATATATGTTGTAGCGTCTCTGATGTCAAGGAAACGTATTACATTTTGAAGCTTCGTTTTAGTTGCCATTTATAGTAATTATTTTACATCGCTGGTGCTACGCATTACCGACAATATCCACTTCCATGATATAGAAGGATTTTCTCAATAGAATATAAAAAAACAAAATTATGTTGCCCTATATATAAGTTGGTTTTCAAAAGACATGATTTTTTTAACATAAATGCCCATATAAAAAATACATACAAAAGAAATAGAGAATACATGAGTTCCATTGCAAATGAACTGACTGGTTCAATTTAGATGAAGAACGCATGATTTTAACACAGAGGTGTCATTGGCGAGCACGGGTTCACATTGAACAAAGGAACTCATAATTTAACGATTAGAACCAATGAATGTTCCATGATATGGTTACGTTTGAGCATAAAATTAGCCATTTTTCTTTAAACTCCATTCATAAATTCTGATTTCATTCACAATTAACTGCTCGCAGCTATTTAACGGAAAATTTTAGTGGTTAGATATCCCTAAAATAAATCTCCGCAAATAGTTACCATATAAACTAAAACACACTGAACAATTTCACCGTAACAGTCGTACGAGCAGAGATCGCAACAAATTTTTCAATAAGTTTCTCTTTTTCCTAATGTATGTACATGTACATAAAAAAGTCTCTATTATTGGTTTTCGAATACCTACAAATTTTAACTTTATTTTTTTCTATTCATCAGATATCGACTCTTTAAATTCCATGTAAAAATAATTCCGAATAACACTGTAGCCTCTTTATATTGATTATCCATTTTCTAGGTCTGTTTTTTCTATATGAATATATCTGTGTGAGTGTATTATAGTCTAAATCAATTTAGCGTTATGTTGGCTCATCATAATTGTTAATATTTTATATAACCAATAAACAATTCATGTTATTTCAGTTTTTGCTGACCGCTGGACAAGTACATTTATCACCAAATATATTTGAGAATACCACAATGTAAAATCACTAGTATATGTATTCAACTAACCATGTGCAGAAAAATCTATTGTGAACAAAAATTTAAATGTTCAGCAGACATAACAATGCAATACAAAAGCAAAATTTGGTACCCAGAAACGACATTAATTACCAGTAGCAACATTTTATAACCACAGGACAATTTCTAATGTTAAAAAAACGACGCCACTTAGTGGCACTTAGAAGCCCGCAAAAAGATGGTGTTAAAAAATTTGCAAAAATAAATGTATTAAAAATTTTGAGTAGCTAGTGTATTGACTCTACAACCAGGAGATTCGCAGTTTAAATATCCGATCAGAGCAAAACAAAATTTATTTTTTTATCTTGGACCAGCACACACGCGATGCATTGTGTCGGAACTAGAGGAAAGTGTTAATGAGAGAGATACCAGGTGGTGAAACTTCACTATCTTACAACTCTGCTTTTGCACAGTTTTTGCTTATGGCTGTGTTTCAGAGCCTCTGATGGTAAGGAGACGTATTAAATTTTGAATCTTCGTTTTAGTAGCCATTTTTAGTAATTATTTTACTTCGCTGGTGCTACACAATACCTTCGAAGGAGGGCGCTCTGATGTGCCTGTGGATTGGTATAAGCTGAAGCCGGATTGGCATAAACCGGCACCGTTCTTCCAGATTCATTGCATTCATCCATATATACACTTCCTTTTGAGCCACCCTATGTAATATTTTGCAATAGCCAGTTGACCATGAGTTTTCGTTATATGGATTTGTTGAATATGCGGTTAAAATATTTGTTCTTTCAATTGTTTTTCTTTTATATTTTGATTTCTATTGCTTTCAATTGTTGCATTAGAGTGTAATTGTTGATATTGTGTACGGTCATGGTATAAAATAGTATTTATAATTTTTAAAATTTTTCTTTATAAAAAGTCCTATATTTATATAGTATATACATATGTATGTACACATTCGTAGATATTAGTGTTAGCTATAACTGATTTGCATAAATAATCACTCGATTATTGTCTTTTAGTCTTTAGAATTGACATAAAAAAATATTTCGATCAAGAACTAAATAAGTATTTATAATATAAGAATAACTGCCCACTTACTAAATACTAAATAAATACGATTAAAACTGCAGTGCAATAGATCAGACTCTATGCTGGATATCGAACCAAGAACAGATAAGAACTTTTGTGTACCGCCATTCAACTAACTATTGCAAACGCTTCATTCAACATCGAAATGTGCTGCATGAACAGTATACATATGAAGAAATTTAAACTTCCAGTTTTTGTTAAAAAATAAAAATACTGGTGTTAATCTTTTGTCCGCTTTTATTCTTTAACCTTTTGCATTATAAAGCGAAATCATCAAAACCATATTTCAGAGGACTATTGCTTTTACTTTTCTTTGATATATTTACCGACTGCAAGGCAACCATCGGTGTTATAGTGGACTTGATCAATGAACTGTCTAAGGTCCAGTAACCTATCGGCCCACTATAATCAACGGAGAACTCGCAGTTAATTGGATTTCAATAACTATTGGATTCGATCACTCCTGGCGATGCTATAAGAACTCGGCTCCTATATTTTGGCGTGGAGTTAAACATACTGTTCAGATTCCTACGGGAATCTTAATGGCAGTTGGGCTTTTGAAATGATAATGATCCGGTCGCGACTACTACCAGGTTATCAGAAATAGGCCGAACTTCCTCTCTGGTCGAACTGCCGTTAGAACCTAACTTAAGCTTATAATATGAAATACAGGTATACTAACTTTCCATGTCATCTTCTTTTAATATATACAATTCTCGGATTACAGTGTTTGTAATAAAACACCTTCGAAACGGTGCTTGGCCGATTCTTTTGAGTTTTTTTTGTGTATATTCAGTATATATGAGAATAGGATGAATATTATTTATTATATAGATGATGGTACACTTCCACTATAGTTAAACAGTTAAAATTTTGTACACAAATAGGTTATAGAGAGTAAATAATGCGAAAAAATTTATCGGGGGGACGAGGCTGCCTCTTTTTTGGAACTGTTAGATAACTTCCGTGTCTCCGAAAATAACTAACGATTTAAATGCAAGTTAAAAGGTATATTGGTCTGCATATAGAAGGACGCATAAGCCATATAAAGGGAGTCTCAGTAAGAATGTAATTTTTCATTTTAGATAGTTGTGATTTTTTGTCTTTCGACGACACTACGACCCATCTTCTTCAAATTTATTTACCTCTCTTGGAATTAGGTACACTTTAGATCTGTAAAATTGGAAAAATTACCCTTATTTTCCTTTTTTGTATAGAATAAATATAAGAAAATATTATAAAAATATTTAATTAATTATAGAGACAAAAATAGAGGTGTCTCAAATTTACTATTAGAAACTGTATTCATTATGGAAAGATAAAATTTAAAGAAATTTGGAACGAAAAAGCCGTTTCAGGCTTCATTCACTATAAAGAAATTCGACTGTAATTTACTTTTTGTAAAAATTTTTTTCTGAAAAAGTTATCCCTAATGTCATTTCAGAGTTTTGAGAGCATGTTGTCAGAAGCATGTTACTTTAAAAACAGTTTACTATTCTCTCACCAATATTTCTCAAACAGATCATACCAAGTTTTTTTATTTCGTTTCGAATATTGAACAGACTACAGGCCTTATTATGAAATTTTATTACTATTAAATTTTTTAATCTTTTTTTTTTATTAGCAACTTATATTTTTAAAATTTTTATTCTAATGTTGAATAGTATTACACAATTATTTTTTAAATAACTATAGGGAAGAAATATTTGTAAGAGTAAAAATTCTTTACATCATTGTTTATTAAATAAATATATTTAAATGTATATGGATAAATAAGTCATACAAATCTTACAAGAAATTTTATTCGAATGAAATATATAACAATTTATTTCTCTAGATATAAATTTAAAACGGCAACTCTATTTAATAAATATATTTCGTCAGTAGGAGTTCACTGCATGAATTTAAATTCGAGTGCATCATTGCTATTTTTATCCTAAAAAAATTCAATAAAGTCAGCAAAGAAACTAATAGTTTTAACTAATCCAAAAAATAGCAATTTTTTAATTCTAACAATAGCCACATACATATGCATCCATACACACATGCACACCTTCATATTTATACATATACATATATTCTGTACAAATAAAAATAGAGCAATTGAAATGCAACACAAAACAAACTGTGATTAATGGGGATTTGGTCGAAATTTTATATTTCACTGAAAAAAATAAATGAAATAAACGAAATATATGAATTTTCCAAAAGGCAGTAAAATTAAACCAGAGCTTAGGTATTAAATTATGTTAAGCCATTTTAAGGCCACTTTACGGTTGGCTTATTTATACCCCAGTGTCTCATCAACTGCTTTATTTTGGTGAAAATACAAATTGTAGCGGACTGTCAAATTTACACAAATTTGAAACAAAATTTACAATTATTTGCTTTACAAAGATTATGGTATATTTAAAAAACTATTATTAAAAGGGAACTTAAAATTTTACACATGATTTATATTCTATTAATTACATGATTTATTGAATTTTAATTGCCGCACACAATATTAAAGTAATTCCATATTGTTATTTAATTGGCATAAATAGCCAGTGAATAGACTTAAAATGTAGAGATTTATAAACTTTGCTTTACTTATAATATAAAAATGTCGTGTTGGGTTTAAAAACAATCAATTTAGTTAATCGAATTAATCATTTATGATGACCGTAATGTAGCAGTGTGCATGATGAGTTTCGGGAAGAAAACCATTATTTTGATAAAAAAAATATTTCATGACTTTATTATAAAATCGCAAATCAATTATTTGCTGCGAAATCGATTAACAAATAAAACAGTCTCGCCAACTCAAAGATGTGAACGTAAAAAAATACATCCTTTACTTCAATAACGACTTCCGATTCAAACACTTCGGAGTGAAATATCATCATAGATGTTACTCTTTTATGTCTGTTTTAAACGTTGCCATAAAATAATATGTAGTTGAATAGTGTGATAATAAAAATCACAGCAATCTATGCTTCTGGCGTTTAAATTAATGGTTTCTAAAAGAGATTGTTGCCTTTTTGCAATTCTTAACGTTTAGTTTTTATTTTTTTTTTTGGGTAATAAAATGCATACGTTATTGACGATAATACACATACTGTAGATATAATTTTAGTACAAATAAAAACATGTAAATGTATTTTTAATCAAAGCAAACAAAACAAAAAATACCATAAAAAGCTGTGTCCACTTCTAAAGTTTATTTTTAGTTTTATTAGTAAATCCAATCCAGCTGAAAGATACTTTTAGTGTGGTCCAAATAAAAACCACAACTTTCCATTCATATTATAGGCAAACAACTGAATGTAGCCCAAAGTAGAAATAACGACTTTAGGATAAAATGAATAATAAGTTCGGCAGTATAAAAATGGAATAACTATAAAAGAGATTTTTGTTAATGATTTCACAAATTGCAGACTTAAAATTTTATGTTCTGCAAAAATGTTGTTCTTTTATTCTTTTTAAAAACGCACGAGGTGTCGCTGTTGAAATATTTCAGTTATCAAAATCTCTTTTAACTCTTTTTTATTATTTCGGATGAAAGTAGTTCTTTTTAAAAAAATTTTTATGGCTTTAACAAGATTCTTAGATTAAAGACAAATTTTGTTGGCATAATTTTGAAACATGAGCTATTAAATTTTAAATTAAATATTTGTCCGTAAAATAGTTAACAAATTTATGTTTCTTTGAAAATAGTAAAAAATTTAATCCTGAGTATTTCATAAATTAAATTTTTAGTGATATAAATTGTATTTTTTAAAAAAAAAAAAGTGACATAATTTTTAAGAATACACGAAAATCTCGGTATAACGAATCTCGCTTTAACGAATATCCGATATAACGAACGACGAAATTTTTTACATTAAACGTTCGCTATATATATTAATTTCATACTGGATGTAACGAATGGTAAAAAAAACTTCGCAGAATAAAAAAGAAAATTTATTCATTTATTCAGAAATTCATCTTTAAAAAATGGTGAATACGTCAGTATGAAAGAGAATTTATATAACTGAATTCTCGATCAAAGGAAAAACATTTGACAATACATGCAATTGTGCTAAAAAAAACAGTGATAGCTGGTTGTCTAGGAACAAAATAACATACTGGATTACACTTTTGAAGTTAACGCGAGACCTGAGTTATTCTTTGTTTATCTAAAGTATAATAATAAAAATAAAACTTAAAAACAAATTCCGGCACGTATCGCATTCCTGTTGAAACCACATGTCTTTGGTGTCCAAATCATACAATTCAAGCAAAGAAAAGTTTGCAATCATCGACGACCGATGATGCCGCCAGCCCAATATCCACACCAAACAGTGATTTTTTCTGGATACATTGAACGTTCTAGGATCTTATGTGGATTAGTATTGTCGCAAATTCGACTATTATGTTTGTCCACGTACTTGGCACCGACTTCAAGCTATTCCATTGCAACAGATACAAAACTAAAATTTTATTATTTTTTAATTTTCATTCTTTTTTTAAGTTTGTTAAATTTTTTTTTTTTAATTTTTATATTACAATTTTTTAGTCCCTAACGCTAGGAGATTCAATATGCAGTTTAATGAGTTCTGTATGAATTCTCGTGAAATAGGAAGAAGAAGACGGTGAAATAGCTCATTTGCCATTGTTCTTGAGAGAGATGGCGTATTATTATGGTACTTCGCCTTTGGGCGGTTTCGCGGAGGTTGCCTATCGGGCGACACAATGGGACCAGGCTTTGAACGCAATTGGTTTTGACACAAGAACTCTGACTGCAAGTGATACCTAAACTACTTAGCGTCTCATTGCGTTAATCTTTTTAAATTGTTCATTTCATTCTTGACACCCCACCCCATTAATTTGATTTATTAAAAAATTTAATTTTTGTCTAGGGAACCACAATATAAGCACGACCTTTCCAATCAAAACAGAATCATAAAAATCTGTCCACCCATTGAAAAGTTCTAGGGTAACAGTCATAAAAAAATGCAATTAATTGAGGATCTCCTCTTTTTTTGAAGTCGGTTCACAAAATTATTATAAAAAAAAATATTAAAACATGGCGAATATTGATATATATAAATTTGTTGTATGGTTATGAGAGTGTATATATACATTTCATTGTTGCTTATGCCAACTCATCAGTAGACCATCAACGAAATGCTTCAAAAAGCTAAAAAAAAATCTCACATATTTATATAGAATAACAGTAAGTCTAATTTTAAAATTGTGTTTTTTTTTTTAACAAGATTATCGAAATTACCATCGCCAAAGTTACTTCGAAGAGCTAAAAAAAAATGTTCGTTCTGTTGGAGCAGATGAATGCAAACGTATATTGTATTCTAATTAAACATTTTGCTTCATTGAGAAAACAGTCAAAGAGACATAGTCGTTCATTGCTTAATTTTGTTTATTTTTACCTACAAATAAACAAACAACGACTTCCGTAAAAATTAAAGAAATTTCCTTTATGTCTGCTATTTCTACTACTAAAAAATCACTCATACGCATCACAAGAATATTTAAAGAGAAACAGTAGTTTAGAACAGAAAGTCCTATTTTTAAATTCCAAACAAGTACATTTTAATGTACTGAATACCCATTAAATATTTCCAATTTTTCTACAAAGAAGGTTTTCTAATTAAAATTTTAAAAGTAAATTTGTAAGCCACAGGAATTTGTTTATCAAAGCAATACATTACTGCCGTTAATCATAATCGGGTCTATTCTAATCGTTTATTTGACGTCCTTGCTTTGAATTTGTCTTACTAAATATTATATTTATGCGATGTGTTATTGAATTTATTTCGTATATTCAAGAAACGCTTTCCTACTATCTTATTAGTTTCTATAAATTACTTGAATGAAATTTAAGCATTTTATGTATTCGATATAAAAATTTATATATTTTGTAATACGTTTATTTCCATATTAAAATCTTAAATAAATATATTTTTATTAAATGCCAATTTCATGAGTTCCTTCACCAGCAACAACATAAACTACAGTCAAACAAACTATAATAAATTAGCCAAAATAAAAATGTTGTTCAACAAATGCGCATTATCAACATGTGCTTATTTTAAGTAACAAATCAAAAACTTTACACATTCCAGTAATTTTTTTTTTTAATACTTTGCGATCTGTATATTTTTATATTTTACTCCAATTTAAATTTATCACAATGAGTTTAAAATTATCTTTTTTATTACAGTTAATCAAATGCTGCCGACAAACTTGTTCTGTAATGAAATACGTACATACGAAGTATCACTTCATTACTTTCAGCATTAACAATACAAAATAACTTTATTTTTGAACTCATTCATTTTGTATTCAATTTCTGGCAAATACCAAAAATAAATATTTTCTTATTATAATTTTAAATACTGACTGTAAGTTTGTAAATTAAATATATTTTTGTGACATGTGAAAGTTCGCTTAGAAGTTATGGCGTCTGGTTGTGCTTGAGATTTGTTCGAAATTTAATTTCTTTGTTGTCACATCTAAATCCTCCGTTTGCATTTCTCTGGCTTCAGGAACTTCTATACTACGTGGCAAATCGGGAACGGTATCCCGAGTAATGGCTGAAAATATAAGGAAAAGGATTAAATATTAAATTAAAAAATTAATTTTAGTGAAAATTACGTAAATAAAATTTAATTGAGAAGTAATTAAGGATTTTTCCTATTTTTCCCTGAAATCTTCCTGAATTATAGAAAGTCTTCTTGATGAGTAGTGCGGAAAGTTCAATTCAATTCTTGAATGTTAAATTTAAGTTTAAATATATTCATCTTGTAGCAGTATTGGCATTATGGGCGGCGATGGATGAAGTAGTCAGCATGTTGACTACAAAACCAAAGCACTTGTGATCGAGCCTAATGTCCGACTAAGTCAAAAAGACTTTTTATATTAATGTGTCATTGTGTCAGTTGTTGTCGAGAGGTTTGACTGGTCACTAACAGTACCGGCTTCAGTTGCTACCAGTTCATACCAATTTACATGCAAACTCAGTTTCAAATATTGAAGCTGCTGCAACACTGCTGTAAACAAAAACGTCTGTACAAATAATGAAGCATCCTTCTGTCATAACTAGCACTATCCCCTTTCCTATAGAAGGTAACACATAGTAGAAGGCAATCATTGTCTGAGTTTCACTTCTCTTTATAAAACAAAAATATATCGCACTTGTTCTTCTAAAGCAGGTCAACTCCAAATTTTATATACAAATATATTCCCTGCAAAAATGTTACATAATTTTCTCCTTTTTGTTTTCTCTTTCGCATAAAAAATACACCACTATTTTTCTTCGTGAAGCTTTTTAGCCCTGAAATGTATAGGATCATTTAAAATAACATGTGCGATATGTAGGTACGTATGTACTCGTACACGTATAAAATTATTTGCTTAATTTCTTTTAATTTATTTCATTTTTAATCTATTCAAAAAATATTGAACTAGATGTTTAATTTATTTTACATAATTTTCGTTTTCTCTATCGATCAGGAACACGTGGACCAATCTGAAATATAGTATCTGTTGTAATATCTGCTATAAATTCGATACTTTTTCTTATTACATATTCAAATGATAAAAATGTTTTTTTGCGGATTACTATTTTCTATAATTTGTAAATACTTCTTAATCAATGCTGCATTATAAAGTCACATGCAACACATTACTTTGACAGTTTTTAGATTGGTCTCTGCATGTGTTAGAAAGAACGTAGCATGTTTACTTTCCAGTACTTTCCTGAAAAGTTTACTGAGCAAATAAAAGGTGATCAGTTTGTTAAACAAATAGCAAATAACTGTGCGAGAAGGCATGCAACAAGGCAGCCATTCATTCAATTGTGAATTTTAGATATTGAAATTCTTTAGGATTTCACAGTTGATAATGTTAAATAATTCTGTTTATTAGATAAGTATGTAACTGAAAAAACCAGCACTATTGAGTAGGAATATTCTTCTGTGTACACTACGGTGTACATTTTTGTGACTTTGGAACCATTTATGGAGTTGATGAGCAAAAGTTAAAATATGACGATTTGGTATTTATGAAGCATTACTTTAATATTTCGCCACTACTTGTTCTTGTCTGTAAATTTATTTTCATTTTCATTTAACCATGTTCAAACGTACATAGTCACTTACACACACACAAAGCCAAATTATTAAATAAGAAAGAAGACTTGGTTTAATTATAGAATTCTTAATTCAAACTGTTTGAAGAGCTCCTGCATGTTAGAAACTCAATTCAGTTTCTATTAGCGCTCTGCAACTACCATAGTCGTCTCTTTTTGTCAGTTAAAATTTAGATTTTTGTACTCACCTTGATTTTGTCTGTAACCATATTGATCGGCATTATAGAAAACTGTAATATATTTGCCATCAGGCATACGATATGAATAATAGCCCACCACAACTAAAGATTTGTGATTGTTCAATTTAATGAAATATCCTCTTTCATAGCGGGCTTGGCCATCGGCTAATTCATACCGAAATTCATAGCTGCCATCAGGATAACGATGATCGAAATTATCCAAAACATAATTTTTCAAATCATTCTTTTGTTCATAACGAACGGAATTGTTTTGCTTCAAATCTTGACTGTTGCGTGATGAAAATTTTGACTCGTCCAAAGAATTTTGCTGTGATATTTCATTTCTAACTGAAACTGCTTGAGTTAAACACATAAAGATATTTAACAAAAAGACAATTTTAATAACTGTTAGTGACATGATCATAATTTTGTTATAACTACTTGCAAACACTTGGAGCACGTTTTAATGAAACTTAAAATTAATTCACTTGTATAGTTATTCCTTGAATTATAATTTCTTATTTACTCCTGGTTATTAACAAATGGGTGATTTCAGAACGTGTTTGTTACTGGGTGATCTCTCGGCAACTGTTTAATTTAAATTTTGCTCAGACATTGGCTTTTATAGTTTAAACAAAAATATAAAAAAATTAATACCGTCTCAGCAAACAACGGCACACAACCCGTACGTATTTATGTGTATGTATATGTACATACATACATATATATTCGTAAATATAAAGCAAAATTGTATATTTTTGTAAACTTGCGGCAACATTTACCTCATCATTAACATCATAATAATCATCGTCATCATCATTATCTTTGTACTACGAAAATACTGGCGGGATGTTTAACAGCAGAAGGAGAGGCTTCTTCATTCACTTGACTTCAGAACTTAAATAAAATTATTTTAAATAAAATAAACATTATTTCATTGTATGCGAAAAAATCTCCGCTCGTACTCTTAAAAAATTTAAAAAAAAAAACAAAATCCAAATGTCGTATAAATTTTTGGTTGGGATTACAATCAAATTATGTGGGAAGTAAGCATGTTGGGTTCATCTTGTTGTGCGTGACAATTTTAGAAAATCATTTTATTTCATTTTATTTTAGATTTTATCTGCACTCAACAGGTCAGCGGCTTTTAGTCTGGGATATAATTAAACATAAAAAACAACATCTGTTTTGCTCAAAAAATATTTGAAAGAGACCTTTTTCGCAACAATTAGCAACGATTTTGTTTTAATTTTAAATGGTAACGCGTGATGTCTCTATTGCCAGTATCTGAAATCAGTCCATATAATAAAAGGCAAGATAATTTTAATGCTGATAATTATTCAGCGTGTGTCGGCAGGTTCTTTTAATTATTGTTTTGTATATATCAATTTATTTATTTCATCTTTCAGGCAGCACTGAGTAACAAGAACTATGCGTGTTTTAGATCTAAAAATTTATAACGGAAGAATTTCGTAATAAATTTCCGCCAAGTTAAACAAATTTTAATATTTCGTTCAAGATTATTTGGTCACGTTTGATATTTTCTATTTTTAGCATATTGTAATTATTTGAATAGCAATGAATTTGTGTCTAAACGTCTGCACGTGTGCCTCAAAACACTTGTAATTTCGACTAAATTTCTCTGCATAGTAACAGTGCTAAGTTACTAATCAAGTACAGAATTGACTTGTCGACTTTTTTGTGTATGTACAACAGTGAACTGAATTAATTTATTTAAATTAACGCATATCATGTGTTTAAGATAAAAATCTTTCAGATGATCTATGCTAACAGCTGCCTCCTTTGTCGGTATTGAATCTAACTTGAATATGAATGCGACGACCTAACACCAGTGACTCAAGCACTGCGTTTTACAAATTAGCAAAGTTGTGCCCTGCAGAGTTGTGCATTCACATCACTGCCATCACTTTACCACTTGTCTCTTCTATACAATATTCCTTTGCTAACTATTTCCAGTGCAATGCATTGCATACATGGAGGATATATTCCCTGGTCCAAGCACAGGATCAAGTAAAAAATCTTTCAATGGTGGCATGTCCAAAGGGTCGATTTTAGAACTGGCATGACTTCTTCAAATACATATCTTTTTCAAAATTTCAGGATAGTGTACAGGAAGATACGTACGTTGCATTTGTATTATGTTGGTGAGTATCATGGGAATTCGGAAAGATAATTTATGTTCTTATTCATGCTTGGAATATCATATTTTTCTAAAATATGATATGGGGTGATGATGGTAGATTACTTATCGTGTTGGCTCTGCTAGTAGAAGGACCGGTCTTCGAATCGCAGCCCGTTCTACTTTTTTCTGAGATTTCAGAATTTTCCTTCGTCGGTATTTGAGCAATAAAAATGTCGGCAAAGTGATATACATATTAAATAAAATGGCTCCCCTTATCTTAAAAAAATGCGTAAAATTAACATCAGAGAGAACCCAACGTTCTGTAATTAACACGCAACTGTTGTTGTTGTGGAAAAATTCTATCTTCATACCACCTTCACCACTTGTATATTCTCTCCACTATTCTTCTCTCGCTATCTAGTTCCAGTGCAAGCCGTTGTATATGTAGGGGATTCTCCTAAGCACTGGTCAAAGGTACAAATAAAAGAAATAAGAAATATAGAAAATTCCACGACCAACAAAGCAATTGTCTAAAGATTAGTTTATATAAAGGGTGGTTAAATTTCAAGGGCCGATGTTGATTTTGAATAAATTACAAACTATTTAGGAAATTATTGTAATTTTATTTTATTATGATATATTGGTATTACTCAATTATGTATGGAACAAAATATCGGCCAAATGGGCGCCGCGACCATGGCGGCACACCTCCATCCGATGGTAAAAATTTTCGATGACCCTGAGGCATAATGGAGGTTCTATGCCGTTAATATGCCGAATTATCTCATCCTTTAGCTCTTGAATTGTTGCTGACTTATCGACGTACACCTTTTCTTTCAAATAACCCCAAAGAAAAAAGTCCAACGGTGTCAAATCACATGATCTTGGCGGCCAATTGACATCGCCATTACGTGAGATAACACGGCCATTGAAATTGTTGCGCAAAAGAGCCATTGTTTCGTTAGCTGTGTGGCAAGTGGCACCGTCCTGCTGAAATCACATATCGTCCACATCCATATCTTCCAATTCGGGCCATAAAAAGTTCGTTATCATCTCACGATAGCGAACACCATTCACAGTAACTGCCTGACCGGCCTCATTTTGGAAAAAATACGGCCCGATGATGCCGCAGCCCATAAACCAAACAGTCACTCTTTGTGGGTGCATTGGTTTTTCGACAATCACTCTTGGATTCTCATTCGCCCAAATGCGGCAATTCAGTTTATTGACGAATCCACTGAGGTGAAAATGTGCCTCATCACTGAAGATGATTTTCTTCGAAAATTGATCATCCACTGTTGCCGTGGTCGCGGCGCCCATTTGGCCGATATTTTGTTCCATACATAATTGAGTAATACCAATATATCATAATAAAATAAAATTAATATAATTTCCTAAATAGTTTGTGTTTTATTCAAAATCAACATCGGCCCTTGAAATTTAACCACCCTTTAACTGTTACAACTTGCCTGTAATAGAAAAATATACCAAAAAATCTTTTTATATTTCTTATGAAGTCGTTGTTTACAAACGGAAAGGTCGTGGATAAATTTATTAACCCTGAATTTCTACAATATTTTATGCACGCAGCTCAGTCTGAAGTGTGTATTTATATCCAGTGATTATTTAAATTGTGTGCATTTAATTTTCAGACTTTATTACAAACTTCAGCATTGAAAGCATGAAAATTATTATCTTTCATCTACGTTTTCTGACATCGTTTTGTTCAGCATCAAATTGGAGAATTTTTTTTTTTTACTTTCGCTTTAAAGTTTATAAAATTGTAAGACATTACATTCTGATGTAAAATTTTTATTGCTGTCATATAGAGTGACTACAGAAATATTCAGTTGTCGATTTAATTAATGTCAGCTGCTTTCTTAAAATTTATCTTAACAATAGGCTCTTTCGTAACTCAGTTCTCAGATGTATGGTTTTGGCAACGACCTACTAAATCATCGAATACACACAGATTACCTGTTTAGCTTATCCTTTCACATCCAACTAGTTGTTCAATTAAGTAATTTATATTTAACCATCTGTTTTTTTTTATGAAAAATTAATTTTCCAATTTCTTTACCTGGTTTTAAGTGCAGGCGTTCAACCATTTTTGATTTGTCACCTGACATAATCTCGTTCAGAAAAGGTGTGCCAATATTAATGCAAGATTTGAATTTAATATTAATTCTGCAGCAGTTTTGTAGTCGCAAGAAAAAAAATCATTTGACTTGGCAAAAGTATAAAATCTTTCATTAATTTTGGGACATTTATTGCATTTCAAAGTTCCGCCGTAACATTTCACGGTCAGCACTTGCTTGCAGCTGTTGAAATATTTTTTTTTTACTTCTAGGACAGCATTACAGTTGAGTGGTAACTTTTGATTTTTTTTGCAATAATTCTATTCATTCTGCGGTATTCGTTTTTACGTCTTTATTTTAAATATGGACTGAATTAAGCAATGAAAAGGAAAGAAATCAGCAGAAGTATTGTTTGTTCATTAACGTTTATAAATGCATTTCAACAGTATTCGCAAGACAATGTGTAAAAATTTATTCATGTCTTTATAGTTTAATGATAAAGAAGGATTACAATTCGCGGCAATAAATATGAATTAAATGCCTTCAGTGGTCAATAAAGTTATATTGTCATAAACGAAGGTTATTTTTATATGCAGAAACGCAATTGGTTGCGAAACCAAAATCAATAGTTAATTGACGGTTTCACCAAAAAAAATAACAGGTTCAATTTAACACAGCAATGTAGGTAAGGAGAATTTAACTAAGCAGTTGCCCAGAATCAATCCAATCTTTGACGAGAAAGTTTCAATGCTGAGATAACTGAAGAAATTTATGTACAAAATATGTGTAAGTTTGCAAGTGCAGCAGCAGTGATGCGGCATAATGAACGCATGACCTGGCATTTGCATTAAGTTTTGGACTGGTTACAAACATATTCCTATGTAATGAAGACGTGGACCATGTCATTGAAAATAACAGCTTGTTATTTAACTCGTATGACAAATGCTCGTGTTTTTCTTCGTATTTAGGATTGCTCCGTCGAATTGAAATTACTCCCTGAGGTGCTCACAGTGGTTACATGAATTAGTCTTGTATAATGCAAAGTCGGGTTTTATGGTCCAGCCTTAGGATATCGTAATTTTAAATAGAACATACTTTCTTCATACATTTGGGTTAGTCTTGGACTAGTCTTAGTACTCTGGGGACTACATTGTACATGAATGTATGGACTAGTCACATTATCTGCAGGGTCATTTTATGTTTTTGTTGTATATATGTGTGCAAAACGTGTAAGAAGGCTGGCACCAAGTGTCTCCAAGTCAACACTTCTGTCGATTGGTTATTTTTTTGTCTTTTTAATTGCATTGTTAGTAATCGTCTACACTTTCTTTTGTCTTTGATAATAAACGATTTTTTACTGTCTCTTTTTATTATGGTTAAAAAATATGGGGTTGCTCTCAGTTTCCCACAAGAACTACTATTCTCTTAAATTTTTAAATATACCGGTACTACACAAAAAAAAATTTTTTTTTTGCTTTAATTGGTTGCCCTAGTAATGCCACTTATATTATTGACCGGTAAAATGTAACAAATTCTCTTTGTAATGCATCCAAAAAAAAACCAAATACAGAGCATTTTTTTTATAACCTTCATTCGATATTTTTCTGCTCATTGCATTAAAATGTTGATTCATTTAGAAACTAAAGAAAATTTTACTTTCAAAATTGCATAATTATTTTAGTATTTATTTTCTAACACTAAATTTATGTAAATATCAAAGCACGAAGTATCCATTAAAATCGATCCCAATAAATTAAAACTGATACATTTTTAATTTGGCGGCATAAACTTTTTAAAAATATTTTGATGTTCCCACACTTGAGACTAAAACAGAATTATAAAAATACTCGCGTAAGGAATATAAACAAAATATTACTCTATCTCTCCTTTTCTGACGCTAAGAATAATTCTGTAGTTTGGGTGTGATAACTGGTAGTGGGAAATGTCATGCAGAATAAGAGAATAAAAATTCATACATGCTGAGTACACATTCTGTCAAAATTATTGAAAACAGAAATAATATTGATTGAGTAACGCCACTGCAAAGAAAAAACAAACTAAAAAAAAGTATCTCATACACGTCTACTTGTATTTGAATCACAATATGAGTTCTTCAAAATTTGTTTTATCATGTTAACAATTTGTTAATATTTATGTTAACGGTTTGGGGTTTTTTTTTTTAAGAAATCAAAATATTTGAACGTGATATTTATTTAATTAATTCATAAAAATAAACAAAAAATTTAAATAAAATAAATACTCAACAAGCGCAAACAGGTCCCATTTATAAACAAACTTTAAGCCAGATTAATGTAGTGCGATTGGATGGATGACTGTTATTTTTCGTCTTTTATTTATTATTTTTTTTGTTTTTATTTTTCGCTCAAGATTATTTTAAATTTCACAAATTGCTGCTAAAATTATTTTATTATTTCAGCTTATAGGAAGTGATGTGCATTTTGCGTAATTTATGCAAAATATTCAAATTTAAAGAAACAAATCAAAAAATTCTCAAAATATTTGTTTCATTCAACGACATACATGGAAATAATTGTGAGCCTTCTGTTTTGTTTGTGTGTAAAATTAATTTTTAATATGTTTTTTAATTATTAACAGTAATAATGAACTCGCCTTGTTTCAAATAGGATATAATACCTATAAATTTAACCAAATTTCTAATAATTTTGACATTAAATGTTTTATATTTGATTATCTTATTCATAATAATTTATAGTTATTTCTTTTTTATGAATGAATTTGTTGTATTATTTGTGCAGGTTCAAATTACATGTGTGTGATATAGTGATGAATACAAATATAGCAGTTTAAATTAATATTATAAACATTAAATGATAAACGATCTATTATTTATTTATTTACATATCATATTCACATGGCATTAGCGCAAACGTTGCAACCTGGCGTTCTTTGACTTTATATTCTTTTAATAAAACAAAGACTATAGTCTTGCTCATAGACTGCGTATATTTAATGCATATTTTTCTGTTGTTTGTTTGGAAAATGATATGGACCAAATGGCCACAGGCAAAATTTGTAAACATATTAGGCCGAATTATGGCAATTTCCATTACTTTTGCCAGAACTTTCGGCGATTTTCTTTTGAGGGATTCGAGAGTCTGAGGCTTGCTGACATACGTTGGTGACTTTAAGAAACCCCACAAATAGAAGAACGGTATTTCTGGCCAGTACAAATCAAAAAACGAGAGATTGGGAGACCTGAAAATGCAGCCTTCAGAATATTGGTTATGAGCCGTGCTCTTTCCGCTGTTGCCCTTTCCTGACAGAACTATATTCTCCAGTCACATTTCTTCTAGTTCGGGAAGGAGAAAATCTTTTAGCATAACTCTGTAGCGCTCTGCCACATCTTTTGTCACGGCCGCCATATTTTTAACAGAACGGCTTCTTCAGCCAAGAACTTCAGCTTCGATTGGGAATTTTTCCGATGACCTAATACCAGCGAATTAAGAGAATATTTCAGTTACTAAAAATAAAATGGGTTCCATTGGGAACGTCTAAATGCTTGCTAGGTGATTTTTAATTAAAAGGTGGAATGCAATTGGAACGAAATGCCTCACTATGCAAAATTTCTTAACCCTACAAAGGTAATAAAGCTTTTATTTAAGGCAATGGAGAGACCTATTCTGGAATGCGCCTGTATTATTTGGGATACACAATATGATATCTACATAAAGAAAATTTCCGTCTGCGTGAACTTCCTTGGAATCGGAATCTTATTCTCCCATCATATGAAAGTCGCCTTGCACTTATTAAGGTTCCTACTTTGAAAAGTAGGAGAAGGAACATTAATGTATAATTTGTAAAGAATCTGAATGGCATTATTGACTCAGCATTCTTACTCCGTCAAATTGAATTCACAGTTCCACATCATCCAACAAGATATTACGTTCCCCTAAAACTTCAATATTTCCGCTCCAACTATGCCAATTTTGATCCATTCCATAGAATGTGTGCTGAATTTAATGATGACCCATATTCTTCCCTAGAATTTTTGATTAATTCTAATATTTTATGGCACGTAAATGCATTTCATTAATTTTTGTAAACGAATCCTTTATTTTATTTTATACCTGTTATATTTATTATTATGTTTTATTATCATTATTTTTGAATTTATATATATTTAAGCATGTAAGAAATTATTTCATAGGGTAAAATTAATTAAAGAAATAATGATATGATGATATGAAATTAATACATGATTTTAATTCGCTATATATATTATTTTATTTATTTATTAAAAAACTAATCTCGGATATATTTCAGATGTATAAATGAAATATAAACACCAAAATTAAGGATATATTTATTATGAAAGGAAATCATTAAAAAATAAAAACAAAATGACTTCATCAATAATCAAGAAAATTTAATTCTAACTTAGGAATCCTTTTCCTATGGAAACTTAAGAGCTAATCATGCGTAATTTGTATTACCTCAGTCATTATATTCATTATATTTCAGGTCTAAAAATTAAAACAGTAAAAATAAAATTTGGAAAGTGGAGGTGGCGATGGTCGAAGTAGTCTGCACGTTGACTACAAAACGAAAAAATTTTCCAGGGTTCAACCCCAATTTCAGACTCAAGAAAACATCTCGCATTTTTTCTGATGTGCATTAGTGTGTCTTTGTGTCAGTTGTTGTCGTAATGTTTCAGTGGTGAAGGCATAGTCAGTGGTCACTGGTTAGTAACGGCTTCAGCTGTATCCAATCCACTAGCACATCAGAACGCCCTCTTTCATCGGTATTGTGTAGCACTGTCGAAGTAAAATAATTACTAAAAATTGCTACGAAAAAGTAAGCTTCAAAAATTTAATACGTCTACTTGACATCAGGGACGCTACAACACTGCTGCAAAAACAAATAACGTGCAAAATAGCAGTGTTGTTAGAAGCTTCACCGCCTATAATTTTTTCTACGTTCCCTTTCCTCTAGTTCCAGCACAATGCACCGCATGAGTAGGGGTCACCTCCTGAGTGCTGGTCCAAGATAAAAGAAAAAAACAAACAAACAAAATATATATATATTTTATCGTCATCCAAATTATTATAAAAATAACTTTTAAGCATTTTTTCATTTTTTGCCGCCTGTGTAAACTATTTATTGCTTGACTCTAAATTTTTTATTTATCTTTTTTTTATGAATTATTAAAAGCAGGAAAATTATAAACACAATGTAAAATATTTTTCTAAATATTTCTTAGCAATTTGTCGGTATGTGATTAATAAGTATAATTTTATACAGAATTCTGCTTTTGTTAAAAGGAATTTTGCAATAGTGGGATAAAGCACATAATTCACTCAACTTTTCGTTTGCCACCAATGCCATCAATATATTCATTGTACAATTTTATTTTTCTTTATTGTCAGCTTTGAAAGTTTTTATGACTTTACAACTCGTATTATTTTTATTTCGTTAATCCCGAAACATTAAATTTATTAAATAAAAAATTTATTAGCCAGAAAATTTTGAAAATAAAATGCAAACCAAGACGAACATTTAAATATATAAAAGAGTACATCTTTAAATGACCATAAATAGTGTATTCTTCAGTTTAATTGTTTATTTTTTATTGATTGTTTAAACATGATACAATGAATTTGGAAACAAGTTTTATTCCCTGAATCAATTAAATTCAATTTAAGGTGGATACTGATTATATAATCTCTATATAATTTAATATTTTTTATAATTTATAGCTTCATAAGATTTGGTTTAAAATCTTCTATACGAGGTGCAAATTGAAATTGATTGGAAAATAATTTTTAATTTCAAGAAATTTAGATGAAATGAGTTGACAAATAAACGTGAAGAAAAACCCAACTGACATACAACAACAACAGACAAATATTCTGCAGGTTTACAAGTGATGCAGAGGAAACGTTTTGTTTTACTGGAGCATAACTAGAACGATTTTGCTAAACTTTTTTCTCACAATGGTGTTTAGTTGCACGACAAGCACAAAACACGCAAAATTTCTTATAACCAGGCTGCATCCCAATTAAGTAATCAATGACCTGTTGTATAGTAATAATTTATTCTTTAAAATTAAATCGCCTCAAATTTTCAAGTGGCTCTATTTGACATTTTCCTAAATTTTTCATATAATTTTTTTTTATCTGCGACCGGCACTCAGAAGATGACCCCTACACATCCGATGCATTGTGCTGGAACTATAGGAAAGGGATAGTTAGAGAAACGACAGGAGGTGAAGCTTAATTAATTATTTTACAGCTCTGCTTTTGCACGTTCTTTGTTTATAGCAGTAGTGTAGTAGCCATTTTTATTATTATTTTACTTCGCCGGTGCTACACAATACCGACGAAGGAGAGCGTTCTGATGTGATTGTGGAGTGCTATTAACTGAATCCGGTATTGTTCTGTGAGCAGTGACTATGCCTTCTCCACAGAAACTTTCCCACACCAACTGACACACAAACACACACTAATGTACACCAGAAAATAGCGAGATGTTTTTTTGTATAATTTTAGTCTGAAACTGGGGTTGAACCCAGGCCTGTTTTGGTTTTGTAGCCAACGTGCAGACTACTTCAGCCATCGCCACCCTCATTTTTCCATTGTATTCAGCATTAAATAAACCATTGATGTTATCGCAGAACTTATCTTGTCATCTTTTTTGAAAAACGGTAAAAGGGCCTTATGCCTGGATCTGTAAACAGTGATTTTTGTTCGAGTGTCAAAACATTTCCATTCCTACAAACCAGATGGGAGCAATTCTGCCTTTTGTTTCGATAAATTCAAATCACGGAATAAGTCATTCAGTTGACTTTGCAAAATTAAACTGTGAGTGCATCTTTATCTTATCATATAATATTCGAAAACATAACTCAAATCGAGTTTTCTCTTTGTTTGTTCACAAACAAAAGTGGATAACTAAAATCAATCTTGAAAAACGACACCCGTATTCGAATTCAATGTCGCAAATAATGTTCCAATTTATTCTCATTGGCTCTGATCCAAAAGCTGTCCGGAATTTGTGCACTTGTTTTCTTAGATCTGCGAAGATCTAAAGCTTAAGTCTGCATAAAAACCCATGGTACGGATATAGATGGAATAAGAAGGCAGATGGGTAAGTTCCGGTTGCCTTCCTGATAGAAACGAGAAACTCTATTCGTAAGATTTAATCTTCATGAAAATACATATATACCTTAAATGACTTTTGTATGCAAATTTCGGGCAGTATCGAAAGTTGTTGGTTTCAGCAAGAAATCTAATCGAAATCTAAATTTTCATGTGGTGTGATCTTCAATGTCTTTTACTCCTTTACATTTATTTTTGCAATCAAAAAACAGCAAAACATTTGAGTTGTTGTGAATCAATTATTTTATTGATGTTTATTAAATTAATCAGACGCAAACGTAGCTCAACCGACAATACTTGTATCCTGAATTACCTGAATATTAATGGTATACATATGAATCTATTTGATAAAGTTTAAGTATAACGATTTTATAAGTGAATGATATATGTGTCCTTTCATATTACCAAATTGCTTGGAAATTATGTTGAGGGTGGCGATGGCTAAAAACTATACTGGTTCTGATGTGCATTAGTGCGTCTTTGTGTCAGTTGTTGTCGAAAGGTTTCAGTGCCGAAGGCATAGTACCTGGTTACTGAACAGTAGCAGCTGCAGCTGATAGCAATCCACAGGCACATCAGAACGCCCTCTCTCGTCGGTATTGTGTAGCATCGGCGAAGTAAAATAATTACTAAAAGTGGCTACTAAAACGAAATTTAGAAATTGAATACGTCTCCTTGACATCAGAGGCGCTACAACTCTGCTGCAAAACAAAGAACGTGTAAAAGCGGAGTTGTAAGATCGTGAAGATTCACCTGCTGTCATTTCGCTAACTATCTCTTTCTCTAGTTCCTGCACAATGCATATTTAGGGGTCCAAGATACAAAAAAAAACTTGACTGAGCAGGATATAAAATTATTATTCATTTTGTGATGGCTCTCCTGAATCCAGGCCTCTTAAATTAGCAATTTCATGTACAAGGCAAACACTTCATTTGTTGCCATGCAAATTTTTCTATATCGCCGTACTGCTTACCGTGCGTACAAAAAGAGAACAGCTCTTGAACAGTTTGTTTTTTTTTGTCTTATACAAATTCAAATTTAACATCAACACTCTCTCATTGTAAAACCCATAATATAAAAGGACGTTTAATTATATAGTTTGTTAAAGATTTATTTTTATTTAAAATTTATGATAATTATGTTTCATATTCTCTTTTTTTTTAATAATTTAACATCATTTTTAAATATGTTGCTTTTAAGTGACCCCTGTTGCGTTAAACCAAAAATGAAACTGGTACAACTGCTACTTCGACCAAACACTGCATTCTTATTGATGAAAACATTAATCACTATTGTTTAACTAAATTTCAAAAATGCTGTCAATTAACATAAATAAGAAAAGAAAAAAAAAGCATGTTCAATGAAATACGAGTAATTTTTTGCACTTTTCACGTTTCAACCAAGAAAGGCAAGTGCGATTCTTCTGAAGAGATAAAACATTAAAACCCAATTTATTGAATTAAGTAGTAATCCATTTTTAAAGAAATAAATTAAATTGATTCAAAATACAACATGAATTGTTTATCATATTAAAAAAAAAATTTTAACTCTTGCAAAAAAAAAGACAAACAAATGCGACCCTTTATTACGCTGTTCCATCCATGAGAGTCTTGTTCGGAAGCTGTTTTTTCTTTCTTCTTTATTTTGTAATTTTTCTTTACGCTTTTTTAGGCTTGTCAACAAATGGTTTTAAATTTTGTACCAAAAAAAAAAAACTTGTTAAAAGAAAACGAGAAATAAATGAAATAAATCTTATTTCGTTAACACGAAAATGGTGTCATATATCCATTGCTGCTGGCATAATTCAAGTACAAACTAAAAACTGTATGGGAAAATATTATCTTTATAAATGATTCCACACAATGAACATTTTTTGCGGAAGTTAAAGAATGTATTGAATTCAAAAGCACAAACAAAATGTTTTAATTAAAAAAAAAAGACAATCCTGTGACAACAATATTTATATATGTATGTATTTCTGATAAGAAAATTGTGTGTGTGATATTTAAAAGTCATAAATAAATATAAAAAATTAAATTAAAAAACCTTCTTATTTACGAGTAGTTTGTTTTTTTCCTCGAAATTTGTATGTAATATTTTTCAAGAGCTATTCATTTTACAAGCATCCCAGACTTCGGCATTCGAATTCCTTCATCATTCGTCAGTATTTAAATTATTGAAGGTATTACATACATACAGCGAAAGGCAAAAATATAGCAATTTTTTCTTCTTTTTTATCTGGGACCAGTACTCAGGAGGTGGCTCCTACACCTGCGAAGCATTGTGCTGCAACTATAGGAAAGAGATAGTTAGAGAAGCGACAGGAGGTGAAGCTTAATTAATTATTTTACAGCTCTGCTGTACGTTGGCACGTTCTTTGTTTATAGCAGTGTTGAAGCTTCGGTTTATAGCCATTTTTCATAATTATTTTACTTCGCCGGTGCTACACAATACCGACGAAGGAAGGCGTTCTGATGTCATTGTGGATTGCTTCAGCTGAAGCCGGTATTGTTCAGTGACCAGTGACTATGCCTTCGCCACTGAAACCTTCCGACAACAACTGACACAAAGACACACTAACGCACATCAGAAAAAATGCGAAATATTTTTATGACTTACATAGTTTGAAACTGGTCTCGACCCAAAAGAAGAGAGCCTAAGATCGAGCCTTTTGCAACACACCGACTTAATGGCAAAGATCTTGAAACCGACGTAGGTGCTTCAACATATTGATATCGGTCAATCATTCTATAATTTCCAATACCTTCAAATTTTTAATTCATGGTGAATTAAAATTCAAATATTAAGCATTATTTTAAAGCTCTGGATGCATCAAATGTTTTCATAATTTCTTAAACAAAACGGCTGTATTTTTTGTGTTTGTTGCAGACTTGCTGATACCATGTTAAAGCCTTCTTATCGACAATATGTTGACTGTTACTTTTAAAAGATTATATTTTTGATAGAATAATTTAGTTTTAAGATTAAAATTTATGGTTTTTCATAATAAATATTTGCATGTAATATTTTTTCTGGCAAAGATAATCATTTCATTTACTATTAATTTTCTATCGCTGCACAATACCCAACGAAAACTTTGTTGGCAAAGTAATGAGTTACTCCCATGTGTTGTAATAAGACACTAAAAATTTTATTATAAACTTTAGCTTCCCGAAATATCACATTTGCGATTTGAAAATAACATGCTAATCTAGCGCATAATGGCATTCATTTGACCTTGCTAGCCATCACTGAAACTTATGACAAAGGTTATGGCTCACGACATCTATGCGAACTCAATGCCTTTATAATGCGCCTTATTTAGTTTAGGCATGCTAAGACATTCTTATTTTGTGATTTCTATTTTCAAAAAGTGCATTGCAATTTTATATATTAAAAATATGTGTATTTTATTATTCTCTTTTAAAGTGATGTAAAATGGCTTCTTAGCGGCATAAAGTGCAAACGTATAAAAATGGGTACCAAATGCAACACAATTTCATTCCATTGCGATTCAATTATACGTAGGATTTGTATAAAAATCTACATGTTCTGATGTTTCAGACTGATTTGGTTACAAAAATATCGACATTAGAAGTATTTCTGCATTTTTAAACATAAGAGATATTTTATACGATAATAAATACTGTTGTATCAATTGATAACCAATTCACTACATAAGTGCTTCTAAGTAATGCAGACGTTGGTTGAAAGTATGCTCTTTAGTAGCTGTAATGCATTCTCTAGTTTTATATCCGTTACACTATTTAGTAGCTGTAAGACATTCTACAATTTTTGTTCGGTGATTATATCCGTTACACTTTTTTTTTTGTGCCGCTTAAAAACGAATGAATGGCTTCATCCTGAAAAATTCATTTCTCTTTATAAACAGTTTTAAAATACAATTTCTTTAAATAATATTAAGTCAGAAATGTTATTTACGAATATGGCGTTTAATAATCAGTAAATAAAATTTTCATGTGGCGTTTTTTTTTTAGCTTTTTGTTAAACGCAAAATAATTACCACGCGTTCTACAACAAGTTCCTCATTTTGCGCAATTGAATAAATCACAACAAAATTGCACTATGCTTGTTCGAATATACCTTCAATTTTTGTCAGATCACTTTTCATTTCATTTCTTCTGACCTTCGATAAACTTCTTACGTTTAAATTGGGTTATAAGCAATTTCACACTTATTATGAGTTAATAAATTTTCTTGCAGAACCTTTTATGCAGTCCGTGTCTAAACTTCATCATCGTCCTTAACAAGGGCTCATTTAAAAAACGAATTGCCGCAAGCACAACAAATCAAAACAGAGGTTCAGTTCAGCAAATGAACAATAATGTTTATCTTAAAATGCAGATATAAATGAAAAATCCACAAAAGAAATGAAGTAAAAAATAATGTTAACATGTTTGCAAAAGAAACTGATGCGGCAATAAAAAAGAAAAAAAATTATCAAGCAAAAATCTACATGAAGGTAAATTACGTGCGACTGTTACTGGCGAAGGTAACACCAACCAGCATGGACGTTTTATTTTTTATCTTATATTCTAACAGCGTTTAAGGAAGGATATTGCGTTAATGCTTGAAAACGTCAACTTCATTTAACCATATGACCGAAGAAATGATTGAAAAAAGGTCATCCGGCCGCCTGAAAAAAGTTTTGATATTTTTAAAATATCCACTTCAGCCACATTAACTGTTGTTGCTGTTAAAGCACTGGTTTTTTTCTGTTTGATATTACTGCAGCTTTTGATGGCTGTTGATGATGAGTTAACCAAGTTGCGTATGCATCATCATCATCGCTGTAATGGAAGCACTTCAGATGTTCATCACGTGCCTGGCTGTTGATTTAATCATGTCATTTTTTGTCTTTATTTTTGCTTTTAGTTTTGAGAGAGAAAAAAACGATTTTGTAATGCAAACATTTCTTTTTTTTTAATCTTCTTAAAAACTTGTTTATTCGTATGTTTGAAATAATTTCTTAAAATAAGTACAAATGATTTTTATATAAATCATTGATAAAAATATTGTTAAATGAAGGCGAAACTAGTTTCCGACATTGCAAAGAATGTTAGTATGTACCGTGCAGTAAATGACTGTACTGATTTGCTACTGGATTACTTTGACCATTAGTCAGTTGCGTACAGATTCCGATGAACATAGTGAACCATTTCATTAAACATGTGCTCCTTTTTAAGAGCGCTACAAAAGAAATAACATTCATTCCCTAATATCTGAAATATGTTAGACATTGTTTTATAACGGCATAGAACTGTGTAGAGCTAAACAAAGATTTTCGTAGAGTAACTAATTACATTCTTTCTTTAAGGCTGATGTTTGCGATTTTTGAAAAAAGGACCGAAAAAGGCCAAAAAATATCCATTCCACGAAGAGGTAGAAAGTTATGAAATAATAACAAAATTATGCTTGTAATGTTCTGCATAAATCTTCTGAACAATTCGTGTACCAAAAACTTCATTATCAACCATGTCGGTTTACTATATAAAGATGAATCTTGAAAACAGCCGTGAAAAGAGTTGCATGCGTAAACTTTTAAAACACCGATTCACGTATATCTTTTTTTATCTTGAACCACACATCAGAAAAATTCAAAATGTTTTTAAGACGTAGTCTGAAACTGTGTTCGAACCCAAAACTTTTTGGTATTGTATTCAACGTGCAGACTACTTCAGCCATCACCAACTTCTTTTTTAGGCTCTTCTAATATAATCACTTGGCAGAACCTTGTTATTATAAAAAAAACATATTACAATCTGTTGTGCAGTTTTAAATTATAATTTCCGCTACCTTCCTTATTTTTCTGGAGAAGACAGTACTAAGAAAATGTTTAATACTTATATAAAAATAAATTATTTCTTAAATTAAAATTGCACTTTCTTTGTTGTGGAATTGAAATATGTCCGCCAACTCTCAAGATTTAAAAATGTTATAAACGAAACACGAAAAACAAAAATAACAATTTGCAGCATTAAAAATTACACCTAAAATTACAACTAGTTTGCAACACACTTCTTTTTCAAAATCATCAATTCTAATTAGTCGGCCTATAACATTTCTAGTAATAAAACTCAATGTAAGACCTTTTATGGAGGAATTCATTATTTGTGTGGAACAACACAGTTTGAGGAAGTTTTTTATATAAAAAGAAGTTTTTACTTGTTTTCTGAAATATTTGCTCTTTTGAATCGAACAGTTCATATTTAATAGTTTAATAAGACAAATATATTTTTCAAATTGATAGCAAGTGTCATTTTTCCCCTTGGACACCCATGAATGCAATGCATTGTTGGAAAGGCGTAAGGTAGAGAAGAGATAAGTGGTGAAGTGTTAGTAAATAATATGAATTAATTATTGCTCAACTCTGCATCTCTGGTGTTACCTTGGCGCACTATCTTTTAAGCTAAAGGTTTCCCAATTTTTTTCCACTCACATAGAAGTCAAATGACTTTTTGTTCGTTTACATTTCTTTCATCAAGTAAATATTTCAGTCTGAAATTCTCATAGCAACTTTAGTTTCTTTTGATATTAGAAACGTTGCCTTAAAAATATATTTGTAAAATGATAATTTTTTCCTATGAATCCATGCTATTCACATAAGTGTCGAAAACCAAGCAGGTCTTTTATAATAAAAATTTACTTCAGAATTTAAACACTTCTTCACATGGAGATTAATTAAAAATAAAAAAACAATAAAGTTAAGCTACACAAAAACTCATATGCAATGCCAACATCCTCTGTTTTTTTTTTAACAAATTATGTTGAGAAATAGAATCAATTTTAATAATGTAATTCATATATATGTTGAACACTTCATTAATATTTTTATCAATAATGTGTAACATAATACCGAACTGTAGAACATTTTTTGCTCGTGTTTTTCTTAGCATTTTAGCATTGCGTACTCCTATAAAAAGTTAGAAGGTCACATATACCATCCAAATATATTTCCGCTTCCCAATGAATTTGAAATACGTTTCTTCTCATTGAAAGAGCAAAAACTTTGTTTTGAATAGAAAGTAAAATATAAATATAGTAAAAAAAAAATTCAAATGCGTATACAAAATGAAAGGAAAATAGGTATGTGATTATATTTCTCTTTTTTTTTTTTGTAAAATGTTCATTATTCAATTTTAATTCAAAGTCGTTTAGTAAAATGATTGTATTCAGTTGGCTTTTATAAATTATTTCTTTAAATGTACACGTATATGTGTATAACTGTAGGGGTTAATCAAAGATGTAGTAATTCGATATGTCTGCCTCCTGCCAACAAGCATGAGTTTAAATATGTGTTAATAAAAAATGAATTCTACGTTATTGGAAATAAAATATAAAAATATTTAACCATTTATATGGTTCATTAATTTCTTCTCACTTCGTTGTTTTTGTTGTTAATTTTATATGTTGTCGATGAGGCTGTGTATTACAAATAAACCCAGTAGGAAGCCTGGTACGAAGTATTCTATTTTTTTTTTTTTTTGTTTTGGTGATTTTTTGTTAACATATCTTTCCTTTACAGATGCAAAACGGTTTTTTATTGTCTCATTTTGTTGTGATGAAAATAGATACGGTTGCTCTCAGTTGCCCACAAGAATTATCTACTACTCTATTGGCTATATGGAACTAACGTCATTAGCAGGCGCATGTTAAATGTCTACAGTAAATTACATTGTCTAGGGTGTAACAAATCACTAGTACTGATGACTAAGTCAGTAGCAAATCGGTTAGTTTTACCATTGGTATTTCCTGCAGGGAATGAATAATGATTACATACATGAATGCAAATGCAGTTGAATGTCTCCATATATGGGTATGTGTAACCAGTAAACATTTTTTATGTACACGAACCCTCCAATAAATGAGATTAAAATATATTTACTTCAATTATTCTTTATTTATTTATTTATTTTACGCAAGTCATTTGTGTTTATTTACTATAATTAATTAAAATAAATTATATTATTACGATGCTTAGAGCTATGGAAATGGTAATAGAAATAAAAGCTGTATAAATACGCAGAAAAATGTAAAATAAATTTCTAATTAATAATTGTGTAAAGCAATTAAAAAATTAATTCGATTAATTAAACTATTAATATTGACTTAGTTGAACTAATTTTCAAAAATCATGCATTATAAAGGCGCAAATGCAACTTATTCCATTTTGTTTTCTCCTTCACAATAGTGCTTTCAGGCTTCCACTAAGTTTTGCTGGGTATATATGTACATATCAGCTCAAATCATAATCTTGTGCATAATAAACTAAAATGCAAATCATAGTATTGATTTACTATACTTTTGCATCATTTAGTTGCAAAGTGACAGCAAACAATAAAATATGGAAAATTGAAATATAAAACGTATAAAAAAGGAAAAACCTTACAAGAAATGGACCGAAGAACATATAATAGAAATATTAAACTTTACAAGAAGCATTGGAAGTATATGGAAGACAAACAAAAAGCACCAGTGACATTTTTGTATATGGCTTCGATCTGAGACCTGTGACAATTTACGCACAACACATCCAAAGTCTGTATACTATTCGTACTTATATTTAGATAGCGATGGCATAGGCGGTAAGATTTCTACAATATATACATACATTGTAAGCGGATGTTGTATGGTGATTCGGAGAGCTTTAATATGTATATCAGTGCTATTACTCTTTAAGAGCCGAGCACACTCATTGTAAGTCGAATTTTATTTTAAAAATCGTTTTTGATTTAATGTTGATATTTTACATTGGAAGAATAAAAATTAACAAATTGAAGAAAATAACGGAACAAAAAATAGAGAAAATAAACAAAATGCATAATTAAAACTAATTAACAATGCGATACATTGCTAAGGCATCCAAATCAGATGCTAATGCGATTGTAAAATTTTGTTTCGTGTTTGTTTTGTTCTTTGCTTCTATTGAACATTTAACTTTATAAATGGGAAGAAAAAAGACAAATCTGAATCGGACGCTAGTTGTATATACTTAACTACATTTAAATTTGCAATAACCTACTGCTGGGAAGTTTCTTAGCAAAAGCCAATAATTTACACAAGCGTTGCAAATGAAACCAGAGTGGCGATGGCTGAAGTAGTCTGCACGTTGATTACAAAAAAAAAGGCTTTGGTTCGGCCCCAGTTTCAGACTAAGTCATAAAAACATCTCGCTTTTTTTCTGATGTGCATTAGTGTGTCTTTGTGTCAGTTGTTGTCGGAAGGCTTCAGTCACTTTTAACTGAACAGCACCGGCTTCAGATGTAACCAATCCACAGGCACATCAGAATGCCCTCCTTCGTCGGTATTTTATAGCACCAGCGAAGTAAAATAATTACTAAAAATGGCTACTAAAACGAAGCTTCAAAATTTAATACGCCTCCTTGACGTGAGAGGCTCTGCAGCACTGCTATTAAAGAAAACAATTGCAAAAGCAGAATTGTAAGACTATCCCTTTCTTCTAGTAGCTGATCCAAGTTAAAAAAAAAGAAGGTGCTCATATTTGGTGGAAAATTTCGACAATTGAAAAATTTTACATATCAAATACCGAAGATTGCGAGTTGGGTTATTGGTATTTTGGTCTGCATATTTGTATTTTAGAAGCACATCTGTTGCTTAAAAACTTCATTTATCAAATCCTCTAAGAACTGTTGATACACAATTTAAAAATTAGACTTGTCCATTAAATTAAAGTAATTTCTACATTGTCTTAATTGTTTACACAATTTGTATATTAGCATTAAAAGAGTTTCTCTCTTTTCGTTTTATTTGTTTTAAATAAACCATAATTGATTGGTTTTGAAAACCTGCTCTGGTAAATGATTTTCTTTTTTTTTTTTGACCATATTTGTTTGAAAACGTAATTTTGTTCTTATTTAATACTATTTGCCCACATGCAAACTAAAGCCTTGTGGGCATTGGAAATGTTCCATTCTTTCAGTAAGATTCTTCCTCCTAAATTGTATTTGTGGATTTTATTTATATCTTTTTCTAGAGATTAAAGGGTCATCAGGTTTTCTATTGTCATACCACAGAACAAAACTTTTCTATAAAAAACTGCAAATTTGTTTGAAAGTATTTCTGTATATGAAATTGTATTAAGTTGAACAACGTAAGTTTGCATGTATATGTGCAGTTAATGCAAACACTTGGTTTGCTAAACATGGTTTAGGCCACAAGTCCAAACCAAATGTGGTCAAAAGCAATAAAAACAAGACAATTGCTTATAAATACACAGCTACAAAATAGTACATACACATATCCACATAGTATTTCGTATGGATATTTAAACACATGCATAAGATTATGCTTAAATTTGTATTTTATTGCTCTTTTTGCCAGATCCATTTATTTCCTTAATTTCGGCTTCTCCATTTTATCTGATCATGATTTTATATTGAAGCGAAAGTAAACAATTCAAATGTAAATTACACCCACAAATTTGTAAAACGAATGTAGAACATGGTACTACAAGAATGGTTAACAGTATTGATGATTACAGTGCATAGCAAAAAAGAGTTATAAATTTGTGAACTTAAAAAAATAAAATATTAAAAATGCGAAAAATGCAAAAGTAAATATATTCATCAATTTCTTTTAAACTTTGAAAAAACATTTTATTGTTGTTTATTTTTTTTAAATTATAGGAACAGTCAACTTCTTGAACTTGAAATATGGTTTCCCAGCAAAAAATAATTAAAATTTTGGAAGCAGTATTTATTTTTTCTACCTCATGAATGTGATTGACAATAAACACATAAGAGTCTTAACAAGAGCAATAATGTATACTAGAAAATATATATTTGTTTTTGGCTCTTTTAGCAATACAAAGAAACAAATAATTTAATGTCCACTACTTCGGCATACTGAAAAGCACACGTGTAAGGCAATGTTACAAAAATTAATTTTGTGAAGTGCAACGAGCATAATTAACCGCCGGAAAGCATTCGGATGAATACTTTACGTTCCATGATTTCACCAGCTGCGCTGAAAAAAACATTTAAAAATAAATGCTCCAAAGTGGGACAGTGCAAACAAATATTATTATTTGTAAGCGAATGCTACCTCAATATTCCCTTACAGTCCTACTTACGGCACTGCATTACTTTTTGCTGCCTTATTATTTTTGGACATTGCACAAACATGTGATACAGTTTTTTTTTATCTTGGACCAGCGCTCAGGGGATGGCCCCTACACATGCGATGCATTGTACCGAAACTAGCAAATTAGGTTATGGGAAGGAGGTTAGAGTTAGTAGAGGGAGTAGGGCATTTGATTTGAATTTTTCCACAACAGGAAAAATTTCTGCAGGGAGTTTGTTCCACATACACGATGTTCGGCCGAAAAATGAGTTCTCTCTGTAATGCGTAGTGCGATTCGCTGCCAAATCAACTACAAATGGATGCGCTCTTAATGATGAACGCATTGTGCGCATGTATGACTGATTTTCGGGAACAAGTTCTCTGTTTTCATTAGAACACACTCCATTGCAGTACCGATAGAACAACGAAAAGCACTCCACATTGCGACGATGCTCAAGAGAGTCAATAGAGTTGGCTACCTACCGTCCCCATATATGAGAGTTGTATTCCATCTTCGCTTGGCTGTAAGCGGTATAAATAGTAAGGTGATAAGTTGGGGTGAAGTATGTGTTGCACCGTCTGAAAAAGTCGAGGAACTTGAATACTTCTTTTGAGAGCTGAAAGACCTGCTCAGTCCATTGAACATCGCACTGAATCTTCATGCCTAGAACATCAAGAGCTTCTGACTCCTCAATATTTAAAGGTGAAGCAGCATGATCGGGCATGAGTCGGTGTGTAAGCATGCATCATTGGGTCTTTCCAGCATTGAAATCTTATAGCGCGATCCCTGAGAAAGGTGGATATATATCGTGAAAAGATATCGCCGACACCGAAAGCAATAAGTTTGGACAAAAGTGGCCCATGCCACATTCTGTTAACTGCTTAATTAATTAATTTAATATCTGATTTGCAACTACTTATTATAGAAAATTTTTTCCATTCTTGCTGTATATTTATTATTTTAACATATATAAATTTGAAGTTCAATTCATGTCAGTCGCTTGCTTGCCGGAAGAAAATATTTCGAAATTGTGACATTAAAAGATAATCCTTTTTAACTTCCATATTTTAAACTAGCATCATCATCTCATCTTGTTATATGGGTTATATATATTGTCCAAAGATTTCGAAGACCACTTCATTTACTGATCCAGAATTAATTTTAGAACAAGCAAAATCGCTTTCGAAACAGCACATTTTAAGCCTATACATATTATTCTAGTATTACTCACAACGTACATATACAATATATTTTTAATATTTTTATTTTTTACTACCATTTTTCTCCCCAACTATATCTGCTTACGCACAGAGAATTTTAAAGCCACATGATTAATCTTGTTCTTTTGTTGAAACCAAAGAGGCTTTAAGTTGCTCCAACTACACATTAATTTTATTACATAGTATGTATGCAAATATAAAACGAATATATGTCTCGTCCTCAATTTTTTAATTACAATCTGAGTTACCATGTAAATATAAATAATGAATTTATTTGCAAATATTAAAATTTAAAAAGTTTTTATAACTGAAAAATTTTAATTTTTAAAAACAGGACAGCATAGTGGTATCGCTTGTAAAATAACTTTTTTTTGTTTTTAATATAATTTCTTTAAATAAATTTTAATTGGCATTTTTGGTGAAACTTTCTATTGTCTACTTTAAGGCATATTCTAGGCAGCGCGATACGGAACCATGTAAAGTAGATAAGAATACATTAGTTTCCGAGTTCTTGAAATTCTTTATCTTTTAAAAGAAAATTTTTTAAAGTACATTGAAACGGATTAAATAAAAGAAAAGTAAGAAATGTAAATTATAATTTTAATATTGAAACTTAAATTTATACAGCACATATTTAATAAATAAAATTATTTTTTATATTAATGGGATCATTATTGGGAATCGATATATCATATACAAACATGCCTATAAATAAAATAATGAATTCAAATAAATTGTATGAAATTTTGGTTTTTGCTTGTTGTTTAACTATCCAATTCTCATTTTAAATTATAAACATACGAATCTTAATGTTGACGAAAAAAATTTCTGCAAAAATGCACTAATACACTCACTAAGCATTCGCGAAATGGCAGCCATCTGCAAACGCTTTACATTGAATTTCAGATAAGAATATTTACAGGCTAAATTTTCTGCGTAAGCAGTCACATTCTTTCTATATATGCAGAATTTGACTGTTTATTCTTTGTATTTATTTTGAATAAAATTATTAATTTTTTATAAATCAGAACGCATCGAGAAACCCTTATATTTTTTTGTCAGTGCTCATGTTGTCTTACATTTATACAGACATACGTAATAAACGCAAGAATTTTAAACCTTTAACTAAATTATGGATATTTTCCAATGATCTTATACGAATGAATTTTTTATTTGTTCATTAAGGGAGGGACTGGGCGAGCGAAAGCGCCGTGACAAATAAATTAGTATCCGTAAAATATACAGTTATTTGTGGCAAATGATTAACTAGTGCACAACACAAAACTATCGAAGGCCAAGCAATAAACACAAGCCAGGCCGCACTTAAAAATTAATTACAATGACGTGAGAGATGATGTTCTTAACTCAAAGCTGCTTGTCTATTGCTAATTTTTATAAGTTTGTTTCCGTTCTCACATAACAATCAGTTGATGGAAGACCATGCCCAGCTTTTAGTTTTCATAGTGAAAAAAAATTTTTTTTCCAGTTTTTCTTTTTGAAAATTTAAAAACTATTTTTATCCTGTAAAAGGTATGGCCACCTTATCGAATTTTGTGAGTATAAGAAATTACATCGGCTGTAACATATTGAGAAATTGAGAATAAATAAGACAAAATAATTTCCCTCATAAACGTATGGCCTGTTACAAAAGCTTTCTGAATAAATTGCAGGCATAACAAGGCTTTTTATTTTTACTAAATAAATTAAAGGACATGTTTACCTCATTTTAGTTTTTGTCGTCATTTTATCAAACTTTTACATGTACAATGTAGTAACAACATACCAGGTTAATTCTATAGAAAGTCAGAAATGCATTTATGAAATATAAAATTATTATTTTTTTAATTTGTTTTTCTTTTTTTACATACAAAACTTTCATACGGAAAATTATTATATTTTATCTTTGTTTTGCTTGTTTTCAATTTCTACATACATAGTTGTGAAAAGAACAATAATCCTATGGAGTTTAAATATTTTATATGAACTACAATATGGAGCACATGTATTTATAAATTAGGGTATGCAAGCGATTAACCGGTATCCGGTTAACTGATTAAAGGCAAGTTTTTAGCGTGTCAATCAAACTTAGTTTTATTAAACTTAAAAAAAAATCTAAATTGCCTTTAATACACCAAGTTGTTTTTCAGTAATGTCAAGTTAGGTGATATTACCATATTTTTTGTGGAAAAAAAAGATACGACGACATTAAAAATTTCTAATAAAAATACCAAACAGTACAAATAAATAAACGAAACAATAAGTGCTCTAACTAGAATTTGAACGCACAAAGCAGCTGAGTTATTATTATTTATATTATTATTATTGTGCAAACCCTTCTAAGGAATCCAAGCACTATTTGGGGTCTGGTGTTCCACAGCTTGTGTGGAGGCACCCATATCGTGAAACTTATATCTGCCGAGTGCAAGACAGTTGCAAGGAACATGTTTAGAGCTTGCAGTGACACGTTAGCGTCACTGTGTCGCTGCGATAGCAACGTATTTGAGATCGCCGTATTCGGTAGTGTTTGGTTTGACGCTGGCCGGCACTATTATGCCATTGATCAGCGATTTCCCCCTCCTACCAGTTTCTAAGATTCTAATTTCTGTGACTTTTTCTAAGTCCTCAGAATGGCTCTTGGCCAATTATGGGCCAATTTGCACCTCGTTTAGCCAGATAATACGCCATTTCATTCCATCATACCTCTCATGTCCAGCAACCCAGCCCAATGCAACGGCGTTAAAGTTCCCTACAAGTTTTTATTCAGTCCCACTTCGCTGTCTTTCGCTCTTTAATTTAAATTACTTCAGTTTAATTAACGGGCTATAACAGGCAGTACATTCAAAACGACGAAAGATTTAAATTTTTGAGGAAACAGTATTTCATTTCTTTTTTAATGTGCAGAAACTTTATCACTTTTATATTTCCAATTTATATAGTTTTTGATATATTGCAACTGTCAGTTTTACGTATGTATTTTTAGAAAAAATATAATTTCCCGTTTTTCAATTGAAGACGATTAAGATACCTATCAAGAACGGTGACATGTGTGTTACCTTTGTTTTTGGAAAGAATAGTGTACAGAAGGCAAGTGATGAAGTTACAGAGCAAGTTTTAACCATTTCACAACTCTTTGTGTCTTTGTGTCAGTTGTTGTCGGAATGATTCAGTGGTGAGGCAAAGTCACTGGTCACTGAACAGTACCGATTTCAGGTGATAGCAATCCATAATCACTTCAAAGCTCCCTCCTTCGTCGGTATTTGTAGCACCGGTAAACTAAAATAATTACTAAAAATAGCTACTAAATCGAAGCTTCAATATTTAATACGTCTCCTTGATATCAGAGAGGCTTCAATAGTGCTATAAACAAAGATCGGCCAATAGCAGAGTTGTAAGATAGTGAAAGATAGCTTCATCTCCTGTCTTTTCTCTAACTATTTCTATCCTCTAGTTCCAGCACAATGCACGTGTAGGGATCATCTCCTGAGTGCTGGTCGAATATAAAAAAAAACTCTACTGTTGCGCATTTAATTTTTCATTTAATTTAATAATAATTTTTTTTAAAATGAAAGAATTACAATTTGCTTACAATTTCATCCAGACGTCATTTTTAATTCCATCTGCACTAATGGGCATCAGAAAAAATAGAATTAATCAAAATTAGTTACAAAAATTACCGTATATGACTTGATTAAACCAAAACCTCCACTAATCGAATAATTAGACGATTATATTAAAAAGCGATTAATAGGTACTCTCTTACATAGACACCTGGTAACACCATTTGCAATGTTCTTGGATGTAGTCTGTGTTGTCCTTTCATTTAATTTTCATTTAATTTTGCTTTATAAATCCATTAAAATGTCATTTATTTCTAATACGAGTATCTAGTTGGCTGGCAGCTGGCAAAATGTTTGTAAAAATCTTAAAATAATTTATATTTTACTTTAGGAATTCTTTCTAATTGGAGGCTTTCTGTAGAAAAGAAATACACATGCACAAGTAGTTTGAATACTATTTAAATACTATTTACAAACCTTTTTCATTTGCTCTTATATTTCTGTTGAAAAGAACAAATAAAAAATTTTTAAGATTTTTCTTGAAAATCCCAACCAAAATTTGGCAAAATGTAAAAATGTATGAAGGCCCTATTTGCGTGCAGTTTCTATAAGGGGATGTCTGACACAAGCGGGCAAAATTCCCACCTTTTGATAAAAGTTACCATAGAAAATTATTTAATATTTATGGGCGATGGCTGAAGTAGTATGTACATTGACTACAAATCCAAAAAGTCCTGAGTTCGAGTCCAGTTTCACACTAAGCATAAAAACATTTCACATCTTTTCTGATATGCAATACTGTATCTCTGTGTCAGTTACTGTCGGAAGGTTTCAGAGGTGGAGGCATAGTCACTTATCACTGAAGAGTGCCGGTTTCAACTGATCCCAATCCGAAGTAAAATTATTCATAAAATGGCTACCAAACACAGCTTGAAAAATTTAATGCATCTCTCTGACATCAGAAGGGCGGCAACAACACTATAAACAACACGTAAAAGCAGAGTTGTAAAAGATAATGAAACAACCGTACTTCCGTAGCCAAGTTCATAAGCATTAGTCTTATCAATCTACTGAGGTTGGTTCGATTACCGCCTAGAACCTGAGTGTTTCGTGAGGTACCACAATTAATAAGTGATGTCATTAACAAGCCATAAAGATGGCTTGGCCAATTAACGAAATTGTTAGAACTAAATACATTTAACCCAACAATTATATCGAATAAAACTGATTGATATTTAAGTGTTATACCTCTTCTTGATAATTCTTTGTTTGTATAATATAAACTGATTTCAATGACAACTATTTTAAATAATTGTATACCTCGGCCTAACAATCTCTTATAGCTTTTTGTTTATCAACTGAAGTTTAAAATTTTATATAAGAAGAAATAAAATACGATTTAAAGTAAACTAATATACAACTGGCATGTGCTGGAAATGCATATACAACGTGATGTGAATATTCTTTCAATTCTGCCGACAACAAATAAATAAATTAAAAACCAAAAAGTGATGTTTGAAAACCAACAACTCCATGTTCAGCTTAACCTTGTTTTACATCAAATGTTGCTGTTAGGATAAAGGAAAAATTAAAAATAATAAATAAATAAAGAATGCATTCGACTTCAAGTTCATTTCTGTGCAAGAATTTTAAGTTTCTTCTTTTTTATTAAAAAAAAAAACACAGTCAAGTGAATTCAAACTGGCTAAAGCTTGTAATTTATTAATCAAATCAGTAGAAGAAATCTTATTTCAAGTTTAAAGGAAACCAAGATTAGATACTGAAAGACAGTGAAAATTAAAAAAGAAATTAAATTAAACTTTTATAAATTCATTTTAAATTAAATATGAAACCAAAACACAGTTGTTCGCAAGTGTAATTTATATTCTTCACAATGTACTGCTGCACAAAGTTCTGCTGAGAATACAGTTTGTTTGTTTGCACTGCTTTGACGTCTTCTTAGCAGCTCTTTGTTAAATCAAGGATTTTGGTTTTGCTTTTTTTTTACAGTTTTTACATTATTTTATAATCAGTCATCATTCTCATCAGCATCAGTGTCGTCATCATGAGAATAGTTTGTGTGCAGGCGAAAGTTGAATGTGGTTAAAAGAGTTGCGAACTGTGCTACTCGCATCAATTTGTTGAGATTTAGCATTGGTTTGGTTTGTTTAAATGGAAATGTCAACGTTTATTTTGGCACTTAAGATGGAGTGCATGAATGGCAGTTTCTTTGACGGTTGGTTAAGCTTCTATGTACAATATCCACTACTCACAAATTGTTTTTGTGGTATTGTTGTTCTTGGCAACAGTATTTGTTATTGTTTATTTTGGTATCACTTAAGATGGCTTCCTTTTAATATTTACTATATCCGCTTTTTGCTTTTCTGTTTTCTCTCTTTTTCTTTGTTTGGTTTGGTGTTTTTTCTTTTTGCCTTCTCGTTTCTGTATGTAGATTTTTGTTCTATAGCTAGCTATTGCTGTAGAATGTATTTGTGTTCATGTTGGTTTTTAGGACAAAAACAATGATAGAACAAAAAAGGCTTTGTTTAAGAATTTCATATTTGTGTGTTAGTAAATCCAGTTGATTTCGGAAGGTTTTACCACCGGTCGTTGTGTCGTGGTAGTAGCTTTAGCTTTACGTGTCGTTACTTTTCTACTAGTTGTTGGTATACGTGTCGTCGTTTTTGTTATAATTGTAGTTGTCCCCTGGGGGAATTCCAGCTGAGGTACATCTAAATGTTTTGGCAACGTTGGTAATGCATTCGTATATTTGGCTAAGGATATGCGATATAAGAGCATTATGTTATTATGGATAATTTCTGTGTGTGTTTTTTACATATTAATTTTTTATATTCAACTTTAAATATATATGTACATAAGTACATATGGATGTACAAAAGTATTTGGAAGTTGGACAGCGTGTTTTTGCTTGTAATTTTTATAGTCTACATATCTGGCAATATTAAAATTTTGTTTTTCTATTTTATTGCAATTTCTACTTACCAGTATTTTGCTGGTAACCATGTTCATCAGCTGTATAAAATACTGTCAAATATTTATGATTTGGTAGCGGGTGTGCATAGAAGCCCTTACGAGCCAAAAGCTTTTTACCTTTGGCCGTAAGTTTCCAAAACGATTTTTCATATCGTGTTACGCCATTGCTCAGGATATATCTTGAGTGAAATAATAAGAAAAAAGCAATAAGAACAATGACATCATATCTATCTATATATTTTAAATATTTGAAATAAATTTGACGTAAATAAAGAAATTTGTTTGCTCTTTGGAAATATTTGTTAAACTTATTTCCGGTATTATTATGGAATTTTTTATTATTTTGTTGTTTTCTGGAGCAAGTTCAACACAACAACAAATTTTCCTAATTTCTGATTCTTATGTACAAAATTGAACTAATCAATCGAGAATTATATGTTGAATACTGAACACAAAATCACCCATTCAAATAAAAATATAACAATCCATGAGTTTTCTTATTACACAAACATCCATTCGTACACATTCTTTTTTTTTATATTTTTCTTCTCGTCTACATTAGGCTGTCCATTTCATATATTTTTCTTTTTCGGAAATAAGAATCGTATATATTATTTTTTTTTTTGAGAATTTTTTTGTTCAAAAATATTGTTTACAAATACTCTTTAGAAACTTTTGCATAATTATCATAACTGAGTAGTTCATATATTACTATATATTACCAGTTCTGCACAATGAATGAATGAAAGCTGTTAGTGAGTTCTAAAACTTCATTTGCAAACCAACTACATACATATACAAAGGCTCGCATTCTAAAATGTAACCGTGTACAATTTTTCAATGCCATTTGTACCAAAAATTTAAGAAAAAAGTATGGAATAAACGCAAAATGTGAATTATTTTAGTTGACACATTCGTAGTCGGACATTCTTTAAAATACAGCTGAGTTTTTAAACGAAACTTAGCTTCTACTAAAGCTTTTACTCATATAGAGTATTCAAGCATCTTCGCAAACACACATTTTTCATTTACACTCAGCCAATACAAAATTAACTTCTACGAGCATTAATTGTTCGTTATTTTCTAGTTAGGGAAAAATTCAGACGGCAGTGTCCATCTACTATGAACGAACGATTTTGAACACAATTCAAAATTTTAGTTTTCCACAATGACCACACTCTACGAAAATGGGCAACAATTGTGTAGTATGGTTTATTTTGTTGTTGGTCGCAACTTGAGACAAATTCAAAACTTTAGCCGAAATATATATTTAAATTTTTGGATTTTCTGCAAGGCGCTTGGTTTGCAGAAATGCCTATTTCTGTGAAGTTTATTTGGCTCTTAACAAAGCGACTTGATAACGAATACATTTTGTTTCAAAGAAAATAAGTGTTGTTATAACAAAGTTTACAAAACTGTTGTTTGCATTGTTCTGAGATGGCAATACTACCGTTGTCTAAAATACTCAATTTTGTGTGTTTGGAACTGACCCTATTTTATTCAATTGTAATCTTTCGTCATCATAAAGTGCAATATAATACCTTTCGGAAATAATCCTAGTCCTCTAACTCTTCATTCTGTATTGCGTATTTAAGTATGGTTATTTTAATATGACTAAGTATGATTAATATGCAGCAATAATAAAATTTCTTTTACGTTCACCTCCCTTGGAAACTCCCATTCAGGTAACTTATTTCTTTTATTTTACAAAGCAGTAAGCAGGTAATTAGAAAGACATCATATGGAGTGAAATATAATTACCTCAAGGACAGCCCAGCTCCCTCAAGCCTAAACTGTTTAGTTATAATATGGCAGAATATTTATAACTACTAAGACCGAAATTATCTTAATGATAATTAATTTGTCCTGAGCATCACGAAGTGAATTTAAGAGAACGAATTAATTAATTAAGTGTGACAGAAACTGGCCTTAAATAATTGGTGACCGGTGACAACAAAAACTGTCATTAGTTTTAGGAAAGTTCAAGGTTATCAAACCAATTAAATAGATGATTACAGTCAGCTTGATGTACTTGTGGACAACACTGTCAGCAGAATAAGAACAGAAAATGCAATTGTTTTGAAAAATAACTTTCAAGAACCACCTTCTAAAAAATAATAGCCCAACTAACAATCTTGTGCAAATTGTAAGACAAAATTAACTCTTCACATCAGTCAGTACACTGGTGTAAATAAATCATAGTTTTTATTTACTATTCGTATGCAATACTAATTTGCAAAGTGGCAGAAAAAAAAACTAAATAAAATAGAGAAAATTAAAAATAAAGCGTTCAAAAAAATCAAACAAAAAATGGGCAGAAGAGGATATAAGGAAAATATTAAGAAAGAAAACATAAGAAGTTTCTTGGCAAAAGTCAATGTTTTACACAAATGTATCAAACGAAACAAGAATCCGCAAGTGAATGTAATTGTGAATATTTTTAAAAAAGTAAACCTAAAAATATATCTGTGGACTTTTGACAAAATATTATAAGTGAAATTTTAAAATTTTTCAGGATAACGAAAATAATATTTAAAAATTAATTTTTGTTTTATCTTATTTTACGTAATTTTTTTGTCTTTTAAAAAAGAAAAACTTTTCTATAATTTTACTTGCTGCATAAATCTCTATTAAAATCTAGATTATAAATTAAATATAAAAACTACAAAAACTAAAATTCATAGAAAGGCGGCGATTACTGTAAACAAAGCGTGTAGTGAAGTTTCCTTTACGTTTCAAATACTAAGAAATTTTCTTATCTCGATTTATGATCTTTTGTCAAAAGTCCTCTGATATATTTTGTAATAATACAATCTTCTTAAAATGTAACTTAAAAAAATATTTAAAAAATCTAATAAAAGTTCTGAGAAAGTCATTTAAAAAATATATATTTTCAGGGAAAGTATTATTTAAATAGGAATTTTTAATTACGTCTTAAACATAAGAAGTACCTTTAAAAAAATAGTTTTTAAAAAGTACATTTTAAGAGAGTACGCTGTAAAAAAGTAAACTTAAGAAACTTACTTTTTAAAAGCTTACTGTTTATGAAATACTTTTAAACGAGATACATTTTAGAAAAATGCCGATTAAAAACTCAGCTTTTAAAAAAGTAAGAAATAAACCTTAGAAATGTATCTTTTAAAAAGTATATATGTACTCGTATATTATAAAAATACATTTTAAACAAGTAGCTATTGTGAATGTATCTTTTTAAAAGGTACCTATTACAAAAGTACATTTGAAAAAGTACCACTTACTTCCCAGCCTAAATAAGCGCATCAAGCGTTTTCTATCAGTTAAAAATTTCATCTCTTAACAAAAAGTATCAAACAAACTCAAAAAATTCGATATTTACAACGCGTTAGTCGGTGAAGTTGTCTATTATTATGAGGTCAATCTAACGATTTATCTCTATTTTCTATACTTCTATTTAAATATGTCGTTGACTAATCGCTAGAAAGAAATAAGTACCGCATTTAGAAAGTGAGGAATAACTTGTTCGTATTATAATATATTTATTGTGTAACTACTCCATTATTTAATCAACAAGTGGGTAAAATTATTATATCCAAGTATCAATATAGAGATACTTCGATTCCCAGTTGAAGTCTCATAATTTTAGTGCTGTTTATTACTTTTAGCGTGTAATATAAAAAACAGTTCAGCCACTGTGCCATAAACAAAAGATATGTCTTTCTAATAATATTTACAATAATTCAAGTTGCACAGGTTCAAATCGCACCCGTGGCAACCACTTAATATTTTTAGTGTTTTGTACAAACATTAACTTATAAATAATGACATTTTGAAGTCATTATTTGTAAGCGTCCGTGGTGAGCATTTGCCACTAATGATATTGTAGTAAAAGTTTCTAATGAGATGCTTTTAAATATCAACGTTAATAAACTTACTTGTATTCATAACTGCCATCTAGAAAATGACGATTAAATTCCTCTATAACTCGCGGTTTTCTATCTTCAGCCGGATGGTAATAGCGCACTTCTTCCTTACTATTCGAAACAATTTCTTCATCAGATGACACTGTTGTGACTGATGGTGTTACATTCGAGTTGATGGCTTCTGGAATTGGGGTACGTCCATTACCTGAAAGTGATTTTGCTACTATTGATTGCGGCATGCTGCAGTAGACAGAAATTATTGCCGTCAATATCAAAGCACGTAACATTTTTGTTGATTATTTTGCAAAAACCAAAAAAAAAACGTTTTGTTCAAATTAAATATTTTCCTTTTCGTTCGATTTCTTTGGCTGTTTGAAAGCTAAACTAAAAATACCGTTTCTTTTTTTTTTTTTGGTTGCGTATATAAAAATACTTTAGGAGTGGATCGCACGTTTGCGTTTGGCTAAAGATTTAATAATTGATTTTATTTCGGTTGACTTTCAGCTTTTATACTCCTCTCAGAATATTTTGTAATAAATACAGAATCCTGTTTTTAATGTTTTTTTTTCAGAATCTCAGCGTTTTTTCTCATTATGTATATTTGGCAACAAAAAATATTTGTTTTTCTCTGTTTAACAAAATTGATGAGATTTAAATTATATTTTTTATTTTTTCCTTTGAACGTGTATATTCAAAGAAATACATTTTTATGGACGTAACTGTAGAATTTCAATAAACACATCAATGATGCAGTTCTACCAGCGTCAGTGTTTAAGAAAATTTTTGATTTCTCTAACAAGGCGTAGTTTTTAATGTATTTTTTTAGTGAAATAAAATAATGGAAATATTATTTTATTTCTATTGTACATTCAAAAGTTATAGATAGAAAAAATATCACTGGAAAATACTCGTATTTGCTAGAAAAGAAAAAAATTAAAAACAAATACCATAAAACTTGGTTTTTTGCTTAAAATTTAAATTGATGTCAAAAGATATTAATATAATTAACTTTTCTACCTTAGGAATTACCTAAGGATTCGATATAGAAGTAAGATTAGTGCAATTGAAATTTTAAACTGTTGAAAGTGCTCCGTCAGCATAGATTCCTATAATTTTCTTTTGAAATGGTATTTGTCTGAAATAATAATTAGCATGCTGAAGTTGTGAGTATAAACTTTATTACAATTAAAAAAAACGTATCTTATTTATGCTTTATATAGTTCACAGCAACGTACAAGTTGGGCAATTTAGGATGGCGATGGCTGAAGTAATCTGCACGTTGACTAAAAAACCAAAAATAATCCTGGGTTCGACGCCAGTTTGAGACTAAATCATAAAAAGGTATCGTCCGTTGTTGTCGGAAGGTTTCAGTGGTAAAGGTATAGTCGCTGGTCACTGAACAGCACCGGCTTTATCTGAGAGCAATCTACAATCACGTCAAAGCGCTCTCCTTCGTCGGTATTGTGTAGCACCGGCGAAGTAAAATAATTACTAAAAATGGCTACTAAAACGAAACTTCAAAATTTAATACGTCTCCGTGACATCAGAGGCACTTTATTACTGATATAAAAAAACGTGCAAAAGCGGATTTGTAAGATTTGTAAGAAATAAGTCCTAATATAGCACTACAACTTTTGCCTCTAGAAACGCAATTCTTTTCCAAAAAGAAGCAGACACACAATGTATTACGTAAAAAAAATCTTGGGAAATCCCATGAATTGTGTAAAAACTGAAAATCAATTACAAATAAATAGCTTTTTGATTGTGGCTTTATTAGGCAAGCCACTCTTTTGCCGCGGAATGCTGCTAATTCGGTAGTAGCAATTTCGATTAACTTCCTTTGCGATCGATTGAATTACATATATGTATTTGCAAATTTTGCTTTTTGAAAATATTCTACCACGGTTCTCAAAACTACAAGTTAGAAATTTACAAATTTTCTCGAAGTAGCCTAACATTAAAAATTTGCTAAATTTTAAAATGTAACGTCACTTGTAAAATTCCAACATTTAGTTTTGGGAAATTGGACGCTGGGCGTAACTTTTTAGAAGATTGGAAAATGTGTTTCTCAAAAGTAAATTTATAAAAATTTTACAAATGCAATTATCTAATAATAATTATTTAATAATATATTTCATTATTTTTCGAAAAGTATATTTTTATTAATATATTTTATGCATTTGTTTTAAAAATTTCTTTGTTAAAAAATTAATAATTAAATAATTGTTTGTTTTTACATAGAAATTTTTAATTAATAAAATATCTTTGAAGAAGTTTAATAAAACACTAGAATTTGTTTTATTGCTCAAAGAATATTATTTAATATAATTTTTTATTGGAAAATAGTTCATTTAAATATAATTTTTCTTTTATTTTCACTTTAAATATTGAAAGTGATTTCATTTAGAAGAATTTTAGGAGAAACATTCTACGAAATTGGAAAAACGTGCAATCGCAAAGACTTGTGGTCTCAAAACCATTTCAGGAAGTGTTAAATTAAACAAAATGCCTATGCCTACAATAGACGTTACAATGATATTGCAAAATTTATTTCTTCAAAATTTGTTTCAATCACAATGATGTTTATTTAAATCAAAGATTAAAGTAAAGAAATAATTAATTTATGGCACTGCTTGTGCGCTTTATACTGGCTACTGTTTTTGATGATATCGCGATTTTTATTCGCGCCGTCTAATACAGCATTGCAAAAAGTAAAAAAAAAATTATTTCAGACGTGCGCATTTATCTTAGCACACATTCAGAAGTCTTATTGTGCTAAGCCACAGTCATATCTGAACAATCTTTTTATAACACAGACTCTGTTAAATTGTTGCGATTACGATATCAAGCAATTGAATATAATGGTTGCCAGAAACCAATAAACAGCAAACAAAAAAACACATGAGTTCTTTTGTTAAATGTTTCAGACATTTATGCATACTTGGGGAAATGTAATTAATTACGATTAAGTGAGGAAGAGAATTCGGTGATGGAAGAAAGCCTAAAGTACACATGTCAATGTCAGGCAAACTAATCAATTTAGAAGTACAGGAATCCTTCCCATAACACGATATTCTTATAACGTCTATTTTTATTATGCTATTTCATGTCTCTCGTTTTGTCCCATGCAACGCGGGAATTTGCCACAAAATATTTCTGCTTGCATGTACGAACATTCTCCGTGTTATATGGAGTATTACTGTACAAAAGAAATGAAAAACTAAAATATTAATTACTCGTTAACATATTGAGGAACGACTACAAATACATTTTATAAAAAATTTGATTTTTATATTGTGGAATGCACACTGAAATAAGAAAAAGATAAGTAACAAAAGAAATATCTGGTTCCCATTCAACGTTGTAGGGAATGGAAAACTCGCAGTATATAGAACCAATAAATTCCAATTTATTGCAAATAATTAAATATTACATTACAGTGCGAAAATTACAGAATATAAAGATGGTAACTACGGTACCTGAGAAGACTCGTCCGATTAGACGACAAAACAAACTTTTATATGTCCATAAGCATATCTGGCTGAAACGGCATTTATTTTGTAAATATATATATATAAATACAGTTGTCATAATACAGAAATTCATATTTAGATTTTTGCCGATATCGCTGTTTTAATAGTTAGTAGTAATCCACTCCACTGCACACTTTCCATTTAAATTTACAGAGTTTACAAACAATATATTTATGGCAAGTTAGCAAATGCTCTCAATGTTTAATTTTAATAATTTCTTATATTTTATTATGTTATTAGTTTCATTGGAAAGTTTAATAAATTATTATATTGAGACATCGGTATGTAGACTGACAGAAAACGCTTCATTCAGGCAACGAATTCATTCATTTTATCAATTAAATTGGTCATTTTAAATGAGTTAATGAAATCGTTTATTACACGAATAGAGGATGTTTCATTATATCTATGATGTTTCTATGTCCTAAATAAAATTATAGTATTTATTCAGTACATGAAAGTTCAACATTGGATTAATGAAACTTTCCCATAACACTAATAAAATTATTTTAATTTATAATATATAAATTATACTATATAAAGTAATATATATCTATAATATATATATAAAGTAGTATATATGTATATACTATATAAAATAATTGATTTAATGAAATGTTTTCATTTATTTAATAACAATTTTTCTTTGATTTCATGATTGTGTTAATTTTTATTATATGATTTATTTACGTTTGTTGTTTCGTTAAGCTGGTCTAAGTTTTTTTTTTTGATCAGTGCTCAGGAGACATCCCCTCTGTATGCAATGCACTGTACAGGAAGTAGAAAGAAAGATGAGCTGAACGCGTAAGAAGATAGATTGCGTTCAAGTTAATGTCGGCACCTGTCATGAAGCTTAATTCGACAGTGTTATCAACACCGAATGAATTTATGACGTTCACCACCGTCCCGTTGGGCACAAAGAAAGTACATAGGTTGCAATCTTTATCCATAGTTATCCATGCCTATGAAATAAACCTTGCTAAGTCGTTTCGGGCTGTCTAAAACCGGTGTCACATCAGAGAGTTTAACGTCATGGTCTTTAACATGCAGGCTTCTCTTTAACCATAAAGTAAAACTATCCGACAGACAGAGCACCCATTGAAACTTCCACCTGTACAGTCCAAAACACCCTACGGTGACTACTTTTGAATGGCAACAGTATCTAAATTAGTAAAAGTCCTATGCGGGTACTTGTCGTAAAAATGACGATATGTCCCTCGTGGTTTTAATTTTTATTTTTCAAATGTATAACTTTTTGCAGCTTATTTGGTTCATAAAAGGAGTTATATAAGGAAAGCATAATCGTTCAAAATGTTTGTTGGGTATCCATTTTCCTTCCGTAACTATATCCATAATTTATTTTATTTCTTTATTATAATTTTTTAATTTTTTTGCTTACAAATCAATGTTAAGGTTATTGACCATTTCTGTCATATTGTTTTTTGGCACTCGTATACAAGTGCCACACATACACACACATACTTGTCAGTTGAATATATGCACATACACAACACCAGATTCAACAACTCACTGCCATTATCGCATCATCCTAATGGTTGCTCATTTATTTTCGATGGACATAAAAAACGGTTTATATTCATTATTACGTTTTGGACAGTGTGATGATAAACGTAGAAAGTTTAGAAGAAAGCAGAATAATGAAGTTGAAGCAAATGAAAGCCAAGAAGGAAAATAAAGAATATTTATGACCCGTTTAACAAAAAAAGACACACTTTTTACTGCATCAACGACATACAACAAAGTTTATTGTACCAAAACATTTAACAACAACAGCAAAACAATTTAACAACCTGTAGACATTAAACTGTAATAAATCGATGTTTATGGCAATAAAGTATGTTGTACAAACTCATTTATTGCTCTGCGCTTACAAATAGGGGAGTACCGAATTTTCACAATTCCATTACCACATCACTTAAGCAATTACATTTCTATGCAATAGAATTTATGTGAATGTTGCAGGTACATAATAATAAAAAAATCAATTTGGTAAATTTTATGATGAAAAACCATGAAAAAAAAAATCCAATAAAAATCGATTGACCATTTCGTCATAATTCTTCTACTAAAACTCGTTTGGCAGCGAGAACATATTGAAAATATTTTCACTTTTTTTAAGCAAAAAATTTAATAATAATTTTCCAGTATGTAAGTTAAAAAATACAGGATGACGTGAAAGTAATGTCATAATTTCAATTGGCTGCCATTTTATCAGATGATGCCAGATTCCACTGTGCTTTGACATTGATTATGTAGATGTATATGTAAATATATAAGTATGGTCAACAAGGAGGTCGAATTATTGTTGCTACTTATTAATTTGAAATTATTTTATTAAGCGCGTTATGTCTTTTTATAAAAAAAATCAGTTTTCTTCCATATTTCGATAACCTGTGATTATTAATTTAAAATGTTTTCTTATATATGTTTGTTATATGGTTTAGCAGCATTTAATTTGGCGATAATATCAAAATCTTCAGTAGACCTTCAACCACACATTCTTGAAAAAAGCTAAGAAATTTCACATGTTTATACAAGAATTTCCAAAAAATATTTTAGAATTACGTAATACAAAAACAACACAAACCAAATAGCTTCCTCAAAAAATTTTTCTTATACAACAAATATAATTCATTATTTGATTTTAAATCTATTTAATTTTTCTAAGCCTTTCTTTCTTTTGGGACTTCTTGTACAAACATGTGGAATTTCTTAGCTTTTTTCAAGAATTTGGTTAAAGCTACTGAAAAATTTGATATTAGCACCAAATGAAATGCTGCATATAGACCAGCTAAACCATATAAGAAACATATATAAATAATCGTAATGAATTTTGAGTAACGTTGAATAATTAAAAGAATAATTTAAAATTTATATTACTTTTTCCTGAGGTTACAAAATGTCGAAAAAAAAATAAAAACTAATTTTTTGTATTTTAAAAAAAAAGCTTCCTAAACTTATATAAGATTAAAATATAAGACGTCAAATAAAACGAAGAATTAATAGTCAATACTTATTTGATAAATTTGGTTTCGAATACATTGCGAATATGATATACATGAATCCATATTGCATGAATTAAAATCCCTTCAAACTTACTCTATGGTGCAGTATTTGCAGTGAACAATTATCGAGCGCTATTGTTAATCAACTCAGATGGCCATTTGAGAGATATATTGTTTTCCAATTGATATTATAAATTTTATACTTTTGAATAAAGTTTTTATGAAAACCGACCTTTTGCTTTCCATTTATAACATATTATCAGTAAATTCAAATTAGGAATTTACTTTTCCTGTAACTTGTACATGATATTTTGTTCGATAAATACTCTTTTTACTTTACATTTTTGGAACTAAACTTCATATATGATTTATATATTATAACATTATAACATTGTATGCATAATGCACATAGCAAAAAAGAGTGAAATAGTAAATTTATTCCAAAATTTACATTATGTTACATACATACTTATATCCCTGTTTATTCTTAGTTTCGTTATCCCCTTAATCAAAAATGTAATGAGAAAATATCACTCATACGCAGCGCAGAAATATCAAAAAAGAAACAAGTGATTTGAAGATGAACCTTAAAAGCGTTTGCATTTTAAATTTTCTTAAACATGTTGACAAATTGATTTTTTTTCTTTTTAATTCTGAATATATGTTGCATACTGAATGTGTGGCATTTCTTTTTTGTGCAAAATAAATAACAATAAAAAGTAATTGCTTTTTCTTTTCAAGCATATTGAATATCCACTAAATCAAGTCGTTTGATAAATGATGCAAATTCCAAATTCTAAAGATTTAATGACCAGCGACATTATGAGCACAACATGATATGGCTACTATTAGAAGAAGTTAGTAATTTATGGGGTTGTATAAGGCATACGAACCCACTTTTGTTGCTATTGAGATAAGTCGTGGAATAATTAATCTAACCGCAACAGTCAAAACAAATTCCAAAGTTACTCTCTCTGTATTTTGTCTAACCGTTTCAGCAAGTGAAGAAAGAAACTTATTTGCTAGAATTGTATATAATCATAAAGACAAAACACGAAATTTTACTATAATTTTTGTTGACGTAATACAACTCATCAGGTCTCGAGTCTTTGCACTTTGCATTAGTTTTGTTCAAACATTATCAACAATTAACTGAAAACAATGAAAATCGTCTTCTGTTAGCAATAATTTAGTATGAAAGACGTTGGTCTGCCCAAACAAAGCACTTTTTTAAACCTTTGCTGTAATGGAAATTTACTACGATTATGAGATAAATGTTATTTTTACAATGTTTTTATTATTTTCAACGTTTTCATTGCTTGATGCCTGAAATAGGTTTCGAAACCATGGCTTTCGGTATGAACAACTTCCAACAACAGCACCGTCAATGAATTAACCATTGATCGTGTCATCTATTAATTCTTATCGAATTACCTATTTTTTAACTTCTAAGCTGATTTGTAAAACATAATTTCTGGCTTTTAGCGAATATTTTTTTTTTGTTTTAAAAATAATTAACATTCCTGTAATAAAAAAAATTTGTGAGAAATAGTTATTTCACCAAAAAGTATATAACTAGAATGAAAACAAGAAAAGTTATTATGAAAAGTTTAGTTTGCACGCTTTTTGGTTTCAGTTTAATTTGTGAATTTAAACGATTGAAAACAGTTACACGTTGACTTATAAGAATGCCTATTACGGATTGTAAAGCTTATTAAAAAGTCATTTCCTTTTATTTAGGCATGGAATTTATTAATGCAGAAATATAATGTTATTTTTCATGGATATTGGCTCAGAACGGATGTACAGCCAGTTGTTAGTTTAACTTTTACAATCTTCTATTAAGAAAATAATAAATAATTTATGCGTTCTGCCTCACCTAATGCAGTACATTATTATCTGCTTATTTTTTCAACCAATTTATTTTCCTTTTTATTTTTTATTTCTTCTGCATTCGTTGCTAACTTTTGCCAACTAAATATCTTACATAGATAAAATGCAAACAAATAAACTTGTATTGAGTTGTTATAATAAATATTCAATTACCATAACTGTTATTTATATGTTTTTCTATTGTTTAGTTTCATATTCCGATTGATTTTGTTAACGCCTTTCAAATGGCCCAAGTTCCTTGATATAACGACAGTTTGGAATTTATTGGCACAATGCCATCCTTTTCACATTTGGCAATCCAATGCTTGTGTATAATTTATTATTAAATATAAATTTAATAATGCAAGCGAATAATAAAAAAATACTATAAATAAGAGAATTAATAATTAAAGAGGGTAAGTAATTATGAAGAGCGATGTTAGAAAAAAATTTAAAAATGTTACACAAGACTCCTTGCAATTGAATCACTTCCAAACGTTAATGGCCATATTCATTAATTTTACATTAATTTTGCATGTTCCAAGTACATCAGAAACAAAATAATAACAGCAGCAGAAATACGCGTACAAAAGTAAAGCAAAAATATCAATTAATTTCTATTATTACATAATTACTTTTAAAAAGTGTTCAATGCGCATCTAGTCTTTTTAAAGTAGTCAATGTGATATGAAAATGTTATCTTCATTTTCTGGTGTTAACCATTTGTTTATTATTTCACATGGCAGATGTTTTCATTGAAGTTTACTCTGCAATTCCTCAGCGTAGCACTAATGCACATAAAACATATATTTTTTTAGAACAGCGATGGGGTTTGAACATACAACTTTCGGGCTGTAGAGTCAATGAGTTAACTGCTGAGCTCTAAAACAAGCTGCATTCCAGAATATAGAAAATATATTTTGTTACCGTGTATGAGAAACTAGTTATAGAGATAGATAGAAAAGTAGGATGACGTGTTGAATGTGTTTAACAAATCTAACAGTTTACAAAAACAGGAAAGGTCTAGTGAAGTGTAAAAGTGTCCTTTAGATGACACGACAAGATAACTACAGCAGGATTAAATGATAAAAATTCTAATTTTATTAATAACACTAATTATTTTAAGCCTAAGGTCTTTTTATATATTTTATATTTATTTCAATATTTCGCTACTCCTTTGTGTAGCTTCTTCAAGAAAATTGGTTTTTGTTTATAATAAAAAATTTTTTTTAAAAATTCACAATATAGGAAAAGTTCTTGTCAATGAAAATTTAAAATAAAAAAATATTAAAAGTCATATTCATAAAAATATATTCTGGATTTGAAATAGGTATAAATATTCGATTTTGTATTGAAATTTTTGTTTTTGAACCAAATCCAAAATACATTTTTACGAATATGTTACATATAATAAAATATTCAAAACAATAATTACAATAATAATAATGATAATAATAATAATAATAAAAATCTTTCGTCTATATCTTTTTTAATAATAACCTATATGATTATAGTTCTAAAAATTTTTGTTCTGTCTCTAAATGTAATTCTATGTATAAATTTAAAAACTACAAATACAATTATAATATATTTAATCTCTTATTAACTAAATGTCTATAATTTTGAGCCACATTTGCTGCCTTCTGCCTTAAAATTAATTCTGTTGGTAATTGGTGTATTAATTATATGTAACATTTCTAACATATATCTACGTTTATAATTATTTTCTGTGTCTAATACTGATACATTCTCAAAGTTTGGATAGTGATTCAATCTAGGACAGTGCGAAGATAATGCTGTTTTTTGAGAATTTATATCCCTATATTTTTGATCAGACCTGTGTCCTTTTTCTAATTTTATTTAATATATTTAATAATATAATTCTAATTTTAAATATACAAATGGATTTTTTAATAATATAACTCGATCAGTGTCAATCTGCAGCGTAAAATTATTATTTTTGCTTTAAAAAAATATCATATTTGAATGCGTCCTTAACTTAATATAGAAATATCATAAATTACCGTCCAGACGAGCAGTTGTTTTTATCAATAACGTCGGGAAAAGTCGGTAGAATGTCGTCACAAAAAATTTCTTGTTAAAACTTATTTAATAATGAGGCGACGTTCACGTGCAATGTTAAAATATATAAAAATTAAAAACAAAAATAAAACCGACTAGAAAAAGGAACTATAAAGTAAAAAATAATAAAATGTTAAGCAATTCAAAAAAAATGTTAAGTATTCAATTTTAATTAGGCTGATATTCTATACCATACAGGTAGTCAAAATTATATGTGATTTTTACATACCAAGGAATAACACAAAAACAAAGACAAAATTGTAAACCACACTAACAAACACTAGCAAAATGGAACAACGTGCTGTTTTCGAAGGATGCTACACCTTCATCTTCAGCGTTTTTCGCATAAACTGAGGTTCGAAATAAGACACTGTACACATACGTATGTATTTAGCATTAAAATAAAATTTCAAGTTTAGAATTTTTTGATAATGCACTGCTTGACGTCGGTGCTAAGTAGTATTCGTTATATATGTAGTTTCTAACCTTGAGAAACTGAGGTCCTTAATATACTATATTGAATTTATTTAATCTTAAATTGTTTTTTACCCATTTTTTAGAAAACTCTTATTTTATAATATGTAATACGTTTTATGCATATATAAAATTATTTTTAAGTTTTCCTGATAAATTTTACTTCGAACTTGGCACCGACGTCAAGCTACTCCATAGCAACACATACAAAATTAAAATATTACTATTTTTTAATTTTTAGTTTCTTTTTGAAGTCGGTTGTACTTTTTTTTAGTTTTATTTTACACTTTTTACTGTCCCATTACGATTTGAAAATTTTATTTTATTCTTTACTCGCCATATATAAATAAAATTTATTAAAAAATTAATTTTTTGTCTAGGGGAAACCGTACTCCCTCGAACTGACTAATGACTATGCACTAAGCTATGGTGCCACCATTAGGAAAATTATTAGCCATTCTACATAAAGTTACAAAAATGTTGCAAACAATAAGTGCAAGGTAGCACTGATGCAGCTTACGGACATCGTGTGTGGAAAAAATTCATGTACTTTCTTCCATCCTGTTTCAATTTCTTACTAAATTAAAGAATCATCATCAGCACTTCTTGTAAATTCTTGTTCGATGAAAATTAAACAACTCTTTAAAGTTTTCATATCAGATGCAAAAGTTTTCATTGTTTAAATAATGTGTTCGGTGGCGACTTATAAATTTACTTAAATTGTATATTATGTAAAGTTACATTTTAAAATCTTGTAAAATTTTAAATATATGGGATTTTTCTCAACTTTTGATGAAAACAATAACAAGTGATGAAGTGGACAGCATATAGACACGCTTGCTTTATATACACTGGCCATGATAACTTAAAATAATCCAGCCATAATGCGTTGTTTTTATTTTGGACCAGCTCTCAGGAGATGACCCCTACATTGTGCTGGAACTAAAGGAAAGGTATAGTAAGGGAAAAGATAGGAGGTGAAGCTATCTTGGACTATCTTACAACACTGTTTTTGCACGTTATTTGTTACAGAATACCGACGAAGGAGAGCGTTCTGATGTACCTGTGGATAGGATACAGCTGAAGCTGTTACTGTTCAGTGACCAGTGATTATGCTTTCGCCACTGAAACTTTGTGACAGCAACTGACACAAAGCTACACAAATATACATCAGGAAAAATGCGAGATGTTCTTATGAGTCTGACACTGGGGTTGACCCCAGGAAAATTTTTCGTTTTGTAGTCAACGTGCAGAATACTTCGACCATCGCCACCATTTGTTTAGCAACTAATTTCCGGCATTATCACTCACATCAAATTTGATACTTTGACAAGGTCCACTTATCATTGCAAGATAAAGAATTTTATTAATAAAATTTTTTTTCTTCATCAAGACAAGCGATCAATGAACTTGCAAAAATTAACAAACAAAATATACGTTTTAATTCGTTCATTCTTAATTTAGTTTTATACATAGTAGATAATCGTTTTGCCATATCGCTCTGACCAACATAGTCATAATTATTTGATGCGCTATTAAAAACAAATAACATGCCAATTAAACATTTATTAAGTAGCAATCATTTCAATGAGATGTTATCAAAAACGGTTATCAAATACAAATAACATATTGTTTCCGGTCTCAGTTAGCCAAAAATAATATCGATAAGTAATAAAAATAAGCAAAAGTAATTGATTTTATTTACATTAAAACGAAAATAAACAAAATAAATAAAAAGCAAAACACGCAAATATTCAATGAACAGCACCGTCTGTGCGATTTGGTAATAAAAATAAATAACTCATCATAATGGCAGCGTGTACCAGCACAGCAACAACAGCAATAAAAAATTAAATACAAAAAAATATTGCTTTTTCAATAAAATCATGTTTATGGCAAATAAAATGCTTATTAAAGATAAATTAAAATTAATTAATTTAATTGCACTTAATTGTCGATTACTGATATTTGTACGCACTGCCCCATACACACCCATGACATAAAAAATACTTTTTATAAGAACGAAAAGAGTAGGGCAAGGATTGCTTTCTTATTTGTTAATTTATAAATATTTGATATGCAAGAACTAATGTACCTTTGAACAGCAGTTCTCCAAACATTGAGACTGGGACAGCAGGAATCTCCCACATGCAAAAGATATAAACTTACAGACTTAATTGGTGTTTCTGTAGTGAGTGATTTCTTTTGCACTATTTGTAAATAATTCTGTAACAAAAAATAATCAATTAAAATTGCTTCACTTAATATATGTATTACTATGCAAATATTTATTAGAATTAATTTTATTCGAAGTGCAAACAGAAAATTGTAGGGAAATTAATTCACATTTTCCTATGTATGGACAGTAAGCGAATAAGCTTAACAAAATTAGCTTTGACAAGGCTGCAACGACATAGAAGCTGCTAATAGAGGTTAAGTGTACATCACCTCTAATATTTTATGGACTAAGGTGGGGCTAATGTTGAACATATCATGGATGTCATGCGGGATGTGGTTGCGGAATTTGCAGGAAAGTTTTTTTTTTTTTTAATAAAAAGACAATACAAATTCTACGAAGCTTTTAAGTTTGTCTACAGAAACACCCACGGTTTAAGCGGGAATCGAACCCGCACCTCCATATTGACAAGACTAATACTCATGCACTAGACTACGGAGGCACGCAATCGGATGGTCACATCGAACTCTCATTGGGGATGGTAATATGGATTTCCGGAGCAAGAAGTATTTGCACTGCTGGGTCACTGACAAGTGGTAGGACGGTAGCGAATGTCCTCTCCGATAAGATGTTATTCTCTTGCATTCGACGCCTAGGAGCGTACGTCTCCATAAACCTTGTGGGTGGCGATAGCACGATGGATGGTAGTTTGCACGTTGACTACACAACCAAAAAAGGCCTGGGTTCAACCCCAGTTTCGGACTAAAATTTTAAAATAAAAATAAACATCTCGAATTTTTCTGAAGTGCATTAGTGTGTCTTTGTGTGTCAGTTGTTGTCGGAAGGTTTCAGTGTGGAAGGCATAGTCACTGGTTACTGAACAATACCGGTTTCTGCTGATAGCAATCCATAATCACATCAGAACGCGCTCCTCCGTCGGTATTGTGTAGCACCGGCGAAGTAAACTAATAATAAAAAAAAAATGGCTACTAAACCGAAGCTTCAGTAAATGAAATAGTTATTGATTTTTTGCCGAAACAGACGGCAATGCGTTGATACAATTAATAAACGAAAGGAAAGGGGGTAAATAGTTTACTTACTTTGACTAGTTATATATTTGATTTAAACACATGTAAAAAGTATTAGGAAAAGGTAACATGTGCAAATTATGAACTTGCGTACTGTTAGGGAAATGCTCTGCTTACTTGCTTTATTTATGGGACACCATAACTGCCCTATCTAGAGAACAATTCGCAGTTAATCGAGACATTTAAGTCCACTGGTGAAGACATTTTCAACCAATATTCGCAGCATGTTGATGTTGCCCAGACAATGACTGTCAACGGCGACCACTATATATCGATTACTTCTTCTTTTGCTGACAATTGGCATCCTGTGGCCTACAAATGCATGTAATTCAACCTAACTATATTCTGAAGTTAATCGAGCGTCTACATGAGATTTTAAATTAGTGTATCAGTAACAGTGCGTAGCCAAATATATTGACTGACTCGGCGCAATATGCGGTGTATCCCGTTATAGCGAACTTTATGTTTTATAATATCACAGATGAAGGAACGAGAGCGCATCCATTTATTGTTGATATTCCTGCCAAACGTACTGCAGATAGAATAAGAAATTCGTTTTTAAACCGAACATATGTGGAAGTCTTCCCTGTCAAATTGGATGTTACAAAATTCAAGACTAATAATGTCTACAAACACTACTTCTTCCATTCCTTCTCCCAAAGAACTGTTTTCCTAGTTCCGCTGAAATTAGACATTGCGAACAAAATATTTTGATGACATTTGACACATATTTTGTTTTTTTTTTAATTATAGACAAGAGTTTTCTCTGCTACAGCAAACTCCATTTTTCGTGAGCGTTTGAACAGTAAAACGTCGTCGAAATGAAATAGTAAATAAAATGGCTTCCCTTAGATTAAAAACTTATGCGCCAAAATTAATATCAGTGACTTTGCTTTATAAATAACAAGTAACAGAGTTATGGAAGAATTAATTATCTTCCTACCACCTGTTTGTTCTCTGCACTATCAGTCTCTCTATCTAGTTCCACTGCAATTTATTTCATATGTATGGGATTTCTTAATGAAACACCCTTTCTTTATCTCATTTTTTTTAATTCAAATTTTAAGTTATCCAATGAAATCACAAAACATTACACTATTAACTAATTAAATGAAATCATGTAAAAAGTAGCAAAATTTATCAAATAATTTGTGGTGATTTTTAAACATATTTTTTTTTAATTATTTGTGCGTGAGCAAAAACGAGACCACAACTTTTTAAATCTAATAAAATTAAGTATAACAAATATTAAATAATAATTAAATGAAAAATTATAATAAATAAGATTGTCTGATTAGTTTAGCAAATTATAATGTTTAACAAGTGGGTTGTTATGTGGTTAAAATATTTTAAAGAAAAAATTTTAAATGATTATAAAATTTCATGAATTAATTTTTGTCGTTCTCTATGCACTTTAATGAGAAATTACCCGTTAGTGTTTGAAATACAATAAGAGACTATTACTACGTTTATACGTACGAGTTGTTTACAAATATTGGACTCACTGTTTATACGTAGATACTACACAGCAACAAATTTACCGTCACATTGTTCTTAGCTGTTACCATTTACTTTCAATATATGTTAACAAACAGACAGATGTTGACAAAATTGCTTGATGGTAAAGAAAACTGAAAGTTTTCGAACAAGTGGTAACGTTTCACAATTTGTTGACATATTATTGATGGTGGCGATGACTGAAGTAGTCTGCACGTTGGCTACAAAAGCAAAAATTTCTAGGGTTCAACCCCAGTTTCCGACTAAATCATAAAAACATCTAGCATTTTTTTTTGATGTACGTTAGTGCGTCTTTGGGTCTGTTGTTGCCGGAAGCTTTCACTGGTCACTGAACAATACCGACTTCAGCTGATAGCAATCCATAATCACTTCAGAAAGCCTTCCTTCGTCGTTATTGTGTAGCACCGGCGAAGTAAAATAATAATAAAAAAATGGCTACTAAACCGACGCTTCAGCACTGAACGTGCAAAAGCAGAGCTGTAAAATAATTAATTAAGCTTTACTTCTTGTCTTTTATCTAACTATCCCATTCATATAGTTCCAGCCAATGCATTGCATGTGTAGGGGTCATCCCAGATAAAAACAAATAACGCTTATGTTTGAGCAGCAAATTGTTAATACAGAGTGGTTAATAAAACACGCGAGTCTATTTTGTCTATTTTGTCTATTTCGCAACTATGTCAGTAGCGATATGTAAGGGTGCGTGTGTGTGTGCGAAGAGACCTAGAAGGTTTACTTATCCGCTTGGAATTATGCAGAGGAAGAAGTCGAAACCATGATCAACTGTATCTTTATGTCAAACTAGTACCATTTTGATCAAAAGGCAACACTAATTAGCAAAATTGTTTAATGTGGAGTATCTCTAACGTACAAGTTCTTCCAGGGAGAGCATGTCATGCAGCTCGAATTCCAGTTGTGGTGTACAGTTTCATCTACCTCTATTGTGGGGCCATATTTTTTTGAAGAAGACGGTGGCACTTTAACGTAACTGCATAAACTAACGAAAATATTTATTAAAACAACACTATCTATCAAATCAAATAAAAATTAATAATATAATATAACTTTTAAATTGTACAAAAGTTATTTGAGTTTCTTTATGTAGAAAAAAACATCGTATTGAGAACCGTTTGTCACGCTACTGTATTTTTCTCACTTCGAGAACGAAATATATTTTATTCCTTTTTTATTATTTAATATCGAATTACTCCCGATCTAATATTGAACTATATTAAAATATGTAGCAAAATATTTTGTCGCATTGATACCGGTCGTTGTCAATTTTAGAACGCCTGTTTTTTTCGCTGTGTAGGAAGTAAACAATAATAATTAATTCAAAGTGTTTGTTTTTAAATCTCTGCTGACATTCGAATGCTCTTATGTATGCAGCAACTACAGGGCTATTTTCGGAAATATTTTATTGTTCTAGCAAAACTAATAACCCGCATGTCTGCATTTGTTCAAGTGTGAATGACACATGTTAACTGCACCAGTTTTCGGACATTGAATACAACAACAACTCAATTCACAAAAAAAAAATTTAGTATATAAACATGCATAGAACAAAATTAGTTGTGTACAACAACTGCTACAATGATATTACCAACAAATAATAATGATGATGTTTTTGTGAAGAATAACAACAACAATGGAAACAGATTTAAACACGTATAGAGGAATCTTCATATTAAAAAAAGAAACACCTCGGCCTCGTTTTATTTGTTTAATTTATAGTTTTCTCGAGCTTCATATTCGTATTATTTTATAATATATTATATTATTATTAAAATACATTAATTATATTTCTTTGTGTGCTTGGGAACAGGAAATTTGTAGTATCGTTATAGTATCGCATTTTACTTTGCTTTTTTATTTATACATGTTTCTTTAAAAACAATTCACATTGATTTGATTTTATTTTAATCCACAAAATTAAACCAAGTATGAAATTAGTTTTCATGTTTTTTCATCATAGGTATTTCCTATTCAAATAGTTTGAAAATTAAATTGAACTTAATTAAATATATGCACATATATTTATCATCAAGAAGAATTTAATTTCTGGAGTTAGTTATCATGTATTTAAAATAGTATTTATAATTAATATAAAATTATAATATTCCCACAACTACCAAAAATATTTCAAAAATATATATCAGTTAGTTGTGCGGCGCACAATTACGACGAAAAAATGACGGCTGTCAAAATCACAGATTTTCGTCTTTCTTTCAATATTTTTGTTAATCTTTCAATGCCAGATTCTAGACATTCCTATTTTTTCACATCTTCAATTATTAATTCACTTATACCCTTAGGCCTGTTCCAGATGCATAACAAAACAGTCCGAGCTACTGAGAGTAAAAAGAAAATTACTTTCTGAATGTGACAAAGTTGTCCCAAACACTGGAACGCAAAATACTACAATTGAACATCTTGAAATACTAATCCTGCACTTGTTCTCTCATAAATTTCATTATAGTGATTTTAGACGGTTAAAATTAATAATATTTTAAAAGCAAAACATTTGCAACATTGACAACAGCTGTAAAAAGTTAATGAAAATAAATTGAAAAAAAGTAAAAGCCAGTTTTTATTAAAGAAAGCGATAAATATGCACAAATATATGTACGTATAACTTCAAGTTTATCTTAAAAATCTTCTATTTTGGTTTTTAATCAATTTTAAATAAAAACTTCCTTCCTTTATTTACAAATTTTTTTTTAATTATAGTCCAAACTTACCCAAAAAAAAAGTTCGTAGAATTTTATACAGGAAAGGAAAAATTTTACTCCCTCATTTTTTGGCAAAATTGCGCGAGTTCGGACAGTTTTTAGTTTTCATATAACAGCTGATAGTGTTCTTGAAAAATTAAATATTAACAAAAAACAATTCATAAGCAATTTTATGGAAAAAGATTATTAAATTATTAAACTAAAAATTGACGGAAGAATGAATTAACATTTAGTTGTGTAAGTTCATGGTTAATTTATCCCAAATAATGTGAAAATTACTTTTGATTAGGATAAAAGTAAAAAGAACTATACATCTCCAACAGCGGTTGAGTATAACACGTATATACATATTTTCTATGCCGCTACACACGTCATCAGTACTCAGCAAAGTTCATTACGCACGACGAATTTTGTTCGACGATGGTGCTGTATTAATATTCATATGCACAAGTGTGTTTTATTTCTAAAGATGGAAGTTTGCTTCGAAAAATTGTCGCCATAAGATTGTTTCGCTCAGTTGCTCTCTGGTTCTGCTTACGTCACGTCTAATTTAACCTTTAAAAACATAATTAATTAATCAGTTTAAAACCAAATTATGCAATTATGTGATATGAATACCAAGATTATATTTACATTCATTTAAAATTAAACAAACCTGAGGTGATTTTTAACACAACGGAAAATCACAGAGTTATGATATATCCTGACAATCTTAAATTTAGTGCAAAATAAGAATGGTGTTTAAAAATAATATTCACTTTTAAAATATTCAAGTCAACAATGCCACTTCATTCACATATGACAGAAAATTTACTTCATACTTAGATTACACAAGATTTGACCAGACTGCGTTTATAATTTGTTATCGTGATGATTTATAAATTTTGCGTCTTTTCTGTCAACACAAATGTTACCGTACAATGAGTTCTAATTGCTTCTTTGTACTAATTTAAACAGAAAACAAAAAGTTATTAAAACCATTGTTGCATATTTAAATACCACCACGTACTTGTTATTTAGTGTATGTTAGTATGTGTGGTTGCTTCAGATTTTGTTGGTTTCAACTGGGAAATAGCTTTGTATACAGGTTGTTAATTCTAAAACAAATTGAAGTTTATAAAATTAAAATTTCATGTAAATGTTTTCAAAAGTGGGCATTTTAAATTAAAAATTTAATACCGCAAAAAAACTAACAATTTAAAGATTTCTGAAATTTAATTTATTTCAAGATTTTTGTAAATATTTGCGGAAAACAATTTTTAGTTATTTGTATTAGATGTTATATAACGGGAACTATTCCTTGGGGGCAGAAAGTTCACCAGCATGAAAACCGTTGGGATATGTGCTACAATTGCAGCAATTTCGTTACATTCGCGTATTAACTGTACGTTGCTATACAGTGAAAGATCCAATCAGCGGACACTCGCCATCGTTAAGAGAGAGGTACACATTTTTATACCCTTCACCATAAATGGTAAGTGCATCGTTCTTTTTTTAATGTTTCCAATATTCACTGGCAACACTCTAAAGTATATATGTATGTATACTTAAGTATTTTCTGAATACTTATAGTTATATAAATCGTATGAAAAATTTCCGTGTGTTCGGTGTATCCTCCTCGTACTGAGTACACTTCACAAAAGATATGCATTGAGTTTGATTGAATAGCTTGCGCTCTCTTGATTTAGTTGTTATAGATAAATTATAGCATCAGTTGCAGAAATTGCATAATTGCGGAATTAAGGTGGTTGTTCGAATATCCTTCGCACTACCAAAGCTCTTTATATACTTACATATTGAGACCTCTACTTTCTTACTTGTATACGTAAATGGCAGAAAAGTTGATAAAAATGAGACTTTTCTATGATGTAATTAATAAATATTCCACTTCAATAACAAATGCATACATACAAACATGTTATAATATAACGTGTTGCGATATTACCGTGTTATAAGAAGGATTACAGTATTTTTTGTTCATGCTAATTGCAGTACGAAACACCAACCAGCAACAACCTTTTTAAAATCAATTATTAATTTTTGTTTGGTTTTCATCATTCCAGTATTGTTTTCTTTACATTTCAACGCAAATTTTAAGATGCCAAAAATTTTTATTAATCAGCATTATTCTTTCTTCTCTTTTCATACCTTTTTGTTGTTGTTGAAGCCGACAGCAGTTTTTTGGGTGTCGTGTGAATCAGGAGAATTACCGCCACATCTTTAAATAAAACATTTATATACCAACAGTGTTAAAATTTCGTCAAATTTGTTTTTGCTTTTGAACTATAAAAGACAATGAATTTAAATTTTTTTTTTTCAATCTGGCTACACAATTTATCTTAAATTAGTCACAGTATTTTTTGATTGCCATATCTACAAGCAAATCTTTCAAGTCATAAAGTTTGTTAATGAACTCATTTTTAAACTAAATTTAAATACCCAGCGTTATTGACACAACTCGGAACATTACTTTTTAGAACGTTATTACTTTTTATAAATTTAAAATTAAGAATTCTGATTCAATGGTATTCGTCAGTATAACCATTGCATAATGTTAGTCATCAGTTATCAGTAAAAATGTTTGTACATAGTGAATTTCTTTTAAAATAACAACATTAAGAAACTATTTTTCATTTATGCAAAGCGAGTCAAAAGACATTACGAGTCAAATGAATCTTTATTTTTCATTATTGGTGTCGACCAATTATGGACGAAATACAAAAATGTTTAGAAAGATATAATGAAAATTTTTAAGAAAAATATATTTTTTTCAATTATCAATGTTAGTCAAAATTAATTACGACTATTTGCCTTGTTATATGGTTTAGTTGGTCTATATGCACATTTTATTTGGAGCTAATATCAAAATCTTCAATTGAAAAAGCTAAGAAATTTCATATGTTTATTTATACAAGAACTCCCAAAAAATATTTGAGAAATACGTAATATAAAAAATTGTTTCTTTAAAAAATTTTCTTTATACAACAAACAAGAATTTGGCATACTGAAATTTTGGAACTAGAAAACTGGAAAAGAAATGACTACCTTAACCATATAACAAATATATTTGGTAAATTTTAAGTTTTATATAAGGGATTGAAATGTATGTATGGCTGTATATACAATTTTTATACATGCACATGAGACTGCTGTGACTGAATTGTTAACATTTTGGGTATAAAAGAAATTTTGGGACTACCGTAATCAAACACTTCACTAGTCAAAAAATGTGTCGGTGTCTGTGTCTGTGACGTTCTTTACATTATTTGCAATTAAATTGGAGTGAAAATAAGTAATAAAATCTTTCCGCACCTTAAAAAACTAACTAACATCAGTGGAAGTGAAAATCGGCTATAAAGCCTAACAGAACGTGTGCTATAAGAACTAATCTTTTTAAGTCACTTCACCAATACCATGAAGAACCCTTTCGGAAAATATATTAAATCAGTTTGTTATTTTTTAGTCCCCAATTGCTCCATTGAAGTTTTTATAGTTTTTTGAATACTATTCAGTAAAATCGTAAATAAAATACAATTTCCCTTTGTTGTTAGTTTAAAAGTTTGACAAAGAATAATTAAGTAATTTTTTTCATTAATAACATAAAATACCAATTCTGATATGTGTGTAATTATTTAAACAAAGTATATAATATCAAATTGGTGTTCACTCTTATTCTTCAACACCTTTGCATTTAATTTTTAAAAATTGTTCTACTTGAAAGCAAATATCAGGTAAATCATTTTGGCAATGCTTATATGAAAATTCGAAATTGCCAAATGAATATATTAAATCGATCCTCTTTATCGTGCTTTTTATATTACGTTATTGTCCATGTGGAAAGTGTAAACGTGGCAATTGAATAAACTTTACAATTTTCCACTTTTGCTACCGGTCTATAGTTACTCTTTTTTCATAAAATATACTCATACTAGGGTAGACGTCCCTGGAAAAAACTTTAATAAGTTAATAATAGTGATTTTAAATAATATCTGAAGATCTTATATCGGCTTAAGTTTTTGCAGTATTGAAAGAAAAAATGTCTAAATTTATATATACTCGTATGTGAAGTTAGCAAATTTGCAAGATAGTAACAATACTCTGAGTTTTCTTAATCTTTAAGCACTCTGTACACTAGATAATTTGTAAAGAAAATATTCCTTTTTTAGTTTTTTACAATCTCACATATGTCAAACAGCATTTGCATTCAATTCTGATTTAAATGAAAAAACTTAATAAGAATTTATAAATTGTAATGGCTTGACTAACATTATGAATTAAGGACATTATATGGCTCGTAGCGTACGCAAAAATGCAAAAATAAAATGAGTTCTAATCCCAGCAAAAAATATTGCGCATGTATATGGCATTATTTTCGTTCATACATTTTTGTTTGCAATGAACTGCATAGAAACAATAGCTATATTTTAAAAGCGAAACCTGGTGTCTAAAAGCCGCATTCGATAGCCAGTAAACTATCGTATTAAATTGGTACGTATCGATTAAGAAAATGATCACATATATCGACGACATATATCGCATCGTGAATTTTAACAAGTTGTAATTGATTGCTAAAAAATTGTGTTATAAAATTTTATATTAGTAATTTAAAATGTAAGAACAACAACGAATGTGTCAATACTAATTTATTCGCTTTCATCAGATTCCGAAGAAGTAAGTAGAGTCACATATTTGGCAGCACCCATAACTGAAAATAATTTTATACTTCTGCAAAATGTTTGCAGTTTTTTTAAGTTTTGTAAAATAGAGAATACTTTGGGCGCTACAATGGGTTTTCTCCATACTACACAGAAAAAAATAAAACAAAATTATTAATCAAAATATTACCAATTAAATTATTATTGTTATTTTAATCGAAATAATTTTCAATTAAATATTTCCAAAAAATTATATTTGAATGTTTAAGGGGTGTTAATTTCTATTTATATACACAGCTTCTCATATATAAAATAAAAATAAGATAAAATTCAGATAAGCATTTAAATAAATAGAAGCTGTCATTTTATGTATAGCAAAAAAGCAATTATTTATTTATTTACGTACTGAGCTCGGAAATTAATTGAAAATTTAAATGAATTGAGTAAACTTTTAATTGAGAAAATATATTATTCCAATTAAAGGTGTTAATTAAAAATAAAAAATTAAAATTTTTTTGCTGTTGATACACACTGAAGTATCGAATGGCATGTCGAACGCTGTAACGTGTATTATTACTCCATATCGATTACTATCGGCTCATTTTACGAGGCATTTTGTTCGATAGCGAATAAAATGATTTCAAACTATGAATTTTTCATCCATTTTCTTCGATATCCAATGCTGTGATTAGATCCCTGTTCTACATGAGTATCGTTATCAATGGTTTTCTTTAAGTTTTGTGCAATCAAAGCAGTTTTTCATAATCTGTCATATATTTTGCTGGGATAGTATTAAATCAAATTGTTCACTTTCATGATTAAGTAGCCTTACAAATTATTCCAAGTATTATAAATATTTTAATACAACAGTGCTGCATACTGACAACATTCTCAAACAATAGTATAATATCAACAACATTAAGAAAGAGAAAGTGAGTTAGAAAGAAGAATGCGTGTGTGTGATAGAGGGAGAGTGAGAGAGATAGAGAAATATAAGCAGGGATTTATAGCCAATAGATATCATAAAAGGCTTTCAGGTTTGCATTAGAAGTAACAGCAGCATAAATTCAATTGCATGAATAATAACGATGGTTAAGTTGTGGATGCATTTCTACTCCGTTAATACTCGTGCTTGCACCAAAATCTCGCACACACATATGTACTCTGCATAAGAGTATCGTATTTCTACTATGAATATGAATGATGTTTTTTTAATGAAGATTTATATTTATTTATGCACTGGATCATTTTTATACTACAGTGATATAAATTTTTCATTTCAATTTCTTTTATTTCCACTGAACTTATGATGCCTTCGAAAAGCTATTGAATTGAAATAAAATTGTGCAATCGCTGCTAACAATGAATGGTTATGTATGAGTTTGAAAAATAAATAAAATTATTTATTAACATAATCACAAGAGCTTTTAAGTTTGCGATCTAGAAAATATTATAAGAGACTAAACGTCATATATTTAAAATGCATAAAGTTGCTGCTCATTGGGCTGTACCCATGTAATTTTTACTAAAGCAATTTTTAATAAAAATTTTAAACATTTATTTTACGAATTAACTAACAACATTATAATTGGAATGTTTTTTTTGTCTAAAAGATTGAAGATATTTATTAAACGGTATGAAAAGTTACCCAGCAAAAAAACTGAATGCGTTCAATATTACTTAATATTTTCATGACTTCTTAAGAACTTCTTTATCTGAATTCATTTTTAATGCCATCTTAAATGTTAACAAGTTAACACTTTTGGACTCAAGAAAAACGCGTTCCAGTCTGCCGATTAATTCATATGAATAAATGCGCCGTTTTAGTTTTGTTTTTATACTTTGCGTTGTATTCATGGCGTAGTATTTTGATTAATCCTAAAACGTAACCAAATATTAGAACATTAATTCAACCACTCATTTAAAAGTCGAGCTGTTTTGTTAAATGCGAACACGTGCTCGTCGATGACACCAGTATGTTAAAATCATGAGTCCTTCAGCTAAATTTAACCACTTCATTTGCCATTAACTATTTCTATTGCATATCTTATTTTGCTGGCTATTTATGTTTTTTTTTACTGTTTGATCTCTATATAATGGGTATCGATAAGGAAATTTTTTTTCCAGAATTAACCACCCTTCATTGTATTTATCTCAGAACATATATTTATTTAAGAAGAGAGTTATAATTGCTCCAATATTACAATTAAATAAAATTGTGTTAATTGCTTTTAAATTTTTTAATGGTGGTGCAAGATTTTACCCCGACATACCAACAAAGTAATTAAGAGTTGTAAGATAGTGAAGCTTTACCCGCTATCATTTCTCATACTATCCCTTTCATCTAGTTCCAGCACAATGCATCGCATGTGTACGCGGCATCTCCTGAGTGCTGGTCCAAGATAAAAAAAGAAAACAAAACAAGTTAAATAAAAGTTTTTAAAAAACCAAATTATATATTTGCTTAAAATTAAAAACGAAATACAAAACCATAACAACGGAATAGTGTAAAAACAAAAATTAAAGATTTCAATAAAGATTATTAAAATGCAAAGTATTAGGTTTACTCGCCAATAATATATAATATAATAATATAATATATAATATAATAATTGTGCAAAAATGTAAATTAAAAAAGCATTAAAAAACATTTTATGCTAATTACTTAATATTTCATACACAGTGCGCTCCTTATGAATGATAAAAAAAAATTGTTTAATGACTGATTGCAATTTCTACCAACAACAAAATTTGTAAATCAATTCGAAATTGCTTAATTCTTGGAATATTTTCATTATAATCGTTATAATTTATTTATTTACTTTTGCTTTTCAGTCTGCTTAAACCAATTTTTGTACAACAGAACTGGAACTGTATATGTTATAATATTTCAAAACGCATCTACTTGCAACTTGCTTGTGTACAGAAGAAAATAAATGAAACACTTTAATGTTCTAAAGAGAACTATTTCACAGATTTAGTTTCCATTATTTTGTGCATATTTAAATATTTTTGGTCTAGTTTGTACTCTTCTGTAATTTATTGTAATTGACTTTTTAAAGTAACACAAACAAAAACAATTTTTGTTGTCCATTAGAAAACAACACAGGGATATACAGTAGAAAAGAAATATAATTTTTGCGCCTGCACTACTTTCTATTGGTAAAAATTATATTTTCGGTAGACAACTTAATTGATTTCTTTTTTTTTTTCTTAGTATTAGTTTTTTTTTGTACAGAAATGTTTATATACCACAAAAATTTCAAATATTTTAAGGATATTTGAAATTTCGTTGCACAATCTTTGTTGCCTTTATCACTGTGTGTAAAGTTAACAACAGAAGCCTGCTAAAACGATTTAAAACTTTGTCTATGAAAAACTAACAATATACAGCTGATGTTAAACTGAAACTGAACTTGCTAAATTATTAAAGTAAATAGAAAAATAGTTCAGAGGGGAATGTTCAAGCAATTAGCAACAAGTAGTATGATAAGATAATAATTTCAAAACCATAACAGAAAAGTTTTTTTTCGTCGAAAAAAAGGGAGTCAGTGTCTAATGGACTGAACATAGACATGAGAATTTTTTGAAACCGCAAATTAAAAGCAAGATGAAAATTAGCTCTGCATGCGAAAAACAGTAACTGTATTGGATAAAAATAATGGAAGAAAGACTGAAGCATCGACAATATTTTCTTTTTTAATTTTGTGCTAAAAAAAAAGAGAATCAATTACTAAAATAGGGAGTGCTCTTTGGTTTATAGTGTAAAAGGTCAAGAAAGGAAAGAGGTAAAGTTCGTGACGGTAACCCGGGATGAGCTGCTCACCTGGGAATCTCATATCAATAATATAAATGCTTATGCCACAAGATCCTTGTGGCAGATGAAACTACGAATAGACAAAAACCTGCTGTCTCAGCCGTAACATGTCATTTTGGATATACACTCAAATTGTCAAACCTATCATACTGCATGAGGCATTGGCAGGGTGGCCCAAATCCGATTCAATGCAAGCGACTCCAACGCCATCCATGGAAGCACTTCCACCCTTTCATACAGCAATCCAGGGGTAAGCGACCATACGGGTTCTCGCGCCACCTATGGAGGAAGACTTCAAGGTATGTAACCTCACTAGTCACCTAAGCTTTCTGAAAGGGATTAATGCTTCTCAAGCTTAAAAGGATAACTGGAGGGCGAAGCCCAACTGCATTAATAATGATTCACGAAAATGTTGTGCCGCTAGATCGAAACGATCGCTGGTGTGGTTGGAGCAGTAGTGGAGCCCTGACTCTACATACCACTTGCTCTTTATAGACTAGACATCACTAACATGAACATCTGCAGGTTCTGCTGTGAGGATGATGAATCTATAGAGTGTCTCTTCAGCAACTGACTGAGAAGGTTCTTGGACGAGTTTACACTCGCGGAGTGAGTTCTCCTCCTACTGGAGGAGGTGACTCGATTCATGAGCGTACTCGATGGTCGATAGACTGTTGGTGCTATTGGAGACCTTCGCCTCAATCTCTTTAGCATTGCATTACATTACTTCATTGAGTTGAGAAACTAAAATTCTCTTACATTCGCTCCATAAACTTTATTCACTTTCAAACTCTCTATAAAAATTAAGCAATAACATTCTAATCACAATTTAATTTTTTTTTATATGAGACAAGTGGAACTAGATAAAGACAAGGCTAGTAGTGAAAGTGTAGGAGGATAAAGCTTAATTCTTGCACAACTCAGCAGTTGCGTGTTAATTATATAAAAAAAGTTGCGGCGTCTCTGATATTAATTTTGACGCATTATTTTTAAGCTAAGAGAAGCCTTTTTCTTTATTATTTTACTTCGATGTTCAAATACCGATGCAGTAGGGTGTATCACACAAAACTCTGAAAAAATATTTTCTGACTGACAGGACAGGGAATCGAACCCCAAAGCGAACCCGCTAACTACTCGCCAACAGCTCCTTAAGAACTCAATATTAACCGTATTGTACCGATTACAGAACACATTTTTTCCAATATGGACACCGTTCAAAATTAAATTTGTTAATGCACTATGAAAATTGTCAGATTGTAAATAACACAATCGATAGTGTCCAAGTAAATCAGAAAAAACTGTTTCTCTCTTTTTCTACTGCTCGCAATAAATTGTTCACTATTTTTCAGTGATACGATGTATGCAGTCGAATTCTTGAAGTCGGTTATGAAAGGTTACGAATATGTGTGTATCTATATCATGCACAATATAAATGACTTAACCAGGCTTCAGTGTTTTCTCACTCTTTTTTCTAAATATTTTATTTTCTCCTTTCTATATCTGTAAATTATAAATTTTTATTTGTTGTACAAACACCATAAAACCATAGAAATATGTTATTGGTCTTGTGGAAGAAATAAAATATAAATCTATATAAATTGATTTGAAAAATGTCTGCTTAAATTGTTGGGTACACTTTTATTAGCTTTTTTTTTTGTTGCAACAAATAAAAATAAAATTCTCCCACACTCACAACCGACATTTATTTCCTTATATGCATATACAAACATATGCTTCTATTTCAATAAATTTCAACTTATGCTGCCTGGTTCTAAGAAATTTACATGCAATTGAAGTCAATTTGTGTATGGAAGTGTGAATACTGGCCTGAGGTTCCATATTAGTTTAAAGCTTTATATTTAAAAAAGAGTGGTCCAACAAATGTTGTAATTTTTTAGAGGCAACGAAAGAAATCTAGAACACATATTATGACTTCATGCTTCTAAAATAAAATTAAGCAATCAGATATTTAAAAATAGTTACTGGGAGATAATTTCTTGAGGCGGAATGGCTACAAGCTCCTGCAGCTATTTTAATCATTATATTTGAAATAGAAGTAACAGTAGCATAAAAATTAATTTCTGTTATGAAAAATTTTTTATTCCAAATTTTGTAACGAAATTTATTTGCCTAAAAAAAAAATATTGTTATAATTTGTGCTGTATTCAGTCCAGCATTTAATCATTTACAATTAAATTTTTCTTTTATTTTTATAATTTTCCAACAATTTTATATAATTCTCGTTTTCTCTATAATACACTTACTAAAGAGTTATTTTTACATTTGCATTAAAATCTCCTTTGCATATGTTGCAAAAACTAAATATTATTGCAGAGTTTATTCGCAACCACACATGTATACATAATCATTTGGAAGACATTTTACTATGTAATCCCCTCTATAGTTTTCTATCTTATATTCAATCATTGCAATTTTATGGTTTAATCCCTCAAAGTGGCTCTAAAGTGCATGATGAGTAGACGTGAGTGTATAGCTCCCCGTTAGTTCTGATAAATTTATTAAAAAAAATTTATTCGACGAAACGCAAAAAAAATTTTAACAATTAATAGTGTTTTTTTTTTCGAATATGCATTGCATTTCTTTCCCGCTTTATTATTCCGACAGTTATTATTATTTCTGACAATGGCTACGAAGAGTGTTTTCACGATTGACAAATATCTGACAATATTATTATTTTATAGTTATACTGACAATGCATTTTATGACAGCGTTAGAAAACACAAAATGGTAAGTTCACACGGTTGTGAAAAATTTTCGGACAATATTTAAACTACTCATAATGAAATGGCAAACCTTACTCAGCAATTTGACATTACCAGGACTCTTTTTTTTTGCACTTAAAAAATTTACAGTAACATATTTAAGAAATTTATAAAATTTTTTTCATCAAATATCTGAATTAATTTAAAAATTGTAATTCAGTAAGAAACATTACTGCGGAACTGCAGGGTTTAAATCTACAGCCGGATTGTCTACTTTTCATAAATTCAATTCACTTCAAATTCACCTTCCTTATAAGTCTTGGAGAGTTGGAGCTTCCAATGCGTCTTAAATGCTTAAACAATATTTGAGTGCTGGTTAGATTTTCTTCATATACTGTAGTCTTAATAATTAGAATAAGATTAGCAAACTATTTGGCCATCACTGCTACTCTTCATGCACATGATGGTTATTAATGTAAATTCTTCCATGTTAGCCTAGAGAATAACTGCTAAATAAATTAACAAGATGTTAGAACCGCATGCAATACAAAGAAAACATTTATGTTACACCGAAATCCAGCACTTGTAAGATTTCAAGTAAAATCGAATTGCTTTCGGTTGGATTTAACAGATTTCTTTTTAAAAAGAAAAGAAAAAAAAGATAAGAAAAATATAAATTTAAAAATGAAATTAAAGTAGCAGTTAAAATTTTTTAAAAAGACTTTTAAAATAAATAAATTGCATATTGCAAATTAGAAGTAAATTAAATTATTTAAATAATTCTTACTTAATTACATTTTACTAATGTGAAGGAAGGGACTGTAAACGATTTAATAGGAAAGCTTTAGAACATCTACTTATTCCACTTAGGAACCGGACGTAAAATTTCTCTCCCCCATGATATGCAACACATTTCTTTAAGAAATACATTTTTCTTATGCGTGAAAACAAGACCGAATGTATTTAAGAAGCGAACAGAAATAAAGTAGCTTATGATCAGCGTTGCCATTATTTCGTCTGATGCGCTAAATTCAATTTTGGTAGGTTTAAGAATAAATCATTCTTTCTTTCTTTCCAAGAAACTCTAAAAAGCTGCCAAAAATCACTATAAGTACAACAGTGTAGTTATTTAAATTTACGCAATCCTGTTTATTTCTCAATAAGAAAAAAACAAAACAGTTGTAAAAAATAAATGTACAAATATCCCCTGAACGACATTGTAAAGTAGCAGGACATTTTTTATCCTGGACTGGTGCTCAGGAGAAATCCCATGCATATGCCATGCATAGCACTGGCACTACATACAGATAGGGCTAGTGTAGAGAATAGAAAGATGGTGAAAGTAGTATAAAAATAGAGATTATTTTTTTTTATCTTGGGCCAGCACAGGTGATGAAGCTTCAATATCATATAACTCTGCTTTTGCACGTTTTTTTTTTGTTTATAGCAGCTGGGAATCGAACTCGGCCCTTCTGGTTTCAGAGCCAACGCGCAAACTACTGGCCATCAGTACCCCCACGTAGTTAAAAATTGCAAAACAGCAACAGAGACTTATTATGATTAACAACAACTAATCTTTCAGCAGACCTAGATATTGTTGTATTTGGATTAAAATTAGATGTATTAAAAAATTGGAAATCACAAAAAAAATCTTTGGCGATCATGTTAAAGTTTTATTTAATATACTTTCGCTACAACATAGTTCCGTAGCTGCCGAAAGAAAGTTTTAAAGTTTGATAAAAACCAAGTTAAGCAACAAACTCGAAATAAGTACAATTAACAATATAATGGTATGGAAAGAACTTATGAAAAATAATGATGCACACTATATCTAGTCAGGAAAAAAATGCTTTTTGAAAAAGTAACATTTTATCTACAATTATAATAGTTCATACATATATAAACAATTCCCAAAGTTTGTAACTACTTCTCAACGTCACCTCAGTACAATCACAAAAAGTTGGTACTTATTGTCGCGTTGTAGACAGCCTATTACTATTCCTGAAGACGTAAGAAATAGTAAAAGAGTGTGTTTTGAAGTAACGTCGACAAATAGCTACATAATAACCGGGATTAAATATTTCACCTCGAAATTATTTCGTATAACACATTTTCAAACAAACGTCTTAAACGTGTTTATTGATAATATAAATTTGTAATAAATAAACGTCATTAAAGCAGCTCACACATTTACAATATAATTGTACAATAATAACGCCAATGTGTATACAAGGGCATATTCGCCAAAATCAAAATATTTTTAATTTTTATTGTACTTCCAACAGAAGTGCAATATAATGTGAAATGTGTTGGCAATAGGTTTGGTTAGGTTAGAGGGCAGTCGACCAAGATGGGTCGACACAAATAGCACCGTAGGGACCGTTTTGTTAGCCTAGCCCTGTATAAAGCAGAGGACGTTACAGCTACCCTGTGCCGTTCACGTACCTCACTAACTCCGTCAGCAACATTCCACAGTAATTAATATTTATGGCGTTATTGTAAGAAAATTGCACAATATTATATTTGCAGTTTTTGATATGTACCCCTTGTTTTTGTTACATGCATATATTTATATAATTTTATTATATTTTTTGTAACGTGTATAATTCATAAAATTATTTGAGAAAACATATGAATATGAATGTGTTTATTTTTAAAAAGCTTAAAAAAATTGGTAGGCTTTACGTTATTTTGATATGTTTTCTAAGAAAATTTTGTAGGAAAAATTGTATTCAGTGGCAACGATGGTCAGCATTTAAGTCCAGAATGCTTTACTGCTCTAAAATATATTTGAAAGTAATTCAATTTGTTACACAGAGCTATACTAAAATTAACATTTTTGACAAGTTTATGTTAAATTGTAAAATTTAAATAATTTGTGGATGCAAGTGTAGACTTCCCTTATCTGATCAGATTATTTTCTAAATGTTTTGTTTTTACAAAGAACCAATAAAATGTGACCCAAACAAATAAGGCACACTGTAATCTACATTTTTACCTTAATATTACTTACGTACTTATCTAGCAAGTAATGAATCCTTTGATAAAATATTCTTATGTCAAACAATCAGAGAAACAGTAAAACTTAAATGTTATTTTATATTATTTAGAATCTTTTCTATTTATCTAACATAAGTGAAATTTTCTTGAAACCACTTGAGAAAAAAATATATAAAAACATACCAAAATTATATCAACCAGATTTGTATTCCCTTAATAGCAGCAACAACAAAAAAACTACACCATTGACAACCACTGAAGAAAACTACTTGAACAAAGAACATTTCCGGGGTAGCAACATGTTGCCAAGTCAATTGACAATACAATTTACACACTCCTCCAATAAAACAAACAGTTTCATCCATAAATAAAATTTACACATACACGCCCCAAATAACATATCACACATGCATATCCGAAATTGAGATTAAGGCAGTAAACACATAGACGTCAGTAGGATACAGGCTACAAAGACTGTAAATGCAGTTGGCTATAATATTTGTGTTATTGAAATAATGACTGATGAACGTGTTGCAACAATTAAAAATAACAAATTCTTAAAACCTCAATGGACGCAGTCCAATATAATAATTAATAATTGAAAGAAAAAATAACTGAATTTCTAACATATATATATATATTAATTATATTCGCGTTGAATAAGTAAAAATTAATAAACCGTATAAAAAAAGATAAATCGTATAACAAACATAAATAAATAATCGTAATTAATTTTAAAAAATTAATACGTTTTAATAAACCAAATGTTACCATTTTAAAACACTTCACTTTTATAAAAGATAAATTTGTTCTTTAAAATACACTTATATCATGTAAATATTAAAAAAAAGGCGTTGGGGCACGATATGATGCTTTCCACGTCATATATGGCAGGAAACTGCTCTGCAGTGAGTTTATTCCACATACATTCATGTTGATAAGTTAGATAAATATAGTTTTTTATTCCTTATTCTTTAACCTTATTTCTTTTAAAAAATACAACCCATATTTCAGTGAGGGTGGCGATGGTCGACTACAAAACGAAAAATATCCCTAGTTTCAGACTCATAAAAACATCTCGCATTTTTTCTGATGTGCATTTGTGTGGCTTTATGTCATTTGTTGTCGGAAAGTTTCAATGGAAACTCTTAACAGTAACGGCTTCAGCTGTATTCAATCCACGCCCTACTTCGTTAGCATTGTGCAGCACCGGCGAAGTAAAATAATTACTAAAAATGGCTACTAAAAGGAAGCTTAAAAAAAATTTAATGTCTCCTTGGCATCAGAGACGCTACAACGCTGCTATAAAAAATAATTAACGTGCAAAAAGCTGTGTTGTAAGACAGTGAAGCTTCACCTCCTATCATTTGTTCTACTAGCCCTTTTCTCTAATTCCAGTTTCTTCTCCCTTTCCTATACACGGTCGAGTTGCACCGCTGTGTACGTACGTGAGAGTTGTATCCGATTTTCCGCTAGGAAAAGGAAGGAGATCTTATGCATGATGCCTTAAACTGTCTTGAATGCTTCTTTTGGGGTTTGTAAAATGGTTTCAGTCTATAGAATATCTCACTGGGTGTTCTTGTCAAGAACTTCCGATTCTTCCATTTTTTTGATGTCATTATACAATGCATCATCCATATTTTTTATCATCGTCACAAACTTGTCGATGTCGGCCTATAATAAATATGAAAGCCAAATGCTGCTGTCATCTTCAAAAGAGTAGAAGGTGTTGAAAATTTTACATAGAAGGTCTTTAAAACAATTAAGAAATGGGGTAGAAGAAGGAAATTGTGGTAAACTCCTCTATTGTTAATTTGATTAGCGATTACACATGCCAGCAGTTGGAAAAACTCAACACTTTTACAATTTTTTACTAATGCACAGCACCATTGGCAGCAAAATTTGCATGTGAGTAGTGGCATTCCACTGAATGTCCAAAGAAATGACAGAACGGTAAACTATGTTACCCTGCTGAAAATTTAATAACAATTTTCTGTACAACTTTAAAATTGAAATTAAAAATATGAATTTTTTAATGTATTATTATGATTTATGTCTTTAAATAAGCAAAGAAACGAAATTATATATGAATGAATATAATAATAATAAAAGCAAAAATTCGGCGTTTCTAAAAATGTGTTTCCATATGATAACCGTGGCAGCTCTGTTTGGTAGGGTGCCCCGGTAGTCTAGTGAGTAGTGTGCTAGTTTATCAGTTGGGAATTTCTAGGTTCTAGATTCACTACAAAACGTGAAAACTTTTTCACAATAGGTATCACAATGGAACCATAATAAATTGGAGTCAAGTGGGCTGGGACCTTTCTTTACCTTCACATCCAGCAACCTGCCGACCTAACCCTGTTTGGTAAAAAGTAAACTAAAAGTTAAAATTTAAGTAAAGTTGAGCAACCAGCAAACAGTATATCATACAGGCGTAAAAATTTTAAAAACCATGCTTATGAATCGATACCAAAAGATTCTTCATTCATTTGCCTTTTTTTTTTATTTCATATTCATTTCAATAAAAAATTCTGTGAGGATTATGCTTCGATGAAATTGAAATGGCATATATAATAATGAAACCTAGCGGTAAGAGATTCGTTTATTTCGAAGAATATGTCTTCGAAGGTAATATGTTTTTGCTAGTGGCAGGGTTAAATTGTAATCAAAATTATTTTATTCGCCAATAACGACAATGGTGGTCGTGCAGTTGTGGTATCCTGGAAAGAATTGTGTTTATTTTAATTTTTATAAATTGTAGTTTGTAATCGGTTGCCGTATATGTGTTTAATGCAAGAATTACGAAAAGCTTAGGAATCAGTAACATTGTGCACGAAAGTCTTTCTCTAGTCGCAATATTGCTAGAAGTGATTGGATTTTTATTTTCAGAAAATTCAACAAACAACATTGGCATTGATAAAAGACCAATTGCTTAGACAAGCGAAACCAAACATGAGAGCTTTGAATTCTGCAAATGTCTTAAATGTTTCTAACAACGACTGACTGATTTTATTGCATTCTGTTTAATTTATCTATCGTTTCGTTTTCTCCGTTTTTCTATTCTTTTCGCTTAGTAGATAACAAAAAAAAAATAAATATTGGAATAGTTTCTATTATTATTGCCATGTGGCAATGATTAAGTTTTCTTATGCTCTGAATGGTTTCTAAAAAGGAACAAAAAATATATTTGAAGAGTTTGTAGCTTTAATTGCTGAAGTATGCCTGCAGAAAACGCTTTCTACTGATGGCTTACGTATATAAGCCAAATAAAGGGTGTCTGGTAACAGATTTATATTTTCAAACTTAAATAAAATATGTAATAATTGACAGAAAGTTGTATTAAGAGCATTGAGCGATAGAATGGAAATGCGGTTTTTATTTTTTAAAGAGTGTGTCATCCAGATCCTTCAGATCCGTTTTTAAAATTTCATGAATAATCGCTCTTGGAAGTCCCAGTGAGGCTTTTCCTTTCCGTATTGAAAGTCTCGGATTTTCACGTAAACTGCTTTGAACCAGTTCAATGTTTCCGGCAGTCTTTGAAGGGCGACTGGGCCCTGGCCGTGAGGAATCTCAGCACCTACGTACGAATTAAATTTACACTCGGTTCATCAGTTATTCGCTGAATACCGAACTTTGAACAAAATTGTTGACGAGCAATTACGTGAGAATCATTACTCTTAAAAAATGTATCCACAGCGATCGCGCGATGCCCCCTCGACCATCGATAATTCCAAGGGCTCCACCCTCCCTCCGCACCGTTTCTTACTTTTTGAAATAATCATATTTAAAAATATAAATGTTGCCCCCCAGACACCCTGTACAAACTCGAATACACACACGTTCATTCATTCATTTATCCATATTAAATTGCGAAGTTCACTTAAACCCAGCAAATTTGTAAAAGGATGATATTTTCATGTTACAATTAATAGTTTGAACACTTGAATACTTTGATATGTTTCATATCTTTTTTTCCTACATTTTTTATTTTTCCTCTGACGCATTATACGGCAGCAGCTATAATTTGCAGTTAAAAATTGCAATGCTGTTTGATATGAAGTTCACCTTTCGAAAGCCGCAACAAGTGTGTCAAAAAATGCAAACTAGAATTGGAAGTAATCTACGGAAAAATATAATTCAATTGGTAAAAATTCGGAACGAGTCAACAACAAAATAAATTTTACACCTCAATTGCAATTTTAAAATGAAAAATTTTAAAATTGTTACGCTTGAGGGGTCTTGCATGCTGAAGAAATTTTAACGTTTCAGCAACACATAAACCAACATGTTTCTGCATTCATAAAAAATATTTTTGATTTATAAAAGCTTTAATAAACACATTTCCATACAAAATTCAATTTTTAACCCTTTTATAAATTGGAAAAATTTTTATGAATACGACATTTATAATTTAGGCCAGCTGCACGATCTTAACATTACAAAACGTTCACCATTCGTTTACATTGAGTGAATTCACAGTTGCAACATTAAAAGATTTAAAATAAATGTTGTGGTACTTTGGGCAGTTTAACAATTCGTTATTGAACTTTCAATCCGACAACAATTCAATGAAACCGCAAAACCGAAAATTTGTTAAGGGAAATACTGTTAGCCTCTTCGCAATGCTGTCCACAATATTTTGAGGGCCCAATAGATTCTTTTATATGTTTCAAAAAAAAGAAAAATTAAATGGATAATATGAGACGGCCAGTGCATAAAAATGCTTTTCGGACTTGCAACAAAAATTGCCACCATTCATAAAGAATCAAATTATTAATTTAATCAGTATCTTCACTGCAATAGCCGTTTCTGCATTTATGAACACAATACAGATGCAAACATCAGCTAAGGAAAAAACTTTTTCAACTAACAGTCATAAATAAGTTTTGTGTAGCCATTTTTTATTTCCTCACAGCTTACAGAATCAGAGTTTCTGCTGAGAATTTTATTAATTTAAAATTTAATTGTTACATAAGAGCTAAAGCTTATATAACAATAAATTTATGTCTTTTCACAGTCACAAAGCAGCTACGAAATCTTTTTAGCCCCCATAATAATAAAACTCAAATTTTATTCCATCGCCTACACATGCATTGTGCAACAACAAAAGGACACAAATAAATAATTTGAAATTTATAAAGTATTTGAAATTCACACTTACTCACAACACTTCCAGCTGCTGGATATGAAAACTTTTCTTTCAGCAAACGTTTTTATGTGGCTAAACAGTTGATTATTATACATACATATATTCAATTTGACAAAGCAATGACCATCTAATGGACTTGCTGACTGACTTGCTTCATTCACTTGAGTCTAGTTTATGTTTTGAACTTTATAATTTTCTCTATCTTCTTTTTTTGTCAATTTGTTTTTTATTTATCTAATGTTTATCAATTTATCATCAGATCGGTTTAATAATAAAGTGAACTAAAAATAAAAGTTTAGCAATTTTAGAACTTCCTATGAAACTTAAACACATTAACATTTGGCGTTCTTCTTTCTCCTTTTGTTTTTGTTTTTTTTCTCTCCTTTTTTTTGTTTTTTGTTCTGCTGACTTATGCTGGCCATCCCAAGTTGAAGTTAAAAATTCAATATGATGATGCCGAGTAAATGCTGTCCTTTGTAAATACAAATGTGTATGTTTGCAGTTTGGACTCAAAAAGATAATGGGAAAAGGAGACTTCAATATGTTTCTACATATTGTTCATTTAAATGAATATGTTGAACTCACTGACAATATGATTTGCAGCAGAAACGAAAAAAAGGAACAACTTAAATGACCAGAATAATTTCTAATAAAAGTTAAACTTTTTTGAGAATTTCGTTGTGAGGAGTGGTTCGTGGAATATTTGACAGGCAATTGTGTATTTAAAAAAAATTTAGAACGACGACTTCGTTTTACTATAAAATAAAAGATGTATAATAAAAGATGGGTAATAATAAAAACATGCCTTTAATATTTGGGTATTTAGCAATTATGGGGTGATTTTTTTGCTTTTCGGTTTTTCAGTATGAAAAAAAGATTCGTGACGTGTGGCAATGCCAAAAATTATCAGTACGGTTTGCAAATCATTTAATTTATTTATCAAAATTCGTGCTGCGAGAGAAATATGTTTCGTAAATTAGGTCACGGTACAGACTTTTTTTGTCAAAATAAAAGAATTGGACTTGGTTGATATGCGGTTTCGACAAGACGCTGCCACATTGCACACAGCACGCGACACATGAAAATATTGACATGCGAATTTGGTTAGCAATTAATCTTATGTTTTGGAACAGATGATTAGTCGCCAAAATCATACGATTGGATCCCACTACACAATTTTTTTGTAAGGATACGTAAAGTCTATAGTATACAAGGACAAGCCATCCACAATGCCAGCCCTAGAATACAATATTACAACTGCCATTGGTGAGCTGCCGGCTAAAATGCTCGAATATATATCGTAGCTACGGGCAACATTTACATGAAATAATATTTAAAAAGTAAATGCAAGGCATTCGTTTATCGGCCCAATTGTCTTCAAAACGCAAACGGCTAAAAAACCACCCTTTATAAACAAAAATTTTCATATCTTGATATCGGTCTCAATCGATAGAGCCAAGTTGTTTCCAATTTCTAATTAAAAAAAAAATATCGTTAACATTTACCAGCAGGAGTATTTTTAAAGTGTTATTATGGAAATCACATCCAGAAAAGCTACTTTACAGAATGCCGAACCCACCATTAATACGCACACTTACAACATAAGATGTTTTTAAAGAGGTAAGCGCTTAACCAAATATAATACAATTTATTCGTTTTTACATCGCTTGTCCCATAATTGTGAAACAAATTTTCATGGTAGCAGTACTCTGATGCACAACATGCACTATGAACTGGCATTTTCATGACTTCTTAACCACTTCATTATCGAAATTCATTTTTAATACCATCTTACATGTCAATACTATTATTACTTTTGAACTCATGGAAATTTCAGTACTTTGCGTTGTATTCATGACGGGCTGTTTTGTTAAATGCTAAAACGTAACCTAATCATGGATTATTCATGGCTGCTAAGCAATTATTTAAAGGACGAGTTGTTTTATTAAATATGAGCACATGCTCGTCAATGGCACCACAATTGTTAAAATCATGCGTTCTTCAGCTAAATTCTACCACTGTATTTTCAATTAACTATTTCTATTGCATGTCTTTTATTGCTGGGTCTGGAGCCATTTAGCCAGTTCTAGAAACTAGGCTTTTCTAATAACATGGTAACTATTTCAGCCAATAGCTACTTCAGGTAGGTAGCATTTTTTTTTCACTTTAATATCTGACATTTAAAATGGCCACACTCACAGATATTTTTGTTGGTAGCCTGAAGCCATTGCATGAATTTTTCTATATGATTTTGTTACAGACTTCAACCTTGACAAACTTCCATCATCATGTTTTAAATATGAAAAGTTTCAATTTATTATTTTTTATTTTTATGTCATAAATTTCTTTATTGGCCGTCATCACCAAATGCCATCATCAGTATCCACAATCTATTGTTTGCCTTTGTTAGCTTGATGAAAAAAACAAAATTAAAAGTTGACCCAGCGTTATGGATGTTAAACCGCCAAATAGCGACACTTTTGACAATGTTCTTTAAAAAAAAATACTAAAATATACAAATGAATGCAAGAGAACATTACACGACTTCCATGAATAAGCAACTTCACCAAAAGAAAATAAATATCTGAGTCTATGAGCATATGCATAAATAGACACTTAAAGGTCCGTACAAAAAGTTTTTTTGCTAGTTAAACGTATTTTTTTTTAACTAGAAATGAAAAATTGTATTTTGAGGACTGTTTGCAATTTTTTTAATAATGAATACAGAAAGTTGTGCCATCGTCATCATCACTTTTGTGTTTTTGTGATGAAATAAGGAATTTAGCCACAGCAAAAGAAACGTTGCTAAAAAGGACACTGTGCGCCAAACAGAAAATTGCACACAGACTGAATGTGCCAGCAGCAGATGACTTCTACGAAAACAGCAAGAAAACTAAACTGAAAACATTTTATTCATTTTTGTATATTTTTTCAAGAATACACTTAAAGAAATAATCTCAATTTAAGTTTTAGTTGCACTTGCAAAAACCTTCATATGTATTTCGCCAGTGTAAAAGATAAATTAATAATAAAATACTTTTCATGTTTTCCTTTTGTAAAGTATATTTTATGATTGCAGTATTAACGTGCAATTCTTTATTTCATTTTACAAAACCCATCCTCACTCGGTCTCAGAAATGCAATATTTTTATTGTGTTTAATTTCTTTTTTTGTATTAACTAGAATATTCTCAAACCAACCATGTCACTTAAAACCCTTTGGGCAATGTTGTCTTTGACACGATTTACAACAGATTTTTAATACAATCTATTTCACTTTAATACGAAAAAGTTTATTTCTGACCACCAAGCAATAGTTTTACGAAAATTTTAATTCAAATAAATATAAGTGCAGGAGAAGAAACAAAGTAGACAGAGATGTACATCTACTAAATAGAGATTAATTCCTACGGAAAAAGGAAGTATTAAAAGGGGAATAAAATAACTGGTTTAGTTATTTATTCTTTTTATTCTGTGGAAAGTAAATTTGCAAAATATAAATGCACAAAAATGAGCGAAGCAACGATGCAATATACACCAGAAGTTGAGCAGTTCATTCGATTTTGAATATTGAGCTTTAAAATTTAAAAGAGTATTAAACATTGTTGCAGGGATCAATCTTAAAGAAAATTTATTTTTATTTTTTTTACTAAGATGAACGCTTAAATGACAACTATTTAGAAATTGGGAAGAAGTTTTACTTTCAATAGAAGTGACTACCTTGAAGTCAGCAATAAGCCGCTGCGTCTGCCTTTAAACTAGAGTTCGGAATGCATGTCAATATATGAATTTTGTGGTCTATTTCAGGCAGTTACATCAAAGCAGACCACCACCAAATCGGGTTCCTTTTCAACCTCTTCGCATTTCAATGAGATCCCTGCCATTTGCTCTAGACTCTATTAACGTCTAGTGGTCGAAAGCTACTTGTCGATTTCAAATCTCATCACTGAGTCCTTAGTTATCGGTAGCATCTGCCAAAGCCATAGGCTAAAGATGGACATTCACGCACAACGTGTGTTGCCGTCTCAGGCCCCTCCAGGCACTGTCATCCTCAACGTCCTCAATCCTCTTTAGATGATATCTGAAATTCGTATGCACCGTGATGCAGGTCAAGTTATTTCGGTCATACTGTAGTACGCCTCGCGTCACCCGGCTCATGGTATCTCTGAGTACCATACGAGCCTATCGTTTAACTCATCCACCTGTTTCGGTTAACGGAACCCAACCACCGTATAATCCAACATTGATCATCCTGTATTCAGTCCCCAGAGCGCTACACCTCAACCCTCCTTCGTGATTGTATCTGATGCCTCGTTCTCCCCAATGGCGGTGTGTTCCCTGACCCACATTAGCTCTACGCTCACTTACCTATTGGGCATGTGAACAGTCTGCAGGACCAATCCAGAGTACTCTTTGTGAAATCCCGCCACCTTACCCTCTATCAAGGCGTAGGAAGCAAAAGAAAGTGTTTCGTTATCTACTTCTGTTAGTATATTTTATGTAGTGTACGGGTATATATTGGGTACTGTTGGCATAGTAATTAGCACTCTGATAACTAGAAGGTTGCGCCCTTAATTCCCCGTTAAGCAGCATTCTCGATATCTACGTTCGTGATGGTCAACAGATCAGAGTTAATTTTGTCTCTCACATATAATTTTATGAAAATATGTCACTTTTGATTGGAAGTTTTATAAAGTAGATCTTTTAAAAAGTTGAACCTATAACATCTGCGACAATCGTAACATGAAAGTTTTCACCTACAACAAAAGTAATAAGTTTACACAAGAGAACACACTCTATCAAATTTCCAGAGCCACCACATTACTTTTATTAAAATGATAAATGGAGTTACACCATTTTTGACAAAAGAAACAACAAAAAGAGAAAAAAAATAATGACAATCATATTTTTAGGCTTAAGAAATAAAGTTAACGTAACAACTGCTGCAAATGAAACTGTAAAGCTGCTTATATTTAACCATTCATCTTGCAAGCTTTAACATTTCACTGGGTTTAAAACTTCCGTATATTTAGACTTACTTGGGGTACGTTCTAATTTTATATGACTGTAATTTTTTTATTTTTATTTATTTATATTTTTTTTCGAAACTTTCTTCTGTTGCTTTGGTTTAGAAAGTCGTTTTAACAACGTTTGTTGTGACGGAAATTAGTTTTTGACCTTTGGGGATGTACAGGAAATTATACAACGACTTGATAATTTCTGTTCACAATTTTTGTGTTTTGTTTTGTTTTAGTGGAATCATGTTGAAATTATTATTTGTGTGTAGTTTATGAAAAAATTAAATTATATAATTGCTGAGGTTTTTCTCCGTTTTGAGTTTTGATGTGTTAATCCTTTCTTTTGGACCAGTGATCAGGCGATATCTTCTTCGTATGCAATGCATTTCACTGGAACTACAAGATATTCCAACAGGGACTTCCGAACTTTGACAGTTGATAACGGATATCTTGTTGAAGCTATATCTGTCAAATATTTGTCATTTATTCAGTTTATTCAGTTGCAAAATCACAATGAACAGATATAGCATTCAACAACAGATGCAAATAACAAAATTGTTTTATCAAAATGCGTTAACGTACCGGGTGCTTCGCTCATTTTACAGTCACCATAATCGTTCTACCGAGAGGACTATTCCCAATGTGGTGGATAAATGTTAGTCCAGTGGTTCAGTAAACGATCGACCAACAGCCGTACGTTAACGAAACGCAAGATCTGTCGAAAATATCGTCCGTGAGAGTGTGAGGAATCTGAGGCAGTCGATTTTTCGTGGCTCGGAAAAACTTGGCCTTTTGCAGGGTCGGTTATTATAGTATATAGTGTATATAGTATTGTTTATATATAGTGTTTGTTTATTATTAAATGTATATGTTAACTAATATATATGTTCAATATATATAGTGTTTATTATTAAATGTATATGCTAAATGTAATGTGGCTCATTTGTTTTCGTTTTTATGAGAACTTGGCATTATTTAAATGTACCCATTGTAAAAATTTTTGGTAATTCTACCAAGTCTTTAACAATAAAATTTTTTATTTAAATTAATCCTATCACATACATACCTCTTATTTAAAATGAGAATGTTTTTTACTATTATATTAATAACTTTTAAAGTTTAAATTAATAAATTGTGTGTTTAAAAATGATAAATTAATACTCTATGTATGTCTGTATGATGAGTTGTTGTAAATTTTTGATTTTTTTTTTTTTTTTTTTTTTTTTATCTAGGACCAGCACTCAGAAGATGACTCCTACACATGCGAAGCATTGTGCTGGGAACTATAGGAAAGGGATAGTAGGAGAAACGACAGGAGGTGAAGCTTAATTAATTATTTTGGAGCTCTGCCTTCGCACGTTCTTTTGTTTTTATACTCGTAGCAGTGCTGAAGCTTCGGTTTAGTAGCTATTTTTGTTATTATTTTACTTCGCCGGTGCTACACAATACCGACGAATTGGTTCGTAATGAATATAAAAGAAATGTTTTTAAAGTATACATTTCCCATTATCCGATTTTTTTCCATATTTGATCGGAATTTTGACGATTTTTTGAGAATTTTAGCTGGCAGCCCTGTAGACAAATGATTTGACAAGTATGCAATTGAAAAACGCCTGTTGTTTTTGATATTTTTGGATTGCTGTAGAGCCGCACAGACCTAATATTTGGATCATGGCTGTATGCAATCAATAGACATACTAATTGAATTGTTTTTATATCAACAAAAGCGACCAAACCTTTACTTAAAGCAAAACAAAAATTCATACATTGCGTTCAACCATAAAGACTTGTATTTTGTGATCGACTTTAAAATACATATTTTCTTTAATAAATACGAGTCATGTCTGGCATAGTGATAGAAAAACATTTGACAAAAGGTTTAAAAATATAATTTTGTACGGAAATTTCTTGACTAAACAGTTGATGACACATTTTTTATGGGTAAATATTTTGCTCAAAAAAGATCTTTACAAATACAGGTGGTGTATTTACATATTTTCTCTAAGCATATTCGTGGAAAAGTCTAATACTTCGTACATTTTTACCGAATACAATCTTATAAATATAAATATGAAACTTATTAACTTTTCATAGCAACTGCTAATTTTTGTTATTGTTTTTTTATCTTCAACTTACAATCAATGAATGCTAAAAAAAAGAATCTGTAACATTTTCGTGGCGAACCTCCAGTTATTCTGTATTCTTTTGTTTGGCAAATATTTACACACACAAATTTTTCCATGCTGTTCATGAGGAATGAGAAGATTTGCTAAAGCACAAGAAAAAGGGATAATGGAAATAACGCCTAAAGCTTAATATTCAAATAATATACGTAAAGACTTTTGGAACGCGACACAAAAGCGAGCAGAATAAACAAAATATTTGCGAAAATAAGGACAATCTTGAAAATTTCACAATTGCTTGCCAAGATTGTTAGAATTTACCAAAATTATTAAAATTTAAATCGTGTTATACATTTCAATCGTTTTATTTTCGTTTATATTTTCAGTTTTATTTATACGGGGCTTCAGAAAGAAGTATCTGCTTAGAATTTTAAATACAAATTAATGTTTTTAGAAGGGTAAATTCGTTTATGTTATAAATTCTTCTTAAACTAATTTTTATTTTTTAATTATATCTAAGAAAGACTGTTCTTTAAAGATTTTATTTCAATGCACTAAACTTGAGAAAACATACATATCCTTGTTCTCTAAAGAGAATAATTTTCCAAGCATCCTTTTATTAAGCAAAAGGGAAATTAACAAGTTTTTTTTTAGAGTAATACGAGTTCAAATTACCCAACAATTTTTAAATCTCAAGAATAATTATGCAACGAATTACAGTCAAACTTCTCTATAACGTTGTAGCTGGAGACCGACGAACTGCTACGTTACAGAGACAATTTTTTAAGAAGCTCTCATCTCTAAATATGTACATTGTATTCCATGTAAACATAAGCTTTGTATTTCATTTAATTACATCCAAACAAATTTATATGAATTTAAGGATTTTAAAAATTTTGAATATGTCGAGAAATAAGCCATCGTTTGCAAAACGTTTCTTACTTTTCTTTCTGAAAAATATACTCGAAATAAAAATGCATTTCAGGTCCCAGCCAGAACAGTATATACTTTATAACAGTTTTGGAAGTTGTATCAATACAACATTTACGTTCCAAATTGACACTTTTGTGATTTTGTAATGCATCAGAGGATAGACTTTCTAATTTACTATGTCTTCACCCATTTAGACCCAAACAAAAACTACAGGAATTAAAAATTGTTTATTTTGTGATTAAGTTGAATGCATATAAACAAAACAATAAGAAAAACCAAAAGAAAAAATGTTCTGTTAAAAATTAAAGGGATGTATCCAAATTTCCGCAATCCGTCACTTATGTGAGAAAATCTGTAAAACAGGGTTTTTCAATATAAAAATTTTTTTTGTATTTTTTGCAACCTAGCCGACTTCTGTTGTGGCAAATAACGCATCGCACACGTTTTCACAGTTTCCTAGGTACGTAATCATTTCCATCTAGTCGTAGACCTTCAATGAAGACGATGAACGAGCAAAGTACATTTGTGGCAGTTGGCTAATGAAAAACCTATCAATATTTTGGCGAAATAGCAGTTGATATGTGGCATTGTTATTAAAAATTATATGGAATCGCCGCGCATTTGATATAGCCATATCAAATATCGCCATTTATGGCGATTCTCTAAAAAGAAATCGACTGATCCATCTCGTCGACTCCGCCCACAGCTTTATTGTAATTCTGAAACAAGTACGGAATACCATTTTTTGCTTTTTTTTAGAGTTCTATCTTTAAAAAAATACCTCCTACAGGGTAAAAGGAATCGTAATTTTTAACCATTGTACAAATGCTATTGTCGTTCCAGCGAACCAGCTACCACAATTTTTGTCAAATCTATACTCAAACTCGGCTCTGTTTCTTTTCTTCATATTTTTCACAGTAGGCAGTGCGTATTTCTTATACGATTGCCGTGAATAGTTCCCGTTCAACGAAAGCCCATCTCCTTGTAAGACCCGAAAAAGGTCACAACTAGTGAAAAAGCTGTCGAAAAATATTTTATGATTGGCAGGATTTCTATCCAATCTGTTCAGCAGTATTTTCACAGTTTCCTACCAAATGGTTCATTAGCATTAACACTTGACCTACCACAATATATTCCTTTACCGAACGATGGCTATAACACTTCACAATGGTTAAATTTTTATATGAGAATGTCTGATAATATTCAAACTTTAAATATGGTGTTTTAGTTCTTTTGCTATTATTTTTTTTAAATATTCTATACACTTGTGCCCGTTGTACCCAAATTCGGTATTGTGTAGCACCGGCAAAGTTAAATAATTACTAAAAATGGCTACTAAAACGAAGCTTCAAAAATGTAATACGTCTGCTTGACATCAGAGACGCTACAACACTGCTATAAAAAACAAATTACGTGCAAAAAGCAGTGTTGTAAGATAGTGAAGCTTCACCTTCTGTCATTTCTCCTTCTAGCCCCTTTCCAGCACAATGCACCGCATATGTAGGGGTCAGCTCCAAGATAAAAACAACATTTAGAATGCAGAAAAGCAACATTTAGAATGCAGTAAACTCATACAAAATTATTTTATTTCATCTAAAAATCTTCTAAATGTTTTGGTATGAATTGTAATTATTGAAAAATAAGTAATTATATATATTTACACTTTGCACAAAAAATAATAATCAAAAAACCCAACCTACCTCCACAGACGTATTTAGACTTAAATTTAGGAGATTTTTTCCACAAATTCATGCAACGAAATACAATTTTTTTTATATCATATATAATATTTGAATTCGTAACTAAGCCCTAACGGGAAGATATTTTTAATAATGTGAATAGATTTTTCTTATTAATTTCATACTCAAGTTTTCCCAAATTGGCAGCGAGTGCAAGTGGGTTAAAGGAATATTCAGCGCAATTAAGATGTCTAGTAACTGAGATGCCTACCAACAATGGTTAAATTTTACTTTATCTTTTTTGGGTAAGGAGCAGACACAAGTGATGAAGTGATAAAGTGTTAATCTTTATACAACTCTGCAATTTCTCGTTCTTTTTTTACTTTCCACATATGACTTGCAGCACGTCTTGTTTTACGATGACGCATTAATTTGTATAACGAAGGATAAAAAATATTTTACTTAATACAACGATTTCTGTGATGTATAGGGTGTTTTTTTAAAGCTCTATAGAACTATCAGAGATGCAGAATAAAACACTGCTGGTTTGAGCTTTAAGAATTCTTTTGTTTGAACAATGCTAAATGAAATATTTACTAAAAATTATTTTTATTGAAGCAGAGAACACTTTAATTTATTAAAGTGATCTTTAAAACAAAATCTGGTAAAAATTAGAACAGTTATTTAGTTCTTTTCTAAATATTCAGCAACATTTTCGTGTACTTAAAGCCGATTTAATTTTCTTTGCATAGTCGCCGAATTTTTGTTAATCCACTTCAACATCTCTTTGTCCTTTTTGCAAATCGTTTTGCAAACAAAATTCTTTTTTTTAATTTATCGCAAGACCAGTGAAACTTTTTCTCTTAGACCATTAGCTTTGCAACTACTGGCTTATTTATTTGTGTATTTGTCTGCTTTGCGATTTTCTTATGACTTCTGGGGCACAAAGAAAAAAATTAATAAAAGGAAAACGGAAATTTGTTGTCAAATATGGCATATTTCCAAATAAACTATCAGGCCGCCAAATACACAAACAGAGAAATAAACTATAAAAAAAGTTATGTCGAACTACTTGTATTAGAAGCAGTGTCGACAAAACAACAAACCGTTGACAACAATGACAATGTTGCACTAACTACCAACTACTGCAGTAGCAGATGCTTGACATTGCAAATATACTGTTATCCACCACTGCCAAATTCACTGTTGAAGTGAAGTCATGAGTTCATAGAAAAGTGAGAAAAATGAACTAGTGTAGCAAAATGTGGCTGTGAGTGTGTACGGTAACTTAGCAACTCAAATGCTTGGAAAAATACGAGTACGAGTATTTATTGAATGAGCAACCATAAGAGCAGCACCTTTTAACAAATCTAAACGATGTATTAAATTTTTGAAAGTGTTATTGTATTCATGGATTAAAGTTTCAGAAAAATACGGTAGGGGGAACGTTCCTGTTATTTCAATTCTTTGAAAATATTTTAAAAATACAATCATGTTAAACAAGCCAAGAATGATGCTGGAGATGGCATTTACCAATATATGTATATATATAGTGACAAACAAGTCTCACCTTGTTTGCAGTATAGAAGAGTTCAGTGTAAGCGAGGATCATTTCCCTCTCAATGTTACAATTATATTTAGATATAAAAGACAAGGTATGGAGAGAAGGGCTAGTAACATCTTTTCAACTCAAAAATTGACACTTATAATAGATCGGGTTGTATATGTACTCTAAATAAATAAATCGTTCTCTTTAAATTATTTTATGTGACCTGAGGATATCTACTCGATACAGAAGAAGAGAAAAAATGGAGTCAACACTTGCTTTATAGTCTTCTTTTAATTGGGAGCATTTTTTAACACCTGTAAACAAACGCATAATTTAAGAACCGAAAAAATATTTATCTGGAGAGTTTAACCTTAAAGTATGTCGCTCTTGGGGTAGCCTCTCTCGTTGGTATTTTAACACTAAAACTTCGGCAAAGTAAAGTAAGAAATAAAATGGCTCCAATTTAGCTTAAAAATTAATGCGTATGCGTATTATACGTATTATGGTGGGTATTATGAGGGTGGCGATGGCACGATGGATGGTAGTCTGCACGTTGACTACACAACCAAAAAAAAAAAAAAGACCTGGGTTCAACCCCAGTTTCAGACAAAAAATTTTTAAAATAAAAATAAACATCTCGCATTTTTCTGATGTGCATTAGTGTGTCATTGTGTGTCAGTTGTTGTCGGAAGCTTTCAGTGGCGAAGGCATAGTCACTGGTCACTGAACAAAACCGGCTTCAGCTGATAGCAATCCACAATCACATCAGAACGCCCTCCTTCGTCGGTATTGTGTAGCACCGGCGAAGTAAAATAATAATAAAAATGGCTACTAAACCGAAGCTTCAGCACTGCTACAAGTATAAAAACAAAAAAAAAAAGAACGTGCGAAAGCAGAGCTGCAAAATACTTAATTAAGCTTCACCTCCTTTCGTTTCTCCTACTATCCCTTTCCTATAGTTCCCAGCACAATTCTTCGCATGTGCAGGAGTCATCTCCTGAGTGCTGGTCCTAGATAAAAAAAAAAAAAAAATTATGCGTATGGAAGGTAATTTTCTTATTTATTTTTGCCTTTTTAGATGTTAACACAACGAGACTGTTATATAAAAGTACAAACCGAAGACTCATAACTGAACTAAAATAATTTTTTTATAAATCTTTTATAACTTTAGCCAACTTTTTCAAACTATCAAATTCAAACTCACAAATTTTCTAGAGTTTCCCGGCAATGCCATTTATTGGTATTTTTCAAGCACAAATACTCTCTACCAATTGAAAATAATATCTTCACTAACTAATCTACTAGTTAAAACTTTAATTAAATGAAAGGAAAATGAATGACCCATAACCGTCACAAAGACGTAAGCGCTAACAACAACATTCCATGGAAGAAAGTTTTTTCTTTAAATCTTTACGTACATACAGAACTGAGGAAACGTCTACACTCTTTTCGCTGTAAAATCATATCGCGACGAGAGGAGGGGACTGAGCGACTATCGATTTTTATTAAAAAAAAACTATAACCGATTATTGCTCGAAGTGCGTACCTTCGGTCTTAAGGGGCTATACACAATCAAAATTAATATTATTAGTTAATTATTAAAAAAAATTAAATTATTAATTAAAAAATTATTAATTAAATTATTAATTAAATTAAATTATTAATTAGAAAAAAGTTAAATTATTTTAAAAAAATATTTTTGTTAATACAAATTATTATTTCCTGACGATGCTACCTATTTGGTAGCCAAATATTGAGAAATAAATAATAATTAAAAAACTTTTCATAAAAAAGACCATCGCTCAAAAATAAATATAATTAAAAAATTTTAATAAAGGTCAAATAAAAATAGAAGTGATACTATTATTAGTTAATTTTTGGTTTAATATTAAATCCAAATCAGGATAAAGTTCGTAAAGTTTTTAGTCAGAACAAATTAAACAAGTGACAGCATTACTTCGAATTCAATGAATCAGCAACAAGAAGTAGAACTGATCCGATTAGCAAGCTCATGATTGTATTGGCTTCTTTAGAACCCCTTTTTTACTGAGTATATACAAGTTCTTTAACGAAAATGAATACGAAATAATATTTTTTTCTGTTTTATGTTGCCCAACATAAGCCATTGCCACTTGGCTTTGTGCACATTTTACGTTACCATCGTTATTTGTTTAATTTTAGAATATTTATAAAATATTATTGCGGTGTTTCTAAAATTTTTTTATTCATAACAGGTTTATTAGACAAATTTCAGTAAAAAATTTAATCAATATAAATACCAGCTATAAATCAAAAAAAAAAAATTTATAAATGCCGCAGTTATACTTTAAATTGCTGTATATTGTTAAAAAAAAATAAATCTTATTTAAAAAAATAAATCCCTACTTTTTTTAACTCTCACATTGTTTGAATGACAACCTTCCCCATCATCCTTTGATTTTTGAGCTCAACTACGTGTTAGTTTTCCGTGAAAGCAAAAACATATTTTAAAATTTTTGTACCTTGTCAACGAATTGTATGTCCGTGTGCTCCTCTTGTTATTTCAAGCACATTTATATATTTATGCAATATATTTATTTGAATTTGTATTTATTGAATGTATAAAAATTGAGGCCATAAATAAAACTCGTTATGGTTATAACAAAATCCGGAACAAAAAGTTCACATAAATAAAAAGAAAACGAAAAATGCGAAATACGTTTTTCACGCATAAATACTGAATAATCGATGAATGATAATAACAATGATAATTTGTTCACTCAACCTACTGAAAGGATAAACAACAGTTATCAGTTGATAAGTAAATAACATATATACGATATATATCTATGTATATGTATATGTGTACATGTGTATGATTTATTTATGGCGGAACTATGTTGAATTGTCACAAACATTAGTGTGTACAAATTCATAACTACGTGAAGTAAGAAAGCAGTCCGAAATGGTATTTCCAAAAGCTGTTATTTATTTATTCTTTAAATTTTACACATAATTCCGACATACATATTTTATAAATCGTACAATGTGGTTAATAAACTTAGTCACAAGAACATTCTAGTATTGGAAGTTTTACATTTCTTAACAATAATCAGACAAATAGCACAGATATTAATATCGGAATGGACTACCCGCAGAGGTCTTTCTTGGCACTTTTGACGTGGGAAGATTTAAATCAAATGTTAATAAACACTTAGTCCTTCTATTCTTTCTCGCAAAACCTTATTTCCTAGTTCCGGCACAATGCAACGAAAAAAAATTCCCTTCTTTCATATTTTAGTTCTGGAGACGTAGTAAATATTTATATAAAATTCTATAGAGCCTTCTCTTTATTTTGATACTAATATTGCTTAACAACTATTTCATTTTAATATGAAAAAAATGTTTTGAATTAAACATCCTTAAAAAATGCTACGTCCTTTAAAAAAGACAAAAGATGAAGAAAAGAAAAACCAAGTATGCAGTTTTTTATCTTGAACCGGTGCTCAGGGGAAACCTCCTACATATGCAATGAATTGCACTGGAACTAGATAGAGAGAGTGGGATAATGGTATAGTGTAGACATTGTACAACTCTGGAGCTGCATGTTAATTTTAAAGGAAAATTGTGGCGTCCCTGATGTTAATTTAAATACACTTTTTTTAAGTTAAGTGGAGTCATTTTGTTTATTATTTACTTCGCCGACGTTTTATTGCTCAAATACCGAAGAAGATGGGTGCTTTGGCACAGAAATCTCCGAAAAAAAATTTTTTGACTAGACCGGGCTGCGAATCGAGCCTTCTGCTTGCAGAGTTAACACTCTATTAATTCGCCTAATTAATGGGCGTACAGTTAGGCATTGCAGCCATTCCTGTTGAATGCAATTCTTTTATAATTAAATCCACAGAGCTGAAAAGATATGTTGCACAGTGTAAGCGAATTAGAAGTACCCTTACATAAATTTTATGTATATTATTGTATTAAATTTCGTTTCCGAAATTTCATTTCTTCCTTAAAAAAAGTGAAAAATATTTTTTTCGAAAAAAGTAGCATTTATTTACTCCTTTTTCATTTTTGCACTACATGACATTTCAAAGTCACCAACTTCTCGCTGGTATTGAATTAAACTCTACGATATTTTATTTGCTGATATTTTTGCTGTTACTATTTGTTGAGTTATTTTAATTTCCATTAATTCCAACTGAGTAATTATTACGCTCTACCTGGCATACTTTTCAATTTGAGGTTCTTATTGATAAATTCAATAATGATTTAGTAAATGCAAAATTGTTTTTCACACTTTAGCTTGATTTTTTAGACTGTTCTCTTAAGTTCTTTTTTTTTTGTATTTCTGTGCATAAATTTATTCAACTTGACAACCATGCACAGGCACATGTGACATGTGAAGTCTTACATTACAAGTTGATTTTTAATTTAATTAAAATAATTTTTATTTAATTTAAATTTGCATATTTTTAGTGTGCAAGTCATTTACATAAATAGACGAGTATACAAGCAACATGTTAAATTTATATCTTTAAAAATTCTTCTTAACGGATTATGCGGTAATAAACCTTAAAAAAAAATTTTCAAGTGAGTTATTATTGATTTCAAAAGTATTAATATTAATTGGCATAATTAAAGAAGAAATAGTTAATTTTTTTATGTGTAGTCGTGGGAGTCCTGCTTTCTTAGTAATGTGCAACCAGTACGCAGTCAAAACAAATATTGTTCCAATGTTTCCTTCACACGGTTCATTAACAATAACTTGCGAACTTAGGAAATTGTGATTTGATACGACTGCAAATATTTGCTCCTGCTTTTATAGCCGGTGATTGTAGTTGCTACTTTGAAAAGTATTTGCTGTTGCCATTATCAGGCTGCACTCAAAGTGCTCAGTGGCTACACAGTTGTAATGTATATGGCAACTTATTTTGTAAAATTAATAGAAATTGGTAGTTTGTAATAATGCTACGAACGACCTAGTCAACTTCTGGTCGTAGTAACCAAGTCATAATTGATTCTCGACCTTGTTTCATTGCTTGATACACACTTCCCATGACTGTGACAAAATTGACACAAAAGTAGAAAGATTTCCATTTCCGAAGAAGTGCTTTATGTAGCACATTCACATTCACATTCTCATTAACTCTGTCTCAATCGGGATCAGCATAAGCAGAAACAAATTTTATTTTAATAACCAAATAGTTTTCTATTTTCTGCGGTACTATACTCGTTTTCTACACGGGCATTCGCATTGGCAATTATTTGATATTTGACGATCAGTTTGTACATAAGTTTTCTGGATTAATGTCTTAATGTCTCTTGGAGCGATTTTCCGTCATGCCTTTTCAAATTTGTTTGATAATCACCCCGGTATCTTGCTTTTGTTTTTGCAAAATTATGCCCATTTTTTTTTTTAATTTCCTTAACAAACAACCCTTTTCCTATTGCATGAATTTAGTATTTCAATGTACTTTCTTTTCTATTTTCCATAAAAATATGGTAAAACGTACAATATTTCTTAAGTGAAATATTATTGTTTTGAAAATTCTAGGATAAGAGTGCGAAATAACTATTATTCTACGTGTACAAATTTAATAAATCTATTTCATTTATTCTGATGCATAAATCTTTTTATTATTATTTTTATGTTTAAAAAACAAGGGACTCACTCAATTACACATAAATTTTGTTTGATTTAATGCTGAGTGTTATTATTTTAATTATTTTCTTTTTATTATTATTATTTATATTTGAATGTGTTTTCTTTCTGTGAAATAAAAAGAGATTCCATAAACAAGTTTGTGACAGTTTCCTAACCTCTAGTGGAGTTGCATGCATATCAATACCATCATGAAACATACCCAGTACAAATGTTCGCTCGGAACTAGTATTAACTTTTACGAATGCATGTCTCTTTTCATGTTGAAATGTATTTCTGCCTTGAATTTTGACATGCTACAAAGCATTTCCTATAAATTGGGTCACATAAAAATACCACAAAGCCAGAAAAAATTATAATAATTAAGATTTTTTAGTGTTACGCCTGCAAGGTTTCATGAGTGTTAATATGCTTTTTCAAACTTCAATAATTTAAGAGCTACGAAATTATTAATGAACATTTTATTAAAAAAAAAACGAATTCGTTTTTGTTGCTAAACAGGTTTCTACTCTTCTTGAGTGTTAAATGAAATTGAATATTTTTATGTTAAATTTATTGAATACTGTTTTCAGCTTAATTGTAATTAAATTAAAAATAATGCTTGTAACTTAACTTAAGAGTTATTAATTTAAAAGAAATGTGGAAAAATATAATAAATCAAAGAACATTAACAAAACTCGATCTTAATAAAATTTTGCACAAAAAAATTTGTTATATTATTATATTAACAAGAATAAAAATATCAAGTAAACTGATGTATTTACATAAAGAAAAAAATCCATTGTAAAATTAACATGACTAAAGTTGTTTTCTTTTGTAAAAATAAAAAGTGTACCATAAGTGTTACATTTGATTTGCCAACATTTTTAAATGTTGACCTGAAGTGTTGCATGTTTTATGTTTACAAAAGAGCAAATAAAGTACAACTAATCCGTAACAATAAATTTTAAATAAAAAGACTATATAATTATAAAGAGAGAAAATAATTCATTTTTAAAGCAACAATAACAAAACATGATGCTGCACCCATGACTCATAAATTAATATGAGTATTGAACATGTAGCTTTTTTTTTTAAGGGGAACATCAGCGTTGCACTTTTAAAATAACACATTTATTGCAAAACTTAAAGAAATCTAAAAGGCAGAATATCGAAATCATTTAGTTTTATTTTATACAAGTTTGATTCAACAGGATGTGTCACGTTGTTTCACACTTTATTTAATATTAAATCGTCCAGGCTCATCAACATGACTTAAAGATTCGATAAAATATAATTTTATTGTTTGTATGTTATTAGAAAATGACGCAAAATCAATACCAGAAAATGTTAAATTAACATGAGATTTTATGGTTTTTGCAACGACATTTTTGTGTGTGGGAGAATATTTTGTCATCGATTCCAGCACGTTATGCCAATTGCAGTAAGATATCCGTAAGGTTTAATAAATAAATAATTAAATATTTTAGTGCAAACTACGTGTGAATTTATTTCTTGTATATAAATTCCCTACCTCTACCTTCCGGGGCCAATTAAGGCAAATATTCACCTCATCAAAATGTTATAAAAAGTTATGACACATAGTGCCTCCTACAAGAACGTTTTAACAACTAAAATATGCAAAAATGTTACAAAATTGTATACAATAATTTGCAATAATTTTAAATCACTTACTGCCTGTTTCTCAAAATGTGAAAGAAAATTTTTTTTTAATAATTCAATTGAGAATAAAAACGAATTCAAGTTGTTTGTTATTGTTTTCAATTCTAACGAACGGTTCGAAAGCACTCATTCAGCAACACAACGAAACCCTAATTCATATCAGACAGTTCTTGAAACTATTTTTTCATTTTTGATTTAAAATAACCCTGCCGGTAAATTGGTAGTCAACTACAAATAAAATTGACTTATAATTCACTTTTCACTCAAAGTGTGCATATTTTATGCATTAATTTTTTTGTATCATTTTGTTTCACCATTCAATAATTGTTCGATTTACTTTACATATAGATATTTTTACTTCCTTTTTATGTATTGTTTATTCAAAGATATTGTAGGAAGACAGTACAACGGCTATAATTCACTATATTAATTTTGTCGAGTTATTATGTCAGTTTCAATAAAACTACTGTTATTTCTATTAGCAATATTTAAAAATAATTTATTAATTTATATTTATAACTAAGTTGTAAGCAGATAGTTTCTGGGTAGAGTTATTATACAAGTTATTTATAGATTAACATTTTGATAACTAATTTCAAGTTAGTTGAAAAGTAATAGAGAGTCGTACAATCGACTACTTCCTAGGATATCGTACTGTTAAAATAGTCAGTTATCTCCACTAAAAATAATCTAATAAATAATCTAACGACCATCAGTTGTAAAAAATCTGGTTGAAAATGCATTGCAACTTAACTAAGTTGCCGACAGCAAATTTTTTTATTGTCTTCAATTACTAGTATTGGTGTTTTCTTTTCATCTTGGCCAATATTGCCCAATTCATTTATTATATTTGCGTTTTAATATTTAGCTCTAAAAAATAAATAATAAAATAAATAATAAATAAATAAATAAAATGAAAAGTACACTTTTCGAAAATCTAAGTCATTATAAATGTTAAATATTGTTAGTTAAAATGCGAAACAGCGTAACTAACAAAAATTACGAAATTGATTTTTAATTGATTACGGGGCATATCCCAAAAATACATGTCCTCATAAATATTTAGATTTGTATAAGGAAAATTGGATATTTTATAAGCAAAAATCAAAAGATACTAATATGTGTATTATACAGGGTAGCACAAAAGAAGCGACGGTGTTCAAATTCCTCATATAATTTTTTTTTATTTTTCTTAAAACTTTTTTTAACCTTTTTTATTATTTTAACAATCTATTTTTTTAAGCTTTACGGTTTTTTCTCTTTTTATTTATTATTTTTATATTTATTTTCGATATTTCGTTAACCTTCGGTTAACATCTTCGGGCAGTTTTTATTTTTTTAAATGTTTTTAAATAAAAACTACCTGAAGATGTTAACCGAAGGTTAACGAAATATCGAAAATAAATATAAAAATAATAAATAAAAAGAGAAAAAACCGTAAAGCTTAAAAAAATAGATTGTTAAAATAAAAATTTTTTTTTATTTTCTAAAGAAGACCTCGGGAATTTAAAATGGAACAATATATGTACAATTGAACAACATGTCAAAATCGTTTAACTTTATTTCATAAGAAAATCATGATTTTATTCATAATTTAATTATGAGCGACGAAGCCCATTGCCATTCCAGTTAATAAGCAAAAAGGGCTACGGAAAATCCAAGAGTAATTCAACAGCGAGAATTAAATGCATTTTAACTAACGATAAACAATTAATATTAAACTATAAGCTCGGTTTGGCAACGAGCATAGCAACGAAAACTGTCAGTCGTTATTGAGAAACAGATCTCAGTCTTCGCTAGAATGCCGATGGTTGAAGTAGTTAATAAAATAATTCGACACTTAAAAAATATTTTCATATACTGCATAAAGCTGCATAAAAACAAAAGCCTGAAATACTGCTGATATTTTTAAGATGGCAGACACAAAATGTAGGGAACTTTTTTATCACCAAATTCTATCTATAGGTGCCTAAAACACTTCTTAAATAACCGGCTGTCCCAGTAGTCTAATGAGTAGTGCATTAGTTTCTCATATCATAATCATAGGACGTTCTCTCTAAGTCTCTTTTTTCTAAATTCGTTTATAAATTTATTTGATGGTCTACTGTTCTGCTAATTCCTTACCCTTCCTTTTGAAATATCTTTCCATCCTTTCTTCTATACGACCGTCTTCTAATCTTATTATTTAGTACTTTGTGTTTCACTTTTTTTAACCATAAATATCTCTTTCAGTTGACAGATTTAAATGTTTTAAACAAAAAAGTCATACCACATGTTATTTGACGTAGTCTCTACAGGTAACAATTTCATATTATAATAAATGTCAAAATCTAAGTGCATATAAAAGACCAGTATTAAAATATTTTATTCTATACACTTCGAAATGGTAAAAATTCTTCTCCACGTAGTGTCTATGTTGAGAAAAAAGCAGTGTTGTAAACCAATCGTTAAAGTATTGGCGTTATTTTTATATCAATCATAAGCTTTTTGGGGAAATCGCTCTGAAAAATTGTCAAAATGACAGGAAATCGTCACGTTTGGCACCCTTGCAAAAAACCGGCAATTTGTGTACAAGTCAGACATTAAATTGTAAGTATTTACATTGTTTAAACGAACTGAAAGGAATTCAATTAACTAAAAAAGAGATTAAAATAAAACCGCTGTTATACAAATGAATTCAGTGTTCAACTGCTTTTTTAATTTCAACAAATCATTCCTTTAAATAATTATCTTATCGTAGCAACAGAGTATATCAATGTTGCCAATTTAACTTTTTTAAAGCTAATTAAAAACTTCGTATTTCTTGTAAGAAGAAGAAAGATCTTTTATTCCTATAAGCGTCCGATCAGGTTATTCGAACGGAGTAATAAATTCTCTCAGTATTTTCGTACATTCTGTGATCTCTGTTTTGAATGATTGCACATTGATATTGATATTAGTTTTATATTAAAAATTTGCTCTTATTCTTGATAGAGAATTATTTTTTTAATATAATTTTTAACATAATTATTTAAAAATTTTTATCTAGTTGCTTTTTTTATTCAATATGCAAAAAGTGCTTTTAGAAAAATGCCTTTGCAGATATTCTATATTAAATAAATAATGTGAAATTTGTTTATGTTTTTTTAATAATATGTAAACTTTTCTACGAAAAAAAATGTCTCTCGAGTGTTTTTGGGAAGTTAACTTATTCTAAATTTTACCCGATTTTTATTTTAAGCTCCTGGCAACACTGATGGTGCGCATCATAATTTATAAATTATTTATGCAAATTAAGCCTATAAAAGAATTTCTTTCGCTTTTCATTCCTTTTATTTAATTTTTTTTCTTTACATTAAAAATTTAACTTCATTCGGCTGAACGCATGAACATAAAATTTCATATCATTTCACTACAGCAGAGTAAATAAAATCACACAAGTGGTAATAAAGGCTTTTATAAGTATATGAAATTCATAAAAAAAATTTTTCTTAAAATATTTTCACTCATTTGATTTCAGCTTATATTTTTGTTATGGCCTTTTTTATTTTTAATTTTTTTGACTGCGGCAAACGTTTTATGTTAATTCCATTGTTATATTTCTGGCAATAATATTCATATTTATGGGCTAACACAAAATAAACTAAAATTTTAATAGTTGCTGCGATTCAGTTCAATTTTATTTTACAATAGTTAAGTTTTAAGTTAAGTTTCGTCCCAGCATTACAATATCTTATTCTTTGCTTATAAGATAAACAAAAATTTTATGACACCTCTTCTTATTTTGTATTTGTTTCGTTTTAATAAACATTTAATGTTGTGAGTGAATATAAATGTGCATGGCTGCGAGTTGATTTAAAATGGCACTTATACAAAAACTATTAAAAATTTAAGCGAAAAGCGAAAATAATCTATATGTACTAAAGGTTTATTCATAAAAATATTTCTGGCTTATAAAAGCTTTATAAAGAGCTTTTTATTTGGATATTCTTTTAATAAATAATTCAAAATAAATTTTTATGAATGAAACCATAAATATTTGTTTGATTGTTAGTTTTTTTGATTCGTTTTATTTATTTACTTATTTATTTACAAAAAACTTTTTTTTTAATTTATAAAAGGTTTAATAAGGAAATTTCCGTACAAAATTCAATTACTTTACCTTTTATTAATCCAAAAAAAATTTTAAGAATAACAATTAATTTTCGTATAGATTCTTAATATATTTAACAGGTTTTCCTGAAATTTTCGCAGTATTTCCCTGACTGCTCAGAGCATAATATTTGCAAACTTTCAACTGGGTAGTGCCACGCTTATGCAAAATATATATTGATATTTATTTCTCTGGGGAGATGTAACAATAAAAGTTTCTAGATTTGTATGCACACAGTTTGGCCGTCAATACACAACGTCTGTCAAAAAGTGGGCCCGACAGCCTAAATGGGAGTGTTACCTTCCATAATATATATATATAATATATATTTTTATTAGAAGTGTAAATTAGGAGTAAAATTTAAACTTTTTTTGACAAAATTATCGAACGAATTAGCGCAGCGCATCGGAGTGATTCAAACGGAGTGACCTATGAAATTGGAGGAAAGATGAAAGTGTAGCAACTTTCGAAAACGGCATGCTGTTCCGTTCTGCTATTGTATGTCGTGTAATTTACAATTTCGTTCTTTTGATTTAGTATGTTTCTTAGTATATATCGCATGTAATTCTCATTACCTGTAAAGGTATCAATTATCAGTATCAACCTATTGAAAAAATGATAACGTTAGTTGATGTTGTTTTCAAAATTTGAAAAAAAACCAAAAATATTCAAATTCGTGTTGAAAAAGAATTTTTATTGCACTATTTAATTTTTTTTCATTATTTTTTTAGTAAAATGCTTAACTAACTGAAGTTTCTAAAATTTTAGTCAGAAACAATTAACGCTACAAGGGAAGGAGGGAAATTGATGTCAATCAATACCAACCGGTCGCATGTCTAATTATTTCTAACTAAAATGTTTCGAACTTTAGCCTGATTAACCGGAATTATACTAATAGTTGAATATAATTTGAAGTGCAATGGAGGAAAAGTTAATTCTCTTAAAAACTCCATTTCACTAACCATTTTTCAAAAATTGATTGTTATACGATAAAAATTTTTAAGTTTTCAACTTTAAGGTATCAGATTAGTCATTCTTACACCAAAATAAAAGAAAATAGTTCACATATATAAATAAATAGTGAACATTTCAAAAATTGTATGTTTTGGGTTTCCTCCATAGCTTAGTGCGTCAGCAGACAAGCTCAGACCTTCGCAGATTGTGTGTTATATAAGAGCATACTTAATTAATCGGCTTAACAAAAAGTATAATGTTTTTCGGAATGTAATTTAAACTAACTTTGTGTTAAAATAAACTCAAACACATACATGGGCACTTGAGTTCTAATGTTCTTTACATCAGAATAAATTTGTTCTGAAACACGTTTCCAATTCAATACCCAACCAAATAAAATTCTATTACTTTCTTTTAATTCACATTTTTTTTTTCGTTCTTTTTACATACACTTGCTCATCATACATCTTCGTAACATCACTTCAATTGCTGTTTAGCATCCTTATCCTTGACGTATTGCAAATACAAGTTATAAGCTGGATTACGTGGACTTTGTTCCACTAAAAGATGTAATACAAAGAACAAGAATATTACTTTACTTATCGAATAAACTTTTCAATTGAAAAAGATTTAACTTACTTTTATATACATTGTAACCATTTGTATCTGCACGATAATAAGTGGTTTGATACATTTCTCTTGTCCCCTGCGAAGGCACTGTATAATAGCCTTGCTGTATAGGCCTCAAAACACCGTTCACTGAGACATGATCAATGCGTTGATAATTGACCATGCCATTACTCAAGACCAACCTGTTGTAATGATTTAATTGATTTAACCTTTTTAATATTCCACATTCTCTTCATTATCCGTGCTAAAACTTACTTGTATTCCTCACTACCATTGCTGTATTTATGATGGTAATTTTCCAATGCAATTACCGGATCTGGTGTTGAGGCTTCAGGTTCACCTACAATTATTGGCCACAAATCAATGGTTGGGTCATAGACAACATCAAAGTTTCCATCGTCATCCGCAAAATTATTTATGATTTCATTAGCTTGTGTGTGTTCGTCCATTTCAGGCATGACAACAACCGGCTGTTCGACAAGTGTGTGCATGGGAATTTCACCGTTGGGTGGCATTACCGCTTCAATAATATCATCAACATCTGATGGCCATACTACCAATTGTAATTCGTATAAATGCTGTAGTCTGTCAACAACCGTGGGTGCCTGAAAAACAAATATTATTTTTTTTTTTTTTTTGTAATATGTCAATTTTTTGTTAGGTAGGGGCAAAAGTTAAACCGGTTTGAGTATTTAATGGCAAAGTTTTTTATACATTAAGATTGGTTTTCCAGATAAAAATTGTATGGAAATTACATTATTAAGAGAAGATTTAATACTTCAATTGTTTATTTAAATGGTGCATTGAATATTTAACCATAATGTTTACATATTTTATAATATATAAATAAATTGATTGCAGTTATAGAACCTTTACGAATATTTTATACAATTTGACGTACATAATTTAAAATTAGCATTTGGTAATTAAGAAAATATTGCCTTTAAGAACATATTTCGTTATAATCGTGAAATTTTGCATTGGTACTTCTTAAGAGATTTTAATATTTTTGTAGTTTTTCATATTTTCCCATGTTAATACAATTTTTATTTATTGTCTATTACAAACTTTATGCATTTTTTGCCATGTACGTATGTAAAATTTATTTTTATTTATTTTTTTGTTCGTACAGATTTCTTACAATGTATATCAAATTTCACGACCGAATTTTGTATATTTATATTTAGAGTACACTTTACGAAATATTGCAAGAAGTTTGGAAAGAATTTTTAATTGAAATATTTTACTTTTCAGACCATAATTTTTATTTTACTGTATACAGTCGACTCTTGATAATTTTAAACTCGTTAACTTGAATTGTTTCCCAGGTTCCTTGAAACCATTCAATAAATTAAAAAAAATTCACGCATTTTGGTCCCCTCATTAATTTGAATTTTTCCAGCTCTACGCTCTATAATTTGAATACTTTTAATTTGCTGTGTTTTATGCAAAGTATAAAATAAAAACAAAATATTTATTTATTTTAGTTGATATAAAATGCTCTATAAATATAAATGATATCTTACTCGGCGACGTGCTATAATATGAAATATGGATTTTCTATATTCAATAATTTTAACTCGTAATGAGAATTTTTAGTGTTTTTGAAACAAACAAAAAATTAAATCATTTGTTTTAGTATCGAAATACTTTTACCATGGGTTTGGCTTCTAAGTAAACTCTTATTGACTTTAAATCTCTATAATTTCAACTTTTTCTTTGATTGAGAAATCAGGAGCCAACTGTATTCATGTCCAATCTATTTTCATAACTTTGTTAATTATGAAATAATTTCCCAAGATTCTGAATTGTTGCCGTTTTTAAAATCATTACATAATTTTTATATTTATTTTTTTATATAAATTAAATCGTTTGTTTAGTGGTTTAATCAGATTTAATGATTCCACTATAGAAGTATTTAAAAAATTTTCCCTGAAACGAAAAATTTCAACATAATAAATGCAGCAGCATAAATTTTGTATACACTAATATATTTTCCGGAAAATGTGTTTTATATTTTAATAAAAATAATAAATGAAATAAAATGCAAAAATCTTGTGCAAAAACGATAGATAGTAAAATTTAAAAAAAATTCCTACTTAAAGCAGGCATTAAAAGGCATTTTTGAAAAGAAAATTTTTAAAAGTAGTTTTTCGGCGAATTTTTAATTCTACTTTAATTTCTCACCGCATTTGGGAACATATTTTTAAAATTTTTGGTAATCTTTCACATAATATTTTATTAAATCTAAATTTTTTTTAATCTGCTCTATTCAAATTTTTAATTTCGTTTTTCAATTATTTTTTTGATATTTCACCAATTGGTTACTATTGAAACCATAAGTATGTAGTTAAATAGGTTAGCAAATTCATCGTTCTTCGTATAGAATTAAAGAAATTGCTGCATCATTGAATTAAAATTATAAATTGTGTTTATTTTATTTTTTTCCGTTTTTACTAAACTTTTGTATTGAACTGTTTTTTATGTTACGCTCTTAAATTTGCGCGGAATTCACTTTTTCCTCCATTCAATATTTACTATTTGGAAGTCTATTTGCTTTTGATTGATATTTGTCAAAACATCAACAATATTCTTACTAAAGACGGACTCAACTCCAGTGAAAATAATTCAAAATTCAAAGGTTGTTTTTTTAACTCACATACACATTCAATCATACTCGTACCTGTGTCGTTACTTTTGTTGTCGGTTTAGCTAAAACAGTTGTAACATCTTGTAAAACCATTATCAGGATTAGAATAGAAAAGGATAGAAAAGCAAAACTTTTCATGTTGCTGCTGTTACCGTTGGATATCAGCCACACGCTGCTTTTTTACTGAGACTGATTTAATTTGTGTTATAGACTATGTGTATGTGTGTGTTTGTGTATAGTGCAGCAATGTAGTAAGTAGAAGAAAAGTGTAGAAAATGTTGGCTCGTGCTACGTTTGTGTTTTTGATATTGTTGATTCTGCGAGATTTGTTTGCCCTTTGCTGAGTGTTTGCGTGTGTTCGTCGTTTGTGTTACCGGTTTGCTTGATGTGATGTGTTCTTGTGTGTATGCAAATATTTAAATGTTTTACAGAAAGTCCACATCTAATGGCTGTGCAGGTATTTATATTGTGTACTGAACACGTCCAATATTGGCGCAATACTGAAGTTTGACTGCTGCTGGGTTGGCACTTTTGGTTTACGACTCTTGCTGGAACCTTTTATGCATTACCTTTGCTCTTACGTTTTTCACTTGGTGTTCTTGTTGAAAAAAAGAAATTTATTCTTTGTTTTTTTGATTGGGATAATATTTGATTTTTATTTTTGGACCATATTTTTGTAATATTTTCGTATAAATATGTTTTTTTTTTTTGTTTGTCATATTTTTTATCAAATATTAATATCGTGCTTGCATTCGCCAGTCATATATTTGGAATTTTTTTTTCGTCTTGTAGGCAGTTTTTAATAAAATGAATTTAATACAAGTAATCTTGCTCTTGTCTTCTTCTACTTCGATGACCTACTTAATGTTAAAAAACATCTTTCTTCTTATTCCTTTTTTTCACTTTGTTTTTAAGTTCACTTTTGTCTTATAGAATATTCTTGTTTTTATTGATATTTTCTTGTTTGTTACAAATCCTGATGTTGTTTTTATTCTGAAAAAGTATTATTTTTATTGCTGTTACACTGTTTTATTTATTATTTTTTTTATTATTATTTTTTGTTTTGTTAAGTTATTATTGCTGGCATATTAAGATTGTATTTTTTTCGCAGAATTTTTTATTAAAAGTTTTGATGACAAAGAATGCAAAGATGCAAATTTTAACAAATGTGTTCTTTTAAAATTTGGTTGCCATTTATAAAAATGTGGTAATTAATTTATGTCTGATTTTATATCACATTAAGTAACGACTTATGAAAATTCTTACTAAAATGTAATAAAAAAATTAAAAATTAAAAATCAAAAGAATACACAGTAGCGAAAAATACACGGCTAATAATTATAAGTTTCAAGAGCCAGTAGGATATATGCAAAGATGGTGTTCAGAAAAGAAACTGACAAGAAAATTCGATAATTATTACGCAATTATTAAAAGGCATGTAAAGAGTGTATGGACTGTACCAATTAATATCATTGTATAGAATTCTGAAATGATTTAATTAAATGTTCTTCATTATAATAAAGAAAGTTTCCATTAATACAATGAAAAATTACATTCATGGGATACATGAAATCTTGCAATCTCTGCTCTTTCTAAGTTTGTCATAATTCATTATATGAATAAATATATTTTCATAGCCTAAACGAGTTTCATTTTTAATAAAGTTTTAACAAATAATAAAATTTAATAAAATAAATATAAAAATATTTTATATTTCCAATTTTGTGATCTTTGAGGAACACAAATTAAAGCGATGAAAGTATTTCATCAATATAAAACATGAAATATTCTTTATATAAAAAAAATAAATTTAATAACTTACATTTTTTTTGATATATATTTATTAAGCCTGAGGTCTTTTTTTTTTTTTTTTTTTTCAGGCTTAATAAATATATATCAAAAAATTAATAAAAAAGGTCAATTAATAATATAATTTTAATAACTTACGTTTGTATGTACATTTCGCTTTTAGTTAGTTTTTTGGTGTTTGTATTGCCTTTAATTCTCGAAGAGTTTTTGACAGCTTTTTTTATAAACATTTATTATGATATTCATGAAAGACTTTTCATTTATCCAATGAAGAACATATTGCGTTGACTTTTAATTGTAAATGACATTGTATTAATATAAAAATAGTCGTATCAAATGCATTCCATTTTTATTCCATATATTACGAGTTATTATTTTCACGAAGTATAACTTTATTTCAATTAAGACAATCAACTTACACTCTTTTAGTCATTCGTCATCAATTATTAATTTTTTTTTTTTTTTTTTTTTTTTATCTGGGACCAGCACTCAGGAGATGACTCCTATACATGCGAAGCATTGTGCTGGAACTATAGGAAAGGGATAGTAGGAGAAACGACAGGAGGTGAAGCTTAATTAATTATTTTACAGCTCTGCTTTCGCACGTTCTTTGTTTATTCTTTTAGCAGTGCTGAAGCTTCGGTTCAGTAGCTATTTTTATTATTTAAAGCTGGACGATTAAAATAAAGTTCCTCACCATCTTCCTAAGCGTATACGTTGTATTACCTGGCATAATAACAGTACCTTATACGATGGCAGAAAATATAAAAAAACTGTTTGTTATCTGAAAATATGTTTTACAAATTTCCACAATTAACTGACTCCTGTACAAAGTTGGTTACCCGTCTCTGTATTATCCGAAAAGTTTTCTAAAACTTTTTTTATTGCTTAGCTTTTTCTTATTACTACTAACATATAAATAAAGAAATTTTAAATATTTCCCCTACAGTTTTTCTTTGGTTACAAATGGGTTAAACATTTTTGGCTTGGAATCACTTCCCATCTGTATTAGCAACTTAATAATTTTCACAATGCAATCACAAAAAATGATTCATTCTCTATCAGGAAGTACTTAGGGTAATACCTAAATGAATACTCTTTAAAAATATCAAAACTTACGCAGCATGTTGTCGCCATGACAACGTAGCTTTATGCGTGCAGCATTTGACATGCTCATAACCAAACAAGGTCATAACAAATACACTTTCCCCAACTAGAAGCACATCTATCGTAAAGCAACAGGTATTTTCTTCTTGGTAAACAACATTTGGATGCTAAAACCAGTAATATCACAATAGGTGCGTTCACGTACTGTTAGTTGTAGTTATATAGTGTAGTTATATATTTTTATAGGAAAACTAAAGAGAATATATTTCGAAATTACAGTACATTACTATCAAATTAAAAAAATATCGCAATTACATACTAGATACTTATAGTATTTTTGATATACACTTATCTCTCGATTTGCACGATTTAAGTTTTACACGATTTTATTGTGGTTTTCGTGTAAACGGAGGAACTAAAAAATTAGCTCGTTTTACACGACTTTTTTTCATTAATAAAATTGTTTAAAAAAGACAGCATATGTTAGGCGACCAATTGAAGCTTAGCAAATATGTATACGTATCGTTGGTCTCATGAAAAAGAGCCGCCTTAACTCAAACAATTACAACTATTGCAATACATTTTTCTGACGAAGTGTATTTGTGTAAAATGTATTGAAATCACTGAAAACCCCAATTTCGTAAGAAATTCCAGTTAGAGCTTTTCTACTTGAAACAATCGATACACAATTTATTTTTTTATTTCTTTTACGCTGTAACTGTTTATCAAGAATTATTTATGGCTCTCCTTCGTCGGTATTAAGTAGCATCGGTTTTAGTAATATAATTACTAAAAATGGCTACTAAAAGCAATGTTTGAAAATTTAATACGTCTCCTAGATATCAGAGGCGCTGCAGAACTCCTATATACAAAAGAGCGTGCAAAAGCAGAGTTGAAAGATAGTGAAGCTTCACCTCTTCTTATAGTTCCAGTACAATGCATCGCATGTGTAGGGCTTATCCCCTGAGTAGTAGTACAAGATAAAAAAATTTACGGCTGTAACGAAGGCTGCACTCAAGTTTTAATCAATTTAATTGCAATTTTATTTCTGAAAAGTTATCAGAAAGAAAGTAGTCAGCACTTTTCTTGCCTGTAATTTGAGATACACAATTAACAAGAAATTTTTAAAACAAATTCACATTAAATTTTAAAAGTACGATTGTAAATATGTAAGTGTATTATAATTTGAAATGCAAAACATGATCGTGTAACCTCCAAGTTACTTAAATATTTTCAAAATACATATATATATTGTACTTTTTATTGTACATTCAAACGAAAAAGCAAAATGTTGTTATTTTCGTTCTTCCTTGCGTCATACAAATTTTTTCCTTCTGTCGCACACCAGATAGAGAACACTTAATATTTAATATTTAATGTCAAAATACAAAAATTGAAATTTTCGATTTACACCATTTTTCAGGAACGTAGATATCGTGTAAATCGAGAGATAGATATATAAAAACATATCTATAATAAAATGTAAAGCTGGCGTTAGTCTAGTGCGACCATTTTTAAAATTTCTTTTCGTGTGTTACATTCCACAGAAAGGCATAGTAATGGAGATAACAGGTTCTGAAGAGATAGGTATTATTATTACAACTAAGCTTTTGCACGTTTTTTGATCATAGCAGTGTCGCAGCCCTCTGATGACGAGCAGTGTGTTCAAGACTTACGTCAGCACCTGCCCGTGGGGCTTAATCTGACGGTGGTCTCAACACCGAGTGAATAAGAGACGACCACTAACGCCCCCACTAGCACCAGGTACAGCAAGTAAGACTTCCCTCATAGAGTTGGGTATCAAATCAGCAGCACGATTAACCGATTAATTGAATACCCTACTGTGTAGATGGTCACACTTCAAAAGTAAGTAACTTGCAGGTCACATAATATTTCTGCATTGGCTCCATCTTCTACAGATCAAAAGAACATTTTACGATAAAAGGCATCAAAATCACACAAGAAAAACATTTTTTTTTTCATTTGAAAACAGATGAAAATATATTGGGCTCTTGTGGCTGTGGGTGCCACAATACTTTCCCATTTTATAATCGTATGAATAATAACATGCTGCATTTTATGCCCTTAAAAAAATACCAAAAAAAATTGATAATTTTATTTAAAAAATCAGTTGCTTGAAAATCAGGTCATTTCACTGCAATAATCAGATATAATTATATATGGTTTTCAAATCGTAAAAATGTTGTTAAAAGCCAGAAAATAAAAGGCAAAATTCGTACTAAATTCTGAAAGTACAGAAGAATATAAAAATGTTGTAAAAAAATCACACCATAAATGCTGACTTTTGTCATTATCATCCTTATTTGCCATTTAGGGTAAGAAAATCTCAACAGGAATTCTTATAAAATCACGCTGTTAAACAGATTGAAAAATTAGTGGCTCCATAAACTCTTTGTAGAAATGTTAGTCAGCATTGAATTTTTGTTAATCGTTATTACAGCATTTTTAGTACTAGCTAAGTGTTCTATAGCTGAGAAAGAAAAGGAAGCAGAATATAAACGCGATAAAGAACGCTCGAAGAGGGAATCGATATTTTTGCCACCCATTTATTATGATCCCGTACCTCAGCAAGCCGTGCAAGCAACACCTGCAACTGCTGCTGCAACAAAGCCTCAGCAACAGAGCCTGCCTCTATTGGGTGCATTAGTCAGTAGCGTACCCGGTTTAAATGGTATAGCTTCTACACTAACTACTTTAGTGCCTTTAGGTAATCTGGGAAATTTGGGTGCTTTGGGTGGCTTAGGAGGTTTGGGCGGCTTAGGAAATTTGGGTGGTTTGGGTAATCTGGGTGCTTTAGGCAACTTGGGTAGTTTAGCTGGAGGTTTGGGTAATTTACCAATCTTGGGTAATCTTGGAGGACTTTTTCCAGGCTCTGCCGCTCCCAAATGTCCAATAACACAGACATTAAATTGCCGCTGCGAAAATTTACTGCCACTTCCGCTGCAACCACCCACCACAAGATCCGCTGATGTTCTAGATATTTTGGAGCAAAACATCAAATTTAATTCCAATGGTGACAAGGAAGTAAGGTAAGCAGAGAAAAACTAATAAAACATACATACATACATTTCATTTAGTTTTCGCTTTATTCGTAAATTTTTATTAATTTTCAATTTCAGCTATTGCGAGCTTTTGATCATTTTTTCATAAACGTTAAATAAATGCTATAAAAAGTATGTCCCAACTAAATTCAGCAAAAATAGCATGTGCTTCCATTTTCAGAGCTACTTTGCTAGCTATTTACACAGCCCTTTCCAATACAACATTTGTTATTAATGCTTCTGAGGAGTCGCCACCTTCATAATGTGTGATTCGTCAACTATTGCAGACAATATACATAAAGCATCTTACAAATAACGATAACAATAGTACAAGGTCTACCCAATGTAAGGCCACAGAAACGTAGGAGGGTGTGTTCTCCAAAAGTTCAATAAGATCACACTCACTTAATTTACCTTAAGCGGGATTTTCGAATGTTGATAAAATTTCACCACCATCAACAAATGTGTTCAATGGCTATGTCACCAACATCGGCAAATAATAGCTCAGGATTAATTAATGATTGATGAATATGATTAAGAATTTCTTTCATTCTCCTTAATTTTTTTTAATTTTAATGTCGACAAATTTTACAAAACTTTGTATCGTAATTGTACTGCCAAAAAGTTTCATGTTATCGGTATTCATAAGTGTGTTCGCAATCAGAAGTTTGGCTTTTTCAATTCTCTGTGCTTGATGTACACCAGTTTTTTTGGCTAGTAAAAAACGTTCATCCCAAATTTAGTCTCTGAGGTACCACCACTCTTCTTATTGATTTGTATAGCACTTTCACACGATCCCTTCAAGCACAAAACAGCACCTACAGCTATTTTGGTAAAAAAAAAGTTGTTCTATAGGTGCAGAATTTTTTAAAATACAATAGTACGCGCAATGTTCATAAGATGTTCCTTAAATTTAGCATCATTGACAGAGTTATAATATGACAAAGACGTCAAGTTTTTTAGAGCTGACTTGCTAGCCATGTTTTGATCAGTTCGGCACCTAAAGCTGTGCCATCACCGACATATTCGTCCTGCACACGTGACATAATTGGAAATTCTAACCTCAAAAGATCTGTGTTCCCGGCACACTAGGCTGACTGTTTCAATAAATTATATTCGGATAAGTGAATAAGGTTCGCTTGGGATGAAAATTTGCGTTCTGATATTTGTTAGATTTAGTTAATTAAATAATTAAACTTTTATTGTTTTCTTTTTCATCCCCGAATTGTAGCAGCCGCACTTTTTATAATAAAAACTATATTACAAATATACGTTAATAATAAATATATAATTTAGGAAAGCTATTTTTGGCGTAGTGAAAATTTGGGAAGTGAACTTCGAGCTACTTGAATTATTATGTTAACACCGATGCAAATTTTTGTTTTCTTGGAGATGCATTATATTTTGAAGCTTAGTTTCACTAGACATTTTTAGTAAATATTTTACTTCGCTGGTACTACACTATACCGAAGAAAGAGGACGTTGTGATGTGTCTGTGGATTGCTATCAGCTGAAGCCGGTACTGGTCAGTGACCAGTGACAATACCTTCCGACAACAACTGACACAAAGACTCACTAATGCATATCAGAAAAATGCGAGAGGTTTTTATTATTTAGTCTGAAACTGGGGTTGAACGCAGGAAATTTTTTGGTTTTTGCAGTCAGCATGGAGACTACTTTAGCCATCGCCACCCTTCCTTTGTGTTAAAATCACTCTACCGGTCCACAACGAGAGACAATTTGATTTTAAACCATCTGAAGAATTTAATTGTTACTGAGAAACATACCAGCAAATTTCTCGCAATGAATACCATCCTTATAATAATTTTTCTAAATCATTTAATCGAAAAACTAAGTACAAATGGATGGTCGCGAATGATAATAAGTACAGCATAACCCGTTTAATTAGCCCACGTTTAAATACCTTTCACGTTTGTTTGGCTCGACTTTTACGACGTTATTTTCTCCATTTTTCAAACAAAAGTTAACGTTTAATTTGTCATAAGTTTAATTATGCGGCATACCAAAATTAAGTCAAAAATATTTTTATTTTTTTTTTCTTAACCTACTTCACTTTTTATTTTACAGTGCTCGCTTAAGCAATGGCTTGCTTTTGTATCAGCGAACCGGCATGGAGAAGCTTTCCAACAATAAAAACTCTCAAGTTATTCAAGGATTTTATACACTCCAGATTAAAAAGAATAAATACCTGACAATGTATTATACCATCAATGACTTGGATTACACAGTAAAAGGTAAATAATTTGAGTATACGAAACTAATTTAACAACTTTCATCTACTTTCATCTGCTTTCATCTACTGTCATCTACATTGAACATCCCCCAACAAGCCAACTCATTAGATTAATTAAGTGAAGATTACTTGTCATTGTCTTTTTGGTTTTTTGTTCCTGTTCTGTTATTCTTATCTAATGTTCATTTTATTTGTTCTAATTAGCTGACGTTACTTCAGAACCACCCCAAAACGATTTAGAGAAATCGACAGTAATAGTGAAGTTTTAAATAAATTGTTGCACTCAAATAAAAACGGAGACATGCAAAGATTATGCCGGAGTTTGGATTTTTGCACCATTTTTACTGGAAACAGAAACTTATTCAAACGTAGTATTTTTTTCTTGCTTTCTTGCAAATAAACATAATTATGAGACAAAAGGAAGCTGAAGAATGTCTTTATTAAATTAAACCATTACTTCAAACCATTAGCTATGTGAAGCTTTAAGAGTTAACTTTTTTTTTATGGGTTGCCTTTTATCGTTTTTCTTTTTCAATCTACTGGGATGTAAATTATATGGGCGTGTTTGCATCTGGATATGAAATAATATGTGATCCCATTAAAAAGATTTACATTCTTCTGTATAAAAGAAATAATGTTATTGTTAAAGGATAAAGTGCAGTGCACTTTTTGTGAATCGAAATCACTATTAGTTCTATCTGCACCTGAAACAATATACATTAATTTATGTAAAGCTTCCCACTTATTATACATTAAATTATTTTTCACGAAGATTTTCTTAAATATATGCTTATGCTTTTTAAAGATAATTAACAGTCAGGCAAATAAGATGTCTACCGATAATGCATTGGTTGTTACCTTCCTTTTCGAAAAAATTGTGTAGAAAAGGGAAAAGTGTTGCACTGGTGATGGTAGTAGTACAATTCACTTACTTCTTGTTTTGTTAAAGTTGTTAAACTGAAAGCTATTTGTATTGCTTAATACCAGATCAGTACGATATGATATACATACATTACTATGGCATTTTTTTTTCGCGGACCAGTGCTCAGGGGATTGTGGTAGATGTAGAAATATGCCTTAATTCTCTCACAAATCTGCAGTTGTACGTTTTGTTAATGTGTAAAGGAAATTTAATGCAGTTAACTCCTGCCGCAGACTGGACGATCCTGGTATACCAGAGACACGTTCGGGTTAACTAAATTGCTATTTTACAACTTTCTCGATAGGAAAATTGACTTCGAGATTCCGCCTAGGGTCTGACGACGGCTCCAAGAAATTGGTATACACAGAAGCGGTCGTAATATTAGGGTTTCATATTGGCTGCCTGACTACAGCAGTGTAATTAAGGCGGAGGTAGCCGGAGTTTCCCTGAAAATCTTCTGTGTTACTCTGACAGTCAGGCTGCAATCAAGTCCCTGGCGGGCGTCACTTCGACGATAGACTCGGCATTCCCTCCCAAGATTTTTGCAGAGCTAAAGGTCTTTGGTGAGTAGGATGAGGAAGATGAGATGGTAGCTCACCTCATTTGTCGGTGCGCGGCTCTTGCCATAAATTGGCGGAGGTTTTTAACCTCTGATTTCCTATAATCATTGACTAAGCTCTCACAGGTGAGTATTTTCGCAATAGCGGATATGTTTTGGAGTCGGTGTTGTTTCATATATTGACTGTTAAATCGTCCGGTGTGTATAGCCTTTAGTTCTAAAACTAAAGCAGTTTTTGTTATATTGATGCTTCTTTTATGGAGAGGAACTTTACTTATTATTTTACATTACATTACATTTACATTGTTCAAGTACCAGCGAAGCAGTTCGCTGTAAACATAGACTCTTATACAACAGATGCAAGCTAGAATCTACGATATCCTGGCCAACTACTTAATCTGTATTGTATACGAAAAATTATTTTGATGACTAAAGTAGTGTTTGAACATACAACTTTGGAGCGAATACTCCGGTCAACAGCACGGCAGATCCTTTATTGTTATTGCTGCACATAGTATGTAAAACGCATGCGAAAATATCCATTTTTATAAATAAAGCTTTTAATTCGGAACTATTAAAATTTCTTTATTTTCATTTCTAAAAGTTATTTAAATATAAACAAAACTTTAATAACTCTTACAAAAGCATTCACGTCAAATATTCTTTTAACGTCCATTTTTGTTTATTTATTTATTTGACTGCGTAAGATATTTTATGAAATTTTAATAGTTGTGCCATTTGTGAATAAATAAGAAGTAAAATTTTATTTCAGAAAACTAACTTTCTCACAATTAACTTTTCTCTTACAAAATAATATTTTATGAAATTTTTGGTGGCATTATAGATTTTTCAACACGCATAAAAACCTTAAAAATTAACACAGTGAAGACACTATTCGAGGACACCCTATATAACCAGATATCTCTGATAAGAGAAGAAATTTTCTCATACTGTTTAAAAATGCCATTGAAATATCGGCAGAAAATTATCAGCGATTTGTATCCGTTTATCGGAGCTTTTATTGTCCATAAGTTTTTGCGTTCAATAGCTTTTGTGAACCATTTCAAAAAAATGCAAAATAACTAATCAAAAAAAAAAACCAAAAAAACTATCATAATAACTAATTTCTTTAAGTTCGACTAAATAGCCCGCAAGGGCTAATATAACACTGTAGACCGTATTGTAGCCAACTCTATTGACTCTCTTGAGCATCATCACTACGTGGGGTGCATTTCGTTGTTCTACCGTTAGTATAATTGGATGTGTTCTCATGAAATCAGGCAACTTGTTCCCAAAACTCGCGCGCACAACGCGTTCATCATTAAGAGCGCAACCATTTGTGATCGACTTGACAGCGAATCGCACTGCGCATTATAGAGAAAATTCGTTTTTTAGCCGAACAGCAAGTATGTCGAATGGACTGCCCGCAGAGGTTTTTCCTGTCACTTTTGAAGTTCCCGCAAGGTGGTTTAGGAACTTGTTTCTAAACCTACGGGTGTCTGAGCGACCCCGCGGTACCTAGCTTAAGGTAATGACCTTGGTCTCCCCTTGAGATCGAAAATGACAGAAGAGGTGACTCTTTGAAATCTGACTAGAGACTGAAGAAGATATGCTTGCATTTCCTTGTGACTGTTTAAATACAGTTCAATTCTAATCTAGCACTACAGGACCAGCTTGGCCCCACACCTTCAGCTTAATGACAGATGTACTCTTAATTGAGTACTTCTTGTCAACCCTGAAAAGTTGGAGTGTGTACTGGTTAGGGAATGGATTCGTAGTGGCTGTGGTTAAAACCTAAAGTTACGCAGGAAGTCGAGTCTTTGGTTTGTTCGAGAATATGTGAGGGAAGGCACATATTCTTGATACAACTTCCACTTAACTAGGTGCTGTTGCCATTCAACAGTAGTCACCGGAATGTGTCTCGAACTAACAGTTCTACTGTTAAATAGTTCTTGACCGAAATACATTCTGATGTGACATAGAGTTTAGATCGCTCGCACACCTCAACAAGGTACATTATAGAATAAGAAATAATATAATAAGTATAGTTATACTGATTTGCTACCCAACTGCTCTGGGAGCGTTAGTGGTCGCTTCCTATTCACTCGGTGTTAAGACCACTGTGGGGTTAGGGCTTCGGGTAGGTATCCACATAAATTTTGAAACACGCATGTCACTTTTGAAGTGGGAAGAAGCAAAGCGAATGTCAATAAATACTACTCCCTCTATCATTTCATCCCAAAATCTTATTTCCTATATATGCACCGCATTTATTGGGGTCATACCCTGAGTGCCGGTCCAAGAACAAAAAAGGAAATAAAATCTTATAGCGCCCGACTGATATACAACATACATTTCTTAGCATTTCTTTTTTGTTTTTATTGCTGAACGAGGGATTTATCCCACGATCTTCTCGTTGTAAAGTTAATGCGCTTACTACTCATCAAGTATACTCAACTAAGTGATTTAGTTAAGAGTAACACTTCTAAAGATATATTTTGTCTAGCCTAGATATAATAATCAATCTATGTGATTTTTTGTAAAGAAATATATTTTTCTTGTCATTTCACATTCAGTCAGGGGAATAAATTAAATTCAATAAACGCACTTAAATGCAAATTATGTATTCTAATGGTTTTTTCACTTCAATACCTAAGAATTTATTAAAGTTCCATTTTGTAAAACAGCCTTGTAGCTCACATCGCTTACACTTCCATTGACGCACTCTGTTATTCGTTGCTTCTGTGTTTTTTTAAGCCAGCACAAAAGTTTTAAAAACCCACAAACCAGTAGACTTCTGTTGTGCAAGATATAAAACTAAACAAACAAAAAACAACGCGAAAATATTATGATGCACATGAATCAGGCAGTCAGGCCACCACATAAACCCACCAAGCCGCAGCAACATGCAACAAAAAAGAAATTAGTTTTTTCTTTTCTTTTGTTGCCAAAAATCAAAAGGCTCAGTGAACTTTTCAATGCATTTGCAAATAAATAAGAACTACTACTTTGTGTTCGTGACTTTAACTTTACTATTCATACGATGATAAAATGCACCACACCCAATTCCCTTCTTGTCCAATTACTGCTACCAACTGTTTCCATTACAACGTTATGGTTTCACTCGGAATTATATGCGTGTGCATGTGCATTTAAGTTTTTAAATCTTACGCAGATGAAAGTCATAAAATTTGCACAGTAGGGATTTAAAAACGGCGAAGGACACTGTTTCCTAAAGTGATGCAGTTATTTTTATACGCAATTACATACTTATATTCCAACGATGCTGGAGTGAGATAGAACTATGCACTAATGAGGCTGCACTGGAAACATTAAACTTTAATGTACAATTTCACATTTCTTTATACAATACTAAATTAACCCGGTGAGTTTTGTTACCCCAGATATTGTTCCGCTAACCAAGCCGTGTGCACCAATTTTGGATTCTTTTATTGCTATGTCAACAGTCCTTTTTCCAAAAAAGTACCTCATTCAGAAAGCAGTATTTCCGAAAAGCGCCCACTCCACTCCACTTTATTTTTATTTTTCTTTTAAAAAATTCTTTACCCATATCATGGAAGTGAGTAAAAAGTGTCGTCCGCCATTTTGGGGCGTCCGCACAGTGTGTTTGGAGCGATTTTGTTATATTTAACAAAGACACACTAATGCAACATCTGAAAAATGCGAGATGTTTATTTTTATTTTAAAATTTTTGGTCTGAAACTGGGGTTGAACCCAGGTCTGTTTTTGGATTCGTAGTTTACGTGCAGACTACCATCCATCGTGCCATCGCCACGATTATATAAATTTAGACAGTCAATGCGTGTAATTTTTTTATGAAGTGGGTTAAATTGAAGTATTTGAAATAGTACACTAAACACGAATGAGCTTAATATCGCCCACTTATTTTAAAAAAACCATCGGCTGTCATTAAGAATTTTCCAAATCGCATCATAAATAACCGGGATTTCCGAGGTAATAAACACAAGGAAATTCAATCGAATTGCGAACATCGCCCTTTTTGAGAGTTAGTGAAAAATGGTGTACTTTTCAAAGGAATTTTTGTTTTCTTTCCGTTCTGTATCTTATCATTGTTCTTGTTGTTGCCTGTTATACATACATTTTATTTAGTATCGCGTATCGTATAAATGTGCATTTAATTTGCATTAAGTGGCGTAGAATAAAAAACACCATTCAAACATTTCATTTGTTGTTCGCATGTATGAGTGCATAAAACACATACGAAATTGTAAAATGTGTGTGTTCATTCACATGGGTGTGTGAGCGTGTACCTGCGCTTGTACGCAATAAATTTATCTTCTATATCCTCTTAAGTTGAGGGTGTACAAATGCGAAACTGAGCGTTAATAGTTGCTCACACTTGAATGTATTCCCTACTTCTACACTGCAAATACATACATATATTAAAAAGTTTATGCCAACATTTAGTTGCAAGTTAAAGTTTTTATTTTACTGTTTATTTACATGTTGTGGTGCTCGTTTTAAATATGGAATGAAATAATGAAAATACGGTTGTTGACTTAGTAACTTTTAGTTTCTTTTTCTTCATATGTACATGAGCATTAAATATTTGAGTTTCATTCTGTTTTTTTTTTTTCTCTAAACAGTTTTTGCCTACAAAACCGCATCAACATACATCACTGCAAGAGCGGAAGGAAATATTTAGCCTGAAATGCATCAATTCTGATGCGGAAAACATGTGCGGTCAAAATATGATGTAACAAAATTTATATTAAACGAAACTAAAGTTGGAAGTAATAGAGAACAAAATATGCTGCAATATGTTCTGCTAGTGTTTGTCAGTGTGATTTAAAATTTTTGTCCTTGATTTAGTTTTTTTCTTATTAACTACCACATGTCATTTTAACTGCCTGCATGTTAGTGAATATTAGCCTACTTAAAGTTGAAAAACTTTAACTAATTGCACAAACTGGATTTCGAAATAATGCACTACATACGAGTATTTAACAATTTATATTCTACATTATGTTAAGACGATATTGTTATATCGTACCACAGACCCGGAATTTTTTGAGCTATTAAAATACTTTCTGAATCTCTAGATCCACTTCCGAATTTCTTATTAACTTTGAAACTAAATTTCTTTAGACATTTGATGGTCTTAATTTTTAAAAGAGACTTTTTGCAGAAATTTAGCATTTTAAAGCAATGCTCTATATTCTGCTAATGATATCAACATCAATATCAATGTGGAAACGAAGTAGAAATAAAATTTTAAATGAAAATTAGGCAACAAAACAACTGTTCAATTCACAAGCCCATATTAGCATCGTATGCATTATGTAACCGTTGAATTTTTTTTTATATTTAATGTACCAGTTTGATAAATATTTTTTATTTTAATGTACCAGTTTGATAAATGAAACAGTTTGATATTTTTATTGTTGCTAATTTTCATACAAAAATGTGATCTGACTATAAGATTGAATTTTATATATTTTTGAAATAGTTGTATTGTACACAAGTTTGGCGATATTACAGTTTTTTCATTAATTTTGCAAAAATCTTTAAAATATGTGACAACTAATACCAGAAATTAATTTCTTCTTAATGATAAATATATATTCATTCATTTCAATTAAAATTTCACAGTACAGTGGAGTTTGGTTATAACGAAATCTGCGCGACTGGGCGGAGAAGTTCGCTATAACCGGAGTAAATATTAGTAGTCTTCTAAATATTTTTTTCAATATTTTTTTTAATACGTTCTTTATATTTTTAAATTGTTGACAATGTAGTCTTTGAAATTTATTATATTTGACATTTATCTTAAGTTATTTTTTCAAAGCTATGTATATTTAGAAAATCTGTTTTAAATACTTTTGTCTTTGAAATTTTAAGTTGCTGTGAGTTTAAATATATAATTTATTTTTTACTTAGAGAACATCTGATATTCTTACCAATTTGTGATAAATATTCAAATACGCCAGACAAAAAGTATACATTTTTTTTGTTCGTTACAACCGTTAATTTCCATGCATTTTTGTTCATTGGAGTTATGAAACAGGTCGTTGTAAACGAAGTTCAGTTCGCTTTATTTGAATAAAAATTGCATATCGTGAAAAACTGAAAAACTAATTCGTATCAAATTGAAATTTTCATACTTAGTTTAATTTCATGGAAAACAATAAAAGGAATATACAATTTTTTTTAAAGAAGAAAATATAAATTAAGCGAAACAAAATCAAAATAGACGATAAAATATCGATACTACAAATCAGCCTGTTCACAAACTCATAAAGATATATTGTGGATTACATTTACTGAATATAAAAAAAAAAGAAATAATAAAAGTTGCAAAATATTTTTCATAGATTGAAAAAAAGTTTTGGGTGCCTCCGTAGCCTAGTGCATTAGCAATTAGTATTATCAATCTCGAAGTGCGGGTTCAATTCCCGTCTATACTCTGAGTATTTCTTGTGGTATCACAATGAGCATAAGTTGGGTCTTAAGTGGGCCATTCTCCTTCGGGGAATGTCCGCCACCTAACCTAACCTAACATTCAGTTATTACTATGATACAAGAACACTATAACATGTGAAATATTTTGGAACATGTTTTCAAAATAAATATAATACAGTAGAACTTCTCTTTAGCGAACTTCTATATAATTGTGGATTTATTTATTACATTTTCTTCTTCCTATAATGAATTTCCACAAAAAATATTTTTTTCCAATTAATAAATTTTGCAAATGTAAATTTCACATACATGCATTTTTGTCTTCATATCAGTGCTAACAATCTTAATTTTAAAGGATTATTTGTTATTAAAGGAAAGCTCCTCTTTGTATGCACTATAATTATAATGCCTCATAAAAATCGGGTTCTTTAATCGGGTTCCATTTTACAGTTTAGAGCGGGTGGCAAGTGGAGGTATTTGCATGCATGTATATAGTTATATATATATATATATATATAGCTTTAGTTCTTGAGTCAAGAGCACCTTGTAAGCGTGTAAATGCAAGTCTTTATGTATAATGCTCATCAACGACGAGCGTGAGAGGTGCAATTGTTGGGCACGACGACGAGTTGAGGTTGACGGCTCTTCAGCCACACTGTCGCGAACAGCAGCAATATTTTCTGCAGACCCGGTTTACTCAAATTTTAGCACGATTTTTCCGATTGTACGCACATTTTGACGATTAAATTGATCGAAAAAATCACGAAGTGCGCGATATGCATTTTGATTTGAACGCCCATTTTCATAATAAGCCTGAATAACTTTAACGCGTTGCTCGATTGTGTATCTTTCCACATTTGCTATTTAACTTCCGGTAAACGAGTTGGGATTATGTTAACGCCACTGATTTTCAAACTTTTGTTTAATACAGTATAACAAGTTTTTATACTATGACTACTTTTTCAAGCTAAGTATCATCAGCACTGTAAAATAAAGAAATAACCCGTATCACGTGTGGTCAGTATAGGCATTTTTAATAAGTCATTGAACATTTTTAAACCCATTCCAAAATATCAACCAATAATTTCGCCCAAAATATGTATATTTATTACTACGATTATACGTACGAATTAATTGCAAATAAAAATAGAATGTAAATTTGCAACTTATCGTTCATACGGCTGATTATAAATGAAAATTAATTTACTCTTTGTGCTTAAAAAAATATACGGTAATATTTTACGTTCTTATTTGCAAACAAGGCGTGCGTATAAACGTAGTATATGTGAATTAAATTTATAGTTTTATTGATACCAAGTACCGCATAAAGTATTCTAGTTGTAAGAAAAATGTTAAATTATATTTAATTGTTTGTCCGAAAAACTAAAACCAAATTAGATTTTCTATTCTTTATTTTTTTTATATCTCGCCTTCCATATTTAGCACAATGCGAAGAGAACTTCAGACAATTACAGCTAATTATGGTAATTCAATAAATTTGGAGAATTTAATACGAAGCCACCCACTTAATAGCAATTTGTTATCAAAAACTTGTGCATAAATTTAACACTCGGTCACCCGCAGCAGATATATACATGAGTTTTTGTTAGAAAGCCATTCCTAATGCTGGTCATTAAATGGTCGTTCACTTTGTTGAAGCACTACAATTTAAGTTTTATTAACATTCCTGCATAGAAAACATTCCTTGCGCAATACAGAAAGTGAATTTTTCGTTAAAGTTTTTAAAGTTAATGGAATTATTTCTCCATTTGTTAAGTATGTGTACAGAGAAAAAAAATAAATAAATAAATAAAACTTTATCGAGCATAATCGTACCATTAAGATTAAGTACTTTTCGCTTTTTTTCTTTTTTTCTTCTTTCATTTAACCCGGTTTTAAATAATCGTTTTAAGCGTTGTTATATTTTAATTATACTTTTGGAATTACGACCACAACTCAAATGCACACATGCACTTGTTGAAGAACTTTGAGTTGAGTGAGGGTTTGTAAGTTTTTTCCGTTAACTACCGGACTACAGAATATCTGCGCTATTCCAATAATTTTTATTTTATTTATAAAAAGTTTATTATACAAATTTTTATATAAAATTCAATCAAAATACCTTCTATAAATCCAAAGAAAAATGCGGTATGCGTTTGGTAGCTTCAATAAAGTAATAAAACATTATCTTGTACTTACTTATAAAGAAATATTATCGCAATGTAATTGATTGTATCACTATTACTCAACTGTGGTAAATGAGATTTCTAACTTGTATTAATATTAGGTATCTTGTCGCCCATTTTCTAAAAAATTTATGCATTCTTCTTACTGTCAAAACTGCTATAAAAATTATTAATACGGCAGTTGGTAAAAAAAATATATATTTAAACTGTCGTATTCCGAAAAAGTGACTTGCATGTAGCAATGGATTTTAAAATCTAGCTGTTTTCATTATATACTTTTTGGAATTAAATTAAAAATTAATTCCAAAATAGATTATATTTTACCGAGTAAAATATTTGTCTTACAAATTTTTTTTTATTTATTTATTGAACTATCGTCACAGCATTTTAAAATATTATATGAATTTTTATACAGATAATATTGATATTTTACTTAAAAGTATAAGAAATGAATTCAATTTAAAAATAATTAGAGGAAACTATTCTATAACTAAATTATTTATACTTTTAAGGAAAAAAAGATAGTGAAAACCTTATTCTTACAAAATAGCACTTATCAGTTCTACAAAATTGAAGATGTTAAGAAGATGAAGATGATCTGCAAAATTTCTTATTAAATTATAATTTGAATATGTGTGGCGACTTTCAAATCTTAATCTAATTTAACTGCTCACTGCTGAAAATAAATCTTCTTTGAATTTTGTATGAATGCGACTGGTTTGTATATAATTTAGCGAATTTTTTCTTTTTTTGAATAATTTGAAGCTTTTTTTTTCGTGTTTTCGCGCATTTTGTTAACCATATTTGGCATCCGTATGTCATTATCGGTCTTTTACCCATTCTACATAGCAAAATTTTTTATTTTTGTTGATTTTCGATTAAGAAGTGGAAATAGAACTCTACCACATCTGATTGCTGTGGTGCATGTTTGCAAGACATGATTCTTAAGTGACAGTTTTTTATCTAAGAAAATTACTCTTACAAATTGACATATACTTGAGTTTATTCATAACTTATAAATAGACTTTTGAAATGCGGATAAATGAAATTTTCATGAAAAATTCGTTTTATAAAGCTTAAGGTCTTTTTTATTTAAAAATATTTTTTCATTATAAGGAAAAACCAATTTTCCTGAGGAATCTACACAGAGGAGTAGCGAAATATTGAAATAAAAATAAACTAATTAAATTAATATTATAAAAAAGAAGTAAAAAAACTGGAAGAATTAGCAAATATTCCTTATACAGTTGTTATCGGGAATTTCATTTTTAATTCAATAGCCTTTCAGTAATATTATGAAAACGTTATTGATGAGAAATTGCTTTAACACCTAACCAATATGGTGTAAAAAGTGTGTTTATATATGATTAAGTTTTCTTTAACAATGACAGAGATAAACCTCGAATTCATTATCATTAACTTTGACCATTGTTAGCATTTAACAGTAGATCACATAACTGGCGGACTAATTAAAATTTAAAAAGAGAAATATTTTAAAAATCTGTAAAAAAAAAATAGCACAGAAATGTATGTATATAATTATCCGAGCATAAGGCAACGCATGTGTGGGGGCAATCCCCTGACTGCTGATCCAATATAAAATTAAAAAAATTGAAGGGAGACCAAAGAGAATGTGGTACATCAGTAAAAATGTTTTGCTATTTTATGACTCTACAGTCGACACACTACATACTTCACATAGAATTGTTCTGGAAATTGGTGAGTAAAAAGTTCAAAATATGTTACATGCATAGATGCCATTGTAAAACCTTTTGAAAACATCTCCCGTTCCTAAGCATAACATTATCTGTAATAGGGCCATCCGTTTCGGGCAATGAAGCTTTTTATATATTCCAGTTTACACTCCATTCATACAAAGTCTACAAAATTAGGCAGTACTGCCTTTCCATCTGATAATCCGTGCTCTAATTAATTAACATTTTAAAGAATGTAAAATTTCAAGGCAAACCTTTTTGTAGAATATTTCAAATAACTACATTCCTGTTCTAATAGTGATACTTGAAATTTTTCAAAAAAAAAAACAAAACAATGTCCAGTCTGTAAAGAAAAGAAAAATTCTCCTTGTAATGTTCTGAACAAATATTCTGAGCACATCGTATACCATCGTACAGTATTATTAAATATATCAGACATTAATTTATTGTAAAAAAAAATAAAAATATTATGAATGGCCACCATTATGAAGTATTTAAAATTGTGAAAAATTATGAAATTTAATTTCATTATTTTAGTCATAGCAAGATTGCACAAATGTCCAACTTCTCACATGAATTATAGAAGTCAAAAGACTCGCAAGTGAGGTTGAACGTTGTTGTCAAATTATTGGGTAAGTGAAAAATTTACTTGTATAAAAGAGTCTATTATTACTGTATATATTTATTAGGGTGCTATTCAACTGGAAAATAAGAAACTTTGATATTAAAAAATGTTTTTGCAAATAATTAATAAAACAATAATAATAATTATTCTTTCAATAGGTTGATACCGATAATTGATACCTTTACAGGCAATGAAAATTACATGCGATAGTTATATACCATGAAACAAACTAAATCAAAAGAAGAAAATTGTAAATTACACGACATTACACGACTAGCAGAATGGAACAGCATGCTGTTTTCGAAAGTTGCTACGCTTTCATCATCAGCATTCTTCTTCGTGTTTTGTCCACTGTGTGTGGACAAAATAACTATAATTCTTATAGTTTTGTCCATCTCCTATTATTTTAATATAATTTTTTTTACACTACTAGTTTTGACAGTTAGATTTGCCTCTTTTTAAAGAACTTATAAAGCAGTGGATGTTAAATATAATTAAATCTAAATTGTTATTAGTTTGTAGATAAACCGGGAAGAAATTTTTTAGTGAAATTGATCTCGTGCTTCTTGATCAATCTGATTGATATATAAAATCTTGTTTCATTGTGTTTGTGCTCGAAATGCACCGAAACGTCTCTACCGATTTGAATTAATTTTTATTGTATATTTAGTAGATATGAGAACAGATAGGAAAGTGTTTTTTAGCTTTCTGCCTAAACCCAGCAAAAAATTATAGAAATTAAGAAGCACTAAAAGCTGTCGAGCAAAACATTGCATATTTAAGAACTAATGCTTACAAGAATGCTGCCGAAATAAATACTGAAAAATATGCATTCTTGTTAGTTCGTCTGTTTGGAAACTTAAAGTAATGCTTAGGTCATCGTGAAGAAAAATCATGCTTTATAAAAGCTGAGAAGCAAGTGATTCCGGTATGTTGTCTCCCTTAGAAAGTTGATTCGAGGTAAACACGAATTTTTGCTGGGAACTAGCACCAGATAAAGGAACAATATATGGTTCCCCGAAATTATATGTAGCATACTACTGACGTAGTAAAATAATTAATAAAATGGCTACTAAAACAAATCTATAACTAGATATAACTAGAAATTATATTTTAGGGTAAAAGAAAAATTTTGTTGTACTTATACCAAAGAGAACAAAGTTGAAGTATTATAAAAACAACCTTAATATATTTGCTATATTATTCAGAGATTACTTTCATGCTGATTATGATATCTTTAACACGACGATACAGATTATTTTCTTTGTATAACTGGTATTACTTATAATCACTTTGCACCGCCCTACTAGCCACGAAAGGCAATGTATAAAGATAATTCTCACTTTATGTGTACCATTTCTGTTTTCATTATTTATTTAATTTTTAATTTTTTTTATTTTTTCTTTGTGCAAACACACAACATCACTGTCACTGTCACCACCACTACCGACATAAAAATGACCAAGTCGAATAATAATGTAGTTGTAATGCCAAGTTTTATAAATACAATGAGAACATGAATACCGCTAACACCCAGTGACGAGGGCGGCAAGTTAAGTGTTTTAAAAACCATATTTATTTACTAACTACTTCCTAAAATTATGAAAAAATAATTTGTTAAGGAACCGCATCAGAAAAAAAATATTTTAAAAATGTTTCCACCGCACGGCGCCGAGTACTCGCACAATAGAAGGAAAACTCGTGCATAGTGCATTTCTACCTTTCCCAAGGTGTCCGGCCTGCGTCTGCAGTTGCCACTACAATATGCCACAAAACAGAAAATATTGTTCCTTGACATCTTCATTAGGTTGTTGGGCCTCCGCTGGTTATATTTCGGCCACTGCGGCGGTTCTACTCCACCTCCGTTATAACTTTTTCAAAAATATGGCCATAGTGTCCGCCCGATCTCACGTATTGTTATTATAACATTCATATATTGGGCGTGGGATAAAGCTGTACCCTCACGAAGAACCTTTCCTCAATATTTAAGCGACGTGGCATCCAAAGTAGAGTCACCAGGCCATTCCCTTGCAGCCGCTTTAAGGTTTCCCTGCACCGTGCGACCAGCTTCAACGATGATATTCTCAAGGACAAGGGCGGCCATTATTAACGCATAAACCTCGCCTAAAAGACACTTGCGTTATACGGATATCTGTAGGTATTGCTGAGGTCCAAGTGTCCGCAGTAAACCTCAGAGCCAACTTTCCCATTCATTTTCGAATCATTCGTACAAAACTAAATTACTTCACCGCAGTCAGCCCTGCATTTTCTCGAAGGATCTAAAGTCAATAATCGTTATTCCATAGTCCGCGAGCGCTAATTTACTTGCAAGTTTCGTGGTACTATCATATTATTTATTCAGAAGGGGTACTTTCTCTGCGTATTGTGAATGTGATATAAACGCATTCCCTTTTATTATCCCAAAATGTAATAATTCCTATAATTGATGAATAACTTGAGGGTAGCGATGGTCGAAGTAGTCTGCCACGTTGACTACAAAACTACAAAAATTTTCCTGAGTTCAACCCCAGTTTCAGACACAAAAACATCTCGCATTTTTTCTGATGTGCATTTGTGTGACTTTGTGTCAGTTGTTGTCGGAAAGTTTCAGTGGTCACCAAACAGTGACGGTTTCAGCTGTATCCAATCCACAGTCAGATCAGAACGCTCTCCTTCGTTGGTATTGTGTAGTACCGGCGAAGTAAAATAATTACTGAAAACGGCAGCTTCAAAATTTAATATGTCTCCTTGACATCAGAGACGCTACAATACTGCTGTAACAACAAATAACGTGCAAAAAAGCAGTGGTGTAAGATAGTAAAGCAGCACCTCCTATAATTTCTCCTACTATCCCTTTCCTATAGTTTCAGCATAATGCATCGCATGTGTAGGGGTCATCTCCTGAGTGCTAGTCCAAAATAAAAATAAAAAAAAACTTGTATCCAGACGATTGTGTCGTGAGAGCTACAGTGGTGTCTTAGAGAGGCACTAACACCAAGACAATTTGAAAGTTGTATTGGAATCTTCGAATTATATATTAAATTGGTATCCAATGTATTCAGCTGGGCATTATGTTTTTGTCATAGATAAAGTTAGCCCCAGTAGCGTTATGAGAAGGTCCGAGTATATGTTGTTCGAAGATTTTTGGAGTGATTTGATTTCAACTATGACTTTGGTTATCGAAAAGGCAGCCAAATACATACAAAGTCATATTATCGTATCATTTTCGTTTAAATTCTCAAATTGTATTACATTTCAATGCAAAAATCTCTGCAGAGTTTTCGTTTTATTAAATTTAAATTATAGACGAACATGTTTAATTTTCCGTTGGCCTCTATTTAAATGACCAGAAACCGTAGACAAACAAACGATCGCACCCACATACACAATAAACGGTGACCAAGCAAATCTGACTTGCTATACATCAACATACGTAACATACCCACATGTGGAGCCACCGAAACAAGAAATCCAGAGACAGCAAGCAGAAACATGCATAAAGAAGAATTGCGAACGTGTACAACAGAAATTCGGACTCATACACCCACATGGTAAAAAGGGAAATTAAACACAAAAAAAGAAGTAAAGAAAACCAACAAGTATTTTCACACATTGCGGTTTTATACGCCATGATGTCTTGTCGCCATTTATTTATTTGTATTTGTGTGTTAAATTTTGTTGAATGCTCAAACCGCTTTGTGCATTCGTTTGTTACTCCACACATACATACATATCTCTGGTGGATATAGTGTTTTAATGAAGATTCTTCCAGTTGTTCACTATATTTTTTTTTCTCATTTGCAGTGGTCTTCCAATTACTGCAAGTACAGCTGCTCTTTATCCACAGTCACAGCAGTTCTTGGTATTGAACCGTGTCCATTCTGTAACGTATTGCTTTATACTCGTATATATGTATGTGTGTATGTATGTATGTTTCTTTCTAAAATTTTCCGTTTCCGCTTCCTTTTTGCTGTTGTTTTAAAATTTTAATTTTTATTCCTTGTTTTATAGCACATTGTCGTTTGTTGTTTTATTTGCTCATTTAAGGACAATTTCATTGTTCTTAGAATTGTGTTTAAGAATAATCATGTGCTTTGGCAATGCTTGCATTCTGTTAACGTTTAGCACTGGCCTTGTCCTCTTTTAGCATCGTGGTTGTGCTCAATTTGTAGGGACAAATCTATTTCCACAAATAAATCTGTATTATTCATACAATTTAAGGATTTACATATGGCAATAAAAAAGGATAAAAGGAAACATTCATATTCTATCTAAACGCTGTTTGCATTTTTTAATCCATTTTGCATTTGATAGCAATTTTAGAGAAAAGAAATCTTAAAAAACAAAAAGTTGTAATAAATGCAACATATTACGATGAATATTTCAGTATTTATTTCTTAATTTTTTGCTTAGTATACACAACAAAAACCAACCAACACTAAAAAAAAAATCTGACCCTGTTCATATTATTTCAGTATGAGGTTGACTTATAATAAATATTTTTTATGACTTTTTATTATTTTGCATTCGATTGTTGTTAAAATCAAGTCGTGTTAACAGTCTTTTAGTCTAATCAACGCAATGAACATTGGCGGCAGAAAATAAGTCCCAATGAACTAAATCCGCAAAAAGGAAATGGACTAAGCTCTCAGATTTTGGGGTGTTAGTTCACTATGAACTTAGTCCCCAAATGTAGAAATGAACTAGAGCGGAAAAAGTTTATCGGAGACGGAAGTTGTTGCTCTTCATATAAAACATTAAAGGCGTTAAGCGCGGCTGCACTAAAAAAAGAAACCAACTTAAAATAAAACATTTCCCCTTAATAAATGGAACTAATATTCTAAACAAGTGAACCAAAGCGAAACAAATCCTTAATGAGGAAGATGTTCTTATATAACGACAACTGCTTATTGAAAAAAGCTAAGAAATTTCAAATGTGTTTATATAATAACTCCCAAAGGCAAAATGGAAAATTAAATTTTTTAATACAATTATATAACGATTGCTTTAAAAATTTAATTTTGCCTTTTAAATACAATCATTGCCAACCGTAGGTCGACTAATTGTGAAAAGGATTAGAAAAATTAAATAGATTTAAATCGAATAATAAAGTGTTTGTCGTATAAAGAAAACTTTTAAAGAAGCTATTTTGTTTTTTTTATTTGTATATTTCGTTATTCTCAACGATTTTTTTGGAAGTTCTTGAATAAACAAATGAAATTTATTACATTTTTTCAAGAATTTGGTTAAAGCTCTACTGAAGATTTTGGTATTAGCACCAAATGAAATGTGCATATAGACCAGCTAAACCATATAACCAACATAGATAAATAATAATTTTTCTAGTTTTTTGACCTTTTTTTTATATTAATAACACTAATAATTATTTTAAGCCTAAGGTCTTTTTATATTTTTTTTTTATTTTATAATTTTATATTTATTTCAATATTTCGCTACTCCTTTCTGTAGCTTCTTCAGGAAAATTGGTTTTTGTTTATAATAAAATAATTTTTTTTAAAAATTCACAATATAGGAAAAGTTCTTGTCAATGAAAATTCAAAATAAAAATATTAACAGCCATATTCATAAAAATATTAAAAGTCATATTCATAAAAATATATTCTGGATTTGAAATAGGTATAAATATTCGATTTTGTATTGAAATTTTTGTTTTTGAACCAAATCCAAAATACATTTTTACGAATATGTTACATATAATAAAATATTCAAAACAATAATTACAATAATAATAATGATAATAATAATAATAATAAAAATCTTTCGTCTATATCTTTTTTAATAATAACCTATATGTTTATAGTTCTAAAAATTTTTGTTCTGTCTCTAAATGTAATTCTATGTATAAAAATAAAAACTGTAAATACAATTATAATATATTTAATCTCTTATTAACTATAATTTTCTATAATTTTGAGCAACATTTGCTGTATCTGCCTTAAAATTAATTCTGTTGGTAATTGGTGTATTAATTATATGTAACATTTCTAACATATATCTACGTTTATAATTATTTTCCGTGTCTAATACTGATACATTCTCAAAGTTTGGATAGTGATTTAATCTAGAACAGTGTGAAGATAATGCTGTTTTTTGAGAATTTATATTGAAATAAATATAAAATACAAAAAAAGACCTTAGACTTAAAATAATTATTGTTATTAATATAGATAAATAATATTATTTTTTTTTATTAAACCGCGAAATGACTACCATTGTCGCCCATGTGCAATAGTGAGGAATATTAATCACATACAGCGATCTGAGATAATTGCAAAATTACTTAATATTTGATTAAAATTTTTTTATTTTGTTATTATTTTTTAGTAATAACTGAATAAATGAAATTTAAATTTTTGTCCGGCCACTGTCAGGCGTAAAATATTTTTTTTTGTATTCCAATAAATATGTTGGCTGTCATATCAACTTTACCGTACAAATTAACTAAACGCTCGGCAGCAGAATTCATATTCAATCTATTACTTGAGCACCATTTCCTCCTCTACTCTGCCCTTTTCAAAAAGAAGGTAACACACAATATTGGCAATAAATTATTTGACAATCTGCTCTTTTGGGAAATAATTTTCACGAAGAGGTGTGCAGGAAAAATAAACGGAGCCATCATACAAATCAAAAAATATTATTTGAATTATAGAAATATAGCCCCTGCAAATATAAATAATAAATTTTTGCTTATTTTTTCTACCACTTGACCTTCTTTTAAACCCTCTAATATTAAAGTGATGCTTTTCAAAATCTTTATTTACATTAAACTTTATACAATCATATGGCCTATTAATATAATCACAAATAAATATATACTATCAATATAATTCTTTTAAATCAAAAAGAGAGAGCTCGTGTCTGGGACAATAATAATTTTTATCTAATACTTTTTCTTTATTTATAGTTAAGTATACTTACATATATACTGTGTTCATATATAAACTGTGTTCAAAATAACCGTAATAAAAAAATAAAAAAAAAAATAAATTTCTATAAAGGAAAAACATTTCACAAAAAATACCCCATTATCACAAAATATAGAGGAATTCATATGTGTTATTTCTCTTAAAAATAAAAAATCAACAATTTTAATAAGAATTCTACTACATTTTAATAAACGAGCAGCAACAGTATAAATAATTAGTTTTTTTTTTCTCCTGTTTGTTTATCACTTCAAACTATGAAAACTTCTCAATTTAATCAAAATTTTCCACAAAATTTTCAAAGCTTTTAAAAATAATTTGCTTTGTCACATATAAAACTTCTTCTGATGCATAATTGGGCAAATTTGCAATTGCCATGCAAATTGGCTTTTAAATTTTATGTTAAACTTTATACCACATGCAGTCTACTGACATCCAATTTTGTGAGTAGAAACTTCACGTTTCTTTTCTCCTCTTCAGGTGTACTAAAAGTGCACAAAGTTTAATTTGGACCTTTGATGGATGAATAAGTAAGTGCAACAAAAGTTTCGTGAAATGAGATAATTTAATTAGAAGAAGGAAATCTGTAGCAGCAAGGAGGAAATTGAAGGATGATCACGAAGAGTTAGAAAGAAAAATTCTGTAATTATGGGAGTGTGTGTAGAAGATTCAATAGTGATATTTGAGATGTTTGCCTGGTAACTATAATTGGAAGTAGATAGTGTAAATAGATTAGAAAAGATAAATACTTAAGCAACATGACAATGACAATCGCTTTAATCTTTAAACCGAGTAAAATTATGCGAATTCGGTTTACAGAACACCTATAAATTTGTATTCGTTTTCAAAACGAAAAAATTTTTGCGGATTCGGTTTACAGAATAGAACCGAATGAAATGTTTTTAATCGTCATAATATTCGATAAACTTAATCAAATTTATTTGCTTTCACTTCGCTTTGTAATCGCAAAGTATTATTTATGACGTTCACATGCGTCTTACCGAAAACATAATCATACGTGATTCATATTTTTCATATATCCATTCTTACTGACCGCTTTATTTTCTATAGAAAAGTTAAACAAAAATTTGGCGACGATGTTTGAAGCGGTTTATCGTATTTCTAAGAAAAAACCAGTGACAGTACACGTCACGTAAATGAACAGAGAATTAAGATTGTGTATTTCAAAGAATACCTCTTATCACAAAACATTTATTGAGTATTTTTAAATGGGTAATGGTTATCAGTTATGTATACAAGTAGTTTAACATCATATTAAACCCAGCAAAAAATTTAAAATTTTTATAAAATATACCCAGCAAAAAAATATAATGCTTTCACTAAGATTTCAAATTTTCATGCTTTCTTAAACTGTTGTATATTGGAACACACGAAAAATGTATTTAACTCAGCTGATTAATTCATATGAACAACGGTGCTGGTTTAAGTAAATTTTTGTACTTTCGTTGTATACATGCAATAAATTCTTTAATGTGCTTCAGAAAGTCATCTAAGATAACATAAAAGTATAAGATCCGTAAACCAATAATAAAACTTAACAAAATCATTGCTTATAAACACGCATTTATATGACGAGTTGTGTTGTTAAATGTGAACAGATGTTCGCCAACGACACCCTGTATTAAAATCATCCCTTATTCACGTAAGTTTAACCAGTTAATTTCTAATAGAACTCATGCCTTAACTTGTTCTTTTGCATGTATTTTGTGGGTATAAAAATAAAATTTTTATTGGAACACAGTTTTCTGAAACTCTGATAAATTATTATCTTTGTTTGAAACTTTTCAGTATTCTTTTTGTAAAAGTGTTTGGCGGACATTGAAACCACAATAACCTACAAACGAACAAAAAACAATAAGTAGTACTGGGAAGATCTTAAATTCTACAACATTTGTAACTCTTCACTTAACGTGAAGTGCAGTTTTAGTCTGCACGTTTCTTCAACAAAAGTTCTTTTTCTCTTCTTAACAAAAAAAATTGTATGCTGGGATATGTATATTGACTAAAATATATACGAGTAGGGAGATAATATTTTTATCACTTAATATTTTCCATAACTCTCGTTTTTCTTTGATAACAATAAGTTGATAAACAATTGACTCAAACCTCGAATATTCAGTCATAAATAAATATTCCGTGTGTGAGGTTGTTATTATTACACTTTTGCAGTTAACAAAAATAAATCAAAAATATGGGTAAAACAAGTAATTAAATTTTTAATTTAAATCAAAAATAATTTGTCTATTTTTCCAAATAAATAGAACACAAATGGATTGCTAGTTCCAATGGTGTTGTGCCTTCCCTGGCCGTTCCTTCGGGCCATGATTCGGATGGTGATGCCATTTACGTTGGCCGTGCCAATTATGCTGGCGATCTTTTACCTGCTAAAGTTATACCCAACAAAGGTAAGGCGTACGTGTCTTTCGGTGGCAAAGAGGTCGATGTCGACCATTATGAATCTTTAAGTGGCCTGCGTTATCAATGGGTTTCTGCCGCTAATGGTAATGTACCCGAAGAAGCCGTTAAAGTAGGTCGCACTGGCGATGATGAATTTCTATACGCTGGACGTGGTCATTACGAAGGCAGTATCACTGTGGGCAAAGTTCATCCCTCACACGGTTGCCTATACATACCGTATGGAGAAGAAGAAATTAAAGTAAGTGAATATGAAGTGTTAACGCAACCCGATCAATGGATTTCTGCTACAGCCGACTCTATGCCTGAAGATGCTTTAGAAGGTGGTCTCGATATTGATGGTGATACTATTTATATTGGTCGCGTCTCGAAGAGTGGTGATATTATGCCTGCTAAAGTTGTACCCAATAAAGGCGGAGCTTATGTGGGTTATAGCGGTATAGAACATAAAGAGGAGAATTTTGAAGTTCTAACTGGTGCTGGTTTCGTATGGGTTCATTGTGATAATGGCAACATCGGCCCAGGTGCCGTGCCAGGTGGCAACACCAGTGAAGGGGAAACTTTATATATTGGACGTGCTACCCATGACGGCAGTATTTGCATTGGCAAGATTCATCCGTCACATGGTTGCTTATATTTGCCATACGGTGGCGAAGAAATTAAAGTTGAATCATATGAAATCCTAGTAAGAACATGATATAACAAACTGATGCGTTGCTGTGCTACATTTTAATAAATTTTTTATTTCTATTTTTATTTGTTATCTTTATTTGTTTACTCTTTGCGTTATTTATGGGTGCAAAGTTCGTTACTTGAGAATAGTTCTTAAGAAAACTACACTTAAATTGACTACTTTGGAATGTATATTTTTTGTGCGAAAATACATCGCGAGATTCTTGACTGGGGGCTTTCGGACGGCTATCGTGATTATTCACCGGTGTGTTCGTTACTCAAATATCGAAGATCGAGCACGCATACATAAACACAGAGAAAATTTCCGGATGGCCGTAGAGTGTGACCCCAGAAATCCGAGTCAACTTCAGCCGGCAACAGTCTCAAGAAAACTTTTAGTGAACTTGTTGCCTGCAATTCAATGCTACTAATGGGCAGCACAAGTATGGTGGACTAGTACACAACTCATAGTCGACTATTGAATTGTGCGAATGACGGCAAACAAATAAATTTATCTTTTAACTTAAATTTATTGTTATCAACAGTGTACTCGGGCTATAGTTATCTTATTAAAGCACAAACCTGTTCACTTATTCGAGAAATTTGCACAGTATTTTTTTACTTTTAAAAAGTGAACACTGCAGTTAGGAATTATTGAAATAAAAAAAATTCCAAAAAACCTCACTCGTGTAAGAAAATTATGTTCACTTTATAAAGGTTCGTGTAGTTCACTTTTTCGAGTAACTAATTTCAAAAATAACGAAGTCATTATATTATACCCAATAATTCGAATTCACTATGTCCCGAGTGCGTTGTATTTTCATAGTAGAATTTTTAGAAAATTTATTGACATTCAATAGTAAAAATCAGAATTTTAAAATTCAACACAATTATTGGCCGCAGTCTGACTGAATGCGCCTCAATTTTTTCTAGAGTAGCAACAATAAATTTTGTTTTTACTCCAACACTGATTGCCAATGAGGGGACTATTGAAATACTCTAATATTCTATCTAAAACTATACATATGCCATTATTTTTTTCTAATATTTATGCACTCAGAGTTCTAAATAAGTTGTTAAATGATGGTTTATTCAACAGTTTGCAATCTGTTTTAGTTGTTGCTATAAAATATACTTTTAAATAAACCAAAAGCCATTAATGTTGTAGTGAGTACATATTTTGCTATATTCTAATAAAATAATAGTGGGTATCATCAAAATGGCGTAAAGTAAAGAGTGTGGAAATGGCTGAAGTAGTCTGCACGTTGACTACAAGACCAAAACAGACCTGGGTTCAACCCCAGTTTCAGACTAAAATTATAAAAAAAAAAAAAAAAAAAAAAACATCTCGCATAGTCACTGGTCACTGAACAATACCGGCTGATAGCAATCCACAGTCACAACAGAACGCCCTCCTTCATCGGTATTATGTAGCACCGGCGAAGTAAAATAATAAAAATGGCTACTAAACCGAAACTTCAGCACAGCTATAAACAAAGAACGTGCAAAATCAGAGCTGTAAAATAATTAATTATTTAAGCTTCACCTGCTGTCATTTCTCTAACTATCCCTTTCCTATAGTTCCAGCACAATGAATTGCATGTGTAGGGGTCATCTCCTGAGTGCTGGTCCCAGATAAAAAAAATAAATAAAAAAAGTTGTTATAGAAAATTTCTTCACGATGAGATTTTATGGAAAAAATTAATATAAAAATATTTTCGCCCCCTTTAACTTGTCATGATGATGGGCTGTTTAGCGAAATGATTGCAAGAGCGCTAGTGCTCAATTATTTTAACACAAAGATAATATCATCGGCAATGTAACTTCAGAATTTCGCCCTCTGAAACAGTGATTCGTTGCTTGGCTCATGGTCACCATCAACATGGCACCGTAAGGTATTTCCCTCGAACCGGTAGACCTCTTTTAATTCGCGCTACGGAAAATATTTAACGTGCAGAGCAAAAGTATTAACGAAATACCAGATAGCGGACTGCTCCTGAAAACAGACCAGAGATGTGGTTTCAGCAAGAGGAAACCACTGCCCGAGACACAATGGCACTTTTAAGTAAAATGTTTGAATAATTTTCAGAAATTCGGAAATTAATTTGCTAGCCCGTTCGTTGGATTTGTCAGCATCCTACTATTTTCTTTGCGGTTATTTCTAAGAGTCAGTATTTATGAAGAAGACCGTAACAATTCTTGAATTCAAAGCCAATATTTTTGCAGAAAATCGAGCGCTACAGTCACAAATTTTGAAAGATGTTATGGAAAAACGGAAATCATTTATATGACATTATTTCCATACTTAGTGTTAAAAAATTTCTATTTTGTATATTTTATAATCTGGTGACTCCTGGCCCAACCTATACATACGTTTAAATTTTAATTCAAATAGTTAATGCAAATGAAATTTTTCTTTTTTTTAACAACATCCCACATTCGTCGAAGTTCTTAAGCTTGTCTGCAGAAATATCCAGGGCCTAAGTGCGAAGTGAACCCGCAACCTCCAAATAGATATGCTAATGATCATGAACTAGGCTGCCGATGCACTATTTTTAAATACATTGATTATTTTTTATCCGAACTGTACTTAAGTAGAATGAACTCAATACACAAGTTTTTCCAACAATTGCGATGTTGGAGAGTTTAAGGCAAATGTTTACAAACACTACTTTGTCTATCCTCCTTCCCATAATCTATTTTCCTATGCACTGCATACTGGTCCAAACAAAAAAACTTTGAAAACAAGTTTAGATGCAAATAAATAAAAATAATACACCTCAACGAAATGGAGAATATTTTGAAGCTGCATCAGCATGTAAATCCTTTCAAATTCAACCATCAAGTGTTAAATAACATTTTATTATTCAGCTGCATGACCAAACGGACGGAACATTTTACTTCTTTGTTTATGTTGCCACGTGTGTGTTTATGTGTGTATCCCCGTTAACAGTTAACACACACTCCTTCTTTTAATAACTATTGTAGTCGTCTACTTTTGTCAACACGTTGCTGGAATATTGCACATCCCGTACTGGTCGAACAAGGAAATGGTAAGAAGATGCATGATGATGAAATAAAAATAAATAGAAAAAAGAAGTGTTTATTTTGGAACAAAATCAAACCGAAATGGTAAATATGTATTTAAGCAAAAAAAAAAAGAAAAGAGGAAACACAACGACGGTAAATTGTTATTGAATATTTACAAAGAGGTAAAAAATCGATTTACTAAGCAAAGACAGAGAAATGGTTTCAAACATAAAACATCATCATGTTCACATTCAAAACTGTCGTCTAGTTGGGTATTACGGCACTTTATCCCATCTACTGAGGCTACAGGAAAGTCATACAAAAACAAGATGAAATTCCATAACAATTATTTAAATTAGCAGATGATGTGGTTTTACAAAAATCTCCTTAAGATGGTTCTATTATTTTTGCTGTGTGTATCTGAAGTGTGAAGTGAATTAATACATACTTATTCGTAGATATGTAGCTAGATATGTTGGTATTTGACAAGCAATTGGAAAATCCTGAACCAGTAACAAACACTCATAAATCGGGTTGCCAGATAAAAATCTCAAAAAATCATAAAAAAAATAAAATAAATAATTTTTTTCCATTTCTTGGGCCAGTGCTTAGGAGATACCCCTACGTATGTAATGAATACACCGGAACGGCATAGTGTAGAGAAGAGACAGTTGCTAAATTGAAAAGCATTAATAGCGAGTTTCATTATGCGCGTTTTCTGAGAATTTGTAAAGCAGAGTTTCTGCGTCTCTTTTATTATGCTGACGAATTTAATAAAATAGCACGTCGTCACTTTTTTCACAAAAACATTTTTTATGTTAACTTATCACAGGTACCAGCTTCTGGAAATAATCTAAGCAATTGGGTCGTTCGCCTATCTTAAGGCATATTTCAACCAAATTATAATATTTAGAAAACAATTTTAATTTTTTGTATATTATTTAATTTATTTTTATATTGACGTTTGCTAAAAATAACAATGCAGGCAATGCATATTGACCCTACATTATTTCCAGTTACCTAAATTCCAGTACATTTTAATGATTTTCTGCCAAGTTTAAGACGATACAAGTCTCACAAATATGCACAATTGCGAAAGTGGGCATTTTTAAGCGTTGCCATGAGTTTCCTTACTGTTTTTGTTTGAAATGTAGTTGAACAAATGAAAAAGTTTCATATCGTGGGCCTGGCAGTTAAATTAAAAAAATTTACTCGACAGTATACAATACATACCTGAACTTAAGAAAACAAAATATCTTTCACAGAAATTACTTCTGCTCCAACCTACAATTACTGTTTTATTTTGTCCTTTCAGCTACTTTGTCCGGCCATACTAGCGCTAGTCTTTTTTTTCCTACACATTGTTCGCAAATTGTTTTCTTGGAAGTATTTAATTAAAACAACTTTATCTTCATCAACTTTTAAAGAAAGGCAAGCTTTTAAAGCCTTTAAATTGTTTTTCAAGTTGTCGACTCTAGAGATTTGTGTCCACAAACAAAAAGTTTTTTTTTTATGGCGATCAACAGAAACTAGCTCGGATATGATGAAAATAAATCATTCGAAGCTGAAGTTTGTAGCAGCCGTTGAAAGAAATACACTTTACACAAGATACATTCACACATTCATACACTCATATTTGTCTAGTTAACAAAATTCGTTCATTAACGCTGTTCGTAGATTCGTTATCTTTATTGTTTCAACTGGCACTTATAGTTTGACAAACAACGATAAAACCACCAAAAAATTTTAAGCAAAACGCGTTCAAAATAATGTTTACCCCTCCCTTGAGAGTATGTTTTTTTACGGGTATGCGGTATGAGTGCGATAAAGACGCCTTCTTTTGCCAATAATTATATTATTCAGTATCTGAGGCTCAGATCTGCATTGTGTATAAGAATACTAATTTGTGTAATTTTATTAGTTGAAATTAAATAAAATTTTATAAAATCGCTTTAATCATTAAAAAAAATTATAATCTGAAGACAGTAAAAACTGGGTCAATTGAATTTTCTAGTAAAATAAGGTTGATGGTTTTCTTCACTTTCAAATATAAAAACACAATGTGACGCAGCTTTTAAGTTGCTCAGCAAAAATTCACTTTCTTTCCCCCCTTTCATATTTAGATGCATGGCAACCAAATGCAATTTCGTCCGCGCTAATTCACTTACAGCACGTTGTCTCTTCATTCTTGAATTAGAGCTGTTACACACCTTTAAGACTGCGAAACCTTAGGAAGACAAATTTTGTTGCCTAATTTTTTAAATCTTTAGACAAAGAAATTTTAGTTACATTTTTTTTGTGCTTTAAGCAGCAACGAAAAACAAAACTATTTTCTGTGTTAACCGCCATTCTTCATCTTTCAGATCTTAAGTACACACCTCCAAAATACATGTTCACTGTCGGAACAGTGTCTTGCAGTTTGTTCTCTCGTAAAATTTGTGCATTTCTGCCACATAAATGTGATTGATACACATACAAACGTTATAACCCATCAACACTTACTGACACACTTTAACTCATATCCTTTTCTAAACATACGCACGTACACATACTCATATTAAGTTGCTTAACTATTTCCTTTCCAAAGTTTGTATATAAAGGAGCTTTCAATTTGAATTTCACTACAAAGAGCACAAACAAATGAAAAAAGTTTAAACTTTATCCAACAAACTCTTGATGGGTGTTGAGCTGTATTATTTCGTCGATGTGCAGATATGTAAAAGTATCTATTCATGGTATTGAAGAAAGTGAATATTTTAAGCTCTGAATTTTTATTTCTTTGAAAACTTTAATTTAATAACTATATGGGGGGGAATGAGCTGCTAAAATATTTTATGTTGAGAGCAGTAACATTCAGGCAACGATAGGAATGAGAGTTGCCTTCTTTTTTAGAAAGAGAATATGTCGAGAAGAGACAAGGGCAGGACTTAATTCCTATACAACTATTCTGCTGCGCATTGCGTTAATTTTTAAAGCAAAGTTGATCCACTCATTTTTACTTCACCCGATAAGAGTTGAACCCATGACCTTCGCGACAACATCGCTTAAATTTTCAACATTTGCTCGAACTGAATAGTTTATTAATTGAAAATTGTCATAACTGTTTTCTCCAACGACTTCACTTCTTTAAACCTTCATCAACGTGTTCATTGTGTCTTTTGAGTACATGTTAATACGATTCAAAAACTTTCAGCAAGTTTTTTGTTTTTTATTTTGTGCTTTTGTTTACTAAAGGATTTTCGCCAAATTCATTGTAGAACAGTTCCTGATTTGATCTATCTAAAATGCGATTTGTATTTTGAGGCATACAACGAACAAAATTCTCGTTAAACTTTGTTGAACTGTTTTTTTTTATTGTGTCTCTTGTAGGTGTAATTTTTGAAAAGGTGGAGACAAAATTTTCTACTTGCGGCGCATACTAAATATAAAATGTTGCAAAAATAACCTAAAGGATTTAATAGTTGTACTACACATAAACACAGAAAGAAAAAGCTAATAGGAAAATTAACATGCCTTATGATTAAATAATAAATAAATAAAAATAAATAAATAAATAAAAATAAATAAATAAATAAAAATAAACGGCATAAATAAATGGCAGAGATTTTGCAACAATGTTTTACATATTTTTTTATTTTGTACTCAACATTAATTGAAAAAAATATAATTTTTTTTTTCTAAAATCTTTTTCTAATTAAGTCATAGAACACGTATAAATACATTTTTATACAGATACACATGCCTACATATAAACGTATGTAGTATATAAATGAAAATTATCTACATATTCGTTTATAATACTCCAACTAATTCTGTTGTTCTGACTATACGAACCACATTCAAATAATTAGGCTGATTGCTTTCCTTACATCTACTCTGCGTAATTAATCAAACGAGCTGTAGTCAAGTAGAGAAACTAAAAAATAAAATTATATGTATATGACTGGAATTAAAGTGGAACACAGGTGTAATTAAATCAAGCAGAAATCTACTCGGAAGTCCAAACAATTTGTTCCGCACTTACTTTAAATTTAACATCATTTGCAAGTGAATAGACTGCCATGGAGTAATTTTTTTTTCTTGGACCACTGCTGGACTAACACTTATCTAATGAAAAAAAAGAAAATTTTCAAAACTTAATTTTTTGTTCCTTTTTCATGCCTTATTAAAGTTTAATATCGTTACTTTAATATAGCAAGGCCCTAACTAACATTTCTCTTCGCATACCGTGGAAAGAAAAAATTTGTTAAAAAATTAAGCTTTTAGTCGCAATTATTTTTAGAATAATGTTTTCACTAAATTCCCAGTCGTACCACATCAGTAGTTTTCACCGAAGTTTTATTCGAGTACTAGATTAACCCTATGCACTTCACTACCCAACACCAACATATCTAATCTCGCCCACTTTTTTTATAGATTTTGTTACCGTAACCAAGGCATCTACACCAAATTTGGATACTTTTATTGTTATATCAGCAGACCCCTTTTCAAAAAAATAAAAAGGCATATTTTTCAAAACGCAGTCTTTCTTTAGTTTTCTTCCCATAAATGCCTTTCATTTGATGCCCATATCATAGAAGGTTTTCAATTCTTATCGGAGCGAAACCGGTTTTTTTCGGTTCAAAGTTTTTTCTGTTTCTTTCCAAATGTTTAAAGAAGAACTCCCAAAAAATTATTTTGTTTTTATATTTCGTTGTTCTCAGGTATTTTTCGTGAACATATGGAATTTCATAGGTTTTTTCAAGAATTTGATGAAAGATCGTACATATACACCAGCTGAACCATATAACAAATATAGATAAATAATCGTTATTAATTTTGATTCACGTTGAATAAATAAAAAAATAGTTACATAATTGTATTAAATAAAATTATTTTTTTTTTCTTTTCGCCTTTTAGATACAATCAATGTCAACCAAAGGTTGACTGACTGTAAAAAGAAGTATAGAAAAATTAAAAACATAGATTTAAATCGAATAATAAAATGTTTGTTGTATAAAGACATTTTTTAAATTTGTTTTGTTAATAATAATAATAATAATAATAATAATAATAATAATAATTAAAATAATAAAATTAAAATTTGTTTTCTTGTTTAAAGAACGTTAAAAAACCTAAATTAAAGCTTGTTCCGGTTAAGGTTATGCTTTTTTGTATTTAAAATATTTTTGTTCGGTTACAGTTACGGTTTTGTTATAAATTCCGGTTTTTCCGATTTTCGGTTCGGGTGCGGTTCGAAACTCTGGTTTACAGAGATTTCTTTATATTTTTAATACTTGAGTAATTCCAAACCAAATCAAACATGAATTTTCTAATTTGCCTCCGATATCAATAAAATTTGGTATACTTTTTATTCTTGCTAAGAGACCACAAAATGGACATTTTCAGCCCGCTAGGTGTGCAGGGGCCGACAATTTCCCATAAAATTCCCACATCACTTTTCAATATTTAAATTCAATATCTTCGGTTCTATTGCAGCTACAGAGGTAAATTTAGATTTGTTGTAAAGCTCTTAATATATATTACGAGGCTATTGTTAACAAAAAAATCTTTTTGAAAAATATTAGGTGGGCACTCATAATTCAAGGATCGTGACAAAGAGTGCGAAAAATGGAAAAAAAAATTTTTTTTTGTTTCTAAGCGATGTCAAATTTTTTTTGACATCGGAGATTGTCATTTCTCCTACTATCCATTTCCTCTAGGTCCAGCACAGTGTAGGGGTTATCTCGTGTGTGCTGGTCCAAGAGGAAAAAAAAATTTAAACTTTGATGTCGCTTGGCAGGTTTTGATTTTAGACTCACACTTTCTTCTGGTAATTTTTTTGTCGATCACCCGAACAAATTGACCCACCCTAATGTATATACATATATATATTTATGTATGTACATACATAGATTACATTTTGAAATATGTTAAAAACTGGATTTGAGGGGAGAAAATATGAGTTAGGGCGTTTCTTCATTAAAGTAACAATATTCTCTTTTAAAAAGATAAAAAAACAGTCAGTGTAATTTGCTTTTTATGCGTACGATTACGTACATGCATTAACATTTTAATTAAAATCTGAAAAAGTTTTAAACAAAACTCGAGACTGGATATTCACAAAATAAAGTGTAATCGTACATTGCACGTTAGAGCCTAGTGAAGCTAAAAAGGTGTAAGTGTGTGTACGGATTAGTGTGGCATTATTTAAAATGTTTATAACTTTTTTTATAAATGCATTTTTTATGGATAAACTCAGTGCAGATTTCAATTCGAACACTCTCCGCCTACAAAGGTGACTAAAGGGTTAGGTTTATAATTTCAAATGATGGCAAAAAAAAATTGGAAAAACTAAATTAAAATGTTAAGCTGCTCATAGTCATTTAAGCACATTGGTAGATGTTACCTATTAAATTTTTATTTGGAAATACTTCTAGCGCAGTATATATGGGTTTCACTCTACAGCCAAAAGATCGTATGTTCAAGTCTTCCTCCAGCTCTCAAAATTTTTCTGATGTGTATTAGTGTCTGTATATCACAGCGGACTTCTTCTTGGTTTGAGCAGGGAAGTACGTAGCCATTGTAATATTTAATGAATACCTCTTCTACATACTTGAGTAGCTGCTTTGCCTTCTGATAGCATAAAAAACACCATTATAAAACACTACATTCGGAAACTGATACAAATTCAATGTAAAATTTTTTAATCTTTTTTATTCCTAAAAAGTACCACATATTTTAATTCAAACTGCCGCCAATGCATTTTAAGTTATCGTAGAAAACCTTAAAAAAGGTACTAAAGATACCAATTTTAGCCCTTCCCTTCCCCTAACAAGTAACCCATATTTTAATCCAGTCTATAAGGTATCTCTCCACTAAATTTCATCGAAATCCATCAAGTGTGAGTTGCGATGGCTCAAGTAGGCTGCACTTGAGTTGAAAAACCAAAAATTCCTGGGTTCGACTCCAGTTTTCAGACTAAATCATGAAAACATCTCACATTTTATATGGCTTGCATTTATTTGTCTTTGTGTCATTTTTTTCATAAGCTTTCAGTGGCGAAGGCATAGTCACTGGTCACTAAACAGTAACGGCTTCAGGTGTTTCCCTTCCACAGTCACATCAGAGCACCCTCCTTCGTCGATATTGTGTAGCACCGGCAAAGTAAAATAATTAGTAAAAACGAAGCTGTAAAAAATTTAATAAGGCTCCTTGACATCAGAGGCGCTATAACACTGCTCTAAACAAAACAAACGTGCAAAATCAGATTTATAAAATAGTAAAGCATCACCACCTGCCATCGTTCTCACTATCCGTTTTTTGGGGCTATGTTAAGTTATTGGTTTATGCCGACAAACCAGCAACTCTTGAATCAGTGGAAGGCAATGTCATAGTCACCATTGATGCCATACGGCAAGATTTATTGAAGAAAGTAATCAAAATTTTAACTGATCGAATGGGCCATATAAATCGCAGCCGCGGCGGTAATTATATTGAAAAATAAATCCATGAAATGATCTACCAGATTGTAATAAAAGAATTTTCATTTCAACGTCATTTCTATTTGGTTTTATCATTTTAAATTCTCATGCTGATATATAAATATATATGTATGTATACGTAGATGTAGATTTAAAATTAATTAATTAAATTTCATAATTTTTCCATACTGTCTTTTGCGGATCGTGTTTGAATTATAGACTGCTGCAACAATATGTACACACAATAATTAAAAATGTTCTATTTAAGTTATAGAAGGAATGATTTATAAAGATACACCCTCGGTTGTTTTCATGTCGCCAGCATACGTTTAGTTTACAGAATGATAGAAATAAAATCTCAATATGGAACGTCTGCATACTCACTAAATATGTTAATTTAAACTAAAAAAAAACGTGTATACAAAAATTTATTATATCAGAAAATCAGGAAAATGGGACATGCTGCAAACTTTTGCACTTTTATAATAACAATTTCCATTATTGAATTAAAATGATGAAGTCCTTTGGCCAGAATCAATGTGTTATTCTCAGAGTAATAGCAATCAATTTCAGTTTTTTCTATTCACCGACGCAAACTGAACTTATTAATTTTTAATATATTTTTGTATTTCAATTTTGCTTTTGCATTAACAACAAAAAATAGAAAATCAACAAAGATATACTTGTAAATCACTCATGGTTCAAAGTGCAGCCTCGCCAAAGGACACACAAAAAAACCAACCAACCAACTAAGAAACCAGCAGCAAACGAAATGATAATGTCCAAACGGATACAAAACTATTTCCGCTTTTTGCGTTGCTCTTCTTCAGCTTTTTGCAATTAAATCCCCTTAAGCACAACTGCTCATTCAGTCAAATGAGTTTGTATTTGTTGCTCTCAACTTTGCTTCGAGAGTTTATTTCGCTCAGTTCGCTTGTGCACACACAATCTCAATTAAGCTTTGAGGCAATAAATGTTGGCGATTTTTGTTGGTGGTGTTGTATTATTTTTTTACGTTTTTAGATTTGCTTGTTTTAAATAACACACCAACAGCACCAAGTGATATAAATAAAAAAAAAATTAAAACAAATAGCTCAGAAGGATATGATTGCTGTAGAACGTTGTTGTTGTTGTTGCTGTTGTTGTTGTTTGTAGTTTTGTGGGCAAGCTTACCCTCCAATATCCTGTAAATGACTGCAGTCACCAGCCATATAGAATTTGGCATTTTGAAAATTTATTTATGTATTTGTTTAAATGTCCGTCTGTCTGCTTGTCTACCAGTTCATTTTTATTTATTTGTTTAGATTTTTGTTTTTTCTCTTTTGGTTTGTTAGTTCGTTCGGTGCATGATTGTCTACTTATTGTTGCTTTATGTTGGCTTCCTCATGGGCAAGCTTTTCTAGTTGTTGTCGCTGTTTGTGCAACTATCAGTTGCATACGCCTCATTTTCAACCCAAAATTGCGAGTGTATTTTAATTTCCATTGTATAGTTTTTAAGTCGTGCTACAGTTAGAGGCTAAAAACACACTATGAGAGCAATAAGCACCAACAGCAATAAAATGCTTTATTAAATTCAAAATGTCTGTATTAGGCTGTTTTTTTGATATCTAAAATCTGTGGTTGCTGTGAGCAACCGATTATGTCCATTTTTGATTATTTATTTGTTTAAGTTCGAAATTTCTTTGAAATAAATTGTATTCCCACAATTTTCAAATTAAATTTTATTGCTAAACAGTCCAAAAGCTAAAATACAGTGGACCACGGTCATAACAATCTCCGCGGGAGCAGCCAATTATGTTCGTTATAGCCGGAGGAAATAATATTATTTATTAGTAGTCGTCACAATATTTTTTCAATAATTTCTTTATTTTTTAAAATTGTTGACAATGTCGACTTTTGAATTTCACATGTGCAACAAAAAAAGAAGTGAATGGGTTCACTATGAGTTGGTATTGTCATGACTTCTTAAACACTGCTTTATCTGATTTTAATGCTACTTAAATATTAACAAGATTATCACTTTTGAACTCATGAAAAACTCCTTCAACTCTGCCGATTTATTCCTATGAACAACTGCGCAGTTGTAATTTAATTTTTGCTCTTTGCGTTGTATTCGTGGTTATGTGTTTTGTTAAATGTAAATACATGCTAACACGTCATCAAATAATAAGACATTCCTTCATTTTAAGCACTTATTTAAATTAAGAGCTCTTTTGTAAAATGTGAGCACGTGCTCGCCAAAGACAACCCTGTGTTAAAATCATATGTTCTTCAGGTAAGTTGATTTGCAAGAGAACCCATGCATTAACTATTCTTTTGCATAGCATTTTTATGCTGGGTGACTTTTAAGAAAAGACAAAAAACAAATTGTGTACGAAGCATGTAAACAACTTTTGACAGTGCGCAGAATAATAATATTCAAACATATCGTGTATCTGCTGAAATAAATATGCTTTGGCTGAAATTTTAAATTTATTATTAATTTTTTAACTAATAGCGTTTTTTTTTAAACCCAAAGTGCACTGCATTTCCTACCTAATTTTACCTTATTCATATAAAGGAGTTTTACAGTACTTTAAGAGAGAACAATAAAGTATATACCCAGCAGTCCGGTTACTCATTACAAATTGAAAGCCATCCGATTGTATAATATTATGTCAATAGGGAAAATAAAACGAAAATAGTTAAGCCCTTACAACTCGCATCTGATTCGGATTTGTCATTTTCCCATCCAATTGTAAAGTTAAATGTTTATTAGAAATGAAGATCAAAACAAACACAAATAAAAATTTTGCATCGCATTACCATCTGATTGGGAGGGTATTGTAATGTATCATATTGTCATTTCGTTTTAATTATGAATTTTGTTCTTTTTTCTGAAGTAATTTTTCCGTTATTCTTTCTTTTTCATTTTTATTATTATTCCAAAGTAAAATTTGTATTAAGTTCATAAGTGTTTTTAAAAGTGAAGTGTTGGCGGCATTTTTTGTGGTAATATAGTTATAAATTATTAAACAAAAATAATTAATAATAATAATAATATTGAATAAAAATTAAGTTCCTAATTTAATTATGCAATAGTTAAAATTCATTCCAAGACCAATGGCATTCAGATACATCTTATTGCACTCCGAATTCACCATAATAGTTGGACCCATCCAACATTCGCTTACAATGTATATTGTGTTGGACCCATTCAACCTTCGCTTACAATGTATATTGTGTTGGATAAATCTTACAGCCTAGGCCATCGCTGTGTAAATGTAAATAGAAATTGTATACATACATTGGATGGGTCTTGCTTACATTGTCATTGGTCTCAAATCGAAGATGTATGTAGCAAAAATTTCACTGGGTAGTGAAATGCAATTTTTGAGAATCCAAATCGCTATAAGAGATTAACTGATAGTGTTACCAAATTGTGATAAATAATTTAAAGTTTCAAAATCAGCCAGACAAAAATTTACAGTTTTGTTTTTTGTTCGTTATAATCAACGGAACTCTGCAAAAAAGCAACATGCAATTTGTTTCTGTAAAACACAATTAAATTGTCAATAACAGATGAGTACAAAATGAAAAAAAAACACAAAAATGGTGTTTGTGTATGCCTTAATTGATTCTTCCAAACTGAAATAGTGTGCACATTGACTACAAAATCAAAAAAAGATGTGGGTTCGACCCCAGTTTCAGACTAATTCATAAAAACATCTTGCCTTTTTTCTGATGTGCACTAGTGTGGCTTTGTGTGTCAGATGTTGTCGAAATGTTTCGTCTGGCAAAGGCTTAGTCACTGGTTACTAAACAGTACCGGCTGTGACAGTCACGCTGTGAAATACATAAACGAGCAAAAAAAATAACCTGTCATGCAAAAATGCATGACACTTTATACGCTTTTAACCAAAGTATATTTATCAAGTACAATAATCTCATCAGATGACTTTTTTGCTTGTTTATATTTTACATGCCGTATATGTTAAAATTTGTTTACATTTAAGCGTGCCGATATCATTTTAACTCTTTTATTTAATTTGTGAGAGCGCGCAATTAACAGTTTTACTCATTTATTTATTTTGAGAGAGGGATGCAAAGGTAATTAAAATTAAATTAATGTTTTTCTTGATATTGCAGCCTGTGTTTGTTTGCTTTTGAGAGATCAGTAAATGAATAAGTTTGACATATTTAGCTAGTTTTTCACAAACAAAATGCCTGTTGTTTTTGTGGTATAGGTGCCGCTGGTTATAACCGTATAAAGTGTCATGCAATTTTGTTCATGGGACAGTTCGTTATAAACGAAAATTCGCTATAACCGGAGTTCGCTACAACTGCACTAATTTGTATGAAATATTAATGCAAAATGGTTGGGATCGGAGAAATTGTTCTTTGTAAGAGAAAATTCGTTATAACCGAAATCCACTGTATAAAATTCCATCGGCGCATTATAAGAATCTAATAAAGTTTTCTTTGTTATTACTCCGAGAATTGGTCGAAGTTTTTGTGTATTGTCAGCAGCATTGAGACAAAAATTAGTAGCACTACCAAAAGATTAATGTAGGAAAATAGTAACCTTCAGAATTGTAGAATGAAACTTATAAAAATCCACTTATTTTAAGCTTAGAGGTGGACATCTGACACTGGGTAGAATTAGACTTAAGATACTCTTCCATAATGTCACTGATTTTAATGCCACAGCCCTAATTTCTTTACCTTTAATCTTGCCCACCTTCAACACCGTTTACACATTAATTCCAAATATTTCCACTAACTGCAGATAAATTAAAACTGAATTTAAAAGATATTTATTGATGTTCTTGTGTGCAAAGAGAACGTGCGAATGTTCATGTTCACAGATACCGCTATTTTTCTCCAACTTTCCATTGAAAATGACATTTTTTTTGGGCAATATATCGTTGTTCCAACAACTGTTTTGCGAACGGTATCTGCACAAGAACATGACATGGACAACAGGGGCCCTCACGCGAACAATTCAGGTGCGTACAAAAAATTTTTAATTGTCTGAACAAAAATTTGGCCCGTCAAATACTTGTAATTACAAATAGTAACACAAAAGAAAATGCAATAATACCATTTTATGTGACGCCGAGTATATAAAAATATGTATGTATGTATATTGCTGTTGCTCCAGCAGTAAATTTTCTATCCGAACAGCAGTTGTAACATAAAATTATGCTTCCAGCATTTGGCATGTGCACTATAAATTCATTGACATTGCAATTGATACAACAGACGCATTTGAATGCATTAGATACGATTATATTCAATCCTGAACGCTTAAGTTTTCATAGCCCCACTGCAACGAATTGTTTTACACAATTATTATGCAATGCAATATAATGCAGTGTAATTTAGAATATTGTATTCAGTCGTCTCATTCGAACATTTATTGAATTTTATATATTCTTTTTTTGTTTTTGCCATTTGTTTTCGTACTCAATGGCATTAGACAATTGACAGGAAGTATTTGCTGTGCAGCATACACACCCACAACTACAATACGGTTCATTTAGTTCGCAAAGGATTAACATTTGTGCCTGGTGGCGTACACTCTTCCTGTATCCTTTCCTTTGGCTTTTATATATACGATTTTGTTTAGTTGTTGCAATAGCGACCTTTTCAATCTCACGTTGAACTTTTGTATCATGTTACACGTTGTTGCTGCTTGACGTTGTTATTCAAGAATAAAGTATGTTAATTGATTTTATGCCTGAATATTTTTTTTTTGTTTTATTTCATTTGTAAACGCAAGTAATAGTGAGTGGGTGCGAGTGCGTAATTAGGCGTGCGTGTGTGAGTGGTTAGTTCAATGTACTCGTTTTAAACAATTTTCGTTACTCCAAAAATTAATTACGATGCAATCAAATTTTGTTGTACTTCAAACTGCGGTTTCTCGAATAAAACAGTCAAGAACGGTTATTGCTAGTAAAATGAAAAATAACTCATAGAGTTCATCTGTCCACTCAGTTTGAGGCAGCAACTGTTTCGATTCCGAAGATGCGATTATATACCAATAGCGAAAAGTGTTACCATAAGTGGAGGTTTATCTTATTTTCAAAGTTTTTTGAGATGTGAAAGAAATTAAAAGATTTTTTAGCTTTTTTTAAATATGATATTTGGAACTTCTATGACCAAAAAAGGACGGGTTGAGTAAACTATTCATGTATTTTTATTGGTTAAACTGATGTTATTAGTTAAGTCAGAGACTGTGAATATGGGCTTTAGATTATTAACTGAAGTGTCTGTTAATTAATCTGCAAGTAAAAAAATTTCCCAATTACCGAAATTCTTTCCAATTGTCATTGCTTCGAATATTTGAGCTTAGCGATGGTCGAAGTAGTATGCACGTTGACTACAAAAGCTTCCCCTTCCTCTAATTCCAGCACAATGCACAATGCACAATGTAAGGGTCATCTCCTGAGTGCTTGTCCACGAAAAAAAAGAAAAATATTCAACTACGTATTACGATAAGGAATATAAATTAGTGAATCCTTTCGGAAAAAATTTTGAAAGAAAATCGATGCTTCTGGCGCTTTTCATGTGGTTTAGTCAATACCAATAGCAACAGTCAACTCTGAAAGAATGTTTAAAAATCTCTGCTGAGGAACAAATGAGAGCTTGTTTAATAATTTAATTTTTAAAGAAAAGAAAAACAGATTGACTAGTTTAACCCAGAAATATGTACATATTTAATGAATTAATACTTTTTATTATTTCTTATCTATTATTATTTATGAGATACTCTGTAATTAAACCCAGTAATTGTTAAAGTAAGTCATCTGTTGGAGCATGAAAGAAATAATAGATTTTCTTTCCGCAATAGCATTCAAAGTAGAGATAAGCCAGAAATTATTTAAATTTTGTTAGCGCAAATGTCCACCAACTTAAAAAGGTAAGATTGTTCACTATTCGCGCTACGTTAAGTTAGTATACTTTCAACTACGGATTACATCATCATCATCATTTGCGTGGGTGGCGATGGCTGAATCAGTTTGCACGTTGACTACAAAACCAAAATAAACCTGGGTTCAACCCCAGTTTCCGACTAAAATTATATAAAAAAAAAAAACATCTCGCTTTTTTCTGATGTGCATTAGTGTGCCTTTCTGTGTCAGTTGTTGTCGGAAGGTTTCTTTGGCGAACAATACCGGCTTCAGTTGAGTGCAATCCACAATCCCATTAGAACGCCCTTCTTCGTCGGTATTATGTAGAACCGGCGAAGTAAAATAATAATGAAAAAAATGGCTACTAAACCGATGCTTCAACACTGCTATAAACGTGCAAAGGCAGAGCTGTAAAATAATTAATTAAGCTTCACCTCCTATCATTTCTCTAAGTATCCCTTTCCCATAGTTCCAGCACAATGCTTTGCATGTGGAAGAGTCAGCTCCTGAGTGCTGGTCCCAGATAAAAAAAAATAAAAAAATTTTTAATAAAAGCATGAAAAAAGCACTCTATCATATACATACATACATATTTATATACACACAGAAAAATTTCAATGTAAAACCATCAAAAGTCATGCAAATTTAACATTTTCCGGCACAGTTTTTGCTCCATAGGAGCTTCATGTTAAATCAACATGCTTTTCTATGGTGCGATGGATGGTAGTCTGCACGTTGACTACGAATCCAAAAACAGACCTGGGTTCAACCCCAGTTTCAGACTAAAAATTTTAAAAATAAAAATAAACATCTCGCATTTTTCTGATGTGCATTAGTGTGTCTTTGTGTGTCAGTTGTTGTCGGAAGGTTTCAGTGGCGAAGGCATAGTCACTGGTCACTGAACAATACCGGCTTCAGCTGATAGCAATACACAATCGCATCAGAACGCCCTCCTTCGTCGGTATTGTGTAGCACCGGCGAAGTAAAATAATAATAAAATACGGCTACTGAACCGAAGCTTCAGCACTGCTACGAGTATAAACATAAACAAAGAACGTGCGAAAGCAGAGCTGCAAAAGTAATTAATTAAGCTTCACCACCTGTCGTTTCTCCTACTATCCCTTTCCTATAGTTCCAGCACAATGCTTCGCATGTGTAGGAGTCTTCTCCTGAGTGCTGGTCCCAGATAAAAAAAAAAAAAAAAAAAAAAAAAAAAACAAAGTTCCACTTTAAAATATATTTAAGTCATGTTAATTTAATATAAGACCCTGGACGATTTAACATTAAATTAAGTGTGAAACAACGTGAAACATACTATTAAATCTAGCTTGTATAAAAATAAAACGAAATGATTTTGATAACATCAACATCATTATGTTGTTAATTTAACATCCAATTATCATTATTATTAAATTTAACGTGACTGAAATACAATTATTTATTTATGTTTTTTGCGTGCTTCGCCTAGACTACATGTACATTCCGTTGATACTCAACTCATCAGTAAACATTCAACCAAATTCTTGAAACCCCTAAGAAATCTCACATGTTTATATCAAAATTTTCACAAAACCCTTTGAGAATAATTTCGTATACAGATTGAAAAAAACTTTTTAAAATAGTTTTAAAATTGTGCTTTTTTCCGAAAAAAAAATAAGTGAAATGTATTATTACATACTTTTTGATATTCTCATGAAGTATATTTTTTTTATAAAAGCAAACTCAATAATTGAGGAGGAAAGCATATCCATATATTACTATTTCGCTAATGCTTACTTAGCTCATCAGTGGATTTTCTCATAACTTCTGACTACAAATTCAAGATTCTTATATTCAAAATTTAACTAATCAATCGAGAATTATTGTTGAAACCGAACACAAAACCAAAACTCTATAAACAAAAACATAACAATCCATGAGCTCACTTTTTTTATTACACATGCACATTTCTATTTTTAGATTTTTTTTTTCGTCTACACTAGGTTTTCCATTGGCCAGCATGCCAGCATAATGTATTTAGAATCAAATAAAAAATTAAAAAATAAAAGGAAAAAGCACAATTTTAAAATTAGAATCATATGCAAAGAGATATTCCCAAAATAAATTCAGTTGACATACTTTTTAAAGTAGTTTCAATGTGATGTAAATTTGATTTAAAATTTGCCATTTGTTTATTTAACATTGCCCAATGTTCAATTTACCTGATTCAATGTTAATTTTACATTACTCTACCTTTGTCCAATAATTTTGAATTTACTGTATTGATTTAGAAGTTTGCAACGTTGATTTAAAGTAATAAAACTTTAATTTTAATACAAAGCGTTATTTTATATATTTAACGTTGTGCAACGTTATTTTTACTACGAAAAATGTAGAATGAATTTTTAATTTGGAAACTCAATATTAAATTTTAATCTGGTCATTAATTTTGCAGAAATTTTATTTAATTTTAATCAAGACTTCGACATTGGAATTTTTTCAGTGTGTAAGGAGAGAATAAAAGTAATTTATTTGTTTTATTTTAATCGCCTTATGAGTTTACACAACGAATAAAGGAAATTACTTAAAATATTATTAGAAGTCTATTTAAGTCACCATAGGTGATTTTTTGCAATTCCGAATTGTATTTACTATCCCACAATTATTATGTATTTTATTGTACGAATGAAAACGAGTAATAAAAAGTTCAATTCAATGGCACAATGACACAAAAAATTTTAATGAAATACCGTGGGACCTTGATTATCCATAATGGTCGGGACAGGGAGCATCTGGATAATAAATTTTCCCGGTTAATTCGGTACAAATTTTGAGTATTTTTTTAATACATATTTATAATAATTAATAATTGATTATTGCTGTATATAAAAAAAAATATAAAGAAGATTTTCTGTACATAATGCAATAATATAAGAAAATAAGTATAAGGAAGAAATTGTTAAAGTGAATAATAATCCTCCCTGCTCAAGTTTCTAAATTAAACAGTTGAATATGTTTCGTATGCAGTCGACGAATTCATCTTTTTCCCCGTTTTTTTTTAATCATATTTGATAGTTGAAAATTTAATGAAAAGTTTTTTCATATCAATTATTATTATTAGTGTTTCTTATAGCTGTATATTGTACAAGTACTTAATTGTATATCGTCATATGAATTCATAAAAGCCCTAAGTTATGTAGATTGAACAAATTTTACATGAGCAGCAAAACACTTCAAATAAACTTTTACGCTTTAACTTGGACATTACAGAATTTTACTGAATTATGATTGTAGAGAGGTAAAATTTTGCATAATAATCAATCAATACGTCGATTTTGAATTTTTGTGTATTACTGCTTTTTTGAAAATATATGACGATATGTAACTGTAAAAATTTTTTTTATTCTTATATAAGAATTTTATAAAGTACAAAATATTTTATTTTTAATACCGAAAAGAAAGAACCAATTTTCCCGCACTGCTTAGCCCATATAAATAAAACAATCCACAAATGTTAGCTAATATAGAAACCAGAGTCCATACGCAACAAATTCCACAAATACATATTGAAAGAACCAAACATACCAAGGTAAATACTAAGCAAATCTTTATTTTCCATTACATGGTTCTTTGTTTGAATTTCATGCCAAAGAAGCCACCTGCGAAAAATTAAGAAAAAAATTTATTAATAACGTATTTCTTTGTGACTACATTAAAAGTCCGTTATATTTATCGAGCTCATACAACAACCTACAAATTCAACAACCCTTCACACAAAGCTTTATAATATTAATAAATCGTTTGGTAAGGAATGCATATACATTTCAGAGAACGACAAACTCTGATAAAAAAAAATCATAGGCAATTCAACTTACTACAAATTTGCATTTGTATTCAAACAATGAAAAAGAACACATCGCAAATATTCGGTGCTGCTTTTCAATAATTCGCCTGTTTTTGGCTATGTGATTTTAATCATGCGTATTCTCATGCACATCATTAAGGGTGTTTGCTCGTTTCTCCCACTGATAATTATTTTAATGAAAAATGTAATAAAAAAGAAAAATATTCATTCGCATCAACGATGTTTTAAAAAAAATTAAAAAATCACAAAATGAAAGGGTTTGAATATGTTTGAAAACTTAACTTAAAAATTTTATTTGAAACTACATTTGTGTACACAGTATTATTACAGTAATAAGAGCTCGGAGTCCGAATATAATCTTCATAGTTACCATTTATAAATTAAAGCAGCATATTTGTTGATGAAAAAACTACGGCATTACCTACTACGAATAAATTCTGCGTTGCTCATAGACTGCTTATCTTTTAACATCTGGCAAAGAAGACTTACAGCGATCAATTTCTCGATATATTATGTACATGCAGGATTTTCAATTTGATTTAAGACACAGAAAAGGCGATCGTATGAGGCACGTTGATGCTCTTAGTAAGCACGTTTTTAACATCGTTAGTGTGGAAGAAGATTTAAAATGTCGTCTACAAAAATCCCAAAAGTCAGATGATTCACTAAAAGCTACCATGGGAATTCTAAATATTAGCCCTATTAAAATTGTAAAATGATCAGTGGGGTTTTATGTAAAGTGGTAAATGCAAATTATGTTTTTGTGGTTCCACGACAAATTCAAAAAGAAATAATTAGGAGAGTTCATGAAATCGGAACAAAAAAGACACTGCACCAAATTAGACAAAAATATTTCATACTGCATTTATAACATAAGGTAAATGGTTTCATTAGGAAATATGTTGAATGTATCCTGTACAATAAGAAGCAGGGAAAGGTAGAACGATTTTAATCCTGCTTATATAAAGGTGAAAAGCTTCTATGTACCATACATATTGATCACCTTGGTCCTAAGGACTCTACAGTGAAGCAATACAATTATATCTTCGCCATTGTGGATAGCTTCAGTAAGTTCGTATGGTTATATCCTACCAAATCAACAGTTGTAGAAGAAGTTTTAAAAAAGTTAAAATGTTGGTAGTCGATTGTCGGAAACCCATAACGTATCGTTAACGAAAAAGGTCCATCCTTTGCCTCAAAATCGTTTGAAGAATTTTGCACCGCGGCGTGTATTGAGTATGTTTAGATAACAACAGGCGTTCCACGGGGAAATGGGCAAATAGAACGTGTTAACCGAGCAATAATATCAGTCATCTCGAAGTTATCATCTCAAGAACCTGAAAAGTGGTACAAGGAAGTTAGCAACGTACAAAAAGCAAAGAAATAGGAGTTTTCATTCACCTTTCGAAATTTTATTTGGTGTGAAAAAAAGATACAGCGTATGTAAAAATGTTATCGAACTTTTAGTAGAGGAGTTATTCTTGATTTTGGTAATGAACGAGATCAACTTAGACAGCAAGCAAAACAACAAATTCAGAAAGTTCAGAACGAGTACAAGAAGAATTACGACAAAAAAAGAAAGAAAATTTCCGAGTATAAAATTGGCGATTTGATGGCCATTAAAAGATCCCAATTCCTTGTTGACAAAAAATTAGCTGTTGAGTATCTGGGGCCGTACGAAGTACGTAAGGTTAAGCGGAATGGTCGTTATGATGTTGTAAAAACTGCATCTTCCGATGGTCCAGATACAACAAGTACCAGTAATGATAACATGAAATTATGGTGTTTTTCCGGTGTAGCTGATGAAAGTTGTTACTCATCCGAGGCGGATGAATAGGTCAAATGGCCGAATGTGGGACATGGTACAATAATCTGGCAAGGCTGACATAGTGGAATTAGGGACAGAAAAGAGAGTACATATGAATAGCAAAGAATTATAAGGCAGTTGATAAGTACAAGCCGAAAAGTAAAGTTGCGAAAGTCGTTAAAGTTGCACAAGTTGTTTTTTCCCATATCAAGAAGAATTAAATTGGACGGACATTATATTCTAATATTATTAAATAATAACTGTCTATTAATTTATATTGCTCACTTATAAATAAATAAACTAAAATTGAATTGAATAATAAAAATATTCTTTTTTTTATTGAATTTATAAAAGTGGTGAAAAAAGTACAATTGTACCATCTATTTCATCCCTGCTTTACATGCCAATATGGAGCCTTGAATTTCTTCTCCCAGCTGTACCCAGCAATAGTAGGGTTAGATTGCCGACCCGGTCAATTCAAAAGTTTATTTCGTCGGCTTCAAAAATCGAATGAATCTTCTTGTCATCAAAAGCCTTCCAAGTTTGCTATATAATAAAAAAAACAAAAATAAACGCAAAAGCAGAGTTGTAAAAATAGTGAAGGTTTCGTCCATCCTTCATCCCCGTATCACCTGTCATCTCTAGCAGTATCCTTTCTCGTAGCAGATAACTCGTAGTAGTAAGCAAACATTGCCTGAGTGTTACTTCTCTAAAAAAAACAGAAAGATTACGCAAATGCCTGAAAAATATAAGCTTGAATGCTAAATATTTATTTGAAACTGCAAATACACAATTCCAGATAAATTAGAAATTTAAGCAACGAGGTAAATACAGTTGTTATACATACGTAAGTACATATTTACGTACGTACATATGAATAACATTATAAAAGAGATATACTTTGTTGATGCAACCTTTGAATATTCTTATTTATTATTCTTTATTGCATACTCTGTTCATACATGAATAATGTGAAAACATTATTTCAATGTGACTTAGTTTCTAATATAATGTAAAAATATATTCATTAGAAATATACTGAAGTTCAAAATAAGAACAAACATATGGCCGGAAGAAATAAATACTTTTAAAAATAAGTGTATTCCCCTAATTCTACCAATTGAAATTTTAATATTTGTGTACATATGTATAATATATATACGGAATATAGCACTCTTACTAGTTATGTATTTAAAACTAGAATAAAAGTGTTTTTTGTCATTCTCTGATACAAGTAACAGCACAAACAATTCGTACCCAATCTCTAAACCCAATATTTCAACATTGCCAATCATTTGCTTAAACGCTAACTAACCTTACTCACCATTTAATACTCTTCAAATACAACTCGTTAAGACGAATGCGAAAGTAAAGAAGAAAACCAAATTGTTTTTGTCAGTTGTTTGTCATACGCGGAATTAAACGGTAGTGTTATAAGTTGATGTATTCGGTGGTTTTCATACGTTTTATTTTTCTTTTTGCCATCGTATGGTTTTCAGAAAGCTTCATTGTGAAAGTCATAAAATTTGTGGATAAATCTTCACATAACAAAATAAAAAGCATGTTCCCTAATGTATTAATAAAATAGTTAATGAAAAATATAATAAATTTTGAAATTTTATAAAATATAAGAAAAGAAAAGTAATTTTTCATAATGCAACATGTGTGAATAAAAAATTTTTAATCCCATTTCCACAGAAATAATAAAAAGTACGTGGTAAAAAAGAAAATATAAAAATGCACATAAGAAAATTGGAAGAACACATAAAACAGCTGTTTGTTCTACGGTGGATTAACTGAATAATTTTTATTTTTTACAAATTGAAGGATTTTGTAGTAATTTATAGGTAAGTTTTATTATTTCTAACTCGTTCATTTGTTTGTGCAGCTGAGGTAATTTAGTAATTAGACAAGTGGAATTTATTATTTTTGTTATTTTCATGTGTTAGCAAAATTCTGTAAACTTTGGCATTCTTTTTTGCATTTTCCTTTAATTTGTTTGTTTTTGTTTATTTTCTTTGTTTTGTTTAATTGCAGAGTTGGGATAAACTCCTACAGTAGAAGGTTTTAATTTTATTGTCGCTGTTATAAATAATGCAGAATTTTAATAAAAATTTGTGCAATGTGGAATAGTGATAATTCAAAATAATCGTATTTATTGCAAAATTATATTCTAATATCGTTCTCTACTATAACTTATGGTTGTGAATATATCCTCTATCAAAATGAACAAATTGCGGGACCTCATCAAAACTTTTATTGAATTGATATGAAGCTTTTATATCCCCTCTAGTTCTAGTTAATTGTTTAGAAAAAAAATTTTTTGACTTTTACGCCAATTGATAGTAAAAATAAAAAATTTTCCTGAAGATGTTAACGGATGGTTAACGATAAATCGACATATATGTATATAGAAAAATAAAAAATAAAATCTTTGAGCTTAAATATATAAATTGTTATTAAAAATATTAAAGTTTTATTTCTGATTGAAAAACAGTTCACTCTATTTTTTTGTTTGATGCACAAGCAAGTGGTCCCCCACATATTCAATACATTACAGAGGAAGTTGTCGGAAAGGGATACTGTAGATTGGACATGTGGGGAAGTGAGCATTATGAAAGCAGAGTTGTCTTCGATGTTATGTTGACTGATTAATATTTATGCGAAAATAGTGCTTTTTTAACTTCGCCTATGTTTTATTGTTCAAATACCGAGGTAATAGTACGCTATTAGCATATACATTAGTGATGTTACTACCCAACAACAAAAAAATGGTAGTCATTCTTAGCGAATGACATATTCATAGCTTCTATAATATCCATATTAAAATTCTGAGGCTCAACGGACAAATAAGTAATATGATTTAGTATGAAGCTGGCAGCCAACCTAGGACTTTTTTGATTTTGTAGTCAACGCGCAGACTAGATCAGCCATCGCCATCCTTTGAAATTCAATATTCCCCTACTGAGATTTGATTATTAATTCAACAATATTGCTTTTGGTGTCGGTGATATCTTCTCTCGATTTACATCCAGCTTCCTCAGGGATCGCGGCATCTCATCAAACGAGTTCAAGATAAATTCAGAGGTACCGCCAGGCTCCATTCTTTCTGCTTTCTATGTCAAACTTCTTTTTTTGCATTTATATTCATTAGATCGCAGGCCGACATCAACGATGTTCGCGGCGACGCAGCAGAATATGAATGATTCGCTAGCAGGTGACCTTACGAGAATATCGGAATGGGGTCACGCGTACAGGGTCGATTTCAATGACCAAAAGACCCAATGCTGCATGCTTACCCACCGTAAGCACGATCATGCTGCCTCATCTGTAATTATGAGCGGCATAAACATTAAGGAATCAGAAGCTCTTGATGTTCTTGGCATGAAAATCCAGTGTAATGTCCAATGGACTGATCACATTTTTCAGGTCTCAAAGGAAGCATTCAAGTGCCTCGGCCTTTTCTGACGGTTGAAGACATAATTCACCCCATCTGATCTAATTACTATTTATACCGCCTACATCCGACCGAAAATAGAATACAACTCTCACATATGGACCGGTGCTTCAATCTCTATTTTGAAGTTACTCGATCGTGTACAAGAAAGGGCAAAGAAACTCATAGGAGACGGTAGGATAGCCAACTCTATTGACTCTCTTGAGCAACGTAGCAACATGGGGAGCGTTTCGTTGTTCTATCGTTACTATAATAGGATATGTTCTAATGAAATCAGGGCACTTGTTCCCGAAACCCGGTCATTTGCGCGCACGACGCGATCATCATTAAGAGCGCATCGATTTGGCGGCGACTCGCACTACGCATTACAGTTAAACTACGTTTTTTGGCCGAACGTATGTGAAATGGACTACCCGCAGAGATGTTTCCTGTCACTTTTAACGTTGGAAAATTTAAATAAAATGTCAATAAACACTACTCCCTCTATCCTCCTTCCCATAACATAACTTCCTAGTTCCAACACAATGCATCGCTTGTGTAGGGGTCATTCCCTGAGTGCCGGTCGAAGAAAAAAAAAATATGAAGAAAAAAGACTACTGTTTTAATTCCAGTTCCGAACAAATCAAACGGTTTTTTTTTGTAGAATTGTCTGTAAACTATATTTCTGCTTTGTTTTCTGACTACTTAAAGAAAGTTTTTTTTAATAAATATATAAAATAATTTTTTAATAAATATAAAAAATTCTAACATACACAAGGATTTAAATATTCCGACAGTCAAACAAGAGATAACAACATACGCAACGTCATACTTAACCAAACTCCAAGATCATCCAAATATACTAGCCCGAAATATTTTAAGCGAAAGAGGGTTCATTCGACTGAAAAGAAGGGATACTCTTTCCCTAGCCCGAACGTAGTAGACGCGGAAATAAAACTATACGAGCAATAAATAATTTTGTACAGCTAGGCTGTACTTAATAATAATTAGCAATTAGTTCTTAAGATTTGAATACTTATTGTTAGTTCAATTGATTTTGAAGATTCAATAAATAATATATATTGTGTAAAAAAAAAAAAAAAAAAAAAAAAAAAATATATAAAAATTATCTGTTTCTTCATTTATTGTATTTTTTTACACTTTCAGTACTTTTTTTAAACCTATTAGCAAAATATTCGCTTAAATTTCTGAATTCGAATACCATGAAATAGACGAATATTCGCGGCACAAATACGAATATTCGTAACATCATTGCGAGAGACATGAGCAAAATTTTTCGTTTTAAAGATATGGAGTGGACGATCTTCTGGTTGCAGTGGCAATATCACACCATAATTACGACCATTATTGTTAATTCATTATTAAATTAAATGGTATCTTTAAAAAAGAAATGCTCGGCCTCGGTTTTCACGCACACTGTGCTTTAGCCACAATGTTCTCTTCACTACGAGCTGAATGTGATTGATTAAATAGCTTATTATCCAATAACGTACACTAGAACCATATTTGTATATATAATTGGTAATATGAGTTTAGAAAATTGCTCAAACCCACCATATGTTTTTCAAAGTGCATGAAAAATTAATCTCACAAAACGCTACACGTGTCAGTCTTTCCATCCAAAGGAAGAAACCAAAATGGATCGTTTACTTTAACATATGGATAGTTTGCATTTACCCTCGATATAGACGGGATATAAACGGTATTCTTTTCCTCTTTGAATAAGTCGATAAATTTTTATTATAAAATTATTCTAATCAAATGATTGCAACATGTTAGCACGTGTTCTTTCCACACTTCCTACAATCAGCTTATTTTTAGTTATATCATTTTCATGCTGATGGATGCACTTAACTCCTTTGGTTTTCTTTTTTCAACTATTATATTTATGAATATTCAGATACAGTAGATAAATACATAAAGAAACGAATATTTATGTACGAATTATGTACGTATGTATGCATGTACTATATTATTTCTTTCCATAACTTGTTCTCACACAAAAAGTAATCAACCCAATGTTTGAAACATCAAAATAAAATACGTACGGACCGCTGTTCCCGCTATTGGAAATGAAAAAAAATTCAACAGAATCGATCAGTTATTTTAAGAAATAAATTCACTGGACCTATAAGAACACAGTCAGTCTATTATCATAGTCATGATGACGCAGTTACAGTTTATTGTTATTATGTATTTGTTTTATTGAATATTTTTTAATAAAAAACGAAAATATACTCGAGAATGTTGAATTAAATAAAATGCAGCTGATAAGAGAATTTTCGCTTGAATCAACACATGTGAAATTTAAATAAAGAACTCTAAAGTGCCTACATCAACATGTGGGAATTGAACATGAGAACTTCATGACATAAGAACCAAAAATATATAAATTTATACAAAAAGGTGAAAAAAATCCACTGCAGTATTAAGTTTGGTTTATAAACACACACTTACGGACATATGCACATTAAGCTGATAAAACTAGCTTATTAACCCGGTGAGCTTCGCTACCTCTATCGAAATGAAATAAGTATAATTTCGTTGTTTATACTCTTAATTTGTGTAAAGTAAAATCTATTTCCTCTTGCAATAAAATTGTATTGCTGAAGCTGTCAACTGATAACAACGAAGCTATTTTTAACAAATTTGAATACGTTTAATATTGCAGAAGGGTATTGTGCTAATAGCACTGGGACATCTTTATTTGGAAACACCTAGGTTCCACTGTGAATGCATTCAACTTATCCAACAACTTATCTGCACAATGAAGTATCCTCTATAACGTGCTATCACCTATCCCCACCAGGAAATGTTACTGATGATATCGAGCCCTAACTTCGAAATAACGTAACCCGCAAAAAATAAACTTTACAGGAGAATGTTTTTTTTTATTTGTTTGATTATTTGTTCACAATTTTTTTAAAGAAATTTAAACGTAGCTCACTTACGGGGTGCCTGCATAGCCTAGTGCATAAAAGTACCAGGGTACAATTTTACCCCATATATGTTCGAATTTCGAAAAAGTAAGAAAACACATTCGAGATTTTTCCAGAAGAAAATATTACGGACAAAAGCTGTGTTCCATGTGAAATACTTTTGAGATATACATACTATGTATGCTTGCAAAGTTTTTGACCGTTTTATAGAAAGTACGATTTCACTTGTTTTTACTCTTTTTCACACCTTTTGCATTAGAATATTACAAAAAATCGCTTCTTACTGGATCAAAACATCGACAGGGGAGTAAACATACCGAATTTCGACCTAACTCTAACTTCAGCTGTTGTGGGCTGGGCGATAATATGTCAGTCAGTTACGTTACTCTTTAATATATACAAAGAAAGATATCAGATTACTTGAAGAAAAAGATTTTGTGGTTATTAGAAAAACCAAATATTAAGAAATAAAATAAAAATTTGCCAAGTATGTACTTGCAATTACAACTACAAGATAATAAAAATTACACACATACATACATACATGGAATTTTTCTTTCTAAAATTTTTTTACAATAAAGCGGTTATTTGATAGTAAAGCGATATAACAGCAGCAAAAGCTGATGCTTCAGTTCCCTATTGGATTCCGAAATTACATCTTATGACTTTCTGTTATTAAGTTCGAAATGTTTTATTTAAGTTCAATTTACATTGACTAAAAATACTCAAGAGTTGTTTTGACAAATGAATTATTCAATTAATAATCTTGTACAATTAGTTCATGCCGTAGAAATACCACTTAACTTTTCTGAATTAAATCTTTTTTTGGTTCTTATGATTAGTTGTACATTTATTATTTCATAATTAGTATGAATAAAATTTTATATATACTCTTTATTTCCCATCATACTGGGCCATTAGTAATTCGTTATTTTCTTCCTCATAATATTTAAAAATTAGTTTTAACTATCAAAATGCAAATTAGTTCTCCTAATTCAAATTCACAAACCTTTTTTACTTTAGTTTCTCCATATTTTTTAATTTGTTTTACTCAACAAAAGAATTTTTTTTGAACAGCAACGTTTTACAACACAGAACACCTTTTACATTGTGATTCGTCATAAGAATCACTAGATAATAAAATACGTCACGTTCTTGGGCATACTTATTACAGTAAAACTCGGTTATAACGAGAGACCAGCAAAAATAGTTCATTATAAGAAGTCAGTAATTAATTAGCGTAGTGCATTATGAAAACATATTGATGTGGAAACATCTATACGCTAGGGCGTAAACATCTTGTTCACAATACAATCACAAATTTTGAGTAAGATTGTAATAACGCGGTGTGAGCTGTGTATGAGTGTATTAGTGTAATCATACGGACAACAAGAAGTACAGAGAAACTTACAGCTGCATAGAAATACACTAACACCATCTAGTGCGCAATAGTAGTAGTAGTAGTACTACCAACTTAAGAAAAAATATTTCATTACTAGATGTTTACACATCTCCCCTGTGATCGGACTCACATTTTTTTTGCCTATGCACGTAGTTCCATTTTTTTTCTTACTGTTTATGTATACAGTATACAGATATGTATACACCTAAATATTTATATTGTTTCCTTCGTTAAACGATCTAACTAGCTATCTTTTGCCGTAAATATCTAGTTGTTTTACCAATAGTTTGGTTTTTTCTGATAATAGTCCACCAGAAACTGGTGAATTTTTGCTCTAACCTGTTTAAATCATTACAATCAGGCATATTCTGTGAAATAAAGTTTCGAGAAAGTGCTTCAAAACCACAAAAGGGTGTTGTGTTCATAGAATTCAAACTCTCTAACGTTTCCAAATCAATTTGTTATTTTTACGACTATTGCAAGACCAACTTTATAATAAATTAATTGAATAAATTACGCGATATGTTCTTTATTAATTTCCCGTACAATAATTTAAAAAAAGAAGAACGTAAACATTTTTAAAATCTTGAAATAATAAATCAACTGTTTTCTAATGGTCCCGTCCAGTGACTATCAGAACATCTTATATTCCTTCCTCTATATAAATATACACAAATTTTGACATTTCTCCCTCCAATTATGTAGAAACACTAACTCAGCTGTGTTATCAACACCACCTGATAAGTCATATACCATGATCACAACAAACAATACAAAAGTCGTTTGATTTACAGCACAAAATCAGAAGTGTGTTCCACCACATTGCATAGCATATGTAGGGGTAATCCCTTGCGTGCTGGTAAAAAAAGCGGCGTGTTATTTGAAATCACGTGATTTTCAGAACAGGTCTGTATAGCGCTCTTTCTAATATATCGTACTTAGACCTACGTATGTTTCCATTGGTGTCTTCAGACTCTTGTTACATTTTGCTCGAGTTCGTTATAAATGACTTGTACTGTATTTGTAAAACATACTTATTGATAATGAAGACGATAGTGTTACTGCCTTTTGGTTTTTTCTGTCGCTAATTAAAAAAAAAAAGTTCATTGACTGCGGCTTAAAATTGTATGAAAAGGGGACAACGAAAACAGTCTTACCGCCTCAAATTTTTAATATTATACCAAAGTATAGACCGAATTACATACTTGACGTAAAAATACACCTGATTTTAAATTAATTGTTTTTATTTTATAAAATCTACTCTAAAAGGAAAAATAAGCACAAAAAGAAAAGAAAAATTCCAACATCACTTAAACAGGTTATACTCGTATGTTCATGAGTTAAATATTTTACAAAGAACTACATTTTGATAATGCAACTCTGTTTTTATACATCTGTTTAGAAAAATGAAAGATACGATATAATTAATTTAATAAACTTGAAGCAATACGCAAAAGAACGTGCGAAAGCAGAGCTGCAATATAATTAATTGAGCTTCACCTCCTGTCGTTTCTCCTACTATCCCTTTCCTATAGTTCCCAGCACAATGCTTCGCATGTGTAGGAGTCATCTCCTGAGTGCTGGTCCTAGATAAAAATTTTAAAGATATCTTGTTAATTATTTCCAACTAGTTTAGGAATCGCTAATGTAAAAGCACTATTTAATAAAAAATACACCTGATTTTATTATTATTTCATTAAACCTTAATTCACATTTAAAATATGTATAGTGAGTTTCCAAAAAACGTTTAAACATCTTAATATAATTAATGACTAGCATATTTTGGTAATTCTCGTTAGCGTTTTTTACATACAGTTTTTTGTAAATGCAGGGATGTTGTCAGACGATAGCCAGGGTTCCAAAGGCATTTTTTATTAGAATGACGTATGTATGTATGTATGTGATAATGTTAAAAACATTAATAAATACCTAAATGAAATTTCTTCAGCATTGTCATGTGGAAAATACAGACATTATATATACCTTTGGTATATTATTCTAACCATATTATGACCAAATAACCAAAAACCTCCTCGGAGATACAATAATATTATTCAATACCATGAATGTGTGTAATGTGGAACTGATGTCATTCTCGTATTTATTCACTTCCATATTAATAAGTCGATTCAGAAGTCAGAAGAACAAAAATTTTTCCAATTAATCGAATAAAGGTATACTAATTTAAATATTAACCGCTTATTCGAATAATTGTATATTTGTAATTTATGCTTTAAACTTGTTTTCACTAATATTTGTTGAATTGTGCTCTAGTTTGGGTGAATTAGCCTTATGTATACAATTTTTCCCATAAAGAATATCAATCGGCAAAATTTTGATAATTCTGTGAACTCTGTAACCTGCACGTTACTTACAACAATTAGTATAATATTGTGAATGCCTTTGCAAAGTGTTAGGCGTCTCCATATGTACGTACATAATATATGTATGTATGTATGTATGTATGTATGAGTGTGTGTACGTACGTAAGTATGTAATTAAGTACTTCTTTTCAGAATTAGGGAATTTGTAAATGAATAGTCATTGATATTGGTGCGTCTAATTGTTAAGTTTTTTTTTCTAATTATAATAAATCTTTTTACCATAAAAAAACAATCATAATTATTTTATTTTTTTTTATTTTTATTTAATATTTTTCCACAATTTTAATTAGTATGAACAGGAATTCCTCGATTTACGTTGCCTCCATTTGCGTCGTTCAATTGTTTGTAACTTTTAAGTTCGATTTACATCGGCATTCAATTTACGGCGCTTTATTTATTCATAAATGAAAATACGTCTAATAGTTACCCCAATAACAATTTTTTTTATGAAACGGTCATAAAAGGTAAAAACGAGTGATTTCTCAACACGAAAAATTTTTGCGGTTTCGGTTTACAGAACATACCCGATTGTTTACTTTGGATCTATAATAACCATATTTATGAACTTGATGAATCATTGTAATTTTTCTATCAAAATATGGCCGAAAGCAAATTTTTTTCAATGTACAAAACACGTAGACGTTACGTAAACAATATTAATAATTTGTCTTATAAGATAATTCAAACTTACAAACATAATAAGTGCACGTTTGACATCGCACTTCTTTACTCACTTTATATTAGATAAATTTTATAAAATATTATTAGTTTTGATTTACGTCGTTTTGTTTTTATGGAGCCACTCGCGTGAGTCGTGTACCTACATTTTACACAATAAATTTTTGTTCAAAAGTCAAATTCGATTTGATTTGCTATAATGCATTTATCTCAGTAAAATTGTTAATAACACTGTACACAAAAAGAATTTTTTTTTTAAATAACAAGGAGCAAAAAAAATATATACGTGTATCGGCGATTTAATTGTTTACGTCTGTAACTCGTTTTACAGCCGTTTTAATGTTTTATCCTTGTATAGTAAATCGACATAGACAATCGTGTGATAATTTTCTTTTTCGTATACGATGTGTTCAGAAGATTTATTCAAAACATTGCAAGTAACATTTGGTATTATATATTAACCATCTATCTCTTCAGGGAATGGGGTTTTTTGTCCTTTTTCTGTTCTCAAAAAAAATTGCAAAAATAACCTGTACAACAGGAATGTAATTAGTTGAAATGTTCTACGAAAATGTTTGCCATAAAATTTGACTATGAGGGTGGATCAATAAGTCCTTGAATTTTCGAACTTCCGATATCAAATGCAACACTGTTCCCATCAAGTACAACGTGTTAATAGACTACTGTCAAATTTTGAGCAAGTTTGGTCATTTACTTTGCTCTGAACACACTTTTCAACTTAAACACCAGAAATAAGCAAAAACTTAAAATCCGGTCTAGGGATAATTTTGTTACATATCGTACAAAATGGAAATTAACGGATTAGCTTGTAGATGTAGATATGAAGAATATATTACATAATATAAAAGCAGCTTTATTTAAAACATTTTGAAATGTTAAAATTTTGAGAAATGTTGATTCTCTGAGGGATGACCAAATTTTTTTTCTGGAAAAAGGCAACGTGGGCGACCAGATCAGAAATTTCAAGTGCGGAAAAATCGTGAAAAACTAACTTAAACTCGCTCTGTTACAGATCCAGTTAAAGCAGAAATATAGAGGAGATCCCTCTGCATAAATCCCATTTTTGTCTGGTCGTCCACGTTGGTTCCTTTTCTAAAAATTCCACTTTTAGGAACCTCAAACAAATTTAAGAATTCCTAACACATCTATGTTAAAGAATTAACAGAGCTCTCTTAAGTGGAGAGGTTTGTGTCTAGGGTTATATATTTTAAAATTTATCTTCACATCCATATAGGAAACTAGAACATTATGAACGACATCTTTTGCACGCGGAAAGTTCTCTTGGTGCGAGCTCTAGATCAAATGCATAATTTTCGATTAGCTTTCTTAGGACCAACAAAAATTCGTTTTTTATGATATAATTTTAAAGATTGTTTTGTCATTCATATTTTAATTTCATCATTTTATCTTCGCCTCATTGGAAACAATATTTTATTAAATAAAAAAAAATTTAGTAGCAATTCTTTTTTTTATATATATATAAATAGTCATCATTTACATAATCAAACGGATGGATGACTTTGAGCATCAGTTGGCCACAGTGTATTAAGACCTAAACAAATGGCAAGTGTTCAATTGTGTGTAAATATTGTAAATTAAAATTTAATTTCAGCAAGATTTAATTTCTTAAGAAAATTATTCGTATTTGTAATAATTTGTAGTCATTTGAATTAATTTCAAACGTTACAGATATAGACAATACATATTTGTGAAAATGTATTTGTTTCATGTCTACTAATGGGCAGGCTCATGCTAAGAAATTCCTCTTAAGGGCATTGGTATGTTTTAATTACAGTTGGGTGATTCACAAAATATTTTAGGGTAATTATTTCAACTTGACAGTTGTAGTTAACTTCAGCTTTACCTTAATACACCTTTTGACAACGAATTACTATTATTAATTACTTCAATTGAATATTTTATGTAATCTTTTGTTGCAGTAATAGCTCTTATGTTCATCATAATAATAATAATAATAATAAAATATTCTGATATAATTATCTGGGATAGGTAAATCTCCAGCAGTACAGCGGATATTTTGTATTCCGTAGCTGCAGTAGTCTGCACCTTGACTACAAAACGAAAATTTTCCTGTGTTTAACCCAAATTTCAGATTCATAAAAATTTCTCGCATTTTTTCTGATGTGCATTTGTGTAGCACCGGCGAAGTAAAATAATTACTAAAAATGGTTACTAAAACGAGGCTTCAAAATTTGATACGTTTCCTTGACATCGGAGACATTGTAACACTGCTATTGACAAAAAACGTGCATAAGCAGAGTTGTTAGATGGTGGAGCTTCACCTCCCATCATTTCTCTAACTATCCATTTCCTCTAGTTCCAGCACCATGCGTCGCAAGTGTAAGAGTAATCCCCTGAGTGCTGGCCCAAGATAAAAAAAGTTATCACCTTATTTTAGCGTTAACACCACAAACAGCTGGTTTTGCTTTCTCACTATAAGTTTAATTAAATCAGGTTGTAACGCACAGTTTGTGTAATAAAATTTCACTTATTTTCTTCTTCCATAACTCGATGAAAACATTATCAATTTGCTCTACCCAATAGCTTATTTGTCTTTGTACTTTTTATTGTTGTTGCTGCTGCGTTCATTGTTTTAAATTATTGTAGGAACTTTATATACCAAATTTTCCTTTATTATTTTTTTAAATTGCCAGCTGTTTTAAATTTTTTAACTTGGTAGCACTGCCTCTAGTACATGAAAATCAAGATTGTATTTCATTAATGCCCAAATTCACAAGCTAATAGCAATAGTTTAACCAATAATATTTGATTCACAGAAAATTTTCAGTATAGTATTTGACATTTGTTTCTAACAAACCACATGTATCACCAACGCTTTCACATTAATATACCATGCTACAATGGTTTACTGGGCAGTTTCGCAAGGCCAGCTGACTGTGTGCGTACAACTGTCAAATTATACGCATATTTTGCCAAGTTCCATGCACTCTAATAAATACCCGTTTTACACACATTTATAATTAAAATAAGCACCTTTTTTTCTTTCATTACATGACATTCTACTGCTCTAAACAACAATAAAGTGCTGTGTTGCTTTGTCCATTGTACACTTGGTGGAGTTCTGCGCCTACCTACTATATCAATTTTTAAAATCAGTACAATTTGAAAAAAATCATGGTTGCATCACTGTAATATTTATATTTCATATAAATAAAAAGATTTAATTACAAAAGAAATTCAAGTTTTTATTCAAGATGCCAAGTTATCTCTCATTATTTTTTTATATCAAATTTATTACAATTATTTCAAAGTCTATTAACATTTTTTTATTATATTTTATTTTTTTAATATAAAGTAGAAAACATATCAATCACTAATTACTACTAGATTTTGAGTACATTTTGCCAAAATCTAGTGATGGAGTAGATTTTGTTTGGTATGGGAAATCTAGTAAAAAACGACTAGATTTTGATAAAAATTTTATTAGTACTAGAATTCATGCCAAAGAGAATGGGATATTGAAACCAATTCAAAAAAGGTTTTAAGAAAATATTTTCACATGGTAAAACCAGGTTTTAACGTAAAACCAACTTTTGCTCTACAACCCGTCAGTGTGAAAATACTATTACATACGAGTATGTATATTATAACGAACGTAAAATATCATCGGACAGTGTAAATCCACCTTTGTCCATCAATATTTGCTCCCTTCCATTTGAAAATAATTAGCAAAATTTAGATGTAATGACGTACCCATTCAAATACTTAGCTTCTTGTCTATTTTAAAATTTATCTACACATCCATAAATGTTTGTGTGTATTCAGTATTATTATTTCTTATTACATTCTCATCATCATCATCAAAACATCACAAAATAATTAATTAATTTGTCTTCTTCTAATGAGGACTATTTCTGTACTGACTTCCATCTTTAAGAGCAAATCTTAAAACACAAATGTTTAAATTCTATTCATAAACGATTGTTGTTCTTAAATAATATTTTAGCTTTTTGTTGTAGTATATTTATCTTTAACACCCCTAATTTTAATGAACTGTGAATGTGAATGAATGAAATACTACTAAAAGACAACTCGGCAAACATAAAAAAAAACATTTAAAAAGATATTTGTGAATACAAATGGCCAATATTAGCAGGAAGCTAAAGCTACGACAACTTGAGATGTTTATTCAATGGAAATTATTTATTTGGTAGTTAATGAAGTAGAAAAAACTTTCAAAGAAAAATAACTAAAATTAACATTTAAATGACTTGTTTTCCAAACAAAAAGTCAATTTTAATTGAATATATATTTACAATGTTAAATAAGTCAGTGAACAAGGAGCATGGTAGTTGTAAAAGAAGGCCGGATTGGCTAAGTTGGGACTAAACAAAATTAATTTAAATTTTATTGTAAAAGTTTTTAAATTATATTAAAATACAATTACGAATAAAATAGGAAATGTTGGAGATATTGTTAAAGCTTGCAAGAGCTCCTGAATACTTGCACTATGGGATACAATTATATTTTTTCTATTTTTTTATTTATGAAATTAAACATGTACATATATGTTTTTTTTATTCCTATAGCTCTTTTGTTCTTATTACTCTTACTAAATTTTTATATGGAACGTGTCCAGTAAAATATAAAGGGGTTATCCCTTTGAGGGTGGCGATGCCACGATGGATTGTAGTCTACACGTTGACTACACAACCAAAAAACAGACCTGGGTTCAACCACAGTTTCAGACAAAAAAATTTTTAAATAAAAATAAACATCTGATGTGCATTAGTGTTGGTTTGTGTGTGACTTGTTGTCGGAAGGATTCAGTGGTGAAGGCATAGTCACTGGTCACTGAACAATACCGGCTTCAGCTGATAGCAATCCACAATCACATCAGAACGCCCTCCTTCGTCGGTATTGTGTAGCACCGGCGAAGTAAAATAATAATAAAAATAGCTACTAAACCGAAGCTTCAGCACTGCTACGAGTATAAAAACAAAAGAACATGCGAAAGCAGAGCTGCAAAATAATTAATTAAGCTTCACCTCCTGTCGTTTCTCCTACTATCCCTTTCCTATAGTTCCCAGCACAATGCATCGCATGTGTAGGGGTCATCCCCTGAGTGCCGGTCCAAGAAAAAAAAAAGCAATAGTAATGGATTTTTATCAACAGAATAACTAGCATTGTAAACACACATGCTTTTTGCATTTTTTAACTACTGCTGTCCTCTCAATCGAGTATTTTTCTCAATCGCTCGTTCCCTCTACCACGAGTGTATACAGTAGACCCTTGCAATATTATTAACCTTCAGCTTATGTAGCATACTGAATCACAGCTATAAAAAATTTCACAGCCATAAAGAACATTCGGTAGTAAATATCCAAAGATTTCTCAACATTAACGTATTAACACCGTCTTGAATTTCGAACAGAAGCCCAGAATGTATGATCATGGTTTAATTTTGTTATGCCGACATTTATTTGAAATGGGGCACAGCTGGTGAAAAGCTGTTCGTCATCGGCATACATATGGAGTTAAACACCGTTGCAAAAAACTCATTTGAAAACATTTTGTTGTTTTGTATGATTTACAAGACCAAAAGGGTTTACAAGAATATATTACTCCGGCAGTAAAAACCGCTATTGAATTATTTTAAAGGGAAGCATGGAATACTCCTTTAGATTTCTTCTTAAGAAACTCTTGTTTTTGTTGGAAAATTCTGCAATATTATTCAATATCTTTGTAATTAGCTTTTTACAAATAAGTATTTTTGATTCTTAAAATTAATTTGCTTATTATATAAATAGTTTAATTTTAATGTCCATATGATGTTGAAATATTTGTTCATTAATTATACTTTACGCTTAAAATGTTCAGTTTTCTTGCAGTTAATTATCTAACACTATTTTTATTTATTTCCATTTTTTTTTCAATTAGAGTGAATTTGTTAAATAAACGAAGTATTAGTGACCACAGCATTAGGTTCATTATACGGCCGCAATTTATGCACAAATAAGTGAACTCACAGTGTGTAAATGGCTCATAAAATATTGTTAGGAAATGCTCGCAACATTTCGTATGAACAGAACTAAATTCATTTTGCAGTAGAATACCTAATGGGAGAATACTCCCAAACTAGTATGTTCTGAAAATCTAATTTCGTCAACGTGATTTTAAAGCAAAAACAAACATGTTCTGAGCATATAATTTTTCAGTTTTAATACGTTCCGCTAAGAGTATAACTTTTCCAAATGATGTAGTTATTTGCGACTATTATTTGGCGAGCTTCATAGTAAATTATTTAAATAAATATTATATAACGTATTTATAAATTTTCTCGCTCGCTGTTCACATTTAGAAATTTTTATTTCAGAAATTCTCAGTTCATAGGTAGGTGAGAGTAGCATGCAATCTTCTCCCCTCTCTCCTTTAAACTGAGAATTTCTTATTGTTGTTATATATGGGAGACAATTAAAAAAACGTTTAAAAGTATTTAATTTTTGTGTTTTTATCAAGTGTTATTTCAAAACCACAATTAATTTCTATCAGGCCTGTTGTTCATGAAATAATTTTGGGAATGAGAATAATGTCTTTCGAAATGTAGAAAATTAGTGCTCATTTGAATTGTTTCAGTGTGAAAAGTTTCCAAATTACGAACTTTTCTGTTCTTCAGAACATTTATGGGGTTATCTCAAAGAACGAGTGTATGTTAACAAGCCCCAAACTATGGAGCACCTAAAGCACAACATTGTAGCTGAGATCAGTGCAATAGAGCCTGAAACTTTGCGTGCAGTTATGCACTTAAACGTCTGTTTAAGAGCTCAATTGTGCATAGATGAAAATGGTGGTCATCTCTCTGATATTATTTTTCATAATTAAAATTTAGATCGTACAAAGCTAATATTATATTTAAAAAAAAAAACCAAATTTCCTGAAGAAGCTACACAAAGGAGTAGCGAAATATCGAATTGAAATAAATATTAAATATATTGAAAAGACCTTAAGCTTAAATAATTAGTGTTATTATTATATTTAAAATAAAAAATAATAATTACATTATTAATTGACCTTTTTTATTATATTTTTTGATATATATTTATTAATAAAAAATATTTTTATATTTCAAAGAATTATAATTTCCTATTATTCCTGATGATGTTAACAAGATGTTAACGAAATATCGAATAATAAAAAACAAAATAAAAAGACCTCAGGCTTAATAAATATATATCAAAAAATAAAAAATAATAATAAACAAAAAAGTTATTACATTTTTCCACGCAGGCGTGACTTTTGGCCCACTCTGTACATAGAGTAATAGCTTAATAATCCAGATAATTGATTGCAGACCCTAATGCAGATTATCAAAATGTCCGGATTACCGAATAAAAATTTATAAACGTTGTTCTTGTATTAAAAATGTTTTTAAAACAAATATCGCTTGATATATTAGCGGAATATACTGTTCCTAGTAAGGACCTTTTAGATGTTGCAGCTGTAGTATAACACCAATAAAACGTAATCATTTGCTTAAGTTACAAGATCTAAAAATTCCAGTATGTAACACGAAAAATTTTAAAACTAATTATTTTGCTTGATGAAATAGCCATTCACTTTTGGTTGTCCAGAACAGTTCAAATGTCTTTGTGAACAACAAGAGACATGGAATTGCGAAGCAAAATAATTTGATTTTGCAGCAAAAGGGGAGAAAAACTATGTTTGCAGAATTGCAATTAATAGAGATTAACGTTACACAACAGTTTGCATTCAATCCGGATTATAAAGTAGCAATCAATCGGGATTATATATCCAGATTATCAAGGTTTTACTGTATCTGACTATTTCTTTATATAAATATATATTTTTTACGTTAAATTTTAATTTATTTTTTATTCTTAATTTAATAATAACTGCTGCACAAGTGTATATTGTGCCTAAGAAAAGTATCAACTTTTATTTCCACATATTGTTTAACCAATTGCAACATGTGCCATAAATGTTCATCTCCAATTGCACAATAAACTATGAAACTCTTTTATTTACTATAAAACTTTTATTTTGTTTGTAAAGTTTTTTCCTCTTTAAGGTAATTAAATTAAAGTATATAAAAATATGTATGTATACGAGTATGTATGTTGATGTCTACACTAGTACAGTGCGAACATCTGTTAAAAGATACTGAAATGGATACGTACAATTTGCTAAAATACAATTGTAAATTGCAGAGGCCACAGATGCGGTTATCACTGCAATTATTTGTGAGTACTAATTAAGAATTTCTTCCGACTGACTAAGTGGAAAATTCATTTTCATTTTTTATTTTTTCATTTTTAATTTTATTTTATCAACATCTTTCTCTATCTATTCTACCCTTATAATTTTCTGCGAAGTATTTTTTTTTCACCATTTTCAGTTAACTAAAGAAATGTTTGTAGGTGTACAAATTTGCGTTTGTTTGTTAACTAAGGAAAACGACAAACACATTGAAATGTTCACGTAGATTTGACAGAAAGACTGACTCATTAATTTACCCCATGCATATGTAAGTGTTGCTACTTACATATACAATTTTGTAGGCGCTGATGATTACTGACTGCGCTTGTAAAAGTTGAGCGTGCAACAACAAAAGAAAAGGACAGCCCACATGGACAATTTGTAAAACTTCTAATACATGAACTTAAACAATTACAAATTCATACATACAATGTATGTAAAGGGTGGTTAAATTTCAAGGGCCGATGTTGATTTTGAATAAAACACAAACTATTTAGGAAATTATTGTAATTTTATTTTATTATGATATATTGGTATTACTCAATTATGTATGGAACAAAATATCGGCCAAATGGGCGCCGCGACCACGGCGGCACACCTCCATCCGATGGTCCAAATTTTCGATGACCCTGAGGCATAATGGAGGTTCTATGCCGTTAATGTGCCGAATTATCTCATCCTTTAGCTCTTGAATTGTTGCTGGCTTATCGACGTACACTTTTTCTTTCAATTAACCCCAAAGAAAAAAGTCCAACGGTGTCAAATCACATGATCTTGGCGGCCAATTGACATCGCCATTACGTGAGATAACACGGCCATTTAATTTGTTGGGCAAAAGAGCCATTGTTTCGTTAGCTGTGTGGCAAGTGGCACCGTCCTGCTGAAACCACATATCGTCCACATCCATATCTTCCAATTCGGGCCATAAAAAGTTCGTTATCATCTCACGATAGCGAACACCATTCACAGTAACTGCCTGACCGGCCTCATTTTGGAAAAAATACGGCCCGATGATGCCGCCAGCCCATAAACCGCACCAAACAGTCACTCTTTGTGGGTGCATTGGTTTTTCGACAATCACTCTTGGATTCTCATTCGCCCAAATGCGGCAATTCTGTTTATTGACGAATCCACTGAGGTGAAAATGTGCCTCATCACTGAAGATGATTTTCTTCGAAAATTGATCATCCACTGTTGCCGTGGTCGCGGCGCCCATTTGGCCGATATTTTGTTCCATACATAATTGAGTAATACCAATATATCATAATAAAATAAAATTACAATAATTTCCTAAATAGTTTGTGTTTTATTCAAAATCAACATCGGCCCTTGAAATTTAACCACCCTTTATGTACTAAAGTTCTATCTGCATAAGTATTTGTAGGTCTTTTACGAAAAAATCCTCATGTGGACAAATCTTGAAACGAGGTACTCCCGGGCAGTACTTTCAGAATTAAAACTTAAAAAAAATTAATAACGAAATGAAATGACTTTAGTGACTTTCACGTTCATGCACTTTCATTGCATTAGAATTTCGTCAAATCATATGATTTATAAATTCTTGATTTTTATTTATTTTTAGCAGAATTAATTATTATTTACCGATATTTATTTTATTTGGCACATTTAATTCTTATATTCTAATTAATAATAATTTTAATTTTTTTATCTTAATAAGAAAAAAGTATTTAAAATAAGCACACTTAAGAATTTAAAGTAGACAAAAGATGAAGAAATGAAAAAGCTAATACCGGCCATGTATCTGCTAATATTTTTAAAAGTCAAATTTGCAATATTTAGAAAAGCAATACGCATATTTTTAATTTTGTTTAAGCTAACCATTTGATACATATTATTTTACTTCTGTTTTTGTATTGTTCCCATTTTTTTTTTTTATATTAAATTAATTTTGATTTTATTCTAATTATGTAATACAGGGTGTCTGATAAATTTTGCTACATTCAGATAAACTGGAATAACTTTTCTTATAATAAATTGAGTTTATTTAATCTTTTTTTTAATTAGAAAGCCAATTGAATTAGTCTTAAAGATAATATAATTTAAATGCCCGCTTTGCTCATTGATGCACGTGCGCCATCTTAGCAAAAAGCTTGTTCATTACTGCCCGCAAAGCTGACGCAGGAATTGCAGCTATTGTCGTTCGAATTAATTTGTTTTCGTTTATCCACATTTGTCTGCTGCAATTTGTACACTTTCTGTTTACAATAACACCACAAGAGCAAGTCCGGTGGAGTTACGTCAAGTTATTTGGGGTGGAAGGTTGAGTTTTTTGCAATGATTTTGTTAGGACATTTTCTGCTTAATTTCACCATCACCGGCTGAGTTATGTGTGCAGTTGCACGCATTTCTATTTTTATTAAAAAGAAGAAGAAGAAAAAAAACTTGTCAAGTTTTCTTTTGGTAGCGGCTTTAATCAGCCACCCTGTATATATATGGGTATTTCCATGATGTCTAAGGTGACCGTCGCGACGCGTCTTACACATTGCAAGTGAATAAAATTCAAAACAGAAACCCATAAGCTTAAATTACAGCTTTCAATTAGCATTATAATTGGTGTTAAGTTTGATTTTAAGCAATTTTTCGTTTTCAAAAAAAACGCCATTAGTTTTTGCGGACAACGATTCAAACGCCGATTTCAGCGAAACCTTCAGCAATATATATTTCAATGTAAATAAATTTAAGATTGTTTAGATTTTACCCAAAAAATATTGATACTATTTTTTTTTGTCTCCATTTTGCTTTTCTTCCCGCTGTCGTATTTCTATTCGTTAAGACCAAAACATCCACATACATTTACTAGAACATCCGCCTACACAAACCAATGAATACTAATGCAGGCGCAAACAACATGATTATTTTTCCACAAATACATTTTTGCGTTTTCGTAAGATTCCGTGTGTTATATGAACATGTGAGAAAGAATGATATTTATAGAGTCCTTTCAACAGAATGGTACAATTAGTAGGAAAAGCTTTTCACTAATTGCTTTTACGTATAGGCAATTTAACGTAAAAAACTCGCACAAGGATAGACAAACTTACTCCGACACCTTAAAAGTTTTGTTGAATTTGAAAGAGATTTGAGATTTTAGTTATATTTTCTGCAATTGGTTTTTTATTTCAAATGTACTAATGTCTGTCTAAGGACAAATACTTAAAACGATATAAAGTTGTGCTGACTCAATTTATTAGGCCTTAACCACAAAAGCATAAATCATTTTTGTTTTACTTGTAATATTAATGTTTATAGAGAGATTAAAGTTGAAAAGTTTTAAGTACAGGGTGGCACAAAATGAGCTATATGCTTTAAATGGTTTATAACTTTTTTATTTATGCGATTATTATAATTTTTTTTTTAAATACTGTATATTATTGGGGATTTGTATTGCAATTAGCTTTGAAAAATTATATCCTGCAAGTGATGTTCCATTTTCTGCTTCGCACATACGTGCTCTTTTTAGCATATTTTCCATTTCCATATTTCCTTTTCAAAAAATTTCGGGTGTAATGGCCATGATTTCATTTCGAATGCTTCATAATTAATTCCCCAAGTCTTCTTCACAAAATGCTGAAAAAAAAACTAAGAAAAAATAATAATTAAAAAAGTTATAAAGAATTCAAACCATATAGCTCCTTTTGTACCACCCTGTACTTACAATATATCTGATATATGTATATCAGTGTTATTGTGTTATTTATCATAACGTTCCATGGCTTATATTATGACGAAAAAACTTAAAGAGGATTTTAGATTGATAACCTTGAAATAGAGAAAACGCTGCTCTGAGGATCACTATATTAAATATTTTGGCATCGAAAATAAATTCCATAGGCTAAAAATATTTTTATTATTTTTTACTGGCTATAAGTCAATCTAATCCTGTTTTCTTTCCAAATAAAAAGTGTATATTAAGTGTTACATTTTATTTGGAAACATTTTAAAATACTGATCTGAAAAAGTGTTGCATATTTTACGTTGACAAAAGAACACATGTTCCGGCATAAAACAATAATGTATAATTATTTCGTAACAATAAATTACAATTACAAAAACTATATAATTGTAATGAGAGACGAAATAATAATAATAATTTAGTTTTTTACAAACAATAACAAGCCAGCTGTTAATATGGTGCTGCACTCATGCCCCTTTAACTAAAATTATGTTATCATTTGTTTTCTTTTTAAGGGAACATCAGGAAAAAAGAACACGTTACACTTGTAAAATTTGTTAGCTTTTTTCAGAATTCTACTGAAGATTTTGGTATTAGCACCAAATTAAATGCGTAGGTATATAGAACAGCTAAATTATATAACAAATATAGATAAATAATCGTAATTAATTTTGATTAAGGTTGCATAATTTAAAGAATAGTTTTGTATATATATATATATGTATATATATATTTTAATTATATTTATTTTTGAGCGATGGTCTTTTTTATGAAAAGTTTTTTATAATTAATTTAATTATAATAATTATAATAATAAATAATAATTAAAAAACTTTTCATAAAAAAGACCATCGCTCAAAAATAAATATAATTAAAAAATTTTACTAAAGGTCAAATAAAAATAGAAGTGATACTAATATATATATATTTATTTATTATATTTATTTTCAAATAAGATTTAATCATGATTTAACATTTTTGTACATTTATATTGAGAAAGAAACGTCAGTTCTTGTTGTAATGTTGCACTTGTTCTAGCATCAACCCCATCTGATAAATCGTTAAACCACCGATTTAATGTGTCTTTTTGTTGGGCTTTCTATAAATGTAAATAAACAACTAAGTTTCAGTAAAAGAGTAAATTTCGCTAGAATTTGATAATTCTGAATGTAATATAAAATAAAATGTTGACAATGGAACTCTTCGAACCCCCGAAATTTTAAAAAACCCGCTATTTTCTGTAAATAATTTGCCAAATGTTCCTCTCAATACTTTATCGTCTTTTGTTCTCCATTCTCCAGTCTGTCTTTCACACCGCGTACAAAAGTAAGAAAACGCAAAAAACCATAAAATTTAACACAAAAAAAGGTCTGTTCCACGTGCATAACAAAAGTGTCCGAACTTTCGGGAATAAAAAGAAAATTACTCTCTGATTGTGACAAAGTTGGCCAAAATTGCTGGAACGCAGACAATCACAATAGAACATCTTGAAATACTACTGCTGATTTTAGTTATCTTAGATGCTTAAAATGCATAATATTTTGAAAGCATAACATTTGCATCAGCTGTAAAAAGTGAATGAAAATAAACTGAAACAAGTAAAAGCTATTTTTTATTAAATAAAATGATAAATATGCACAAATATATGTACTTACTTCAAGCTTCAAGTTTATTTGAAAAATCTTCTTTTTTAAATAAAAACTGTGTTACCCAAAGAAAAAGTTCGTGCAACTTTGTACAGAAAATGACAAATTTTACTCTCTAATTTTCTCTCAAAATTGCACAAAAAATTGTTATCTGGAACGCTTTTGGATAAATTTATAGCAAATTATCTTACACGTAATTCATTTAAAGATAAGCTTGTTGAACATTTCCCGCAATGGAACTGATCTAGTTTTTGAATATATGTATATAGTCAAATTCATGCGCAATATAACTTCCAATTTATATGGTAGCTTTATCTAATAATATTATAACATGATAATAATATTATTTCATGAACATTATTTCTAGCTAATTTGTTGGCTGCATGTTTAATTATTCTTATGTTACACTAGTAGTCTACCAACTATATGGCCCTATCGGCTCGGTTGGTTATTGTTATGAATAAATAAAATAAATTTGTGCGAGTTCGGGCACTTTTGTTATGCACCTGGAACAGACTTAATGTACATAGTTATGTGACCATGTACGTACGAGTATGCATAATACAAATGTGCATGCATTTCTTTACAATTACAAATCTACACACATGCACACATACATAAAAACACAATAATATGGCTTATACATTTTAATTAAAAAAATAATTTTTAACTGAAACATGAAATATTCTTGTTCATTGCATTGTTGGGAAACTTTTAAATTTACTTCATTATTGTTTATTTATAAACCAGCTGATTGCTTGTTAATCTTGTCCAAACTAGCCGCAGAAAAAGTACGGGCTGTTTCGTGCAAGAAGAACAAGAACATTACTCTTTCAAAACGTCTCTCATTTACGCAATTGTTCTGTAAGAAAACGCTTTCTGGTAAGATTGGGATCCCGCGGCTGCCCAATTTAGAGTAAAAAAAAAACACACCTACTATATTTACTGTATTCAAATCTTCCAAATTCATATGCATGTACATACGATTATTTATACAATATAGAATACCGCTTTGTATAATATTGAATTAAATTCCAGTTTTGTACATTTCTTTTCTCGTTACAGTTATGACGGACACTGTCACCGAAAGTTGGTTGTATTACGTTTTAGTTGTACTGATGCTAATACCTGTTTATATGCTGTTTAAACTTTTAAAGTTTTTCGGTTGGGAACTATTTGTGAACAATTAGCCAACAGCATTAGGTAGCCATATAAAAACAGCAACAACAAGTGTCATCATCTTTGGAAAAGACTACAGAGGTCATAACAAATTTCGTATTCCAAAAAAAGGTAAATTGCACTATTTTGCTTATTTGACTAAAACAAAGTTTTTATAATTTCTATTTGCTTTTTTGTTTCCTTCACTTTGTTTTGTTTTTTGCATGGGAATGTCGGCCATAAATTACTATTTTCACGCACGGTTACACTTTAAGCTTTTGAAAATTTAGGAATTTAATTCTTTTAATTATTTATGTATGTACATATCGCACCCTAAATACAAAAGCGGCACAACTCAAAATTCTCAAATTTTCAGGAGAGGCAAAAAACTGTTTATGCAAAAATGATTGTAATATTTAAAATAAAATTGGTTCCATTATGAAAGAAGTCTATTTCGAAGAAGGTTTTGCTAAAATTTAATATTATGTGTAACAAAAGTAATCAGCACTTCTTGAGAACATTGACGCAACTAAAAATAGGTCTTTTTAGTCGATCGTGCGTAAGCAATGCAATTAACATAAAAACAGACATAACGGTATTTTTCCAGTTAAAGAAAACAGTGATGAGAAAGAAATTTTTGAAGTAGTTAGAGATGTGTACTGTGAATTATTTTACGGAAAAAAGTACATTTTGGAAAATTTTGAGTTGTGTCACTTTTGTATTTAGGGTGCGATATATACAAACATATATTTTTCCATATTTCTAATGTGGATATTTAAAAATTGACAACATATTTTTCGTTTTACTTTTTTTTTGTTTTGAATTTAAGTTTTTTTTTTATATCAGAATGTTTGTTTGCTTTTCTTGTTATTATTTTAGTACAGTCGAACTTCTCTATAGCGAACTTCTCTATAACGAAATCTTCTCTATAACAAATAAAATTCGTGAACACAACATTTTTGTGAGTATTTTCATACATTTTGATCTCCCTATAACGAACTTCCCTATAGCGAAATTTTCTCTGTAACGTAAAATTTTTTAAGACCTAAATAGAATTTTTCACACTAAATAATCTCTCTATTGCGAAGTTTTTAGCAATCGGTTTTTTGCATGAATTTAGTCACATATGTATGTATTAATAAAAACAAAATTAATGTGTTCATGTAAAAACAATTTTTTTTGTCTTAATAAATATATTTTCTACATAAAAAAAATGTAGTCAAAATTTTCTGCAGTTTCTCTATAACGAATTTTCTCTATAACGAAGAAATTTGACGGTCCCCAACTGCTACGTTATAGAGAAGTTCGACTGTATATTCGTTATGTAGAAAAATTATGCGTGTTTTTACTTTTTAAAGTATCACATTGTTTAAATATGTTAAAATTAGATTCGTTATCTTGAGGTAAATATTTAAAACGTGCGGCCTTCATTTATTAAATAGTTTCTCTTTTAACAGAAGTAATTCTCCGGCCATTGAGGTTCCTAGCATCTTGGTGACCTTATCAGTTATCTTTTGATAAGAAGAAGAACGGCGCTGTGGAACATATCTGAATATGTTTTCATGACTGGCATTTTCTTTTCATTTTCATAGAGAGTTTATCTCCGTTTCCTATTTTATTCTTGTTTACCAAATGTCAATAAGTAAATATTCTCATGCGATAACGACATGGTTACAAACGAACGCAGTAAATTCACAATTCAAATGCTGATTGACGTTGTTGGTTGTACGTCTCCTCTTTAGCGACAAGCACCGAATACTCACACATATGCATTGATTGCCGTGTTTATTTTAAGGTCGATTCGAATTACAGAGTACCGCTTCTCCCAGGGGCACCTAATCATTTTCATTGTCAACAATGCTCTCAATCCAATGAACCTACAATCCTTTTTCGACCACGCTTTATATTTTTTCCTCTGATACATACTCCAAAAATTCGCCTTTTTCTAGCTTTGCATCTTCACATTCATCACCAGAATCATTCCAATCGAAATTAATAATTTTTTCCAAATCCTAGCTTTGTCATATGTCAAACACTGTTCGAACAAAAATACTGAGCACAAATATTCAAATTTTTTTTTTAATTAGCGGAACTCACTCTTTGGTGCAAATCATTTGCAATCATTGCAAACAGTGCAAATCTAACATAAAATGCAATACCACAAAAACAAAATACATGTAACCGCGATTTGCAACTCTTCATCCAATTTGCACCAAAAAAATTCATTGCAAGAAACACAAAAATATGCTAGGCCAAAATATGCTAAACCAAAACAGCTGACTACATAAATAAAAATAAACAATTAGATAACTGCGGTCTTTATTGCGGTCTAATTATTCCCCAGAATATGCATGGTGTATCTCTCTAAACCAGTTTATCCAAAAATCAAGGCTAATATTTACAATGAACCAACCATTATTTCTCACAAATCTTTTCTCTGAAGTTAATTCAAAAACTATTCTATCGAATAATAATAGCCTAGCGTCAGTCTTCCATCCTCCTTGCACATGCACCATCCAATCCCTGCTTCACTAGATTTAGGTTCTAATTTTAAGGAAGTTTCCAATCAATGTGTTGGAAAAAGTCAACCATAACCAAAAAGTTCCCATAACCTAATTTCCTAGTTCCAGCACAATGCATCGCATGTGTAGGGGTCATCCCCTGAGTGCCGGTCCAAGACAAAAAAAAAAAAAAAACTGAGTTCGTAAATTTTTATAACGGTGGCGCCGTCACACAATTTGCCCCCAGAACTTTTAATTTTCATTTACGGTTGGTCAAAAAGTAAAAACAGAAGTTTCAAGTAAAATCTTAATAATTAATCAAAATTTTCATAAAATTATTAAAATGAAATCTGATAATTATTTGTATTAATTGACAGGAAATTTAATTATAAGACAAGTAAGAGGGCTATATTGGACTGTGCCGAATCTTATATACCCTTCATCATATGAGCATTTTACGTTTTGCCGATTTTCGTGCGTTTTGGCGTTTTTATTTATTTTGGCAATTTTTTGCGTTTTGGCAACTTTCCCGCGTTTTGGCAGTGTTCTTGAGCTTTGAGGATTTTTTTGCCACCTAAGGTGAAGGGTATAAAAATTAAAGTAAACTAAACTTAATAGAAAATGGAGATTCCGTGTAATATATCTGCACATATTGATATCATTGAAAAGCTTGTCAAGATGCGTATTAGATGCAAAAAAAATGTTATCTCAAGCATAAAAAGTTAAATTTTGGATATGATTCTTGTGCACGGGAATCAAAATCTTATCTTCTAAGAATTCAATCTCCTACAACCTAATTTACATTTTATTTTATTTGGAAGTGCTTTCATAAACCAGATTTGTTCCCTTTCATTCGCTGTAGATTGAGCAACGGCGTTATGATATTGAAAGCGGCTTTTGCCGGCGTTAAAAATTTTAGCATAGTTAGTGCAATAAAATTATAGTAATTAGACAACACAAAAAATTAAATTTTTTTTTGTTAAAAATGCAAACAGTCAGCTGTTATCAAATATTTGATATGCTTATAAAACAGACACTCACGCTTCGTTGCAAAAAACTGTAGCATATTTGCATTTTTTGTAAGTATGCACCAAAGAGTGAGTTCCGCTATTGTTTTACATCATCATTAATTAATTCGTTTTAAAAAACATGTTGCACTTTTTACACAAATATATTTCTTTTTACATTTTACATTTTTGCATATCTTTTTAATTCTTTTGGAAACAGAAATCTTTAAAATTCTCCAATTCTGGTATAAACATACGCTTTTCTAATAAAAATACATCATTTTTCGATCGCGATAAATCAAAACAAATCGTATAAAAAACCGACTGACATGTCTCCTGGAATCGCTTTAAATCAAGTTCGCGTAAACACAGAATTAGGTGTATTCCATAGGTTTTGTTGTTTTAAAATTGTACTAAAACTTGAAAAATAACTAATAATAAAATAAGATTGAGCATCCATACATCTGCAGAAATTAGAATTAAATTAAAAAATTATCTTTAAACCATTAGTTTATAATCTCTTCTATTATAAACTTTTCCACGTTTCCAAACTTTTTTTTCAGTATTATATAACCGCAATAAATTTCAGTCTTACAACCTTAATTATTCTACACGTCAGCAAATGCTTTAGCACCATTATATCTCCAGCCAAAATGAAAAAATAAAAACAAATACATATTTATTTGCTTATACTTTAGAAACTGACGTAAATTATTATAATAATTCTTCTTCACAGTTTCTAATAATGAGGTCTCTCGAGGCAACAATATAATAATTATTTTCTACATTGAAATAAAAATGTGTTTTTTAAATTTCCTCTTACGGTATTTTTATTTGTTTTAGAAGGTGTCGCTATTAATTCATAGCATTTCTGCTTTATTTTCTAATGTTTATTTATTAGAACAACTTCAGCCATTAAGAGATCACAAATAACAAAAACAAAAAAGTTTTCTTTATTACGAAGGGCAGCACCGTAGCACCGTCAACCTTCATCGAGTTCGTTTTTTTAGTTTCCTTGCTATAAATTTTTTTCTATGTATTTAACGACACCATACTTTTTATATATTTTTATTTCACTTTGTTATCTGTTGTTTGTTTTTCGATGTTTTTATTGGTGGCTTTTGTTTTGTTCCTGTTGGTGTTATCCTAACCAACGTGTAATTTTTTTTTAAGTGTTAAAGGATAAAATGGCAATCCGAAAATCTGTTTGACCTTTTCCGCAATTTAAATTAAGTAATTCTGACTTTTGATAAGGTGATGCTGTCGTCAAATGTAAACAATTAAGTACTTTTCCTTTTTTATTCTCCAACTCAGTTTTTTATTACTTTCAGTGTAATCAAAACATCTCCCTGTATTTTGCTCAATTTAACAATCTACCAAACACAGCTTCAAAAATTGACTGCGTCTCCTTGACACCCAAGACGCTGCAATACTGCTAAAAAATCAAACAAAAAACCTGCACAAGCAGAGTTGTAAAAATAATGAAGCTTTCTCTTCACCACCTGTCATCTCTATCACTATCCTTTTCCTATTTCGCGTGTAATTTTGAACAGGGTACCAGGCTTTAATGTTTAAATTTTTATTTGGAATCGCTGAGATTGTGAGTTTCTTGAATATTTATTATTTTTTTTTTTATCTGGGACCAGCACTCAGGAGAGGACCGCGATGCATTGTGTTGGAACTATAGGAAAGGGACAGTTAGAGAAACGATGATGGAAATATGCTTTACGGATGAAGATGCTTTTTCCAAAAAACTCTCCACAGTGGTTCAAAACCAATTGACTAAGTTGTCGGCTCTCTGCTTGGCATCCTGATTACTGCGACAACATCAAGGTTATATTTTTTCGTGAGCTTCCAAGTATGATTGGTTCAAGCATCAAAGTCATATATTTTTGATAAATTTTTGTCTGCGTCTGGACATAATTTTTTTTTGTGAGTTGTCATCAAGTGATACCCATATTATTTTAGTTCATTGTTTTGCTTTTGTGATAAGAATATTTCAAACTAATTTTCCAGATTGACATCCTACATTATGATTTTAATTTATCTGTATTACTTTTATCCAGATGTGGCATTTCAAAAGGCAAACTATTCTTCACAAAACAAATAATGAAGAGATATATTAATGGGGATTTTTTTTTGTTTGTTGTTGTTGGTCTTAATGCTATTGTTATCTGTCTTTCGATTTGGTTATTCGCCAAATATGACAAGTGAAGCATGAAACCAAAAACCACGTATGCGGTCTTTGACCCCGATGTTTAAATATACGAACAAATATTCGTTCATTTTCTCAATAAAAATAAAAAAAAAAAAACAATACTTGGATATAGTTTGTACACATAACATACATACATTTATAAAACTTTCCCTACACTCCCATTATAAAAGTTCTAAATGTATTTTAACTTACAATACAAATATCGTACATATGCATGTATGTATGTATGTATGTATGTATATACATAGCATAAAAATTAATATGCCGCACACCTAAACGGCAGTAGGTACATATATGTTCAGGCATGCAAAGCTTTTCAGTTTTGGAACTGTGAAAGGATTTTTGGGTTATAAAATATTTTACGCACTGAATAATAAGTTTTGAAGGAAATTGGAAATATAATAAATACGTGTCCATTTAAATTAATGTGTCCAATTCCTTGTGGAGAAGTTCATTTTAAGCATTTCTAATCAAGCTTCGTATAAAATATTATACGACACAAATTATTTCCAGAGTTGTAGTATGTATGGATAAAACATTTGTTGATATTTATTTGTAAATCTGTTTCAGTAATATGGTTTGCATTCCTAATGGGTTAATATTTGTATTTCATTCTAAGAGATTTACTGAACCAAACAAATCATACTGAATTTATTGATAAAATGTTTGGCATTTTATTGTATTGATTATCAAATAAATACATACTTAAATTCAATTGAAGTGAAATTTATTACTGCTTTCACTTCGTTTTACAAAATCATCAGATCGGGTTTCTTTAGTTTATGCTGCCCTCAGTTGTATGCAATTGGGAAGACAAATATAAATATTATTTATTTTGCTCTTGTATTAAATTAGAACGAAAATACATACGATTAGGGGATTGCGTTAATCGTTTGAATAATTATTGTAGTTTTAAATGAATCGGTTAATATTCACTTAATTTACTATTAATTTAAATTAACCCATTTTGAAAAATGTTCAACCCACCACTGTAACAGTATAAAAAACTCAGGAAGCCAAAGGAAGCCATTAAAAGTTTACGTTCAGTAGGCGTAAAAACTATTTCTTTTAAATATAAAATACAAATATAAAAATTAAAAACAATTATGTCATTGTTACGAAATAAGAATTAGAAGTATACAACCGCAGTTGTGTCTACAATTTTTTCAGTGATTATTTGTGTGATTCCCCTTTATTGTGAAATTTGTTAATTTATTTATTTATTAATTATATTTATTTTTGAGCGATGGTCTTTTTTATGAAAATTTTTAACAATTATTTAGTTTCAATATTTCGCAACCAAATAGATAGCATCGTCAAGAAATAATAATTTGTATTAATCAAAATATTTTATTTATTTATTTCTTTGTTTTTTCTATTTTTAATACATCATTTTCGTTGGATTTTGCGGAGCTTCTGTTTTTGACCTGTGTGAAGATAAATTTCGAAATTTAAACCCTAGACATAAACCAACTACCTTAACAGAACCCAGTTAACGTGTTAACAAGCCTCTGTTTTGGTTTTGTAGGCAACGTGCAGACTACTTCAGCCATTCCCACCCTCTATTAAATACAATAGCAAGTAATTAAAATTAAATATATTGTCCAAAAATATGTGTTTAATGTGAAGAAATTAACGTTTTCTACACTTCGGTCTTAGAGACCGATGTTAATAAACGTGTTATGAAATTCATGTTTTCAAAGTCAAAGGATTTTTCGTTTAAAATTTAGTTAAATTTAAAATTTTTATCATATAATGAGTACATTTTGCAAGAATAAATTTGCCAAACATGCTTTTTTATGTTCTCTATAATACATATTTTACAAATTCACTAACATCGTTTATTTTTATGCTTCCAAAACAAATACTAAACAACCTGGCATCTTGAAACTTACAACACATGTTTGAAAATGTTGAACTTTTTCACGAAATTAATTTTTTAAACTGCTATCTCCATCTGTACGTCTGGTAGGCTATATTTGGATACTGTCCTCGTATTTAAAAAATTCATTCAGTTGATAAGAAAGAAACATAAATATTTGATATCAAAATGATAAAAACAAGTAAAAAAAACTAAAATAATTTGTTTTTTTTAATATATTAAATAAGAATTTACCTGCAAATTGTGTAATAAATGCATTTTCGATTAAACTTATCATGTAAGAATAATGTAATCGAAAACAGTTGCTGCCAGCGATAAGAGATAAATAAATGAACGACGACTGGGAATAAACGCTTTATCGCTGCCAGCCAGATTATTTACACAAAGAAAATGTTCTTACTTGTATATTTTTAGATGTCGTGTTTGTTTCTTTCTTACTTATTATTTAAGTTATAAAAATGTTATTTAGTGTAAAGCTATAAAAGTGTGAACAGTTATATGACTGTTGTATTTGAAGTATATCAAACATTTTTTAAATATTGAGACATTATGACAATAAGACTTAATAGCAATAGCATAGTGAAGAACCAACACATTTTCATTATTGCTTTTTATTTCCCATACAATTATCTGAAGAGCAAATGCACGCCTTCTTTTTATGAATTATTTACTTAGCGACCTTCAAACTGTAACTTAAGTAAGCTAGTGGATGTTTGTTGGCATCTTCGATGGAAATGGATGTTGTTGTTGTTATTGTATTATCTTTAAAATAGAAGTATGTTTTAAATGGTTTAAAATCTGTCATTTATCGTTTGTCGCTGCAATTGCATATTTTCTCAGTACCTACACACAATATTTTCTAGTGAACAATCCTACCTTTATGAAATATAAAGGGTAACTGAGAGAGAAAAGCATTGAAATAACAATTGTTTTTGTTTTATTAAATTAAATTAAATTAAATTAAATTAAATTGTAAATAAATATTTTGAGTTGTTCACTTTGTGTTCGCATTTCTGGATTGTTCACTATAATGGAAATTCACATTACTTCGCATGGCAGAAAAATATTTATTTAATTTAATGCTTCTATTGCTTCTGCATTTTGAAAGATGTCTTAGCAATTAAATGTTAGAATTCTTTTTAAAATTTCATTATTTTTCTACTAAATCATTCACTAACTTCGACCCAACTTTGTTGTGTATTCCCCTGCTATTAAAAAAAAAACTACCGAAATTGTTAACATTCATCTTCATAAAGTTTTGTAACTTTTTTTAAAATATTTATTATTCTTATTTTTTTTGCAGATTTCACCACCACAAACAAATAGGAAAAGCATCGCTCAAGGACTTACTACGCTGCTAATCACAGCACAACAATATAGAAGACAAAAATAGAGAGAAGTAAACAAAAGTCTGCACAATTTATGAGCTGAATAAACAAAAAATTGTTGTAACTAGTGAACCCCTTTAGTTGTTGGTTTTCCATATTAAAAACAAAATTTCGGAAGCTAGGCCAAATAGCAAAAATATAATTTGACATTAAAACTAAGGGGAAACTATTTTTTTTTGCTTTTTTGTTTGGGGAAAAAGTAATACCATGGCAAAATCATCGCCTTCATCATTATTGTCATTTTTCAAAATGTACAACGTAAAACAACAACAGCACTGAAGTAGAAACAATGGAAAGCAACTGTTTCATATTTTGCTTTCTTGTATATTTTTTTGCCCTTAATAATCGCATTACAAACTTACCGCAGAAGAGAAGAACCATCCAACCATTACAAGAAGTCCATTTATATTGTTGTTCTTGTTAATAAATTTTCTTCTAGCAAAAGTATTTGTATGTTGATATCATCCACATGGCGTTAATAATAAAATCCGTGTCATTGTTATATATTCCTTCAGCATCATTCATGCCTCCTATTACCGACAAAACAATATAGCATAAGCAGTATATGTACAATTTAATGGGTGTCGTTGCATCTTTTTTTTTATTTCGTCAATTTCTGGTGAATAATCCTGATTAAGCATAAATACAATAATAAGACGACCAAAAGAAGAACCAAAAAAATTTTATCTAACAAAAAGAAAAAAAAACAGAACTAATGAAGAAAATACGGATTATTTTAAACATCATTGTCAAAATTGCTAAACAACAGAAACATTAATACGAACAACAACAAAATGTACTGTTCATAGTACTAAAGTAGATAATCAAACAGATACATTTTAGATGTCCTTCGTTTAAAGCTAGACAAACACTGTCATATGTTTTATGTTTATTAGTTTTTGTACGTGAATGTGTAATTTTGTATTTCAATTTAAATTTAATTTCCCAAATACCAAAACCAATACAAATAACTAACTCTACATGCATATAAAAAATTAACAAAAAAACAAATTTTATACAAATTACTTTATTTAAATTCATCATAAAATAATAATTAAAAAAAAAAAGTAATAATAATAATAATCAGCATCATGCGTCTGCCTTATCGCAATAAAAAGACCACTCTGTGGGTCTTGTTTGCTATTGTTGTTGTCACAATGTTTTTATTTAAATATACGGAATTTCGTCCAATATGTTTCTTCAGGGACGAATCATCACCAGCAGGCTCAGCCGGTGGCCAATCAGCCGTAATGGTGAGAGGAGATGAAGTAAGTGTTACATTAGCAAAACATTTTATTAATACAAAATATTATTTATTACGATTTAAAGAACAAGTATTATTATATATTTTACAATCTGTGCAGCTCTTATAAGTTGATGCAGAAATACCCAGGGTCTAGGCGGGAATCCAAATCGCAACCTACATATTGATAGGCGAATACTTATGCACTAGGCTACATAGGCACTCGTAGTTTTATGCTCTGGGGATATCCCATTGCACGGGATCAACAACAGCACCAAAATTCTTAACTAAAAGCATAAAAAGTGAACACATTTGCTTCAGTAGCACATGAAATTTCAACAAAGCAAGTGTATGTCATTTTTTTTTTAAGAAATAGCAACGAAAATCATGAGCTTTTTTTCCGTAGTACATTCTAAATATTTAGAAAAAAAAAACTGAAATATTATTAGTAAAAATTTTAAGCACATATTTATTAGAAATAATTTACAAGGCAGTCATAAAGTAATATGTTTTAAAATAATAACACGAAAAAATATGACTGCTATGAACAACGCGTCATATTTTTAGTGTGCTATTTCAAAAAGTCATTCAGCTATTAAGGAAAAAACACTTATTCTAGTTCGATATCAAAATGCCAAAAACAAGTGAAGAAACTAAAAAAAATGTTACTTTTAATATAATAAATACATGTAAGTTTTGTAATAATTCCGTTTTTAATTAAAATTATAAAATTGTTCTTTTGGCACACAAGATTGTTAAAACAAATATAGTCGAAAACAGCTGTTGCCACTAATATTGAGCTAAATAATTTATTGAATGATGGCTAGGAGATAACCGTTAAATAGCTGCCAGTCAGATGAGTTACACAAACAAAATTTTGCTCGCTGTATATCAATACATATTGTGATTTTATCTCTCTCTCGCTTTCTTCTTAGAAAAATATTGTAATGAAAAGGTATAAAAATGTGAACAATTATTAATAAATATTTTATTCTTATATTATATTTCTAAGTAGCAGCGGCTTGTAAATATTATCGCCTGATTGACTGAAAAGTTTCAGCGTACGACTCAGATTTCCACTGTTATTTTATGACAAAATAATAAACATGGCTCGAAAAAATTTATTATTTTATTTTTATTATTTTTTGGTTGAAGCACGATAACAATTAGTTTAAAATATTAAGACAAATGGCTTAATAACATACATTGTGAACCTCCAAAAATACTTTTAATTGATTTATTTTGGGAATATCTTTATAAAAGCGTATTTTTTTTATAGTAAGGGGAGCCATTTTATTTATTATTATACTTCGGCGACATTTTATTGCTCAAATACGGAGGAGGATGCTGCAGCACAGAAAAATCAGAAGAATTGTTAGACTTGTTAGGAAGCGAATCCGAGTCCTTCTTATTGCTGAGCTAACACGCTAACTACGCAGCAATCAGCATCTCCAATTGTACCAAAATCGTCCTTTATCGACCGCAATATTATTAAATTTTTTTTTTTTATAATTTTCTTTATTAATACATACTTGCTAATACAAAATTTAGGTGTAAATGCAAGTAACTCCCTTACAAAACAAAAAAAAAAACCAAAAAGAATTGTACCAGAAAAAGTACAATACATTGTACCAAATGTATCATCCCTAAAGGAAATTGTTTTTAAATTTTTCCCATTAGCATAAAATAAGCGTGTGGCATTTTTAAAATAAATTTCTCATCTAGTGTAAGTGCTGCTGTGCACATTTCCCAATATAAAAAAAAAAATTAATTTACTAACGCATTCTCAGCAATGGCTTCGTTTTTATTTTTTTTTTCCTTCTAAAAAAATAATAAACCTAAATAAATTTTAACATTTCTTTTAACATTTATTGTAGTTTGACTTTGAATTGCAATAAAAAAGTGCAACTACTCGTGCAGTAACATGCATTACATGTGCCAGCCACTTCTTCCACATTTATTTTGTAACTTTTCTTATTATTGTTGATGTCGTTGTTATACCCTCAATTTGGTACAAACACACACATACAATAAAATATAAAATTCTAAAAAAAAATATCCTTTTAACATGAGTATGCGTTTAATAGTCATCAAGTTGGAAGATCAAGTAAGTTTACCTTTCATGGTTTTTCCTTTACGACCTCAATATGCTTTTTGATTGTCATCATCAGGGCAGCTACACTGAGGAAAACATGCAACATAGAAATGAATTATGTAAATATTCTTTCAATTATTCGAGATTAGTCAAAATTCATTACGATTAAAATATTTGGGAATTATGTAATATACAAACAAGAAAAACCAAATAGCTTCTTTACAAATTTTCCTTATACAACAAACATTTTATTATTTCATTTTAAATCTAAGTAATTTGTCAAAAATCTGAAATCAAATAATAAAACTGTACGAAAGTTTAAAATTTTTTGGCCTAACGATGGATGGAACCCACGATCTTCTGGTTGTATTGTCAACGTGCTAACTACTTAAGAAACAGTCCCCCTTTTTAAGGAAGTTTTTTTTTAGTACACAATATAAAGGGTGTCCCAACAAGAACGCTAGATTTAAATGACTTATGCAGCAATTGAATTGTTTCTCTGGCTGTATGACATGTCGCTGTCCATGGTCAGCTGGCTTCAGTTCCTGAGTCAATTGAACTTTGTATGCATGAAGATGCAAATCTTTCGTCAAAATTCGCTGCATAGTGGTTTTGGAGACAACAATTTGCTGAGCTCGGTGTCGAATTGAAGTGGATGGAGTTTGAGCGACATCATCACGTACAACTGCAACATTTTCGGTCGATTGACCAGGTCGAAGGAGCGTTGTTGTCTTTATATCACTAACAGACCCAGTTTCGGCAAGTTTATCCATTAATCTCTTTACAGTGTGACCCCCGAACTGTAGCCGCAAAACTTTCACCATTTTGGTAAAACAATTTCACAATGAGAATGCGTTGTTCATTCGTGTAGCGCTCCATTTTTACTAACCTCGTACCTTCTACTAGCAAACAATAACAATTGTTCACATGGCCAACAATGACACTTCGAATGGCGCCAAATTTAAATCTTGCGTTCTTTTTGGGACACCCTTTATAAACTGTGCATGCATATACGAGTATGTGTGCATGTTAAAAGCTTTTCTCTTGTTGACGTTGTAATATCAGTAGAAGTTATATTCAAATTTTTTTTTTATTTGTTTGTTTTTGTAAGTGTGTTCGTTATAAGAGTTGAATCCTTTTTAATAAAATTGTATGCATACACCACATATTAAAGTCAAATGTAATACGACTGCCAAAAGAAAAAGTTCCCAACTGAAGGTTCACAAGTATAGAAAACAATAAAAATAAAAGTAGAACACTTAAAAAAACCTGAACTCCTCCCCAACATTCAAATTTGAAAAAATAGTGCACCCTTTTTTGGCTGCAATGAAGTCATAAATGGAATGAAAAACTCACCAAGAAAAGAGCGCTGAAATATATTGTTATAATAGAACACATTTACGTACGTACGTACATATATATTTTGATTAAGGGAAATGTAAAATAGAAGGTGATTCATACCAACTGCAATCATTTTGAAGTCATTGCTTTTCCACTGCCTTTTTAACTATCAAAAAGCGCATAAACGAATGTTTTTAAATTGAAAATAAATGTTTATTTTTAGATAATAAAATAATTTATTTAATTCGAGCAGTACCCATCGATAGCAAGGACTTTCTCGCAAAACCAATTTTCAAGTAAAGAAAGAACATTTTCAATATAAAACCTGCTGTGGGTCCGTACATAATTTTTAAAATAAATTGTAATAAATGTAAATTGAAATGAAGTCAATCGTTATCATGTTTTATTCATATTTGCATTCGTATTTTATGAACATTTTTCATTCAATACTGTCGTCCAGCGGATCAATTGTATTTGGTTCCGCTTTAACGGCTTTTACGAGTTCAACAAATTATATCTTTATAACTCTACCGAAATACACACATTTGTCGGCGCGTTAAGGTTGTTAGAATTCACAGGCGATGATACTGGTTATCTGGAATTTTATGTGCCTTCTGAATTAGTTGCCACAACAATTCAATACAAAAAACTACTTTTCAAGCCATAATTGAACTGTTATGCACTCGATTCAATTTATTGATGGTCGAATACGTTCATGAATCGAGCCAGTTCCTTCGGGTTAGAGACCGGAGATCTCCTCCATTGAGCATGAAGTCGTCCAAGAACCTTCTCCTTCTATTCATTATTCCCGGACAGAATGTGATAAGATGCCCTATACATTCGGGATCCTTAATTTGTAAAATTGCTTGTTGCAGGTGAAATTACCTGTAAAAGTTCCTGTGAGTATACGAAAGCTCTTTTTATCCAGTCTGAGAGCAATTTATGCCTTATTTGCATCAAAGAAATCTGTGTTAAACTGAGAATGTTGTGCCAACATCGATCTATCTGAATCTTATTCCTGTCTTTCACCTCCCATTTCAGGTTATTCCTTTCGAAGCCGTGTCCAATGAATCCCTGTCCCGCTCACTTCTTCGCTTGTGAGTGCGCATTTTTATTGCCATCGAGCCCTCATGCGGTGGTAACACTATTCCTGGATGTCAGATTATTGAGTGCCCTGTGGAAGTCCAGAAAGATTTTCGAGCCCTTCAAAACTTTCAGGACAGACTGGCTGTCCTTACCATCCTGTAGTCTTTATCCAGCAGAATATATACTGCTTACAAATTTCGACTGAGTTATTGTAGTATCCTTGTTGAGAGCAAGTGATATGTGAATTCTACTCTTGCACGCACACCACCGATCGTTTTCCATACATCGGTATACAATTTTTGTGATTTATCTTTTATCCACTGATCTCTTTTAGGGGAAAAAAATCTCACATCACCTTGAAAAGTATAGTGTAGATTCGATATGGTCAGAAGTCCTCGGCGCGTTTATAAACACTCTCATCCCATTCAGAATGCTTAAGCTCTTATGACACTACATTTTTCATTTTCATTGTTAAAATTTTGGAGAACAGCACAAATATATTGTAATGGGAAAATTAATCGGGTGCAACGAGTACAACCATATTAAAATAAATGCAACAATCTCAAATCGTCCCCTAATGTTATCGATAAAAAATGAGTAACTGTAAAAAAAAGTTTAAAAAGTTGCAACTTAAAATTGACGTTTCGAACTTAACAGCTTTTACATGTTGACAACTTACCGATTTATGCAGAATGTCTGCGATTTTGAGCTTAGTTTTTGCCCATATGTTTTTCTTTAGCGTTTTTTTTTTCAATAATATTTTCAAGAGGCAACACTTAAAAAAATTTAAATTTTAACCATAGACTTTATATTTGTTTCTTTCTGACTCTTGTAAATTTTCTTCTTCTTTCTTTCTTTCTTTCTTCTGTAAATTTTATATTAATTAATGAAAAATTAATGTAGTGTCATACGGGCTTTACGTGACCAGTGATGTTGCCTACCTTATACGCTGTTTGGTCGCCTTCTACTGGATCGCTATATGAAGCGATGGACGATAGAGAAGTCCTTCCATGCCCGTCGTTGAGCTCGTTTTCATAGTCGCTGTAATCCGCAAACACGCAAGTCTCTGTCCACAATTGGGTTGTGACCTTTCTTTACCTATACATTCTGAAAGCTGCCGACCTAACCTAATCTATGGAACGGTTGAAATATTTAACTTTCTTCCATATGTCTCCCGCTCTCACTGCCTCCCATTGGTATTTGTTAATAGTTTGCGTCTCTTTCTAACCAAATTTTTTATTCTTTCTCTTTCGAAATTTGACATTCGATAATCGCTGGAAATAGAACATTGCAAGTAACTCAGTTGCACTAAACAAGGAATATTTCAGTCGAGAACATTATTTCGAAATGCAACTCTTGAGTTTTGAACAACTTTCTGAATATTTAATATAAAAAAAGAACATCAAATTAACAAAAAAAAAATAAACTCATACCTTTAAAGATCTTGCTCACATAGTCAAAGAGTTGAAATCCAGAAATAATGATTAAACAAAAAAATAAGTCCCGTACTATTTTGATGGCAGCACTGAGATTCAATTTGTTGCACACAACAGCACACTTGAGAAGGTTTTTTTTTTGCTACTTTACTGGTAGTGCTACCTTTTTTATTTATTTCTTTTCATACGAGTATTTGTCTTAAATTCCTCTTTCTCGTCTAGTTTATGTTTATTTTATTGTGTGCACCTTAATACTTGCAGGAGTTTAAGTTCCGGTGGAAGTATACGTGTGTAAAAATGTGTGTGTGAGGCTGTGTGCATGATTGAGTGTTGCCTTCTGTACATTTTTTATTTTATTTTTAGTTTTTTATGTTTCCTTTTTTTAAGACTAAAGGTTCTCAGTAGTTTTTATAATAATTTAACTCTGTGCCAGAAAGGATAAAGGAATGAATAAGGACGAAATGTGAGATAAAAATAAGTCTTTAGTAAACATTAATTCAATTTCGCTGTTTTCCTCCCTTTTCTATTATTCAACTGGATTTACTATGGTTTGATCCTTTACTATTTAGTATGCTTCTCAGTGAAACTCTTGTTGGCATGAGCTGCTGAATAAATTGTGTGAAATTGTATGTGCGGATGTGGCTGAAGAAATGCTGGTACATAAGAAGTGGTTTCGTTTTAATTTTCTCTGTAAATCAGAATGTTTATTCCTACTGTTGTCTTTTTTAAATTGGGAATTATTTGTATAGCTGTTGTTGTGCTTGCACCTTTATCATGCCTTTAAAACGGCACTAACAGTTTTGTTAAATTTATATTCCCAGTACTCCCTCTATATCCCTTTAATTTCCTTTCTTTTTCTTGCACAAAGAATTTACTACTTTCCCGTTTGAATTATGTTCATTGTTTTTCCAGGGAATACACAAAGAACAGTGTCAGTCAGTCTTGTGTTTCCCATTTTCTTTTTTGTGTAGTTTAAAGTATGTGTTTATTGTCTTTTCAAAATGGGAGTTATTGTGGCCTAAAAAAATTAAGTACACAACATAGTTGATTTTTCATCTAATCACATTTAAGACATGCTGCTACGGTGTACCATTTGCCACTGATTATATTATTTTTTATTTCTTCTTTAACGTCTATTTTTAGCTCCATTTATTTTATATTTACCATAAAAATATCTTCAAAATATAGGCAATAAAACTTTTTACTTGCAGAAATATCTTGAAGGAGGAGACAATCAAAAAGTTTATTCATATAATAGAGAAATGCCATTAATTTTTATTGGTGGTGTGCCGAGATCAGGGACAACACTAATGAGAGCCATGTTAGATGCCCATCCAGATGTAAGGTAAGTGCAAGGAGTTTGTTTTTATTATCTATCACCAAAGCCTTAAAGTAAATGGTAGTTTAAAAGACAATTTCAAGAGAACAACAGAATTTAAATTTTTTTTATATGTATTTAAGCTTTTATTGCAGTTACATGGTGTAACACATTGTTTTAATAGCGTTTATCTCATAAGGATATTTTAGTCAAGTATTATGTGACATTAAAGAGATTCCAAAGGCCACAAGGGTCTGCAAATTCATCCATAACAAATTGAAAATAAAGGAACCCAAATATCTTTTATTTGACCAATTTATTTCAACCTTTGATTCATTGTCCCTTCAATGAAAGCATTCAATAATATGCTAGAGAAAAATATAGGGTGTATTTTTGGGGTTGTAGATGTCTGAAATAAAACAAAAATAAATATCGTTAATTACCCTAAATTTTATATCATTCGAAGGCCCATTGTAATTGCAATTTTTCGTTGAATATGAATTCTTAACATAAGACCACATCGCAATTTTTTGTTAAATTAATTAAAAACTTAATTGTTTGCTAAGCTGCAAAAAAGTTATTATTTTTGATAATTATATTTAAATTTTATTGATCTTCTAAGTACAAACACTTTGAAATCCAATATAAATTTTTGTTGGGTTTAATTATAAAAATACTGAATACTTAATTAAATTTAAAAAAATTTATATGGGCAGTTTTGAAATTTTTTGCCGCATATATGAAATAAGAAACATGATCAAACATGTTTACAGTGCCTGGTGGTTCTCACTTCGTTAATGTTTTGTTTTTCCTTTTGCTCTGCGACCAGAGCTCAGGAGATGGCTCCTACATACGCAATGCATGCAGTGGAACTAGGAAAAGGGTTAGTGATACAGATGACAGCTGGAGGAAAACTTTATTATTTTTACAACTCTGATTTTGCACATTTTTTGTTTTTATAGCAGTATTGCAGCGTCTCTGGTGTCATTCATATTTTGAAGTTGTGTTTGGTAGCCATTTAGTTAAGTATTTTACTTTGCCAATGATGGTAGATAATACCGACGACTGAAGGCGCTCTGCTGTTACTTGTGGATTAGTGTCAACTAAAGCCGGCACTGTTCAATTACCAGAGACAATACCTTTGCCTCTGAAACCTTCCGACAACAACTGTCATAAAGGCTCAATAATGCACATTACAAACATGCGCAAAATATTTTCTATGAGAGTCTGTGGCAGCTTCTAACTTGAAATTAAATGGTGAACGCTTAAAATCTGGCACGTCGATCAAGAAGCAAGATAAAACGAAACAGAAAATAATTCCTCGTGTGGTTTTTGCTGCTACAGCTGTAGAAAGTTCGATTCAACAATAAATTAAATGTTTATATTTTAGAATCATATTTCATTAAATAAAATTAACAGAATAATAGTTCTACTGAATATATCGCGTTTTCATTCCAAAGCAAGTTCCTTTGTTTTCTTGTCAACGTGCTTGTGTCGGCTAGTAGGCGGTAAAAGATAACGTAATTGGGCGAATAGTGCACGAAGAGTGTATTATCAGCTCTTGTGTACAGCCATATTACGAATATTAATTAACCGACCGAGAAGCGAAGCATTCGTTTCGTCGGATTTATTCCACAGAATGATACCGATAAAAGCGGTACGCACATTTCAAAAGAATTAAACGTTTGACGTCTCTGGTCTGGATTGAATTTACCTCAGCTAAAAAGAAAAAATGCTTTAGTTTTTTTTGCTTTATTTTGCATTTTAATAAGAGACCAGATGATAATCGTGTGTGGTTTGGACAGCTAATAAAATAAAGTGCAAACATTTTCCTTATTAATTGTGGGTGTTCTTTATACAATATATGTGTGTATATTTTTTTAATTTTTAATGCCGTGGATTTAGCATTCCGGTTAAAAAAAAATTTATGCAAATTAAAATGTATTCGTTAATTGTGGAATTTAATATTTATTGTAACTTGTGTTAGACTTTTAAATGTTAAGTTCAGCATATTTCACCCGTTATCATGAGAATTCTTAATTGTTAAGGAAATCTTTAGGTTGCATTGTCCATCACCGAAAGGTGCTCTTAAAGGGATCAAAAGAAAAAAATAAGGCTGTTATATTTTACATTTTCATCAAAAGTTGTTTACAGAATGATGAACATGAAAACTGTAGAAACAAAAGAAACAAAAAAGCTCGAAATTTTATTAGCAAACTATGGTAAAAGTGGATGCGGGCACATCGAAGACAGCGTGCTTTCGATTATAGTTATGAAAGTTGATTGGATAAATTTTTGCTCTTTTCAACGATGTATTTGGAGAAAGACTCAGCAGACCGGCAGATGATTAAAAAAATTGTTTTGCAGGTCTTTTGTCAATTAATTTTATATGGATAGTGCCCACACTTAATTATTGGAATTCGCCAATTTATAGCCTGGGTTTGTGCCATAAAAAAGATCAAGAAATTTATTTTGATAGCACTCCTTCTGTATTGAGTTCATACTTTAATTAATTGAATCAATTAATTTTTAAAGTCGATTTCTTTTCTGTGAACTTCAATTGCTTGCAAAAGAGATAGAAAGTATAATTTTCCAAAACCAGTAGAGGAATACATATGTGCAAAATTTTATTGAAATGAATATATGCCAAGAATTAATTACCTTTAAGCCTAGAAAACTGAACCTTTTTTACAGTTTAGGCTACTTTTTAAAAAATAAAAGGTTTTTTGATTTTCATAAGTTTTTTTTTTTATTGAAAAAAAAAACAGGTTGTATTTAACTTCTGTTATTATTTAATTTTAAAATAACTGCCGTATTCATAAAATTTTTAAGCATTTATAAAATTTTTTGTATTGAAATTTTTCGCATAAACCTTTTATAAATAAAATAAATGAAAGTAAATTTTAACTGCGGTATTCATAAAAAATATTTTAGATTTTTAAAACGTTTAATAGACAAATTACCATACACAATTCATTCAATTCTACATTTTATAAATCCAAAAAGCTTTTATGAATACGGCAGATAATTTATTAAACTGTTTCTAAAGATCATTTAGAAAAAAATTAAATTAAACTTTAAAATAAAAATCCTAAATTCACATTGTTCTTATAGCTACATGTACCAGGTTTCATTTAAATAACAAAGTTTCAACATATAACATTTGTATTTTGCTTTATGCATAAAAATTAGTTCAACCCTTTTTTCCTATATCACATTGGAGGTCCGCTCAGAAGTTCACACGATAAATTCCTGCGTTGATTTGAAAGCTTGTGTTGTATCCGATCAATACTAAATTCGTAAAAGTAGCATTCGTTGCACCTCACAGGTGATGTTTACTTTTTTCTACGGTTACAATTAAGCCAAAATAATGGTGATTGATGGCGTACATCAATAACATTTGAAATACGATGTTTTTATTAAATTTTCTGCATCTTCTATAGTAATTATTTTACTGCACTTTCAAAATTCTCTGTAATGGTGAATCGTGCTTGTTTCACAAATTTATTTATATTTATATACATTTACATGTGTATATACAATATTTGTATTTTTTTATTAAAAAACGTAAATGAAAAAATGAGAAAAAAAAATAAATAAATGCCTTAAAAACACCTTTAGTTTTCACTAAAACCGTTCTAATGACTTGAGTAAAAACCAATCATAGCGAAATGAAATTTTCGGGTTTTCTGATGTCAGACATGAAATTGCATCAATAAAAAGAAAAAACTTTAAATGTCCCTCCAACTGAAACTGATGTCAATGCAGTATTTAATTGCAAAACACCATAAAAGAAAACATTTGCAAATACTGCGCTCGTAAACTTGAGTGTCCACATAAGTAATTTATTTTAAAAATAGATTAAGTCGCTTCTTTCGAATTGCACAATATTTGAATTTAAGATTAATATATCTGAGAGTACATGTTAATTTAAAATAAAAAAAAATAATAAAATAAAAAAAGAAAGGGAGTAGCCAATGAAATGTGGATAAATATTGCACGTAAGGTAAATACTATATGACTGCTATGAACTATTGAGAAATCAGAAGCTCTTTATGTTCCTGGCAGCAGGAAAATTCAGAGCGATGTATGATTGATTGGCACATTTTTCAAGCCTCGGCGTTTTAAGACTGTGTAAGACATACTTCACTCCAGCTGATCTCCTTACATCCGATCGAAAATGGTGTACAACTTTCATGTATCGTCCGGTGCTTTATTTTGAAGTTACCCAATTATGAACAGGAGAGGGCATGTGCTCTAATGAAACCAGGGAAACTGCTTCTAAACCCCACTCATTCCGCTCATTCATCATTAAGACGGCAGTGAATTTCACTACGCATTACAGAGAAAATTTATTTTATGGCCGATGCAGAGGTCTTTCCTGTCACTTTTGACGTGCAAAGATACCAATCTAAACTACTACACTACACCCTCTAACCGCAGGTTCGATAATCTCATTCCCTAGTTGCAGCACAAGTGTAAGTGTCTCCCCTGAGTGCTGGTCCAAGAATATTAAACGACATTTGCCAATTACCCATTTGCTGAAAATTACACACTTGTCAACTCGCAAGCGGCTCTAAAAGTTGCATGGCCGTATTTCAATTTCTAATAAAGAAATTGTATTAATTAGTTTACCTTGCTGAAGTGGCTGTTTTCAATTAGCCTAAGGATTCGTTAGTACTAATCAAAACTAAATGTACTTTTTTCAACTGATCGTTTTATTTGACTGTAAAATGTAAAGTTACCAAACAATTTGTATTTAATTTTTTATTTAAAATTTTAATTTTCAAGAATTATTAGATTTTCATAATTTTTCCAACATTTTTTTTTCGCAAAATGGCGGCCAAATAGTAGAATAAAACATACATAAATCATAACCCATAAAGACATCAAACCTCCAGCTTAATATGAATTATAATTCCATATATTTTGTACATAATTTTGATTTCCTTTCCTTATTATTGTGAAGATAATAACTACAAATTGACATACTTATATATGTATGTGTGTGTGCCTGGTATAAATAATGAAAATCAATTTAAACCCCTTTATTAAACAGGCTTATACGTCCCCCCGAATTTGATCATTTTAATACAATCAAATGTACGTATGTATGTGAATACTATATCTTTATCGCTGATCGTTGTTTGTAAGTGTCACATAACAATAAAAATGTTGAATAAAATCACATTTCTATCAACAGCCAATGCGTACGTGCAACAACCTCACACACATACTTGTACATTAGTCCAAATAAAATCATCCATTTAACGACAAATGATAAAATAAAAATCCACTATGTAGTCGTATAGTATATCTTTAGGCGGTTAAATGTTCTCTTTTTTTTCATTCCTCTAAACCCTCCAAACAAAATATCCAGGAAACATGTTTTTCGTTTCGCATGGGATTTGTTTTTCATTATATTTCGATTTAACGATAAAGAAAGAGTAAAAAGGCTTTGTGTTTTTGGGTGGCATATTATCAAGGGGTTTGTATCTGGTTCATTTGGTTTTCTGTTTTTTTTTTTGTTTTTTGTTTTTTGTTTTATTTTTATTTTAATACATGTTCAGTGTGCTTAAGTATATGTGCATAATAGTCCGTTAGTCAAACAACGTCATAACTCAAAATATTGAAAATAATACATCGCATTGATCACTCATCTTTTGACAGCGTTATTCGGATTCGGTGCGGTTTTCACTCTTGATTGTACAAGGTTATCCATTTTTCGTTCTCAAAAATAAAGTGAAATAAAACACGCATAAATCTATGATTTAAATAAAACTTTTGATTCATTATAATGTTTGGAGGTTGCCATTATGTACGAAATACAATGTCATTAAATGACCACATCTAGATTGTTTGCAGCAGTCGATCATCTAGAGCAGCGTCGTCGTGTGCATCAGTCGAGTTCTTATGTATACAAAGCCGACTGAAAACGAAAATAGTCACCAAATAGTAAGAAATAAATGGCAATTTCATGCAGGTGCTTAAGAGATTTCAACAAAGCACATTAATGTCGCATCGTATTTTGAATTTTGTCGTTTTTTTCTTTTAAGAGATACACAGCGAATATTTGCAACAGCACACATTTGTTTGCCTGCTTTAGACTTAAACTGTATAATTTTTACTAAATCACTAGCACTAAAATATTTTGGGGAAATTTCGAAAATGTAATAATTGTTGAAAGTAATTGGATCTAAGTTTTCTTATTTTTGATACTAACCACACATTAAACTTTAGTTTCGTAGGTATTTTGTTATGCTTTGATACTTTTCATTGTTTTTGTTTTTTCTTTAATTTAATAATTTAAAAATTATGGGTAAAAAAATTAATTTGCCGAACAAATTTTGCCAGGAGTTTTGTTCAGTGCAATACCACAAATACATCTACATAAACAAGACCACTGAATCATTTCCCTCGGCGGCTAACACATTTCGGCTGGTATTTCGGCGATATCTTACCGAATGTTGGTTTCAAAATAGTCCAACGTTAGGGTATTATCCTCGTACACATGGTCTTTGACGTACTCCCACAAGGAAAATCGCACGCTTCGCCAGAACGTAAAATTACGCGTTCTGGTAACTTCTCATGCAATAAAGCCAAAATCGGTCCTGTTGTGCTTCTCGTCGTACCGTCTTGTTGAAGATGGAATACAACTCTCTTGTATGGGGTGATGTTTCGAAGACTATTTTGAAGTTACCCGACAGTGTACAGGAGAGGGCGAACAAACTCATTGACTCTCTTGAGCATCGTCCAATGTGGGGTTTCTTTCGTTGTTCTTTCGCTACTATAATGGGATGTGCTCCAATGAAATCAGAGTACCTGTTCCCGAAACCCGATCATTCGTGCACACAACACGTTCATCACGCATCAATTGTGGTAGATTTGGGTGCGAATCGCACTACGCATTTTTCGGCCGAACAGCGCGTATGTGGAACAAACTCGCTGCACAGGTCTTTAATGTCGCTTGGGAAGCTTCAAAGTAAATGCCATTAAACACTATCCCCTTTATCCTCCTTCCCACAACTTAATTTCCTTGTTTCAGCGTAATGTAACCCCTGAGTGCTGGTCCAAGATAGAAAAAAAACTATATATTGTCCAGTTCGTTATCTGCAAAATACGCCATAATAATCCGTAAGATTGGCCCAATGCCTGAGGATGCCGTGACTTCCACAAATTCGGATAATCCGCACCACAATCTCACAAACAAAAGCGGTATTTTAGTCAGATCCCACATTACGATGATTCACGGGCCTGACCACAACTGTAACGCTTCCAGTCTCTTTATAATTTATTTATTTATAATGTCATGTACAGTATGTATATTATGACGGTTATAATCACCCCATAATGCTCGGAAATTGTCCATGTTTGAGCCACCATATTTGCACATTAAGTTTTTACTATTTTTATGCGTTCCTCGCTTGATAAATGATCCATATTCGTAAATGACAAACCTGTCATTACATAAATGGTATTTCAGAAGATAGATATTTAACATCTAACAGCCTTGCCAGACCGGAGGTTTTGAAACTAATAAGCGGATATTTACAATTACTTGTCTACAACGTTTTTTAGCTACAGAGCACGAGTGTCTCTATTTCATATAAATTGGAAAAAAATACAATGGAAAGAAATTAGTGATACCATTACCGAGTACTTATCCTTTTTTGTTTAAATTTAGCTGAACGTATTTACAACGGATGGGAATCGAACCCGCAACCTCCATATTGATAGACTAATGCGCCCACAATAGGCTACCGAGATAGAACGTGGTAGAAAAATTTATTTTAACATTTTGTTACTGTGTATGATATTTTTAAAATAACTACAAGGTATCACAAAGTATTCACATCCAGTAGTGAAAACCGCTTTTATTTCATATTTCACTTTAGTTGTGTGTAAAATGAAAATATTAAGCTCGCTTTTTATAAAACACAATTTTTTGACTTACGACGTTTTTGGAGTACATGAACCGTATGTAGTCAAAAATTTTCGAATGGAGTTACATTTAAAAATTTACATACACATACATATATGTACATGGATATATTTGAAACTCATGCATTGTATTTTATGTATTGTACATACATAGATCCATACATACATATACTTATATGTAGTACATATTGCGATAAAACTGGTAGACTTATCGAAATTTCCACTCGTTGCACGGTGTCACATTCAGCAGAAGTAACTGCAAAAGTTTTTTCTTCTATTTCTATTTTTGTTCTCAAGCCAGCTAAAGAGTTTTCAATTAAAAAAGATACGATGCTGAAGATAAATGAAATTCATTTTTAGTTGCAAGCTGCGCTTTAGGTTTTGTCCGTTATTGTGTGTGTCATAAATTAGGGACGGGTCAATGAATTATAATCAATTTCAATTTCAATATTCAACTCGAAAGGTATTGAGGTATTGATGTCGTAAGATAATGATGGTATTTAATTCGGTAGATTTCGAAAAATTGTTTCTTTTTATAAATTTTAATTTAATTTTTTTTTAATACTTGTTTTTTAACCTTTTTTATTATAAGAAGAATCTATATATTTTTTGATATATATTTATTAAGCCCGAGGTCTTTTTTTTTTTTTTTTTTTTTTATCTTATTTTGTTTTTTATTATTCGATATTTCGTTAACAGCTTGTTAACATCATCAGGAATAATAGGAAATTATAATTTTTTGAAATTTAAAAATATTTTTGAAACATGTCACAAAATTTTTGTTATAAAATTTGATTGAAAATTAAAAAATGTGTAGTAGTATTATATAATATATAATTATATAATATAAAAAAAAAATATAATAAAAAAGGTCAATTAATAATATAATTAAGAATCTATGTATTTAAGCTCAGGTTTTTATTTTTTATTTTTCTATATAGTACATATGTCGATATTTCGTTAACCATCGGTTAACATCTTCAGGAAATTTTTTATTATTTTTATTTTATTTTATATTTATTTGATAATAAATTTATTTTATTTATTTATTTTAATAATAAAAAATTTCCTGAAGATGTTAACCGATGGTTAACGAAATATCGACATATGTATGTATAGAAAAATAAAAACCTTTGAGCTTAAATATATGGATCGTTCTTATAATAAATTTTAAGCTAATAAGGCGATCAAGTTCAACATCTAACTAAATCTTAGCCTGAAAAAGAAACGTCGATTTTTCGAGATATATCGTTGACGAAAAATTTCGAAAAAAGTGTTTATTTTTTTATCAGAGCTCCGAGGATTTCCCCCACGTATAGAGTGCATTGCACTGGAACTATTTCGAGGGAGGAATAGTGTATAGACCAGACAAGTGCTGAAAGTGGTATGAAGATACAGCTTAATTTTCTATTTTTTATTTTTTTTATTTTTTAGCTTACAATTAAAATTATTAGAAGTCATTTTGTCGCCTATTCAATAGTTTGTTGGATGTTAAAAACCACAATAACCTATTAGCCATTATTTCTTCTAAAACCTTCGCCCAACATGAATTCAGAGATATTGCACGATAAGAATTCAACGTTGTCTTATTGTTGTTAAATTACTGCGAAATTAAGTTGGTAAAAATGCCATTGTACAGTTTTAAAAGTCTCATTTTCAGTGTGGGTGGTAACATTTTTAACATTGGATAAGAAATCCTATCCATTCCTGGGGGTTTTCCTTTAAGAGTACTCAACACTGACGAAAGTTCAATTAATTTAATTGCAGATTCAATTTTTTTGCTCCAGCACACGATACATTTCCAGAAAATGCTATGTTCATGTTTTGTTTTGTTAGCCCTGATTTGTTAGGGAGGAAATGCAGTGAATTTCTTGTGATGTTTATACACAGTTACTTATGTTTGAGCAAATTCTTTCGACAGGCCTAATTCTTGCACAACTCTGCAGTTGTCTTTTAATTATAAAGCAGAGTTGGTCAGCCTGTGATGCTATTTTTGACGGTGAGGGAAGCTATTTTATTTATTATTTTTTTTTTATCTTGGACCAGTGCTCAGGGGCTATCCCCTACATATGCAATGCATTGCACTGGAACTAGAGAGAAGGATAGGGAAGAAACAGACAGGTGGTGAAAGTGGTAGAAAGATAGAGCTTAATTCTTTCACAACTCTGCAGTTGCGTGTAAATTATAAAGCAAAGTTGCGGCGTCTCTTATGTTTTTTGACGCATTATTTTTAAGCTAATGGAGCCATGTTATTTATTATTTTACTTCGCCGACGTTTTATTGCTCAAATACCGACGAAGGAGGGTGCTGTAGCACAGAAAACTCAGAAAAAACTTTTTTCTGATTTGACCCGTCTGGGAATCGAACCTGGGTCTTTCTGGTTGCAGAGCCAACACGCTGACTACTCGCCATCAGCACCGACGTTCTAATGCTCAAATACCGACGAAGGAGGGTGCTGTAGGACTGAAAAATAAGAAAACAAATTTTACTTGACGGTGCTGGAAATCGAACCCGGATCTTGCTTGCAGAATCAACTCGCTAACTACTTTGCCAACAAACATAAAAAAATGCATCTTCGCATGTCAACACAATTCTAACACCAATGCTATGACAAATATCATCAATAAAATGAAAACAGACATCAATATGACGAGTGTCATTTATGATATGACATCAATACGATGGTACTTTCTATATGTTATTAAATTAGAAAATATGTATGTTTAAACAAACGAAACTATGCTATAATGCTTGTAATTTATTGTTTAATATTAATGTTATTGTTTTATTTTAATTTTTGTACGTAAATGCATTTCTAAAAAGTTAAAAAATGTGGCACATGCATGTCAGAGCTGAAGAGAAAATCAGCAAGTTTGTCCACCATACATTCACAGACAAAACATTGATGCAAAACATCCCAGCAAAAAAAGACATGCCAAAAATATTAAAATAATTAATGCATTTTTTCTATTGGATATGAGCTGGTTCAACTTAGCTAAAGATACCAATTCACGCGTGCACGCGTTCACTTTTTTTTTTGCTGGGATCGTATGACACCTTTTCATTTGAAATTTTGCTGATGTCGTCGTGTCATTGCGGTGATGACAGATTCGTCATCGTTGATGTAAAGTTTAACATCAGAATGATGAAAAGTCCCATGGTGTCCAAAAACGAAAACAGTAGACAGGGCAAACTACATCAGCGTTATGCAGGTTTTTCTATCAGTGGAAGTTTCCGTTGCTCGTGTACTGAACAAAAGAGGATTTGGTGAGGGACATCAAACATAGACACTACTGGACATCAGAAAAACTGTCGACGACTGGAATAGTATTTGGACCCATTAGTTTTTTGTTTATGTCTAAAATACAAAAAAAATGTATATCCGTTAGTCCAGCGTTCAGCATTAATTAAGTATTTGTGTTTTCTAGAAACGATTGTGCTTGCTATTGGTCATAATGTTGTGAGCTAATTGATTAGTTTCTTTATAAATTTTATCACATTTTTATCAATCTCTGTTTTAAATACCAGATGGCCTATGTAGATCTTTATGCATGTGCAAATTTTTAATACCAATGGCCAGGCATGGTTAATATTTCCGTTGGAATGATTTTCTTTTATTAATTATTTTTATAAAATTGCGTAATATTGTCTTGAATTTCATTATTCTCACATCTGCCACTGTGCACTGCGAGTATTTTAAATACATATTTTGTTCTTGTTTCCATTTTAGTTGTTGAGATGTATTTATATTTAAGAGCTTATTTTTTCTTAAAACAAGCACACATTTACCACAGAGGAAATAAAATAAAAAACTATATAACAAATAATAATAGATACATTGTGTCCTCCCTAAATTATTGAAAAATTGTTGAATTCTTTGTTTGTCCCCCAGATGTGCCAATTTGTTTGTTATTCAAATTCGAATGCAAATAAATTTATTTAACTAACGATTGAATATGCTCTAGAGACGGATCAGATTTTATATTTTCGTAATGAAAGTAACATTAGCAATAATCAAATATGTATATGTAGTAGCAGTTCAAAATATGGTACATACGAATGTAATTCAATATATTTTGTGACGAAATTGTGTGCCTGCAATGTATTTTATTAATTAAATGTATTTGTAAAACAATAGAGAGAAATAGATAACTTGGATGTCATTATATGACATCATGTGACCTCAATCAAATATGTGATCGAATATTTGGAATGAATCTACATTTAATTGTTAGTTTAGTGGGTGTCACAATTGTCACTCTGCTATTGAAATGTATCCAAGATATTTACTTTAAATGAAATTATATCGCATATATGTTCATATGGATAGGTGCTGGCAGCACAACAGAGAAGAAAATCCTAAAAAACATGCTACTGGCATGGAATGGCTGCTGGTTTGTCCGATTAGAGAATAATTGTATTCCAATGATTAATGATTTTTATTTAGTTTAGTGATGAGATGCATAATAGTGCTTAATTCAAACACAACCCTCCAGTTGCGTATTTTTTGTTGCTGTAAAGCAGAGTTTTTTTTTTTTTATCTTGCACCAGCAGTCAAGGGTATGTGCTGGAAATAGACTAAAGGTATAGTAGAGAGACTGTTGACAGGTGGTGAAGGAATAGACAAAGGAAAGCTTCAGAACGAATTAGCTGTTGGTAAACAATGATGGTACTTTTTTTGTAGGCCCACTGATTTTTATAGTTTTTGAAGGCCAATGAAAAAAAATTTATCGCCAAACTAAATAGTGGGGTTTTCTACCGTTTTTTTTAATCTGGGACCACGTGTTTTTGCATTGTTGTTGTATTTAGTCTATCTGGTAAAAAAAATTAAAAAGGTCAGCATGCAGTTTAAAAATTTATTAAGTTTTTTTTTTATATATATATTTATATATATGTATGTATATATTTTTTCTCTATTCTAATATATTAAATTAAAGCACAAAAATTTTCCGTATCAGTTAATTGTAAATAAAATATGAATTTCTCAATGGATTTTAATAAAATATAGCTAATTTTATTTGTAACATATGCGACTACCAAAATTAATAACATTTTAGATTTTCTTCATTTTACTTTCTTAATAAGCTTTTTGAAAGGAATTTTTTTTAAATTTTTTTGAAAAAGCGGTTTTTTTATCTCAGAACTTTCTGAATATCTTCTCAACTATAAGGAACTGCAAAAAATGTATAACAACGTAATTTAAAGGTTATTTTATTTTCGATCTTTCGGTGTGTTTCTTAGTTCAATCTAAGAGCTCGTTCTCAAGTTATTGCAAATTACGTGGTGCAACCTCTGGTTTTTTCAATATAACGGCAAATCTCGAGAACCAGAGTCAATTCAAAAAAAAACTAATTTATAGGCATTGAATTGGAATACCATATGTTATCCAATAGAGTAAGAAAACTCAGGCCAATAAATTCTTGTTGAGCAGTGTAGTCGATGAAAAACAACTACTGTTTTTAAATAATTTATTATTTTGTAATAAGTTTTTACTCTAATAACTTTACTTTACGTACATTGTATTCATATACCACAAAATATTTACATCCAGTGACACGAAAAAGTCATTAAACTATCAGCCTTAAACTATGCAACATTGAATTGTGAAACTTTTTGTTTATAAATAAACTGCTTTTATGGGTTGGAGTTTTAAAGAAACACATATTTCTGCGATGCTTTTTTTTAATATCACCAATAAGTGAAAATCACACAACTGTAATTTTTTCATGTACAGCCACATCCTTAAAATCGCTTAGAATATTTTAACTTCTAACATTCAATAACTGTTGTACAGAATGTTTCGTATGGTTGCGGCTAAAATAAAATTAAAACTTACTTGTTGCAGTAGTCATCGCATTCGTTGGAATGTTGGATGTTTTTTGCCTAGCAGAGGATTGACTACAAGTAAAAGTCTCTATTAGTGTATTTGTTAAATTGAGTGCAATGCATATAAATTCAAATTGAATTTGTATATATTTATACATATTCTACTTAAGCCTAAGAATGTAATTGGTCATGTGCTGATATAATAACGCTGGTTTTTCAAAAATTTTTTCACTGTCTGGTTTGAAAATCTATTTAACAAATATGTAACTATAAGTTTTTTTATACCTAATAGATTTACAGCGGAGTAGCTATTGGTAATTTTAATAATTTTTAGTTCGATAAACTAATCGTGGCGTACTTCCCTTTGGTCATCATAATCTACACTGTCTTGTGATAAAAGAAAACCGTTAATATGCAGTCTAAGAAAAGTGGTTGCAAAATACATATTAAATATTATGTTCAATTATTTTTATAAAAGTTATAAGTTGTGTTTGTCATTCGAGGTTGCTGTTGGCTGACTAGTTAGTGTGTTGATTCTGCAACCAGTTCAAATCACCGATCAAACGAAAGAAAAATTCTTTCGATTGTGCCTGCGCTAACCGTACTCTGAGCTTTGGATGCCATCTATAATGGAATAATTAATTTAAATTTGCAATATTCTTGTCATCATCCACATTAATTTTCAATTTAGTGTTAATTTCATTCAAGTTTTTCTACTGTCATTTATAACTGATTTTTTCTTTTCTTTTTAAACTTTTTTTAAATCTCCGTTAACGATCACTTGCTACAAACTTGCTTTTATTTTGTAGCAGCCTTCGAAAACAGCATGTTGTTCAGTTCTGCTAGTGTTTGTCAGTCTAATTTACAATTTTTTTCTTTGCGTTAGTTTCTTTCTTAGCAATTATCACATGTAATTTTGACTATTTGTTATCGATCATCAGCTTATTTAAAATTTTAACTAATCGTATAAACTGAGTTTCGGAGTGAGTCGCTCATATTTAAGAAATTATTTTATATTTTTGGTTTATTATTAAATCCAAATCAGTTCATATTGATTTTAAAATGATTTAAAAAGAAAGAAAAAACTGCATATAATTACCCATCATTATGAAGTATTTCGCTAGTCAATTAATATAGGTTGAATACCAGATACCATGATCTACAACGAGGCAGGTCTTACGTACTATTGTCATTAAATCTTGTAATAATTAAAATTTAATTGTTTATGTAACATTTGAGGGTGGCGATAGCTGAAGTATTTAGCAGGTTGACTACAACACCAAAAAGTCCTGTGCTTGAGCCCAGTTTCGAACTAAGTCATAAAAACATTTCGTATTTATTCTGATGTGTGTGATTGTGATGAGTGTGTCTTTACGTCAGTTGTTGTCGGAAGGTTTCAGTGGCGAAGGCATAGTCACACGTCACTGAACTGTACCGGATTCATCTGATACCAATCCACAGCCACATCTGAGCGCACTCTTTAGTCAGTATTGGGTAGCACCAGTGCAGTAAAATAATTACTAAAAGTGGCTACTAAAACAAAGCTTCAAAATTGAATACGTCTCCTTGACATCAGAGGCCCTTTTGAACTTTTCCTTTAAACAAAAAAAGTGCAAAAGCAGAGTTGTAAGATGGCGAAGCTTCGCCACCTGTCATCTCTCTCACTAACCTCTAACTCCAGCGCACTGCATCGTATGCGTAGGGCTCATCCCCTGAGTGCTGGTTCAGGTTGAAAAAGTAAATATAAAATATAAATTATTTTAAAGATTTTTGAAAAAAATAGTAATCTCTATAGCTGAGATCCATTGTGAACATCTAGGAATATCCTACCTTTGTTGCATATGAAAGCTTCTCGTAGTATTAAGTTTTCTTAGTGAGTGCATGGAAATTAAATGAAATTTGTGGTTTTTGTAATTCACTAGATACACATACATATCTTTGATGATAAACACTAAACTTTCTCTAATTTTTTTTTATTTATCTGTTGTATATTTATTTACTGTACAAAAGACAAACGAAAAACAAAACTTATTTAACTTGTATATATTTATATTTTTATTTCAAAAGCGTACTTTTTTCCTCTATACCTGAATACCTGTAAAAGGGACAAAAGTTATATTCCCTTCAAATACATTTTCCATCTTTTTTTTTACAAGTTCTTAAGGCTTCCAGCTAATTATTACTGGAGGGCTTTAACAATTTTTTTATTATCCATGTTCTAATTAAGTTTGTTTTAAACTTCTACATTCTGTTTTTCTATTTTTTTTTCAACTATAAAAAATTCACATAGAAACAGTTTTCATTCATATATATGTACATATAACTTTGTACGAAATGTGTATGTAGTTGATGATTGTATATAAATTAAAGTTTATGTAACATAAACTGTAAACAGAAACTCTATATTGTGATTAAAATTATTGTTTCTCTCTTAAAGTATGCTTTAAACTTTTCCTACGCCAAACAGTGATTCCTTGCTCAGCCACGATTCTTCCATATAAGAGCAAATTACAAAAAAAATTAATATATTCTATTAAAATTTTATGAAAGAACTCCTTACAGTTTCTAACTTTCTTTTCGTTTTCAAATCGTATCAAGAACACAAGTGCCTGTCACTTAAATTTTTTAGAACTACTGCCAACCATTTTAAACCAATTATATATATAATGGCCATTTCCTTGTTAGTGTTAATTATTAAATTGCCTACGTTGTGCTTGATATTTAAATTCAAAATTAATTAAGTGGAGTCACCATTAGTTAAGCTATATTCTTGGGCGTGCGAAATGAGTGCACTTTCAAAATCGCACATGAATTGTCACATATTTTATTTTAAACAATACAAACTCCATACTGATAAAACTAATGCTCATGCTCTAGACTACGGAGGTACCTATATCCCTCGATTTTCCGGCTAAATACATCGTTGAAAAAGTCATGTATATCCAAACTGAAAATTGTAGTATGAAAAATCGTGTAAATCGAAAATCGAGAAGTAATTTCACTAAAATACATTTTCTTAAGAAATTATGTATGCGTCTTTTATATTAAATATTAAAAATCAGGTGTTTCACAAAAAAAATTTCGTGTGATGCAAGGGAAAACCAAAAATACAAAATTGTGCGTTTTCGTTTGAATGTACAATACAAAATGCAATCATTATTTTGAAAATATTTAATTAAAAGAACCATTAATAAGTTGTGCATGTATTGATATTTGCATATCTGGAATAGGCGCCCTAATATAGGCTGTTTCTTAAGCAATTTTAATAATTAAGAAAATCGTTTAAAACGAGTAAATTTTAAATTCCTCAGTTTACGCGAAAACCAAAACAGTTGTGTAAAAGTGAAACCGAGCAAAAATAGCCCATCATTTTAAATTTTATTTTCTTCTTTGCTTTACAATTACCAAATGTGTAGAGAATATTTATATATATGTATTTGTTGTCTAGTTAAGGTAGTCTATATTTATTAGTCTGTTTATTACGTTGGTGCTTATACCAACTCTTCAATAGACCTGCAGCAAATTTTTTCAAAAAGCTAAAAAAAATTTCAAAATGTTTATATATATAAACTCCTAAAAAATACAAACAGAAAAAAATAGCTAGTCTTTGCAAAAATTATTTTATACAACAAGCATATTTTTTAGAGGTTTTATATTCAAAAATCTTTAATAATGTGAACTCTCGTATTTTCTAATTAAAATTAAACTTAAAACTTTAATGACACATAAAAAATATATAAAAGTGTAATAAATAATATTTTTATATTGAACATTTGCATAACCGTAATTAAAATTCTTCTATAAAACACATACTTATACACATTATGACGTATACGTAATAATATTGCCCATATATCATGCATGGAATAATATTACTTATACGGCATATTGGTAATAATGTTACTCATACGTCTCGTATACTCCAATACTTTTTATTATCTTTTTTTCAACATCAAAAGAGAAATCGTCGTGCTGTTATTCTTACGTTCTTAAAAGAAGGCGATATCAAAGCAACGATAACACAGGCGAACATATCTAAATTTTTCAAACTTCTGTTGATTGTTTTTGGTGCAAAGGGTGCTAAAGTATTTAGAAAACAACTTCATACTTTATCTAATTTTCTACATTTTTTAAATAGTATCAAAAATGTTTTTCTTCACATAAAATTTAAATATTTTCACTAAATTTATTTTACAAATTCAATCGTAATACGCACAAATTGTTGTCTTAAATAATTTTCTTGAATAAAGATTCTGCTTAAAATCCAGACAATTATTCCAAATGTGATATAATCACCACAAACAGTACAAAAAGTGTCTGAATTATTTATACAACGTCCTTTCTTCATAGTTATGCTGTTAATGAAACTATAACTATAAAGAACTATTTTTTTTTTTGGATTTAATAATGTATTGTTATATTCGTAATCAGCAGACAAACATATACATATATAAGAATCAGTTATTTAAACAAAATATATTTAAAAAATAGTTCTAAAAACTAAACCAAAAACAAGAGAATTTTAACGTCCTTGCATTCACAGTGGGATATCATGACTGCACTCAACTGAAAAACATTTTTGTGTAGATTGACCGAATAACACATTTATATATAATTAAGCAAATTATAAATATATCATATGGAAAAACTAAATTTAAAAAACTTTCAGTTTGTTGTGCTATGTAATCGGGACCGGCTGTAACGATTTTGATAAATATTACTACTTGGGGTTTTTCATGGACGACAAATGGGTACAGTGAGCTCTTCTTTTTCGAAAAATACGTTTTTGCCAGATTTTACCTCATTTATAGGCGAAATTGAAGCCTGCATGCTACACTTTTCTCAGCGCATGATATAGATATCATACGCTAAGAAGAAAGCTTTCAAAAGATTTCAACATTGTAAATTCAAACCGAACGATTTGCGCACGCTTCAAATTATCAATTATTTTGTCTATCTTAGATCAGCACTCAGGAAATGACCCCTACATATACGATGCAATGTTCTGGTACTAGAGGAACGGGACAGTAATAGTATTGACACAGGGTGAAGCTATTTCACTATTTTAAACTCTGCTTTTGCACGTTTTTCGTTTATAGCAGTACTGCAACGCCACTGATGTCAAGGAGGCGTATTAAATTTTGAAGCTTTGTCTTAGTAGCCATTTTTAGTAATTATTTTATTTCCGTGGTGCTACACAATACCGACAAAGTAGCCGAAGCCGTTACTGTTCAGTGACCAGTGACTATGCCTACGCCATTGAAACTTTCTGACAACAACTGACACAAAGAAACACTAATGCACATCAGAATAAATGCGAGATGTTTTTATGAGTTCATCTGAAAGTGGTCTTGAACCCAGGACTTTTTGGTTTTGTAGTCAATGTGCAGACTACTTCAGCCATAGCCACTTCTATTTCTATAAGCATCCACATGTTATGGGTGTCCGATAAAATAAATTTGTGAGCAGCGATATAAAGATATAAAGCAAAACGTATAAAAGCTCTCGAGTCTGATAATTAAAAATAATGCTCAGTTTTTTTTTTAATGGATAGAGAATGATATGCTTAACAATCTTCTTTAAAGGTTGTTAATATGTGTAAAATTTTTTGTAACTCATTGCTCATCAGTCGGAACGGCATCTGAACTTGTTTGGAATTTAATGTCGAAAAATGTGTAAACAATGTCAAATGAAAATGTAAATTTGTAAAACATTTTCAGTATTTAAGAAAAATATGTTTACATAACGAATAGCGTAACTATTTACCCAATCACATTGTTAACTTTAATTTAACGCATATTTATTTTCAGCTTTTGGTATTTCAAGGTTATAATACTCGGAACACATAATATATTTTTAATTAGTAACAATCCACTTGACACAAAGAAATTATATCAACTAGGACACTAACAGTAATAAACAATTTTCATTCGTGGCCCGCCACCAGTAGGTAAAACAAATACAATGTAGCATATACAAGAAAAAAAAAATAGAACTCACAAAGATAAATTATTATAATTAAAAATGTATATTTCTTTCTTTCCAAATTAATCAAATAACATAAAAAGACACAAACAAGTTACTTTCATAACGGCAAAATAATTCCTGGCAAGTCTACCTAAGTTTACTTTTGATATCTTTTTATAAATAATAAGTAATTAAGAAAACGAAGAACAGCAAAGTCTAATATTTTTATCATAAAAAAGTTGTTCGATGTCTAGGTAGGCATTAAAAGCCAGATTTACATTCCTCAATGAAATATACAGAAGTACATACATACGAGTATATTTATACAGGAAGAACACATTTACCGGTCCTGAAGTTATCAAAAGTATACTCACATTGTGCCATTTCCTTTACGCATTAGAAAAATGCCTTTAATTAATTTATTATCTTTTTTTTTTGTTTTTGTTAATCCAAAACAATTATTGAAGTGTAATTTCAGAGCCTCAGCCCACTTTTACGCTTTTAGATTTACAATACTGCCTAATTGCTTTAAGAAAATGTCCGCATACAAAATCTTAAATAGATTTTTTTGATAATTACCTTATTTTATATATGGCAGCATATTTATATATATAATATTTCAAAGACTGCTTTGTCGGCTATAAATAATTGCTAATGGACATTTAACAGGATACGCTTGAATTCATGCGTATTGAATTAATGACAGGAATCACACAAATATACATGGACTGTTATAAAACTAGTGACATATTGGTATTTCTCAGCAAACACATGGACTTGATATCATAGTAAGACATTGATTATATTAAATCACACACATTTTCTCAAATGTCAAATGTACATGCATATACAAATAGTTTGAAAATGATATAACAATTTTGATTCCATTCATAAAAATACTTTGAAATTTATCTAAGAATTTAGTTTCGTTATACTGAAAAACTCATTTTCTTTTATTGTTTTTATTAAAATCTTTTTCCTCGAAAATTATAAGAAAATAATTTTATAGTTTTTAATTGTGTTTTTACACATTTTTTGATAACTTAATTGTCGGTTTTTTTGTATAACTTTGGAATGCAAAATTGACTGCAATGACTGTCTGCTTATACCCATCTGAGCAGATAAGGTTCTTGTCGAAACTCTTGGATTGTTTTGTATGGCAGCAGCTACAGCAGCGATTGTTTGCTTTCATCAGCCACCCTGTATTAGACCCTTCAAAGGCAAAGCGTAAATAAAGTAGGCACTTCTTCTCGAACAATTCTTATGAAACTTCTCATACTTAATGTGCTCTTTCGACTTAGCAAATCTCGAGATAAGAAATATGAGTGCTGAGTTTCAAAATTTAATAGATTGTGTATTTCCACTAAATCTTTTATTGTAAAAGTTTAGGAATACATCATCGGTTCCTACACTGAAAATCAAAACCAATCAATCCGTACTTAAATCAATCCCAAGCAGTGTCATAAGTTTGATAAGTACGGATTTCCTTAAATCAAGCACAGAATATCCAATTAAAGTATGGATTCTTCAACGCTAATTATTTAATTTCAGCCATATTTAACTCTCATAAAATTTTTGAAGAAGTTTAAAAAATGTTCATGTTTATTCAAAAACTGCCAAAAAATGTTTGAGAATTACATAAATACAAAATATAGTTCCGCGTTTCATTTGTGATTTTTTTCTTGATTTAAGAGTTTCGTAATCATTTTAAGAATTTCCAGGATATGATTGAGTGCATCCGTATCCTAGTGCATGAGTATTACTCTATCAATCGGAAGGTTGCGGGTTCGATTCTCGCCGACAAGCTAAGAGCTTCGCAGAATTTGTGTTATTACAAAAAACCTGATGTACAATTTGATAATCTCTCAAGTAATGGAATTTTCGGCTTGCTTTAAATACATGTGAGTACTATTTGTACTTGGTTTCTTTCACCAAATATATTGAAATTTAATTAAGTAGTTTCATTTAAAGTCTGTTTAAAAAATGTTAATTTTCATGAACCCAAAGAGGGAAACACAATTCTTTAGTTAAAAAACAAAAAAATGATGGCAGCATGTAGAACAGTTTTGTTTCTATTGATTTTTATATTTTTTATTGCTTGTTTCCTATTTAAATATGAAATGAGTATATGGTGAAGAAAATGATAAGCGATATTTAAATATGGATTGATATTTAAATTGTATTGATGAAATAGGCTCTTTGTAGAAAAAACTTAAATTTAATACGAGCTTTTCCTCTCTGTGTAGGAAACTTTACACATATTGCGATACTATTGGGATTCAGTTTTACGATAGAAACTTTTGGGCAGTATGTGGTATTGGAAATATCGGCAGTGTTGCTCTTTCTCTATCTACTGATTTCAACAATATCAGTCAGTAAAAACAGCAAAAAGTATTAAAAGAATTTTATATTGACATTGGCAAGATTTTTATGAAGTTTAAGTACGCATTTTATATAATTCTTAATTGAAAATTTCCTTTAAAAATTTTCTCAACTTTAAAAATAATTAAGATTAATACTTCATATAAAATTTAATTCAAAGCATTTGGGATACATCGAGGTTGAAATAACTTTTAGGTTTGAAAAATTTTTAAGAATTAGTTTTAAATTTTCGATGTGTATGATATACTTCGTTTGTTGGGCTGAGATATAAATGATGTCTTGATCTTATAAAGTTTGCTGTTCGTATATTTTATGTATGTGTTAGCATATGTATGCTATTTTGGCGTCATAAGACCACTTTTGTAAATATGTGCGGACATGACACGACTTCATTACGTTTGCCTCTCTTTTAATTAAGACACTCGTTTGGTGGTTGTATGTTGTGTAGTTAAACGAATTAACAAAAAAAAATACAAAAGCTGCGAAACGTCCGAAAACAAACACACTTACTAACTCTCACAGCAGATTAGCATGGCCATGACAACTGTATTTTCAATGTGTAGCTCAGCAGATGAAGAAAAATTATGAAAAAGAGAGTGGTGGGGAGGGAGGTGGAATCGAGAAAAATTAAATAATACTCTTAGTTATTGTACCAGTATGAGTAGGTATAACTAATACTAATTACATGCTCTTTGAGATGCCAAAAGCAAATAACAGAAAATATGCACTGCTCGTACATCGTACACGTTTGTACAATTTTCCACAAATGGTGTTGTTTACTGTTGTTGTTGTTGTTGTTGTTGATGGTGTTTATTTTTACGTACTTATTTTTTGTTGGACTAAAATGACTTGTGGGCACTTGTCCAAAAATAAATATGTACACAACAAAACCATGTATGCGTTACAAAGTTTGCCAATGAAATACAGTGGGTCTTCAAACATAAGAGGGAGGAACTTAGATGTAGGAAAGAAAAAGACAAATATTTGCATACATTAGTTGTTTAGGAAAAGTGGCTCCGAAAAGAGTATGCTTTAGCACTGTCATGGTCAGATTTACATTTCCAAACACAATAATTCTCTTTTGGGTTGTTTTTAAGCATTTGGACAAATTATAAAATTTCATGTTTTTATAAGGCATCCTTTGTTTAGTATCATTATGGACTACAAAGTAACATTTTTAACTATTATTTGGTCATTTTCATTGCATCTGTTTGTTTTTTCCGTTCTCCATTCTAGCAATAAAAAGCAAATAAACTTTCACATCGTATTATAGCTTTGTATGTTTAATTTTTATAAAAATAGAACCGACTATTTTGTCTGTGTGTGTGCTTTATCCTTTGCGGCTCACTTCTTGCTGTTTTTGCTAACCATGCTAGCAAACAAATCATCAGTACAGTTAAATATAGATTTAAACCACTACGTCTAATTAAAAAAATATAAACAGGAGTTTGAGAACTATAAATAACGAATGTCTAGAAGAAAACATTTTCGTAACAATTAAAAATAGAAAGGACTTAAGAAAAAATCAGTCAAATAAAGTTTCAAATATAAAATATAAAACAAAGTGTCCGTGGCCATGGCACAGGCCACTATTACAACCTGATTTATTATAATTCAATAAAATACAATTTCTTTCCAAATACTTTCCGGTGTAGCAAAACAAAATGAATTATATAACAAAAATATATGCGAGCTGGGATCTGAACTAGCCCAATATGCTGTAGGGCAGCAGTTGGCTCTGCAACCAGAAGGACCTCAGCTGTCTGTTCTACAGCACCCTCTTTCGTCGGTATTTGAAGCCGCTTGAACTTAGCTTGATAACCCCATGCAACACGAAAAAAATGCACTGATAACTACTCTTTTTTTTTTTAATCCGCTTTGGTCACCTAACTACAAAAACCATCATTATTTCAAATTCCATGTTGGTATTTGTAAAAAAATTCGTGTACTCGGAATTAAAACACGCATTTATCCATGGATTTTCATGAAATGATGACTAAGTAAAACTGCCAACTATTTTGTGGTTTATATTTTTGATGAATTTTTTTAATTAAAAAAAATTTTTTTTGTCTTTTTCATCAATAACTCCAAAACGAATGGCTAAATACAAAAATGATATTAACAAAACTTAAAGCTGGCGTAATTTAAAATCTTGCATAACAAGATTGTATAAGTTTTTCCAAAGTTACGACCAGCCGATACGTAGCAGCCTCTTAAAAAACCGCAATTTAAAAAAAAAATTTTTTTGACAAAAACCTTACCATAGAATTAGAAATAATGATGATTTTTGTAGTAGTTAGGTGACTACAGCAGATTAAAAAAAAATAGCAGTTATCAAAGCAAAAAATTTTTTTTCGCAACTGCATAGTTGTGAATTAAGCTCTATCTTCCTACCACTTTCACCACACCTACCTATTCCCTACACCGTGCCTCTCTCTAACTTTTTCCAATGCATAGCATATGCAGGGGATATTCCTTGAACAGTGGTCCAAGAAAAAAAATGTTTAGTGTATCCAACCTGTATTTGGAATTGCCAGTATTGCTACAATAAACATGGAGACAAATTCGCACATAGACACGAATCAAAAGATGTGAAAGGGATAAGATGGCAGAAGAAAACTACATACGAGTACACTATATACAGCTGGTGAAGTGATAGAGTAGATTATAATTCGTATTCCTTTCGTTAAGTTGTAAAGCACAATTGCAAGATCTCGAGAATTATGTTAACGCATTAATTTTTAAGTGGACGTTTTCATTATCCAAATATCGACAATGGTGAATGCTGAGATGTAATCTGGTAGCAGATTATATTTTTAAACTTAAATAAAAAACGTAATAATTGACACAAAGTTTAAATTAAGAGCATTGAACGATAGAAAGGAAATGCGGATTTTATTTTTTAAAAATTATGTCATCCAGATCCTTCAGATCCGTTTTTAAAATTTCATGAATAATCGCTCTTGGAAGTCCCATTATGGCTGCTCATTTCCGAATTGAAAGTCGCGGATTTTCACGTAAACTGCTTTCAACCGGTTCAATGTTTTCGGGAGTCCTTGATGATCGACTCGGCTCAGGCCGTGGGGCATTCATAGCAGAAGCAGTTGCGTGGAATCTCTGCACCCGCGAACGAATTAAATTTACACTCGGTCCATCACTTATTCGTCGAATACCGAACTTTGAACAAAATTGTCGACGAGCAATTACGTACGAATCATTACTCTTAAAAAATTGCTCCACAGCGAATGCGCGATGCTCACTCGACCACTGCAACACAGTGACTGACAAATCCGCACAATCGATAATTCCAACGGTGCCACACCCCCTCCGCACCGTTTATTACTTTTTGAAATAATCGCATTTAAAAATATAAATTTTCCACCGGACACCCTTTACATTGATATATTTTCTACAACAAAAATTATGCCTTGATGAAAGCTGCATAAAATGTCTTTCCAGCCCTGTAATAATACAATTTAGTATTGGAGGGAAATAAAATTCAATTTATGACAAAGTTGAACGCCCTGCATTTAACATCTGAACGACCGTTTTTGACATCTGTTTAAATAAACTGAATAATATTTCCTCATCAAATAATGAGGATGAATCAATAATGGATTCAGTGCAATTTTGGCAAATAGTATCTATGTGTTTTGCATTCTTTAAATCTCTAATCTTTAGTTTCTCTTTTTAATAAAATATGTAAACAGGAAAAGAAAGTGGCAGTTTGACGATTTATCGAGGAAAATTTTTAACGTTTTTTTTTTTTTGTAGTTGAGCTCTTTTTTTTGCTGAGAACAATTTTCTATCAGTGAATGCACTTACATTTTATATGATTGACAAACTGACATTGGCAATATAATATTTTTTTTTATGTTTATTCCACTCTTAACATAATTTTTTACTCTACTGATTCGAAACTATAATTGTTAAACTTTGTCCGGAAGCCTTATAAATAAACAAGAAATATATATTTTACAGGGCATGATCTACACCCTTGATTTATATGGAGTATAAAGTGCGCTGCCTTTTGACATTATTGCGACTTTTTGAGAGCAAATTATTTTTAGGAAGCGAATACCAAACGTCGAAAGGATATCACCATAACGAATGCACATCATTGGATTTGAACCCATAACTCTTTCGTGCTGCAGTATCAGTGCGCTTTTTGAATTCTTAATACCACAGTTTTTTAATATCTAATCTGGGGTAGATTACCTCTCACTGACTTCTTGTGCTGCTTCCATTGATTTATTAGAGAAAGCCTTTATTGATCCATTGTTGCTGTTTACTTCATTAAACTATTTTCAGTCCGCCCTAGCGAAATAACAAAACCACTTTGAATATCCAGACACTACCCTTTAATCTCTTCTTAATGGTTGCAAATTAGATTACAAATTTCATAGCATCTGCTTCAGTTCATGGTTTTTTTGTTTGTTTGCATTTAGATTTTTTTTCAATATTCGCGTAATAAGTTTTTATCCGCCGAAAATATTTTCCAAAATTCTATTCAATTAATTTCCAATGATACAGTGTTTGCATTTAAAAAAAAACCTATATGAAATTGAGAAAAATTTTTAACTTTTGAATAATAACCATTATTTCAGTATTTGCAGCGATAATTATACAATCCTTGTCTTATTTATCTCAAGTCCACCTGTTTCAATGACTTGTTCCTATTTTTCAGTAAAAAGCATTGCTGTACTGTTGTTACTTCCATAATATAAATCACTACAAAGTGAAAAACTGTAATAAAAATTCAAATTTTACCAGTTGCTGAAGCAAATATTAATGTTCAATGAACTTGCACTTCTAGCAATTGTGATGCCTCAAAGTAAAATCCATGACGTATTCAAACAATGCTAACGAGGTGCGTTTAAACGCAAAAAAAAATTGCGAAAATAAAGCATAAATTTTTTCCAAATGACCCAATTACCACAGGATATAGCAAAGAAGTAAGAAAAAAATTTTATAAAATTGCTGAGTGTGTTGCTTCACCCAAGTGTTGTTATATGTGATGCCACCTTTGGATGTTCACTGGTGGATACGAGTAAACCTTAATATACCTGCCTGTGACTATTTGAAATGTACGTGCAGTCAAAAAAAAAAAAAGACGATAAAACGTATACTTCTACAAACATGTACATATCGTCACTTTAAATCCAAAAAGGTGAAAGTACACTTTAAAATTTTTTTTTATGCAAGACAACTTTTGTGAAATTTTTGCAATCCAATCAGAAAGCAGAAAAACCTTTTTTTTTCCTTACGACTTTTTTAATTTTAATCGACGATATATTTTTTCACTTACGTAGAGGAAATAATAAAAAAGTCGTTACTGTATTCTGTGGCAAACAGAGGAAGCACATGCACGCAGGCAAGCACCATTTCATCGTATACAGCTTTATTATTGAAATTCAATGCTGGTAGCTTTTTATTAAACAGTATATTCTTCAGTAAAATTGTATGCAGAGTTATATACCATTATCTACGATTTTATATTCGTATATATGTGATTGTATTGCTCTAGTTAGTAAAGAAATGGATGAATTTTCTCACTGCAGTTTTTTTTTTATTTGGATTATTTTATTAACGGAGTTGAGAGTTAATTTTAATTGCCAATTTATTTATATATGTACTTTTTGTCGTAATAAATTTAGAATTAAAATTTATACCCCTAATGAATTGTAATACGTTTATCAAATGGGAATGAAGTAAAATTTAATGAATCAATATTTGCTTTAAGGTATTGAAGTAAAATTGGATTTAAGGCACGTTCTTTTTTCCAAAAGGAATTTGGAAAAAAATTTACATACTTTTAATTTTTTAAGTGATTTTTTATGAAACGTTTTTAATATAAAATAAAATAAAATGTTTTTTTTTGTTAATATCCTAAATAATGAGAATTAAGTTTGCATGTAAAAGTGATTGTAGTCGTGGCTTTTATTCCCAAGAAAACATGTTGGAGAAAATTAATTTGTAATAGTTGAATTGCACAATGGACTGAGAAAGAAATAAATCTCTTGAAATATACATGCATGTAATTCAACACTCCCCACTTATATACAAATTTTTATTGGAAAACGTCTTTGAAAATATATTTGCAAATGTAGGTCACATTGCTAATGTGGGTAAAATTATCGTTTTTATGCTATTAAAAGCAATTTCAGTGGGCTACTTAGACTTACTATTTTAAATAGAAATATAAAAATTTACACACGTCATACTGTTCATCAAGATTTTATAGTACAACATTTCCATGATCGGAATTAAATGTTTAAACACGATATATGATACAACTTTGTCGTTATACAGAGATGTCGTATTTATTTTTGTTTTTTATTGGCAACAAAACATGAATTATTTTTCAGATATGGGTGATTATAACAACTGGTCTTAAACAAACTTCATTTAAATTAATTTTGTTTTTATTTATATTTAAGTTAGTCAATATGTTGGTGCTACTCTTAACTCATCAGTAGACGGTCAACTAAAAAGCTGAGAAATCTCACCTATTTATTATATAAAAATCCCAAAATATCTTAGAGAAATACGGAAACAGAAATACAAAACTAAATAATCCTCGAAAAAATTATTTTATACAACATATATTTTTTTATTTAAGATTTAAGTCTATTTAATTTTTCTAAACGGGTTTACAATTTTTTTAAAAAATTAAAACAAAAGTTCGTTATATAAATAAATATTTTTATAGAGGGATAGAGAAGTTAACTCTTGCAAAATTGTAATATTTTTTCTATTTTGGACCAGCACTCACGGGATGACCCCTACGTATGCGCTGCATTGTGCAGAATTTAGAGGTAAGGGATAGTAATAGAGATGACAGATGGTGAAGCTTCTCTCTATGCAACTCTGCTTGTGCACGTTTTTTGTTCATATTGTAAAGCAGCGCCACCGAAACTACAGAATACCGACGAGGGAGGGCGCTCTGATGTGCCTGGAGATTGCTATCAGCTAAAGCCGGTACTGTTCAGTGACCAGTGACTATGTCTTCCAGTACCATGCTTTGGAAGGGGCGTTTCATCCTCTGAGTGCTGGTTCAAAAAAAAAGCTAATATATCTAAAATTTCCGGAAAAATAAACGTCTCAAGAAGGAATAAGGAAGAAATTAAATTAAATATGCTCTATTACTTGAAACTAACCTTCCACATCAATGTATTTCCTTGCTGTTGTTTGCCAGAGGAGGACACTGAACTTACACGGTGCGACAGTCCAAAAAACCTGGGACCGGATATTATTTTTCTTGTAAGTGTTGTCGAGTTAAAGAAGAATCCAATAGTGAAATATGCCGGACACCTCCAAAATCCGGATTTACGGTTAAAAAACCGGTTTTTGTACCTTTGCGCACTTATAAGCCTGTAATTTTGTTGATAATAATCCGATTTTCAATTTCTTACTAGATTTGGAAAGATCTGAGATCTGAGATCTGAAGTAACTGAGATCTTTCGAATGATATATAATTTATCTAAGAAAACTTGAGAAATTTGGGTGTTATTGTCGAGCAAACACAAATTTTTGTAGATTTTTCAAAAATTTTTCAACTTTGGTGACGTTTTTATACATTATAATGTAATAAACTATAATACTATTGAATTTATTTAAAAAGTACGTTTATTAACGATTACAATGCATATTTGGGGTTAAAAATAGATAAATAATTGACTGAGTTATTAAACTTTTCATGAAAACAAAATTTTTAAAAAAATGCCTGCACAATGTTTTTGGTGTTGTTTTTATGCATTTTCTCTAAAATTACAAATCACTGTTAGCCTAAACACAACCTAGAATTACAACAAAGATTTGTAATGAGAGCTTTACTCATGAAAAATTATTGTTTTTTCTTTTAATATGTCGTTTTGTTAATGGCTTATTTTTCACTTTGAATCTGTGTATCTAAAAAAACGTTTGCAATTTAATAAAAATCGTGTGCAATTTAAATTAAAATTAAATAAAAAATGTGTGACAATCGTAACAAAATTTGCTATAGTTTTGGCTTATTTACTGATATCAGTCACCGGCGTGATTTTAAAAATAATATTGGAGTGGTAGAAGTGTACAATAAAGTATTTAATCGTTCTCTTGATACTAGTCGCTGGTACGAGCCAGTATTTGTTTGTCAATATTGCTGTAATACATTAAAAAAAAAGAAAATTCAACCTTCGTTTTGCCCTTTTCTACGCCTATGATTTGGCATCATCAGCCATATCATAAACCAAATGATTGCTACTTGTGTCAAACCGATGTTTTAGGCCACTGTTTTAAAACGCGCAAAAACATTAAGTACGCAAATGTGTTATGTATTCCTAAGTGCGTTGTACCAATATGGTCCACATGTTTATTAAAAATTTTTACAAATTGTAAATAAAAAATTGGTTATTTTTTTTCCTATTTCGTAATGTTTATTATTAGTAGTTCTTTCAACTCGCTCTATTTCCTGTTTTATAGTGCAATTTAAGTTTTCTGTTGACCTCTGTTGTTTCTTTTTGGGGGGCGTTTGCAATATCTATTTGTCCGTTAAAATAAACACTAATGGAGAGTTCAATAAATAAATAACTAAAAAAGAAGTAAATTCAATTCCAACAAGCACAATAAAGCATAATAAAGTCCCTATGGATGTCTAAAAGCGATTATAAAAACATCTCTATACCATTTAAATGCATTCACATTAAAAAAAAAACACATTGATTCGATTTACCAAACGCTAATAGTTAAATAGTTTTCCTTAGCTTTTTTTGTAATATGTATGCTTTATCTGGCCTAGAGTTGAGTTTAAAATACTCTTAAATTTTTATTTTACGAACAGCATATGTCACTCAGGGTAAACCGTTCTTTTAGAGTTAAAGGAAGTTAATGCGAACGCCATTTAAAAGGCCCCTTTCTTTTCATTCATACCTGCTTCTGAATTCCGCAAGAATTTGTGAGGACTTTGATTTGAAGGACTATTGGAACTTATGCCAAACCAGGAACATCAATTCGACTTCAGTCGCATATAAATAATATTAAAAATAAAGGTAAAATTTTGACTCAATGGGTTTTGAATAATGCCCCATACTAATAAGAATTTATTACCAAGTGCATACATGTGCACATAAATATTCCCTCTCCTGTCTATGTTGTTGTTGCTATTTATAAATCAAAGTGCGAAGAGGTAAACTTTAAATTAAACTGGAAAAAGGTGAGGTCAACCAAAACGGTTCGGCCACACTGAACTGCGTTTGAACAGATCAGAAAGTAAACTTTTAAACGCCATTAAAATACATCGTCGCATTTTTCGAGCCAAGTTAAGGAAATGTATTTGTATGTATTTGTATTTTTATTTGTGAAGAAACACATGTCATATAGTTTGCATGAGTTCAATATTTTATTTAAACAGTTTCTTTTCTTCTGGTTCTGATGGTTTCAGGGACTATTAGAAAGAGTTGATGGACATAAGCTCTTTTAACTTGAAACCTTAAAAGAATAATTCTCTTTCTTAACAACACAGTGGGCAAAAAGTCGCAATGCAGTTTAAAAATTTAATCATTCTTATGTTTATATAATTTTTGTTTTTTTTTGACTATGGAAAACAATGTCAATTAAATAACTTCCGCTATCATCTTCGCAATTATGGGCTCGATTTAAAGCTATTTTCCATGACCTCGTTCAAAATGTGTGGCTGTAGTGCTCGAATTTCTGCAACAATGCTGGTCTTGAGTTCAAGGTTTATCTAGGGCTTGTTCACATATACACGCTCCTTCAAATAACACTATTGAGAAATTATTGAGTGCTGACAAATCCATTTACGGTTTCACCACTTCTATCTTAATTTTCGAACAATTAAGACCCAATGATATTTTCAGATATAATTCCACACCTAATGGGGTGCAGTTGCTGTTTATACTGGTCTCTTGGATTTTCAGAATACCAGAACCTACAGTTCTGCTTATCAACAAAGTTATTCAAATGAAAATTAGATTTATCACTCATGATCAGATTTCATCGCCGATTTAAATAATAAAATTTGTATTAATCTGCTTCTTCCGTTCAGTTGTGATTCGCTCCATTATTTATTATTCTGGTGTTATTTAAATAATATGAAAACAAAACGAAAAATTTACTAATGGTAACTTTTGGCCCACCGTGCTTTTTTTTGCCAGAGCCATAATTGCCATGACTTTTTTTGGAATAAAAAAAATAAATTTAAAATAGTCCAGAATGAAGAAGGCCTATATTGCGAACACCGATTCAATTTTACTACTCCGCACATCAGTTTTCCATCAACTGCAGATACGAAAAATATCTGAACTCGGTTGGGAAACATTTGCTGACTCTAAATGCGCAGACACAATAACGAGGGACTGAAAAGCGTAAAAGAAAAACCGGCATAAAAAATTTTATGAACGGATAAGTTCAAGTAAAAAGTTTTTTCCATATTCTTTTTTTTTTTTTGCTTTGTGCACTTTGTAGTTTTTGGCTTTGTTTAAATTGATGGCCAAACCATGAGGAGATGGTAAAGTGAAGCAAAAAAAAAAAAGAAAAAAAAACAGAAGGAAAAGAGTACTTCTTGTATAACAATCAGAGACATACACCAAGTGACTGACTCAACAATGTGCATACAAAAGAAGAAAATTGAACAAAAATTTTATAGCTGGTATCATCAGCAACATCAGTGGCAGTGGCAATAGAGTTGCAATGAACAAGCAAAGAAAAGCATTTAAACTGTTTTTGCTGCCCGGCAACTTTAACGATGACATTTTAATAGGAAGCAAAAATTATAGATCACAATGTTGGCCAAATGCTTATGATTATATATGCGTGTATGTGTGTGTAAGTATATATGTTTTTAGTTGTAGTTTTCCATATTCATGCACATACATTTATGTAAAAATGTGCATATTTTGGCTTCACGAAAGAAGAAAAGCCATACAACAACAAATTTTGCCCATTTTATCTAAAGCTACAGCACTCTCACCCGCTCAAAGTTCAAAATAATAGATATCAGAGATGGGTTTTGTCATAAAATTAAATACATTGTTTGATTTTAGCCGTATGAATTTATCAATAGAATTTATGTGTATGCTCCATGTTTAGAGCAGCTGTAACTAATGGAAATATTAGATAGATTGTTTGTTATTCATTCAGATTGAACTGAATAACATTTTTATTGAAATCAACTACCAGGTGATGTTTATATAGTGCTTTGGTAATGATAATACAAATAAAATGGTGTGCTGTGCAACCAAATAGATCTATCGTACTCCAATATTACGAGACTATGTCTCGAGTACCCTAAGGAATTGGTCTGGTAAATTTCCTTATTGCATAGTCCCTTTGCAAACAGCTTTTGACTGGTGACGGTGGCTTTGTATTTTGTTTCGTTGGTATTTAATAATTTTACGTAAATGTTACGATCATTGTAATTATTAACTATGCCCCCTAATTCCATTAATTTTAATTTTAATAAAATATTGAAAAATATAGAGTATATTAATTTTCGAATATATACTCTAAATGATATTACGTACTCCGCAACTCCGTACAAACGATACCCGTACAACGTAACAAGGCAAAGGACCCCAGGTTAATCAATTCAAAGTCTTTTTATGACAATTAAAAAATTGTACATATACTAACATTACCTCAACACAACAATGTAGCCTCTTAAATTCACTTATATTTTTGGTGAACGCTTTGTATAGACTTTATCAGTTGCAAAACTCTTTGATAATAATAAATAATGTGAAATAAAATAATAAAAAAAGAGAACTATTTACTTTCAAATATATAAACCCTTTTGCAACCAAAAAAATACACTCTTTGTGTTCGTGGAGGAGATGTCAATTTATACACATTGTGACAGCTACAGTTCAATATTATTTATTGTACATAGTGTCTGCAAACAAACCTGTACGCTTTGACGTGTAATATGTAAGCCATATTATAGTGTGCTTCCAACCCTGTTACATACTGAAAGTTTCACATGAATTTACTAAAACAAAAATATGCAGGCAAACTATACGAGGCGGCAGAGAAACCAACCAAATAAAACTGGTCAATGGGCCACATAAAAGCCCGTAAAGAAATATGGGCATACAAATTCAAACTTTAGTTGCATTTTATGAATTTTGGTTTTTTCATTTAAATTTTATTTGCTTTCTTTTTTCTTTCTATCTATCTCACTATCTATCTCCTACCCTTTCTTTCTTTATTGTTGTGTTTGCTTTCGGTGTTGTGTGTTTCTGAAAGTTGGCTTCGTTCAGTGTTATCATGGTTGAAATTAATGGTGTTTGCTCGTATTGGAGAACTCAAAATAAAAATGCATTGTGTTGTGGTTGAAGGCAAGTTTTGCATTTAAAAAAGGATCTGTTTTTGGAAATGAATATTCATGTTGCTTGTACGCACTTTTCATTCGATTGGCTTCCATTAATCCAAATTGGTGCATATCAGCCATGGCCTACCTACCAACTAATACTTAAGGATCTATTTGCACAGTTTCAATAAAATATTTCAGTAAATTAATGTTAAGTGTTGCCCAGAGGGCAATAAGTTTACAAAAAAGAAATATATATGACGAGAAGATCTACGTCTGCAATCGATTTACTAGAGACGTAAGAGAAATAGCGAATTTTGATATGTAGTGCATTTGTGTGTAAACTTTCATGGTAATCATTCATTCTCTGCACAAATTGTGCAAGCTCACATTTCAAATTTATGATTAAGAAAGCAAAAATTTCTGTTATAGAAATTGCAAAAATGCTTGAGTTGGAGAAATTGTACTTGAGCAATCCCACAATACGGTTTTCATATCATCACTGACTCCGCAACCAGAAGACCGCACTTCGAATCCCCGATCCGGGCAAAAACTATTTTAATTGTGGCTGCGCTAACAGAGCCCTTCTTCGTATTTCCGCAATTAAACGTCGACCAAGTAAAACAAGTCGCATACAATAAATTAAGAAAGGCTTAAGAATTAAATACGATGGCAATTTTGTTTTCTATTTTTTTGAGAATAGACAGTCACAGACGTTTCGTTTATTACGTGGATGTTACTATTTGTTGTCCCCATTTGTGGTACGCACACGCGAAACCTTAGCGGCTAATTCAATTAGAGGTGAAACGTTCCCACACCGCATTCATTTTAACTTGGTAAAAAGAAATCCTATTTTGATTACAGCAGATTAAAAACGAATGCGTCATCATCAAATATGCATCAACGCGCAACGCCAGAGTTGCGCATGAATCTTAATCCTCCTAATCACTTCACCACTTGTATCTTCTCTATACAACACTTTTTCCAACAGGGTACGGTTTTGCGAGTGAGTGTGCAGCGTATGTGACGCACATAAGTGTGCCATTCCGTGCCCTGGTTATCAACTGGTACCTCTGCACTGGTCCAAGAAAAGAAATTGCTGTATATGTAGTGAAACCAATCCGCAAAAGACCCTGCAGACTCTATTACCACCAATTATATAATGTTTATGGTGATAAACTAGCCAAACTTAACGCCTTGATGGCGAACATAGTTCGAATTATTAGTGACATACGGTCAGCAATACTCGAAAAAGTAGATAAAAATTGGACATTTAGAATGTCCCTCGTCATGAACAAGCACGGTGGCCATATATACGCAATCATTTTCTAATGCTAATGCCATTTTTTTTTTTTACATAATATATATTATTTATTGAATCTTCAAAATCAATTGAACTAACAATAAGTATTCAAATCTTAAGAACTAATTGCTAATTATTATTAAGTACAGCCTAGCTGTACAAAATTATTTATTGCTCGTATAGTTTTATTTCCGCGTCTACTACGTTCGGGCTAGGGAAAGAGTATCCCTTCTTTTCAGTCGAATGAACCCTCTTTCGCTTAAAATATTTCGGGCTAGTATATTTGGATGATCTTGGAGTTTGGTTAGGTATGACGTTGCGTATGTTGTTATCTCTTGTTTGACTGTCGGAATATTTAAATCCTTGTGTATGTTAGAATTTTTTATATACCACGGCGCATCTGTAATCATTCTCAGTATTTTGTTTTGACACCTTTGAATTTTTTTTATATTGGAAGCTGAGGCAGTGCCCCATAGCTGGATACCATAGCTCCATATTGGTTTTAAAATTGCTTTGTAAAGCAAAAGCTTACAGTCCAGTTTTAGCACAGAATTTCGACCAATAAGCCAATTTAGTTGAGTTGCTTTTAATTTCATTTGAGTTAATTTTGCATCGATGTGCTGTTTCCATGTTAGCCGTCTATCAATGTGCATCCCTAGATACTTCACCTCCAAAGTTGAGGTATTAACTGGTTGTTGATCAGAATAGGAGGACATGTGTCTCTGCGCAGGGTGAAGGTTATATGTACGCACTTATTCTCATTAACTTTGATTCGCCATTTTTTAGCCAGCTTTCCAGCTGCGAAGTTTTGTGCTGTAGGCGACGAGATGCTTCGTCAGCACTTTCGTGAATGCTTAAGAAAGCTGTATCATCGGCAAAAGTTGAGGTATGGATGTTCGCGACTATTGGCAAATCTGCGGTGTATATCAAGTACAGCAATGGACCTAATATGCTGCCTTGGGGAACTCCAGCTTCAATCGGCTGCGGTGATGACAGCCAATCACCTTGTTTTAAAATACATTTGCGACAAAGCAGGTAACTTTCCAGTAGCTGACAATGCTAATGCCATGATTTGAAATTTCGAATAAAAAATTTCTTTCAATAAAATAATTTTTTTTTTGTATTATTTCTACAATTGAAAGTTATATCGGTCTTGAAAAAAGCCTTTTATTAATGCATTTGGTGTCTCAGAAAGCCATAAGAAATTCTAAAGTCAGCGCTGTATTCAGAAGGAATATTCAACAAGAATATTCTTTTCTTTTATATCCGTTCCCTCAAAATATAGCCGTACTATAAGAAACATTTGGTAAACGGTGCAATATTGTACGGAAAGTTAATACCAGCTGGTATTCAATGCTGCAACAGTAAAGGTGCAGTAGCCGTATTACTTGTATATAATTTAAAAATTGCACATACGAGTGAGTATCTCCAACGTAAAACTGTTCTTGTTTTCAACGGTCTCTAAATTTATACAACATTAATTTTAATCAAATTAAATTTCGTTGACATGAAGAAAACTGCTCAAAACATGTTTTTTCTTCCTATTATTTAAACAATTTTATAATAAAGTTGATGGATTACAAACTGCATGTCTACCATATGACAATTGAGTTGTTTTTTCCAACTTTATTATTTTTAACTCAAACTTTGCCTCCTCCTCCACTGACAAAACTTACAAATTGTTTATTCCTTTTCTTAATATCCTTAAAAGCCTTTAGCATAAACCTTTCAAAATAGTTGTGCATTGTGCAAAAATATATTATTCTTTTTTTTATAATCTCTATTTACAACTTATACGAAAAGGAAGCACTTGTATAAAATTTTAGAGGCTCATAGAACGACAACAACAAAAATGACATCGGTAAAGCTGAAAGAGATTTACAAAGAAAACAAACATATTTAAAAAGAAGCACTTGAATGGTACCGCAAAGCACATGTCAGCCGTTCATAAACCGTGCAATAATGGTAGGCTCAAATGAATGTAGCGGGTGTTTTTTAGCTGCATGAGAACAATCGATTGCTATCGTTTGACAGCTGCGAACGTCAAATTGTGTTCAGTATGGTTTGGCAAGTCATCATGTATCGTTTAACGTCAGAGCAATGCTTCCAAATTTGCTTTGAAACAAAAAAATCTGTTCGCGAAGTTCATACCGCACTTTTTTCATTTTATGTTCAACAGAATCGTCCTAGTGACGAACCAATTCGTGCAGTTATTGATCCGTTTCGCACTAATTTTACTCTTCTCGATTCGAAACTAACAACAATACAAAGAAATGTGCCTTCTGAAGAGAATAATGCTGCTATAGCGCGAAGTATATAAGAAGACGATGTCATTCCGTCGACCTTCTCAACTTGTAGGCCTTTGTTTGTTCCCAAAACATAAACGACATTTGGTTCCAACAAGACGGCGCAACTTGCTATACAGCATGTAAATAATCGATTTATTGCAAAATCAATTTGGTGACAATTTTTTTTCCAGAAGTGGTCCTATTTAATGGGCCCCTCGTTCGACCGATTTAGCGCCTCTGTATTTTTTTTTATTTCATTCATTGGTTTATGCCGACATACCAGCAACTTTTGAATCATTGGAAGATATGAAAGCCACCATTGACGCCATACGGCCAGATTTAATGGTAAAAATAGTCTAAAATTGAACTGAGCGAATGTAATTTGTAGCCGCGGTGGACATATGGCGGTAATCATATTTCAAACATGAATGCCATGAAATGATCTAATAGATTTTCATTCCAACAATATTTCTTTCCTGTGATAACATTTTAAGGACTGATGCAGGTTAAAAAAAACACCCGATATAAATGGTTTCTACCAAAAAAAAAAAAAAAAAAAAAAAACGTTTATACAACAATCCTATAGAAGTCATAAACAGGAGGAGGCGAATAAACTAAAAATAAAAAATACACTATAAGAATCATGAAACACATAGAAGAAATACTATATATAATTTGAAAACTTGAATAGACACTAAAGTTTCAGCATTAATGTTCTTCGCAGAGTTTAGAAGGAATGAAATGTTAAATGGTTATTTTGTACTTGACATTAGCAAAAATGTATGTCCTAAGTGGCAGCTCAGAGAGAAAAGTGTAGTCTTATTTTAGTGTAAAAGCCATTTCTTTTCAAGCAAAATTGCATTTTTAATCATTATTTTACTTCGCCGATGCTACACAATACCGACGAAGGAGTGCGTTCTGAAATGCTTGTGGATTGGTTACAGCTGAAGCCGTTACTGTTCAGTTATCAGTGACTATGCCTTCGTCACTGAAACCTTGCAAAAACAACCGACACAAAGTCACACACAAATGCACATCAGAAAAAGATCAGCAGAAGCAAAATTCGTCTTCTATTTTATTTAACCTTTTTTATAATTATTCTTATATATATAATATAAATTATATTAATTATATAAGTTACTAGATAAATAAATGTGTTCAACTATATCTTTAAGTAATGGTTTCGAAGTGAGAAAAAAATTTTTAGGAAAAGTCTCACTTCAGTATTCTAAGAAGGGTTAAAATTGAGAGACAGTATTTTATTAGTTGAACCCCCAATATTTAGTCTTTCTACGATTTAAATTTACGTTTTTATCCTCAAGATAGATACTAAGGTTGAATCTATTATTTATAAATGATAACTCTTTGCTTGTTATAGCTTTGTTATTGGCTCCCCTATGGTAAAATATAGGTATGACTGGTTCGTTTTGGATATATCATTGGATATCAAGATGTGTCGTTCATAATATGTCGAAGCAAAATTTATCCTTTTTATTTTTATTAATTTCGAGGCCAAATTAATTTCGATTATTAATTTATGTTTATTACGGGTAAGGTACCCAAAAAAGAAACATAAATTTAAAATTTATATTTCAATCAATATCAAATAAAATAAAATTTTTCTGTTCAATTTATTCTTTAAAATCTCTGGCTGCCACTGTACGATTAGAAAACAATTTTTTATTTATTTTATATGCAAATTTAAACAATAGTAGTTTATGGAAAACATAAATTTTTTGCATGTTTAAACTTTAACTGGTATCCAGCAAGACTTTGCATGTTTTGTCAGCCAAAATATAGTGGAATAAAAATTTAATTTTAAAACGAAAATTTTAATTCAGAATATATAATTTTTGTTAGAAAAAAAGGATATAGTTTTATGCAACGCATGTGAATAAAAAAATAAAAACTAAATAAATAAAAATACCGAACACTCAGAGTGATCACAAAATATACTTGAAAAATTCCAATAAATTCCTTTTAGGTTAATTTTAATTTGACAGACCTGATACAATTCGTTTTCTAGTTAGTATCCAAAATCGTACCAGTACTATTAGATAAACGCTTAGCATTTAATCTTGTATTCGCTTTTGTGTGGTTTCATATATAGATTTCACAGTCTAAAAAGAAATTTTTAAATATTTATTTTATACTAATAAAAATAGGGAAACTAAAAATAAAATAAGAATTTGTTCACTTCAGATACAATAAATTTTTATAATGTTTATATATATGTTTCTCATACATATACAATCATATATGTATGTATGTATGTACATATTATGTAGTATATATAGCGCAAAGTTCAACTTTTTGATTTGAAATTTTTGAGTTAACCGTTTTCAAATTTTCTTCAAATAATTAATTTTTTGGTTTTATTTTCAAGGTTAAATTTTATTAAATGCAAAGATGAGAAATATTTATTCATGCTTAACATTAAATTTACATAAAAAAGTTTGTTTTTTGTTTGTTCGAGATAATCAAATCGGGAAAAATTCAACAGTCCGGTTTTCTTATTGAGGAAAAAGCGGACTATTCGACACTCGATAAATTAACCTTAAAAAAAAAGACAGCCATAACACTGAAAAATAAAAATGTTTTTCCATCACCCTTGTAGCCTGAGCATATTATGTCGCTCATTGTATGTTTGCAATTCAATACTAGCAAAGATCTTCCATGTGGTAGAGAAGTTCTGTCTTGCAAAGGGCGTTTTTTAGCTGCATGAGAAACTATCAGCATCGACAGCTGAGAATGTCAAACTATGTTGTGTTCTGTCCAGTAAGTTTTGCCAAATCATCATGAATCGCTTAACGCCAGAACAATGCTTCCAAATTGTGCAAATTTACTTTGAAAAAAATAAATCTGTACGGTTCTTTTCCTCTTTTTCATTCAAATCCATCAACAAGACAAAGAAATGTGCCCAACGTAGAGAATATTGCTGATTTTTTTAAATGAACAAGGAGCTGCCGTTACCGTAAGTGGCGAGCGCTATCGAGCCATGCTGACTGAATTTTTTTTCCAAAAATTAATCAGCTAAACATCAACGACATTTGTAGTCCTGTTCACTGGTTCATGTGATTTAACGCCTCTGGATTACTTTTAATGGGGCAATGTTAATTACTTGGGGTATGCCGCCAACCACCAACAATTCAAGCCACCATTTTTTTTTTTATCTGGAACCAGCACTCACTATGGGAAAAGGATAGTAGGAAAAACGACAGGAGGTGAAGCTTAATTAATTATTTTGCAGCTCTGCTTTTGCACGTTCTTTGTTTATACTCGTAGCAGTCCTGAAGCTTCGGTTTAGTAGCCATTTTTATTATTATTTTACTTCGCCGGTGCTACACAATACCGACGAAGGAGGGCGTTCTGGTGCGATTGTGGATTGCTATCAGCTGAAGCCGGTATTGTTCAGTGACCAGTGATTATGCCTTCGCCACTGAAACCTTCCGACAACAACTGACACACAAAGACACACTAAAGCACATCAGAAAAATGCGAGATGTTTATTTTTATTTTATAATTTTAGCCTGAAACTGGGGTTGAATCCAGGTCTGTTTTTGGTTTTGTAGTCAACGTCCAGACTACCATCCATCATGCCATCGCCCCCCTTAATGATGCCATACGGCCGAATTTTTTGGCACAAGTAAAAAATGTATCTAACCGAATGCTCCATATAACTCGTAGTCCCTGTGGACTTATGCCGGATATTATATTTAAAAAAAGATTACAAGATTATAATAAAAAAAAATTCATTTCAACAATATTTCTGTCTTTGGTTATCATTTTAAATTTCCATGCAGCTAAAAAAAAAACACAATACTTATGATTGGTCTATTCCTGAGCTGTTAAATTTTAAATTTCGATTAAGATTATTAAATTAGATTACATTTTAAAAAGAATCGTATTATATGATTATATAATTCTCTTTTAAAAAATTTCTGATAACTATTTGATTACGATTACTAATAATCGAAAAGTAATCTGGATTACTGGAAATTACGATAAAATAATCAGAAAATAATCCGATTATTTTTGAAGTTTACTTTTGATTCTTTTTGATTAATTTCAAAAGTTTCGAATTTGCATTACTGCATTTTGAAAAAGTTCTATTGAAATTTATAGAATTAGGTGTTTTTTGTTTAAGAAATTACTAACATATTCAGTAATATAACAACACTAATAATTTCAATCTTATAAAAAAAATTTAAAGACAAACATAAAGAAACATAAACAGACTCTATTCTGAGCCTGAGCTTATAAGAGACTAGCAGCAGAATTCTGGTTTTAAGATTATACCATTGGTGGCAGACTCATGGCGGTGCTGTTGAATGAACAGCCAGAACACCGTGGGTTCAAGCTCCCTTCCAGCTAAAAATTTTTCAAACGTGCATTAGTGGCTCTGCTAACATCCGTCGGTATTTGCGCAATAAAAACGTCGGCAAAGTCAAACAATAAATAAAATGGCTCCCTTTTTATTAATGCGTCAACAGAACGGACTATGATTTTATAAAATCCCCAAGTTACAGTGAAAAAATTTTACAGGAGAAGCAAAATACTTTCAAACTAACTTCTACGCTTGCACTTACGCATTTCGCAATTTTGTTTATAAGAATGTTATTTCTAATTGCCAAATTTTCCAAAATTTTACATACATACAAGGCCAGAGACGCCTTAGTTAATTAGCCCCAGAACTGCTCTATTTATTTAAAATATAATCAAAACATATTACAATAGCAATAAGCATTCATATTATAGAACTTACATATTTTACATACTTCCAAACATCGTCAAGCATAAATCAGTTACTTTAAGCGTTCATATCACACCTCCTCCTTCGTGAGGGCATTTGCTCGACCATCACCAGAATATTGGCAGTTGTTGTGACACTCATTCTCAGCAAATGTGCTACGTTTTTAATAGGTTTAATCAGACCAGCAATGCTCCTGAAGTCATTTTAAAATAAAGCGATTGAAATATATGTACAATAATCAGTTTCTAATCCCCTGCTTGTCTTATCGAAAGCGTAGAGGAACTGATATGCGTTTTCTCTGTCTTTGTATACGAGAAGAAAGAAATGTTTCATATAGAAAGAAGTTGATTAGACGATTTTTATTTGCCAAAAATACTAAAACTAATTATTATTTTATTTTGTCAATGTTTGTTATTTTCATTGCAACACAATTTCTTTTTTTTCTACAATTTTGTAAGACTTTCCTTAATTGGAAAATGTTTTTTTAAACATTGTTTGCCATGAACATGAATATACACCCAATCCTGTTTTTATACTACTACGAATTTGAAGTAACACGGTTTACAAAAATAATATTATGCTGTTTTCACACGGATAAAAATATATTAAAAAAATTTTTAGTTTATGTAATTCATACACAATACCTGCCACATGATTTTCATAACATGATTATATTAGAAAAAACATATCAGACGACAACAAAATTTTCTTTTTGTATAAGTAGTTATAGTGTATTTACATTAGCGATTCTTAAACTAGTTCGAAATCATTAACATGTTCTCTAAATTATGATGTTTACACTGACACTTAAGGAGTTTATCCCTGACAATTCGTAAAGCGGCTGTCACCAAAATTACATAAAATTAATTTATCTGTTTATATCTCAAGTTTGTTAAATTTATAACGATGTTTTCATTACTGACGTGATTTTTTCTTCTGTTTTTTTTGCAATTTTTGTCCTACGAAGTGTTAAATGTAATTTGCGTTGCTAATCAAAACATAAGTTGCATTTTTAAAAGTTTGAGAAACTTGTATGTCATTATCGTAGTATTACTTATCACCTGTTTATGTCGCAGACGTAAATGGCAGCGTTGTCAACTCGATGCTTTTCGCACCGGTTTTAGTGTTTTTTATAATTTTCGACGCGAAAAATTCTTTAGTCAATACTCAGTGCTTTTATTTTTAACATTTAGTGCTTTTCTTGATTTTCGGTGGCACCAATTGCAATTTTATTACGAATCCAAAAATGTTTGTACATAAAAATTTTAACAGGTTATATTGCGAAATAAATATTATGTCATTAAATATACAATTTGAGTCAAATACCGAAATGTTCTATAGAAAATTAATGGCTTTGGCCATATTAATGTTTTGTAGTATTGTGTTGTTATATTTTGTTATTATTTTTCTTTTAATAATCGTTTTTTTATGATAAGAATATTATAATATTAATTTCTTTAAAATGTCCAAGAAAACTAAATATTTTAAATTTAGTGCTTTTTTCAGTAAATACGCTTTTTTTTGATGATTTTGTGCGTTTTAAAATTTAAGGATTATTTGCTTTGTTTTGTACACAAATCTTTTCGTATTGAGTTTTGAAGTGGATAGTACACTTGTGTTTATATTTACTGAAAGTAGAAAAAGGATGTCAATTATGTTTTTTTGTTTAATGTCCTAAAAATCATAAAATGAAATAAAAGCAACATTGTTTGAAGACAAAATGACAAAGTTTTTAGTTCTTTTACAGAATCATGATTTTTTAAACTTTAAAGATGGTTTAATTAATCTGATATGTACGTATAATCATCTTAATATATACTGTTTTTTTTTCCTTGCACGAATTTGCAATGTACCGTGTAGAAACAGGTACATACATATATACGATGCCCTCGAAATTTCATAAGATATTAGCTTTTACCAGCGACTTCGCTCCCGTTATTATCTCCATCGATTATACAGTTTTGGAAAGGCATGTCTTAACCCTACGTCGCCTCTTGGATCTATTTAAAAAATATATATGTATGTATGTATGTGTCCATCTAGATACAAAAACATAAATACATTAAAATCGGTTAGATGGTCCCGCTGGCGTGGAAATTGTCCCTACATTCCCTCGTGGTCCTAGTTATAAAAAACGTAATACCCTATAACATTGCTGGAGTTTCACAATTGCCAATATATCTTTTAAACACAAATACATCCAAGTTTTAAAGTTCATCAAAATCGGCTATGTAGTTTTGCAGAGGCCGACATTTTCCATATATCGCCCTCATGGTCCTAGTTTTGAAAATGTGTATAGCCTATGAGCATTTTTAGATGCAGATCTATCTATGTTCTAAATTTCATTAAAATCTGTTCGAACGTTTCCCTATCGCCCTCCTGGTCCTAGTTTTAAAAAATGTAATACCCTATAACCTTCCCGGAGTTGCACAGACTAATTGCACTAAATTTTATTGCGATTGGTCCACAAATGGCATAGTTAAGCTCGTTTCTATTATAAAATCTGTTAAAAACCATGTGGAAGGAGTAGCATAATTAAAAAATTAGCCGTAAAGGTGGCCGTGATTAAAAAAAAGTAGCCTATAATTCATTGAAAAGTCCCAATTATAGGGTGTGATAATTTTAGGAAGATCGGTCCAGAAGTTTGGGCGCTTATAAAGTACAAACAAACAGACATTCATTTTTATATACTCGTATAAAGATAAAGCAGAAAGTTTTTTCTAATTAATTGCTTTCATGCTTTTCATAAAGCCAACCCTCGTATTTTCATGACAAACATTTTAAAAAGATTTTATTATTTAAGGAAATTAAAGAGAAATATTTTCTTATGTTCGTACCATATGCAAACACTAAAAGTCATATTCGTATGTATGGAATTTCGAAAGAAAATAAAAGAATAAGAGACGCAAATCTGAAGAAATATTTATTTAAATATTCACAAAACTGAACTTAATAAACAGTCTTCTTCTTTTTTTTTTTTTTCTCTTACAATTTAAAAGTTACACACAAATGTTAAATATATAGTAAATCCTTGGTATGTCAGCTGTGTGCAAAAGCTATTGTAGTATTGTCAATGGAATGCTATCCTGCAACATGAATGTGCATGCTTGTGTGCACATTTAAAAGTAATCTTATTTATAAGTCATCTGTAGTCATGTCTGCGTGTTATGGAAGTTGAATAGTTTTGTGTTTTAAAACATTAAAAAATTTAATTGAAATGACAATAAAGAAAGCAACCTGCGGAAGGTAAGAAATTTCAAATAGAATACGTGAACAACACGTCGGAATACTCGGGTGTTTAATTGGAAAATGAATGTAAACTCTGAAATTTCTTAAAATAATAAAATGATAAAAGCTTTTTTTTATAGTTGTTTTTATGCAAAACTAAATTCTTGCTAAAGAGTACCAAGTGATTTTAATTTAAAGTTTTTTTTTTTTCAAGTTGCATTTGACTAAGTGCATGCAGTATGTAAGTATGCATTAGTGTTAGTAAATAATTGACAGATAAGGAAAATCAAATAAAAATGTTCTTCGTTTCGAATGATACTACTGAATGTTGACATAAGTCGTTGTCGTTCTGGAAACATTTGGACTAACTACAGTGGTCTTTTTTTATAATAATAACGAAAATGTATAAAAATTCTTATTTTCTGTTCAGTCTTCTTCAAAGCATCGCTTTTTCACTTTCGAAATCTTGCAGCGCTACACTGATCGAAGAACCGTTATAAAGCTAGTCTAAGTTAACATTAATGCTATCTTAATTGTCTTCGTTTTTGATCAGTAGACCTTCATTAAAAGTTTTCAAATTTAAAAACTCCGAAGCAGCGATTTTACAAACAGAATTTCAGGTTCTGGCACGCACATATTTTAAATACCTACATAATAGTAAATGCGTTTTAATGACAGTTACACTGTTCGCTCTCATTCTTTTTGATGTTGATGACACATGAGAGAACTATGATTGCGATCGTCGGCTCCATAAAAATATGTTTAAACACAATCGTAGAAAATAACACAATACAATTTGTCATCAAATACAAGTTACAAACATTACAACATTGTTTAGTTTTTTCTTTTATATGTACATATTTTACATTTTATTAATAACTCTCTTAGAATTAATCTTTCTAAAACTAGTGCTATGAGGTTCGGGACATTGTCGGTACCGGATTTGTCGGTTCATATTCGAGGGGTACCCATTGGTTGGGTTGACAGATTGAAAGTGTTGGGTGTGATGCTTGATTGTAAGCTGAACTATGCCTATCATATTAATAGGTTATGTTCGAATATCAACTTCACGCTTCGTCGTTTATACTCCCTGAATGTTTATTTACCCTTTCGAGTAAGGTTTAAGTTAGCTCATGCCTTGCTATTTTCTCAGATATCTTATTGTATGGAGGTGTATTTATGCACAACGAATGGTAACATTAATACAGTTAAGCTATTGGTCAATAAGATAACGCGATTCGTATTTCGGCTAACATACAGGGATCATGTTTCGGAGTATGTTGCTCAAATGTTAAAGTGTAGTTTCTCTAATTTCTTAACAATTAAGCTGCTTATGAGCCTTTATAAACTTGTTAGAAATTCTACACCCGCGTTTTTAGTTCAATGCGTTCGATTTTGTCATTCATCTAGAAATACACAAATTTTCATTCCCAGAATACACACTTCCCTCCTGGATAAGTCTTTCCTCGTAAGTACAGCTCGTGTATGGAATCGCTTGCCAGCTGTTTTAAGATCTTTTCAGTTCCCCCCCAAGACCTACCGAAGATTGCTCATTGCTCATTTTAATTTTGTTGGCAATATGACATAGTTTGTTTATATGCGACTCTCAGGAAGTTGGTGTGATATCGCAGCCATCGGGCTTACAATTTTTCGCTTACTTTTTTTGATAAATTATTATACTTTTAACAAATTGATGCCGTATTATGATCTTTACCTTTTAAATTCTATGCTGATATTAAAACGATTGTTATCTAGTTATAAATTTAGGGTTACTTTTAATGTTTTAAGAATCTATGTTTTAAATCTATTGTAATATTCTTTTGGCCAGATGAGGGATTTTATTATTACAAAATTCTGAAATAAATAAATAATATGTATGTAATAACTGTCATTTTATTACACATTTTATTACACTGAAAATTTACATTTGATGAGAGGTGATATCCTTACGTATTTTATCCCGCTGAATTCGAAAATCAATGTCAACTTTTTTTTGAGATATTGTAATTTTTTTCTACCTTTTTTCACTTGACAAATCACATCTCGAGCTAGAAATATCCGATTGGGTCGCTCTTGACACCCAAATGCAAGGTATTGAGATGAGTAACAAATATGTATAATCGGATCTGTGATTGGGAAAAGCGTTTCAAAATATAGCAATGAAAATAGGACAGATTTTCCAAAAAATCATATTTTACAGTGATTCTGTGCCGACGGAAAAGTACAAGTAAACGTCTGGTTTCTGTTCATGTACGTAAAGATGATTCTTTTACGTAAGAACTAAGACCAACCAGAAGAAAATCGACTGAAAAATTATAAAGTTATAAGCAAATGAGTGAATAAATCCAAATCCCATATTTTCCGAATATTTTATTTTTTTCGATAATTTATTGGGTTTAAACGCTTCTAATACATTCTTGACATTTTTGTGTATTAGAAATAGTTGTGGCTCTTGCTTTGTCTGCGGTTGCTTTTGGGATCCGGTTCTCTAGTGAGAAACCATACATCATAGTCTCCCAACATTGCTTCATCCCAAAATCTTTGAAAGCGCCGCTCAATGGTCTTAATTTGTTGGTGAAGTCTCTCGCCGTGTTCGTCTCTTACGTCACCAAGATTGTCCGGAAAGAAATTCAAATGCGAATGCAAGAAATTAATTTTTAGAGACATTTACACCTGTAAGAAATAAATAAAATGGTAAAAACAATACAATAAAAAAAAGCAATCAGAAATGAAATGAAATGAAATAATGATATATTTTGAACCGCTTTACCAATCATAGATCCGATTATACGTATTTGTACGTCATCTCAATACCTTGCATTTGGGTATCAAGAACGACCCAATCGGACATTTCTAGCTCGAGATATGATTTGTCAAGTGAAAAAAGGTAGAAAAAATTAAAAATTACAATATCTCAAAAACTGTTCCATAAAAATAAATTTAACCTTGATTTTCCAATTCAGCGGAAGAAAGCAAGAAAGGAAATCTATCTCTCGTCAATTGTAAACTAGTGTATCATTCGAACTATAACAAAATTCTTTGATGACGCTTGTCATCAGATTGATGTCTATTTTCGTTTTATTTATGACATTTGTGATAGCATATGTGTCATTGATGTATGATAACACGCCGTCGTCAATACGAAGCTACATTTTTCTATGAGTGTATTCGTTACGTTGTACAACAGCGAGTCCTTCCAATTGTTATTTCAGTTTGCTGCATGAAATTGATAACTTATTTTTAGAATTTTATTTGTGCCAACAACAAGGCCTAATTACCAATTCATTCCACTGTGAAAATACAACAGCAGCAAAAAGTAATATTCTCTTGACAGCAACAAACAAAAATATGCCCAGCTGTGCTTTTGAATTGTAGAAAAGCATTTCTGTTTTTTCCTCATATTCTATGTGTGCCATCTTGTTCTTTTTATCTTGTGTGTTCTTATTTTAGAATTTCAAATTTGTATTTATTGTTTTTTAACTTTTGTTTCTTTGAACAGTCCCAGGCAGCCAGTCATTCATTCATGGTGTTTGTCTGTAAATATGAATGCTCCTACTAGTGGTTCAGCCCCCATGGTTGCATTAAATCTTGCCTGTGTTAACAAACAGATGGTTGTTGGCATTTTTTTTTTTAGAATTGTTGCTGCCATACAATTGTACGGAAAAGAACAGATTTTAAAATGCAAGAAAAAAAGAAAAGAAAATACAAACAGCAACGGAAATGCCTTCTTTCAATTTCTGAGCCTTGTTTCGTATTCTTGTTTACTTTGCTTGTCTTTCGCTCGCCTTTTAATATGCTATTCTTTTTTTTACCATTTCTTTATTTTGCAAATGCTTGTCTTTTTCAATGACTGTGTTGTTTATGGGTTATATTTCCAACATCACCGTGTTGGTGTTGTTGCATTAACGTCTGTTTTTCAAATTCTCCTGCGAATGCTGGTGTATTGTTCTATTGTTCCCAGGAGAAAATACTTATTTAATTTACTTTTTTCTAATAATCACTGCATGAAAGAAGAGTCGCAACAAAGTTTTTCAGCTGCAATAATTTTTACTCACCGTATATGTTCGTAGGGACTGCAGATGCCAAATGGCTACTCCTGGAATTTTTCAATATTGATAAATCTGGAGGCCTGGAATTTTTAAAACTAAATTTCTTGTTTTTTCGGAACTTTCTTGACATATTTAATTTTACAAGTTTTATGTCCAAAATTATAAACACGTTTAAAAATTGAATTCACTGTGCAATGCGAAACCACTGAAAATATTGGCAATACAAAACTTTGGAGAATATCTGATGAAACACTTTGTTTTTTTTTTTAAGTAAAACTTATTATTTTATGCAAACACCCAGCTTTTTTAATAAATTTTATAAATGTCTAATACATACAAAAATTGCCGTTAAAAAATTTGGTTTTTTGTACAGAAAAATAGCACAACATAATTTCTAAATTACAGGTCTCTATTTTTCTTATGTTGATAACAAAAAAAAAATTAATAATTGACGGATTTTAAGGATTTGGTTTTCAATTAATAAATTGAAAAGGCCTAAGTTGCTTTGAAATGACTTAATGCAAATAAACCAAAAAACATCAATTTTACTCTTTATATGTTCGAATTTCCAAACTGGTCCAAACGCATTTAGGATTTTCTTAAGGAAAGTAAAATGTAATTTACCCTGTACTTATGTGTTTTTTAGTTTAGAAGATAAATGGTATACAAAAAGGAACTAAACATTCAGTTTGTATCGTTTAACTATTAAAATGTACAAATATCAAAAAAGTGGCAGACATCTATTTTATCAATAATTTTTCCGGAGATATTGGATTATTTATGTTATTGGTTTTTACTCTTTCTTTTCACATTAATATTCGAATTTACAAACGTTCTTTCTTACTGAATCTACACATCGGGAGAGGAAAGTCTCTAACTTCAGGCATTTGGGCTGGCCGATGATGACTCTGTCAGTCATTCAGTGTCGTTACTCTCTTATATATATGTAGATGTAGATATTTTTCTACTACTCTCTAACAATTTCTTAAAAAGAAAACACAGAAGCAAAAATTTCACTTTGTTCTTCATATTGGCTTCATTCGGAATAATATAAATTCTGCAGGCGTACGAGCTAGTTCTCGAGTTATTGCAAATTACGTGTTGCAATCTCTGGTTTTTCTACATAACGGTAAATGTCGCGAATCAGAGTCAATTGAAAAAAGAGTAATTTATGTTTATTGAATCGGAATACCATATGTATTCAAATTGACTAACGAAACTCAGGCCAGTAAATGTTTGTTGACCAGTGTAATATATATTTTTTTCTCAAAATACCGATTGCAATATAATTACGCAAATCACTTTTTGTTAATAATAAAAACCGTTAAACAAATGTGTTTGTATAGAATTTTGACATTTTATGTCCCAAACTTGAGCAGAGAAAAAAACAATCACCAGACGTAGCGATGCCACCTGATTTACATTACATTATGGGTTTGATTTAAAACTTAAAAAAAAACCTCTCGATTGGCATCCCTAGTAGACGACAACATAGTATAAACAGATTGCATACTGAAGCAAACATTTTTAATTGCCTTCTTTTATCACCTTCTCATAGAAATTGAAGAAGGATTAAGATAAGCATTTCAGTTTCCCAAGCATTTCTATAGATGCATGTTAAATAATTCATATAAACTTTAACAAAAAGCACTGCTCAACGTTGTGTAAATTTTTCACTTTCAATAACGAATTTAAACTTTTCAGTCATACGCAATTTATACAATATTTACTTTGATGTTACACAGCATCGGCGTTTTAACAGAATGTATTGTTCGCTTCTTACATCTTGATGGGAATGCAACGTGAAATTTGGTTCAGTGATTTGTTGCTTAAAACACGTTACCACAGTGCTTCATTTAAAAGTCTGAAACTACAAACGCAATCGAAGAATTTGTTTGTTTATTGTCGCAGCCACATCAGTTTTGTTTATTTTTTTTCCACTATAAGTTTAGCAGCTACAGAGTAATCCGAGCATAGCTTTCTTTTTCAATCATATAAAATGTTGCACTGAATATCGTGCTGTATCGTACGCTTTTGGAAACCTATAAATAGGAATTACGATATATGTATTTGCTTTGAGGCGGCGAGGTCTATCCAAGTGATTGGATTTCTTCAGAAAAAAATGTACTAATTAAGGGAGCACGCGATTCAGATTTTTTTTGAGCAAACTTTACCATCTAATGCCATGTGAAAATCGGCTTTTTTTCAATATTTGGTTTAGCTTGATACATTTTGTATGGTCATGAGAATATTGAAGCTCATTTAGTTTCATCTGATGACGTCCAAAAACAACCAAACTACAAGATTATATTAAATTTTAGAGATATTTTTCACTTAAGTAAATGCAATACAAAAATTAATGGAAAATACAAATCATTATAAATTTGTTTTATTACAGGCGAATTCCTGTATAACGGACACGCGCTTTAACGAAAATCCGATATATCGAATGAACATGTTTTTCCATTAGCTCCCTTATATAACGAAAGGTCAACTTATTTTATGCCCTATTTCTAAATGGCTATAAATATATCTGACAGAATATGTCTGTTTATGTCCATGTTATATAATTAGGTGATTTCCCGAATCATGTCTGTACATCTTGCTTGTACATAAACTCGTGCACGAATGACTCGTGTATGAATGATAAAAATAATAATGCAAACGATTAAAATTGTCATTTGCGCAATTGTGCATATGTGCGAAGATTACTTGCAAAAGTTTCTATATGTGATAAGTTAATACTAGAATTTTTTTTGAGAAAAGTGTGGCGGCATGCAAATGATATTCCATACAATTTTAGACAGTTCATTTGCGGGAGTGTAAAAATGCACAGTTTGCACAGTTTGACAGGCTTTTAGGCGTTTTCATAAGGACCCTTAATAATATTTATATCATATAGTGAAATAAGCATTAAAAGATAATTTTTCTTTTTATGTAATTTTGTGCTTTATATAACGCGCTTTCACACAACATGTGACTTTTTTGCATCGCAACTGCCACATTTTAGGACGGTTATCTGTAAGTGGGTGTGTGTAAATGACTAAAACTCAAAACTGGCTGTTCAACATATAACATAACATCATAAGCATTTTAATATAAACTCAAGTGATTTTATTTTTTATCTAAAACAAATTTTTGTTAAGTAAAGCGTCTTACATTATATCATTCGCTATACCAAGCTTCGACCGTATTTATTTATTGGACTCACGTGAAGTAAAAGAAAAATTGTTTTTTTTATATTGTCATTAGCATTAAAAAATTGCATAATGATTTTTCAAAAAATAACGCAAGATTGTACCCCGAACGAAGCTGCCTTAATGCAACAATAAATCAAGCAGAAAAATCTATAGAAGGCATATCCAAAACAATCTTTATAAACGATAAAATAACTTGTTTTTACAACGCCCTGTAAATGTTGTGTATTTAATATACACTACACTTCCAATAGCTTTTGTTTTTCTTTCCGTACGGTTGTTTTCTACTTCTTTCTAATTGTGCTACATACGCAAATTGTGTTTTTTTTTTTTGGTTTCTGTCTTAAAGTTACTTTAGTCGTTTGGTTTTACAATTTTACGAATTAGCATCGAGTTAATTTTTGCTGCTACTTTTATTTGCAGTTAAAGACTAAAGTTCTAAATTTAACTTAGGCAATTAAATTTTCTAATAATCCTTTGCACAATGTTCCTTCAGGGGCGCATCTAGGCGATGTTAAAACAAAGAAATAATATATTTATAATTTATTGGGCGGTCGTGCAATCAAATCAAGGTGCAAGGTGAAAGTGCTACCAAATAATAAATATTATGGGATAAGAAGTGGACTGTCTTGTGTCTGATGTGGGAGTGTCCGGCGTTACACCAATTTTTGTGTAAACATATACTGGACGATCTATCAAAGGTGTCGCATTTGGGTATAGGTGCTCTTATGATATACCTGAACACAACCGGACGGATTTAGTACATCCCCTCGATTCACTCGATCACTCACTGGATTAGGACTCAGATGAATGAGTGGTAACGTGCTGCATGGGAACTTATAATGATATTACAATATAGAAATATTGTTGCAATGAAATTGCATGCCCTTTATTTTTTAAATATGGTGTCCGCCGCAGCTACGAAATCCATCCGATCAGTCTAATTTGGTCAATGGTAGGACTTAAATATTGGCTTCCAATGTTTAAACAGTTGCTGGTTTATCGGCATCAACCAATGACTTAACATAATCCCTTAAAAGGCAATCCAAATCCATCCAATTGATTTTACAATAACTCGATTGATAAGTCTGCCATATGGGAAGTTGGGCCATCTTCTTGGCACCAAATGTCGTTGATGTTTAACTGATAAATTTTTGGAAACAAAAACCCAGTCACAATGGGTCGATAGAGCTTGTCATTCACCGAAACGGCAACTCCTTGGTTTTTTCGAAAGAAACATTTCGGACAGCCACGTGAACCAACTAAGAAATGTTGATATAAAAAAACACTGCACATTTTGAAGTTAATTTCGAGAACTATTTCACAGCGATATGAAATGAAATGCCTTTTGATACGATTGTAAATATCCCGAGGGAAAATTTGTCATCGTTATTCCTTACGGTCTAGTAAAAAGGACAGAGGTACACAAAAACTTATAAATTATTTATCGGTTAAAGAAGGAGTCATTTTGCTTTAGAATAAAGGCAATAATGAGACTACATACATACATATTAGGTGGCTGCGGTCACTACCTGAAGTCAGGCGTGGGGAATAGTTTTTGGCAGGTACCCACGTTGCTACAGTAGCATCATAAGTTTTTTACACTTGAAGAGCAGTTTCCTATATTTTCCATTTGGTTAGCTTAATTTTCATATATTTTTTAAACTACATTTTTCCACAAAATTTATATTCCTTTCCCCAAAATCTCCAACATGATACGCCTCCATACTTTTTGTTTATAACTTTTCTTGTTTTATTATTATAATTTCTCTTCTTTGCGAATATATATATATATATATATGGATGTGTGTATACATCGCATAGTTGTTCCAACTAAATAAAAACTTTTTAAAGTTCTATTGTGAAAGGAGAAAAATATTTTAAATAACAACCCAAGAAAATGTAAAAAAGTTTAAAATATTCTTAAACTTTTAGTATTGAAAGATTTGAAGACAGGTTGCTTTTGAGTTGGGCGTAGGTGTGTGGTATTTGCAGAAGATTGTAATCTTTGCCAATCATATATACATATCGAGCCTTTGGTGCAATACCGTAGTAACTCAAAATTTTAATTTTTTGAGCTGGGTATGCAGAAATGATCTTTGGGGAAATATATATCTAAAGGAAAAAATATTATGGTTCTATCTCTAACTATTCAGATTCTACAGCTACAAATGTCTTTATTGCCTCCAGCTATTTCCAACAATGTTTATTTGCAATAATGAAATATTTTCTTTATGACAAGAAATTTACAAACAGAAAACATTACAAAACATGCCTCTTTATTTAAAAACTTGTAAAAAAATAACTTTAGTAAACGAAAATACTATCAAAAAGATGGCTCAAAATTTCAAATGTATTTTTCTCAGTTCACGATTTGTTGAATTACTGCGGTATTGCACCAAAGGCTCGATATGTACGTTTTGTTGATCAAAGTTTTTATATATTAAAAATTGAAATATTTTTAAAACCGTTTTTTTACTTGCAGATGTGGCCAAGAAACACGTGTGATACCAAGAATATTGCAATTACGTTCACATTGGCTGAAATCGGAGAAAGAGTCACTGCGACTTGTGGAGGCTGGCATTACGAAAGAAGTAATGAACAGTGCTATTGCTCAATTTTGTTTAGAAATCATTGCGAAACATGGTGATCCAGCGCCTAGACTGTGTAACAAAGATCCCTTAACATTAAAAATGGGCACATACGTGATAGAGTTGTTTCCTAATGTAAGTATTTTTTAATATTTGCTGCATTTTTCTATTATCAATAAATTTATATATTTGTGCTTTCAACAAACAGGCCAAATTTTTATTTATGGTTCGTGATGGTCGTGCCACTGTGCATTCAATTATATCACGCAAAGTCACCATTACAGGCTTCGATTTGACCAACTACCGCCAGTGTATGCAGAAATGGAATCATGCGATCGAAGTTATGCATGACCAATGCAAAGAAATTGGAAAAGAACGCTGTATGATGGTGAGTGGGGATGGGTTTTTTCTTAAGTTTTTCAAAATATAACTTGTTACGGTTGCATTTATTAGCGCATGCAATTGTTCAAATGTCCAAAACGTAAGCCTGACATCCGCAGGCGGCACATACAAACGCCAATTAGTTAATATGAAAGAGTCGGTCTTACCATCCGGCTAAGCTATTCTACTTCCTCCCGTATGAGAGCCACAGAACCTAGGGTGAGCGATTATACAAACTATTATTACCTTTGTACTCAGTTCGTCATATTTTTCATTTCATATCTCAAGAAGCCACTAGTTAATTTGCTAGAAGTCACATATAATATCTTTACGATCCTTTCTTTCCATATAATGATTTAACATACTTATTTTTGGTGCATTACTTTGCAAAAAAATATCATATGTTCCAGTCAATTCCACTACTCAATCATAAATGTATGTAATGCCATAAATATTGCGATAAAACCGCACTTTATGAGGTTAATACCGTGAAGGATTTAAATGCTATTAAATACACTCGTGGCAATGTCAGCCGCATACTTGAACATAATTTTTCAATTGCTATCCTCTAGCCTTTTATGTATGTAGTTATGTAATATGTCTTTACATATGTCCGTCTGAACTTGTACATACAATTTATGTTTCCGTGGCTGTGTGTTCATGCAAATTTTTTGGAGTCATTCCTTTATAAAGGAATTACAACAAAAATAAAGAAAGTCCATAAAACAGAAATTCCATTATTTGTGTTATTTTTGCTGTGAGTCATTGATGTTGCTTGCAACTTCCCCTGTACAGGGTGGCGCAGAATGAGCTATATGGTTTAAATGGTTTATAATTTTTTTATTTATGCGATTATTATAATTTTTTTTTTTTAATTATATTATTAATTGACCTTTTTTATTATATTTTTTTATATATATTTATTAATAAATATATATAAAAAAAAATTTTTTTGTTGTTGTTGTTTTTTGTTTTTTTTTTGTAATTAGCTTTGAAAAATGACATCCTGTAAGTGATGCCCATTTTCTGCTTCGCACATACGTGCTCTTTTTAGCATATTTTCCATTTCCATTTTTCCTTTTCGCAAAATTTCTGCATATTCAATCGTTAAGTAAATTTATTTGCATTAGAATTTGAATAACAAACAAATTGGCACATTTGGGGGACAAACAAAGAATTCAACAACTTTTCAATAATTTAGGGTGGACACAATGTATCTATTATTATTTGTTATATAGTTTTTTATTTTATTTCCTCTGTGGTAAATGTGTGCTTGTTTTAAGAAAAAATAAGCTCTTAAATATAAATACATCTCAACAACTAAAATGGAAACAAGAACAAAATATGTATTTAAAATACTCGCAGTGCACAGTGGCATATGTGAGAATGATGAAATTCAAGACAATATTAAGCAATTTTATAAAAATTATTAATAAAACAAAATCATTGCAATGGAAATATTAGCCATGCATGGCCATTGGTAACAAAAATTTGCACATGCATAAAGATCTACATAGGCCATCTGGTATTTAAAACAGAGATTGATAAAAATGTGATAAAATTTATAAAGAAACTAATCAATTAGCCCACAACATTATGACCAATAGCAGGCACAATCGTTTCTAGAAAACACTTAATTAATACTTAATTAATGCTTGGCGCTGGACGGACGGATATACACTTTTTTTGTATTTTAGACATAAACAAAAAACTCATGGGTCCAAAAACTACAGGGTGGCGCAGAATGAGCTATATGGTTTATAACTTTTTTTATTTATGCGATTATTATAATTTTTTTTTTTTTAAATGCAGTATATTATTGGGGAAATTTTTTGCAATTAGCTTTGAAAAATGATATCCAGTAAGTGATGTCCATTTTCTGCTTCGCACATACGTGCTCTTTTTAGCATATTTTCCATTTCCTTTTCGTAAAATTTCAGGTGCAATGGGCATGATTTCATTTCGAATGTTGGTTTTTAGTTTGAGTATGGTTCTTGGTTTGTTAACGTACACTCTTTCTTTCAAATATCCCCAAATAAAACTGTTAGCAGCTGTTAAATCTGGTGTGGGTGCAATGCGCACATTAAAATGCCGACGATATGCACGTTTTGTCAACACAATAGACTGTTGTTTTGAAAAATAAAATTCAATTATTTTTGTACGTTGTTTGATCGTGTAATGATTCATAATTAATTCCCCAAGTGTTCTTCACAAAATGCTGGAAAAAAAACAAAGAAAAAATAATAACTAAAAAAGTTCATTCTGCGCCACCCTGTATTTCTACTTTATTACATTTTTCTTTTTAATGCATCCATATTCAACATATCCAGCTGACAATTTCCCACCTGTTTTTCTCTCTATCTGTATATCTCTCTGCCATCTCACTCTTTCTTTCTTTCCTTATTTTTCCCTTTGATCTCAAATCGATGGCTGTGTAATAGTTTGATTGAAAATTAAATACAGCAAGCGTACTTTAAAACGATTAACATGTTTTATACAAAAAAAAGTTGCCATCCAAGTCATATCAATTATGATGCAGGAATTTGTGCTGCTATACGGCGGAGAAGCGCACACAGTAAAAAAAACCTTAGGAAAATGATAAATTACAAAATAAAAATAATCCTTCCTAAAGAACTGATTGAAATGGGTACAGTGATAGACAAAACAATACAGGCCATCTCTGAAATTTCCCAGTTAGTTTAACTGATGCCAAGCAATATTGCGGCGTTCGCCAAGGTTTTTAAGTCCAGAAAACTTAATGCATATCGAAAAACGATTTTGGTAATTGAAAACAAAAAAAGTGTTCGAAAATTTCCACCATCAATATCTTTCGAAGCTCTTTACAGATTTTTGTCAAATTTGCCCATCCAATACATTATTTCAGTCTATAAAAATCGGTGAGTATTTAAACTCAATTAACTGAAGACTTTTGGAGTTATTAGAAAAAATAGCGATATTTTAAAAATTTTCATCAACAATATCTCTCGAACGAAACACCCGATTGTAGTCAAATTAGCAGCAATCAACGCCTTTTTCTGAGCGCTGATTATATTTTCAACTTGATCGACTTATTTAAAAAAAAAAATTTTTTCGAAATTGTTCGAAAACTAGTGAACGGAATCGGTTCATGGTCAAATTGACAGCAATCGACGTGACGTCTCTTTCTTAACTGAACTTTCATTGGCTAAGTTTTAAAATTTATGTGAAAAGAACTATTTTTCAAAAATTTTTTTTTTTATATTTTTCGAAGAATCTGTATTTGCACATATGCATTTCGATGTCTGTACCAAGATATTATATAGAAATTACAATGAGGTCTCGCTTATCTGTAATACCAGCGATTTATATTATTTGCATCGTGTGACCATAATTTTCTCGTATTTTTCGGATTTATAAGCATAATTATTTTCGATTATTTTTGAACAATTTTCACACAAAGGAAAAAAAATTAAAATACACTAAAGCCCTTATTTACATCGTTAATTGAGACCGGGGAACTATCATGCAACCCGGAACGACGCAAATCGAATCACTTTCGCCTATAAATCTGCGCTTATTTTTTTTTGATTGGTTAAAAAATTTAACCATTTAGCAAACAAAATCTTATTTTTTATTCCAAAAAAATATCATTTAAATAATCAAATGAATCTATCAATACAAAACGAAATGTTTGTCTAGTGCCAACAGGGGCGTTGAAGCAGAATCACCTCCACGCTACGTGTGGTAACTAATACTGCACACACCAAAATAAGTTCTCAGATGTTCTCAGGTAGCTACTTGCATTCTGACATCTCTCTATGATACTACTAATTGCCCCTACATTTGGTTATAGTTTTTATCATTTCGAAAGACATCTGTACATAGATCGTCTATCTCTTCTTTGGCAAATATAGTCACTACCAATGCTCTTAATACAGTAATATTTTTTAAATATGCTGAGTGAGCCAAATTCAACAATTTGCGGTGCACGCAAATCGGCATCAAAACGTCGCACTAAGGATTGATCTAAGTTTACAAAACGACGCAAATAGTATAGACGTAAACGCTTTTAATTTGTTTGAATTTAGATATTTGATAGGAGCGGATTGTTATTGTTTGAAAAAGCAGAAAAACGTTAGAATTATTCTTAACAAATTACCTAAGATGAAATCTTCAGTACTGTTCATTCTTTTCTGTCTAAATTGTTTTTTTTTTTCTTATATTATTTAAACATATGCATAAAACATTTGAATAATTTTGATTTTGTATACGTCAAGTATATCCATTCATTCATAAAAAAAAGTGGAAAAACTACTTAAACTACTCTACAAAGAATGATCTCGGTGCTGGTCTTGAATTTACAAAATACAGTAGAAACCCGTTTCTAGCACATACTCGCTAATTGCACACCTTGTTTCTAGCAATAGCAAAATCTTTTTCATTACTAGCATAATTTCCTCATTACGTGCAATCGAGGCAGGGATTTATTGCACCCGGCCTCATGTTTGTCTTCAATGACTGGGCTAAGATCAAGATATATCGATATTGGCACAATATAGTCGCTAAGCGACTTTCCAAGAAATATCTCGATTTTGATACACAAAGAGCCGAAATGGCTTTTAGACTGGATAAAAGGAGTGTTCATATACTCACCGGAGCTCTTAAGTTGCGCTGCGAGGATGATGAATCTTGGACGAATTCACTCTTACGGATGGTTCCCTCCGTTCTTTCCCCAAGAAGGAGCTGGTGCGATTCGTGACCGTACTCGCCGGACGATATACAGTATGGGGTGCACAATAGATCAGGACTGTCGCGGTACTGGAGGCCTCTGCCTCAGCTCCTTTACCATTACATTCGATTATTTTTCAAGTGCCTGGTTGAAGAAGTTGGTGACGTAATGTTTAATTTGAAAACAATTACATCGGAGGATGATGATCATGATAGAGGATGTAGTGACACTCTAGAAGCTTAGAGGCAGCCCAAAACAAACGTGAATCGAAAATTTCTTTGTTATTTCATACAAAATTTGTATGCTTAAGAATTTGCAATTGTATTGAAGAATTTATGAAACAAATATAACTGGTTTTTTAATTAATATTATGGTACTTGGAAAAATATCAGAACTTGCACCTATCGCGGAGAATCGAACTTCTACTTTTTTAATGCCTACTGCGACAATATTTTTTTTATTATTCATAAACAAATATGTATGACTATAATTTTAACCAGCTTCAGCATGTTCAGAATGCTAAAAATGTTTTTCCATGTAATTGAATTCCGTTTAAAATTATTGAATTAAAAATAAAAGAAAAACGTTTTATTAAATATACATACTTACATGCATATATGTATGTATACGAGTAAATGTACATATATATATATATATTATTTTTTTTACTTTTGGCGCTGTTTTTATTTCCCTCTTCCGTTGTGAAAACGGGAAATTAACAAACATAAATCGTTTATAGGCTTTTTAAATGTTCATTCAAAGTTGTTTTCTCTCTTCATATGCCTTCTTCTCCATTCTTGTATTTATATAGTAGTTTAATAATTTGATTCCATTTATTATTGGCTAGATGCACGAATTAAATATACATATTTATTTATTATTGAAAGGATTTTTCACATGAATAGTAAACTCATATACAAATTAATATAATATACAGCAACACATGTATAAACATACATATATGAATTTCTTTGCAGGTCTATTATGAACAGCTGGTGTTACATTCTGAAGAATGGATGCGTAAAATATTAGAATTTCTTGATGTGCCGTGGAATGATTCCGTTTTACATCATGAAGAATTCATAAACAAACCTGGCGGTGTTCCTCTTTCTAAGTAAGTCATTTAAATATCATTCCTAATGCTTTGCAATTTATTATTATTTTTATTAGTGTGTATAATAACGTAGCGTGCCTATGTGGAATAGTTTCTGCATAAATGTGGGAACTTCTTTGTTAAGCATGGTGTTAATTTAACAAACATTGATTTGACATTTGAAGATCTATTTGGTAAATCTGAAATTATTCACAAAATGTCAGTTTTAAAATTTTATGAAAGACTACTTAAATTAGTGCACACTCATACACAAATAAAATTAAGATTTAATGGAGTTAATTCTTTTTAAACAAGAATTTGTTCTTCGTATTTGCAATTGGGATGGAGATATTTTCATTGAACTATATTCTATAATAACATATTGTTGCAGAGATTATAATATATTTATCACATTTGTTGCACTATTTTTATTTATTTTCTACCTGCCTCACTCTGAAGTTCCTTCGGAATTAAATACGTGCAAGAATCTCAAAAAGCAGTTGCCGAACATATTTTCTGTTCTGTTTCGACAGAGGTACCCGCTCTGTGGTGAATAAAGTTTAAAAAAATACCTTGCATTTTTCAGCTTCCAAATGTTTCCTTTTGAGAACTTCGTATTATAGAATTCTAATTTTTCAAACAATCGAAAACGCGCTTTCCATGTGCGTATTTTTTCGAGGCTCTCGTTTCGAGTGTCTAAAAGAGGCATTTCTAAATTAAACATTATTTTTGTTGTTATTCGTTTATTGTCATATTTAAATAGAAGTGTAACAACATCTCTCTTCCATTTGCACATGTAATAAATAAATGATTTTTTCCCCGTTGCCAGAAATGTTATATATTTTGCTGAGTAGCAACTTCTTCGTGTGTTCATCAATTAATAATGGACGTAACGCAGGTGTAGTTCTGGCACCACAATATTTAAAATACTATTAAAAATTTTATTTAAAAAGACAAAATTGTGATGCTTTCTAGAATTTTACCTTCAAGATAATTTACCGATATACTGATTTGTTGTTGCTGCTTGAAATTTTTATATTACCCAGTCATTAATGCAAATGGCCTGCTATTAAAAATTTTCTAATAATTAATTTCTGTTTTTTTTTTACATAAAGAGGGAGAATGAAAGCTTAAGTATGGTTGAAAGGACACGGATTTCCTTTTTACAAATTGTTTGTTTTTTTTTGGTGCATGCTCTTTTACTAATTCATAAAAAACGTTCTCGTAAGTTAATTATTTTAAGGACCATGAAACTTGCCGTAATGGCGCTAAATTGATTATGATTACATTTTTTTGTTAAATTTATTTTCTGGAAGCAATTACTCAAACCAGTGAATAATTTTTATAATCCTATATTATTTTAGTAAACAATTTTAAAGCCATAATATATAGACAATACGGATAAAAAAAGTGCAATAAACTTTTCAATTCGCTCTCTTCTTTTCTCTATTTCTTTATCGGCTATTAAAATGAGGTTAATATTTTTCGCTTCCGTCATCATTAAACATACTGAAATTTAAAATAAAAGTATTTTTCAATTTAAAAATTTCCTTTTTTATCTGTTGTTTGTTTTCTTTAATTTCTTCTTTTTTTCTTCTTCTCCTACTTTATTTTTTATTATTCCTGTCGGTTTTTAACACTCTTTATTCCTTAGATGATGTTGTTGTTCATTCTACTTGTGCTACCAGAATGGTCTTAAAAAATTAAACAAAGCTAAAAGTAAAACTAATTATTGCAGCTTTAGTAGTGCTAACAAAAACTAATTTCCGCCATAACTTACACTTATGTACGTCTGCATGTGCGTCTGAATGTGTGTGTGTGCGTGTGTTTAATATGGGTAGACTGCAAGAAACGAAAAATAAAATAAAAATAACACAGAGCAAAGAACAACAACAGGAGTTGAAGCTTCAACTGCAAGAGCAAAAATAATAAAACAAAATATGAAAAGAAAACGTAATTATTAACCATAAAATGTCTTTCGTACAGAGATTTAAAAGAACCCTTACTTAAACTCTGATGATTATAAATCATAGCATGAGAGTCAATTCTCCATTAAACACTTCCGTTCGATTATAAAGTATATTCCATACACCACGAAATATTTCCACTAAATCTTAAATACAATATATGTTAAGAAAAACATAAAATAATAAAAATTAAAATTATATAAGGGTTATCATAGTTTTACAATTGGTAGTTAAACCTTCCCAGTGATTAAAGTACTTCCAAAGAAGTCAATAAGATCCCAAACTTGTGACCCGGAAGTAGAGCAAAATTAAATTAGTTCTACTCCTTTTTACTTTGTTGTCGTTGCCAGAAGTTTTCTTTTTTGATGCCGATTTATTCAATTCGAAGGAATGCTACTTTTTTAATGTTTCTTATAGAGATTTAGATTCTCAAAAGATGCATAGCACTTTCTTTACTTTATTTGTTATAAATACTTTAGTACTTTAGTTCTCTTTTAAAAGTGCTTCAAAATGGCTCCAAAATGAAACAATTAAGTGCAACTGCTTTGAATGAAAAGGGCAAAATCAGGCAAAAAATGCAATGCACTTTTAACTGAAAAGAAATCGCAGATAGTCATAGAATTATAACTAATTTTTTATTACTCCCATGGAGCTATGAAAAGTTACTTATTGCTCTGCTTTAATGCAGAAGCACGTTATGATAAGTTTTAATTCTATAAAAATATCACTTCTATTTATATTTGACCTTTATTAAAATTTTTTAATTATATTTATTTTTCAGCGATGGTCTTTTTTATGAAAAGTTTTTTAATTATTATTTATTTCTCAATATTTTGCTATTTGTACAAATTATTATTTCCTGACGATGCTACCTATTTGCTAGCGAAATATTGAGAAATAAATAATAATTAAAAAACTTTTCATAAAAAAGACCATCGCTCAAAAATAAATATAATTAAAAAATTCTATAAAAATTATAATCTTTTTTAATTTATTTTATCGAAATGCAATTAAATTGTAGTTTTTATTACCTCACTTGTTTTACCATTAAATAAATAATAAAGTCCAATATACGTACATATCGAGCCTTTGGTGCAATACCGTCGTAATTAAAAAAATCGTGAACTGAGAAAAATGCATTTGAGCCATCTTTTTGATAGTATTTTCGTTTACTAAAGTTATTTTTTTACAAGTTATTAAATAAAGAGGCATGTTTTGTAATGTTTTCTGTTTGTAAATTTCTTGTCATAAAGAAAATATTTCATTATTGCAAATAAATATTGTTGGAAATAGCTGGAGGCAATAGAGACATTTGTAGCTGTAGAATCTGAACAGTTAGAGATAGAACCATAATCTTTTTTCCTTTAGATATACTATATTTCCCCAAAGATCATTTCTGCATGCTCCCAGCTCAAAAAATTAAAATTTCGATATGTACAAATATATAAATAAATAAACATAAACGAATTTTGTATAATAAAATTATTTTCATACTAATTTACTGTATGTTGTTCTTAATAACTTCCTCAGAAGTCGAAAAAATATTTCGGATGTAGATCAAAAGTAGTTCCTAAGGAATGACTTCTAACATTTTTCACTGGGATTAGTTAGAATGGAGCCTTACAGGATAGAACAATGTCTGCTGCACTAATTAAAACTTTCCAGACATTATAATCAGAATTATGAATCAGCTTCGTCGCAATTGCAAAACTACAAGTCCATCCATCATAGGTTAGGTTAGATCGGCAGGTTGCTGGATGTAAAGCTAAGGAAAGGTCCCAGCCCACTTAAGGGGTCCAATTTATTATGGTCCAATTGAGATACCTGTTGTGAAAAAACATTTCACGTGTTGTAGTGATACAGACCAGAGTCTCCGCTAAGAATCGAACCTAGAACAACCACAGATAAAAGCAATTCATAAATCATGGCTCATGCAATTTCTAGCGGGGTGGTTTCGGTGGATCTGGCTAACATCAAACCAGTGAAAATTGTACATTCTCGCTGTCTTACCAAGGCCGGTAGATTATTACGATTGTATGCGACAACGGAAAATCCATCCGAAAATTTACGGATTCTGGTTGAATTTATAATTAAATGTTATGTGCCAATGTACTTCAATATCAAGTATTACAGCTCTGTCGTATACGGTAGTGAATTTTGTTTCAAGTTCATTAGTTGGTCACGGTTTCTACAACCTCATTTACGCAGTATTGTCAATAAAGTAATTAAAGATAATTCATATTATGCGCATTCGGAAAATATCTTGCTATCAGTGTTGTTTGATGATAGCAAAGAAAAGCGAGACAGTGCTATAAAGAAAATTCTACGCTATCGAACCGATGTTGAAGACCCAATGGAAGTTAGAGTTTATAAAAAACCAGATATGAATTTTAATTGCACAAGTTACATGGAAATGATCAATTTGAATGATATAAATGACGTAATTGAGCCACCATTCACGCGAAGCATTCCGTACGATACATTGAAAGAATATTTAAATCAAGATGATCCACCGTTTTTTGATCCAAAAATTCCATCACACATACAAGGAACGGAGCGACACGTTCAATTGCTAGCTCGCGTCTCAAAACGAGTCATTCCTGGAAATATAGAGGCTGTTATGGCGACGACATTAGAGAGCCGTGCGAAATTGCCCAGACTTGAAAGCAAAAAAGACTTCAAACTATAATTTTTTTTATTTTCTTTTCTATTACTAAGTAAAATTATTTTTTTCATTTCATTCTGACTAAATAAATTTCTAAAGAGAAAAATAAACTCCATTTCGCTGATTTTTTCTTGTAGAGTGCCAAAAATGGTGATTTTTTGAAATGTTTGTATGAGGAACCCCCCAGGGGTGGTTCTAGGGGGTGTGCAACTGGAATAGGTGGGTTGGCCCTCCAAAGTTAGTGGGGGTCGGTCATACATTTTGACTCGATTGAGGCACTATAAATGGGTCAAAGTCGGGACATCAAAATACATTGTAGAGGTATGGTTCCTTCGGCAAAGTTTCTTATTTTGATCCCTAGAATACGATTTTCCTTGTAATTTGAGCGTTTTTTTTGCCTCCATACAAATCGACCCGCCCTAATATGTATACATATATACCAGTTTCACCTATTAGAGAATAGATTTATCTCCTTTTTTCTTTTAACCCCGCAACTTACGTTTTATTTTTATGCTTTTTTTTAATTTAAATTTAGCCTGAAAAAAGCAAAATTTTCTACTTAACCCATAAAAAATAATTTTAAACATATTAAAAAACAAATGAAAAATTAATGAGGGTGGCGATGGCTGAAGTTATTGTGCGAAGGCGTAGTTAGTGGTCATTCAAAAGCACTGACTTCAGCTGAGACTAATCAAAACATGTAACATCAGAGCGCTCTGCTTCGTCGGTGTTCTGTAGCAGAATCATCGGCGGAGTAAAAGACGAGCTCTCACACTGCTTTAGAAAAAAAAAAACGAAAAAAGGGCAAAAGCAAAAATTCTGTTATATTTTTGATTTCGATTCGAATTTCTTATAACTGATTTTTATGTTATATATTGATTTATAAGTATTTAAAAATGTGTAGCTTTATTCGTTTTTTTTTTTTTTTGTTTAAGCACTTAGAGTGCCTTTTTGTATAATAACTTTTAACATAAATTTTATAAATTTTTTATTAATAGTGAATAAAATGTTGAATTATGAGTAAAAAAGTTTTTAATGATTTTTTAGCTTTTTTTTGGCGATTTAGCTTTTTCTATCCTTTTTAAAAAGTATATTTATCTTTTTTCTTCCGGCTGCTGGCATCATTGATATTTGTGTATATACTCCGATAACTTAAAAAATGCAGCGTTTGTATTGATTAGAATTAGGTTAAGAAAATGAAAAATATACCTCCGTTCTCGTGCTAGACGAAGAACATAAGTCTATTGTGGTAATTCTCAATAAAATTTTTTGTTTGGTAATAACACAACTGGATATATTATTTTCTTATGTTTTGAGAAACTTCTGATCGTTTTTAGTTTTTTATACGCTATTTATTCACATTTGTCTCTTAGAGTTAATGCGTTATATTCATTTGTACATCTCTATATTTTTCCAAACCTTGGTCCATTATCGATGTATGTTGGATACACTTTAATGCTCTTAAATTATGTTACTTTTATATATCACTTCATCAGTTTGTTTGCAATTCTAATCCATTCCATTTACTTCTTTTCCAGTTCTGCTCTTCAAATCGTAAATAATACTGTAGAATCAGTCTATGTGTATTTTCCCTCATATTGTTTGTTCTTTTTTCCTTTTCTTTATATATAAATTACTACTGAGTTTAAGTCAAAAGTTTTTATGCTCCATATAATCGTTTGTAGTAGCTTCTTTGTATATTTAAAAAAAAAAAGTGCAACGAAAATACGAAATAGTAGAGAGAACATGAATCTCTAGCAAAGCAATTGAGTTTTCCTTTCAGTCATTAACTTATTTTATTTATTTTTTTATATTTTATCATTTTTATCCTTGCAGAGTTGAACGTTCATCAGACCAGGTAATTAAACCAGTTAATTTAGAGGCGCTCTCAAAATGGGTGGGCAATATACCAGATGATGTTGTGCGAGACATGGCTGACATAGCACCCATGTTATCAGTGCTGGGCTACGATCCCTTTGCGAATCCACCGGATTATGGTAAGCCAGATGCCTGGGTAGAAGATAATACATCGAAGGTATGTGCAGCTTATATCATATTTAACGTGCTTTTGAGATCATTTCTTCCTTTAAGAACCATTTCGAGTTTTGTTGTTTGTGTTTCATATATATTTTTTTTTTGATTGTGTTGTGTTTTGTCTAGTTCCAAAAAAATTCCATTTTTATCCTGCAGTCTTCTTGTACATCATCTTGTGCCTCATATGTACATCATCAGCTGTAGAATTTAATTTAAATTGTGTTTTTGAATTTATTAGTTTTTATTTTTTTTTCGCTTTTTTATTGCTTCTAAGACTTGAATGCTCATTAAAACTGAAAATAATAAATTTTCTTATACACATAAATGTTCTCTTATTTATGTTTAACTTAAGTATATCAGATTTAATTAAAATCTTTCTCGCGCTGTCTTCCACTGCAAGGAATGCCCCAGATTTTTGTTCTCATTTTCATGCCATTTCTTATTTCTATTATTTTAAAATGATACTTAATTACAATCATTTACACTGACAGTTTCTTACCGGCATCTTCTCTCATCTCTAAAGAGTTTTGAAATACCAAAAATTAATAAAATTAAATAATATTTTGTTGTTTAAACAGAAAGTAAACAAATAATTTGGTTATTATGTAAATGAATTCATACATACGTACATATTTTTTGTACTAACAAACTAAGTCCCTGAACATGAATTCCTGTAAATTAAGGTTGATAAATAATTAAATGGGCACATCCAACATTGAAATTATTAAATAATTCTTCTTAAACACACTCAATTCTATAAATTGACTTATGTTAGCATGATTTTAAATTTGCAAATGGCATCGACATTGTATTAATTATGAGGAAATAACATAGTGCTGCCGGATAAATAGGAGTAAATTTTATATTTGCTGTAATAATAAGTTCCACAAAATAAATGCTAACTCATGACGTTTTATCCCACAATAATACAAAACAAAATAATTATTCCAAAACACTTGCTACCAATATAATGCCACAATCATTTCTGTTCAATTATTTGCTTTCGCCACAACTACTTTCCTAATTTGAACCAATTTTTTTTTTCTCTAATTAAAGTAATTCGGTTTCATTAAAAAATGTTGTCATCTGTACACATTTTTAATTAAAAATCTGTGTGGAAATATTAATATCGGTAAAATATAATTTGTCATACCAAGTGGAGGAGAAATAAAAAGAGAAAAAAATAAAATAATAAACGTTAATAAGTTGTTGCTAATAAGCCTGGTTATAATAAAAAAAAAGTAAATCCACAACACCACAAAAATAAACGCACACATGCAGATAATCATACCGATCAGTTACAATGTGAACATTATTTATGAATGCGTGTGGCAGAAATACAAATTAAAAGTCCTATGTTTTACAGTGGGGCAATTACAAGAAATTAATTATACAAACACAGAAAAATTTTTCTTTTTTAACGTTTTTCATTTTTTATACGACTGAAAGCATTTACTAAAACTTTTTTTTGATTCCTCTAAAACTTAAGTTGCCGTGTGTTTTAAATTCGAATTCCTCTATTGACTCTGTTGTTAAATATTTTTGTCTTCATTTTAAATCAAAAGTTACGCAAAACCTGTAAGAACAAATTTTTAAACCATTACCAAATATTTCGGACTAAAGACAATAAAGAAATTCTTTCCGTGAACAAAATTCTGTTGTATTAATATTTTTTTAGGTTTGGGCTGGAATGGTATAAATAAAACAAAGCAAAGATATTAAATAACTGAGTTAATAACAAAAAATTTGCAAATTGCAAATAAGGAGAAGTGTACTTAAAATTCAATTAAAAACGAAAAAAGGAACAAAAAACAGAAAGCGCGGTAGGGTTGCATAGACGGTCGTCATCTGCGCCGAGTGGTATTACCACTAAAACATTCCCTCCTCCTCCTCCTCTGGGTAGATTCCCTCCCGGCACCATTTTCCACATTACTGCGGGAAGGAGTTTGTGTTATGGCAATTGCAATAATTTCGAATAAAATAGCTGATGATTACAGTTCGAAAAAGTTGAAGTTGGGCAAAAGTGATCAGCCGATGTTATTTTGCTGTAATTTTTTTCTGCACTTTGTAAGGACATATTCAAGTCGTTCACCGCCCGGTAAGCGCAATTGAGTGGCACGTCGTTAATGTGACTGGCTAAACGGTGAAGTGTTTGTATAGTTGGTGTCGGACTGCCAGGAATTCTGCAAGAAAATTCACACTTCACCAACACAACAGACGAATTGTTGGCCCCAAATAATGGAAACAAATATTCCGCATTCTTGCGGAGTAAACCAACCGATTCATGGCTTTTTGATTTGTATTCGGCATTTGTTTGCTTCACAAACATCAAAGCCCAATTTATATTTGGCGCCGTTGGCAAAAGTTATTGCGGCTTCCAACAGGGTGATTACTTTTACCCACCTTGTACAATATTTACAAAAATAACAAAATTTCCCGAATTAATTTTGGTTTGTTTTTGTAATTAATGCATTAAAATGTTAACATCGTCAATATAGACTGTTAATGCTGTCAATATTTACTTTAAAATATAACTCTGGTGTGATGAGAACACATAAGTTTCTAAAATGGTTTAGAAAATAAACATTTACCGAACACTTGTTCAGAAATCCACTTCTAACAAAAATGTAAATAAGTAAAAAATAATATAAAAATTTTTCAATTCAAAACAAGTAAAAGTATTTCGAACAAGGCCCGATTTAAAATTTGAATTTATTTTACGTTATACAAATTTTTTTTTCAACCTAAGATAACCATGACAAAAGCTGTTTACATTGCATACAAAACGGTCGTGAAAATTGTTTTATAATGAATTTTATAAAAAAATTTAAAAATTAATTTTTTTCACATGATATGAAAATTTCCAATTTTAAAAATATTACGAAATATGCTCTTAAAATATGCAAAATTTCTTATCTATTTATTTTAAAATATGCAAAAATATGCGTTCATTTTAAAATATTAATATTTCAAATACAAAAAGAAAATATTACGAAATATACATCTAAGATGTTTAAAACATATATTGGAAAAAAAATATATAGAAAAATTTATACGTATTTTATAAATTGGAAAAGCATATTTTTATTGCATTTGTTACAAAAAAAAATTTAGTTTTTTCATAAATTCTCCAATTGGCAAAGTCTTTTATAAAAAGTCACAACTAAAATCTGAAGTACAAACGAGGTTGCTTAAACACAAACGAAAACAGCGACTTAAATTTAGAAATTAATTTATATAATATACCCATAATGAACTCTTCGTGGATTACAAAATCAACATTTTAAATCAAACTATTTGAACATTTGCAATACCCTGAAACGAATTTTGTATGCTGTAGAACATCAGAAAACTCGTTGCAAACATAAAGAGCGACTAGCTAATGCTAGATATGTTTTTAATAAAAAATACTTTCTCTGCCTTTATGCAAAGCTGCACAAACATAAAGAATGAAGTTTACTGCATATACTATAGTTAGCGCGTTGAGTAGTGCCCCTACAGTGTAGTGAGTATTGCGGTAGTTTATCAGTATTGATTCTAGCTTTGATTCCTAGCAGATACTCTGGTCTGTATCACTACAACACGTGAAAGTGTTTTCTCAACAGGTATCACAATTATCATAATCTGGCAACCTGCCGACCTAAACTAGTGCGTTGACTACGAAGGCAATGGTCCTGTCTTAAAGGCCAGTATCGGACAAAGTCATAGAATAAAAACACTTTGCATTTTTCTGCAGTGCATTACTGTGTCTTTGTGATACTTGTTGTCTGAAGGCTTCAGTGACGAAGGCATAGTCACTGGTCAGTGAAGAGTGACGAGTACCAACTACAGCCGATGATAATCCACTGGTAACATTCTTGGTCGGTATTGTGTAGCACCATCGGCGAAGTAAAATAATTTATAAAATGTCTACCAAGCATAGCTTCTGTCTAACCTTTCACCACCTGTCATCTGTAAAACTGTCCCATTCCTTAAGAAAAAAACATCTGATGGAATTATGTTTCACTCAAAAATTATTAGAATTTTTTCTTCGCTTTTAAACATTAATATTTTTATAAACTTTTTTTACCCACTGTATAATTTTTTGCATCCCTTTATTGTTAAACCATGAATGTAGTGGTAATTACATACATCACATTGGATATTAGGCTTATCCCATTAACATGGAAAAATTTATTGTTTCCAATACATAATCGAACGGCACTCAAACGTGATGGAAATTTCTATTTGAATTCTTTCAAATGGAGTTTGACCTGTCAAACTCATACCTCTACCAGGCTTCTTCTACTAAGTTTCACTACAGCAAATGTGAATATATTCAAAATAGTTTAATTAATCTTTTAATTTACGTTTCACATTTCCTAAAATATATGAGAATCTTTAGAGCGATTAACAGAAGTCTAAAAATACCCTAAGCATCTATTTTATCAATATGTCTACCCACCATTTATTATCTATCATACCCTAAAAACGCAAAAGTACATTAAATTTTCGTAAGAGATTGTTTTGCCAAGTAATTTCCGAAACCGTGCTTTACAGCCACATAACATACTATGTAAGATTTCGCAACAGCTAATAAAATTATTTTCTGGTAAAGAACATTTCTCTTTTTTTTTTTTTGTGCGCATCCCAATATGTGTGTATATTTATTTATGTAGTGTTTCATATAAAAATTAATTTCCGAAATTCTCTAAAGGCACTTTAACCACCATAAATATATTTACCATAATTTATATCTTCTTTTTTGCATTAGTTGCCTGTATAAATATAAATCATTATTTATTTGGCTCTTTTTATCCTCGTAATTATGAATTTTAATACAAAATTATCACTGCTTTTAAAAAACAGTATGTGAAAATAATGGAGGAAAATTCTTGTGCACGTGCAATGGCATCCAATGTCATTGGTTTGCTATTTAAACAATTATCATAAATTTAAATTAATTCAAAAAAGAAAAAAATTGAATGAAATTTAATTATCTTAATATTTTAAAGCATATCCACTGAGAGAGACTAAACCAAAAGCATAAAGCAAAAAAAAAAAAAGATATTTGCCATCATTAAGCCAGCTTGCGTTTTTCCTGCTACAAAAAATTAGTAAATTTAAATGAATACATACACATACATATATATGTGTTGTATGTATGTAATTACTGACGGGTTGAAAAAGAGTTCAATTGATTTTTAATGTCTGTATGCAAAATCACATCTGCCAGTCCGTTTATCTGTCTATCTACATATATTATTTTATTTAATTTTAAGACAATATATGTACGTAAGAGATATAAATAAATTCATTAATAATTGATATACAAATTTATTACACATAATTTGAGTTTAATGATTATAATGCATAATAATAAATAATAATAGTTTGCAATATAATAGATACTACATGTATGGCATATCTTTTTCATGCCATCACTAAAGATTTGAGCAACTTGTTATTAACATGTGCCATACCATTTTTAAGTGAAATTCCTCTTTTTGAAAATGTACAATGAAATGTACACAAGGCCAGCTTAACCAAACAACAAACATAAATAACTCTTACAGCCATTTTCACAATGCCTGATTAAATCTTAACTGGGAGTTTAACAGTCGCTTAGGTAAAAACATATTTCACAATGTATGATTAACTTTTAACTGACACGTGGTCACCTAACTACAAAAATCATCATTATTTCAATTTCTATGTTAAGGTTTTGGTAAAAAATAAATTTTTCTAAAATTTGGGTTTTTTGAAGAGGCTGCTCCCTACATCTGGTCGTAATTTTGACTTATTCAATCTTGTTATTCAGAACCCTAAAAAATTTTCAGTTATGCCAGCTTTAAGTTTTGTTACTATCATTTTTTGATTTAGCCATTAGTTTTGGAGTTGTTGATGAAAAAGTGAAAATAAAAATTTTTTTTTTTGGAAAAATTACCAAATTTTTAAATTCAAAGAATTCTTAAAAATAGAAATCACCAAATAGTTACCAGTTTTAATACTTAATCTTAAAGGTGAAAGTAATAGATATAAAACAAACTTTATTACGTAAAAATCTGGATAAATGCGAGGTTTATTGCCGATTAAGTGAAAGTGCCAACTTTGTTTTTTTTTTTTTGTTATCTTGGAGAGAAAGGCGATTTTTTTACTAGCACTATAATAAATTTAAAGAACATTTCTTTTTTTAGCATTTCATAGATACTTTTTAACAAACAAAGTGAACAACTAGTTATATTTTAATCAAGAAAATGAACAAAACATAATATAAAAATAATTTCGACTTTTCTTTAGTCTCTTATGATTTTGAGAATTTAATTCTCTAGTAAGGAACCAAATAAAATCGACCAGCTTGCTGCAACTAGGAAAAAATTCCAGCTTTATATATTTTACTTTGTTCTTTTTAATCCTTCCAGGATACTTTACATTATGTAGGCCTAGCGTGCTTTCGAGTCGCGTTTTCCAATCTTTTGTGATGTGGAGGTTTTTCCGAACTCGGCTATCCCACAGGCACAGAAAACAGCAATATTTTGTATAGCCGCCTTGGAGGCCTATTATAGTAGCAACAATTTTTAAGCCCCAACACACTTTACAGTTGTGCTTTGGATAGTTAAAATTTTTCATATTCACGTCAGGGGCAGTGGGTTTTTCCAAAGTTACGACTAGATGGCAAAAAAACCCAAATTTTAGAAAAAAAAACTTTTTAATAAAAGAAAGAAGACAAGGAAAACATTTTTTTTTCATAAAACAAATTGCTGACATATGTCATTCACATCATAGAGGTGCCTTTATGCATTGTATCCCCTGGGAAATTTATCATTTGATACCCATATCGAGGTGCTGAGTAATAAAAGTTTCCACGCCATTTTGTATCGTACACCATATTTAATGTATACAATTGTCTTCCTATCGCCCATACTTTTCTTGCTAAATGCATTAATTTGCTGTACATATTAAGAGCACGCCATACAGATGCGTCCTCAAACTTGAATGGTGATGTCATTTTTGTACCACATCATGTTGATAAAAAAAATAGTTAATCGGCCATACTGGATAAAAAATTATGTCTATAAATTAATCACGCATTGTTGTCCAAATCAAACTTGTATGCTAAATTTTAACCTGTTAAGGTTAACTGGTTCCAAATGCAGTTACAAGCTTTGACCCCCATATACTAACGAAAAAAAACTGTCAGTATTTACAAGTTCAATAAAATCTTGTAATTAAAGTTTAATTATACGCTTTTATTACAAAATATTTCACATGCACCGTTTTTCAAGGAATTTTCTATATTTTATTAAAATTTATTGGTAAGTTGGCCCTCTCAGCATATCATTACATACCACTTGAAATTATTTTAGCATCCGAAGAGAACAGCTTGTTATTATGGCTCTTTTGATTTCTAATTATACAAGTGACTTGAAACCATTAATCATGGCTTGGTTTATTAATTAAATTATATGCTCCTTAATTAATCCATTGAATGGGATAATAAACCATTAAAATGTACTGCACAATAAACAAAAACTCTTGGGATTTTTAAGAGAACGAACAACAATCTTTTCACATTTCTTCAGCATGATTTAGTAGATTAATGAGCAACTATTCCCAAATTTGAAAATGATTTTTATAAAGAATAAATTTAGAAAAAAGATTATTTAAGATATTCTTTTGGGTTCCAAAAATAAAACCACTTTCTTTTAATCATAATTTTCGTTTCAAGAAAAACCGCAATATAATTTTTTCAATGTTGTAACTCTAATTGCTCAATTTGTGTCTGCAAAAATCATTGAAAACACATTTGTTTCCTTGATTAAATTTTTTGCTGGTTCAGCTCTTAATTATGCCCCCTACCATTATTTTCATATTTCTGCATTCAAAATTGGCTTCGTTAACGTTTGTTGAACATGCAAAATAATTAAGGGAAATATGTAGAAAGCTTTTTTGTTTTTATTACGAATACAAGTGAACCGATAGTGAAAGCAACAGGAGTCGAGAATATTTACAACTTGTATTGTTTTCGTCGGTTCTCTTCCTTTTTTTTTTACTTTTTAAAATTTTTTATTAGTATATTTGTAGCAAAACATAATAAAAAGGATTTTGTTCTTCAGATTATTTATCGCAACTACACAGCTGTTTAATGTGCTGTTGATTCTGCTGTAAATGCTACAACATATTGTTCTGATGTCTAACAGAGTCTGTGCGTTTTGTTTTTGCTTATGCTTAAGTATTCCAAGAATTTAGTTGATGTTTTTCCTGTGCTTGTGCAACAGTGCGTATGAGTACTTTGAGTTGTATTGTGTTCAACATGAAGATGTTGTACCCGCATCATTTGGATAAGAAAAGGACACAATTTTGAATGAAATGTATAATTTAATTGGTTAAATTTTTAATTTCCAAAAGTTGTTTTTTTCCTTGGACCACTGCTCGCCCAGAGGGAGAGAATAGACAGCCGGTGAAGTGATATGAAAGTGAAGAAGTCAATTCTTGCTTACGCATTAATTTTTAAGCAAAGTAAGAGTTATAATGCCTCTTATTATTTTTTTTCAATTTTGCTGTGGGCAGATATTAAAAGTAAATATAACTGCAAAATTTTGCCATCATTGCGACACATCGATCAATTGTATACAGTTCCATGAGTTCTAAAATGCGATAATAAAAATTAGTTCATAGTATTTTACTCTGTGAGAATTTATCGCCTTCTGTCGACTTTTCGATGGTCAAAAATTTAATTTTGAAATTGATATTTGCTGGTCTTCTGCTTCTTAATTTTAATTATTTCAGAAAGACATGAACCTCACTGTCTTTTTCTATTTTATGGCTGTAAAATGTCACACACTGTATTCAGCGACATTTGTAGCGATGAAGATGTCCAATACATGAATGTTATCAGTTAATAGCGCTGTAAAAGATAGCAATCGATGTAATCGCAATCACATGATTTCTCATTCATCATTGCTAATTTTTTTTATAGCATTCAATTTGAAATAATGCAATTAATACGATAAAAACGATTGAAATAAAATTGTTTTTAAATCAATTCACATATTAATTGATTGCAATCAAATTCAGTAATTGCCATCAAATCAAGTAATTGGAATCCAGATATAACAATTAAAATTAAATCAGAATCACAAACTGCGTTTTCTTCAAGTGAAACTCTTTCTCTTAGATCAAAAATTGCTGATAATTTTGAATTGGCAACAATGTATATTTTTGTTTACAAAGATTTCTATATATATATATATATATATATATATATCTTTATATAAATTTTAATTATATTATTAATTGACCTTTTTTATTATATTTTTTGATATATATTTATTAAGCCTGAGGTCGTTTTTTTTTTTTTTTTTTTTTTTTTTTTTTATATTCTATTTTGTTTTTTATTATTCGATATTTCGTTAACAGCTTGTTAACATCATCAGGAATAATCGGAAATTATAATTCTTTGAAATATAAAAATATTTTTGAAACATGTCACAAAATTTTTTTTTTTTTTTTTTTTTTTTTTAAATAAAAAAAAATATATCTTTATATATATATAATTCTTTTTCGTTGGTTGTGATGTCAGGGGAAATTTATTAAAATCGTCTGATTTCAACAAAAATGTTCATGGCAATCAGAATAGTTTGTTTTCAAAATGATTGCAATCACAAAAGATTGCTGAGAAAAAAGGCTGATATTCCTTGGTGCGCCTTTATTGGACAACTTGGGGCTGTGCTCTCGGTTGGATCTAACGGACGTGAAGGGCACAGGGTGGCTGTGATATCTTCTGGTTTCTACGGCGATAAGATAAAAAAAAACGGCACCTATGGTGCTACTTTAGTCAGCCCGTTCAGGTCAGCTGCCTTCCAACCTAACCTAGCATTACCTACAAAACGTTTATAATAAAAATTTTATGTAATAACAGATATACATATGTTTATATATCGCTCATTTACTCAAATAACGTCATACTTCAAAAAATTAAATAATGCAGAATATATGCATATTTATATCGTCTTTTATTTTGTGTAAATAGCACCAAAACTCATCTCGTGATAGAAGAATATTTTTTTCATTTTTCATTTTGTACCTAAATTGAAAACATTAAGTACGTCTTTTACAAAACTATATTTTTGTGATAAGACGTTGTTTCAGTAAATGAGCGATGTGTATTTTTATGCCATAAAAAAGTCATTAAAAATAATGGGGCAAATTTTTTTTGTATCTAAAATTAGAGATATAAAATGTTATTGTCGTGTGTAACATTATTTGTACATGTAAATGTATAAAAGTTAAATTGCTTTTAAGATAATTTTTTTAATAATGAAAATAACTTTTCAAAATTAATGTAAGACGTCTTTTCATTTAGCCACCAATATCATAAAAGCATCTTGAAACCGAAATAAAAATATATTGAAAATGTATGTAATTTTCTTCACTTTTCTAACTGCAGCAGTGTCAAATCCAATCTCAAATTCTAAATTCACAATATGACGTCGAATTTCTTTAAATAAATTTCTGCCTTTTTGACCAGCTTTTTTGGTGCCTACATTAATAATTTATGGAACAGCTGAATAATCGATTGAGATTTACTCTTGTTTGGAGTATTAATTAAGCGGAGTAATATGTGATTTCCTGGAATTGATATTCAGTGACTACTTTACGTTGTTCTTTTCTTTGGAAAGCAGTTAATACAGGGAGCAACAGTCCATTTATTGCCTGTTCACAGAAGCCGAGTGAAAATAATCGTTCGGCCATTTATATTGAAAACAAAAACAACTTGAGTTTTTTTTCATGTTGCTTTCAATATAAATTTTCGAACGACTATTTTCTCTCGTCTTCTATGTCGAAGCAGTTTAAATTTCGATGGGCATCAACTGGAAATTTTTTGTGTCTTCTTTTGGAAAAAATAAAAAACAAGTTTTATTTTTATTACGAGGCTTATTAATAAATAAATTAATCCCAATTCCATCTCGAATGACGCACAGTGTTAGGAGTTTTAAGTTGTTTGTCATTTAGAGTAACACTTCACCAAAATAAATACAATCTTTCACAGACGTGTAAACTCCAGCACAAACTCAACATCCGTTTCCTTTTTATGTATATATCTGTTCGCAAATACCCTAAAGTGTTGTTAAAAAATGAAAATAATAATGAAAAAGCAGAACACACACATCATTCATATTTACAAATACAACATATTCAATACAACCGACTTTAAGTACGTGCAGAAGATGTGTAAATCATTTTTCCTGTTTATTGACAAAACAAAAAACATAAAACAGATAAAATTTTGCTTTCCTGTGAGATATTTTATAAGCTGCACAACACTTGATTTTTTATTTATTTATTTATTTTTTATGCGTCCTTACGTATGTAAGTATTCTTAAGTATGTATTTTGCTTCTACAAATTACTTCCATTTCATTTCCTTTTGTGATTTTTATTTTGGTTTGCTCTTTATCATTTATTTACCTGCACGTTTTTCCCATATTGCATAATATATTTTAAATCTTCACTACTTTTACCTCTTAAGCCTCATTTACATAATTTTTAATGTTCTTCCAATGTTTTCTTTATATACATATGTTTATACGTATGTTTTTTTTTTGTATTTTTATTTATACTTTCCTGCTTAACAAGTTTATATGTGCTTAATGTGCAGGCATTAAAAATTATTTTAAAAACCACAATGTGTCAAAATAGAATTGACGAAAAAAAATTAAAATATTCTCTGTGTATATTTTTCTGAAATCATTAATGCTTGATTTCAAACAGCTAAGAGCCAATCGAAGATTATGGGAAAATAAAGCAAAAGAAGTATTGAATATGTCGCCTCAACTGCTTCAGAATGCCAATGCCGATGAAGATGACAACAACATTGTGAGTGAAAAATTTTATACCGGAAATACAATTGTCAACAGCAACAACAATAACTATAATCATGAAAATAATGACAACGGCAACGGCAACAGCAACAAAAACAATAATAACAACAATGAATACCACAATCATCAGAATAATAATGCGGAGGCCATTATGCAACATCAACTTCAACAGCAGCAACAACTACAGGAAGAAATATATCATAATAATGTACAGTATGAAGACATCAACGACACCAATATGTTGCAACAGCAGCATCAACGTCAGCCCCACTTATTAGATAACGTTGAGTATAAAAAACCAAAGGATATAATAACAATAAGGCAATTGAATACACAATCTCTTGTAGAGAGTGTAGAATAACAGCGGTAAATATTAAGAATTCTCATGCCTCCTACTACACTTCTGCGTCTCAAGTAGAAATAAAACTAACAATGAAACCACCAGCTTCGTAATTTCCTGAGCCGAAAAAAATATTTAAATAAATAAAATAAAAATTAATACACAAAATTTGCCGCCTACACAGTTAGACAGTTTTTATTCAAACGTGTTTAAACCAACTCCCGACAGTGATCACTTCGCAAATAACAGTCAAATAAGCCAATACACAAAATAGGAGATATAAACATTTCAAGTGCACAGATAAAGAAAAGAAAGAGACATTTTTTGCAATCGTCTACTTACAACGTACAGGTTTAATTTAAGACTTTTTTTTTCTTTTTAACACAGATATTTGCATATTATTATCAATTTAATGTAGACAATTTTTATTTGAAAATAAATTTCATATGTTTTCTTTAAAATAATGCGAGATTGGTTTTAGATGCAAGAAACAATTCTAATAGACTTAAAAAGTTTTAGAATTTTATTAGGCGTTCAATCATTGCAATAAATATTCTTTATGTCAATCTGATTGGCAACTTTCGCGGCAATTAATTTAAAATATATAATGGGATAAGGTTTCTAAAAGCTTAAAAATATTATTATTATTAGTCCAGTGTGGGCGGACCTCGAAGCACCAAAATCACCACCAAATCGGGTCCCTTTTCAACCCCCTCTCGTATCCACTGTTGTCAACTTGACAGTTCGAAAAAAGGCTATACATGGAAGCAAAAAAAAAGCCTAGAAGGCGCTAAATTTTTATAATTATTAATAACTGCTTTATTTATCCTAAGAATTAAATACATAATGATTTATTTTGACATCAATGTCATACAGACTTAAAATTAATTTTTTATTCCCATATTTATTCATACATTTATATCAAATTAAGCTCTTTAATGAGATCAACTCTGAGTTAATCTGGCATGTACTATTTGTGAAATTTAAATTTAAAACGAGAAACTTTCAGTTTTGAAAAGTGGTGATTTAGCCAGAATTTAAAATATGATTGAAATGTTTTTTATTTAAAATTTTTCATGCAAAATTTTTTTAAAATAATATTAAATAGATGTTCTTTAATATTTATACTGAATATTGAAATTCAAATGTAAAAATCATTAAAAATTTTAATTATATTATTAATTGACCTTTTTTATTATATTTTTTTGATATATATTTATTAAGCCTGAGGTCTTTTTTTATCTTATTTTGTTTATTATTATTCGATATTTCAAAAAAATCATTAAAAATTTTAACTGAAGTGATTTCATACGAATTTTACTTTAATGTAAAATGTAGGACATACGAGTACTTGATAAACTGTTTATGCATATATTTTATAAGGAATGTACATCAATCCATAAATTTTTCGTATGAAACAATTATTCCTAATCCACTGGTCAGTCCGCATTAGAATAATAACAACACATTTAATAAGAAAAACGCAAAGTTTTTACTGGGGAACATTTAATTAGCACTGAAAAACTGAAGCTGTATTTAAATACAACCTAAATCTAAATGAGAACGAACTAAATACAAAAATCTTTTAAGTTTAAAGTATGAAATTTATAAAGGGTTTTCCAATAACAGGTGTCGTTTTCATATATAAAACTAACGAGCATATACCATAAGGAATGAAAAACAATATTTATTAGCCAAATAGCCACAACGATCTAAAAATTAATTAAACCACAAATCTGGGTGGCCAATTATGATTGGATCTCGAGACATTAGAACGCAATCACGAAACCCACTATGTTGTTGATGCGGTGTAGGCAGGAGCTCTTGTGTTAACTGAACTTTCAAGCCTTATGCAAAATATGCTGTAATGTCTTTTGTGTAATAAATACCCAGTCACGAACTTTTCACCAATTTTGTAGTGAATTTTTATAACTTTAATGCATTGTTGAAGCATATATCGGTCTATTTCTATTAATGGCGTAGTTTATACCTGCCATCTGTGAAGCAGGTCATGACAACGATTAAAATAGCCGAGTGCTGAACATTGATAGTCTCATTGAAACTGGAAATTTATATCTCTTGCATGGAGGATTATGTGTGCCGTGTTAACTTTCTTTTTTAAAGAATATGTCAGCGATAATTTCAAATATTGCGAAAGGGGGATTTGTCTGGCATTCGTTGCACATTTGCCGATTCAAGACATACTACGGTTTTTTTAAGAATGTTTAGTTTTTGCAATTCACCATGTAGTTGCTGTTTTAAAAGGTACAATCTTGTTTTGCGCTCTCTGAATTCTTTCTACATTAACAGCTGAGGTACGCTACATTTAACTACTTGACATTTCTTATATATGCGACTATAAGTCTTAATTTTATGTGGAAGTACTTACTAAATTACAAACAAATTAGTCAAAAATTGTTTTTAAATGGGGAAAAAATTAATTTTTTCTGCCCGTGCTTCTCAAAGATATTTTGGAGCTACCAATTATGTACTTTTGTTGTTGGGCATATTGAAAATAAAAATCACCTTAAACATTCATCACCGGGTGGCCCGATAGTCTAATAAGTTGTGTGCTGGTTTAACTGTTTTAGGATGTATGTTGGATTCCTAGCAGAGAGTCTGGTCTGTGTCACTACAATAGGTGAAAGTTTTTCACAACAGGTATCATAATGGGACCACAATCAATTTGGACCTAAGTGGGCTGCAACCTGTCGTCCTAACCTTCATCAGGAAATAATCACTGAATAACTGCAACCAAAATGACTCATGATTACGATTTCCACATGAATGGTGATGCCATCCATGTCACGCGCTAGCAGCCCACTAATGCTTCTGTTTCTATCGAATAAAATGTCATATATAGGGCGTATATTGTATATTGTAATTATTATTAGGAAAATCATTTGAAATCAGCTTTTTAGCCATAACAATGTGAATGTGAAAGAATGTAAATTTAAAATCAAGAAACTTGAGTGCGATTAGAAGTTGAATATGAAGCATTCATTACATTGAAACCTAAACAAATCGCTGAGCGTTGCAGTTTATGCCGCCCAGCAGTAGCGGTAAAGTGTCATACCTAAAAAAAAGGAGAAGCGCTACGCCAATGTTGGCATATGTAGTTGTACATATTTTGTTATTTCACTGTGTTAATAAAGAGGGTGGCGATGGCACGATGGATGGTAGTCTGCACGTTGACTACAAATCCAAAAACAGACCTGGGTTCAACCCCAGTTTCAGACTAAAAATTTTAAATTAAAAATAAACATCTCGCATTTTTCTGCTGTGCATTAGTGTGTATTTGTGTGTCAGTTGTTGTCGGAAGGTTTCAGTGGCGAAGGCATAGTCACTGGTCACTGAACAATACCGGCTTCAGCTGATAGCAATCCACAATCGCATCAGAACGCCCTCCTTCGTCGCTATTGTGTAGCACCGGCGAAGTAAAACAATAATAAAAATGGCTACTGAACCGAAGCTTCAGCACTGCTAAAAAAAAAAAAAAAAAAAAAAAAAAAGTATAAACAAAGAACGTGCGAAAGCAGAGCTACAAAAATAAGTAAGCTTCACCTCCTGTCGTTTCTCCTACTATCCCTTTCCTATAGTTCCAGCACAATGCTTCGCATGTGTAGGAGTCATCTCCTGAGTGCTGGTCCCAGATAAAAAAAAAAAAAAAAAAAAAAAAAAAAAAAAAAAAAAATATATAGATGTAAATACGTCCTTAAAACAAAAAAAAAAACTTGATAATAAAAGAACCTATGTCGCCAACAATATTGGTATTCGTGTAGCTGTGTAGCCTGCTGTGGACTGTGTGCTTAATGTTTGAGTAACAGCACTGACAAATGAGACGCATTTAAAGAGTTAAAGTATCTACATATTCAAACGCTATAACTTTTTTCAAAATAGTTACAAATTTTAATTTAGAGAGATAATTCTACCAGCAATGAATAAAATATAAATTGTGACGCCAATATCAAATAACATATTGAAATATTTAAATAATGAAAAACAAAATTCACAGTAGACCTGAACAAACTTTATTTCCTTTAAACAGGATGTAGGAAAATATAAGCACATGCATGTTTTCAACGTCATTATGATGAAACTCATGCATAAATGAATTCTACGAATTTTTCGCTTTTATCATTCTATGGGTTTTTATTGTAACAGAAAAAGGCAAATAAATTCGTTCTTTTGTTAAATAAAATTGTTGTTGCTTTTAGTTACAAAGCTAAGTAATATGACGCCGGAAGTGCAATGTAGAAACGGATGTTCTATACATATATGTATGCATGTACTACTGTTTGTGTGCACGAGAATGTGATGCAGTGAAATATACTACACATTTGATAATCAACAATAGAAACAACAAGGAATCGAATTTACATACAACAAATTGAATATCTATGCTATTCAATGACACTTTTTACATTGAAAATATTCTATAGAGCCGTGTATAAAATTGGAAAAAGAAAAACTTTGTCATTGTTGTAACTTGTGTGTTGTGTGTGATTGTATGCAAATATTCATTTGTTTCATTTTATATCCTCCATGCGACTAAACATGTTGCAAAATATAGCTTTAGTAGGTGTGTATAAATCAGTGAGTTTGTGTGGCAGTGTGCGTTTGTGTTTAAACTAATCGATAATATAAAATTAATGCTGAAATCAAAGCTGACATATTTATGTACATATATTTGAAAAATAGTTTAGAAACTAATAAATTGCTTTATAATATGCATTTGCTTTTACGTTATAAATTAGAAAAGTTTTTGCTTTAGTTTTTTTAATTTAAGTTATTCTCTTTGTGAGAGATTAATTTATAAATTTTAATCTTTTTGTGGATTCGAGTTTATTAAAATTTTTATAGATATATTTTTTATATAATTCACAAGCATGTGCCAGCCATCAGCGAGACATTTAGTCCAAAACAATAAACGTTTTTTGATATGTCACATATTCGGCATTTAATTGTCATAGCATGTTAATAAATGGCAAATGTTATTAATACATGTTTTTTGTTTGGCATGTTTCCGTTTATTAAACTCTATTTAATCTTCCACCGAAAAAAGTGGTACGTGATCGTGGAATGTCATACGTTTTAATTCTTTTTTCATTAAGAAAATAATTACTGTCAAAGAAACTCAGTGGCGTTTAGTTTGTAGGGAATTTTAAATTGCTTTAGTCATACTTAATTTCTAGAATTATTTGAAACAAAACATATTGCTTCAAGCAACAAGTACTTTTGAATACTTTAATGTGGAATGATAGAAGTCATTGGCTACTAATTAAATCTGTGCTGATGTTTCACCTGAGTAAATCAGTTACGGCATTCAATGTGTGAGACCTTCTAAAAACTTGAACAAAAATCAAGTTTGAAGCAAAACTTTTCGAAAAAGTGCAAAATATTTATTTAAAAAAAGTTTTGCAACACTATTCCACGTGTCCTTAATTCAATATTGTGCAGTATTAGTTTTTACTTTTTGTTTTGTGACGAATTACTTGGTTCGCCTGAAGTCATTATTTTTTCTTTTGAGCGCTAACATTTTTAAAACAAAATTTATTTAAAAGTTGTAGGAATATGCAAAAGAAATATATTAAAAAATAGAATTTCCCTGAAATCAAAATCCATTTATTAGGTCTATGCAACTCTATAAAAATACAACAATATCAAAAAATGACAGACATTGTTTGTAGAGGGACAATCATCATGTGGGTGTCAAAAACAACTGACAGCAACATGATGCTTTTTGGTGCCCTTCATGTCCCATTGATTGCCCGTCCATCCAACATCTCATTAACCATACAAAGCTGTGCCTGAACCTCTATTTGCTCCATTTGCTCTAACTATACTACATTTGTCTGTGGTAGTCGAAAAATCAAACTAAACGTTCAACTTCTTCACTGATAGCCTTTAAATTTGTAGTGAAAGATACAACTTTTGATCCAAGCCTATTTATTAGGTCTATGCATTTCTACAACAAAGAACAACACAAAAAACAATAGGCATTTTGTTTGTGTAAATTAACTTTGGAATGTCATAAAAAAGAGATCTCTACTCTCTAAAAAGTCAACACACACAGGCTACAATGCAAGAAAAACATTAATTTCATTTTTGTATGCCTTAATTGATTTTACAACCCTCTCTCAAAAAAAAGAAATGAGTAAAATTGCGCCTTCTCTCAAATTAAACAAATGAGTAAAATGTATACAAATTTTGCCAGTCGAGTATAAAAGACGTGTAAAACAGATGGCGAGTTGCACAGAGCTAATAAATAGTACTGGCTTTTGATAATCTCACGCTGAAGAAAAGCGCACCAAAACAAATTAGAGATGTGCTTAGAACTAATTAATGCGTATTGGCTCAAATTATGAACTGCTTCGATTAAAGAAAGTATTTTATTTCACAACACAAAGAATTTCTGTTCAAATTTTAAGGCTCGAAAGCTTTTTTTATAAACATATATGTTCAATTCACAAGCTCGTATTAACGTCGTTTGCATTGTGAAATCGTTTTATTACACAGTAGTGTATTTTGTAATTTTTTCATACAAAAGTGTGACCTGATTATAGAGTTGAACTTTATACATATGTTTTTGAAATAGTTTCATTGAGGGCAGGTTTGGGAATATGTTATTTTTTTTTTATTAATTTTGGAAAAACCTTTCAAATGTAAGATTAAATTCTTCTTAATGATAGATACGAGTATACATTTAATTAATTTTCAAACTAATTGAATCAAAATTGTTTATCGTTAAAAATTTAAAAACTAATTCTTATTAAATTAAAATTTCCTTACCTGGTTAAATTTTATAAATAAACCCAAAATTAAAAATACGATAAAATATGTAGCTATAATACAAATTTCCCGTAAAGAGTTTCTGAACTTCAAAAAATGGGTTGTCGATCTGCTGATAAATTAACAATACGATTTAATTTTAAAATTTAATTTAAAAATAAATTAAATTTAGATAAATATTGCAATTTTATTTTACGAGCAGATTAACAAAGAGCTTCAGTACTTGTAGTGTTGTTGTATACAATGTCAGCAATGACGCACAACCTCACTACCCAGCAGCACAGACAAAATTATTTTTATTTTATTTAATATTATTGATATTTTCCTACCTTTGAATGAGAGAACAAATATTGTTTGAATTTTAAATACATTTCAACAGAATTTAAATAATAATTCATCTTCTCTATCTGTATCGTGGTATCACCACGATTATGTTAAAAGGGATACTGAATGAATTATTTTCATTCACTAGAACTTATTAATACAATTTCCTTTTTTTTCAGTCCATAAGAATTTAAGTCCATAAGAATTCTAAAAATTTTCATATTTAAAACAATATTTTTCCAATCTCGCTGTAGTTATTTATAGTTTTGCTAAAATTTCAATTTATAGCTGATTTTACTTATAATTCATGTCTGAATATCAATTGTGAAGCTTTAAAACTTTATTGTTTATCGTAAATTAATATTAAAACCACCTCTACTATTGCTAAGATTTCCCTACCCGCTGTAAATGTTAGTTAACAAATTTTAGTAATTGTATATAAAATATAAGAAAATTTCTCAATTTTCATTTGTAATTTAGAAATTTCATGTGCAAAAAAAAAATTCAAAATTAAATTATTTGCAAAGCATAAGCAAAAAAATATTATTTGTAAGAAACTTTATAAATTAATACAGGAGCTTTTAATATTTTAATAATTATTTATTAAGAAAAGAAAAAAAAAGTTATTAGTGTTTTGTAATTATAAAAAACTTAAAATTAACTTAAGTAAGCGTTTTATGTATGTATATTATGAGAATAGATAGGACATAAAAAACATAAATGTATGTATACATATACATACATACATATATATATATATATGTACGTACGTGCGTGTTTAAAAGAAAAAATCACATATTAAAAATTTAATTGCAGTTCTTTCAGTTCGTATTTTTATTGCACGCGGCACAGCGATCGTACTAGGGTGATGAATTATTCGACATTTTAAAAAACCGGTTTTTGTATAGTTCGAATATTGGAATATTTGAAAAACCCGGTTACAGTCTTGCAAATTTTCTTGTTTTTTTTTTTTTTTTTTTGGGACCATCACTCAGGAGATGACCCCTACACATGAGGTGCATTGTGCTGGAACTGGTGGAAAGGGATAGTAGGAGAAATGATAGGACAGCTTCTCTATCTTACAACACTGCTTTTTGCACGTTATTTGTTTTTATAGCAGTGTTGTATCCTTTCTGATGTCAAGGAGACGTATTAAATTTTGAAGCGTCGTTTTTTTAGTAGCCATTTTTAGTAATTATTTTAGTTCGCCGGTGCTACAAATAAAAATAGGGTTTAACCCAGGAAAATTTTTAGTTTTGTAGTCAACGTGCAGACTACTTCGACCATCGTCACCCCCACCTTATTGAGAAAAAACGATACTATGCAACATGCGAGAAATTAACATTTAAAAATAACTGACAGTCATAGCACTGAAAAAAACCGCTTCGTAGCCCGGTGAGCTGATTACCCTAGCACGTACTAAAGTTTAATGTCAACATCTATTTAACCTTTCGAAAAGTTTTTTAAACATGAATTAATTTAGAATCTATTTTCCGTTCTGTCCCTGCCTTAATTATTAATACCAAATTATAAGAAAATTGTCAATTTTTCATCATCCTTGCTGGCAATTTTGAATAATTTTTACTCACTCATCTGTTTGAAGGCAATAAAACTTTTCATGTTGCCAGCTTATAATGCACGTGCTGTGTTTGTGGTTCAATAGCCAGAGGCTAAAGAATAGTACGCTCAAGATTACTAGCAGGGTTTTAATTTTAAATTTTTCCCAGTTTTACGCATGAAGAGAGCGAGAAATAAGTGATCTTATCATTAAAACGCGCACTATTATTATGAATTATAATATTATGTTAAGAATAAAATAAATAAATCAATAGTAAAAGAATCTTATGTGACTGATTGTGAATAAATATGAATTAAAAAAAAATTATTAAAGAAATTTTCAAGAAAAATAAATGTATAAATGTTTCTCTTATTATATTCCTCCACATGTAAAACTGGAAATATACCTATATAATAATTAGGAGAAATTAGAAATTTAATTAGATGGGAAAACTAATACATACACACATACATATGTATGTGTAAATGTATTTTTTTAAGTTATATTTGATTAGTTTTTATTTAGTTATTCTAGCATTTCGCACGGCAATGCATACATCTATTGTACCAACTTAACCCGCTTCGTTACCTCCCCACACCCACTTGTCCAATCCCAGCCGTATATTGACAGATATTGGGTATTGATAACGAAGCCATTCCAAAATTTGGATACTTTTACTGTTATCATTCAGAAATATCTATTGTGTAATCTCACCATATTCCAATATACCCTGCAAATTTCAAGATGATTGGTCAACAGCTTAGATCATTTCAGCCGATTAGAAACACATACTTTATGTTGGAGGTACCACGACCGTTTGAAATATGTAATAAAGCTGTAGCTAACTGTTCCTTCCATATCGCCAGTAACATACGATGAAAATTTCAGCAAAAATTGATTTCAAACTTGCAAACATTCACTTTTATATACGTACACGTGCCGGATATGTTAATAGTAAAACTGTACTGAGAGAAAGCTGCGTTTTCTTCTCATCAAACACAAAATAAAAATTGTAGACGATTACTTGGCAATGTCATTTAAACGTCACAAAAACGTATCGACAAAAGTATTGACTTAGAGACATTTGCTCCCAGTCTTCCTAAGTGTCCAAGTATGTATTTGTGTGAGTGTGCTGCACATGTGCCAGAATTTTATGCATGGCACATGTGCCGCACATGACTGTTTCAATCCGTACCCTGCTACAGGGTATGTATAAATAAATAATATACATATACAAAAAATTTTATTATCTTTGTATAGATCCAAATGTCCCCATGTTGTCCTTTTTTATTTGCGATATGGTAACTGGCATTACAGTACTGACATGGTGTGAATTTACTAAGAATAAAAACAAAATTAATCGTTTATTTGAAGACGTAAAAATATCAAGCTTTGCAAGATTTGGATGAGTTGAAATCAAAATTTCGAAAAGTCAATTCTAAAGCTCCAAAACAGCAGATCACTCTTGATGGATCAAAAATCCAGCAGGTCCAATTAATATTCCTACGGAACAACTGTAACATTTACTGCGGCGTCATAAAAAATATGTTTTAACAAACGCCACACCAAAAGTTCACTGAGGCTCTTCTTGTATTTTATATAATTTCTATTTATTATCCTGGACCAGCACTCAGGGGATATTTTACACATGCGATGCAATTTGCTGGATCAAGCAAATTTGGTTATGTGAGGGGGATTGTGGGAGTAGGGTTTATGAACAATTTATTTGAATTGTCCCACGTCAAAAGTAACAGGAAAGTCCTCCGCAGGAAGTTTTCTAAGTAATGCGTAGTGCAATGCACGGCTAAATCTACCACAACTGGATGAACTCTTAATGGTTAACGAGTTGTACGCAAGCACTTTAATGCTTCTTCTGAAAAATATGCTCCGTCACACTGACTTTTCATGCCAGGAACATCAAGAGCTTCTGATTCCTCCATATTTATACCAACCATAATTACAGATGAGTAGCGAGCATGCTTATGTGTGTAAGCATGCTGCATTGAGTCTTTTGAGCGATGAACTCGACCTATTTCGCAGAAAGCTAAATTTTGATTGTTAATAGTTTCTAATAGATAATTGTACTCGTATTGCCGGGTCATTTGGTTGATATTTGTCACCTGATGTCCATTTTTGCAGGAGATCTTAACTAATGGCTTTATTATACGGACGATTAAATTTATTCAGCGTTAAAACAACACCCCGCAAATGTGTAACAAAAAACCAAATTTTTCACGACATTGATAGTTGTCTATTAATTCTCCACGTGTCTTCCACAGAGACATTTGATACCACTTGCAAAAATTAACCACTTTCATATTTCAGCATTACTTTTGCGGCATGCGGTATGTTCATATTTACATTCATTAAAAAATTATGGAAATAGTCTTGCGTTTCGATATATGTGCATCGGCCGAAGCTACTACTGTATTTAAATAGTAACAAAAGTCGCATCCAACAGCGAATAATCAAATACATATTTGTTAGACAAAAAATGTTCCTTTTAAGGAAAGAAATTTATCAACAGATTTAAAAAAAAGAAGAAAAAAAAATTACATTTCATATTTACACGAAGCCTTTATTTGCTTGAATATTTTCCTTCATTCTTCTTTCGAGTTGCTACTCAAAAGACTTCCCTAAAAATCTTTTCGTAAATATTGACGTAATGAAATTTGTTGAAACGATTTTACTGTTTGGAAACTCCCAAAGATAAAACAACGGTTAAGTGAATTTTCTCTAGTGCTTGTGTCTGAGTTCATAAATTATTTTTTTCGTTTTTATTTTTCTTTATAACGATGTGTAACTTGATTTTCATTTCTATTTCAATGAAATCCTTTTCTGTTTCAAGGTTTTATCTTTCTATTTGTGCAGCTCGAATAGAAAGAAAACATGAAAGGAAAATTTAATAAAACAAAAGTGAATATATAAGAAAATAAAATTGTATAAAACTCGCTGACAATAAAATTACAAATATTAATAACAAAAAAAAAAAACAAACCAAAAATATTCTATAGCTTAAAAAGACTACGAAAGAATTCTATTACTAAAAAGTTTTTTGTAAATAATGTCTTATATCCTAAATTAATTTTTATTTTCTAAAGCTTTAAAATTAAAATATAAGAAAAATGTAATGCAAACTATACTGGAACGTATCTGTAAATCATGTTCTTACTTTTTATGTAAAAATTTTTTATTATTGTAATTTATTGCATGTTGTTTATTATTCATGGCTTCATAGTGCGAAGAGATTTATTAAATTGGCAGCTTTTTCGCTCGGTCCCACGATGATATATTATACCAACGCGCACACCTGGGGCCAAATTACGACATTCGATTCGAATCGAAATTTCAAACAAAATTTTATTAAAATATACACAAATTTCATTTGACAGCGAATCCCGCAATTTGCGTCGTGGTCCCATATATTAAAAAACAATTTATAGACATTTTATCAAAATCGGAAAGTTAGTTTTGGAGAGGTACATATATAATGTCTCATACGTCTCATCATGGTTCTATTCCAAAAAAAAATTGTTCTATGTGTCTTCCTAGACGCAGACCTTTCTATGTTGAAAATTTCATTCATATCGGTATGAAAGTTTCAGAAAAGAAGAAATCACGCTATCGGGCCAACTTTTATTTTCCTCTAACACATTTTCTAAATATTTGAAACAATAATTGAAATCGACCCACCGTTCCCGGGTGATGCAACGCATCACTGGTCTTGAACCGCCACTCAGGGCCCCTACACATGCAATGCATTGTGCTGGTAATAATGGTTTGAGAGGGTGGGGTTTATGAACTTTTTTTTATCCTGGACCAGCACTCAGAAGATGACCACATCATATGCAATGCATTGTGCTGGAACCAGAGGAAAGGGATAGCGAGAGAGATGACAGGAGATGAATCTTCCAACTCTATTTTTGAGAGGTTTTTGTTTATAGCAGTGCTGCAGCGAATCCGGTTGTCAAGGAGACGTATTAAATTGTCAAGCATTATTTTAGTAGCCACTTTTAGTAATTATTTTACTACGCTGGTGCTACATAAGATCGACGAAGGCGGTACTGTTCAGTGACCAGTGATTATGCCGTCGTCACTGAAACCTGCCGACAACAAGACACACATCAGAAAAAATGCGAGATGACTTGGTCTGAAACTGTGGTCGAACCCAGCACTTCTTGGTGTTGTAGTAAAAGTGCAGGCAACTTCAGCCATCCACCCTCATAAAACCACGAAAAACGAGTTTTCTCTGTAATGCGTAGTGCGATTCATTGTCAAATCGACCACAAATAAATGCGCTCTTAATGATAACGCGTTGTGTTTATGAATTGCTAGGTAACGATAGTAAAAAAGAAACGCACATTTAATTTTTATTTATATAGTATTAAAAAAAACATTTTCCTTTAAAACGAAACTGAAATAAATTCGGTAAAGTAAGTTTCTGCACTCGTTCAAATTTTAATTCCATTTAAAATTTGTAATGTTCCATTCTTAAGTGCCAGAGAAATTCAATAATTTTAAGAATTTGAATGACCATATAATAGCAAAGACTTATAAATATTTGAGATTTAATCTGAAACTATCGATTTGTAATCACACGCTTTCACGCATTCACAATATTTTTAAAAAGTATTTCGTTTCGCACTTCTCTGTCTTAAAAGAAAATTATTATAACGCCTCTATTTTATGATGAAACAGCCACTAGGGCAACGAATTTTACATAAATTATTCACATTATACCAACTTTTGTTGGTATGGGATGAGGAAAGGTGTTATTTTTCACCTCCCCATCCATTTTCAGATAGATTGGGGGTAAAAAATAAGTTGTGAACAAAAGTTAAATTTCTGAAGTATAAACCGGCCAGACTGTTCGCATTTAAAAATAGCCGTAAATAGGATTTACAATTTTATTTGTCTATAACCTGAAATGCAAAATTTTTCAAGAATGTTTTTTCTAATTTTTATTTGTTCAATATTTCGCTACTTCTTTGTGTAGCTTCTTCATGAAATTGCTTCTTATGTTATTTAAATAATTTAATTGAATGGCATTTCAACAAATTGTTTTTTTTTTATTAAACCCCTTAAATTTAGTATTAAAATATTTGTAAAAAGCTTAAATAATAAAGTTGTAATTTTATTTATATTCTTTAACTCTTTGGAATAGAAATAAATAGTCATATACCTTTCTCTAAAACGGACAATTTTAAGAGAATTAAAATAAGTTGCTTTAAATTTAAAAATATCTAAATAAAAAAACTATTAAAGAAATTACTAGCATTTTTGCTGAAAATGTAGAAAAATATGCAGCTATTCTTCAACTAATAAAAATAAAACAATTTAATTTATTTGTGTTAAAAAACCGAAACTATTAATTGAAAAGTAAAATTAACAAAGAAAAACATTATAATCGCTACCGTACTAAACAGAAGAATAAAATTAATTTGAATTGTTACAGAAAAACATTATTAAATTAGTTCATCCACAGTATAAACAAATAAAACATAATGACTAATAATAAAACTATGGTATATATGTATGTATAAAGTGTACTAAATTTATGTGTAAATTGCTACTGAAAAAAGAGAAAATATAATTACGAAATAAGTAATTTTTTTAATAATAAAAGAAAATTGAATTAAATTAAATCAAAATAAAATATAAGACGAGTGTTTTATTTAAATTATTAATGTAGTTATTGGAATATACCAGATCATCCAAAAAGCGCCTTGCCTACTTCTAGGTGTTGCCCTCTATAGGAAAGGGCAAGGAAGCAAGGTTTTTGTTGATTAAGAACTGCATATGGTTTGTAATGTTATTTGGCACGCTGAAGTCAAATCTATCAGCTCGACTTTTCGCGATATACCGTTATGTGCACAATTAAGGCACTTCCACTAAATATATTAGATTAATTTGAAACCGGTTCACCTTATTCAGTTAAAAAAAAAACACAAAGCTCGTCAACAATATTATCTTGGTTCCATTGGTTTTAAATTTACCCTGTAATTTCAGAAATATTGTTCAAGTTTTGAGAAAGAAGTTCAATTTAAAAAAAAAATGTGAGAAAAATCACAGTTTTGGTATAAAACATTTAGTTATATATATTTCGACTAAAATGATTTTATTTCATTGTAATCGGTGCACATCTTTTGATCCTCAATAAGAGGATTTTAAAGAAAAATCAAAATTTTTAATACACAAATATTATAATGTTATTACAAACGACTCATCGAAAAATTTTCATAAATTATATTATTTATACGGTTAATTTTTAATGCTCCAGCAATAGTCCGCCATCATATGTGTATCCCAGTGACACTGATATTTTTTTTTTATTTTTTATCTTGGCCCAGCACTCAAAAGATAAGCCCTACAAATGCGATGCATAGTGCTGGAACTATAGGAAAGGGATAGTAGGAGAAAAGACAGGAGGTGAAGCTTCACTATCTTACTACTCCGCTTTTGCACGTTCCTTGTTTTATAGCAGAGTTATAGCGCCTTTGATGTCAAGAAGACGTACGTATTAAATTTTGAAGCATCATTTTTAGTAGCGATTTTTAGTAATTGTTTTACTTCGCCGGTGGTACACACTATTGTGCACTATCCAAACAAATTCATTCGAAGCTTTTCTTTCAATATCTGTCATGGAACTACTAAAATTTTCGTCACTGATTAATCTTTTGATTTGAGGGCCACCAAATGATATATGTATCTAAAACATATGTGGTTGTGGCTGTGTTTTCAACTTAAAACTGCGAGCTGATGAAGAAAAATAGAGATAAGATTTGAAATCAACGACCTTTGTAAAAAATTGCAATAAAATTCCAGTTAACACAGAAAAGGCTCAATTTTGTTCCAATGTTTAATAAATTTGTTTTTACGAGCGGCCTCTATACCCAACTCCTGGTGCCTTCCAGATACAAATCTATCCAAGTTTTAAACGCGTGGCTGTACAGTTAGCGGTGGGAAGAAGTAGCCTACTCTGTGCATACTACTGTATTTGAAAAAATAAACAGTGTCTCTCTACATACAGACTTCTATCAAGTTTTCGAATTTCCATACCAGTAACTGTTAAACTACAATTGTTTTCAAGTTATATATCGTGTGATACTTTTCTATAGTGACGCTAATCTGTTAAATGTCAAATGCTTTTTAAAAATTTTTGTTAACAACTTTTCAGAGCAGAGTTCATATTTTTTTTTATTTCTGGCGTCCTTTTCCCAACATTTTCATAGCTTTAAAAAATCGAAATTATTTTAATCTTTTTTTTCTAATTGAATTATAAATATCGCCATCATTACGACGAAGTTTGTCAACTACAAGAGAAGTATGCTGAATACGTAAAGAATAATCTTTTTTTTTTTTGTTTGGTACTGTTCGGTACAAGCTTTTGACACATATCCATTCAAATTACTTAAAGATTACATCATAAATTATTCAACATTATGCTGATTTCACAAACGACGATAAAACCATTGTCAACACCATCTAGATAATGAGGAAAACAAAAAGGATACAAAAAAAAAGAAAAGAATGAGGTAAGTGGATGTATGTATGTATGTTTTAAACAATTTTTTATTTGTTTCTACTTTAATAATATTTTAAACGTTATGTTGAAGTTATCAAATAGTTATTACAAAACGGCGTAGATGGATATTTATGAAACTTTGCTGGAAAGAATTGCTGAGTCATATAAAAGGAAACTCTTGTAAATCACATACACTCACTAAATGATTACAGTATCGGACTCTAGTTTATTCAAGAAGTATTTTTAAGTTAATAAAAATTTTAAATTCTACACAATTTTCTTTTTAACGTATTCTGGACATTCATTTAAAAAACTAAGTACACATTAATACGGATTTTCAGTTGCTTCCAAAATTGTGCTTTCTTTATGTTATAAGTTTTTGATACAGTAAAAGAAATAGAAAAGAAAATTGAGTGTTTAAAGCAGTTAATCAGTTGTTTCACGGTACTTGTGGTTTCTTTTTGCTGCGATAAAATATCATTTGGAATTTTCGAATAGTTTAGGGAAATTTTTACACAAGCATGTGTGATTTTTTTTAGCTTTTTGAAAAAATTTTGTTGAATGTCTACGGATGAAATTCAGCATATGGCCCAAACAACAAACATACATTACACTTCTTTTGATTTATTTATTTATTACACAATTGAACTATAAAAAACAAAGTAAAAATCAGTTGTTTTACGGAATTTGGTGATAAAATAACAGAAACAAACAAAAAATATGTAATTTTTACGGTAGTTGATGTTTATTTATTTTTAAAATTTAAAATAAACAAGATAAATGAAAAGCTTTTACGGGTTCAAGTCATATAATTTCTTACCATTACAGCTTTTCGTATAATTTGAATGGAAAACGGGGTGGCGATGGTCGATGTAGTCTGCATGTTGACTACAAAACGATAAATTTCCTGGGTTCAACCCCAGTTTCGGACTCAGGAAAAATTTTTCCTTTTGTAATTAACGTGCAGACTACTTTGACCATCGCCACTTTCTTAGAGCCAAAGAGCTGAAATTGGGTATACTCGGAAGGTAAAACGTAGATTGCTCTGCATCTAAATGGACACATAGAATATATATTTTTTCAAATACAACGACGGGTGGTAGGGGACAACTTCCGCGTCTCGTAAACTAAATAACCGATTTTAATAAAGGACCATAAGGCATATAAATTTTTTTTAAATACAACTGTTAATACAGCAGCTCGAGGCGGATTCAGCTAGGTAGTTTATAATATATTCTGTGCTGAAGAATATATCCAGAGAATATCGACAAATAAAGAAGAACTTTCATAACGTTATTTTTAAAACAATACTGACCTCAAGCTCATCATTTCAAAATATTTACAAAAAGAATAACTGCCGTATTCATAAACATTTTTTAAATTTCTAGAAGATATATTGATTGAGGTTGAAATTGGAAATTTTTCTAATAAACAGCAGTTAATATTTAATTTTCATAAATTGACCTCTTGATTGTCTTAACATAATTAATAGTAAACAAGAATGGCGAATAAAATTAGGTGTGCCAAACGTGAGTACTTTTCGTAAATACCGAGATTAGGGATTGTGAAATTTCAAATCCTGCGATCGCGGGATTTCGGTTTTTTAGGCATTCGGGACTTGAAATAATAAATAAAACTCACACTTTCTTAAGTAAAGTAATTTTATGTTCTGCATTTAACCCTTTGACAACGAAGCATTTTGCGCCGCAAATTTTTAACTTCTTATTATGGATTCTTACTCGGAAATACAACTTTTCCCGACTAAAGTCTTGTCAAAATATGAAAATTTTTCCTCAATCTACGAAAAAAAATTTTTGAACAAGTGCACTGAATATTTAAAAGCATTTTTTTCATTATAAAAAGTAAACAGAAAAATGCATCCGCTGACGCACTGCTGTATTTCATTTAAAAACAAATAAAAACAATTTCAACTTTCAGGTTTTGTTTTAAACCAAGGCAATCAATTGTTAGTCTATAGACGACCATATATGGGAGATTCCCCTACGTATGCGGTAGTTTGCATCGGAACTGGGCAAATAGATTATGGGTAGAAGGATAGAATTATTAATGTTTGTGGACATTCGACTACAAATAGTTCGACTAAACAATTAATTTCCTCTGTAATGCGCAATTCGTTTTTAAATCGACCACACAGATAAATGGCCGAGCTTCGGTGAGTGAGTTCCCTGATATAATTGTATCACATTCCATTGTAGCATTGCAGCGGCGATGCTCTAGCAAGTCAATGGAGTTGACTACTTGACTGTTACCGATAAGCATCTACTTTTAAGCACCGTCCCATACATGAGAGTTGTTTTCCATTTTTTGTCAGACATAGGTGATATATGTATGTAGATAGTAAACCGATCAGATGGAGTGAAGTATTTCGTACGCCGTCTTTAAACGCCTAGGTACTAGAATCTTGTTTAGAGACTTGAAAAGTGAGGCCAGTCAACGAAGATCACTGAATTGTCATGACAAAAACAACACGACCTTTTGATTCCTTAACTACATAACTACATATGAAGCAGCATTTTCAGTCATGCGTCTATGCGTAAGGTAATAGAGTTAACTCTTACGCGCATTATCGACCTATTGCAAGACCCTACTCTGAGATGGTTACAAGATTCCGATTAAAAGTCTCATTCATATTCTGTCTCATGACACTAATAACCGTCATGTTGACGCTAGAACATAAATAATATGAAAGGCAACTACTACTGTCATCTGCGAAAGGGGTGGTAGAGTGTGAAGTTCAACATAGAAAGCCGTTAAGAAAACTTCTTAAATCCAGCCGACAGGGTAAATGTACAAAGATGGCAGTCTGGATCTGCAGATAAAATTACTGCAGCATATCCAAATAAGATTTTGCAATATAATGCAGGACAGTTAGAAATTGACCACAATTAAGATTGATTTTTATTTAGTGTGCATTCGAGCATATGGATAATTTTACAATTTTAGGTTTTTTTGTTGTTATTTTACTTAATTGTTTATTTTCTTCTTTGCTTTTCAATTATAAAAAGTTAAATAGAATAAAAAAAATTCTATTAAAAAAGTTCCTATATTTTTACCTTTGACGTCGAATGGGACATACATATATATCATATCCAATTTTTAGACCCCGGAGACAAATAGAATCGATTCAGAATGTCTTGGTCGATTAATTTACATAAGTCATTAATGCGTCTAATACTAAAAGTTTATAGAGCAGTAATAATTAGATCCCAAGATATTAGGAAACCTTAATTGTTAAAAAAAAAAATAGAAATTTTTGAGTTTGAGATGCTCTTATGGCCAATTGAAACAATAAAACATCACTTTTAACACAAATACGAAAGAATGCATTTGTTTTTTATCGAACTACACTGATTTTTGTCAAATACCATTGAAAAATGTGGCTGTTATGACGAAAAACCAAATGGGACATATGAGTTAAAGGATTCAAATAAAAACTATAAAAAAAGATTACCAAAGAAAAGCAAATTCATTGATATAGAATTAGAAAAAGGAAATTAAATTTATATTTAACTTACTTACTTTAAATGAAAAACTTAACAAAAAGAGAAAACTAGACATATCTAGTAGTATCTAGTATAGAGAGATCAATGAATATACATAATTTGTGATCACATATCGTACTTGTGCAATAATAGAGCCTTAATTGAAATTTTAAAGGTTTTTAATATAAAAGTAAAAACCATTTTTATTTATTATATTTATATGAGAGGATTAATTTAAATAAAAAACTTTATTAACAAAGACTTTGTACAACTATGGCAAATTTCTGCAATGGGTTTCATTCTACCCTATTACTAAATTCCGATTTCTCATATATAATATATGGTTTCACGAGTGCAAAATATATATATAAATATGTACGTATATACATTTATAATGTAGCTGTAAGTTTCAAGTCGTACAGGCAATATTAAGTACTTTACAACATCTCAAAAAATGCTCGAAGAATGCATTTGTAGTTAAATTGCTTCTGCACTTAATGAATTTTACAAAATAATAGTTGACTCATTTTTCGATGTCGTCTTTATAACTTACACAAATTCGACATATTTAGACTGCTGCAAAAAAATCGTAATTTTCGAGATAAAAATCGTCAAGTCGTCAATTTGTTATTTTCGGGGCGAAAAATCGTCGAATCTAGTAGCCATGATGACAGCTAAAATCGAATTGAGTTTGTTTTGATAATTTCTCCAAATTGAAAAGCGTTTAAATTATAAAAAGATTTGTAATTTAAAACGTTTTAAAATAGCCAACAATGTTCGAAATTTAATTTATAAAATTGCTCTGTTGAACACTGGCCAAAATCGAGTTGAGTTAAAAATCATACTCAATTGTTCAATTGTTTTCACCGAGATCATGCTGAGGAAAATAAAATATCATTTCATGCCTGACTTATGGAAGAAAATAACTATCGTTGCGCAACGCAGTTTACCATGTAACATTTTTGCCCCAGTACATTTTGTACAGTACTGTACATTTTTGTACAGTACATAGACATACATACACATATTTTTACCAGTTCAAATCGCGTAAAAATATGTCTGGAAGTTGAAGGAAAACTGGACAATTCTTTCAAATGATTATCCTTTCACATATTCATTTCCGATAAAAATAAGAAATTAAAAATTACGAATTGGATTAAACTTTTATTTTAATATGAAATAATTTGAATAAAAAAGAAATTATCTTTTCTCTCCTATTCATGCAGAAGTCTGTTCGGAACAGGAATATAGTATACCATTAATTTTTTACTTTTTTAGCGTCCTCCTTTGCTTTTTCTAGGCCTGCATAGTAACAATGGTGATAATTATAAACAATCACATAGTCTTCTTCAGTAGGGCACTGGCATTTGGGGGGGGCACAGCGTTCAGCAATTCTTTCAGCGACTTCTACTGGCATGTCATCAGCGAATTGTTCTCTTATACGGTTATAATCAAGGCCATTAGGATGTGAAAAAAGACCAAGTTTTTTATATAAGCACAAATTAAATTTGCGAGTCGCTTCGTCATAGGAATAGAATTTGATCATTTCCTCTGCTTGCTCATCATTGAAGTTATTTTCTTTTCTACACTGCGTTACAGTCTCAAATAACTGTTCCCCAGCTTTGGGAATCCATTTATCGCCTGCAGCCTATTTGTAACATATCAACTTTAAAAATTTATTTCTTATTTTTATTCAACTGTTTTACTCACACATGCCACTAAAGCTAGAAGTACAAGAAATAATTTCATTTTCTTCTTAATACCAGCAAACTTTTTCCACAAATATTTTAACTTTAATGATCATAATCGCCTGCGGAAACTGGTATTTATATAGAAATACATATGTTTCCATGACCTATATTCATACAAACGTCATTGCTAAAAAACAATAAACTATTCTATCTAAAAGTTATTTTTAAAATTTTACTACTTTAAAGTCATAGAAACCAAGCAAAATGTCGCACTAAGAGCTGAACCGAATCTTATATACCCTTCACCAAAAGCATTATCCTTCAGGCTTTTGTAACGTTTACCATTCGTCTAAAGAATCGATTACCAGATTTATTTACGTTTGCACCCCTCTGAAATGGATGGAACGATTTGATTGAAGTATTTTGTCTACGAGAATATTTGGTAGGCATGAGAATATAAAGAAAAGTATTTTTCGCCCTCGTGGCCCCAAAATAGAACCAAAAAAAAAAAGAAGCAAAAAATAAATATAGATCAGAGTATAGAAGGACACATAGTACATACATATATTGTTTCTTTAATAGGGCCAAGAGAGAAGTTAGAAGCAAATTATACGTTTCCGTATGACTGTAGTGAACTCGTTCACGTTCGTGGGAAAAAGAAAAACAACGTTTGCCGTGTCAGCTGGTACATAAATAATGCAAATTAAATTCTTTACTAAAATTATTTTTTCTTTTATTATTAAAATATAAAAACTTTTGCACTTAATCGAGCAGAATCGAAGAGAATTTATAAAATTTCTTATATATTGAAAAAAAAATATAACTTTTTAAAAGCAGAATACAATGGTTTTTTGTTTCAAATCGGGGCTTGCTCATGGAGCCGTATTCTAAAAACACGGGTGTGCAAAAGCAAAGTCACTCCTCCGCCCTCATGACCCAAGAATGGTAACAACCAAACCTGTATCATGAGGTCTAATTTAATTCATAATTTGTTGGCAAAATGAACCACTTCTTCCCGAGAGCTTCCCGATGTGGCTAATTATGCCAAATCATAGCCGTAGAAAAGGGCAAAACAAACGAAGGTTGAATTTTCTTTCTTTTTAATGTATTACAGCAATATTGACAAACAAATACTGGCTCGTACCAGCGACTAGTATCAAAAGAACGATTAAATACTTTATTGTACACTTCAGAAGCTCTTGATGTTCTTGGCATGAAAATTCAGTGCGATGTTCGATGGACTGAGCACATTTTTCAGGTATCAAAAGAAGCATTCAAGTGCCTCGGTTTTTTAAGACGGTGCAAGACATACTTCACCCCATCTGATCTCCTCGCTATTTATACCGCCTACATCCGACCGAAAATGGAATACAACTCTCATGTTTGGGCCGGTGCTTCAAAGACTATTTTGAAGTTACTCGACCGGGTCCAAGAGAGAGCGAAGAAACTCATAGGAGACAGTAGGGTAGCCAACTCTATTAACTCTCTTGAGCATCGACGCAACGTGGGGTGCGTTTCGTTGTTCTATCGTTACTATAATGGGATGTGCTCTGATGAAATCAGGGAACTTTTTCCCGAAACCCGATCATTCACGCGCACGACGCGTTCATCATTAAGAGCACATCCATTTGTAGTCAACTTGGCAGCGAACCGCACTACGCATTACAGGGAGAACTCATTTTTCGGCCGAACATCGCGTATGTGGAACAAACTCCCTGCCGAGGTCTTTCCTGTCACTTATGACGTGGGAAAATTCAAATCAAATGTCCATTCACACTACTCCCTCTATACTCATTCCCATGACCTGTTTTCCTAGTTCCAGCACAATGCATCGCATGTGTAGGGGTCATCCCCTGAGTGCTGGTCCAAGATAAAAAAAAAAAAAAAAAAAAAAAAAATATTGTTTTTAAAATCACGCCGGTGACTGATATCAGTAAATAAGCCACAACTATAGCAAAATTTGTTACGATTGTCACACATTTTTTATTTAATTTTAATTTAAATTGCACACGATTTTTATTAAATTGTAAACGTTTTTTTAGATACACAGATTCAAAGTGAAAAATAAGCCATTAACAAAACGACATATTAAAAGAAAAAACAATAATTTTTCATGAGTAAAGCTCTCATTACAAATCTTTGTTGTAATTCTACGTTGTGTTTAGGCTAACAGTGATTTGTAATTTTAGAGAAAATGCATAAAAACAACACCAAAAACATTGTACAGGCATTTTGTTAAAAATTTTGTTTTCATGAAAAGTTTAATAACTCAGTCAATTATTTATCTATTTTTAACCCCAAATATGCGTTGTAATCGTTAATAAACGTACTTTTTAAATAAATTCAATAGTATTATAGTTTATTACATTATAATGTATAAAAACGTCACCAAAGTTGAAAAATTTTTGAAAAATCTACAAACTTTGTGTTTGCTCGACAATAACACCCAAATTTCTCAAGTTTTCTTAGATAAATTATATATCATTCGAAAGATCTCAGTTACTTCTTTCCAAATCTAGTAAGAAATTGAAAATCGGATTATTATCAACAAAATTACAGGCTTATAAGTGCGCAAAGGTACAAAAACCGGTTTTTTAACCGTAAATCCGGATTTTGGAGGTGTCCGGCATATTTCACTATTGGATTCTTCTTTAACTCGACAACACCTACAAGAAAAATAATATCCGGTCCCAGGTTTTTCTACTTCATTCAATTTTGTACCACTGTGTTATTTATAGGTAATACACATATAACGCGAGAAAACATAAAAATATGTTTTTAAAAACATGTTACTACGATGTAGAGGTTTTGAGTAATGAATTTTTTCTAATTTCAGGCAAGTTTTTTGATTTTTATCATTTTGAGGTTTACAGCATTTACTTCTCCTTTGTACATCGAGATATATGTATGTACATAAACATATGTATTATACTTAATTATAAATTAGAATTTTTTGAAGCTAATGCTTTTAGAATATGAAAAATATAAGTGTTTCGTCTAACGCTTACTACATATTTGCATATGTACTTATATGGATATGTATATTTATAGGCAAATTATTTCAAAAGAATTATATGGAAATCTTTACATATAGTCACATGACACATTAGACCGTATGTGGCAAAAATTTCAAAATTAAGGTTTCAATGAATTATTGTATGTTATACACTTGCCCACGTTATTGTCAACTAAATAATGACGTTGCAACTATCACTACTGTTTTGTTAAATTTTTTTCCTCCTGTAAAATTTAAAAAATTGTGGGTGCATGTTTCGACGCGTTATATGATTATAGACCGACATACATACATACATATCGCACCCTAAATACAAAAGCGGCACAACTCAAAATTCTCAAATTTTCAGGAGAGGCAAAAAACTGTTTATGCAAAAATGATTGTAATATTTAAAATAAAATTGGTTCCATTATGAAAGAAGTCTATTTCGAAGAAGGTTTTGCTAAAATTTTTTTAATTTTATATTATAATATAATATTATGTGTAACAAAAGTAATCAGCACTTCTTGAGAACATTGACGCAACTAAAAATAGGTCTTTTTAGTCGATCGTGCGTAAGCAATGCAATTAACATGAAAACAGACATAACGGTATTTTTCCAGTTAAAGAAAACAGTGATGAGAAAGAAATTTTTGAAGTAGTTAGAGATGTGTACTGTGAATTATTTTACGGAAAAAAGTACATTTTGGAAAATTTTGAGTTGTGTCACTTTTGTATTTAGGGTGCGATATATAGTATATTAATAATATGTACATAAATATTAAAATTTCAATACGTAGAATAAGAGGAATTCCAAAAAGTTTGACTCTTGACACCATGCTTTGTGCTACCTCATCCATCAAAATCATCAAAAGAACTTTTTAAAAAGAACTTTTTAAACAGAACATGTGTATACTTGTATGTACACAAAATAATAAAACAACAAAATTATGAACATATAGAATGCCATATGCTCCCACAGTGTAAAAAATAGTATTTCTTTTTAAGAAACCATAAAAAGCATAAATGTAGAAGAACTTGAGTTTTCGTTGATAAAATTTTTAATTCAAATTTGCAAACTTTGGCACATGCTATTGTATGAGTGCTATTTCTTTTATTATTATTATATAAATTATGTAAAATTGGAACATTTTTAATACATTATGTTGCTTAAAAATTTTAAAAAGTAAAATTTTTTAAAAGTCACATTTTTAAAATTTTTACTATTTTATAAAATAAAGAAATGTCAACTTCAGTGCGAAATACATTATTATAAATTTTTTTAAAATCAATACTATGTTGTGATTTCTTTTTAATAAAAACCTGGCGATATCTTTACCAGTTACTCTAAAATTCTGTCATCAATTGCGTTGCAAAATATTTTTCAGCATTTCTGTTTTAAAATCGTTAATTTTGTTTTTTTAATATCCCAATAAAAAATCTGAGTTTGAAGTGCAGTATTGCCAGAAAATAATGATGAGATAAATTGATATCAAACTAGAATTCCGTTTTACATTTTATGAAAGACAATGTTGAATCCAGTAGTAAAAATGCTAAAATGGGAACAACGTTGACGAGTGAATGTGGGTTTTTATTATTTTAAGAATTAAAAAAATATATTTTCATACATACATATTGAAATGCAAAAGACAAAATCTTTAAATTTTATAATAATAAATAAAATAAGATAATAAAATAATAAAATAAGAAGTATTGTGATTATTTATAAACATGATTTTTTCACAATAAAAAATTTTCTAAGGCAACTTGATTTTTTTGTTATTCTTCAGACGGATTTGTTTTATTTAGTAAAAATAAACTTTTTATGGAATTTTCTACTTCTATAAAATCTAAGTAATATTTGAGTTTTTATTTAAATGTATGATATACTTACAGCAAAAAATGGTGTAAGCCTCTGTTTGAAAGATTCGATCACGCAAGAATAATGTAAGCCACAAATGCATCCAAATATTCGTTTTTGGTAGTTTTACAGCAAAGAAGACCCTATTATTGTTCTTAAAACGTACGACGTAAGTGACTTTTTTTCGTCGTACAAATGTGAGACGCATATATGTTTCTGGTAAAAATTATACAAAAATGTATTTTCGATTTTTTGAGGCTTTCTTCTTCTTCTTACTGCCGAATTCATCAAAATTTATTTATATTTTTATTCATTTCATTTATTAAAGTATTAATGAATAAAGTTCAGTTATCATTTTTCAGTTTATGAATTTAAATATTATTTTAATATTTTTAAAATAAAAACTCACATTCAAAGCCACTGACTCGCAAACTTAATCCGTCATTGTAGACATTTCAGCATTTTCACTGTTAGATTTAATATTTTGTTTCGTAAAACTTATGGTACACGCGTCAATATCCGTGTCAATATTTGTATTGGTATGCGTTACTTTACAAAAACTAGTCACACATAGACGTACAAGTTAGAAACCATTCTAACTTTTTTAAAATTTTCTAAAATGTTTTTGAACAGAAATTGTAATAAAAATTACACAGTGGTACAAAATTGAATGAAGTAGAAAAACCTGGGACCGGTTATTATTTTTCTTGTAGGAACCGGTTTTTTAACCGTAAATCTGGATTTTGGAGGTGTCCGGCATATTTCACTATTGGATTCTTCTTTAACTCACACCTACAAGAAAAATAATATCCGGTTCCAGGTTTTTTGGACTGTCGCACCGTGTTATTTGTAATAAATTTTTTTGGTATAGCGAATGATTCCTTATATAAGAACAATTAAATCTCTACTACTATGTATTTGTTTTTTCTTTAAATGTAAAATTTTAAATAAATATAAATAAAAATCGGATAATCATATATATGTCGACACTATCCCAACATTATTTCGTGGCAACACTGTTCGTCAAAATAAGATTTTTTTCCATATAGAAATGCTTAAAAAGCAATGCTACTCTTTTGTTTTTTATCGAACTACACTGATTTTTGTCAAATACCATTGAAAAATGTGGCTGTTATGACGAAAAACCAAATGGGACATATGAGTTAAAGGATTCAAATAAAAACTATAAAAAAAGATTACCAAAGAAAAGCAAATTCATTGATATAGAATTAGAAAAAGGAAATTAAATTTATATTTAACTTACTTACTTTAAATGAAAAACTTAACAAAAAGAGAAAACTAGACATATCTAGTAGTATCTAGTATAGAGAGATCAATGAATATACATAATTTGTGATCACATATCGTACTTGTGCAATAATAAAGCCTTAATTGAAATTTTAAAGGTTTTTAATATAAAAGTAAAAAATATTTTTATTTATTATATTTATATGAGAGGATTAATTTAAATAAAAAACTTTATTAACAAAGACTTTGTACAACTATGGCAAATTTCTGCAATGGGTTTCATTCTACCCTATTACTAAATTCCGATTTCTCATATATAATATATGGTTTCACGAGTGCAAAATATCTATATAAATATGTATGTATATACATTTATAATGTAGCTGTAAGTTTCAAGTCGTACAGGCAATATTAAGTACTTTACAACATCTCAAAAAATGCTCGAAGAATGCATTTGTAGTTAAATTGCTTCTGCACTTAATGAATTTTACAAAATAATAGTTGACTCATTTTTCGATGTCGTCTTTATAACTTACACAAATTCGACATATTTAGACTGCTGCAAAAAAATCGTAATTTTCGAGATAAAAATCGTCAAGTCGTCAATTTGTTATTTTCGGGACGAAAAATCGTCGAATCTAGTAGCCATGATGACAGCTAAAATCGAATTGAGTTTGTTTTGATAATTTCTCCTAATTGAAAAGCGTTTAAATTATAAAAAGATTTGTAATTTAAAACGTTTTAAAATAGCCAACAATGTTCGAAATTTAATTTATAAAATTGCTCTGTTGAACACTGGCCAAAATCGAGTTGAGTTAAAAATCATACTCAATTGTTCAATTGTTTTCACCGAGATCATGCTGAGGAAAATAAAATATCATTTCATGCCTGACTTATGGAAGAAAATAACTATCGTTGCGCAACGCAGTTTACCATGTAACATTTTTGCCCCAGACTGTACATAGACATACATACACATATTTTTACCAGTTCAACTCGCGTAAAAATATGTCTGGAAGTTGAAGGAAAACTGGACAATCCTTTCAAATGATTATCCTTTCACATATTCATTTCCGATAAAAATAAGAAATTAAAAATTACGAATTGGATTAAACTTTTATTTTAATATGAAATAATTTGAATAAAAAAGAAATTATCTTTTCTCTCCTATTCATGCAGAAGTCTGTTCGGAACAGGAATATAGTATACCATTAATTTTTTACTTTTTTAGCGTCCTCCTTTGCTTTTTCTAGGCCTGCATAGTAACAATGGTGATAATTATAAACAATCACATAGTCTTCTTCAGTAGGGCACTGGCATTTGGGGGGGGCACAGCGTTCAGCAATTCTTTCAGCGACTTCTACTGGCATGTCATCAGCGAATTGTTCTCTTATACGGTTATAATCAAGGCCATTAGGATGTGAAAAAAGACCAAGTTTTTTATATAAGCACAAATTAAATTTGCGAGTCGCTTCGTCATAGGAATAGAATTTGATCATTTCCTCTGCTTGCTCATCATTGAAGTTATTTTCTTTTCTACACTGCGTTACAGTCTCAAATAACTGTTCCCCAGCTTTGGGAATCCATTTATCGCCTGCAGCCTATTTGTAACATATCAACTTTAAAAATTTATTTCTTATTTTTATTCAACTGTTTTACTCACACATGCCACTAAAGCTAGAAGTACAAGAAATAATTTCATTTTCTTCTTAATACCAGCAAACTTTTTCCACAAATATTTTAACTTTAATGATCATAATCGCCTGCGGAAACTGGTATTTATATAGAAATACATATGTTTGCATGACCTATATTCATACAAACGTCATTGCTAAAAAACAATAAACTATTCTATCTAAAAGTTATTTTTAAAATTTTACTACTTTAAAGTCATAGAAACCAAGCAAAATGTCGCACTAAGAGCTGAACCGAATCTTATATACCCTTCACCAAAAGCATTATCCTTCAGGCTTTTGTAATGTTTACCATTCGTCTAAAGAATCGATTACCAGATTTATTTACGTTTGAACCCCTCTGAAATGGATGGAACGATTTGATTGAAGTATTTTGTCTACGAGAATATTTGGTAGGCATGAGAATATAAAGAAAAGTATTTTTCGCCCTCGTGGCCCCAAAATAGAACCAAAAAAAAGAAGCAAAAAATAAATATAGATCAGAGTATAGAAGGACAGATAGTACATACATATATTGTTTCTTTAATAGGGCCAAGAGAGAAGTTAGATGCAAATTATACGTTTCCGTATGACTGTAGTGAACTCGTTCACGTTCGTGGGAAAAAGAAAAACAACGTTTGCCGTGTCAGCTGGTACATAAATAATGCAAATTAAATTCTTTACTAAAATTATTTTTTCTTTTATTATTAAAATATAAAAACTTTTGCACTTAATCGAGCAGAATCGAAGAGAATTTATAAATTTTCTTATATATTGAAAAAAAAATATAACTTTTTAAAAGCAGAATACAATGGTTTTTTGTTTCAAATCGGGGCTTGCTCATGGAGCCGTATTCTAAAAACACGGGTGTGCAAAAGCAAAGTCACTCCTCCGCCCTCATGACCCAAGAATGGTAACAACCAAACCTGTATCATGAGGTCTAATTTAATTCATAATTTGTTGGCAAAATGAACCACTTCTTCCCGAGAGCTTCCCGATGTGGCTAATTATGCCAAATCATAGCCGTAGAAAAGGGCAAAACAAACGAAGGTTGAATTTTCTTTCTTTTTAATGTATTACAGCAATATTGACAAACAAATACTGGCTCGTACCAGCGACTAGTATCAAAAGAACGATTAAATACTTTATTGTACACTTCAGAAGCTCTTGATGTTCTTGGCATGAAAATTCAGTGCGATGTTCGATGGACTGAGCACATTTTTCAGGTATCAAAAGAAGCATTCAAGTGCCTCGGTTTTTTAAGACGGTGCAAGACATACTTCACCCCATCTGATCTCCTCGCTATTTATACCGCCTACATCCGACCGAAAATGGAATACAACTCTCATGTTTGGGACGGTGCTTCAAAGACTATTTTGAAGTTACTCGACCGGGTCCAAGTGAGAGCGAAGAAACTCATAGGAGACAGTAGGGTAGCCAACTCTATTAACTCTCTTGAGCATCGTCGTAACGTGGGGTGCGTTTCGTTGTTCTATCGTTACTATAATGGGATGTGCTCTGATGAAATCAGGGAACTTTTTCCCGAAACCGGATCATTCACGTGCACGACGCGTTCATCATTAAGAGCACATCCATTTGTAGTCAACTTGGCAGCGAACCGCACTACGCATTACAGGGAGAACTCATTTTTCGGCCGAACATCGCGTATGTGGAACAAACTCCCTGCCGAGGTCTTTCCTGTCACTTATGACGTGGGAAAATTCAAATCAAATGTCCATTCACACTACTCCCTCTATCCTCCTTCCCATAACCTGATTTCCTAGTTCCAGCACAATGCATCGCATGTGTAGGGGTCATCCCCTGAGTGCTGGTCCAAGATAAAAAAAAAAAAAAAAAAAAAAAAAAAATATTGTTTTTAAAATCACGCCGGTGACTGATATCAGTAAATAAGCCACAACTATAGCAAAATTTGTTACGATTGTCACACATTTTTTATTTAATTTTAATTTAAATTGCACACGATTTTTATTAAATTGTAAACGTTTTTTTAGATACACAGATTCAAAGTGAAAAATAAGCCATTAACAAAACGACATATTAAAAGAAAAAACAATAATTTTTCATGAGTAAAGCTCTCATTACAAATCTTTGTTGTAATTCTAAGTTGTGTTTAGTTGTGTTGTGATTTGTAATTTTAGAGAAAATGCATAAAAACAACACCAAAAACATTGTACAGGCATTTTGTTGAAAATTTTGTTTTCATGAAAAGTTTAATAACTCAGTCAATTATTTATCTATTTTTAACCCCAAATATGCGTTGTAATCGTTAATAAACGTACTTTTTAAATAAATTCAATAGTATTATAGTTTATTACATTATAATGTATAAAAACGTCACCAAAGTTGAAAAATTTTTGAAAAATCTACAAACTTTGTGTTTGCTCGACAATAACACCCAAATTTCTCAAGTTTTCTTAGATAAATTATATATCATTCGAAAGATCTCAGTTACTTCTTTCCAAATCTAGTAAGAAATTGAAAATCGGATTATTATCAACAAAATTACAGGCTTATAAGTGCGCAAAAGTACAAAAACCGGTTTTTTAACCGTAAATCCGGATTTTGGAGGTGTCCGGCATATTTCACTATTGGATTCTTCTTTAACTCGACAACACCTACAAGAAAAATAATATCCGGTCCCAGGTTTTTCTACTTCATTCAATTTTGTACCACTGTGTTATTTATAGGTAATACACATATAACGCGAGAAAACATAAAAATATGTTTTTAAAAACATGTTACTACGATGTAGAGGTTTTGAGTAATGAATTTTTTCTAATTTCAGGCAAGTTTTTTGATTTTTATCATTTTGAGGTTTACAGCATTTACTTCTCCTTTGTACATCGAGATATATGTATGTACATAAACATATGTATTATACTTAATTATAAATTAGAATTTTTTGAGGCTAATGCTTTTAGAATATGAAAAATATAAGTGTTTCGTCTAACGCTTACTACATATTTGCATATGTACTTATATGGATATGTATATTTATAGGCAAATTATTTCAAAAGAATTATATGGAAATCTTTACATATAGTCACATGACACATTAGACCGTATGTGGCAAAAATTTCAAAATTAAGGTTTCAATGAATTATTGTATGTTATACACTTGCCCACGTTATTGTCAACTAAATAATGACGTTGCAACTATCACTACTGTTTTGTTAAATTTTTTTCCTCCTGTAAAATTTAAAAAATTGTGGGTGCATGTTTCGACGCGTTATATGATTATAGATCGACATACATACATACATATATAGTATATTAATAATATGTACATAAATATTAAAATTTCAATACGTAGAATAAGAGGAATTCAAAAAAGTTTGACTCTCGACACCATGCTTTGTGCTACCTCATCCATCAAAATCATCAAAAGAACTTTTTAAAAAGAACTTTTTAAACAGAACATGTGTATACTTGTATGTACACAAAATAATAAAACAACAAAATTATGAACATATAGAATGCCATATGCTCCCACAGTGTAAAAAATAGTATTTCTTTTTAAGAAACCATAAAAAGCATAAATGTAGAAGAACTTGAGTTTTCGTTGATAAAATTTTTAATTCAAATTTGCAAACTTTGGCACATGCTATTGTATGAGTGCTATTTCTTTTATTATTATTATATAAATTATGTAAAATTGGAACATTTTTAATACATTATGTTGCTTAAAAATTTTAAAAAGTAAAATTTTTTAAAAGTCACATTTTTAAAATTTTTACTATTTTATAAAATAAAGAAATGTCAACTTCAGTGCGAAATACATTATTATAAATTTTTTTAAAATCAATACTATGTTGTGATTTCTTTTTAATAAAAACCTGGCGATATCTTTACCAGTTACTCTAAAATTCTGTCATCAATTGCGTTGCAAAATATTTTTCAGCATTTCTGTTTTAAAATCGTTAATTTTGTTTTTTTAATATCCCAATAAAAAATCTGAGTTTGAAGTGCAGTATTGCCAGAAAATAATGATGAGATAAATTGATATCAAACTAGAATTCCGTTTTACATTTTATGAAAGACAATGTTGAATCCAGTAGTAAAAATGCTAAAATGGGAACAACGTTGACGAGTGAATGTGGGTTTTTATTATTTTAAGAATTAAAAAAATATATTTTCATACATACATATTGAAATGCAAAAGACAAAATCTTTAAATTTTATAATAATAAATAAAATAAGATAATAAAATAATAAAATAAGAAGTATTGTGATTATTTATAAACATGATTTTTTCACAATAAAAAATTTTCTAAGGCAACTTGATTTTTTTGTTATTCTTCAGACGGATTTGTTTTATTTAGTAAAAATAAACTTTTTATGGAATTTTCTACTTCTATAAAATCTAAGTAATATTTGAGTTTTTATTTAAATGTATGATATACTTACAGCAAAAAATGGTGTAAGCCTCTGTTTGAAAGATTCGATCACGCAAGAATAATGTAAGCCACAAATGCATCCAAATATTCGTTTTTGGTAGTTTTACAGCAAAGAAGACCCTATTATTGTTCTTAAAACGTACGACGTAAGTGACTTTTTTTCGTCGTACAAATGTGAGACGCATATATGTTTCTGGTAAAAATTATACAAAAATGTATTTTCGATTTTTTGAGGCTTTCTTCTTCTTCTTACTGCCGAATTCATCAAAATTTATTTATATTTTTATTCATTTCATTTATTAAAGTATTAATGAATAAAGTTCAGTTATCATTTTTCAGTTTATGAATTTAAATATTATTTTAATATTTTTAAAATAAAAACTCACATTCAAAGCCACTGACTCGCAAACTTAATCCGTCATTGTAGACATTTCAGCATTTTCACTGTTAGATTTAATATTTTGTTTCGTAAAACTTATGGTACACGCGTCAATATCCGTGTCAATATTTGTATTGGTATGCGTTACTTTACAAAAACTAGTCACACATAGACGTACAAGTTAGAAACCATTCTAACTTTTTTAAAATTTTCTAAAATGTTTTTGAACAGAAATTGTAATAAAAATTACACAGTGGTACAAAATTGAATGAAGTAGAAAAACCTGGGACCGGTTATTATTTTTCTTGTAGGAACCGGTTTTTTAACCGTAAATCTGGATTTTGGAGGTGTCCGGCATATTTCACTATTGGATTCTTCTTTAACTCACACCTACAAGAAAAATAATATCCGGTCCCAGGTTTTTTGGACTGTCGCACCGTGTTATTTGTAATAAATTTTTTTGGTATAGCGAATGATTCCTTATATAAGAACAATTAAATCTCTACTACTATGTATTTGTTTTTTCTTTAAATGTAAAATTTTAAATAAATATAAATAAAAATCGGATAATCATATATATGTCGACACTATCCCAACATTATTTCGTGGCAACACTGTTCGTCAAAATAAGATTTTTTTCCATATAGAAATGCTTAAAAAGCAATGCTACTCTTTTGTTTTTTATCGAACTACACTGATTTTTGTCAAATACCATTGAAAAATGTGGCTGTTATGACGAAAAACCAAATGGGACATATGAGTTAAAGGATTCAAATAAAAACTATAAAAAAAGATTACCAAAGAAAAGCAAATTCATTGATATAGAATTAGAAAAAGGAAATTAAATTTATATTTAACTTACTTACTTTAAATGAAAAACTTAACAAAAAGAGAAAACTAGACATATCTAGTAGTATCTAGTATAGAGAGATCAATGAATATACATAATTTGTGATCACATATCGTACTTGTGCAATAATAAAGCCTTAATTGAAATTTTAAAGGTTTTTAATATAAAAGTAAAAAATATTTTTATTTATTATATTTATATGAGAGGATTAATTTAAATAAAAAACTTTATTAACAAAGACTTTGTACAACTATGGCAAATTTCTGCAATGGGTTTCATTCTACCCTATTACTAAATTCCGATTTCTCATATATAATATATGGTTTCACGAGTGCAAAATATCTATATAAATATGTATGTATATACATTTATAATGTAGCTGTAAGTTTCAAGTCGTACAGGCAATATTAAGTACTTTACAACATCTCAAAAAATGCTCGAAGAATGCATTTGTAGTTAAATTGCTTCTGCACTTAATGAATTTTACAAAATAATAGTTGACTCATTTTTCGATGTCGTCTTTATAACTTACACAAATTCGACATATTTAGACTGCTGCAAAAAAATCGTAATTTTCGAGATAAAAATCGTCAAGTCGTCAATTTGTTATTTTCGGGACGAAAAATCGTCGAATCTAGTAGCCATGATGACAGCTAAAATCGAATTGAGTTTGTTTTGATAATTTCTCCTAATTGAAAAGCGTTTAAATTATAAAAAGATTTGTAATTTAAAACGTTTTAAAATAGCCAACAATGTTCGAAATTTAATTTATAAAATTGCTCTGTTGAACACTGGCCAAAATCGAGTTGAGTTAAAAATCATACTCAATTGTTCAATTGTTTTCACCGAGATCATGCTGAGGAAAATAAAATATCATTTCATGCCTGACTTATGGAAGAAAATAACTATCGTTGCGCAACGCAGTTTACCATGTAACATTTTTGCCCCAGACTGTACATAGACATACATACACATATTTTTACCAGTTCAACTCGCGTAAAAATATGTCTGGAAGTTGAAGGAAAACTGGACAATCCTTTCAAATGATTATCCTTTCACATATTCATTTCCGATAAAAATAAGAAATTAAAAATTACGAATTGGATTAAACTTTTATTTTAATATGAAATAATTTGAATAAAAAAGAAATTATCTTTTCTCTCCTATTCATGCAGAAGTCTGTTCGGAACAGGAATATAGTATACCATTAATTTTTTACTTTTTTAGCGTCCTCCTTTGCTTTTTCTAGGCCTGCATAGTAACAATGGTGATAATTATAAACAATCACATAGTCTTCTTCAGTAGGGCACTGGCATTTGGGGGGGGCACAGCGTTCAGCAATTCTTTCAGCGACTTCTACTGGCATGCCATCAGCGAATTGTTCTCTTATACGGTTATAATCAAGGCCATTAGGATGTGAAAAAAGACCAAGTTTTTTATATAAGCACAAATTAAATTTGCGAGTCGCTTCGTCATAGGAATAGAATTTGATCATTTCCTCTGCTTGCTCATCATTGAAGTTATTTTCTTTTCTACACTGCACTACAATCTCAAATAACTGTTGCCCAGCTTTGGGAATCCATTTTTCGCCTGCAGCCTATTTGTAACATATCAACTTTAAAAATTTATTTCTTATTTTTATTCAACTGTTTTACTCACACATGCCACTAAAGCTAGAAGTACAAGAAATAATTTCATTTTCTTCTTAATACCAGCAAACTTTTTCCACAAATATTTTAACTTTAATGATCATAATCGCCTGCGGAAACTGGTATTTATATAGAAATACATATGTTTGCATGACCTATATTCATACAAACGTCATTGCTAAAAAACAATAAACTATTCTATCTAAAAGTTATTTTTAAAATTTTACTACTTTAAAGTCATAGAAACCAAGCAAAATGTCGCACTAAGAGCTGAACCGAATCTTATATACCCTTCACCAAAAGCATTATCCTTCAGGCTTTTGTAACGTTTACCATTCGTCTAAAGAATCGATTACCAGATTTATTTACGTTTGCACCCCTCTGAAATGGATGGAACGATTTGATTGAAGTATTTTGTCTACGAGAATATTTGGTAGGCATGAGAATATAAAGAAAAGTATTTTTCGCCCTCGTGGCCCCAAAATAGAACCAAAAAAAAAAAGAAGCAAAAAATAAATATAGATCAGAGTATAGAAGGACACATAGTACATACATATATTGTTTCTTTAATAGGGCCAAGAGAGAAGTTAGAAGCAAATTATACGTTTCCGTATGACTGTAGTGAACTCGTTCACGTTCGTGGGAAAAAGAAAAACAACGTTTGCCGTGTCAGCTGGTACATAAATAATGCAAATTAAATTCTTTACTAAAATTATTTTTTCTTTTATTATTAAAATATAAAAACTTTTGCACTTAATCGAGCAGAATCGAAGAGAATTTATAAAATTTCTTATATATTGAAAAAAAAATATAACTTTTTAAAAGCAGAATACAATGGTTTTTTGTTTCAAATCGGGGCTTGCTCATGGAGCCGTATTCTAAAAACACGGGTGTGCAAAAGCAAAGTCACTCCTCCGCCCTCATGACCCAAGAATGGTAACAACCAAACCTGTATCATGAGGTCTAATTTAATTCATAATTTGTTGGCAAAATGAACCACTTCTTCCCGAGAGCTTCCCGATGTGGCTAATTATGCCAAATCATAGCCGTAGAAAAGGGCAAAACAAACGAAGGTTGAATTTTCTTTCTTTTTAATGTATTACAGCAATATTGACAAACAAATACTGGCTCGTACCAGCGACTAGTATCAAAAGAACGATTAAATACTTTATTGTACACTTCAGAAGCTCTTGATGTTCTTGGCATGAAAATTCAGTGCGATGTTCGATGGACTGAGCACATTTTTCAGGTATCAAAAGAAGCATTCAAGTGCCTCGGTTTTTTAAGACGGTGCAAGACATACTTCACCCCATCTGATCTCCTCGCTATTTATACCGCCTACATCCGACCGAAAATGGAATACAACTCTCATGTTTGGGACGGTGCTTCAAAGACTATTTTGAAGTTACTCGACCGGGTCCAAGTGAGAGCGAAGAAACTCATAGGAGACAGTAGGGTAGCCAACTCTATTAACTCTCTTGAGCATCGTCGTAACGTGGGGTGCGTTTCGTTGTTCTATCGTTACTATAATGGGATGTGCTCTGATGAAATCAGGGAACTTTTTCCCGAAACCCGATCATTCACGCGCACGACGCGTTCATCATTAAGAGCACATCCATTTGTAGTCAACTTGGCAGCGAACCGCACTACGCATTACAGGGAGAACTCATTTTTCGGCCGAACATCGCGTATGTGGAACAAACTCCCTGCCGAGGTCTTTCCTGTCACTTATGACGTGGGAAAATTCAAATCAAATGTCCATTCACACTACTCCCTCTATACTCATTCCCATGACCTGTTTTCCTAGTTCCAGCACAATGCATCGCATGTGTAGGGGTCATCCCCTGAGTGCTGGTCCAAGATAAAAAAAAAAAAAAAAAAAAAAAAAATATTGTTTTTAAAATCACGCCGGTGACTGATATCAGTAAATAAGCCACAACTATAGCAAAATTTGTTACGATTGTCACACATTTTTTATTTAATTTTAATTTAAATTGCACACGATTTTTATTAAATTGTAAACGTTTTTTTAGATACACAGATTCAAAGTGAAAAATAAGCCATTAACAAAACGACATATTAAAAGAAAAAACAATAATTTTTCATGAGTAAAGCTCTCATTACAAATCTTTGTTGTAATTCTACGTTGTGTTTAGGCTAACAGTGATTTGTAATTTTAGAGAAAATGCATAAAAACAACACCAAAAACATTGTACAGGCATTTTGTTAAAAATTTTGTTTTCATGAAAAGTTTAATAACTCAGTCAATTATTTATCTATTTTTAACCCCAAATATGCGTTGTAATCGTTAATAAACGTACTTTTTAAATAAATTCAATAGTATTATAGTTTATTACATTATAATGTATAAAAACGTCACCAAAGTTGAAAAATTTTTGAAAAATCTACAAACTTTGTGTTTGCTCGACAATAACACCCAAATTTCTCAAGTTTTCTTAGATAAATTATATATCATTCGAAAGATCTCAGTTACTTCTTTCCAAATCTAGTAAGAAATTGAAAATCGGATTATTATCAACAAAATTACAGGCTTATAAGTGCGCAAAGGTACAAAAACCGGTTTTTTAACCGTAAATCCGGATTTTGGAGGTGTCCGGCATATTTCACTATTGGATTCTTCTTTAACTCGACAACACCTACAAGAAAAATAATATCCGGTCCCAGGTTTTTCTACTTCATTCAATTTTGTACCACTGTGTTATTTATAGGTAATACACATATAACGCGAGAAAACATAAAAATATGTTTTTAAAAACATGTTACTACGATGTAGAGGTTTTGAGTAATGAATTTTTTCTAATTTCAGGCAAGTTTTTTGATTTTTATCATTTTGAGGTTTACAGCATTTACTTCTCCTTTGTACATCGAGATATATGTATGTACATAAACATATGTATTATACTTAATTATAAATTAGAATTTTTTGAAGCTAATGCTTTTAGAATATGAAAAATATAAGTGTTTCGTCTAACGCTTACTACATATTTGCATATGTACTTATATGGATATGTATATTTATAGGCAAATTATTTCAAAAGAATTATATGGAAATCTTTACATATAGTCACATGACACATTAGACCGTATGTGGCAAAAATTTCAAAATTAAGGTTTCAATGAATTATTGTATGTTATACACTTGCCCACGTTATTGTCAACTAAATAATGACGTTGCAACTATCACTACTGTTTTGTTAAATTTTTTTCCTCCTGTAAAATTTAAAAAATTGTGGGTGCATGTTTCGACGCGTTATATGATTATAGACCGACATACATACATACATATCGCACCCTAAATACAAAAGCGGCACAACTCAAAATTCTCAAATTTTCAGGAGAGGCAAAAAACTGTTTATGCAAAAATGATTGTAATATTTAAAATAAAATTGGTTCCATTATGAAAGAAGTCTATTTCGAAGAAGGTTTTGCTAAAATTTTTTTAATTTTATATTATAATATAATATTATGTGTAACAAAAGTAATCAGCACTTCTTGAGAACATTGACGCAACTAAAAATAGGTCTTTTTAGTCGATCGTGCGTAAGCAATGCAATTAACATGAAAACAGACATAACGGTATTTTTCCAGTTAAAGAAAACAGTGATGAGAAAGAAATTTTTGAAGTAGTTAGAGATGTGTACTGTGAATTATTTTACGGAAAAAAGTACATTTTGGAAAATTTTGAGTTGTGTCACTTTTGTATTTAGGGTGCGATATATAGTATATTAATAATATGTACATAAATATTAAAATTTCAATACGTAGAATAAGAGGAATTCCAAAAAGTTTGACTCTTGACACCATGCTTTGTGCTACCTCATCCATCAAAATCATCAAAAGAACTTTTTAAAAAGAACTTTTTAAACAGAACATGTGTATACTTGTATGTACACAAAATAATAAAACAACAAAATTATGAACATATAGAATGCCATATGCTCCCACAGTGTAAAAAATAGTATTTCTTTTTAAGAAACCATAAAAAGCATAAATGTAGAAGAACTTGAGTTTTCGTTGATAAAATTTTTAATTCAAATTTGCAAACTTTGGCACATGCTATTGTATGAGTGCTATTTCTTTTATTATTATTATATAAATTATGTAAAATTGGAACATTTTTAATACATTATGTTGCTTAAAAATTTTAAAAAGTAAAATTTTTTAAAAGTCACATTTTTAAAATTTTTACTATTTTATAAAATAAAGAAATGTCAACTTCAGTGCGAAATACATTATTATAAATTTTTTTAAAATCAATACTATGTTGTGATTTCTTTTTAATAAAAACCTGGCGATATCTTTACCAGTTACTCTAAAATTCTGTCATCAATTGCGTTGCAAAATATTTTTCAGCATTTCTGTTTTAAAATCGTTAATTTTGTTTTTTTAATATCCCAATAAAAAATCTGAGTTTGAAGTGCAGTATTGCCAGAAAATAATGATGAGATAAATTGATATCAAACTAGAATTCCGTTTTACATTTTATGAAAGACAATGTTGAATCCAGTAGTAAAAATGCTAAAATGGGAACAACGTTGACGAGTGAATGTGGGTTTTTATTATTTTAAGAATTAAAAAAATATATTTTCATACATACATATTGAAATGCAAAAGACAAAATCTTTAAATTTTATAATAATAAATAAAATAAGATAATAAAATAATAAAATAAGAAGTATTGTGATTATTTATAAACATGATTTTTTCACAATAAAAAATTTTCTAAGGCAACTTGATTTTTTTGTTATTCTTCAGACGGATTTGTTTTCTTTAGTAAAAATAAACTTTTTATGGAATTTTCTACTTCTATAAAATCTAAGTATTATTTGAGTTTTTATTTAAATGTATGATATACTTACAGCAAAAAATGGTGTAAGCCTCTGTTTGAAAGATTCGATCACGCAAGAATAATGTAAGCCACAAATGCATCCAAATATTCGTTTTTGGTAGTTTTACAGCAAAGAAGACCCTATTATTGTTCTTAAAACGTACGACGTAAGTGACTTTTTTTCGTCGTACAAATGTGAGACGCATATATGTTTCTGGTAAAAATTATACAAAAATGTATTTTCGATTTTTTGAGGCTTTCTTCTTCTTCTTACTGCCGAATTCATCAAAATTTATTTATATTTTTATTCATTTCATTTATTAAAGTATTAATGAATAAAGTTCAGTTATCATTTTTCAGTTTATGAATTTAAATATTATTTTAATATTTTTAAAATAAAAACTCACATTCAAAGCCACTGACTCGCAAACTTAATCCGTCATTGTAGACATTTCAGCATTTTCACTGTTAGATTTAATATTTTGTTTCGTAAAACTTATGGTACACGCGTCAATATCCGTGTCAATATTTGTATTGGTATGCGTTACTTTACAAAAACTAGTCACACATAGACGTACAAGTTAGAAACCATTCTAACTTTTTTAAAATTTTCTAAAATGTTTTTGAACAGAAATTGTAATAAAAATTACACAGTGGTACAAAATTGAATGAAGTAGAAAAACCTGGGACCGGTTATTATTTTTCTTGTAGGTGTTGTCGATTTAAAGAAGAATCCAATAGTGAAATATGCAGAAACCGGTTTTTAACCGTAAATCCGGATTTTGGAGGTGTCCGGCATATTTCACTATTGGATTCTTCTTTAAATCGACAACACCTACAAGAAAAATAATAACCGGTCCCAGGTTTTTTGGACTGTCGCACCGTGTTATTTGTAATAAATTTTTTTGGTATAGCGAATGATTCCTTATATAAGAACAATTAAATCTCTACTACTATGTATTTGTTTTTTCTTTAAATGTAAAATTTTAAATAAATATAAATAAAAATCGGATAATCATATATATGTCGACATTATCCCAACATTATTTCGTGGCAACACTGTTCGTCAAAATAAGATTTTTTTTCCATATAGAAATGCTCAAAAAGCAATGCTACTCTTTCACATGAATATTCATATTTATAAAAACAGCAAAGAAGAATGAGGAGGTTTGGCTTCTAAAAATTGTTTGTAAAAACTGGCACCATGCTTTATGTTTACGAATGCTAAGGATGTATTTTTTTTATCATACCGCTAAAAAAGGTCGTGGTGTTAGTGTATTTGATAGTATTAGTGGGAAAATTGTGGTACGATGTAGTCTTGATAACTTATAACAAACTCAGCCGTATCGATGGATGAGAGTATCTGGATGGCGTTTTGGTGGAGTTTTAATGGTGGTTCGAATCATGTTATGTATGTAAATAAAAGTATGTTTTAATTTAAATGTTGTTCTATTAGTCTAATTCATAATATATAATGCATATTTCATAAGAAAATCAGGTGTTTTTTAGTTTTTTTTTATATATATTTAAATAGTGTTTAAAGTAAGCAGTGCACATATTTACATACACTGACTAAATTTCATTAAAATCGTTCCAGCCGTTTCGAAGTTATGAAAGTTTTTGTAATAAAATTTCAGGTAAAAAAACGACGTGGTGGTGGTTTTTCGGCATTAGCTCGGAAACCATTTAACCGATTTGCCTAAATTTAAATACCCAGAGATTCAGGTCTAGTAATGACCGACTGCACCAAAACGAATTGCATGTGATGATTAATTTGGCCAAAAACGGCATTTCAACGGACACACCTACAGACGGTCAGGCGGACATGACCCTATAAACTTCTATATTCATAACATTTCTGAAAATATATAAGTTATCTTCAGAGACGAATATTAAAGAAATTTCACACGGAATGACAAACTTATATATATCGTTTACACTTAAAGTGAAAGGTATAATAATTTACTACACTCGGACTGAAAAAAAGTAAAATTTTACATGATAGTTAGTACAAAATGTAAAATCTCGTTTTGCATCCCTGGCTTGTGTACGTGTCAGATTTAAGTTTTTTATTCCTTGTTATTTATTTCTCTCTTTATCTCCTTAATGTACAACATTTTTAATATATTGGTAATTTTATTAAGAAACTTAATATATAAATCGCTTTATAAAGTTATTGCACGACAACAACAACGTAAATATTAAAATCTAATATCAATTCAAAAGAGACAGAAAAATACTTCATAAACCAATCTGATGTCGTCGAAGAAAAAGTAAATCCCCTCAAGAAAATATTACGAAAATTATTTTCATGCATGATACAACAAATAACATTATATTATATTTAACTTTTACAAGATTACTTGCCAACTTTAGTGTATTCACTTTTTCTTACTTTTAAAATTTTTTTCTTTTCTTTAAACGCCCGTAGCAGGTGTTACATGCACATCAACAATTGCGTACAATAAAGAAAATTACAATGAATTGACATTTTATCATAATCAACACCATTTTATTTATAAACTCGAGGGTAATATAATTCTAGAAACTTAACGAATAATTTTAATTTTTTTTTTCGTTTTGACGCAATGTTTGAACAAAATCCTTTAAAGATATTAAATTTTCGATTGCGTTTTTTCTTTTTTTTTGTGATTGTATCAGACACGTTCCATCATGATGAAATTTTCTATTAAATATAAACAGCAATATATTTTGTGCGACGAAGGCGAAAATTGTAATGAAATTGTTATAATGAAACTCTTATGACTTCGAGTGATTTATTAAATGTTATTTTAAAACGCAGCAAAAAAACGGTCCTAGCAAATACAGGGTGGGTCAAAAGTCACCGCGGGATTTAAATATTCACGAACTCTTTCATTTATATATATGTTTTTAAATAAATAAATAAATAAATAAGAGAGATTCAGAACTGAACAATGCATCAGAATAATAGAATTTTATTATTTTAATCAGCATTCTACCAATATATTTTCCAGAAATTCGGAAATTAATCAAATCTTTGAAGTCATTAGAAAGAGCGACATTGTTGCTGTAATGTGCTACAGCCACAAATTTTGAAAGTGCCTATAATTGTGAAGTGAAAATGGTGGTAATTTAAGTGACATTATTTTCCATACTCATAGTGATTTTGGTTCTCAAAAAGTGCATTGCACATTTTATTTTATTTATTATATTAATTTACACTTTATTATTGTCTTCTAAACTCTTGTAAAATTGTTCTATAGCAGAACAATAATGTGCAGATGTTTTAAAAATCGGGCAAGAAATACAATACAAGTGTCGTTGAAAAGAAAACGCCATTAGTGTAAAAAATTTCAATTTTGTATATTTTATAATCGAAAAGAAAAGAAATTTTAAAAATATATAAACAAAAGGTTATTAAATTTTTAAAGCCCATGGAGTCTATTGGCTAACCCTGTAATTTATTTAATTCTTTTTTATCTTGATTGACAGGGAATTTATTAAAAAATTTTAGGAATCTTTTAATACTTATTTATTAACCTTTTTTATTTTAACAACAATCTATGTATATATTAAATTTCAAGCTCAAAGGTTCGTCTTTATGTTTATTTGTTATACTTCGATATTTTGTTAACCATCGGTTAACATCTTCAAGAAATTTTTATTATTTTTTATAAATTTTTTCTTTTAGAAATTAATATAAAAATTTTAACATAACATGTTTCATAAAGATTGAGCAAAGAATATGATTCAAAATATTTTAAAATTTCATACAATATTAACAAAATGTATAAAATTTAAAAATATTTTACAATATTTACATTTAAATATACATTTAAAATATCTCTCTATACTTATATTATATATATATATAGTACTTGAAAAATTCTTAAAATTATTATTATTAGATTAACACAATATTAATATTAATATAAAATTATATCAAACAACTAACAAAAACAAATTAAACATTATATGAATATAAACCTAAAAATATACGTCAAGTTAATAGTTATTATTTAACATATACATTTAAAATATATTTTTTTCATATCTATAATTTATCATTAACAATACTTTAAAATATTTTAAATTATTATTATTACATTAACACGTTATTAATTGTAAAAATTTTTTTTTAATTTAAATTTTTTTTAAATTTTAAATTTTAAGGAAAAATTTAGTAGAATTAATTTGGATATTGGTGATAGAGTTATTTCTTTTGATGTGGGATCTCTGTTTCCAAGTATACCGATAGATTTGGCAATAAATATAATAGGGGGCAAATGGAATTTATTAACAGAATTTACTATTATGAATAAGAATTTGTTCATAAGTATTTTAAGATTTTGCATAGAAGATAGTAGATATTTTAAATATGATGGAAAATTCTATTATTAGCACAAGGGTTTACCTATGCGTTCTCCGGCTTCCCCAATAATAGCAGATATAGTTATGGAGGAGTTATTAAACAAATGTATTGATAGCCTCAGTGTAAAACCAAAGATAATTACAAAGTATGTAGATGATTTATTTTGTATAATATCTAAGGATGCTATTGATAATATGTTAGGTGCATTGAATATGTTTAATGATGATAGAATCTGGTAGGTTGATAAATTATTATTCTAAACATAGTAATAAAATTATATAGTTAATACAGATATAAATTTAATACAGAAGGTTTTAACAATTATTGATATGGAATTTCTTATAAAGAACAAGGAAAGAATTAGGAATATACTAATTCAGAATGATTTTTCGGGGAGCATAATTTTTAATTTGATGAATCAATATAAGAAAGAGGTTAGCTAACAATATGACGAATAATATAGAACTAAAGATTTATAAATCTTTGACTTACATACCAGAAATGTCAGAAAAATTTAAGAAATCTAATATATTTGATAGTCAAAAATATGGTATAACTTTTAGAACATTTAGCACAAACAATAAATTATTTAGTAGAGTATAGGATAGAATGGTCAAATGGAATATGTCGAATATTGTTTATAGGATACTTTGTAGTGGTAATACAAGTGACAAATGCAATAAGGTATATATAGGTACGACAAAGAATACGTTAAAAACTAGGATATCAGGACATAAAAGCAATCAGAAATATAGACACAATAATTCAGAAAAAAACAGCATTATCATTTTTTTTTTTTTTATCTTGGACCAGCACTCAGGGGATGACCCCTACACATGCGATGCATTGTGCTGGAACTAGGAAATCAGGTTATGGGAAGGAGGAAAGAGGGAGTAGTGTGAATGGACATTTGATTTGAATTTTCCCACGTCATAAGTGACAGGAAAGACCTCGGCAGGAAGTTTGTTCCATATACGCGATGTTCGGCCGAAAAATGAGTTCTCCCTGTAATGCGTAGTGCGGTTCGCTGCCAAGTTGACCACAAATGGGTGTGCTTTTAATGATGAACGCGTCGTGCGCGTGAATGATCCGGTTTCGGTTTTCAATTTGCTCTCATCTCATCTATTTCTTAGCTTTATTAGTGCTTTTGTATGCTTGACCTCCGCTACACACAAACTTTAGTTTATTTTATTAGAGCACACATTTCGCCAGCTCATCTATATATTCCAAAGCAGAACTTTGCTTCCAAGTCAATATTTTTAAGATGTGTAAAAAAAGCGCCAGTGCTCACTCAATGTCTAATTGCAGTTTATTTAGCAACATGTTTATAAACTTCTCATCTTCATTAAATTACAGTTACAAGAACGTTAAATTTACAAAAAAAACAAACATTTGAAAAAGCCAAAAATTTGTTTGTTCCATTACTTTTTATTTTTATAGAAAAAAAGTATACAAAAATTCTTATGCAATGCTAGAAATTTTCTTATTATTATTATTTATTTTATGCCAAAGCATGGGGGCTGTCGGATAGACAGCATGGCTTCAGACCTGCCAGGTCAACGCTCGGGGCGATTGCTGATGTGGTTGAGTGCTTCGAGCGCGCTCAGAGCGAGAGGCGCTATTATCCGAAGCGCATAGTTATCCTGGCAACACTCGACGTTCGGAATGCCTTCAACAGCCTACGATGGGCTGATGTTCTAGAGGCGCTACGGGGGAGGTTTCGTATTCCCGGATACTTGTATAGAATTCTCCGTAGTTATCTGGACGATCGGGTACTGTTGTACGATACGCCGACGGGGCGGAGGAGCAGGACGATCACGTCCGGCGCGGCCCAGGGATCTGTGCTGGGCCCGGACCTATGGAATCTGACCTACGATGGGATCTTTGGGGTGGAAATGCCCGAGGATGCTCAGCTCGTGGGATACGCGGATGATATAGCGGCGGTGATCTTGGCGCGGGATATGGATGACGCCAGGGGGAAGCTGAACCGGGTCATGATAAGGACCCGGATGTGGCTTGAGGACCACGGCTTGGAATTGGCCGGGGAGAAGACCGAGGTGATGTTGATGACGCGGGCACACATACCACTCGATGTCGGCATGCAGATAGGGGATGTGTCTCTGGTTACCCAGAGTGCCATAAGGTATTTGGGCGTCAGACTCGACTGTAGGCTGACTTACTGGGCCCAAATACGGCATGTGGCGACTAAGGCGGCGAAGATGACTGGCATGCTGAGCAGACTCATGGCGAATGTCGGAGGTCCGACACAGAGCAAGAGGAGGCTGATTATGGCGGTCACGAAGTCGATCTTGCTGCATGGGAGCGAGATTTGGGGAAATGTACTGGGTGAGAGAACCAAACGCAGGGTACTCGAGGCGGTACAGCGGACGGCGGCCCTTAGGGTTGCTTCGGCTTACCGCACGGTCTCGGGCGCTGCGGTCCTGGTGATATGTGGGGAAATACCCATAGACCTCTTGGCGCGCGAGCGGTGGGAGGCTTGGAACTCGAGGGGGGAGGACCCTGGTGTTGGTGCTATTGGTCTGAGACCCCAAACTGTCCGGCGATGGCAGGACAGGTGGACCGCGGACACGGTCGGCAGGTGGACGGCAAGGCTCATTCCCTGCGTGGAAGTATGGATTCGGAGGAAATTTGGGGAAGTTACCTACTTCCTGACACAATTCCTCTCGGGCCACGGATACTTTCGAAAGTACCTGTACCGGTTGGGCAGGGCAGATGGTCCCGACTGCATTTACTGTAGTATTACGGATGATGATGCAGAACACACTTTCTTCGACTGCCCCAGGTGGCATGCTGAGAGAGCTGCAATGGCGCAGCGGGTTGGCGGGTTCGCTCCTGCCACCGTGATAGGGAGGATGCTCGATTGTGAAGACAATTGGGACGCTGTGGCACAGTACGTGGGATACGTTCTGCGGAGGAAGAGAGGGACCTCGATGCGCTGCTGCATATCGGGGCCCCCTCTGACAGGGACCAGGCGATACGGGCCGGGGCCATGGCGCCGGCTGCAAACTTGGCGGACCCAGACGTGGGTGATTGAGAGTGGTCCTAATTGGGACGTGGCTCTGGGCCTTCCCGAAGTAATGCGGAAAGCGGTTCCGGGGAGGAATCTACCCAGAGGAGGAGGAGGGAATTTTTTAGTGGCAACACCACTCGACGCAGAAGACGACGGTCTCTGTAAGTGCGAAGGCATTTTCAACCCTACCTCACACGCCAAAAAAAAAAAAAAAAAAAAAAAAAAAAAAAGCATGAAAAATTTTACTTTGATTTTATTAAAAGTAAATTCCATTTGAAATAAAAGAAAACGAAAACCAACGTTTAAAAAGACAATTGACAAAAAATATCAAAATTTTAAATCATCTATTGAACATCCCAAGGCACGTATCAAAAGGTTTAGTTTAGTTAAGGTCTTAAACCAAATAAGCCACACTGATATACACAGTTGCCAAAGCAAATGGCATATTTATATTGATTTTAATCCAAAAACTAAAATCAAACTTTATAGATTTCTCTTTTTAACTCTGTAACAAAAATTTTACTTGTGGTCCTAACTACAGCAACCACAAAAAAGAACAGCATTAAGTCATCAACGTAGCATAGTTGGTCTTTGTGCTACTGAGGAATATCCTATTTGTAAACTACTTTCATTTCATTCATAAAAACTTGCAGCCAATTTCTTCTCTATTACATGAGACAAATGTATATGAGTATCTGTTCGTGTATTTGTACTATAAAAGCGTAGTAGTTCAATTTAACTTACTAAAGTTTAAAACCAGAAAAAAGATCGAAATTCATATCAAGTTATTTTTGCCTTGTACTAAAGATCTATAGTTTTCATCATTTTTAGGGTTATATTGCCAGTGTAAAAATTTCTGCACACATTCTCTTTCAATCAGAAACATTTTGGGGTAGAACTATAACAATGCATGTGCATATGTTGGCATTCTTTTGAAGTCACACAGCAGTGAAATTTTATTCTTGCGTACGACTGACTATTCAAAATTTCAATCACAGGCGTAGTAAACAAAAATCCAATTGTTGGTATTCTTAATGCGAAAATATTACAAATTCGTGTCTGCATATTTTAAGCAATAAAAATAATAAGGATTCGCATGAAAACGCTTTAAATTGACATATGTGCAATTGGATATACATATATGCGAGACTTGCATCATAATTAACTGTTGCCAGGAAACGCCAAGAAAAAATTAATTAAATAAAACATTAAAATTTAAAAAAAAAACTATGTGGTCAAACTATGTTAACGCGACTGTGGGTCAGACTTACTCACAGCTGAGGTGTCTTCGGTCATCACAGCATTATACTACTTCTAGCTAAATCTTATATCGTTTGTTGGCTTAATATACGCTTGTGAACTTTATGCTGGCAGTAACGTTAACGTTTTATACAAAGATATTATTCGACGCGTATACGGTTTGAAAATATATGATCTTGTTTCTTTAATTTCTTCGAAACTATATGGCGTTTGGTTAAACAATATTCTTGATAAACGTGTGCTTTTATTTCTGCATAAAATTATTTATTCTGAAATGCCACGATATTTCATTGATGAAATAAGGTTTGCCAGATCGGTTAAGGGGAAAATCATTATAGTTCTTTTTGTTTCCGAATGGCAGTTTTTCTTACATACTGCGCTTCTCTGGAATTCTCTTCCACAAATAGAGCAACTTAATAGGAACGCAACTAGTTTTAAGCAATTTTTATTTAATTACTTCTCACATTAGAAATTCTTAAATATTGTTCCTATAATACATACATGATATAGTTAATTTTGTTAATTGTTGTCTTAATGTCTGCTTGTTTGCTGCCTTAATCCGGATATGGATACTATTTTCATGTATTGTAAATATAAGATTAATTCTTGTTGTACTTGAACATGGAAATAAATAAATAAATAAATTTGCGCAGTTAATAAAACAAACAAAAGAAGGTATGAGACTCAATTGCTCAGATTACTCGTAGTTTAAGAAGTTCCTATATGTGATATACACAAGAATTTTTTTGGAAAAAGTGTCGACCTGTTTTTTCATTAAATGCACAATTCAACTACGGAAGTTTCCGAGTCAAAATCATTGGGCAAATTTAAAAAGTTTGGGCAAATGATATAGTTTACTTGCGAGAGTGTAAAAATGCACAGTTAGCGAGGCTGTTAAGTGTTTTCTTGTAGACCCTTAATAATTATAATATGTGGAGAGTTCAAGTTAATAACGCTTATTGCTTCACTACCATCACGTTAATGTATTGTTCCTCTCAGTCGACCCTATAAGCTCTGCTTATTTCCAGGAAGCTGACGAACTTCTTTTAGATTTAATTTTGAGGGTGGCGATGGCACGATGGATGGTAGTCTGCACGTTGACTACTAAACCAAAAACAGACATGGGTTCAACCTTAGTTTCAGACAAAAAATTTTTTAAAATAAACATAAACATCTCGCATTTTTCTGATGTGCATTAGTGTGTCGTTGTGTGTCAGTTGTTGTCGGAAGCTTTCAGTGGCGAAGGCATAGTCACTGGTCACTGAACAAAACCGGCTTCAGCTGATAGCAATCCACAATCACATCAGAATGCCCTCCTTCGTCGGTATTGTGTAGCACCGGCGAAGTAAAATAATAATAAAAATGGCTACTAAACCGAAGCTTCAGCACTGCTACGAGTATAAAAACAAAAAGAACGTGCGAAAGCAGAGCTGCAAAATACTTAATTAAGCTTCACCTCCTGTCGTTTCTCCTACTATCCTAGCACAATGCTTCGCATGTGTAGGAGTCGTCTCCTGAGTGCTGGTCCTAGATAAAAAAAAAAAAAAAAAATTCTAATTTCCTTGTTCCAGCACAATGCATCGCATGTGTAGCGGTCATCCGCTGAGTGCCGGTCCAAGAAAAAAAAAAATCTTCCCGATCGCTAAATGCATTTTGTGTAATAAGTACTTATTTGTAAATACCCTTTTTAGTGTATATCTTTTCTATTGAGAATTTATTATTTGTGATTGTAGGTATATTTAGTAATAAATTAATTTTTCAATCCATGTTTTTTATAACTGCATTCTTGCATATTGGAAAATTAATGCACTTCTTCGCCCTGCTTTTTCGTTTAAAGCATATTTTGAAAGAAATCAATATTCATAAACATTTTTCTATAATTCTTATTAATTTTTGATATTAGAAAATAAATAAATACGCATAAATAAGAAAATTTTGTGTAAATTTTATTATATAAAATACTTATTTTAGTATATTTGATAATGAAATCATTTTTTTTTTTTTTTTTTTTATCTGGGACCAGCACTCAGGAGATGTCTCTGATATATGCGAAGCATTGTGCTGGAACTATAGGAAAGGGATAGTAGGAGAAACGACAGGAGGTGAAGCTTAATTAATTATTTTACAGCTCTGCTTTCGCACGTTCTTTGTTTATACTTTTTAGCAGTGCTGAAGCTTCGGTTCAGTAGCCATTTTTATTATTGTTTTACTTCGCCGGTGCTACACAATACCGATGAAGGAGGGCATGACATGTGTATAGATACATATTTTTCTTCAAAGATATATTGTTACTTCAGAATTTTAGAGAGCTGATGACATTTGTTGTCATATATTTCATTATACTAGCACGTTTTCCATTCTGAATTTGCTCATATTATGATGATCACACCAGTTACAATTACAAATTTATTTTGGCGCCCTATACTGCCGCCACTCTGTTTATCATACGTGTAGGCCCAACCACTTTTTTCCCGTTTACTAGTATTTGATTTTATTTAATCAGAAAGATTATAGATTATCTCTTCACTTGCTTTTTTCCAACTATACTGTTTGTGTTTATAATCACAAATACAATTGCATGCAAACGACAATACATGTATAACTAAACACACATACTTCTGAGGAAATATTTGGCAAATTTTCCAAAACAAGAATGAAAGAAGAGAATTTTAACGACTGGCTGCCTGCAAATATGGTTGGTAGCACATACTTATACATCCGTTCTGACAACTACAAAGTACACACCCAGCTCAACCCTTTTTATTTATACCTTCCGTCGTACTTTTATTTTATTGGAATTTCAGTTATTTTTACTTTTTATAACGGTAAAACAAAAATGTAAAGCAAATTATTTCTACTCCTCTCTATTCCTGGTTCTATGTGTGCAGAGTAATTTTATTGATTGTGGTAGAGGGACTTTAAACAAGTCTTAAATTGCCATTTAGCATGTAGACACTTTGATTGTTGATTTTTGTGCTACGGTCTGGCCATTTGCCCCACTGGCAAACAAGAAAGAAAGAAAATATAAAATTGGCCTCTGCTGAGACACGATAAGGAAATAAGTTTGCTCTTTAACGAGTTATTGAACAAAAAACAAAATAAAACAAGTAAAAAAAACTTTTTAATTCATGTGAATAAGTATTACTTAAATTCATTCATTTAGAAAAAGTAATATAAAATTGTGAAAATATGCAAAACTTTGTTACGCAAAGTAAAATTAAAAAAGTGACATTCAACAAAAAAAGTTTTGCAATGTGAAGTTTGCAAGTTTTAAATCAAGATATTTTTTGCAAGAAGGAAAATACTCGAAATCAGTTGAAAATTATTGAGGAACCCTTTCTGCAGACTTTATTTCTAAAAATCTTAAACGAAACTTGTGATAATAAATTTTATTGACACTCAAAAATATCAAAAAATATTATTCTTATTTTAATTATATTATTAATTGACCTTTTCTATTATATTTTTTTGATATATATTTATTAAGCCTGAGGTCTTTTTTTATCTTATTTTGTTTGAAATATATTTCAAAGAATTATAATTTCCTATTATTCCTGATGATGTTAACAAGCTGTTAACGAAATATCGAATAATAATAAACAAAATAAGATAAAAAAAGACCTCAGGCTTAATAAATATATATCAAAAAAATTATTCTTATTTTTTGAAGTAAAATTGTAGGAACAACATGTTAGAAATCCATTATCATAACAAAAAAGAACAGTTGTGTTCCAAATATTCGACAATTAACACAAATTAAAAACTTAACCGCTCTTAAAAAAATGGTCTTCTCTCTCTCTTGAAAAATGGTCTACTGCAAATATTAACGAATCGTACAATACTTGAGTTTGAATATTTAAGTTCAATATACATTTAAAAATTAAAAGTTCTTGATACTTGTGCAATCCCACAGGTGTAAGTATAATAATTTAGTTTTGCTCTTGGGGCTCTTAATTATTACAATCGGTTTGTCATCAACATTCTCCCATAAACATTTTCGCCAACAAAATTACAAAAAATAAATATAATATTGCTTTTTTCTCATTTAGTAAATTAAGTATTAAAAACCACACATTTTTATATAGTAATTCAGACTTGCCACAAAAACTTTGCAGAAATGCAATCTAATTTACTCGATGAAATGTTGTATTACAGGCAAACGAAAGCCCAATTCCGCAATGCGTCATCAATATTAAATGTTCAACATATTTAATTTTTCTCAGTTTCATATGTACGTACGGTCATATATGTATGTGCATGTGTGTGTGCACTTACTTATGTACGTACCCTGGAGGAAGTGACAATAGTAAAAGTGTACTGATTTGCTACTGACTTAGTCATCAGTACTAGTGAGTTGTTATACCCCAGGAAATGTAATTTACTATGTGCGTGTCATTGAAAATCTGCTACCTACGTTAGTCCTATATATGTAGGTAGTAGCTAGTTCTGGTGGGAAACTGAGAGCATCCGCATCTATTTTCAGCACAAGAAAACGAGAAAATAAAAAATTTTTTTGCAGCTGCAAAGAAAAAGCTTCTCATCAAAGACACAGGTCACTGAACAGTAACGGCTTCAGCTGTATCCAATCCCCAGGCACATCAGAACAATCTCCTTCATCGGTATTGTGTAGCATCGGCGAAGTAATATATTGTAATTGTTAAAAATGGCTACTAAAAACGAAGCTTCAAAATTTAATACGTCTCCTTGACATCAGAGGCGCAACAACACTGCTATAAAAACAAATAACCTGAAAAAAGAGTGTTGTAAGATAGTGACGATTCACCTGCTATCATTTCTCCTACTATCCCTTTTCTATAGTTCCAGCACAATGCATCGCCAGTGTGGGGTCATCTCCTAACAATTATTGTCAATTTCATCAAAAAAAAACCAATCGACAAAAGTGTTGACTTGGAGACACTTGGTACTATGGGTACCTACAGGGTACTTACTCGTATATTTACCACACATTTAGTCTACTGCCATTTACTGTAGAAAAGTTTAAATTGTCTAGCACAGACGTTACCTTAAATTTTGTGTGGTGATTACCAACGACTGTTTGTATTTGTATGAATGTCGGCTGGGAAACATTATTTATTAAAATTGGTTTGTTTTTCTTCTTTTTAGTTTTCCTAAAATTAGAAAAGCGTAATTTTGATTTATTTAAAGCAGATTGTATATTAGTACGGTTTTCAAATTGGATTCATTATGGCAACCAAAAATTTCTACTGGAATGTGATTAATTGAAATTTATGTAACAATTCTAAAATATTTTGCAATAGAAGTTTGTTTGCCATCAATGACACAAATCTTCATTTTACATCGATTATATCTCGTAAGGTTTTCCAAATTTTTTTAAGTTAGTTTCCAAATTATGGATTTTCAAAACTACGTGAATACTTTTCATTATGAAGATTTTTTTGCTCTACCTTTCAAAGTACATTTATTGCCTTTCCAGATATATTAAAGCAAATAAGAATTTTTGTTTTTTGTTTATAAAATGCAAAAATATTTCTAAAATTAAAGAATTCATACAAAAATTAAATTGAATGTAAATTCTCCTTTATACTTTATACCTGCAATTTAACCAGCATACCTCCTTTGTGCCACCATTTAGTAAAACATTTGCTTTAGATTCTCTTAAAGAAACTTTAACAAAATCATGAATTTTGCACGAACTACTTCAACGGCAGTTATCTGTACCTCTCATTACCATTCTTTTTTTTTAATTCCTGCAACGTGCTCATAGCCTTTTAACTATTTATGGCAGTAAAAGAAAACTTCCATTAAATTAAATCGATGTTATGGAAGAGCATGCACTCTAAACAAACATCTAAATATGCAACCTAATATTCCAATATCAAGAAGCTTTTGAAATGCAATGCAGGAGCAAAGATTTTTCGGAAATTAAAATTTGTTCGTAAATGTTTATATACCACTACCATAGTGCAAGGACTTCAACCTTGTGAAGCATAGCCCCAGAAGTTAGTCAGTTGTTTGTGTGGCTCTACACACTCTAACGCACACTCCCAAACACACATTCCATGCCAAACTATACATTCATATTTAAATAACAATCATTTATACATATTAACAAACAGAACCGCCTGCTATACAAAGACTGACACTTTTATAATTACATTTGCATACGTTTACTTTTAATATGATTAACAGCAACAACATCAACAACTAAACCAACTAAAAAAAAACTTCCACAAAAATGTTTCAAAACGACCTGCGCAAAATATGCACAATACCTGTTTTACACTTCCACCAAAAAAGTAAATAAATTACAGTGGGTAAATCTGCAACAGAAAAAAACCTTGTTTTGAAACCTTTTACTGATGGCAAAATATGAAATGAATAATCAGCCTTCTATGTCAGGTGAGAAATGTAAAAAATAATGCTAATGGCAAGTATTGGGTTAAATGTTAGCATCGCCATGTGTTGTTGTTATTTTCAAAATAATATAACTTTATTTCTACACTGAAAAATCAGTAATTTTCACTCCAGTGTGAGCAGAAAATTGATTAACAAATTTTCCTTGCTTTAGCGCTGAAAAGTTATATTTCTCTAACAGTGAGTGACTTCACAAAAGTTCACTGGACTACCCGCAGAGGTCATTCCTGTCACTTTTGACGTACTCCCACTATCCTTTCTCTCAAAACCTTATTTCCTAGGTCCGGTACAATGCACCGCATGGGGAGTCATGCCCTGAGTGCCGGTCCAAGAAATAAAATGGTATGTTTATGTCATAAATTTGTCTTTAGTAGAGAAAATTCTTCTTGTTCTCCTTGAAAATTTACTATATGATCTGGGTATCACTAGAATCACTAGAATAGTTGCAAAATCAAATGGTATTTGTATAATGAAAAAAAAATTGAAAACATGAGAATGCAACAACAAATTTAAAGCACCGAATGAATACTATGATTGTATTTGTGTAGAAGAAAAAAACTCATGCTTATTACACATACATACAGTATGCGTTATCGATTGACCGAGGTATAAAAATGAAGAATGGATAATAGAGGTAAAAGTAGAGATATTAGAGAGAGAGAGAGAGAGAGAGGAAGAGAGCCGGTTAATAGAGACCCGTATAACCGAGCCTCAACTGTTTGTATCAAACTGAATTTAACTAAAACTATATATGTACATACGAGTATACATATATTTACACACATATTGCATTTGTATGGTAATTGTCATCGCTATAAATTAATATCGAGTTGAAAAACTCACGATGGCACGATGGATGGTAGTCTGCACGTTGACAACTAAAGCGAACTATACTTTGACATTATCTAAAAAAACTAAAAAAAAAGTAATTGTAACGGCCTTTTTAAACGCATATAATATTGTCGTGCGGTAATTATTTTGTTGTTTTTTAACTGATCATAACTACATTGAGCAGTGTGCAATATGAAGAATAATCGTGCTTTTAAAAAGATATAAAAAATAAAGATATTGCCTACTTTTAGGCATGTATGGTAAAACTATGATTATTCATAGCGAATGAGTAATGTGAAAATTAACCGCCGTATTTATAAATTTTTTTTTATTTATAAAAAGTTTAATAGACAAATTTGCATACAAAATTCAATAAATATTCAGTATAATACCGTTAAATTGTAATTGGAGGAACCAGCTATTTTTTACAAATTGCATGAGTTTTCGAAATAAAGGGATTTGGATTAAGCGGGTTTAAAATAAAAAAAAAACCATATACAGTGATTTCGACTGTCGACACTACGCAAACCATCAAATAAGACGCTTCTATAGTTATTGTTATTCAGCTTCATAAAGAAGTTTCCACTATGAATTCTAAAATTGATTAAAGCGATGCTCCTCCAGATATACCAATAATACCAAATTTTTTAGCAACTACAATATTATATTCTCTATTATCAATTGCTAAAATTACTTTAGAAATATATAATGGTAATGTTAGATGCGTGTTTTTTCTTAGCATTTCTACGTCATACAAAAATGTATGGAATTTTTACCAATTAAAGAGTTTTTCTCAAAGAACCAGTTTTGTTGAGTAATAAAAATTATATAATACTTAAGTATATATATAATACTTAAGTTTATATACTTAACTGAATTTATTTTGAGAATATCTCTTTATATATGATTCTAATTTTAAAATTGTGCTTTCCTTAAATAAATATATGTCAAATGTATTATTACATACTTTATGATATTCTCTTAAATTATTTTTTTTTTTTTTTACAAAAGTAAACTCAATAACTGAGGAGGAAAGCATATCCATATAGTACTATTTCGCTAATGCTTACTTAGCTCATTAGTGGATTTTTCCTCATTTTTGAATACAAACCCAAGATCTATATGTTTAAAATTCAACTAATCAATTTTTGTAAAAAAGAGCCTAAAGAGTCATAACGCAAAATGACCTCCTATTTCCAAAAGCACACAACTAAATTATAAAGAAATAGGGAAATAGGGATCGTCGTTACTATTGAACTCAATATTATTATAAAATTACAACGATGGCTTGGTATTTAGGACGTTGACTATACAACAAAATGGTACTGGGTTCGTAGCGAAGGCATAGTCACTGGTTACAGAACAGTATCAGCTTCAGCTGATAATAATCCGCAAGGGCACTATCCTTCGTCGGTATTGTGTAGCATCATCGGTGATGTAAAATAATTAATAAAATGAGTACCAAACACATCTTAAAATGTTTAATGCGTCTCCTTGACTTCAGGGACGCTGCAACGCTGATATAAAAACAAACAAAAACGTGCAAAAGCAGAGTTGTAAAAGTAACGAAGCTTTTCTCTATCTATCGCTTCACTACTTCTCATCTCTACCACTATCTCTTTACCATAGAAGGTAACAGGTCACAGTAGTATGCAATCGTTTTCTGACTGTTACTTCTCTAAAAAAAAAGCATCTTTTTGAAAACAGTTTTTTGCCTTCCCTGAACATTTCTGAATTTGGTGTTGTGACTGTGCTTGATTTAGTTTGAGAAATGTTAAATTTTAGGAGCTAAAACACACGGTGCACTATTATTAATTACCGTACACTATAATTTATCATCTAAAGTCAAGTTTAACGCATTTAAAATTAATTTCCACTGTGCATACGTACATATATGTTTACATTTTAATGATGAAGTGTTTCTGTGGGCAAGATTGGCATCGCAAAAATTTTTCAGTCACTTACTTCATGTTTTGCTCGTCTACACATGTAAAGATATGCATTACGCTGTAAACTTCTATGATGCTGCTGTTAGTTGTTTGTTGGAAGGTATGGAAGTTTGTGTGTATTTATTTCGGATATTTGACAAACTCAACTGACCAGTATATTTTACAATAATTAAACGTGTTAAATTGGGGAAATTTTTTTCAAACTACATGATAGTCACTTCTACTCATGTAGCTGAAAAGCATTAAACTGTATGCAGTATATTTTGATGTGGTTAGAACTTCATTAATAATTTGGGTATTACAAGTGTTGAAATGTTGTATCAGCAAGGTAAATCTAATTAGATTGAGTAGCAAATGTATATATATCATAAGATTTGGGCAAAATTAAAAGCAAAGTAACTACGAGTATTAAATGATCTCTCCACCAACTTTTATTAAATTCAAGTATTTTTATGACATTTTTTAAATGAAAATGTAAACAAAAAGCAAAGGAATAATGCCATTCAAAATATGGCTAAATTGTTTTATTTGCCATAAGAAATAATGAAGTTAAAGCAGTTCCTTCGAGTTCTAATATATGCTAAAAGGGGGAAAAAATTTAATAACAATTAAATTATGAATCACACGATATATTTTTTCTATAATTAAATAAAATGCAATTATTCTTCAATTCCGAAGTTGGGCGCTCCACTTAGGACAGAGCTTAGGCTCATTGTGATACAGAAGCCGTTGACAACCACCGATCACGCATTCGCAACACGAAACCATTCCGATTCCAAGAGAAATCTTGCTATTGCAGAAATTTTCACCCGGGAGAGTTTAGTCAATAATGACGGGAAATGTAAGGCGAAGAACCTACGCCCTACACAGTTTCTGCAAAAAGACCTAGAGGGAATGCCGTGTCTATCGGCATGCCTTCCAATGACCCATGAGAACCCCGACAACAGTGAGATTGATGGATATACAATTTAAAGCAAGAAGGCACTTAGTGCCTTCCTTAGCCCTCAGGTTGGTCATGCGGAGCATAGGAAGTCCCGCCATGCTGCCAACGAAACTGCGCCACAACATACACCGACCGAAAGATACCCAGTTTAACCGAGCCTATCGCAACATCTATGCCCGTTAATAGTCCTGTAATTCTGAGCATTTTGCCCGCCTTGGCGAAGGCTTCAACAACGCAATTATCACCGATATCAACAGGGACGCCGATCACGGGACCCATATAAGAGTCAACCTAGGATGACCGACTAGAATGGTCCGAGATTTCTTTAAGAAAACCACTCATGGACCAACGCCAAAGTGACGCACGTTAGGTATCTGATTTTCTGTATGACCATGTCCTTCGCCTGAAATGCACTGCAGTGGTCTGGCAGCCTATACGAAAGCCGATCGTTAGGACCCCTTATGTATATACCACTGCCGTAGACCCGTCAGTATAGACCTCAAGAACCTCCGGATCGCCAGACCAGGATTTCCTAGTCGGAATCTTCAAGTCAAATGTTCTATCGAGAAAGTTATAAGGAAAAAAGTAATCAACTCGAACGTGTCTCTGGTTCCCTAAGATCACGGTAATGGCACCCTACCTGCCCTCGGCGTTCTATTTTTGCAAAAACATATATGCCATATATTCTTCTAGACGCTGGACTATCAATATTTAAAATTTCATGAAAAAGAAGAGGCATATATTTACCCCTGCACTTCCCGAATATCGCGATCATTAATCGAAATAAAATATAGCCCATATTTTAAGTTAGACGAAGTTACATATCAGTACGAAATATCATGAAAATTTAGTAGTTTCGGAAATTAGCCGGGACAAACATGGTGGCACGAAATTTTTAAATATACCAGCAAAAAAAAACATGCGAAAGAATAGTTTTAGTTTATGGATTCTATTGCCAATGAACTGGTTCAACTTAGCTGATAAACGCATGTTTTTAACACAGATATCACGACCCAATTTGGAGTTGTATTACGCAAATACTTAAACTGCTAGTATATCATAGTGCTAAGTCTAAGCATTTCATTTAAATTCTTAGAGTACACTCATTTTTATTTATTTTATTCCTTTAATTTTCACACTTTTGTTAATTCCTGCATTCATTGCTCAAATGCAATAGTTTTTATGCGGGTGACTAATTAACTGGCCCGTGTATATTTAAAAGAAAACTATTTAACACTTAATCCTACATGTCCCATGAATTTTAATTACTGTATTAAAAGTTAATTGCTTTTGGCTTTTTAATTAATTTTTATCTTTTTGAAACCTTCTTTCCTTTTCTGGAGAATGATTGATGAATGAGAATGAAAACGTGATACCAATTTTCAGTACGGGGGAATGAAAATTTTACGTGAACAGAAATCTCACTTCTTATTCGCGATAGGGATGAATAATTTACTTGAAAATTTGACGAAGCAAATTATATGACCCTCAAGAAATATTTATATTTATGTAAAATCATTCAGCACATACAAACACCCAAATATTTTATAAAACTGTTCCCTTTGTTAAGTTTTTCTACTACTACGAAATTACATCGTAGAATACTTACAAAATTGTCCATTTAACTCACTTAAGCACTTTTAAAAGGTTTTTCTTTTTCTATATATTTTCCATTTTTTAGCGCTCACTTTTGAACTAATGTTTTGAATGTTCGTACATATTATATACAAAAAATAAAAAGTTTTTATATTCTGTGTATGTTCTTGTTTAGCCTGCATAGATCACGTTTTCAGGATTTTGACAGCCATCAATTATATGAAGCAATTTGTAATTTTGTCCGCGTCATTTTACTCTTTTTTCCTTCGTATTGTACACAGCTACGATACAATATTGCTTTTAATATAGGGGCGTTTCTGTTTGTTACGTTTATTAGTTTTATTATTATTTTTTTTTGCCAATTTAGAGTTATTGACAGTTTTAAGATTAAAAATGTGTAGATTTTAACAAACATATTTTTTATGTTAATAGGACTAAAGATTAAAATCAGTTTCAGTTCATCATTTGTTCCATGCCAAATTTCGTTTTGAAGTACGTAAAGGGCTGAAATGCGTTATTTTTTTTAAATCACAAATACTCTTCTGATTAAACCGCAATTGTATAAAATTTATTTAAAATATGGAAATAAATATGTTTCTTCATGTATTATATTATAGAAGATTAAAATATGAAAATTTCAATAAACATTAACGGTAAACCGCAACAGAAAAGAATTTTCATGCGCATAAAATCAACGTATTAAAAAAACCACAAATAAAATGAAAATTTATGACAATTTAAAATATATTTTAATTATGGGTGACAAAAGTGGTCGATGGTGATGCGTGATTGATGATTATTAATTTAGTAAATATTATATATTGGGTAATCGTTTTTAAAACCGAACAAAGGACTATTTGGTGCTTTGCAAATCATTCTATTTGGTATCATTTAAAATTAAGTTCGATGTTATATTTGAACCTATACGCAAGCTGTTGAAAGGAAATGTCAAAAAGTAAACACATTTTGCGTTAAGGTGGGTTAAGCTTATGTGAACCAAAATTCACCATGAACCAGTAAAAAGGAAGTGAATGCGTTCGTTATGAATTGGTGTTTTTATGTCGTTTTAAGGACTTCTTTATATGCCATTTTAAAATGTTAACAAGATTATAACTGTTGAACTCATGGGAAACACTTTGAACTCTGAGAATTAATTCACATGAGAAACTGCGCAGTTTTAATTATAAATTAAAAAAATTTTTAAATGTGTTACAACTCACTCATTAACCCATGCCAAAACGTAGCCAAATAATAGAACAAACATTCATTGTGAACACGTGCTCTCCACTGATACCCCTGTGTTTAATACATGCGTTCTTCAGCTAAGTTGAACCAGTTAAATTACAATAGAACTCATACATTAACTATATTTTTTGCATGTACTTTCTTGCTGTGGTGTTACAAAATTTAATAACTTTTTCGTTTATATATTTTTTCAAATTGTAAAATATACAAAAGGGAAATTGTTTTTACACTAATAGTGATTTCGATTCTCATTACAATTTTCTAAAATGCAGAAAAGTGTATTCAAAGCGGTACAATAAAGTGCAAATGTTTTAAATGAATGGAGCAAAATCTGATAAAAAATGCAATGCACTCTTGGTTGAAAAGAGAACAGCATAAGCTGGGCACTTAAATGATCCTCATTTTTAGCTTCGCAATTAATGTTAATTAAAGTTTTAGAACATTTTCCATATGAGAAATACATTTGATCGGTATGCAACACTCTCTGCGCTTGCACGCCTAATTTGACTTATTTAATTTCAGTGTGTTGATTGGTTGTCATTTAAGTTTATAATGTGATAATTTTATTAATTTTTTTTTTATTAAAATATGTAATAAAATCGTTTGATATTGAAATCCATAATATGGAGACATATTAGTTTGTAGGATTTTAAAACGAATGAAACAATATGAATACCAAAAGATTTGAATTCGTTTTGAAACTAAAAATGTATTCGTATTTCGTTTGGGTAACATGGCCCTTGACGATTAAGAAGGAGCTGTAAAATTTATAAATATATTGCGGTATTATGGCAGTCTTAATTGAAACATGCTATTTATAATTAAGCATTTTCTTTTTTTTTCTTGGACCAGCACTCAGGAGATGATCCCTACACATGCAATGCATAGTGCTGGAACTAGTGGAAAGGGGTAGTAGGAGAAATAACACTTCACTATTTTACAACTCTGCTTTTGCACGTTCTTTGTTTTATAGCAGTGTTGTAACGCCTCTGCTGTTAAGGAGGCGTATTATATTGTGAAGCTTACTTTTTAGGAGCCATTTTTGTAATTATTTTACTCCGCCGGTATTGTGTAGCAGGCCGTTCTGATGTGCCTGTGGATCGGTTATAGCTGAAGCCGTTGCTGTTCAGTGACTAGTGAATATGCCTTCTCCACTTAAACCTTCCGACAATAACTGACACAATGACACACAAATGCTCATCAGAAAAAATGCGTGTTATTTTTATGAATCTGAAACTGGGGTTGAACCCCCGAAAAAATTTTCGTTTTGCAGACAACGTGCAGAATACTTCGACCATCGCTATATTTAATTTATTGTTCACATAGATTTATTTAATTTTCTCAATTTACCTTACTCAATTATCATTTCACAGCTGGTAAAACAAAATGGTTTTAAGTATAATTGGCTGGTCATTTCTTCTCTTTTTTGCTTTCTTTGATTTACTGTTTTACCATTTGGTTTGCCTTTGTATATGATTTTTTTTCACTAAACACACTTCCCACTAAACATACTTGTGAGGAGGTTAACATTTAAAATTTTAGTCAATAAGTGATGGAATTAAGTATTAATTGCACAATTTTATAATGGAACTATTATATTAAATGGCGTTCAATTAATGACTTAATTGAGTAAATGAACTAATTGTACAATTTAGGTGCATGTGTAAACACAGTATTAAGTGCAGTACTTAAGTAACGTAATTCTATTAAATCATTTATTTAAAATTAAAATAACACAGGCAGAAAGTGTCTTTTGCCCTAAAATGTACACTACAACATTCAAAATAAAAAATTGTGACATAATCAAAATTGTTTACCCACACAAAAATATAAAACCAAAAATATCACTTTAATTGCTCAATACCGCGTTCACAATAATTATAGATTGCCATAATATATCCATATATTTAGAAATAATTCTACAATATGTACATACTTAAGCAAAAATTCCCTACCGTACATAAAATTGGAAAGCTGAGCTAGCGACTTGCCAACGTTAAAAATTTCAGACTGTAAAAAGTTTTGCAAGAGTCGAAAAACGGTAATTTTATTGTCAATTCAATATTTTGTACAATTCATTAATTTGTTTAAAATGCTTAACAAAACTTTATGTCTATATCTATGTGTACCGATATAATTGAACTCAAGCTGGGAAGCTGTAGCAATTAATGCAATAGCAATGCAATTAATTTATTTAATAGAAATAAATGTTTCTTAAATAATAAACAATCAAAAATATATTATTATTTATTAGATAATTGTAAGAATCATCACAATATGTGTATGACAAAGAGCGATGCATGATACCCACACAACAAGTTTGTTTGAATTTAAAATAAAATTAAAAATGAACTCAATTAACATGTTATATCCCACAAACATACGAAAAGGAATATCATTTCATTTGTACAAGTTGTCTCTGCTTGTATTGGATTTTTATGAAAATGTGTTTAAAAAAAATTACGATAGAGAAGTAACTAGCAGTTTCGCTGTCACGTAGTAATTTATGGAATGTTGTCATTACCAAAAAAAAAATTAAATCAAATCCATTAGCATGTTACAATATTAAAACTGAAACTATATGTGGAAAAAATAAACGTAAATATAAAGCGGCCACAGCTTTAATGTAAAAAAACGAACAACACCAGCCATTCATAAAATTACTTTGCATGCATGTACCTACTATCAGTGATGCCAATTTTTATGAAGTAAAAAGCACAATTTCCATACTAAAAAGGCACGGAAGAGTACTGTGTCCTCGTTTCTTATTTTAAACAAAAAAATAAATACAAATAATTACCATTTAATTTCAGTATTAAAAATTTCAATTTATATATCTGTTGGTGGCAGGTACATTTTAAAAATTTCACACGGAACCACGAAAACATGTGGAAAATCTCAAATGCTTCCTTTGCTGTATTAAAAATGTTACCTGCCCCGAGTATTTTTTTTTATCTTGGACCAGCACTCAGGAGATGACCCCCACACATGCGGTGCAATGTGCTGGAACTATAGAAAACGGATAGTAGGAGATATGATAGGAGGTGAAGTTTCATTATCTTCCAACACTGCTTTTTGCACGTTATTTCTTTTTATAGCAGTGTTGTACCCTCTCAGATGTCAAGGAGATGTATTAAATTTTAGAAACTTCGTTTATAGTATTAATTTTAATAATTATTTTACTTCAGCGGCGCTACACAAATACCGACGAAAAGAGGCCGTTCTAATGTGCCTGGATACAGTTGAAGCCGTTAATGTTCATTGATCAGTGACTATGCCTTCGCCACTGAAACCTTCCCACAACAACTGACATAAAGACACACAATGCACATCAGAAAAAATGCGGGAGATAATAATGTTGTAAGATAGGGAAGCTCCACATGGTATCATATCTCCTACTATCCCTTTCCTCTAGTTCCAGCACAATGTACCGCATTTGCAGGAGTCATCTCCTGATTGCTGGTCCAAGATAAATAAAACTAGTACGTCGAACAAATGAATTCTCCATGATTTGGTTACGTTTAGGTATGTGTTCACATTTTATTAAACAGTTCGACATGTGTACAACGCAAAATACAAAAATTAAAGTATAACGAACAGTGCAGTTGTTCATATGAATTTTTCGGCAGACATGAATACGTTTTCCATTAGTTAAAAAGTGATAACGTTGTTATCATTGTAGATGGCGTTAAAATTGTATTCAGATAAAGACGTGCCTAAGAAAACATCTATTCATAGTGAACGCATTCCATTATTATTATGCAGTATATATTTAAAAAACATTTGTTAGTTGTCAAATTTTTCGTTAAAATAAATCATTTTGTATTAACTGAATTTATTTTGGGAATATCTCTTTATATATATGATTCTAATTGTGCTTTTTTCCCCTGATGAGCTAAGTAAGCATTAGCAAATTGTACTATATGGATATGCTTTCCTCCTCAGTTATTGAGTTGCTTTTGTAAAAAAAATACTTTATGAGAATATCATAAAGCATGTAATAATAAATTTCACATATAATTTTTAAGGGTAAAAAGCACAATTAGAATCATATATATAAATCATTTTGCTTAAAATTTTTCCCAAATTCAAACAGAATACTGTGACTTTAAGCTTTAATTTTGGCACTTTGCGGCATCAAAAACCATCAGAAATAGTACCAAAAGCACTAACTTCGTATTGCTGCCTACTATAATCCTGCTTATGTCAATATTTATTATTGTATTTGTGTATTTGTATGTAACACATGTAAGAGAAAAAAAAATAAATTAAAAATACTCTCTTGTGGTCCAACTAGCAAATACAACCGCACTTATGGGTTCATGAGTGTTTTGGAGAGCGTTTGTATGTTTGTAGCAAATGCAGAGTCGGATTCAGAAACACTAGTCATTGTAACTGAAGTATTTGAGGTTATATTTTTTATAACACGCTTGTTGTTGTAGTTTTTATGATTGCTACATACACAAGTATGTTTGTATATGTATGGAAGTGTGTTGCCGATGTCGGTTACTGTTGCTGTTGATGATGACAATTGTAAGAGGACAAACAAAAACATAAACATATTTATGTTACATATGCATACATATTTATGTCCTTGTGGCTTTTGTGACATTTTCTTCTTTTTCTTTTTTGCATGTTATTATGCTATACATCTCTATCTGAGTATGTGCAATATGTAGGGCACAAAACACTTCCATGCAGTCGCTCTTTTCATATCTCTTTTTCATACAAATTATATGCAACAAAAGCTTGATATACGACATACAGCTGCACAAGTATAATCTTGTGTACAAAAACATACAATTTAAAACGCGATAAAGAACCTCAAAAAAACGTCTTTGTTTGCACATGATTTAAGTGCATGTATGTGTGAGTTTTTCCTTTTATTCTTTTTGATGGGCGGTTTATGTTGTTTTGATTTTGAGTTTTTCTGCCGTTATTGCTACTGGCTGGTATGTGAAATCTCTTTGTATACTTTTCATTATACAATTATTGTCCTTGTATGTTGGCGGCATTGATGATGTACATAAACATGACATCTATAAAATTTTGTCACAAAAATTTAATTCAAAGTTGGAGGGTAAATACCGAAGTTTAGGAAATACTGTACACATGTGAATTCAAATCTTGTTGTTTCTGTTACAGAACGGCAGTCAAAATAAAAAAAAAAAAACATAATTTTAAATATTGAAATTGTTGGCTATTCGCTAAATAAAAGAAACATTAATAAGGAATGCATTATAAAATGAAAAAATATTAACTAGTGACATGTACTTTTCTGCTAACCTTTCAAGTCTAAAAGCGCAGTTTGATGTTGTATTTAAAAAGAAATATGATGGCACACATTCCCATCAACGACATACTCCAATTTTTCACCAGCATGAAAAATTAAAATTAATGAAAGCGACATCGTATTTTAAATCGGCACAAATCTCTGTTTTAAATGTAATTTTAAATACTTGGCAATTTATTATTTCGAAACGTTATTTATAGGAATGTAAAATGTGTGCGTGTGTGCACGAATATAAACTTCAACACACAAATGTATGGATATCATTGGTAGGAAATAAGCAACAATAAATAAAATAAAGTGCAGCATGTAATTTTACTAAAGAAGGCCGACTACACCATCGCAATGTTGCGAAGTATTGGTTAAAAAAGTCCGCATGCAGTACAAAGCAGGTATTAAGTGCAACTCTGTTTTGCATATAAGCGACATTTAATACAAACAATATATCGAGCCTTTGGTGCAATACCGTAGTAATTCAAAAAATCGTGAACTGATAAAAATGCATTTGAAGTTTTGAGCCATTTTTTTGATAGTATTTTCGTTTACTAAAGTTATTTTTTTACAAGTTATTAAATAAAGAGGCATGTTTTGTAATGTTTTCTGTTTGTAAATTTCTTGTCATAAAGGAAATATTTCATTATTGCATATAAATATTGTTGGAAATAGCTGGAGGCAATAAAGACATTTGTAGCCGTAGAATCTGAACGGTTAGAGATATAACCATTATCTTTTTCCGTTTAGGTATATATTTCCGCAAAGATCATTCCTGCATACCCAGCTCAAGAAATTAAAATTTTGAATTACTACGGTATTGCACCATAGGCTCGATATGTCGTAAGTAAATAAAACAACTTCTGCCACAGAAAAATTATTTATTAATTATATTGACAAATGGGAATGAATTAGCTCAGGATAAATATACATACAGTATAGAATAATGTGTCCTAATCAATAATTGCTCTTAATAATGTTCCTCAAATGGTACTTTTTCTTTGCCAATAAATTCTGTTTCATTCCAAAGTCTGACCGCAATTAATAATTTTTTACGCTCGTGCGTCCATTTTTTTCTTACTGTGAAAGCAGATATTTATTTTTTCTAAAAAAATTCATCATTAATAATTAAAAAATTTTCTTGTACGCATAACAAATAAAATTGATGCAAAATGCGCATCAAAATGAGCTGCCAACAAATTAGGATGATCAACTTGCGTTTAGGAAGTTGGGTGAATTTCCTTTACAGAGAGAGCTATTGTTCAAAAATTCGCATAAGCATGTATGTACGAAATTAATATTTTGTTCAACATTAAGACTGACATGTAACAAGAGCAAAAGTAGAAATACAAATTTGTTTCTTTGATGGTGTAGGAACTTTTTGTTGCTGTATCTACAATTGTTGAACACCGAGTCCCCGTCGAATATCGTTACCAAAACATAAGTTTTCATCTATAAAAAAATAAAAAAAAAACTTCATGTACAAATTTACTGTCCCGTTTTCATCTGGCACATGCTTGCTGGCATCAGATTTATAATTTTAAATTATTCTAAATATTTTATCAACAGAGTTATGCTAATATTATAATATATACTGCCAATAATATATACTTATATAATATATATAGATACTTACAACATTCTGCATAATAGTACCGCGTTTGCCTAAAACGGCATCACTCTTCATCTCTCATCCCAACATGCTTATAAAGATGGCAAATAAATTCATGTCTGCCGCTGGCTGTATATAATTTAAATTTTTTTATTTCGTCTATTAAACTGACTATTAATTTAAATTGACAATACAAAAACTATAAGTTACAAAACATACCAAATTCACTTTTTGGTTGATTATGAAAGCACTTATGTCTTCAAATTTACATACTTATACAAGTAACATTTTTATCAGAACAAATTTTAAAGTTGTGATATCAAGCGCAGAAAGGAGTTAAGTAATTTTTGGATTCTTCTCTTAAATTTTTTCAATGTAATTTAGGATTTTTGTTTTATTTCATATGACGAGATGTATTATGACTTTTCTGCAATAAATGAATATAAAACAATGTTTTAAGGATATCGAAAAATGCAGAGTATAGAGTATGATTTGTATTTGATTTTTCTTTGGACATCAAATCATGAAAGTTTTAATGCCTTCAATTTGTGGAAAATATAAAAATAAAAAAAATCCATTATTCTTTAAAAAAGAAATTCCTTGAAAGATTGACTTTAGCCAGAAAAATTAATTCAAATAAAAATTCCTTTTCACCAACATCTACATAGTCAAGTTATTTAAATAGTCCAATATTAATAAGTAGCTTTTACTATTAACACTCACGCCGCACTGTTCTTTTCCTAAAAACCATCCTAGGAACATTTCAAACAACAAACAGAAAAAATTATCGAAATCCATCCACCACTTCTAACGTGAAGCGCTTAAAAATGAACATCATTTCATATTTTATCGTAAAATAGATAATTGTATAGTTTCCGAGAGGCATGTCTGCCCTAATTAACATAAGAATTATATTCTATGTAGCTTTCTACACTCATGTATATCCATTTTTAATTTCATAAAAATCGGTATGATGGTTTTCGCCCTATGCCTTCTTCTGGTTTTATTTTTTTTTTAAATGTGTATGTGTTTCATTTCAGAACCAAATATATCGAACGTTCTCTTTTGGTCCTATTTTCCTTACCGCTTATACCCTCCCTGGACTTCCACGAATATTTCAATACCAGCTGTTCTGAACCAATGTAACAGGAAAATTGCCAAACTAAAAACTAAAAATGTCTTTTTTTATAACTGGTAACACTACTCTCCACTTTTCAAAATTTTTCCGCTAAAGTTATGGTGCTTTATTTTCAAAAAATTCGTCATTGTTTTAAAAACGTGCAGTTCCGGGTTTGTTTCTTAAAAATATTGTGCTCTCAGAAAGAGTAGAATATTTTATTCAACAAAATCGCCCATATATTTCCGAAATCAAACACATTTTATAGCCCATATTGATTTAGTGTGATAAGAATGCCATGTGAAAATATGTTTTTTTGTATATTTATAGCGCTACCTGATAAAGTTTAAAAAATCGCTTATCATAAGTTGCGTGAAGAAGTTGAATTAAAAACAGAAAAAATTTTTCATAATTTTCATATTTTTTTACAGAATGAACCTAAGAAAATATATTATTAATGCTGTGATATGAAATGTAAGTGGATTCGGTTGTAGAAAATTATTCTCAAGCAAATAGTTCATTAGCAAAAGTCGTTTATAATGGAATTCGATAAATCAGCAATTCGGCACTTTATTCTTTTGGTACATGAAGAGAGCAGCTAAGGAAATTTGTGAAAATTTTTGGAGAAAAACATAGATACTGCCCAACCGTATCTTCTCCAAATTTGCAATAAATCAATTATTGGATTAACTTCATTATTTATTTCATTCATATTTTTTATTGTGGCGGGAGCTAAGTTTTCATTTTAGACACATACTTTCTTCTGCTAATTAAAATTTTCTGCAAATTTCGATTTTGTTATACGCTTGTTGACTAAAAAAATGTACCCACCCTAATATGTCCATTTTAACAAGGTGTCATTTTTGTGAAAGAAAAGAAATCACCATTAGTCAAGTGCAACTATTGCATTTGGAAACGTATAAAAATATCAAAAACCAGTTGAACTTAAATTGTGTGTGTTCTTCGTTCTTTGACTTTTGAAAAATATGGATCAAGGAATATGTATTAAATTTTGCATTAAAAATGGAATAAAGTGCTCCAAGGCAATTGAAATGTTGACTGTGGCATTCGGCGGGTACACTTTGTCTCGAAAAATTTTTTATAAGTGGTACAAGTGCTTTACAGAAGGCCGAGAAGATGTTGACAACGATGAGCAACCACATCAACAAGTGAAGAAAACATTGAAACAGTGAAAAATATTTTTTTCGAAAATCGTAGAATGACTATTAGGGAAGTTGCAGAGGATGTTGGCTTAACAATCGGCTCATGATATGCAATTTTTTCGAATATTTTGGGTATGAAACGTGTGGCAGCGAAGTTTGTTCCAAAATTGCTAAATTTTGAAGAAAAGCAACGTTGCATTAGTATCGCTCAGGAGTTGTTTAATGATGTCAACGACGATCCAGGATTGCTCAAAAGGGTCATAACTGGTGACGAAACGTGGGTACGTATGTATATGGTTATGACGTCGAAACCAAGGCCCAATCACCCCAATAGATGCGACCATATTAGCCAAGACCGAAAAGAGCACGCCACTGTTATTTTCGATTCCAATGGCGTGGTGCATCATAAGTTCTTGCCAACAGGTCGTACGGTTAATAAGGAATACTACAAGGAAGTTTTGCAACGTTTGCGTGAAGCAATACGGCTCAAACGATCTGAATTTTGGAAAAAAAAAATCATGGATTCTACATCACGATAATGCACCAGCTCACACATCAATGCTTGTTCGTGATTTTTTGGCCAAAAACAACACCATATTCATGGCTCAACACCTTATTCACCAGATTTGGCTGCCAGCGACTTTTTCCTATTCCCAAAACTGAAGAGACTAATGAAAGGTATTACTTTGAAGGGTGCAAAATGGAGATTGATAAATAAATAAATCTTTAAAAAAAATATCCAAAATTCCCCTTTTTTTTAACAAACCTCGTAGATGACTGCAGCCCTTAATCACTTTAATTATTAAAATAAAATTTTTTTTTGACAATCACTAATTGTGTTAAAGTATTGTTTGCAAACTGCTCACTATTGTTATTAAGGTAGCAATTTCTACATCCACATTCTATTCTAAATGGCAGTAAAATATTCACTGTATTTTTCAAACTGACATACATACATATGTGCTCATTTTCGCCTGAAACAAAAACGTAAAATTCTATTTAAACGTTTGAACATGGTTGAACCACTGAAACTAAATACAACTGAATTTCATTCCTTCATTTATTTATTCTTTTTTTTGGTTTTTGTTTCTGGCCATTTGCTTTCAACGGCAACAATTTGCTCGAAAAGCATTTAAGTTTTATGTCTAAAACATGCTGCAATTGATAAAAATTCCAGTAAAGCAAGAAGGAGTTATAAATTTATAGAAAGTTTTAATATGATAAAGATATTTGTGTGTATGTATGCTACAGAGAGGGAGAAAGAAAGACAAGCTCAATATGTTTTCATTCTGCCATTGGCAATTGCTACCAAAACTAAAATTTCTATTCATAGGGCTAGTAGTCCACCAAAAAATAAAAAATATTATATAAACTGCTATTATCAAAAAAGAAAAGAACAAAAATTTTAAATTAAGTACTTCTGAACTGGTTCAAGCAACTACAACAACTTGTAGTTTCAATTGTTTTACTTCGTAACGGGTATTCTTTTTGAAGTACAGAAAACCCTGAATTACAGTAAAGCTCTTTAAAGTGATAAAGCCGTATGCATATAAAGTCGATTTCAAATATGCTGTGCGTAAAGAATTCCTGCAAAGCCTACAAATTCATATGCAAACTACAAATTAAATTAAACATATTTAAGAATGAACACAAACGACTTCATTCCCATGCATTGGAATATAAACGAATAATTCAATACAAGACGTTGGCTTTTGTCCTTTGAGGCTATTTCAAAACCATCCTTGTCCTAGTTTATTTAAACATGTTTGGAAAATGTGTGCATGTATTTGTTTCCATTTAAATAATTTGCTTCAAATTGTAATAACGTTGAAATTAAGAAACTTGTGTGTCATTTTTGCACAGAATTTTAATTAATACAAAAATGCTGCCAGATATACGACTATGTACGTATGTACATACATGTTTAATAATGCCAAGAACTTAAACACAGTAAAAAGTTTTCTTCTTATTTTTTTCTAATAAAATAATTTTGTTTAAATCACATTTAAAATTTGTATTTTATTCTATGTATTGCTGAAGAGTTTTTTTAATAACTTTTATTTCTTTTAATTTAATATTCTATAAGTATGAGCGTATGAGTGATATTTAAATAGATGTCAATTTGTGTCACTCACACGTAACGCGGTTTGAATATTCTATTTTGAATTCTTGTTAGTTGTTGTTGGATGGCTTTAAATTGTTTTTGTATAGACGTTGACGAAAATTAAATAATGGCAACAAAAATGAAAATAATTATAATTAATAGAATCTGCAAGAGTAGAAATTTTAGTGCATGGTGATAAAGACGAACTATTAGTTTGCTGTTTAGACGGGCGTACATTAGGAAGGGAAACATATAGTTTGGGAGCATATTACGGGTGTGGAAGAGAGCACCGTTTTTGTATTCAGTAAGTGATACGCTTTTTTCATATTTGCTTTGCTTAAAAAAAAAAAAGTAATAACATTAATAATGGAATGTCGCCGGCAACATTGTCAATGCGAATAAAAAACAAAAGATAATTCCATATGTTTTTCTTCCAAATGTTTCCCTGTCTAAACTCAGACTTATACAATAAATTTGGTGAATAAAAACCATCGTGATATCAATAACTGCATATAACTATTGAAAATATTTCTTTACAAAGCGTGAGGTTACTAGATCCAAAATCTTAACAGACTTTGGAGTAAAAGTCACAGTCACGGATAGGGCTGTTATTTTATAAAATATATTAGCTATATACTAAATATACATTTGTGATCATTCCTTTCTAATAACGTAATTTCCTGTAAGAGTCATTCCAAGAAAAAAAAAATATATAAACCAAATTATATCCTAGTTCTATTCGACATAGTTCTATTCTACTCTAGTCTTTTTTTTATCGTGGATGCTCAGGAGATATGATACATATACATTGCATTGCACTGCAACTACATAGAGAGAATGATACTGTAGAGAATAAATAGTAGGTGAAAGTGATAGTAAGATAGAGTTTAATTCACAACTCTGCAGTTGCGTGTTAATTATAATTCAAAGTTGCGCCGTGTCCGATGTTCTTTTTGTCGCATTATTTTTAAGGTAAAGGAAGCCATTTTTTATTATTTTACTTCATCGACGTTTTATTGCTCAAATACCGACGAAGGAACGTGCTGTAGAACAGAAAACTCAGAAAAAAATTTTTCTGATTTGACCGGCCTGGAAATCGTACTGGGAAAGGGTTCTTCTGGTTGCAGAGCCAACACGTTGATTACTCACCATCACCTCCTCGTGAATTATTTATTTTTTTCTTTATATCGATTATAATATGCTGACACTCCGAAACCATCAGAAATTCAAACTATGTACGTATGTTAAAAGTTTTCAAATTTCTTCTTGCATTTGAAAATGCAGCATTTACGTTTCAAAACAATTTTTACAAAATTTACTTCATACACAAAAAAAGAAACAGTTCAGACCTAAAATTGTATAATTTCCAATAATAGCAGAGAATTACATAAATTAACACCTCAAATGTTGAAAGAGTTGCAAGAAGTTTACAAAGCGATATCTGCTGATTACGACAAATAAATCTATTTATTTAATTTTTAGAGAAAAGCAAAAAGGCGTCAAAACAAAAGGGATAAAAGCAATGCATTGCTAGGGTTAATTTAAAGGAAACTTTACAAATTAAGTTGGTAATAGTACTGTGTGTTGGAATCAAAAATTTCCACATTCATTGTTTTCAAAGAATTTGTTTTTAAAGCTTCAAAAGTACTATCTACCTAAGCCATTTAACAAGTAGTGAAATGTATTAAATACGCCTAGAGTACGGATGGTGGAAGTTCGACGACTTTTAAAAACGCGTTCTGATATTTCCTTTATTTTCTTGGAATGATGTCTAATTCTTTCTGACTTCAAACGTTACAAATTTTAGCCTGATTTCGATTTAATACTAAACAAAAACAATAAATAAACATTGCTTACTAATTTCGGATATCTGTTTACTTTTATCCCAATTTAGAGCTAAATTATTAGTTTTTCTTAGTTTCCTGAAAAGTGTCAAAACTATGTATGTATGACTATCAATTTATAAAAATAAATATTTATTATTTGTCCGTATAAACAAATTTTAAATTAACTTGCCCTCTTTTCATTTCTTTTTCTTGTCATATACAATAGTCAAATTTTAATAATATTTTCCATGACAAAAATTTAACACAATAAATCCATTATAATTTAAACAATTTTTTTTCTTCGCTATAAATTATGTTGCGTGTGCGAATATGAGTGCGTTTTATGACTTCTTTATAAAAAGTATTGTTTGTTGAAATAAGAAAATACACTTAATGCTTTACGAAAAATATAAATAATGATCAAAATAAAAATAAAAATTAGAATAAAAAGTGCAATAAAAATGTACATGTATTTGAACTTTTTGCCCAGACATATGTTACATGCATTCATATATGAATGCAACGCTGTATACAGCTAGACAGATGCATGCATGTACTCGAACAAAGAAATACAATTGAAATGTATGTAGTACAATCATTTTTAAAACTTAATGTATGAGCATGAATGAATATTTATTTATTCCTTGTTATTGCAATTATGTACATATGTATGTGTGTATACAAGTGAACTGCAATTTCAACGTATTTTTTTTTTTTTAATTGAAATTGTTTTCCTGTGTATGCGTATGGCTATAAAAACAAATGATTCATATATGCAATTGTTATTTTTTATTTTTTTTTAATAAATTTTTACATAACTTTATATACATACATATATGTATTTTTCATTTTACAGTATTTATTCATATACATATATTTTTATACATATGTATTTTAATAATGATCAATAATGAATTTAAATTTAAGCAACAGTTGACTTAAATAACACCAATGATGGATTTTTCTATATGCCGCATTATTGTAAAACTTATTTTAACAATAGACAATTTCTAACGATGTACTAAAAAAATTGGCCAATTTCTTTGTTTTTATCCTGATTGAAAATAAATTCACCTGCAAATACCAAAGAGGTAAATACATTTTTTTGTTAGCTAAAGTAGCAGGTAATTTAGACATTTTGTATTACTTTTTAATTGAAAAGAGATAGTGCATAGAAGCGAGCTGATAGCATACGGGCTTAATTCTTATACTCAAAAAATTATTACAGTAACGAACTGTACATTATTCAAAAAGTATTCTATACAGTCTCTTTTTAATTAATAGACATTTAAAATTCTAAACAATTTAAGTTTTAGCTGATTCTGTCATTCATTGCAAAAACTAAGTACACATTACATGTACATGTGGATTTTCGGTTGCATTCAAAATTGTCGCTTGTTTATGTTGGACAAAGTATACAAAGAGACATTAATTTTTTTGTTTAGTTATTTTTCCTTTTTGAGAAGGTAAAATATATCAAAAAAAATAATTAAAGGGTTTTAATCAGTTAACCATTTTTTTTCTTGAATATCTCTCTTTTAGTTGCAAAACTATTTCACAAATTCTAATAGATGTTGATTCCTCGGTTTAAGTTTTATTATTAAATATTTTAATATTAACTAACAACTTTTGGCGCATGTAACTTGAAATTTTCGTTATTGAAATTTTTTTAATAAAAGTTCATATTGTTAGGAGAAACTTAAAAATTTTCAAAATTATGTAATGGAAAATATATCTAGTTTATGATTTTAATTAATGAAATTATATAAAAGTTGTAAAAGTTCATGAATTTAAAATTTAAATTTAAAGTAATATTTCCAGCACTTACTTTAAACAATTCCTCAACGGTGATAACTGCACTAGCTGCCATCTAATCAATCTATTGCCAAAGTTTACCATACCAATATTGTACGTGAAACTACAGTTGTTACAACAATCTGTCAACATGATCTAATCAGTCATTTTAATAACATCATTTGCTTGTCCCTTCTTCCGACAGAAAATTACTACAGTCTTTGAATACGTCTAAAAATCATGTCGCAAATACATGCTCCCCTTACAGAAAAATAAAAATGTGGGAAGAATAAAAAAGGAAAACCAACCAAATATTCAAAGTTCCATTCATTTTATAAACATTTAGGAGGAAGAAGATGTTAGGAAGGAATTGTGTAATGAAGGAATTGCCGGACAGATTTGTGATTGCAGACTAGAGATGTGAAAGTTGAGTGGATGAGACCTTTTGCAAATATTATTTTCTTCTCTGGTTGGTTTATTCTTACTTTGCGGCATGTAAGAGAGGCGCTAGAGAAAAGCGAAATGTTGTAGTAAATTAATCAGAAGTACTGGTACACTGGTACACTGGTACTGGTAATATGAACAGCAGGAAACACTCATATCTGCTTAAGCAGCAGTATAATGAAAATATGTTGTCACTTTTACCAGCCGAAAACATTTGTTGAATGGTTGGCATACTTCATCGATACATACATATATACATACATATACATATACATATATTGCACTGGTATAACAACACAACACAACACAACAACAAAGCAACAACATCTAATTGAATGTAATGTCTCCGGTATTTTGATGGCTTTTGGTTGTAATATTTATTTCTTCTCATTTTTATTTAACAATGCTGTTATAATTTCTTAACGAATCACCCAGGATGTGTTGGTTTACTTCCCGAAAATTTTAACAACAACCATCAAAAATTATTTCAATCTCTAAATGCTTGAGTGAGCAAAATATAATACCAGAATCAGAAATCATGCTTCGATACATTTAAAATTTTTTGCCGAAAATCAATCAAGAATGAAAAAAAATAAATAAATAACTTAAAAGCATTAGAGTAGACAGAATTTAATCATGATAATCATGTTGTACGTACTACATAGGCCAGTTCCCAATTATACATTTTAAAAGAGGATATTTGCTAAGAAATAGAATTTAAATTTTCGCAGTTTTTAAAGTTATGAATATTATTGTTACTTCACATGTTGACCATGTTTTTATAATTATAAGGATTTCTCTTCCCATTTTATTTATTAAAATCACGTGCACTCAATTGTTAACTTTTAGATTATGTACTTTCATATGCCTTTATAGCAGATCAATAACAACGGCAAATATTGTAAAGAACGGGTCAAAACTGGTCTGGAAATGCAATTACCCTTGGATTGAAAAGAAAACATATTTAGTGGAAGTGAGTATGGCTTCCACAACACTATCGATGTAATGGACATATGACTTTTCTTTCGAAAAAAAATGAGTAGTTCAGCAAATTAAAAGATTGCGATTAATATTTTCTGCACTTGCAGAAATTTGGATACGAAAAACATGAAGAGCTTCAGCTTCCTTAACCTCTATACCATTCATAACTAAAGTCGAATAGATGAAGCATTCTTGGTCATACGTTTCTGTGCAATGATACAATCATTGCAATTTGCGGGTGCTTCAATCGAGTTTATTATTTGAACAATTGAAAAAAAAAAAGAAAAGCACTTGACATTATCACGTTAAAAGTACACATTTAAATTATTATTGAGATTGGCATACTACTCGTAATTGACTAGAAGATACTTTTCATTTCTCAATGAAAATTATACAAAGAGCACAGATGATGGAAGATTGCCGACTTCCGAAAACGAATTTTGGTTATCCTGTGTAAGGTGGTATTGATTGACGTCTTTTACCCCTGTTCCTTTTGAATGCTATTTCTGCAGAAGAATATTCCAAAGTAACATAACTGCAGGGGTACCACAAGTGTTAATTTTGTCAACCACACTCATTATATACTTCAGACTTCAAAATCCTAAAAGAATACTCTGCAGGGTTATATGCAAATGATACAGTTATTATTACAAAAGGAAAAGTTTCAAATGCCATAATTATTTTATTTTACATGCCCAACGAGTTTTCATTATTATTAAATAGTTATAAACTAGACAAAAACAAAGGGTATAATATTCCCGCATAACCAAACCATCCAAAAGAAATCCAAGCATAACTCTATGGAATTCCCATGCTCGATACAATTAAATACTTGGGAATAACCTTAGATAAAAAGTTTATATTTAGAAATCACGTTATACATATATGTGATTAAGCTATTAGATGTTCTTGAGGTTTCTTTCCATTCATTGATTTGTCTTAAATCAGCTTTCAACTACAAAAATAAAATCCTGCTTTACAAAATGTGCATACTGATGAGTAACATAACTTTAAAATTTGAAGATCGAAACAGATCTTCAGAAACTTGTAACTTTTTTATCTTCTTTAATTTCAGAAATGAAGTTATTTCAAGGGTTAAGGTTGAATATTTCTGAAAAATTATAAAAGATTTTAACAATCTATTTTTTCAAGCTTTAAGGTTTTTCCTTTTTTCTTCTTATTTATTCTTATTTATTAAATAAGAAGAAAAAAGGAAAAACCTTAAAGCTTGAAAAAATAGATTGGTAAAATAATAAAAAAGGTTAAAAAAAAGTATTAAGAAGAATTATAAAAGATTTTACAATATCTTTCTTTCTTTTTAAATCTAAATGCTTTTATTTTATAATAAAATAAGCTCAAAAATGCCAATGTAAATAATTATATATTTTATGTATAGAGATGATATTTAAATAAAAATAACGTTGTCTTATGTCTAATTTCTTCTGACTAAAATCTTTACGAATTTTAGCCTGATTTACATTTAGTAATACCCTACAAATGCGAATATACGAAATTTACATAATTTGAATAAAATTCCTAAAACAATTTTTTTTTTAATTTTTTTACATAAAAATTTCATTAAGTGTAAAGGTTATTTTAACTTATTAAATGTATTATTTGTTTTCATTTCAAAATTAAAAATCGATTGAATGCTTTTTATAAAATGAAGAAAATAATTTTTTATTTTTTATTATCAGCTCTTATTATACACTTTGAAAGATATAATTGCACCAAAAAATGTTTTCATATAATTTAATATTAAATATTCCATATTTTATTGATTTCACCAAAGTGAAGTTAAATGATATGACTGGTACAAGTTAAACGTTATTTTCCTTTAATTTTCACATCATGGCTGTCAATTCATTATGTTGGATGAAAAATTTAATTATGATTTTATGTCTGCATACATACACACAGAGTGAGTACACAGAGAAAAAAAGATTTTCCTATTTGCATAAGGAAAGTATAAGTAATTTTAACATGAATAATGTTTTTGTTTAAGAATACATATTTTATAAAAAAAAAATTATTTTTATAAATTTTGTTAATTGTTATTTTTTGGTATGTATATTTCTTCAATTACATGTTTAAGTATTTTTTTCTGTGTATTTAATAGTAGTAAATAAATCGGCCATATTGTCATACAGAGCAAGTGTAGATGTTGTGAATCTTAATTGTGTCATATACTGTTTGGGGTGTTCAACATTGCACTAGTCTCTTCACTTAAAATAAATTCTCGATTAAACCGAGTAAGCAAAATGTGGCATACAAATAATGGAATAATATTTGCAAAAAGTTCTTAAGTTACTCCTAAATGCCACTGAGAATACAATAAAATATACATTAATGCGAATTCACTTTCACATTCCAGCCAATCACCATACTGCGTGAGTATACAATATGTGATTAGAATTTATTATAAAGTTTTTCATTTTATCTACTATATAGTGAAAAGGATTAATCAATTTAAAAAAAAAATTAAAACAATTCTATGTTTACTTTCGCATGTACATAGTGCTTGTTCAGCTGCATTGTGAATATCCAGATAACTACAAAAAATTAAAAAAAGTGTAGAAAAACGTAATGCTGATAAATCCACAGTGCGTCGAGTATTAGTTTGATTTACACTTAATATGATAATGTTGGTAGGTACGTGTGTGTGAGGTAGGATATCAAAACCGACCAGATGTTGACACAACAAATTTCAAAACATTTTAAATATTTAAAATCAGATTATACCAATTTTTATAAAATGTCACTTTATTTAATTTTACGTTGTTGTTGTTCTTTTTAACACACATTTTGTAATTTTTCCATTAAGAGTAAACTAGGAATTTAAATGCACTTTTGTAGTTGTTGTCATTATTGTTGTTTTTGTACAACAGGAAAGAACTGCAGCTAAAAGTTTCCAGTTTAGTTATTGTGGGAATTCATGTAATCACTAAATAATGCATGTACGTGCATGGTGATGGCAAACCAACGCAAATATACATTTTAATTGAATTAAAACACGAAATAAAGAGTTTTTTTTTAACACAAAATATCATTAAAGTTGTTTTAATCTATCATTTTAAATTAATTGTGTATTTGTAGGTTTAAATGAAAAGAATTTAATAATTTATTTATTATTTTTGATTCCTTTTATGTTAATTGTACCGTTTAAAGCGTTTTTTTTAACGCAATTGCGGGTTGTATGATTAATATTTATTTCATGTGAACAAACAAATGTAACTTACACGACACGTGTACAATAACACACAAAAACAACCACAAAACATGATGACCTATTAAATCGTATTAAATTTGAATTTAGTTTAAATTATGCGAAATTTAATTTTTTTATAAAAATATAAATTCAGGAACTGTTGGAAGATGTGAAGAAGTTCTATATTAAAAAATTAGGGAATTTTTTTAGTGCTAACACCACTTGACGCAGATGACGACGGTCTCTGTAAATGCGAAGGCATTTTTAACCCTACCTCACACGCCAAAAAAAGCTGCTGCCCTTTTTTGTTTCTGTAGCCCTACCTTCCTTTTTTATTAGTTTTTTTTAAGTTTTTAAACTTCTTCAATAAAATATTCCTCCAGGCTTAAAAAATTTGTTTAATTGTTTTTATTTACTGTCGCTGAATAGTTGTCAGAATTACAAAACGCGTGAGAAAGTTAAAAGTGAATCAATTTTCAGCAGGAGACGCTTGAAAATATTTTCTCTGTAAGTTGTTCTATGGAAAAACACTATTTCAACTTTTTTTTGACAGATGCTTAACGCACGCGTTTGCAGTAACGCATGTTATGCACTCCTAACTTAAGAAACAAACAAACTTAAAGACAACAATTGTAAATCACACTAACAAACACTAACAGAACGGAATAGCATGCTGTTGTATTGCTACACCTTTATCTCCTAAACGTTTCTTCTGAAAGATAAAAAATCTTAAGAATATAAATATATTTAATAAAAGTTGTAATTAATATGAGAAATGCCACTTTTCAACTTTATAAAATATGTATTTAGTCAAACAAATTTTTTTTGCTTTGTATTCTTTGTGTTTTGAATGTAATACATTGCGAAGTGAAATTATATGCATTTAACATCGTAAAAACTATTGCTCAGTCGGAAGTAAAAATTTAAGTTCCTGAATATGCTTCTATTCCTTTGTGCATATTTTGAACCATTCGGTATGTAAATGCTAAAGTTCAAAATATTTTATTATTTTATTTATAAAAAAAATTTCTCAAAAGTGTCATATTCCAAGTCACGAATTATATATGTATATATATTTATAATTATCAGTGGGATCGTTAAGCTTTTTTTGCCCGCATTTAAAAAAATTGATTTATTTCTATGTGCATGGCGATTAACATTATTTATTTAAATGTATAATAATTACTAACAGAAATGGCTACTAAAACGAATCTTAAAAATTTAATACGTCTCTTTAACGTTAGAGGCGCTTAAACAGTGATATAAACAAAGTACGTGCAACAGCCGTGTTGTAAGATTGTAAAGCTTCCCCTCCTGTCATTTATCTAACTGTACCTTTCCTCTACTTCTAGCACAATGCATTGCATTTGTAGGGGTTATCTCCTAAGTGCAGGTCCAGGTTAACAAAAAAACAAAAGGTTGACTAATTATAAAAGCGTTAAGAAAATTAAATAGATTTAAAGCGAATAATAATATGTTTGTTGTATGAAGAAGAAATTTAGTTTATTGTGTTTATATATTTCATAATTCTCAAATATTTTTCCAGATTTCTTGTATAAACATATGAAATATCTTAACTATTTTCAAGAATTTTGTTATAGATCTACTGACGATTTTGTTATTAGCACCAAATAAAATGTACATATAGACTAGCTAAACCATATAACAAAATAGATAAATAAAAAGATGCATACATAAAAATACAATAAATTTAATAAATTTTTGACAATAGCACAATTGCTGACGATAAGAAATCATCAGTAGAATCGCTCTGACCTGTTTATTAGATCATGAGCCCAACTCGCATCCTTGTTTATTTATATGGCATATTTGTTCCATTTTAAACATTTTTTACCAATTATGAATGGTTTTTTTTTGCTTTAGTTTGTAAAGATGTGTTGTCAGTTTGCAAATAAATGTTGCAAATGTATAGTAAATATAAACTATGATTTTCATTTTATTTTCTTACATCAGTGTAAGAACTGCATATCTCTGTATTTTGTTGTGTAGAGTAAAAGTTTACTACAAAAGATTGTGAGTTGGGCTATTACTGATTTGTTATTCTATTAAATATAAATATTCGTTTGCATTTAGTGGAACATCTTATTTGTATTTCAAAATAATACTTTATGTTTTCAAATATAAAATTTGATAGAAAAACGTTTAAAAATGTAATTACAGTTTTTAATTTTATTTATTTATAATAAAAAAATATTTGTTTAATATCAATTCTTAAAACGTTATTTATTTAAACTTGTAAATATTTAATTAATATCATGTCGATAATTATCTATTGTAAACAATCACAAGCACTATTTATTTGTTAAAATGTAATGAATAAATTAACATTCTTCGTGAATTCGTGTGTAGATTTATATATTGTCATATATTTATATATATTAGTTGTATTTTTTTGGTTTATTTATTCTACTTATAATTTAATACACATATATATGTTGTATGGTTAAACTAGTCTATATGTACATTTCGTTAGCACCAATACCAACTCATCAGTAAACCGTCAACCAAATTTCTTAAAAAATTAAAAAAATTTGATTCGTTTATACAAAAACTCTCAAAATATGTTTGAGAAGTACGTAAATAAAAACCAGATAATCTAAGTAGTTTTTGCAAAAGTTATTTTATTCAACTTGTATTTTTTTATTCGATCTACATTTAATAATTTTTCTAAACATATTTTATTTTACAAATGGAACTCGCGTTGAACAAATATAAAAAAGAATATTTTACATATACATATATTGTATTATATAACTAACGAATTCGCTGTTTTAATATGAATTTCACATATTTATACATGAAATCTCAAAAAGTCTTTGAGAATTACGAAATATACAAACAAAACAAACCAAATAGATGTGGGAATGGGAGAAAGACGGGCAACACCAAGCGGCAACATTTATTGAAAATACTACAATGACATGAACAAGTGACTAGTGACGGGAACTGGCGCGTGATATGAGAAATGCTGAGCAGAGAACAAACCAAGTTAGAGTTTGGACGTTGAACGGCATGGTTTGAACAGTGCTTTTAAATAATTTTATTAAATAAACTGTCATTGCATACATGTATTATTCATAAAAATAATAAAGTTGTATTATTTTTAAATGTAAAACCTACATAGATTCTAAAAAAAATTTCTATATACAACAAACATTCTATTATTCGATTTAAATCTATTTAATTGTTCTAAACCTTTTTACAATTAGCCGACCTTCGGTTGACAATGATTGTATTTAAAAGGCAAAATTAAAAATTAAATTTTTTATATGCAACAATATTCTTTAGCACTGTACGTCTTTTTTAGAAAAAATGTTTTAATTATTTATTTATTAATTTATTAAATAATTTTATTCGAAGAAATTTAGTTTTCCTGAAAATGCTAACCAAGGGTTAGCGAAATATTGGGAATAAATAATTTAAAAACTTTTTTTAAAAAAGACCTACAGTGCTAAATAATATTATTGCATACAATAAAAATAGAAGGTAAAATAAAAAGAAGAATTAATTAAATTTTTTAATAAAAATTAATGAAAATTTTCTGTCGTGTTAAAGTTCACAGTTAATTTATCACAATAATAAATAATTTTAATAATGTTATTAGTATGTAGACAGTGATGATTAATAATATTCTGGGTTTTTTAATACAATTAGGATTATTTATGTATGTTCGTTATATGGTTTAGTTGGTCTACCTTTTTCCAAGAGAAATATTTGGTTTTTTTTTTGTTTTGTTCTTATATAAACATGTCAAATTTCTTAGCTTCTTTCAAGGATTTGGTTCAAGGCCTACTAAAGATTTTGATATTAGCACCAAATGTAGTGTTTATATAAACCAGCTAAAGCCTTTAACGTGAAATAAATTAATAAAATAGTTATTCAAAATAATCAACGTTATAAAAAAATTTTTTTTTAACTTTTGTTTACTTTTTGTTATCTAATTTTATCTATATTCTACTTTTTATTAAGACCACTAAATACTTTAAGAAAAGCAGCATAATCTATAACAATTTCAAATTTGAGCTCATGTAAGATTACAGCATCGAGAACTATCTAACTGATGTACATATTTGATTTTTCTCAAATATTCGCTCACATAGAAAAGATTGATGTATATTTGTGCCTGGAAGATCGTCGGGTATGTGGTCCTCTTTCGATTTCATTAATTTTTATGATAATTTCTTTTGTATTTTTCAAAGCAATTAGTTTTTTCCCCACCAACTTATAAAAAATGTTAAACATTAAATGTTTCTGTACCTCTAAAAACTCAAGTACTCCATATTGTAATATTTTTATAAATCCATATTGTTTATCGCTAAAATGGCTTGTTGAAAAAACTTCAAGTGCCTAAAAGTCATATTTTTATATTCCTCTTTTTGCAATTTTAATTTGTTAAACAACAAGTTGCAGAAATATGCAAAAATTGGCCAAAACTCTCGGTTCTAGTTTTTTATGATTTTTGCTCTTTCTTTTCATTAAAAATTTAAAGAAAAATATACAAACCTGTTGAAACTTTATCTCTTTTAAGTTTGTTTTTAGTTGATTTTTCGTATTTCTTGTAGACAAGATAAGTTTGTTTTCATAATTTTTCTTTTGCACTTCAAACATTTATCACAGAGATGAAATGTACAAATGTAGCAGAAATAAATCCCAGCACATTATGTTTCTAAATTCAGTGTTAAGACCTTTGTGCAAGAAGTGTACTCACAATGTGAGTATATTTCTATATAAAATTTCTTTAAGGTTGTTATATTTGAAAGGGGAACCTAACTCAAGAGGCATATGCTCATCCAGAGTTCTGCTTGGTGTGCACAATTTGCATTTGGGTTCGAAATTAGATAAACTTTTAAAAAGATCAAAGTATAATCGCTTTCGTTGTTTATAAGACCACTAGCAGCATTGCAGCACCGAATGGTTGCTATCTTTTATACTGGGTTATTTCTAATACACGCACATTTCTGTAGTTACTTCAAAATAAATGACTACGATGAATAAATAAAAGCATAAAGTTAAATCTCTATTTAATTGCTTGCAATTATCCACTCAAGCATACAAAAACAACAGCAACCACACATACAGTAACCAAAACAATATAAAGAAATGCAATTTAATGTACAATGTACAACTTCAAGTCCAAAAAGAAAAAGAAAAATAATTTAAGACAAAGAAAATAATCAACATGAGAAAAACAAACAAAAAAATATTCCCATTGCTGACACACATTTAAAATAAATGTATTCTTCTAACACATACACAAAAAAGATCTGTAACCATCCGTCATCTGAATTTCCTGGTAGATCTAACAAATACAATACGAATACCAACACTACATAAAGGGTGGTTAAATTTCAAGGGCCGATGTTGATTTTGAATAAAACACAAACTATTTAGGAAATTATTGTAATTTTATTTTATTATGATATATTGGTATTACTCAATTATGTATGGAACAAAATATCGGCCAAATGGGCGCCGCGACCACGGCGGCACACCTCCATCCGATGGTCCAAATTTTCGATGACCCTGAGGCATAATGGAGGTTCTATGCCGTTAATGTGCCGAATTATCTCATCCTTTAGCTCTTGAATTGTTGCTGGCTTATCGACGTACACCTTTTCTTTCAAATAACCCCAAAGAAAAAAGTCCAACGGTGTCAAATCACATGATCTTGGCGGCCAATTGACATCGCCATTACGTGAGATAACACGGCCATTGAATTTGTTGCGCAAAAGAGCCATTGTTTCGTTAACTGTGTGGCAAGTGGCACCGTCCTGCTGAAACCACATATCGTCCACATCCATATCTTCCAATTCGGGCCATAAAAAGTTCGTTATCATCTCACGATAGCGAACACCATTCACAGTAACTGCCTGACCGGCCTCATTTTGGAAAAAATACGGCCCGATGATGCCGCCAGCCCATAAACCACACCAAACAGTCACTCTTTGTGGGTGGATTGGTTTTTCGACAATCACTCTTGGATTCTCATTCGCCCAAATGCGGCAATTCTGTTTATTGACGAATCCACTGAGGTGAAAATGTGCCTCATCACTGAAGATGATTTTCTTCGAAAATTGATCATCCACTGTTGCCGTGGTCGCGGCGCCCATTTGGCCGATATTTTGTTCCATACATAATTGAGTAATACCAATATATCATAATAAAATAAAATTACAATAATTTCCTAAATAGTTTGTGTTTTATTCAAAATCAACATCGGCCCTTGAAATTTAACCACCCTTTACTATAAGAACAGCCAACAACAAAAACAAACCACTAACGCAACGGCAAAAACAATTACAACTACATTCTATAGAGAAAATAAAGTGCCACAATACATGTTGCAGCAACTGGAAAAGTAAGAAAGTTATATATAAAATACCAAGAAACTACACTACAGAATATGAATGTGGCGAGAGATAATTTTGCATTTTAAATTATATGCCAGACAGAAACTAAGAAAGATTTGACTGACTAGTAGCAAAAGAAAATAAAAAAAGAAAAAGGTTGATATGGCAAATAAATGGATTCTCCTTACACTGCAACCTGTGGTGAATGTTTACGGCAATGTTTTCTCGTACTTTTCATTTTTTTACAATCAAAATTAACTGGCAGTAGAAAGTCAAGTAAATTAAAAATAGACATGTTGCACAATCGGACAGTTTTATAATTTTGTACTTTATTGTCTTTGTGTGGGATCTACCACGCCCATATTATGGTAACCAAGCAATGTGTACCAAATTTAGAAACTGTCCGCTGATTCCTTTTGGACTTGGCGGCCTGCGCATATAACCTACTTTTATCAGATACTGCCCATTTTTATTTATTACATCTATTACTAACATTTCACATGTATGGACTAAATTTGGCTACTTCCTCTACTACTGGCCGCAAGATAAATAAACATCAATATAAAGTTAGCATTAACGTTGAATATTTATACTATATTAGATTAATTTTATGTGAAAAAGGCAAATGTCACCTCTTATATATTCAAATTTCCAAAAAATGCCACAACATATTTACGATATTATTATGGAGAGTAGAATGTAATTGAAATTGTATTTTATTATATTTTAGCAAATATAAGTTTTTAACCGTATGTATTACAAAATGTGTAAATATTTTTTTGTTTAGATTAAAATACAATTTTTTTTCATCTGTATTAGTTCCGCAGATATTAGATAAATAACATTCGAATTTTGAAAAATCCTTTCTTAGTGGAAATAGCCTTCTAAATGGAAAGTTATGCGTGTGGGCGATGATGAATCAGTCATTAAATAAACTAACTGCCGTAACAATAAAAATTTTTTAGATTTATAGAACGTATATTTATTGAAATTTTTATGAATATTTGTATATTAAACCTTTTATAAATCAAAAATATCTTTTACGAATAGGGCAGTATATATACATATACATATGCATGTGAATTGGAATTTCGTCAAATTAATATTTCTTATAAAATTAATTTACATAGATATTTAGTAAATAACCGATTCAATAAATTTGGCTTTTTATAAAAATTTCTTATTATTCATGAACGTAGTTTCCAGTCCGGTTTATGCTTTGGGCGGAAGATTATGTATTTTTGCTTCGTTAAAATTATCTTGAGTGTATCGTGTGTATCATCATTTTGCAGGGTTAGTGTGCCACAAGGATGGTGTGAGCTGGGATCTGCTTTTTGTTTGACTACGAAATTGTGTTGAAATTGGCTGCCTTCGCCTGTAATCACATTTCATTATTGTTTCTATTCGTTCTTCTCATCATTATGAAAGACTATCATTTAACCCTTGTAATGACCTCCGATACCAAAATTAGTTATCACTGACCAGGAAGGCGCAGTATATTAGTACCGTAGGATCGGCAAAGTCGCCACTGTCATCATTCCAATCGCTTTATTACTGAAACAGAAGAAATGTTAGCTCTTCTAGTGATATACATAAATATTTTTAAAATAGATTATTCAATAAAATTTACTTCGTTTTAATTAAGGTTCTGAATTAATCTTTTCTTATACTGAATGTATTAGTTTTATACAGCAGTTTCTCAAATACAGAATTTCTCAAATACTACTTTACTACTATATATTTTTTTATGAAAAATTTTGTCATTATAAAATGAAATATACGCTACGTGACATTCCATGCCTTCTTTGTTATCAGACCCAATGTTTAATCCAAACTGCAGAAAAACTACGACATACACAATGCAAAGTAAATACAAAGAAATAGCTCAGATCTGTAGGAGGAGAACGTCATCTTTAAATGAAATTAAACTAATGGATTGCACATTCATGCATTTGCTCAACCAGTCATTCACTCGTTCGTCAAAGGCAAACGCCTACATAACAATACTTGTGCACATTTTCAATTGTTATGGACATTAACTAAAAACAATTGCAGAAAGGCAAACAGAGTGAGTGAGTCATACAATTCGAAAAATGAGCGGTTAGACATAAAGAAAAAATTATTAGAGCTGTAGGTAGTTCGATACAAATGTTGGCTAGTTGGTTAGTTTGACGAACGGTCAATGGGTTGGTTCGTTTTATCTGGCAAGTTATTTAAAAAATATAATAAAAGACAATAAACCACATGCAGATGTTGTTTACTTGTATGGCTGTACTCGCATGTATTTGTATTAAGAAAAAATAAATTGCAAAAGTACGAACAACAAACTACATTTGCAAGAACAGCAGTTTTATATCAACACCAACAGTTTACAATATAAATATTGCATTAAAATTGTAGTTTAAATAAATTCTTTAATTTCTTTGTTTACATAATGTTCACATACAGTTGACTTTTCTAATGCTTCGTTTACGTCATCAACATCATCATCATGTTATTGGTAGCGTCGGGTGTCCTTGGTACTACAATTAAAATTCATTACATTTAAAGTGTTTTTGCTCTCCATATGGCATAATTCTTTATACAGTGAACTCTCGAAAATAGGCAGTAAGTTTTAACCAGAGAATTCACGATTTCAAATTTTTTCATGTTTGCGAATTTTAACATTTTAGAAAACTTTCCTTCTATTTAATTGAACAAATTGTTTGACTTTGTTATGAGACATTTTTTCAGATCAAAAGTTTAATAAATATGCGTTCAATATTAATTGGTATTTTTATGACTTCTTAAGCACTAGTTTATCTGAATTAATTGTTTATGCCATTTTAAATGTTAACACAATTATCAATTTGGAACTTCTGGAAAGCACATTCAACTCTGCCTCTTAATTCATATGAGCAACTGCGCAGTTGTAATTGTAATTTAATTTTTAAATGCGTTACAGAAACTAATTAACCCATACTAAAACGGAAGCAAATCATGGAACATTCTTTGGTTCTTACCACTCCTGTAAATGACAAGTTATTTTGTTAAATGTGAACACGTGCTCGGCAATGACACCATTTAGAATTTTATCTTACAAGGGAATAATTTTTCTTATATATGTTAAAATGTAAGAAACCGACAGAATTGCCAAAAAGAGCATAAATCACGCAATATTGATATCCTGGGATTCTCGAAAATCAAAAAAAAAAAATCTAAAATAAAAAAAAATCCAACTTTTACTTTAGGTCTTTGAGCTTTTAAAACTTCATTCAAGTTTTAGATTAGTCAATTAAAAAACGTTGCTGCTATTTGGCGTGTTAGCGATTGTGGGAGTTCACTGTAGTATAAAAAAAAATTAAGATTACATCAGTGTGCCATTTTTTTTTCTTTTTTGCTTAAATGGTTGAGGAAATTATTCATCAAATGAATACGTGAGGTATGCAGGAGGTACTCATGAATAAATATCGATAAGAATTTATTCAGTTTTGTAGGAAGACATACCGTGCAACAACAAAGTCCAAACAAAAAAATGGAAGTCATTCGTAGAGATGGCCTATTCATAGCTTCTAAAAGCTTCTAAAAAAATATGTGAATAGTTTGCACTGCTTAAGATCTATATTGATACATTCTGAGGCTCAACGGAAAAAAGTATTGACAATCTAAATATTTTAAAGAACAGATAAAACTTTAGCTTAAATCGAGTTTAAAGAAAAAAAAACGTTAGAAAACTGGAAAATAAAAAAAAATTAAATAAAAAATACAAAATAATATTTGTATTAATCCTTGATTCCGAGTTATGGGTCTCTAAACAAGACATAAAATAAAAATTTCTTATTAATTATTAATAAACTTAATTTTACTAATTTCACACCTCGACGAAAATAACGAAACTCAGTAAAAGGAGCTTCATCAGAATCAAATTTTTTGACATGCTGAAAACTTCTTTCTTTATCTTCAATTGCATTACTTCTCGGTAAAAATATTAGGATATTTTTCACTTTTTTGGAAATTATTTTTTTGCTGAGATGTATTGAACGGAATTTTCCTAAAATTTTATAAGTCTAAGTACAATATGAAATACAGGGTGGCGCAGAATGAGCTATATGGTTTAAATGGTTCATAACTTTTTTGTGCATGCGATTATTATAATTTTCTTTTTTAAATACAGTATATTATTGGGGAATTTTTTGGAATTAGCTTTGAAAAATGATATCATATAAGTGATGTCCATTTTCTGCTTCGCACATACGTGCTCTTTTTAGTATATTTTCCATAACTTTTCGCAAAATTTCGGATGTAATGGCCATGATTTAATTTCGAATGTTGGTTTTTAGTTGGGTATGGTTCTTGGTTTGTTTATGTACACTCTTTCTTTCAAATATCCCCAAAGAAAACTGTCAGAAGCTGTTAAATCTGGAGAACGTTAAAATCGCTTGTGCGCGAAATAATGCGTTCGCCAAATATGTCCTTTAACAAACCCATTGAGGCACCTGCAGTATGTGCTGTGTTCGATCGTGTAATGATTCATAATTAATTCCCCAAGTCTTCACACACAAAACGCTAAAAAAAAACAAACAAAAAATAAAATAATTAAAAAAGTTATAAAGAATATAGCTCATTCTGCACTAACCTGTACTTTGTAAATACATTCTGCATATTTACTAGCGTGATAAAGTGATAACAACTTTTAGTTTCGTAATAAAAACTTCGTAAATTTTTTGCGGTTATACATAAAAAAAATTAGATAAATATGAACAAAATTGTATAAGCGCCTGTCTCTTTACTACTACGATACTTTGTTTTCATTTTCATTTGCTTCCAATTTATATAAAATATACTTGCACGCTTCGTAGCTAAGAAAAAACGTTAGTGTGTAATCAAGACTGAAAACCGTCACTATTTATCTTCACTGGCGTATTATATCTAATACAGACCGTGACGTATGATTAATACCGATCATTAAAATAATGAAGTATACGCAGCTAAAATGTGTATTTTGCTCTGCCGTTTTTATAAAAATTTCTATGAAATCTTCTGCAAGTGTAATAAATTATGAAAGAAGAGAAGTGCTTTTGAACAAGTCCTTCCGAACATGAATTTTGTTATATTTATTAACATGCAATAAATTATGTTTGTATGTTTTAAATTTTAAATATTTGTCAATGTTATTGCGGCAACTTGTGTGCTATATTTTTATGTTTTTCTTTGTTTAGAAAAAGAAAACTTTGTAGATTTTCATTTCACATTTAGAAAGTTTGTATTATGCCACTGCTAGTATATGTAACGCCTCTCTCGCAACATTAAATAAAAGAAAAATATAACAAACAACCCTTTAAAAAAGTTTTTGTAAATTATATTCACTTTGTGTTTGTATGCGAATTTTTGTGTTTAAAGCGCTGATGGGAAAGTTGGTACGACCGTACCTTTTTTAATATTATTTGTCTTTAAAAATACCATTTATGTCCCTATAAAATTAGGTATCTTCACACATATGCTTGTTTGCTTTGTTTCAGTATCTCCCCGTCTTTGTTAATTGTTCATTCTGAAGGCAAGTTAGTATATTTTGTAGAAGGTTGGTTTCAAATATTTGCAAATGAAGAAATACATTTTTAAAACGCTAATAGAGACTGTAGAGAACTAACTAACGTAGACAAAGTAAAACCAGGAATATCAAAAAATATATACATATGTATATGTGTTTCTATTATGAACAAAACTTTAAGCACTGCAACACATCAATCCATGAAGCACTTTTAGTGATTCAACATTTGATAGAACTGAAAATCGAGCAGACGATAGTTAGCCTTTGCCCGTGCTACTATCACTCTTAATAAGTTAAAAGCAAATTTCGTATCTGCAACCGTTCTGTCTTAAAAATTAATGAATAGCATTAGGTTGCCAATTGGCACTTACGTGTTCGTAGGTTAACCAATCGTATAGCCAATACTACTACGCCCTTCTCATCACATATAAAGGAATAGAACAAAAATAGTATATCACAATACTATCCCAGCAATAACCATTGCATAGTACTGAGTAGATTTATAAGAGAATATAAGAGCAGAATTCGCTTACTTTTCAGCGCAGAAAATATGTTGTGAAATCATAGATTGTACAAGCTATCATCCGAATATGTTCCTTTGGTTCATTATGTTGCACTTTGTAAAATTGATGATAGTATCATTGCCTTACAATAGTGCTTTTTAGTATGCACTGTGCAGTATGTAAGGGAATGTAGTCAACATTATAATATTTGCTTTTTTCCTTGTATTAATGTACATTATTGCTATTGTTAAGGCAATACATATGTACTTACTGTAAATACTGCTTCCAAAATTTTAATTATTTACACCGAGTTTACACTGTATATTTAGTAGAATAGAATTCTGTAGAATAGTATCTATTGCATTTTAATTAACAGGATGTTCATCTAAATAATTTCCTGAGAAGTTGAACATATACAGTTATTGTTATATTCCTATTTCGGAATTAGTTCAAAAGTAGTTCCAACGAAATGACTTTTAATAATTTTCAGTGGGAAACGTTTTTAGAAGCGTTACTGAGTGAAATCTGAAAAACACATACATAAAAAAAATACTTGTATTGATTTTGTAACTTGTAGTTGCCTTTAAAAATAAATTCATTTACGGCTACTAATGAGAGTTATTAAAACGATTAAAATTATACTGTAACTTTGTTTAATAAGCATAGCATAGGCTCCAACTCTTTGTACTGAAACAGATCAGAGTTTCTTTGCATTGCTGCAGTGCTTGGACAGTCATTTTATTAATTTATAGATGAAAATATTTTTTCATATAAACATATTTTTTGAGACATATAAAATAACTTTATAAAAGAAAGTAATTTCTTCACAGATTTTAATATTAGTATTTAAATATGCAAAATGGAAATATTTTTATAAATACAAGCAGAGAGTTTCTGTATGGTAATAGCAAACAAGAAAAATCGACACGGTATGTTGTATATTTTAATTGTATATACGATTATTATAGATAAGTGAATGCTCCACTTATGGAACATACCACCCTAGAAGGAATAGCTAAGCATCAGCTTTATTTGCTGTTGGGCACTGAAATGTATATGTGTTTACATTAGCAAATTTTAAATTATTGTTCCGACTGTTGACTGTGACAACTTAATATTTATTACTAAAAGTACTTTTAAGTAACATGCAACCCCTGATAGCTTTATATTTTTCTCTAATTTATTTCCTTTCAGCGTTCCCACACTTCGTATTTAGAAATACACTGGGACAAGCAGCAGCAGTATATGAAAGTAAGCTATTGTATACTCGTATATTAGAATGATTGCAATATAAAGCTGCTAAACACGTCTTCCAAAACACCTTCGAGAACATGAACAAGTGCCATGAATTCTAATACTCAGTTGGAATGTGACGAAAAATACTAAATGTGTGAAATGATGAGAAAAGTATCCTTTACGTGGCTTATTTTTATTCTTAGTTTCACACTAAAAATGAGAATTAGGAATGTTTTTTTTTGTAAATAGAAATGTATGTGTACATACCGGCACGGAAGTGAGCAACTGCTCATGGCTTTTAATTTTATGTTGTTTTTGTTTCTTAATACAGAATGATGTTCTATATTCTTTTCAGCACTTAGTTTTAAACAACTGAATGTCATATTAAAAGTGTTGTACTCGTATTACAGCATAACCATATACAAATATTCAGCCATCCCACTCTGCTTATACTCGCTCTATTTAATTCATTTTATTTCATATTTTTTGTCTCCCCACCCACACAATATTGTAAAAATTTTAAAAATGTCGTCGTAGTGGGAGTTATGTTACGCTTTCTTCTGGTATTCATTTGACTGTCACATAAATTTGTTGTATCTTTTAGGAAAAAGTGTTAAGCTATATTTACAAGAAAAGTGCCTTCGACTTTGACATTATTAAAAAAATTTGGAGAAAAAATTTTAAAAGTGTGAAATATGTTGAGTGACAATAATATTTAAACTGTAAAGGTTAGCAAAAATAAATTATACATAAGCAGAACTCACTCTCCTTGCAGATGTAGCAACTGTAGAAGACGTGATTTATTTTGCAACAGATCAATAATAAAAAACATAAAACTCAGATTTCCCAGACATATGCACATGGCACTATCAAAATTCATAGCAGAACTTTAAGAGCAAATAATTGTCTTGTTTTCACAATAAAAACAACTAAAAACTCGTGCTTACAAGACCGTAATTAAGAATTTTAGTGATAAAATTTTAATTGAAGCCAGTACAATTGAAAAAATTATATTTAAAAAGATAAATAATCGAATTTTGAACAAATATTTTAACGAAGTACTAGTCCACTAAGCTGAAGTCGATCTCGGTGGCGATATATCAGTCATTAAACCCCAGTTTAGAGCCATGTCTACAATCATTTGCCAATGGAATCAGATTATATCAACAGTCTTCTGAACTGCTTAAAAACAATCCAAATCAGATCCCTGGTGGGATGCATCACCTTTCCAAATCATTTCCTATTAACTATAACACCATTATATGTCCAGCAACCCAATAAAGCGATGTGGCATATTTCATTCTGAAGATAAGATACTAATTGGGGAATTTCCTAACTTCTTTGAGCAGCGTATGCATTAAAGTACTTCCTTCTAAAACATTATCACTCCCGTTGCAGTGATGCCGGAGATTGGGCGGGACATATAAGTTTTATGGGTATAGAATATAAGTCAGGCTCTACAAATTTCCCCATACCCTTAGCTGTATTAAGGGCGGGCTTACCGCAGGTTTTGCATAGGTATTGCTCTATATATTCCCTAACTATTAACTAAACTCTTAAACAACTCCGCCATTTCTCTTTTCAAACCCACGATCTTCTGGTTGTAGATTATACACGCTAACTACTCAGCCAACAGCTTTATTAGCATAGACACAACAGAAAAATATTTGACCTGAATCCACAGACTGCTGATTGCAGAGTCAACAGCGCTGACTACCCAGGTAACAGCACCGCAAAATAAATAATCAACATCACTTACATACAATTGTTAATGAGTAGAAAAAAAAGTAATTTATTTTACTATCGCAATGGTAAAGAGAATAAAATCTTTGTCCATGCCAACGTTCTACTGTTCTCCTGTAAAATAAATATAATATTTTCCCTTTTACATTTCAATTAGAAACGGCCTTTGGTTGAAATACAGGATTAGAACTGCAATTATTACATATGATTTATTGGATGTCTAATACACTTAAATTAATTGATATCGTTTTCACTTAGCAGTAGAGTAAGTCGAATTCGTTTTAATTTTACTTTAATTCAAATGGTTTTATTTAACCTGGGAAGTATTGGTGGTTTATTAATTGCAATGAATATTTGCCTTAATATAAACTCAATATCAAAAATACTTTTAAGTAGTTTTTAGAATCACGTACGTTCATTTTACCTTTTTTATTTACTTTTTTAACGATTGTTAAAAAAGTTTAACTGCAATGTATTTTTCATACTTGGTTTTTTCTTACGTTTTCACTGAATACTGGTTTTTAATGATTCACGTCACATCCTTAGGTCGTATTACTACAACCGAACAAATTTCGATTTAAAGTGTTGGCTTTTCGTTATCAACAGTGGCATGTTTGTTAAAACTTCCGTAATTTTTAAATTTATTTTGCAGCTTTTTTCAAGTTGTATTTATTTTTAACAACAACCCCTAAAGAAAGTTCAGTTTTTACAATCCTAAAATACAAATGAGCTTTTATGTCTGCAAAACATGTCATATATACCAGCAAAAAATTATAAAGTCAAACAGTGCATATTTGTTTGTGTCGAAACCAAAATTTCTTTTCTTCAGACTTATTAATTTTTGTTTGAACTACAATTATTACAAATGAAAGAATGAATATTTTTGGAACTAGAGGAAAGGGATAGTAGGCAATGACAGAAAGTGAAGCTTCACTATCTTACAACTCTGCTTTTTGCTTTAGTGGCAGTTTTGTAGCGCCTCTGATGTCCAAGAGGCTTATTAAATTTTTAAAGCTTCGTTTTAGTAGTCTTTTTTTAGTATTTATTTTACTTCGCCGGTGCTACACAATACCGACGAAGGAGAACGGTCTGATCTGCCTGTGGATTGGTTCCTGCTGAAACTGTTACTGTTCAGTGACCAGTGACTATGCCTTTGGCACTGAAACCTTCCGACAACAACTGACCACAAATGCACATCAGAAAAAACACTAGATGTTTTTATGAGTCTGAAACTGGGGTTCAAACCAAGAATTTTTTGGTTTTGTAGTCAACGTGAAGACTACTTCAGCCATCGCCATAAATGCATTGTTCAAGCAAAAAAATCGATATTATTAACTTGTATACCTAACAAATATATGTAGCGTGGGACTTCTTCTGCCTTTATCACTCACCCTCTATTATTGCAAGTTTGAGCTGATTTTAAAAGTTAAACAGTGAAAAAATTATTCTGCTAGAAGTTGGTTTCGAAACTGCACATATATTTCTTATCCTCTTATTAGTAGATGTAAATGACAATTTACTCTGAATGTCTATTATCCAACATTTTTATAACGTTTTGCATTTAATTCGTTTTTTTTGTATTAACACAACAAGTACTCGTATTTTATTTTATAAAACATAAATTATGAAAATACAGAAAAAATTCTGGAACAAAGAGAGAAGAGAAGGATAAAAAACAAATCGAGTGTGTTTTTATACACCAAGAGATTCGTTATAATTGTACGGAAAAGTCAGTCATTGTTACACTGTTTTACTGGGATATTGCATTCATTCATTTGTACTGCCCGCAAAAGCAATTAAGGCAGTCACAAGGGTGTTTTAACAATTGTTTCATTTCAATTTAAAATAGTTCAAAATAATTTATATATACATAGTCTGTTCCAAAGAAAAGGTGAATTTTGAATTTTTTTGAAAACTATTTATTTATTCATCAGTATCCATTTTGTCGATATATTGTATATAATGATATAATTATTATTATTATTTCAGCGCTTCCTTCAATCCTCGAAGCACTTTTGAAATGCGCTTTTTGGTATGTCCATCAGCTCGTTCTTCGGTTCTGACTTTATCTCATCAATTGTGGCAAAACGCTTTCGTTTCATTCGTTTCTTCAGTTTTGGGAATAGGAAAAAGTCGCAGGGAGCCAAATCTTGTAAATAAGGTGGTTAAGGCATGATTAAGGTGTTGTTTTTGGTCAAAATATCACGAACAAGCATTGATGTGTGACCTGTTGCATTTTCGTGATGCAGAATCCGGGATTTTTTTCCACAATTCCGATCGTTAGAGCCGTATTGCTTCACGCAAACGCTGCATAACTTCCTTGTAGTATTTCTTATTAACCGTACGACTTGTTCGCAAGAACTCATGATGCACCACGCTATTGTAATCGAAGAAAACAAAATTCACATTTTCTTTTGAACAAACCTCGTATATATATATATATATATATATATATATATATATATATATAGAACAATGCTACGTAAGTCTCTCTATTGAAGAGTAAAGAGCATTACTTTCGACAATCTTCCAATAAATCATTAATGGAAATTTAAGCAAATATTTGAATTGAAAAATTTGAAGTTGAAACAGTAAAAGAATGTAAAATTAAATATGATAGAAAAGTGCGCTACTAATAATTATTTAGGCATATAGGACAAATTACTAATTATTATTTCTGCGAAAACTACCTGAGGGTCGTAAGCTATTAACGTAACTTGAAGAAAATTCATATACTGAGAACTCAGTTATTTATGGCTTCGCAACAACTACAGAAAATTTTAAAGTGAAACCAAAAAAGTTTGTAGTTTTTTCCCTTTCACTTTAACTGCACACTAGTTCTGTAGACGAGTTAATAATGGTTTATATTAATAGTCAAATTGTTTGGGGTTCAATTCCCACTTTTCATGTGAAAAGATATAATTGTTAATTATATTTGTGCTCAATAACAGCCTTCCTTGCCTAACAGTCCCTTCCTAACTAACAGAAGTTTAAAAATTATTTTGCGTATTTTTTACCACTTTTGCCCACTATCGGAAAGATAAAATTAAAGTCACAAACCAATTTTTGCTTTACGGGAGAACATTTTCGCTTTTTTCTTTTCTACTCTATTTTAGTTTTTCTTCTTAATGTTTGTTTATTTTTTTTTATTATCATATATTAATGACTCTTTTATGTGCCAGGATTTAGCGAGGAAAAAATTCAACTTATTCAATAACTGATAAATTTTTAAAAAATCATCGTGTCACGTAGTCGCTCATTCAATTCTTTCTGATAATGATGATGATGATGATGCTTTCGGCAAACAAGTGGCTCTATATCATATAGAATCAGTTAGTGTGTGTTCGTAAAGAGTTGAGACGGAGGTGTATGGGTATCATTGTGTAATGTAGAGAAGAAAAGAGATATAAAAACAAAAATCGGAAAATCGAAAAATAAAGAAAACGAATTTCAAAAATTACAAGCAAACTGATGGTTATGCTGATGATGACAATAATGGAAACGATATTGGCCATATTGTTGTTAACTTTGGTCTAATGCTCATATTCATATTTGCACGTATACAATATTTTCCTTACTATTTTTATTTAAATAAAGAAAAATAAAATATATGGTTTTCAGTATATGTGGTTTTACTACGATTTCTGAATGCAGTGAATTTATAAATAGTTTTTTATTCAACGATAATCATACCAACATAAACCATAGCAAAATGAAAGAAGTGCTTGAAATACTTGTGCATTTTAGTGTATTGAATTTTTATATGAATTATTCACTTACTTTTCTTCTAACAGAAGCAAGTCAATACTTAGTAACCATGATATGGATGCAAAAAGTTATTTTGCATATGCACATGCACACATAAAACGATTTCATGGGAAAAGTTCATGTTCAAGAATAAGATTATGATAATCTCTTTTTAATAATAAAATAATGTAGAATAACAAAAATGATGTTGAAAAATAAGTAAATAAATGCCAGTAAATCATTGAAATCGGAAATCTTAACAGGGTAATAATGGGTTATAATTTCTATTTTTGCTCTTTCTATGTTCATTATTTTGCAATCACATGAGCAATTTAGAAGAAAAAAAACTTATTACAAGTATTTTTGCCATCCCCATGGTGGTGCTTGCCAGGCAGTGATGCTTTTTATATATTTCATTTATTCATCATTATATATTTCATGGCCAATAAAGAGCAACACATCCTGTCCGCATGTCTTTGGAGAAGGTAGCGAAAATTATTTATATCTAACACATCTTATCTTTATTCTCTTTTAAAATCGAACTTCTATTTAAATTTTAAGTTTTTTTTTAAGTTTCTTTTCTTTCTTAACCGTGTTTTCAATTAATTAGTCATTTTCTAAAGATTAAAAAAACTTGGGTAATTAGCTGCATTTTTTTAATTCAAGTTTATTGCTTTACGTACTCGTACATACATATGCATATTCCTAACTTTTTTTATAAATTGCAAAATGGAAGAAAAAAATGGAAATAAATAATAGAAAATAGAAAAAATGTGGCGAATAGATATGAGAAATTTAATATTAAAGCTAAAACGACAACAAAATCAATTGCATGTGATAGTCCGAAACCCAAAGGGATTGCCTGGGATTACTAGATATTCGAATGTAAGTTGTGAATGCAAATTTATCGATGTACAAGCGTTTGAGAGGAAGTGCAATTTTATCATTGTCCCATTTTTATTACAAACACAAACTATTTAAAGAAAAATATATATAAACTGTTCTATTATAATTTCTGGATTATAATTATTGTTAAAAACAATGGTATTTTTAGCTGCATTCAGCTTTCCCTTATCTTTCAAGGTTTGTCAAATTCCAAAAAGTTTTTAAGTTTTTAGCTTCAAAAATAAGTTTTTTTGAAATTCATTAAAATTTACAAGTTTTGTTTATTAATTTTTAATTTACAGTATACTTGTATGTGCTGAAAATATTATTTGATGTTACCATGTAATGTAAACGATCTTATAATTTTTCACTCCTGCATCATTGTTAACTGTGTCTATTTTCTCTTTAATACAACTGTGCCGTATTAATAATATTATAGTTTTTTATGACTGTGTTTTTTTTTTCTAAAAAGTTTTCTATTTCAAAAAAGCATGGATAAAGAGAAACGGTAAGGATAATGAAATATTTTTAGTTTCTGGCGTTATTAGTCTTAAGCAGCAATGCAAAAGGAGAAAATTGCTTAGAATACGCTACAAACACATCGGAATTCCAACAAAAGCTAAATAAATGGGGATCTGCCTCAAATCCAGGAAAGAATAAGTTTGTTCTTGTTTATTTTGTTTATCTTACTTTGAATAAAAATTAATTCAGAATATAAATTTTTGTCCTTTTTTTTATTATATGAACACTTTTGAGTAAAAAAGTTTTTGTTAAAAAAATTAAGTTTTTTTTTTAATTTTTTTTTTGATATATATTTATTAAGCCTGAGGTCTTTTTTTATCTTATTTTGTTTTTTATTATTTTATATTATATATATATATATTATATAATATATTATTCCTGATGATGTTAACAAGCTGTTAACGAAATATCGAATAATAAAAAACAAAATAAGATAAAAAAAGACCTCAGGCTAAATAAATATATATCAAAAAATATAATAAAAAATGTCAATTAATAATATAATTAAAAATTTGTTTTTTAAATAAAAAGTTTTTCTTAAAAAATATATGGTAACGCTGGCTGGAGTCAAAATTTATATGAGAATACACAGAAAAAATAAAGCAAAATGTTAATTAAAAATTTTATAATATCAATGAAAAAATTAAATAGATATTCACCTGTATAAAGTAATAGTAACAATTAAATTATTGTTGTTGACTTAATTGAATTAATTTTCAATTAGATATTTTAAAAATCACAAACAATTTTTAATTCCAAAATAAATTATTTAAATACATATTAGTCTCACTTCTATTTTTATTTTGATTACTTCAGACATCGCAACCCTGCTTAAATTATTTTTTGAAGAACAATTAAATTTTCGATATTTATATTTTGCGCTTTATATTAGTAGTGAAATTCAGTGTTTGTTAATTTTACCATGAACTGAAATTCAATTTGTTATTTTTTTAAATCTTATCAATATCAGTTTTAAATAAACTCTTACACTGTAATTTTTTATAATAAAAAATTACTATACTTGAATTCAATCATATATGCGAAACGGTATCGGATCGATATCACCGATCAATACCGATATCGTGAAAATAAAAAATAATTCTCATTACTAACACAACGAAAAATTTTTAAATATATTTAAATAATGAAAAGTCAACACTTTTAAATTGTCGTATCAAACCCACAAAATACTATCTGTGTTTTTCCAACATCTACAGAAACAAGGGCGTTCATTCATCACCAAATGGTGCACGAAAATTAATACTTTTGCAAAAATCATAGTTGTAAAAGTTAAACACAATTTGCTATAAAATTTTATTTTGCATTCTTTTTCTTTTCTTTTTTCTTGACTTTTTCTGTTCTATTAGTTTTGAACAATTATGCTCGAATATGTTGTTTATATATGTATGTATGCATGATTCTGTTTGCGTGAGTGTGGGTGTGGGTGCATTGTGTCAACGTGTTTGAACAAAAGGAAAAAAGAAAATGAGACTGCTTAAGAATTAAATACCGTGAAGATCTAAATTAAAGTAAACGTGGGTGTGAGAGATAAAATAAGGATGCAAAATGCCTCAAAGGCAAGAACAACAGAAAAGAATGGGTCATGATTTTTTTTTTTCTTTTCATCATTTTGTATTTTTTTTCCACAAGTGTTGATGGTGTGCGTTAGCTGTATTGCGTTAGACCATAGTGAAGGTCGCTTGCTTGTACGTCGTAATGCTGGCGCTTGTGTTGCTGCTTAACTTTGTCGCCGTTTTCCCCCTTTGTTGCTGCTTCTATTTTATATACGAGTGCTCGTATGTCAAACAATCTCAAATTAAAATCTTGGTGACTTGTTTACGTATATAATTTAGAATTTTCACACTCAGAAATGTATACACACTCCGAGATATGCATATGCTTGTACAAAACAAACATGCATGTGCTAAGCCAACAAACATTGCAAAAGAAACGTGATCTCATCGAGATTTTCTTAAAGTTAAGCGGAAAAAAGTCTGTAAATTATAACCTAAGCTATGACCGAATATACTTTCTAGGTTAAATTAAGTTTTTTTTTTTGTTTTTTTTTTTACTTTTATTATTATTACTCGTATTATTACTTATTACAATGGTTTGTGCCTCAGCGTCCATGGGACATTTTATAGTTTATTCTATTGTCCGCAGGTATTTTAATTATCTGTAACATTTCCAACGAAAAACGTCGTTTATAATTAGTTTCTTTCTCTAATATAGTTGTGTCTTCAAATTTTGGATAATGAATTAATGATGCACAATGTGTAGTTAATGCTGTTTTTTTTGTATTTATATGTCTGTATTTTTGATCTGACTTATGTCCTGCTAATCTAGTTTTAAGTTTGTTTTTTGTTGTTCCTACATATATATATGTGTATAAAGAATATTTTTAATATCAATGACAAAAAAAAAATTTTTTTAATTTCCTTGCGAAAATATTTTCTTTTCCTTTTTTTAAAAAAATATTTTTGTTAATACAAATTATTATTTCCTGACGATGCTACCTATTTGGTAGCGAAATATTGAAAAATAAATAATTATTAAAAAACTTTTCATAAAAAAGACCATCGCTCAAAAATAAATATAATTAAAAAATTTTAATAAAGGTCAAAATAAAAATAGAAGTGAGACTAATATTAAAATAAATATTATTTAAATATAAAAGACCTTGAGCTAAGATAATTAGTTTTATTAATATTTAATAAAAAGTTATATTTTATATAAAAATTTTTCCTGCAGATGCCAAGATGGGGAAATACAGAAAAAGGAATATTGTTATTATTATGTAATTATTCTTTCAGGTGTAGAATACGAACGAACAAACATTTATTTTTATATTATATTTATTAAGTGAAGAAATTAAATACTTTCCTATACGCATGCGGAATTAATAATTTCACCAAAATGTGTAAAATTTAATCACCCTAAATGATCGAGTATTTGTGGAGTTCTTATATGAAGGATACATATTAGAGAATGTTTTTATTCTCAATTTATATTGAAACGCAAAAATACTGGTAGCTCAGTGCATCAAAGCAGAATATAAATAAAGTAAATTTCAAGAAAACTTTTGAAATTTCGCGGCCTTAAAAAATTATTTTTTACTCAAGTGAACTTGCGTGAGGCTTAAAGAAGTAAAATGTGCTGTAAATGAGCGTGAATAATTACGTTTTCATTTCTCATCACGCTGGCAAAACATCACATTTGTGAGACTTTTGATGGGAAAAGTTGTTCCCAACAGTACATTCCGCTTAACATTTCATTTAGTTCAATAATAATATAAAATAATAAAATATGTTTGCTGGGAAATATGTACAGCAACGTCTCTTCACATACATGCATACACATCAACTGTCGCTAGTATAATGGGCGCATGGATGTATTTCATAATAAAGTTTAAACGGAAGTAACCATGTTATAAATGTTTTGGATCACTGGAAAACAGCTAACTATACACATCTATACATACATATATATAGTTTTTGCCGTATATTTCATATGTGTCCATGCGTGTTCAAGTTGAGCTGCTGCTGTAACTTTCATATTTTCTTTACGAAGGTGTATCAAGAAATGCCAAACATTTAAAAAAATTCACGTTTGTCAATTCAAGTTCAAGTTAAGATAAGTTCAAGTATCCGCCAATAAAAATACAATTCATTACAGCATCTTTGACTGGTAAAACTATTATTATATTCATGTATAGTTTGATACTATGCCCAATGTCCGTAGTTTTTACTTGGAAAAGCAATAAAAAAATGAAAAAAATTAAACATTCCAATGTGTATAATCACTGAGAGGGGAAAAAATAATAAATTTTATTTTTCTTAAGCTTGGTATTTCTTTCGTATCATATATCTTTAATAATTTACGTTCTGGTCAATTGTATAATGCCAACTCATCCAATCGAAAACCATCAACTAAATTTTTTCTCAAAATTAAATTGAAATATTTAAACAGCAAATCTACACTGAGCAATTTAAAAAGTTTTTTTTTAATTTTTTGTTGCCACAAAATTTTTCACACTACCTACGTACAGTATTTACGCAGCATAGCACGTATCAAGAATTTCTTGGCATGTTCTTACCACTTAGCCAAAAGTCTACTTTATGTAGTGCATGTAAACAACTAAACTTTACAGCAACAAATAAATTATTTTTATGGAGGTTTTACTACTATTACATTTGCTCTATAATACACATGCTCATACAAACATGTATACGTAGCAGACATACATATAAACTTGCACTCATTGACTGAACATCTTAAAAATTTGCAGTCATGTGGAGAGTCCTGTCTGTAAGATTGTAAACTTTTTACCCACACACATGAAAACGCACACGCAAAGGTGACACACAATCAATTCTATACAATCCATACTTCATTTTTAGAGCAACAAAGCCAAGCAGCAACACTTGAACATAAAGTGACGTTGTTAAGAAACAATGAATACAGCTCATTCTCTATATATTCCTACTATAGGTTTGGTACATGATCAGCGTTACCGTTTTGGTTATTTTTGACCAAAGTCTCATATTGGTTACATTTCTAGCAGTGGAAAATATACTTCAGGAAAATATTTTTCTGTTTTTCTGACTTACAGACATTTATATATCGTGACATATTTTCTCTTTGCAATATGATAAATAAAAGATTTTTTGCAGATTCGATTAACTTTGTTGGCAAAAATTACAGAATTAAATTTAATTTTCTATTAATTGTTACATTTGTAAATTGTCATTATATCCAATTAATTACAATTTTCCAATTTTTTAATAGGAAAATTCTCGTTAATTTACAGGCAGTCAAAACATATGATATTTACTATGAAACAAACAAACAAACAAACAAAAACTAATAATTTACATATTCTGAAAACAACACTCAGTGGGCAAAAACACGTAGAACGCTGAATATAAAGATGTAGCAGCCTTCGAAAACGGCATGTTTTTCCGGTCTGTTAGTGTTTGTCAGTGTGATTTACAATTTCTGAATTAATTTTCACTGTTGTTCGATGTTCAAGTTACACTACGTGCTCACTGACTACTTATATTCTTTAAATTTAAACAGTGAGTAAAAACAAACTGCCAAAAATAAGTCTGATGGACCATACAAACTTTCTAAGTGATGGAATTGTGATGCGGTAGTTCATAAATTTCTTTTGTGTTGAGTACGCGCAATAGTTTGAGGGTGGCAATGGCTATATAATATGGCTACAAATAGCTACCAAAAATGAAGCTTCAAAATTTAATACGTCTCCTTGACATCAGAGACGCTACAACTCTGCTATAATGACGTGCAAAAAGCAGTGTTGTAATATAGTGAAGCGTCACTTCCTATCATTTCTCCTACAATCCCTTTCCTCTAGTTCCAGCACATTGCAGCGCATGTGTAGATGTCATCTCCTGAGTGCTGGTCCAATATAAAAAAAAAACACACAAAATGAAACTTTGAGCACCCAAGTGGGCCAGACGTTGTGATTTTCTTTAACGTCGAGGTGAATGCCTTAGCCTAACCTAAGCTCCCACATAAAACTAATGTTGATAAGACAAAAAACAACCTCTATTGCTTATTTGCTGTATTTTCTTGAAAATTTTGCGATGGATACAGCTACTTGGCAAAAGTAAACAAGAATTTCAGATTTATTTTCAAATAACAATTGAGAGTTTCATATAAGAATTTGATAAACAAAAAATCGCATTTATAATCATTAAGGTCTGCTTAATATATGTATATGAAAGTGATATTCTTTATTTAAATATTTTCAAAAACTGGTTCCACAAAGGCCTAAACGTATGTATACAAATCACAGCGAAAATAAACAAAAAAAAAAGACAGTAGCTATTAGTAGTCTCCATGTTGACTACAAAACCAAAAATTTCCTGGCTTCAATCCCAGTTTCAGACTCATAAAAAACATCTTGCATTTTTTTTATGTGCATTTGTGTGTCTTTCTGTCAGTTGTTCTCGGAAGGTTTCAGTGGCGAAGGCATAGTCACTGGTCACTGAACTGTAACGGCACATCCACAGGCACATCAGAGCGCCCTCCTTCGACGGTATTATGTAGCACGGGCGTAGTGAAATAATTACTAAAAATGGCTACTAAAACAAAGCTACAAAATTAAATAACAGAGTTGTAAAATAGTTAAGCTTCACCTACTGCCATCTTCCTCGCTATCCCTTTCTTATAGTTCCAGCACAATGAATCTCATGTGTAAGGGTCATCTCCTGAGTGCTAGTCCAAGATAAACAAAGATAAGCTGATGCGTAATTTTTTTTTAATTCTTTCGCCAACTTTTGCGGGCTAAAATTATGACAAAAGAGGAAATTCATATGACGTAATGTCATACGTTTTGCCAATTAATTTTGAAATATCTTCAGCACAAAAGCGCGACTTAGGATATCAGTGCATAATCCACTCGTATAATATATGATTTAAAAGGACGCGATTGGGGATGACGGTATAAGTACAGACCCTGTATTATGTCAATAGAATTTATGTATCTTTATGATGTATTCCTGTATGGCAATCATAACATTATACTGGGGGAATGGTCTCGGTCGAGAAGGCTTCTATATATCGAATGGCCGGATTGTTTATGAATGGTATAGATAGAATCAGAATCTCTTGATATTCCTTGCATACAAATTTAATTTGACGTTCGTTGGATTGCCCACACTCTGCAAGCCTCTATAAAAGCATTCAAGTTCCTAGGCTTCTTACGGCGGCATAGAAAATACTTCACTCCATCTGATCTCCTTACTGTCTATATCGCTTATATCCGACCGAAAATAGAATTCAACTCTCATGTATAGGCCGACACTCAAAGTATATTTTGAATCTTCTCTACCGAGCGCAGGACAGAGCGAAGAGGGTTATCGGTGTCAGTAGGGTAGCCAACTCTATTAACTCGCTGGATCATCGTCGGGGTGTATCTCGCTTTTTTATCGCTACTAATAATGCCACGGAACTCGTTCCCTCTATAAGATTGCCCTCAAGAGCGCATCTATTTATGATCGATTTAAAAGCGAATCCCACTACGCATTACATACGTTTTTTAACAGAACCATTCGTACGTGGAATAAACTTCCTGCACAAGTCTTCCCTGTCAATTGCGTTATTGGAAAGTTGAAGTTAAATGTCCGCAAACACTACTCCCTCTATCTGCCTTTTCAAAACCTATTTTCCTAGTTCCGGAGCAATGCTTTGCATATGTAGGACAGATTCCCTGAGCACTGGTGCAGGAAAACAAATCCTAATTCATAATTTTACAAGTTTAAATAAATTATGGTACCGATTTTCGGACGGAAAGTTAGCTGGAGATGAATTATGTGGTACATGAGAATTTTTTATAAACTCAAACAAAAAATATAAAACCAGTATAAAGTCATTTATTTCAAAAATGAAAACTGCATTATTAAAAAAATATTTTGTTCACTTTATTCACATTTGTTTTCGTGGATACTAAAATTGTTTGATCGCGGCAACACCGGATGTGATTGAAATCTATGAAGAAAATATACTTTTGTCTGTGTAATTAGAGAATGATTAGGATTTAAGTTAAATAAAGTTGTACGCTTGTGTGTATATTTAAGGTTTCTCTTCTTTGTTAACCAAACGACTTGTAACACTAAAACTAGAAGTAACAATTTAGGATGATTAGAATGTATTGCTCTGCATAATTATAAGAATAAAGATTAATTTGTTTTATCTGATTTTTGTCAAGTTATATAAGTATTCGTATGTTGTTTTTAACTTTAAGAATTGTTATATTGTCAAATTAAATTTAAGGTCTGCATGAAAATATTTCACTCACAAGATGAAATAAGTAGAGACAAATTTTAGTAATTGCATTAGGATTTAATTTAAAGCAAGTAGTAGCTTTACTACAAGTAATACTTTATTACAAGTAAATACTTAAGCCTAAAATAAGTTCATATATTTGAAATAACAATTTTGACTTCCAGTTTGTATGTAAATTGCACATAAAGAAATACGTGCGATAGTTATATTAAAGTGCGAAGTCTTGTCTATAAATCATTTACCACGTTCTAAACTATGCAATGCAAACGCAGTAACAAAATTGTAAGCAAAACTATTAAAAAGAGGCTCATTATTCGAGAATAAATTTTCCATTATATATAAAGACATAAAGACAAATTGGGGAAATTGGTTTTCTTAACACTTTACTTTCTTTTCTTTATTTATAACAAAAAAGATTACATTACAAAAAAAAATTATTGAAAATAATAACATTGAAAGCCGCTGATATATTGGAATATGTATACCAATAAATTCGTACTCCTCTTATTGTGACAATATCTAAATTCGTCTATGAATACAACTTTCAATTATCCATCAAATGTTCAATAGCTACTTTAAACCAGAAATGCAAATAGGTTATGAGAAATGCGTATCAAACAGCAGCTGGACGTAACAGAAGAAAACTATACTTCGATTTTACTTTGTTTTGTATTTTCTCAATGCAGCTTTATATAAAATGTGTATTTTAGTAAAATATAAATATAATTTTTATATTAAGGGATGTGTTTGTGCGTGTCTGTGTGTTTCGGTACCTTACTAAAATACCACCAGCTTTTTTTTTTGTTTCTCTGGGACCAGCACTCAGGAGATGACTCCTGCACATGCGAAGCATTGAGCTGGAACTATAGGAAAGGGATAGAGGGATAGTAGGAGAAACGACAGGACGTGAAGCTAAATTAATGATTTTACAGTTCTGCTTTTGCACGTTCTTTGTTTATACTCGCAGCAGTGCTGAAGCTTCTTTAGTAGCAATTGTTATTATTATTTTAGTTCGCCGGTGCTACACAATACCGACGAAGGAGGGCGTTCTGATGTGATTGTGGATTCCTATCAGCTGAAGTCGGACTACCATCCATTGTGCCATCGCCACTCTCATATAGGTGCTTTCTCCATTGAATTGTCAATAAATTCAGAACTTATGAAATGATTTTAATGAAGTATGGCTCATTTTATTTGTAACATATGATGGTATCAGAATTGAGAATAAAATTAAGATTTTGTTCTGTTTAGGTTTTTGATGAGTCTTCTAAAAAAATATTAACATTTTTTTTTTGCTAAAACTTTCTGAATTTCACGTAAACTATATTACAGCTAAAAAATTAATTATGACATAATTTAAAGGTAATTTTTAGATATCGCTGCAAGACAGCTGTTATCGTTAATTTTTCGACAATAATTTATGTGCTGTTTATTTGGACGATGAAAGGTATGTGGTTTTTAAAATGTGATTGTCAGAATATTTGGGTGTGAACATACATACGAATATACATCAAGTTAAACAATCGCTCAATCGTTAGTGCAAGCAATCTGAAGCGTCGACAAATTTAACAATTGTTGAATCGTTAAAAGTTACTGAATCGCACTACAGATATCTAGCATTTTTAGTGGGAATTTTTAATTAAAATAATTTTGGGTTATTAATTGTTGCGATCCATTACCCATTTTATTCTGTAATTCTCATATATAAAGCCAAATCTCGATCGCTGTAACGCTAAAACAATTTATGAGAAACATTTTTTGGCGATATCGTACAATCTGTATTCCATAAGTATAATCTCCGTAGTTAATTTTGTATCAGTATACTATACTTCTTTTCTGCATTGATGAATAAATATCATATAGATATTTTTGGGTATCATCGTGGTAGTGATACTAGAATTACCCAATTATTTCCAACAAAAAATAATTTATATCTCAAATAATTTTTCATATAAATTCATGCAACTAATATTTGATTTTGTCATAATATCATATCGTGTAATAATAGCCAAAGTGTTCTTGACAATGAATTATTATTTTTACCAAAAGCAAATAAATAACTTACAAAACATTGTAGATTTAATTTTTACCCATACACAAAATAAGATTCAAGAGATTGGTAGTTGTGGCATTATGAAATGTATGGATTTTTTGTTTTAAATTGTTTTTCTACTTCGACATGATGCGATAAAATAAAAGGAATTGCACTACTTACGAAGAATACTGATAAATATTTCAAATAACAAGAATTATAAACATTTGATTTCTTGTTATGAATGTATAATGTAATAAATTCAATGGAGACAACATGTATCAGTATTTATTTATCTCAATTTTATATTTACTTCTATGAACTCTTATGTAGAATAAGTACATGTGTGCCTGATTTATTTTTTTTTCGTACTTATAGTCAGACGTATGCGCTTTTACATTATAAATTTTATATAATGTAATTTTATGAAACTTCACAAATAATATATGAATTTATGTATGGAATGTGTACTTGAGATGAGCAGATAAGGTCAAATGATTACCGTGATTATGAGTTAATCACTTCAAATCTTGCGTGATATTAGATATTTTTAATACCAAATCGTAGTTACATTTTGCATGTATTTTTCATGAGTACAATTTTAAGTGGTTGTGACAAAATTTTTAGGTTGCACATAATTGTGACACTCACGATCATTCACTATTTCATATCTAATGTATAGCTCAACGTAAATTTCATTGAATTCAATACAGACAGATTTCTCACTACATAAATAGAAAACTAAAAATAATACAGAATTATGTAAAGTTTATCAAAAGCATAAAAGCAACAGGATTAGAATTGATAAAAGTTTAATATATTTATGAGGAAAATTTATGCATTTAAAAAGGAACACATTAAACTTTTGTATCAATGAAATGTGTTCTTTTAATCTCACAGTTGTAGACCTATTATTAAAGTCTTACTTAAAGAAAATATATATCGAACACTTGCGCGAAGAGCATCATGACCCAAAATTTATTTGAGCACGCAGAAATGTTGTGCGGTGCCATGTCTATGTTAGAATTATTTTACCGCTGTATGTTTATAGATAGATATGCCAGGTTTTTGCATGTTTAATGAGGAAATTTAAATTTAGGTTATTCACTAAATTGTTTGCTCGTTGTAGTATTTATTATTTATTTATTTATTTTGAAATAGTCATAAAAATAAGTTTTTAAAACATATGGATGTTTCACTTTTTCAAAGAATATATACAGTGTAATCTCGCTATTTCGGACACAGCATTAATTCGGACACGAAATGTTTTTCCATTATAGAATCTGTAATACAGACATTGGAAATATTTTACACCTCAATAATCCGGACACCGAACAGTTTTCAATGTTTTAGCACAAAAACTCACTATGTTAAGTTCTAAGTGAAACGTTTCTTGGGGAACAAAGAAAATTGTCGAACAAAGCAATTTTACTCGTAGATAAAGTAACCTGTCATCCAAAATCATTAATAAACTTGGAAAAAGTGTTATGTGTTATGTTTCCTTCACTGAATTGCACGGCAGATATTTTGCGTATTGCCTAGAATGCCATTCGCAATTCCAAAATTAATTATCGCAAAAGTTTACTATCATTTACTTTATCAAGTTTAAGTAATCTAATGAATGCATTTGAGAAACGTAGCATTTTTAGCCTTAAATGCTTTGGATAATGTGAATGGAAGTATTCTTGAAAAATGTTTTAGTATAATTGTTTATGATGAAGAATAAAGGAGTTTAGATAACGAAATACCACTTGCAATACTAGTTCGCAGACACACCACAGAAATGGTGGATTTACTTGTCAATATATACAATTCTAATGAAGTTAACGAATTGAAATTTATAATAATGAATAGATATGATATAATATAATAATATTCCAAAAACACAACATTCACAACTTATATCTGATTTCAATACCTGTGTCAAATATTGTCAAGAGCTGGAAATATTTTAAAACTTATTAGTTTAAGGGACATTGCTTATTTCAAAAAATTAAGCAACCTTCATGACATAAAAATTATCAACAGTAAGCAATAAAAATTCATATAAAACAAGTTTTTCGTAATTAAATATATAAATGATAAAATAAATGAATAATTGATACACTTTTGCGTTTTCTGTAACAATATTTTTTTATTTTCTTTTTGGTGCGAAAATCAGGACAGTGCAGTATATCGTACACTACCTGGTTTTTAATTGTCCGTATTATGGAGATTACACTGTTTTATACATATATGTATGTACACATATATTTTTCTAGATGATTTTAATGAGCATAAGACTCCTTTTAGAGCTTATTTCTCGCTTATTGAAATTAAATGATTAATTAATTATATATGTATGTATAAGGTGTCCAATCCAAAATGGTATATTGGATTTTTTCCTAACATTTCGTTCTTTTATATTATTATTATTTTTGTATTTATTTAAAAATAAAATCTTTATTTAACTAAATGAGTTTTGAAAAATGAAATATTTTAACTTAAATAAGAAACAGGAATATCGAGCAGGAAAGTTTGTATGTGTATGCATTGGTATAAGAAGCTATAAATGTTAAAACTCAAAATCAAGCTCTCGTTAAAGATTCAATTATGTGTGTATATGTGTGTCTGTGAGTGAGTGCGAGAGTGTTTCTCATAGTATATCATGGCGGTACACGTATGAGTTTTCTTACATCAATTGTTTAAATCTCTATTCTGATTTGTAGGTGTTTGTATTAAAAATTTTATTAAAAATTATAAATAGTTTTTACAATTAAATATTCTTTTCAAATAACACGAGAGAGAGCTTAATATGTAAAAAAAAGTAGGCAGATTTTGTATTCTTTTTTTATGTGTTTCTTTTTTTCTTCTTTTTGTTATTTAGGTTTTTAAAAGAGAGAAAGAGAGAGAGCCTTAGAAAAAGCCTTACATTTTATTGAAAACATTTTATGATAAAAATAAGTTGCTGTTAATATTAATTTCCTTTTTCATAAAAATTTTGTTTCCATATTTTATTTGGAGAAATGTGTAAAATTCTTTCTTAATATTTTTTTCAAAATAATAATAAATATTTTTTCTTAGTTGGTTTTGTTGTAGTGGTAAGAATAAGCTAATAATAACTATATTGATTTTTTTGTTTTCTTTTGTTTTTGTTTAATTTTATTAAATTTAGTTAAATTAATTTATTCTTCTTCCTCCTCTTCTTCCTCTTCTTCCTCTTCCTCCTCTTCTTCCTCTTCTTCTTCCTCTTCTTCTTCTTCCTCCTCTTCTTCTTCTTCCTCGCCTTCTTCTTCCTCTTCTTCAACAACCTCCTCCTCGACATCTTCATCTTCAATGATATCGTCGTCAGCCTTAGCATCCTCCTCACCTTCGGGTGTCTCAGCATCACCTGCTTTTTTGCCGGGTCTTTCGCCGAACCACTTGGGCAATTTGGCTAAAGAAGAAGTCATAGTTTTAATTTAAATTGCAATAAATATACAAATAAAAAAATAATATTTCTCTCGTTTCACATAAAAATCAAAAACAAAAATCTTTCAACAAAAATCGAAACTTAAAAATTAAAAACGAGTAGACAATAAAAACGAGAAATTAAAGAAAACATTCTTTTATGTTTAGTTCAACATGTGAGTTATGAAGTTTATTAGTCAAGAAATACATACATTTTTGGCGGCCGGAGTATTGTTCCTTCTTTTCATTCCAGATCTTTTCATTGACCTCTTTGCCGAGTTCTTCCCAGCCCTAATGGGGGTTTACGATTGATTTATGATTTAGACAACAAGATGCACACAGACAGATATTTTTATATAACATTTAACATGTAACCAACGATTAAATTTAACGCCATCATAAATAGTTATACCAATAGAGGAGAGAGAGAGAGAGATAGAAAGAAAGATAGTGTATTCGTTTATAAATGTGTTTTAAAAATGTAAGGTGTAAAAGTGTTAAAATTCCCACCCAATACAATTATAAACAATTTTCATTGCATTTTGTAATATGTTTGATTTCTGCGATAAAAGTGTAACAAATTTGTCAGATCAAATATTTTGTGGTAAAACTATCTTTCTAACGTGAATTGCCATTTAGTGCTTTATAACTGTAAGGTGTATAGCAGTAAGTTTATGTTTGGTAGGGATAGTTAATTGGAATTAGAATATCTTGTAGATGCCAAAACACGTAGTTAAAATCAAATTCTTTAATTATAATTAAACAGAATGGGTTAACGAAATATCAAAATAAAGAACTTTTGTAAAAAAGCAAATAGTGTTTTGTTAAGAATGACAAAACATCACAACATCGACCATTAAACATAAAATGACAAACGTCGCATTGTCACACAGACATAGTGAGACATAGAGAGAGAGACTGAAACATAGTGGTTGTAGCGAATGTAATAAGAAAAGCTTACATTTTGATCGTTGCATAAATCTCTCTTGTCTTTCTTGCCAAGTTTTTTCGCTAACCTCCTTATACAGCGTATCGTAACCCTTAAGAATTTTATTTATTTAAGAAACAGATTTAATGAAAATATAAATTCTTTTATAATTATTTTTAGAAAACAGTAAAGTAACCCCATAAAAATTAAAATATAATTCTCCAATTCACAATCCTTTGCATGACTTTTATATAGTTTGTTGGCAGTTTCTGTGTTAATACCACTATGAAATTTACCAACTATATTTACTATATATAACAATAGATTATGAATTGCTCAAAATAATTTAAATTAAATAAATTCCAACTGATACTTACGCCTTCGAAAAGTTTCTTCTTGTCGTCATAAGAGCGGGTATCTACACGTCTTTCATATTTGGAGGCAACTTGAATCTTGGGCGGGTATTTACCTGTTAAAGCTTCGGGGTCGAGACCCTTCTTCAAGGCCTTGTGTCTGAGCTGCTGTTTCTGTCTTTCCTTTAATTCTTTCAACTACAAGATCAAATAAATTTTGCGTAATAGTTCATTCCTGTGCATGGTTTCAATAAAAATTATCATACTTACATCGTAATCCTGACGTTTCTGCCTTTCTTCCAAATCATATTTCTCAGTTTCCAATTTGACAATGAGTTCCCACAATTCTTGGGCTTTTTCGCGCAATTTAGATTCTGCCAAACCTTCAATGGCAAGTGGTTTAATACGGAACGACAATGAAATCTTCTTTTCTTCTTCGAGCTGTTCCTTAGTCTTGTTACGCTCCATGGCAGCGGATGATAGTCCCAACTATATTTTTTTAGCAATTTACACACGTATAGACATAGACAGACACAAACACACATAGAGACAATAGAACAGTGAATTTGTTTTGCATTTTTTTTATGAAAGCAACAATTAAAAAAGAGAATAAAACAAGAAAATCACATGTTGTTTAATGTTGTTTTTGTTTTCAGAATATATAAAGATATATTTATGCGACAAATTTGTTGAAAGGTGTGAAGTGTACAAGATTGATATTTAGAGCAGTGTGTAGAAGGAGTCTCCGTTTTGAAAATATTGTAAATTGAAAGTAGGAATTTAGTATTAAGATGAGTGAGAGAGAGTGTAATAATAAGAAAAAAAGGAAATTTCATAAGTAAATTGCAATTCAGGGATTTGAAATAATTACCACGCCTTGGTCCTTCTTGGCTATAGTGAAGTTGGGGCCCTTCTTATCTTTGTCCTTCATGGCCTGGAGCATCGCTTGACGTTTCTTCTCGGCCTCTTCAAGACGTTGACGCTTTTCTTCAATTTCGCGCTGTTTCTTTTCTTCAACTTCGCGAACGCGGCGTTCTTCCTCCTCTTTCTTGCGCTGAGCCATCTTTTGTTCTTCTTCAGCACGGGTGACCTTGCGCTTAGCTTGCTTTTCCTTGAGTTTCTTCAACTCATCCTCTTCCTTGGCTCTTTGTTTGCGCCATTCACTGATATATTCTTTTAACTGATCATCGAGGTCAGAGCGTTTTTGATCCTGACGTTTAATGAACTCTGGATCACCCTCACCTCTAAACAATTGTGAAGAGAAACAAGTCAAAAAATTATATTAAGTCTATATTAATTTAACATTAATATGTGTAAGTATAAGTATAATTTGTTTTTTATTTGTGTAATATAAAATTAGTGTCCTTTCTTTGTTTAATAATTACAATTTATTTAATTTTTGTGGTGAAAAAGTAATGATCAAGGTGATTTATTTAGTTTTTTTAATGATTATTTTTGCATAAACTTTTGCCAACCAAATCCTAAAAGCTTAACAAAATTTTTTAATTATGATGAGTAAAAGAACTGTTAACAAATATTTAGAAAAATATTTCTTCTAAAGTTTTTTAGTTTTTTTGTAAGGCATGAAACAAAGTAATCATGCTTTAGCCAAGTTTGCTTTAAATTACATTAATTTTTATTTTCGTTTACAGTTTTTTCTGTGCCACTCAATTAAATTTTAAGCTTTTGGTATTATAAGTTTAATATACTTTAAAAATCTAATTAAAAAACTCTGATGCTGAATTAAAAACAGAACTTAAAATTTTATAAAGCAATAGAAGTCAGTCATAGTCAGTCTATTAGGCTCTTTTTTGGATAAATTTTAATTTATTTTACTCCCACAAATAACTTGTAAGTTTAATATCTTATTTGAAGTTCAGCAGGACCTAAGAAATCTAGAGTATAGTTAAAAGTTGTTGCGACGCGATTGATGGAACTACAACCACTGCCACTGATTGATAGTGTTGTCAATCGATAAACTCTCCTTAACGAGTTTTCTATGCAGCCTATAGCTCCAATAACGGTTGGTGGCGACCGTACATATATCAAAGTTGCGAATTTAAAGTGCTATGAATTCTTAATTTCTTAACTTAAAAAATATAAAAAGTTGTTCCGAGCAGTTCTCAACACCTAGAGTTCGCTAAAAAATAATTCGTAGGACCCACACACGTGCAAAAGAGTTTTCTTTAACAAAACATTTAAAATAAGTTTCTAATTTACTAGGGGCTGTTTTTTAAGGTTTATCTTTGTGTGCGAGTGTGTATTATGTGACTCTGTATGGGAGGGTGGCTTTGTGAAAATTTATTTATGAGAATAAAAGGTTTTGTTGCTATTTTTTACGGATTTTAAAACTACAGACAGTACTTGTTAAATGTTAAATGTTTTTTTTCTTAAGCTGTTTTTTTTTACCTTATTGTTTTATTTATATAAAAAATTATTCGATTCAACTAAAATATAAATGCAAATATCGAAAAAGCAAAAAAAAATTATTTTAAAAAAATTAAGCCTTTTTACAGAACTTTAATTAATGAGCATTTTTTAATTTATTAAAAAAGCTTTTTTCCATTTCTGGTTATATTGTTATTTAGTTTAATGGGAGGTAAGAAAGTAAATTTAACGAAAAAAAAACGAAGGCCGAATTTCTCTTTTTTAGTTCTTTTGTTTCTTGAAAGTGACATTTAATGTCATATTTTTTATTATTCACTTTCTTGTTATAATTTTGAAATTTTGCAAATTATTGCTGCTAGGGAATGGATTTGTTTTAGATCGGATTGGAATGTGAATGTATGTACGAGTATGTATATAGTGGTTATGGGAAGATTTGTAGTTCATGTTGAGTGGAAGATTGGAAGTTATTTACTAATGTTCGCAATTAGTTTTTTGTTTAATTGATTATGTTTGCAGCAACATAATTACCATACAACATTAAAAGAAACATTAAAATTTTTAGTCGTGATGTTTTTTATTTTTTTTATTTTTTTGTTCATAGAAAAAAAAATCAAAAACATTTCACTTACTCGGCTGGTGTTTGAGGTGGTTTTCTACACAGATTCGTAACAACAATTGAATTGAAATGATGATGTTGGTGAATTTTGAACAGAAATTAATGTTGTTTTCAAGTGTTTTTGTTGTGTAACGTTTTCCAAAAATTTTTAGCAAAAAAATTTTTATTTGATTTTGTAAATTAAACAATGTGAGAACCCCCAATAAGGGATAAATATTTAAAAAATACAAAAAATTTTAAACATAATTTTGAATTTTTTTATTGGATTATATAATTTGATATTTTACGATTCGAATAAACACGCAAAACATTGCAACAAAAATTTTGTTTTTTAAAAAAGAAAGAAAAAGAAGAAAAACATTTGTTAAAAATGGAAAAAATTTCATATATGTATATCGAAATCTAAGCAAAAAGTTTCTATGCAAAAAAAAATAAACTGTTCTGTGAAATTTCTACAAATGAAAAGAATAGATAAATTATAAATGAACCCGTTAGGGTAAAGTTTTGCAACAACATGAACATGCGTAATTAAAATTTGTGTGGTGCAGGAATAATTGTAAATTAATTTAATTTCTGATTTCAATCTTGCGAATCTTATTTACACATGTCATATCCTCAACTCTTTTTCCATTCTCGACATACATACTATGTATATGTATGTTTAAAATTATTTAAAATCTATTATATATTTTTTTATATTTCTCCTAAAAACGTAAATGCTAAAATATTGATAAAATCACTTTAAAAATTGATTTTGTGTAGCTATCAGCTAAAAACTGAAATTGGCATTACTGGTGGCTTTATACTAGACAATACTGAAAAAACTGCAATTACAATCAATGGCAATTGATAAAAGAAATTATAATTGAAGAACAACCCACTAATACATAGATCAAATTGAATTAAACTGATTTGTCGACTATATTAATGCATAATTCTATTTAGCAGTTGTTTATGAATGCGTAACAAAACTTGATCGTTGGTTTAATTTCGCTCAAGAGAATTGGAATGGTACTGGTATTAATTAGCCCTTGCATTTAGGAAATTTATAGCATATAAGGAGTAGAAAACGATGAAGTACATATATAAAATACATTTCCTTCTGCTGCTGCTATTTAATTTGTAATTCGTTTTTGTGTTTTCGCTGACAATCCTTAAATTTTCCCCGTACAGAGTAAGGGTTTACAAAAAATAACTCAAACGTTGAGATATATCTTTACACATATATTTTTTTTATAAGTTTTTGCTTAGATATAAATTTTATGTTTAAAAATAATTTTTGGTTTTTGTCTTTTTTGAATTTTTAACCAAACTTGTGCTATAAACTTCAGAACTTCAATAACTTACTTCCTGAAATTAAAAAAATTGAAAAGGGAAAAGAAAAACAAACATATGAAATATAAGGAGCAATAAACAAATCAAATTTGTTATTTGTATGTGCGTACATACATATATTTTACAAAAAATATATGTATATACTAACATATCTCTGTAGTAACTATAACTAATTTTTAGTTAAGCCAGGAAGAAGAAAAATTTTTAGAGAAGTTAAGAATTTTTTTAAGTATTTCTTTCGAATCATTGAAGAATTCGCATTACTTATTCTTGGTTTTGTGTCACCCAAGAAAGTGTTGTTAATAGAAAACATGTCATATTTATAACAGTTACGCTTTTGGTTAAAAAGAGAGCTTAAAGGATTTTTTTTAAAAGATTTAACAAAAATAGTATATAAACAAAAAAAGAAGAATACTTACTCTTTGACCTCTTCGACCTCCTCGACAACCTCCTCCTCCTCTTCGGAACTGCTTCCGAGTATTTAAATGGTTTCATTACAGGAAACACATTTTAACAACATGACAAACAATCACATTAAAACATTTTCACAATTGTCACAAATTGTTTTAATTTCGTATCATAAAGTGAGGGACACAGGTGATTTGTTTTGGAGGTAGTAGTAGTTGTAGTAGTAGAAATTGTAATGGTATGGTATTTCAGGTTTATAGTATAAACAGAGGTGTTTTGTGGTTGGTATGTGGATAAGGGAAGCGTATATGAAAAAGAAAACATAATAACTTTTAAATATTGTACAATAACTCAGTAGACCAGTCATAAGATATTTTACTCCTTTTACAGATGGACATCAGCATCTTATGATTAGTCCTTGGGAAGAGGAATCTTGACAAAAGAAACTTTCTCAAATTATAGTACCGTCCATTTTTTACAATAAAATCCAAACAAGTAAAAACTATATTTGTACAATCTTTGGTTAAGCTAATCTTTTTGTAATTTTTTTTAATTGAAATAAATATAATTAAGAAGAAACAATATGAAATAACAATATATTCTGATGAAAAAAATACATTAAATTCTTAAAATAAAAAAATACATATTGAAAAATATTTACAAAAAAAAATAATATTTATATATATATATAAATTAGTATATACATGTTAATATACATATATGTCTATACATACATATATATAAATTATATATAGTGGATTTCAATATACAAATACACACGTTAAATGTTCGTAAAATCATAAAAAGTATTGAGTTTATGGAATCGTAGCAAAAACATTTGTTTGGAATAGTGTGTAATAAACTTGTTTGGTTTGAGTATTAAAAGTTAATATATATAAATGTCATATTTGCAGGTCAATGTGTTCTTGTTGTCTGTTTTTATTTTTATTCCATATAAAAAATTGTAATTTTTTTTACAATTCATTGCAAAAAATACTCACGTGTACTCCTCATCGTCGGACATGGTTATGGTTTGGGATTAAAAAAACCTGAAAAAACAAAAGCATTTTGTAATAAATGTTCAATTGCGTTATTTAGTGGAAGAAGATATTGAGAGATTAAAAAAATTGTCATACTAAATGCAGTTGTAAAGTATTTAAAATATAAATGTTTTTATTTATTAAAAGCTTAACCATTGCAAAATGATAGACCAAAAAATTTAAAGAATTCATGGCGAGAAAGTAATTTTTAATAAACTCATGTCGAATTAGTAAACTTTGGAGAAATACCCTTCCGAACATAACCTAACCTAACCTAGATTTTAGAGAGCACTGTCAATTGTGTTGGACTTGCGAACGTGAAAACAATCTTTTTTGCAGAGAGAAAAAATTGTATTTTTAAAACTTTTCTTATTTCTTTTTAATAACGAAAAGAAAATCTTTAAGAACTTTACCAATACGAGTACATTCTTACGTTCTTCCAAAATTTTTATATTTTTAGATGACTTTGTGCTCATCTATAGATTTTATTTTGAATAGATCGTGTGCACAATCCAACAATTTTTCTGATGTGTATAGGCTAATACAGCCATATTTAATATGCAGCCGCATGCGACCCTCAGATCATTAGTAAACTATAGGGTGAGCCAAAAGTAATCACCCGATGTTCTTTTGCTGTACTTGAAATTTCGGGCAGGTCAAGAAAAATAGTGAGAATTCTTAGTTAAATAGCATTTTAATATTTTCTATTCCCAAAAGAAATAAACTGCCATTAGCAAAAACTAAAAATATATATAATTTCTTTCTTCTAGAAGAACGGAATGTAATTTGTATTGCCTGTAAAGATCAATTATCAGTTTCATCCTATTGAAGAAATGATTATGTACATTAACTGAGTTTTCGCATACATATGTAAGCATTTAAAACAATCAAAAATATAAAAGTTAATATTTGTTTTAATGATTTTGACATTGAGTTTGAAGATTTTTAAAATTCAGTTTGCAGTTTAACATGCAAGTGTTTTTAATTTATTTGTTCATTTGACATTTTATAAAAATCGACGATAACTGCTGTATTTTGCTCGATTGTTATTTTAATTTCGTGCTTTATTTTGTAATTTTTAAATAATGCCACAGTATCTTCAAGTCTTAAAAGAAAAATTTGTGATGAAAATGGATTGTTTCAAGAGACCTGGGAAAGAGAATATTTTGTTGTGCCTAACAATAACAATGCAGCAACGTGTTTCATATGCCGTGTAAGTGTTACATTAAAGATATATATTTCTCGCCATTTAACTATAAAACACAAATCCTTCGGAGAAATTTTTGCTCCTCAATCACGCTTAAGAAATGAGAACTTCTTTAAAAAGATTATTGCAATAACAACAAATTGTTATATCCGTAACAATTTCACAAGAATATGCTGTAACTATCACATCTTATGAAATTTGTTACATTCTTTGTAAGCACATGAAACCGTGCTGTCTTTGTGACGCACCCCACGTTGCGACGATGCTAAAAAGAGTTAATAGAGTTGGCTACCCTACCATCCCCAATGAGTTTCCTTGCCTTCCCCTGTACACGGCCGAGCAACTTCAAAACAGTCTTTGAAGCACCGGATCATACATGAGAATTGTATTCCATTTTCGGTCGAATGCAGGCGGTAGAAATAGTAAGGAGATCAGAAAGGGTGAAGTATGTCTTAAACCGTCTAGAAAAATCGTGGCACTTGAATGCTTCCTTTGAGACATGGGTAATGTGCTCAGTCCATCAAATATCACACTGAATTTTCATTGCCAGAACATCAAGACCTTCCGATTCCTCAATCTTTATACCGCCCATAATTACAGAAGAGGTAGAGTGATCAGGCATGAGTTGATGCGTAAGCATGCAGCATTGCGTATTTTGAGAACTGAAGTGGACACTGTTTGCGTGACCCCAATCCGAAATTCTCATGAGGTCACCATTTAGCGAATTATTCATATTCCGCTTCGCCGCCGCGATCACAACCGATGTCGGCCTACGATCAAATGAATATGAATGGCAGATACTGCTGTCATCTGCAAAAGAGCTGATAGGATTGGAAATTTGACATAGTAACTAAATTTGTTTCTAAATTCATATTACTACCACATTAATTAAAATTGTTATTAAAGGCAAAATGTATTTGTCTAATACATAGGTGCTATGTATTAAGGTAAGTAAGTTTATTATATAAGTAAATAAAACTTCCCATATTTTTGGAAGCGTTTGAAGAACTAAGGATTTTATTATTTCAAAAAAGTAACCAGCAAATAAACAACAGTGCTCTTAAATAAATTTCAAATATTTTTAACATTACGCATCATATTGTAAAAGGTAATTCATAGCATGCACACTTGAATGCACATTTATTTTTTTATTTAATACGTACTGTTTCAATTTGTAACTATGTGTGGATTAAGTATGTTTGTGTAATTATATACATATGTACTTATTCAAAAGTGTGTATAAATAAACTAAGGTGGCTATAAGAAAAATGGAGGTGGTCACCTACAATTTTGAAAAAATGTTATTATAAATAAATGTATAATTAATATATATTAAAGCGTTATTAAGCCGTAAAAGAAATGTATATACACACATATATGTATATGAATATGGTAAATACACACTTAATGTCATAATTTCTCATTTCTTTTTAAAACACAATTGGCGTTAGTTTTTGGGGGGTCTTTGACGATTTTGCATAATTTTTGTTTGTAAATTTTAGGAGCAAGAGATAATCAAAGAGTGAATAATTTAATTTTGATCTTAGTAACAACAACAATACTTGCACGTTTGTACGTTATCTTTGTATATGTGTCTAATAGTTAAAAATAGATCGTATTAAATTTCCAAGAGAATTAATATAAAAGAGAGGAAACATTTAGTTTTCTTAAAGCTTTTTACCTTGGCACTTATACTCAAGCAGAAAAATATGTTATACCAAATTTTGATATAAAATATTTCTTTAAAATATTTTAGGATAAGATGTGGTGAGAAAGTTTGACCAAAATAGATGTGGGTGGTGGTTAAAAAAAGGTATAAAAGCATCTGCAAATTTAATATTAAAATTATTTACAAGACCTCTTAAATAAAACTTTCTTATTAATATCTAATCGTTTAAAAAATAAATTTCTTTTGATGTACATCAATTCATATTTTCTTTATAATTATTTAAAGAAATTCTCTCACAGTATCCTTCAATTAATTATAAATAACAACGGAAGTATTCGAATATTAGAAATATATTCTAATAGGAAAGTTTTTATGAAATCTATTCGAAAGAGGTTTCAATTTATTGGAGGTGCATATACTAGTTCCTCGTTGCAATAGATAAAACTATTTTGCAGCCTTGTGAAAGTCTTGCACATTTAGAGGAAATATTTTATGCATTGAGTTTAATGACACATTCTTGCTTGTCAACAAAGTTTGTTTAAAATATAAACTGCAATTGACCCAGTAATCTGATTATATATACATACATATATTACAAATATGTATAATTATTCACATACGCCAATAACATGTCGCTATTGTTTCATAAAATTGCAGCAAATTGTAAAATTTAAATTAATAATCCAAATCAAAATCGTCAAAAGTGACCCTAAAAGTTGAATTAGGTGAAGTGAAGGTGTGCAATAGTGTGAATGTGTGTTCCGGAGCATAAATTGTTTTTAAAAGTGTAGTGTGCATTTCATATGTATACTTAATTTCTATAACAAAAAATAAGAATTTTCTATAAATATTTCATAATTCCAAAATGAGAAATATTTCAGATTTGATGGGCATCCAGAAAGCTCTTTGTTTCATAAAATTATATCAGTTTCTCACATTTCTTTCTCTCGTACTCTCTTGATTATCATAAAATTCGCACACACACTCTCTCAGTGTAAGATTAATTTTATACATGCACACACTCCCATACACATTCACTTGCAGTTCAATTTTCTATTTTCCTCGTAATTGTCAATGATTTTAGGCGATCTTCACTTTTTACGCAATTTTCTGTGCTGAATCAAATTGAATTATTTCATTTCACTAAAACAGTCGCTTTGTGTATGTAATTGAGTTTATTTTTCGGCAGGGAAATGGTTGTACAGAGTGAGTGTAACAACAAAATTTATTTTTAATTTATTTTCTATGATATCTCAGATATTTCAAGATGTTTCATTATTTGTTTTTTTTTGTTTTTTTAATAGTATTTTTACTTTTTTAAATAATTTGAATTATTGTCTCGTTTTTATTCAAAAAAGAGACACAAAAAGAATTTTATGTGCTTTAGCTGTACGATAAAAATATATCATGTAACACTTTGAGGTCGGTTGCTAATTCTATAATGAATTATCTATTTTTAGTTATGAATTTTTTATATTTAAAAGTATGAAAACTAAACCAGAACTATCTCATTTTTGCACATTAATATTTTTTATTTCTTAATGAAATTTTTTCTAATCTTTTTTAATTTTTTTTTTAACATATTTCATTAATTATTGTTTCGTTTGCAAGACAGTTATATAACATTGCGTTTTAAAATTTTAATAAATTTATCCATAAGTCCGTTTGCAAGCTATGTATTTGGCTTTTGATTTCATGTATATAAATTCATAGATTTAATTAATTTAAGGATTTTTAACAACTTTTTAGTGTTTTGTTTGATGTAAAAATTTTAAAACTTTTTTCTTTTCTGATATATATTTTTTGATCAGCACTTACTTCGGGAAAAGAAACAAATTAAACTCTCTACTAGTTGTCCGAGCAGCTAACGTAGTTGGAGCGAATGCTGCGGTTCGACTAAACAGACTGACGATCCAATAAGAAACACCATGCTATGTTAAAGAATTTTCCGAAAATCAAATTTTCTTATTTTTCCTACTACTACAAATACATTGTCATACACATTCATAACAAAATTCTGCATGCTCTTGCACCACAAATACATCTGTATATGTGAAACATTCACAATCACAATGCTCTTCCATCTCTAAGAAGAGTAGTACCGTTATATATTGAATATTAATGGCAACACGAGTATAACTATATAACGGAAAGAATAAGCTATAACATATCTTCGTCTACCGAGTCTAATCTCTTTGGCACCTACACAAGTGGAGTAGAGTGGACAGGGTGATGTTGCGATTCTTTAGATTTCTGATTGCTGTTGGTATTTCATCTATCATAAACATTTCATATTAGAAGCAACACATTTTATAGCTTATAGCATAATTCTGAAATAGAAACTTTTTTCTGTTTTTATATTTAAAATCATATAGCAAACATATATATTTCTGCAAATTTATATACATATATATACAAATATACATACATAAAATTATAAATTCTACATCTCCCAATATCTTTCAGAATCTTATTTCTATTCTAGATAATTGCTTGCAGTTACAAAAAAAAATTAAGAGAGAGTAATTATTTCGATCGTGGGTGTTTGCGAGGGCGCTGATCGTTGATATCGTTCGGTTTGCTGTTTATTCACTTTTAACAATTTTATAGATTCTCCATATTCAAATAAGCCTCATGAATATTTACTAGATGTAGATCTGGATTTTATACAATATTGAGATTTTGTTGTTGTTTTTAAAATGTATTCTTTAGATTTTAAATTTGGAAACGTATCATTTATCAAGAACGAAAAGCTTTTGTTTTGCATTCGAATTTAAAACAAAAATATTTTCAATAAAAAAAATCAAAGAGAAGGGAAAATTTAAATTTATTACAAAACAATTCATTCACTATTGTCTGCACACATTTTTATTTCATTTGTAAAAAGAATTAATTGAAAATACAGAAGTAAGTAGATTCATTCAATTATTAAAATTTTTGCATGACGTTTTTTCTATTAAATAAAATTTTTCAGAAGGGTTTCCTGTTTGTCGATTTTTTTTTTGCAACCACTTTTAATTTTTCTTTTCAAACATAAGCCAAATGTAAGATTTTATATACACATTTCTATGGCAATAGGCCAAATATCCAATGCAAAAATTGCACTGTACATACAAAATTATTATTTGTATTCGCATTTCTTTACTCAGCTATACCAAATGACAGATACGATTTTGTCTTCATATTATCGATGAAGACATTCTTCAGACGTACACATGTAAACGCATAAAAATACCCTCTATTAGTTTATTGAAATCGTAAAATGTTTTACATATGTGAATTATGTTTGCGAAAACAAACATCAAAGGCTATCGTAAAACAATGTTATTTTGCTTTTTTTTTAATAAGAAATAATATAATAATCAAATAAATAATGCAATAATAAATTTCAATTAATATTTAAAATTTTTAAATAAAAAAAATAAAAACATTAACTAATTCTATTTTTAAATTGGAAAATAAAAAGAAAAGGAAAACTGAAAACAATGTGCATGACATCTATGCAAAAACTTAGAATGGGAGTATATAACAATTATTTGGGGTCTTTGGGAATAATGTAAAATAGAAAATAATTTTAGTTTTTTTTTGCTTTTTTCTGTATATCCATCCTTTGTTTTAATTGTTCGTTCTGAAGGCAACTCATTATACTTTATACAACTTTGTATTAAAATATTTCCAAATGAAAAGTTAAATCTTTAAAACGTTAACACACACCAGCTGACCTAGAATAGCAAAAAATGTATGAATTTTCTGGTCGACACTGGGCAAATCTGAAAGCTCCTTAAATCAATCAGTGTTTTCTGATGTTACAATAGTTGTGTTTGGAGTTTTGTCTATAAGTGCAATTGCACAAGAAAACAAACTTAAATTTGTTTGTTTTGCATGTAACTTTGTAAACGACTGACGTTAATTTTTTACCATCAGATCATATTTTTAAATTGCAGGTACTATTCGTATTTTTGTACTAAATATTATTCATGTCATGATATTAGTGAAGAACAAAGTGAACGTTTCCAATCAGATATTCGTATTATAGAGAAGCGGCAGCAGCCCATATGATGGATCTTTAAAAATAAAACCTGTGAACAAAAATCTTAATAAGAGAAAATTTTAGTAATTCAAAAATTTTACACTTGCGATTTTACATCAATTGAGTTGTCTCATTAAATTGTGAATAAAATCAGAAGTTACGTAGTAATTTCACTGAGTAAAATCTCATTTCTTTTTATTTCTTTAAATTTAGTTAAATATATTTAACTAAATACTGATACACCAAAAACGTGCTTTGTAATGCATTTTAATTTTTTGTGAATTTTTAAAAAACTAAATTTAAAGACAAATGAAAGATAATTTGATTGAGGAATTTCGTATTTCTTTTTTAAAAGGAAATGGCGAACCGTTCTAAAGTTATGCCAATATTTGTAATGGAAGTGCCTTTTTTAAGGAGAAGTAACACTCATTAAGTGTTACCTTCTATAAGATAGGGATAGTGAGAAGGTGACAGTTGGTGAAGGGAGAGACAGAGGAAAGTTTCACTATCTTGTAACTCTGCCTTTGCACGTTTTTTGGTCATAGTAGTGTTGCAGCGTCTCTGATTTTTAATAATTATTTTACTTCGCGAAAACACAATATCGACGAAAGCGCGTGCTCTGATTTGCCTTTGGATTGGTATTAGCCTTCATTTTTCAAAAAACTAGAGCACACTCTATACTTATTTCCGTAGGAAAGGGAAATCTATTATGATAATCAGAGCTTCGAACCGGAACCGAGCCAAAAACCGGAAAAAACGAAATTTATGACAAAACCGTAACCGAACGCAAATATTTTAAATACAAAAAAACCGTAACCTTAACCGGAACGTACTTTCATTTCGGCTGGTGTATGTGTACATTTCATTTGATGATAACATCAAAATCGTCAGTAGACCTTTAACCTAATTCGTAAAAAACACTATCAAATGCAATATGTTTATACAAGAACTCCCAAAAAATACCTGGGAACAACGAAATATACATACAAACAAAATAATTTTTTGGGAGTTCTTGTATAAACATTTGGAAATGAAATGCTACTAAGAAAAAACTTTGAACCGAAAAAAACCCGGTGGCGCACCGAAAAAAAATTTACAACCGAAACGTAACCCGAAACGATAAAAGCTTACGAATGAAAACAAAAACCGCAACAGATTAAATTGCGGTTCGAAGTTCTGATAATAATTATGCTTGCTACAAAGAATTGCGTTTCAAATTTCATATACATAGTGCAGTTCTGTGAAAATGTAGACAGGATTTCTTGATATAAAAATCGTTTTGAAACAAAAAAAAATGGTTTTCCAACAATATCAATATATACCAAATATGCAAACGAATTTGCTAAAAATTTTAATCTGTTACTTTGGGGTTCAAAACAGTATTCAAAAAAATTTTTTTAATCTCATTACTGATGTACATACATATCAAATGGAAGGGATCTTTGATAATAATAACAAGAAGAAAATAATGTTCAACATAGTGAAACAATTATATTTATGCTCTGACATGATATGCGTAAGAAATGAAATGGTTTTTTGCGAAGTATCCAAAAAATAATTAAATTATCATAAATTTTCTTTTCGTGCCACGCCTCGTCATGATTGTTCAAGGCATGCTTAATTACCAAGTACGTAGAGTTGAAAGCATTATTACCAAATATATAGATATTTTATTGAAAATATAGCGATTTTTTATTCAATAACAATACCGTGTTTATGTTCTGCAGAAAAGTGATGAATGAGTACAAGCAGAAAATAAATAGTTTATCGGTTTCGTATGAATGCGGCTATGTTTACATGAAGTGCATGTGTGCACAGTTCAGAGAATTGAAACTTAATTTATTTTGAAAAATTTAATTATAAAACGTTTTAAAAATGTGCTAATTTTTGTCAATTAAAACCTTTATACATTCCTAAATTGGCAAGTTGCATTTAAAACTTTCACAATCAATCCTCAATATGGAAAGTTAAGTAAATCTAATAAAAAAAACGCAAAGAAATCTACTAAAAAATTACTTGATGGAATTAAATTTATGCAAAAAGCTCAAATACTTATGCCAAGAATAGTGTCATATACCTATAAACAATACTACAATTCTTATATTTATTTATTCATTTTTACAATATTCAGCATCATTTAAATTCTAATCAGATTTTTTTTGTGTCGTCAAAAGTTTGTAGAGAGTGGTCGCGAATTGAATCGATAAATATCACAAATAGTTCTTCCTGATCATAATAAAGATTCCAACATCTATTGGAATTTCAAATTCTTAATTTAAAATTATAAAAAAAGAAACTTCTAAGCGGATGACGTTTATAAGCTGTATGGAATAAAAGTAGCACTTCGGAAAAAGGCTTATCTTTATATCAAAAAATTTTTATATTGTTTCAATTTTTTAAAACAACACACAATCTACGAAGCTTTAGATTGTCTGCAGCAATTCGTTTTTGTGGAAACATTTGGTCGATTATGCTAACCAAAAACAATCACGAAGTGCACGAAATGCATTTTGATTTGAACGCCCATTTTCGTAAAAGTCGTCAGCAATCTGAAGGCGTTGCTCAATTGTGTTCCTCTCCATGGTTGAATTTGTCAAATACTGAAACAAAGAAATGTCAAATTAAGTAGGGCAAAAAACTTGTCATTATGGTGTAACGCACAATTAAGCTCGTGCAATATGGTTAGACCACCCTTAACATAAATGAGTGTGGGCATGTGCGTATGTATGTATACCTATGCAGCTGCGTATGTATATGCTAAGTTATATAGAAATTTTGTAAAGATCAAAAAAAATTCAGTCGTGCCATATAGAGTACAAAATTGTTGTTTTCACGAACATCTAACATTTTTTTATTTGAAGAATCGCTTTGATATTAATATCTGCATATTAAAAATATCATTAAATTGTTTTCATTTAAAATGCATGTACAGGGTGGCCCAAAATGTTCATATAATATATGTATGTATTTTGTATTTCCCATAGTTTTGGCGAAATTTTCATGTTGCATGTTTTAATTTTGTCATTAAAATTAATTCTTCTAATTATTTACCTTTAAATATGTTTAAAATTTTAAATATTTTAAGAAATTAATGACCCATTTTTTTTTTTTTGGCAAACGTTAGAAAATAAAATAAATTTGTGAAATATTGTGATTTAAAAAAGTTTCATTATTTATCGCAACAAAAAGAGCACTTTTTCTATATTTGTGAACTCGCTACTCTAATTATTTTATTTCTAAAAGCAAATTTGATTTCTTTAAAGTTCTACAGACTTATAAAAAATTTTATTTAAATAAATGATATCTAGCAAAACTGAACAAAAATTTACAACATGAACACTAGTAGTTGTTCTTGTTTAAGGAACTTATGTTGTTAATACCAGAATATCATTTCCAGACCAATCAGTTGCTTGAATGGGGTGCTATTAAAATATCTACTACGAGTATATAGGAAATACCAGTGATGGCATTTCACGGAAGAAGACTAGAGAAAGAGCCGGTGTTTCGTCTTCTGAAACTAAAGTTCAAGTTGAGATGGCGATGGCCTAAGTAGTTAGCACGTTGACTACAAAACCAAAGGTCCTGAGTTAGAGTACAGTTTCGGACTAAGTCATAAAAACACTTTGCATTTTTTTCTTCCGTGCATTAGTGTGTCTTTTCGTCATTTGTTGTGGAAAGGTTTTAGTGGTGCAGTGCAACACTGCTATAAACAAACGTGCAGAAGCAGAGTTTTCAAATAGTGAAGCTTCACTACCTGTCATCTCTCTCACTATTCCTTTCCTCTTGTTCCATTCGCATGTGCAGGCGTCATCCCCTGAGTGCTGGTCCAAGATAAAAAAAAATAGTTCAAAGTTAACTTGAATTTTTCTTTTGTAGCAATAATTGCCGATATCTCACAACGCGTATATTTACTAATGTGATTTTAAATAAGTTTCGAAAGGTTAATGAATTAATGCTCTTGGTATTATCGTGTTTACGAAAGTCATGGATTCGAATCCTACTCCAGTTATAAATTTATTATTATTGTTGTCTAACCTAAGAAATACATATTTACTTAAATATTTTCAAACAAAGCATTGCTTAATTTATGTTTGATGTTTCTCATTAACTGTTTGGTTTGATTCTAGCAATAATTTATAAGAAATTTATTTTTATGGGAGCAATGTTGATAATTCTTCAAAAAAAAAAAAAAGAAAGTAACTGTAAAAAATGTGTGGGTCAAAGTATGCTTCTGAATGAAAAAAATATATTTTTATTTTTATGTTGAATATTAAAGGAAGAGTCGGATGTATTTAGCAATTTCATCGAATTGTTTTTATACGACTTGCAGCCAGAGAAAATGAATTCAAAAGTGTAAACAACAAAACATAAACGTTTAATATGAAATTATAAATTTTGTAAAACTTTATGTTATAAACATATTATGCAACTCAATTAAATACCAAATTACATACATATGTATCATTTGTTTCTACAAATAAAATATTTGTATAAAATAAAAGAAGAATTAATGGTATTTTTAGTCAAAGATGAAAAATATTATACATAATAACCATATTGTCATTGAAAAACACCAAAAAAAAATTTAACAATTTTATATTTGTTTCATACATTCCATTTATAGGATCGAAAAATAATTTCATAAAACATTTTAATTGCATCAATACCCTTATTTATTAAAATCTCTCATCTATATTTCTGAATATATTTTAGTACGTACTTCTCGTTTTCTTTTAATTTTTAACTTAAAGCTGCCTATTTTTCTTTAGAAAAATTAAAATAATTATTTTCCATATTTCTCCTGAAGTTGTCAACCAAAGATGTAGTGAAACAAATCTTTTGATTTTATAGGAAATATAAGCAACGTTAATAATACGAAATTAAGTGTTTTTTAATGTCCCAGCATTTCTAAAATACTCGTATACATATATATATTATTTAATTAAAACCACTGAATATACGTAATAAATTTTGCACTAGTAACTCCCGTCATATCCACTATTTCCTAATTCAAACATTTATGCCCATTCTCACAATATTCAAATTCAATTCATAATAATTTTAAATATCTTATCTATTTATCATGATTTTTAGATCATTTTCTAAATAACCAATTAAATGTAAACCTATTTAACTAAACATAATTTAAATTTAATATTTAATTCCAAAAATAAACAAGTAAATTTATGGGCCATAACTGCGCTGATATAAAACAAACAGCTGGTAAGTAAATATTGTTCACATCATGTGTAAATACATATGTATGTATATACTTAAAATATATGAATGTGATTTAAAATACATTGTATACAGAAAAGTATTAGAAATATATTAGCAAAATACAAATTTTACTGACTGCATTTAACTCTAACGCAAAAGGATAAACTCAAAGTTATAAATAATCACATTTTGATTATCATTTCTTTAAATTTTATCTTTTTTTTAACAATATTAAATTTTTATTAAAATTCTGCAAAATACAATTTAGCGTTGAAGCTATTTTTAGAATCATGTAGGCACAAATCGAGAATAGGAAAACATAGAAAAATATTTGTTTAGATTTCTATCACTGGCGGACATTCAACATTTTATAAAACAAACAACTACACCGTTTCCAATAGCTTTAATTATTAGATTTTTTATTAGAAATTCAACTGTGTAACAAAAATTACACGTAAAACAGAAATCAGCTCTGGAACTTTTTTGTGAACGACTTTACCACTCTATTTCTTTTTCTTCGACCACTGCTCAGGTAATATTTTACGTATGGAATGCATTAGACCGACTAGGTGGAAAAGGATAGTGTAGAGATGAGACAGGTGGTGCAGCGATAACAAGGATAGAAATCTTAATTCATGAACAACTCCGCAGTTGAGCGTTTTTTTTAATTTGTAAAGCAGAGTAATAGTGTCTTTTCATGTTATGTTGACGCTTTAATCTTATTTTACTACGCCAACGTTTTATTGATCAATGACTTTGCGAATATAACTATTATTTTTATGTAAAATTTAAATAGTTCATAGGCAGTGTTCTCTCCTGAATCTTTTCGTTACAAAATTATATAGCAAACTATGCCCAAAGCAACTCTCGATTACTTGTAATATAATTGCACTGCCCGATTTAACCGTTCCAGACTTTTTTGTTTGTTTTTTTTTTTGAAGTTCCGAGACCCTGGAAGCCCTCAAGGACAAAATTCGACACGAGTGCGAGAATCTGTCGCTCGAAGTTCTCGCCGAAGTGATAAAAAATGCCATAAAACGAGCACGTATAGCAATCAATTGTGACGGCGCCCATTTGGCCGATATCATCTTCTGGACTTGACCAATAAAATTATAAAGGTTCAGATAAACATAATCAAAAAACAGAATCGAAGTTTTTCATTTAGAAAAAAAATGAGAGCCAAACAACATCGGATGACTTCTTTTGGCCCACTTTGTATAAATAATTACGAAATTAATCCTTGAACAGATTTCAAATTTTCTGACTTATTTATGTTGCGCACAGCAGTTTTGTATAGCACTTTAACATTTTTCATCGCTGCTGTATATTTGTAATTCTATTTTCAACTTTTGAAGCATATTTTCTATAAAAAAAAAAAATAGACCTAATTATGCTTTGTTTGCACCAGAACCTGTTGCGGTATTAAAATGTTGACTCCATTTTCTTTGTACTTTAACAATTGAGCGTTCAGAATAAAATTTTACTAAATTGTTTATTACCTGAAAAAAAATCAATTCAGTCTGTCGAAGAGGGCCCACACTGTACATCCCGAATTTCATGAAGACCCACGAAGCCTTTTTATGTTATCGCAGAGAAATTGAACTACGAACCAAAGGTAACAAGTTTTCCCTTTTTCCTCTATAAAGTACCCCAAATATTAATACAGTCTATAAGGTATCTACATATCCAATTTCATCGAAATCGATCAAGGATTTTTTTAAGTCATCGTAGAAAAGCTAAAAAAAAAAGTACCAAAAATACCAATATTTTATTCCTAAAAAGAACCACATAGTACCAGACCAGAATAACAAATTTTATCGATCGAAATTTTGCGTATTTTATTGTTTATGCACAAAATTATATATACACAACAGGCCGTACATCGTCATGAACGTTTAAATTTCTCAACACTTAATAGAGGTAGAAGAATTCTGTCATTTGGCCATCGTACACTGATTCCTAAATACCATTTCTTTATTCATTAATTCAGTCTCTGGAATGAAATCCCCTATGGATTAAAAATAATAACGGACGTTAATTTAGGAAATACATTGTTTCTCATTTTTCACGCTGAACTTAACTTTTCAGGTTACATATTTTTATGGTTTTATATTGTTTTATTATTCTGTCACATTTTTTTTTTTGTTTTTGATAACTTTATGATATTAAATTTTATTAGATTTAAAATTTTGTAAAATTACCGAAAATTTATGTCAAAATTACATATTTATTCTTGTGATTTTGTTAGATGAAGCGGAAGATTTATAAAAAAAAAAGTTATTATTGTTAAGAATAATATATATATTATTTGTTAAGCTCAAAGGTTCGTCTCTATGTTTATTTTTCTATATATTTCGATATTTCGTTAACCATCGGTTAAAATCTTTAGGGAATTTTTATTATTTATTATATTTTAATTATATTATTAATTGACCTTTTTTATTATATTTTTTGATATATACTTATTAAGCCTGAGGTCTTTTTTTATCTTATTTTGTTTTTTTATTATTCGATATTTCGTTAACAGCTTGTTAACATCATCAGGAATAATAGAAAATATAATAGGAAACATTATTCCTGATGATGTTAACAAGCTGTTAACGAAATATCGAATAATAAAAAAACAAAATAAGATAAAAAAAAGACCTCAGGCTTAATAAATATATATCAAAAAATTTATTATATTTATTATAAAAAAAAAAAAAAAAAAAATTCCTGAAGTTGTTAACCTATGGTTAACGAAATATATAGAAAAATAAACATAGAGACGAACCTTGTTCTTAAAATAAAAAAGGTAAAAAAATAAGTATTAAACAACTTATTATTGTTGATAAAATTATGCTAAAAACCGTGGAAACAGTGAAACGCTTAGTTAGGTTTCAAATGCTTTGTAACATTGTGGTGATAAAAAATTGTATCACTTTTTAAAGGTATTGGCAAATTGTAGAAAGTATTATCCATTGAAAGGGCAGCATTTTTGTACAGGATGTAAATCAATATTATTAAATCTTAGAAAATTTCGATATTTTTACTGATTTATTGTATTTGCATATGCTCAGTTCCACGCTGCAATATAAGACTTAAGTCTTGTATAGGGGACATCGAAAGGAAATAGATAAATAAACAAAAAAAAAAACCACCAAGCAATTTTTAAGTACAAAAGTACCAAAGAAACCAATTTGAGACCTTTTTCCCTAAAAAGAACCCCATTTGGTAATCCTGTGTAACCAATTTCACCGACTTATCGAAGAAATACAAAAAAGTACAAAAAGTATCACTTTTATCTTCTTGTTATCCTTTAAAAAGTACCATATATGTATGTTAATCCAGACTATGAGATATCGGTATGCCAAATTTCATTGAAATCGGTACAGCCAATCTTGAGTTATAAGTGCTATAACTAACCCGAATTTATTTTATATATATAGATATAGAACATGTAGCTATGGGCCTTTGAGTTCCATATATTTTATTAAGTACCACGGAAAAGCCAAAAGCAACTCAGGCTACATATTCTGAAGTGAGGAGGGACTGTAGCGTGTAATTAACCTGCCCACTTTATAAGTAATACTTAGCATCTGGGGAAAAATTGGCTTACTGGTTGCCAATTACTAATATAGACATATTTATGCAAAGTTGCAAACGGTGTAAATACTCTTTGCTTCAGAAAAAACAAAATCAGCTCGAATGAATCGCTCTCTCAGACGAAACATAGGGA